>CM028138.1:283437500-286310000 GCA_016271365.2 Neoceratodus forsteri | reverse complement strand
TATACACTGAGCAGAAAAGTTATCTTCTATGCAGAAACCGCTCTAAACAAAACATAAAAAATAGAGTATTACAGCCGAAAAGTATGTTTCCAGAGAATCCGAAACTTCAGAATTGTGAGAAGTGTTTGTTCAAAGTCCTTCTGTTTACTAACTGCATTAGCAATTTGTGCGATGACAGTTAAAGTTGGAACATTCAAATGCTGCAAAGAAAATTGACATCGAACTTGCCACAAAAAATACTTTATGCATGCAAACAGCAGATTCAAAGTGCTAGGGTGGTATTTTGGAAAAAAAAAAACAGTATAGTCTCCCAAAACCGAAGTCTCATGTAACCAGTGTTGCTAAACCACAGTGCCACCTAGAAGCCAGATCTTGCCAAAATTGTTTGCCATCTATACATGTAAAGAAAAAATTATCCATAGTTTCCTCTAGACCAGTACACTCCAAATGAATGCATTGCCTTTTCAACAAAGGTTTATGTTTTAAATTTCCATGGCATGCTATGGCAACAAAGCCACTGCACATCCCACATGTAGACCGGAATTCGCTTGTCAACTAGAGTACGCAAGGCATTACCCAACCTCGAAGGTACACATCTAGGGAAATCAACCTGACAAGCAGAATTCCTCCTCATGATATCCATATATAAAAGTTTACGAGTAAGTCTCGTAAGATGCTCTTTCGTAATCCCCCACTGTTTAAGTTTTCTGATGGCTGCAGTTACAGATTCTGGGACTTCTAAGGTGGTACACAGTTTAGGAATTGAGTCCCCCCATTTCAGTAAAAAAGGCCGAAATAGCAGATCTGTCCAACCATCCCACTGGTGCCTACAACCCCCCGTTTTGGGAAGCATTGTAAGAAAAAAGAAAAATAAAACATCAAAGGATGTATCATACCAAGACCCCTTTTCTTAAACCAGTAAGTAAGTGAATTCCCATTTAACCGGATTGAGACGACCTCCCCAAACCATTTGGAAAAAAATACTGTGCAGTCTGGTCTCCAAAGAACCTGGAAGGGGGAAAGCGGTACAAACGTACAAAAATAAAGGTAGTAAAAATTTCTTGATGATCAAAACCCTTTTTATTGTAGACAATGCCCACGTTTTCCACATTTGCACTTTCAGTTCTCCTACTCTAATCTTTTCTTCCCAATTGAGATAGGCCAGATCCCCAGGACTAAAATGACACCCACGAATTTTAATGGGCTCTCTGGAAATGGAAATTTGCCCAATCCTGGAGGTAGGAACCCCTTCACCAACATGTACCCCATTACTTTTGGAGTAATTAATAGCCGCCCCAGCCAAACTGGCATACCCATCTAAAGCCCGCAAAGCTGCCATACCTGATTCAGAGTCTGGAACAGTAACAACTATATCATCAGCATAAACGGCCTACTTTTGAGGTTCCAAAATTGGGGATAGTGATAATCCCCGAATAGTAGTATCCCTAAAAATCTCTCGTACAACAGGATCCAAGACAAATGTATACAATAGGGGACTAAGGGGACATCCCTGTCTAACTCCCCGGTGTAAAAGTAAGGCTTCTCCCATCTCCCCATTCACCATAAGGAATATTTTTGCTCCTTTGTAACAAAGACTGATCCAAGATC
Source organism: Neoceratodus forsteri (assembly GCA_016271365.2). Taxonomy (NCBI): domain Eukaryota; kingdom Metazoa; phylum Chordata; order Ceratodontiformes; family Ceratodontidae; genus Neoceratodus; species Neoceratodus forsteri. The sequence goes on along the minus strand of CM028138.1, from coordinate 286,308,392 downwards.
TAAAACGAAAAGATAGCCCATAACGTTCAAGCACCTGCCATAGAAAATCATGGAATACCCTGTCAAAGGCCTTGGTGTGATCTAACGCCAAAAGTTAACCTGATAGATGCCTTTGTCACCCAAACTCAGACATTACGCAAAAAAAAAAACAAATTTTGCTGAATGTTTCTCCCCAGGATTGAGCAGGTTTGTACAGGATGCATCAAAAGAGATGCAACCTTTTGCAACCTATGACCTAAAATAGCTGATAAGATTTTATAGTCTGTATTGAGCAGACTGATAGGTGGCCAATTACCTATATCAGCCTTATTACCTTTTTTAAGTAGATAGAGAAGTATGATGGACGAAAAATACTGAGGCATAGCCCCTGTGTCCAAAATCTCATTGTAAACCATATGCAGAATATCACACGTCATCCAGAACAAAATTTATAAAACTCATTAAGGCCGTCCACCCCTTGGGAGACACCCAAGGCCAAATTTGTAATCTCCTGCCTAATTTCTTCTTTAGAAACGGGTTTATCCAACTCACCATTTTCTACGTCAGAAGGAATTGGTAATGCACATGTAAGAATACCATCCCACTTTGCCTCTGCAGTAAAACCACTCTCTGGAAGATTTTGTTAAAACTGCCTAACAATGTGTAACATCCCAACAGTGGTGGTTACTAAAACCCCATCTGAATTAGTAAGTCCTTCCATTCATTTATTTTCCATCCGATGTTTACAAGCTGCAAAAGGGTCAGCCGAAGGTGACTTTACAGTTACCATACTGCATTTCAGCCTGCAAAGACACCGTTTGGTCATATTGATAACGTCTCATTTGTTGTTTTACAATGTCTATCTGCTGTTTAACCCTAACATCAGCAACATTAAGTGAAGAGGTCAACTTATAAAGCCGTTGACGCAAATCCAAATAAGTAATATATTCTTGATTATATCGGCAGACCGCTCCTGCGCCCCGGGCGGCACCTCAGGACACTGGTGGCATCTTCAGCCGCTGCCATCGAGCCCTCGGAAATCTTCAAGCCACCCTCCTGGTCCTGCTTCCGGACTAGCCTCCCAGTCGTTCCCGCTTTGAGCAGCACCTCGACACCGGGCCCGGCCTCTTCAGCCCGCTGCCGCCAAGCCCTTGGAAATTTTCAAGCCGCCCTCCTGGTCCTGCTTCCCGGACCAGCCTCCCAGATCACTTCCGCGCCCCAAGCAGCACCTCAGGACACTGGCGGCATCTTCAGCAACTGCTGCCGAGCCCTCGGAAATCTTCAAGCCACCCTCCTGGTCCTGCTTCCCGGACCAGCCTCCCAGTTCACTCCAGCACCATGAGCGGCGCCTCAGGACACCAGCGGCATCTTCAGCCACTGCCACCGAGCCCTTGGAAATCTTCAAGCTACCCTCCTGGTCCTGCTTCCCGGACCAGCCTCCCAGATCGCTCCCGCACCCCAGCCGGCGCCTCAGGACACTGGCAGCATCTTCAGCCGCTGCCGCCATGCCCTCGAAAATCTTCAAACCGCCCTCCTGGTCCTGCTTCCCGGACCAGCCTCCCAGGTACTGCCACCAGAACTCCCGGAGTCGCACAGCTCTCAGCGGCTCTCTCATTGGTTTGCCTGCCAACTTGGCGACTCCTGATTGGACCGGTGGGTAGTCCTAAGCTTCCGATTGGTGCGCCTTCTTAGACCGAGCTAGCCAAGCTGCTGTACGGCTTTTTGGAGCCCTACTACCGGATTGCTGCTAGCGGTCGCTAGCCAAGGCCTAAAATCTTAGAGACAGCCTGTTTTTGTTTTTTTTGTCCCAGGCCACCTATTAAATAAACTACTTGCCCCGCCCCTAATACTTGCTGTACTGCTATTGGCGCCTAGCAACATCATCATCTCCCGCCTGCTGCCCTCCCTATAGCTGCTATCCATCCGCTCCTATCTTCTCCTACGAACCACTGGAATAATTTTGTGCCTCCTGTCCAGTATCATTTGTGGCACAGACAGCAAGGAACCTACTCCTAATCTCCTCCTCCTTCCTATTCTGTATACCTCCCTTAAGTTGCAACCCTGCTCCTCCCCACCTTATGGCTGAATTAACTCATTCTATCCATGCCTCCCAAACAGCCACTTCATCTCTTCCAGCCACTACCTGGTCCTTCTATCCTATGAGCTCCCCCCTCCCTCGCCCTACACCTATGCCTGCATTTTGTCAACCCTCCACCAAATTACCTCCCGCACTTCCCATGCTGTCCGCCCCAAAACACCTCTTAAGCAGCACTCGCCCAAATCAAGATGTTTTAACATCATTCCTCACCACATAACCCTTGCCTTATTGCTCCTTGCTGCGGGGGACATACACCCAAACCCCGGCCCAGCACCAGCCCCCTGTCCTAATTCAATGACTAACCCCCCCTTCCCCGTCAAGGCCGCCTCTGATAATCGGGCTGGCTCCCTCCCCTGGTGGCTACGATTACTCCACCTAAACATTCGAAGCCTAGCCCCCAAGCTTGATCTGCTCCAGGTACTAGCCGCGCAACATGACCCCGACATTATCATCCTGTCAGAGACCTGGCTAAACCCTAACCTTCAAGACCCAGCCATCGCCATTCTGGGTTTTAATATCACTTGGCAAGACCGACCCACCCATGGCGGCGGAGTGGCTATCTATACCAACTCAGACTTAACATTTTTCTGTCACGCTTGATAAATCAGAGCCCGAAGCCTATGAATTGCTCAAGCTCGAACTGTCCCCACCTTTCTCACTCCCTGTCTGTGTGGCTGGTATCTACTGCTGCCATGGCACCCTGCCCGCAACAGTCACTGGCCTCCTAACCCTCCTAGCCCCGTCGGGTGAACTCTATATCATGGAAGACTTTAATCACAACTGGCCATCCCCCGCCTTCAACAAAGCTCGCTCCGAGATAACAGCCCTCAATCTTACCCAAACCATCTCAGAACCTACACACTCGAATCTCAAGACTAGCAGTGTCACCCTGCTTGACTGGGCTCTCGCCCCCAACCGGTCATCAGCTCCGGCCTACTTCCAGATTCTATAAGCGACCATCACATCACCTGCTTAGTCCACAAAATCCACCGGATTAAATCCCCTCCCAAATTTCTACTACAACGGTCATACAAATCAATAAACCTTGCCCCCCTCCTGGAAGAACTAGCTCACTCAAACTGGGACTTTCACCTTAGAAGTAATAACATGGATGATGCCCTCACACATTTCCAAAACACCTACCTCAGCTTCTTGGATAAACGTGCCCCCCTGCGCCGCACTAGTGTCTGAGGGACTCTGCTTCCCTGGATTTCCCCTGAGCTAATAGTATGCCAAAATGCTCAGGACAAGGCGTGGCGAATTTACAAATCTGCGCTCCTCCCAGGCGATAACATCACCTACCGCATGTCTCACAACAAGTGTACCAAGGCCACCCGTTTAGCCAAGGCTGAATATTTTAACACCCTAAACGCCAACCTTGGTAGGCCATCTAAATTTTGGAAAGTTATCACCTCCCTCCCTCCCCCTTCTACTCAGACAAGGGACTGTCTCTAGACCCTCTCTCGGTTGTCTCCGAGTTCAACTCCTACTTCACCACATGTGCTACGACCCTCCTTGCCTCCCTTCCAGCAACAGCCCTGCCCACTCTACAAACTGAAACCCTTAAACCGCCCGGCCCAAACACCACCTCCTTCAGACACATCGCTCCCACAGAAACCTTAGATGCCCTACTCACCCTGAACCCCGATAAGGGAAAATCACCTGACAGGTTGGACACCAAACTCCTCTTCCTATCTGTCCCTGCCATTGCATCTCCCCTCGCCGCCCTTCTAAACCTTTCGTTTGCCATTGAATTAATTCCCAAGGAGTGGAAGCATGCCACAGTTATACCTCTACCAAAAGGAGGGGACCCCACCACCGCGGCAAATTACCACCCCATCTACCTTCTTCCTGCCCTCGCGAAGCTTCAGGAATACCTCGTGCTCTCACAACTCAAATTTAGGAAAATCCACTCTACCACCACCTCCTTACTAAGACTCACGGATTCCATCCTCTCGGGGTTGGACACAGGACAAATTACATCAGCCATCTTCGTCGATTTAGCAAAAGCTTTCAACACAGTGTCCCACCCTCTGTTATTATCTTGCCTATCTGATGCTGGGTTGTCCGCGTCGGCCACTAACTGGTTCAGAGCCTACCTGCAAGATAGAACCAAGTCTGTAAAAATAGCTGAATCCACCTCACCCCCACTCCCTGTTGTCAGTGGTGTTCCCCAAGGCGCAGTTCTCGGACCCATTCTCTTTTCCATCCTGCTAAATGACCTGCCAAAAACTTGCTCTACTACCTCAATACATATGTATGCAGATGACACTGTCCTCTTTACCTCCGACCGGACCCAAGAGGAAGTCGCTTCCACTCTCCAGGCTGTCTTCAACAAGGTACAGCTCTGGTTTAACTCCCAATTCTCCCTCAATGCCTAGAAGACAGTCTCCATGACCTTTGGCACTAGGCAGAGACTATCCAGACTTACCTCACCACCGGTCTTCCACACCTTTGGAACAGTAATAGAGGACGTGTCCTCCTTTAGGTACCTAGGAGTCTGGCTTGACAGACCCCTTTCCTTCTCCACCCATGTGGACGCCATCCTGAAAAAAACTACGCCCTAAGCTTGGCACGCTCTATAGAAATCGCAGTTGTCTCCCGCTACCTGTGAGACGTGAAAATTGTTCAGAAAATACTACCTTCCTTCGACTACTGCGATATAGTCTACAGCTTTGTCCCTAAGTCCACCCTATCCAGACTGGACCCCCTATTCAGTGCTCTCTGCTGTTTTGACCTTGATGTCACCCCCCCCCCCCCGGTACCCACCACTGTGAGCTTTTTCATTTGTTGGCCCTACCATCCCTGAGCAACCGGCGTCTACTTCACAGTGTTAAATTTTCTTCTAACTTCTGGCTCAGTTCCCTTCCATCCTACTTCGCCTCCTCCCTATCTTCTCTACCAACCCCCTCTCATTCCCTCAGGTCTGCTGACTCCCGGCTATTGGTAATCCCTCGCCAGCGGACCTCTGCAAGCCAGTCGAGCTTCTCCTGCCATCTCCCTAAGCTTTGGAATGACCTGCCAGCCCAAATCCGCCATTCCTCCTCTAGGCATTCTCTATCCTCTGCCCTCATTAACTACTACGCGACAAACTGTTCGTGCCCCTGACCTCCTCCTCCCCCACTTCCTGCTACTACCCCCCCCTTATCGTCTTCCCCTTCATCTTATATGGCCTGACCAGCGGCTTTAGCTAATGACCACAAATGCTGGCATATCATTTCTACCAACCCATGCACTTGCCTATTCTAGGGACATGGATATGTTGTTCATCCACACTCATTGGCAGTATCCTTGCCGCTTTAAATCTTGCCGGAAGGTCTTCAAGCTTGCTCCTCCCACCCACCCGGGTGGTATAACTCTCGGCTCCGCCCCATGGCGCCAGATCTTCCTTACCGCTTGGAAGCTCAGGTTTCCTCCTAACGCTCTGCGTTTGTGACTAGTTCCCTATTTCTCCGTTTGCGGTTTAAAAATAATATTTTGCAAAAGACTTTGATCTTGATCCCTCAGCTCACGATGGATAAATCGACTCGGATTTGAGATGCCCATGCGGGTGAAGATGTCTCGGATGGATCCACACTCCCGCGTGTCTACTGCTTAGGCCTTGAGCACGACCCGCCCGGGCTTGCGACCTGTGCTCATCTTTCTCGGCCTCACGCCTCGCAAAGAAGACCTGCTGCCCGATTGCAACTGGGCGTCGGAAGCGTTTCCCTCCGGTGAAGTCCAAGGAGGCCCGGTTGGCGGTGTCCAGGCGGTGGTTTCGGCGGATCAGCTCGGCGGATGGTACCCTCGAAGAGGAGGCGCGGCCGTATTTCCTCGACGTGGCATTTATCCCGCTTCTCTGGGTTCTTCCACCACGGCTTCCTTTAAGGAGCTTTGTCTGTCCTCTCCACTAAAGGAAGGGCCTCGTCTGCTGGACCTTTTCTCGGTCAAAAGAGGACAAGGGTAAAGTCCCTCGTCGGCGCTCTTGGGAGGCGGGAAGGTCCCTCTCCCGGGCCGTTGACCGTCGGCCGGTCAACCGCTCGGCTTGGCCACTGGCCTCACGGTGTCCCCGTCAGGTCAGTTGACCGAGACTCCCACTGATGAAGTCGAGATTTTTCTCGACCCATTGGACGGGCTGTCGCCTTTAGCAGCCGAGATTCCCCTCTCCCCGGTTCCCCCGGGAGGAGTTGAGGATCCCGTGGGCTCGCCTGTGCCTCCGGTTCCGGAGCCCTCGGATGGACCTTCCGAGCCGAAGGGAGTGTCGGTTCCGGCCGACACCTCCCTTCACCGACCCCGGAAATTCCGGGACTCTCGGTCTCGGTCTCCGGACCTCTTCGGCGGTCAGCCGTTCCCACCGTCATAAGCGGTCTCGGTCTCGGCTCTGCTTGTAGCGGCGTCGCCGCTCGTCCTCGTCCTCCTCCGGATGAGGGAGGCTTCAAGCGTAATTACGCCGATGGACGAGGACCTTATGTTGCAACAGCTCCTCCTGGCCGGGAATAAGCCGACTCCGGCGCCTTCCCCGGCCATTAAGTGGCTGTCACCGGAACGGCCGACACAACCCCTCGACTTGCCCGAGGAGCCTATACCCAGGCCGGTTGTTCGGCCAAAACCAGCTGCTCCACCGATTGCGGTGGAACCTCCGCCTCCACAGCCACCAATTGGGGCTCCGACCAAGGATTCTCGGTCGGCTAAGGGTTTACCCCATCGGCTGTCAGTTACCCTCACTCCCGACCGACCTCGGCAGGTGAAGGGTGGCTCAGGCCAGAGGCAGCTCTTGAGGACTCTTCCGAGTCCGAGATGATTCCTCCTTCTTCTCCAAGCGACTGGACTTGGAGTCTTCAGGAGGTCAGCCAATGGGCGTGTGCGTCGTCCTTCCTAGGACTGCTTCGGCTCATCTCGGAGTCTACCGGGATGGAGCTCGAACCCGTTTCCAAACGGGCCAGGTATCCCCTCACGGAGATTCTGGACCGAGGGGATTCTCCGACGGAGGCCTTTCCGGTGGCCGAGGCCATAGTGGGTCCAGCACTGGAACTTTGGCAGCGCCCTTCTTCCTGCCCTGCGCCTTCGGCCAGGATGGCCAGGAAGTATGCGGTCCCTACCGGTTCCTTGTCCGGTTTTTTCGGAACACCCCTCTGCTGAGGGGTTGGTTACCGACAGCGTTTTCCGGCGCGCCGGCAACGCCAGGGATGTGGACAAACCTCCTGACAAGGAGTCCAAGAAATTGGACTATGTCGGGCGAAAAGTCTACATGCGTCCTCTCGGCCTTCGTCCAGGCCAGTTCGGCCGTCCTCATGGCACATTTTCTCATGCCTGTTGGGCTCCCTGGATGAGGTCATCCCTCATCTTCCCGCCCGATCTGCAGACTACGGTTAAGCAGGTGCGGGACCAGGGCAGGGCAGTGGCCAAACAGCAGCTCCAGACTGCTTTGGATGTAGGGGACCCATGTGCCAGATCGGTGGCGCGAGCGGCTATGCAGGTCGGCCGGGCTTGGCTGAGGATATCCACCTTTACTTCGGATACCCAGCACAAGTTGGCGGATGTTCCCTTTTTGGGGACTGACCTCTTCGGCCCTGGGGTGGAAGGTCACCTGCAGAGGATCGAGAAGTCCAATGCCACCTTGGACTCGGTCTCTTCCGCTCAGAAGGACAAAGGCCGCAAACCACAGCCTAAGCCCTTTCGTCCTTCTGTGCCCCCGGCCCAGCAACGTCAGGGCCAGCAGGCTCGGCCTTGGCATCCCAAACCCAAGCCGCCGGCTTCCTCTAACAGGAGGCAGGGAGGAAAGGGCCCAGGAGGTCCCTCGGCCGGTCCCTCCTCCAAGCCTGCCCAGTGACGGGCTGAGGGGTGTCGCCCCCATCCCCGTCACCTTACCCCTGGGTCCCCCCGTTGGGGGACGGCTCCGGCACTTCCGTTCCGCCTGGTCCGCTGTTACCACGGACAGGTGGGTCTTGGAGGTGGTGGGAAGAGGCCTGCCTCTGGAATTCGAGCAGGCACCACCCTTCAGAGCCGTCGCCCCTCGGGGCTTCGGGATCCCCAGCCTCACTGGCGGCTCGTCGAGCCGACATCACTCTCCTCCTCCAGAAGGAGGTGGTAAGAGAGGTGGTGGACCCTCCTTCAGACCCAGGGTTTGTGTCCAGGTACTTCCTGGTTCCGAAACGGACGGGGGGCTGGCGCCCCATTCTCGACCTACACGACCTAAACAAGTTCCTAAGGTCTCGAACCTTCAGGATGGTCACTCTGGCTCAGATAATACCATCCTTGGAACGCGGCGTGTGGTTCTGCTCTCTGGACTTGCAGGACGCGTTTTTTCACGTCCCTATCCGTCCGTCTCACCAGAGATTCCTTCGCTTCCGAGCGGAAGGATCTCTCTTCGAGTTCCAAGCCATGCCCTTGGCTTGTCTCCAGCTCCCAGGGTCTTCACCAAATGCATGGCAGTGGTGACAGCATTCCTGGCGCCCGAGGTCCGGTGTACCCTTACCTGGCGACTGGCTGATAGCAGCTCCTCCAGGAAGGAGGCGGAGTGGTCAGAGATCTGGCCCTCCAGGTCTGCTCTCAACTGGGCCTCCTTATCAAGAGGCCAAGTCGGAACTCGAGCGAAGCAGGTGATTTTATTCATCGGGCGCACTCGACTCTTTGAGCCAGAGCGCTCCCGGCGGACAGGGCGAGGTTCTTTCCTCCTTTGCCCGATCATTTCTGGTTGGGCAATCTGCCTGCCCGGGACTTCCTGCGCCTCCTGGGTCTCATGGCGGCCTGTACCAGCGTGGTCCGTTGGGCCCGCTGGAACATGCGTCCCCTTCAGTGGGGACTGGCCAGCCAGTGGTCACAACGCTGCGATCCCTTGGACCAGCTTGTGTCGGTGACACAGGGGATGTGGAATGCTCTCCAGTGGTGGACCGTTCCAGATCATTTGCAGGAGGGCATCCCGTTCGTCCGCCCCGAGCCGACGGTCTCTCTGTCGACCGATGCCTCTCTGATGGGTTGGGGTGCCCATCTGGGGGAACACCTGGCTCATGGCCCTGGTCCCCGCGGGAGTCCCGATGCCATCAACCTGCTGGAGCTCAGGCGGTCCGCCTAGCTCTCACCGCCTTTGCTCCGTTCCTCCGGGGTCAAGTGGTCCGAGTCCAGACGGACAATACCACGACCATGTACTATCTAAACCGCCAGGGCGGGACGCGCTCCATGCTTCTATGCAAGGAAGCTCTCCGCATTTGGTCACTCGTGCGCAGCCTGGAGGCGGATCTCCTAGCCATTCACGTGGCAGGAGCCTCCAACACCCTGGCCGATGCCCTGAGCCGGATAGGGGCTGCATCCCACGAGTGGTCTCTCCTGCCGGAGGTAGTACAGCATCTGTTCTCCCTTTGGGGCACACCTCAGGTGGACCTGTTTGCCTCCATGGAGAACGCGAAGCTGAGTCTGTTCCATGCCCGCCCCCCTCAGCAGGGCTCGCTGCAGGGGATGCCTCTCCGAGGCAATGGACCCCGGCCTCTTTACGCCTTTCCCATTTCCCTTGATCCACAAGGTGCTTCTCAAGGCGGAGGGGGACAAGGCGCAGGTGATTCTGATAGCCCCAGACTGGCCTCGCCAGTTCTGGTACCCAGATCTCCTCAGTCTCAGCTCCAGGACTCCGCGGCAGCTTTCAGCTCGCCCGGACCTGCTCTCAGTCAATCAGGGGAAGGTGTTCCATCCGGACCTTCAATCCCTGCACCTGACGGCCTGGTTCCTGAGCGGCTAGAGTTCCAGGCTTTGGGTCTTTCCGACGAGGTCCTCAATGTAGTTGAGGCGTCCCGTAAGGAGTCGACCAGAAAATGCTATGCCTTCAAATGGAAAAGGTTTTCCATTTGGTGTCAGGGCAAGGGCTTGGACCCTTCCTCCTGTTCCTTGGCAAGCATCTTGGACTATTTATGGTCCCTTTCTAGTCAAGGGCTTAGGTCGGCGACCCTAAGGGTGCACCTGGCAGCCATCTCTGCTTACGCGGCGGGCGGAAGCAGTCGGTGGCGCAGGAGAAGGTGGTCTGCGCTTTTCAAAGGCCTTGATCACATTTCCTCCAGTGCGGGAACCCCCACCTCCTGGGATCTACTGCTGGTACTGGCAAGCCTGCGGCGTTTATTCATCCTATGCACAGGTGTGCTCTTCTCACCTGTCGTGGAAGACCGCCTTCTTGGTGGCTATCACGTCAGCCAGAAGGATGGGAGAGCTCCAGGCGCTTTCCATCGAGTCTCCTTACCTGGTCTTCCACAGGGACAAGGTTGTCCTGCGCCCCCACCCGAAATTCCTTCCGAAGGTGGTGTCGGAGTTTCACCTTAACCAGGTGTTGACTCTGCCGGTGTTCTACCCCAATCACACCTCGGAGGCCGAATATAGGCTCCATACTCTGGATCCTAGAAGGGCGCTCGCTTATTATAAGGAGCGCACGGCTGAATTCGGGGAGAGGTTCGCCAGCTGTTTGTCACCCTACGCTGAGCCGCATCTGGCAGACCTGCAGCCAGCGGACGATAAGCAGGTGGGTAACCTCCTGCATAGATCTCTGCTATAAGTTAGCGGGCATGGAGCCTCCCAGAGGGATAAGAGCTCATTCTACCCGCCATACTGCTGCAATGGTGGCTGCTTCCAGGGACGTCCCTATCCAGGAAATCTGCAGGGCTGCTACCTGGAAGTCAGCAAACACCTTCATTACCCACTACCACATCGACCTTGAGTCACGCCGGGATGCTGGTTTTGGGGCCTCGGTTCTCCAGTCTCTCTTTCCCAAGTAAGTATATGGGGTGTGCGTCTTGCCTCCCTCCTCCCGGAGAACTGCTAGGAGTCTGCCAATGAGTGTGGATGAACAACATATCCATGTCCCTAGAAATACAGGTTACTCACCTGTAACAGGAGTTCTAGAATGGTATATGTTGTTCATCCTACATTACCCACGACCTCCCGCTTCGACCTATTGCCTGAGCTTCCAGCAGGCCAGATCTGGCCACATGGAGCCGAGAGTTATACCACCCGGGTGGGTGGGAGGAGCAAGCTTGAAGACCTTCCGGCAAGATTTAAAGCGGCAAGGATACTGCCAATGAGTGTGGATGAACAACATATACCATTCCTAGAACTCCTGTTACAGGTGAGTAACCTGTATTTACTGCACTTCTGCTCATCTCCGTCAGTCGTACTCTCTTAGTCAGTGATTGTCATCTATGTTTAGTGTAACTTAATCCTGACCTAAACCCTGCTCCCTGTTCTCTACACTCTCAAGGCAACAAGTTCCAGCTGTCAGCATTGTGTAATTCTAATTCAATTTAATGTAAGTAATGTAAGCATGTATGAATGTATGTAGTTTTATTTTTCCCTTACTTGGACTGGAAAATTTAGTTTTGTTTTATCTGTTGTTATATTATTTTAATTTGGTTTAACTGTTTGACAGTGAGAGTGCCTTTCTATCCTCTTTCCCCAGTGGTGAGAGGACTTTGGGGGGGGGGGGGGATAAATTATTCATTGTTTCTTGTTATATTATGTGTTGGGCTAGGGGGTGAGAGTCCCTAAGCTTTATTTGTTTGTCTTGTGGGTTATTTTGTACTAAGGAGGAGTTGTCAGGGTTCTAATTTCATGCTCTGAATTAATGTTAGCTAACCTGGGAGTTGGTGGGTTTTTTTAAACTGTTTTTTGTCTTTAGGGGGTATTATTAGTTTGTTAGTTTTGTTTTAGGTTTTGTTTGTTGTATTTTGCAGTTTAGTTTACAGTATGTGTTGGTCTTCAACCCCCACAGTTGTGCGCTATTCATCCTCCTCTCTTCGTGCCCTTCGCCCTTTTTATTCTCCCCCTCTTCAGTTTGAGATCTACGAGCATTGTAGAGTGCTAGGTATGCGTGGGAGGGGAGGAGGGGGGTTTAACAGGAGGATGATTGAGGGGGGTCATCGTATTGGGGTGGTTAATACCAGAAGGTGCCCTGGGGTGAAATGGAATCCAGATCGTGGCTCTCCATGTCTGGCACCCATACCCATGGGTGCCACAGATTATGGCGGGCAGATGGCCTGTGCGGCCTGCGAGGTTCGTCCAACTCTAGCAGTGTTGTGTAATGCCAGGTCCATTAAAAACAAGACCGCAGTTATTGCTGATCTTGTTGGTACAGTGGACCTGGCTTGCATTACCGAGACCAGGTTGGATGATAATTCTGGCCCCATTTTGGAAGCTATGACTCCAGCCGGGTACTCAGTGTTACACCGCCCAAGATTGGGTCGTGGGGGGGTTGCAGTCTGTTTCAAGACCGAACTTGGCCTCACGGAGGTACTAGTGGGGAGGGTTGAGTGCTTTGAGTGTATAGTTGTAGCATGTGTAGGCATTCGAATCGCCCTCATTTACCGTCCCCCTGGTGATGAGAAGCGATTCCTTCAGGAAGTGGTGGAGTTCGTCGTCGATATGGCGTTCGAGTCGCCCAGATTGATGGTTCTGGGCGACTTCAGTGCCTGGGTAGACGACGAACTCTCGCAATTTGGTCAACACTTCCTCCAGTTAATGACAATGCTGGGCCTTACACAGGTGGTTTCCTCTGCTACACATAAACGTGGACACTCTTTGGACCTAATCTTCCTTCTGTGGGTCGAGGCATCCGATGTGGGGGTGGAACATGTCGGGTGGTCAGATCATTACACCATGGGGTTTAGTTTTTGCTCCCCTTCTAGAAGGCCTTGCGGCAGTGCTTGACCTCTCGTCCACCGCGTTAGCAAGCAGTGATCCAGAGACCCTCGTGTCGGCCTACAACACAGCCATTGCGGGGGCTCTGTATTTCATTGCTCCAGTTCATGTTCGCCCCCTCTCCCGTCGCCCCAAGTCCCCTTGGTTTGATGGGACATTGAGGGAGATGCGGAGACAGGGGCAAACGTTAGAGCATTGCTGGCGAATGTCCGCCCTTGATGCTGACCACCTTAGATTGATGGATCATTATTTGGATGGGTCATTATTTGGTCTATCAGTCTGCAATCACCCGTAAGAAGGCAGAGTTCCTGTCCATGGAGATTTTGGTTGCTCAGAATCGACCAGCTTAGCTGTTTCAAACTGTGGACAGACTGTGCAACCCAGCCTGTCTGCAAGTTCGGAAAGTCTTTTTGCAATTGGAGTGCGATGAGCTTGCTCGGTTCTTCGTAAATAAGGTGGCCAACATTAGGGCCGAGCTGCTGCCATAATGCTCTATGGGGCTGCCGTGAACCGGGGCGAGATCACGGTGCCTCGGTTTTCCTGGAGTTCCTTCGGTCAGCTGGAGTTCATTGATGTCATGAGGATCGTCCAGCACATGCGCCCTACGTGCTGTAGTTTGGACCCTGGACCAACCTCCCTAATTTTGGGTTGTATTGACATCATTGGTCCAGTCCTTATGCAGATAGTCGGGTGCTCCCTGGAATCTGGTGAGTTTCCCAGCTCCCTGAAAGAGGCGGTGGTGACACCTCTCTTGAAGAAAGCTACCACGGACCCTGACTGTCTTGAAAACTACAGACCCATCTCTAACCTTCCCTTTGTTGGGAAGGTGATTAAGAAAGTAATGGCTGCACAACTGGAAGACTATTTGACCATCCATGACGTCTATGAATCCCTCCAGTCCGGTTTTCGTGAAAGGCATAGTACCGTGACACCGCTGGTTCGGGTGCTCAATGATCTCTTGATGGCTAGAGATCAGAAGAGTTGTTCCATTTTGGTTCTCCTCAACCTTTCTTCAGCTTTTGACACCGTAGATCACATGGTGTTGATAGAACGCCTGAGGCTGTTTTGTGGAATATCTGGAACCGTCTTAAGATGGTTCACATCATTCCTCACGGGGAGATCACAAAGAGTTGTGTCCGGGGTTTTTTCCTCAGATTCAATGGCTTTGTCATGTGGGATGCCTCGGGGCTCAGTGCTGTCACCCATGTTATTTGCGATGTATATGCTACCCATCGGAGACATTGTAAGGAGGTATGGGCTGAGGTTTCACTGTTATGCAGATGATACCCAACTGTACCTTTCTTTTGCCCCCGACCAGGAGGGAGCTCTCTCGGTCTTTAATAGCTGTCTAAAAGAAATCCAGGAGTGGATGAATTCTAGCTGGCTGAGGTTGAACTCTGATAAGACTGAGGTACTGGTTGTGGACCCAGGTCGACAGATGGGGGGGTCGGGTGCTGGTGCGTCTTCTGGAATTTTTCTTGGAGGTGTTTCTCTCCTGACCTCTGAACGGGTGCGGAACCTGGGGGTAGTTCTTATCGATGGGCTGACACTGCATTCGCAGGTGTCGGCAGTCAAGACTTCCTTTTACCATCTTAGAAACATCACCAGGATTCGGCATCTTGTTCCGTCTGCCGACCTGCCAACGTTATTCCATGCCTTCGTGTCCTCACGCTTGGATTACTGCAGCTCCCTTTATCTAGGGCTTTCTGGGGTTGAAATCCGTCACCTGCAGCTAGTGCAGAATGCAGCAGCCCAGTTTTTGACAGGTTCTAGTAGATCCTGTCACATTACTCCAGTGCTGCGCGAACTGCACTGGCTGCCAGTTCGGTGGCAGATCACCTGTAAAGTCGGATTGCTGACTTTCAGAGCTCTACACAATCTGGGCCTAGTCTTTCTGAAAGAACTTCTGGTTCCTTATCGCCCAAATTGATCGCTCCACTCGGCCAACGAGGGGTTGCTAGAGGTTCCAAGGGTGAATTTGAAATCTTCGCGTGCTCGGGCTTTTGAGTATGTGGCCCCCACCCTTTGGAACTCTCTACCCCGTCGGTTGCGGGAGTGCACTTCTGTGGAGGGCTTCAAGAGAGGTTTGAATACTTTTTTATGGTAAACTGCATTTTTAGAACATTGATTGAAATGACTGATCCAGCTGTATTTTTATTGTTTTGATCTGTTATTTTGTATGGCGCCTTGGCAATTGAATGGTGCCTTTATAAATAAAATGATTATTATGTTTGTAAACAATGCATGTATTGACACTCTTAATTCCTGTATGTAAACAATGTATGCAATGTCACCCTTAATTCAGGACTCTAATGTGTATCTCAATGTTATGTATCATGTACTCTCCTCTGTCCCGGACAAGCATCTTGTTGCTCAGTGTGCCCTTCCTGGTGAAACATTTCAATAAATAAATAAAATATAAATTACTTTTATGTCTTCCAAAAGAAATGAACAGATTCTTAAAATCAAGTTTAGTATCCGACCACCAGAGTGCCATAGAATCATATAGTACCCTCACAGAGTTCCGGGCAACAAGGAGGGAATGCAATTTATGTTGCATATCCAAGTCTTGTAATACTAAAGAATTAAATTTCCACCAAGAGGTTACAGCCAGAAACTTTGGAGGAAACCAGGACATATTTACTGTACAAAGCAGAACCAAATGATCTGAGAATTCACATAGGCGAAGAAAAAAAGCATGAGGAAACAAAAACTTGGATAAAATAAAATCAGTCCTAGTATGAAAGGCATTTCACCTGTAAGTGGCACCCACATCTTTATGAAGTTCACGATATGCATCCTTAATGGAAGCAGTCTGTAAAGCCTTCAGTAAAGCATGGGAATTATAGTAAACTTTAGTTTGGACAGAATCCTTCAAGTTGACATCTAGACCACAGTTCATGTCGCTACCCCATATTACCCGTTTCCTAGTAAACAGATATGGCAGAATATTGTTAAACAATTTTGTCCGTAAAGTCTTAACTTGAGGGGCATAAGTATTGATAAGACGTAAAAGGAAACCCTTATAAACACAATCCAAAAGCAGGGCCCTCCCAGGGTGTGTATCCACCAGCCTAGAGACATGGACAGAAGTATGGTTGCACAAAATGCCTAGGCCATCTGCTGCATCCTCCCCATAGAATCAGAAAGTAGGCCCTCTGGTTCAGAGCTTAGATGTCTGTCTGATATCATTAATACAATTAAACCTAGTTTCCTGTAGAAAAATATCAACTTGCAGAGTGAGACCAAAATGTAAACATGCCACCCTTTTTTTTATAATTTCTAATACTACAAGTATTTAAGGAAGCAAGTTTAATTTCTGCCATGAATCGAGTAAACAATTACTATCAAGGTTTCAGTACATCTTGTTTTTTCCGTTTCTTCCATTTCTTTTTCTTACCATTCATAGCTCCCCCAACCCCTTCCTCCTCACAATCCATTTCAGAAATGAACCCAGATTTAGTGGACACATTTGACTCTGAGCCTCCCTTCTGATCCCGAAGAAGGTGGAAAGGATTCTCAGTAGGAACTTCAGAAGATTGGCTCGAGGCTCGACTAGAAGCTCTACTTACCTGTTTCGGGTTGGGTATTTGAAACTGCGAAGTAGAGGGGGTGGAGGCCTGCCACCCTGTTTAGGTAGGGGTGCATCACAATGGGGGTCACAGAAACCTTAACAGAGGGCTGGCGTATTTGTTGCGGAGGGTCAGGATCAGTAGAGTGTGCAGTAGAGGGAGGCCTTTCCGCCTGTGTGGATTCTGAAAAATGTGGATCCTCAGTAGAAGGTGGAGTGGAAGAGGTGGGGTCAGCACCAGCAAAAGGAGCAGAGGTGGCAGGGCCTGTACGGGGTACTTCTCGAGACTGATATCTACCCTGTGCGTTATTAATAAGAGCCTCCTTATTAACACCCCCTTCTTTATTTTGCGTAGCCCAAGGGCACTGGTGATAAGCATGACCCTGTTCATTGCAGAGATTGTAACGGAAAACATTTCTGCAAGTGCCACTATCATGGTCAAATGCCCCACAGAGAGCACATTTAACTTTGTTGCAGGCACTACTAAGATGCCTCCTGCTACCACACTTGTAACAGGTCTTGGGCTATCCCAGGTAGAAACATACTCCTCGATCCTTGCCAAGAAAAAAGCTGTTAGGAATATGTACCACCTCATATCCCACAATATTTAATTTCACCCTAAGCTTCCAACTGCCCATTCAGATACCTTCACCATCAGTAACTGCTTCTGGAGGCCCCAAAACTGTACATTTATTTTCTAGCAAAAAAGAGCATCTCCCACATTCACCCCTTCATTCCTAAACATAATATGTACTACTTTATATAGGGGTTTTGTAATTGGGATAGCCCAAAAAGGCAACCATAGAGGCTGTGACTTACATTTTTCATATCTGTTCCAAAACTTGTCCAGACCTGAAAAAGTTTTGAAATTAATATCGACTGTATCTTCCCCTGAACATTAAAGCATAAATATCACTAGCCTGAAAGTTCAGAGAGTCTTTTAACAGTTTTCTGGTGACATAAAGTCTATCAGGGTGTTCCTCCAGGTCTCCACGATAACGAAGGCGAACTGCATTCTGTCTGGGTGCTTGTTCTAATCAATTGTTACAAAATAGATCAGAAAAGCGGGCCCCAGGGTGTCATTGTGCTCGAGGGGGAGAAGTAGGAGGGGAACACTGTGGAGAACCCCCAGGTTCTTTGGTGTTGGAGGAATCAGCAGCATCAGGTGCTCCCTTCCCCACAGAAGTTGGAACGTCATTCAGATCTGAAGATGGACCTTGCAAAGGGTCCCCAGTAGATCCCGAATTGAGGTGTGAAGAAACAGGAGTAAACGTCTTCCCACTGAGAATCTGGTATCCATTTTCCATCTATGAAAGTCCAGCCAGCGTCAGCTAAAGCTCTATCCTTCGACAAGTCACCAGGCGGAAAGGAGTGTCTTTGTGCGGTTCTCTTTCGCATTCCTGGTGTATGTATGTTATCTGGGTGATTAATTCTATCAGGATCTGTCAGATTCGGCTTCTCAGAGCACTCAGCAGAAGCCGGTAACACTGTAGGAACAGCAACAGTAGTGTTTTTAGATGAAGCTGTCGAACCAACCTCTCAAGCTACAGTCTGAAATAAAGGTACTGAAGTGTTCACTGGGTTTGCAGGTATTGACAAACGGGACTCTGCTTCCAAGCCACAATCACCCAATGCATGGTGATCACCATGCGCCACTTCGCAAATCTCCAGAGAGGCACCCATAGTACTCGCGTTTTCCCCTGCTCAAACCATCTCAGGGGAGGCAAACTCAGTCTGTACATCTGCTCCAACATGTTGCTCCATCAACGTCTCAGAGGCGTCTGCCACGCAAACACAGCAGCCGGTTCCCCTACCTGTGAGTAGGGGGAATTTCCCCCGTGTCCTAGCTAAATTTCCCCCATTTGCTAACAAAAAAAAAATACCATTAACAGCTTAATCTGGTTCAGTGTCAGTCGGCATACATCTATATCCCCCTCCCCTATCAACAAAAACTAAATAACATTTTCTAGTGTGATTTTCCTCCTTCTGTTTATTCTGGACGGCTCTGACAACCTTTCCAGCGCTGCAGCTGCGGGCAGAAGATTTAAAACAGACAGCTATGAGGCCTGCATCCACTGCCTCGGCACCGACCATGCTGTTAAGGCCTGTGAGATTTGCCGTGACTTCAATCAAGCTACCCGGCAATGCCACCAGAATGCCCTGGAATCTTTCCTAATGGAGCAGAGGGTCACCGCCATAGAAAAGGAGCTTCAGGCCAGGAACTCCTCTGATTCCCCCAGCCCTGTCCACAAGCACTCATGCTGCCAAGGCCCAAGACAAATAAGCAGGAAAGCAGCACCGACCATTACAGGGTCATCAGCCAGGCAATTGGCAACCCCCGCTGCTGCCCACACCCTCTCAGCTGCAGGGTCGACCTTGGCACCGTTTCCTGCCAGTGCTTCTTCGACTGATGTTGGGTTTTTTTGCCAGCCCATCTGTTTCTCAACCACCGCTGGACAGTCATCATCGGGGCTCTCCCCTACTCCTCCAATGCTTTTCCCCTTGCTGAGCCACCCCTCCTTCTCAGGGGCCACAGTCAGGGAGCAGCACCAGCCTGGTCTTGGAAGGTGATGGTCAGTCATCTGGCTTGAGGCCCCTTCAGCCAATGCCCATGAACATTCCTGCAATGTTGGGGTGCAGGTTCCTCAGTTGATGCCTCAACCTGCTCCATCCCATAGCTACTTCAGCCCACCGTACCGACACTGGGGCCTCAATACCCCCCCCCCCCCCCCCCCAGGTCACTACCAGCAGGCACTGTGCCAACGCTGGTGACTGTTAACATCCAGAACTTGTTTTCTTCCATCTGGAACTTCATGCATCGAGTTGCCCCACCTCAGCGCCCATCGCCAGCAGGACCTTCTAGGCCGACTTTGGCACAGTCACACCATACATTGTCAAAGCCAGCCCCTTCAATGTCGTTGTTGTCTTAGGTGTCTGTTTCTGAACCAGGGGATGAAGATTATCGCCCTGACTTCCTTATGCCCAATAAGGATGCCGGGGTCAGAGCCCCTCTAGCACCTCCAGTGTTTCCTCGGTGGAGGAGGATTCCTCAAAATATACCCCCCCCCCCGCAGCGATGTTGCAGCTGCACACTGCTGTGAGTTTGATGCTACGGAGCAGGACGTTCCCTGACAGCACCTGGCTGAATACCTGCAACTGCCAGATACCCCTCCTCATTCCTCCTATGCTAAATACCTATGAGGATGCTATTATGGCCACTTGGTACAGACCTAACATGATTCCCCATGTGCCCAGAAAGGCAGGCAAGTTGCATCAGCCCCCCTCTGGGAAGCCCTTTTTTGCCAGGGCCTCACAGGGGGATTCTGTGGTGATCAGTGCAGCCCATGATAGATCCAAGAAACCTCAGCACCTCAGCTCTCTCCCTCTGGACAAAGAGTCCAGAAAGATGGACCTTACGGGCAAGAAGTTATTCGCCTCTTCCACTTTGGCCATCAGGATCTTTAATTATGTGGGCCATATGCTCAAATACCAGAATACTGACTAGAAAGTGGCCAGGACTGCAGCCCAGATTCCCCCAGAGTTCCCTCCCAAAACAGCAGATGTGCAAGACCCTCCAGTTAGGAGTGGACATGGGCAAGCACCTCTTGCGAGCTGCCTGTGATACCCCAGATGCCTCAGCCAGGGCATCTGCAGTGAGAGTTTGTCTGCAGAAGTACTCTTGCCTAAGGGTGTCAGGGTTTGCCACTGACATCCAACAATCCATCCTGAATGCTCCTTTCAGAGGCTACAAGCTTTTTGGGGCAGATGTGCAGGATATCCTTAACCTGCAAGCCTTGGGGAGAACTCTGAGGTCCTTCCACTATCTCTACCATGCCCACCAGAAGAGCAGGCAGAGGGTGCCCTTTTGTTGTGCCACACATAGACAGAGGTCTGGTACCAGACAGCCTGGCAAGTGTAGAGCTGGAACAGCTCTGCCTACCCCCAACTCCACCACAGGGAAAACCTCAAGAGGTGGAGGAGAGGCACCGGCCATAGATTCTGCCTCAGCCTGACTCCTTGCCCGACCCCCTTCATCCGGTTCCCCTGGATGTAGTGGGGGAAGGGGGGTTGTTTCTCCCTCCATCTGGATACGTGGTGGAAGATTACAACCGACGCCGGGGTTCTGCAACTCTGAGAACAAGGACACACTCTGGAATTTTTTGGAGATGCCTCCAGATCCCCCTCCAAGGTCTTCTGCTTACCTCCAGGCCACATACCCATGTTGCTGGAGGAGATCCTTATGCTGCTGCGAAAAAGGGCCATAGAACCTGTTCCCAAGGATCAAAGAAACACTGGGTTCTACTCCTGCTTCTTCCTCTTCCCCAATTCCACAGGGGACTTGAGGCCCATCCTGGACTTAAGAACCTGAACTGCTACATCCAGTACACAAAGTTCAGGATGGTCACCCTTCCAGGCCTGTTGCCTTTGCTGCAGAAGGGAGACTGGATATGCTCTCTAGACATGCAGGTCACATACCTGCACATCAAGGTCTGCCTCCCCCCTACAGAAAGTACCTCAAGTTTGCCGGCCCGGTAGTGCTGAGGGTTAAGGCGCTGGACGCCGCACCTCACACTACGCTGGCAACCTGGGTTCGGGAACACACCCGGGGGGGGGGGGTGTCGGCTGTGGAGGGAGAGGGTTGAGCATCCGATGGACTGCTCTCCTATCCCTGGGGAGGGTTTAGGGCTTACACCACTCTGTGGCGGCCCCCGATGGAAGTTGGGGAAATTGCAGGTGCAGTGTGTTCAGGGACGAAGTACAGCATACATCTGCACACAGTGCCTGGACGTCATTGCACATTCGTACTTCGGTGGAGTAAAGCTCTGAGGAAAATGGCAGTCTGTTGTGGCGGCTTGATGGCCGTTCCTATCCATCCATGGAAGCCGTCAGGAATCGCATTCCGGTATTTGATCTGGGAGTGGGGACCCCTCTGTGGGTACTGTGCATGCTAGCCAGATATAAGTGAGCCATCTGGTTGAATGGGTGAGAGAGGACGGTGGTCAGATGACAGGCAGACCGCGCTGCAGAAGTAGAAACAAATTCAGTGTAGAAAAGAAAGTACCTCAAGTTCCTGTTTCAGGGGGAGCACTACCAGTTCGGGGTCCTCCTTTTTTTTTTTTTTTTTTTTTTTATTGAATTTTAGACATACAAATAACAGCCTACAAACATCCATGACAGTCCCCCTTCCAACATCTGGGAGATACTGCCTTTTGTCTCTTAGTACATATGTAGAGATAACTTTAACACTCTATACAATGATACATTATAGCTTAATCCTTCTTTTACCCCACACTAGTATTAAGAGGCAGACAGGACAGAAAGGAAAGGAAAAAAGACAAGACAAAAGGAAAAAAAGGCAAGAAAAACGGTGTTAGCTTATATATATTTCCACTTGTCATTTACAGTATCGCAGGTTGGCCTACCTGTGTGGTCTCCTTCATTTAAAGGCACATACCTTCTGTAGGGCCATTCGACAGAGGGGTACCCACTGACTACTTACGTTATCTCCTTCTGCCTACAAGTTGCAGGAAACCCCAACTCACCACCTCTGGTCTTCCTCCGGTCCAAGTTCCAGATGCCATCCTGCAAAAACATGGCATCAGAGCAGTCATGTCACTCCTTGCCTGAATACAGATGTCTCCCCCACTGGTAGAGAGTCTATGTAGGGTCCCCACTTAAGGAATAATTCCTCTCTTCAATGCATTTGATAGGTCAGTCGCTCCAGTGCTAGATTATTCAGCACCAGAGTTTTCTGTTGGTTCACAGTAGGCTTAGCATTGGATATGCACATGTTCTGAATACATTGCCAAATATATGCCAAAATATATGTATTGCACACACCAGTCATCATGTTTCATTTATCAGTATGCAACCTGTAAGTCGCTTCCCTGTGTCATATTAATGTTTACCACCTGCAGTCACCCTATGTGGTACCCTTGTATGTATATCCAGCCTGTATCATGTAACGTGCATTTCATGTATATACTGTTATTACCTGTCTATGTTTGTACTTTAAGTGTTTATGTCACAGGACCTCCTTGTGAATGAGCTTGCTCAGTGGAGTTTTCCCTGCAATAAACTTGAACTTGAACAACATTGGCGAGCCAGGGTTAGTAATACCCTTACTGTTCTGGGGTATGCCTCCTACTCCTCATCTCCCCAGTCCTCCACCCCAAACAAAAGTGACACCACGGTATCTGCTACCTGTATATGAAAGGCGTCCGAGATTTTCTGTGCAGTTGTCAACCAAAAGGGGTGAAGATCCCTACACTACCAGAAATAATGTATGTAACATTGTATATGCCCAGGGCACTGTTACATCAGCCACATGTGTGGGGGGGAGACTACGACTCCTTAAACTTATTGCACATTAAGAGAACCATGTGAAATGCCATTACTGTGGCCCAGTTATCATCAGAGATCTGAATCCCCATGTCTCTCTCCCATAGCCCTCTAACTTTAGCCATCCTGCCTGGGAACAAATCTTGATCCTGCTTCACTGAACATGCTACTTAGTCCCCTTGGGTTAGCATGCACACCACAGCAGCTACTCCAGCAGTCCCAATGCTGATATATCTCCCACCATTCTCCCTCTGCCCAATCCATGCGCCCTCATCTGAAAGTACTTGTATCTGTGCATTGCTAGTATGCCATAGTGCTCCCACGCCCTTCCTAGCTCCCAGACCCCGAAACTCCCATCCTCCATCCCTGGCAGGAAAGCAGGGTTCCCCACTATTGGAACTAACCATGTAGCAGCTCCACCCGCTCCTCTCCCATTTCTCATCTGTTCCCATGCCTCCAGCACCCACTCCACCAAGGTGTTTTTATCCCGCAAGTGATGGTATGCCTTTTAACACCCCGATCCAGATATGCTGCCACACATATTGTTGTTCCTGTCACAAACTCACTCAGCTCCTACAGTGCCAACCTCCGAGCGCAAGAGTGTGCACAGGTAACAACAGACAGGGTAACCCTCCTCATTGCTTTTGGGTCCGTATCACCTTTAATCTCAAGTTCTGGGGGGATTCAAACTGTGAACCTTATGCTAGCGTACCCAATGTACAGTCTCAGATAATACCCTCTTCAGGGGATTGAGGTACAATCTTTCACCGGGGCACCAAGCCAGTCTTCCAAAATGAACCCTTAAGACTCTATAAAGACCTTGGATATATTCTTACCTTTTCCCAGTTTGGTAACACCATCAAGCTTTTGAACAGTTTTTGTCAGTCTTAACCCTCTATAAGTTACATGCAAAAAGAACTGAAATACACACCCAGGCAGTATCTTTCAAATAAAGATTTTTTTTACTACAAGATGTTAAAAATATGAAAAATGTAAATACAGAACAATATATCAAAGCGCATACAATCACTTAAAAGAACAAGGGCAAAGTACAAAACAAAAGCTCCTACCACAATACATTTAGACTTTTTCTATGTAATGTATTACCTCTAAGTGCCTTGAAAGTTAGAGAACTGTGTTTAAGAGCCCAAAAAGATATAACATATTCCCCAGTTACAAGGATACATTTCAGCTCCATCTTTCCACCCCCTTGGTGAGTCATCTAGCTCCTCCTTTTAGAATATATAAAAAAAAAAAAAAATACTAACATGATGTCCTATCAGGAGGTATTTTAAATTTTAAGAGGTGGCATCAGCAGAAATTCCACTTCCTAAATATGACTCCTTAATTAAACATTTTCTCTTTGATCTTGAGCAGTTCGTATTCTCAAGGTATATAGAAAGGTTTTGCAACTTCTCACCCCAGGAATAATACTCCAATATTCCTAACTCTTCTGCAGTATACCTTTCAGGTCAGATCTGCCCGGAGATAGAATGCTATGCTAATGATGGAATCACTGGCATGAGCCACTTTTCAAATGCTGCCACCTATCATCTGCCTACATTCTAACCCACAGATTTCTGTCTCCGCCTGTCAAGACCAGACGCCTGGAGGTTTCCTCTTTATCATCTAGTCTAAGAAGCTGTTATTAACAAATACTTAAGTATTTTCCATTCATTTTCATTTGTTCTCTCTTATCAGTGTTATTTTAATAACTGTTGGTTTATTTAGCTAGTTTTATATTGTTTGCTCAGTTTCTCACAGTTCGGAATAACTGTTGAGGAACCAAGGTACTTTGTTTTCCCCCCCGTTTATTTAATAGTTTCTATAAGTTTTGTTTGTTTAAATCTTTATTTTTTTTTAGAACCAGTAAGTTCAGTTTCGAACCGCTAATCCTGGTTCTGTTCCTATCAGTTCCCACTTCCGGTTCGTTTCTCCGATCAGTCCCTGAACCGACCGCAACCGATAAATTATTTTTATTTTTTTTTTTTTTATTTAAAACCTGTAGTGTTTTGTGGTTGCAGTTTTTCTCCATTATGTCAGAAAAAACTAAAAAGAGAACTGGGGAACCCAGTTTTAAAAATTGTTCTGAGTGTGGTGAGGTCTTTGGGCAAGGCAGATATGCACTCTGTGTTTTCTGCCTGGGTTTTGACCATCTAAAGACTGATTGTGTAATTTGTAAATCATTTCTAGACAAAACATTGGAAAAACGTCTGGACAGATTGAATAAGAGATTCAAGGGTTCCTCTGTCTCTGACCAGTCGAAACCCTCAGGGTCTGTAGGTGACACCACAACTTCTACCCCGATACAGGTAAAAAGAGACCCTCTGAACCAACCAGCTCTCCGGTTCCAGTTAAAAAACTAAAGAAAAAAGCACACTGAACCCGCTGTGGAAAAGGAGACTTCTGTGATGTCTGCCACTGTGCCTTCTTCCTCTGAGACTGCACAAGCAATAAAATAATGCAAACCTTGCAGGGTCTGCTGCCTGTGGTTTCACAGTCTCCAGTCCAGACTTCTGCACCTTCCAACCCCAGGACCACAGAAGATTTTCCCATTTTTCCTTCATCAGGAAAATTGCTGATGCTTGGACATCCCTACCACTGAAGCTGTGAGGATGAGGAGGAGGCTGAGTATCTGGAAATGATGGGGCTGACTCCTACTAAAAAAAAAAAAAAACACTCCCCATCAACAGGTTCTTTAAAAGAGATATTTCAAAATTCCTCCAAGTTCCTGGGTCTGTCCCTTCTTTGGACAAAAGGTTGGATAAAAAGTATCAGCTTGACAGAACAGGGGCTGAATTCTTATTTTCACACCCTGACCACCAAGGGGTGGTGCAAGCTGCATTTTGTGACAAGGCTAAAGTCCTTCTGGTTTCCCACCTTCCAGAGAAGGACTCCCGTAAAATTGAAAGTATGGCCAAGAAAGGTTACCTGTCAGCCTCTCTGACCAGTAGGCAAGCTAATTATCAGGTCTGTGCAGCCCAGTACCAGAAGGCATCAGCATATATATAAATGCAGACGGCCCCTCCTCTCCTCATTTCTTTTCCTGTTGTAAGTCAGACTCGTCAGACCCGGCATCAGAAATGTCACTACTCATAGCCGTCATTTTATTTTTTGTTGTACCAAAGCATTCAGTTTTATAGTGATTTTCGGCAACCTGTATGCCACCAAAGGAACCGTCTAATCTCTTCTGGTACTGTGAGTGCAGAAGAAAGATCTACAAAGACAACTCCCATGATGTCTGTTTCTGCTGCTGCTTAGGTCTGTCTCACAACATGAAAGCCTGTGAGATCTGCTGGAGGTTCAGCTCCACAACCAGACGATGCGGGAAGGGGGCTTTGGAGAAACTCCTCTTTCCAAACACCGTCAAACAAATAGAGGAGCAGCTTCAGGCAAAATCCATGTTGCCAGCCCCCTTGACTGAATCACGGTCGACAAAATCCTGGGGAAAAATCTTCGAGGAGTCACAAGCACCAGGACAAGGCCTCCCAGGAAGATCCAGGTCACCCATGCAGACTACAGGTACGACATCTGGCGACGATGCCAACCACCCCTGTCTGTTGACCAGACACCAAGGTTGTGGCTTGGCGTAGACACTACCACACCTATTATGGCTGTTATGTCTCCATCATCGATGGAGAACCAATCTTCAGCGTAGACTACTACAGTCACGCCAACTACCCAAAGCAGCACAGACTCTCAAGCAGTACTATAATTTTTGGACATGATACAGCGTCTACTGCAAGACCTTACCTGTTCAAGGGGGCCTATCGACGGGGTCCCCGACAACAACCCCATTGATGTTGCAAGCTAGTAGCTTGCAGAATAGAGCTCCTATGCTCAGAACTGGGGTATCTTTTGCCAGTTCACTGTCTAAGGACACTGCCAGGCCCACAGACAGCAGGGAAAGGGCAAAGGTGCAGGGGCCTTGCCAGTCCCTTTCACAACCCCAGGTGCCCATACAAAAGCACCTAAGGGTAGTTGAGTCGGTGGCTCTGTCCCCCCCACCCCCCTCCAGCTCAACATGACTCCTTGTATACCTGACAACCACATTTATCTCAAAGGGTAGTCGTAGGGGGTCGCCTGTCCCTTCACTTGGAACAGTGGAGGGCAGTGACTACAGACGAATGGATTTTGGAGATCATAGAGAAGGTACATGCTCTGAAGCTTTTGGACAATCCTCCAGATCATCCGCCAGTTGTGAGAACATACCCACCAGGGCACATGTCCCTATTGCTAGAGAAAGTACAGACTCTGCTTCAGAAATGGGCCATAGAACCAATCCCCCTGGAACTGAGGAACTTAGATTTTTACTCCAGTTACTTCCACGCCCCAAAGTGGACAGGGGGATCTGAGGGCTATTTTGGACCTAAGGGACCTAAACTTCTTCATAGAATACAGGAAGTTTCAGATGGTCAGATGGTCTCTCTACAGGGTCAACTTCTCCTGTTGCAAACAGTGGATTGGTTTTGTTCCCTGGATATGAAGGGATGCATACCTCAATAGTAAAAGCTGGTAACCTCACAGGAAATGCCTGAGGTTCCTGTTCCCAAGGGAGCATTACCAATTCAGTGTGTTCTCTTCTGCACCACGAGTCTCTACCAAATGTTTGGCAGTGGTTGCAGCTGCCCTTCACAGGAAAGGCCTATGTGTTTTTCCTTACCTGGATGACTAGCTATTAAAAGCCCACTCCAGGAACCAGCCGCAGCAGACCTTAGCTCGAACTAGACAGATGTTTGATGCTCTGGGGGGTGACAGCCGGTGTACCAAAATCTGAACTGACACCCTGCCAATGACTGTAGTACATAGGGGCAGTTCTGGATACAGCCCAGGGTTTGGGGTTCTTGTCTCTGGATAGGGCAGACAGCCTGATTGTCTGGCACAGTTGGTGCATGACAGCCTTTACATCTCAGCAGGGACTTCTGGGCCTCATGGCAGCAGCCATTGTTGCAGTGCTACTGGCCAGGTTGCACATGCGGATGGATCCCACAGTGGACCATGAAAGTCCAGTGGTACCAACTGACAATTTAGAAAAGATGGTTCTAGTCACGTCTCCCTTGCGTAAAGCACTCAAGCGCTGGATGGAACTCAGCTGTCTGCTCAAGGGCATCCCATTCTTGATTCCTGCCCCACATCGCATCCTCATCACGGTTCGGGATCGATGGGGAGCCCACTTGGGACCTCAGCAGACACAAGACACGTGGAACGTGCATTGCACATAAATGCTCTTGAAATAAGAGTGGTCCTATATGAACTCCAGACCTTCCAGAACACTTGTCTCCAGGTCCGCTGTTAATACGTGTGGACAACTTCACTGTGATGCATTACATCAACAGATTGGGGGGGGGGAGAGACTCATTCTTATCCACTGTGCAGGGAAGCAATGAGAGTTTTATATTGGGCACTTGAACACGGTCTGCAACTATCAGCAGTACATGTTCCAGATGTCCAAAATGTCTTGGTAGACAAACTGAGCAGGTCACAGTCCAGGATGCATGAGTGGGAACTGCTGACCTCGGTGGTCCACGACCTGTTCAGAAGATGGGGTCTTCTAGAGTTGGACCTTTCTGCTTCCCCATAAAACTACTGCATTTCTGCTTGCTCTCTCTAGGGCCTAGAGTTTTGCGGCAAGATGCGTTGTCCCTCTCCTGGAAAGGGAAGTTTCTGTATGCCTTCCCTCCCTTTCCACTCATTCAGAGTACTACTCAAGTAGAAGTTGGAAGGGGCAACTTTAATACTCATCGCTCCCCTCTGGCCTCTGCAGATATGCTTATCTTGTGCTGCAGCAGCTGGCAGTGGAACCCCCAGTACCTCTGCCCCTGTGCAAGGGCCTACTGTTACAGGACCAGGGAACCCTAGTCCACTTGAACTTGAAGTCCCTACATCTGCATACATGGCTTCTGAAGACAGTCTTAGCTCACTTTGGGGTATCACAGAAAGTGGCGGATGTTCTGGTGGCTTCTAGAAAACTGTCCACCAGACATACTTACTTTGTGAAATGGACGCGGTTTGCTTTATGGACCACTTCACATAACCTGGATCCTTCTACCTGCCTAGTCAGTCAGGTTCTAGAGTACCTGCTGTTCTTATCAGACTCAGGCCTGCAGTATTCCTCCTTCAGAGTGCACCTGGCTGCTATATCAGTTTTCCATTTGCCTGTGGATGGCCATATAGTTGCTCACCTGTAGGTGGATCGTACATTCTTGAGAGGCATTTTACACACAAAGCCTCCTATTCAAAATCCAGTCCTGGCTTAGGACCTGAATTTTATTTTAGATAAGCTGACTGTGGCTCCTTTTGAGCCAGCCGCGACTTGTGACTCGCGCTTTCTTTCTTGGAAAGTGTTATTTTTAGCTGCAGTCACTTCTGCCCAAAGAATTTCAGAGCCACCAGCTCTTAATGTGTGAACTCCTTATTTGATTTTCCACAAAGACAAGGTGTCTTAACATACTAATCCTAAGTTTCTACCAAAGGTGGTATCTGAGTTTACTTTATAGGAAAGCTACCATCCTAGGCTCCCCACCCCCAAAGTCTTACTTTTTTCAGGTGTTTTTAACTTACTGTATTTTATTTTTTTAAGTCCATGATTCTGCAAAATGGCGCACATTGCGCGGTTCCATTTCAAGTCAAAGTGCGGCACCGCTTAGCTTCAGTACAAGTTTATTGAAGCAAGCGGTGTGTCGCATTTTGACTCGAAATGGAACCACACAGTGTACACCATTTTGCAGAACCCCAGGCTTTAAAAAAGTAAAATACAGTAAGTTAAAACACCTAAAAAGGGTGTTTTCTTTGCGAAACTCCTAATCGAGGGGTAAGGCTTAGGGAGTTGGGGAGCCTAGGATTATGACTGCTTTCCTTTAAATCAAACCATGCACCTGCCAGTGTGTTATCCAGAGCATGCCAATCCAGAGGAAGCATTGCTCCATACCCTAAATGTGTGTGCACAGTGGCATCGGAATCCGGTGCTCAGGAAGGGGTGGCTAACCCCCAACAATGTACAAACCAGTCCAGACTAGCCAGGCACTTCTGGATAAATCTTGTAACAAACTGTAGGCAATTACAATTGCAAAATAAAAAAGTTGTTTGAAAAATAAATAGTATGCGAGGTAGTGGGACTGAACGCTGCCACACCAACACATCCCAGCGCTTTGACCATGGTCTTCATCAGGGGATGGAGCTATACAGGAGTGTTTGCCTAATCTGAACTTACTTACACTCTAGATGTGCATAGAATATTCTACTATGCACACTGTACAGAGGACTGCAAAAAGTATTCGCAGCTTTTTGTTTTGTTCTCCCCAGGAAAGAGGACACCCCAGTTTCTAAACAATGCCTGTCCTACAGAAATATGGTAAGGAATTTCCTGGTTTGGTTCATGGTCATTCCACCAGAGGCATGGTCACTTCTGTAGCCTGTTTTCAGAATGTTTTCGCTGCAGGAGTCTGTACAGCTGCCACATGGAGTACTGTCCACATTTTCACGAATCACTACAGTCTGGACATTCTTTCTTAGAGACGAGCTGGCTTTGGCCTAGCTATGCTACAAGGCCTGTTATTATAAGCCTATAGGCTCCAGGCAATTAGCTTTTGGTACTCCTTGGGACTCGTTCCAAAGGTGTGGCCTGATGAATGAGATATGTTCGAGGAAGATAAAACAGTTACATAAGAACTTACCGTAACAGTCCCCATAGTCTTGTCCACTTTCAGAACTGCAAGTCCCTTTAGGATTCTTTCCTCTTAAAATGGTATTGTGTCAATCTCCCCCCCCCCCCACCGCTGCTCCTGGTGGTCCGTCTCCCACCCCCCCAACTGTTAAGACTGAGCAGAAGTACCTGCTCAGGATGTCTGCCTTTTCTTGCTACTCTTTTGCTGTCTTTATCTTCACTATGCCCTTGCTTTCCTTTTCTTACCTATGTACCTGAAGAAAATGTTATCCCTGTTATCTATCCATTTGGCTATCCTTTCCTCTGTTTGCACCTTAGCTCCTCTCTCTGCCTTTGCTGGTTCCCTCTTTTTTACATGGTATACCTCCCTGTCATCCTCCCTCTACGTTTTCTTATACACCCTGAATGACACCCTTTTTCCCTCCTAACCACTTAAGCCCCCATTGACAATCTATGTGCTGAAACATGCTCTTGTAACTAGTGCTTGTCCTTTGTTTCTTAGTTCTTTCTACACAGTTCCCTTGAAACAACTGTTTTGCCTTCATGAATATATCACATGGTATGTTATCTAACCTTGTATCCTAATGTATACTGTTTCCTCACTGCATTCTGTCACCATTGTATCTGTAATTGTATTTTATGCTAAACTATTCATTTTATTGTTTTGCTGTGCGATTTATCTGTATCCCTGTCCTACCCAGGACCTTCTTGTAAAGGAGCTTGTTCAGTGGAGCCTTTTCCTGGTAAAATAAATAAATGAAATGAACTTCCCTGGAGAACCATAACAATCTGTTTCTTCCTGCTACCTTTACTCACTTCCTTCATGCAGAGGTTGGTTGTCTTGTTTTTCCCCACTTTGTCTCTACCCCTACCTGGCAGTTCCCTTCTATGAGGCTGTTTCCCATTTCTTTAAAATCTGCCCTCCTAAAGTCCAGGACCCTGGTACTCATGTGGTTTACTTCTGTTCCTGTCTTGTTGTTAAACCTCACTGTACATTGACTGCTGGTACCTAGGTACTGCCCACTGTGACGTCTGCAGTGCCGTCCTGGGTCCATCACTGCCCCATCTGTAGCGGGTTCCATGATTAGCTGCCTGAACAAAGTCCCTTGTAGGGATCAAGGGTGGCCCTGCTTCTCGCCGAAACTGCATTTAGAAGGCTCCAGTACAGATCTGGCAGATCGAAGTCCCCAGCTAGCAGCACCTTCCCCTTATGTGCCATCCTGATGATGGCTTTTCATAGGGAATGTGACTCAGTCAACAAGCCAGGCTCCACTTCATATCCCCACCCCACCCACCCTCAGTGGCAGTGGCTGGTTGAAATGCCCTTCCATTTGACCTGAGGCAGACCAATTCAGTAGCTCTTTCTTAAAGGCAAACTCCAGCACTGCTTATTCCAGCAGGCCATCTGGCCATTATTTATGAAACATCTTCAGTTCAGCAAGAATTGTCTTAATTTAGAAAATGGGCAAGTGAAATACTGTGTTCTGATTGGCTGTTGTCAGTCTATTTGCATATATCTGTGCCAACACCACACTGTAAAGACAAAGGTCCAGTCATGTAATCTGGAAAAATAACATGCAGAATTCATGAGCCATTTCACTTATTCATGATTTCCATTCACAAACGTGGCTGCTACCTTTAGTCTTACACAGAAACTTTCAGTTAGGCCCTACAGCTAAAATTCCCTTAAATTCAAAACAAGAAATAATCAAATGATCTTCGAGGATATCTTCTCAAGTGAGCCGCCCCGCCTTTGGAACTGTAAGCCGTCAATGTTGGGACCACTCTGAAATTTTTGCCTTGCTGGGGCAGCCTACATTGGCATATGTCGGCGTCGCTTGTATAACGTGGATGGACCCATACCTCCTCAGTTTTTTTTCAGCTGTTGTCACATTCAGACCACTGGAAGCAACAGTGCTGTTTGCTTCTTTGTTGTCATTTAGTATTGTCGTCATTGTCTGGATTTGTATGCCGCCATCAAAAACACAGCTCCATCTCTGTAGCTGCAGCCTGAAGATTTTCAAGGCCAGCATCTGCGCTGTTTGTTGTCTGGGCCTAGCCCACAATGTAAAGGCCTGCCTCATCGGTTTGGGCTTTAATCAGGCCACCAGGAGATGCCAACGAAAAGTTTTAAAACTTTTATTGTGGACAGTGAAAATGGATGCCTCATGGAAGACCCCGAGTTGTAACTCTGCTTCTAGGGACATGGATATGTTGTTTATCAACACTGTCTGGCAGATTCCTTGCCGCTTTAAATCTTGACGGAACGTCTTCAAGCTGGCTCCTCCCACCCACCCGGGTGGTAAAACTCTCGGCTCCGCCCCACGATGCCAGATCTTCCTTACCGCTTGGAAACTCAGGTTCCCTCCTTAATGCTCTACATGTAGACTGGATCCTAATTCTTCGGTTCGCCCGAAACTTATTTTAAAATTTTCAAGACTTTGGTCCTCTTTCTCCCTCATGGCTGCGATGGACAAATCGACTCCCGGATTTTGGCGGTGCCCTTGTGGGCAGATGTCCAGGACGGACCCACACGCCACGTGTGTCTACTGCCTTGGCCTAGAACACAACCCGTAGGCCTGCGAGTCATGCCGTTGTTTTTTGACCAACGTCCTGGAGGACCGCGCTGCCTGGTTACAGCTTAGATTGCCTACAAGGAAGCTACCCGCGGTTAAGTCGAGAGGAGGCCGTTGGTGATTACAGCGGTGGCTGGCTAGGCTGAGCAACTCGAGCAGATGATCACCCTCGAGGAGGGGCGGCTCAGGCGCATCATCCTCTTCCTCGGTCGCGGCATTTATCCGCTCTCACTGGGTTGCCGTATTCAGCTTCTTTCAGGGCTTTGACAATCCCTTTCCACGAGGAGAGGGCCATCGGGACATTCCTCTCGGTCCAAAAAGAAGGACTCAAAAGGGTAAGTCCCATCGTCGGCGTTCGTGGGAGCAGGAGAGGTCCCCTTCCCCGGACAGCCGACTGTCGACTTCGGTCGAGGTTGCGGCTAAGGCCACTGGCTTCACGGTGTCCCTATTGAGCCAGCTGGCTGAGACACCCGTCGACGCGGTCGAGATTTTTTTCGACCCGTTGGACGGGCTGTCGACTGGTGAGGCCGACAACCCTTCTTCAGGTTCCCCAGTGGAGACCGAGGACCTGCCTTGCCCGGTGCGCGAGTCCCCGGTTAGGGCTTCGAGCTGAGGGAAGAGCGGGAGTCCCCTGCCCCTTCCCAGACCCATCCACGGAAACACAGAGGATCTCTGTCTCGGACATCGTCTCGGTCCAGCCGATCCTGCCGACATCGGCGGTCTCGGCACCGAGGTAAGTGGCGCCGCCGCTCGTCCTCGTCTTCCTCCTCGGAAGAGGAGAGGCTTCGGTGCAAGTTGCGTCGACGCTATGAGGACCTGATGTGGCAGCAGTTGTTTCTGTCTGGGAACAAGCCGACACCGTCGCCTTCCCTGGCCATTAAGTGGCTGTCACCCAAGTGGCCGAAACAACCCCTCACTCTAGCCGAGGTGCCCAAGCCTGGGCCGGTTGTTCGGCCGAAACCAGCTGCCCCACCAATTGTGGTGGAACCTCCGCCTTCACAACCGAAATCGGGGGTGCCGACCAAGGACTCTTGTCGGGTCAGAGCCTGCCCCACAGGTTGTCAGTCACCCTCACTCCCAACCGTCCTCGGCAGGTGGAGGGTGGCTCAGGCCCCAGGCAACTCTTCGCGGACTCCTGCAAGTCAGAAGACTACTCCACACTGTTCTCCAGGCCCATTGACCTGGAGTCCTCCGAGGGCCAGTCGATGGACGAAAGCCCATTGTCCTTCATGGGTTTGCTTCGGCTCATCTCAGAGTCCACTGGGATGCAGCTCAAGCCCGTATCCAAGCGGGCCACGTATCCCTTGACGGAGATACTGGACTGAGGGGATTCAACCACGGAGGCCTTTCCGGTGGCTGAAGCCATTGTTGGCTCAGCCTTGGAGCTTTGACAGCTGCCTGCTTCCTGTCCTGCGCCTTCGGCCAGGATAGCCAGGAAGTATGCAGTCCCTACCGGCTCTTTGCCCGGTTTTTCGGAACACCCCTCTGCTGAGGGGTTGGTCACCGACAGCGTTTTCCAGCTTTCTGGGAACGCTAGGGACGTGGACAAGCCCCCCAACAAGGAGTCCAAAAAGCTGGACTACGCAGGGCGCAAGGTGTACGCTGCATCTTCCCTTGGCTTCCGCCAGGCCAGCTCGGCCGTGCTGATGGCACACTTCTTCCACGCCCTCATGGGCTCCCTGGATGAGGTGATCTCTCATCTCCTGGCCGGCCTGCAGAACACGGTCCGGCAGGTGCGGGTCCAGGGTAGGGCAGTGGCTAAACAGCAGCTCCAAATGGCTCTGGACATCGGAGACTCCTGTGCCAGATCAGTTGCGGCTGCGGTGGCCATGCACCGCATAGCATGGCTGAGGATATCCACCTTCACGGCGGATACCCATCACAAACTGGCGGATGTCCCCTTCTTGGGGACTGACCTCTTCGGACCTGGAGTGGAAGGTCACCTCCAGCAGATCGAAAAGTCCAATGCCACTCTGGACTCTGTCACCTTCGCCCAGAAGGACAAAGGCCGCCAACAGCAGCAGCACAAGTCCTTTCGTCCTTCTGCACCTGCGGCACGTCTGGCCCAACAGCACCAGGGCCAGCAGGCTCGCGCTTGGCATCCCAAACCCAAGCCTGCAGCTTCCTCCAACAGGAAGCAGGGAGGTAAAGGCCCAGGAGGTCCCTCGGCCAGTCCCTCCTCCAAGCCTGCCCGCGACGGGTTGAGGGTGTCGCCCCCAGCCTGTCACTCCCCGGGTTCCCCTGTGGGGACGGCTCCGCCACTTCTTTTCCGCCTGGTCCGTTATCACCACGGACCGTTGGGTGTTGGAGGTGGTGGAAAGGGCCTGCCCCTGGAGTTCAAGCAGGCCCTGCCCTTCCCGAGCCGTCACTCTCTGAGGGCTACAGGGGTTCGCAGCTCTGTCGGCTTGCCGAGCCGATGTGCCCTGCTCCTCAAAAAGAGGTGATCAGGAAGGTGGCGGATCCTCCTCCAGACCCGGGGTTTGTGTCCAGGTACTTCCTGGTCCCAAAACGGACGGGGGGCTGGCGCCCCATTCTCGACCTGCACAGGTTCCTAAGGTCTCGGACCTTCAGGATGGTCACTCTGGCTCAGATAATCCCATCCTTGAGCGAGGTCGTGGTTCTGTTCTCTGGACCTTCAGGACGCGTTCTTTCACGTCCCAATCCGTACGTCCCACCAGAGATTCCTCCGCTTCAGAGCGGAGGGATCCCTTTACGAGTTCCGGGCCATGCCCTTCGGCCTTTCCCTAGCTCCCAGGGTCTTCACCAAATGCATGGCAGTGGTGACAGCATTCCTGCAACGCCGAAGGGTCCGGGTGTACCCCTAACTGGACGACTGGCTGATTACAGCCCCCTCCAGAGCGGAGGTGGAGCGGTCCAGCGGTCTGGCCTTCCAGGTTTGCTCTCAGGTTGGCCTCTTCATCAGTGAGACCAAGTCAGAACTCGTGCCAAAGCAGGTGATACAATTCATCGGGGCAGAGCTCGACTGTCTACGAGCCAGAGCACGGCTCCCAGCGGACAGGGCCGAGGTTCTTTCCTCCTTTGCCCAGTCATTTCAGGTTGGGCAATCGCGCCCTGCCCGGGACTTCCTGGGCCTCCTGGGCCTCATGGCGGCTTGCACCAGCGTGGTCCGTTGGGCCCGCTAGTACATGCGTCCCCTTCAGTGGGGGCTGGCCAGCCAATGGTCACAACACTTCGATCCGCTGGATCAGCTAGTGACAGTGACCCAGAGGATGTGGAACGCTCTCCAGTGGTGGACCATTCTAGCACATCTGCAGGAGGGCATCCTGTTTGTCCACCCTGAGCCAACAGTCTCGCTATCAACCGATGCTTCTCTGATGGGTTGGGGTGCCCATCTGGGGGAGCACAGAGCGCACGGCCTCTGGTCCCCTCGGGAGTCCCGATGCCATATCAACCTGCTGGAGCTTCGAGCGGTTCGTCTAGCCCTTAACACCTTCGCTCCGTTTCTACAGGGTCAAGTGGTTCAGGTCCAGACGGACAATACCACGACCATGTACTGCCTAAACTGCCAGGGCAGGACGCGCTCCATGCCTCTGTGCAGGGAAGCTCTTCGCATTTGGTCACTCGTGCGCAGCCTGGACACGGATCTCCTTGCCATTCACGTGGCAGGAGCCTCCAACACCCTGACCAGTGCCCTAAGCCGGATAGGGGCTGCGTCTCATGAGTGGTCTCTCCTGCCGGAGGTAGTACAGATCTCTTCTCCCACTGGGGCACACCTCAGGCGGACCTATTTGCCTCCAGGGAGAATGCGAAGCTGAGACTGTTTCATGCCCGCCCCCCCTCAGCAGGGCTCGCTGCAGGGGGATGCCTTCTCGAGGCCGTGGACTCCGGGCCTCTTCTACGCCTTTCCCCATTTTGCTTGATCCACAAGGTGCTTCTCAAGGTGAGGAGGACAAGGCGCAGGTGATTCTGGTAGCCCCAGACTGGCCCCGCCAGTTCTGTTATCCAGATCTCCTCAGTCTCAGCTCCAGGCTCCCGAGGCGGCTTCCAGCCCGCCCAGACCTGATCTCAGTCTATCCGGAGAAGTTATTCCATCCGGACCTTCAATCCCTGCACTTGAGAGCCTGGTTCCTGAGCGGCTAGAGTTCCAGGCCTTGAGTCTTTCCGATGAGGTCCTCAACGTCGTTTAGGTGTCCCGTAAGGAGTCGACCAGAAATTGCTTCGCCTTCAAATGGAAGAGATTCTCCATTTGGTGTCAGGGCAAGGGCCTGGACCCTTCCTCCTGTTCCTTGGCAAGCATTCTGGACTACCTGTGGTCCCTTTCTCAGCTAGGGCGTCGGTCGACGACCCTTAAGGTACACCTGGCAACCATCTCTACTTACCGGACGCGGGCCGGGAAGCAGTTAGTGACGCAGGGAGAAGGTGGTCGGGCACTTTTTCAAAGGCCTTGATCACATATCCCTCCAAAAGCGAGAACCTCCACCTCCATGGGATCTACTGCTGGTATTGGCTAAGCTCATGGGCAAGCCATTCAAACTGATGCACAGGTGTGACATCTCTCACCTGTTGTGGAAGACCGCCTTCTTGGTGGCTATCACGTCAGCCAGAAGGATGGGAGAGCTCCAGGCACTTTCCATCGAGTCTCCTTAGGTCTTCCACAGGGACAAGGTTGTCCTGCGCCCACACCCGAAATTCCTTCCGAAGGTGGTGTCGGAGTTTCATCTTAACCAGGTGTTGACTCTTATCGGTATTCTACCCCAATCACACCTCAGAAGCTGAATATAGGCTCCATACTTTGGACCCTAGAAGAGCGCTCGCTTATTATAAGGAGCGGACAGCTGAAGTTCGGGGAGAGGTTCGCCAGCTGTTTGTCACCTACGCTGAAGCCACACCTGGCAGACCTGCAGCCAAGTGGACGATAGGCAGGTGGGTCACCTTCTGCATATATCTCTGCTATAGGTTGTTGGGCATGGAGCCTCCTAGAGGGATAAGAGCTCATTCTACCCGCCATACCGCTGCATCGGTGGCTGCTTCCAGGGATGTCCCTATCCAGGAAATCTGCAGGGCCGATACCTGGAAGTCAGCACACACCTTCATCACCCACTACCACATCGACCTTGAGTCACGCCGGGATGCTGGTTTTGGGGCCTCGGTTCTCCAGTCTTTATTTCCCAAGTAGGGGGTGTACGCCTTGCCTCCCTCCTCCCGGAAAACTGCTAGGAGTCTGCTCAGACAGTGTGGATGAACAACATATCCATGTCCCTAAAAATACAGGTTACTCACCTGTAACAGGAGTTCTAGGAATGGTGTATGTTGTTCATCCACACGACCTCCCCAGCTTCGACGCACAACCTGGCTTCCAGCGGGCTAGATCTGGCGTCATGGGGCGGAGCCGAGAGTTTTACCACCCGGGTGGGTGGGAGGAGCCAGCTTGGAGACCTTTCAGCAAGATTTAGAGCAGCAAGGAACCTGCCAGCCAGTGTGGATGAACAACATATACCATTCCTAGAACTCCTGTTACAGGTGAGTAACCTGTATTTCTTTTACCTGACAAACCATCGATGCGAACAGTCAGTCTCCATGAAGAGCAACAACAGTTTCCCCCCAAAGCATTTGGCATCGAAAGAAAAATGATCATTGACTGAAAAAGAAAAGGAGACATGAATGAAGTCCTCATTGTCTGATGGCACTACTCCCAAGACTAAAAAGAGAAGGCGCCAGTTTCTCAGGTAAAAAGCCAATCCCGGTCTCCATATCGTTCGAGATTGACGAATGACAAGTCGGCATTGAAGGCTACATTAGTGCCCTTGACCTCTTCAGCCTCCATGACCATCCCAGTGACACCAAGGTCGGGGCAAGGCTCAGGCACTGCCAGTGGTGTGCAGTCGTAGACAGAACCCATTCTGTCAACGTCAGTCGAACAGACCTATCACGGGCATCACTGACTCCCAGGTTGTTCTGGTGACGATTTCAGAATTATTCCGCCATATGCTGCCTGGTTTGCCAACAGCAATTAGTGTCATCACTGTTGGTGCCCAGTCCATCACGTCAACGACTGTTGAGCCTCCAGGTTTTCGTCAAACAAGCCCTTCAGCAGCCGTCTACGTCTGTGTTGCTTGTTGAACCTCCTATACCTCATCCTATGGATGAAGAGGACTACAGTCCTGACCTCTTATACGTAGAGGAGGATTTTGGGGGAGAACAGGAAGGTTTTTTCTTTCAGGAAGGATTCATGGCACCTCATCTATTGTTTAATACTGCTATGATACTGTGGTTTATAACCCACAGTCCCCTCCTGAGGATGCCTCATTTCAGGCCCTCCTTAGCTCTGTGCAGGACTCTATGGCATTTGAGGCTGAAGAAGAAGGCTCCAGTAACAGGAACATTTTTTTCCTTATTTAGCTTTTTCTCCCATGGGGTGTGGCTGGCAGGCAAGGCTTCGTGTGTGTCTCTCTCTCTCTGTCTCAGAGCTACGATCCACCCTGATCAGGGCATCATGTAGCCTGCCAGTATCCCCCATTCTTCCGTTCTCCACCACTGGGGTGCACTCATCAGTGTACGCATATGGAGGTGCATGCACACTGTAGAAATCCCACAGTACCCTCTCTTTCTTTGGCGCCCTCAATCCTGCACTATCCTTGAGCCTCCACCCAGAGGCAGTCATTCAGCGGGAACACCAAGCCTCCCTCCCTGGGCGAGGAGAGCAGTCCTCCAGATACTCGATCCTCTCCCTTCCCGGC
This sequence comes from Neoceratodus forsteri, assembly GCA_016271365.2. Taxonomy (NCBI): domain Eukaryota; kingdom Metazoa; phylum Chordata; order Ceratodontiformes; family Ceratodontidae; genus Neoceratodus; species Neoceratodus forsteri. Next base: position 286,268,818 of record CM028138.1, on the reverse strand, counting down.
TGCTCCTCAGCAACCCACGTTCGCTGCCGAACATGGGTCACTGGCGTGGCAGGAGGTAAGGCATGGATGCCTCAGCACTCCACATCACTGAACTGGCCTCAGTAACAGGAGTCTTTGACTTCTTAGAAATGCCAGCCTACCCTACCATTGTGATCCCCAATTTTCCCTGCTCTGGAGGGTGCCACAGTGACTGCCTGTTATAGGCCTAGTACCTGGTTTGCGTACTCAGGAAGGCAGATAAACAATATCCTGACCCTGCTTAAAAAACCTTTTTATGCTCACTAACTCAGTTGTGATAATGGCTGAACATGACCGCTCTAGAGCTCCCACACATATGTGCTGTCTTCAAAATGACGTTATGTGCAAAAGGACTTGCACCCTTCCTCTTTGGGACTCAGAATAGCAAACTATCAGGCATACAAAATAGCCTGCTGAAGTCCGTATTGACTACTGTGGATAAACTGCCTGTAGGAGTAATTAAAAAAAAAAATAACTTTCCACATCTCTTACTGCAGGTTTAGATACTGGTAAGCAACTGCACAAATCAGTATATGATGCCTCACACTTTAGCCAGAGCTGCTGACTCAAGTTATTCATCTCTGTCGATATTCCTGGCTAGGGGTGGTGGGATTTGCCTCTGATGTGCTTAATGCCCCCTTTTAGGGACAGAAGAAGCCTTTGGGGCATGATGTGGAATGCACACTACCTGGCACTTTTAGTCATATGCATAGAACATGTATGTATAGATTGAATAGGATAATGTGTAGTGATTCTATTGTTTTTAAAAGCATTATTCACTATATATTTATTGCATTTTCACTGTCGCTGGGAACTTCCTGTTGGATCAGGGTTATGCATTTTGTAAACACAAGGCATAAAAGGGGTGGATAGCTGCTGTGACATCACCTTGAGAAAGCACACCTGTGCGTATACAAAAATGTTCGGCACATAGTGTTGGTGAGTGCTTGTTCACTTATCTTTTGCACGTTATCCTTTGACCACATCCTGGTCTTTTGTTTGCAGGACCAGTGTCTGTGAGCTGGCCAATTTTGTATTTTTTTTTTCTAACTGGAATTTACATGATCTTTCCTTGTCATTCTTCACCATTCATTACTGCTGGGTAATTGCCAGGGGTGCGCACCCACCATGGGAGCTTTTTTTGGGGGCAGGGTCTGTAGCGCCTATGTGGTCGGCTATTACACCGCGTGGCTTAATTCCAGTGTTGCCTGCTAGTCACCGTAGACTCCTTCTCCATCCCAGTTCTGTTTCTTCCGCCATTGAGGTAGCACCTGCTGCGCGAGTGACTCATTTTCGCCTGCGTCATCCTCCCTGTTTTCAACGCTGTATCTCTCGATCCCTGTTCTAGCCCACTCGGCATCGTTCTCACCAGTAAAACCTTTCCATTATTTTCATTAGATGGTGCCGAGTCTTTTTCTGTAAATTTGCTGTTATTTTCTCATCATGTCTGGTTCGGGGGCTAGGAAGAAATCCAAAGTGGGCAGTGCTCCCATGTGTCTGTGCCCCTGTGGCTGGCATTTGTCCGTTTCGGACCAACATGATGTTTGCCTGCGATGCCTTGGGCCCAATCACGACATGGACAACTGCGATGCCTGATTCTCCATGGACTGCCATGTCTTAGAAATCTGCTGTTTCAAAATTGGCAGGGCTCCTCCAACTTTTGGAGGACGGCATCACTCGTGGGTCACTAAGGCCAGATCTCTCGACCCCTCCTACGGGTCCCCTCCTGGGTCTATACGGCCCGGTGAAGAGGAAGCCTCCTCGGATTCCTGCCTTGCCGTCAAGGTTTCTTATGTGGTGCCGGAGGAACAGCTCGGTTCCTTGCGGTGCTGGGTTGTTGGCACTGCCACAGCAGTCACCTCTACGGAGGTACAGGCTTCACCACTATCACGGCCCACGGCTGCTGGGCGCGGCACTGGCGGACCCTCTGCGCTGTTTGCAGTGCCAGTGATCGGGTCGGCATCATGGGCGCTGCCGTGTCCCTCGGCAGCGCTGCCACCAAGGGCTCTACCGGGGTCGCTAGTTTGGCAGTCTGCCTGGTTTCTTCCTCTTCGGAGGAGGATGACCCACAGGCCGATCCGGACTGGAAGCCTGACTCCTCGGAGTCAGACAGCCTCTGGGACACGGCACCAGGCGGCTCAGCGTTCCTCTCCTGGACTCCTCAGAGCCCGTAGTCCTGACGGCTCTTTCATGCCGTGGCCAGCATTTGGGAGCCTGCATGGGACAGCGGCCTGGGGGGGGACTGGCTGCGGTCAGCTCTCCTTGTTGGGGAGGGGCGGCCGCCATCTCTGGTGCTGCTGTGACCCTCTTGGTGAGGACAGGGATCCCCTGCTCTGTGACCCTCCGGGGCTGCAGAATTGGGGACCCTGTGTCGCTGAATAGGAGGAAGAGGGCTGCTTCGGAGTCTAAAGGGTCGAGGTGAGGTGTGTAGGCCCCCTGCCACTGCCCTTCGGGGAGTGTGGAGGAGCCAGAGCGCTGAACCCCACCTCTCCTCCGAGGTCTCTGGGGCTCCTTTAGTTGGCAGAGCAGAGGGTTGCCCTTCTGGATCCATGCAACCCCGGTTGTGCCACATGGGAGATCCTCCCTCAGGGCTCTTTCTGGGTTTGTTTCGCTGCCCAGTTTGACCCCCCCGGGTCCCCCCCACCTGGTGGGGCCTGTGGCTGGGTCTCAGAGCCCTGGCAGAGGCAGGGCACATTGTCAGGTGCCTCTCCCAGGCCATGTGGGTTCTACAGGTCCTTTAACCTGAGAGACGTTCAGGGCCACTGCAGCGGCCTTCCCTAGGTATGTGAGAGCCATGGATGAATAGGTCTTCCGCCTGTCTCCCCTGCCGCAGGAGGACCCAGAACACTCTAGCCCCTCTACATCCTCGTCTTCCTCCTCTGGGGAATAGGAATGATCTGTCCACCTGTCCTCTGACACTAATTTCACAGAATATCAGCGGTTCCTGTTGAGGCTGGTGCAGGAGCGTTGTCTCTCTCATGTCATACAAAGCAATACTGAGCGGGAGACACGCTCATCCTTGAGCAAGTTCAGTGCTCACCATCTGGTGGTGCCCTCCTGGCCATCCCATTCCAGGAAGCATCTGTCCGCACCTGGCAGTCTCCAGCCACCTCATTTCCAGCCCCGGTAGACTGCAGGAGAAGGTATTGCGCTCCCCAGGAGTCTCTAGGTTCTCTACCTCACCCACCTTCTGGGCTGACGTCCTTAGATACTCCTTCAGGGTTTCAGTGCCTGGTACGCAACCGACCCCCAGATCCGAATTCTGCAGAGTTCAGCTGGTGGAGTAGAAGGGTGTTCTCTTCAGCTCATACGTTGCTTTGCAGAGCTTCTCATCAGGCTCACCATGCTGCCTACAACAGGCGTCTGTGGTTGATGCTAGCACAAGTGTTAGCATCCCTGCCAGATTCGGAGGAATTTAGACTGGCCCTCGTCCTCTCTGCACAGGGTCTGGAGCTCACCAGGCAAGGGCATCTTATGATGCCATTGAGGTGGCGTCCAGACAAGCAGGGACAGCGATCTGCATCAGACGGACCATTTGGCTTAGTCTGTCCAGATTGGCACCCATTACCTTGTGTAGGGTGATTTCCTCCGTTTTCCGGGGGACCCGTCTTCCCCCCCCCCCCCCAGGGCAAGAAGGATTTTACAGGGGCGCCTTCCAACCCCCCACCACAGCCACTGGGGACACCTCCTTGTCCTGACCAGCCTTAGACCTCGCTTGATCTAGCACGGCTGCAGGGTCTCCCCCCTCCTGTGTCTCACCCACAGGAGGCTGAGGGAATCTGTTCCCTCAGGGCTGTGCCAGGTCCCCTCCTCACCCAGCAGTAATGAATGGTGAAGATTGACAAGGGAAGATATGAAAATTACGTATTCACCGTAATTCTTAATCTTTTCTTGTATCTTCATTCATTACTGATTCCTGCCCACCTTCCCCTTCATAGGCCTCAGTTCTTGGACGTCGCCTCCACCCTGCTCGCCTTCCCCTTCTTCGAGGCCAGTTGGGGGCACAGTCCCCCTGGTACCTCCGAGTTTGTGTTTCCTTCTCTAAGTCACAGAGTGTTCAACCGGGAGGACAGTGAGTAGGGTTTCGCCCTAATCTCTGTGGGAACTCCCTGGGATTCTTTTCTCGATGCACCTGGGAAACAAGAACCCAGGGGAAGAATACACAATGGGTGGGGAGGTAGTAACAACAACAAAACAGGAAAGGGACCTGGGGGTAATCATATCAGATGACCTTAAGGTTAGCAAGCAATGTGAGAAGGCAGTAGGGAGGGCCGGGGGTATACTGGGATGTACAGGGAGAGGCATCAGCAGCAGCAGAAAACAGGAAGTTGTTATCCTCTGTACAGACAGTTGGTGAGACCCCATCTGGAATACTGTGTCCAGTTCTGGAGACCCCATCTCCGCAAGGGACATAGATAGGATAGAGGCAGTCCAGAGGAGGGCAACTAAAATGGTGCAGGGTCTGCAAGAGAAGCCGTATGAGGAGAGACTAAAGGAGCTTAATATGTATACCCTTGAGGAAAGAAGGGAGAGGGGGGACATGATAGAAACTTTCAAGTACCTCAAGGGAATCAACAAAGTCCAAGAGGGTAGCATCTTTCAGAAAAAGAGACTTGCAAGAACAAGGGGACACGATTTAAAGATAGAAGGAGGGCGGTTCAGGGGCAATGTGAGGAAGTATTATTTCACAGAGAGGGTAGTGGATGCATGGAACAGCCTTCCTGAGGAAGTTGTGGGGTCTAAAACTGTGGGAGAATTCAAGAATGCATGGGACAGACATAAGGCAATTCTTGTGGGGGGGCAGGAAGATATAGGCTGTTGGTTAACTAGGATCTGCAGCCTATCCTGTAGGTAGGGAAATGGGCAGACGAGATGGGCCTAGCGGTCCTTATCTGCCGTCAAAGTCTATGTTTCTATGTATGTTTCACTGGGGTGTCCTCTTCTTGACTTGGATAATCCTCTTGATTACTTATTTATTTATGACTTTATCTCATGTCATCTTCTGCAGTTAGCTGCTTCAGTGCATTCTTAGGCGAGTCCATGGGATTTTCCTCCCTCTTCTCTCCTTTTTTTTTTTTTTTTTTTTTCCTTATGGCAGTGATGTCCCGTGGTTCTCTTCTCATGGAGTGGGGACTACGTCAGTACCCTCGCGGGAAAACCTGTAGCTGGTTTTTCCCACCTCCTTCTTGAAGTCAGTCTGGACACACTCCTCCTCTTTTCAGGACTGCTCTCCTTACCAAAGGGACAGTCTGTTGAGGTCCATGCTCCAAGATTTTCAAAACGTACATGGATAAAAGGTAGGAAGAGGGATCAGTCTCCGCCAGTGCTTTTCCAAGGCCATCTCTTTTTCCTGTGGGCCTTAGTACAGTAGGCTCTGGAACTGGTGGGATCCTTGCTCCCTTCTCCTCTTTTCCTCGGGATTTGAAGCTATTACAAGCCAGTGGTCTTCCAATTTAACATGGTGGAGAGCCCTCCTTCCTCACCCTTCATCATATCTCTTTCTTCTCATTTCTCTTTCTTTGTCTCTCCTTTCTGTGAGAACCCTTAAGGAATGGGGCCCTATGGCCACATAATGTAGGAATCTCTTCCCTCTGTCCCTAATCGGCTTATACCTTTTTCAGTTTATATCCTTCCTTATCCTATCCTAAGGCTCTCTTGCCTCTCTCTATTTTTTTCTATCTCCTGTTTCATCCTCTCCAGCTAAACAGAACTGGGATGGAGGAGGAGTCTACGGTGCTTAACGGCCAACCCTCGTGCGCCACAGTGTGTCGGCCACATGGGTGCACCAACTCCTCCCACTCCAAAAAGAAAGTTCCTGTGGCGGGTGCGCTTCTCCAGCACTTACCCAGCAGTAATGAATAGTGAAGATACAAGAGAAGATCAGGAATTTCAAAGTAGGTACATAATTTTTATTTTTTGCTTATTAGACTTCAGACGTGGATCCCTTTAGCTGCCTGTGTTTGTATCTGCCAAGCTCACTAGTTTCATTACCCAGACTTCTGGCATTAAGGCAGACCCCCTTCCAGCTAGCTCTGGATTCTCTTTTGCTATTTTGTGATCCTACACCTGCATTCCTTCCCATTCTCCTTACCTTTTTATTTGTCCTATTGCTTGCAGACCCTGAGAGCCTGTATCCCCTTTGCCTCTTCCACTACTTCTTTTTGAACCTCCACCTTACTGCTACCAGTTTACAGTACGGGGATCACTAGCTAGGTTCCTGTCCCACACTCCTTTCACCATGGTTCCTCTAGCTTCAGTGTCTACCACAGTCAGTTTAACTGTCTAATGTAGACTTCAAACTTCTGCCCCAGCATGCCTGTCACCTCTCTTGTCAGGTGAAGGCCATCATCGTCTGAAGAGCCTCCTGTACTAGAATTCCCCCAGTCCCTCACAAAGTGGTACCCTTTCTCCTGACACTGTCCCTTTAACCATCCATTTAATTCCTCTGTCTCTTCCCTCCATACTTGTGTGGGTGAAAGTTCTTGTTTATAATGCAAGTATTTTCAAGAATTAGAGAGACTGGGAAGAATTTAAATGCTCTCTAGTGTGAAAGTCCCTCGTCAGTGACAATACAAAGCTGTCCTGTGTCCTAACAACTAATCCCCATCAAAATAAGGAAAAGGAAAGACCAGTCAGTTGGTTATCATATCAGTAGCATGGGGCATTAGGCAAAACTGTGGTTTCCTGCACTTTACTGAGCTTCAGAGGTTGTCTTCACTTAGCCTCATTCTTCGTCAGTACATTCATAGTTATGTCCAGGTTCATAAGGTTGTGGCCCATAACGAACCCACCACCCTTAAATTTAATGGTGGAAATGGGATTTTTTTATCCATATAATGGTCCAGATTTACTTTAAACTGTTCAACTGATTTACTCATAACTACATTTCTAGGTAGTGTCCCAGATAGCTGGGGCTCTTTGTGTGAAGAATTTGTTTCGCCTGGTTGTCTTACTTATGGAAGTTTTTAGCTGCTCATTAAAAGGTCATGCAGTTGTTAAACAAGTGAGGACAGTTTTGCTTAGTTGCTGCGGTTTATCTATTTTTTGTCAACCCCCCCCCAAACTGGGATTATGATTTCACCACAAATGCGCCCTTTCTCTGGCCAGGACAGTGGGCAAGCAGTTGCCTTCACAGGCTACATCAGTACTGTTCCTTAATCATCTGTCAGGGGGTATACAAGTGCTGGGCAGACTGCACCTCCCCTGCTCAGGAATTGTTTTTTTACCTCTTCAACTCATCCAGCTGCCTACCGAACTCGTGTGTGCGCTTCTGGCATTCTGTGTGATCCTGAGCAAGTCACTTAACTTCCTTGTGCTCCCAGGTCGCATCTGTAAACAAGCTTCATTTTAGTGTGCTACTCCTGGTTAAACAATGTTCCCATATAAGCAATTCACCAACTAACTTTTCTGAGGTTGACTATGAACAAGGGAATGCAAATGTATGCTGCTTTGCAGCTGTTTGTAACAGACCTATTTTCATAAATGATACTCATAACCCCAGTGATCCATATTTAACCCTTGCTGTGCCACAGACTTCTGTGCATGTCCTGAAGTGCAGTAAATTCTAAATCTACTGGCAGCCTAAGGATTAACTGTACCTGAATAAATGTTGATGTGTAAAATTGTGTTTTTGTATTGTTTTCTTATGAACAACATTCTGCACTGTTCTCTTCATGAAATGAGTGGGAAATTTTGACTGCTACTGCACGATTCATTTAGGTCAACAACTTGTGCTCGAAGTTCTAGCCACCAGGCACTAAGAACACGGAAACTTTTAGTCCACCAGGGGCTGCCCATAATGTCAGATGTCTGCTACTACCGGCTACTTCCCTCTTTGGTTCTCCACCAGAGATCATGCATGGAGGACCTCCCTGTAGGGAACCAGGAGAGAACCTAGGGGTCTGCCAACCAGATGAGACAGAGCCAGCAGGTAGATCCTCATGGAGAAGACAGTGGCACTCACCAGAGTCTCAGGATCCTAAAGAGGGAAGGAGAGTGGGACGGCATGGCCTGATGAGAGTCTCACGAAGATCTGCTGTTATGGTGAATATGTAACTGTTCTGTCGTCTAAGAGGATATCACTGACCACACTGATGGAACCAAGTAATACTGACCATAAAGTCTGGGTGGCTGGAGCCTACAGGCCTAAGAAAATAGGCTTTGAAGGACAGCTAGGCCAAAGCCAGCCCTTTAGTGAGAGACAGTATCCAGACTGTAGTGTTCAGTGAAGGTATGGACAGTACTCCAGGTGGCAGCTGTACAAATTTCTGCAGCAGACACATTCTTGAAACATGCAACAGATGTGGCCATGCCTCCATTGGAATGACCACGAACAACCCCAGGAAGTTCTTTGCGTAACAAAAAGTAATACAGTTTGCTAACCATTTAGACAGGCACTGTTTAGAAACTGGAGCGCCCTTTTTCCCTGGGGCGAATGAAACAAAAAAACTATGATGACTTCCTGCAGTCCTTTGTGCGGCATATATAGTACCTGAGTATTCTGTGTAACATCTAGAGTATGGAGCAGTGCTTCCCCTGGATTGGCATGCTCAGGAATATAAACTGGCAGGTGGATGGTTTGATTTAAAGTAAACTCAAACAACACCTTTGGTAAAAACCTAGGGTTAGTATGCAAGACACCCTGTCTTTGTGGAAAATCAAATGAGATCCTCACATTAGAGCCTGCAGCTCTGAAATCCTTTGAGCAGAAGTAATGGCACCCAAAAATAACGTTTTCCAAGAAAGAAAGCATAAGCCACAAGTTGCGGCTGGCTCAAAAGGAGCCAAAGTAAGTTTTTCCTAAACAAAATTCCGTAGACGTGGCCGGATGAAAGAGATTCTCTCAAAGATCTGCTGTTATGGTGAGTATGTAATTGTTTTTTCTGTGCCCATGTAGTGGGAACCCTAAATCCCTCAGTTGGGGACAAGGGTTAAAGGATCACCAGGTATCCGAGTGGATTATTTTTAAATTTTGCAAGTGGCACATGTCCAGTGTCTGAGAAAGCTTGCTGCATCAGGACAATTTCCACATATACAAGCATTCCCTATGACATACTGTCGTTCATTTCAGATTTATTTAACTTTTGTTTACCAGGTAAGCTCACTAGACAGTCAAGTGCCTATTTTCAGGTGCGACCTGGGAGGATTACAAGTTGAAGGCAGACAATACACAGGTAAAAGCATAATACACAGTAGCTGGACGAGTGTAGCAGGACACCAGTTAAGAGTTACATGACGGTGGGAGAGCAATCTACAATTAACAAGGCATACGAAGATTAGAGTATGGCTAGAGTGTTTCACTACAGGAGGGTCATTTGACCCGAGACAGATCATATGCAGTAAAGGAGAGCATAGGGCATAAAATAGACATAGGCATGAGAGCACATACATAAGCATGAGAACAGTTTCACAGGGAAGATTTCATATATTCTGATTGACCCCTATCTCCCTGACCTGTGCCGGCTCCAAGTGCAGGTCAGGCATTTGGTGCATTTTATTTCGGGCTGTCTTCTAACTCCAGTTGTTTGTGATTTGGGGGGGTGTGCATAAAGCAACTCACTGATGTAGCTGTCTTGTTCACCTTTGTCCATTTTTGTTTAGCATGCAGATCAGTCATTAATGAAAAGTGCCATCAAAACCTCTGAGGAGTCTTGGATCGAACAGCAGATGTTGGAGGACAAGAAAAGGGCCACTGACTGGGAAGCTACAAATGAGGCAATAGAGGAACAAGTCGCCCGGGAGTCTTATCTACAGTGGCTACGAGACCAGGAGAAGCAAGCCAGACAGGTAGAGACGGATGTGAAGTTTGAATTATGCTATAAAGTAGCAGGCACAAATTGTAGAATGTATGAACAAGAAATTAGGGTTTCTCTCTTGTAACTGTAGTTCTAGGGGAGGTATATGGTGCACATCCACACATTGGCAATCTTAGTTTCCCTTTAAATGCAGCCGGAACATCAGGTCAATTTTATTTATATAGGCTAAGCCTAAACTCCTCCCGCCCACCCACCTACCTAGATGATATTCTCCTCGGCTCTGCCCCATGATGTCAGATTTTGCACACTGAAAGGAAGGATCAGTGTACCACTTGCCAGGGGAGATTGGATGGGTTGTGTGGATGTGCACTATATACCACTCCTAGAACTACAGTTGCAAGTGAATAACCTTCATTTCTAGGGATGTGGTTATGGTGCACTATGTACATGTTGATGGACTCCTAGCAATTCTCCAGTAGGAGGGGGGCAAGGCGCACAACCCTACTTGGAAGGGGAGGGTGGAATTGGAAAACTGATGCCCCAAAACCAGAATCCCGGCATGACTCAAGGTCGATGTGGTAACAGGAAATGAAGATGTGTGCTGATTTCCAGGTAACAGCCTTGCAGATTTCCTGGATAGGGATGTTTCTGTAAGCAGCCACTGAGGCAGCGTTTTGTCAGGTGGAATGTGCCCTAAGCCCAAAGGGAGGCTCCCTACCAGCCAACCTATAACAGAGGTCCATGCAAGAAACAATCCATCTGTTAATCGTCCACTTAGCTGCCCGTCTACCAGGTGCAGCTTCACTGTAGGTGACAGCTCACTAATCTCTCCCCGAACTCCAGCTATGCACTCCATATAATAAACAAGCGCTTGCCTCAGGTCCAGTGTATGGAGCCTGTGCTCGGTCTTCAAGGTTTGATCGGTGAAGTACACCAGGACATTGATCACCTGGTTAAGATGAAGCTCCAAAACAACCTTCCAGAGAAACTTAGGGTTGGGGTGGAGGACAGTCTTGTCCCTGTAGAACAAGTAAGGGACTCTACCAAGAGTACCTGGAGCTCACTCATCCTTCTGGCAGAGGTGATGGCCACCAAGAAGGTGGTCTTCTGCTACAGGTGAGAGATGTCACACCTGTGCATTGGTTCAAATGGCTTGTCCATCAGCATTGCCAAGACCAGCAACAGGTCCCATAGTGGTGGTGGTGGTGGTTCATGCACCGGTTGGGATAGGTGGTCAGGGCCCTTAAAGAAGTGCCCAACCACCTTTTCTTGCACCACCGTTGGCAAACCAGTCTGCATCCGGGTATGGCAAGATGGCTGCTAGGTGCACCTTGAGGGTTGTTAACCTCGGGCCCAAATGGGAGAGGAACCACAGGTAGTGCAGAATGCTAGCCAGGAGGCAGGACAAGCGGTCTAGTTCCCAGCCCTGACACCAAATGGAAAAGGGCATCCATTTGAAGGCATAGCACTGGCAGGTCGACCCCTTCCAGGAGGCTTCCACAACCCGGAAAAACCTCCTTGGAGAGACCCAAAGCCTGAAACTCTAGCCGCTCAGGAACCAGGATGTCAAGTGCAGGGACTGAAGGTCTGGGTGTAAGACCCTCCCTTTGCGAACAGTAGAGCAGGCCCAGATGTAGAGGCAGATGCCACTGAGGCCTACTGCTGCTAAGGTTGAAGAGATCTGAGTACCAGAACTGGCACGGCCAGTTTGGGTCTACCAGGATCCACCTGCACCTTGTCCCTCCACGCCTTTACCAGCACTCTGTGGATCAGAGGAAAGGGAGGGAAGGCGTAAAAGAGGCCTAGGGTCCAGGGCCTTCTGAAAGCATCCCTCATCAGTGTTCTGCACTGCAGGGGTGGACACAGAACACCCTTAGCTTTACGTTCTCCCAGGAGGCAAACAGGTCAATCAAGGGAGTGTCCCACTGGAAGAACAGATAGTTCGCCACCTCCTGTGAAGGGACCACTCGTGAGACATCTCACCTACCCAGCTGAGGGCATCTGCTAGCTGGTTGGAGGTGCTGGTCATATGGATCGTGAGATCAGTGTCCAGACTGCGCACAAGGGTCCAAGTGCAGAGGGCTTCTCGACACAGTCTGAGGGAATGCATTCCACCTCACTTGTTGAGGTGGTACATGGTTGTGCTGTTGTCCATCTGGATCTGCACAACTTGACCCTGAACCAATGGAGTGAATGCTTTCAGAGCTAGATACACTGTATGGAGCTCCAGCAGATTAATGGTGGTATTGGAACTCCTGGGGGTCCGGAGCCCATGGGCTCCCTGACCCATCAGAGATGTCAGTTGTCAGAAGGACCATTGACTGTGGGTGGACGAATGGAACTCTTTCCTGCAAGTGTTTGGGACCAGCCACCACTGGATGGCATCCCACATTGACTGCATCACTACAGCCAGCTGGTCCGGGTGACTGAGATGCTGAGACCACTAAAGGGCCAGCTGCCACTGCAAGGGGGGTGCATCCGCCAGCATGCCCACCAGACCACGCTGGTGCAGGATGCCACATACTCCAGCAGCCGCAGGAAGTCCAGAGTAAAGGAGGTAATGTCCGCTGCCTTGTCTGCTGAGAGTCTGGCCTTAGCCCAGAGGGAGTCAAACTCTGCCCTGATAAAGTGGATGGTCTGCAAGGAGTCGAACTCCAAATTGACCAGGTTAATAAGTAGACCCAATGCTGAGCAAATCTAGAGGGCCAGATCCCTTGACCGCACCACCGCCTCCTTGGCTGGACTGGCAATCGGCCAGTTGTCCAGGTATGGATAAACCCAGACCTCATGGCACCTCAGGAATGCTACCACCACTGCAATGCACTTGGTGAAGGCCCTGGGGGCCAAGGGGAGGCCAAAAGGCATGACCCACAATGCGTACAGCACCCCCTCCCCACGGAACCAAATGTACTACCAATGGGACTGATGGACCGGGATGTCGAAGAAGGCGTCCTGGAGGTCCAGAGAGCAGAACCACATGCCCTGCTCCAGGGATTGGATTATCCAGTTCAGAGTGACCATCCTAAACTTGCGACTCCTCAAGAACTGATTCACGTCATGCAGATCCAGTATGGGGTGCCAACCCCCCATTCATTTGGAAACCGGGGAAGTAATTTACACAAAGCCTTGATCAGCTGCAGTATCCAGGACATGGGCCACAGCACCTTTCTCAGGAAGCTGGACAGTGTCCTCCCTGAGAGAGGACAGCATGTCTTGGGAAGCCACAGACTCCCATGGAGCATGAGCCCAAAATTGCAGGAGAGCCTCGAAGTCGAGAGCCATATCTCAACCCACCACATCCAGTACCCATTTGTCCATAGTAGTAATAACAGACCAGGCATGCCAGAAATGGCAACACTGACCTCCCCCCCCCCAGGAAACAGAGGCAGGGATGTGGCGGTTGGGAGGCAGACAACCCCCAGCTTGTCACACTGTAGCCTTGCAGAAGGACAACCCAGCTGTGGCCACCAGGGGAGCGCCGCTGCTCCGAACTCGGTATTTCTTGGGGACCTGGTTGGCCAGCTGGGCTTGGGTTGCCAGATCTGGGGCTGCTGTTGCTTAGACTGAAAGGGCCGAAACGAAAATGAATTATTTTTCTATCTCTGGCCCTTGGGGTCCTTTGGCGAGGATGTGATGGAGTCCAGAGTGGCACTGGACTTCAGTCCTCATAAGGTGGCCCTCCACACCTAGCACAACAAGGTTGGTGCCCAAGAAGAGGGGACATGCACTAGCTTATGTTGAGTATCCGCCGTTAAGCTGGAGATCTGAAGCCAGGCTCTCTGGCACATAGCAACCACTACTGCCATGGACTGGGTGCAGCAGTCGTCTATGCCCAAAGCCATCGTATGCTGGTGCTTAGCAAGAGCGTGGCCTTGGTCATGGATCACTTTCACTGCAGACGAAAAGTCCACAGAAAGGTGGAGAGTGACGTGGTTCAGGAGCCCTATAAGTGCTTGGCTGAAGTTGACCATCATAACAATGGAATCCTTCTTCTTCGATTCCTTGGTTTGGGGGGGGGAGCTTGACAATATCCCTAACATTGCCTGTCCGGCAGAAAACTGAATCCACCACCTACCCCTTGGCCAGGGGGTGATTGGAGAAATCAGAGAGGGACCCAGTTTGGTGTACTTACGGACCATTTGGGCAGAAGGCATAGGGCAAGAAGCTGGATGCTGCCACATCTCCAAGGCAGGACCCAGGATGGCTTCAGCCACTGGAAAGGCCACCCCTAGGAGTCATACTGGTCAAGGATCTCTGCCAGTGGGGTACTTGGCCCATTTCTAGATCAGCTCCAGGGGAATCTCCATAGACTGGGAGATCAGCTGGAGCAAGGGCCCGAAGGAGACGGGACCTTGGTTGGAGGCAAGATCCTTGGAAGACTTTGGATCAAAACCCAGGGTCTCAGAGGAGTGCATGGAGGAGACATCCATGTCCAACTCCTCAAACAACGCCCTTGGCCCGAAGAACCACCCCAGATTCGTCAAGAGTGGGTAATCTGTGCCAAAAGTCAGCCAGTGAGGCTGGAAGCTGGGCGAGCAGCCTTGGACGGAGCACCGTGCAAGGGCTGCTTGGATGGAAGCACCACTAAAATTGGTGGAGAAGTCAGGGAAGGCACGGCCGGACGAGGCTGAACTGGAACAAGCCTCACCAGGTAGATCATTGGATCACTGCACCCTGTTGGAAGGACTGGCCCTTCTCAGGGACCCACTTCAGCCACTTGAACTTCTTGTAGCACCACGGCAATTTGTGGCGGAGCCTCTCGTCATCTGAAGACAAGAAAGAGGGAGTGTCAGTGGCGCTTCCAAGGAGGTCAAGAGCAGGAATGACCTGAATCTCGAGAGTGGGACCAGGTCCTCAACCTTTACCTCAACCAGCGATGAGAGTGCCGCCATCGAGTGAACACAGAAGGAGTGGCAGTGTACTGTCATGAAACACCCATAAAGGGAATCTTCTGTGAGGAGACAGCAAAGTCAGATGACTTATCCTGTCCCTCCTAGGAGTGGGCCAAGAGAACGGGAGTCTGGGAGAGAGTCATCCCCCAACTCATTTGATAACGGGTCGACAGGGTTGAAAAACATCTCAGCTGGTTGGTCGGCCCGCATCTCAGCCAGCAAGCCCGACAGGGACACAGTGGAGCTAGCAGCCTGTTCTTCTGCCCTGGGAGGATCGGCTGAAGCTGATTGCTCATCAGGCATCGAGCAGTTGAAGGAGTCACAACAGTGGAAACAACGAGCTCTCTCCCGGTCCCATGATCTACGTTAAGACTTCTTGGACTTCACATTAGAGGAATGGTCCCCTTGGAAAGGGCCCTTCCCGAGGGTTTGGAGGGACTGACACATGTCTCAAAATGATCCCAAAAAGGAAGCCCCCGCAGTGCCGCCCACTGGGAGCAGCACCTGGGTGGAAGAAGAGACCACTGTGGCCTAGGCTGTCACCTCTTCGAGAGTAGCCAGCTGAGAGGCTGAACCTGCCGCCACCTAAACAGCCTTGCAGGTGTCCTTGGACTGTATTGGAGAATTGCACTCACCTGGCCAGCCAAGGAGGAGACCGGCATACCTGCCCTTAAGAGAGGAGGGGAGCAGGGTCTTGCATAGGCTGCAAGCCTGTGGGTCCTGTTCTGTCCCCAAGCAGTACATGCATGGAGCATGAGGGTCAGTGCATGACATTTTTTGGTTGCATGCCTACACTGTTTGAACCCTGGGCCATTTCAGGGTTCATCACATTCCATGTCAAGGAATTCTGGCCAAGAAACCAATCGGGGAGACAATGGCTGAAGACAAAATCAGAACTATTGGGCTTACACCACGCGCTGAGAGCTGCAAAGGAGACCCGACTCTTCCAGCAGAAAGGAAGATCTGACGTCATGGGGTGGAGCCGAGGAGGATATTACCAGGGTGGGTGGGAGGTACTTAGCTTGAAGACATTCCAGATGGATTTAAAGGGAAAGGAAGACTGCCAGTGTGTGGATAGTGCACCATATCCACATCCCTAGACATTTTGATTCTGGATCCAACTCCATGGCATGAGGGCAGATCACTGCATTACTACATTGTGTGAGCCCCAAAGATTACCAGCGGCAAGGCACTCAGTTTCTGGGAGAGGGAGAATGTTGAGCGTCCAATAATTCACTCACCCGAACTGACTGAGAAAGTAGCATAATTGACGGACTGTGAAGGCAGTGGCTCCTGTATGGCTGTGGCAGTCCCCAGTCATCAATCTTTGGGATGGGGGGGTAAATGTTTGGGGGGGAGTTAAAAAGGTCCATTTGATTACCTCTCAGTAGCCAAATAACTTGTTTTCACAGTGCTCCCATTGACGGTGTAGAGTTCTGGGGATCACACAAGGCCTGCCCTACTAGGAGGTAACACGGCACGCTTCTGCCGCGCCACTTGGCTGACCATGTTAAAAAAAAAAAAAAAAATTATTAGAAAAGAAGATACCATTGGTGCAGACATTAAAGGCACTGTTTTTCAGCAGTAAAGGGCAAGGAAAGAATTAAAGGAAACGTAAACTGTGTTGACATGTTTTTTATATAATTAGAACTCTGAGCATGTGTTAAGTTTGTTCATTCCAGTGTATTAATTTGTGTCTGTTTTGAATAATCCTGGTTTTTTCCTTGTTTAGGACCCTATAATAATGCAGCTCCTCCCACCCCACCCAAGTGACATCAGTTGAGCTAATGTCTACAATGAAGCGGAACCCAGTGACGTCAGCTCAACTGCTCTTACTGGGTTCTGGAACTGCCAAGTAACTAAAAAAGAATATTGGGTGGGGGAAAGGCTTCATTATTATGGGGCTCTAAACAAGGAAAAAATATGAATCTTCTTCAAGGATATCTCTTTAATTAGGCCACACCTATAAAATTGTAGCCAACAGGCACTAGGACCACACAAACTTTCTTGCAAGCAGTGCATTCTTGCAGGGGCTGCCCACGACAGCATCCTAAGCTGACACTTCCCATATAAACATGGGCGGCCCCTTCCCTCCTCACTTATTTTCCCACCGTTGACCATATTTACCGGACCCTCCACAGAGATGCGGCCGCTGCAGTCGACTGCTACTCGGAATTTCTCTCCCTAGTTTATCACTTTTTAAAAGTGATTGTCATCGTGTATGTCATCTAAAGAACCCCCTAAGCTTATAATGTGTAGGAAGTGAAAAGATTTATTCTGGCAACCTGCACGATGTCTGCTTGTGTTGCCCCGGTGGGTCAGTACCATTAAGGCCTGCGAGCTTTGCCTCAGGTTTAATTCAGCTACCCGGCGACACAGGAAAAACACCCTGGGAACCCGCTTTTTAAACAGCAGGTAACCAGAATGGAGAAAGCTCCACCATGTCCCCTGCCCGCTCTCCGTGCTCCCACTTGTTGAAGTCCTGAGAGAAAACCATCAGGCAACATAAGCATAAGCACCGGAAGAGAGGAAGTAGCGAGGAAAAATCCTCCCCAATGCATTCTTGGTCACCTCTCCAATCTAGAACGACAACCACAGCACCATTGACTGCCTTGGCAAAGATGCCACTGGCCGCCCGGGCCCCTGATTCCTCCAGGTCGGAGCAGGCTGTGACTACCACCAGGACTACCAAGGCTGGCGAAGGACCGTTTATGTCAGGGGCAGCGCCTTCACTGCCAATCTCTTAGAGCACACCTGTAGGACATTTTGAGAAAACCAGCATTCCAGACTCCAGTAAAATTCTGTGAGAGTAATTAGAACTCTTGGTTGCACCCCATCTGGGCCAGGTGCCTTATCCACTTTCAGACTGTTCAGCCCACTCAAAACCCTTTCCACGCCCATCTCCCCCTTCATACTCACCTCCCCCCCCCCTTAAGTGGCCTCCCCACCCACCCCCAAGGCATGGGCCTTTGAGTTTCTCTGGTGAAGACAGAGCAGAAGTACTCGTTTAGTGCTTCCGCTTGCTCTTCACTCTTTTCAGTCCACTTCAAACAACATGAAGTCTTGCTGTATTCTGACTAATGCAGTTAGCCCCAGCCTTTAAAATGCCCCAGAGAACGAAGGGCTAAACTTTCTATGCAGAGCATAGCATGTTGAGTTCGAGCTCGGTTGAAGTCTCTGTCCGTTTCCCTTTGAAATCTAACCATCAGATTCTTTACTCTGCCTCACTGAACAGTCGCTCCAGAGATTCCTCCTGCAGCTCGCTTTGAAAGTCGGTTGAAGTGTCGGTTTACTGTCGGTTTTTTAACCGAAATTTATTTTCCGCATAGTCTGTTCCGTCTCTGTGGTACCGTGAGTACTAGATAGGTTTTGTACTGTTTTTCTGTGTGGAACTTGTAACAGTGTGGATCGGTTTGGCTGAACCGATCATTTCTTGATTCTTGTATCTTACTTTAGTGTGTGGTTACTGGTCCTTATCGGTTCTAAAAAAAAAAAAAAAAAAAGTGTTTGGTACGTTTTTTTCCAAGACACGTAACACGGTTAGGAACCGATAAGGGAGTCTTGCCTGGCGGTTGCCCAAAAAAGGGTAAGTTGGTTAGGTTGGCCATGTCTGAGAAACCCAAGAAAAAAAACCGGCCCACTGTGTGCTAAGGCCGATCCCCACACCACCTGTGTTTATTGTCTGTGGTTTGAACACCTCGATTCAGGCTGCCAAATTTGTAAACACTTTCCCAAATCTACCCTTGAAAAGAGATTAGGTAGACTGAGGGAAAAGGAGGCCAAGAAGTCCGCTGACCTGGATGGCCAGCCCAGTTCGGTTCCGACCAAACCAGAAAGAGTAACCTCTGACCAGGGCGGTACTTCGGGCAGTAGGAGAGCCGATCCCGAGGGTTCGGTTCCGACATAAAACGCAAAGAGAAATCATCCGGTTCGGATCCAGAAGTCCATGTTCCAACCGCCGAGGAAGTAGCCAGAGTGATTTGGATTGTGGAATCGCTTCGCCCGGTTCTGACCGATCCGGCACCTTTTGGCAGGGGCTTGGTTCGGTTGGTTCCCCCGGTTCACGTCTATACCCCTGAAGAATTTTATGAACCGGAGTTTGAAGATGATGATGGGGATGGTGAAAGTCTGGATGTGCCTGTTGAATCAGACATCTCCCCAGACAGACCTTCAGGTGTATCCCCTCCTAGGCTTTCTGAGTCCCCTTCCCACTTTATGTTCTACAGAAAGGTGGCTGGACTTCCTATGGAGGAGGCAATGGAGGATCAAGAGGAGCCTGATTTTGTGGAAATGATGGACATCCCAAAGTCCAGGAGGCTGTCTAGTCCCCTTCACAAATCTTTTGGGAAGCAGACACAAAAAATCCTGAAGTCTCCCAATTCTATTCCTCCTGTTGATGAGGAATGGACAAGAGGTATACACTTTCAGGCTCAGATACAGAGTTTTTATGTTAGCAGTGCAGCCATGTTGAGGTTGTGCAGGCTGCAGGCTGCAGCCTGTGATAAGGCAGACATACCCTTGGCTTCACACACCCCCAGACAAAGACTCCAGGGAGATTGATGCCATGGCAAAAAAACAGTACATGGCATCTTCCTTGGGACTCAGGCAGGCGAATTATATGGCGTATACAACCAGGTACCAGAAGTCCAGGTGGGACACTGTACTGGCACTGGCTAAACAGGCCTCCCCCCAGCTAGCCAAGTAGCTGGGGGAGGTAGCTGCAGATGGGATTGAGGCATCAAAAGTTCAGTTTCATGCTGCTGTGGACTTCAGTGATGTGTCATCAAGAGTCATGGCTACATCTGCGATTCTTCGGAGAGTGGCTTGGCTCAGATGTACTAGCCTCTCGCAGGATACCCAGGCTAAGGCCATAGATTTTCCTGTAGTGGGTAATTCTCTGTTTGGGGAGCAGACAGAGAATTACATGAAGAAAATGGATGACTACAGGACCACTTACAGGAGTGCTCAGGCCAAAGAGAGGCAGGCAGCTCCTCAAAGGCAGCAGTCCAGGGGCAGGGGCAGGCCTTTCCAGAGGCCTTTTTACCAAGCACAGACCTTTTCTTCTTCTTTTTTGCAGAGGGGGTTCTTTAGCGGGAGAGGCAGAAGGGGGATGAGCAGGCCTGCATCCAGCCCTCAGCCTAAAGCCCCTACCAAGCAGACACCCTGATGGGTCTGCCCGTGTCGATTCTTCTATACCAGTAGGGGGCAGGCTGGCTTACTTTGTCCAGGACTGGATGTCTCTTACATCAGACAAGTGGGTCCTGGAAGTAGTAAGCCGGGGGCTGGTTCTCAGCTTCAGAAAATTTCCCAAGCTGAGAGCCAGATCTTTTCCAACTGCAAATTTCTCAGAGACCCTTGCCCTAGAGGCAGAGGTTTCTTCTCTCCTAGCTCTCAGAGCTATAGAGAGTTCCTGCCCTAGACTGGGGCAAAGGATTGTACTCCAGGTACTTCCTAACCCCCAAAAAGACAGGCGAGTGGCGACCCATCCTGGGACCTAAGATATCTGAATAAACATCTTTTAAAGCCAAAGTTCAAAATGATAACTCTGGGAATTATCCTTCCCTCTCTAAGGCCAGGGAAGTGGCTAGCCTCCCTGGACCTCAAAGATGCCTACTTTCACATTCCCATCAGGTGCTCCCACAGAAAGTACCTCAGGTTCAAGTTGCCCTCAGGCCACTATCAATTCAGAGCAATGCCCTTTGGCCTAACATCAGCCCCAAGGGTCTTTACAAAGTGCCTGGCAGTAGTTGTTGCCTTCCTAAGAAGACAGAAGGTTTCCATTTTCCCATACTTGGACAGCTGGCTCATAGTAGGTCAGTCTCCAGACCAAGTCAAGTCACGCCTGCAAGTGACCCAGCAAGTGCTCACTACTTTAGGATTCCTTCTCAACCTACCAAAGTCAGTTCTCGAACCAGTGCAGCTCCTCACCTTCATAGGTGCAGAACTGGATACGATAAAACCAAGAGCCTTCCTTCCCCTGGACAGGGCAAGGACCTTCACGGAACTGGCCTCTTCATTCAGCCTTCAGGTGTCTCGACCAGCAAGGCATTTCCTTCAGCTACTGGGCCACATGGCAGCTTCCACAGCAGTGCTCTAGGGTGCAAGAGTCCAAATGAGGGACATTCAGTTCCGCTTAAGAGCTTTTTGGTCCCAAAGAAAGGATTCCCTTACCAAACTAATTCCAGTGACTTGAACTCTGATCCATGCCCTGCAGTGGTGGCAGGATCAGGACAGTTTGAGGCAAGGGGTTCCATGTGTCACTCAGTCTCATTCAGTGGTCCTCACCACAGATGCTTCCCTGCTGCGCTGGGGAGCCCATTTGGGGGAACTTACCACCCAGGGACTGTGGTCGCCTCAGGAATCTCTGCTTCACATCAGTCTCTTGGAACTCAGAGCAGTGTTTCTGGCACTGCAAGCTTTTTCCAAATCTGTACAGAACAAGGTGGTTCAGGTCAGAACAGACACCACCACCACCACCACCATGTGCTACATCAACAAGCAAGGAGGCACTCTATCTACGGCCTTGTGCACAGAAGCAGTGAAGTTGTGGTCCCTGGCCTATTCCCTGCAAACCTCTCTGATAGCAGTTCACCTCCCAGGGAAGGACAATGTCCTAGCAGATGCACTGAGCAGAATATCCCAGGGCCATCAGAATGGGCCCTAGATCCCTGGTGTTGAAAGTGATTTTCTCAAGATGGGGCACTCCAGAGATGGATCTTTTTGCAGCCCCAGACAGTCACCAACTTCCTCTGTTTTGTTGCAGACCCCCAGTCTTGGGCTCAGTCCCCCTGGATGCTCTGATTCTGAACTGGGAAGGGAAATTTACATGTGCTTTTCCTCCCTTCCCTCTCCTGTTCAGAGTGTTAGTCAAGATAAGGTCACAACCATGCAAAGTGATTCTGTTTGCTGCAGACTGGGCCTGGCAGCCATGGTATCCCTTGTTGCTGTCCCTAACAGTCCACCTTCCCCTGTCTCTTCCCAGGAATTACAACCTGTTAACATCCTCTCAGGGGAGGATCTGGTACCAGACTCTTCAGTCTCTCAATCTCGAGGCTTGGCTCTTGAAGAGTTAGAGTTTGTAGATCTGCATCTTTCCCAAGGGGTTCTGGATATCCTTAAGGCTTCTCGAAAGCCTTCCACCAGAAAGACTTACAATTCCAAATGGAAAAGATTCAGCATTTGGTGTTCTAAGAAGAATATTTATCCAGACTCTGCTGAATTGCCTACGGTTCAGGATTATATGGTCCATCTTAATGGCCTAGGTCTCAGACCAGCTACTCTCAAGGTACACTTGGCAGCTGTTTCTGCTTTCTTGTCTGTAGGCAAGTCTTCCTCTCTGTCATACCATCCTGTGTTCTGTAAGTTTTTCGAGGGATTGCTTCACACCAATACCCCCTTTAGAGATCCTGCTCCTGCTTTGGATCTTAATGTTTGCATTGCTCAGCTTATGCAACCCTCTTTTGAGCCTTTGACCTCAGCAGAGCTTAAGTACTTGACTTGGAAAACTGTGTTTTTGGTAGCCATTACTTCTGCCAGACGTATCAGTGAATTGCAAGCCCTGTCAGTGGAATCTGATTTCTTCTCTTTTCACAGAGATAAAGTGGTCCTTAGAACTAACAGAAAGTTCTTGCCCAAAGTGGTTTCAGATTTCCACCTCAACCAGTCTATATCTCTCCCTGTTTTCTTCACTGATCATTCTTCCTCGGGAGAGAGGAGGCTACACAGTTTGGATGTTCAAAGAGCCCTTAGCTACTATATAGAGCGTATCAAGGGTCACAGGTTTGAATCCCTCCAGTTGTTCCTCACTTATGGAGAAGTTGGGAAGGGCAAACCTGCCACTAAGAAATCTGTTGCCAGGTGGATTGTTTCTTGTATTCAATTCTGCTATGAAAAACTGGGTAGAATTCCACCCTCAGGCCTGAGAGCTCATTCCACTAGAGGTACAGCTGCTTCCCTGACTGCTGCCAGGGATATCCCTGTCTTTGAAATTTGTCAAGCAGCCACCTGGAACACAGTCCATACTTTTACGAAGCATTACTCTCTGGATATCCAGGCTAGGACTGATGCTCGGTTTGGCACAGCAGTACTTCGGAGCTTGTATCCAGAGTAGGTTCTGTCCCGCCTCTATGGAGGTACTGCTTGGTAGTCTGCAATTGTCAGAATACAGCAAGACTTGATGTTGTTTGAAGGAAAAATTACTCACCTTAGTAATTGTTTCTTCTAGTGGAGTCTTGCTGTATTCTGACCCCCCCCCCCGGAACCTAGTTTTTGGGATGTGTGTGGGCAGGAGCAGTGTTGGCACCCTAGGGGTGCCCCTTTTACACCCTCTTTTTTCTTTGGGTGGTATGTTGTTTCATTTGATGTTTTTTTTTTTGGTTTTGGGTTTCCTGACTTGAGTCTTCCTTTGAGAAGCAAAAACATTATATTTTTGCCAGTTGGCTAGTAAAAATTTTAGTTTCCACACAGAACAGCTAGTGAGTTTTTGCTTGTAAAGATCTGATGGTTGCAGTTCGAATAACAGGCAGAGGCTTCAACCGAGCTCGAGGTGAACATTCTGTGCCATACATAGAAAAGTTAACCCTGTGTTCTCCGGGGCAGTTGAAAGGCAGGACATAACTGCAATTGTCAGAATACAGCAAGACTCCACTAGAAGAAACATAATTACTAAGGTGAGCAATTTTTTCTTCTCATTGCCCCTCTTTGGCCTCGGCAGATATGGTTTCCCCTGCTGCATCAGCTAGCGTTAGAATCCCCAGTACCTCTTCCTCTCCTTCATGACCTTCTTTCTCAGGAGCAGGGCAACCTGGTGCATCCAGGACTCAGATCTCTCCACCTGCATGTGTGGCACCTCTGGACGTAGTGGTGTCACATTTCAGTGTTTCCTCCCAAGTAACCCAAGTTTCTCGGAAGCCAGAAAACCCTCCACCAGAATTACGAAAGCTATGAAGTGGAAGAGATTCTCCATCTGGGCGACTGCCAGGGATATGGGTCCCTTTTCTTGCCCAGCGCACCAGGTCCTTGAGTAACTCTTGCATCTTTCTGATTTAGGCCTAGTCTATTCCTCACTGAAGGTCCATCTTTCAGCAATATCTGCCTGTCGTGTCCCAGTGGAAGGCAAGACTGTTGCTCAATTGGAGGTCTCCAAAACCTTTCTTAAGGGGATCCTTCACTTGAAGTCTGTAGTCCAGTTCCCCCGAGATTTGAACTTTGTTTTGGAAAAGCTTACCTTGCCCCCTTTTGAGCCATCAGCAAGCTGCATTATGCGTTACCTGTCTTGGAAGGTGCTATTTTTAGTTGCTATTACCTCAGCTCAAAGGATTTCTGAGCTTCAGGCTCTAGTTTGTAAGGAGCCTTATTTAATTTTCCACAGTGACAGGCTGGCTCTGAGGACTAATCCTTCCCTTCTCCCAAAGGTGGTATCCGAGGTGACTTTAAACCAGGATATTCAACTGCCAGTCTACTATCCCAAATATTCTAATAGAGGGGAATACCTCTTGCACACTCTGGATGTGCACAGAGTGCTATGCTACATTTCTGGGACCACGGAGGTATGCAAATCGGACTAATTATTTGTTTCCATTGTGTTCAAACGTCAGGGCAATGCTATATCCAAGCAATGCCTTTCCAAGTGGTTGGCTAACTGCATTACCTTTATCTGCCAGAAGTTTAAGAAACCCCTTCCGGGGAGGTCAAGGGGCATTTGACCCGTGGCATGGCCGCCTCCACTGCCATTTCGAGAAATTTGTCTGCATCTGACATTTGCACTGCGGTCACGTGGAATACCATCCATACTTTCACGAAACACTACAGTCTGGACATTGCTTTTAGGTGCAGAGACTGTTTAGGACTGGCCGTGCTTGCGTCCTGCTCTGCAGAACTTTTCCAACTCCCAGACCTCAGTCTCCGACTGTTCCTTCTTGTCTGCTTGGAATTCAGTCCTATGTGTAATGACCTACTGCAGGAACCCTCTCGAAGTAAGATATAACAGTTATGTAATAACTTACCGTAACAGCAGATCTTCAAGAGAGGTTCCTGCAGTAGAGCATATTTTTCCCTCCCACCTTCCCCCAGCTTTTGCTTTTCGTTCCTTTCCCAGGGTGCTTCTTTAGTAGCTCAAGGAGTTTTTCTCCTTTCTCCCATTTACCTTTCTGAGGTCTTAGGGCGAGAGAACTGGAGAGCAGGTGTGGGGACCGCCCGCTATATAGTTTCATGCTGATGTCCCATCAGGTGACCCCGGGGTCGGTCCCCCGCTGAGGGTTGCTAGCTAGAAATTTACCATGTAGTCTTGATGCCAGGGGGCAGAGTCCTATCTGTAATAACCTACTGCAGGAACATCTCTCGAAGATCTACTTTTACGGTAAGTTCTTAACATAACTGATATTTCCCTGAGTCACCCCTGAAAAAGGGACAACTTTGTCTCCGTGGGCCTACCTGGTTATCAGAATTCAAATAAATACATTAGCTCATTTTGAGCCAGCCGCAACTTGCGGCTTACACTGTTTTCTGGAAAGCATTATTTTTAGTTGCTGTTCTGCTAGAAGAATTTCAGAACTTCAGGCTCTAATGTGTGTGCCTCCTTATTTGATTTTTCACAAAGTTGGGGCTGGGGTGGTTTGTGGTCATTCTACAAAAGGCATGGCCGCCTCTCTTGCCTGTTTCAAAAATGTGTCTGCTGCAGGGATTTGTGCAGCTGCCACATGGACTGCTGCCACACTTTCAATAAATACTACAGTCCGGACATTGCATCCTGAAAAAGGGCTGGCTTTGGCCTAGCTGTGCTTCAGTGCCTCCTCTCACAGGCCTGTAGGCTCCAGCCACCCAGTTTGTTCATTTTCAGTACTGCTTGGTACTCATTCCATTGGTGTGGCCTGATGAAAGAGATGTCCTAGAAGAAGATAGAACAGTTAGATTCTTCCCCCCCATGGGGTTTTGACCTTCTAGATAGACTGTCTCCTTCTCCATGGGACTCTGCCTGTTGTTCTCTGCCTTACCTGGTTAGCAGAGCCTGGGTTCCCTCCTGGTTCCCTTGAGGGAGGTCCGAGCATGTTCTTTGGAGGGGGAACTGTGGAGGGAAGGGGCTGCCCACGTTTATGTGCCAGCCAACATCTGACGACATCGTGGACAGCCCCTGGTGGACAGCTTGCAAAAAGTTTCTGCATGGTGTGGTATCACATAATAACAGTGATCTTACTACAACGAGAACATTTGAGTGAGTGCATTAATAACAACTAGCACTCAACAGCGATCAGGCGTTAACGGTGCCCATGGACATGCTAGATACCCCCGGTATCAAAGTGCAACGTGGAGTAGGAATCTTAGAAATAGGCATGAAAGACAAACTAGCTGCCTCATTAATTAGACTGATTGACTAAGTGCAGGTAATAAATGGGTGTGTTGTAAGGTGCTGGACATACCTTTGTGAAGGATGTGAGGATATGAGCTGCAAAATCTCTAATTTGGGTATTGCTGTGATATGGAGTTGCCGTTTTGTGCATTGCTTTTATGAAGTCGCTCATATTCACTAGTTGTATTGACATGGAACCACGTGGTCCTAGCGCCTGGTGACTATTAAGTTCCGTAGGTGAGGCCTGATGAAAGAGAGTCTCTTGAAGATCTACTGTTACGGTAAGTACATAACAGTTCTGTCTTCAAGGGTAGATCGGAAGGTTGTGGATTCTAGCCGCACACTACGTACTTGGGGTACTACTCGTAACTGATACTGTAGTGCAGTACAAGGGGGTACTGCACTGCTGAGGTGCTGTCCTAGGGATGAGATGTTAAACCTAGTTCAAACAACATGAAGTCTTGCTATATTCTGACATATGCAGTGAGTCCCAACCTTCGAACTGCTCCGGAGGTGAAAGAGTTAACTTTCCATGCCAGGCATGGAACGCTGAGCTCGAGCTTGGTTCAAACTCTGTCTGTTGTTCCTCAAACTCAAACCGTCAGATTCTTTACTCCACCTCACTGAACAGTCGCTCCGGAGATTTCTCCTTCTGCTCGGTTCATTTTGTCGGTTAAAGTATTGTTTTTCTCGGTTTTCGACCGAATTTAAACCGCAACCAGTCGGTTCAGGCTCTGTCTGTGGTATTTGTGAGTACTAGATAGGTTTTACATTAATTCTCTTCTGTGTGGCACTTGTAAACGGTTTATCAGTTCGGTTTGAACCGATCAGGTTGTTTAAAATATCTTAATCTGTGATTGAGTGTGGTTACCGGTTCTTATCGGTTCTTAAAAAAAACGGATTTTATTACGTTTTTTTCCACGACCCGTGACACGGTTGGGAACCGATAAGAGGGTCTTACCTGGCGGATTGCCATAAACGGGTAAGTTTCGTTAGGACTGGCACTATGTCTGAGAAACCCAAAAGAAAAACCGGGCCCACTGGGTTTCAACACTGCAGTGTGTGTGGGGAAGTCTTTGCCAAGGCTGACCCCCACACCACCTGTGATTATTGTCTGGGGTTTGACCACCTCAATGCAGACTGCCAGATTTGTAAAAATTTTCCTGCAGCTACCCTGGAAAAGAGAGTTGGTAGGCTCAGGGAAAGGGAGGCCAAAAAGTCCGCTGAACCAGATGGCCAGCCCAGTTCGGTTCCAACCGAACCAGAAGGAGTGCCCTCTGACCAGGGCGAGACTTCTTCGGGCAAAAGAAGATCCGACTCTGAGGAGTCTGTTCCAGCAAAAAGGACTAGGAAATAAGCTGGTGTGGAGCCAAAACTTTCCTCTCTAACCGCTGAAGAAATAGCCAAAGCGATTAAAATTATGCAGTCGCTTTCCCTGGTTCCAACCGAACCAGCACCATCAGGTAAGCGCCCGGTTCCACCGGTTCAAGAGTATGATTTAGAGGAATATTATGAACCGGAGGAGGGGGAAGAGGAGTATGAGGAGAGTGAATGTGGATTTGAAAGTCTGGATGTGCCCATTGACCCGGACATCTCCCCAGACAGACCTTCAGGAGTGTCTCCTCCTAGGCTTTCTGAGTCCCCTCTCATTTTATGTTTTGTAAAAAGTGGTTGAAACCCTCCAGCTCCTATGAAGGAAGCTGTGGATGATCAAGAGGAGCCTGACTATGTGGAAATGATGGATATCCCAGAGTCTAGGAGGCTGTCTATTCCCTTGCATAAATCTTTTGGGAAACAGACATTTAAAATTCTAAAAACTCCTCACACTATACCTCCTATGGATAAGAGAATGGACAAGAGGTATACATTGTCAGGCTCTGATACAGAGTTCCTTACACAACTATGCAGCCATGTTGGGGTAGTGCAGGCTGCAGCCTGTGACAAGGCAAATATTCCCTTGGCTTCACACCCCCCGGACAAGGACTCCAGGAGGATTGATGCCATGGCAAAGAAACAGTACATGGCAGCATCCTTGGGACTCAGACAGGCAAATTATATGGCTTATGTTCCTAGATATCAGAAATCCAGATGGGATACTGTTATGGCTCTAGCAAAACAGGTCCCTGGCCAGCTTGCCAAGGAGCTGGAGCAGGTGGCTGCTGATGGTATTGAGGCATCTAAGGTGCAATTCCATGCTGCAGTGGACTCAAATGATGTGTCATCAAGAGTCATGGCTACATCTGTGGCACTTCGCAAAATGGCTTGGCTCAGATGTACTAGCCTGTCACAGGATACCCAGACAAAGGCCATGGATTTTCCTGTTGTTGGTAATTCCCTGTTTGGGGAGCAGACAGAGAATTACATGAAGAAAATGGATGAGTATAGGACCACCTATAGGAGTGCACAGGCCAAGGAAAGGCAGGCCACTCCTCAAAGGCAGCTTCCTAGGGGCAGGGACAGGCCTTTTCATAGGCCTTTTTACCAAGCCCAGGCCTCCTCTTCTGCTTATGCCCAGAGGGGGTTCTTTAGAGGGAGAGTCAGACGGGCACAAGCAGGCCTGCTTCCACCCCTCAGCCCAAAGCCCTGCCAAGCAGGCACCCTGATGGGGTTGCCAGGGCCGATTCTCAACTACCTGTAGGGGGCAGGCTGGCTTACTTTTTCCAGGACTGGGAGTCTCTGACATCAGACAAGTGAGTCTGATGAAGTAGTAAGCCAGGAACTGGTTCTCAGCTTCAGAAAGTTTCCAAAGATGAGAACCAGATTCTTTCCACCTGCAAATCCACCAGAGGCACTTGCCCTAGAGGCAGAGGTCTCTTCACTCCTGGCTGTCAGAGCTGTGGAAAGGGTTCCACCCCTACACCAGGGCAAAGGGTTATACTCCAGGTACTTCCTTACCCCAAAAAAGACAGGAGAATGGCGGCCCATCCTGGCTCTCAGATACTTAAACAAGCACCTTTTAAAACCAAAATTCAAATGGTGACTCTGGGAATTATTCTACTCTTCTAAGGCCAGGGGACTGGCTAGTCCCTGGACCTCAAGGATGCCTACTTCCATATTCTCATCAGAAGCTCCCATCGAAAGTACCTCAGGTTCGAGCTGCCCCCAGGCCATTACCAGTTCAGAGCAATGCCCTTTGGCCTCACTTCTGCTCCAAGGGTATTCACAAAATGCCTGGCAGTAGCAGTTGCTTATCTAAGAAGGCAAAAAAATGGCCATCTTCCCTTACCTGGATGACTGGCTCATAGTAGGCCAGTCCCCAGACCAAGTCAAGTTACACCTACAGATAACTCAAAAACTGCTCACCTCTCTAGGTTTCCTTCTGAATCTTTCAAAGTCAGTTCTAGAGCCTGTCCAGCTCCTCACCTTCATAGGCGCAGAGCTGAACACAGAGAAAGCCAGAGGCTTCCTTCCTTTGGACAGGGCAAGGACCCTGGTCTCTCTGGCCTCCTCATTCACCCTGCAGGTGTCTCGACCAGCTCCTGGGGCACATGGCTGCTTCTACAGCAGTAGTACGGGGAGCAAAGATTTCAGATGAGGGACATTCAGTTCCATTTGAGAGCCTTCTGGTCTCAAAGGAAAGACCCTCTAACCAAATTGATCCCAGTGACTCGAACCCTGATCCAGGCCCTACAGTGGTGGCAGGATGAGAGCAATCTGAGACAAGGGGTTCCTTTTGTCACTCAGTCTCACTCCTTAATCCTTACTACAGATGCATCCTTCTTAGGGTGGGGAGCTCACATGGGCGACCTCACTACCCAGGGGTTGTGGTCCCCTCAGGAATCTCTGCTCCACATCAATCTGTTGGAACTCAGAGTAGTTTTCTAGCACTTCAAGTTTTTCCAAATCTGTTCAGAACAAAGTTGTTCAGGTCAGAACAGACAACACCACCACAATGTGGTACATCAGCAAGCAAGGGGCACTCGGTCCACGGCCTTGTGCAACAAGCAATGAAGTTGTGGTCTCTGGCTTACTCCTGAACACCTCCCTTACAGCAGTTCACCTCCCA
Source organism: Neoceratodus forsteri (assembly GCA_016271365.2). Lineage (NCBI taxonomy): Eukaryota > Metazoa > Chordata > Ceratodontiformes > Ceratodontidae > Neoceratodus > Neoceratodus forsteri. The sequence goes on along the minus strand of CM028138.1, from coordinate 286,238,803 downwards.
GGCAAGGACAATGTCCTGGCAGATGCTCTCAGCAGGATTTCCAGGGCCATCATGAATGGTCACTGGACCCCGTCTTGAGGTGATATTTGCCAGATGGGGCACCCACAGATAGATCTTTTGCAGCCCCAGACAATCACCAACTTCCCCTTTTTTGCTGCAGGCCCCCAGTGTTGGGCTCAGTCCCTCTGGATGCCTTAGTTCTCAGTTGGGAAGGGAAGTTTCTCTATGCTTTTCCCCCCTTCCCTCTCCTGTTCAAAGTGCTAGTCAAAATCAGATCTCAACCCTGCAAGATGATCCTGATTGCTCCAGATTGGGCCAGACAGCCCTGGAATCCACTCCTACTGTCTGTAGCAGTCCATCTTCCCCTGTGTCTTCCCAGGAATCACAACCTGTTAACCTGTGCTCAGGGGAGGGTTTGGTACCAGAACCTCAAATCTCTCAATCTCAAGGCCTGGCTCTTGAAGAATTACAATTTGCTGATTTACACCTCTTCCAAGGTGTAATGGATATCCTGAAGGCTTCTAGAAAACCTTCCACCCGGGCTACTTATAATTCCAAGTGGAAAAGGTTTTCCATATGGTGCTCTGGAAAGCATATTTCCCCAGAATTTGCTGGATTTACCCACAGTCCTGGATTATATGGTCCACTTAAATACCTTGGGCTGAGACCAGCTACCCTAAAAGTGCATCTGGCAGCTGTGTCTCTTTTATTTCAGCAGGTAAGCCCTCTTTCAGCTCACCCTGTATTCTCCAAGTTTTCAAGGGATTGTTTCACACCAACCCTCCATTCAGGGACCCTGCCCCGCCTGGGATCTTAATGTTTGCATTGCTCAGCTTATGCAACCCACCTTTGAGCCTTTGTCTTCAGCAGAGCTTAAGTACTTGACTTGGAAGACTGTGTTTCTGGTAGTCATCACTTCTGCCAGACGCATAAGTGAATTACAAGTTTTGTCAGTGGAGCCTGATTTTATCTCCTTTCATAGAGATAAGGTGGTCCTCAGGACTAACAGGAAGTTATTGCCTATGCGGTTTCAGATTTCCACCTTAATCAATCCATATTTCTTCCAGTGTACTTACTGACCATTCCTCCTCTGGCGAGAGGAGGCTGCACAGCTTAGATGTGAAGAGCCCTTAGTTACTAATGAGCGTACATCAATGGTCACAGGTTTGATTCCTTCCAACTGTTCCTCACTTATGGTGAGGTTGGTAAAGGGAAGCCTGCCACTAAAAGATCCATTGCCAGGTGGATTGTCTCTTGTATCCAATTTTGCTGTGAAAAATTGGGTAAGGTTCCTCCCTCAGGCCTGAGGGCTCACTCTACCAGAGGTACAGCTGCTTCCCGGCTGCTGCCAGGGACATCCCTATTCTAGAGATATGTCACAGCTACCTGGAAAACAGTTCACTTTTACCAAGCATTACTCCCTGGACATCCAGGCTAGGAGTGATGCTCGGTTTGGCACAGCTGTGCTTCAGAGCCTATTTCCTAAGTAGGTTCTGTCCCTCCTCCATGGAGGTACTGCTTTGTAGTCTGCATATGTCAGAATATAGCAAGACTTCATGTTGTTTGACGAAAAAATTACTCACCTTAGTAATGTTCTTTCTTCTAATGGAGTATTGCTATATTCTGACCTCCCCCCTGCCTGCCCCTCTCAGAACCTCTGTTTCAAACAACATGAAGTCTTGCTATATTATGACAATTGCAGTTTGTCCCACCATTAGAACTGCTCCAGAGGTGAAAGAGTTAACTCCCATTCAAAGAATGGAACTTGGAGCGCGAGCTCGGTTAGAGAAGCTCTGTCTGGGTTATTTCAAACCTAAATTGTCAGATTCTTTACTCCTCACTTGAACAGTCAGCCCGGAGATTTCTCCTACTGCTCGGTTCATTTCTTGTTTAACAGTGTTTTCTCGGTTCAAATCAACCGAGAATATTATTATTTTAACCGAAAACCTTTCGGTTCAAGCTCTGTCTGTGGTATCGTAAGTAATTTAAGTTTATTTTCTGTGTGGAACTTGTAAATGTTATCGGTTCGGTTTTGAACCGATCAGCTTGTTTTAAAACTTGAATTGAAGGTTTTAGAGTGCGGTTCCCGGTTCTTATCGGTTCTAAAAAAACCGGATTTCATTACGTTTTTTTCCAAGACCCGTGACACGGTTAGGAACCGATAAGGGTGTCTTGCCTGGCACTGCCGTTTAAAAGGGCAAGTTTTTGGTTAGGCTGGCATTATGTCTGAAAAACCCAAAAGAAAAACCGGGCCCAGTGGGTTTCAACACTGTGATGCCTGTGGGGAAGTCTTTGCCAAGGCTGACCCACACACCACGTGTATATTGTCTGGGGTTTGACCACCTCAATTCAGACTGCCAGATTTGTAAAAATTTCCCTGCAGCCACCCTGGACAAGAGAGTTGGCAGGCTCAGGGAACGAGAGGCCAAAAAGTCCGCTGACCCAGATGGCCAGCCCGGTTCGGTGCCAACCGGAGGGAGTGCCCTCTGACCAGGGCGAGACTTCCTCGGGCAAACGTAAAGCTGGCTCGGAGGAGCCAGTTCCAGTAAAGAAAACAAGAAAATCAGCAGGTGTGGAGCCCAAAATTCCTTCTCCATCTGCTGCAGAGATAGCAAGAGCTATTCAGATTGTCCAGTCACTTTCTCCGACCCAACCGCCACTGTCTGATAAAAGGTCGGTTTGTCGTGTTCCACCGGTTCAGGAATATGTTGTTGAAGAATTTTATGAACCAGAGGAGGGGAGGATGATTATGAACAGTATGAATGTGACTTTGAGGGTCTGGGTGTGCCCATTGAACCGGACATCTCCCCAGAGAGACCTTTAGAATCTCCCCCTTTGCTTTCTGAGTCCCCCTCTCACTTTAGGTTTTACAAAAAAGTTGCTGAAACCCTCCAGCTTCCATTGGAGGAAGCTGTGGATGAACAAGAGGAACCTGATTTTGTAGAAATGATGGATATTCCAGAGTCTAGGAGATTGTCTATTCCCTTGCATAAATCATTTAGAAACAGACAAAGATTTAAAACTCCTAATTCTGTGCCTCCTGTGGACAAAAAGATGGACAGGAGGTACACTCTTCAGGTCCTGATACAGAATTCCTTTCACAGCAATGCAGCCACGTTGGTGTGGTTCAGGCTGCAGCCTGTGATAAAGCTAATATTCCTTGGCTTCACATCCTCCTGACAAGGATTCCAGGAAGATTGATGCCATGGCTAAAAACAATACATGGCAGCGTCCTTGGGACTCAGGCAAGCAAATTACATGGCTTATGTAGCAAGGTATCAGAAATCAGATGGGACACTGTCATGGCCTTGGCCAAACAGGCCTCTGGCCAGCTTGCTAGTGAGCTGGAACAGGTGGCTGCTGATGGCATTGAGGCATCTAAGGTGCAGTTTCATGCTGCTGTGGATTTTAATGATGTATCCTCTAGAGTCATGGCTACTGCCTGTAGCTTTTCATAGGTTGGCCTGGCTCAGGTGTACTAGCTTGTCACAGGATACCCAGACTAAGGCTATGGATTTTCCTAGGGTTGGAAATTTCTGTTTGGGAGCAGACAGAGAATTGTATGAAGAAAATGGATGAATATAGGACTACCTATAAGAGTGCTCAGGCTAAGGAGCGGCAAGCCACTCCTCAGAGGCAGGCCCCCAGGGGTAGAGGTAGGCCTTTTCACAGGCCTTTTTACCAAACCCAGGCCTCCTCTGCTTATGCTCAGAGGGGGTTCTTCAGAGGGAGAGGCAGACGGGGTGTGGGCAGGCCTGCTCCCACCCCTCAGCCTAAAGCACCTGCCAAACAGACACCCTGATGGGGTGCCCAGGGCCGATTCTCCTTTACCTGTAGGGGCAGGTTGGCTACCTGCTCAGAACTGGGTGTCTCTAACTTCAGACAAGTGGGTCCTGGAAGTAGTAAGCCGGGTCTGGTTCTCAGCTTCAGAAAGTTCCCAAAGATGAGAATCAGGTCTTTCCCACCTGCAAACTCTTTAAGAGACCTTTACTTTAGAAACAGAGGTCTCAACCCTCCTGGCTCTCAGAGCTGTAGAAAGGGTTTCTCCTACACCAGGGCAAGGGTCTGTACTCCAGATATTTCCTTACCCCAAAAGACAGGAGAATGGCGGCCCATTTTAGACCTGAGATATCTGAACAAACACCTTTGAAACCAAAGTTCAGAATGGTAACTCTGGCAATGATTTTACCTCTCTAAGGCCAGGGACTGGCTAGCTCTCCTGGACCTCAAGGATGCCTATTTTCACGTCCCCAATCAGAAGCTCCCACCAAGTACCTCAGATTCGAACTGCCCTCAGGACACTACCAGTTCAGAGCAATGCCCTTCGGCCTCACCTCTTCCCCAAGGGTATTCACAAAATGTCTGGCAGTAGCAGTGGCTCATTTAAGAAAGCAAAGGATTGCTGTCTTTCCCTATCTGGACGACTGGCTCATTGTAGGCCAGTCCCCAGAACAGGTAAGATCTCACCTGCAAGTTACCCAGCAGCTGCTCTCCTCCCTGGGCTTCTTGCTCAATCTTCCAAAATCAGTTCTGGAACCAGTTCAGGTGCTCACCTTCATAGGTGCAGAATTGGACACAAAGCAGGCCAGAGCCTTCCTACCCTTAGAGAGGGTAAGGAACTTGGTGGCTGTGGCCTCCTCCTTCACTCTGCAGGTCTCTCGACCAGCAAGACACTTTTGCAGCTCCTGGGGCACATGGTTGCGCCCACAGCCGTAGTGCAAGGAGCAAGATTTCAGATGAGGGACATTCAGTTTCACTTGAGAGCCTTTGGTCTCAGAGAAGAGACCCCTTCCAAGTTGGTCCCAGTGACCGAACCCTGATCCAGGCCTCCAGTGGTGGCAGGATCAGAGCAGTTTAAGACTGGGGGTCCCTTCATTCCTCTGTCTCACTCCTTGACCCTCACTCACGGATGCTTCCCTCCTGGGGTGGGGAGCCCACATGCACCTCTCCACTCAGGGAGTGTGGTCCCCTCAGGAATCTCTGCTACACATCAATTTGCTGGAACTCAGAGCTGTCTTTTAGCACTTAGTGTTTTCTGTGTCTGTTCAGAACAAAGTGGTGCAAGTCAGAACAGACAACACCACAACAATGTGGTACATCAACAAGCGGGGGGGGGCACTCGGTCTTCGGCCTTGTGCACCGAGGCAATGAAGTTGTGATCTCTGGCCTATTCCCTGAACACTTCCCTCATAGCAGTTCACCTTCCAGGAAAGGACAATGTCTTAGCAGATGCTCTCAGCGGGATTTCCCAGGGCCATCACGAATGGTCTCTGGATCCTCAAGTACTGGGGATAGTTTTTGCCAGATGGGGCACCCCTCAGATAGATCTTTTTTCAGCCCCGGACAATCACCAACTTCCACTGTTCTGTTGCAGGCCCCCAGTGTTGGGCTCAATCCCCCTGGATGCCTTTCTACTAGATGGGAAGGGAAGTTTCTTTATGCCTTTCCCCCCTTCCCTCTCCTATTCAAGGTGCTAGTCAAAATCAGATCCCAGCCTTGCAGGATGATTCTGCTTGCCCCAGATTGGGCCAGGCAGCCCTGGTACCCACTCCTTCTGTCACTAGCAGTCCATCTTCCCCTGTGCCTCCCCAGGAATCACAACCTGTTAACCTGTGCACAGGGGAGAGTTTGGTATCCGAACCTCAAATCCCTCAACCTCAAGGCCTGGCTCTTGAGGAGTTAGAATTTGCTGACCTGCACCTTTCTCAGGGTGTTCTTGAAATCCTAAAGGCTTCTAGGAAGTCTTCCACTAGGGCTACTTACAATTCTAAGTGGAAAAGGTTTTCCATTTGGTGTTCTGGGAAGCATATTTCCACAGAATCTGCTGATTTGCCCATTGTTTTGGACTGTATGGTCCACCTTAATTCCTTGGGACTGAGACCAGCTACCCTGAAAGTACATTTGGCAGCTGTGTCTGCTTTTGTTTCAGCAGGAAAGCCCTCCTCTCTTTCCGCTCACCCTGTATTTTCCAAGTTTTTTAAAGGATTACTTCATTCTAATCCACCTTTTAGGGATCCGGCCCCTGCCTGGGACCTTAATGTTTGCATTGCCCAGTTAATGCAACCTCCTTTTGAACCTCTGTCTTCTGCAGAACTTAAGTACTTAACTTGGAAAACTGTTTTCCTAGTGGCTATCACTTCTGCCAGGCGCTATAGTGAGTTGCAAGCCCTGTCAGTAGAAACTGACTTTATTTCTTTCCACAGGGATAAGGTAGTCCTCAGGACTAACAGGAAGTTTTTGCCTAAGGTGGTTTCAGATTTCCATCTTAATCAATCTGTCTCCCTTCCAGTGTTTTTCACTGACCATTCTTCCTCTGGTGAGGGAGATTGCACAGTTTAGATGTTAAGAGGGCCCTAAGTTACTATATAGAGCATACCAAGGGTCACAGGTTCGAATCCCTCCAACTTTTTCTCACTTATGGTGAGGTCGGAAAAGGGAACCTGCCACTAAGAGATCCATTGCCAGGTGGATTGTCTCTTGTATCCAATTTTGTTATCAAAAACTGGGGAAAGTTCCCCCTTCAGGCCTGAGGGCTCATTCTACCAGAGGTACAGCTGCGTCTCTAGCTGCTGCCAGAGACATCCCTATCTTAGAGATATGTCAAGCAGCTACCTGGAAAACGGTACATACTTTCACCAAGCATTACTCCCTGGATGTCCAGGCCAGGAGGGATGCTCGGTTTGGCACAGCTGTGCTTCAGAGCCTATTCCCTAAGTAGGTTCTGTCCCTCCTCCATGGAGGTACTGCTGTGTATTCTGCAATTGTCATAATATAGCAAGACTTCATGTTGTTTGAAGAAAAAATTACTCACCTTAGTAATGTTGTTTCTTCTAATGGAGTCTTGCTATATTATGACCTCCCCACCAGCCTGCCCCTCTCAGAACTTCTACTTGGGTATGGGGTGGGCAGCCTAGTGTGGGCGCTAGTTATGCCCATTATATGTTTTCCACCCCTTCTTGGGGTTTTGGGGTGTGATGTTTTTATTTTATGTCATATTGTTACTTATATTATATTATTACTTCTGGTCCCCTGACTTGAGTCTTTGTGTTGGGACCAGGAGTATGTCTTAATAGTCAGGTAGCCAGTTGGCTAGTGTAGGTTACAGCTTCCACACAGACCTTAGTGAGTTTTGCTCAGAAGATCTGACAGTTTAGGTTTGAAATAACCAGACAGAGCTTCTCTAACTGAGCTCGCGCTCCAAGTTCCATTCTTTGAATGGGAGTTAACTCTTTCACCTCCGGAGCAGTTCTAATGGTGGGACAAACTGCAATTGTCATAATATAGGAAGACTCCATTAGAAGAAACAACATTGCTAAGGTGAGTAATTTTTTCTTTTGGGATGTGGGTGGGCAGTGCAGTGTTGGCACTTAGAAGGTGCCCACCTTGTTGTTTTTCACCCCTCCTTACTTGGGGTGACTTGGTGTTGTGTTTTTCATTTTTTGGGTCTCCTGACTTGAGTCTTTGTTTTGGGACCAAAAAGTGTGTTCTTATGTTTAGTAGCCAGTTGGCTAGTGTAGGTTTACAGCTTCCACACGGGACCTCAGTGAGTTTAGCTCATAAAGATCTGATGGTTTGAGTTTGAAGAACAACAGACAGAGTCTCAACCGAGCTCGAGCTCAGCGTTCCATGCCTGGCATGGAAAGTTAACTCTTTCACCTCCGGAGCAGCTCGAAGGTTGGGACTCACTGCATATGTCAGAATATAGCAAGACTCCATTAGAAGAAACAACATTACTAAGGTGAGTAATTTTTTCATCCTGTTTACCCATCTGTGGTCATAGTCCAGGTGGAAGTAAAAGATACCATGGCACATTTCAGAAAATGTTAAGAGAATTTCCCGGGTGTCATGGCCAGCATTAGCCCTGTTAATATAACAAGTCCATGTAAATCCCTCCCACCCCGAACACTCCGAGAAACAAACTGTCACAGCTTACTGTCAAACGTTAGAAACGATCTACTGATACTCAAATTTTTGGGGCAGACAATACTGCCAAAATATAGTATGCTGGTTTTAGCAGTACACAACCTTCTTTGTGGCTCTTCATGTATGTGGCTATATTTTCTGTGGGTATTCAAGGAGAAATACAAAAAATATCAAAATGAGAATCTATGCCCCACCTTCTGAGTTTAAAGTTTGGGGGCCGGGTGCAGCGCAGTGGGATTCCTGCCTTTTTAAACCCAGTCTAGCAATTTTGGAAACACCTTTGGGGGTGGTCCCCTTACAAAATCATCTGATTTGTACTTTTCTCCCCAATACTGAGTTATTCACAATATTGCTGTTTCCTGAACAAAAAAATTAGTCTTCCCCCTTAAATTATAGTAATGCCCCCGACTTGAAAGTTTTTTGGGGGGGAATCTCCATATGACACAAAAGCAATTTTTAAGCCTCTAATTTGGGTGGGAATTGAATATTGAGTCTATTTCATATAGCCCTGTTTTTCTAGTTGGTCTAGTAGTTTCATTGACTTCACTGCCACCAAGGTTTGCACCCGGCCATGTGTTTTTTGTTTCTTTGCTCTCTGTCTAGTGGTTTTGGGCTGCATCCTTGCTTGTCACATTAATGAGTGATCAGTTTTAGTCTTTTCATTCCCAGTGGGGCATCAGTTGCAGAAGCAAGGTGCCAAAAAGTTTTCTACTGTCCGTCACCAAGGCACACGGTTTTTCTGACAGTCTCCTGATGGCCTTCCCATCATTTATTTTCTTTGTATTGCAAAGCCTGGTCTGATTGGATTGCATACATTTGGTCTCCCAGCATCTAGATGTCCTACATCTGTAAGGGGAGGCCCCTGTACATACCAGCTGACTTGGTGCTTAACACACGCAGATTACTTTGGGTATGCTTAGACTACTGCTGTACACTTTGGGTGCAGAATACTTTGCTTGACAGTTTCTAGAGTGTCCCGGTGCAGAGTCATTGCCTTATGTATGTTTGCTTGTTTTTGTCCCTTGGCTTAGGCTATGTAGGTGGAAGTCCTGGCTAGGTTTAGACTGTGTAGGTGGTAGCCTTGGCCCAGGACATCCAGTATGTTGTTTTTGTTTTAGCTGCCTGCCCTTGAGGGGGTGGTATTCTGGGGGAGGGAGCTATTCCCTTCCCTCCTGTTAAGTTGTTAGTCATTTATACTCAGTATTTCCTTTTCTTGTGGCGGCCCAGTGGCACTGAGGGTTGAGGCGCTGGACGCCACACCTCGTGCCATGCCAGCAACCCAAGTTCGGGAACTGACTCAGGTCATTCGGGGGTTGGCCAGGGGAGGAAAGGAGTGAGCTGGCCAGGGGACTGCCCCTTCCTTGGGAGGGGGGTCGCGCTGGCGCCGTCGACTGACACAAGCACAAGGAGTTGGCCCACGCCCAGGGCAATTGGCTGTCTCCGTGGAGGTGGAAGAAGCCGCCACTGCATGGGCATAGGGTGTGGAGAAAATGGTGGAAAACTGGGATCTGGCAGGACCTGTGATGGCCCCAGTTGCTCCTGTGAGGCTCCCAGCCATTTCGATTCTGGAATGCCAGTGTTCCGCATGGGGGTACCAACACTCCTTGCCCCACCACGGGGAATTTGGGGGTTGGGCAGGAGCGGTCAGTGGAGCCGAAGGGACATACCTCTCCCGAGGGAGGGTCTGAGTCCTGTTGGGTATGTCATTTTGTTTGCCTGTATTTCTTTTATTTTCCTGTAAGTACTGTGCTTCTTTTCACTCTCCTTGTTAACAGAACTAAGCCAGTTGGGGCATCAATGATTGTTACTGGCTTTTGCACACCGCATCCTGTTCTGGTTAGTGCCAACACCATTGTCTGCACCTTGCAAAATGTTTTCTTTTGTGGGGTCCTACCACCTCCAGCTCTAAGACCAAAGAGTGTGGCTCTATGAAGAAGATACTGTTGAAGATCTGGAGTTACAGTAAATAACTTTTCTTTTTTTACCCTTTCACAGCCACGGAAAGCCAGCGCAACGTGCAGCTCAGCAACAGCTGCTGCTTCCAGTGGCCTGGAGGATTGGAGTGGCCGATCCCCCCGACAGCGAAGCTCAGCCCCTTCCCCAGAGCACCCGGACTTACATGGAGAGCTTAACATCAAACCACCCTCACCAGGGATCGGAGCTGCCCTGGCACATGCAAAGCCACCATCACCATGTGCACCAGGTAAGTGCCATCAAGGGGATGTCATGTACAGCTGTATTACTTCCAACTTAAACCTTCTAATTGTCCATCTGTGCTCCATGGAGGGAAGGAACTACTATCCTAGAGGGAAAAAAATACTGTCCTTAGAGGAATGCTAGCTGTTACCACTTTCTGACTGGTGTTTACATGCAAGCCCTGGAATTCTACAGTTGCCAGCTGTAGGGGCTGAGTGCCTTGCAGAGGTAAGGTGTGTGCCTCCCAGGGAGAATGTGAGGGACACCCCTGCATTTGCACAACCTCTGCGGACTAGTCGCAGAGCAACATTGGCATTGGCTGAAAAGGCAGCCACCCGCCTGCCCGCCCACACTGTGCAGCTCGGTGACCTCCCACCCACCCACCAACATCTGAGGAGGGGGAGCGGTGCAGTTCAGAGGACAAAAGGGAGATATAACACAGGAAACAAAAAAATCTGCTTAAGCTTTTTTAAATTCTTCATTTGGATTCTTGTCACTTAGGTACAAGTAGTCAGTCACCTGGGGCTGACAGGGCAACCTCGCCACTAGTTTCGTTGTACCACCCCTTAGAATGCCGGGCATTAATGCAACAGATGTCACCTTCCGCATTCGGTGAGTATGCAAAGTGTTTCGGCACACAAGATGCATGTTCATGATCTTCTTAGTTGTGTGGGAGTTGGTAGGCATGTCTGTCTAGTATTCTGCCCAGCGCATCTAGGAACTGCCCTGCCTTAGACTAAGTGGAAGGAGGATACTGGGCAATTTAAGAAAATGCTTATTTACTTGGGAAGGCATGAGATTATGGAATAAGTTGCCAAAGCACACACAAGATTAGAGTAGCCCTGACCCCTTTTTTGATCATTTTTAATCCCCCTTCTCATCTTTAAAGGTACACATCTCCAGTAAACGTTGCCTCTGAGACAAGAAAGTTAATTTTTCTTATATGTCACCTCAAAGGACCTGCTGTGGATTTAAACCTAGGTGGCTTGGGTTACCAGCTTCCGAAGTGTGAGACTTAACCGCTGCACCAGAGGAGCTGCTATTCACTTCTGTGCGGCTCAGTGGTGCAGTAAATATTTATTTATAGTGTATGGTTAGGGCTCATTGTGCAGGGAATTCAGGCAGTTCAAAACCTTATACTTTATAATAGAGCATTTTTCTATATAGAAATCATTCCTTTTTTAAAATGCTGTTGTACCACAGTTCAAAGGTTATGGAATGTGATTGTACCCTTCTGTGGTAAACAGCATTGTAGAACTGCTAGAGACTGCACAATTCAGTTTCATTGTAAAGGAAAAAAAAAAACTGTGTACACATTTCACATGCTATACACTATAAAAAAAAAAAAAAAATACAGGCTGAACAACCGTATGCATAACCAGTGTGTTCTGCCACGTCTGCATTCTCATTCCCATGGACCTCTGGAGCTTCGCTCTCGAGGTTAGAGGAAATTGGAACCCCTCTGTGGCAGAACACACTGGTCATGTATAGTTACCCATGCAGCATTCTTTTATGTTGTGCACATTCTAAAGTTGTTATGTACGTTCTAAAAACCTTATAGTGCAAATTATATCATTAACTGCAGCTGCGATTCCCTCACGCTGACTCCCACTGCCTGGTTTCACTTTCTCTGCTCACTGTACTTCAGCGTTATCATAACTGCAGTTAAACAAAAACATGTCAGCTGCCTTTTTTTTTTTTTTTTAACTATACACTATAACAAATAAAATATGGATGACCATACACAACTGTACAGTATTCCTTATATTGAAATTATTTTGCCAGGTAAGGGAAAGGGGAAATTGTTTAACCAGGAAAGGCACAGTAAGCCGAAGCTTGTTTCCAGGTGCGACCTGGGCACACATGGAAGTTAAGTGACTTGCTCAGGGTCACACAGTATGCAAGTGGGGGCTGTGGGATTCAAACCCCAGTCTGGTCTGCTGGATGTCACCAGATTTGCAGCTCAGAGCCTTAAGCCACTGCAGTATACACTAAACATACATAGCTACAGTAAAAAAAACTTGTTTACAGGCGGGGTGGGACGGCAGGAGGAAAACATGTCAGATGAAATACCATTCAGTAATATACATGTTCTGAAATTTACAAATTTGCAGCTAGAGATGCAGAACCAGCAATGAGAGATAGAGAGAGTACAATTTTATATTATTACAGCTTCAGAACAATTCACAGTGAGCGGATAGGTGCAGTCCCAAAGGACTGCAAGCAGAAGCTTGAGGGACTGTTTAACACAGAGGATCCTAGTGGGCAAGAAGCTACCCAGGGTATAGTTATTCCATTCATTAGAGAGTCTATGGTGGAAGGCAAGCTAACCAGATTTCTGTTTGCACCCGGGAATGATGAACAAGGATACGTAAGCAGGCTAGCAAACTAGAGACCAGGGTTCAAATCCAGGTAAAACCTTGATTGTTCTTTTAATTGTATGTGAATGTTAAATTTCACTGAAGTGGTGATAAATGACAACATGGACATACAGAAAAAGGGGACTCTGGTTTGAGTAAAAAAAAGTTCAGCTGAAAATTTGCCTCTGCGGCAGTGTTGGCTGGAGGCTTGAGCCTCGTGCATTGCTACCTGTGTCCCTAGCAAGCCTCCCATTCTGTTTCACAAGCCTGATGACTGCCTGAGTAATGATTCTGTCCAGGTGTTGGGACCCTGATCAGAGTTATGCCCCCTTCCCCACCATCAGTCAAGGTCAGTTCCTCTTCATGTCTTTACTGCTTCCACCTGTGCAACATGCATGGATGAACACCCTCTGAGGCAAGGTGTAAACTAATGTTTACATTTGGTGGTCACTAGCCCGGTACTTTTAGTAGCCACATCTTTGATTGAGGTAGTCATTCCATGCAGCTGTACAGATTGGGCACCCAGATCCTATGGCCTATATGAGTTGCATGACATATAGCGGCACTGATGATTTTCAGTGGATATTGACTGCTAGCCTTTGGATTTTTTGGTAGGCTTTTCTCAATACTTGCTCTTCCTTCCTGAGTGTAATCAAACAGATGGGGAAGGGGCAACTTCCAAGTGGCAATGTGTAGGGTTGGACCAGCCACTTGTAGGCATGTTGTCAGCAGTCACAGTATCTGCATTGCCCAGCCTTTTTTCTCCCAGGACTTCGCTCTGATAAAAGAGATGACTGCAGTGTCACTATTGTAGGTGTGGCATAGTCATTCTCTGCAGGCCTGCCTGAGACTCTGCCAGCCCCAGTGAGGGACTGGCAGCATTAATGCCTGGAAGGGGGAAGAGAAAGGATTGCAGCATCCCAGTTCATGTTTCAGTACCTCCTATTCTCTTTCTGGATATTCCCTAGTCTGTAAAACCAGCTCTTTATGTAGTTTCTCAGTTATACCATTATAGGTGCTCCAGTCAGTAACATAATTGGCTGCGGACAGGTAAGATCTTCCCTGTATCAGTCTTCACCATTCATCATTGGTGGGTTCCAGCTGAAGGTGCAGGACCCCACGGGAAGCTTTTGCTTTAAAATAAAAGCTTTTCTACTCTAGGAGAAGGGACGGCATCCGGAATGACACCACCCTCAAGGCCGACATGTTACGTGGCACTTGCGAGTTGTCCAGTAGCCATTGTCGTCCCTTCCACTACCTCAGTTCTGCTCTTTCCGCCATTGAGGCTGCAGGTGCTCCATGTGACAGTGACTCCTGAAGATATTAACTGCATATCAGCTACTATTCCATTTTCTGCTTGCTTTAAAGTTATTCGACGCTGCACTTCGATGCCGTTCGGCACTGTTTTGTTATTTTGATCGTTTGATTTAGTTGTCGTCGAGTCTTTCACTTCATTTTAGTTTTTTTCGGCCAGTTTCATGTCGGGTTCGCGGTGTTAAAGTTTGAAGGCGGGGACCTCCCCCATGCGTCAGTGTCCCTGTGGAGGCAGAGTTACTGTAACAGACCCGCATGACCAGTGCTTCAGTTGTCTGGGACCATCTCCCGACATGGACCGTTGCGACGCTTGTTTTAGTATAGAATACCACACCCTAGAACTCCATGCGGTGAGGTGGGGACGCAAACCCCCCCAGCCTTTGGTGGCAAGCATCAGACGAGGGCCACCTAAACAAGGACTTTAGACCTGTCCCCCAGGCCTCTCCCCACTGCCATGCACACCGAGGAGAGTAGGCTGCCTTGGATTCGCATCCCGCTGAGTCCGGGCACCTGGGGGAGCAGTCTGCTTCCTCTGGGAGGTCGGCTGCTGACTGCTCTAGACCTGGTTCCCCTGCGGGGGACTAGGCGACCCCAGTGTCGAAGCCTCCGCTACATGCGAGGCCTACATTGGTGGTCCCTTCGGGGGTGTCAATACGTGCGACTTCGGCTCCCGACACAGAGTCCGGTGAGCAGGGTCGGCACTCCAGTGCCACGGATTCCTTCCCAACACCAGCCTTGGTGCCAGGTGACTGGGGTTGCTTCTGTTGGGGTCTGTGTGTTCTCCTTTTGGAGGACCTGGACTGGTGGCCCAGCTCTCCGGAGCAGTCACCCCCGATTCTGTTCAAGACCTTCAGTGAGTTTGGGACTAGGACTAGACTCCATACACAGTGCCACAGAGGAATCTGGAGCGGTCCTTGGCATTGTCCGGAGCAACGATGCCACTTGCGGCACCGTGGGCAGCGATGGTGCTGTGGTCGCCGGTCCAGGTGATGGCACTGTGGCCAGTGCCATCCTCTGTGTCGATGCCATTTCAGGTGCTGACACTATAGTTGGTGCCAACTCTGTCAATGGCGGAGTTGGCACTGCGTCTGAGGGTGGCGCTGAGGTGAGTTCTACTGCAGGCCTTGGTGCCTTGTTTGCTGCCTCCCTTGGAGATGGTGCTGCTTCGGGCCATGTCTCTGAGGGGGAGACAGATTTTGGCACTGGGCCATTGTTGGGTGCTGCTGCGGGGTTTGGGGAGTCAGAAGTCGACCCTGTTGCCGGCTTTTCTCTCCCCCGCCCTTGAGACCGATCGCCGCTGGAAGGTGTCACTCAAGGGGCAGGTCTCTGCTCTCTCTTGGGGGGGGGGGTTGAGGCGCCAGTACACGGTCCGTCTGCCTGGGTGGCATCGCCCGCTGTGCTGCAGAGTTGGAGTGTTGGTCCGAGCACCCCTTTTTTATAAGGGACGGAGTCCTGCATTTGGTGGGGATAGGAGCCATCCTGTTGAGCTAGCTGGGCTCCGGTCTCCCCACTAGGGGTCTCCCCCCTCCTTGCCCCTGCTGACTTGGGGACAGTTGAGCAGCAGGTGGGATCTAGACAGCGCACGACTCTCACAATAGGAGTGTCCGCTGCTAGTGTCCACAGCCCTGTTAGAGAGAGAGAGAGAGAGAGAGAGAGCGTTCTCTCAGGATTATTCTGCCCAGCCCTCGTCCTCTCTGCAACCTCCCCCCTTTCTCCCAGGTCTTGTGGGTTCTTTGGGCCCCTTACCTGGGAGTAGTATAGGGCCATGGTGAGTGCTTTCCCAGCATTCTTTAGGGCCATGGATGAGCTGGTGTTCGCAGGAGTGACTTCTGACTGGCTGCAGCTGATGATGTCACTGCATATAGCACTTCTAATAGCAAAGAAGGTTTCTTTTGGGGGGGTTGGGGACATAGCAGAACTGGTTGTAAAGGCCAGGGAAATGCAACAAAAAGAGCAGATACCTAGAGAAAGAAAACAGGAGTTAAGCAAATATGAATTGGAAATGCTGTAATGTTTCACATGCCCTTTAAAAGATGGGAGTTGGTAACTGACCTGCCATTGACTAGTCAAGCTTCAGACATCATGCCATAAGACACTAGGTTAGGCAGAGTGAGACAAAATTGTTGTTCCATCGGGTCCATTCCACCTGTTGTTCAGACAGTATTTACCTGAAATTCACCCAGCAGGTAAAGAAAGTTTGGGAAAAATAAAATGCATGGCTCCAGCTTACAAGATAAAGTACAAAAAAGCTTTGCAATGCATTTTAGTTGTTCGTAGGGACTGGCATTTACTCCAGTAAGGCCTGGTGGCAGTTTTATCCGTTTTGTAACTAGTGTACAGCACTTGTGTGAGCACAGTAAAAATTGTTTGCACTTTATCTGGGGAGCTGATGTTGTGCAGGTTTTGAATGTGCCAAGCATGGCTTTTTTCCCCTTGCATTGTCCGTTTAGTTTCCCTGAAATAAAATGCAGAGGTTTACAAATGACTGGGTTAGGGAGTCAGTTTCTGATTTTATACAAGAAGCAGAAAAGGTTTGTTAAGCATCTACACACACGAACATAGTGATGCATCAAGGAGATTACAAAACGAATGTGATCACCACTGAGAATAATCTGCTCCTTCTGATGTTCATTCCCTTCCGTTGGTTTATCTCACTTGCAATTAGATATCGGCAGTAATATCCCAAAAGCCTATTCCCCGGCCCCACCTGAGATGAGGGGTTTTAGGGTATATTCTGTTGGGTATTCTCTGTAGCCGTGGTGTGTACATACACACACACACACACACGCACTTTTTTTTTTTTTAATGTGTGTGTGTGACAATTCATTGGTAACCAGGTAAGGCCCACTAGTCACAATGTCTGTTCTCAGGGGTGACTAGGTTGTGACTTGCTCAGGGTCACACAGTATGCAGGTAGAGGCTCCTAGAATCAAACCCTGGTCTGTTGGATGTACCAGGCTTATTCATAGCTTGTTACTTTAACCTTTAGGCCATACTGCCAGCTTTTATGAGTAGCAACACCAAAAAAATTGACACATGAAAAAACAAGCTGTTTTATCTGTTTATCTCAGGTCTACATGGCTGGGAGGATGATGAGATTCTGGCATCTGTGTTGGCGGTCTCACAACAAGAATATCTGGACAGTATGAAGAAAAATGCAGTGCACAGAGAATCCTCGCCTGACAAGAGTTGATATTAAAAAAAGGAAAAAGAATAATTATTATAATAAATGAAAAACATTGCCCTTTCATCATGAAAACCTACGCATCTCGCCTCTCCCCCCCTCGTTCTTCAGAACTCTTGTTCATTACTGTACTTCCCACATTACTAGCCACAGTGGACTTACTTAGGTGCATGTTTGATAAAAGCAAAATAATAATAATGTCATACTTTCCTTATTGATTCTTTATTAATATAATTTTTTTTTCTTTCTTTGGGATGGAACGATACTTGTTTCTTGGAGTAAAAATAAAACCAAGTGTGAAGAGATTTGTAAAAAAAAAAACAAAAAAAATTGTTTGGGAGGTCTGCCTTTTTTTAAACTATGCGCACAAGATATAAGGACTCTGTTAATAATTTTTTTCTTATAATTTTTTTTTTTTACTTACTGCAAAGTTATGTTCTAGCATTTAACTTTTTCTTTGAAAATATCAGAGAGAGCTTATTAAATGTTTATCTTGATATAAATATGGATTTTTTCACTCTGTTCGAGATTAAATATACAAAAGCCTCATTACAGGATTATTACTGTGGTGCTATCACATGGTCTTTTCAAACAATATGAAGTCTCGCTGTATTCTGACTATTGCAGTTAGGTCCTGCCTTTCAACTGCCCCGGAGAACAAAGAGTTAACTTTCCATGGCCAGAATGGAACGTTCAGCCAGCTCGGGTTGAAGCCTCTGTCTGTTGTTGTTTAAACTCCAACCGTCAGATTCTTTACTCCGCCTCACTGAACAGTCGCTCTGGAGATTTCGCCTTTGCTCGGTTAAAAAGTCGGTTAAAGTGTTGTTTTTTCACTCGGTTTCTACCGAATTTCTGCTACCGAATCTGTTGGTTTAAGTCTCTGTCTGTGGTACCATGAGTACTAGATAGGTTTTACATTTAGTTGCTGTGTGGAACTGTAGGCGTTGTGTTATAGTTATTAAATTATAAATTAAAAATTAGACGAACAGAGACGAGACTGATGGCAGAAGAATTTAATGATTACAATAATAATCACAGAGAGAGGTTGCAAATGGTGCATTCTTCAAAATAACTGTGTGCAGGTTTGCTTATATAGTGAAAGACAGCATAATCATTTTCTATGGTTTTCTATGATTGGTTTAAAACAAGCACAGACATCAACTTATAAGGTAATACTTTTTCTTTGGTATATGTATGAGCTCATCCTTGGTCAGCACAAGTATAGATGGTGTACATTCTACTACCATATATGGCTAGTAACAGCTGTCACCACCAGTAACCAAGGTTCAGGGGGAAGAAATAGGTTTGGACTTAGGAATGTGCATACAAGCATTTTGGCCTGTCCATATAAGGACAAACACTAGAGATGGTCAAGAGGGGAATTTGGACACTATCCTGTGTTCCTGCTTGCAGTCACGTAGGCCAAATGTTTGTTATTACTTGCATCTACAATGTTATAAGGCACTTCAATATTGCATCTGTGGCTCAGTCTCTCTATAGCTTTATAGGCTTTATGTAGCCTAGCTTTATAGGCCAACAGTTGTTACACAGGCACATTATGTTTTAGACCAAAACAAGGTTTGGATGCAATATAGGGACAAACTCCTTTATCCCTTGTTACAGGAACTTGTAAATTTGGGATTGGTTCGGTTTGAACTGATCAGATTGGTCTTAAAAAAGTTTTGAATTTATTAGAGTGTGGTAACCGGCCTGTATCGGTTCTAAAAAAACGGATTTAATTAAGTTTTTTTCCAAGACCTGTAACACGGTCAGGAACCGATAGGGGTGTCTTGCGTGGTGGATTGCCGAAAAAAGGGTAAGTTTTGGATAGGATTGGCCATGTCTGAGAAACCCAAGAAAAAAACCGGGCCCACTGGGTTTCAACACTGCAGGGTGTGTGGGGAAGCCTTTGCTAAGGCTGATCCCCACACCACCTGTGTTTATTTTCTGGGGTTTGACCACCTCGATTCAGACTGCCAGATTTGTAAAAGTTTTCCCAAAGCTACCCTGGATAAGAGAGTAGGTAGACTGAGGAAAAGGGAGGCCAAGAAGTCCGCTGACCTGGATGGCCAGCCCGGTTTGGTCCTGACCGAACCAGAAGGAGTGCCCTCTGACCAGGACAAAACTTCTTCGGGCAAAAGGAGAGCTGATTCTGAGGAGTCAGTTCTGGTTAAAAGAAAGAGAAGAGAAAAATCATCCAGTTCAGATCCACAAATTCTTTCTTCGACCACTGATGAAATAGCCAAAGTGATGAGGATAGTTCAGTCGCTAACTTCGGTTCCGGCCGAACCGGCACCATCTGTCAGGGGTTCGGTTTGGTTGGTTCCCCCAGTTCCGGATTATACTTTAGAAGAATTTTATGAACCGGAGGAGGAGGAAGAGTATGAGGATAATGATGATGGTGATTATGAAAGTCTGGATGTGCCTATTGACCTGGACATCTCCCCAGACAGACTTTCAGGTGTTTCTCCTCCTAGGCTTTCTGAGTCCCCTTCCCACTTTATGTTTTACAAGAAAGTGGCTGAAACCCTCCAGCTTCCAATGGAAGAAGCAGTGGAGGATCAGGAGGAGCCTGATTTTGTCGAAATGATGGACATCCCAGAGTCCAGGAGACTGTCTGTTCCCCTCCATAAATCTTTTGGGAAACAGACATTTAAAATTCTAAAGACTTCTAACTCCATACCTCCTGTGGACAGACGAATGGACAAGAGGTATACCGTTTCAGGCTTGGACACGGAGTTCCTTTCTCAGCAGTGTAGCCATGTTGGGGTAGTGCAGGCTGCTGCCTGTGATAAGGCAAATATTCCCTTGGCATCACACCTCCCAGATAAGGACTCCAGGAGGATTGATGTCATGGCAAAGAAGCAGTACATAGCAGCATCTTTGGGACTCAGGCAGGCTAACTATATGGCCTACACAGCTAGATACCAAGTCCAGGTAGGACACTGTGCTGGCTCTGGCTAAACAGGCCCGACCAGCTTGCCAAGGAGCTGGAGCAGGTGGCTGCGGATGGGATTGAGGCATCCAAGATGCAGTTTCATGCTGCTGTGGACTTCAGTGATGTTTCATCTAGAGTCATGGCTACATCTGTGGCCCTTCGGAGGATGGCTTGGCTCAGATGTACTAGCCTGTCACAGGATACCCAGGCCAAGGCCATGAATTTCTCTGTCATTGGTAATTCTCTGTTTGGGGAGCAGATAGAGAATTGCATGAAAAAGATGGACGAGTACAGGACCACCTACATGAGTGCTCAGGCCAAAGAAAGGCAAGCAACTCCTCAGAGATAGCACTCCAGGGGGCAGGGGCAGGCCCTTTAGAGGCCTTTTTACCAAGCCCAGGCCTCCTCTCCTGCTTATGCTCAGAGGGGTTCTTCAGAGGGAGAGACAGAAGGGGAATGAGCAGGCCTGCTTCCACCCCTCAGCCTAAAGCCCCTGCCAAGCAGACACCCTGATGGGTCTGCCCAGACCGATTCTCCACTACCTGTAGGGGGCAGGTTTGCTTACTTTGTCCAGGACTGGAAGTCTCTGACATCAGACAGGTGGGTCCTGGAAGTAGTAAGCCAGGGACTGGTTCTCAGCTTCAAAAAATTTCCCAAGATGAGAACCAGATCCTTTCCACCTGCAAATCCATCAGAGACCCTTGCCCTGGAGGCAGAGGTTTCTTCCTCCTGGCTCTTGGAGCCATAGAAAGGGTTCCAGCCCTACACAAGGGCAAAGGATTGTACTCAGGTACTTCCTAACCCCAAAAACAGGAGAATGGCGGCCCATCCTGGATCTAAGATATCTGAACAAGCACCTTTTAAAACCAAAGTTCAAAATGGTGACTGGGAATAATTCTGCCCCTCTAAGGCCAGGGGAGTGGCTAGCCTCCCTGGAGCTCAAGGATGCCTATTTTCACATTCCCATCAGGTGCTCCCACAGAAAGTACCTCAGGTTCGAGTTGCCCTCAGGCCACTATCAATTCAGAGTAATGCCCTTTGGCCTAACATCAGCCCCATGGGTGTTCACAAAGTTCCTGGCAGTAGTGGTTGCTTTCCTAAGGAGAAAAAAGATCTCCATCTTTCCATACTTGGATGACTGGCTCATAGTGGGTCAGTCTCCAGACCAAGTCAAGTCACATCTGCAAATAACTCAGCAAATGCTCACTTCCTTAGGATTCCTCCTCAACCTTCCAAAGTCAGTTCTTGAGCCAGTACAGCTCCTCACCTTCATAGGGACGGAGCTGGATACAGTAAGGGCAAGAGCCTTTCTTCCCCTGGACAGGGAAAGGGCTCTTATGGAACTGGCCTCTTCATTCACCCTTCAGGTGTCTCGACCAGCAAGGCACTTCCTGCAGCTCCTGGGCCACATGGCAGCCTCTACAGCAGTGGTCCAGGGAGCAAGATTTCAGATGAGGGACATTCAGTTCCACTTAAGAGCCTTCTGGTCCCAAAGAAAGGATTCCTTTACCAAACTTGTCCCAGTGACTCGAACCCTGATCCAGGCTTTGCAGTGGTGGCGGGATCAGGACAATTTGAGACAAGGAGTTCCTTTTGTCACTCAGTCTCATTCAGTGATACTCACCACAGATGCCTTCCTGCTGGGCTGAGGAGCCCACCTGGGGGATCTTACCACCCAAGGGCTGTGGTCACCTCAAGAATCTCTGCTTCACATCAGTCTCTTAGAACTCAGAGCAGTGTTTCTGGCACTACAAGCCTTTTCCAAATCTGTACAGAACAAGGTGGTCCAGATCAGAACAGACAATACCACCACAATGTGGTACATCAACAAGCAATGAGGCACTCGGGTCTACAGCCTTGTACAGAAGCAATGAAGTTGTGGTCCTTGGCCTATTCTCGCAAACCTCTCTGATAGCAGTTCAGCTCCAGGAAGGACAATGTCCTAGCAGATGCTTTCAGCAGGATATCCCAGGGCCATCACGAATGGACCCTAGATCCCTTAGTTTTGAAAGTGATTTTCTTGAGATGGGGCACTCCACTGATAGATCTTTTTGCAGACCCAGACAATCACCAACTTCTTCTGTTTTGTTGCAGACCCCCAGTCTTGGGCTCAGTCCCCCTGGATGCTCTGATTCTGAATTGGGAAGGGAGATTTCTGTATGCTTTTGCCCCCTTCCCTCTCCTGTTCAGAGTGTTAG
Organism: Neoceratodus forsteri; assembly: GCA_016271365.2. Classification (NCBI taxonomy): domain Eukaryota; kingdom Metazoa; phylum Chordata; order Ceratodontiformes; family Ceratodontidae; genus Neoceratodus; species Neoceratodus forsteri. The sequence goes on along the minus strand of CM028138.1, from coordinate 286,216,690 downwards.
TCAGGATCAGGTCTCAACCATGCAAAGTGATTCTGATTGCTCCAGACTTAGCAGTCCACCTTCCCCTGTCTCTTCCCAGGAATTACAACCTGTTGACATCCTCTCAGGGGAGGATTTGGTATCCAAACCTCAAATCTCTCAATCTCAAGGCCTGGCTCTTGAAGGGTTAGAGTTTGCTGATCTGCACCTCTCTCAAGAGGTTCTGGATATCCTTAAGGCTTCTCGAAAGCCTTCCACCAGAAAAACTTACAAACCCAAATGGAAAAGGTTCACTATTTGGTGCTCTAATAAGCATATTTCTCCAGAATCTGTTGGGTTGCCTACAATCTTGGACTATATGGTTCATCTTAATGGCTTAGGACTTAGGCTGGCTACACTTAAAGTGCATCTGGCAGCTGTTTCTGCCTTCTTGTCAGTAGGCAAGCCCTCTCCTCTGTCAACCCATCCTGTGTTTTGTAAGTTCTTCAAGGGGTTGCTGCACACCAATCCCCCCTTTAGGAACCCTGCTCCTGCTTGGGACCTTAATGTTTACAATGCAACCACTCTTTGAGCCTTTGTCCTCTGCAGAGCTTAAGTACTTGACTTGAAAACTGTGTTTTTGGTGGCCATTACCTCTGCCCAGGCATATCAGTGAATTGCAAGCCCTGTCAGGCGGGCCCTGATTTCATCTCTTTCCATAGAGATAAAGTGGTCCTAAGAACTAACAGGAAGCTTTTGCCTAAGGTGGTTTCAGATTTCCAACTTAATCAGTCTATGTCTCCCTGTTTTTCACTGACCATTCCTCCTCTGGAGAGAGGAGGTTACAGCTTGGATGTTAAGAGGGCCCTCAGCTACACATAGGCGCTCAAGGGGTCTGAGGTTGGAGTCCCTCCAGTTGTTCCTCACATATGGAAGTCGGTGGGCAAACCTGCTACTAAGAGATCTATTGCCAGGTGGATTGTCTCTTGTATACAGTTTGCTATGAAAAGCTGGGTGGGAACCCCACCCTCAGGCCTGAGGCTCACTCTACTAGAGGTTCAGTTGCTTCCCTGGCTGCTGCATGAGTATTCCTATCTTAGAAATTTGTCAAGCAGCCACCTGGAAAACAGTCCTCCATTCACCAGGCATTACTCTCTGGATATCAGGCTAGGGAGTGATGCTGTGTTCATGCAGCAGTATTTCAGAGCCTATTCCCAAGGTAGGTTCTGTCCTCCTCCATGGAGGTACTTGGCAGTATTCTGCAGTAGTCAGATACAGCAAGACTTCATGTTGTTTGAAGAAAGTTACTCACCTTTAGTAATGTTGTTTCTTCTAATGGAGTCTTGCTGTATTCTGACCTCTCTCCCCCCCCTCCCAACCTCCCCTCTCAGAACCTGGTTTTTGGGATGTGGGTGGGCAGGTGCAGTGTTGGCACCCTAGAGGTGCCCCTTTTTCACCCTCCTTTATTTTGGGTGTAGTTGTGTTTTGTTTTTTTTTGGCTTTCCTGACTTGAGTCTTTGCTTTGAAACCAAAAAAAACCTCTTTTATTAAATTTAGCTGCCAGTTGGCTAGTGTGAGTTTTATAGTTTCCACTAGAACTTCTAGTGAGTATTGCTCGTAAAGATCTGGCGGTTGGAGTTTAAACTACAGCAGACTGGCTGGCTGAGTTTATACTTGAGCGTTCATGCTGGCCATGGAAAGTTAACTTTTTGCTCAGGGCAGTTGGAAAGGTACGACCCAATCTCGGTAATAGTAGAATACAGCAAGACTCCAATAGGGAAGAAACACTTATTAAGGTGAGTAATTTTTCTTCAAACAACATGAAGTCTCTGCTGTACTCTGACAGTAGCAGTGAGTCCAAACCTTGAACTGCCCCGAGATGAAGATAACTTTCCATGCCAGGCATGGAACGCTTGAGCTCAAGCTTTCGGGTTGAGACTCTATTCATGCTGTTTAAACTCCACCAGATTCTTTATCTACCACTGAACAGTTGCTCCGGAGATTTCTTCTTCCGTTTCAGTTTGTCGGTTAAAGTACCATTTTTCTCGTGTTTTTCATCAAATTTAAACCGCAACCTGTCAGTTCAGTCTTTGTCTGTGGTGTATTCTGGAGTACTAGATTAGGTTATATATTAATTATTTTCTGTGGAACATGTAACGGTTTATCGGTTCAGGTTGAACCGACTGTTGTTCGGAAATCTTAAATTGTACTTTAGAGTGTGGTTACTGTTCTTATCGTTCTAAAAACGGATTTTATTGATGCTTTTTTCCACGCATCAGGTGACACGGCCAGAACCGATAAGAGGGTCTTTGCCTCTATGGATTGCCATGAAAAGGTAAGTTTGGTTAGGACTGGCACAATGTCTGAGAACCCAAAAGAAAAACCGAAAGCTCAATGGCTTCAACACGGTAGTGTGTGGGAAGTCTTGCTAAGGCTGACCTCTACACCACCTGTGTGTGTTTATTGTCTGGGGTTTGACCACCCCAATGCAGACTGCTGATTGAAATATTTTCCAGCTACCCTAGAAAAGAGAGTTGGTAGGCCTAGGGAAAGGGAGGCAAGCTGAACCGGATAGCTTAGCCCGTTCGTTCAAACCGAATCTAGAAGGAGTGCCCTCTGACCAGGGCGAGACTTCTTCAGGCAAAAAGGAGATCCGTTCTGAGGAGTTGGTTCCAGCAAAGAGAACTAGAAAAGAAAAATCAGCTGGTGTGGAGCCATTTTCCTCCAACTCTTGAAAGAAATAGCCACAGCGATCAAACTTGTCAGTCGCTTTCCCGGTTCCGACCGAACGGCACCATCAAGGAGGCGCCGGTTCGAAAGCCGGGTTCCACCGGTTCAAGATTATGACGAGGAGTATTAAGAACCGGAGAGAAAGAGGAGTATATGAAAGTGAATGTGGATTTGAAAGTCTGATGTGCCCATTGATCGGACATCTCCCTTAGACAGACCTTCAGGTGTGTTTTTCCTCCTAGCTTTGAGTCCCTCTCTGGCTTGCGTGTTTTATAAAAAGTGGTTGAAACCCTCCAGCTTCCTATGGAAGAAGCTGTGATGACCAAGAGGAGCCTGACTTTGGGGAATGATGGATATCCCAGAGTTCAGGAGACTTCGTCTATTCCCTTGCACAAATCTTTGGGAAACAGACATTTAAAATTTTAGACTCTAATACTATACTCTGTGGATAAGAGAATGGACAAGAGGTATGCATTGTTAGGTCAGATATGGAGTTCCTTACACAACAATGCAGCCATGTTGGATAGTGCAGGCTGCAGCCTGTGACAAGGCAAATATTCCCTTGGCTTCACACCCCCAGACAAGGACTCCAGGAGGATTGATGCCATGGCAAAGAAACAGCACATGGTAGCATCCTTGGGACTCAGACAGGCCAATATACATGGTGTTGCTGTGGGTATCAGAAACCAGATGTGGGACACTTGGCTTTTAGCAAACAGGAACCCTGGCCAGCTTGCCATGAGCTGGAGCAGGTGGCTGCTGATGGTATTGAGGCATCCAAGGTGCAATTCCATGCTGCAGTGGACTCAAATGATGTGTCATCAAGAGTCATGGCTACAGCTGTGGCACTTCGCAGAATGGCTTGGCTCAGATGTACTAGCCTGTCACAGGATGTACTCCAGACTAAGGCTATGGATTTCCTGTTGTTGCAATTCTTTTGGGGAGCAAACAGAGAATTACAAAGAAATGGTCTAGAGTATAGGACCACCTACAGGAGTGCCCAGGCCAAGGAAAGGCAGCCACCTCTGAGGCAGCATCCCAGGGTAGGGCAGGCCTTTTCTACAGGCCTCTGCCAACCCACTCTCTCTGCCTATGCTCAGAGGGGGTTTCTTGAGGAGGCAGAAGGGGTACTACAATCTGCTTCCACCCCTCAGCCAAAACCCCCTGCCAAACAGGTAACCCTGATGGCTTGCTAGGGCCGATTTCTCCACCACCTGGGGCAGGCTGGCTTACTTTTGTCCAGACTGCAAGTCTCATCATCAGACATGGGTCCTGGAAGTAGGTTAGGGACTGTCTCAGCTCAAAAGATTTGTGTTGAGAACCTGATCCTTTCCACCTGCAACCCTCAGAGGCACTTGCCCTAGAGGCAGAGGTCTTTCCTCTAGCCTCAGGAGTTGTGAAAGGGTTCCACCTCACACCAGGCAAAGGTTGCACCAGGTATTTCTTCTCAGACAGGAGAATGGCGCCCATCCTGGATCCTTAGATACTAAACAAGCACCTTTAAAACCAAAATTCAAAATGGTGACTTTGGAATAATTTACCTCTCTAAGGCCAGGATCACAGTGCCCTGGACCTAAGATTTCTACTTCCATTTTCTCATCCAAGCTCCATCGGCAGTACTAGGTTCGTGGCCTCAGGCCATTACCAGTTCATAATGCCCTTTGGTTTGACCTCTGCTCCAAGGGGTATTCACAAAATGCCTGGGAGTAGTAGTTGCTTCTCTGAGAAGGCAAGGATTGCCATCTTCCCTTACCTGGACGCTCCTTATGTAGGCCAGTCCCAGACAAGCCGGTTACACTTACTGATAACTCAGCAACTGCTCACCCTGCTGGGTTTCCTTCTGAATCTTTCAAAGTCAGTTCTAGAGCCTGTCCAGCTCCTCACCTTCATAGGCGCAGAGCTAGACACAGAAAAGGCCAGAGCTTTCCTTCCCCTGGACAAGGCAAGGACCCTTATCTCTCTGGCCTCCTCATTCACCCTGCAGGTGTCTCGACCAGCAAGGCATTTTCTACAGCTCCTGGGGCACATGGCTGCTTCCACAGCAGTGGTGCAGGGAGCAAGATTTCAGATGAGGGACATTCAGTTCCATTTGAGAGCCTTTTGGTCTCAAAGGAAGGACCCTCTGACCAAATTGATCCCAGTGACTCGAACCCTGATCCAGGCCCTACAGTGGTGGCAGGATCAGAACAATCTGAAACAAGGAGTCCCCTTTGTCACTCAGTCTCACTCTTTAATCCTTACTACAGATGCCTCCCTCTTGGGGTGGGGGGCTCACTTGGGCGACCCGACCACCCAGGGGTTGTGGTCCCCTTAGGAATCTCTGCTTCACATCAATCTGTTGGAACTCAGAGCAGTGTTTCTAGCACTTCAAGCTTTTTCCAGATCTGTTCAGAACAAAGTTATCCAGGTCAGAACAGACAATAACACCACAATGTGGTACATCAACAAGCAAGGAGGCACTCGGTCTACGGCCTTGTGCACAGAAGCAATGAAGTTGTGGTCTCTGGTTTATTCCCTGAACACCTCACTCACAGCAGTTCACCTTCCAAGCAAGGACAATGTCCTGGCAGATGCTCTCAGCAGGATATCCCAGGGCCATCACGAATGGCCACTGGATCCCCTGGTCTTGGAGGTGATATTTTCCAGATGGGGCACCCCACAGATAGATCTTTTTGCAGCCCCAGACAATCACCAACTTCCCCTTTTTTGCTGCAGGCCCCCAGTGTTGGGCTCAGTCCCCCTGGATGCCTTACTTCTCAGTTGGGAAGGGAAGTTCCTGTATGCCTTCCCTCTCCTCTCCTGTTAAAAGTGCTAGTCAAAATCAGATCTCAACCCTGCAAGATGATCGTGATTGCTCCAGACTGGGCCAGACAGCCTTGGTATCCACTCCTACTGTCCTTAGCAGTCCATCTTCCCCTGTGTTTTCCCAGGAATCACAACCTGTTAACCTGTGCTCAGGGGAGGGTTTGGTACGCAAATCTCAAATCTCAAGGCCTGGCTCTTGAAGAGTTAGTTTGCTGATTTACACCTCTCCCAAGGCGTAATGGACATTCTGAAGGCTTCTAGGAAACCTTCCACCCCGGGCTACTTATAATTCCAAGTGGAAAAGATTTTCCATGTGGTGCTCTGGAAAGCATACTTCCCCAGAGTCTGCTGATCTGCCCACAGTCCTTGATTATATGGTCCATTTAAATAGCTTGAGGCTTAGACCAGGTACACTGAAGGTGCATCTGGCAGCTGTTTCTGCTTTTATCTCAGCAGGTAAGCCCTTTTCTATTTCAGCTCACCCTCTAAGTTTTTCAGTGGATTGCTTCACACCAACCCTCCTTTTAGGGCCCCTGCCCCTGCTTGGGACCTTAATGTTTGCATTGCTCAGCTTATGCAACCCCCTTTTGAGCCTTTGTCTTCAGCAGAGCTTAAGTACTTGACTTGGAAAACTGTGTTTCTGGTAGCCATCACCTCTGCCAGACACATAAGTGAGTTACAAGCTTTGCCAGTGGAGCCTGATTTTATCTCCTTTCATAGAGATAAGGTGGTCCTCAGGACTAACAGGAAGTTTTTGCCTAAGGTGGTTTCAGATTTCCACCTTAATCAATCTGTGTCTCTTCCTGTGTACTTCACTGACCATTCCTCCTCTGGCGTGAGGAGGCTCCACAGTTTAGATGTGAAAAGAGCCCTTAGATACTACATAGAGCGTACCAAGGGTCACAGGTTTGACTCCCTCCAACTGTTCCTCACTTACGGTGAGGTTGGTAAAGGGAAACCTGCCACTAAAAGATCCATTGCCAGGTGGATTGTCTGTTGTATCCAATTTTGTTATGAAAAACTGGGTAATGTTCCACCCTCAGGCCTGAGGGCTCACTCTACCAGAGGTACAGCTGCTTCCCTGGCTGCTGCCAGGGATATTCGTATCTTAGAGATATGTCAAGCAGCTACCAGGAAAACAGTTACACTTTTACAAGCATTACTCCCTGGATATCCAGGCTAGGAGTGATGCTCGGTTTGGCACAGCTGTGCTTCAGAGCCTATTTCCTAAGTAGGTTCTGTCCCTCCTCCATGGAGGTACTGCTTAGTAGTCTGCTACTGTCAGAATACAGCAAGACTTCATGTTGTTTGACGTAAAAATTACTCACCTTAGTAATGTTGTTTCTTCTAATGGAGTCTTGCTGTATTCTGACCTCCCCCCTGCCTGCCTGCCCCTCTCAGAACCTCTGTTTGGGGATGTGGGTGGGCAGTGGCAGTGTTGGCACTCGGTAGATGCCCACCTTGTTGTTTTCACCCCCTTTCTTGGGTGAATTGGTGGTGTGTTTTTTTATTTTTTGGGTCTCCTGACTTGAGTCTTTGTTTTGGGACCAAAAAATTTGTTTTTTATCTTTAGTAGCCAGTTGGCTAGTGTAGGTTTACAGCTTCCACACAGGACCTTAGTGAGTTTTGCTCGAAAAGATCTGACGGTTTGAGTTTAAACAGCAACAGACAGGGTCTCAACTGAGCTCGAGCTCAGCGTTCCATGCCTGGCATGGAAAGTTAACTCTCTCATCTCCGGAGCAGTTCGAAGGTTGGGACTCACTGCTACTGTCAGAATACAGCAAGACTCCATTAGAAGAAACAACATTACTAAGGTGAGTAATTTTTTCTTATAGTGCATCCACAGTAATGGTATCCAAGCAGATTGTCATTAGAAGAGCTGCATCTCAGCACGTGCAAGGGGCTAGGACCACCTATAATAGTAGGAGAGGCACCTCCTGGTACATACCAGGCACTAGAGCCAGCTGTAATAGCAGCGGTGCATACCAACATGTACAAGGAGCAAGGATCATCGGTGATGTTATCAAGATATACATGTGGATTTCTGCTCTCTGAGATGAAAGCTACCTAGCCTTTATCCTGGGATTGTTTATCAACTACTGTGATATCACCAAGAGTGGTGCATCCAAGTTCAGTGTTAAGGGCAGTTTCTTACAGTGTGGATACAGTTCACTGTCCACACTTTGGCAGTCTTCTTAGAGATGGGCAGCTGTAGGAAGTCTTCAAGCTAAACTGTTCCTGTCACCCGGGTGTTGTATCTTCCAGCTCTGCCCCATGACATCACATCTTTCTAGAACAGGTCTCCTTCGCAGCTTTGAAGGAATTCAAGTTTCTCAAACACCTGTTTAGGTGACTTTTCCACTTTCAGGTCAGTATTTCCATTAGAGATATGGTGAAGTAAAATTTTGCCCGGCAAAGTTCACACAAAGTGGTGAAATTCACCACTTCGCAGAGCTTTGCAAAGCTTCCCCAGGGCTGGGAAACTTCGACTTCACTTGGATTGTGAAGTTTTTGCCTTGAAGTGTGGAATTTTACTATGAAGGGTGGAACTTCGTGGTACAAAGGTTGCGATCTCCAAATTTTATTAATTAATTCGCAGAGCAAAGTTTGCCAGTTTTGCCCATCTCTAATTTCCATGACATGCTGCTCCGCAAGCTTTTTTTCTTTTTTTTTTATTTAGTATGTTTTATCTCTTCTCATCTGGCTGGCCCTCATCGGTCCAAACTACACACTCTCAGCTCCACCACACACCCCGGGACTTGCGTCACTACAGAACACTCCCGGCTTAACCCCCAGGGGGGCCCTTATCCCCGGCGGAGATCGAACAGGAGCAAATGAAAGAGCCCAGTAGGCGGTGCGGGGTCCACTACCTGGGGGCGAACATCATTGTGTAGCAGTCAGAGCTTTGGTTTTTCTCCTATATAGGCATGTCATGCAGTGACATTAAGGTGGGCCTGCCGAACCTCTGACAGCCTCCCAAACATAGTCCTGGCGGCTGTATCGCTGGCAACCACAAGGGGTTCCTCATGCACCAGCAACTTCCCCACCCTTCACCCCGGATGACTACAGCAATCCATAGGATGCTCGATCCTCCTCCCCCAAGCCATCCCGCTGATTTCCCAGGCTCATTCCCAAACCCAGGTTGCTGGTGTCATGAGTGGTAGCGCTACCGCTGCATCGGTAGGCCAGCTGCTCTGCAAGTCTTATGGCTCCACTTCACAATCTGCGATGGAAAGCCAAAAAACAGGGTTTAAGTTCTGTGCCCAGTGCAAACAAAAAATGTTGGCCATGGATCCACACAAAACGTGTGTGTACTTGCCTGGGCAGTAAACACTACTTCAGGGGATGCAGTTTATCCCGGGCCATACTGCCCACATTCATCGAAGACCAAAATGCTTGCTTGGTCCTATGTTGGCGGAAAGACTGCAAAAAGGCCCTGGCAGCTGCCATGTTGGCTGCCTAGCTTGCAGTCATGAAAGCAGAGGTGGTGAATGGATAAGTTCCTCGTTGGTTTCGGTGCTGTTCCCAGCTGGGACAAGTGCCTGATGAATTCAGGGAAATGTGTCTTACCTTCCAGACCTTCATGGAGAGCCTTTTTCACCACAGCATAAAGTGCCATTTCAGGTCTTGGGATTGGGAACAGCGATGCTGTTTCTGCTCCTTCCACTCCCCAACCATTCGGCCTTGTTCAAGCCCCCGAAGGTCAAGGGCTCCATGGTAATCCCATCGGGACTCTGGCTGACCAGGCGGTTGAGATCTTTGAGCCTGTCTATCAACTGTCAGAGGAGATTGACAAGGAGTCAGGTTCCCAGACCCCACTTTTCCCACTCCTCACTCAGAAGCACATGCCCAGTCAGTGTTCCCAGCTGGGTCGCTTCAGTAGCAGTCTCCACCAGTTGACATGCCTTTAAAGCCTCCAGTGCTTAACCTGCCAGGACAGGTGGTCTAGCACAATGATCACAACCCCACAGAGGTTGAGGCACTGCTCAGGCACTCTGTCCTGCTTGACCGGGAGACATCGCTGTCAATGCTCCTCTTCCTTCGTCAAGGAGAGGCATTGATGAAAAATAAGTTGACGCTACGAGAAGCTCCTCTGGCAACAGTTGACCATTGCTGGGATGGGTAGAACTCTGCCCCTCAGACCTTCAGTCCTTTGGCTTATGCCAGTCGTTCCCCAGCCTCAGCAGAGGTTTCCACCAGTTGACGTGCCTCCGAAGCCTCTAGTGCTTAACCTGCTAAGGTAGGTGGTTTGTCACAGCCCCACAGAGGTTGAGGTGTGCTGCTTGGGTGCTCTAGCCTGCTTGACTGGGAGGCATCACTGTCAACGCTTCTCTTTCTTGGGCAAGGAGAGGCACTGGTGAAAAATGCATTGATGCTATGAGGAGCTCCTCTTGCAACAGTTGACCATTGCTGGGAGGTGCAGGAATCTGCCCCATGACCTTCATGTCCTTGGCTTATGCCAGCTGTTCCCAAGCCTTCCCAAGCTTCTCAGCAGCCTTCATGTCAGTTTCTGTGCCCTTAAGGTGGAGCCACCTCCACCACAGCCCTTGTTAGGGGCTCCAACCAAGGAATTCCGTGTTGCAGCGTGCTCATCAGGCCAGCTCTCTGTGGAGGTCATCCAGTCTGAGGATACTAGGGTGGTCCATGGTGGCAAACTGTCGGCCATATTCAAGGAATCCTTCGATTCCGAAGGTGAGTTGTCCATGACCTCGACCAGGACTCGCATATCTGACCAGGAATCAGTTGAGGAGTTGACCACCTACCATGTGACAGTGTCTTTTGTGGCTTTCATCCAACTTATATCAGAGTCCATGAATGTGCCCTTGGAGCCAGTCCAGAAAGGGGCCAAATACCCATTTACTGACATGCTGGACAGGAATGATTCCCGAGGAATTGCCTTTCCCATCACTGAGGCTGTCTTGAGACTGGTCCTGAAACTTTGACAGCATCCTGCCTGGCACCCTCCACTCACATGGTATGCACATATGCTGTCCCAGTGGGCTCCCTTTCTGGATTCTGTAACTGCCTGTCTGCTGAGGGCTTGGTTTCGGACTTTGCCTTCCACAAATTGGGTGGCCAGGGGAACATGAACAAGCCTCAGGACAAGAAGTCCAAGAACATTGACTGTACAGCTAAAAAGGTGTATGTTGCTGCGTCACTAAGTCCATCAGGCCAGCTATGCTGTCATGCTGGCTGACTTTGGCCATTCCATGCTCTGAGTGTTAGAGGGCATCTTCCCCCATCTTCCTACCGACAGACAGTTGCCTGTGAAGTTTATCTGTAACCAGGATCTGTTGTCGGTTAATCACCAGTTTGAGTAGACTTTGAACAAAGGCAGTTCCTGTGTCAGGTCATGGCAACAACTGTCACCATGCATCTTAGGACCTGGCTGAAGCTTTCCACCTTTAAGGTGAATACTCAGCATAAGCTTGGCTGATGGCCTCTTCTTGGGCACTGACCTCTTCAGCCCTTGAGTGGAAGGGTATATAACCCAAATTGAGAAGTCCAGTGCCACCCTTGAGTCTGTGTCTTTGTCCCAGAAGACCCAGAAACCTTAAGAGGTGGTCTTTTATTACCCAATCCTTTTGGCCACAACAGCCTCAGCAGTAGCCTCAACAAGGGTTTTTTCAGTACTGGCATCTGAAACCCAAGTTTGACAGCCAGAGGCAGAAGTAGGGCACAGAGGGGATCCTGTACCAGTTCCACGTCGTGCCATTGAGCCTTTCATCTGTGCTCAGGGTTTTCACCGTGTGCATGGTAGTGGTGGCAGCGCAAAGGCATCAGGGTGTATCCCTATCTGGATGACTGGCTAATGGCCAAGTTATCCAGAGAGGCCATGGAGAGATCCAGAGATCTGGCCCTCCAGGCCTGCTGGAACGTAGGCCTTCTGTTCAACTTGGCCAAGTACAAGCTGGTTCCCTTGCAGGTGATCAAGTTCTTTGAGCAGAACTAGACTCCCTGTGGGCCAAGGCATACCTCCTTGCCAACCGGGCATTGGACCTTATCTCCTTTTCCTGATCATGTCAGGTTGGACTCTCACACCCTGCCCGATGGACTTCCTATGGCTGCTGGGGTACATGGCATGCTCCACCAGCGTGATCCGTTAGGCTCACTGGCAGATGTGCCACCTGCAGTTGGACCCAGCCAACATGGGATGCCATCCAGTGGTGGGTGATCCCCTTTGTCCACCCAGAACCGTCCATTACCCTCATGACACACGTCTCTGGTAGAGTGGGGTGCGCACCTGGGAGACCACAGAGCCCACGTGTTCTGGTCAGTCCGGAAGTCATGTCACCACATCAGCCTGCTGGAGCTCCATACAGTGCATCTAGCTTTGATGGAATTACTCCATTGATTTTGGTTCGGGTTGTGCAAGTCCAGTCGGACGGCACCATGACCATGTTCTGCTTGAACAGTCCTGGTGGGACGCACTCCCTTCCATTGTGTCGAGAGACTCTCCACACCTTGACACTCAAGTGCTGCCTGGGTGCAGATCTCTTGATGATCTATGTAGCAAGAGTGAACAATCAGCTGGCAGACACGCTCAGCCAGGTTGGAAAGACGTCATACGAGTGGTCCTTGAATCAGGATGTGATAGATCTCCTCTTTTCCTAGTGGGACACCCCTCTATGTTTGCCTAGTGGGAGAACAGAAAACTGAGACTGTTTTGTTCCCACACCCAACTGTCCAGGCCACTGTTGAGGTATGCCTTTGCGAGGCTGTGGACCCCAGGCCTTCTGTACACCTTTCCTGTCTTCCCCTTGGTCTACAGGGTTATCAAGGCTTGGAAAAACAAGGCATGGAAGACACTGATAGATCCAGACTGACCAGACAATTCTGTTATCCAGATCTCAGCCTTAATAGAATGCCTCTAGAAACATAGAATTTGACGGCAGATAAGGACTGCTTGGCCCACCCAGTCTGCCCATTTCCGTACCTAATGGATAAGCTGCAGATCCTAGTTGACCAACAGCCTACTTCCTCCTTCCCTCACTCCCTAGAATTGCCTTTTGTCTGTCCCATGCATTCTTGAATTCCCCACCGTTTTTGACTTCACAACCTCCTCAGGAATTCAGTTTCTTGCATCCACTACCCTCTCCGTGAAAAAATACTTTCTCACTACCTCTGAGCCATCCCCTTTCTGTCTTCAAATTGTGCCCCCTTGTTCAAACAACATGAAGTCTTGCTATATTATAGACATTAGCAGTTTGTTCCAGCTCTAGAACTGCCCCGGAGTGAAATGGTTAAAACCATTCCAAAATAGAATTTTGGCACGAGAGCAGCTCTATCTGTGTCATTTCAAACTTGAACTGTCAGATTCTTTACTCCGCCTCAGTGAACAGTCGCTCGAGATTTCTCCTTCTGCTCGGTTCATTTCTCGGTTTAAAAGTGTTTTCTCTGTTGGATTTAACCGAGAATAGTTTTATTTAACGTAAAACCGTTGGTTCAAGCTCTATCTGTGGTAACCAGTAAGTAAATGAAGGTTTTGTCTGTATGGAACTTGTAAGTTATCGGTTCGGTTTTGAACCGATCAGTGGGATTTAAAACTCATTTAAAACTAAATTTACTATTTTAGAGTCACGGTTCCGGTTCTTATCGGTTCTAAAAAACCGGATTTAATACGGTTTTCCAATATTCAAGGACAGGTTAGGAATTCGATAAAACGTCTTGCCTAGCACTGCCGTTAAAAGGGCAAGTTTTGGTTAGGCTGGCATTATGTCTGAGAAACCCAAAAGAAAAACCGGGCCCACTGGGTTTCAACACTGTGATGTTTGTGGGGAAGTCTTTGCCAAGGCTGACCCACACACCACATGTGTTTATTGTCTGGGGTTTGACCACCTCCAGTCAGACTGCCAGGTATGTAAGAATTTCCCTGCAGCCACCCTGGGAAAAAGATTGGGCAGGCTCAGGGAGCGAGAGGCCAAAAAGTCCGCTGACCCAGATGGCCAGCCCGGTTCGGTGCCAACCGAACCAGAGGGAGTGCCCTCTGACCAGGGCCAGACTTCCTCGGGCAAAAGAAAAGCTGGTTCTGAGGAACCAATTCCAGTAAAGAAAACAAGAAAATCAGCAGGTCTGGAGTCCAAAATTCCTTCTCCAACTGCTGCAGAGATAGCAAAAGCCATACAAATTGTCCAGTCACTGTCTCAGGGTCCGTCCGAACCACCACTGTCTGGTAAAAGGTCGGTTCGTCCGGTCCCAGTGGTTCAGGATTATGATATTGAGGAATTTTATGAACCAGAGGAGGGGGAGGAGGATTATGAACAGTATGAATGTGGCTGGGTAGGTCTGGGTGTGCCCATTGAACCGGACATCTCCCCAGACAGACCTTTAGAATCTCCCCCTATGCTGTCTGAGTCCCCATCTCATTTTATGTTTTATAAAAAAGTTGCTGAAACCCTCCAGCTTCCTTTAGAAGAGGCTGTGGATGAGCAAGAGGAACCTGATTTTGTAGAAATGATGGATATTCCAGAGTCTAGGAGATTGTCTATTCCTTTACATAAGTCTTTTAGGAAACAAACAATTAAAATTTTAAAAGCTCCTAATTATGTGCCTCCTGTAGATAAAAGATGGACAGAAGGTATACATTGTCAGGCCTGATACAGAATTCCTTTCTCAGCAATGCAGTCATGTTGGTAGTAGTTCAGGCTGCTGCCTGTGATAAAGCTAATATTCCTTGGCTTCACATCCTTCTGACAAGGATTCAGGAAGATTGATGCCATGGCAAAAAACAGTATATGGCAGCTTCTCTGGGACTCAGGCAAGCAAATTATATGGCTTATGTAGCTAGGTATCAGAAATCTAGATGGGATACTGTTATGCAATTGGCTAAGCAGGCCCATGGCCAGCTGGCTAGTGAACTAGAACAGGTGGCTGCTGATGGCATTGAAGCCTCTAAGGTTCAGTTTCATGCTGCTGTGGATGTTAATGTTGTTTCCTCTAGGGTCATGGCCACATCTGTAGCTTTTGTAGGTTGGCCTGGCTCAGGTGTACTAGTTTGTCACTGGATACCCAGACTAAGGCTATGGATTTTCCTGTGGTGGGAAATTCTCTGTTTGGAGAGCAGACAGAGAATTACATGAAGAAGATGGATGAATATGGGACTACTTACAAGAGTGCCCAGACTAAGGTGGCAAGCCACTCCTCAAAGGCATGCCCCCAGGGGTAGGGGTAGGCTTTTTCACAGGCCTTTCTACCAGACTCGGGCCTCCTCTGCCTTTGCTCAGAGGGGCTTCTTCAGAGGCAGGGGCAGACGAGGGGTGGGCAGACCTGCTCCCACCCCCCAGCCTAAAGCTCCTGCGAAACAGGGCCAATTCTCCTGTACCAGTGGGGGAGCAGGCTGGCTTACTTCAGTCAGAATTGGGCTTCTTTAACCTCAGACAAGTGGGTTCTGGAAGTAGTAAGCCAGGGTCTGGTTCTCAGCTTCAAAAAGTTTCCCAAGTTGAGAAGCAGACTTTTTCTACCTGCAAGTGCTTCAGAGACCCTCGCTCTGGAAACAGAGGTCTCATCCCTGTTAGCTCTCAGAGCAGTAGAAAGGGTTCCTCCCCTGCATCAGGGCAGGGGTCTGTATTCCAGATACTTCCTTACCCCAAAAAAGACAGGAGAATGGCGGCCCATTTTAGATCTCAGATATCTGAACAAGCATCTTTTGAAACCAAAGTTCAAAATGGTAACTCTGGCAATGATTTTACCTTCCCTAAGGCCAGGGGACTGGACAGCCTCCCTGGACCTCAAGGATGCCTATTTCCATGTCCTAATCAGAAGATCCCATCAAAGTACCTCAGATTCGAACTGCCCTCAGGTCATTACCAGTTTAGAGCAATGCCCTTGGCCTTACCTCTGCTCCAAGGTATTCACAAAGTGTCTAGCAGTGGCAGTGGCAGTGGCCCACTTAAGGAGGCAGAGGATTGCTGTTTTCCCTATCTAGGCGACTGGCTCATTGTAGGCCAGTCCCCAGAACAGGTAAAATCTCACCTGCAGGTCACCCAGCAGCTTCTCACCTCCCTGGGTTTTCTGCTAAACCTACAAAGTCGGTTCTGGAACCAGTCCAGGTACTCACCTTTATAGGGGCAGAATTGGACACAAAGCTAGCCAGAGCCTTTCTTCCCCAGAAAGGGTAAGGAATTTAGTGGCTCTGGCCTCTTCCTTCACTCTGCAGGTCTCTCGACCAGAAAGACACTTTCTGCAGCTCCTGGGGCACATGGCTGCATCCACAGCTGTTGTGCAGGGAGCCAGATTTCAGATGAGACATTCAGTTTCACTTGAGAACCTTTTGGTCTCAGAGAAGAGACCCCCTTTCCAAGTTGGTCCCAATGACTCGAACCTTGATCCTAGCTCTCCAGTGGTGGCAGGATCAGAGCAATTTAAGAGTGGGGGTTCCCTTCATTTCCCCTTCTCACAACTTGACTCTCACTACAGATGCTTCCCTTCTGGGTTGGGGAGCCCACATGGGCGACCTTTCCACTCAGGGAGTTTGGTCCCCCCAGGAATCTCTGCTCCACATCAGTTTGCTGGAACTCAGAGCTGTCTTTAGCTCTTCAAGCTTTTCTGCATCTGTCCACGACAAGGTGATACAAGTCAGAACAGACAACACCACAACAATGTGGTACATCAACAAACAGGTGGGCACTGTCTTGACCTTGTGCACCGAGGCAATGAAGTTGTGGTCTCTGGCCTATTCCCTGAACACTTCCCTCATAGCAGTTCATCTTCCAGGGAAGGACAATGTCCTAGCGGATGCCCTCAGCAGGATTTCCCAGGGCCATCACGAATGGTCCCTGGATCCTCAAGTGCTGGGGATAGTTTTTGCCAGGTGGGGCATCCCTCAGATAGATCTTTTTGCAGCCCCAGACAATCACAAACTTCCTCTGTTCTGTTGCAGGCCTCCAGTGCTGGGCTCAGTTCCCCTGGATGCCCTTCTTCTGGATTGGGAGGGGAAGTTCCTCTATGCTTTCCCCTTTCCTCTCCTATTCAAAGTACTAGTCAAAATCAGATCTCAGCCTTGCAGGGTGATTCTGATTGCCCCGGATTGGGCCAGGCAGCCCTGGTACCCACTCCTTCTGTCTCTGACAGTCCATCTTCCCCTGTGCCTCCCCAGGAATCACAATCTGTTGACTTGTGCCCAGGGAAGGGTTTGGTATCCGGACCTCAAATCCCTCAACCTCAAGGCCTGGCTCTTGAGGAGTTAGAGTTTGCTGATTTACACCTCTCTCAGGGTGTTCTTGAGATCCTAAAGGCTTCAGAAAGCCTTCCACTAAGACTACTTATAGTTCTAAATGGAAAGGTTTTCCATTTGGTGTGCTGGGAAAATATTTCCCAGAATCTGCTGAATTGCCCTTTTGTTAGATTACATGGTACATCTTAATTCCTTGGGTCTCAGACCAGCTACCCTGAGAGTTCATTTGGCAGCTGTGTCTGCTTTTGTGTCAGCAGGAAAGTCACTCTTTCCTCTCATCCTGTGTTTTCCAAGTTTTTAAGGGGTTACTCCATACTAATCCTCACTTTGGGGAACCGGCCCTGCTTGGGACCTTAATGTTTGCATTGCCCAGTTAATGCAACCCCTTTGAACCTCTGTCTTCGCAGAGCTTAAGTACCTAACTTGGAAAACTGTTTTCTAGTGGCTATCACTTCTGCCAGACGATAAGTGAATTGTGCAAGCCTTGGTCAGTGGAGACTGACTTATTTCTTCCACAGGGATAAGGTAGTCATTAGGACTAATAGGAAGTTTTGCCTAGGTGGTTTCAGATTTCCATCTTAATCAATCTATCTCCTTCCAGTATTTTTCACTGATCACTCCTCTTCAGGTGAGAGGAGGTTGCACAGCCTGGATGTTAAGAGAGCTCTTAGTTACTATATAGAGTGACCAAAGGTCACAGGTTCGAATCCCTCCAACTTTTCCTTACCTATGGTGAAGTTGGGAAAGGCAAACCTGCCACTAAGAGATCAATAGCCAGGTGGATTGTCTCTTGTATCCAATTTTGTTATCAGAAGGTGGGCAGAGCCCCCCCCCCCCGGTTTGAGGGCTCATTCTACCAGGGGTACAGCTGCGTCTCTAGCTGCTGCCAGAGATATCCCTTTATTAGAGATTTGCCAGGCTGCTACTTGGAAAGCGGTACACCGCAACATTACTCCCTGGATGTCCAGGCCAGAGAGATGCTCTAGTTTGGCACAGCTGTTCTTCAGAGCCTATTCCCTAAGTAGGTTCTGCCCCTCCTCCATGGAGGTACTGCTGTGTATTCTGTTATCATTTATATATAGTAAGACTTCATGTTGTTTGAAGAAAAATTACTCACCTTAGTAATGTTGTTTCTTCTAATGGAGTCTTGCTATATTATCATTCTCCCCAACCTGCCCTCTCAGAACCTCTACTTGGTGGGGTGCGGGCAACTTAGTGTGGCACTACTTATGTCCTGTTAGCATTTTTGTCCCTTTTGGGACTTTGGGGTGTGTGTATGTGTACGTGTGTGTGTTTTTATACTTATGTTCCATTTTCATATTATTAGAATGGTGTTAGTATTTCTGGTCCCTGACTTGAGTCTTGGGTGTTGGGACCATCAATGGTTGTTATTATTTAGGTAGCCATTTGGCTAGTGTAGGTTACAGCTTCCACACAGACCTTAGTGAGTTTGGCTCGTAAAGATCTGACAGTTCAAGTTTGAAATGACACAGATAGAGCTGCTCTCGTGCCAAAATTCTATTTTGGAATGGTTTTAACCATTTCACTCCGGGGCAGTTCTAGAGCTGGAACAAACTGCTAATGCCTATAATATAGCAAGACTCCATTAGAAGAAACAACATTACTAAGGTGAGTAATTTTTTCTTCTTGCACATCTCTTTTTCTGAAAGATGCTACCCTCTTAGACTTTGTTGATTCCCTTGAGGTACTGGAAAGTTTCTATCATGTCCCCCATCCCTCCTTTCCTCGAGGGTATACATATTAAGCTGCTTAAGTCTCTCTTCATATGTCTTCTGGTGCAGACTGTGCACCATTTTAGTTGCCCTCCTCTGGACTGCCTCCATCCTGTCTGTGTCCTTGCGGAGATTGAGTCTCCAGAACTGCACGCAGTACTCCAGGTGGGGTCTCACTAGCTGTCTATACAGAGGGATAACAGCTTCCTGTTTTCTACTGGTGATGCCTCTTCCTATAAATCCCAGTATCCCCCCAGCCCTCCTTACTGCCCTCTCAGATTGCTTGTCCACCTTTAGGTCACCTGATATGACTACCCCCAGGTCCCTTTCCATTTTTGTTGTTTGTATCTCACCCCCCATAGTGGACTCTTCCCCTGGGTTTTTGTTTCCCAGGTGTGTTACTTTGCACTTCTTAGCATTGAATCTAAGCTGCCACACATTTGACCATTCCTCCAACCTTGCCAAGTCCTTTCTTATCCTTTCCACCCCACTTTGTGTATCAGCTCTGTTGCAGATCTTTGTGTCGTCTGCAGAGAGACAAACTTTTCCTTCCAGTCCCTCTGCAGTGTCACTTATGGAGACATTGACGAGGACTGGTTCTAGAACTGAACCCTGCGGTACCCCACTTTCTTCAGAGTTGACTGCGTTTACTATTACCCTCTGTGTCCTGTTCTCCAGCCAGTTTTTTACCCAGGCTACCATCTTGGGACCTACTCCCAGGCTAGCTAACTTGTGTATTAATCTTTTTTGTGGGACTGTGTTAAATGCCTTGCTAAAGTCTAGGTAGTCCATGTCCACAGCCACTCCCTGGTCTACTACTTTGGTCACCCAGTCAAAGAAATCTATTAGATTCGTCTGACATGACCTTCCTGCTGTAAATCTGTGCTGCCTTGGGTCCTGTGCCCCTTTGGCCTCTAGGAACTCAACAGTTCTTTCTTTCAGAAGTGATTCCATAATTTTCCCTACCACTGAGGTCAAACTAATATGTCTGTAGTTTCCTGCTTCTGTCTTGCTCCCACTTTTGTGAAGGGGACTCACATCCACCCTCCTCAAGTCCTCAGGACAACCCCATCCTCCCATGATTTGTTTAAGAAGGTAGTCAGTGGTGTCACTAGTTCTACCCTTAGTCCTTTTAGAATTCTGGGATGAATCCCATCAGCCCTCATTGCTTTGTCCACCTTCAGTTCTTCTGTAAATGGGCCGGTATCAACCCCCCTATCCAGAGTGTTTCTGTTGTTTGGTTTAGGTAATCCCCTTCTTCACTTGTGAATACTGAGCAAAAATATTTGTTTAGTATTGCTGCCTTTTCACAGTTATCCTCTGCCCACCCCCTCCCCTTTATTAAGCCTCACTATCCCTCCCTTGGTCTTCCTTCACTCTCTGATGTACCTATAAAAGGTTTTATCCCCCTTCTCAGTTGAGTTGGCTATCCTTTCCTTGGTTTGGGCCTTTGCTGTTCTGACTGCCTTCCCTGCTTCCTTCTGCTCTAACTGATACAGTTCACTGTCCTGCTCCTCCTATGATTCCTTGTACTTCCTGAATGTTATCTTTTTTCTCCATAACCTTCCCTGCCACCTCCTTTGTGAACCATAGTGGTTTTTTACATCGTTTTGTTTTATTTGCTTCACACAAAGGCTTGTTACCTTAGAGATGGCAGTTTTGATTATTCCCCATTGTTCTTCCACCCCTCCTTCCTGCCCATTTGCTAGTGCATTCCTTAGGCACTCACCCATTTCGACAAAGTCAGCCCTCCTAAAGTCCAGGACCTTTGCCTTTGTATGGCTTGACTCTACTGCTGTGTTTATTGTGAACCATACTGTTCGATGGTTGCTAGTTCCCAGATGGCTACCCATTTCTACATCTGTGATCCTCTCTCTCCATCTCTATTTGAGAGTACCAGGTCTAAGATTGTGTTCCTTTGAGTGGGTTCCAGTACTAGTTGTCTGAGGCATGCCCCCCTGCAGGGCATCTAGAAGGACCCCACTCTTTGATGTGGCTGCAGCAAATGCACTCCATTTAACATCTGGCATATTCAGATCCCCCATCAACAATATCTCCCCTTTTTCTGCCATTCTAAGGATACCTTCTGTCATTTCATTGTCAATTTCCTCCCCTGAGTTGGGGGTCTGTATACAGCCCCTGTGCGGATTGTGGTGCCATTGCCTGTCTCCAAGGTTGCAACTCCACCCAGGTCTGCTTTCCAGACAAAGGTGAGGGTCCTGCACCTGGACCTTCAGTTCCTGCAACTCTCATCCTGGTTCCTGAGCAACTTAAGTTTCAGGCTCTGGGCCTTTTTGGAAGAAATCTTCCACATTGTGGAGGCACCCTGTAAGGAGTCCACATGTAAATGCTATGCAGTTGAGTGGAAGAGCTTCACAACCTGGTACCAGGATAAAGGAGCTTGATCCCCATTTCTGTCCAGTGGTGAGCATCCTCGACATCTGTGTTCCCTATCTCAGTTGGGCTAGGGAGCGAGGACCCTTAAGGTGCACTTGGTAGCAGTCTTAGTCCTCTGGGTGGGGACATTGGTCCTGGAGAAAGTGGTCAGGTGTGTTTTTATTTTTTCTTCTAAGTTGCTCTTTTTATCCCCTGCTGCCCAGTCGGCCCACGTTCATACCAGACCTCCCAGCCCTGTCCTCTGACCACAGGGCTTACCTTCTCTCCCTTCTGCCCCCACGGCGTTCCCTCTATGGCAGGGTTCACTTCACCCATCGGAACAGGATCTGGTTCATGGAGAAGTGCCTGTGTGTGTTGGGCCGGCATCATCCGACACACCTGGGATTTTCCCTCCATTTGTTTCCCCCCACTTTGAGCCTGGAGGAGGAGCGTGCAGTGTTGCCAATAGCCGAGCTCTGCGCACTTCTGCACAGAGCATGCCAGGCAGTTGTTCTGCCTCGCGGGACCCTGTGTGCCAACACTCAGCTGCGGCTAGGTGTCAGGCAGGCACTGGTCATCATTCTCCCTACCTCCCTGGGAGAGGAGCACTGTCCTCTGAATGCTCAGTCCTCTCCTTCCCCGGCCAACCCCTGGCGACCCTCTCGCACCATGAACATGGTTCGCCAGCATGGCAGGAGGTAAGGTGATGCCTTAGCCCTCCACACCAGCAGGCCACCATTCGGTGCTTTTTGAAATGCCTGGATTACTTGTCTCTTCCAGTGCCTGAAGCTCTGCCTCCGTAGTACCTACTGGTGGTGCTGGCAGTGCTTGTGGGCAAGCCATTTGAGCCAGTGCACAGGTGTGAGGTGTCACACCTGTCGTAAACGACTGCTTGGTGGCTGTTATGTCATCCAGAAAGATTAGTGAGCTGCAGGCACTCTTGATGAAGTCCTCCTTAACTGGTCTTCCACAAAGATAAGGTTATCTTCGCCCCACTGAAAGTTCTTCCTGAAGGTCATATTGGAGTTTCACCTTAACCAGATGAACAACTGTCCAATATATTTTACCAGCCCGACTTCAGAGGCTAATCACAGGCTCCATACCCTGGACCTGCAGAGGGCACTTTGGTATTACAAGGAGCGCAGGCTGGAGTTTGGGGTGAGGCTCATCTGTTAGTAACATATACTGTACACTGAAGCCACGACTGACAGCAAAGTGGACAGTTGTCAGTTGGATTATACCCTGCATCGACCTCTGATATAAGTTGCCTGGAATGGAGTCTCCCAAGGGACTTAGGGCTCATTCCACTAGATATACCGCTGCCTCTGTGACTGCTTACAGGGACATCCCCACTACGGAGATATACAGGTCTACAACCTGGAGAAAGGCACACACCTTCATGTCCCATTACAGCATCGAGAGCTGTCTGAATGCTTCTTTTGGGTCCTCAGTCCTCCAGTCTCTCTTCATCAAATAAGGGTGCATGCCTTGCCCCCTCCTCCCGAGGACTGCTGGGAGTGTGCCAGCATAAAGATAGTGAACTTTATCCTTGTTGCTAGAAATATGGATTACTCATCCATAGCCATAGTGCTACTAGTGGTACCCAGTTCACATTCACACAACCCACCTGACCTTCCTTGTTAAGTGGCACCCAGATCCCTGCTTCCAGCATGCAAAGATCTGATATGTCAGGACAGAGCCAGAGGATTTACCATCCGGGTGGTGGGTGGAGCTTAGTTTGGAGACTTCCAGTGACTCTTGCGTCTCTGGGAAGACTGCCAGATTGTGGATATGAACTGGTGTACCACTAGTAAAGCTACAGTTACAGGTGGGCACCCATATTTTTTTTTAAGTGTATCATAAAAAGAAAAACATTCCATCACACAGTAGACATGATAGTAAGAGTACAAAAGTCACAATAGAAGAATAATTCCCATATGCAGATTCAGTCCATATAAATTAATATAACGAATTCAAGAAGACGTGCAAAATAAATAGTGCATTAAAAGAGGTAATATTGTAATAGTGGGAATGTTTATTAATAGTTCAAAGAAAAGTCCATTGGGTGTTCCGAAGATCTAAAAATAATTGTAGCAAAGAATCTGTAATAATTCCCATATCAATCAAAACAATGTACAGTCAGATACAGTCAATCAGTATAGAAGGTGGCAGAATCGGTATTGCAAAGAAAAGGTAGAAAGTGACATGGAAAGCAATTAAGAAGCCCCAGAAGGGGGCTATAAGGCTGTATGAGAAAAAGAAAAAAGAGAGAGAGAGAGAGAGCAGATGAGGGGAGGGACCTGGCCTCACGGAACAAAATATAGGTAGTTGTCCAGTTGATATTGATCCCATTTACGCTATTTGATTTTGAAAGAAAGTATCTGATTCATGATCCTGTCTGACATCCTCTCCAACATGTATAAATCGAGTGTAGGTTCTAGAAAAGTAGTATGTATAGGAATTTTCTCGGTATACCACAGTCTGATGATGGCTTTTTTGGCAGCTAAGAGCAATAGAATGACCAATTTTATAAAAGGTTCCCACAATGTGCAGTGATCTGGGGGAATAGTGGTAAGAATAGAAGAAGGGGTTAATCATACCAGGGCAGTCAGAAATGGCATAAATCTCGTGCAGTGCAGCACTCCAGTAATATTAAAGGTAGGGGCATGCCCAAAGGACATGTGTTTGATCCACCTGGAGAGTGCCACAGTTGTGCCAGCAGTGGCCAGCATGAGGACTTATGAATTTAGTGATCACCACAGGTGTGCAGAAGTATCGGAATTGGCACTTCCAAGCGTATTCCCTCCAATAAGAGGCAGCTGTTACCCTATGAGCAGGGAGGTGTATTTATGCCACTACTCTGTAGAATGGGTAGTGCCCAGTTCCATATTCTGTCTGTGCAGAATAGAGTTGTTTGAAGCCATAGAAGAGGGTTGCAGAGCTCTGTATAATATACTAATAAGATGTGCCCAGATGTCTCCTAGCAGGGTAGGATTTGAGGAGGTGGACGAGTGGGGGCAGTCTTTCAGCCAAACTGGTCAGGGCTTCTTCCTGAACCTGAAGGTAGGAACAAAGTTGTAAATATTTATTAAAATGAGTTATGGGGGAGATGAAAAGATTTCTGAAGGGTCACAATGGGTAAAATCCCCATTGGAGTGATACGCTGGAACACATATCTAATACCATATCTGTGCCATTTCAGTAATGCTTTATCAAGTTTGTTACAATGACAAGCCATATCATGCACTATGGCCTGGAGGTAAAATTGGTCAATAGTGATTAAAAAAAAAAAAAGTTTTCGATGGAATATCCATTAATGGCAAGTTTTGGCCATATAATGATAAAACTTACTAAGAAGAGTGCATGCAGGTGGATTACCGAAAAGGTATCGAACATGGTTGTATGTATCGTTTTAGTGTGTTCTCATTCAGCTTTCAGTAAGACTGGTAAGACAGAGCTAGCCAAAGACAAATTATTCTGAGATGGGATGCTAATGCGTACCAATTTAAGTTAGGTAGGTTGACTCTCCCCTTTCTGCAGCATGGAGTAATGGATCCGGGGTGGGTTACCCTGCCAGAGAAAACTAGTGATTACTTTATCCCAGGCCCTAAAATAAGTATGGTTGGTCATAGTAGGGAGGGTTTGGAGAAAATATAAAATAAGAGGAAGAATGTTTTGTCTTATTGCTTCATTACAGTTCAAAACCCAAGGGTGAGATTTGTCCAACGGGAGAGGTCTGCAGTGATTTGTTGGGTTAAAGGCTCATGTTTGAGGAGGTCAAGATACTCCGGATTTTTGATTAATTTTAATTCCAAAGTATCTAGTGTCAAGTTTATGCTATTTAAAGGGAAAAGCTTGTTTTAACTCCAGTGAGGGAGAATAGCTTTAGAGAAGCACCTCCATTTTAAGAGTATTTATATCCTGCCAATTCACTGAATTCTTGGAGAATTTCCCAAACCACCAGAATGGATTCCTCTAGGGAGGATACCATTAACAGCACATCACTGGTGAGTGAGATTTTATACTGTCTACCCCCCAAGGGAATCCCCTCCACCCTGGGATGACCCCACATAGCTGCTGCCAAGTAGAGAGTAAACAGAAGCAGGGAGAATGGACAACCCTGACATGTGCCTGAAGCTAAGGGAAGCAGATGGGAGAGGGAACTGTCCAACTTGAGATAAGCCTGGGCAGAGTTATATATGGCTTATAGAGTCTGTATGAACTCTGGTATTCCAGAATGAGGCAAGGTGGCCCAGAAGTAGGGCCAGGCCACTCTGTCAGATGTCTTTTCAGCATCGAGACTCAACAATGTAAGAGGAATCTGACAGGTGACGACAGTCTATTAAAAGGAGGTTGCGTCTGACTCTGTCATGTGCCTGTCTTTGCCGAATAAAACCGACTTTGTCAGGATCTATTAAATTGGGGAGGAAATGTTCAAGGTGCTGGGCCATAATAGACCTAAAGAGTTTGTAGTTGCAATTGAGCATGGGTATAGGTCTGTAGAAAGCAGGTTGTCGAGGATCTTTCTGGGGTTTTAATATCGATGAAATGATTGCATATTTCCAGGAGGGAGGAGGACGTTCACCTTGTTATAGCTTCCTGAAGGCTGAGAGCAAAAGGAATGAGGGGTTCCCCAGAATGTTTTATAGAATTCAGCAGGATAACCATCCAGACTGGGAGCTTTTTGGATTTTAGAGTCTCGGAGAACAAAGGAAGTTCGAGTGTCTGCTGTGTAGAACTGTTAGTAATATTTGACCATAGCCATCTTTATTTATTAGAAAAGTTGGATTTACAACCTTTGAGTCATGGACTCATTTACAAAGGCACCTCGTCGCGTGGGGGTTGGGGGTAGACAAGAGTTATACAGTGTGGTTACAACAGTTAGAACACTACAGGTGCAGAACATTAAATAGAGAGTACACACAGGTTACATAATAATGTTACTTGTAATAGGTTACAGTCATATACAAGGTACCCAAGGGTTACATTGGGGGTACAGCCCTGGACATACCTGGATAGGGTGGAGTTAGGAGGGAAGGGGAGAGGATAGGCTGTCCGGAGGACGTTGTCATCGTCCATTGGTCGAGTTATTAGAAAGTCAAGGTCGGGATCGAGAAGCTGTATTGCACAAGCCTGGGAGTGAAAGGCTTGAAGTTTACGGGCTAAGCTGTGTGCCCCTCTCTGACCTCCCTTGTAGTGATGGTGTTTGTTTAATTTATTTATTGTATAGTCGGATTTACAACCTTTGAGCCAGAGGTTCGTTTACAAAGGTACCTCGTCAGAGAGAGGACATACGGAGTCAACATACGTACAGAATAACATAGTTTTGCATAGTTTCAGATGCAATAGCTGTTATTCAGTCTTTTGCTCTAACAATTTTTGAAGGTCATGTTTCACCATGCATAGTTGAGAAGTCAGAGTGATCTCCCTGATGCAAGAAGCACTGGAGGATATGCAGGGTAGTTTGATGTTCTGCATACGTGCCTCTCTTTCCCTTTCAAACAACATGAAGTCTTGCTGTATTCTGACAAATTGCAGTGAGGTCCAACCTTCGAACTGCCCCGGAGATGAGTTAACTTTCCATGCCAGGCATGGAATGCTGAGCTCGAGCTCGGTTGAGACTCTCTCTGTTGCTGTTTGAACTCAAACCGTCAGATTCTTTACTCTGCCTCACTGAACAGTCGCTCCGGAGATTTCTCCTTTGCTCGGTTCAATTTGTTGGTTAAAGTACCGTTTTTATCGGTTTTCGACCGACTTAAACCGCAACCTATCGGTTCAGTCTCTGTCTGTGGTATTCGTGAGTACTAGATAGGTTTATTTTGTTGTTATTCTGTGTGGAACTTAGAACGGGATCGGTTCGGTTTGAACCAATCAGGTTGTTTAAAAATCTTTACTTCTACTTTTAGAGTGTGGTTACCGTTCTTATCTGTTCTAAAAAACGGATTTTATTATGTTTTTTTCCACGACCCGTAACACGGTCAGGAACCGATAAGGGTGTCTTGCCTGGCGGATTGCCGAAAAAGGTACGTTTTGGTTAGGACTGGCCATGTCTGAGAAACCCAAAAGAAAACCGGGCCACTGGGTTCAACACTGTAGTGTGTGTGTGTGTGTGGGGTCTTGCTAAGGCTGATCCCCACACCACCTGTGTTTATTGTCTGGGGTTTGACCACGTCGATTCAGACTGCCAGATTTGTAAAATTTTCCTGCAGCTACCCTAGAAAAGAGAGTTGGTAGGCTCAGGGAAAGGGAGGCCAAAAAGTCCGCTGACCCGGATGGCCAGCCCGGTTCGGTTCCAACCGAACCAGAAGGAGTGGCCTCTGACCAGGGCGAAACTTCTTCGGGCAAAAGGAGAACCAATTCCGAGGAGTCTGTTCCGAGCAGAGATCAAGAAGGGATAAATCAGCCGTGTGGATCCAAAAGTTCTTTCTCCGACCGCTGATGAAATAGCCAAAGTGATAAAATTGTCCAGTCGCTATCTATCCGGTTCCGGCACCATTAGGAAGGCGCTCGGTTGGTCGGTTCCACCGGTTCCGATTGTGATTTAGAGGAATTTTATGAACCGGAGGAGGAGGAAGGAGAGTATGAGGAAAGTGAGTGTGATTATGAAAGTCTGGATGTGCCCATTGACCCGGACATCTCCCCAGACAGACCTTCAGGAGTGTCTCCTCCTAGGCTTTGAGTCCCCCTCCCATTTCATGTTTTACAAGAAAGTGGCTGAAACTCTTCAGCTTTCTATGGAAGAAGCTGTGGATGATCAGGAGGAGCCTGACTATGTTGAAATAAAAGATATCCCAGAGTCCAGGAGGCTGTCTTTTCCCCTTCATAAGTCTTTTGGGAAACAGATAATGAAAATTTTAAAGACTCCTAATTCTATACCTCCTGTGGATAAGAGAATGGACAAGAGGTATACTCTGTCAGGCTCAGATACGGAGTTCCTTACCCAGCAATGCAGCCATGTTGGGGTAGTGCAGGCTGCAGCATGTGATAAGGCTAATATACCCTTGGCTTCACATACCCCCAGATAAGGACTTTAGGAAGATTGATGCCATGGCAAAGAAACAGTACATGGCAGCATCCTTGGGACTCAGGCAGGCCAATTATATGGCCTATACAGCTAGATATCAGAAATCTAGATGGGACACTGTAATGACTTTAGCTAAACAGGTCCCTGGCCAGCTTGCCAAGGAGCTGGAGCAGGTGGCTGCAGATGGTATTGAGTCATCCAAGGTGCAATTCCATGCTGCAGTGGACTCCAATGATGTTTCATCTAGAGTCATAGCTACATCTGTGGCCCTTCATAGGATGGCTTGGCTCAGATGTACTAGCCTGTTTCAGGATACCCAGACTAAGGCCATGGATTTTCCTGTTGTGGGTAATTCTCTGGGGAGCAAACAGAGAACTACATGAAGAAAATGGATGAGTACAGGACCACCTATAGGAGTGCTCAGGCCAAGGAAAGCAAGCCACTCCTCAGAGGCAGCAACCCAGGGGCAGGCCTTTTCATAGGCCTTTCTACCAAGCCCAGGCCTTCTCTTCTGCTTATGCTCATAGGGGGTTCTTTAGAGGGAGAGGCAGACGGGGTACAAGCAGGCCTGCTTCCACCCCTCAGCCTAAAGTCCCTGCCAAACAGGCACCCTGATGGGTTTGCCAGGGCCGATTCTCCACTACCTGTAGGGGGCAGGCTGGCTTACTTTGTCCTGGACTGGATGTCTTTAACATCAGACAAATGGGTCCTGGAAGTAGTAAGCCAGGGACTGGTTCTCGGCTTCAAAAATTTTCCAAAGATGAGAACCAGATCCTTTCTACCTGCAAATCCTTCAGAGGCACTTGCCCTAGAGGCAGAGGTCTCTTCCCTCTTGGCTCTCAGAGCTAAAGAAAGGGTTCCACCCCTACACAAAGGGAAAGGATTGTACTCCAGGTACTTCCTCACCCCCAAAAAGACAGGAGAATGGCGGCCCATCCTGGATCTCAGATATTTAAACAAGCACCTTTTAAAGCCAAAGTTCAAAATGGTGAGACTGAGAATAATTCTATCCTCTCCAAGGCCAGGGGACTGGCTAGTCTCCCTGGACCTCAAGGATGCCTATTTTCATATTCTCATCAGAAGATCCCATCGAAAATACCTCAGGTTCGAGCTGCCCTCAGGCCACTACCAATTCAGAGCAATGCCCTTCGACCTAACCTCTGCTCCAAGGGTGTTCACAAAATGCCTGGCAGCAGTAGTTGCCTTCCTAAGAAGGAAAAGGATTTCCATCTTCTCTTACCTGGACGACTGGCTCATAGTAGGCCAATCCCCAGACCAAGTCAAGTTACACCTACAGATAACTCAGCAACTGCTTACTTCTCTAGGTTTCCTTCTGAATCTTCAAAGTCAGTTCTAGAGCCTGTCCAGCTCCTCATCTTCATAGGCGCAGAGCTGAACACAGAGGAAGCCAGAGCCTGCCTTCCTTTGGACAGGGCAAGGACCCTGGTCTCTCTGGCCTCCTCATTCACCCTGCAGGTGTCTCAACCAGCAAGGCATTTTCTACAGCTCCTGGGGCACATGGCTGCTTCTACAGCAGTGGTGCAGGGAGCAAGATTTCAGATGAGGGACATTCAGTTCCACTTGAGAGCCTTTTGGTCTCAGAAAAAGGATCCTGTAACCAAACTGATTCCAGTGACTCGAACCCTGTTCCAGGCATTGCAGTGGTGGCAGGATCAGGACAATCTAAGACAGGGAGTTCCCTTTGTCACTCAGTCTCACTTTCTAATCCTTACTGCAGATGCCTCCCTCTTGGGGTGGGGAGCCCACTTGGGAGACCTGACCACCCAAGGGTTGTGGTCTCCTCAGGAATCTCTGCTTCACATCAATCTATTAGAACTCAGAGCAGTGTTTCTAGCCCTTCAGGCTTTTTCCAAGTCTGTTCAGAACAAAGTAGTTCAGATCAGGACAGACAATACCACCACAATGTGGTATATCAACAAGCAAGGGAGCACTCGGTCTACGGCCTTGTGCACAGAAGCAATGAAGTTATGGTCTCTGGCCTGTTCCCTGAACACCTCTCTTACAGCAGTACACCTCCCAGGCAAGGACAATGTCCTGGCAGATGCTCTCAGCAGGATATCTCGGGGCCATCACGAATGGTCACTGGATCCCCTGGTTTTGAAGGTGATCTTCTGCAGATGGGGCACCCCACAGATAGATCTTTTTGCAGCCCCAGACAATCACCAACTTCCCCTCTTTTGCTGCAGGCCCCCATTTTTTTGCTCAGTCCCCCTGGATGCCCTAGTTCTCAATTGCAAGGGAAGTTCCTGTATGCTTTTCCTCCCTTCCCTCTCCTGTTCAAGGTGTTAGTCAAAATCAGGTCTCAACCCTGCAAGGTGATTCTGATTGCTCCAGACTGGGCCAGACAGCCCTGGTACCCTCTCCTGTTATCCTTAGCAGTCCACCTTCCTCTGTTTCTTCCCAGGAATTACAACCTGTTAACCTGTGCTCAGGGGAGGGTTTGGTATCCGAATCTCAAATCTCTCAATCTCGAGGCCTGGCTCTTGAAGAGTTAGAGTTTGCTGATTTACACCTCTCTCAAGGTGTTATGGATAATCCTAGAGGCTTCTCAGAAGCCTTCCACCAGAAGCACTTACAACTCCAAATGGAAAAGATTCTCCATATGGTGCTCTGGGAAGCATATTTCTCCAGAGTCTGCTGGCCTGCCCACAGTCCTTGACTATATGGTTCATCTTAATAGCTTGGGACTCAGACCAGCTACACTAAGAGTGCATCTGGCAGCTGTCTCTGCTTTTCTTTCAGCTCATCCTGTATTCTCTAAGTTTTTCAAGGGATTGCTTCATACCAATCCGCCATTCAGGGACCCTGCCCCTGTTTGGGACCTTAATGTTTGCATAGCTCGGCTTATGCAACCCCCTTTTGAGCCTTTGTCCTCAGCAGAGCTTAAGTACTTGACTTGGAAAACTATTTTCTTGGTTGCCATCACTGCTGCCAGGCGCATAAGCGAGTTACAAGCCCTGTCAGTGGAGCCTGATTTTATCTCTATCCATAGAGATGAGGTGGTCCTCAGGACTAACAGGAAGTTTTTACCTAAGGTGGTTTCAGACTTCCACCTTAACCAGTCTATGTCTCTTCCTGTTTTCTTCACTGACCATTCCTCCTCTGGTGAGAGGAGGCTGCACAGTTTGGATGTGAAAAGGGCCCTTAGCTACTACATAGAGCGTACCAAGGGTCACAGGTTTGGCTCCCTCCAACTGTTCCTCACTTATGGTGAGGTTGGTAAGGGAAAACCTGCCACTAAGAGATCCATTGCCAGGTGGATTGTGTCTTGCATTCAATTTTGCTATGAAAAACTAGGCTGGATTCCACCCTCAGGCCTGAGGGCTCATTCTACCAGAGGTACAGCTGCTTCCCTGGCTGCTGCCAGGGATATTCCTATCCTAGAGATATGTCAAGCAGCTACCTGGAAAACAGTTCACACTTTTGCCAAGCATTACTCTCTGGATATCCAGGCTAGGAGTGATGCTCCGTTTGGCACAGCAGTGCTTCAGAGCCTATTTCCTAGATAGGTTCTGTCCCGCCTCCATGGAGGTACTGCTTGGTAGTCTACAATTTGTCAGAATACAGCAAGACTTCGTGTTGTTTGAAGAAAAAATTACTCATCTTAATAATGTTGTTTCTTCTGATGGAGTCTTGCTGTATTCTGACCTCCCTCCCCCGCCTTCCCCTCTCAGAACCTTTGTTTTTGGGATGTGGGTGGGCAGTAGCAGTGTTGGCACTCAAGAGGTGCCCCACCTTTTATTTATCTCCCCTTTACTTTGGGTGAGTGGGTGTTGTGTTTGTTTTCATTTTTGGGTTTCCTGACTTGAGTCTTTGTTTTGGGACCAAAATCTGTTTATTACATTTAGTAGCCAGTTGGCTAGTAGGTTTACAGCTTCCACACAGGACACTCAGTGAGTTTAGCTCGAAAAGATCTGATGGTTTGAGTTCAAACAGTAACAGACAGAGTCTCAACCGAGCTTGAGCTCAGCATTCCATGCCTGGCATGGAAAGTTAACTCTTTCATCTCCAGGGCAGTTCGAAGGTTGGACCTCACTGCAATTTGTCAGAATACAGCAAGACTCCATTAGAAGAAACAACATTACTAAGGTGAGTAATTTTTTCCTTTTGTAACCTGTATATCTTCCCATTGTCAGTCTTCACCATTCATTACTGCTGGGTGTAAGTCAGTGTGCATACCTACCGGGAGTTTTTTTTTTTTTTTGTTTTGTTTTTTGTGGAGGGGCAGCTGCGACTGCATGGCGCTGTAAGGCTGTTAGTGCCACTGACTACTCCTTCTCCACCCCAGTTCTATTTTTCCCACCATAGAGGAAGCATCTGCTTGTGTGCTTGAAAAAGAGAGTTGCATCAGCAGCCTAGTTTTTGCCTTGATGCCGTTCAGTTCTCAACACTGTTTGACGGTTTTCCTACATCCATCCCAGTTCTGAGATTGCTCACCCAGCGCCGTTTCTCCAACTTCCAGTAAACCTGTTCCATTTATTTTAAATTACTGGCAGCGCCGGGTCTGTTTCTTTAATTTTTTTAATATTATTTCAGCATCATAACTGGTTTGGGGGCTAGAAAGAAATCTAAAGCGGTCCACGTCCCAATGCGTTGGTGCCCCTGTGGCTGGTATTTTTCCATTTCGGACCAACATGACATCTGTCTTCAAACAACATGAAGTCTTGCTATATTATAGACATTAGCAGTTTGTTCCAGCTCTAGAACTGCCCTGGAGTAAAATGGTTAAAACCATTCCAAAATAGAATTTTGGCACGAGAGCAGCTCTATCTGTGTCCTTTCAAACTTGAACTGTCAGATTCTTTACTCCGCCTCAGTGAACAGTCGCTCTGGAGATTTCTCCTTCTGCTCGGTTCATTTCTCGGTTTAAAAGTTTTTCGGTTGGATTTAACCGAGAATAGTTTTATTTTAACCGCAAAACCGTTCGGTTCAAGCTCTATCTGTGGTAACCGTAAGTAAATGAAGGTTTTGTCTGTGTGGAACTTGTAAGTTATCGGTTCGGTTTTGAACCGATCAGTGGGTTTAAAACTCATTTAAAACTAAAAGTTACTATTTTAGAGTGCAGTTCCCGGTTCTTATCGGTTCTAAAAAAAACGGATTTATTACGTTTTTTTCCAATACCCGTGACACGGTTAGGAACCGATAAGGGTGTCTTGCCTGGCACTGCCGTTAAAAGGGCAAGTTTTTGGTTAGGCTGGCATTATGTCTGAGAAACCCAAAAGAAAAACCGGCCCACTGGGTTTCAACACTGTGATGTTTGTGGGGAAGTCTTTGCCAAGGCTGACCCACACACCACATGTGTTTATTGTCTGGGGTTTGACCACCTCCAGTCAGACTGCCAGGTATGTAAGAATTTCCCTGCAGCCACCCTGGGAAAAAGATTGGGCAGGCTCAGGGACGAGAGGCCAAAAGTCCACTGACCCGATGGCCAGCCCGGTTCTGTGCCAACCGAACTCAGAGGGAGTGCCCTCTGACCAGGGCCAGACTTCTCGGGCAAAGAAAAGCTGGTTCTGAGGAACCAATTCCAGTAAAGAAAACAAGAAAATCAGCAGGTCTGGAGTCCAAAATTCCTTCTCCAACTGCTGCAGAGATAACAAAAGCCATAGATTGTCCAGTCACTGTCTCAGGGTCCGTCGAACCACCACTATCTGGTAAAGGTCGGTTCGTCCGGTCCCAGTGGTTCAGGATTATGATATTGAGGAATTTTATGAACCAGAGGAGGGAGGAGGATTATGAACAGTATGAATGTGGCTGGGAAGGTCTGGGTGTGCCATTGAACCGGACATCTCCCCAGACAGACCTTTAGAATCTCCCCTATGCTGTCTGAGTCCCCATCTCATTTTATGTTTTATAAAAAAGTTGCTGAAACCCTCCAGCTTCCTTTAGAAGAGGCTGTGGATGAGCAAGAGGAGCCTGATTTTGTAGAAATGATGGATATTCTAGAGTCTAGGAGATTGTCTATTCCTTTACATAAGTCTTTTAGGAAACAAACAATTAAAATTTTAAAAGCTCCTAATTCTGTGCCTCCTGTAGATAAAAAGATGGACAGAAGGTATACATTGTCAGGCCCTGATACAGAATTCCTTTCTCAGCAATGCAGTCATGTTGGGGTAGTTCAGGCTGCTGCCTGTGATAAAGCTAATATTCCCTTGGCTTCCATCCTCCTCACAAGGATTCCAAGAAGATTGATGCCATGGCAAAAAAAAAAACAGTATATGGCAGCCTCTGGGACTCAGGCAAGCAAATTATATGGCTTATGTAGCTAGGTATCGAAATCTAGATGGGATACTGTTATGCAATTGGCCAAGCAGGCCCATGGCCAGCTGGCTAGTGAACTAGAACAGGTGGCTGCTGATGGCATTGAAGCCTCTAAGGTTCAGTTTCATGCTGCTGTGGATGTTAATGATGTTTCCTCTAGGGTCATGGCCACATCTGTAGCTTTTCGTAGGTTGGCCTGGCTCTGGTGTACTAGTTTGTCACAGGATACCCAGACTAAGGCTATGGATTTTCCTGTGGTGGGAAATTCTCTGTTTGGAGAGCAGACAGAGAATTACATGAAGAAGATGGATGAATATAGGACTACTTACAAGAGTGCCCAGGCTAAGGAGCGGCAAGCCATTCCTCAAAGGCATGCCCCCAGGGGTAGGGGTTGGCCTTTTCACAGGCCTTTCTACCAGACTCAGGCCTCCTCTGCCTTTGCTCAGAGGGGCTTCTTCAGAGGCAGGGGCAGACGAGGGGTGGGCAGACCTGCTCCCACCACCCAGCCTAAAGCTCCTGCGAAACAGGCACCCTGATGGGGTGCCCAGGGCCAATTCTCCTGTACCAGTGGGGGGCAGGCTGGCTTACTTCAGTCAGAATTGGGCTTCTTTAACCTCAGACAAGTGGGTTCTGGAAGTAGTAAGCCAGGGTCTGGTTCTCAGCTTCAAAAAGTTTCCCAAGTTGAGAAGCAGACTTTTTCTACCTGCAAGTGCTTCAGAGACCCTCGCTCTGGAAACAGAGGTCTCATCCTGTTAGCTCTCAGAGCAGTAGAAAGGGTTCCTCCCCTGCATCAGGGCAGGGGTCTGTATTCCAGATACTTCCTTACCCCAAAAAAGACAGGAGAATGGCGGCCCATTTTAGATCTCAGATATCTGAACAAGCATCTTTTGAAACCAAAGTTCAAAATGGTAACTCTGGCAATGATTTTACCTTCCCTAAGGCCAGGGGACTGGCTAGCCTCCCTGGACCTCAAGGATGCCTATTTCCATGTCCTAATCAGAAGATCCCATCGAAAGTACCTCAGATTCGAACTGCCCTCAGGTCATTACCAGTTCAAAGCAATGCCCTTCGGCCTTACCTCTGCTCCAAGGGTATTCACAAAGTGTCTAGCAGTGGCCCACTTAAGGAGGCAGAGGATTGCTGTTTTTCCCTATCTAGACGACTGGCTCATTGTAGGCCAGTCCCCAGAACAGGTAAAATCTCACCTGCAGGTCACCCAGCAGCTTCTCACCTCCCTGGGTTTTCTGCTAAACCTACCAAAGTCGGTTCTGGAACCAGTCCAGGCAAAGCTAGCCAGAGCCTTTCTTCCCCCAGAAAGGGTAAGGAATTTAGTGGCTCTGGCATCTTCCTTCACTCTGCAGGTCTCTCAACCAGCAAGACACTTTCTGCAGCTCCAGGGGCACATGGCTGCATCCACAGCTGTTGTGCAGGGAGCCAGATTTCAGATGAGAGACATTCAGTTTCACTTGAGAACCTTTTGGTCTCAGAGAAGAGACCCCTTTCCAAGTTGGTCCCAGTGACTCGAACCTTGATCCTAGCTCTCCAGTGGTGGCAGGATCAGAGCAATTTAGGCGGGGTCCCTTCATTTCCCTTCTCCCCCAGGAATCTCTGCTCCACATCAATTTGCTGGAACTCAGAGGCGGTCTTTTTAGCTCTTCAAGCTTTTCTGCATCTGTCCACGACAAGGTGATACAAGTCAGAACAGACAACACCACAACAATGTGGTACATCAACAAACAGGGGGCACTGGTCTCGGCCTTGTGCACCGAGGCAATGAAGTTGTGGTCTCTGGCCTATTCCCTGAACACTTCCTCACAGCAGTTCATCTTCCAGGGAAGGACAATGTCCTAGCGGATGCCCTCAGCAAGGATTTCCCAGGGCCATCACAGAATGGTCCCTGGATCCTCAAGTGCTGGGGATAGTTTTTGCAGGTGGGGCATCCCTCAGATAGATCTTTTGCAGCCCCAGACAATCACAAACTTCCTCTGTTCTGTTGCAGGCCTCCAGTGCTGGGCTCAGTTCCCTGGATGCCCTTCTTCTGGATTGGGAGGGAAGTTCCTCTGCTCCCCCCTTTCCTCTCCTATTCAAAGTACTAGTCAAAATCAGATCTCAGCCTTGCAGGGTGATTCTGATTGCCCCGGATTGGGCCAGGCAGCCCTGGTACCCACTCCTTCTGTCTCTGACAGTCCATCTTCCCCTGTGCCTCCCCAGGAATCACAATCTGTTGACTTGTGCCCAGGGAAGGGTTTGGTATCCGGACCTCAAATCCCTCAACCTCAAGGCCTGCCTCTTGAGGTTAGAGTTGCTGATTTACACCTCTCTCAGGGTGTTCTTGAGATCCTAAAGGCTTCCAGAAAGCCTTCCACTAGAGCTACTTATAGTTCTAAATGGAAAAGGTTTTCCATTTGGTGTGTGAGGAAAAATATTTCCCCAGAATCTGCTGAATTGCCCTTTTGTTAGATTACATGGTACATCTTAATTCCTTGGGTCTCAGACCAGCTACCCTGAGAGTTCATTTGGAGCTGTGTCTGCTTTTGTGTCAACAGGAAAGTCATCCCCTCTTCCTCTCATCCTGTGTTTTCCAAGTTTTTAAGGGTTACTCCATACTAATCCTCACTTTAGAGACCGCCCTGCTTGGGACCTTAATGTTTGCATTGCCCAGTTAATGCAACCCCCTTTTGAACCTCTGTCTTCTGCAGAGCTTAAGTACCTAACTTGGAAAACTGTTTTTCTAGTGGCTAATACTTCTGCCAGACGCATAAGTAAATTGCAAGCCTTGTCAGTGGAGACTGACTTTATTTCTTCCACAGGGATAAGGTAGTCCTTAGGACTAATAGGAAGTTTTTGCCTAGGTGGTTTCAGATTTCCATCTTAATCAATCTATCTCCCTTCCAGTATTTTTCACTGATCACTCCTCTTCAGGTGAGAGGAGGTTGCACAGCCTGGATGTTAAGAGAGCTCTTAGTTATTATATAGAAGCGTACCAAAGGTCCACAGGTTGAATCCCTCCAACTTTTCCTTACCTATGGTGAAGTTGGGAAGAGCAAACCTGCTACTAAGAGATCAATAGCCAGGTGGATTGTCTCTTGTATCCAATTTTGTTATCAGAAAGTGGGCAGAGCCCCCCCCCCCGGGTTTGAGGGCTCATTCTACCAGGGGTACAGCTCGTCTCTAGCTGCTGCCAGAGATATCCTTTATTAGAGATTTGCCAGGCTGCTACTTGGAAGCAGTACACACTTTTACCAAGCATTACTCCCTGGATGTCAGGCCAGGAGAGATGCTCGGGTTTGCTTCAGCTGTTCTTCAGAGCCTATTCCCTAAGTAGGTTCTGCCCCTCCTCCATGGAGGTACTGCTGTGTATTCTGCTAATGTCTATAATATAGCAAGACTTCATGTTGTTTGAAGAAAAAATTACTCACCTTAGTAATGTTGTTTCTTCTAATGGAGTCTTGCTATATTATAGACCTCCCCCCCAACCTGCCCCTCTCAGAACCTCTACTTGGTGGGGTGCGGGCAACTTAGTGTGGGCACTACTTATGTCCTGTTAGCATTTTGTCCCCTTTGGGACTTTGGGGGTGTGTATGTGTATGCGTGTGTGTTTTATTATACTTATGTTCCATTTTCATATTATTAGAATGGTGTTAGTATTTCTGGTCCCCTGACTTGAGTCTTGGGTGTTGGGACCATCAATGGTTGTTATTATTTAGGTAGCCATTTGGCTAGTGTAGGTTACAGCTTCCACACAGACCTTAGTGAGTTTGGCTCGTAAAGATCTGACAGTTCAAGTTTGAAAGGACACAGATAGAGCTGCTCTCGTGCCAAAATTCTATTTTGGAATGGTTTTAACCATTTCACTCCGGGGCAGTTCTAGAGCTGGAACAAACTGCTAATGTCTATAATATAGCAAGACTCCATTAGAAGAAACAACATTACTAAGGTGAGTAATTTTTTCTTCACTGCCTGGGACCCAACCACGACATGGACAGCTGTGATGCCTGCTTCTCCAGGGACTGCCGCGTGTTAGAAATCCGCACGTTTAAAGTCGGCAGGGCATCATCATTCTAGGGATTCCACGGCAAGAACTTTTGACTCTTTCTCCGGGTACCCCTCCAGGTCTATACGGCCCAGTGATGAGGAAACCTCCTCGTCTGATTCGAGCCTTGCCGTTGAGGGTTCTTCCATGGTGCTGGAGGAACAGCTCGGTTTCTTCTCGAGCCGGGTTGAGAGCACTGCTCCGGCCACCTCGGAGGTGCAGGCTCCCCCAGTGTTGCAGCCCATGGCTGTTGTACCTGGCACCGGCAGACCCTCTGCACCAACCACCGGTGCCATTCACGGTGTCAGTGATCGGGACGGCGCTGTTGGTCGTGCCACATCCCGTGGCGGTACCATTCATGGCGCCATTGGCAGAGGGCTTCCAGGGTCGCCTGTTTGGAGGTGTATGTGGTCTCCACCTCCTCTTCAGTGGGAAATGACCCGCTGGCCCAACCCGGACTGGCAAACCGATCACTCCGGTGCTTGTCCCTCTGTGGCCCCAGAGACTGTAGTCTCCATGGGGCCCAGCAGTGGATAGTAGTTCTGGGGTCACCCGGTTGATGATCTCAGCTTTAGGGGCCAGGGCAGCTGCCGTTCCTGGTGTTGTCCTGGCTGTCGGGGCTGAGGCGTTGTCCTCCTCTCCTGCGGCCTCCCTTGGGGGTCCAGCGGGATTGGGGGTTCCCTTGAAACTGGGTATGAGGAAGATGGCCTTGGAGCATGGGGGCCCTCCTCCATTTCCCTTCAGAGTTAGGGAGGAGCCACAGTGACTAACCCCACTTCTCCTCCAAGACTTTAGAGGTGCCCTTGGTGGGCGGTGCTGGGGCTTGCCCTTCTGGAACCATGCAGCCTTGGTCTTGCCACAGGGAGAGAATCCCCCTCAGGGTTCAGCCAGGATTTGTTTTCCAGTTTGCAGCGTTCACTGACAGGGTCGACCACCGGATTCCCCCCATGCGGGAGGATCACCTGCGAGGTCTCAGAGGCCTTGCACTTTTTGTCAGGTGCTCTTCCCCAATCCCTATACAGCCACCACCTCCTCTCCCAGGCCATGTGGGTCCTACGGGGCCCTTGACCTGGGAGACATTCAGATATACTGCGGCGGCCTTCCCCAGGTATGTCAAGGCTATGGACGAGCAGGTCTTTCGCCTGTCCCCACCGCTGCAGGAGGACTCTTAACTTCCAAGATCTTACTTAGAGAAATAGCTCTTGCAGCAGGTTGCACCATTAGGACTGAAGCCGGCAAGCAGCAGGACCACACGGAAAACTTCTAGCTGGCTACATACAGAGCGGGACTGCCCCCGATGTCTGCTTCACCCCTAGCATCACATACATCATAAAAGGGACGGTCCCCCAGCATCCCTCAGTTCTTTTCCCGCCATCGACTTGCAAGCATCGGCTCCATGGATGCCTTCAGCTATTGAACAACGCCATCACTTGAGTATTACTACTTTGTTCTGTTTTTTGGAAAAGTCCAACTTTCATTCTTTCGTATGTTGTCTTCCCTGACATCATCTGTCGAAAGGCACTCCTCAAAGTGTGCTTGTGACAAACAGATTCCTTTTAAGGATAAGCACATGGACTATGTCAAGTGCCTAGGCCCAAAACATGACTTTAAGGCCTGTACCATTTGCCAAAATTTTAACCACCACATTAGGATCCATCTATAAAATGTTTTGGAGACCTTCCTATTAGAAAAAAGATTAACAGCCATGCAAAAAAATTCCTTCTCCAAGGAAGAGGCCTCCCATAAATCGGGGAAACACAAGGAGAAACGGAGGGAAAAGGAGAAAGAGCTCTCCCCATCTACATAGACGTCCAACTCCAGGCGAGCTCAGATTCTGCCCGCTCCAACAGATCTCCATCTCAGACAAAGACCCTGCCTCCGCTGGCCAAAGTCCAGGCATTGAGTGGTGCCTGTGTTGCATTCACCCTCCAGCCCTTCAAGGTTCATCCAAAAGAACCTTTGCACAGCTGGCCTTCGGGCTCTTCAGGCTGATCTGCATCCACAGATTGCCCAACCAAAGTGCACTCCAAGTCTGTTGCCACTACAGGCCCCAACTTCCTGGACCGGTGCCGGGACTCCGACCACTGGAGGTCGGCCTCGCAACCCCCCCAGGGGAACCTCGGGGATGTCCACTAAACAGACCTCAGATCTGATGTCCCTTAAGTGGATCTCGTAACCAAAGCGGACGTCTGAACAGACTCCCGCAAAACATCCTGAGGACCAGCGACCACCGACACAGGTCCACTCTCACAGAAAGGATGTTACCTCGTCCATACTGGACGTTAGTCCATTCAGATGACGAAGGTACCGAGGTTGGGGTCAAGCAACTTAGCGATGACCAGGCGTCAGGAGACAAGGAGGAAGCAAACCTTCCATGTGTCCCGACGCCACCCAAGTATCAGACGACAGGTGCATCAGGTCACAGACAGACACAGGAAATGGCCAAATGGCACCTCGAGAGGGACAGATGCCAGGTCTGACGTCAGGTCTCAACACCTCTGAGGTGAAGGAATTGTTTTCCTGTTGGTGGGAAACCATTAGGAAGGACGTAGTTCCACCAAACCACCAGTGGAAAACCAACATCTTCCAAAGGAGCAAAGCCCAGACAGACCACCCTCTAGAGAGGAAAGCCCAAAACCTAGGGACGGGTCAAAGGACAAAAAACAAAAAGAAAAGCGGCCGAGGTCTCCATCACAAACCCCCTCCCTCTCACCAAGCATGCACAGACACAAAGGCATCCATAATAGGGCAGATCCTTCCTCCTCGGATGAGTCTCACTCCTCTTCCTCTGTGTCTTCCAGACCAAGCTCTCCATTTAGCATCCCTTCACCAGATCCAAGAGATTTGCGGAGGTTCCCACCAGATGAACCTACATTTATGGATATAATGCGACATATCCAAGACAACATGGAGTGGGACACAGAAGACTTAGAATCCTGAGAGGCACCGCCTCGCAAAGTATCTAAGGCAAAAGGATCCCAAACCAGTTGTAGTCCTGCCATTAGCTGACATTTTCCAGGACGTGACTAAGGCTGCTTGGAAGCACTCCTTCACTGCCTCAGCAGTCCCTAAAAAAGGTGAACCGACTAGATGGGGTACCCTTGGAGGGACCCGTATCTGAGAGAGCAACCAGT
The DNA here is from genome assembly GCA_016271365.2 of Neoceratodus forsteri. Classification (NCBI taxonomy): domain Eukaryota; kingdom Metazoa; phylum Chordata; order Ceratodontiformes; family Ceratodontidae; genus Neoceratodus; species Neoceratodus forsteri. The sequence continues at coordinate 286,175,445 of CM028138.1, read as the reverse complement.
GGCAGATTCCATGGTAATCACTGCCACCCACGACAGGTCACAGAGGCCTAAGCACTGAACCCCTGGACCAAGAGTCAAAACAACTTTACCCCATGGGGGAGAAAAATATATGCCTCAGCAACATGTTCCATCTGCTGCTTAATTTTTCTGACCCTCATAGTCCAGTTTCAAAGTGCCCTGTGGAAACAAGGCCAAGACCTGGTTAAGAACCTTCTAGATTGCGACCAAAAAGAGCAACTAACAAAGCTCCTTCAAACAGGCTATGCTGTAGGTACACAAGTACTCAGAGCAGCATACGACTCTGCGGATTCAGCCGCAAGAAGCGCAACATCAGGAGTACGTCTCGGACGACACTCCTGGATGAGGGTATCAGGCTTTACGCCCGATGTCCAGAAGAGCATTCTGGATGTTCCCTTCAAAGGCGCAGTTCTTTTCGAGGAAGAATCCGAGCAGATAATTACAAAGCTGCAAGACGCTGAAAGGTCGTAAGATCTGTACAGGCTATGTACAGACCCAAGCCGAAGCCATTTTGGAGGCAACCGAACCACTTCAAAGGCAAACGGACAGCAACCCCAGTTCAGACAGCAGCAGAGGTGGCTTTTAAGTGCAAGGACCCATCTCGAGCTGCAGGAGGTTCAGATGCCAGGAACACAAAAAACCCTCAGGCGACTCCCCTCCCCCTCCAGTTCAAAGGGAAGAGAAGGTCGTGGGTCGCTTCTCAAGACACCTGGCAGGATGGTGACAAACCACTTCAGACCAATGGATACTTCCAACTAATTCAAAGCGGGCACTCTATTGAATTCACCAGGCAACCACCATCCAGGCCACCACTACAATCTCAGTATTCAAGGCAGCATGCCACATAAATTCGAGAGGAAATCAGGGCCGCCCTTGAGGAGGAGGCCATAGAGAAGGTCCCATAGATCCAGAAAGGGAAAGGGTACTATTCCCACTTCTTCCTAGTACCCAAAAAAGACAGGGGACCTATGCCCCATCCTAGACCTCAGTGATCTCAACATCTTTGTGGCATACAAATGCTTCAGGATGGTCACCTTGCCAGGCTTAATCCCAGTGTTATGCCCAGACACTTGGGTAGCATCACTGGACATGCAAGATGCCTACCTCCATATTCCAATCGCAAAACATCGTCTGAGGTTCCTGCAATTCGAATTTCAGGATCACCATTACCAATTCCGAGCCCTGCCTTCCGGCCTGTCATCGGCTCCAAGGGTATTCACCAAATGCCTGGCAGTAGTAGCTGCGGCACTCGGCAGAAGAGGCCAATATGTCTTCCCCTACCTAGACGACTGGCTCCTGACGGCTTCATCCCAGAGAGAGCCAAATCACGCTGTACAAGACACCTATGTGATATTCGAGTCCCTACGTGTCACCATCAACTTGTCAAAATCAACCCTTATGCCTTGCCAAAGACTACAGTTCATTGGTGTGGTACTGGACACCAGAAAGGGATGGGTCTTTCTACTGGAAGATGGCAGAACGTCTTCAAAGCTTGACAAGAAACATCATAGGACAAAAACAGGTCTCAGCAAGGACCATGTTGTGTCTTCTAGGCCACATGGCGGCCACCATAGCCATGGTTCCCCTATCATGCTTACACATGAGAACCATTCAGTGGACACTCAGGGTCCAGTGAGACCAATGCCAGGACGACTTAGATCAGCTGGTCTCGGTCACCAACTCTATTCTCAGAGTCTTGCAATGGTGGCTGGTCCCAGAACACCTCACGGTAGGAGTTCCCTTCCTGTCTCCTGCCCCTTCACTGATCCTGACCAACAAACACGTCAGGATCAGGTTGGGGCGCCCACTTGGATGGCAAAAAGACTCCAGGACTGTGGCCAGGGATGGAAGGAGACCTTCACATAAATGTCCTCGAGATGAGGGCAGTCCTTTACGCTCTTCAGGCCTTGCAAATGAACCCGACCCCGTGGCATCTACTGATCCAGACAGTATGTCAGTAGTGTTCTGTATCAACAAACAAGGGGGCAGTCACTCATATCAACTGTCAAAAAGTGATAAGTGTATGGTACTGGGGAATAGAGCAGAATATCACCCTGTCTGCAGTGCATGTTCCCAGGTTACAGAACACGCTGGCAGATCTTCCCAGCAGATCTCAATCCAGCGCACATAAATGGGGGCTCCTGCAAACATTGGCAGAAGCTCTATTCGCAAAATGAGGGGCACCAGAATTGGATATGTTCGCCTACCCATACAACACAGAACTGCCCAGTTTCTGCTCACTAGATCCAGGGCCTGGTGTTTTCTGGTGAGATGTGTTGTCCATCTCCTGGACAGACAGGTTCCTCTGTGCCTTTTCTCCCTTCCCTCTGATCCAGAGAGTCCTCCTAAAGCTGCAGAACAGCAGAGCAGTCATGATTCTGGTGGCCCCATATTGGCCCAGACAGATATGGTTTCCTCTTCTCCAAGGCCTGGCGAGTGAGCCACCCATTCCTCTTCCACTCAGCTCGCACATACTGTTACAAGATGAGGTCCCTGAGTCACCTGAATCTCAGATCCTTACACCTACACGCCTGGCTCCTAAGGACCTAGCAGTGTCTCGACACAGAGTCTCAGACAGTGTGTCTGAAGTCCTAGTGGCAGCAAGGAAACCCTCTACTTGCGCCACGTATGCCATGAAATGGGGCAGATTTTGCTTTTGGTCCTCGGCCCGTGACCTGGACCCTTTAACTTGCCCAATGAAATCGGTATTGGTACCTTCTTTCCTTATCAGAAGCAGGGCTGAGTTATTCTTCAATAAAGGTGCACTTTTCTGCAGTATCTGCATACCATGCACCCTTTGGGGACAAATCCTTGGCTCAACTAGACTTGTCATGGAACTTCTTACATGGTATCCTCCACTTGAAGCCACCCATCAGTGATCTGATCCCTCCTTGGGACCTTCTCTTCGTTTTAGAACAGGTCACACTACCTACGTTTGAACCAGCCGCAGATTGCAAGCTACGCCTTCCGTCTTGGAAGGCATTATTTTAGTTGCAGTTATTTCTGCAAGGAGAATTTCTGAGCTCCAGACACTCGTGCAAAGAGTCATATTTGATTTTTTCACAAGGACAGGGTGTCCTTAAGGACTAGTCCTAAGCTTCTACCCAAGGTAGTGTCATGAGTTAACCCTTAACCAGGATATCGACCGGTTTACTATCCAGAGTATTCCAATAGGGGAGAGGCTCTCCTGCACACACTGGATGTGCACAGGATACTCGGGTTCTGCCTGACTAGGACCAGACAGCACCAGCAGTCTGACCAGTTATTTTTGTCCTTTGGCCACAGGATGTTGGGAGCACCGATGCCTAAACAGACACTCTCAAAATGGTTGGTAAACTGCATTGCGTTCTGCTACCAGATGCGAAACAAACCCTTACCGGGAACGGTAAAGGGACATTCTACCAGAGGGGATGGCAACATCATTTGCCTCCCTGAAAAATGTTTTGGCTTCTTCCATTTGTGCAGCAGCTACATGGAGCCCAGTGTGCACATTCATCGGACATTACAGTCTAGACATTGGCTCCAGGCACAGAGCGGGCTTTGTCCTTGCCGTCTTGCAGGGGCTTCTTTCATGAGGGGTTCCCTTTCACCCTTCCCATATCCTCCTCCCAAATTTAGGGGTAACACTGCTTGGGGCTTTGTCCCAATGGTGTAAAGTTTCTCGAAGTAAGATAGTACAGTTACGCAAAAACTTAACATAGCAGTAGCTCTTCGAGAACAGCTCTTGCAGCAGGTACTTTCCCACCCACCTTTCCTTCAGGAGGTTGACTGCTTTTGCAAAAATAGTTTCTTTTGGTCTTCCTCTGGAAGCAGATCCTCAGTCTCAAATCAGAATCACATCACTATGACGGATTCTCCGTCAGGAGAACTGAGGGATGCTGGGGGACCGCCACTTATATGATGCATGTGACGCGGGGGTGGTCCCCTGCTGTGTGTAGCTAGCTAGTTTTCCATGGTGTCCTGCTGCCTGCCGGCTTCAGTCCTAATGGTGTAACCTGCTGCAAGATCTGTTACGTTAAGTTTTTACATAACTGTACTTTCCTTGACTTCGTCCTCGGAGGAACGATCTGTCCTCCAATGCTGATTTCACAGAATATTAGCGATTCCTTTCGAGGCTGGTTCAGGAGTTCCATATCTCTCATGTGGTCAGGCGCAGTACTGAGTGGGAGACACGCTCTTTCCTGAGCAAGTTCAGTGCAAACCACCTTGTGGTTTCTTTCTGGCCTATTCCTTTCCAGGAAGCGTCGATCCGCACCTGGCAGTCCCAGCCATCTCATCCCCAGCCCCAAAGGACTGCAGGAGGAGGTATTGCACACTCCAGGAGTCTCTAGGCTCTCTGCCTCATGCACCTTCAGGGCGGATGGCCCTAGACACTCATTCCGGGCTACAGCACCCGGCACAAGACCGGATCCGGACTCTGCAGAGTTCGACCGGTTGGAAAGAAGGTATTTACTTTGTTTCATGTGCTACTCTGTATCACATCACATCAGGCTCACCATGCTGCCTACAACAGGCATTTGTGGTCGTTGCTGGCACAGGTGTTAGCATTGTTGCCTGTTACAGAGGAATCTAGGCAGGCCATCACCCTCTCTAAGCAGGGTCTGGAGCTTTCAAGGTACCAAGCAAGGGCATTGTATGACACCAGTGAGGTGACTTCAAGGCTAGTAGGGACAGTGATCTGCATTAGGCGGATGGCATGACTTCGCCTGTCAAGATTATCACTCGTGGCCCAGCATAGGGTGATTTCCTCCACCTTCTGGGGGACCCGTCTCTCTCTTCTCGTAGGGCGAGGAGGAATTTTCAGGGGTGTCTTCCTTCCCCCTGGTCACGGGGGACACTGCCTCACCCTGGACAGCCTTAAGCCATGTATGACCTAGGATAACTAGAAGGGTCCGCGTCTCCCCCGCTGTTCCATCAGAGCAGTGCCAGGTCCCAGCCGGGAGGCTTGATACTCACCCGGCAGTAATGAATGGTGAAGACTGACAATGGGAAGATATGAAATTTACGTACCTACTGTAATTCTTGATTTTCCCTTCTATTTTCACCATTCATTATTGATTCCCACCCACCTTCCCCTCTTGGGCCTCAGTCTCTGGACATCGCTTTCACCATGCTCGCCCTCCCTCTGTATGAGGCCAATTGGGGGCCAAGTTCTCCTGGTACCTCAGGGCCCTCTGTTTCATTCTCCAAGCCACAGAGAGTCCAGCCGGCAAGGGGGGGGGAATGAAGAGTATGGTCTTCGCCCTCTCCTTGGAGGGAACTCCCTGGGGTTCTCTGTGGGGTCTCTTCCGCAAATTGGCACGGACCTGCCTGGTCCATTGCCGACTCGGAGGGAGGGGTGGGGGACTCCTTCAGAACACCCTGCGAGAGGACCCGTAGGGACTTCCCCCTCTTCTTTCTAACCCCTCTATATAGGGGTTGTTTCTGGGCAGGGTCCTCTCCTAATTAGATGTTCCCCTCGGCTAAGCACTCAAGTGGCAGGCTTGAGAGAGCTCTGCTCTGGGACTTTCACCCTGAATGTGAATTTAGGGGCAAGAGGAAGCAGACACCGCCATACTGTATATTCTCCAAGACCATCTCAAGCTCTCCTGCCCTGGACTGATGGCCAGTGGTTTCTGGAGCCTAACGGGAACCTTGCTTCCATGTCTTCACACCTTTTCAAGTCTTGAGATAATGCTAAGCAAGCAGTCTCCTGGCTGAGCATGACAGGGGTCTCTCGCCTTCTCCCTCTGTCTTTCTCTCTTTCTTAATCTTTCCTCTCTTTCTCCTACTCTCCTGTGCTGCCACCCAGGGGTTGGGGCCCCTAATGTCAGAGATATGTCGTCCCCCCCAGCCAGCTTAATCCTTTTCAGTTTATATCCTTTCCTTTTGATATTCCTCGGCTCCCTTGCCTCATCTTAATTTTCTTTATCCCTCTTTTTTTCCTTCCCTCCAGCAAAACAGAAGTGGGGTGGAGGAGGAGTCAGCAATGACTAACAGCCAACCTGCGGGCGCCATGCAGTGCGTTGGCCTCATGGGCAGTAACATCGGCACCTTCCACCAAAAAAAAAAGCTCCAGAGCTGGTGCGCGCCTCCGGCTTACACCTAGCAGTAATGAATGATGATGCAAGGGAAGATCAAGAATTACAGTAGGTACGTAATTTTCATTTGTGTGGTTCCAAGTTGCAACTGGGCACTTATTTACTGCTGGGTTTCACATGCTCACTTAGATGGGGCCAACGCACTACAAAGCTGAGACATCATCATAAACCCTAGTTCTAGGGACGTGGATATGTTGTTCTATCCACACTTACTGGCAGTGTCCTTTCCCTTTAAGATGTGCTGGAAAGTCTTCAAGCTGGCTTCTCCCACCCACCTGGGTGGTATATCCCTCAGCTCCACCCCATGATGCCAGATCTTCCTTTCCACTGGAGGAACCAGGTTCCCTCCTTATTGCTCCCGTGTTGAGTTGGCCCTAGCACTAAAATCTTTGGATGTGCTTCCAAACTTTAAACTCTTGTGAGTTCTGTCTTCAGCTTGATCTTCAGTCACAACTGCAGTGGACGATAAGTCCGCACCTGGATTTCGCTGGTGTCCCTGTGGGCAGAAGATGTCGCATACTGACCCTCACACCACTTATGTCTACTGCCTGGGCCACGACCACGATACCCAGGCCTGCAACATTTGCCGGTTGTTTCACGTAACGGTCCTTGAGGACCGCTTTACTCACCTTAAGTTGAGCCGCCTGGAAAAATGACATCCACTGGTCAAATCTAAAGATGCCCGTTGGGGGCTCCCCATGGCTGCGGGGTCCACCGAGCAGTTGGAACAGCTTACGGCCGTTGGTGAGGTGGCTCGGGCCGCCACGCAGTCCTCGGCTTCTTCCTTCGTTCCGCTACATTTGAGCTCCACTTTTTCCGGCTCCTCCGGATTAAGAGGCAGGACCCTTCTGGTTCACACAGCTTCCGCTCTCGCAATAAGTTGTCAAAGAAAGAAAAACAGACTCACCGTCGACATTCCTGTGATCGGGAACTTTCTCGATCTCAGGACTCCCAGGTTTTAACCATGGTCGAAACCGCAGCCTTGGCCACTGGCTTCAGAGACCCAATCGGGCCAGTTGGTCATGATGTGGCTGAGATTTTTCTCTACCCTATTGACCAGTTGTCATCCAAAGAGGCCAGTTCTTTTTTCAGGACTCTGGTTCTGCCCATGACCTCAGAAGGAGCTGCTCAGTCCGCTGAGCAGTACCCTCCGGTCAGCGACCCAGACCAGGAGGAGCCACAGCACTTCCCAGCTCCCACTGAGATCCCCTGTTGGCACCCCCAGTTGCCGAAGTAGAGTTCTCGGTCCTTCTCCAGTGGGTCGAGCAGCTTCTGCCGTTGTCCGCGCTCCCGCTCTTGACACCACAGGAATCAGCGCTGCCGCTATTCTTCGTCCTCGGTTGAGGAAATGCTTCGACGCAGGTTGCACCGACGCTACGAAGACCTCTTGTGGCAACAGTTGGTGCTGGCCATTCCGAAGCCAACCCAGGCTCCCACACCAGCCATCATTTGGCTGTCGCCTGACAGGCAGACACCGACTCCCCCTGTGGGGTCAGTCAAGACCGTCCCTCCCTTAGCAAAGCTGGTCAAGACTGTCTCAGTTCAGATGAAGCTGGCCTTTCCACTGATCGTGGTGGAGCTGCTGCCAACCAGTGCTCCAACTAAGGAGTCTCGGCCAGCCAAGGGACTTCCCCATTGGCTGTCGGTCGCTCTCACACCTGACTCCGCAGATTGTTGAGGGTGACTCGGGCGGTTATGCAGACTCCTCGGAGTCTGAGGATTCCTCACTGCACTCCCGTTCAGTTGACGTTGAGTCTGTGGGGATCTCTCGATGGAGGAAGGTCCCACTTCCATCATGGGCATCCTCCGCCTCATCTCCGAGTCCATGGGGATGAAACTGGAGCCCATCCAGAAGCAGGCTTGCTATCCCCTCAGAGATCCTGGACAAAGAGGACTCTCTGCAGTCTTTCCCGGTGGCCAAGGCCATTGTCGGACGAGCCCTGGAGCTTTGGCAGTGTCCTGCCCTGTGTCCCCTGCCCAGATGGCCCGCAAATATGCGGTGCCCACCGGCACCCTATTGGGTTACACGGAGCACCCCTTGGCCAAGGGGCTGGTGGACGACATTGTGTTTCGGTGCTTGGGCAGTACCGGGGACATCAAGCCACAGGACAAGGAGTCCAAGAAATCTGACCACGTGGCTAAAAAAGTCTGTGCCTCCTCACTCTACCATCATAATGGCACACTTCTCACATGCCCTCTTGGGCTCTTTGGATGAGGTGACTCCTCACCTGCCTGCAGACCTCCAGACCATGCTCAAACAGGTCCGAGATCAGGGCCGGGCTGTGGCCAAGCAGCAGCTTCAAACGGCTCTGGATCTGGGGGATTCCTGTGCCCGCTCGGCAGTGGCCGCAGTTGCCATGCGCTGTAGGGCTTGGCTGCAGATCTCTGCCTTTACATCAGACATTCAACACAAGCTGGTGAATGTTCCATTCTTGGGCAACGACCTGTTTGGGTTGCCTCCAGCATTTTGAGAAGTCCAGTGCCACCTTGGACTAAGTAACATCCATGCAGAAGGATCCCAAGGGCTTCAGGCAGCAGAAGCTCTTTCGGTCCTCCACTCCTGCTGCAAAACCAGCCCAGCATCAGCTGGGCCAGCAGGCTCAGTCTTGGTGACCCAGGCCCAAGTCAGTGGTCTTGGTGGTCCATAAGCCCTGAGGAAAGGGGCCCAGTGGCTCCTCAGCAGGTCCTCCTCCAAGCCTGCTCAGTGACGGGATGGGGGTGCCACCCTCATGCCCGTCACGCCTCCCCTGGGTGGGTCAGCTCTACCACTTCCTTTCTGTCTAGTCCACTATCACCATGGACAGGTGGGTTTTGGAAGTGGTCAGTCAGGGTCTGCCTCTGGAATTCGAGCAGTACCCTCCAAGCTGAGCCCGCGCACCACGGAAGAACTTGGTATCCGCAGACACTCGGTCAGCTCTTCGAGACCACATAGCTCAGCTCCTCTACAAGGAGGTCGTGGTCAGAGTAGCGGATCCTCTGGAATACCCAGGGTTTGTCTCCAGGTACTTCCTGGTGCCAAAGCGGATGGGGGCTGGCACCCCATTCTAGATGTGCACGACCTGAAAAAGTTCCTCGGGTCACGCACCTTCAGAATGGTAATTCTATCTCAGATCATACCACCTTTAGAGCAGGATGTGATTCTGCTCCCTGGATCTTCAGGATGCATTCTTTCACGTCCCGATCCATCCGTCCCACCGAAGGTTCCTCCGCTTTCAAGCCGAGAGAACCCTCTACGAGTTCTGGGCCATGCCATTTGGCTTCTCCTCGGCCCCCAGGGTCTTTAAATGCATAGTAGTGGTGGCAGCTTACCTGAGGTGCTGAGGGGTCCTGGTGTACCCCTACCTGGATGACTGGCTGATTGCAGGGCCCTCTGGGCAGGAGGTGAAGTGGTCCAGGGACCTGGCCCTTCAGACCTGCACCTCCCTTGGCCTCCTGGTCAACGAGGCCAAGTCGGAGCTCGTGCCCTCGCAGGTGATCAGCTTAATCGGGGCAGAGCTCGACTCTTGCCAAGCTAGAGCCTGATGGACAGGGCGGATGTTCTCTCCTCCATTACCCAATCATTTTGGGTTGGGCAATTACGCCCTGCCCAGAACTTCCTGCGCCTTCTGGGTTACATGGTGGCCTGCACCAGTGTGGTCCGTGGGACCCATTGGAATATGTGCTCCCTGCAGTCGGAGCTGGCCAGCCAGTAGTCTCAGTGCAAAGGTCACATCGACCAGCTGGTCACTGTGATCCAGAAGATGTGGGATGCCCTCCAGTGGTGGCTAGTCCCAGAGCATCTGCAGGAAAGGATCCCGTTTGTCCCTTCTGAGCCAACAGTCATCCTGACAACCGATGCCTCTCTCATGGGCTGGGGTGCCCATCTGGGGGAACACAGAGTCCGTGGCTCTGGACCCCCGAGGAGTTCCAATGGCACATCTACCTGCTGGAGCTTCAGACAGTTCAGCTGGCGATGACTGCATTCATTCCGTATGTTCCGGGTCAAGTGATCCAAGTCCAGACAGACAACACCATGACCGTGTACTACCTCGGCAAGCAGGGTGGGACGCACTCCCTGCCTTTGTGCAAGGAAGCTCTCCATGTTTGGACTCTTGTGCACAGCCTGGAGGTGGATCTCCTAGCCATCCATGTGGCATAAGTCTCCAGTTAGCTAGCGGACACCCTCAACCGGGTAGGCGAGGCGTCTCACGAGTGGTCTTTTCATCCCGAGGTAGTTCAGTCTGTTCTCCCAGTGGGGCACCCCTCAGATGGACCTGTTCGCCTCCAGGGAGAATGCAAAGCTGAGGCTGTTCTGTGCCCACCCCCTTCAGCAGGGTTTGCTGCAGGGGGATGCCTTCTCAAGGCCGTGGACCCCAGGCCTCTTGTATGACTTCCCTTGTAGAGGTATCTAGAGTGGAATCGACCACAAAATGTAATGTTGTCAAATGGAAGGCATTCTCCTTTTGGCATCAGGGCAAGGATCTGGACCTTTTGTCCTGTCCGGTGGCCAGCATTTTAGACTACCTATGGTCCCTCTCCAAAGGGGGACTTTGGTTGACAACCCTTAAGGTGCACCTGGCAGCCATCTCTGCTTACCGGGCACAGGCTGGTCAGCAGTCAGTGGTGTAGGAGAAGGTGCTCTGGTGCTTCTTCAATGGCTTAGATCACATTTCCCCTCCAGTGCTTGAACCACCACCACCATGGGACTTGCTGGTTTTGGCAAAGCTCGTGGGCAAGTCATTTGAACCAATGCACAGGTGTGACATGTTTCACCTGTCCTGGAAGACCACCTTCCTCGTGGCTATCACGTCAGCCAAAAGGATCAGTGAGCCCCAGGTGCTTTCAGTGGAGTCTCCTTACCTGGTCTTCCACAGGGACAGGGTTGTCCTTCACCCCAACCCGAAGTGCCTCCCGAAGATTGTGTCAAGAATTTCACCTTAATCGGGTGATGACTCTTCCAGTATTCTTCCCGAATCACACCTCAGAGGCTGAACACAGGCTCCATACTCTGGACCGGAGGCGAGCACTCACTTATTATAAAGAGCGCAAGACTGGAGTTTGGAGAGAGGTTCGCCAGCTATTTGTCACCTGTGCTGAAGCTGCACCTGGCAGACCTGCAGCCAAGCGGACAATTCACATCCTGCATTGATCACTGCTATAGATTGGCGGGTAGGGAGCCTCCCCGGAGGACTAAGGGCTCATTCCAACTGCCATACCGTTGCATCAGTGGCTGCTTCTTGGGACAGCCCTATCCAGGCAATCTGCAGGGCTGCTACCTGGACGTCAGCACACACCTTCATTTCCCATCACCACATTAACCTCAAGTCAGGCTGGGATGTTGGTTTGGGGGCCTCAGTTCTCCAATCTCTGTTCCATAAATAGGAGGTGTGCACTTTGCCTCCCTCCTCCCGAACTGCTAGGAGTCTGCCAGTAAGCATGGATAGAACAACGTATCTACGTCCCTAGAAACACGTTACTCATCTGTAACAGTAGTTCTATGAGTGGTATATGTTCATCCACACAGATCCACTCGACCTCCCCAGGTTCAGGTGCACAACCTCTACTTCCAGCAGGCAAGATCTGGCCTCATGGGGCGGAGCCAAGGGATATACCACCCGAGTGGGTGGGAGGAGCCAGCTTGAAGACTTTCTGGCACATTTTAAAGGGAAAAGACACTGCTAGTAAGTGTGCATGAACAACATATACCACTCCTAGAACTACTGTTACAAGTGAGTAACCTGTGTTTCGAACAACATGAAGTCTTGCTGTATTCTGACATTATGCAGTTAGCCCCAGCACTTGAACTGCTCCGGAGAGGAAAGAGTTGACTCTGTGCCAGAGCATAGAATGTATAGCTTGAGCTTGGTTCAAGCCTCTGTCTGCTGCACTTTCAAGTGTAACCGTCAGATTCTTTACTCCACTTAACTGTACAGTCGCTCCAGAGAAATCTCCTTCGCTTGTCGTTTCAGTCTCAGTAAAATGTCGGTTTTAAACCTCAAATTTTATTCGGTTTAGATCCCTGTCTGCAGTGCACTAAGTGTTGTAGGTAGTGGACAATAGTTTTCATTTTCTGTGTGTGGAAATTGTAAAAACTTTTCAGCCTGTCCGTCTGGAACGGATTTTTTTTTTCCTTATTCTGTAAAGTCTTTGGTTTATTTGTATTAGTGTGAGATACTGGTCCTTATCGGTTTCAAAAAAACATATTTTTAGATGTTTTTTTCCACAGCCCGTAACTCGGTTGGTAACCAATAAGGGGGTCTTGCCTGACTTTAAAGCTGCTAAAGGGTAAGTGGATAGGATGGCTATGTCTGAGAAACCCAAAAGAAAAACCAGGCCCACTGGGTTTCAGCACTGTAGTGAATGTGGGGATGCCTTTGCTAAGGCAGACCCTCACACCACCTGTGTGTATTGCCTGTGTTCTGACCACCTCGATTCAGACTGCCAAATATGCAAGAATTTCCCGAAGGCCACCCTGGACAAGAGATTGGGTAGGCTTAGAGAAAAGGAGGCCGAGAAGTCCGCTGATCTGGATGGCCAGCCGGGTTCAGTTCTGACTGAACCTGAGGGAGTGCTCACTGACCTGGGCAGTACTTTCTCTGGCAAAAGAAGAGCCGATCCTCAGGGGTCGGTTCCGTCTAAAAGGAAAATAAATCTGCTGGTTCAGATCCAGAACCATCACATCCAACTGCAGAAGAAATTGCCAGGGTGATTAGCATAGTAGAATCGCTCCATTTGGTTCCGGCCGATCCGGCGCCTCTGGGTAGGCACTCGGTTTGGTTGGTACCTCTGGTTCTGGAATATTATCCGGATGATTACTATGAACTGGATTTGGAGGGGGAAGAAGGATGCGATTATGATGGTGTTGGAAGGCCTGGATGAGCCCACTGAAAGGCAGGCAACTCCTTAGAAGCAGCAATCTAGGGGCTAGGGCAGGCCTTTTTACAGGCCTTTGTACCAGGCACAGGCCTCCTGTCCTTTTCTTCAGAGGGAGAGGCAGAAGGGGGATGAGCAGGGCTGCATCCTCCTCTCAGTCCAAGGCTCCTGCCAAGCAGACACACTGATGTGTCAGTCTGGGTCGACTCCCCCTTTCCAATAGGAGGTAGGCTGGCTTACTACTTCCAGGCCTGGAAGTCTGTTACCTCAGACAAGTTGGTCCTGGAGGTAGTAAGCCAGGGACTGGCTCTCTGCTTCAAAAAAATTCCAAAGCTGAGGGTCAGGTCTTTTCCACCTGCAAACATCTCTGAAACCATTGCCCTAGAGGCAAATGTTTCCTCTCTGATGGCTCTCAGAGCCATGGAGAGAGTTCCCACTACACACAGGGGCAAGGGTCTGTACTTCAGATACTTTCTTACCCCAAAAAAGACAGGGGGGTGGTGGCCTATCCTAGATCTAAGATACTTAAACAAGCACTTAATCAAGCCAAAATTCAAAATGGTGATTCTGGGAATAATTCTTCCCTCTCTGAGGCCAGGGGATTGGTTAACCTCCCTGGACCTCAAGGATGCCTATTTTTACATTTCCATCAGATGCTCCCACAGAAAGTACCTCAAGTTCGAACTGCCTTCAGCCCATTACCATTTCAGAGCAGTGCCCTTCAGACTAACATCAGCACCAAGGGTGTTCACAAAATGCCTAGCAGTAGTAGTGGCCTTTCTAAGGAGACAAAACATTTCCATATTTCCATACCTGGATGACTGTCTCATTGTGGGGCAGTCTCCGGACCAAGTCAAGTCACATCTGCAAGTGACCCAACAATTGTTCACTTCTCTGGCATTCCTCCTCAATCTTCCAAAGTGAGTTCTTGAGCCAGTGCAACGCCTGACCTTCATATGGGTAGAGCTGGACACTGTCCAAACAAGGGCTTTTCTTCCTCTGGCAATGGTAAAGGCCCTTACAGATCTGGCTTCTTCCTTTCACCTTCTGGTGTCTTGGCCAGCAAGGCATTTTCTTCAACTCCTGGGCCACATGGCAGCTTCTACTGCAGTGGTACAAGGGGCCAGATTTCAGATGAGGGACATCCAGTTCCACTGGAGGGCTTTTTGGTCTCAGAAAAAAAGATCCTCTAACCAAACAGATTCCAGTGACTCAGACTCTGATCCATGCTCTCTAATGGTGGTTGGATCAGGACAACTTCAGACAAGGAGTCCCATTCATCATCCAGACTCATTCTGTGGTATTAACCACAGATGCTTCTCGCCTGGGGTAGGAAGCTCACTTGGGAGTTCTCACAGCACAGGGAGTGTGGACCCCTCGGGAGTGTCTACTTCATATCAATCTTCTGGAGCTCAAGGCAGTGTACCTGGCTGTACAAGCTTTCTTGGACTCAGTACAGAACAAGGTGATTCAGGTCAGGACATACACCACCATGTGGTACATAAACATTCACGGAGGCACTCGGTCTATGGCCTTGTGCACGGAAGCCATGAAATTATGGTCCATGGCTTATTCTCTACACACATCTGTGGTAACAGTCCATCTCCCAGGGAAGGACAGTGTGCTAGCAGATGGTCTGAGCAGGGTATCTCAGGGCCATCACGAATGCTCCCTGGATGCCCTAGTGTTAAGTGATTTTTTTCTAGATGGGGCACTCCAGAGATGAATCTCTTTGCAGCCCCAGACAATCACCAACTTCCTCTCTTCTGTTGTAGACCCCCAGTCTTGGGCTCAGTCCCTCTGGATGCTCTACTTCTGGATTGGGAGGAGACCTTTCTGTATGCCTTTCCTCTGTTGTTCAAGGTTCTGGTCAAGATAAGGTCACAATCTTGCAAAATGATCCTGATTGCTCCAGACTGGGTCAGGCAGCCTTGGTATCCTCTATTGCTGCCCCTAGCAGTCCATCTCCCCCAATCTCTTCCCAAGAATCACAATCTGCTAACCTCCTCTCGGGAGAATTTGGTACCCCAACCTTCGGTCTCTCAACCTCAAGGCATGGATCTTGAAGAGTTAGAATATGCAAGCCTGCATTTGTCTCAGGGTGTTCTGGATATTCTCAAAGCCTCTTGAAAACCTTCCACCAGAAAAACTTATAACTCCAAATGGAAAAGATTCAGCATTTGGTGTTCCAATAAGTGGATATCTACAGATACTGCTGATTTGGCTACAGTTCTGGATTATATGGTTCATCTTAATGGCTTAGGCCTCAGACCAGCTACCCTGAAAGTACACTTGGCAGCTGTTTCTGCATTTCTGTCAGTGGGGATGCCTTCCTCACTGGCATCTCATCCTGTTTTCTGTAAATTCTTTAAAGGATTGCTCCATACCAATCCTCCTTTTAAGGGTCCTGCTCCTGCTTGGGATCTTAATGTTTGCATTGCTCAGCTTATGCATCCCCCTTTTGAGCCTTTGGCCTCAGCAGAATTTAAGTACTTGACTTGGAAAGCTGTGTTCCTGGTAGCTGTTACCTCTGCCAGGCGTATCAGTGAATTACAAGCTCTGTCAGTGGAGCTTGATTTTATCTCATTCCATAGAGATAAGGTGGTCCTTAGAAGTAACAGGAGGTTCTTACCCAAAGTGGTTTCAGATTGTCATCTGAACCAGTCCATGTCTCTTCCTGTCTTCTTCACTGATCATTCTTCTTCAGGGGAGAGAAGGTTACACAGCTTGGATGTTAAGAGGGCACTTAGCTACTCCACTGAGCGGACTAAGGCACTTAGGTTTGACTGTCCTCAGTTGTTTCTCACTTATGGTGAAGTGGGAAAGGGCAAACCTGCTACTAAGAGGGCTGTTGCCAGGTGGATTCTCTCTTGTATACAATTCTGGTATGAGAAGCTAGACAAAATACCCCTGTCAGGCCTAAGGGCTTATTCGACTAGAGGTATAGCTGCTTCTCTGACTGCTGCCAGAGATATACCATTATTAGAAATCTGCAAAGCAGCCACCTGGAAAACTGTCCATACTTTCACCAAGCATTACTCCTTGGATATCCAGGCTAGGAGTGATGCTCGGTTTGGTACAGCAGTACTGCAGAGCTCATTCCCAAAATGGGTTTGTCCCTCCTCCATGGAGGTACTGCTTGGTAGTCTGCATAATGTCAGAATACAGCAAGACTTCATGTTGTTTGAAGAAAAAATTACTCACCTTAGTAATTGTGTTTCTTCTAATGGAGTCTTGCTGTATTCTGACCTGCCTACCCTCTCAGAACCTGTATTTTGGAAAGTGGACTGGCAGGTTCAGGGGTGCACTTAGCACTCCCCGCTGTATAGAGAGGGGGAGTGGGTTACGTTTATATTGTTTTTTGTAGTTATGTTGTTCACTACCTAGTTTTTTGTTTTGGAGTTCTCAACTTGAGTCTTTTGGGGACCCAAAACATTTGGTTGCCTTTTGGCTAGTAGATTTACAATTTCCACCTAGCAGGTGTAGTTAGTATTAGCTCGTAAGAATCGGACAGTTACACTTGAAAGTGCAGCAGACAGAGGTCTGAACCAAGCTCGAACTCAGCGTTCTGTGCTCTGGCACAGAGTTAACTCTCCTCTCCGGAGCAGTTCAAGTGCTGGGGCTAACTGCATAATGTCAGAATGCAGCAAGACTCCACTAGAAGAAACACAATTACTAAGGTGAGCAATTTTTTTGTTTTTACCCATACTGATGCAGTTGGCTTTAAATCTTTAGTCTGTGTGTTTATCAAAGATGCAGGCAGCATAGCTAGGAACCGCTTTTGGCTTGAAAATTTTCTTGAACATCTTGGTTTTTTTCTATTGTAGTAACTCACAGCAGAGAATTCTGTTTGTTTTATAGACAGAATTTTGAAATTTAAATTGTGCAAACTTGTTTATTTGCTTCATTGTCTTCTGTTTTTAACCCAGATTCCTGTTTTAGGCTGAATGTTTTGCCATTGTACCAGAAATTCAGATATAATTTCTCTAAGGGTGTAAGATACATGTTAAATGTTTTGCTGTTGTGGTTTGCATTTAGCCTGGTGCCTACGTAAGCATATTTTTTGCAACCTCTCCATTAGTTATATCCTCCTCATAGACTTACTCAGGTTGAATTCATTTTCCCCTTTAAAAGCGAGAATCTGTGCCACCACATAAAAGTGCTGCCTTTAACTTGTACTGTAAATGAAAGCAAAAAAGGGCACGCATACCACCACGAGTTCGGACTGACAGTAATTTACTTTCTTACATTACACCACGGACGCTCAAACCCTCTACGTAATGCCTAAACAGCCTCCTCAGGAGGCGATGTTGAAACTACATCAGTTCCTCATATTATAGTGGCACTACCGTGCCTCTATAGTTAAGGTTGCATGGCCACGTCTATGTTAAACCCAATATTTTGCACTTTAATAACTGCAACCATTTGTCCAATTTGCCTGAAATTTTGCATGCGCTGTCTGGTACCATAGATCTTTGGATCTTGCAAGTTTCGTTTCAGTCGGATGTGCAGTTGCAGAGCTGCAGAGTGCCACAAAATGTGAAATTTACCTTTTTTTTTTTTTGGTGCAAATCTTTTGCTCATCTGTAAGTCCGAAACGCTTTGGGGGTGTGGTCTGAAATTGTTTGGGTATATGGGGTCTGGGTCACTGATGTACCTTTTGAAGGTTTGGTGAAAAAATATTAATCCATTCAAAAGTTATACAAGTTTCTCGTTATAGCCTATAGGAAAAAAATATGTCTGCCTCGAAAGTACTTTTGACTTTCATGAAAACACTTTTGACTTTTGCAAATGGATTTTGTAGTGTCGCAAATCCTGCATCTTGTTTTCAATTAGTGACGCAGCAAAAAATGCTACAATTCAAACAATACTGCCTCTTGATAAACACCAACAGTTGTGTTTACCTAATCGGGGCCCAAGGAACACGATCCTGATGTTAGTTTTTTAAACTAATGCTCGGAAATATGTTTTTTCAAGTTTTCCATTAGAAGTGTCTCAAATTTGTGAAAGTTTTGCAAACGTACTTTCATAAAATCTGCGAAAGTACTTTTCAAAAATTGCTGTTTCTAGGGATGTGGATGTGATGTTCTATCCACACTTCCCAGCAGTGTCCTTAACTGCCTCGGCTCGACCCCATGACGCCAGATCTTCCTTTCCATTGGAAGAAGGTTCCCACCTTACCGAGCCCGTTGAGTAGGCCATAGCGCTTAAATTCTTCAGAATTACTTCCAAACAAACTTATGAGTTGTGTCTTCAACTCGATCTTCGATCACGACCGCACTGGACGATAAGTCCGCTCCTGGGTTCACCGGTGCCCTTGCTGGCAGAAGATGTCCAGGACCGACCCGCACGCTACGTGCATCTACTGCCTGGGGCAAGACCACGATCCCCAGGCCTTCAACTTTTGCCATGCGTTTCACCCAGCTGTCCTGAAGGACCGTCTCGGCCATCTTAAATTGGGCCTCCCAACACAATGGAACCTGCTGGCCAAATCCAGAGATGCCCATTGGGTGGTCTCCA
The DNA here is from genome assembly GCA_016271365.2 of Neoceratodus forsteri. Taxonomy (NCBI): domain Eukaryota; kingdom Metazoa; phylum Chordata; order Ceratodontiformes; family Ceratodontidae; genus Neoceratodus; species Neoceratodus forsteri. The sequence continues at coordinate 286,156,975 of CM028138.1, read as the reverse complement.
CGGCTGCGGGGTCCACCGAGCAGCTTGCAGCCTTTGAAGAGGAAGCGGTCCAGGTCTCCTCGGCTTCTGCCCTCATGCCACTTCAGCTGGGCTCGACTTTTATGAGCTCCTTCAAGGAATTGTGCCCGTGTCTGCCGACCTTCAGTCAGGGACCCACCGGCAAATCTAAATCTAAAAAAGAGATTTGCTTTTTTGCTGGTTTGGTGTTGTGTAATTATAATATTCCGAAGTTTAGAAATTTCCTATAGGATGATAACATTGTGGTGCCTATGGTACCTTTCAGTGCCTATATTTTGACAACGGTTTGAGATACGGATTTTTCGCTAAACGCAGCATAGTACACCTTAGTTACACCTTTAGGTGTACTAAGCATGCATGCAGGTTGCTAGGCCATGATTACAGCTGCAGTGGAATTTTTTTCCAGTATTCCTATGGTTACTGAGATATTGTACCATTTGCAGCACAAGGGTTACTTGGAATGTCTTTAGGCCAAAGCTGTGTCTCTGTACTTCTGGGTAGATGGGGCCCTGCGCTCCCACATATGGTTACTGTTATGCAATAATGGGAGCATAGGCTCCTCCATTATGCAGTATTGGGAGCAAAGCAGATGAGGGTTTATTACAGTGTCAACACTAATGGATAGTGTGGGCCCTGTCCTCCCACAAATGGATACCGGTATGGAGTGATGGCAGCAGACCCTGCGCTCCCACAGGGACCTGAGGGTTAATTACAATGTCTCTATTCTTATGGTTACATAGGGTCCCGTATGAAAATCAGAGACTGTTACAGTATGCATGCATGAGAGCACCACAACACACTACAGACTGATGGGAGCAGGCCCTGTGCTCCCACAACCACATAGTAAGATTACTTTTTTCAAAAAGGAGAGAAGGAAAATTCATTGTTTAAAAAAAAAAAAAAAACTCCATTAATGCATCAGGGTTTCTATTACAGTGACAGAAGTCTGGAAATTTTGTGTTAGGGTTACCAGCCGTACCTCACCCCACCCCACCCTCCACACACCAACATGTGCTGGGGTGTGCCTTGGGGTCTTTGAGCCAAACTCTCACCTCACTCTCCTATACTGTACTATTTCAGCTTCCTTACATCTGGAATGGGATGAGAGTTACAGCTGATGACCCCAAGGCACTCCCCCAATACCTGCTGGTGTGTGGAGGGTGGGGATGGTAGTGCGGCTGGTAACCCTAGCACTGAATTTCCAGACTTTTCTCACTGTAATAGAAACATAGACTTTGACAGCAGATGAGGACCGCTTGGCCCACCCAGTTTGCCCATTTCCCTAGCTATTGGATAAGCTGCAGATCCTAGTTTTACCAACATCCTACTTCCTCCCACTAGAAATGCCTTATGTCTGTCCCATGCATTCTTAAATTCCCCCACTGTTTTTGACCCCACCACCTCCTCAGGAAGGCTGTTCCATGCGTCCACCACCCTCTCTAAAAAAATGTTTCCTCACGTTGCCCCAAGTTGTCCATCCTTTGTCTTCAAATTGTGCTCCCTTGTTCTCTGATCGCCGTCCGGTGCAGCTGTTGTGTCCCCTGGTAGTCTAATGGCCCCTCCCCTGTTTTGCAGTCACCATCCCGGTGCTGCCATTATGTCCCCTGGTAGTCTAGTGGTCCCTCCCCCGTTCTTCGATTGTCGTCCCCGTGCTGCTGTTTGTCCCTGGTGACTAATGGTGCCCCCTCCACACTTGTCCGTGTCAGGGCCTTCATGACATTAAGAAAACTGTCCTTTGCTGTTTTTTTTTTTTTCTGGGGGGAAAAAAAAAAACTCTCTTGATGATCAGCACCCCACCCCTACCTCCCGCTGAACACCCACCACCCCACACCCCCCAGTACACTCTCACTCACCTGAACAGGTCCCAGGTATGAGATCCACTCTCCGATCAAAGACACGTCTTGCTGCTGGAACCAGCAACTGCATTATGAAAAATTTAGGTAAATACAGTTCAGTGTATTTCTATGGGGGTTTCAACTTTTTTTTTCATATTCAATTTTCTTGTTTTACTGTTTTCTCCCCTTCCTGGGGTCACGGCATACACTTGCGTAAGTCAGCATCTGGTGACCCCTTCCACCCCACCCCAGACTTGCATCACCGCTCCTGCCGCCTGCGCAGCCATCAGACCGCCACCTGATGGGTACAGGACTATGGAGGAGCAGGCATCCCACCTGGAGGAAATCCACTCCAGCCTCCCCAAAACCGTGACCCAAGGTCGCCTCTAACCGGGAGAATATGGCGCGTGAGGTGTGGCATCCAGCACCCCAACCCTGAGCACCACCAGGCCGGCCCATGAGTGTTTCAATTTTTATGCATGGCACTGCCATTTTTTAATATTTTGACATCAAATTTTCAATGTAGCCTTTTGGGGACCCCGCCTCATGAACAATATGACTGTCGTTCAGCAACTCCTGCCCAAATGCAGTTGCTTGGTCAGTTCCCCATTTGTGCGGGATTTGGAGTTTTTGTCTGCCCCTGTTCATGAGGTGGAATCATAAGAAGGCTATGTTGAAAATTTGGGGTAGAAATATGTAAAAATGGCAAAATTATGCCCATTTGTTGCAGTTTCACTACGCATTCTTGTAACTTTGGACATTTTAAATATTTTTACCCCAAATTTTCAACAGTCTTATTACCCCACCTCATGTATGCCACAGCTGTCATTTTTAAAATTCTGGCCAAAATGTTTTTTTGCACCTGCGGTGCGGAATGGTGTTGCAGTTGCACAGAATTACATTTTGATGGGAATTTGAAAATTTTCTGCACTGTGTACATGAGGTGGGGTAATAAGATGGCTGTGCTGACAACTTGGTCACTGTTGTCCTATAAATGGAAGCGCAGTACCTGGAGGGCCATGCGTTCCCACAGGCAAATATGGATACGATTATACTACCTCAAAAAGTAAGGACATAAATTGCAAAAAAAAAACCACTGTCATAGCTCTAGTTAGGGTTAAACTGGCAAAAGCTGGGAAATGTGGTGTCAGGGTTTCCAACCCTAACACGTCCCACTACCACCCTGCACGCACACCAACAGGCGTTGGGGGTGTGCCTTGGGGTCATCATCCCTATTCGTAGAGAAAGAAAGCACCATGGTATTCTGCAGGCCCTGTTCTGTTAATGGGAAATTCCAATCATGTTGTATGACCTTAAGACGGTCTCTGTGTGGAATGTTCTGTACTAGCAAGACCAATTCTTATTTCTCTGCACACAGTCCCTAAACTTTATGGGTCCCAGGTGAAGGTACATGTTTTCATGTTTGGCAATTGCAATGTAGTTACTTCAAACCCTCCATTGCCATCTCAACAAGCTCTTCTACAAAGAAGGCCAAATGACTGAGATGCAGAAGAGCATGACTCCTGTTAAACACAAATCCCTGCAGACCCCTCCCTTTTGGCTTTCAGGACAGGCACGTCCAGAAGTAGTGGGACATCCATCAAAGTACTTGGGTGGAGAGACAGTTATTCCAGATCTGAATGTATCCACAGACCAGTCAAGGCAAGGAAACACCCCTCGTCCAGATGGCCTGGAAGGCTCCCATGGCAGTACTAATCCTGCTGACCCTCAGGATCCAGAGGATTCTCAGTATCCTGAAGAGGTAAGTGTATGGGTAGAGAATAAAATCAGCCTGCATTTGCTCCAAAGCATATTTCCTTCCTAGTTGAGGAGACCTGTAGAAGGCTGCAGTGCCCATTAAGGGTACTGGCTTTTGAGCAGACTCGATGGACCATGGGGCCTACTCTGCTGACATTTAAGTATGTTAGTATGTACCGGAGAAAATTTACCGCTATGCTGAATGTTATTCCTAGCTTATCCTCCACATGGGGTATGCCTAACGCTTCCTTGAATTTGAACATTTTGCACAGATAAAGATGAGTGGGATAATGTAGAGAAGAAGCAGTTTTATAAATCATGGATGCATTGCTGTCCATTCCTTGGTGTGTTCATCAAAAAATGTGAGGCTTCTCCTGTTATTTTCTGTGGTTGAACAGACCAATTCTTCAAAAGGTGAAGCTACTCTTTCAGACACTAATGATGAGCATCTAGAAGCACACTAACCGTGCATACACTGTATACATGGTTCAGTCTGCAGGTCATGTAAGCCTGGGTTTAGTATCAGAAGCACTGTGTGCATAGGCTATGGCAATAGCAGATGAGGTTTCAGAAGAGTCTCCAAAGATCTTCTTTACTTTTACACATATGGTAACCTTTTTAGGGAATGCCATGGTGAATCCAGTACATGTGTCTGCGAGAGATTGTGCTACAGCAGCTCTTGGGTCAGTTTTCCTGAGAGACTGTTCGGCAGACCACACATCTGAGTGTCACTCGGGCCTTTCACAGGTGCATGTATGTTTGTTTTTTTTGGTTTTTTTAATTTAATTTGCAAATGCAACAATTTTACAGGCAGCAACACATCACTTATTAATACCAGCTAATAACATCACAATACATTACATGTATACTTGTAGCAGTCATATTAGGGGAAAAATAAATGAACACCTTATTCTAGGGACATGGATATGTTGTTCATCCACACTTATTGGCAGGTTCCTTGCCGCTTTAAATCTTGCCGAAAGGTCTTCAAGCTGGCTCCTCCCACCCACCCGGGTGGTAAAACTCTCGGCTCCGCCCCATGACGCCAGATCTTCCTTACCACTTGGAAGCTCAGGTTCCCTCCTTAACGCTCTGCGTATAAGACTGGTTCCTAATCCTTTGAGTTTCGAAAATCAAAAGTTTTTTTTGCAAAAAGACTTCAGTCTTCTCTCCCTCACGGCTGCGATGGACAAATCGACTCCTGGTTTCTGGAGATGCCCCTGTGGGCAGAAGATGTCTCGGACGGATCCGCACTCCACGTGCGTCTACTGCTTAGGCCTTGAGCACGACCCGCAGGCTTGCGACCTGTGCTCTTCTTTTTCGGCCTACGTCCTCGAAGACCGTGCTGCCCGTTTACAGCTGGGGCGTCCTGAGAAAAGATTTCCTCCGGTTAAGTCTAAAGGAGGCCGGTTAGCGGTGTCCGCGGCGGGCTCAGTGGATCAGCTCGGGCAGATGATCGCCCTCGAAGAGGAGGCGGCGGCGGGCAGCTTCTACCTGCTGCGGCATTTGTCCCGCCTCTCGGTGCCTCGTATTCGCTTCTTTTTAAGGAGCTTTGTCTGACCCTCTCAACCCAAAGGTGAGGGTCCAACTTCTTCTGGACCTCTTTCTCGGTCCAAAAGAGCAAAAGTAAGTCTCATCGGCCGGCTCTTGGGGAGCAGGAAGATCCCCTCCTTGTCGGGTACCGTCAACTCGGTCAACCCGTCGGCTCGGCCACTGGCTTCACGGTGTCCCCGTCAGGCCAGTTGACCGAGACTCCCGTCGACGCGGTCGAGATTTTTCTCGACCCGTTGGACGGGTTGTCGGCTGGAGAAGCTGAGAATCCCCTCTCCCCGGTTCCCCTGGTGGGAGTTGAGGGTCCCGTCGGCTCGTCTGTGCCTCCGGTTCCGGAGCCTTCGGTGGAATCGTCCGAACCGAGGGGAGTGCCGATTCCCGACACCTCCCCGCACCGTCCTCGGCCTAGCCGAAGTTCTCGGTCTCGGACATCTTTGCGGTCCAGCCGTTCCCGCCGTCATAGGCGGTCTCGGCACCGCGGCAAGCGGCGTTGCCGCTCTTCCTCTTCCTCCTCCTCCTCGGACGAGGGGAGGCTTCGGCGCAAGCTGCGTCGATGGTATGAGGACTCATGTGCAACAGCTCCTTCTGACGGGAATAAGCCGACCCAGTCGTCTTCCCCGGCCATTAAGTGGCTGTCACCGGAGCAGCCGAAACAACCCCTCGTTGTAGCCGAGGAGCCTGTTCCCAGGCCGGTTGTTCGGCCAATTCCAGCTGCCCCACCGATTCCGGTGGAACCTCCGCCTCCACAGCCGTTATTTGGGGCTCCGACCAAAAATTCTCGGTCGGCTCAGGGACTGCCCCATAGGCTGTCTGTCACCCTCATTCCCGATAGACCTCGGCAGATGGAGGGTGGCTCAGGCCCGAGGCAGCTCTTTGAGGACTCTTCCGAGTCCGAGGATGATTCCTCCCTTTTCTCCAAGCGAATGGACTTGGAGTCCTCAGGAGGACAGTCAGTGGACGACAGCCCTTCGTCCTTCCTAGGATTGCTCCGGCTCATCTCGGAGTCCACCGGGATGAAGCTCGAACCCATTTCTAAGGGGCCAGGTATCCCCTCACGGAGATTCTGGACCGGGGATTCCTCACGGAGCCTTTCCGGTGGCGAGGCCATAGTGGGTCCAGCCTGAGCTTGGCAGCCCCTGCTTCCTGCCCTGCGCCTTGGCCAGGATGGCCAGGAAGTATCGCGGTCCCTACCGTTCCCTGTCCGGTTTTGGAACACCCTCTGCTGAGGGGTTGGTTACCGACAGCGTTTCCGCGCCCGAGACGCACGAGGATGTGGACAAACCTCCCGACAAGGAATCCAAGAAATTGGATTATGCCGGGCGAAAAGTCTATGCTGCGTCCTCTCTCGGCCTTCGCCAGGCCAGTACGGCCGTCCTCATGGCACATTTTTCTCATGCCCTGTTGGGCTCCCTGGATGAGGTCGTCCCTCATCTTCCCGTGGATCTGCAGACTACGGTCAGGCAGGTGCGGGACCAGGGCAGTGGCCAAACAGCAGCTCCAGACTGCTTTAGACATCGGGGACTCAGGTGCCAGGTCTGTGGCGGCCGCAGTGGCCATGCATTGTCGGGCTTGGCTAAGGATATCCACCTTTACTTCAGATACCCAGCACAAGTTGGCGGATGTTCCCTTTTTGGGGACTGACCTCTTCGGCCCTGGGGTGGAAGGTCACCTGCAGAGGATCGAGAAGTCCAGTGCTACCTTGGACTCGGTCTCTTCCGCCCAGAAGGACAAAGGCCGCAAGCCACAGCCTAAGCCCTTTCGTCCTTCTGCGCCCGGTCCAGCAATGTCAGGGCCAGCAGGCTCGGGCTTGGCATCCCAAACCCAAGCCGTCGGCTTCCTCCAACAGGAAGCAGGGAGGTAAAGGCCCAGGAGGTCCCTCCGCCAGTCCCTCCTCCAAGCCTGCCCAGTGACGGGCTGAGGGGTGTCGCCCCCATCCCTGTCACCTCACCCTGGTCCCCTGTGGAGGACGGCTCCGACACTTCCTTTCTGCCTGGTCCGTTATTACCACGGACAGGTGGGTACAGAGGTGGTGGGAAGAGCCTGCCTCTAGAATTCTGAGCAGGCCCGCCCCTTCAGAGCCATCGCACCTTGGGGCCTCGGGTCTGCAGCCTCATTGTTGGCTGCTGTCAAGCGACATCGCTCTCCTCCTCCAAAAGGAGGTGATCAGGGAGGTAGCGGACCCCGACCGGGGTTTGTGTCGAGTACTTCCTGGTTCCAAAGCGGACGGGGGCTGGCTCCCATTCTCGACCTACACGACCTGAACAAGTTCCTAAGGTCTGAACCTTCAGGATGGTCACTCTGGCGCAGATAATACCATCTCTGGAACACGGCGTGTGGTTCTGCTCTCTGGACCTGCAGGGCCAGCGTTCTTTCACGTCCCTATCCGTCCGTCACATCGGAGATTCCTTAAGCTTTCGGCGGAGGATCCTCTTCGAGTTCGAGCCATGCCCTTTGGCCTGTCTTCAGCTCCCAGGGTCTTCACCAAATGCATTGCAGTGGTGACAGCTTCCTCTGGCGCCCGAGGGGTCCGGTGTACCCTTACCTGGACGATTGGCTGATAGCAGCCCCCTCCAGACAGGAGGTGGAGCGGTCCAGAGATCTGGCCCTCCAGATTTGCTCTCAAGTCAGCCTTCTCATCAATGAGGCCAAGTCGGAACGCGAGCCGAAGCAGGTGATTCTGTTTATCAGGGCAGAGCTCGACTCTCTTCGAGCCAGAGCACGGCTCCCGGCGGACAGGGCTGAGGTTCTTACCTCCTTTGCCCAATCATTTCTGGTTGGGCAATCGCGCCCTGCCCGGGACTTCCTGCGCCTCCTGGGTCTCATGGCGGCCTGCACCAGCGTGGTCCGTTGGGCACGCTGGCGCATGCGCCCCCTTCAGTGGGGACTGGCCAGCCAGTGGTCACAATGCTGCGATCCATTGGACCAGCTAGTGGTGGTGACCCAGGAGATGTGGAACGCTCTCCGTTGGTGGACCATTCCATCTCATCTGCAGGAGGGTATCCCGTTTGTCCGCCCCGAGCCGACGGTCTTTCTATCGACCGATGCCTCTCTGATGGGTTGGGGTGCCCATCTGGGGGAACACTGAGCGCACGGCCTCTGGTCCCCGTGGGAGTCCCGATGCCACATCAACCTGCTGGAGCTCCGAGCGGTCCGCCTAGCTCTCACCGCCTTTGCTCCGTTTCTTGAGGGGTCAAGTGGTCCGAGTCCAGACGGACAATACCACGACCATGTACTACCTAAACCGCCAGGGCGGGGCCGCGCCCATGCTTCTATGCAAGGAAGCCTCCAGACGGTCACTCGTCGCAGCCTGGAGGCGGATCTCTGGCCATTCATGTGGCAGGAGCCTCCAACACCCTGGCCGATGCCCTGAGCTGGATAGGGGCTGCATCTCACGAGTGGTCTCTCCTGCTGGAGGTAGTACAAGATCTGTTCTCTCACTGGGGCACACCTCTGGTGGACCTGTTTGCCTCAGGGAGAGCGAAGCTGAGGCTGTTTCATGCCCGCCCCCCTCAGCAGGGCTCGCTGCAGGGGATGCCTTCTCGAGGCCGTGGATCCCGGGCCCTTCCACGCCCCCGCTTCCCTTGATTCACAAGGTGCTTCTCAAAGCAAGGAGGGACAAGGCGAGGTGATTCTGATAGCCCCAGACTGGCCCCGCCAGTTCTGGTACCCAGCCTCAGCTCCAGGCTCCCGAGGCAGCTTCCAGCTCGCCCGGACCTGCTCTCAGTCAGTCAGGGGAAGGTGTTCCATCCAGACCTTCAATCCCTGCACCTGACGGCCTGGTTCCTGAGCGGCTAGAGTTCCAGGCCTTGGGTCTTTCCGACGAGGTCCTCAATGTTGTTGAGGTGTCCCGTAAGGAGTCGACCAGGAAATGCTATGCCTTCAAATGGAAGAGATTTTCCATTTGGTGTCAGGGCAAGGGCTTGGACCCTTCCTCCTGTTCTTTGCAAGCATTCTGGACTATTTATGGTCCCTTTCTAGTCAAGGGCTTAGGTCGGCGACCCTAAAGGTGCACCTAGCAGCATCTCTGCTTACAGGCGCGGGCGGGGGCAGTCGGTGGCGCAGAGGAGGAGAGGTGGTCTGGCGCTTTTTCAAAGGCCTTGATCACATTTCCCCTGCGATTAGAGAACCTCCACCTCCATGGGATTTACTGCTGGTACTGGCAAAGCTCATGGGCAAGCCATTCAGACCAATGCACAGGTGTGAACTCTCTCACCTGTCGTGGAAGACTGCCTTCTTGGTGGCTATCACGTCAGCCAGAAGGATGGGGAGAACTCCAGGCGCTCTGCATTGAGTCTTCTTACCTGGTCTTCCACAGGGACAAGGTTGTCCTGCGCCCCCACCCGAAATTCCTTCCGAAGGTGGTGTCAGAGTTTCACCTTAACCAGGTGTTGACTCTGCCGGTGTTTTACCCCAGTCACACCTCGGAGGCCGAATACAGGCTCCATACTTTGGACCCTAGAAGGGCGCTCGCTTATTATAAGGAGCGCACGGCTGAAATTCGGGGAGAGGTTCGCCAGCTGTTTGTCACCCACGCCTGAAGCCGCACCTGGCAGACCTGCAATAAGCGGACAATAGGCAGGTGGGTCACCTCCTGCATAGATCTCTGCTATAATTTGAGGCATGGAGCCTCCCAGAGGGATAAGAGCTCATTCTACCGTCATACTGCTGCATCGGTGGCTGCTTCCAGGGACGTCCCTATCCAGGAAATCTGCAGGGCTGCTACCTGGAAGTCAGCACACACCTTTATTACCCATTACCACATCGACCTTGAGTCACGCCGGGATGCTGGTTTTGGGGCCTCGGTTCTCCAGTCTTTATTCCCTAAGTAGGGGTGTCTTGCCTCCCTCCTCCCGGAGAACTGCTAGGAGTCTGCCAATAAGTGTGGATGAACAACATATCCATGTCCCTAGAAATACAGGTTACTCACCTGTAACAGGAGTTCTAGGAATGGTATATGTTGTTCATCCACACGACCCACCCGGCTTCGACGCACAACCTGAGCTTCCAGCGGGCCAGATCTGGCATCATGGGGTGGAGCCGAGAGTTTTACCACCCGGGTGGGTGGGAGGAGCCAGCTTGAAGACCTTCCGGCAAGATTTAAAGCGGCAAGGAACCTGCCAATAAGTGTGGATGAACAACATATACCATTCCTAGAACTCCTGTTACAGGTGAGTAACCTGTATTTACTTCAGTGTCCAGAGAATCGTAATTAACTCATTTCAAGTTCAGTCTGTGATCCATTCAAATCAAATCAGGCATAGCACGGTGAGCCCTCCACTTTCCCTCCCAGATTTTATTCCCATTAAAATTCAAGGAGCATCACAGATCACATCCCGAGTATCTTTTCAGTGCAAAAGAAGAGCAAAATTACGTGTTCAGAACATAGCTTAAGATACAAAATCATCAGAATGATTTAGTTGGTATGATAGCCACTTTTGCCATCGTACATCAAATTTTAGTTGCATATATTTCACTTACAAAATAAATGGACAGCGTCATCTAACAGATTTAAGTCAGTGTTCACTAGGTTTTGTCAGCCAAGTGTCTTCAGATTTTAGGTCTGCTGATGGCTGCAGTAGATGGTTCCTTGGATAAGAAAGCACGTGAGACCTCACCATGTCTTCCTGCTATCTCACTGGTCACCAGCATTAGAACAGTAACAAACACCGTTCTGTCTCTCGAGGTCAGTCATTGCAGTGGTGGGAGAACCTTTAAACATTTTTGAAGGGGTCCCCATTAGCCCTGTCACAGCAGCTCTTTCTGACTATCAGTGCCAACCTGACAGGCTGGGGCAGTGCTGGACCTGATTCAGGTCCAGTGGGTACAATCCCTGGAGGAGCAGCAACTCCAAATAGTCTCGGTACCAGAGCTGTCTTAGTGATGTTGAGGTACTTCAGGACAGAGTTCAGCAGGATTTGATCTAATCCAGCAGTGTAGAAACAGTCACTTAATCAAAAAGCAAGATGATGCTGAGAGAAGTGTAGTCCCGTCTACATTGGGCTGAAACCAGTCTGGAGTCTTGCCAGTAGTTTGTCTGTCAGAACAGCTCAACTCTCAATGAACTGGCTCAACCACCAATGAGTTTATCTGAGAGAATGGTCCCTAAATTGGGAGTCATTTCAACGTTTCTGCCTCGGATTCAGATATATATGGGTTTACTGTTGTTCTGTATGTGTCCCTGAGGAGGCGCTGTTTTGGCGCGAAACCGGTCGGACATTTTTTTGTCTTGAGCTGATCTTGCCTTGCATGGCGCTACTGCATTTGACATGTTGTGCAATTTCTGTTTTGTAAGTCATAATACAGTCTATATTGTGTGAAGTGTTGGTGCCGTGTTTTTTCTTGTTTAATATATTGTTCCACTACACAGGCACGACTTAAATTTGGAGCCGCTATTTTTTGTTATTTTGTTGAACTCCAACTGCCACGTTTCTGCCTACTCCTGCAACTTAGGTCGTGCTGCAACCCCTTCCACCCCTCCACATCATCAACCACAGCTCCCATCGTGGTATCATCTGTGAACAGACTGATCCTGCTCCGGATCCTATGTGAGATATCTGCAATAAAAATCCCAAACTGCACCAGTCCCAGTACCGATCCCTGTGGTACCCCGCTTCTCACCGCTCTCGGTGACGAGAGGTCCCCCACCACCACCACCCTTTGCTACCTTCCCTTTAGCCAGTTTTTGATCCATTTCATGGTTTTTGGTCCCACCCCCACATATTCCAGTCCCCCAACCTCCCATGCAGCACTGAATCAAAGGCCTTGCTGAAGTCTAAATACTGGACATCCACTGCATGACCCTTGTCCAGTTCCTGCGTCACCCAGTCGTAGTACTCTGCAAGGTTTGTCTGGCAGGATCTACCCACTACAAACCCGTGCTGTTGACCATCCTGGAGACCATTTTCCTCCAAGAAGCTCACTAGCCTCTCTTATAGGATGGTCTCCATGAGCTTTCCCACAAGCGATGTGAGGCTCGCTAGCTTATAGTTTCCTGGTTCATCCTTTTGCCACTTTTGTGGATGGGCATCACATGGGCCATTCTCCAGTCCTGTGGTGCACATTCCATGTCCAGGGAGGTATTGAACAGGTTGGCCAGTGGTCCTGCCAAGACCTCTGCCCAACTCCCTTAGTGCCCTGGGGTGAATGCAATCGGATCCAGGTGCTTTGTCCACCCTTAATGTCCTCAACCCATCTAGTACCCTGCTGTCTGTAATCCCTACATCTGTCGTCTCCTCCCCCCACCCCCTCACCTGGGGTATCTGCGCCCCCCCCACGTGAATACAGAGCAGAAGTATTCGTTTAGTGCCTCTGCCTGCTCCACCCCTTTCTCCACTCGCCCCCCGTCCTTCCTAATCCTCACCAGCTGATCCTTGCTCCTCCTCCTCTCCCTGATGTAGCGGAAGTAGTCCTTTTTTCCACTTTTCATTCCCTGTGCCAGTCTCAGCTCCCTGGATGCCTTGGCCACCCTGACCAGTCTGGTAACCTCCCTGGGCTTCTCCATGTACGAATCCTTATCTTCACTCTCCCCGATTTTCTGTACTGTTGAAATGTTGCCCTCTTGGCCCTGACCCCTTCCACAACCTCCTGTGTCAGCCAACTGGGTTTCTTTGCCCTTCCTTTCTTGCTTGTCTTCTCAGTGCAAAACTCTGTAGCCTCCATCAGCCCTTCCTTTATGATACCTATTTGTGGTCTGCATCCATGTGTGGTTGCATATCTGCCAGATGCCTACCTAAAATTTCCCCCATCTTCTTAAAGTCCACCCCTGAACTCAGTCACCCTTGTACCTGTGCCCCGTTTCCCTTCCCATGTTGAGCGTGAACCACACCAAATAGTAGTTCCTCCACTTCCAGATTCCTTACAGCTTCCCTGTTATCCAGTACAAGGTCCAGAGTCCTTTCTAACCGAGTCTGCCCCGGATCAGCTGTGTCGGGAAGCTGTCTTGAAATGCTTCTAACAGGCCCCACTCCACTCCCAGTAGGTTGATGTCCCCCACCACCACTGTGCTGCCCTTCCTACAGACCTTCCTAATTTGTTCAGGTAATTCCCTATCCAAGTCACTTCCCTGAGCTGGTGGCCTGTACACCACCCCCATCTTCAGTGTCCTATTCTTTGCATCTTGGAACTGCATCCATAGTGCTTCTGTCCTCCCCTTCCTCCCTGAAGCAGTTTTATCCCGTCACTTACATAGAAACATAGAATTTGATGGCAGATAAGGACCACAGTCTGCCCATTTCCCTACCTAATGGATAAGCTGCAGATCCTAGTTGACCAACAGCCTACTTTTTCCTACCCCCCCCAGAATTGCCTTATGACTGTGCCATGCATTCTTGAAATCCACCACTGTTTTTGACTCCACAACCTCCTCAGGAAGGCTGTTCCATGCATCCACAGCCCTCTCTGTGAAAAAATACTTCCTCACATTACCACTGAGGCATCCCACCTCAGTCTTCAAATTGTGCCCTCTTGTTCTTGTACACCTCTTTTTCTGAAAGATGTTACCCTCTTGAACTTTGTTGATTCCCTTCAGGTACTCGAAAGTTTCTGTCATGTCTCCCCTCTCCTTCCTTTCCTCAAGGCTATACATATTAAGCTCCTTAAGTCTCTCTTCATACATCTTCTGGTGCAGACCCTGCACCATCTTAGTTACCTCCTCTGGACCGCCTCCATCCTGTCTATGTCTTTGCGGAGATTGGGTCTCCTGAACTGCACGCAGTACTCCAGATGGGGTCTCACCAGCTGTTTGTACAGAGGGATAACAACTTCCTGTTTTCTACTGGTGATGCTTCTCCCATTGCACCCTAGTATCCCCAGGTCTCCTTACTGCCCTCTCACATTGCTTGCCCACCTTTAGGTCATCAGATATGACTACCCCCAGGTCCCTTTCCATTTTTGTTGTTATTAGTATCTCACCCCCATTGCGTAGTCTTCCCCTGGGTTTTGTTTCCCAGGTGGCATTACTTTGCACTTCTTAGCATTGAATCTAAGCTGCCATACATTTGACCATTCCTCCAGCCTTGCCAAGTTCCTTCTCATCCTTTCCACTCCACCTTGTGTATCAACTTTGTTGCAGATCTTTGTGTCGTCTGCAAAGAGACATACTTTTCCTTTCAGTCCCTCTGCAGCGCCGCTTATAAAGACATTAAAGAGGACCGGTCCTAGTACTGAACCCTGTGGTACCCCACTAGTAACCCCACTTTCTTCAGAGTAGACTCCGTTTACTGTTACCCTCTGTGTCCTGTTCTCTAGCCAATTTTTTACCCAGGCTACCAACTTGGGACCCACTCCCAGGCTGGTCAACTTGTATATTAATCTTTTGTGCGGGACTGTGTCAAGTGCCTTGCTAAAGTCTAGGTAGGCCATGTCCACAGCCCCTCCTTGATCTACTACTTTGGTCACCCAGTCAAAGATATCTATTAGATTCATCTGACATGACCTTCCCGCTGTGAATCCATGCTGCCTTAGGTCCTTTGCCCCTCTGGCCTCTAGGTACTCAACAGTTCTTTCCTTCAGAAGAGATTCCATCATTTTCCCAATCACTGAGGTTAAACTAACAGGTCTGTGGTTTCCTGCTTCTGCCCTGCTCCCACTTTTGTGAAGTGGAATAACATCTGCCCTCCTTCAGTCCTTGGGAACCACCCCATCCTCCCATGATTTGTTAAAGAGGGTAGTCAGTGGTGTCACTAGTTCTACCCTTAGTTCTTTTAGAATTCTTTGATGAATCCCATCAGGCCCAGTTGCTTTGTCCACCTTCAGTATTAAGAGTTCTTTCAAAACTCTTTCTTCTGTGAATGGGCTGGTATCAACCCCCATATCTATAGTGTTTCTATTGTTTGGTTTAGGTACCTCCCCCTCTTCATTTGTGAATACTAAGCAGAAATATTTGTTTAGTATCTCTGCCTTTTCTCAGTCACCCTCTGTCCACCACCCCCCTCCCCATTATTAAGCCTCACTATCCCTTCCTTGGTCTTCCTTCGCTCCCTGATGTACCTATAAAAGGTTTTATCCCCCTTCTTAACTGAGTTGGCTGTGTTTTCCTCGGTTTGGGCCTTTGCTGTTCTGACTGTCTTCCCTGCTTCCTTTTGCTTTAATTGATACAATTTTCTGTCCTGCTCCTTCTGTGATTCCTTGTACTTACTGAATGCTTTCTTTTTCTCCCTAACCTTCCCTGCCACCTCCTTTGAGAACCATAGTGGTTTCTTACATTATTTTGTATTGTTTATTTGCTTCACACAGAGGCTTGTTGCCTCTGTGATGGCAGTTTTTATTATTTCCCATTGTTCTTCCACCCCTCCTTCCTGCCCATTTGCTAGTGCATTCCTTAGGCATTCACCCATTTTGGCAAAGTCAGCCCTCCTGAAGTCCAGTACCTTTGCCTTTGTATGGCTTGACTCTACTGCTATGTTTATTGTGAACCATACTGTTTGATGTCACTAGTTCCCAGATGGCTACCCACTGCTAAATCTGTGATCCTCTCACCATCTCCATTTGAGAGTACCAGGTCTATATTGCTCCCTCTTGAATGGGTTCCAGTACTAGTTGTCTAAGGCATGCCCCCTGTAGGGCATCTAGAATGACCCCACCCTTAGAAATGGCTGCTGCAGATGTACTCCAGTTAACATCTGGCATATTCAGATCCCCCATCAGCAATATCGCCACCCCCCCCCCCCCATTTCCCCTTGGCCCTATCCTTTTTGAATAACCTGAACCCCAGGATCATCATATCCCAGTCCTGGTACTGGGTGGCCCACGTCTTTGTGATGGTCCAATATCCACCCCCTCTACCGCCAAGAGAGCCTGTAACTCTGCTGTTTTATTCCTTAGGCTTCTTGCATGCAGTGAAACCACCCTCCAGCCTGTCTTCTCTCTTTCCCTACCCCTATTCCCCCCTTATCCCTCCCTGTGCCACTTCCCCACTGCCTTTTCCCTTGCTCATGGTGGTTCTCAGAAAGACCCATCGATCTTACATTGGTTCATTCTGTAACTTTTTTATACTGTTCCCAGCAACTACCAAGTGTCTGTTTCCAAGGTAACTTTGGTTATATGGATCAGAACATGTACTATATAGCAATGGTCTGCACTATGGCAAAATTAAAACTTGACAGCTTTAATCAAAACACATTCAACCAGGGCTGTGGCGGTCTTTTGGTTAGAAAAGCAAGAGGCCTCCATGATTGACTTGAGCAAGGCAGGAACCTGGTATTACATAGACTGATGGCAGGAGCCCAAAAGTACATCTAGTCTGCCCTTTACTATAATTAGCTCACCCCACTGATCTACTGTCCTAGTGGGTGGATCCCCCCCGATATCCCAGCATACAGTTCCATACTGCCACTCTTATACGAACATGTGATGAAGTCAGCAGAATAAGGTCAGCCTGCTCATATTGCAGGGTCCTCAGCTCAGCTACTGACCCTGCCCCCCTGACCAGCCCCTCCCCTCTGTCCACCCCTTGACCCTTATTTCCCCTTAACTCTGCCCCAGCCTTTCTTGAAGCTGCCCACCATATTCAGTGAAACCATCACCACAGGAAGGCTATTCCAGCCCACAACCACCACCCTCTCTGTGAAGAAGTGCCTCCTAACCCCCCCAAGTTGAGACTGTGTCACCTCATGTTGCAATGCCTGCTGAGCTTGAAGAGACCCTTCTTGTTCACCCTGTTTATTCCTTTAAAATACTTGAAAGTCTTAATCGTGTCTCCTCTCTCTCTCTCTCTCACTCCCTCCCCCCTTCCCCAGGGAGAACATGTTCAGGGCCTCCAGCCTCTCATCGTGCATCCTACTGTGCTGACCCCTGATCAACTTGGTAGCCCTCCTCTGGACGGTCTCCATCAGATTTATGTTCTTTTTAAGGTATGAGCACCAGTACTGCACACTGTACTCCAGGCGTGGCCTCACCAGTAATCTGTACAAGGGCAGTATTACCCACTGCTGATCCCCCTGGCAGTGTAGCCCAACATTTTATTTGCCTTTGCTGCTGTTGCTTTCCTACATGGCTTGGAGTGCTTCAGATCACTAGTGATTATCACTCCCAAGTTCTTCTCCTCTTGGATGCAGCTACCTGGACCCAGCCCCCACAAAAGGCTGTACTCAGTCCTTGGGTTCTTGGTTCCAGTGTGCATAACCTTGTACTTCTTTACATTGAAGCCAGATTCCGGACCACTTCTCCAGCTTTTCCAGATCTTCTCTTAGGTCCTGTACCCCTTCTGCTGTATCTACCTTCCTACAGAGCTTGGTGTCTTCCATGAACAGGCAAATTCTTTCCCAGTGCCATCCCCAGTATCATTGATGAAGACATTGAAAAGCACCAGTCAGAGCACTGAGCCCCATGAGACCCCACTGGTGACCTCTCTGGTGCTGGAGAGCTCATCTCCCACCACCACTCTCTTGGTCCCGCCCTGCAGCCTGTTTTCTACCCACCCAATCAACTTCTTGCCAACCCCTAGATCCACCAACTTTTGATCAACCTCCTTTGTATCCCATTTCCTAGGCCTAACCATGTTTAAACCAGTTATGGGTTTCTGCCCCCACTACTTCAACCAACAATATGTTCCAAGGATTCACAACTCTGTCAGTGAAGCAGAACTTCCTGAAGTGTTTCTTTTCCTTCGCAACTAACAGCCTCCATTCATATCCCCTAGTGACTGCGTCCCGGTTTCTTAAAAATATGCCCCCTCTCTTTAGCTTGTTTGTACCCCTAAGAAACTAGAAACTTGTATGTTTCAATCATGTCTCCCCTCTCCTGTCTCATCTCTAGAGAATACCTATTTAGGTCCTCCAACCTTTCTTCATAGGATCTACCCTGGATCATCCGTATCTTTCCTCAGATAAGGGTTCCAGGATTGGGCACAATACTCTAGATGTGGCCTCACAAACCATAGAAGGTGTCGGCAGAAAAGGACCTCTTGGCCCACCTAGTCTGCCCTAGTTACCCTGTCCACTCCCTATCCGCTGTCTACTCTTATCACCTTGACCTAATCTGTCACTGATCCCCCACCCTTCCTTTTTACTTCTATGATCCCACTGTGTCTATCCCATGCTTTCTTGAATCCCATAATTCTTTCTGAGGCTCTGTATAGTAGCAGAATCACCTTGCCTCCTGCTGTTAGATCACCTCCCTGTGTAACCTAGCATTCTCAGAGCTTTGGTGTATGGTTTGATACATTAACTTGTTTAAGGGAGTTACTAATTACATGACCCCCTAGATCTCGCTCTCTCTTCTAATGTAAACACCAAATCTTCCTGGGCTAAAAGTCTTTCACCATTCATTCACACTAATGGGACTATGCTGGAAACGCTAGGACCCAGTGGGAGCCAAAAATCTTCAGGAAGGCTGGCACCGAGGTAGGACCGCACATGCGTGGCACCGCAAGGCTGGTTCATGCCTGTATGGGCTATCTGGGCGTCGATCCTCCAACTGCCTCAGTTCCTTTTCTCCCGCCGTCGAGTGTATTTCATTGACGATGCTCGCCCGCCAGGAGTCAAACTTCTCATCTATACAACAGCAGCTTTTAGTCATTCAGTTCATCTATTTTAAATGCCTTTCTTTAAAAAAAAACAAAAGAAGTAGAAGAAAGACTGTTTCAATAACACTAGGGATTCCTCTTCAGAATGCTGCTCCAAGGGGGGGGGGGTGCCGACCATGGGCAGTCCGGTGTCCAGGAGGGAAGACAGTCCTCTTGTAGACATAAAGAAGCGGGCCATTCTCAATCCAAGTCGGGAACCCAGCACTGCTTGACCTCAAGCTCTTCCCCTTCCCATTAGAAGAGGAAGAAATGGTACCCCTCATGGTCGCCCTCTGGTATGTCTGTCAGGGAGTTTCCGGTAGTTGAGAGCCCACCAGGGCCCTCTGTGTCCCTTGTGGGGGTTCCAGTGGACAGTTTCATCTTTGGTCAGCTCTTTAGAGCAGTGGGTTCAGCACTGACTCATTTACCCTTGCCGGTGGTTCTGGTGCCGCGGCCTTCGGGCTTTGGTGCCGCTGGGCCATGGCCAGGGTTTTTGGTTTGGGATCTGCGTTCAGTGCCTTCTCTGGTGCTGACACTGTCTATGTTGATCTTCTATGCCTACCTCCCTCACTCTTCCCCGAAGGGGCCAGCACAGGTACCACTCCTCTACTTCCTAACAGGGATGGCCATTCTCCAGGCCCCTTGGCTTCAGTGCCGTCAACTTAGGTGCCACGTGCAGCATTATCGCCTTCTGTGCGGCGGTATTGTGCTTAGTGACTTCGGTGCTACATGTGGCACTGTTTTCTTAGCGCTGCATTGGGGTCTTCTGGGGCTGGCTTGTTTCCAGACCCAGGTGCCCTCCAGTCTACCTCTTGCCCAGCTTGGCATTGCTGGGTCATTTCCTGTTTCTATGGGGCAGATGTGGAGCATAACGAGTCTGATCTGGACCTCAGCATTCTGACACTGGTAAGATGACTTGCTTAAGAGCCTGGACGTGAACTCCTCATCCCAACTGAACTCTGGTTGAAGCCATGTCTTTTCAGTCTCTCCTTAGGACATGGGTTATGACCTGGCTCAGCAGACCTCCGATGTAGACTCAGGGGGGCCTTTGCATCTCGAGTTTCCCCATACTCAAGAACATTGTGCCCTCTGCCCATTCTCCTTGACATGTTTTTGTATGCGGTGTGGGGAAGGCCAGCTCTGATTCCTTTGATGCCCCTCCCAGGGAGGGACACTTTTTAGCTTACAACCCTCTGCAGATAGTACGGTTGTCAGAGCAGAGAATGACGAGGCTGTTCTTCCACAGGAGTCCACAGCTCATCCTATCAATAGGGAATCTTGCAAGTTTGACACTTGGGGAAACGAGTAGTGGCTGCTGCAAAAGCTCTGTGGAGGCCTACGACTCTGCCTTCAGGGCAGCTACTGCTGGGGTCTGTGTCAGGTGACTCTCCTTACTTAAAACATCAGGATTTTCTAATGATTCTCATGTAGCTGCTTTCAGAACAGCTGGGCCAGCTACTTCCGCCCCTCAAGGGTGCTGAAACCCCGTTGTCAGTGTTGCAACAAGCGGTCCTGTGAGGTGGGGACCGAGTGGTCTTTGAGGAGTTAAACCCCATCAGCCGCGAAGAAAATGAAGTTCAAGGCACAGGGCCCAAAAGCACCAAATGCCACTCTTTGAGACATTAGTCCAGGTTCCATCTCAGCTGCCTCAGGTGGAACTTCACCCTGCGGTGAGAGATTGTCTGACTCACTGTCAACCTATGGCAGTCTATAACAATAGACAAGTGGGTCCCCTGGATTTTCTGGAAGGGGTACTCCCTCAGCCTATCGGAGACTTCCCTGAAGGTCTCTCTCCCCGCCCTCAAGCGGCAGCACAGTCTCCCTATTTCACAGTCAGATCTTCTCACCTCAGCGATTCAGGGCCTTCTTCATAGCCTTCTGGTCCCTAAAAGAACCAGTCAATCAAACTTTATTTAACCATGCATTTACATAATTGAGCAAGCTCATTTTCAAGATGGTCCTGGACACATAGGACACATTCAGTAACAAGAACTTAATTCATGCATGACAGACATTAATACAGAGTAATACAAAATTTAAGTCAGTAAGCATTTAAGCTTGGCATTGATGGCAAATGGTCATGTAGGCAATTTAGCATATACTGGAACTTAACATGATACAGGGGGAGGAGAGGGAAGGAGGGAGACACAGAGGAGTTTGGGGGAGTAAAACAAGACCATGAGGGAGAAAGAGGAGGGCAACCTAGCAAGGTGGAGGCCCCCAAGGAAGCTAGTTAGGGACAGGGATCAGAAGCAATATGGGATATAGTTACCCTAAGTGGACAGCTGCCAACGGGGGGATAGATGGCCTAGTCAGTTGAGAAATATGGGATTGATTGGCCAGAAGGGAAGTGTTTACCTAAAGCAATCACACACCGTACTCCAGCATCGGTTGAGCATCTGTCTAAACATATAGGGGCTAGGCAGGATGGAGAGTTTCAGTGCTTTTTGCATGTTATTCCAAAGCAGAGGTAGAAAAGAGCTAATGGCAGTAGAGCCAAGACGTGTCCTGATCCGTGGTATTTTAAAATTGATAAAGCAGGAGTTCCTTATGAAGTAGGTAGCCTCTGAGCGCTCAAACTGTTTGCCAATATAGGGTGGCAGCTTGTTTGACAGAGCCCGGAAGAACCACATATGGGCATTTTTTTTTGTCTTCTCAGGGAGAGGGACAGCCAGTGTAATCCTTGGTACAACAAGCAATGATGAGTCTGTAGGGGCAGGCCAAGAACAAATCTCAAAGCACGGTGGTAGAGAGTATCAAGTTTTTGGAGCTTACGTTGGAGGTAGTGACTATAAAGAAAGTCACCGTAATCAAGCAGGGGAAGGAAGGCTGTTTGAACCAACCTCTTCCTAGCTTCCAGGGTGAGTAGGTGTCTTATACGATAGAACAGACCAAGGCACTGCCTTAACTTTTTAGATAATTCGTCTAGGTGTACATTGAAGTTCAGTTTGTTATCCAACCAGCCTCCCAGATATTTGAATTTGTCCACTATTTCTAAAGGTTCACCAAGAAGGGTGGCAATCTGAGTGGTACAGGGGGCCTTCATGTTAAGGATGGAGGTGGGGGAAGATAACCATGGCTTTTGTTTTTTGGCATTTAATAGTAGCTTCAGAATCAGCAGGTTATGTTGGAGTATGATAAAGTCCTGTTGAAGCTCCTTGTAGGCAAGATCAAGGGAGGGGTTGGTTGAATAGATGACTGTCATCTACGAAGAGGTGAACGTTTCCTACTAAAAGGCCAGAGTCAATATGGTTAATATAAAGGGCAAAGAGGATAGGTCCCAGGATTGAGCTTTGCAGGACACGTCTCGGCAGAATTTTTAATGGGGAGAATTCAATCTTAGATTTTAAATTGCTGTCTCCTATTTGTAAGGTAACAGTGGAACCACTTTACTGCAGGGGGTTTAAACCAAATACATCCCATAAAGTCAAGTAGTATGGAATGATCAACCGTGTTGAGTGCTTTGCTAAGGTCAAGGAAGAGTGCGTAGATGTGCTGCTTGTTGGCTAGGGCATGTAACCAATTGTTAGAAACTTTAGCTAGGGCCGACACAGTGCTGTGTTTGGGTCTAAACCCTGATTGAACAGGGTTGAGGATGTTTTCGCTATCCAGATGCTCCCTTAGTTGAGCGTTGACAATTTTTTCCAAGAAGCTTGGATAGTACAGGAAGCAGTGAAATGGGCCTATAGTTGTTCAAATCTGTAGGGTCTCCTAATTTAAACAAAGGAATAATGTTTTCAGTTTTCCAACTAAATGGCAGTTCCCCATTGGCTTAGTGAGAAATTACAAAGGTGGGCAGTTGGTGCTGTCAGATAGAAATAACCTGCTTTTAGGAAGAATGGTTCTAATAAATCAGCACTTGCACTCTTTTTGATTTCCAGTGAGAGGAGGGGGTCCTCCACCTGTTTATAGAACACCGGCTGGAACTTGAACGTGGGGCTGTTGGACCCAGCAGCAAAAGTCGGGCTAGGTAATGAGCTGGCGTAACAAGTGGTATTCATTTTACTAACAGGTGACACATCAAAGGAGAGGCCTGCAGTTGCAAAGTGGTTATTAAGCTGATCAAGGATCTCAGCCCTGGCATGCACTCTATTCTCAACCTCAGAAAAAAAATAAATCTTTGTTCACGGCAGGATGGTCTCTGTAGGGACTATCCTACTACCTCTCCAGTGGCGCAACTGGTTCACATCCCTGAACATACAGGACACTGTATGAAGGTACTGCCAAACCTGCAAAAGTCACAGTTTCTCTTCATAGCGCCCCCCCCCCCCAGTGAGAGCCTTCCTTTCCGGGGGTCAGGGGACCCACTTTGTCCAGATGGCTCTTTTCTTCACAGAGAGTAACCTTGTACAAACCCGATCCATGTAGCGGATGCTGGGCCTCTGCAGTTTTCATAAGTGCCTCTGGCCGATTACACATGAGGACCACACAGTGGATGCTCAGCATATGGTGGTCTCCGACCATGAACCCACAGTCCTTCCACATACAGGTGACAGAACCCCTGACAAGATCACTTGCATGGTGGACACAAGAAGACAGGCTTCTATGAGGTCTACCCTTTCGCTGGCATCTCAGATCACCATCACCATGGATGCATCTCTGATCGGTGGGAAACCTCTCTGTCAAGATCTCCGCACTCGCCGGCCTAGTGGTGCTGAGGGTTGAGGCACTGGATGCCACACCTTGCTACGCCGGCAGCTCGAGTTCGGGAGTGAGCTAGGGCGCCAGGGGTCATCGGAGGCAGTTGAGGATTGACCACCTGATGGGCTGCTCTCCTCCCCGGGGGGTGGTCGAGGATCACCCAGTGTGCTAGCGGCTCCTGGTGGAGACCGGGGGGGGCACTGCAGCACGCTTGGCTGCACGTAATCAGCAAGGGTTGCTGTGTGCCTAGTGCTGGGGATGTGCACACGCACGGTGGGGGGGAGAGATCACTAGAACAAAGGAAAAACCCAGTCTGAGGGGATAGGCGACAACACCTGCCCCTGTGCCCATGGCCGGGTCCATCCTGCCTGGCCTTCCAGGTTCCTCCACCCGGGTCCTCTCCCACGTCGGAGTCTCTGTCTGAGTGCGCCCAAGGAGGAGGAGCGGCCCCACCCCGGAGGGGTTAGGCCAGGGGTGCCGATTGTGGACAGAGGAGGAGGGAGAGAGGAAGCACAGGTAGGAGGACTTAAGACAGGGCAGGAGCAGGCAGGATGCCTGAGAGAGGCACCCCAGACCGTGACCGAAAGGGGGGAAAAAAAAAGATCTCCGCACTCAGTGTGTGTGGAGCCAGGAGGAGTCTCATCTTCACATAAATGTCTTAGAGTTGAGAGCTGTCCTATATGCTTCTGAGTCCTGAAGGATGTCCTCTACCACAAGGTATTCTCCTTCAGGTGGACAATAAGGCCATGATGTATTATGTCAACAAACAGAGTAGAGCGTGCTCCTACCCTCTGTGCAGGGAGGCCATGAGGGGGTGGGAGTGATGTCTTGAGCATGATACACTAATTCAGGCTATCTACCTGCCAGCAATTGAGAATGACCTAATAGATCACTTCAGCAGGCTGTAGGCAGGTTCCCATGAATGGTCACTCGCCCCGCTATTCGAGTGGGACAGTCCAAACCTGGACATTTTTTGTGTCCCCACTTAACACAGAACTGCCTCTATTCTACTTCATAAATCCAGAACCTGACGTTTTCTGCCAGAATGCAGTCAGACTGCAGTGGACAAAACACTTTCTGTATGCATTTCCTCCCCTTCTTTTAGTTCAGAGGGTGCTGCTCAAGCTGAAGGCATAGGGGGGCAGGATGATCCTCATCACCCTGCTTTGGCCTCATCAGATATGGTTTCTACTAATCAGGAAGTTGTCAGAAGTCTCCCAGAGGAAGCTCTTCTTTAGATGGACCTCCTGACACAGGGACCCCGATCCATCCCAACCTGTGCACCCTTCATCTCCGTGCCTGGCTACCTGACGACATAGAAGTGGGTAGATGTGTGGTCTATCAAAGGATCTTGGAAATCCTCTTAACACAAGCCTTCCACTTGGAAACTTGCACAACTAAGTGGAAGCGATTTTCATTTGATGTGCAAAAAAGTCCACGCCGGACACATTTTGCTGCCCACCGAATAAAGTGTTGGATTACCTCTTGGACCTGTCAAATGCAGGACTGCAGTACTCGACAGTGAAAGTACACCTTTACGCAATTTCCTCCTACCATGAGCCAGTGCAGAAAATGTCATTGGCTCAGTTACTGCTAGTCAAGGGATTCCTCATGGGTATCCTACACACTAGACCTTCGGTAAGGAAACTGGTGGCCACGTGGGATATCAACCTTGTGCTAGATGTGCTCACCCATAAATTTTTGAGCCTCTAGCCACCTGTGACTTGAAGTTTCTAACCTGGAAGACTACCTTCTTAGCAGCCGTTACTTCCATTCAGAGTTTCTGAAATTCATGCCTTGGTCACAGACCCTCCATATACTGTCGTTGACAAGGACAAGGTGGTACTTCGTACTCACCCTAAACTCCTGCCCAGGGTGGTTCGGAATTTCAATTTTCCCACTTATTTTGCCAACTTCCAGAATGAAGGGAAATGCACCCTTCACTTTCTGGATGTCATGTGGGTTCTGTGATTCTACATCGACAGAACTAGAGTTTCACAGATCCAAGCATCTTTTCGTATTTTTCAACATGGTCCCACTGGGTGAGCCTGTTGCCATTAGATGCATTTCTGCATGGTTGGTGGCATGTGTTCGTCACTGCTACTCGATGGCACAGGTCAAGTTGGAAGGCCAGGTTTACGCCCACTCTACCAGAGCAGTTGCAGCATCCTTGGCAGAAATTTGTAATGTACCCGTTACAGATATTTGCAAAGTGGCTACCTGGAGCTCAGTGCTCACCCTTGTGAAGCACTATGCTCTGCATGTCCATGCCAGATAGCACACTTCCTTTGGCAGGGCAATCCTTAATGGACTTGTGTACTGAGTGAGCTCTGTCTCCTGCCACCTCACTTGGGTATTGTTTTTTAGCTCGGTACGCTCCCATTAGTGTGAATGAATAAATGGTGAAGACTTTTATTCCAAGAAGATATGGAAATTACATACCTACCATAGTTCTTGATCTTCTTGGACAAAGTCTTCACCATTCATTCACATATCCACCCACCATCCCCCGAACTCACTCATCCTGTTCTGGTCTTCATTCCCTCATTGGCTTGGGCTATGAAGAGGCTGTTGAGTAGACCCTTCTTACACGGGTCATCCGGGCTATCTTATGCCCGGATTAGGTTAGGTATTTCCTAGGTTAGTTTATGCTGCACCTCCTCAGTCAGAAAGGAATTGAGGCGGTTGGAGAGTCGACACCGAGATAGCCCATACAGGCGTGAGCCAGCCTTGTGGTGCCATGCATGTGCAGTCCTACCTCAGTGCTGGTCCTCCTGAAGATTTTTGGCTCCCGCTGAGTTCTAGCACCTCCGGCATAGTCCAATTAGTGTGAATGAATGGTGAAGACTTTGTTCAAGAAGATCAAGAATTAAGGAAGGTACGTAATTTCCATATTTAGCCCCTCCTATCCTATTTTTGGTGTGAGGACTGTGGCTGCCTAAGTGCATTACCTTTTCACTTACTGGTGTTGAATCTCAGCTGCCAGATCTTAGTCCAGTTCTCTAGTATTTTTAGATCTTTATAGAAGTTATGTATCCCCTCCTCAGGATCTACCTGTCCACATAGCTTTGTATCATCTGGAAATGGACACAATTTTCACTGCGTTCCCACTTTAATGGCGCTTTGTACATATTAAACAGGGCAGGTCTCGGGACTGATCCTTGTTGCACTCTGCTTGTCACCTCTCCATCCCCTGATTTAGCCCCATTTACCACCACTGTCTGTTGCCTCTCACTTAACTACTTTCCAACCCATTTAATCCCTGATTCCCTCCCAGGTCCTCTATTTTCTTCCACAGCTTCCTGTGAGGTACTGAATCAAAGGATTCACTGAAGTCAAAGTAAAGCAGATATGTTGCCTGTCTGTTGCCCTGGTGACACAATCAAAAAACACTATTGGGTTGGTCTGACATGACCTCCCTGACACAAAGCCATGCTGTTTTTCATTGTGGAGTCCATCTTCCTCCAGATAGGCCACCAAACTCTCCTTTATCTTACATACTATTAAAATAAGACTGACAGGCCTGTAGTTCATTCTACTTACACCACTCCAGATTGCAGTGAATTACTGAATAGACAAGTTAAGGGTACTGTTGATGCTGTGGCCAGTTCCCCAAGCACCTCTACTAAATTTCATCCGGGTCTCAGAGCCTTGCCCACATCGAGAGTCTCTAATCACTTTTGCACCCTGCCTACCTATATGCTGCCGTTCTTGTTTTTTTTGACACCCCGACCCCCACCCATGTCAGCCTTTTATGGCACTCTCCAGCAGTGGACCACTGTTCTCCACCATAAATACTGAGCAGAAATAATAAAGTACACATGACTTTCACTCATCATCTTCCACTACTCACTTTTATTTATTTTTTTTATTTAAACTTTTGTTTACCAGATAAGCATTATGAGCCAAGGCTCTTTTTTCAAATGCTATCCAGGACCATACAAAACAGTCAAGATGTTACTAAGAACATAAACAGACAATACATACAATACAATAAAAATAACCACAGGTTATAGACATTCACATTTCAAAGAAATTTCCCTCCATCAACTAGTCTTAATTATCCCTCTCCTAGTATTTTTTGTATATATTTAGTTTTTGTTGATCAGGAAAGGACGACTAGGCAATTCTGCCTGTTTTCAGCCTTGTCCCAAGGGAGGGGAAATACAGCTGGAAACCAGCTCACACTGAACCAGCTTAAGCTGTTGGTGGTGCAGTGATCAGAAGAGAGGGCTTAGTCAGTGGTCTGGAGCCTATGATGAGGTCAGTTGCACTCTTGCATCAGTTGGCAACATTTCGTTTTTCTCCCTTCCCCAAGGACACCAAGGAAGCGTTCCCAATTCAGGCGCATGAGGTGCGTGTGCTCACGTGACCATGTGGCAGTGTAGTACCTCCCAGCTCATCGGCTCCGCATACAGTGGCGGCAGAGCAGTGAAAACCAAGCACCTTCCCTCCCTCCCTCCCTGAGGTGGAGAGCATTTAATGGCATGCCCATTTCACGTCCCCCAGCCGGCCCTTCAGTGACTTGGAAACGTCCCCGAATTGGGTTGTTAGCATCACAAGCAGTAGCGTTCTGCAGCGCCAGCGAATCAGCCCATCTGTTGACATTCCTGAAAAGTAGAAATGCTAGATTCCTGGAATTTCTAGTTACAAGGATATCCTAATCTGTAAGAGTTGAGGTCCCCAACTAACACCATATCTCCTTTTGCTGCTCCCTTTTGATTTTTTCCATCAGTTCTTTTTCGCCTTCCTTCTGCCCTGGTGGTCTGTACACCACACATTCTTTAACTCTTTTCCCAACAGCTATCATTAGCTGTACCCAGATAGATTCCACTATCCCATCCCCCTCTTTTTTTAATCTATCTATGTATGTCTGTCTATATATTATAGGGGCACGGTCGTTCCCCAGTAGTTAGGGTTGAGTAGCCTGTTTAATGTTAAATCTCAAATTTTGCACTTTAATAACTTTGCAACTGATCGATGGATTTGCACAAAATTTGGTGTGCGCTGCCCTGTGGGGTAGATCTCTTGATGTGACAAGCTTCGTTGTGGTTGGATGTGCGAATTCTGAGATTCGGATAGTGAAAAAAGTAAAAGGTCACCATTTTTTGCAGTTTTTTCCTCATCGTCTTGCTCCCAGATGGTGTGGAATTTTGTTTTAATTTTTTATGGTAGAAAGAACTTGGGTAACAGAACTGCCACTGTTAGTTTGGTGCAACAATATTAAACTGTTGCAAAGTTATTAAGTTTTTAAGTTCCCATTATATCCTATGGGAAGTTCATTTTCCAGGATACAGGTAAAAAGTTCAACAAAGGATTTGATCTTGTGACAAAGGATTTAGTCTTGCAAGAATAAAATCCTTTTTGTTGAGGGAAAAAATATTTTTTCGCAAGCCATCTTGTTTTTTTGGTTTTTTTTGTCACCAACTAAAAGTGAGTAAAATACATAACAGTTTTATCATTTTACAAAACAAACACCAGAGCCTAGCTAAACAGGACCGGTTTAGCTAGATTCTGGTGTTTATTTTTCACAATTAGCCCCAGAAATACTTTTTCTGTGCACCCAAAATCCAGGGTGCACAGCTTAGTAAGAGGAGCGCTTCCCCGGATTTTTCTAACTTCTACAGCCACAGCTAGAACGCGTGCTGTCGGCTGCAGTTTTATCTGTGAGCCGTCATTTCTCTGTTGTCTAGTGGCACCCTTCCCTTCCTCCGATCCGCTAAAGGCAGTCCTATTAGCATAACACTGATGTTTATTTTTCATATTTAACACTAATCAGTAATGAATTCAGGCCCTGGGACAACTTGTAGCTATTCAAAATCTCACTGACAAAATGTCACGTCTGCCATGGCTCGGTCATCCAAAACCACCAGTGATTTGCATTATTTACATTGTCTGGCTGCATGCCTGCAATTTTATTTAATTTGTTAAAACCCTTCCTCTCCTAAATGGAATTTGCAGCCAGACAGCAAAACTCAGCTCTGTCATCCGAAATTGGCAAAACAAACAGTGCACAGTGCTTGGAACAAACAATTTGATTAGCGCACAAGTTATGTTGAATTTATTTATTATTTCAGTGCTTACTCACTGCCCCATGTAGTTTTCCGTAAAGGAGAAATCTGTTTGTCAGGAACTCAGAGAAAAAAAAAGTCTTATTTCTTTCCTCTTTGTTAGTACCATTAAAAGCACAACAGATCCACAGTGTTACTTGAACAGAGATCAAATCTGATTAGGTTATAGTGGAAATGGGATAGCTGACCACTGAATACCCCACTAGCCAGTTGGGGCTAGTGTTCATTCCGGTGGCCACCTAATGACTTTCATGTAAGGTTGGATGGGTCGGGACCAAGGGCATTACCACTATGTGACGAGCAGTGGTTCCCGATTCAGCTTTGTGGGCTATATTACAGATTTGTTTCACATTAAATAAATGACAAAAGTGTAAGAGGAGAGGGACATCTTAGACATTAAATACATGGGATCAAAAATGAACTATTGTTTTTTTTTTTTTTTTTAATATTATCTGACATGGGGATGCTCCCCCCCCCTTTGTTTTATTTAAAGTGCTGACATAAGGGGGGCCCAATCTTCGTGTTGGCATTATAAGCCCCTCCTCCCCACAATGTGGGACATTGTGGAGCCCACCCCCAGTATCCTGAAATATTTATTTTATATTAAATTGTAAAAAGAAAGTCCCCCAACATTTTTTCAAATATGAAAAGAAGAAAATGATAATAGAGGCAGGGGATACTTCCCTAGACCCTATTATTCCCTTGCTCCTCAATTTGACCTCTCTCAGTTTAGAGGTTATTTCATCAGAGGAAGACGCAGGAGAGGTCAGGGAAGGGCTACCTCTACCCCTGCTCCTGCTACCCAGCTAAAGCCCTGACTCAGTTCAGGTCACCTCCCCTCTGCCTGTAGGACCCTTATCACAACAGATATGTGGGTCCTGGAGGTAGTGGAAAAGGGTCTGTCCCTTCAGTTCAGAAAGATGCCCGTCCTCAAGGGCACCCAGCTTTCCAAATCTCTAACTCCAACAGAAAGGATCCTGTTGGGAGTTGGAGGTAAAGCACCTTTTGGAATCAAGGGTGATAGAGTACCTGCCCATCAAAGGGGCAAAGGTCTCTACTCCAGATACTTTCTGGCACAAAAGAAAAACGGGGAGTGGTGCCCTATTTCAGACCTCAGATACTCGAACAAGCATCTTCTGAAGCCCAAATTCAAAATGATCACCCTAAAAATGGTGATTCAGCCTCTGCAGCAGGGAGACTGGCTAACCTCCGTAGACCTCAAAGATGCCTACTTTCACGTCCCAATAAGGCAGTCTCACAGAAAGATTCTGAGATTCAGACTTCCTTCAGGACACTACCAGTTTGCAGCCATGCCCTTCGGCCTGACATCTGCACCAAGAGTGTCCACAAAATACCTGGCTGTAGTTGCAGCGCATTTAAGGAAAAGGGGGATTTCAGTCTATCCTTATCTAGACAACTGGCTCATAGTGGGGAAAACCACTCTACAAGTGGAGGAGGCCCTTTCCCTGACAAGGGAAACTCTGCACTCCTTGGGATTTCTTATAAACCAAAAGAAGTCTCATCTGGAGCCAACACAGCTCCTGACATTTCATAGGAGCACAGTTAGACACCCTATAGAGCAGAGCTTTCCTTCCTTTGGAAAGAATTCAAAACTTTTTTCAGTGGCAAATTCTTTTGTCTTGGGCCAGCCCAGCCCAGGCCAGCCAGACACTTTCTAAGGCTCCTGGAACAGATGGCATCCATGACAGCTGTGGTTCCAAAGGTCAGATTCAGAGTGAGAGACATACAGCAGCACCTAAGGTCTCACTGGTCTCAAAGCAAAAATTAATTTTCTAGGGACATGGATATGTTGTTCATCCACACTTATTGGCAGGTATCCTTGCCGCTTTAAATCTTGCCGGAAGGTCTTCAAGCTGGCTCCTCCCACCCACCCGGGTGGTAAAACTCTCGGCTCCGCCCCATGACGCCAGATCTTCCTTACCACTTGGAAGCTCAGGTTCCCTCCTTAACGCTCTGCGTTTAAGACTGGTTCCTAATTCTTGAAAGTTCAAATCAAAAAGTTTTTGCTAAAAGACTTGGTCTTCTTCTCCTCACGACTCACGATGGACAATCGACTCTGGTTTCGGAGGTGCCCTTGCCGGGCAGAAGATGTCTAGGACGGATCTGCACTCCACGTGCGTCTACTGCCTGGGCCTTGAGCACGACCCGCAGGCCTGCAACTTGTGCTCTTCTTTTTCGGCCTACGTCCTTGAAGACCGTGCTGCCCGATTACAACTGGGGCGCCCCGAGAAAAGAATTCCACCGGTGAAATCTAAAGAGGCCCGTTGGCGGTGTCCAAAGGCGGGTGTCGGCTCGGATCAGCTCGAGCAGATGATCGCTCCCAAGAGGAGGCGGCACGCTTCTACCTCGGGCTGCGTGCATTTGTCCCGCCTTCTCGGTGCCTCTGATTGGCTTCTTTTAAGGAGCTTTGTCTGACCTCTCGACGAAAAGGTGAGGGTCCAACTTCTTCGGACCTTTTCCAGGTACAAAGAGCAAAGTAGTCTCCTCCGTCGACACTTTGGGAGCCGGAAAGATCCCTCCCTTCTTGTCGACAGTCCCACTTGTCCGACCCCTCAGCTTCGCCACTGGCTCACGGTGTCCCCATCAGGCCAGTTGACCGAGACTCCTCACGACGTGGTCGAGATTTTTTCTAATTCGTTAGACGGGTTGTCAGCTGGAGAAGCTGAGAATCCCTCTCCCAGTTCCCCGGTGGGAGTTGAGGATCCTCTGCTCGCCTGTGCCTCCGGTTCCGAGCCTTCGTGGATCGTCCGAGCGAGGGAGTGCCGATTCGACACTTCTCCTCACCTTCCTCGGCCTAGTCGACATTCTCGGTCTGGGACATCCTCGCGGTCCAACTCGATCCCGCCGCCATAGGCGGTCTCGTCTCGCACTGGCGTAAGCGGCACCGCCACCTTCCTGGACAGGGAGGCTTCGCGCAGTTGCATCGGAGGTACGAGAACTCGTGGCAACAGCTCCTTTGACCGGGAATAAGCTGACCCAGTCGCCTTCCCTGGCCATTAAGTGGCTGTCACCGAGCGGCCGAAACAACCCTCGTTGTAGCCGAGAGCCTGCTCCAGGCGGTTGTTCGCCAATTCCAGCTGCCCCACCGATTCTGATGGAACCTCCGCCTCCACAGCCATTAGTTGGGGCTCCGACCAAAAATTCTTGGTCGGCCTTGGGTTTGCCCCATAGGCTGTCTGTCACCCTCACTCCCGATAAACCTCGGCAGGTGGAGGGTGGCTCAGGCCCGAGGCAGCTCTTTAAGGACTCTTCTGAGTCCGATGATGGCTCCTCCCTCTTCTCCAAGCGCATGGACTTGGAGTCCTCGGGAGGGCAGTCAGTGGACGATAACCCTTCGTCCTTCTTAGGGTTGCTTCGGCTCATCTCGGAGTCCACCGGGATGAAGCTCGAACCCGTTTCTAAATGGGCCAGGTATCCCCTCATGGAGATTCTGGACCGAGGGGATTCTCCTACGGAGGCCTTTCCGATGGCTGAAGCCATAGTGGGTCCGCCTTGGAACTTTGGCAGCGTCCTGCTTCCTGCCCTGCGCCTTCGGCCAGAATGGCCAGGAAGTATGCGGTCCCTACCGGTTCCCTGTCCGGTTTTTCGGAACACCCCTCGGCCGAGGGGTTGGTTACCGACAGCGTTTTCCGGCGTGCCGGGAACGCCAGGGATGTGGACAAACCTCCCGACAAGGAATCCAAGAAATTGGATTATGCCGGGGTAAAAGTCTATGCTGCGTCCTCTCTCGGCCTTTGTCAGGCCAGTTCGGCCGTCCTCATGGCACATTTTTCTCACGCCCTGTTGGGCTCTCTGGATGAGGTTGTCCCTCATCTTCCCACGGATCTGCAGACTACGGTCAGGCAGGTGCGTGACCAGGGCAGGGCAGTGGCCAAACAGCAGCTCCAGACTGCTTTAGACATCGGGGACTCATGTGCCAGGTCTGTGGCGGCCGCAGTGGCCATGCGTCGTCGGGCTTGGCTGAGGATATCCACCTTTACCTCGGATACCCAGCACAAGTTGGCGGATGTTCCCTTTTTGGGGACTGACCTCTTCGGCCCTGGGGTGGAAGGTCACCTGCAGAGGATCAAGAAGTCCAATGCTACCTTGGACTCGGTCTCTTCCGCTCAGAAGGACAAAGGCCACAAGCCACAGCCTAAGCCCTTTCGTCCTTCTGCGCCCAGGCGCCCGGCCCAGCAACGTCAGGGCCAGCAGGCTCGAGCTTGGCATCCCAAACCCAAGCCATCAGCTTCCTCCAACAGGAAGCAGGGAGGTAAAGGCCCAGGAGGTCCCTCGGCCGGTCCCTCCACCAAGCCTGCCCAGTGACGGGCTGAGGGGTGTCACCCCATCCCTGTCACCTCACCCCTGGTTCCCCCCGTGGGGGGACGGCTCAGACACTTCCTTTCCGCCTGGTCCGCTGTTACCATGGACAGGTGGGGTACTGGAGGTGGTGGGAAAAGGCCTACCTCTAGAATTGAGCAGGCCCCTGCCTCAGAGCCGTCAGACTGGGGCCTCGTCCGCAGGCTCACTGGCGGCGGCTCGTCGAGTCTGACATCGCCTCCTCCTCCAAAAGGAGGTGATCACGGAGGTAGAGGACCCCCCTTTAGACCCGGGGTTCGTATCCAGGTATTTCCTGGTTCCGAAACGGACGGGGGGCTGGCGCCCCATTCTCGACCTACACGACCTGAACAAGTTCCTAAGGTCTCGGACCTTCAGAATGGTCACTGGCGCAGATAATACCATCTCTGGAACACGGCGTGTGGTTCTGTTCTCTGGACCTACAGGATCGCTTCTTTCACGTCCCTATCCGTCCGTCACATCGGAGATTCCTCCGCTTGTGCGAGGGATCCCTCTCGAGTTCCAAGCCATGCCCTTCAGCTTATCTCCAGCTCCCAGGGTCTTCACCAAATGCATGGCAGTGGTGACAGCATTCCCTGCGGCCCGAGGGGTCCGGTGTACCTTACCTGGACGATTGGCTGATAGCAGCCCTCCAGATGGGAGGTGGAGCGGTCCAGAGATCTGGCCCTCCAGGTTTGTCTCAAGTCGGCCTTCATCAACGAGGCCAAGTCGAAACTCGAGTCAAGCAGGTGATCCTGTTCATCGGGGCAGAGCTCGACTCTCTTCGAGCCAGAGCACGGCTCCCAGCAGACAGGGCCGAGGTTCTTACCTCCTTTGCCCAATCATTTCTGGTTGGGCAATCGCGCCCTGCCCGGGACTTCCTGCGCCTTCTGGGTCTCATGGTGGCCTGTACCAGCGTGGTCCGTTGGGCGCGCTGGCACATGCGCCCCCTTCAGTGGGGACTGGCCAGCCGGTGGTCACAACACTGCGATCCATTGGACCAGCTAGTGATAGTGACCCAGGAGATGTGGAACTCTCTCCAGTGGTGGACCGTTCCATCCCATCTGCAGGAGGGCATCCCGTTTGTCCGCCCCGAGCCGACGGTCTCTCTATCGACCGATGCCTCTCTGATGGGTTGGGGTGCCCATCTGGGGGAACACTGAGTGCACGGCCTCTGGTCCCCGGGGGAGTCCCGATGCCACATCAACCTGCTGGAGCTCCGAGCAGTCCGCCTAGCTCTCACCGCCTTTGCTCCGTTTCTCCGGGGTCAAGTGGTCCGAGTCCAGACGGACAATACCACGACCATGTACTACCTAAACTGCCAGGGCGGGACACGCTCCATGCTTCTATGCAAGGAAGCTCTCCGCATTTGGTCACTCGTGCGCAGCCTGGAGGCGGATCTCCTAGCCATTCATGTGGCAGGAGCCTCCAACACCCTGGCCGATGCCCTGAGCCGGATAGGGGCTGCATCTCACGAGTGGTCTCTCCTGCCGGAGGTAGTACAAGATCTGTTCTCCCACTGGGGCACACTCAGGTGGACCTGTTTGCCTCAGGAGAATGTGAGCTGAGGCTGTTTCATGCCCGCCCCCCTCAGCAGGGCTCGCTGCAGGGGGATGCCTTCTCGAGGCTGTGGACCCCGGGCCTCTTTTACGCCTTTCCCCCATTTCTCTTGATTCACAAGGTGCTTCTCAAGACAAGTAGGGACAAGGCGCAGGTGATTCTGATAGCCCCAGACTGGCGCCGCCAGTTCTGGTACCCAGATCTCCTCAGCCTCAGCTCCAGGCTCCCGAGGCAGCTTCCAGCTCGCCCGGACCTGCTCTCAGTCAGTCAGGGGAAGGTGTTCCATCCGGACCTTCAATCCCTGCACTGGACGGCCTGGTTCCTGAGCGGCTAGAGTTCCAGGCCTTGGGTCTTTCCGACGAGGTCCTCAATGTTGTTGAGGCATCCCGTAAGGAGTCGACCAGGAAATGCTATGCCTTCAAATGGAAGAGGTTTTCCATTTGGTGTCAGGGTAAGGGCTTGGACCCTTCCTCCTGTTCCTTGGCAAGCATTTTGGACTATTTATGGTCCCTTTCTAGTCAAGGGCTTAGGTCTGACACCTAAAGGTGCACCTGGCAGCCATCTCTGCTTTCGGGCTGGGCGGGGAGCAGTCGTGGGCAGGAGAAGGTGGTCTAGCGCTTTTTCAAAGGCCTTGATCACATTTCCTCCGAGAGAACCTCCACCTCCATGGGATTTACTGCTGGTATTAGCAAAGCTCATGGGCAAGCCATTCAACCAATGCACAGGTGTGAACTCTCTCACCTGTCGTGGAAGACCGCCTTCTTGGTGGCTATCACGTCAGCCAGAAGGATGGGAGAACTCCAGGTGCTCTGCATTGAGTCTCCTTACCTGGTCTTCCACAGGGACAAGGTTGTCCTGCGCCCCCACCCGAAATTCCTTCCGAAGGTGGTGTCGGAGTTTCACCTTAACCAGGTGTTGACTCTGCCGGTGTTCTACCCCAATCACACCTCGGAGGCCGAATACAGGCGCCATACTTTGGACCCTAGAAGGGCGCTCGCTTATTATAAGGAGCGCACGGCTGAAATTCGGGGAGAGGTTCGCCAGCTGTTTGTCACCTACGCTGAAGCTGCACCTGGCAGACCTGCAGCCAAGCGGACGATAGGCAGGTGGGTCACCTCCTGCATAGATCTCTGCTATAAGTTGGCGGGCATGGAGCCTCCCAGAGGGATAAGAGCTCATTCTACTCATCATACTGCTGCATCGGTGGCTGCTTCCAGGGACGTCCCTATCCAGGAAATCTGCAGGGCTGCTACCTGGAAGTCAGCACACACCTTTATTACCCATTACCACATCGACCTTGAGTCACGCCGGGATGCTGGTTTTGGGGCCTCAGTTCTCCAGTCTTTATTTCCTAAGTAGGGGGTGTGCGCCTTGCCTCCCTCCTCCCGGAGAACTGCAAGGAGTCTGCCAATAAGTGTGGATGAACAACATATCCATGTCCCTAGAAATACAGGTTACTCACCTGTAACAGGAGTTCTGGGAATGGTATATGTTGTTCATCCACACGACCCACCCGACCTCCCCGGCTTCAACACACAACCTGAGCTTCCAGCGGGCCAGATCTGGCGTCATGGGGCGGAGCCGAGAGTTTTACCACCCGGGTGGGTGGGAGGAGCCAGCTTGAAGACCTTCCGGCAAGATTTAAAGCGGCAAGGATACCTGCCAATAAGTGTGGATGAACAACATATACCATTCCTAGAACTCCTGTTGCAGGTGAGTAACCTGTATGTCTAAACCAGTCCCAGTCTCAAAGAAGCTCTTTCAGTCTTTGGGCTGGTAGAAGTAAGTTTCCAACCTCTCAGTAGTAGTTTCCTTCCAAGCGCCCTCCCCTTCAAGAATAATTACTACAGATGCTTCTCTGCTTGGATAGGGAGCCCACATGGACAGTATTTCTGTCAGTGGCTCCTAGAGGCTACATGAGCCACAGGCTCACATCAAGTTGCTGGAACTCAGGGCCATTTATCTGGCACTCAAGACATTTGCCTCACAGATAAAGGGTCACACAGTACAGATCAGGATATACAACACCACTGCAATGTTCTGCATAAACAAGCAGGGTAGTACAAGGTCCAGCATTCTTTGCCTGGAAGCCATGAGGATTTGGGGCCTGGCCTATTCCCTGGGAGTCAGCCAAGCCTATCAGCCATACATCTTCCAGGCAAGGACAACACCCTGGCAGACACTCTCAGTCGCATCAACCAGGGACACAGCGAATGGTGTCAGAACAAACAGGTGCTGGTCACAGTGTTCAGAAGGTGGGGCACACCAGAAGTAGATCTTTTTGCCTCTCACGTGTACCATCCACTTCCACCGTATTGCTGCAGGCCTCCAGTTCTGAGAACTCTCCCAACAGATGCCTTAGTTCTGGATTGGACGGGGACATTTTTTTATGCCTTTCCCCTGATTTTCAGAGTTTTGTTAAAGCACAAAACGCAGCCTGCAACAATGATTCTGTTGGCGCCAGACTGGCCAAGGCAAGCCTGCTATCTCCTGTTCATAACCCTGTCTTGCAGCAAATCCTTTCATCTCCCTGTCACTCTCTCCTGACTTTTCCTCAGACAGGGGTGACCTATCCAGACCTGAAATCTCTTTACCTCAAAGCTTGGCTCTTGAGGAGTTAAGAGTTTCCTGCCACTCAGTACTCTGAGCAAGTTCGAAAGATCCTGAGAATGGACAAAAAGCCTAGTACAAAAAAGACCTATGTAGCCAAATGGAAAAGATGTTCCCTCTGATGCAAGAAACAGCACATTAATCTTCTTAAGGCTTGGATTCCTAACCTTTTGGATTACTTAGTGCACTTGCAGGATTCAGGTTTGAGGCCTTCTTCCCTGAAGCTTCACCTAGCTGCTGTTTCAGCTTATCTTTCTATTGGGAAGACTAAATCTGTTTCTTTACAGCCAGTCTTTAAGCAGTTTTTCAGAGGCCTCCTCTATGTCCAGACTCCAATCAGGAAACCTGTCTCTCTTGGAGCTTGAACCTCTGTATTGCCAAGCTCAAAGAGCCACCTTTTGAACCCATGGCTTCAGCTCATCTCAAGTATGTCACTTGGAAAACTGTGTTTCTGGTAGCCATTACCACTGCAAGAAGTATTTGAGTTACAGGCTCTCTGCACTAAGCCCAACTACATTATTCCTCATAGGGATAAGATTTAACTCAGGACGAACAGAAGATTCCTGCCTAAGGTTTTTTCAGAGTTTCACCTTAACCAATCCATCACCTTACCTGTCTTCTTTACTGACAAGTCCACTCCAGGGGAGCAAAGCTGCACAGTCTGGCTGTCAAAAGGGCCCTACTTTACTATTTGGATCACACCAAGCAGTTCAGGGGCCCATCCACACAGTTATTCCTCACCTATGGGGAGGTAGGTAGAGGAAAACCAGCCACTAAGAGAACTATCTCTCTTTGGATAGTCTCATGCATGCGATTCTGCCATGACAAGGCTGGTACACAACCCCCTGAGGGCCTGATGGTCCACTCTACTAGAGCCACTGCTGCCTCTTTGGCAGCTGCTAGGGATATACTCCTTTTGGATGTCTGTAAAGCAGCTACTTGGAAGACTGTGCACACTTTCACTAAACACTAATGCTTAGATGTACAGTCTAGGTCTGATGCCAGATTTGGCAAGGCGGTTCTGCAGAGCCTCTTTCCTAAGTAGGTTCTCTACCTGCCTCCCAACTGTACTGCTTCATAGTCTGCAATAGTTACTGATGATAAAGGACCCCTGGGGTGAGAGTAAAAAATTACTCACCATAGTAATCTTCTTTCTTCCAAGGTGTCCTTTAGCATCAGTAAGCTCCCACTCTTCCTCCCCAGATAACCTTCAGAAGAGGACTCTGACTTTTGCCCACTAACAATTGTGTTATTTTTAACTTTGGATTAGATTTTGAGCAATGTTTCATGTTTATTATTCTGGTTCTGGTTGTTATATATATTTTTGAATCCTATTGGTTCATTCCTGTGTGGGCATTTGCCCATTCTAGCTTCGAAAAAATTCTGGAGCCTTCCTCACTCTCCCTGCTCAGCACACCCTCAAGCTTCAATGTGACTGGCTATTTATAAACTCATTACCATAATCTCCACCTCCGGGGCAGCACTATCTAGTCAGCTCACTGCAATAGTTACTGATGCTAAAAGACACCTTGGAAGAAAGAAGATTACTACGGTAAGTAATTATTTTCTTACCTGACGTGGATGTTTCAGGCATGTGTGTTTTAGTGCATTGTACATATATTCAAAGATTCTATGTAGGGAGTTCAGTATTTATTTATTTATTTTTATTTAGCTTTTGTTAACCAGGTAGGTACACTGGACAAGACAATTGCCTGTTTTCAGGTACGACCCGGGAGAGTATAAGAATAATAGATTTAGGTACACACAACAACATTGTACAAATTAGACATGTTACAGTTCATGTGAGGATACAGATTCAATACAGCATACGAAACATGGTATGACATAGATTATACAGTATTAACATAAAAATAAACACCTTGTGGGAGATACGAGCAGTAATGTTACAGATTCAACACAGTGTACGAGCATGGTAAGGCATAGATTATACAGTATTAACATAACAACATAAACACCTTATGGAAGCCAAGAGCAGTTCCAGGGGCATAGTATCGAAATCCTTCAGCTGTGACACTATATACAGCTTAGCAACCTCTTAGAGTCTGGTCTTTTATCCAGGAGTAGCTCCAGAGCAGAAGAGTGCTGTGATGGATCAATTCACGGGGTTTGGGGCAGCCACAGGCTGAGGCAAGTTTGAGATGGTTCCATAGGGAGGAACGGAGACACATCTGTGAGTGTGCGGCATGGACCTGGGCAGGGAAGGAGTTCCACAGTCTGGGAGCGAATGCAGCAAAGTCCCGCCCACCCATTTGAGTCTGTGTAGCCGGTGTCTTGAGGAGGGTCTGTCCCTGGGACCTGAGGGAGTAGGAGGAGGAGGAAATGGACGGGACAAGAAATTTCGCAAGTCCTGGAGGGGTGCCAGTGCCATGGACCTTTCCAGTGAAGCACCCTAAGACGAAGTCTATGTGGTTAGCGGGTGAGAGCCAATTTAGCCTGCTATAGAGGTCGCAATAGTGAGTGAGACGGGGGGCAGCCAGCGCGATGCGGCAGACATTATTGTAGGCAGTGGACCACCTAGTGAGGTGGACTTTGGATGAGCAGGCAAACAAGAGGAGCCCATAGCAGAGCGAGGGTAGGAGCAATCCGAGCTGCTGGAGTAAGATTACTTTTTGCTCTGTATG
The DNA here is from genome assembly GCA_016271365.2 of Neoceratodus forsteri. NCBI lineage: Eukaryota > Metazoa > Chordata > Ceratodontiformes > Ceratodontidae > Neoceratodus > Neoceratodus forsteri. The sequence goes on along the minus strand of CM028138.1, from coordinate 286,116,450 downwards.
CCAGACCCAGTTTTCAGTTTACAGTCTTGCAAGTATTCTGAATGTGGTGGCCAAGCTCAAGCTGCATGTCCAGCGTCACCCTAAGGTATTTAAAGTTGTCAGTAACTGGGATCTTGATCCGGTCGACACCAGAAACACATAGTGGAGTAGGGGCGGCCTTAATCTTGGCCTGAGACCCAAAGAGCATGGCCTGGGTTTTCCTGAGATTTAGAACCAACTTATGTGACAATATCCAGAATTGGATGTTCCTCAAGTCCTCGCTCAGGTGGTGATTTATGACCCCTATCTCAAGGGAGTGAGTCAGGATGACCAGGTCATCTGCATAAAGGATAGGCTTGCAGTGGATAGCAGCAGCTGGGAGTTTGTTCACGAATATGGAGAAAAGCAGGGGCCCCAAAATAGAGCCCTGTGGGACACCCATGGTAACAGGGATAGTGTCCGAGAACTCCTTCCCATACTTAACAAGTTGCTGTCTGCCGCTTAGATAGTTGGAAAACCAGTTGAGCACCTCATGTGATAGACCATAGTAGCTGAGCTGGGTGGAGAGCATGGTGTGATCAACAAGATCAAAGGCCTTAGAGAGATCTATAAAGATGGTTCCAGAGAGTTTGCCTTGGTCCATAGCCACTCTGATCCAAGATGAGACCGTGACAAGGGCAGAAGTTGTGCTGTGCCCTTTCCTAAAGCCATGCTGCTCAGGGGACAACAGGTCATGAGACTGCAAGTACTCTGAGAGTTGCCCTGCCACGACCTTCTCGAGAAGTTTGCTGACCGCTGACAGTATGGATATTGGACAGTAGTTTTCTATGAGTTCGGGGTTTCCTTGTTTAAGTATTGGGACCACCCTGGCTACTTTCCATACTTCCGGAATGACACCTGACAACAGGGACAGATTGAAGATATGGGTTACCATGGGGGCAACCTCACTGGCACCAAGACTCAGAAGTTTTGGCTCCAATCCATCATGTCCAGCACTCAAGAATTGGGAGAGACCCGAGAGCAGTCTCTGCACCTCTTGCACCACCACCACCTTAAAAAGAAGGGGTGGGTAAGATGGGGATAGTGCGGCCCATTTTTCACCCTTCTCCCCTCCCCCATGGGGGAGTGATGAGGTAAAGGTAGATAGGTCCGAGAAGTATTGGTTGAATGCATTTGCGATGGTCAGGGAGTTGTTGCAACTGGCACCATCGATGATCATATCCGAGGTCTCATTGCTCGGGGTCCCACTGACTATATTCTTAATGTTTCTCCAGAACCTCCTGGGGTTGATACTGATACTGATATTGATACTGCTGGTGCAGATGCTATGTTCGGAGAGGTCACTGATGCTATGAATAACAGAGAGCCTGATGCTTTCTATAAATTCCTGTTAGGTAGTGCTTTTTTTAAAAACCTTTTATCTTTTAAGGAATATATAAAATAATAGGAATGGCTCTGAAAGATTTAGGACTGAAGATTCAAAGCAAACTGATCTCCAGTGGTTAGGAGCCAGGGCTCAGTGATGGTGTCACAGCTTTGGATTGTCTTGGCCCCTAATAGGTGAACATGTATAACCCTGCAGTTAATGGATTTCTAGTGATAACGTTAAAACTAACAGAAAAAGAAATTACAGTAAGTCTGATTGAAATGTCTTTTTTTCCATTCTTTTGGAATTTCCCCCTCTGTTAGGGAAATGTTAAAAAGCTTGGTTAAGGGTAGACAAATACTGGATAAAATATTTTTTCTAGGGACATGGATATGTTGTTCATCCACACTTATTGGCAGGTTCCTTGCTGCTTTAAATCTTGCCGGAAGGTCTTCAAGCTGGCTCCTCCCACCCACCCGGATGATAAAACTCTCAGCGCCGCCCCATGACGCCATATCTTCCTTACCGCTTGGAAGATCAGGTTCCCTCCTTAGCGCTCTGCATTTTCGACTGGTTCCTGATTTTTTTCGGTCTCTGAAATAATTGGAAGTTTTCTAAAACATCGGTCTTCTCCCTCGCTGCTGTGATGGATAACTTGTTTCCCGGCTCCCGGAGGCGTCCGGTTAATACCTCCAGGAAAGACCCGCACTCCACGTGCGTTTACTGCCTCGACTTGGATCATGATCTGCAAGTTTGCGATTTTTGCTGTGCCCTTTCAACCAGCGCCCTGGAGGATCGTGCAGCCCGTTTGGGGCTCGGGCGACCTGAAACTTTTTCCGCGCCGGAAAAATCCTTGGAGACTTGTCGGGCAGTGTCTGCGTTGGCTGTCTCGGCTGAGCAGCTCGATCTCTTTTCCTCCATGGAAGGGGTGGCGACCAAGTCTGTCTCCCCCCCCCTCGGTCGTGGCGCTTATCCCGCTGTCCTTGATTTCTCCTCATTCAGCTTCGTTCAAGGAGCTTTGCCAGTCACTTTCCTCGAAGGGAGAGGGACCTTCAGGACCTGCCTCTCAGCCCAGGTCAAAGGAGTTGCAGGCTAAGTCCCATCGTCGGCGCTGGTGGGAGCGGGAGAGTTCCCCTTCCCCTGTCGGCCGACTTTCGACTTTGGTCAAGGGTGCGGCTTAGGCCGCTGGCTTCACGGTCTCCTCGTCAGGTCAGCCGGCCAGGACTCCCGTCGATGTTGTCGAGTCTCTCAACCCGTCATCTGGGCTGTCTTCTGCTGGAGCTGCCATCCCTTCACTGGTTCTCTTGGCGGAGGCCCTGCCTGTACCTTCGGGATGACAGGCCTTGGTCCTTTCATCCGAGCCGAGGGAAGAGCGGGCGCTCCCCACTCCTTCCCAGGCCCACCCTCGGTTCCCCCGAGGATTTGGGTCTCGGTCTTCTTCTTGGTCAAGCCGCTCCCGCCGACTTCGGCGATCTCGGTCGGGGCACCGAGTTAAGTGGCATTACCATTCTTCCTCGTCTCCCTCCTCGGATGAGGAGTGGCTTCCATGCAGATGGCGTCGACGTTACAAGGAGTTCATGTGGCAGCAGTTGTTATTGTCTGGGAATCAATCGACACCGATTCATTCCCTGTCCAGCAAGCAGCTGCCGCCCGATCGGCCGACACAACCGCTCGCTGCAGTCGAGGTGCCCACTCCAGGACCGGTTGCTCATCCGAACCTTGCTGCCCCACCGTCTTCTGTGGAACCTCGGTTGGGTCACGACCTGTCCCGCAGGTTGTCTGTTCCCCTCATTCCCGCCCGCCTTTGGCGGGCGAAGAGTGACTCAGGCCTGAGGCAGCTCTTTGCAGACCCTTCGGAGTCCGACGTCGACTCCTCCATGTTCCCCAGTCGGGAGGACCCGGGGTCCTCTCCGGAACGTTCTGTGGACGACAGCCCTTCGTCCTTTATGGGTCTGCTTCAGCTCATCTCGGAGTTCACCGGGATGCAGCTTGAACCCGTGTCCAAACGGGTCTCTTATCCCCTGACGGAGATTCTAGACCGATGGGGTTCACCCTCGTAGGCCTTCCCGGTGGCCGAGGCCATTGTCGGCCCAGCCTTGGAGCTCTGGTGGCGGCCTACTTCCTGTCTTGCGCCCTCGGCCAGGATGGCCAGGAAGTACTCTGTCCCTGTCGGTTCTTTGCCCGGTTTCTCAGAGCACCCCTCTGCTGAGGGGTTAGTTACCAATAATGTTTTCCAGTGTTCTGGGAACGCTCAGGATGTGGATAGGCCCCCCGACAAAGAGTCCAAAAGGATGGACTATGTCGGGCGCAAGGTTTACGCTCTGTCCTCCCTAGGCCTCCAACAGGCCAGCTCGGCTGCACTGATGGAACATTTTTCCAGCGACCTTTTGGGCTCCTTGGATGAGGTGCTCCCTCACGGCCGACCTGCGGACCACGGTCCGGCAGGTGCGGGACCAGGGTAGGGCGGTGGCGAAGCAGCAGCTTCAGACTGCTCTGGACTTAGGTGATTCCTCTGCCAGGTCGGTGGCGGCCGCAGTGGCCATGCGCCGCAGGGCGTGGCTGAGGTTATCCTCTTTCTCAACGGAAACCCAGCACAAGTTGGCAGACATCCCCTTCTTGGGGACTGACCTCTTTGGCCCTGGAGTGGAGAGACACCTTCAGGGGACCAAGAAGTCCGATGCCACTCCGGACTCGGTCACCCTGCCCGGAGGGACAAGGGCCACCGGCAGCCTTTGTGTAAGCCCCTTTGGCCCTCTGCCCCTGCGGCTCGACCGGCTCATCAACTCCAGCATGAGGGCCAGCAGGCTTGCGCTGGGCACCCTGACCCCAAGGGAAGCAGGGAGGTAAAGGCCCAGGAGCTCCCTCAGCCAGTCCCTCCTCCAAGCCTGCTCAGTGACGGGCTGAGGGGCGCTGTCCCTGGCCCCATCACCCCTAACCGGGTTCCCCCGTGGGGAGACGGCTCCGCCCCTCCTCCACCTGGTCCGCTTTCCCGGACCTCTGGGTGTCGGAGGTGTTGGGGAAGGTCCTGCCTCAGGATTGCGAGCAGGCCCCACCCTTTCGAGCCATTGCCCCTCGGGGCTCATGGGGTCTGCAGCCTCGTTGTCAGCCTGCCGAGCCGACTTGCCTGACCTCTCGAGATAGAGGTGATCAGGAAGGTGGCGGATCCTCTTCCAGACCCTGGGTTCGTGTCCAGGTATTTCTGGCCCCTAACGGATGGGGGGCTTGCGCCCCATTCTTGATCCGCATGATGGGATGGTCTCTCTGTCTCAGATATCCCATCCTCAGAACGAAGCGTGTGACTCTTTTCCTGGACCTCCAGGACGTACTCACACTTCGTTCCGTCCGTTTCTTGAGAGACTCCTACTGTTCTTAAGTGGGGATCTCTTTTCAAGTTCCAGGCCAGGCCCTTCGGTCTCTGCTCAGCAGCATTCCTGCGGCACTGAGGGGTCCGGGCGTAACCCCACCCCGGATGGCGGCCTGACTGCAACCCCTCCAGGGCGGAGGGGGACGGTCCAGAGTTCTGGCCCTCTAGGTTGCTCTCAGACTGGTCTCCTTTTTATTGGAGCCATGATGGAACTCGTGTCTAAGCAGGTGATCCTTTCTTCGGGATGAAGCTCGACTCTTGAGTCTGAGCTCGGCTCCCGGCGGACAGGGCCGAGGTTTTCCTCCCTCACCTAGTCAGGTCTGACTGGGCAATTGCGCCCTGCCCAGGACTTCCTACACCTCCTGGGCCTTGCGGCGGCTTGCACCAGTGTGGTCTGTTTGGATCCGCCTGTTCATGCATCCCCTTAATGGGGGCTGGCCAGCCAGCGGTCACAACGCTGCGTTCCTGTGGACCAGTCCATGACGATAGCCCAGGGGTTAGGGACGCTCTCCTTCAGACCATTCCAGCTCATTTGCAGGAGAACATCCCATTCGTCCGCCGCGAGTCGACGGTCTTCTTCGGACCGATGCATCTCGGATGGGTGAGGGTGCCCATCAGGGGAATACAGAGTGCACCGCCTCTGGTCCTCTCGGGAGTCCCGATGTCTTCCTACCTGCTGGAGCTCCAGGCGGTCCACTTAGCTTGCACCGCTCGCTCCGTCTGTACGTGGTCTAGTGGTTTAGGTCCAGGTGGACAATACCATGACCATGTGCTACCTATCCCGCCAGGATCGGATGAGCCCCTTGCCTCTGCGTAAGGAGGTTTTCCGCTTTGGGTCTTTCGCGCAGCCGGGAGGTGGTTTCCTAGCCATTTCAATGGCAGGAGCCTCCATCATTCTGGCCGATGCCCTAAGCCGGATAAGGGCTGCGCCTCACGAGTGGTTTTCCCTGCCGGAGGTAGCACAAGATCTTTTCTCCCTCTAGGTCACACCTCGGGTGGACCTTTGTTTTTCCCTCTGGGGAGAATTCGAGGCCGACACTGTCTCATGCCCGCCCCCTCAGCACGGTTTGCTGTAGGGGATGCCTTTGAGGCCGTGGACCCCGGGCCTCTTCTACGCCTCTCCCCCCATTTCCCTTGACCCTCAGGCAAGGCGAGGAGGGACTAGGCGCAGGTGATTCTGGTAGCCCCAGACTGGTTTTGCCAGCTCTGGTGTCCAGCTCTCCTCAGTCTCAGCCCCAGGCTCGCAAGGCGGCTTCCAGCCCGCCCGGTCCTGATCTCTGTTGTTAGGGGAAGGTACTCCATCTGGACCTTCAATCCCTGCACCTGACGGCCTGGTCCCTGTGCGGCTAGTGGCCAGGCCTTGGGTCTTCCGGCAAGGTCCTCGACGTTTTTGAGGCGTCCTGCCAGGAGTCGACCAGATATGCTCACCTTCAAATGGAAGAGTTCTCCATTTGGCATTGGGATAGGGCCTGGTCCCCTCTCCTGTTCCCTGGCGAGCATTCCGGACTATCTGCGGTCCGTTCTTTTCTTGAACAAGGGCTTCGGTCGACGACCCTCAAGGTGCTCCTGTTAGCCACTCCTGTCTTCCGGACACGGGCCGGAAGGTAGTCGGCGACGCAGGAAAGGTGGTCTGGCACTTTCCAAGGCCTTGATCACACCTCCCCTCTGGGGAAAGTATCCCCTTTTCTGTGGGATCCTACGCTGGTATGGGCTTAGCTCACGGGCAAGCCATTCGAACTGTTGCACAGGTGTGAGTTCCCCCACCTGTTGTGGAAGAATACCTTCTTGGGGCTACCATGCCAACCAGAAGGACAGGAGAGTTCCATGCGCTCCTTTGAATCTTCCTATCTGGTCTTCCACAGGGACAAGGTTGTCCTGCGCCCCACCCAAAGTTCCTTCCGTAGGCGGTGGTGGAGTCCTTTTTCCCTAACTGGGTATTGTCTCTGCCAGGGTTCAACCCCATTCACACCTCGGAGGCCGTATATAGGATCCATTGGGACCCTATTTAGCGTTCGCCTTCCCAGGGAGCGTAGGGCTGAAGTTTGGGAGAGGTTCGCCAGCTGTTTGTCATGTACGCTGAAGCCGCATCTGGCAGACCTGCAGCCAAGCGGACGACGAGCGGGTGGGTCACCTCCTGCATAGATCTCAGCTATAGGTGGGCGGGCATGGAGCCTCCCAGAGGGATAAGTGCTCATTTTACACGGCCTTACGCTGCATCAGTGGCTGCTTTCGAGGATACCCCTGCCTAGGGTATCCGTAGGGCTCCTACCCAGAAGCAGGCATATACCGGTTTCCCCTTCCACATCGACCTTGGGTCACGCCGGGATGTTGGTCGGGGCCTCGGTTCTCCAGTCTTTATACCTAAGTAGGGGATGTGCGCCTTGCCTCCCTCCTCCCGGAGAACTGCTAGGAGTCTGCCAATAAGTGTGGATGAACAACATATCCATGTCCCTAGAAATACAGGTTACTCACCTGTAACAGGAGATCTTACTTCGAGAGGGCTCTTCCAGTAGGTAATTACATATAGGACTGACACCGGCCGGTGGCAGGACCCCACGGAAAAATTTCTAGCTAGCAGTCCCTGGCGGAGACCGCCCCCACGTCAGGTGACCGGCGTCATACGACGTCGGTATAAAGGGGCGATCCCGGATGCCTGCCTTCCAGTTCTTTCCCGCCGTCAGCTCGTGCAGCGTCTCGCGGTTAAGTTCTTATCGCTCAGTTCCGTTACTTCGTCAGTTTTTCCAATTAGTTTCAGAATTTTATTCCTCTTTCTTCAGGCGAACGTCAATATATGTCGTCCCCTTCAAAGAATAAGTGCGACTCATGCGGCGCCTAACTGCCTCACAAAGATGGTCACTCCCTCTGCCTCTTCTGCCTTGGCCCCGACCATGCGGTCGACAAGTGTCCGCACTGCCTCCGGTTCAACGCGGCCACCCACAGATGACGCCAGCAGTCCCTCGAAGCCCATCTCCTCAAAAAGAAGATGTCTGCGATGGAGAAAGAGCTGAGAAAACTTCGGCAGGCGTCAACCTCCCCTGAAGGGCACAAGAAGCGGGATAAGGAAAGGCACCGGGAGAAGGCCTCCTCTTCCGCGACTCCGGCCGTAGTCGCAGGCAAGGTAACATCCCCTCCGGGGGATCGCCCAACGGCAGCCTCCAAGGCTTTGGAGGAGGCGTCGGCCCACCCGACGGGTTCGAGTTCGAGCCCGCCGGGCATCTCCAGGCAAAAGGAGACTCCAGCCCCAAGTACCGCCGCAGGCCTGTGGCCTACTGGTGCGGGCACCTCCCTTAAGCCGGACGTCGGCTTCTCTGACGTACGCTGGGAGAAGGCCTCTAAGATGCTCGACCCTTCAGGGCGGCACTCGGCAGTGTCTCCCTCGGACCAGGCCTCCTCTCATCCTCGGCCCGCCTCCAATGAGGGACCCCCAAAGCTGGATGCTGGCTCCTCTGGCGTCCGCCGGGACTCGGCCCATAAGCCACATGTCGGCTCCTCCGACCTGCGCTGGGCCTCTGAGCCTACGGCGGAACCTACTGTTTCTGTTGTTCCAGGCTCTCCGCAGCCTTCGCTGCCATCAGGGGAGCCCCAGTCCCCCATGCCTGACCCCGGGGAATTTTCCCTTCCGTCCCCGGACGAGACTCGGGGCCATGGGCTACCGTCTGATCCTCTTCCTGAAGAACCGGATCTGACGCGGGTTCCCCTGACGCCGGCTCCGACAACGCCGGTTCTGACATCGGCCCCTCCGACGCCAGTGGGGGATTTTCCTCTTCCTTCGGGCCCTCCACCCCACGGGCCTATCTCGGCTGGGCTGTCTGCTCCGGCAGCTCCTCCAGTGCCTGGGGATCCGCCATCGTATCCAACACCGGTCTTCCCAGGTCCGCAGTATCCTGCGCTGCTGTACCCGGTGCCGACTCCTTCGACGCCACAGTACCCGACTCCGGGATACCCGCAGCCGGGTTACGGATACTTCCCCTACGGATTTCCTCCATACAACTATCCCCCTCCTCCACCGCCCCCTAGGCCACCGGTGGATCTTCAGGAGACTCTTGCTTCTTGGTGGGCTGAGGCCAAGGCTCAGCTCACCAAGGAAGTCGAGAGCCGTCTTACGGCGACAGTGCCACCACCAGCTCCCGTATGCCCTAGTCGGCACTCTCCCTCTCCTCCTCCAGATTCCCGGGTTCTGCCCTCGGGGTCCAGAGAGGGGCAGGACACGCGTTCTGGGATCCCTCCCAAGGAACCCGTTCCTCCCCCTAGACGGGTTAGGGAGTCTTACTCTGCTTCAGATTCTTCCTCCCCTTCTCTCTCGGACTCCTCGGACGCTTCTGATGGATGTTCCGAGAAAGACGACGAGCCACGCTGTCCGTCCAAGCCCTGGCCAAGGACTCCTCCGGAGGATCCTTCCTTCACAGAGTTGCTCAGGAAGATCCAGGAAGTCCATCAGTGGCATTCCTTAGAACCAGATCCTCAGTGGGTAAAACTCGCTGAACATCTGGACTTGCCCCTTATGGCTCCTACCTTAGTGCCACCCTGGATCGAGCCTCACGTCCACCTTGTTTCCACTATTTGGAAATAACCGTCAGCTTTAGCCCCACTTCCCGGGAAGTCGAACAGGCTATACCAGGCTCTGGAGGATGTAGACTTTTTAGACTCTCACCCCTGCAGACTCGGTTGTGATTAGCGCTGCTCACGGCGGTCAGCACACCTGAAACTGTTTACCGTCTCCAGATAAGAATTTACGCCTTCTGGATCAGTATGGAAGGAAGATCTACGCTTCTTCCACACTGGGGATTAGAGCCCTGAACTATGTAGCACATATGGGGATTACCAGAAGGCCGTCCCTTGCAGGCGGAATCAAGATCGACTCTTTGCCTGACTCTCAACTCAAGCAGGAGTTGGCTGACCTGGTCCGTTCTGCTCGTTCGGCCAGTCGTCACATTCTGAGGACGACCAACGACGCAGTGGACACTGCAGGAGCAGACTCTGCATTCGCCCGTAAGTCTTGGCGTCACACATGGCTCCGTGTGTCAGGTCTGGTCCTGGAGGTGCAGTCAGCCATCAAGAAGCACCTTTCAGGGTTCTGTGTGCTGGTGGTGATGTCAAGGACATCATCACTGATTTGTGGAGAAGGGACGGCCCTTAAATCCGTTGATTCAATGTACGTCCCCATCCCCCATGGCCGTCCCTTCGCAGGCGCTTGGCCGGCCTCAAGCGAAATCTCAGGGAAGGCGGGCCACTAAACGTCGGGCCCCCACAGCTGCCAGGCCCCCGCCACCCAAAAAAGCAACGGGTGCCCCAGCTGTGGCACTGCCTCACACCACGTGACTCCTTTCCTCTCCCACCGCCTCCGGACACCCCGGAGGAACCGGTAGGAGGGAGGTTCTCCCTCCACCTTCCGGGTTGGTAGAGGATAACTTCGGATTCATGGGTGCTTCAGATCATAGCAGAGGGGCACTCCATAGAGTTTCTACAGAAACCTCCACGTCACCCCCCTCTGAATTCCGCTTACTCAAGGGATCATCTTCCTTTGGTCAGGGAAGAAATCTCAGCGCTTCTTGCGAAACAGGCTATAGAGCCCATCCCTCCTCACCTCTACGGGACAGGGTACTATTCCCACTTCTTCCTTGTACTGCAAGAGATGGGAAGATCTCAGACCTATTCTCGACTCAGCTCCCTGAACCTCTATGTGGAGTACAAGAGGTTCAGGATGCTCTCCTTCAATCCCTTTGCCCATGCTTGGCCGGCCAGTGGCTTTGTGCACTAGATATGCAGGATGCGTACCTGCACATCCCCATTCGCCCTTCGCACCGAAAGTACCTCAGGTTTGCGTTCCAGGGGGTCCACTACCAATTCCAGGTGCTCCCATTTGGTCTTTCCTCAGCCCGAGTCTTTACCAAATGCTTGGCGGTGGTAGCGGCCCACCTGCGTTCTTTGGGAGCTCAGGTTTTCCCCTACCTGGACGACTGGCTCCTGGCGGCCCCGTCCAGGGAGGAACTCCTACATTTCCTCTCCCTCACCCAGCAGGTTTTCACTGGCCTGGGTATTACCATCAACCATTCCAAGTCTCACCTGGATCCTTCACAGAGGCTCCAGTTCATCTGAGCAATTCTCAACACAACTTTGTGCAAAGCCTTTCTGCCTCCGGACAGGGGGGCCTCCCTTCAGTCACAGATTTCCCTCCTATCGGAACACAGGAGGGTCCCGGCGAGGTCAGTGCTCCGTCTACTGGGGCTTATGACGGCGGCCATCCCGACGGTTCCGCGTGCATGCCTCCACATGAGAATCTCTCAGTGGACTCTTCGATCTCAGTGGGATCAACGAGTAGACGATCTAGATCTTCTGGTTCTGATCTCCTCGCCGATGGTAAGAGACTTGCAATGGTGGATGTTTCCAGAGAACCTCTTCCGGGGGGTCCCCTTTTTTCATCCTCCCCCCGATCAGACTCTGACCACGGATGCTTCAGGCGAAGGTTGGGGAGCCCATTTGGGTCCTCACCGAACCCAAGGCCTTTGGTCAAAGTTGGAGATAGTTCTCCACATCAACGTGCTCGAGCTTCAAGCAGTGCTATATGCGCTCCAGGCCCTTCACCAATACATCCTTCCCGGTCACCTAGCTGTCCAAACGGACAACATGTGCGTGGTGTGGTACATCAACAAGCAGGGAGGAACTCGGTCCTACCCGCTGTGCAGGGAAGCCATGAGGGTCTGGGATTGGGCAACTCTCCACAACCTTCACCTCACGGCGATCCATGTTCCAGGAGTCGACAATGTCCTTGCAGACAGACTAAGTTGCTCGTCGGCTCTTCCACACGAGTGGGAATTGGACGAAAAAGTTCTAAAAAGCATCTTCCAGATTTGGGGAACTCCTCAGATAGACCTGTTTGCTTCCTCCCAAAGCATAAAGCTTCCAATCTTTTGCTCGCTCGGCTCCAAGGAGGCGCTTTCTGGAGTGATGCTCTATCTCTAAGCTGGAAGGACAGATTCGTCTATGCTTTTCCCCCAATTCCTCTGGTCCCTCGTGTGCTACAGAAGCTTGCTTTAGAAGGAGCGAGAATGATTCTGATCGCTCCTTTCTGGCCCAGGCAAATCTGGTTCTCTCTTCTACAACAATACTCAGAGGTTCCTCCTCTTCTTCCTTCTCTCTTTATCTCCAGGATTGCTGACCCAGGATCAGGGGACCCTGGTCCATCCGGGACTCAAGTCCCTTCAACTTCATGCATGGCTCCCTGCAGACCTAGCTCAATCTCGTTTGTGCGTTTCTCCTAAGGTGGCCGAGATTCTGGTGGAGGCTAGAAAACCCTCCACTAGGTCCACCTATGCCATGAAATGGAAAATATTTTCTATCTGGGCTGCGTCCAGGAACGTGGAGCCCTTTTCCTGCCCTGTGACCATTCTGCTTGAATACATGCGTCATCTTTTCGACCTGGGTCTCAGTCACTCCTCTTTGAAAGTTCATATGGCGGCTATTTCAGCTTACCATGTCCCTTTCAGTGATAAGGCATTTGCCCAGCTGGAGGTATCCAAAACTTTCCTCAGAGGGGTCCTTCATCTCAGGCCCCCTGTCTGGACTCCAGCTCCGCCTTGGGACTTAAACTTCATCCTCGAGAAACTTACCCTTCCTCCCTTTGAGCCTGCGGCTTCCGCAGACTTGAAGTTTTTATTGTGGAAGACGCTCTTCTTGGTGGCCATTACTTCTGCTCGCAGAATTTCCGAGCTCCAGTCCCTGATGTGCAAAATCCCTTATTTGATTTTTCACAAAGAACGAGTAGCTCTTCGCACAAATCCTAAGTTTCTTCCGAAGGTGGTAGCGGAATCTACCTTAAATCAGTCTATTGAACTACCTGCTTTCTTCACGATACTCAATCAAGGAGAATACCTGCTCCATACCATGGATGTTCACAGGATTCTGAGATACTACACAGATAGGGATGAAGGATCTCAGAAAGACTGATCAGTTGTTCATCTCTTTCGCTCTCACAAAGAGAAGGCAATGCTGTCTCTAAGCAATGCCTATCAAAATGGTTGGCCCATTGCATCACTTTCTGTTATGACAAGTACAACAAGACCCTCCGGTCAAGTCAGAGGTCACTCCACTCGTGGAGTTGCCGCCTCATGTGCTTGTTTCAAGAACGTGTTCAGGCAGACATCTGTGCTGCTGCCACTTGGGCTTCAGTCCATACCTTTACTAAACATTACAGTTTGGACATTGCTCTTCGAGAGCAGGCTTCGGTTAGCTGTCTTGCAAGGTCTCCTTTCTTGAGACCTGCTAGATTATTACTACTTTTGGAGTCCTCCTCCAGTGCCTTTCATTTGTTCCAGACTGCTTGGGATTCTGTCCTATGTGTAATTACCTACTGCAAGAGCCCTCTCGAAGTAAGATAGTACAGTTACATAAGAACTTACCGTAACAGTAGATCTTCGAGAGAGGCTCTTGCAGTAGGTAATCCCTTCCCGCCCTCCATCCCCCTAGGCTTTTTCAGCTCCTTTTCCATTCAGGGAAATATCTGCTTCTGTCTCATCCGGGCCTTCCGGGCCTGTGGCGGGAAAGAACTGGAAGGTGGGCATCCGGGACCGCCCCTTTATACCGATGTCGTATGACGCCAGTCACCTGGCGATGGACGCGTCCCATGAGACTGCTAGCTAGAAATTTTTCCGTGAAGGGTCTGCCGCACGGCGTCAGTCCTATATGTAATTACCTACTGCAGAGCCTCTCTGAAGATCTACTGTTACGGTAAGTTCTTACGTAACTGTACTTTCTAGGAATGGTATATGTTCATCCACACGACCCACCCAGCCTCCCCGGCTTCAACGCACAACCTGGCTTCCAGCGGGCTAGATCTGGTGTCATGGGGCGGAGCCGAGAGTTTTATCACCTGGGTGGGTGGGAGGAGCCAGCTTGAAGACCTTCCGGCAAGATTTAAAGCGGCAAGGAACCTGCCAATAAGTGTGGATGAACAACATATACCATTCCTAGAACTCCTGTTACAGGTGAGTAACCTGTATTTAGGTACCATGGATTTATATCGTCTGGTCCTGGTGAGGCAGAGACTTTTAAATGATCTAATACCTCCGTAATATCATTGATACTAAAGGACAGAGGATTAACCGGACTAGCAGTATTCAAAAGAATACATCTGTCTGTCTTTCTTACTAAATGCTGTTGAGAAATAGTTGTTTAGAACTGTTGCAATTTCTGCTGAGTCATTTCAAATAGCACTATTGGACAGAATAGGTTGAATGCAGTTTTTCCCCTTACTTAATCAGTTAATCAAAATCTTTAATTAACCAGGTGATCACCGTTGAGCGAAGCTCATTTTCGAGGTGGATCTGGGTTTGTCATAAAGAACATTATACACAGGATGAGACACAAAATAAAATATAGTACGATAAAAATACAGTATATACATAAGTATCAGCAGGAAGCATTGACAGTAGAATATGTATAGGTCAGAAGATACAGCAGCTATGGATGTAACACATTTTTTTACATGTAAAATATACAAGTCAGAGGGTACACCGATTATAAACAGAACACAATGTAAAAAGGTATATAGTGATCCAGTGTAAGGGTCAAGTAACACATTGCTAGGTTAGTTGTGACTATTGACAGGAGGGATTTGAAATGGTTAGTGTGATCTGCAAGATAGGGACAGGGAGTAGAAGGTAGGGAGTAGGAAGAAAAAGGCTTAAAATATAGACAGCCACAGTAACTAGAGATAGGATGGTTCAGCCCTAGAGAGGGCTCAAAGGGATAGGGGAGGGAAGAAGGGGTAGGAATTTAGGGCAGGGGGGCTAGGGTCACTGGAGTGTGGAAAGGATAGCTGTGGAGAGCAGAAAGGGGTGAGGGAAGAGATCATTTTTGGATGTGATTAATTGTGTAGCATCAGCAATTTGGAGCGCACTGGGATTTTTTAAAAGTCATGATTTAGGGGTAACGGACACAGGATTCCTTATTATGATGTAGATATAGTGCTTTGAATGCTGCTAAGCTAATGGGGTGGGTTACTTTGAAAGTTTTTTGCAGCTTGTTCCATAGTTGAGGAAGCACAAAGCTAATGGCTGCTCTGCCAAAGCGTCATTTTGCCTTATATACGTATAGGTAGATATATGAGGTACTTCTCAAGGCATACTTTCCAAGAGTGCAACATGGTAAACAGACCAGAGATATAATGGGGCAGTTTATTTGTAATAGCTTTGTAGATCCAGACTGCATCATTTTTTTGTCTGTGAACAAGGGATGACCATCCCACTGCTGTATACAGTGCGCAGTGATGAGTGGAATATGGGAGACCCGTGATGAATCTTATAGCTCTGTGATAAGGCATGTCGAGTTTAGCTAGAGTAGCAGCAAGTCTTTGACTGTATAGAAAATCTGCATAATCCAATAGGGAAAGAAAGGTAGTTTTTTTTTTAACTCTTGTATTTTATGCTTCTCCTAACTGCCCCATTTCTCCACTCATTTAGACTGCCTCTGTGTGTGATCCTACTCCTCATCCGGGCCTGCCCCTAGAGTACCAAATCCACTGACCTAGGTGCCCGGATAACCCCCAGGTAGGGTGAGGAGGCATTCCCCGGTTTCATACCCCCTCTGAACCTTACATGCTGCGACGTGGATTTGTACAGCGGAGTCTGCCCGACAAGCCTGAGGATCCACACAGCGAGAAGTCATCACCCTAGGAGAGAGGTGTTTTACCTGTTTGTTTCTCGACGCCAGTGCAATGAGGACCAAGTAGCCTGAAGGCACGTTGAGACGTGCCTCCCGCTGCGCCCCTCTGCCGACGTCTGCCATATCCCAATACTGCTACTCCCTCCTACCGCACCTTCACCTGGGCTCCCCTAGGTGTCGGTATTGCTGCAGGAGCGTGCAGGTAACCCCCCCCCTCCGGAGAAGGAGAGCAGCCATTGGGTGCTCAATTCTTCTCCTCCCCGGCAAACCCCCCATGGCCCATGCTCGTTCCCGAACATGGGTTGCCGGCATGGTGCGAGGTAAAGCGTCCAGCACCTCAGCCCTCGGCGCCATTGGGCCAGCATGAAAGAAAGGTAGTTTGAACCAGTTTCAGCTTAGCATCTCTTGTGAGGAGATTGTTGATCCTATAGAACAGACCAAGTCTTTGTCTAAGTTTCTTTGCTAAGTCCTCTAAATGATCTGTGAAGGACAGTCTATGATCTAACCAGACCCCCAGATACTTGAACTTTGCTACATATTCCAACCACTCACCTAGGATAGTAGTGATCTGCGGGAGCGTCCCAGCAGTAGCAGGATTTATTGCATGATGATGGGGCAAGAGGAACATTGCTTTTGGTTTTTTTTGCATTTAGAAGTAACTTCTGTTTAATATGCCGAGTCTGCAGCAGATTAAAATCATTTTGAAGGGCATTACGAGCAGCATCAGGGGTGGGGGTACCAGCATAAAGTACCATATTGTCTATGAATAGGTGTATTTGTGCTTCTTTGATGGAGGCATATATGTTGTTAATATAAATGGTGAAGAGCAAGGGGTCAAGAATGGAGCCTTACAGTACACCCCTCAGAAGTGGTTTTAATGGGGAAGCTTCCTGTTCCACCTTTACTTGCTGAAGTCAGCCAAAGAGGTAGTTAGAAAATCATTTAAGAGATAGGAAATCCAAACCAACGTTCCAGAGGGACGACAGAAGCAGCCTGTGATGGTTTAAGGCTATGAGCTGCAAATCTGGTGACATCCAGCAGACCAGACCTGGGTTTGAATCCCACAGCTTCCACCTGCATACTGTGTGACCCTGAGCAAGTCACTTAACTTCCCTGTGCTCCCAGGTCGCTCCTTTAAAAAAGCTTTCAGCTTAGTGTGCTACTCCTGGTTAAACAACTAAATAAAAAAAATTAAAAAAAAGTGTCAAACACCTTGCTTAGGTCCAAGAAAACAGTGTAACCTTTTTTTCTCCAGTTCAAGTTGGCAGTCATTTGTCACCTTGGCTAGAGCTGAGATTGTACTGTGCTCTGCCCTAAAGCCTGATTGTAATGCGTTGAGCAGTTTTTCTGATTCCAGATAGTTCTGAAGCTGAGAGTTCACTATTTTATCAGCATCTTAGACAGGATTGGAAGTAGGGAAATTGGCCTGTAATTATTAAGGTCACTAGGACCTCCCGATTTGAGCATAGGAACCACAAGTGCATTTTTCCAGATAGGTGGAAGGTCCCCCTGGGACAAAAGTTAAAAAGATGTGTGATTGGGACTGCTAGGACACGGTGACTGACCTTTAAGCAATATGGGTCAATGAGGTTGGCTGCAGCACATTTCCTGGTGTCTAACTGTAGGAGGAGATCTTTGACTTCTTTCAGAGAAGTAGGCTGTAGGGAGAAAGATGAACTGGAGATATTTTTTTTTTTTGTGATTCTGTTCCAAGTTGTTGGCGGAGGGTATTGGCGCGCGAGGAGTCAAAGGCTAGCCCTGCAGTAGCAAAGTGATTATTAAGAGAGTCGTGAATAGATGGTGTGTTGGTGATGGCAGTATTGCCGATCAATAATTTAGTAGGTAGGGAATTACCAATTCTAGGGACATGGATATGTTGTTCAATCCACACTGTCTGGCAGGTTCCTTGCTACTTTAAATCTTGCCGGAAGGTCTTCAAGCTGGCTCCTCCCACCCACCCAGGTGGTAAAACCCTTGGTTCTGCCCCATGACGCCAGATCTTCCTTACCGCTTGGAAGCTCAGGTTTCCTCCTTAGCGCTCTGCGTTTTAGGCCTGGATCCACAGTCTTCGGAATTTCCGAAACTAATTTTAAAATTTACAAGACTTCAGTCTTCATCTTCCCTCACGGCTGTGATGGACAAATCGACTTCCGGCTTCCGTCGGTGCCCGTGTGGGCAGAAGATGTCCTGGACCGATCTGCATTTCACGTGCGTCTACTGCCTGGGGCTTGGCCACGATTCACAGGCTTGCAATTTGTGCAGGTCCTTTTCAGCTTCGGTCTTGGAGGACCGCACTGCCAGAATTTTTCTCGGGCACCCTGAAAAACGGTATCCGCTGGTCAAATCTAAGGAGTCCCATTGGGTGGTGTCCGCGGTGGCGGGCTCCGAGGAATAACTGGAGCAGTTGATCGCCCTCGAGGAGGAGGCAGCCCAGGCCGCTTCTTCTTCCTCCTCGGCTGCCGCATTTATCCCGCTCTCTTTGGGCTCCTCCTACACTGCTTCGTTTAAGGAGCTTTGTCAGTCCCTCTCCACCAAGGGAGAAGGGCCATCGGGGCATTCCATTCGGTCCAAGAAGAAGGACTCTAAAGGTAAGTCCCACCGTCGACGTTTGTGGGGGCGGGAGAGATCCCCTTCACCGGACCGTCGGCTCTCTACTTAGGTCAAAGCTGCGGCTGCTGGCTTCACGGTGTCCCCGTCATGTCATCCGTCGACGCGGTCGAGATTTTTCTTGACCCGTCGGACGGTTTGTCAACTGGAGATGCCGACAACCTTTCTTCACCGGTTCCCCCAGTGGTTAGTGAGGACTTGCCTATGCCAAAGTCCCCGGTCAAGGTCCCTGAACCGAAGGAGGGGCGGATTTCCCCCGTTACCTCTCTGACCCACCCTAGGAATCCCCAAAGGTCTCAGTCCTCTTCCAGGTCCAGCCGGTCCCGTCGAAGTCGGCGGTCTTGGTCTCGGCACCATGGAAAGCGGCATCGCCGCTTATCCTCGTCATCCTCTTTGGAGGATAGGCTCTGGGGCAAGTTGCATCAGCACTACGAGGATTTGATGTGGCAGCATCTTCTATTGACCAGTAACAAGCTGACTCCATCGCCTTCTCCAGCCATTAAGTGGCTGTCACCGGAGCGGCTGAAGCAACCCCTCGTGGTGATCAAGGAGCTGACCCTGGCACCGGTTGTTAGGCCGAAACCGGCTGCTCCACCTATTGTAGTGGAACCTCTGCCTCCACAACTGAAGACTGGGGCCCCGACCAAGGATTCTCGGTCGGTCAGGGCTTGCCCCATAGGTTGTCGGTTACCCTCACTCCGAATCGTCCTCGGCAGGTGGAGGGTGACTCAGGCGCTCGGCAGCTGTTTGCAGACTTCTTGGAGTCTGACGACTCTTCCCTGTTCTCCAGGCCGCTTGACCTGGAGTCTGCAGGGGGCCAGTCGGTAGACGAAAGCCCATCCTCGTTTTTAGGTTTGCTTCGACTCATCTCAGAGTCCACTGGGATGCAGCTTGAACCCATTTCAAAGCGGGCCAAGTATCCCCTCACGGAGATACTGGACTGAGGGGATTCCCCTATGGAGGCCTTTCCGGTGGCCGAAGCCATTGTTGGCCCGACCCTGGAGTTGTGGCAGCGGCCAGCATCTTGTCCCGCACCTTCAGCCAGGATAGCTCGCAAGTACGCGTCCCCACCGCTCACTCTCCGGTTTTCAGAGCACCCTCTGTGGAGGGGTTAGTGACCATTAGCTCTTCGCGCTATGGAAACGCCGACATGGACAAACCGCCTGATAAGGATTCCAAAAGCTGGATTACGCGGGGCTGAAGGTTTACGCTGCTTCCTCCCTAGGCCTTCGTCAGGCTAGTTCGGCCCTTCTGATGGTGCATTTCTCACACACCCTTATGGGTTCCCTGGATGAGGTGATTCCTCATCTCCCAACTGACCTTCAGACGACGGTCAAGCAAGTGCAGGATCAGGGAAGGGCAGTGGCAAAACAACATCTCCAAACTTCATTGGACGTTGGTGATTTTTGTGCCCGATGAGTAGCAGCTACAGTGACATGCTCTGGAGAGCTTGGCTGCAGATCTCCACTTTCACGGTGGACACCCAACATAAGCTGGCAGACATTCCCTTTCTGGGCACCAACTTGTTCGGGCCAGGGGTGGAAGGCCATCTCCAGAGAATCGAGAAGTCCAATGCCACCTTGGACTCGGTCACTTCTGCCCAGAAGGACAAAGGCCACCAGCAGCAGCGTAAGCCCTTTTGCCTTTCTGCTCCTGCGGCACGTCCAGCCCAGCAACACCAGCACCAGGGCTAGCAGGCTCATACTTGGCACTGTAAGGCCAAGTCTGCTGTTTCCTCAAGTAGGAAGCCTGGAGGCAAGGGTCCAGGGGGTCCTTTAGTGGGGCCTTCCTCCAAGCCTGCCCAGTGATGGGTTGAGGGGTGTCGCCCCCAACCTCGTCATTTTCCTCCGGGTTCCTCCATGGGGGGGGCGGCTCCCCCACTTCTTTTCCGCCTGGTCCGCTATCACCGCGGACCGCTGGGTGCTAGAAGTGATAGGCAGGGGTCTGCCTCTGGAATTCAAGCAGTTCCTTCCCTATCAAGCTGTCGCCCCATGGGGGGCAACAGGTTCCACAGCCTCTCTGTTGGCTTGTCGAGCCGACATTGCCTTGCTCCTCCATAAGGAGGTGATCAAAGAGGTAGCGGACCCTCCTCCAGACCCAGAGTTTGTGTCCAGGTACTTCCTGGTCCCAAAACGGATGCTGGGCTTGCGCCCCATTCTCGACCTGCACAACCTGAACAAGTTCCTAAGGCCGCACACCTTCAGGATGGTCACTTTGGCTCAGATCATTCCATCCTTGGAACTCGGCGTGTGTTTCTGTTCTCTGGACCTTCAGGACGCGTTCTTTCACATCCCAATCCGTCCATCTCATCAGCGATTCCTCCGTTTCAGAGCAGAGAGACCTCTTTATGAGTTCCGGGCCATGCCCTTCGGCCTCTCTCCAGCTCCCAGGGTCTTCACCAAATGCATGCCAGTGGTGACAGCATTCCTGCGGTGCCAAGGGGTCCAGGAGTACCCTTACCTGGACGACTGGCTGATTGCAGCCCTCTCCAGGTTGGAGGTGGAGCGATCCAGGGATCTGGCCCTCCAGGTCTGCTCTCAGATTGGCCTCCTCATCAACGAGGCCAAGTCGGTACTCGTGCCTTCACAGGTGATTCAGTTCATCAGGGCAGAGCTCGACTCTCTTCGAGCCAGAGCCCCGCTCCCGGCAGACAGGGCCGAGGTCCTTTCCTCTTTTGCCCAATAATTTCTGGTTGGGCAATTACACCCTGCCCGGGACTTCCTGTGCCTTCTGGGCCTCATGGTGGCCTGCACCAGCATGGTCCATTGGACCCGCTGGCATATGCATCCCCTGCAATGGGGACTGGCCCGCCAATGGTCACAGTGCTCCGGTCCTCTGGACCAGCCAGTGATGGTGACCCAGGAGATGTGGGACGGCCCACAATGGTGGCTCATCCCAGCTCATCTGCAGGAGGGTATCTCGGTTGTCTGCCCTGAGCCGACGGTCACTCTAACGACCAGTGCCTCTCTGATGGGTTGGGGTGCCCATTTGGAGGAGCTCAGGGCCCATGACCTCTGGTCCCCTCAGGAGTCTTGATGCCACATCAACCTGCTGGAGCTTTGAGCGGTGCGTCTAGCCCTCACCACCTTCGCTCCATTTGTACTGGGTCAAGTGGTCCAGGTCTAGATGGACAACACCACGACCATGTACTACCTCAACCGTCAGGGTGGGACGCACTCCTGGCCTCTGTGCAAGGAGGCTCTCCGCACTTGATCTCTCGTGATCAGCCTGGAGGCAGATCTCCTAGCCATCCATGTGGCGGGAGCCTCCAACAGTCTGGCCAATGCCCTCAGCCAGATAGGTGCTGCATCTCACGAGTGGTCTCTCCTGCCGGAGATAGTACAAGGTCTGTTCTCCCATTGGGGCACCCCTCAGGTGGACCTGTTCGCCTCCAGGGAGAATGTGAAGCTGAGGCTGTTTCATGCCCGCCCCCCTCAGCAGGGCTCACTGCAGGGGGATACCTTCTCGAGGCTGTGGACCCCAGGCTTCTTCTACGCCTTCCCTCCATTTCCCTTGATCCACAAGGTGCTTCTCAAGGTGAGGAGGGACAAGGTGCAGGTGATTCTGGTAGCCCCAGACTGGCTCCGCCAGTTCTGGAATCCAGATCTCCTCAGCCTCAGCTCCAGGCTCCTGAGGTGGCTTCCAGCCCACCTGGTCCTGATCTCAGTCGACATGGGGAAGGTACGCCATCCGGACCTTCAGTCCGTGCACCTGACAGCCTGGTTCCTGAGCGGCTAGAGTTCCAGGCCTTGGGTCTTTCCGACAAGGTCCTCAGTGTCGTTGAGGCATCTTGTAAGGAGTCAACCAGAAAATGCAATGCCTTTAAATGGAAGAGATTCTTCATTTGGTGTCAGGACAAGGGGTTGGACCCTTCTTCCTGTACATAGGCTAGCATTTTGGACTACCTGTGGTCCCTTTCTCAGTTGGGGCTTCGGTCAACGACCCTTAAGGTGCACCTGGCAGCCATCTCTGTTTACCAGGCGCGGGCCGGCAAGCAGTCGGTGGTGCAGGAGAAGGTGGTCGGGCGCTTTTTCAATGGCCTTAATCACATATCGCCTCCAGTGCGAAAACCTCCACCTCCGTGGAATCTATTGCTGGTATTGGCTAAGCTCATGGGCAAGCCATTTGAACCAATGCACAGGTGCGATAACTCCCACCTGTAGTGGAAGACCGCCTTCTTGGTGGCTGTTACGTCAGCCAGAAGGATGGGAGAGCTCCAGGCGCCTTCCTTCAAGTCTCCCTATCTGGTCTTCCAAAGGGACAAGGTTGTCCTGCGCCCCCACCCAAAATTCCTTCCAAAGGGGGTGTCGGAGTTTCACCTTAACCAGGTGTTGACTCTACAGGTGTTCTACCCCAGTCACACCTTGGAGGCCGAATGTAGGCTTCATACTCTGGACCTTAGAAGAGTGCTTGCTTATTATAAGGAGCGGATGGCTGAAGTTCAGGGAGTGGTTCACCAGCTGTTTGTCACCTACGCTGAAGCTGCACCTGGCAGACCTGCAGCCAAGCAGACGATAAGCAGGTGGGTCACCTCCTGCATAGATCTCTGCTATAGGTTGGCGGGCATGCAGCCTCCCAAAGGAATAAGAGCTCATTCTACCCACCATACCGCTGCTTTGGTGGCTACTTCTAAGGACGTCCCATGATTACACACCTTTATTTCCCATTCCCACATTGACCTTGAGTCACACCGGGATGCTGGTTTTGGGACCTCAGTTCTCCAGTCCTTATTCCCTAAGTATGGGGTGCGCGCCTTGCCTCCCTCCTCCCGGAGAACTGCTAGGAGTCTACCAAACAGTGTGGATTGAACAACATATCTATGTCCCTAGAAATACAGGTTACTCACCTGTAACAGGAGTTCTAGGAGTGGTATATGTTGTTCATCCACACGACCCACCCGACCTCCCCAGCTTCGACGTGCAACCTGGCTTCCAGCGAGCTAGAGCTGGCGTCATGGGGCAGAGCCGAGCGTTTTACCACCTGGGTGGGTGAGAGGAGCCAGCTTGAAGGCCTTCTGGCAAGATTTAAAGCGGCAAGAAACCTGCCAGACAGTGCGGATGAACAACATATACCACTCCTAGAACCCCTGTTACAGGTGAGTAACCTGTATTTCTATGACCTTCAATATCTTTGATCATTCTCCAAAGTTTGGAGGGAATTTTTGAGCTCTCCAGCTGTGAGCGATAGAAATTAGCTTTAGCTTCTCTGACCCTTTTGGTGCAGAGGTTCCTCGCCCTCCTAAATGAATTCCAGTCATTTCTTAGATTCATTTTTCTGGTGGTTCTCCAGAGCACATCCCTATTCTGCAAAGCATCTTTCGGTCATCCATAAACCACCGGCAGGATTTGTTTCTAGCATAAACTTTTACCAGTGGAGTATACTTGTTGAGAGCCCCTAGCACAATTTCTGAGAAAATGTCATAGGCTGTAGACAGGGACTTGGCTAGATAGAAGTCCTGCCAGCGCAGGGTGTCTCTTAGCTCTGAGATATACCCACAGGGATCGAAGCTATGTGTGCGCCTTTTAAAGGAGAATTTTGGTGCAGTTGTAGATTTAATGGTAGATCTTACACATGCAATAAGGCAATGGTCGCTAATGTCAGAGAAAAAGACTCCAGCATGGGATAATAAATGAGGTTTGTTAACTAAAATGATATCCAAGAGAATAGTTATTGGGTTTGAGCTTGTTAGGATGAATGGTTTCATTTACTAGCTGTGACAACCCAAAAGGAATCACAGAACATTTTAAGTGGACTGGATGCACTGGAGAGTCAGTCTAAGTTGAAATCCCCTAGAATTATATACTCTGAGGATGCAGGATCCATGATATTTCTGAGATGTTTCAACAACTGTAGACCAGCTGACGGAGGTCTGTAGCAACCTATTATGCATAATGAGATTCCGGTAGCGTGTTCAATCCTTAAGGTCAGGCTTTCGAATTCTTTTGGGACAGAAGTTGAGTCGCTAATGGAGAAAGGGAATTTATCCTTAATATTAATGGTTACCCCACCACCTCTTGTCTGCCTGTCAGCTCTAAACAAAGAATAGGAGGGGTATTTACTTTGTTATTACTGGTTGTCGGTCAGAGCCAGGACTCCGTAACCACGAGGATGTCTGGTGCAGTATGACACAACCAGGCCTGTACTGAAGTAATTTTTTTTAATAAGCTGCACACATTAACATGCAAGAAGCTAAGCCCCTTGCGGCTTTGTAATTCTCTTGTGGATTCCAAGGGTACCAGAGGGCCTGGATTACGCTCAACATTTCCTGAACACAATAGTAGTAGAAGCAAGAGTTTTCTGCAGAGACCTGGGAGGAGTGCAGATAGCAGAGTCTTATTGCAGTTGCACAGTTCATCAGAGGCAGTATGGGGAGACCAGAGGCTAGCTCCTAGTTTGCCTGATTCCACATACAGTAATACCTTGACAGAGAGAGTCAAGGGAAGTAGGGGACAGTATGTAGAAGGTGGCATACCCCTATGGGCCAGCTCTATATGAATTCCTTTATGCCGAGGCAGATGAATGACCAGCAGCGGGCTAGTGTGAGTTAAAGCACATAAAAGTTGTTCTGTTTGATTGGAAATGTCCAGGCAGGCCGATTTAAAAAGAGAGCCACTCTCCAACCTAGAAGCTATTTTTTTATTAACATTCGAGTCTAACAGACATAAGATGAGCAAAGACAAACAAGAAAGCAGGTAATATGCTCTCATTATGATACTAATGCCCCATGGGCACTGCTAGTACTTAACAGTAGAAGTGATTGTCAGAGGAGAAGAAATTCTTGTTCCTTAAAGAATAATACTAGAGGCAGTGGAGCTAGAAGCAGTTTTCCTAATTACAACTCCTGGGCTGACTAATTAATAGGAAGTTCACCTGGCTATAGAATAGTACTGGAGGCAGTGAAGCTTTGAAACAGTATATGTAGCTACAACTGCTCTGTCTATATTGTTGAACACTGTATAACAATCCAGTTGTCAATATTGTTTGTATTGCAGATTATCTTATTGTCTACCTCTCCCTTGTGCTGCGTCACATTGTACTGCCCATGTATTTTTCACTTGTATACTCCTGGGTCGTGCCTGAAAATAGGCATCTCTATGTCTAGTGCACCCACCCGGTTACCAAAAGCAAATAAATAAATAACTCTGGGGCAGACTAAATAATAGAGGGGTCACCTGACCATAAGCATTTGCCTTAGCAAGGTGAGATAAGATAGTGAGCAACTAGCAGGCTTTGATACCAGAAGGGGATAGGAGGAAGGACTGATGTTGACAGTAAATTAACCAATAAGGGAAAAAACAGATTGAAGTCAATCAATCAGTCAAAATCTTTATTTATCCAGGCGAACATCATTGAGCAGAGCTCTTTTGCAAGATGGACCTAGTTAGAACAGGATCGGGTAACATCCATCATAAAAACATATAAATACATATAAATAAGTATATAAACACAAACACAATGGTGCAGTAATAGGGGGAGTCAAATGATAAAAGAAAGACAAGGCAAGCCATAACAGAGGAGGATTCAAATACAAGAGGGCAGGTCCACCATTGAACCATGCAACTGTATATAAACCATGTTCTCTGTATAGAAGTACCAGTTAGTTCATTTACCAGGGGCAGTCACTAGTACTAGCCATGAAAATGGCTTGGAGAACTACCAACTAATGGCAGATGGGGTACCAGGAGGGGTATGTAATATGTAAACAAAGGATAAATATTGTGAGAAGTGAAGTCCCAAGGATAGGTCGGTAGAGCTGATGTGGCGGTGGAGGCCTACGGGGAGAGGGAAAGGGGAGTTAGGACTTTTATAGTATGATTGCGTGTAGATTGTGGATGAGTGCAGTATAGAGTTGTGAAAAGAAGGCTGGAGAAAGCGGGAAGATAGACCAGTATCAAAGGGAGGACAGAGGCATCAAGGTGTTACATGAAAGCATGATGACAGACCAGGACAAAGGAGGAGACAAGCACTAGAAGTAATGCGTTCATGGTTAAATGGTACAGGTTAGCATGATGACAATTCATGGTCATGGGAAACAATTGCACTGATAATTTCTGAGACATGAATATAAGAGCTTTAAAGATGAGATGCTGATTGGTGACCTCAGTTTCAGTTTTTTTTGCAATTTATTCCACAAGGAGGACAGTGTAAAGCTTATAGCAGCCCTGCCAAAGCGAGAGTTAACTTTGGGAACCATCAGTAGGAGAAATTTGCAACTTCTCAGGGTGTAATTGCATATTGGTTTTATAGGAAGGCAGTCTGTAATGTATTGGGGCAGTTTTTTGGAGATGGCTCTCAGGGTCCATAAGGCTGCATTTTTATCACGCCTGAATTGAAGAGAACTCCAACCCACTGATTGATATAGGGAGCAGTGGTGAGTGGAATAAGGCAGGCCTGTGATGACCTTCAAAGCTCTGTGATATAATGTGTCAAGTTTGGTGAGGTAGGAAATGGGACAGTGACTGTAGAGGATGTCAGCATAATCTATCAAGGATAGAAAGGTTGATTGTACCAGCTGTAGTTTGGCATCTCTAGTTAAGAAGCGGGCTATCCTAAAGAACAGGCCAAGTCTCTGTCGTAATTTTTTGAGTAATTCTTCAACATGCTCTATAAAGGAGAGCCTATGGTCCAGCCATACTCCCAGGTATTTGAATTTAGGGACAAATTCCAACTTCTCGCCAAGAATTGTAGTAATCTGCGGCACAGAATCTGATAGGGCCGAATTTACCATTTGGGCAGAGGGAGAAAAGAGCATTGCTTTTGTTTGGCATTAAGTAATAGTGTTTTGTTTAGGAGTTGGTGTTGCAGCAGGTTGAACTCAGATTGAAGGTCATTACATGCAGATTGTAATGACAGGCAGCTTACATAAAGAACTGTGTCATCTGCAAACCGATGAATGTTGGCCTTAGTTATGCTTTCATCAATATTGTTGATGTATACTGCAAATAAGATCGGTCCTAAGATAGAAACCTGGGGGAACACCTCTTAGGAGAGGTTTGAGAGTTGAGAGATCTCCTTCCGCTTTCACCTGCTGGAAACGATCAGAGAGGTAGTTGTTGAATCACTGTAAAGATAATGGGTCAGCACCTAGTGAGGTCAGGGAAGAGAGTAGCAGAGAATGGTTGACAGTGTCGAAGGCCTTGCTCAGGTCCAAGAATATGGCGCAGGTGTAATTTCTGTTGTCTAGCTCTTTTGGCAGTCATTAGTCACTTTGGCAAGTGCTGTGATGGTGCTATGTTTAGCTCTAAACCCTGATTGGACTGGATTAAGCAGGTTATTAGCTTCTAGATACTGCCTCAACTTGTTACTTACGACTTTTTCCAGTAATTTTGACAAGACCGGGGGAGAATCAAAATTGGTCTGTAATTATTTAGATCACAGGGATTTCCGGACTTGAACAGGGTATGTTGTGCGCTATTTTCCATATTGAAGGAATGGATCCTTGAGTTAATGATAGGTTAAATAAATGGGTTATGGGCACGGCTAACACATGGAGTAGGCAGAGACTGTGCATATTTAAAGGAGGCCTGGGAGGGGGTTGAGGGGGCTGAAAAACTGAGCAGTAGTTTGCAGAGCAAGCACTGTGTCATGACAAAAACAGTTGGAGAGAAACTGCCATGGACCCAGCTCGTCCAGTTAGGTAACTGCATCTAGCTGCAAGGCGACTCACTGCGTGACTGAGAGATCGATTGAATGCAGTGAGGGGAAAAGACAGGTTAGCTTGCAAAAAGAAAAAGAGGGAAAAAAAACAGAGCAAAGGGGAGAGCAGGCTAATATACAAGGTACAGTTTAGGGACCAGATACAGGGATGCAGGCTTAATTCTGCTGCACGGCTAGGAGGCTCTGGTCTCAGGCAAATGCGACTGGCCAGTCAGGGAGCTCTACACAGGCATGGAGCCAATAAGAGCTTACCCTGAGAAGGTGCCGAATTTTAAAGAAGCAAATGCAGTTACAGTCGGTGGTCCAATTCAGCGTTCACACAGCCCAGAGAAGCCACGGCTATGTCCAAGAGTCGTACCCTTATCCGTATCTGTGGTGGGTGGGTGGATCAGACTCCTTGCGCTGTGGAGGTGCTTACGGCAGGATCTTGACCACAGCAGCAGTCTTTGCCCGTGAGAGCAAGTAGCGCCTGTAGAGAAAGGGACAACTTATTAGATAAGGTTTGGGGGGGGGGGGTCTAAACAAAGGCACACAAAGAGAGCTGAGCACCAAATTTAAATCTAAATTAGGGGGCAGTCTCAGACAGTGACAAGGCCGCCAGCTAATTCAAAGGTCCAAATGAGCACAAAGAAACAGAGGAATGGGGGCGGGCAGGAGAGACAGAAAAGATAGAGGGACAAAGATGGAAAATTAGGTGTGAGAGTCAAGGGCAGGAGCCGTAGGCTTGAGGCAAAGGATACACAAATTTGCAAGGAACACTGGATTTACTGTCTAAAATCAGTAGCAGTGCAGCATATGAACACAATACAGTCTCAACCAGGATTAGCAGATTTGCAAAAATAACACTAGATTCACTCTCTAAAGCAATAGCAGTTCAGCATTTGAACACAATACAGTCTCAAACAGGATTAGCAATTTTAACATAATACATCTTTAAAATACAGTTCGGGGGCGTGGCTAACTCTCGAAGATGACAGACGTGTGTTAGCGAGCTTCTCGGGCAAGCGACTAATTAATTGTCTATTGTAGCTGGCATAGAATATTTCATCTCTTGAATTGCTCGCATAGTGCCTCTGGGTCCTATGGCTGTCACAAAACAGAAAAGCCGCCAATGGAAAATCCAGTTCGATGCAGCAAAACCGCCAAGACAAGGGAGGCATAGCGAAGAGCAGAGGGCCGTCTCCATGGATGAACCGAGCAGGTCAGAAGGCCCAGACACAAATTCGTTTACTCGCTCTCTAGCAGGAGTGCCTTCCACCCTCCTGCAAATGCAGCATAAAATGAAAGCACGATTTGTCAACATTACCGCTCAACTCACCCACCTTCAGGGCATAGTGACGGGCCTCTCTGAAACTTCAGCCACTCACTCCACGCAGATCGCAGAGCTCGAGCACAGGGTGAGCTCTCTAGAGGATTCACTATTGGTGGTCTCGGCAGAGAGGAATAGTATGAAAACCTCGCTGGAGGAGTTGAAAGCCAAAATGGACGATCAAGAAAACAGATTGTGACGTTCTAGTCTTCGCATTATTGGCCTACTGGAGGGCACTAAGGGTCGAGATGCAGTGGTGGGCTTGCAGAAGTGGCTGGTGGCTCAAGTCGGTCTTCCGAACAACCATGAAAATTTTGAAATAGAATGAGCGCATCGTGTGGGGCACCCGCCTGAATCAGGGGAAAGAGCTAGACATTGTCTGGTAAAATATCTTCGGTTTCAGGATAAAGAAAAAATGCTGCAGAAGGCAAAGCAGATGGGCCCTATCTCATTTGAGAACTCTGAAGGTGTCTATATACCAAGACTATAGCACAGATCTGCAGAATAAAAGGCAAAGCTTTTCTCAAATTAAGGCCAAATTGTACAACTTTAGCTGGTCCTTTGCGTTCAGATATCCAGCTTGCTTGTAAGTCGACTGCCCAGGGCAGACACCTTGTGTTTTCCTCTGCCCTAGAGAAGCTGAGAAGTGGATTTCCAAGGAGGAGGCCAGACGGGGGAAAGTCCAGGTAGTAGACACTTGATCTTATTCGGAAAATGTATGTTTGTATCCTGGCATCTCCAATCCTGGAGCTCTTATTTCCTCGGTGACCTGTGGAACTGAGGAATCCCACTCTTTATATAAGAAGGCCTGGAGGCATAGAAATGCAGAGTGTTTTATTTTCTGCTTGCGTAGCATTTATCTGTGGCTCTACGAATTATCGTTGAAGAGATTCGAAACTTTACTTCCCGACCATGTCTGGGGACATGGGTATCGTTGGGCCATTGCTTTGCAATAGTGTATCTACACGTTTCTCTTCTTCTAGTTCTTTTTTTATACAAAAGGACTGCTTCAAAAGGATTATGTAATCCTGTCTTCAGTGAGGAACTCATGTTAAAATTTCCTCTCTCACTTGGACTAGAAGCTAGAATGTCTGGTTGATTTGTTATATTATTTTGCCCTTTGCAATTTAGTTACAAATATTAATATTTTCTGCCAATTGCTATTGTTTGGTGGGTTCTAGCGGGGTTGTTTTTCCCTGCGGGGAGGGGCATTGGTTTTGCAATGGGTTCAGGTGGATAGTTATGTTGGGTTAACAGGGGTGGGAGTCTTTACCCTGGTTTTTCACGTGCAGTGAAGTGATGTTGGGTGGGTGTGTTCAAAGGAAGACAGTTCTCAGCCTGGGACCAATTGGGGAGAGTTTTTTGAGTCTGTGTCACACTCTTCACCCGAGCATTCTGACTGGTTCTGCTGCTCCCTGCGGCGCACGCAAAGGAAGGTGATAATTCTGAAGATAGATGGGGGGGTAATGCTGAGGGTTTGATCACTAGTTTGGGGGTTAAGATGTTCATAACAAAAGTTAAAAAGGTTGGTTCTGGATAAACTCGTTTTAGTTTCTATGTAGGTAGAGTTGTAGTACACTGCAAATATGTCTTCGGGACTTAAGGTGGTCACATGGAACATTAATGGGCTGAAGTCAGTTCTTAAATGCAGGAAGATACAGGCGGAGGTGCGTGGGCTGAAGGGGAATATTGTACTTTTGCAAGAGACCCACTTTTCCAGCGGTGAGGCACGAAGGACAGCCTCCTTTTGGGGGGGAACGTGGGTATCTTCCTTCTTCTCCTCTAAAGCTAGAGGTGCATCAATTTGGATACCGAGGGGAACTCTGGTGGAGGTCATTGACTCATTTGTGGACTCTAGGGGCCACTATGCCCTTGCGAAGGTCCATGTGGCAGGGGGGGATCATTACTGTTGGGCTCTGTCTACGCTCCCAATGTAGATGACCCAGGCTTTTTCCAAAGTCTAGCAGTGGACTTAGCGCAGTGGGAGGGCCCCTGGATACTGGGGGGAGACTACAACTGTGTGCTTGACACGGTATTGGACCGCTTTAATACAACTTTGGCGCCAGTGTCTCGTAATGCCATGGCTCTGGAGCAGATCCAGAAAGAGGTGGGGCTCGTGGACGTATGGCGTCATTACCACCCCTCAGATAGGGATTACAGTTTCTACTCCCATTCTCACTGATCTTATGCTAGGATAGATCGGCTGCTGGCCTCCCCTACTCTGCTGGCACGGATTGGGGAGGTGATATACCACCCTATTCTTATCACTGACCACGCACCTCACTCTCTACTGTTACTCCCTATGGGAGCATTCTCCCCCTCAAGACCCTGGAGACTTGATCTGATCCTTTTGAAGGATCCCCAATATGTGGAGTTCATGAAGGACAGTATTCAGGACTTTTTGTCATACAATATCAGGGGAGACACTTCTCACGGTATCAGGTGGGTGGCACTAAAAGCGTATATTAGGGCCAATCCATTTTCTGTGCCTCCCACAGTAAAAAAGAAAGAGAGCGGGAGATGACCCTTCTTAGAATAAAAATTGCTGCCTGTGATTCTGCCCACAAGAGTAAGCCATCAGAGAGCATTTACCGTATAATCCAATGTTTGTGATATAAATTTAATGCTCTTAACAGCGCCAGATTGGAACACACTATACTAATTGCAAATGCAGGGGCCTACTTTGACGGAGACCATGGAGGCCATTTCCTTGCCTGGCAGATCAAGCTGAGGGAGGCAGAGCAGGGGGGTGGGAGCAATAGTGGATTCGGGGGCGGGGGACTAATGCATGACACTGACAGCATAGGTAATGTGTTTGTCCAATTCTATAAAAATGTATACTCATCCGAGTGTCACCCAACAAAGGGAGAAATTGCTTCATTTTGCAGTCAAGCCCCACTGAATAAGTTAGAAGCTGAAGATACAAAAACACTGGGAGTTCTATTATCCAAACAGGAAGTACGGGTGGCTATTGCATCTTTAAAAGGGGGAAGGCTCCAGGTCCAGACGGGCTCCCAATTGATATTATCAAAACCTTCTGCCCACTATTGCTAGATCCCTTATTTGACTCAAAATCTGATATCTGTCCTAAATGCAGAACAGGGGTTGGAGACTTTGTACACATGACCTTGACATGTGAAAAAATTGCCCCCTTTTGGCACAAAATGCATAAAATCATGTCTGCCGTCTTAGGTTATGTCCCATCAAAGTCCCCTCTGGAGCTATTGCTGGGTGCAGACTCAGATTCTCCTAAGAGGGCAAAGAGAGATAACCTGTGGAATATGGCACTTATAATGCTTGGTGTACCATTGCCCAGGTTTGGCTAGCCCCAGAACCCCGGTCTATTAGTAGCTGGTCTAAGAATCTGTTAACCTGTCTGGCTATTGAAAAAGCACAGCTTGGAGCTCTGGGTAAATGCCATGTCTTCGATCAAATGTGGAATCCCTTAATTAGAGCAATTGAAGCTGGCTATTTTCCTGCGTAACCTCTGTCCATGTCCTGGCTCATTGCCAGTTAAGCAGTTCCTCAAATGTGGCTACTAATCTATTTGTTTTATTTGTCCTTTCTTTGACATTGGGTGTTTTAATTTTATTATACTGTACTACAGGAGTGCGCCTAACCTCTGAAAATTGTATAATTCTCATAAATATTCTTGAAACTATAAGCATGGTGTACATCCTCTAGTCTGTTTCATCCATGTCTGGTATAACCTGTAACTTGGAGTGAACCCGATCAAATGTATCAATGTATCTCCTGAACCTGTTAATGAACTATTTAAAAAAAAAAAAAATACAGTTCAAGGCAGTATGCAGAGCAGGTGCTTAATTGAGAAAAACCAAACAGTAGTTTGCAGAGCAAGCACTGTGTCATGACAAAAACAGTTGGAGAGAAAACTGCCATGGACCCAGCTCGCCCAGTTAGGTAACTGCCCCTAGCTGCAAGGAGTCTCACTGCATGACTGAGAGATCGATTGAATGCAGTGAGGGGAAAGGACAGGTTAGCTTGCAAAAAAGAAAAGAGAAAAAAAAGAAAACAGAACAAAGGGGAGAACAGGCTAATATACAAGGTACAATTTAGAGACCAGATACAGGGATGCAGGCTTAATTCTGCCACGTGGCTAGGAGGCTCTGGTCTCAGGCAAATGTGACCGGCCAATCAGGGAGCTCTACACAGGCATGGAGCCAATAAGAGCTTACCCTGTGAAGGCACCAAATTGTAAGTGGTTAACATAAGAAAGAAAGGCTTTATTTCCTTTTATCATGGATATCCTAAATTCAGTTTGTCTTTTTGCTGCTCTAATTAATGCTTTGGTAATTCTAACCTCTGTTTATACTTGGAATATGTTTTGTGTGTCTTATTTTTTTTTTCAGCTTTTTAAATGCGTTTTCCTTTTTTCTGATTTGCCTCCTAAGTTTCCTAAACATCCAGGGTGGGACTTTGCCCTTCTTGTTATATATTTGTTTTATTGGAACAAATCAATCTTCGGTTGTGAGGATTACTTCCTTGATAGTCTTCCAGCATTCCTCAGCATTAAGGTCAGATAGCATTGAGTCCAAGTTTAATGTGTCGAGTAAAGATCTTATGGTCTGATAATTGGCTTTGTTGTAGTTTTTAATAAATACTGGACTACTTTTACCTGTTTTATTGAATATTAACATACATAAAACGGTGTTATGGTTGCTGTTACCCACTGGTGCTTCAATGACAATATCCAAAAACAGGTATGATATATTGGTTATAACAAGATCAAGAGAGTTATCTGACCTTGTAGGTTTATCTACTAGTTACTGTGGCCCTATGGACAATAGGGAATCCAGAAAGATCTGTTAATTTGTATTAGAGGCTGTGCGATGGCCCAATTTATCCCTGGATAATTGAAATCACCTAGGATTATTACATCATTAGTTTCAGCTAATTCAGCTGTTTCATTTGTAAGATGGCTGTTAGAATTAGTAGAACTCGGTGGTTGCCTGTAGCAGGATCTTATCAGGACTTTATGTGACGCTGATATGATTACCTTGACCTAAATTGATTCAATATTTTCATCAGTGTCATTACATGGTGGATTGATTTCAAAGCTGCCATATTTTTTACTAACATATAAACAGACAACTCCATCCCTTCTATTTATCCTGTTTTTTAGGTATAGGTTAAAATTTGTAATTTCCCTCAACCAGAGTGAAGCCCCATGTTTCTGACACTGAGACAATATTGATTTGTTCCTGTTCAATTAAGATATCAAGTTCAGCTTTTTTTTTTTTAGAACATTTAAGCTACGGGTGTTAATTACCAGAATTTTAGGTTCAAACAACATGAAGTCTTGCTGTATTCTGACAAATTGCAGTGAGGTCCAACCTTCGAACTGCCCCGGAAATGAAAGAGTTAACTTTCCATGCCAGGCATGGAACGCTGAGCTTGAGCTCGGTTGAGACTCTGTCTGTTGCTGTTTGAACTCAAACCGTCAGATTCTTTACTACACTGAACAGTCGCTCCGGAGAATTTCTCCTTTGCTCGGTTCAATTTGTCGATTAAAGTACCGTCTTTCTCGGTTTTCGACCAAATTTAAACCGTAACCTATCGGTTCAGTCTCTGTCTGTGGTTTCGTGAGTGCTAGATAGGCTTATTTTTTGTTATTATTCTGTGTGGAACTTGTAAACGTGGGATCAGTTCGGTTTGAACCGATCAAGTTGTTTAAAAAACTTTATTCTGCTTTTAGAGTGTGGTAACCGGTTCTAAAAATAACAGATTTTATTACGTGTTTTTCCACGACCCGTAACACGGTCAGGAACCGATAAGGGTGTTTTGCCTGGCGGATTGCCGAAAAAAGGGTAAGTTTTTGTTAGGACTGGCCATGTCTGAGAAACCCAAAAGAAAAACCGGGCCCACTGGGTTTCAACATTGTAGTGTGTGTGGGGAAGTCTTTGCTAAGGCTGATCCCCCCACCACCTGTGTTTATTGTCTGGGGTTTGACCACCTCGATTCAGACTGCCAGATTTGTAAAAATTTTCTGAAAATTTTCTTCCACCTTAACCAGTCTGTGTCTCTTCCTGTTTTCTTCACTGACCATTCCTCCTCTGGGGAGAGGAGGCTGCACAGTTTGGATGTGAAAAGGGCCCTTAGCTACTACATAGAGCGTACCAAGGGTCACAGGTTTGACTCCCTCCAACTGTTCCTCACTTGTGGTGAGGTTGGTAAGGGAAAACCTGCCGCTAGGAGATCTATTGCCAGGTGGATTGTCTCTGCATTCAATTTTGCTATGAAAAACTAGGTAGGACTCCACCTCAGGCCTGAGGGCTCACTCTACCAGAGGTACAGCTGCTTCCTGGCTGCTGCTAGGGATATTCCTATCTTAGAGATTTGTCAAGCAGCCACCTGGAAAACAGTACACACTTTACCAAGCATTACTCTCTGGATATCAGGCTAGGAGTGATGCTCGGTTTAACACAGCAGTGCTTCAGAGCCTATTTCCTAGGTAGGTTCTGTCCCTCCTCCGTGGAGGTACTGCTTGGTAGTCTGCAATTTGTCAGAATACAGCAAGACTTCATGTTGTTTGAAGAAAAAATTACTCACCTTAGTAATGTTGTTTCTTCTAATGGAGTCTTGCTGTATTCTGACCTCCCCTCTGAGAACATTTGTTTTGGGATGTGGGTGGGCAGTAGCAGTGTTGGCACTCGAGAGGTGCCCCACCCCTTATTTCTCACCCCTTTAGTTTGGGTGGGTGGGTGTTGTGTTTGTTTCATTTTTTGGGTTTCCGGACTTGAGTCTTTGTTTTGGGACCAAAATCTGTTTATTATATTTAGTAGCCATTTGGCTAGTGTAAGTTACAGTTTCCACAGGACACTCAGTGAGTATACTAGTAAAGATCTGACAGTTTGAGTTCAAACAGCAACAGACAGAGTCTCAACCGAGCTCGAGCTCAGCTGCCATGCGCGGGCATGGAAAGTTAACTCTTTCATCTCCGGGCAGTTCAAGGTTGGACCTCACTGCAATTTGTCAGAATACAGCAAGACTCCATTAGAAGAAACAACATTACTAAGGTGAGTAATTTTTTCTTTTGCCATGATCTGTTGATTCAAAACAATGGTTTAGGGCGGCCTGCAGCGCGTGAGTTAGATTTCGATTGCAAGCGCCAGTGACCCGGGTTTTGAAGCGAGGCTCGGGGAGCTGGAGGGCTGGCGGGGAGAGAGTTGAGCATCCTAGGGACCGCTCGTCCTCTCCGGGGGGGGGTACCAGAGCTCGGCTCTTGCCTGGCCCTGGGTGGAGACCCAAGGTACAGCAAGTCCGATGCAGAATGGAGGGGCGACGTGCCAGACATCGGCGCCTTAGTGCCTTGACGTCGGGGACATGGCACGTCAGGAGGAAATGGGGAAAAATGCCTCGCGGCCTCCCGGTAGACGGAGCACCAGGCCCCAACCCTCAATGCCCCTGCCAGGCCCGGAGACAGCATCCCGACGAAAGCAGATGTTCCTTGGTGAGAAGCCCCTGCCATGTACCTGCCTGGGGGATACAGCCACGGCTCCATGGGGGACGGACTGCTCGGGTCACCTGGCAGGTGAGCGAGGGCTTAAAAGGCCATTGGTGTCTCCCGAAGATGGGGAGAGCCGCGAGGAGAGGGGGAGCATAAAAAACAACAAAAAAAAATGGTTTAGTCCCTTGCCCCCTATTCAGAAGTTTAAACAATTTGAAATACATTGATTTATTGTGGCCCCTAAGTATTTGCTGCCTTTTTTATTTAAGTGAATGCCTTCCCAATAGTACGGTTTGTAATTGTGCTCCAGAGTTTCTCAATGGGTTAAACACCCTAATTTATTTTCGAGTGTCCATTTCCTGATCCATTCGTTTATTACTTTTATTTTGATGTTGATTAAATCTGGGAACAGGAAGAATTTCTGAGTAACAAACTTCTGCACCATATTTGTTTAATTTAGCATTTAAAAGCTCAAACTCCTTTTTGATTTGGTGAATACTACATTTATTAATGTTATTTACACCACCGTGGATGACCATCAGTGATTTTTGTCCGGCCCTTTCAAACAACATGAAGTCTTGCTGTATTCTGACATTATGCAGTTAGCCCTAGCACTTGAACTGTTCCAGTTAGCCCCAGCACTTGAACTGCTCTGGAGAGGAAAGAGTTAACTCTGTGCCAGAGCATAGAACGTTGAGCTCAAGCTCATTTCAAACCTCTGTCTGCTGCACTTTGAAGTGTATCCATCAGATTCTTTTCTCCGCCTAACTGAACAGTCGCTCTGGAGATCTCTCCTTCGCTATAGGTTCGGTCCAGTACAAACGTCGGTTTTAAACCACTATTTCTTATTTTATTTTGGTTCAGATCCCTGTCTGCAGTACAGTAAGTATTTAGGTAGTGGACTAGTGCTAATTTTGTGTGGAAATTGTAAAAGAATATTTTTCAATCTGTTCGGCTGAACCGATTGTCTGTATTTTCTCTTAAGTTTATTTTTGTTTTCTGAATTTAGTGTGAGGTACCGGTCCTTATCGGTTCTAAAAAAAAAAATTAAAAAAAATATTTAGACGTTTTTTCCAATACCCGTGGCACAGTTAGGAACCGATAAGGGGGTCTTGCCTGGCTTTTGCCTAGTAAAGCGTACGTCTTTAGGATGCCTTTGTCTGAGAAACCCAAATGAAAAACTGGGCCCACTGGGTTTCAACACTGCAGTGAGTGTGAGGAGGCCTTTGCTAAGCCTGATCCCCACACCACCTGTGTTTACTGTCTGGGTTTTGACCACCTTGATTCAGACTGCCAGATTTGCCAAAAATTTCCTAAGGCCACCCTAGATAAAAGATTGGGCAGGCTTAGGGAAAAGGAGGCCGAGAAGTCTACTGACCCAGATGGCCAAAACGGTTTGGTTCTGACCAAACCCGAGGGAGTGCCCACTAACCTAGGGAGACTCCCTCGGGCAAAAGAAGAGCTGATCCTGAGGGGTCGGTTCAGGCAAAAAGAAAGAAAAAAGAGAAATCGGCTGGTTCGGATCCAGAACTGCATTGCCCAATCGCCGAGGAAATTGCCAGGATGATTAGTATAGTTGAACCGCTCCATTTGATTCCGGCTGATCCGGCGCCTCCTGGTAGGCATTCAGTTCGGTCAGTTCCTCTGGTTCCGGATTATTCCCCAGATGATTATTATGAACCGGATCTGGAGGGGGATGAAGATTACGATGATGATGATGATGGGTTAGAAGGTCTGGATGAGCCCATAGAACCGGGCATCTCCCCAGACAGACCTTCTGGTGTTTCCCCTCCTATGCTTTCTGAGTCCTCTTCCCACTTTATGTTTTACAAAAAAGTGTCCGAAACCCTCCAGCTCCCCCTGGTTGAAGCTGTTGAGGAGTAAGAGGAGCCTGACAATGTGGAGATGATGGACATCCCAGAGTCCAAGAGATTGTCTATTCCCCTCCATAAATCTTTTGGGAAACAGACACAAAAATTACTTAAAACTCCAAATTCAAACAACATGAAGTCTTGCTATATTATGACATATGCAGTTTGTCCCAGCCTTAGAACTGCTTCGGAGGTGAAAGAGTAAACTCTCCATGCCAGGCATGGAATCTTGAGCGCGAGCTCGATTGAAAACTCTGTCTGTTGTTCTTCAAACCCAAACTGTCAGATTCTTTACTCCGCCTCACTGAACAGTCGCTCCGGAGATTTCTCCTTCTGCTCGGTTCATTTTGTCGGTTAAAAAGTGTAATTTCTCGGTTTTTTAAACCACATTCGTCTTATTTTAACTGCAACCGGTCGGTTCAAGCTCTGTCTGTGGTATCGTAAGTAATAGATAGGTTTTACATTTTCTCTGTGTGGAACTTGCTAACGTTATTATCGGTTCAGTTTGAACCGATCAGGTTGTTGTTAAACTTAATTAAATTGCATTTAGAGTGCGGTTCCGGTTCTTATCGGTTCTAAAAAATGATTTCATTACGGTTTTCCAGACCGTGACACGGTTGGGAACCGATAAGGGTGTCTTGCTATGGATTGCCAAAAAGGGCAAGTTTTGGTTAGGCTGGCATTATGTCTGAGAAACCCAAAAGAAAACCGGCCCACTG
Organism: Neoceratodus forsteri; assembly: GCA_016271365.2. Taxonomy (NCBI): domain Eukaryota; kingdom Metazoa; phylum Chordata; order Ceratodontiformes; family Ceratodontidae; genus Neoceratodus; species Neoceratodus forsteri. The sequence continues at coordinate 286,077,451 of CM028138.1, read as the reverse complement.
AGTTTCAGCACTGTAGTGTCTGTGGGAAGCTTTGCCAAGGCTGACCCACACACCACATGTGTTTATTGTCTGGGGTTTGACCACCTCAATGCAGACTGCCAGATTTGCAAGAATTTCCTGCAGCTACCCTGGATAAGAGAGTTGGTAGGCTCAGGGAACGAGAGGCCAAAAGTCCGCTGACCCGATGGAGCCAGCCCGGTTCGGTGCCAACCGAATCGAAGGGAGTGCCTCTGACCAGGGCGAGACTTCTCGGCAAACGAAGAGCTGACTTGGAGGAGCCAGTTCCAGCAAAGAGGACTAGAAAATCAGCAGGTGTGGAGCCAAAATTCTTCTCCAACCACTGCAGAGATAGCCAAAGCGATCCAATTGTCCAGTCGCTTTCCGGTTCGAACCGGCACCATCAGGTAAGCGGTCGGTTCGGTCGGTTCCACGGTTCAAGAATATGATATAGAGGAATTTTATGAACCGAGGAGGGGAGGAGGATTATGAAGAGAGTGAATGTGATTTTGAAAGTCTGGATGTGCCCATTGAACCGACATCTCCCAGACAGACCTTCAGGAGTGTCTCCCTAGGCTTTCTGAGTCCCCTTCTCATTTTATGTTTTATAAAAAGTTGTTGAAACCCTCCAGCTCCCTTTGGAAGAAGCTGTGGATGAACAGGAGGAGCCTGACTATGTGGAAATGATGGATATCCTAGAGTCCAGGAGATTGTCTATTCCTTTACATAAATCTTTTAGGAAACAGACAATAAAATTTTAAAAGCTCTAACACTATACCTCCTGTGGATAAAAAAATGGACAAGAGGTATACATTGTCAGGCTCTGATACGGAGTTCCTTTCACAACAATGCAGCCATGGTTAGTAGTGCAGGCTGCAGCCTGTGATAAGGCAAATATTCCCTTGGCTTCACACCCCTGACAAGGACTCCAGGAGGATTGATGCCATGGCAAAGAAACATACATGGCAGCATCCTTGGGACTCAGACAGGCAAATTATATGGCCTATGTTGCAAGATACCAGAAATCCAGATGGGATACTGTTATGGCTTTAGCGAAACAGGTCCCTGGCCAGCTTGCCAAGAGCTGGAGCAGGTGGCTGCTGATGGTATTGAGGCATCCAAGGTGCAATTCCATGCTGCAGTGGACTCTAATGATGTATCTTCAAGAGTCATGGCTACATCTGTGGCTTTGCAGAATGGCTTGGCTCAGGTGTACTAGCCTGTCACAGGATACCCAGGCTAAGGCCATGGATTTTCCTGTTGTGGGTAATTCTCTGTTTGGTGAGCAGACAGAGAATTACATGAAGAAAATGGATGAGTATAGGACCACTTATAGGAGTGCACAGGCCAAGGAGAGGCAAGCCACTCCTCAGAGGCAGCTTTCCAGGAGCAGGGCAGGCCTTTTCACAGGCCTTTTACAAGCCCAGGCCTCCTCTTCAGCTTATGCCCAGAGGGGTTCTTCAGGAGAGGAGAGGCAGACGGGTACGAGCAGGCCTGCTCCACCCCTCAGCCTAAAGCCCCTGCCAAACAGGCACCCTGATGGGATGCCCAGGGCCGATTCTCCATTACCTGTGGAGGCTGGCTTACTGGTCCAGGACTGGGAGTCTTTAACATCAGACAAGTGGGTCCTGGAAGTAGTAAGCCAGGGACTGGTTCTCAGCTTCCAAAAATTTCCAAAGATGAGAACCAGATCCTTTCCACCTGCAAATCCATTAGAGGCTCTCGCCTTGGAAACAGAAGTCTCAACCCTCCTGGCTCTCAGAGCTGTAGAAAGGGTTCCTCCCCTACACCAGGGCAAAGGACTGTACTCCAGGTACTTCCTTACCCCAAAAAAGACAGGAGAATGGCAGCCCATCCTGGATCTCAGATACCTAAACAAACACCTTTTAAAAACAAAATTCAAAATGGTGACTCTGGGAGTTATTTTACCCTCCCTAAGGCCAGGGGACTGGCTAGCGTCCCTGGACCTCAAGGATGCCTACTTCCATGTTCTTCATCAGAAGCTCCCACGAAAGTACCTCAGATTCGAACTGCCCTCAGGCCATTACCAGTTCAGAGCAATGCCCTTTGGCCTCACCTCTGCCCCAAGGGTATTCACAAAATGCCTGGCAGTAGCAGTTGCTCACTTAAGAAGGCAAAAGATTGCCATCTTTCCTTACCTGGACGACTGGCTCATAGTGGGTCAGTCTCCAGACCAAGTCAAATTACACCTTCAGGTTACCCAGCAGCTGCTTACATCTTTAGGTTTTCTTCTCAATCTTCCAAAGTCAGTTCTAGAGCCTGTTCAGCTACTCACCTTCATAGGCGCAGAACTGGACACACAGCAGGCCAGAGCTTTCCTCCCTCTAGAAAGAGTAAAGACCCTGGTGGCTCTGGCCTCCTCCTTCACTCTGCAGGTCTCTCGACCAGCAAGGCACTTTCTACAGCTCCTAGGACACATGGCTCCTTCCACAGCTGTAGTGCAAGGAGCAAGATTTCAGATGAGGGACATTCAGTTCCATTTGAGAGCCTTCTGGTCTCAAAGGAGAGATCCTCTAACCAAATTGATCCCAGTAACTCGAACCCTGATCCAGGCCCTGCAGTGGTGGCAGGATCAGAGCAATCTGAGACAGGGGGTTCCTTTCATCCTCAATCTCACTCTTGACCCTTACTACAGATCGTCCTTTGGGATGGGAGCTCACATGGGCACCTCACCACCCAGGGATTGTGGTCCCTCAGAATCTCTGCTCCACATCAATCTGTTGGACCTCAGAGCTGTTTTTCTAGCACTTCAAGTTTTTCTGCATCTGTTCAGAACAAAGTGGTACAGGTCAGAACAGGCAACACCACTACAATGTGGTACATCAACAACAAGGGGCACCGGTCTTGACCTTGTGCACCGAGGCAATGAAGTTGTGGTCTCTGGCTTATTCCCTGAACACTTCCTCATGGCAGTTCACCTCCCAGGCAAGGACAATGTCCTGGCAGATGCTCTCAGCAGGATTTCCCAGGCCATCATGAATGGTCACTGGATCCTCTAGTACTGGAGTAGTATTTGCCAGGTGGGGCACCCTCAGATAGATCTTTTGCAGCCCCAGACAATCACCAACTTCTGCTTTTTGTTGCAGGCCCCCAGTGTTGGGCTCAGTCCCTGGATGCCTTCCTTCTCGACTGGGAAGGAAGTTCCTCTATGCCTTCCCCTTTCCTCTCTTGTTCAAGGTGCTAGTCAAAATCAGATCTCAACCTTGCAAGACTATTCTGATTGCTCCAGATTGGGCCAGACAGCCCTGGTATCCACTCCTTCTGTCCTTAGCAGACCACCTTCCCCTGTGTCTTCCCAGGAATCACAATCTGTTAACCTGTGCCCAGGGGAGAGTTTGGTATCCGAATCTCAAATCCCTCAACCTCAAGGCCTGGCTCTTGAAGAGTTAGAGTTTGCTGACCTACACCTTTCTCAAGGTGTACTCGATATCTTGAAAGCTTCTAGGAAGCCTTCCACCAGGGCTACTTATAATTCTAAATGGAAAAGGTTTTCCATATGGTGCTCTGGTAAGCATATTTCCCCAGAATCTGCTGATTTGCCCGCAGTCCTGGATTATATCGTCCATCTAAATACTTTGGGGCTAAGGCCAGCTACCCTGAAAGTGCATTTGGCAGCTGTCTCTGCTTTTATTTCAGCAGGAAAGCCCTCTTCTCTTTCTGCTCACCCTGTATTCTCCAAGTTTTTCAAGGGATTGCTTCACACCAACCCTCCATTCAGGGACCCTGCTCCTGCCTGGGATCTTAATGTTTGCATTGCTCAGCTAATGCAACCCCCCTTTGAGCCTTTGTCTTCAGCAGAGCTTAAGTACTTGACTTGGAAAACTGTGTTTCTAGTAGCCATCACTTCTGCCAGGCGCATAAGTGAATTACAAGCTTTGTCAGTGGAGCCTGATTTTATCTCCTTTCACAGAGATAAGGTAGTCCTCAGGACTAACAGGAAGTTCTTGCCTAAGGTGGTTTCAGATTTCACCTTAATCAATCTTATCTCTTCCAGTGTACTTCACTGACCATTCCTCCTCTGGCGAGAGGAGGCTGCACAGTTTAGATGTAAAGAGAGCCCTTAGTTACTACATAGAGCGTACCAAGGGTCACAGGTTTGACTCTCTCCAACTGTTCCTCACTTATGGTGAGGTTGGTAAAGGGAAACCTGCCACTAAAAGATCCATTGCCAGGTGGATTGTCTCTTGTATCCAATTTTGTTATCAAAAACTGGGTAAGGTTCCCTCTTCAGGACTGAGGACTCACTCTACTAGAGGTACAGCTGCGTCCCTAGCTGCGGCCAGGGACATCCCTATCTTAGAGATATGTCAAGCAGCTACCTGGAAAACAGTACACACTTTCACCAGCATTACTCCCTGGACATCCAGGCTAGGAGTGATGCTCGGTTTGGCACAGCTGTGCTTCAGAGCCTATTTCCTAAGTAGGTTCTGTCCTCCTCCATGGAGGTACTGCTGTGTAGTTCTGTATATATATAATATAGCAAGACTTCATGTTGTTTGAAGAAAAAATTACTCACCTTAGTAATGTTGTTTCTTCTAATGGAGTCTTGCTATATTATGACCTCCCTTCCTGCCTGCCCCTCTCAGAACCTCTGCTCTTGGGATGTGGGTGGGCAGTGCAGTGTTGGCACTTAGTGATGCCCACCTTGTGTTTTTCACCCCTCCTTTTTGGGGTGTTTGAGTATTGTATTTTATTTTATTTTATTTTTTGGATCCCCTGACTTGAGTCTTTGTTTTGGGACCAAAAAATGTGTTAATATTTTAGTAGCCAGTTGGCTAGTGTAGGTTTACAGCTTCCACACAGAATCTTAGTGAGTTTTGCTCGTAAAGATCTGACAGTTTGGGTTTGAAGAACAACAGACAGAGTTTTCAACTGAGCTTGCACTCAAGATTCCATGCCTGGCATGGAAAGTTAACTCTTTCACCTCCGGAGCAGTTCTAGGGCTGGGACAAACTGCATATGTCATAATATAGCAAGACTCCATTAGAAGAAACAACATTACTAAGGTGAGTAATTTTTTCTTCTTTACCTCCTGTGGACAGACGAATGGACAAGAGGTATATGTTGTCAGGCCCAGGTATGGAGTACTTGTACCAGCAATGCAGCCATGTTGGGGTCATGCAGGCTGCAGCCTGTGATAAGGCTAACATACCCTTGGCTTCACACCCCCCAGATAAAGACTCCAGGAAGCTGGATGCCATGGCTAAAAAACAGTACATGACATATTCCTTGGGACTCAGGCAGGCTAACTCTATGGCCTACACAGCCAGATACCAGAAGTCCAGATGGGAGACTGTTCTGGAACTGGCTAAACAGGCTTCCCCCCAGCTTGCCAAGGAGCTGGAGGAGGTGGCTGCTGATGGGATTGAGGCATCTAAAATCCAGTTTCATGCTGCTGTGGACTCCAATGATGTGTCATCACGAGTCATGGCTACATCTGTGGCTCTTCGAAGACTGGCTTGGCTCAGATGTACTAGCCTATCACAGGACACCCGGGCTAAGGCCATGGATTTTCCTGTCATGGAGAATTCTGTGTTTGGGGAGCAGACAGAGAATTATATGAAGAAAATGGATGAATACAGGACCACCTTCTGGAGTGCACAGGCCAAGGAAAGGCAGGCAACTCCTCAGAAGCAGCAATCTAGGGGCAGGGGCAGGCCTTTTCACAGGCCTCCTCTCCTTTTACTCAGAGGGGGTTCTTCAGAGGGAGAGGCAGAAGGGGATGAGCAGGGCTGCATCCTCCTCTCAGTCTAAGGCTCCTGCCAAGCAGACACCCTGATTGTCAGCCCGGTCGACTCCCCCAATTCCCGTGGGAGGCAGGCTGGCTTACTTCCAGGCCTGGAAGTCTGTTACCTCAGACAAGTGGGTCCTGGAGGTAGTAAGCCAGGGACGGGCCCTCAGCTTCCAAAAATTTCCAAAGCTGAGGGTCAGGTCTTTTCCACCTACAAACATCACCGAAACCTTTGCCCTAGAGGCAGAGGTTTCATCTCTGCTGGCTCTCAGAGCCATAGAGAGAGAGTTCTTGCATCTCACAGGGGCAAAGGTCTACACTCCAGATACTTCCTTACCCCGGAAAAGGTAGGGGAGTGGCAGCCCATCCTAGATTTAAGATATCTAAACAAGCACCTAGTAAAGCCAAAATTCAAAATGGTGACTCTGGGACTAATTCTTTCCTCTCTAAGGCCGGGGGATTGGCTAGCCTCCCTGGACCTCAAGGATGCCTATTTTCACATTCCCATCAGGTGCTCCCACAAGAAGTACCTCAGGTTCGAACTGCCTTCAGGTCATTATCAGTTCAGAGCAATGCCCTTTGGCCCAACATCAGCACCAAGGGTGTTCACAAAATGCCTAGCAGTAGTAGTGACCTTTCTAAGGAGAAAAAAACATTTCCATATTCCCATACCTGGACGACCGGCTTAGTGTGGGTCAGTCCCTAGACCAAGTCAAGTCACTGACCCAGCAAGTGTTCACTTCCCTAGGATTGCTCCTCAATCTTCCAAAATCAGTTCTTGAACCAGTGCAACTCTTGACCTTCATAGGAGCAGAGTTGGATACTGTCAAAGCAAGAGCCTTTCTCCCTCTGGCAAGGGTAAAGGCCTTTATAGACCTGGCTTTTTCTTTTCACCTTCTGGTGTCTCGACCAGCAAGACATTTTCTTCAACTCCTGGGCCAAATGGCAGCTTTCACTGCAGTGGTTGAAGGAGCCAGATTTCAGATGAGGGACATCCAGTTTCATTTGAGGGCTTTTTGGTCTCAGAAAAAAGATTTTTTACCCAGACTAATTCCAGTGACTCATACTCTGATCCAGGCTCTCCAATGGTGGTTGGATCAGGACAGCCTCAGGCAAGGGGTCCCATTCATCACTTAATCTCATTCTGTGGTTTTAACCACAGATGCTTCTCTTCTGGGGTGGGGAGCTCACTTGGGAGTCCTCACAGCACAGGGAGTGTGGTCCCCTTAGGAATCTCTTCTCCACATCAGTCTTTTGGAGATAAGGGCGGTGTACCTGGCTCTACAAGCCTTCTCAGACTCAGTACAGAACAAGGTGGTTCAGGTCAGGACAGACAACACCACCCCCATGTGGTACATCAGCAAGCAGGGTGGCACTCAGTCTATGGCCTTGTGCATATGAAATTATGGCCCCTGGCTTATTCTCTGCAGACGTCTTTGGTAGCAGTCCACCTTCCAGGGAAGGACAATGTGCTAGCAGATGCATTGAGCATGATTTCTCGGGGCCATCACGAATGGTCCATGGATCCCCTAGTGTTAAAAGTGATCTTTTCAAGGTGGGGCACTCCAGAGATAGATCTGTTTCCAGCCCCAGACAATCACCAACTTCCCTTCTTCTGTTGCAGTCTCCCAGTCTTGGGCTCAGTCCCCCTGGATGCTCTACTTCTGGATTGGGAGGGGACATTTCTGTATGCCTTTCCCCCTTTCCTCTACTTGTCAAAGTTCTGGTCAAGATACACAGTCTTGCAAAGTGATCTTGTTTGCTCCAGACTTGGCCAGGCAGCCTTGGTATCCCTTGTTACTGTCCCTAGTAGTCCATCATCCCCTATCTCTTCCCAGGAATCACAACCTGTTAACCTCCTCTCAGGGGAGGATTTGGTTCCCCAACCTTCAGTCTCTCAATCTCAAGGCATGGCTCTCGAAGAGCTAGAGTATGCAAATTTGCATTTGTCTCAAGGGGTTCTGGACAGTCTCAAAGCCTCTTGAAAACTTGCCACCAGAAAAAATTATAACTCCAAATGGAAAAGACTCAGCATTTGGTGTTCCAGTAAGCACATATCCCCAGATACTGCTGACTTGTCTACAGTTCTGGATTACATGGTTCATCTTAATGGCTTAGGCCTCAGACCAGCTACCCCCACAGTACACTTGTCAGCTGTTTCTGCATTTCTGTCAGTGGGAAAGCCCTCCTCACTGGCATCTCATCCTGTTTTCTGTAAATTCTTCAAAGGATTGCTCCATACCAATCCTTTCTTTAGGGATTCTACTCCTGCTTGGGATCTTAATGTTTGCATTGCTCAGCTTATGCAACCCCCTTTTGAGCCTTTGGCCTCAGCAGAACTTAAGTACTTGACTTGGAAAACCATGTTCCTGGTAGCTATTACTTCTGCTAGGCGTATCAGTGAATTATAAACCCTGTCAGTGGAGCTTGATTTTATCTCATTCCATAGAGATAAGGTGGTCCTTACAACCAACAGGAGGTTCTTACCCAAAGTGGTTTCAGATTTTCATCTGAACCAATCCATGTCTCTTCCTGTGTTCTTCACTGATCATTCTTCTTCAGGAGAGAGAAGATTACACAGTTTGGATGTTAAGAGGGCTCTTAGCCAATACATTGAGCATACTAAGGCACTTAGGTTTGACTCCCTCCAGTTGTTCCTCACTTATGGTGAAGTGGGAAAGGGTAAACCTGCTACTAAGAGAACTATTGCCAGGTGGATTGTCTCTTGTGTACAATTCTGCTATGAAAAGCTAGGCAAAGTACCCCCCTCAGGCCTGAGGGCTCATACGACTAGAGGTACAGCTGCTTCTCTGGCTGCTGCCAGAGATATGCCCTTACTAGAAATTTGCAAAGAAGCAACCTGGAAAACAGTCCATACATGTGCCAAGCATTACTCTCTGGATATCCAGGCTAGGAGTGATGCTAGGCTTGGTACAGCAGTACTGCAGAGCCTATTCCCAAAATAGGTTTGGTACCCTCCTCCAGGGAGGTACTGCTTGGTAGTCTGCGTAATGTCAGAATACAGCAAGACTTCATGTTGTTTGAAGAAAAAATTACTCACCTTAGTAATTGTGTTTCTTCTAATGGAGTCTTTCTGTATTCTGACCTCCCTCCCTGCCTTCCCTCTCAGAACCTGTTTTTTGGGAAGTGGGCTGGCAGGTGCAGTGTTGCACCTTGGGGGGGGGTACTTGGCACTCTCCCCTTTTTAGAAAGGGGGAGTGGGTTATGGTATATGTTTTTGATAATTATATTTGTTCACTATCTACTTTTTGTTTTGGATTTCTCGACTTAAGTCTTTTGGGGATCCAAAATATTTGGTTGCCTTTTGGCTAGTAATTTTACAATTTCCACATAGTGGGTGTAGTTAGTTAGTGTTAGCGCGTAAGAATCTGACGATTACACTTCAAAGTGCAGTAGACAGAGGTTTGAACCGAGCTCGAGCTCAACTTTCTATGCTCTGGCATAGAGTTAACTCTTTCCTCTCTGGTGCAGTTCAAGTGCTGGGGCTAACTGGAGCAGTTCAAGTGCTGGGGCTAACTGCATAATGTCAGAATACAGCAAGACTCCATTAGAAGAAACACAATTACTAAGGTGAGTAATTTTTTCTTTTAAGACAACGTCAGTTTGTTTGGTAATATCAGAGCTTTTGGCCCCACTGTAGCTACCACATTTTAGAATCACAATATTTGGTACACTGAGTCGCCTAATACAAAGACCTGCCTGTTAGTAGCTGGATTATTGGTCTGCATGGGTTTGGTTAGGCATAATTACTTATTTGTGACTACATTTATGTTTTGTGGGGATGGTGTTAGAGGTTCTCTTACGATAGTTGCTGCAGAGTTGACTATTGTCCCAATGGACTCTGAAGTTTCTGAGTGTGCATTATTTGTTTGCGGTAACATAACTGGTTCTAATTGAATTTGGTCGGACACCGTAACATGGCTAGTACTTGTAACCCCCATCACCGTGGTTACTAGAATCCCACTTAGATCTAGTGGCAGGCAGGGAAGGCAGCTTGTGAGACACCAATTAAATGGGTTTTACACTGTCTCACGCTGTCCACAGTCTCAGCTGAGCTGGAGGAATGACATCATATAGAATTCTCGCAGCAGCATAAGCCACAGTAGAATGTTGCAGCTGGGAGTTAGGTTAGAACGTTGGGGGTTTCAAAGGTAGTCAGTTGTAGTCTAGTGGGAGACTCGGTGGAGGGAGGAGGTGCGCTGCAGTTGGCAGCTCCTCATAGCCCAGCTCTGTAATAGAGCTACCACAGGAAGAGGGTGTGTGTTCTCACCCTAGAGAAGGACACAGAAGAAGCAAATAGAAGTGGTTGAGACCGTTCCTCGGTTTGTTCCAGTGCCCCATCCCTGGAGGGATGGGGGGCAAGACCAGCTTTTCAGGGGCAACCCCCTGGCCCTGCTGGAAGAAGAAGAAAAGCTGCCTGATGAGAAGATTTGTGCTGAGGTACCAGAAGTGTGTGTTTCCTGTGAGAGAAGCCCTGGGGCACCTGCGAACCATGGTGAATCTGCTCTGCCAGAGAGCCTATGTTTTCACCGAAACAGTTCTGTAAAGTATCTGCTACTGTGGGGTCAGGAAAGGACAGCCAAGCACAATACTTTAAGTTATGTGTATGGCTTGAAATGCATCTAACCAGTGGGGGTCTAAAGGGATGGACATAGCCACTTAGAGAATGCTGCATGTCAGGACACCAGTTACCTAGAAATCAGAATGTTAAATTTGATATACATTTCGAGATAGCATAATGCATACAGAGAATTCAAAGGAAAGGTGTTGACTCCAAATGAATGGCCAGGTATGGATTTGGGGACAAGAGGTGGGAGACCCCCCCATCTGGAGTAACCAGATTTACCTCTACGGATTCACTTTGGGCAACCATAGCTTTCTCCCAGGACCTTGGCCAGTGTCTGCAGAAAGTACCCAGACGTGGGATTATGGATGTGTTTCTTCCCTTTTGTGCTATGAAGCGCTCATGGGTGGTTGAGGGATCCACCAACAGAAATGTCCATGCCATGTGGAAATGTGTACTAGTGCTGGCCGAGTGCCATGCCAAGGAGTCCAAGAGAGTGAGAATACCAGTTCGGGCATGAGAGCCCAGTGTGTTCAGAACCTGAGGGTTATTGTGATGATGAAGATGGTGTGTTCTGACCGCTATAGAACTGCATAACCAGTGAGTGTAGCCCCGTGGGGGTCCATCTTGCTTTGTATTCCTGTGTGTAAGTGAATAAAAGCCCCACTTTAGAATCCCACTCTTGGTTTGGACATTTTCAGTTTTTGCTTCCTGTGTCCAGAATTACTTGGATGCCGCTGTCCAGAAGTGCAAACATAGCCCTGATGCCAAGTGAATGTTTTCTCCCTGAACCCAGGCTAGCCAGGTAGTGGGTTACAAATTGGAGGCACCAGGTGCTAAATAACAACAAACCCTAAACCCGACACCTTGGTTATACTTGGTTTTAAAGTGATTTTTCCTTTTGTTTATGCTGAGCTCCATCTTCAAAAAGCTCTTCAGGAGTTGTGCCTGCCGCGAGAAGATTCATGAGAAGATCGACTATGACACATATCTCTGCTGTCTAGGCCCAGGCCATGACATCCAAGCCTGCGAGATCTGCCACAGCTTCAACTAGCTACCAGGTGATGCCGCTAGAAGACACTGGAAAACTTCGTACTCAAGCAGCAGGTTGCCTACATGGAGAAGGAGCTACAGGCCAGGAGTTCCTCTGCTTCCCCAGCCCTGTCCTCTGGCTCAACCTCCTCAAAGGCCTGGGACGAATCGAGCAGGAAGCACAAACACTGGGAAAAGGACTGCACCAAGCCCCGGTCCTCCTCAACTTGCTCGCAGTCACTGCTTCATTCGTCGGCCATGGCAGGGATGTCCTCTTTGGGAGCGGCCCCCTCTGCCTCACACACCCTGTCCCCCACAGGGCTACCATTGGCAGCTTCCCCTGCCAATCTCACCTTGGTGGGCTTTGGTTCTTGATGTCTCAGTTCCTACTGCTTCAGCCCTTGTTTTCAGCGGACCATCAGTTAAGCGTCTTTGCTGGCTCGACACCAACCGGTGCTGGATCGGTGCTTCCAGGGGTTCACCCTACTCCCTCAATGTTGACCTCAGCCATGTCCTGTGCCTCAGGACCCCTGCCTTTCCTGACGTCACCCAGGGCTGTTCCGAAGTCCTCTCCCTCTCCCGTGATGACCCAGGCAAAGGAGATGCCCTGCTAGCCTCGGCCTGCTCAGCCATCCTTCCGGCCCCAATGCCTCCGCAGCTGGTGCCGATGGGTGTCCTGACACTGGTCACGGTGGATTTTCAAGCCATGATTTCCTCTCTGTGTGATTTTATGCAAGCTAGACTTGCTCCCCTACAAGGGCCGATGCTGCAGGGGCCTACTCTCCTTGCCCCCATGCCCCCTTCCTCTACGGAGCCACGCCATGCACCTTGGGATCAGGTGCCCTCTAACCCCCCTCAGGACCCGGAGAACGAGTACCACCCGCACCTTCTCCTTCCTGATGATGAGGGGGAGGGGGGGTGTTGGGGGAGGGGGGTGTTGGAGATGGAGGCATTGCCCCCTCCCACTCCACTCTCTTACCTTACCTCCATTTAAACACTCAGGCAAAACCTCCCACCCCCAACAAACAAGCCAGGAGATGAATATCTTCCCAGTCCAAGGGGCTCAGGCAATACCACCCAAAGCAAGCAGTGGAGCAGGGGTTCCAGACTGTAAAGACTCCATTTAATCCCTTTCCATCCTCAGCTGTAGGGGCAGTTGTATTACCCTCTGCATGCATCAGTGGAGAATGACCACTTCGGGCAACTGGTACTGTTACCCTAGGCCCTGCTCTGAAGCCATTGGCATTTATCCAGACAGGGGTCCCTCCTTTTTCCTTCTATCCCAGATACACGGGTGAACACAGTGTCATGGGCAACAGAGGCTTTGGTCACATGTGTACTATCCTGTTGATCCCAATTAGGGGGCTTGGATTTTCAGCTCAGCAATTCCCCCGGCCCCTCCTATACCACTCCTACAACTATGGTTACAGGTGAGTAACCTATTTTTTCACACCTTGCTGCAACTTGATTTATTAAACTCTAAGTAAGCAGACATGCATATTCTGAATTCTAAAGGGTGTTGCCATATAATGTTATATGTTAATGTAGTTCTCAGGGGTAATGAGATTTCAACAGTGAGAAAATGGAGTCCCACAGTTAGTATGGACAATAAAAATAAAGTAAAACAAACACATCTAACCCCAACAGTCACAAGAAGAGAATTGATTGTTGACAAGGAAGCACATAAAATTCCAAGCTATGAAGTCGTAAATGCACTTAATGAGGAAGTGGTTAATGATTTGGAAATGTAAACTATTTCAACCCCCCCACGACGTTTTCTCACCTTAGCTGTAGATGATAACGGTATGAGGATGTATCAGATGGTGAAACTTACAGATGTAAACAAGGAACTCCACCCCCTGCATTTGAGAATGGAATGGTGAGTAATCTGGAGTTTCCGTCTACTGTTAGATTTATTGCTTGTACAGATGATGGCAATTTAGATGTAAATGATGTCTTGAGTAACGTTGAAACAACTGAAAGTGTTAACGTGGCAACATATTGGAGGGACACCAACTATGGAAAGATCTATTTTTAAATCTGAATCCAAATTTTGTCCCAATATCAGAGATCCTGCTGTTCTAACATATCAAAGAATGGTAAGAAGTTAGGTGGATGCTCTCTTTAATAACCAATGGACTTCTGAAAAACATTATTTATGTATCAAGGAAAGGGCATGTTTAGAAGAGTTAAAAGGCATGGAAGGTAATCTTTTGAAATTCTGATAAGGATGGTAACAGAGACTAATGTATGGGTGACCATACACATCAAGGCTGTGTTTTCATCGAGCAGTTGAGATAACAGCATGTGAACCTCGAAAGTGAAGCTCAAGACCTCTATGCAGTCATCTCAGTCCTGAAATGGAAATGCAGGCCGTGTTGTGTGTGGTTGCCCATATTTCTTTTTATATAGTATATGTTTTTTTACGGAGGAGTCACAGACCCCAAGTGAAAAACAAAAAAACTTGCCATTTCTTTGTTGTGTTCTATGATCAAAATCAAATTTACAGAGTTTTACAGGTTAAAAGTTATTACTTTGGGCACTGGGTGGTTAGTAAGCAGCTGAGTGTGGTGTTAATGAGCAATTTAAAATGTTATAACCGTTGAACTGTGCAGATTGGAATGCGCACAATAACACTTTGGAATGTGCATAATAGTTTAAAATGAGCAGGCTGATTTTTATACAGAACAAAGGTTGATCATATGCTATATTGTTTTACTGGACTTTAAAGATTACAAAAATAAGATGACTAGGTTGCTGGGATCACAGTGCATATGAGATGGGAAAAAATATCCTCCTTCAGAGTTTAGCAACTCATTGTTTCAGCTTTTTGATGATGCTGTAATAAAAGGGGACATAACCTCCAAGGAAGTAGAGATTTTACTTCGAGTTGGAGCTCTTGTAGCAGGCAATAACCATTGGGACTCAGGTGCCAGGACCTCACGGAAACCTTCTAGCTAGCAGTCTTCAGCGGGGGACCTCCCCCAACATCAGCCTTGCCCAACATCGGCCAATGGTATAAAAGGGGCAGTCCCTAGACCCTCCTCAGTTCTTTTCCCGGCATTGACCCATTCGAATCAGCTCCTCGAATGCCTTCTCGCAACAGTTTCAACCGCTTTCACGCCTTCGCATTTCTTTGCTTTTTTACGGCAAAAATTTCCAAATTTATTTCCCTTCTGCATGTCTCCTTCTCCAGGCGGCGTCCATTTCATCCACAGATCATAAAAATCTAAGTGCACCTGTGGCAAACAGCTACCATCAAAGGACGGCCATGAGGCTTGCCTCTTCTGCCTAGGCCCGAACCACAACACTGCAGCCTGCGAACACTGCCAGACATTCAACTCCCCAACAGGGATCCACCATCGGAAGAACCTCGAGGCACACCTCCTAGAAAAGCAGTTTATCGAGATGCAGAGACAGCCAGCAGGGAAGTCCTTCTTCGTCCTCGTCAGTTTCCACCTCCTCCATTTCTAAGCCACACGAGAAGAAGGAGGATTCGGGGAAGCACAAACACCAGGACAAGGACTGAGAAACATCTCGGGGTCGCTTCCGCTCAAGGTCTCCACTGTACAAGAAGTCTTCGTCCGGCTCCCCATCCCACAGGGCCTCGAACCACTCTTCCCCACCTGCCCATGGCTCCTCCGGGTAGTCAGTAACCAAACCCCTTGCTGTCGTCCTGGCATCAGGCGAAGGTCAATAGGGGTTCAGGTCTTTGGGACCTTCCCTAACGCCTCATAGGGTGAAGGCCAGACCAGCAGGGTCACCCTCCACCTTAGGGGCTGAGACCAGCCATAAGAAGGGCAGCGATGCTCTGGCACCTGCCAAAATGGTCCCGATGGTGGTCTCATCCAAGGCCTTGGATAAGACGCCCCGTCATCAGGGGCAGGCGTCAGACTCGGCGCCACTGCCCCAGGCTCCAGCCAAGACATCGTCTGCTTCCTCACCGGACACTGCTAACCAGTCATCCGCTAAGGGCACATCTTCTTGGACATTGGATTGGGCTTTGCCCTCCTCCTCACTGGGTCACTCTTCACCAGTTGAAGATCTTGGGCAGGATGAGATGCCTAATCAACCCATCTAGCCCCCTGCCTCTGCCACCGCCTCCAACACCAGACACCCTGATGTCGGGTGATCCGACGCCAGCTCCACAGTCACCAGCCAGTCCATTGGCCCCACAGTTCTCCAAAGACCAGATCCAGTAGTTTTTCTCCTTTTGGTGGTAACAGATCAGAGGGGACCTGCTCCCCCACTAAGGAACTGGTCACTGTTGAACTGGTACCGGAGCTGGAGCCGAATCATGGCATGGGTCAGGAACCTCCTAAGCAACCTACTCCTCCCCCTAAGAGTCTCCCTCCGAGCACTGAAGATCACCGTGGTAGACCCCGGCACAAATAGCGGCATCACTGCAGAAGCTCCCATTCCTCTAGTCGCCACCACCGCCGGTCCTTCCACAGTGGACATCATTTCTACAGCCGTTGCCGGTCCCATAGCTGACAATGCTCTAGCTTTTCATCCTCCTCTTTGGTGGACTCTAGCAGTAGTTCTGTGTCCTCTGGCTCGGACCATTCAAATCCTAGGGTCACCCTTCTTCACTGGATAACAAGGACACTCCCAGGTCACCTCCTGACATTCCGACATTCATGGACATCATGAGGCACATCCAGGCTTCCAACAGATGGGAGACAGAAGACCAGGACCCGGAGAGGCGGAGGTTGGCTAAATACCAGAGGCAGAAGGAGCCCAAGCTTCTTGTGATGCCTTCTTTAGTGGACACCTTCCAGGACCTGACAAGGTTAACCTGGAAGCATACTTCTACCTCCTCTTCTATCTTTTAATAAGTTGGATAGGCTGTATGAAGCCCCTAGAGAAGAGCCTTCCCTGGCAGAACACCCTACAGCGGACATGATGGTGATCATGGCTGCTCATGATAGATCAAAGAAACCTAAGCACTCAGCCACCTGACCAGGAGTCCAGATACATTGACCAGATGGGCAAAAATGTCTATTCATCCTCCACTTGCTCCATCAGGTCCCTTAACTTTCTCACACGCATGGTACAGTATCAGAATGCCCTGTGGGAGAAATGTATTGAAATAGCACAGGCCCTCCCAGACTCTGCACAAAAAAAAATGATCTCCTGCACCTCCTCATATCGGAGTCGGATGTAAGTACCCATGTCTTGTGTGCCTCATATGACACTGCAGATACAGCAGCCAGAGCAGCAGCCTCCGGTGTTTGTCTCGGGTGCCGTGCCTGGCTTAGGATCTCAGGATTCTCCCAGGATCTGCAGTCGGGCATCCTGAAACTCCCCTTTAAGGGATCGGTTCTTTTTGGAGACGAGACAGAAAAACTGATTAATCACCTCCAAGAGTCTGGGAAATCCATTTGGTCTGTCCAAAAAATGTACAAAGGGGACCAAAAACCCTTCAGAAAATGCCCATTTCGGAAGCCCTCAGGACAACAGCCCCAAAACCAGCCTCCGCAGAGGGGTGGCTTCAGAAGGTAAGGCCACCTCCCAGACACCTGAAAACTCTGCCACTTAAGCCACAAAGTCCTCCCATGCTCTTCTGCCTACTCCTGGAGCATCCCAGTGACCCCTTGCCAGACCCCCCTCTTCCAGCAGAGTCAGTGGGGGAAGTGGTAGGGGGGTCATTTTGCCCTCCATCTCAAGGGC
The DNA here is from genome assembly GCA_016271365.2 of Neoceratodus forsteri. Classification (NCBI taxonomy): domain Eukaryota; kingdom Metazoa; phylum Chordata; order Ceratodontiformes; family Ceratodontidae; genus Neoceratodus; species Neoceratodus forsteri. The sequence goes on along the minus strand of CM028138.1, from coordinate 286,060,412 downwards.
TGGAGCAAAATAACATCAGACCTCTAGGTTCTACAGCTCATAGAGAGAGGTCATACTCTGGAGTTCAAGCAAATACCTCCGGATACTCCACCTATGTCCTCTCATTATCCTCTTTCTCATGTCCCCTGATCAAAGGGGAAATTCAGGCCCTCCTGCAAAAGCAGGCTATAGGCCAGTCCTGCAAGCTCTACGAGGAAAAGGATATTATTCACACTTTTTCCTAGTTCCCAAAAAGACCGGGGACCTTCGGCCCATCCTGGATCTCAGCTCCCTGAACAAGTTCATAAAATACAAGAGGTCTAGAATGGTCACGCTAGTGGAAAGCGTTATTTTTGGTTGCAGTTACTTCCACCAGAAGAATTTCAGAGCTTCAAGCTCTGATGTGTAAAGAGCCCCATTTGGTTTTTCATAAGGATAAGGTGTCCTTACATACAAATCTTAAGTTTTTACCTAAGGTAGTGTCTGAGTTTACCCTAAATCGAAACATCCACCTGCCAGTTTACTATCCTGAGCACTCTAATAGGGGGGAAGTGTTGTTACACACTCTTGGACCATACGGCTTCCTTTCAGAAAATGGATCAGTTGTTTGTTTCGTTTGCTCCCAAAACTCGGGGAGGGGGGGGGCACCAGTTTCCAAACAGACTGTCTAAATGGTTGGCTTAACTGCATCGTTATTTGTTACAACAAGCTCTTACCAGGTCCGGTAAAGGGCCATTCTGCCAAGGAATGGCTGCCTCCTTTGCCTCTCTTCGAAACGTCTCTGCAGCAGACATCTATGCAGAGGCTACCTTGGAGTTCTGTTTACACCTTTGTCAGGCATTACAGCTTGGACGTGGTTTTTAGACGTAGGACTGGGTTTGGCCTGGCAGTCCTCCAGGGCCTTCTCTCCTAAGTCCTTAGCTGGCAGTTTATCAGCCTCCTCACAGACTTTCTTAGTCCTTATCTTTTTATTGCTTGGGACTCAGTCCTAATGGTTATTGCCTGCTGCAAGAGCTCAAACTTGAAGTAAGAGAGTACAATTATGTAAGAACTTACCGTAACAGTAGATCTTCGAAAAGCGCTCTTGCAGCAAGTGTTGCTTTCCCTCCCTCCTTCTCCCCTGGTTTTCTCTGTGCTGTTTCAATCTGGCAAAGAACTCTCCCGGTTCTCCTTCCATTCTAGACTCTGGGTCTCTAGTGGAAGAACTGAGGTGGGGCTGGGAACTGCCCCTTTTATACCATTGGCCGACGTTGGACGGTGCCGACTTCGGGGGCAGTCCCCCACTGAAGACTGCTAGCTAGAAAGTTTTCCTTGGGGTCCTGGTGCCTGGCAGCTTAGTCCTAACAGTTATTGCCTGCTGCAAGAGCTGTTCTCAAAAATGTACTATTACAGTAAGTTCTTACGTAACTGTACTATTTTCATTGAGGACATCTCCACCGGGTCATATCCTTAGAACTGTAAGCCATTGGCGTCAGGAACACTCAGAAACTTTTGCTAGACAGGGGCCGCCCATGATGACATACAAAGTCAACACCTATATAATGTGTGCAGCCCCATCACTCCTCAGTTCTTTCTCCTGCCGTCAACCCCTTGTTAGAACATGCTAAGAAACAACACTCATTTATCAACTTATATTTTAGCTTCATTGCATGCCACTGTCGAACCTACAGCCAGAAGATTTACAAGGACAACACTAATTTTGTCTGTGTTTGCTGCTTTATCCCACAATGTCAGGGCCTTTGAGATCTGCCAGGGATTCAGCCAGGCTACAGTATGATGCCATTGAAAAGTTTTAGACACTTTCATTGCCAAGAAGGCCATGAATGCCACCAAAAGGGCTATGGGCTCCAAACCGGCTTCTACATCCATGTCATCGGCAGCTACTGCCAGAAAATCTCCCTGGCGTTCAGCAATGGTGTCACTACCTTAGTCAAAGAAGAGAGAGGACAACAAGTCAAATTTCTCCTCCAGACATCACCATAAACATAAGAAAAAGGCACATACATCACCTGTGAGGTCCTGGTCTGTGCTTCACCAGGAGGGTAAGTCTATGTCATCCACTCCAGCAGCCTTGACCACTACATCCCCCAACCATCCATGAGACACCAAGTTCAGGATCTGTTCTGATCTGTCCCTAAAAATGGTGGTACTCAACCTCTTTCATTGGGAAGTATCCCACTGCTCAACCACTTTGCTGGGCGTCGTTAACTCACAAGTGTGCTGGCTACAGTGACCATTTTGGTGCTTGATACACAGCTTGCCACTGACGATTACTACTTCCTCATCGACTGGTAAACCAAAATGAATCTTGTTTTATTGCATCGTAACAAAGCACTTTTTGGTACTTTAGTAAGGAAACAACTAGTGAATTCCTTGTTATGTCCCAGTTGGATTATGGTGACATTATTATTTTTATTTTTCAAAAATATTTTATTGGGAAAAAGATGTGCATACATTAATAGAGGAGACAGAATAAATCTTTGATATTTCATTACATACAGTGTAAGTATCAAGGTGTGTAGACAGACTTACAACACTACTCAAAGAAGGGCTTAGTAACCTGAAACATGGTGTTGAGGAATACCACAAAAGAGGACTGGAAGTATATACAATTATCCACAGTGGCTAACAGAGTTAGAATTCAGCATCAGTCATACCTTAAGACTCAGATGGGGAAGTCACCCAATTCCACTGCATCTAATAGTGGACGCCAGATTTCAAAGAACTTTGGGAGTTCACTCTGTGAACTCAACTGGGCCATTTCTATAGCCATACAGGATTTTAAATTCTGTGCCCATCTGGCTATAGAGGGGGGTGTCGGCAACATCCACTCTTTTGCTATCGTCCTCCTAGCATTGATGAGTGCTAGAGACCACAGAGGGTCACGCAACTTCTGGCCTGGATGGCGGGGTCCACTCCCAGTAGCAGCTCTAAGTGGGATTTCGGATGGGGCATATCCCAACACCCAACTCATTATATCATGAATAGAGTGCCAGAATGGGGCAACCTTGGGGCAGGTCAAGGCCAAGCAGATAAAGTCCACCTCGGCTATCTCACATTTTGGGCAAAACTCGAATCTTGGGGCATCCATGCCATGAAGTTTCTTGGGGGTCATGTATGCTCTGTGTAAAAAATTTAACTGGATCTGGCACAGTTTATTACTGCAAGAGCAGTTCAAGTAGTGGGAGCAAGCCAGTTTCCAGATATGTCGGTCTATAGGAAGGAGAATGTCAGTGCACCATTTATCCCGACCGACATCAGGTTGATGGGTTAAGTGACCTTGTATGATGCGATAATATACAGAAAGGGTTTTTTGCCCTGGTTGAGGCCTGAAGAGTTCTTCCTCCAGGGGAGAAGGTTCTGACCACCTATGCTGTGGCGATAAGGCATCTCCACATTGTTGGCGTATCCATAAGTATAAAAAGAAATCACCTGGATGAATCCCCCCATTCACTGCTAAGTGTTGAAAAGCTTTTCAATATGCCACCCTCATACAGTTGTCTGACAGCAGAGATCCCTTTTTTCTTCCATGCCCAAAGTCGTTGCAATACTGCAGGGGTGTAATTTGCCCTTCGCTGCATCGCCACAAGTAGGCTAACATATGGGGACATAGTGCCTACAAATCTAATGCCCTGGTGTGCCTGCATGGAGGTGGCAGTAAAGGGACTGACCACTGAATCCACCCCCAGGGTTCCCAAAGCACCAGCCAGAGTGTCATTCCTAAGATTACCGTGTAGCATATCTTCCTCCAATCCCAGCCAGGGACACTCTGAATCTGTGGTACTGGTAGGCAGACATGCCAACTGTGCCGCCCAGTAATATGCTTTAAAGTTTGGCAGCCCCGTTCCACCATCTTAGGAGGAGTGTTGCAAGATAGACCTTTTTATTTTTGTGCCCCCCCATGCCAAAGAAACTTATGCACAATGGTTTCAAGCTGCTTGAAATGCACCTGGGGGGATTCTGATGGGGAGAGATTGATACTGGTAAAGGACCCTAGGCGGTACTGTCATCTTAACCACTCCTATTCTACCCAGCAAGGAGAGAGGTAAGGCTGTCCACCTCTCGGTCTTCAGCTATCTTGGCAAGGAGGGGTCTGAAATTCAATGTATGTAGGAGGCCAATAGAGGTTGAGAACTGCACCCCTAGATATTTTAGCTTTGAAACCATTTGCAACCCCTGAAGATTGGCTATTAGCTGTGCCCTGTGCAGGGTGCCCACAGGAAGCAACACACTCTTGGACCAATTGACCCAGTGGCCTGAGATCCTACCAAAAGTCTGCTTCAGGCTATGGACTGCTGGGAGACCTTGAGCTGGGTCTTGCAGGTAGAGGAGCTGATCATCTGCATACATAGCAATTTTGTGTTCTCACCCCAGGAATACTCCAATATTCCTAACTCTTTGCAGTGTGCCTTTAAGGTTAGAATGCCCGGAGATGGAATGCTATGCAAATGATGGAATCATTGGCATGAGCCACTTTTCAAATGCTGCCACCTATCAACTGCCTACATTCTAACCCTCAGATTTCTCTCTCCGCCTGTCAAGGCCAGGTGCCTGGAGATTTCCTCCTCATCATCTAGTCTCAAGAAGCCTTGAAATTCATAAATACTTAAATATTTCTTGATTATTTTCATTTGCTGCCTCTTATCTTTGTGTTTTTCTATAACCGTTAGTTTATTTAGCTAGTTTAATATAGTTTTCTCGGTTCCTTTCGGTTTGGGATAACCATTGAGGAACTGAGGTATTTTGCACTAATTATAGTCTTTTTCTATTCATTTTGTAGTATTTTGACTGTTTAAACTTTATATTTTATTTATTTATTTTTATTTATTTATGACTTTGATAGCCAGGTGAGTGCACTGATCCCAGGGACCGTTTTCAGGCATGACCCGTGCCATAACACATGGCGCAGGGTGACAGTGGAGTACAAGATAACAGTAATACACATGAAACAGATTTGATACAAGCAACAATAGTAAGCACAATATACAGATTTGTTGCATAGGTCCATTTGAGAACAGTGAATACAAGGTTTCAATATCGGACATGAGGAAATTTGGTACAAACCAAACAAATTGTAGGCACAGTATACAGTGTGTGACTGCATCATCCAGTGAGCAAGTAATACACAGAATACTTAGTAAAAAATATATCTACAATATGTACAGGCAAGGAAGTCAAATATTACTGTGAAAAATACGATCTAACAGTTGTAGGCAGGGGAGTAGACTAGTGTGGGTAGGTGGGTAACCCCTGGGCTGGGGGGTTGACTAGTGTGGGTTGGTTTGAGACCCCAGGGAGCAGCGGCAGGATGAGTTTGCCAGGAACCAGACTTTAAGGCGGGACTTGAAACTGAAGTGTGTGTCAATAGAACGGAGTTCAGCCGGTAGTTTGTTCCACTGCGAAGGGGCAGCTGTAGACCAAGCTCTGCTACCCATGTTGGTGGATACCCTAGGAACAGCTAGAGGGGGAGTACCGTTAGAGCGGAGGAGCATTCTGGTTTTCAGAAGGACAGTTAGAGGGGATTCTGGAGCCATGCAGATGACACTGTCTACCATGCAGCAGAGGGCTAGGTCAAAGCGACCTTGTAGCGGTAGCCATCCAAGGGTATTATAGAGGCTGCAGTGGTGGTTGGAGAACGGGGCCAATAAAGCAAAGCGACAGGCACTGTTGTACAGTCGTGGCCAAAAATATTGGCGCCCTTGCAGTTTTTTCTAATAATGCACCATTCCTTCCAGAAAATTGTTGAAATTAAAAAATATTTTGATATCCACATATGTATTTCTTTGGTTTGCAGTGGAATAAAACACAAAAAGTAGAAAAATTTACTAAGTCTTAGCTTATTCCACACAGAAATCCTTAAATGGCCCAGACAAAATTATTGGCACCTTTTAGAAGTAGTTAGAAATAATTAGATTTCAAGCAGGTGATTCTCCTTTACTTTGGAATTGAACTCACCTGTGGTGAGTTGCAGGTGCCTGCAATACAAAAATCACTCATTCAACCAGTTTGAGTAGAGAAAAGGACTCATTCTCCTGTTTTGTGTCACTGTGTGTACCACAATGAGCATGGAGAAAAGAAAGAAAGCTAGAGAATTGTCTGAGGAGGTCAGACAGAAGATTGTAGCCAAGCATGGACAATCTCAAGGCTACAAATCAATCTCTAGAGACCTTGATGTTCCTGTTTCCACTGTATGTAATGCTATCAGGAAGTTTAAGGCCCATGGCACGGTAGCCAACCTCCCTGGACGTGGCCGCAAGAGAAAACTTGATCGAAGATTGCAGCACAGGATTGTTCGAATGGTGGAGAAAGCACCTCGATCAACTGCCAAACAGATTCAAGCTGACCTTCAGATACAAGGTACGACAGTTTTAACTCGCACCATCTGTCGCCAACTCAATGACAGGGGGTTATATGGTAGGAGGCCCAGGAGGACCCCACTGCTGAGAGAGAGACATAAGAAAGCCCGACTGGAGTTTGCCAAAACACACCTGAACAAGTCAAAATCCTTCTGGGAGAATGTCCTGTGGACAGATGAGACCAAATTAGAGCTTTTGGTAAAGCACATCATCTCTATGTTTACAGAAACAAAATGAAGCCTTCAAAGAAAAGAACACCTTCCCTACAGTCAAATGTGGAGGAGGTTCAGTGATGTTTTGGGGGTTGCAGTGCTCTGGCACTGCAGCCTTCTTAATGTGCATGGCATCATGAAATCTGGAGATTACTAGCCATTTTGGAGCGCAATGTTGAACCCAGTGTCAGAAAGCTTGGTCTCCGTCAAGGTCATGGGTCTTCCAGCAGGACAATGACCCCAAACACACTTCAAAAAGCACCCAGGAATGGTTCAAGACAAGACGCTGGACTGTTCTGAAGTGGCCAGCAGTGAGTCCACATCTAAATCCCATTGAAAACCTGTGGAGAGATCTGAAAACAGCAGTTGGGAGAAGGCACTCTTCAAATCTTGGAGAACTGGAGCAGTTTGCACAAGAAGAGTGAGCCAAACTGCCAGTAGAGAGGTGCAGGAAGCTCATCCATGGCTATAGGAAGCGATTGATTGCAGTTATTTTGACCAAAGGCTGTGCTACCAAATATTAAGTCTAGGGTGTCAATAATTTTGTCAATGCCATTTCTTTTCATTTTCTGATTTAAAAGGATATACAGTATTAAATTCTGAATCAAAACAATGGTTCTGTAATATTTACAGAGAAATAAAGAATTGTGGAGACCAAATACTGTTGTTAATTTCAACTTATGTTTAGAGGAAATTGTGGGTTATTTGAAAAAAGTGCAAGGGCGCCAATATTTTTGGCCACGACTGTAGGCAGTGGAGAGTTTAGCCATGGCAGTAGCTGAGGTCCTGACATAAATAGGGGAGCAGTAGTCAAGAACAGGAAGAAAATTACCCTGGACAATGGCTAGTCTGGCTTCAGGGGTAAGGTATTGCCTGAATCTATAGGCGGCACCTAACGTTTGATGGAACCTTCTGACAAGGGAATTTGCATGCTCACTGAAAGTGAGGGAGGAGTCGAGCAGTACTCCTAAGTATCTATAGGTGTTGACATCCTCCAGGGCTGGGCCGTCTGGGGTGAGAATGTGTAAGGGGGCATGTTTTTTTGTTTTGGCCAGAAAGGGCTTAGATCCAAACAGCATGGATTTAGTTTTTTTGGCATTTACTAAGAGGAGGTTTTTGGAGAACCAGCTGTGGGCCGCAGCATAGTTGTGAGAGAGAACTGAGGAGATTGCGGCCATGGATTTGTCACTGTGGAAGAGGACAAGGTCATCGGCATACAGGAGAAAGTGACAGTTGAGGCAGTCGAAGGGAAGCACATTAACGAATAAGGAGAAAAGGAGGAGACCCAGGATTGAGCCTTGAGGAACCCCCACAGAGACAGGCAGGGTGGGGGAGCAGGTTTGACCAATACACACGAATTGTGAGCAATCGGTAAGGTAGTTAGTGAACCAGCTTGTGACTTTCTGAGAACAACCAAGGAGGCTAAGCTTGGAGGTAAGGAGAGCATGGTTAACTATGTCAAAAGCCTTTGAGAGGTTGACGAAGACAGCCCCGGTGGCTTTACCCTTATCCATGTTAGAGAGGTTGTGGTCAGTCAGAAGGGCGAGGGTATTGGCAGTGGAATGATTCTTGCGAAAGCCATACTGTTGGTTGCATAGGCGGGTGTATTTGCCTATGTACTCAGTGAGCTGATTGTGAACTGCTCTCTCGAGTAGTTTACTGAGATGGGGAGGATGGATATCAGACGGTAATTTTTGGAGGATTTGGGGGTCACCAGATTTAAGAATGGGGATAACCTTAGCTATCTTCCATGGGTCAGGCATGGAGGAGGTGGAAAAGGCAAGGTTAAAGATGAAGGTGAGTGGCCTGGCAATTGCTGGAGAGATCAGCTTAAGGAAGACTGGAGATAGCCCATCATATCCGGAGGAGCCGGGGTTAGGTAGACTTTTGAGTAGTTTCACTGTGTCATGTATGGAGAGGGCTTTAAAATAGAATGAGGGTATTTGCAGTTCTGAACTGCTATTCTCTGTTCAAATTTTATCGGTTCCCCTTAGTTTCTCCAATCAGTTCCTGGACCGACCGCAACCGATAAAAAAGTAATAAATTTAAGTTTTAAAAGGTTTTATTGTCGCGGTTGTGGGTTTTTTTTCATTATGTCAGAAAAATGTAAAAAAAGAACCGGTGAATCTGGTTTTAAGAACTGTTCTGAGTGTGGTGAAGTCTTTGCCAAAGCAGACAAACACTCTGTTTGTGTTTTCTGCTTGGGTTTTGACCACTTAAAGTCTGACTGTCTTATCTGTAAATCTTTCCAAGAAAAGACTTCAGAGAAATGTCTGGATAGACAAAATAAAAGATTTAAGGGTCCCTCTGGCTCTAATCAGCCGAAAACCTGAGGGTCTGTGGGTGACAGCACTACTTCTGCTATTTCTACCTCTGACACTGGTAAAAAGAGACCCTCTAAACCAGCTAGCTCCTTGGTTCCTGTTAAAAAAAACAGAAAAAGACAAAGCACACTGAACCCCCTGTGGAAAAGGGGACTTCTGCAGTGCCTGCCACTGTGCCTTCTCCTGCTGAGATTGCACAAGCAATAAAAATGATGCAAACATTGCAGGGTCTGCTGCCTGTTGTATCACAGTCCCCAGTCCAGACTTCTGCGCCCTCCATCCCACTCTGTTTTCCTGAACAGCATGAGGGAGAGGAGGAGGAAGAAGAAGGTGAGCCTATAGAGCCTGAGGTCTTCCCTGAACAGGAGTTTGGCTCTCCTCCCAGGACCACTGAAGATTATTCTTCACATTTTTCCTTTATTAGGAAAATTGTTGATGCTTTGGACATCCCTACTACTGAAGCTGTAGAGGATGAGGAGGACGCTGAATATTTGAACATGATGGGATTGACTCCAACTAAAAAGCTTTCACTTCCCATCAATAAATTATTCAAAAGGGATATGTTTAAACTCCCCTAAGCTCCTGGGTCTGTCCCTCCTCTAGACAAGAGGGTGGACAAAAAGTATCAGTTTGGCAGAACAGGGGCTGAATTTTTATTTTCACACCCTGACCACCAGGGGGTGGTGCAAGTTGCAGCTTGTGATAAGGCAAAGGTCCCTCTGGCTTCTCACCCTTCGGAGAAGGACTCTAGGAAAATTGAAAGCATGGCCAAGAAAAGTTATTTGTCAGCCATTCTGGCCATTAGGCAAGCAAATTATCATGCCTGTGCAGCACAGTACCAGAAGGCTGTTTGGCAGTCTGTCCTGGACATGTCTGAAAAAGCAACTCCTCCTCTTTCAGCAGACCTGGCCGAAACAGCTAGGTTTGGCCTGGAAGCTGCCAAATATCAGTTTCAAATGGCAGCAGACAGCAGTGAGACTGCTGCAAGGAGGATGGCAAATACCATCGCACAGAGAAGGTTTGCTTGGGTCAGAGCCACAAATCTAACACAGGATACCCAGAATAAGACTCTGGATTTTCCTGTGTAGGGTAATTCTTTATTTGGCAGCCATACAGAGGCCTACATGAAGAAGGTGGATGAGTATAAGGCCAGCTTCCATAGTAATTCTACAAAAGAAAGACCCTCCACTTCCTCTAGACCATTCAGTAGGGGAGGTAGGGGCAAACAATTTCATAACAGGCCTTTTTACCAGGCCATGGCACTTCCTCAAGCACCCCAATACCCACAGCAAGGGTACTTTAGGAGTAGGGCAGAAGAGGTGCCAGGCGTGGTACCCAGTCTCAGCCTCAGGCTAAACAGGACCCCTGACTCCTTCATTCAGGCTGCCTCTCCCTTACCAGTAGGGGGCAATCTGACTCATTTTCTCCACAACTGGAAAACCATCACCACATACAAGTGGGTTCTGGAGATAGTTGGTCATGGCCTGTCCCTAAATTTCAAGTCCTACCCTGTTCAAAGAAACAGCTTTCAAACCAGCTTCCCATCTAGAGAGCAGAAAGCTGGAAGAAGAGGTGAGACACCTTCTTTCTCTGAAGGCAGTGGAACTATTACCACTGAATCAAAGGGGAAAAGGACTTTACTCAAGGTAATTTCTTACACCAAAGAAAAATGGAGAGCTGCGGCCTATCCTGGATCTCAGGGTCCTCAACAAATTCCTAACAAAACCAAAATTCAAAATGGTAACTTTGTCTCTGATTCTGCCAGCAATCCGAAAAGGGGATTGGTTGGCATCACTGGACCTAAAAAATGCCTATGTCCACATTTCCATAAGGGAGTCTCACAGAAGTTTCTCAGGTTCAGACTCCAGTCAGGACAGTATCAGTTCTCAGCTCTTCCTTTTGGTCCCACTTCAGCACCAAGGGTGTTCACAAAGTGTCTGGCTGTGGTAGTGGCACACTTATGAAAACAAGGTGTCTCAGTATGCCCCTACTTAGACGACTCGCTAGTGGTGGGGGAGTCACCATAACAGCTAACAGAGCACCTCCAACTAACTCAACATTTGCTGGAATCTCTGGGATTCATTTTAAACCTGGAAAAATCAGTTGTGATTCCTTCTCAAATTCTGCAGTTTATAGGAGCAGAATTGAATGCAAAGGTGGGCAGAGCATTCTTGCTCAGAGACGGGGCAAAAAGCATCCTGCAGTTGGCAGCCTCTTTCAGGCTCAATGCCCCATGGCCAGCAACGCAGTTCCTGCAACTCCTGGGCCACATAGCCGCTGCAACAGGTACAGTGCTGGGATCCAGGTTTCAGATGAGGGACATCCAGTTTCACCTAAGAACTCATTGGTGCCAACGAAAGGATTCCCTGTCAAAGCTTGTTCCTGTAACAAAAACATTTATTCAGGCTCTTCAATGGTGGAAAGAGGAAACCAACCTCAGAGAAGGGGTTCCTTTTCAAAAAGAGCTTCCTTCAGCAATTCTCACAACAGATGCATCCCTCCTGGGCTTGGGAGCTCATCTAGCAGAGCATACTGCCCAGGGCACTTGGTCAAGTGCAGAAACTCTTCTGCACATAAACCTGTTGGAGCTCAGAGCAGTGTTTTTGGCAATGCATGCTTTCAAACCACTGATACGGGGAAAGATAGTGCAAGTCCGGACAGACAACACTACTACCATGTACTACATAAACAAGCAAGGGGGAACAAGATGAAGCCTCCTCTGCATAGAGGCTATGAAAATCTGGACCCTGGCCTACTCACTGGGCTCCTCCCTGCAGGCCATTCATCTGCCAGGCAAAGACAATGTTTTGGCAGATACTCTGAGTCGGATCAGTCAGGATCATCACGAATGGTACCTAAACAGGCAAGTGGTACAGACTCTACTCAGGAGGTGGGGCACTCCAGAAATAGATCTCTTTGCCTCTCATCAGAGCCATCTCTTGCCCCAGTTCTGTTGCAGACCTCCAGTAGTGGGCACGATTCCTCTAGATGCCCTTACTCTGGATTGGTCAGGGAAATTCCTGTATGCATTCCCCCCATTTCCCCTGGTATATAAGGTGCTGTTGAAACTCAGGTCTCAGCCAGCAGTAATGATCCTGATAGCCCCAGACTGGGCCAGACAGCCATGATACTCCCTGTTGCTGTCCATGTCAGTGGAACAACCAATACACCTTCCCAGGAGGCACAATCTTCTGACCTCCAATCAGGGCAGACTCTTGTATCTGAACCTCAGGTCACTCAGGCTCAAAGCTTGGCTCTTGAGGACCTAGAGTATGCTGATTTACATATTTCTGAGTCAGTTATGGATGTTTTAAGAGGTTATAGAAAGTCCTCTACTAAGAAAACCTATGCTGCAAAATGGAAGAGGTTTTCCATTGAGTGCTCTAACAGGAGTGTAGTGCCAACCCAGGTAGGAGTGCCAGGGTTACTAGACTACCTAGTCTATCTACACTCCTTAGGTTTACAGCCTACTGCACTGAAAGTTTCATTTAGCATCAGTCTCTTCCTATGCTTTGGCAGATAAGCCTGTTTCCTTAGCATCACATCCAGTTTTTCAAAGGCCTCTCACTTATATACCCACCAGTGAGATAACCGGTGCCAGCTTGGGACCTTAATATCTGCATTGCTCAGCTCATGGCTCCCCCTTTTGAGCCTGTGTTCTCAGCACCTTTGAAGTATGACATTTGGAAAACAGTGTTTCTAGTGGTCATCGCTTCAGCTAGAAGAATTAGTGAGCTTTAGGCCTTATGTGTTGAAAAGGACTACATTGCTTTCCACAGGGATGAGGTAGTCCTTCAAACAAACAGGAAATTCCTTCCCAAAGTGGTTTCAGACTTCCATTTGAACCAGTCCATTACTTTGCCAGTGTTTTTCACTGACCATTCGTCTTCTGGTGAGCGTAGGCTATATAGCCTGGATGTCAAGAGAGCATTAAGCTACTACATGACAGCCATTAAGACCCATAGGCAGGATAGAACTCAGCTTTTTCTTACTTATGGGGATGTGGGAAAGGGTAACCCAGTATCTAAAAGGTCCATTTCTCGCTGGATTGTTCAGTACATCCAATTGTGTTATTCTAAGGTGGGCAAGGAAGCCCCAGCAGGGCTTAGAGCCCATTCCACAAGGGGTACAGCTGCAACATTGGCAGCTGCAAGGGAAGTACCCTTGGTGGATAGTTGTAAAGCAGCAACCTGGCGAACAATACACACGTTTGTCAAGCATTACAGCTTGGATATGCAGGCAAGGGCTGATGCGAGGTTTGGTACAGCTGTACTGCACAGCCTGTTTGCAAAATAGGTTCTTCCCACCTCCAAAGGTATTGCTTTTTAGTCTGCAAAGAGTTAGGAATATTGGAGTATTCCTAGGGTGAGAAGAAAAAGTTACTTAGACCCCTTCCAATATGGCCTTCCCAAGCCCACCCCTGTCTGGACTCGGTGGTGCCGAGGCATCTCCTCCCAAGGGGTGCGATGGATGACTGACCCTTCCCACTCCTCAGCTACCTCATGACAGTCTGGGCAGGATCCTCCTAACCCTTGGGGGTGACATAGAATCAAACCCAGGTCCTATCTCCCCTAATCTTATTCTAAACACTCCCTCATGCCCCGCGTGGGCTGATACCAAAGGGCTCAAAATCGCTCATATGAACATTTGCAGACTAAGGCGCAAATTCCATGAAGTCGAGGCTTGGGTAGCACTATATAAGCCTGACATGTTAGTCTTGACAGAAACTTGGCTCAAACCTCAGATCCTCCCCCATGAAGTGGACTTAGTGGGATACCTTACTTTTCGAAAATACAGGACTGGGAAAAGGGGAGGTGGGGTCGCTATTTATGTCAGCACTGACCTCCAAGCCACAGAGCTGGACTCCTCCTCTCATAGGGAATCCCTGGCTGAAATGCTGCTCGTCAATGTACTACTTGGTAACACCAAACCCCTTACCATAGGAGGTGTCTACATTCACCCTCAGTCTGCTGCCTCCTCCTTGGAAGCCATAACTAGCCTCCTTGAGGACTACCCCACGGGGGAAACCATACTACTTGGGGATTTCAATCTTCACTGGCCATCCCTACTCTCCTCCTCTATTAAGAACCCATTACTTGGCTCACCTCTTCCCCAGATCATCGACCTCCCCACAAGACACAACGCCAAGACTGGAAACCACTCCCTCATTGATTGGATCCTCGTCTCCTGCCCAGGCCGTGTTCTGTCTGCAGGGATATGGCTGACTCCTTGAGCGATCACTCGCCTACTTTCTGCATATGGTCCAACAAGCCCCCCAAAATTGCTGCAAAGATCATTGAAGTGAGAAACTACAGTAGGTTTGTACCTGCAGACTACCGTTCCCAGCTGTTGAACTCCGATTGGGCCCCTATCACCTCTCTCCCCACACTCGACGAGGCTCTCAAGTACTTCACTCAGACCTTCTTGTCTGTATCTAACACTCACGCCCCGATAAAAAGGCTGAGGGTACAGGGCAAATGTCATAAATGGCTGAGCCCTTGTCTCAAACACACCATGCTCCTCCGGGACAGAGCTTGGGGTATCTTCAAATCCTCTGGCAGCCCAACAGACTGGGAAAAGTACAGAGAGCTGAGAAATCAGTGCAAAAAATCTTCGAAAAAAGCCAAGTCTCAATACTTAAATGACCTACAAACAAGGCACCTACAGGACCCAAAAAAATTCTGGGGTCACCTAAACCTACTTATTAAGGGCTCCTCAACCGGTCAAATGGACTCTCTCTTAGTGGGGGACTCTCTGACAAATGACCCAGCCATAGTTGCTGAGGCATTTTGTGCCTCCTACTCTACCCCGAGTGGGTCTCCCCCTCTGGTCTCCCATAGGCCTAACCCATACTCTGGTGATGAATGGGTTCACCCTCGGCCCCAATTTCACCTAAAGCTGGTCAAACAGGTAGAGGAGCTACCTTTCCTATGCAAAATTAAATCTTCTTCCTCGCTAGGGCATGACCAACTTGAACCTCGCCTCCTGAGGGCTGCTGCCCCGGCTATTGCCTATCCTGTCACCTTACTTATAAATAGGTCACTTCAGGAAGGAAAGGTCCCAGAAATGTGGAAGGTTGTGACCATTATACCTGTCCACAAAAGTGGTCCCCGAGACAAAATGGGAAATTATAGACCAATTTCCCTTCTCAGTCCCTTGGGGAAAATTCAGGAAAGATTAGTCTCAAACCAACTCCAAGACTACCTTGAGCTGCACTCTCTCATGGCCGACGTTCAGCATGGTTTTAGAAAGGGCCATGGTACTGACACTGCACTTATCCGACTCACTACGGACATCCTTTCCTGTATGGACCAAGGTTCCCCAACGGGCGCCCTCTTCATTGACCTATCCAGGGCCTTTGACTTGGTCAACCATAACCTCCTCCTCTCTAAACTCCAGACCTTGGGACTGAATCACCACTCTCACTCTTGGTTCAAGAGCTACCTGTGGGACCGTTCCCAAAAGGTCCGCTGGAAGGGTGCACAGTCTGGTCCTAGATCGGTCACTGCTGGAGTACCTCAGGGCTCAATCCTGGGCCCCCTGCTCTTCTCACTCTTCCTGAATAATATTGAGGGAAGCAGCCTCTGCAGCAATCTCATTTTGTATGCTGATGACACTGTCATTTACTGCAGTGACCCACAACCTAGTGTCATCTCAACTAAGCTGCAGAATAGTCTCTCCACCCTTGAGGCCTGGTTCTCCGCAAACTCCCTTAAACTTAATGATGCAAAAACCAAAGCGGTACTGTTTGGATCGAGATGACTGGGCTCTGACAGAAGCCAGTTCCTCCAGATCTGTACCAGCCAAGGACAAAGAGTCGAGGTCATGCCTAGTTTCAAATACCTCGGGGTCCACCTAGACCAAGAAATGACTTACCAATTCCATATCGACTCAATAACCAGGTCCACCCATCAAACACTTGGCCTCCTTCACCGACTGGGGAATGCCTTATCCTCTACTGCACGTTGTGCTATCACTTGCTGCAATCTCCTTCCATCCGTCCTATATGGTGCTCCTTTTCTGCAGTTCCTCCATGAGACGGAATATAACAAGCTCTGTGTACTCTATAACCGTGTGGCCCGTTTTGCCACTAACTCCTCCCCTAGGAAACATCACTGTGAGGCCCTAAAGGAGCTAAACTGGCCCTCTCTCCGTCATAAGCTAGCCTATCCTGTTGCCTGCCTAGCTTTCAAGTTTACTTACCTAGGTCCCCCTTCCCATCTCAGAGACTCTTTCCCCAGAAAACATCTCAGAACCCTCATGTTCAACAGCAAGTCACCCTCGTCACCCCTAGAACGCGGCTCAACCCATGGCAAACGCCTTCAAATTTGCTGCCCTCACCTATGGAACTCCCTACCAACTGGTCTGACAAACTCAACCACTCTCACTCAGTTTAAAAATGGACTCAAACTATACCTTCTAAATCTTAGTTTCTGTGGGTGTAACCGCTAACTCCCTAGACCAGTCTCCTGGGCCCTTTCACTGGTTAATCTCTCTCTTTGACTGTACTTGAAATGCTAATGTGGTCTCTGATTTCTGCCTGAACTTTTGTATATAATGTGTGAGATCTTAACATATTGATTTTAATATGAATCTGTATGGGAACCTTCCTGCTACCCTTATATAAATGACTTCATTATACTGTGATGTAACAAATGTAGCTAACTTAATTAATGTAATTATTGTTCTCGGTGTCCTTTCTGTAACTAATTCTGGGTCACCCCTGAAAAAGGGCCTTTGGTCTCAGTGGGCTTACCCGGTAAACAAAATCTAAATAAATAAATAGTAACCTTGTTTCTCCCAGGGGATACTCCAATTTTCATAACTCTCCCTCCTGCCTCCACATTTTAAGAACCAGTGGCCTCTGTATTCCATGCTGTACCATAGTGTTTGCATGCCACATTTCTACTTTTATTAAAACTTGTTTGCTTTTTTTCTCCTTTTTCAGGTGATTCTGACATAAGGAGTGTGTGCAGAATTTTTTCTTATTGATAAGTTTTTACTTTTCATGTCTTCCTCCAGTTGGAGTTTTTTTAGGTAGGGAATTTTAAAATTAAAATTTTCTATAATTAAATTTTGGGCCCTGTCTTGCAAGCATCCATGAAATCTGAGGGTTAGAATGTAGGCATTTGATAGGTGGCAGCATTTGAAAAGTGGCTCATGCCAATGATTCCATCATTTGCACAGCATTCCATCTCCAGGCATTCTGACCTTAAAGGCACACTGCAAAGAGTTATGAATATTGGAGTATCCCCTAGGGGAAACAAGGTTACTATGGTAAATAACTTTCTTGTCCCGCCCGCCTCCTACAAATCCCCTAATTCCTGGGTTAGCTCGGAATGCTGCCCCTAATGGTTCCAGGGAGAGAACGTACAGGATGGGGGAGAGAGAAGACATCCCTGCCGGGTGCCTCTCCCCAGAGGGAAAGGCTTGGAAAGTGTTCCATTGACTGCTATCTGTGCCTGTGGGTTCGTGTATAATGTGCGGACCCAAGAACAAAAGGTGGGCCCCATCCCCAATCTACGCAAATTATCAAACAGGTACCCCCACTCCACACGGTCAAAGGCTTTTTCAGCGTTCAAAGCTACCACTGCTGCACCATGATAACATTTGGTCCATCCCCACCTATATATTATATTTACTATGCGTCTGATGTTATGCTTTCCCCATTCTCCCCTTCACAAAGCCTGTTTGATCTTGATGGATGACCTTTGGCAGAAGTGGATCTAAACGAGAGGCTAATGCCTTAGCTAAAACTTTATAGTCAGCCATTAAGAGCGATATTGGCCTGTAGGAGGCACATTTGGTGGGGTATTTACCAGGCTTTGGTAACACTGTGATTATGGTGGACCATATGGAGGGGGGGTAATTCACCTCTGGCAAGATTTTCATTGATCATATCAAATAGGGGGTCCAAAAGTGGACCATCAAAAGCTTTTAGAAAGTCTACAGGAAGCCCACCAGGGCTGGGAGCCTTACCACTCTTAAGGGCTTTAATGGCTTTGAGTATTTCCTGCTTAGATATTGGGGAGTCCAGCTCCCCAGCCCTTGCTTCACTCAATTTTCTGAGGGGAACCCCTGCAAAAAAGGAGTCTAGATCATCCTGCACGGGGCAGCATTCAGCCGTGTACAGCGTGTTATAGAATTCGTCAAATGCTTGCCCAATCTCAGCGGTGTGCTGTACTAGTTCTCCACTTATGCTACATATCTGCCTTACCATCCGTTCTGTTTCCCTGCGATTCAACTGCCACGCCAATAGCTTACCCGCCCGGTCCCCATCAAAATATTCCCCAGCATTTGACAATAAAATGGATCCCTCAAGTTGAGTGCTCGATAAAGTATTAAACTTCCATTTTAGCTTCTGGAGGACATTGTTGAGGGAGGCAGTAGGGTTCAGCTTATGTGCATTTTCATACGCCTCAATCTTGGCTCTCAAGAAAGCAAGTTCTTTCACTACGATCCCTCTTCGGTGTGAGGCAAAAGAAATAGTTTGGCCTTTAACAAAGGCTTTCAAAGCCTCCCATCTGGTTCCGTGGGTTGTTTCCCCCGCTGCATTCAACTGGAGATATTCCTGAATGTACCCATTCATTTAATGTATATATTCCTGGTCATTAAAGAGGAGTGGGTCGAGTTTCCATTGTTTGGGGCTTTAGGTTCTCCAGCTCCTTGAAGGGAGACATAATGGATGGAATGGTCTGAGATCAGAATTCGGAGATATGCCGATTCCCCCAACCCCAGTAGTAGGGACCTAGATACCAGAATTCTGTCAGTTCCGGCATAAGAGTGGGAAAAAAAACTATAATCTTGCATCGTCGGGTTGGCATGCTGCCAGGCATCAGTCACGTCCAACCTGGCTTGTAGATCCTCCAAGGCCTTGGCGTTCTGCATTTTGGGCATCAAGAGCTTATTGAAACAGTCAAAAATAGTGTCCAGGACACAGTTATAGTCCCCTCCCAATATCCAGGTCCCCTTTCAACAGAAGGAACTAGAAGGGGGACAGGATCAGATCTAAAGTACAGTAGCTTCTTCTTCTTGTTTTTACATTGTTTCTTGTGGATTCTACTTGGTAGAAAGTTATTTCTTTCCTTTCTTACTACTAAGGGGCTAGCAGGGTATTGTTTGGGGCTGTTGGAATTTTGAAACCTGTTTTGTTAGCTATAAGTGGGCTCATTGTTTGATGATTCACTGTGCAGCAGGCTGCATTTGCAGAGGCATGTTTCTTCTGTTTAAGAATATAATTGGTGTGATTTAACTGGATCTGTTTCTTTGAATTGGAGACCTATATCTTCTAATTCCAAGCCTATTTTGATGTGTTGTTGGTGAAGCTGTTTGAATTGGAGTTCTGTTTCTTTGGGTAGCAAACCTATTTGGGGGGCTTGGAGTAGAATTGATTCATTGTTGCTGGCTTCACTAGCTGCAAAGTTTTATGCAGAGTGGGGGAACGGTGCTAATGGTCTGACCAGAGGCCTCAGCTACCTGATTGTTTCTGGAAGACTTGGGCTGGTCCCACCCCCCAAACCCTCACTCACCCACCCCTGGTCCATGATTTCCTTTGTACCAGGGGTTCTGACTTCACTTCCTCAAACGGGCAAGGATATGCACCTGTCATAGCAAAAGCAGACATCGAGGAAAGGAACAGCAGCAAGTGAAAAGGTGACTGCTATCTCAGTGGAAGGAAGTAAATGCAAAATAGGAGCTTTATTATTACTTCTTCGCATTGATATTGCATTGGGGAAAGGAAGAGTAGGAGTTTGAAGAAGGTTGTGCAATGGCTACTTAATCTCTTTTGAGTGTGGATAGGAAGGATAGAAATATAAAAGCAGTTGCTCAATATATCTAAACGTACAACAAAGGTGGTAAGGAAGTAAAGAAAATAATGTTTTGCACTGATAGAGGGGGGAGAGGGGAGACTTGGGGGAGTGTTTGGCATCCTGCCTCTGGAAGGGTGGGGGGTAATTGGTGGGCAACGACAGCAATGGGTAGGGTGGTAGGCTGCAACAACTGCTGTGCACCAATCGTTCTAAAAATTGCCTGGAGTGTGGGAGGATGTTTAGTGTGTAACCACATAAAAAAACTTAGAAAGGAGATTGAGGGTCTGCAGGAGGAACTAAGACATGTAAGGCAGATTGGGGGTGGGTTTAGCCCAATACTGGAGGGAGGAAGAAGGGGAGATGAGGGAGGGCGATTAAGCCAACAGTGTGAGAGAGGGTCAGAAGAAGGGAAGCAGAGACAAAGGGGCCCAGGCCAGGAAGAACGATTGCCAGGGAAACCAGGTCAGGAGACAAAAGACAAATGGAAGGAGGAGATAGGGACTTGTGAGGGGAGGCGAAGAAGTGGCAAAAGTCATGGACTGGAAAGGAGAGAACAGGTTACTATGAAGAGAGAGGGAGCGGGCATTTGTGATGGGCCTTCAGAAAATAGTTGTGCACTGCTAGAGAGGAAGAAGGTGGAGGAGGGAAATGATGAAATTAGAGGAGTATTTGATAAATGCCTGGACCAAACTTGAGCTGGGGGAAATTCTGCTGGGATAATTGCAACAGGGGTAAAAGGGGGAAATAATGTGCAGGAGGAAGAAGAGGAGCTGGAAATGAGAGAGGGAGATGAATGGAAGCAAGCAGGGAGTAAGAGGGGTGGAATCTTAGTGCTGGGGGACTCAATACTAAGAGGAGTCAGGTGGGGTAGCAAGGAGGAGAGGCATAGTCGCATTTGGGTGGAGGCCATGCCAGGAATGACAGCAGAAAGGGTGGGACGATCTGTTGTGAAATATGCTAGAAGTGGTAGGGACAAGCCTCATTTAATTATACATCTTGGGACAAATGACCTGGCTGACAAGACGGTAGATATAGTCCAGAGGAGGTTTGAGGAACTAGCACAGTTATGTGAGGGGGCAGGAAGATCAGTAACTTTTTCAGAGATACTTCCAGTGCCAAAGGCAAGCACAACAAGAAAGCTGAGAATAGAGGAATTTAATGGATGGCTAAGAACCTGGTGTTGTGCTAAAGGGTATGGGCTGTTGGGGGTGGGAGGGACCTGGGAGGACAGTAGTCTCTATGCCAAGGACAGACTACACTTGAGTGAGGAGGGAAAGAAAGTGTTGAAACAGAGGATGGAGGAGTACATAGAGGAAGTTGGGAATTTAAACTAGGAGTGGGGTGGCAATTGGGAAGAGATATGCAGAGACCACAGGTTGGGAAACCATATGAGCTTACCCCCTAACAGTGACAAAGGACACATGGCAAGTACTATTGGTGGTGCTAGAAAAGGGGCAGGATGGGAGGGGGGAAAAGGGTGGAAGGTGGTTACCCTTAATGCTAGGAGCCTTGGGAGGAAAACTGCAGAGTTACAGGTGCTCATGGCAGAGGGAGAGGTGGACATTGCAGCCATCACAGAAACATGGGCCACCCAATACAGTGACTGGGACCTGTCTGTACCAGGGTACAGGTTATTTCATAGGGACAGGGTGATTGGGAAAGGAGGGGGGTGACACTATATGTGAAGGAAGGACTGAACTGTGTAAGGGAGGAGGGTAGTACTGAGTCACTTTGGATGCAAATCCAGGATTCCAAGAATAGGATTCTTAGAATGGGAGTGGTGTACAGGCCACCATCTCAGACGGAGGAGTTAGACAGGGAACTAGCGGGACAGATCAGGAGGACCCAGCAGAAGGGTAGTGTGGTGATTGTGGGGACTCAACATGCCAGGAGGAACTGAGTACCCCAACAACCAGGAACAGAAGGGAGCAGGTACTGCTTGATGCTCTCCAGGACAGCTTCCTGCTGCAAATGGTCAGTGAACCAACCAGGTTAGGGAATACCCTTGACCTTGTGCTGGCAAATGGGGACTCTGTGAGAGAACTTACAGTGGAAGAACCGCTGTCAGGGAGTGACCACCACTCAGTATGGCTCACATTGGATATGGGCAAGGAAGGAGTGGAATCTGGCACAAGAGTGCTGGACTTCAGGAGGGCCGATTTTGGGAGGATGGGGGAAGTGGTAAAAGGGTACCTGGCCAGAATTCAATCTAGTATGGACACTAACCAGAGGTGGGAGCTCATAAAGCTGGGGATAGTGGAGGCAACCAAAACCTGCTGCAAAGCCCAGAGCAAGAAGGCTAAGGCTAAGAAACCGAGCTGGTTGAGCAAGGAGGTCATGGAAAAGGTAAGGAAGAAAAGAGCTGCCTTTAGGAAGTACAAGAAAACAGGAGGGGGAGAACAGGAGGAGTACTTGACAGAATCGAAGGAGGTGACAAGGGCAGTAAGGGGAGCCAAAGCATCTACGGAATTCAGGCTGGCACAAGGCATTAAGAAGGGGAAGAAGGACTTCTTTAAGTACATCAGGGAGAAAAGGAGCTGTAAGGACCACATAGTAGGATTAGGAAGGAGGGGTTGGGTGGAAGAGAGAAGTATAAGGCAGAAGCACTAAATGAGTACTTCTGCTCAGTATTTACTAAAGAGAAGAGGGGGTGACACCCAAGGTGGGAGAAATGGCAGAAGCGGGGAAGGAGTGACAGATGGGGAAATCATGGAGGGCAGAGTTCGAGAGGGTTTGAAGGCACTGAGGGTGGACAAGACGCCAGGCCCAGATGGCATCCACCCCAGGGTACTGAAGGAGCTGGCAGAGGTCCTTGCAGGACCTTTGGCAGACCTATTTAATGCCTCACTACATTCAGGGTGTGTACCTCAGGACTGGAGGATGTCTCATGTGGTGCCCCTCCACAAGAGTGGCCCCAAGGATGAACCGGGAAACTACAGACCAGTGAGCCTCACATCCATCGTGGGTAAGCTAATGGAGACTATCCTGAAGGAGAAGCTGGTGGCCCTCCCAGAGGCCAAAGGACTACAGGACAGCAGACAGCATGGCTTCATACGTGGCAGATCCTGCCAAACCAACCTGGTCGAGTTCTATGACTGGGTAACTAGGCAACTGGACAGGGGCCATGCAGTGGATGTCCTGTATCTGGACTTCAGTAAGGCATTCAACTCAGTGCCGCATGGAAGGCTGGGAAGGAAGTTAGTAGGCACAGGGTCGGGTGCAAAGCTGGTGAGATGGGTAGGAAACTGGCTTCAGGGAAGGCAACAGAGGGTGGTGGTGGGTGGGGAGCTCTCACACCCAAGGGCAGTGACGAGCAGTGTTCCACAGGGCTCGGTGTTGGGACCAGTGTTGTTTGGGATATTCATTGCAGACATATCATGGGACATCAAGAGCAAGATCAGTCTGTTTGCTGATGATACCAAGGTAGGCGCGGTGGTGGATGACCTAGGGGATGGCAGGTGTTGCAGGATGATCTGGCAAAGCTTGAAACCTGGTCAGACACCTGGCAACTGGGGTTTAATGCCAAAAAGTGCAAGGTGCTGCATTTTGGGATGAAGAACCCAAGGAGGAGTTACCAGCTGGGGAGTGCAGCTAGCCCAGACAGAGGAGGAGGATAAGGATCTGGGTGTGCTCATTACAGGGTCAATGAACAACTCAGCACAATGTAGGAAGGCAGCTGCAAAGGCCAACAAAATGCTGCGCTGTATTGCAAGGGGTATATCCTCGAGGAGGGGGCAGGTGATTCTGCCACTGTATAGGTCATTAGTTAGACCACACCTGGAGTACTGTGTGCAGTACTGGCACCCATATCTGAAGAGGGACATTAAGTTACTGGAGGGGGTGCAGCGCAGGGCGACAAAGATGATCAAGGGGCTAGGGGACTTATCATATGAGAGGAGGTTGAAGGAGTTGAACATGTACTCACTGGAGGAGAGGCGGGACAGGGGTGACATGATTGAAACCTTTAAATACATGAAAGGAATAAACAAGACGGGTACAGAGGGGCTGTTCAAAGTAAGGGAGGGGAGGGCCACCAGGGGCCATGATATGAGACTGGAGGGAGGAAGGTTCGGGAGGGAGATGAGGAGACACTTTTTTACAGAGAGGGTGGTGGCTGGGTGGAATGCGTTACCTGCAGAAGTGGTATCCAGTAGAACAGTGGACTGCTTCAAAAGGGGATGGGACAGGACAAGGGGAAAGGTTAATGGTGGGGAAGGGTGGAAGGGAAGGGCAGCTGCAGAATAAGGGGTGCTAGCTGCACATTCGAGCAGACTTCATAGACCTCTAGGCCTTTATCTGCTGGCAAATTTCGTATGTTCGTAGGACATGTCTAAGGCTAACTTTTGGAAAAAGCCATGGGCTTTCTACATTTGGGGCATACACTGAGCCAATCAGGAATACCCCCTTGCCTGTTATGCTCACTTTGGTCAATGAATATCTACCTGCCTGGTCAATAACACTCCCCAAGACCTGGGCTGACACTCCTGTTGGGATCCAAATCGAGGCCCCACGTGCCTTTGAAGAAAAGGTAGCTGACACCTATGTGCCGCCCATAAATTTGGCTGTTTTTTGGGCTTCAGCAAGAGAGAAGTGCATCTCTTGCAGTAACACTATTTGTCCCCCTACCTTCCATACTTCTGCTAAGACCTTCCTTCATTTTAAAACAGATTTAAGGCCATTGATATTCCAGGACACACACTTTATGTCATCATCCATGGTTGTGCCCTATATAAGCACCCCAAATAGTCACAGTACACAAAATATGCACATCTAAAATCCTTTTTCTCCTAAAGATTTAAAAAAAACTAAACAAACAACAACAACACCCCCCTGCAGGGACCCCAACAAGGGCTTCCTGCCAAAATTCCCAACTCAGTACATTTGCCAAAGGGATTCTGAACAGACGAGAGAGAGAGAGATGAGTGCTCGAGGTGGCCACCATTTACAGTGTTTAAAGGCACCACCAGAGTGGCTCCCTCAGCGAGTCTGCCACGAGAACAGGTGTAAGTCAAACAACATCCTCCTTCACTTCCAAGACCCATCTCCCACTCAAGGTGAAAGAAACCCCCCCAAAACTGTCAGATTTAATACTACCCCCCCCCACCAACCAGGTTCAACATGGACAAGTGAAGTCCCCCCCCCACCCCAAGGGCAGGTCAGAACCTGCCAGAATTCCCACTGCAAACAGCAGGCAGAAGGTGAACTGAGGGCCCACCATAGTTTTATCATTAGAAAGGAAGGTGGGACACCAACTATAAACATGGTCAAAGAAGATGTAACAGCTAAAAGCTAAGATTTAATACAAATGAAAATGAAAACAGGAGTTCTGAGAGCACAAAAAATAGAGTTCTAAGCAATATAAAGTCAATCAAAACTGGCGCTGGCAAAGAGACCTAGAGTGTTGTGTTTACAAATATATCCCTTCGAGATATATGGTATATTAAGACCCCTCATCCTGTGTCTGCGAGAGGTCTACATGCCAGGGTATGTGGGCTAAGCAAGGTGATCCATGCCAGTTCTGAAACAGTCCCACTAACACCTGTACCCCCAGGTGCGGTCCAGTGAAGTAAATTAAGCCAGCCTCACAGCCACCTGGAGAAGCTCATTAAACCTCGAGGGATAAAATTAAACAGCCCAGTGTATGGCGCACATATAGTAAGTTGCTATGAGCTAACATTCGTGCCGCCAGACCATGCGGCACACTCCATAACATTCCTGGGCGCATAGCGAGAAGCATGGCCAGTTGCCTACTCCAATTTATGCAGTGTGGCAACATACCTGCAGCCCGCTTGACTAGCATGATCCAGTGTGATAGAAGTGCGGGAAAGAACAGGGAGCTGCAACAAACCTCACCTTACCCACTAGAATCTAAAACTGAAATTCGTGACTGGCCTGGTGGCGCAGTGGGTTGAGGCGCTGGATGCCACACCTTTGACCTGGGTTCGGAATGGACTCGGGCGCGGTGGTCGGTAGGGATGAAGAGGATTGAGCATCCGCAAGGACTGCTCTCCTCTTCAGGGGTGGGTAGGTGGGCCACTGCCCAGCAGTGGCTCCTAGTGGAGACTGGGAGTACTGTCTCAAGCATTGCAGTATGGGAGGACGAGGAAAGCGGAAAATGGCTCCTGCTTTCACCGGATGATGCAAGCTCCCCCCACTCTCCGACTACATCGGAGTTTCAGCCCCCTACCTCAGCAGCCCTCTGGGGTCCCAATAGGAAGTGCATTGACTCCCTCCCTGGTGCCTTTGGACCCGCCTTGGTGAAGGGTACACGGGATACCCCTCAGAGGTCGGCTGCAATCTGGGGGATTGAGGAGGAATTGTGAAGAGGACAGTCGGTGGGTGGAGGAGCAATGAGGAGCCCGAAGGAGTGGGGAGTGCAGAGTGAGGTAGGCAGGGGAAAAAAACACAAAAAAAACCCAGAAATTCGGAGTCTATGCCATAACATCCATTAGCCAAGTCCGCATGATCTCACAGGCCTCAGTCAATACACTGGAGTGAGTCAGCAGGAGCCAGTCAGCAGCCCGCCCGCTGTTACCTGCGTCCCCAGACACGGTTGGGAGGTGCCACAGAGATACAAGGCTTGATCCTGGGTTGATAGGGCACATAAAGGACCCTACCATAAAATTACTCGCTCCAAATCAGGTTTAATCCAATATTAAAGTACAGGACTTCTCCATTGCTGGAGGAAATAAGAGCCCCAGGGTAATTCTAACGAAGGGCAACACTTACTTAGTAAGAAGAGACCAGACATCATGGTGGGGCAGGTTGCACCTTCTCCTGGTCTCCTCCTGCTCAATCCACTTTTCTGTGGCTTTGGGGCACATAAAGTAGCGAGGACTTTGGCCCTGTCTACCTACCCACAGGCAAGCAGGATATAAAAAGGCAGATAACTATCCCAGTTTGTACAGCCTGCTTTTGACTTGATTGAATTTTTGCCGCCGAATCTGAAGGTCTCTAATATAGTCCTGATAAACACAAACTTTAGCATTGCCAAACATTATGGGACCCACTTTTTTTTTCCTTCTGCAGGACCGCTTCCTTATCGGTGTACTGCAGGTATTTTACTAGGCAGTGTCGCTGTCTGTCACCTGTTTTTGGAAGGGGGCCTACGCAGTGTGCTCTTTCGATTTCGAAGGCCGTGCACTCCTCCGAAAGGCCCAACTGCTCCACCAGCCATCGATGCACTCCATTGCCTGGATCCCGGCCTTCAGTACCCACCGGGAGCCCGATAATCCTTACATTGGACCATCGGGACCTGTTTAATTGCTCATCCAGGTGTTCTTTTAATTCCGACAAGGAGGACATGAGCCTGTTCCATTTGGCTGAGACCCCAGCATACGAGTCCTCCAGCTCTCCCACCCCGGCGTTCAAGCTCTGAAATTTGGGAGGCATGCGTGGCCGAAGTTTTATTAAGGACAGTTACCACGATCTGAAGATGTGAAAGCTGTGCTGTAATGTTCATGAAGCCAGCCTTCATATCGTGCCGCATCTGCAGCAACGTGGATGTAACTCCTGCCAGGGATTTTGTGATGGTTTCATGTCAAAGTCGGGTGCTGGTCTCCCCGCACGTGGGGCTCTGTGTCTCGCGGCCCAGAATTGTGTATTTCGCCTGCGCTCGGTCTAGGTTGACTGCGGGGATTAAATGGGAGTTTTGCCTGCTTAATTTTTTACTTTTCCGTCGTCATCTCTAACAAGCAAGGTACTAAATCGAGCTCTGACTTTAAAAAGGCGCAATAAGTAGCTGTTATTACATTTAACTTTCAGTGTCCCGAGGAGCTGTGCTAGCAAGTGTTTGCCATGTTTGCCATCCGACCACATCCCCCTGACATTATTTATTATAATGCATCTTCTGCTGTTTTGAAATCTCTCGATACACTATCACAGTGCCCTATGTTTTATCACAGGGTTTCCATGGCAAACACATCATTTTGTTTTGTATGATTCTGTTGGCTGGCTGTCTATGACTCGAGTGATAGAAGATTACCACACTGTTATACCTTTTTATAAAGTGTGCTGCATGCCAAAGGCCCTTCTTATTTGTCTGACCATTGATAGCCAGAAATACCGACCACACACTGAGGACCAATGAGATAGTCTCATACACATTAGTAAAAACCAGAACAAAGGGAGGCTCTATGGCTTTACCTTGTTCTGTCCTATACACATGGCAGCAGATTCAGAATGTTTCTAAATTCAAGATGTTACCATTTCTAGTTTCAAATCCTTATTCTGCAGACTGCTGTACAGCCGGTGTGAGTGCTACAAATGAAATTGTATTTATTTATACCTATTATTTGTATAAATGTTTTGGTTGCAATTGTAAAAGAGGGGTCTCCCCTCAAGTTACTTACCAGATAAAATTTAACTGACAGGTCGAAGCCTGTCGGCCCTGCCCTGTCACCGTTGCTGCAAAGCTTGCAGAGCACCGTGGTGATTCTTTCTTCACAGACGTTGATGCCAGCTCCTCTTGAAATTCCCGTTGTCCTGTCAGACAGCAAAGAGTAATATAATCCAGACCTCTTAACATGAAAGAGAATTTGGAGGAAGAAGAGGGGCACATGGGTCCATATGAAGGTGAGCTCAGCTCTTGCTCCATTCTTTTCTCTGGCAGTGAGAACACTGGTTTACACTACCTGGTCCCTCTTGAGGATGCCTCATTTCTGGCTCTGTTGAGACAAATGCAGGGTTGCTATGGCGTTTGCTACTGAGGAGGAAGAGTCCGAAAAGTGCATTCTCTTGAATCTTTTGAAGTTTCCACTGCCCCTTTTGTTGTGGTACCTCTTGATTTTCCAACAATTAAATTCTCCTTTGATTCCCACTTCAAACCCCCAGGAAATCTTACTGCATTCTGACAATATGCAGTATGGTCTCACCATAGGACTGCCCCGGAGCTGAAATGGTTAATAGAACCTATGCAAATAGTGGAAAGTTAGGCTCGAGCTCAGTTTTCAAACCACTGTCCCTGGTTGCACTTCCTGCAACCATCAGATTCTTTACTCTGCTCGCCTCAGTAAGATGTCTCCGGAGAGCTCTCCTTCACTTGCTTGAAGAATTTTATTTTCATTGGTTTTCGGAAGTACCGTCTATTTCTTTCGATTCTTGAAGCACTGTTCTTGATACACAGGTAGTTCTCGGTTCCTTTTTGGTTCCTCACATCTGGGAGGGAACCGATATCTGTTACTTTTTCTGATGTGAACTTCAGTAGATTTAAGTTTATTTCTTCTTCTCTGGGAAGTCGTTTGAATTTGGATATTAGTTAACAGGGGTAACTCTCCGTTTTTATGGTTTAAAGCTAACCGGAAAAAAAAACAGCACTACAAAGATTTTTATTTGGTTTACATGTCACAGAAAACCAAGAAAAGAATGGGCCCTGCAGGTTTTCAGTATTGCACCGAGTGTGGGGAATCGTTTGCCAAAGCTGATCCTCATTTAATTTGTCTATTCTGCGTAGGGTTTGACCACCTGAAGGCAGATTGTGAAATCTGTAAAAACGTTCCGCAGTCTACGCTTGAGAGGTGACTTAAACAGCTGCAGAAAAAATGTCTGCTGACTCAGCCTCAGATAAACCAACTCCTCCTCAAAAGGAACCAGAGGAACAGCCCTCTGACAGGGACGATAGTTCCTCGGAAAGGAAACATGCCTTGGATTCAGCCGCTAAACCGGCTACTGCAGGTAAAAGAAAAAAGAAAGAAAAACATACAGTGCAGGAAATGCAACTGAGAAAAACCTTGGTTTCAACCGCTGAGGAGATTGCGAACGCAGTCGGGATCATTCAGTCACTGCAACCTGGAACTCCGGTTCCAGCTGAAAAGTGTCTGCAGGCACAAACAATGGTTCAAACCTCCGGTTCAACCTCAGTTTCTGGTACCCTGGAACAGAGTAGTGAATTTTATTTTTTCTATTTTATTTTATTTTAGCTTTTGTTGACCGGGTAAGTGCACTAGACAAATCCTGCCTATTTTCAGGCACGACCCGGGGGAGGGGGATACAGATGAATGCCAACTGACCTTGAACCAGATTAAGCTGTTGGTGGTATTTTTAGTGAATGAGGGAAATTTGGCCAGGACACCGGGGAAATTCCCCTACTCTTTTCGATAAGTGCCATGGGATCTTTAACATCCACCTAAACTACCACCAATCCAGGGAGATGGGACCTCGGTTTAACGTCTCATCCGAAAGACGGATGAAGATGAGGAGGACGAGGATTATGGAGAGCCCATTGAGCCTGACATTTCCCCTGATCCTCACCATCCTGATTCCCCTGACAAGGGATCTGAGGATTACACATCTCACTTTGCTTTCATAAAGCAAGTTGCTCAAACCCTGGATCTCCCCACTCAGGAGTCCACTAAGGTGGAGGAGGAACAGGACTATATGGAGATGATGGGCGTCCCAGTGTCAAAGAGACTACTGTTGCCCATCCATAAGTCCCTGAAGAAACAGGTCAACAAAATATTGCAGACACCCACTTCTGTGCCATCAGTGGACAAAAAATATCGGGTAGCCAAGGGAGGAACAGAATTCCTTTTTGGGCACTCTAGCCATGAGGGGGTAGTACAGGCTGCAGCTTGTGACAAAGCTGGCATCCCACTGGCATCACATTCCCCTGATAAGGTTCTCCAGAAAAACTGACTCCATGGCTAAGAAAATATACCTGGGGTCCTCTCTGGCTATTAGGCAGGCCTCTTATATGACCTATGTCTACAGGTATCAGAAAATACTCTGGAATACTGTCCTGGAAATAGCAAAGGCTATCCCATTTCCCATGGCAGCTGACCTGGAAGAGGCTGCAAAAAGGGGCATATAAGCTTCTAAGGCCCAGTTTAGGATGGTAATTGATGCCAGTGATACTGCAGCCAGGCAGATGGTAATGTCAGTGTCTCTCAGAAGCTTTGTTTTGCTCAAGACTACCAGTCTGACCCAGGACACCCAAACGAAGGCTTTGGATTTTCCATGTGAGCCCACATCTCTGTTTGGAGAGCAAACAGAGGCTTACATGAAGAAAATGGATGATTACAAGACTGCTTACAAAAGTGCTGTTGTCAAGGAAAGGGCATCCACACCCCAAAAGCACCAAGCTAGAGGTGGCAGGGGCAAGGCCCATTATAGAGCATTCTTTCAGCCTCAAGCTTTCCCCCAGTATCAGCAGTGGAGGGGATATTTTAGAGGCAGGGGCAGAAGAGGCAGTGGCCGCACTAACCCCAGCACACAGCCAGCAGCTCAAGCTAAGCAGGCACCCTGAGGTGTCTTTTCGGGTCACCTCCCCAAGCCCGGTAGGGGGCAGGCTGGCCCCCTATCTCTAGGAGTGGCAAACTATTACCACAGACAAGTGGGTCCAGGAGGGTAGTGAGCCAGGGTCTTGCTCTCAGCTTCAAGATCGTGCCAAAGCTGCGGGCAGGGGTTTTCAGACCTTCTACCCCATCAGAAACAGCTCTGTTGGATGAGGACGTATCCAACCTTTTGTCACAAAGGGCAGTAGAGCCAGTTCCCTTGGCATTGTACTCACGGTATTTCCTCACAACAAAGAAAACAGGGGAGTGGTGGCCCATACTGGATTTTAAACATCTAAGCAGACATTTGTCAAAACCAAAGTTCAAGATGGTGACTCTGGCAACCATCCTTCCAACACTAAGGCAGAGAGATTGGTTAGCATCTCTAGACCTAAAGGATGCTTATTTCCACATCCCCATCAGGCAGTCTCACAGAAAGTATCTCAGATTCAGATTGCCATCAGGCCATTATCAGTTCAGGACAATTCCCTTCAGACTGACTTCTGCCCCAAGGGTGTTCACAAAGTACTTGGCTGTGGTCGTAGCACACCTGAGGTGGCAGTGTTTCCTTACCTGGATGACTGGCTAGTCATAGGTCAATCACCTCATCAGGTCAGGGATGCTTTGGCAGTCACACAGGATACTCTGCAATCCTTAGGGTTCCTGGTGTACCTGTAAAAGTCAGTGCTAGAACCAGTTCAGCTCTTGAAGTTCATAGGAGCCAAATTGGACACTGTAAAGGGAAGGGCATTCTTTCCACAGGGACAAGTGGGCAGCCTGGTACAGCTGGCCAGTTCTTTCAAGCTGCACACCCCAAGGTCAGCAAGGCATTTTCTACAGTTGCTGGGCCATATAGCAGCATCAACAGCAACAGTGTCAGGAGCCAGGTTCCAAATGAGACATTCAGTTTCATCTCAGGTCACACTGGCATCAAAAAAAGGATTTGTTGTCAAAGCTAATGCCAGTTACAGGAACTCTCCTTCAGGCACTACAGTGGTGGGAGGAGAGGGACAACCCAGACAGGGCGTACTTTTCTTGCAGGAAAAAAACCCTCATTGGTGCTAACTACAGATACCTCCCTCCTGGGATGGGGAGCACACCTTGAGGATCACACTGCTCACAGCACACGGCTCAAGCAGGAGTCATTGTTACACATAAATCTGCTATAACTCAGAGCAGTCCTCCTGGGCATCCAGTCCTTTGCCAACATGCTACAGGGCCAGGTGGTGCACGTCAGGACAGACAATACAACCAGCATGTACTACATAAACAAACAGGGAAGCACAAGGTCAACTCCACTGTGCACAGAGGCCATGAAAATGTGGAGTCTGGCATGCTCGCTGGAGATCTCTCTCTCTGTGCAGTCCATCTTCCAGGGAAGGACAATGTCCTGGCAGATGCCCTCAGCAGAATTAATCAGAACCACCATGAGTGGTCACTCAACAAGCAGGTCATGCAGGTTGTCTTCAGGAGATGGGGTACTCCAGAAGTGGACCTGTTCGCAGCCCCAGACAACCATCAGCTATCTCAGTTCTTTCTCTCTGTTTTTTATTTTAGTTTTGTTGACCAGGAAAGGAGGACTAGACAATTCTGCCTATTTTCAGCCTCGTCTCAGGGGATTATGATACAGATGAATGCCAACTGACATTGAACCAGATTAAGCTGTTGGTGGTATTTTTAGTGAATAGGGGACATTTGGACAGGACACTGGGGAAATTCCCCTACTCTGGGGTAGGGGCACTATCCTGTAGGCATCAGTCATGGAGGAGCCTAGTGAGAGAATGGAGATGGAAGGGAGCGGTCACACATCTGAAACCTCAGTGGGTGCAGGAGACACCGATAGTGAGGTTACAGCGATGAAAAATACAAAAACCCTTCAGTCTGATGAAGAAATGGACTATAACACTGAAGAAGAGAATCCCAGGTCAGAAATGGAACAGTAGTCCCTGCGTCTGAAATCCCAAATGGTGCAGCTTGAGAAGGAATATAACGAGGATAAACAATGTTAGACTGAAGAGAAAAAAAGAAAGCGTCTGGCAGTTAAATCACCCATTGTGGAGCAATCCAGGCTGAAGGTCTTTGTTTTTGGAGCTAGAAACCCTGAGGAACTCCCAATGACGGAAGAGGAAACTACCCGGAATACTGCAATGTCACACCAGGTTGACAGTGAAGAGCAGTGGATGCCGGGGAAAGCTCTGCGTAAAGCAGGTTGGATGCAGGATGCTACGGGAGGTTGGGTAGTTGACCCAAACTACATGCCATTGGATCAAGAGGCAAGGGAGCCAGGAATGGCCGAGAAAGCACCAGAATCTGACCCAGGATTAGTCAGGGCTCTCTAGGGCATGGAACTGGAGGAAACTAGTACTATTTCATTCTCTCGTAGGGAGTCACAGTAGGAGATTTTGTATGATGCCTCTCAAGGGGAAACGAGTGATTCAACAAGGCCCAATAGGGAAAGTGGGTCAGAAGGAAACATTTCTCCCGAACAGCCACAGCATGATAAACAAAAAGCTGAGTTGTTTGCAAAACCCAGTTGAGCTAGCAAAAAGGAGGAGGAGGACTGCAATACAATTAAGATACCTGGGGAGGTATGGAGGAAGTACCGGACAGACTTTATGTGGGGAGAGTTCCCCTGAAACAATCACTTGGTTTTACCCCATCTGAAGTATATGCTTTGATATATATAGCTAGAAACATTCGATGAATGGCTCTAGAACCCCAGAGGTTCTAGACAGATTTTGGGCAAAGTATATGATCCTAAAAACCAAGCTGTTATGGTCACCATTCCAAGTTATCCCCCTAACTAAACAAGCGATTAGAGTCATTACAGTTTTATTCAGAAATTAGGGGGTTAATATTACAAACATTATATACTGGTTTATTTATTTAAACATCAGTTTAACAACCTTTGAGCCAGGGGCTCATTTACAAAGGTACCTCGTCACATAGAGGACACAGGCAGTGGTACAAGAGACAACAGATATATAGCAATACAGGTTCAAAATAGGTGTCAGTCAAGGTTACAGTTGTTTCCAATACATACGAAGAATAAATAGGCTAATTAGGGTTAGTGGGGTGGAGGGTAAGAGAGGATGGAGGGTAAGAGGGGGGTAGGGCTGGGAAGCAGAAGAAGGGGGAAGGCCAGAGAGGAAGAGTGAGTAGGTGAGGCGGTGAGTAGGAAGGGGGAGTGCAGCTCAGTGAGCATTGTCAGAGGGGAGGGTTTTTTAAGGGCAGGGGCAGCTGCGTGAGGTGAGCAGGTGATTTCTGAGGCTGCGTTTAAGGCATGCTAACGAGGGAGCATCAGAGATAACGGTAGGGAGGGAGTTATACCAGGTGGGTGCTCTGTAAGGGAACACCCTTTGGCCTTGCGAGGTCCTAGCTCTTGGTATGACCAGTGTTGTTTTGTATGAGCTGCGGGTGTTCACAGTTGGATTAGCCTGGCAGATTGAGTCAGATAAGCCAGAGGGGGAATAGGCCATGGAAGGCTTTAAAGGTGAGTTGGCAGGTTTGGTACATGAGCCGCTCATCCAGGCTGAGTAGGGTAGCCATGGAGTACAGCAGACAGGTGTGGGTAAGTCTAGGAGCACTGGTTATAAGTCTGCAGGCTTTGTTAAGTGTAAGGCGAACCTTGCTCAGGGCCGTCTGATCTGCAGCCCCATAGACAGGAAGGCCATAGTCAATTAGTGATATGACAGAGGAGGTGACAGCCAGGCGGAGGGCATCCGAGGGGAGGCAGTTTTGTGTCGGTAGAAGAATGCCCAGCCGTGTGTTGGCGGCAGAGGTCAAGGCAGAGATATGGCCATGGAAGGAGAGGGCAGGGTCAAAGATTATTCCAAGATATTTATAGGACTGCACACGTTCGATGGGGATATTGAGGGTGGAGTGGACAGCGAGAGGAAAGTTGCTGGACTTATTTTGGGGGTGGGCAAAGAGCATGGTTTTTGTTTTCTTTAGGTTGATTATGAGTCGGTGCTCAGTGAACCAGGTTTCAGTGGTATCGTAGGCTAGCTGGACAGAATTCTGGAGCGAAATGGGGTTGCTGTCAGAGGCAATGAGTACTGCATCATCAGCATAGAGTAGGATCTTACCTGCACATTTGCTGGGTAGCGAGTTGAGGAAGAGGGAGAAGAGTAGGGGTCCAAGAGTAGAGCCCTTGGGGACTCCAGAGCGGATTGGGCAAGTGCTGGAGAGAGTTCCACTAACCTTCACACATTGAGAGCGGGCTGAGAGATAGCTAGTGCACCAGGAGACTGGACCAGTGGCAAAGCCTAGGTGGTCGAGGGTGGTTAACAGGAGAGGATGTGATACGGTATCAAAGGCTTTAGACAGGTCAATGAATACCACACCAGCCATGGAGCCAGAGTCCAAAGAGGTGTGGAGGAAGTTAGCGAACTCCAGGAGTGCTGTATTGGTACTATGACCAGCTCTGAACCCATGTTGCTCAGGGCAGAGAACATCGTATTTAGAGAGGTAGCCAGAGATTTGAGGGCCACAATTTTCTCTAAGGCCTTGGGGATTGAGATAGGCTGGTAGTCACCTGGAAGCGCCCTGTCGCCACCTTGTGGATAGGGGTAATCTGTAGCAACCTCCAGACAGAGGGAATTGTCTGAGGCAGAGGGATTTATTAAAGATGGAGGTGATAGGTGAGATGACCTGGTCCAGGACCTGACGAGGAGACAGGAATCTAGGAGTCGTACTGATGGTGTTACACTTTAAGGCTTTAAGCAGGTATGGCCTGACTTTGAGCGTGACACAACGAGGTGGAACAAGGGCGTGAGATGGTGGGGCAGACCTGGGGTGGAGGACTAAGGAAATTGCCAGGAGCACTGGGCTAAGATCGGTAAAGGAGTTATTGAGGTGAGTGGCAATGAGGGCAGGATCAGAGGAGACAGTACCATTGATGTTAAGAAGTGAAGGAGGGGGGGACCGGGAGTGACCATTCAGCTGCTTGACGTTGTCCCAGAAGGACCTGGGGTTCCCCCATGAGGAGGTAAGGGAGGCTTGATAATAGTCAGCCTTTGCTTTGCAGATAGCCCAAGTGCACCTGTTCCGAGCCGCAGCATAGGTCTGTCTGTCCGCTGGGCAGCCAGTTTCAACAGCAAGGTGCCACAGGTTGTCCCGCTGCTTAAAAAGCAGTCGCAGGGCAGGGGTGACCCAGGGGGCATGTCTTACTTTAGACCTACGAGCAGTTATAGGTGCGAAGATGTCACAGGCAGAGTTGAAGGTGTTGATAAAGAAGGCCAGTGCCTTGTCAATGTTAGGTGTGTTTAGCAATGGAGACCAGTCTGTATGGGCAAGGTAATGCTTTAGGTCTTTCAACCCACTAGGTCTAAGCCGCCTCCGAAAGGTGGTTTGAACAGAGGGCTTGGGCAGAGAGGTTACCCAGTTGAAGAGAACAGGGGAGTGGTCACTAGGCAGTCAGGGAGGATTTGGATATTGTGGACGCGGCATGGTCTGTTAGTGAGGATCACATCTAGGAGAGTGCCAGAGCCCCTTCTGGGGTTAATTCTAGTAGGGTGGGAGACTAGTTGGGTTAGATCAATAGCAGCAAAAGCCTCACGGGAGGAAGAGGATGAGGGGCAAAGCCAATTGATGTTCAAGTCACCCACCAGAATTTGGTCAGAGGGGTTGAGTAAGGAGGTAAGATAGTCAGTTAGTGGGCCCAGCACCTGAGCTTGGTTCTTTGGAGGTATGTAAGCCGTAGTCAGGAAGATAGGACCCCTAGAGGGGTCGGGAGATAGTTTTAGTGTTAGGGCCTGGGCCTTATGGTCAAGGTCAGGGGGAGGGAGGGCTAGTCCAATGAGAGGGTCTTTTACATAGATGGCACATCCTCCACCTCTCCTACCGACCCAGTCCAGCCGGTGGAGGGTGTAGCCAGGGAGAGAGACCTGGGAGTTAGAGGTGGAATCAGACAGCCAGGTTTCAACCAAGGCAACCACATCTGGTTTATGAACCATCACCCAGCAGTGTAGGGAGTCCAGTTTTTTAAAGAGGCTACATATGTTCATAGACACGATACATAGTCCAGAGGATTTCAAGGGGGAGCCAATGTTGCCAGGCCCAGGATTGGGATGGATGTTGCCAGACAGGAGTAGGAGGAGGAGAGCTGCTCTTGGGAGCAAGTGGCAGAAGGAAAGTTTACAACGATTAGGGTAGGGGGGATGGGGGGTGTAGTAGTACATGGGATAGGAAGGGCAGCACAGACAGGGAATGCAAGCACGATAAGATGCACAAAGGGGCAGGGGGGGCGAGAGAGAAGGTGCCCATACGAATGGTGATATAGAGAGGAGCAAGTTGGGTGTGTGAAGGAGGAGGGGGGAGGAGGGGCAGGGGGAGAAGAGGGGTTGATTGCTGGCAGATAATTGGGGGCATAAGAACAGCTAGCCAACGGGCATATAGCGCCCCTAGGGGAGGTAAGGACTATTAGAAGGAGCGGAAGGAGAGGGAGATGAACGAGACGGGGAGTGATAGACATGAATGGCAAGGGGTGAGGGTTTTAGGATGAAAATATCAGGAGCTTGGAGGGCCCGTGGGGCAGCTGTGGGAGCTGGAGGAGGCGAGGTAGAGAGACAGACACCGAGATAGGATTAGGGAGGGTGGTACAGAAGCAAGATTGATAGGTGGAAAACAGTGCCCACTGGTGGCCAGCAGGTATAACCTGCAAATGGGAAAGTGGGGACTTAGTATTAGGCACACAAGACGTGATGTCACAGGAAGTGATGCACGCAACGTGGGCCAATAACTCCACGGCCGCCCCTGGGTGGGTGGGTGGTTGGGGCGGGCGGAGCAGACGACGCAGAGCGTCATTGGGCTTGCACCCTACAGCCGAGTCAGCGGAAAACAATCAGCGGCTGAGGGGCAGAGAAGCCACGAGGCAGTAGGAATCATGTCGGAAAAACTCCCAGGAGTCGACTTGCAGGGTGCCTTTACCTGATGCTGTGGCTCCCGAGAATACGCTCCAGGTAGGAGCTGTGGCATTCCTTCTCCTGCCGCGGTCGGCAGCGTACTGAGGTGGGGGGGTGAGCCCATCTGTAAAGAGGTAGGAAGGAGGATATTAGTATGCAGCGGGAGGTTTAAAGTGGCTAGCTCAGATAACACATGCGCAGTAAACGAGCTCTGTCACACATTCAGCCCCTAACTATACTTTTAAAACTTGTACTTAGTACTGCACTTCGGAATGAAACTAAGCACTGAAACAGTACACGGAGGTGCTACAAGGTTAGGCTTTTGCACCATTAATCAGTGTTGTTAAGTTCACAAACAGTCTCCAAACAGCTAAACCTAGGGCGAGCTATACTTTGGTAATACTAAACAAACATGGTGTGCAGCCTGTTAAAGGTTTACAGCAGCAGTCCACAACAGAATTTACTAGGCACTACACAGTACATAAACATAGAATCTTGCGATTGTACAGACTGGTCCCAAGTAAAGTAGCCTAAGTTTAGCATAAGCACATGTCCCATCCACCCTCTCAGGTAGCACCCTACAGCCGAGTCAGCAGAAAACAATCAGCGGCTGAGGGGCAGAGAAGCCATGAGTCAGTAGGAATCACGTCGGAAAAACTCCCAGGAGTCGACTTGCAGGGTGCCTTTACCTGATGCTGTGGCTCCCGAGAATACGCTCCAGGTTGGAGCTGTGGTGTTCCTTCTCCTGCCGCGGTTGGCAGCGTACTGAGGTGGGGGGGGTGAGCCCGTCTGATGCTGTGGCTCCCGAGAATACGCCTCCAGGTAGAGCTGTATGCTCCTCTCCTGCCGCGGTTGGCAGCGATTGAGGTGGGGGGGTGAGCCCTGCCTGATGCTGTGGTTCCCAAGAATAGCTCCAGGTAGAGCTGTATGCTCTTCCCGCCGCGGGTCGGCAGCGCACTGCTGGAAAGGCAGCAGTACAGTGTACTCCTGAGCCAATTCTGGACGATGAAGGCTTCTGGAATGGGGGGTGGAGGATAAAAGTAAAGTTACAACAGAAAGAAAATAACTTTAAATACCTTCCCAACTGTTTTTACATAGACTGGGACAAGGGTTTCATATTTTACCCTGGACAACAGAAAAGATGTTATCGGTGTGGGTCAGTCCAGCATATCAGTTCCTCATGTGACAAAATTCAGTGTACCCATGTGGGGAAATGGGACATTCAGAGTTCCAATGTGATAACTCCCCAAAATGTAACTTGTGCAGTAAAGGTGGACACACCTTCACAGATTGCCCCTGGGTGGCATACAACACTGAAGATGCAGACTTTGGTGTACAAGATTTTTATATATTAAAAGCAGCCAAAGCAGCTGCTGATTTATGGTTTCAAGCAACATCCTCCAGACCCATGCCCCAAAGAAGGAAAAATACTAGGAACAGCACAAGGCCCAGACAACACGACCCAAAAAAGCACACCCACCACAGCATGGTGTTCAATCTAGGTCTGTTGAAACTGACACCCCAGGCACCTCTTCTGCCATTCTCCGCAGGGGTGTAGCCAGGAATTTCTGAGCTGCACACCAAGTGGACTCACTGCTACCCACCGCCCCCTTTTAGGGTGAGCTACCCCTCCCCCACCGTCCATGCCTTCAGACGCTCGCGTCATTTTCTGTGTTGTATGCCAGCACACCACCATCCCACCACCAACAGGTGTCAGACTAACAGACTGGTTTTGGTTACAATATTGCATTGTGACAAGCCTCTGTACCTCATCAAGGTAGCCAGTCCCGCAGAGGTCCATTCTTACACACACTCCACACTAGACATGCCACCACCACCACCACCAGGTGTCAGACTAACAGACTGGCTTTTGGTTACAATATTGCATTGTGACAAGCCTCCGTACCTCATCAAGGTAGCCAGTCCCACAGAGGTCCATT
Organism: Neoceratodus forsteri; assembly: GCA_016271365.2. Classification (NCBI taxonomy): domain Eukaryota; kingdom Metazoa; phylum Chordata; order Ceratodontiformes; family Ceratodontidae; genus Neoceratodus; species Neoceratodus forsteri. The sequence continues at coordinate 286,020,615 of CM028138.1, read as the reverse complement.
CTCATACACACACACACACACACACACACACGTGCCTGGGGCCTTGTGTTTGTCATGGACTATAACTGTCTTACTTGTACTGTGTTATTTATTTATGATGTTAAAATATATGTTTGAAATCTGGATTGTGCTGTGCCATTCGGTTCCATGGGGTTCATGAAGGTGGTGCATGGGAGTGGGCATCGTCAGAGCTCAAATACCCCAACACCTTACCTTTGTGATTTGAAGAAGAAAGCCTAGGTGGTGGAGTAACAAAGCTGTGTGCAATGAATATAAACACATATGGATGTATAATCAAAAACATGGTGTAAAAAAATGCACATAATATCCAAGTAATGTACAAAAACAACCCTAGAATGAACGGGGGGAGGAGGGGCTAGCTTAAAAGCAACTGCAAGGGTCACTCAAATGAAGGGCAAAAACTTCCTTGAAGGCCTGCAGTCTTGGTACATTTTTAAACTTCAATTCAGAGGACCAGATATAACCTTAAAAACAGCTGAAGCAGAATAATAGTTCTACCAGAACGGCCATCAAAAACAGGCAAAAGGTACCTTTATGGACCATCTTTTATTTAAAAACAAAAATTCAATTTTTTTTTGTCATGAAAAATATTGTACAGTAAATTATAAAAGGCAACAGGCTATAAAGGGACACATAGCCTCATACTGATATAATAATTATCTTATGACTTTGCCCCAGCACAAACATTATTCTATCCCAGCCTAAAAGTACTTGAACGTTGTACAAATAAAATCAATGTTTCTTGAAGGCCTGCAGTCCTGGTGCTTTTCTAAACTTATACATGAGACCAGATATGACTAAATATATGAAGCAGAGGAACCAGTTCCATGAAAACCACCATCAGAAACAGTACCTTCACAAATTAGCTTTATTTTATTTTTTCTAACTTACGCTTGCTTATTGACTTCATGAAAAATGATCAGCAACTCAAACATCAATGACAACATACAAGATATAAAGCAGAAAAGCAGCATTGTAGCTTCAGTGACCATTGGGTTACCGCCAGCTTGTAATAAAGATATTAAGAGCTCATCTTACCAGCCTTAAAGTACTTGCCCCACGCCACCCGAGGGAAAGTTAGAACAGAAGTGAATGAAATGAACCAATTATTTAAAAACAACTACCTCAGCGACTACCCTTGCTTGCCTCCACGAGTCCCACCACCAGTCTACTCTACTCTGGGCTGGCTCAACTCAAGTCAGTCATTCATATCTGCTCAGTTACTCAGCTCTCTCACTGTCCCTGAAAATAAAGGACTCCTCCCCGACTGCAGTGCCTCAGCTCAGTGTCAGGACAGTCTCTCTCTCTCCAATGATCGTTGTAGCCAGCCAAGCTCTGCTCTCTCGTCTTCTAGACAACGGACGTCTCCTCGTTTCACTGCCTAGTCGCTCCCTCTCCGAAATCGAAAAAAAAATTCACACGCTCAGTCAGCAGTCGCACGACTTGCCCTCAAAGCAGCAGCAATCCTTCTTTCAGGAATCGGAACCGGAGTTAAATTGGTTGGAAAATCCTCATGGCGCACTGGCGACTTGTCCGACGAGTAGTCCAAATCTCTTCACAGCTCCGACGCAATAGACCACACTGCTTTTACATGGGCATTTAAAGAGCTCACCAACCCTGACCCACCCCTTACTACCACTGCCACACTCCTTTCTGCAAATGGACCTGACTGAGACACGGCAACCTATTTATCAATCAGGTCAGTCCAGCTTGTACGTCATCAGTCACAGTTTAAGGCAGCCCCACCAACAAAAGGACAAAGAGCAGCCGGAAAGCCCACGGAAAAAAATGAACAAAGCTGGAGCAGCGCGGAGAGAGCCAGCGCCTGCTACTCCGCTGATCTGCTGCAGCATGCTATGTGCGTGCTGGTGTGTCGGTAGCTACGCCTTGATTCTCCTTCCACAAACAGAAGGACTTGTTATGCCTCCACCCTCCCGGAGACAGGGGAACAATCAATATTCCAGACTATGCCACGGAAAGGTAATTCTGTGAAAAACCACAGACAACACTGAGGACACGGACACAGTTATCACATCTAATAGATATGAGGTACTTCAAGAGGGTCTGGCTGAAGAGGGATTGGATTCAGGTACAGCCTCCAAATCGTTGTCTTGAAAGGATACTATTTCAAACACAGAAATGGTTGTTGACCCATCCTATGCAGGGAAAAAGGAAAAGAACCGTATAGGTCCCTGGGTTTGTTTAAGAAAAGGGTCAAGGAAAATTAACCCTCCTACCTAAAACTCTAGATGACCTGATGCTGGGGGGTATGAGCTGAGAATAGGTAGCTTAAATACCAGTAGTATCAGATCAGGAAAAAAAAAAGGCTTGCTACATTTGATATTTTTTCTAAAAATGATTATGACTTGGTGTTTTTCCAGGATACTCATTTGTATGATATGGTGATCGTGTTACAGTCACAAATGCCTGGATTTGGGGACTCAGTTACTGATCGGGGGTTGGGATTTGTTTTTTGGACTCTTCATTTGTAGTGTCCCAGTTGGTAGATATCCTACCAGGAAGAGCCCTATTGATAGATGTTGGTACCCAAAACATAGAATTTAGACTTATTAACATTTACACCCCTCAGAGCAAAACTGATAGAATAGAGCTTTTACAACTGATAAAGCCATATTTCTAGGGACATGGATAAGTTGTTCATCCACACTGTCTGGCAGGTATCCTTGCTGCTTTAAATCTTGCCGGAAGGTCTTCAAGCTGGCTCCTCCCACCCACCGGGTGGTGAAACTCGGCTCGCCCCTTGCGCTAGATCTTCCTTACGCTTGGAAGCTCAGGTTCCCTCCTTAGCGCTCTGCATTATAAGACTGGTTCCTATTTCTTGGTTTACTCGAAATTACTTTTAGGTTTTCAAGACTTCGGTCATTTATTTCCCTCACGGCTGCGATGGACAAATTGACCTCTAGTTTTCGGAGGTGCCCATCGGTAGAAGATGTCTCGGACGGATCCACACTCCACATCGCGCTCACTGCTTGGACCTTGAGCACGATCCACAGGCTTGCGACCTGTGCTCTTCCTTCGGCCTACATCCTGGAGACCGCTACTGCTTACAACTTTGGCACCGAGAAAAGGTTACCCTCCGGTAAAGTCGAAGGAGGCCCGCTTGGTGGTTTCAAGGCGGCTGGCTTGGCGGAACAGCTTGAGCAGATGATCGCCTCGGGAGGAGGCGGCGCAGGCCTGACTGCTCACCTCGCCGCGCCTTTATTCCGCCTCCTGGGATCCTTCTATTCAGCTTCTTTTAAGGAGCTCTGTCTGTCCCTTTCCACCAAGGGAGAGGGACCAACATCTTCAGAGCCTTCCTCTCGGTCCAAGAAGAAGGACCACAAAGGTAAGTCCCTTCGTCCGACGCTCTTGGGAGCAGGAGAGGTCCCTCTCACCGAGTAGTCGACCATCGATTTCGGTCGATCCTTCGGCTTCGGCCACTGGCCTCACGGCGTCCCCGTCAGGTCAGTTGACCAAGACTCCCGTCGATGCAGTCGAGATTTTTCTCGACCCGTCGGATGGGTCATCGACCGGTGAAGCCGAAAACCCTCACTCCCCGGTTCCCCTGGCGAAGATTGAGGTTTCCGTGGACTTGCCTGTGCTTCCGGTTCCGGAGTCCACGGTTGAACCCTCCGAGCCGAGGGGAGAGTGGGTTTCCCACGCCCTGCCCCAGAACCCTCCTCGGAAAAGCCGAGGTCCGCGGTCTCGGTCTCGGACTTCTTCTCGGTCCAGCCGATCCCGCCGCCATAGGCGGTCTCGTATCGCGGCAAGCGGCATCGCCGATCGTCCTCATCCTCCTCCTCGGATGAGGGGAGGCTTCAACGCAAGTTGCGTCGGCACTACGAGGTGCTCATGTGGCAACAGCTTCTTCTGTCCGGCCGCAAGCCGACATCATCGCCTTCCCCGGCTATCAAGTGGCTGTCACCGGAGTGGCCGAAGCAACCCCTCGCTCTAGCTGAGGCACCTGCTTCCAGGCCTGTTGCTCGACCAAAACTGGCTGCCCCACCGATTCTGGTGGAATCTCCGCCTCCACAGCCGTTGTTTGGGGCCCCGACCAAGAATTCTCGGTCGGCCCAGGGTCTGCCCCATAGGCTGTCTGTCACCCTCACTCCGGATCGCCCTCAGCAGGTGGAGGGTGGCTCAGGCCCAAGGCAGCTCTTTGCGGACTCCTCCAAGTCCGACGACAATTCCTCCCTGTTCTCCAGGCGGGTCGACTTGGAGTCCTCAGGAGGTCACTCGCTGGACGATAGCCCATCGTCCTTCATGGGTTTGCTTAGGCTCATTTCGGAGTCCACCAGGATGCAGCTCGAGCCCGTATCCAAGCGGGCCAAGTATCCCCTCGCAGAGATTTTGGACCGAGGGGATTCTCCTACGGAGGCCTTTCCGGTGGCCGAGGCCATTGTGGATCCGGCCTTGGAGCTATGGCAGCATCCTGCTTCCTTCCCTGTGCCTTCGGCCAGGATGGCGAGGAAGTATGCGGTCCCTACCGGCTCCCTGTCTGGTTTCTCGGAACACCCCTCAGCCGAGGGGTTGGGTACCGACAGCGTCTTCTGGCATGCCAGAAGTGCCAGGGACGTGGACAAGCCTCCCGACAAGGAGTCCAAGAAGTTGGACTACACCGGGTGCAAAGTCTACACTGCGTCCTCCCTTGGCCTTCATCAGGCCAGTTCAGCCGTGCTGATAGCGCACTTCTCTCATGCCCTGTTGGGCTCCCTGGACGAGGTAGTCCCTCATCTCCCAGCTGACCTGCAGACCACAGTTAAGCAGGTGCGGGACCAATGCAGGGCAGTGGCCAAGCAGCAACTTCAGACTGCTTTGGACATCGGTGACTCATGCGCCAGGTCAGTAGCGGCCACAGTGGCTATGCGCCGTCGGGCATGGCTGAGGATATCCACCTTCACAGCCGATACCCAGCACAAGTTGGCAGATGTCCTCTTCCTGGGGACCGACCTCTTCGGCCCTGGAGTGGAAGGTCACCTCCAGAGGATCGAAAAGTCCAGTGTCACTCTGGACTCTGTCTCATCCGCCCAGAGGGACAAGGGCCGCAGACCACAACCCAAGCCCTTTCGTCCGTCTGTGCCCACGGCACATCTGGCCCAGCAGCATCAGGGCCAGCAGGCTAGCGCTTGGCATCCCAAACCCAAGCCCGCGGCTTCCTCTTCCAGGAAGTAGGGAGGTAAAGGCCCAGGTGGTCCCTCGGCCGGTTCCTCCTCCAAGCCTGCCCAGTGACGGGTTGAGGGGTGCTGCCCCCAACCTTATCACCCAACCCCCAGGTTCCCCTGGTGGGGGGATGGCTTCACCACTTCCTTTCTGCCTGGTCTGCTATCACCACAGACCGGTGGGTGTTGTAAGTGGTGGGAAAAGGCCTGCCTCTGGAGATCGAGCAGACCTTGCCCTTCCGAGCCATCGCCCCCCCCGGGGGGGCCTCGGGGTCCGCAGCCTCGCTGTTGGCTCGCCAAGTCGACATCACTCTGCTCCTCGAGAAAGAGGTGATCAGAGAGGTGACAGACCCTCCCTCAGACCCGGGGTTTGTGTCCAGGTACTTTCTGGTCCCAAAATGGATGGGGGGCTGGTGCCCCATTCTCGACCTGCACGACCTAAACAAGTTCCTAAGGTCTCGGACCTTCAGGATGGTCACTCTGGCTCAGATAATACCATCCCTGGAACGCGGCGTGTGGTTCTGCTCTCTGGACCTACAGGACGTGCTTTTTCACGCCCCTATCTGTCTGTCTCACCAGAGATCCTTCGCTTTCGAGCGGAAGGATCCCTTTATGAGTTCCGAGCCATGCCCTTCGGCCTTTCTCTTGCTCCCAGGGTCTTCACCAAATGCATGGCAGTGGTGACAGCCTTCCTGCGGCGCCGAGGGGTCCGGGTGTATCCTTACCTGGATGATTGGCTAATAGCAGCCCCCTCCAGACAGGAGGTGAAGCAGTCCAGAGATCTGGCCCTCCGGGTTTGCTCTCAAATCAGCCTCCTCATCAACGAGGCCAAGTTGGAACTCGGACCGAAGCAGGTGATTCCTTTCATCGGGGCAGAGCTCGACTCTCTTCGAGCCAGAGCATGGCTCCCAGCGGACAGGGCCGAGGTTCTTTCCTCCTTTGCCCAGTCATTTCTGGTTGGGGAATCACGCCCTGCCCGGGACTTTCTGCGCCTCCTGGGTCTCATGGCGGCCTGCACCAGCGTGGTCCATTGGGCCCGCTGGCACATGCATCCCCTTCAGTGGGGACTGGCCAGCCAGTGGTCACAACGCTGCGATCCATTGGACCAGCTAGTGATGGTGACTCAAGGGATGTGGAACGCTCTCCAGTGGTGGACTGTTCCAGCTCATCTGTAGGAGGGCATCCCGTTTGTCTGCCCCGAGCCGACGGTCTCTCTATCGACCAATGCCTCTCTGATGGGTTGGGGTGCCCATCTGGGGGAGCCCAGAGCGCACGGCCTCTGGTCCCCTCGGGAGTCCCGATGCCATATCAACCTGCTGGAGCTTCGGGCGGTTCGTCTAGCCCTCACCGCCTTTGCTCCGTTTCTACGGGGTCAAGTGGTTCAGGTCCAGACGGACAATACCACGACCGTGTACTACCTAAACCGCCAGGGCGGGACACGCTCCATGCCTCTGTGCAAGGAAGCTCTCCGCATTTGGTCACTCGTGCGCAGCCTGGAGGTGGATCTCCTAGCCATTCATGTGGCAGGAGCCTCCAACACCCTGGCCGATGCCCTAAGCCGGATAGGGGCTGTGTCCAATGAGTGGTCTCTCCTGCTGGAGGTAGTACAAGATCTTTTCTCCCATTGGGGCTCATCTCAGGTGGACCTGTTTGCCTCCAGGGAGAATGTAAAGCTGAGGCTGTTCCATGCCCGCCCCCCCCAGCAGGGCTCACTGCAGGGGGATGCCTTCTCGAGGCCGTGGACCCTGGGCCTCTTCTACGCCTTTCCCCCATTTCCCTTGATCCACAAGATGCTTCTCAAAGCAAGGAGGGACAAGGCGCAGGTGATTCTGGTAGCCCCAGACGGGCCCCGCTAATGCTGGTATCCTGATCTCCTCAGCCTCAGCTCCAGGCTCCCGAGGCAGCTTCCAGCTCACCCGGACCTACTCTCAGTCAATCAGGGGAAGGTGTTCCATCTGGACCTTCAATCCCTGCACCTGACGGCCTGGTTCCTGAGCGGCTAGAGTTCCAGGCCTTGGGTCTTTCCGACGAGGTGCTCAATGTAGTTGAGGCATCCCATAAGGAGTCGACCAAGAAATGCTATGCCTTTAAATGGAAGAGATTTTCCATTTGGTGTCAGGGTAAGGGCCTGGACCCTTCCTCCTGTTCCTTGGCAAGCATCTTGGTCTATCTATGGTCCCTTTCTCAGCAAGGGCTTAGGTCGACGGCCCTAAAGGCACCTGGCAGCCATCTCTGCTTACTGGGCACCGGGCCGGAAGCAGTCGGTGGCGAGAGAAGTGTGGTCTGGCACTTTTTCAAAGGCCTCGATCACATTTCCTCCGGTAAGCGAGAACCTCCACCTCCGTGGGATCTACTGCTGGTATTGGCAAAGCTCATGGGCAAGCTATTCGAACCAATGCACAGGTGTGATCTCTCTCACCTGTCGTGGAAGACCACCTTCTTGGTGGCTATCACGTCAGCCAGAAGGATGGGAGAGCTCCAGGTGCTTTCCATCGAGTCTCCTTACCTGGTCTTTCACAGGGACAAGGTTGTCCTGCGCCCCCACCCGAAATTCCTTCCGAAGGTGGTGTCGGAGTTTCACCTTAACCAGGTGTTGACTCTGCCGGTGTTCTACCCCAATCACACCTCGGGAGGCCGAATATAGGCTCCATACTCTGGACCCTGAAGGCTTCGCTTACTATATAGGAAGCGCCACGGCTGAAATTCTGGGAGAGGTTCGCCAGCTGTTTGTCACCTACGCTGAAGCCGCATCTGGCAGACCTGTAGCCAGCGGATGATAAGCAGGTGGGTCACCTCCTGCATAGATCTCTGCTATAGGTTGGCGGGCATGGAGCCTCCCAGAGGGATAAGAGCTCATTCTACCCGCCATACCACTGCATCGGTAGCTGCTTCCAGGGACGTCCCTATCCAGGATATCTGCAGGGCTGCTACCTGGAAGTCGGCACATACCTTTATTACCCACTACCACATCGACCTTGAGTCATGCCGGGATGCTGGTTTTGGGGCCTCGGTTCTCCAGTCTCTATTCCCTAAGTAGGGGGTGTGCGCCTTGCCTCCCTTCTCCCGGAGAACTGCTAGGAGTCTGCCAGACAGTGTGGATGAACAACATATCCATGTCCCAAGAAATACTGGTTACTCACCTGTAATAGGAGTTCTAGGAATGGTATATGTTGTTCATCCACACAACCCACCCGACCTCCCCAGCTTCGACGCACTACCTGAGCTTCCAGCTGGCCAGATCTGGCATCATGGGGTGAAGCCGAGAGTTTTACCACCCAGGTGGGTGGGAGGAGCCAGCTTGAAGACCTTCTGGCAAGATTTAAAGTGGCAAGGATACCTGCCAGACAGTGTGGCTAAACAACATATACCATTCCTAGAACTCCTGTTACAGGTGAGTAACCTGTATTTATACATCAGCAAAAATATTTTATTTGGGGGAGATTTCAATATCAACAGGTTTCTATTGGCTAGGGGTGCAAAATCAAGTAATTTATATTGTGTTTCTGATTTTTTAAATGCTCTTCTAGAACAGTGTGGTCTGTGTGACACTTTCTTTTAACTTTATATTTATTATTTTCATTTACAGAATTATATACTGTACCATGGAGAGATAAAATACATTGTCCTTAATCAAAGGAATGTTGTATCACAGATATTGTGATACATCATCAGGAGGGATATCTAAATTTACACTAAAGATCTGCTAAATATAAGCTGTTGGAATGAGTCCACGAGCAGTATGACTAATGCGAATTGCTAAAAGTCCATAACTAAAATCCAACATGTCGCACTCTATATGAGTTCATGGCGTCACACTATATATCTAAAGAAAAACAGACTTCCTCCTAACAATCTGTAAAGGCAGATAACTTCTATATAAATGTTTTAAACATCATTGCATTGAAAGAAACCATTAAACTTGGGGCTAATCCTAGCATCAGTAATAGCAACTGGAAAACATGAAAATTAAACAGAAATAAGACCCCCCTTCAACCACAGCCCCATATCAGAGCAAGTTCAGGCCAAGTTCATGGAAAAATAAAACAGTGTATCAGAAGAGGATGCAGCTTATTAAATGGTAGTCCAATCCAAGCTACCACTATGAGTCTTTCAGAAAGGAACCCCCATCCTTTAAAGTTACTCAATAGAAACTTAAAAGTCACTTACAGTGAGGTCCCAAAAAAAAGGTAAGTAGACCAGATATTGACACAGTACTTTAAACAGTTCAGTTGTCCTCTCCCTCCTCCAGTACTCCACCTTCAGCATCTGGATCCTGGGAAGAACGCCGATGTCTTGTAGCTAACCGGGAGGTCCATTTGCCAGATTTGTTTGGATCGGAAAATACCCAGACTCTTCCGTTGTGCACTACTCTGAAATGGGCTGGATAGACCATGGTATGTGTTACGGAAGCCTCTCGGAGTTGTTCACAAACACCGTCAAACTTCTTACGGCGCATTCTAGTAGAGTAGCTAATGTCCAGGAATAAATAAATGGAATGGTCATCCTGGGTAAGGAGTTCTGCCTGTCTGGCCATCCTCAAAATCTTGTCCTGGGTTCCCACACCACCAGTAACCAGGAGAGGAGTGCATGGGGTTTCAGAGTCTTCTCTATACCCTCAGGTGTAATGCAGTATGCTTTTTGTAGCCCAAACTGCACATTTTGACCTTCTGGCTCAAGTGTATCCACCAACCAGTCCTGCAGAAATATGAGGGGTTGATCCCCCTCACTCCCTTCGGGTGGTCCAAGGATCTGCCCATGAGATGATCGGGCTTGGTTCTCAAGGGTTTCCAGCTGTGCCCGTAGGTGGGTATTCTATCTAACCAACATCGTGGTGGCCACCGAGGAAGACTCAGAACTCCTCTTCAGATCAGACATTTCTGTTTGTAAAACCTCAACCGTTTTCTCCACTACTGTTACTGTTGTGCCAAAAGCATCCATTTTGGTGATTAAGTCAGACACCGATGAAATTAGCCTTAGTAACTTTAGGCCAATGGAGAACATAGTTTCTTTCATCTCATGCATCTGAGTGGCCTGCGCTTCAGGACACGACTGCGTGGGCTGGGAAGTTCCTGATGATTTCCCCCCCTCTACTGCCACTTCTGTCTTTTCGTGGGTTGCCCATCTCAAGTTTTCAGCACTCCTCTTTTCGATATCATCAAAATTATCTCCAAATTTTAACTCCAAAACGAGTGTTTTAAGTAACATTACTGTAATCTCTGAGAGCTGTTAGAAGGTACTGCCACCAAGCTCAGGCTCCACAGTGCCCCCAATGCTTCCTCATCACCAAATGTTAATGCCCCCAGTACTTTTTTTCAGGGGCATAAGGCCTCCAGAATAGACTATTGGTTTATTGCACCCACATTGCAATATAGAAACCCAAGGATAAATTTAGTGGCAACATCAGATCATGGGTTGTTGGAACTTACCATTTCCAATTTTCAGGATACCACTAAGGGACCTGGATATTAGAAATTAAATTTATCATTACTTGAAGATCCTATGGTTATAGAAGGATTCAATAATATATTGGAAGCAAGACAATCAGTCTTTTTTCTTTGTGACTCCAAGTCTTATTTCTTTATGAATCCAAACAAACCTGATGACCTCACTTACAGGGGCACAAGTAATTTAACTTGTTATAACAAGTTATACAAAAACAAACAAAACAAAAAATCAAACTTTTGCTTCATTTTCTTCCTTCTAATTACTTGGACCAGGTTATAAACCTGCCAACTCATCTGGAATGAATATTATTAACTGCAAATACTGTGGGACACTTTTCAAAAGGGCTCTTTTATAGGATTTAGGACACTGTCCTACATGCTGGTCTATCGGAAGTCTAAGGGCTCAGCTCCAGGCAGCATGGACAGAGACTGCATGCCTCAAATTGCATATTCAGGAGGAAATATATTATAAGAACTACCCGCCATTTCCCCAACATCCAACTGAAGCACCTCGACCGCAGAGGGTAGTTGGTCAAGGAGGTTGGCAGGTGGTTAGGAGGGGCAAATCGTGTGCCTCATCACTAAGTGCTCACCAACGTATCACCTCCACAAACCATATAAAAACTACCAAACGGTATCTGACTCTATCTCCAAAATCAAACAAAGAGGCAGAGGACACTACAGAGCAGGACACTGCAGCACAGGAGCTAGCGCAACAAAACTCGCCCAAAACAGGGACCAAAACAAAAAAAGCAAAAAGGAAATCCAAAACACTTCTGATCATAGGAGACTTCATGATTCGGGGAGTTGATACCTACCTTCAGTTGGGGGTAATGGTCAGATGTCTCCCAGGTACATCAGTGTGGAAAGACACTGACCTCATTGCTAAAATTGTGCAGGAGGCAGGAGAAAATGTCAGTGTCCCAGTACACATAGGGACTAATGATCTCGCCAGCCGGTCAGTTGTGGAGACCAAGGAACACCTGACCAGACTGGAAGACAAACTGTCATCCATTTCGTCCGGCATCTCCTTCTCTGACATTCTGCTGGTCTGGGAGAGGGGAGCAGATGGACAGAAGGTCAGAGAATGGGAGATAGGGAGCTAAACATGTGGCTCAAGGGCTAGTGCCAGGAAAAAGGACACAAATTTGTAGGTAACTGGCAACAGTTTTTGGGAGCGGAAGTCCTTTAAATTGGATGGACTGCATCTGATTAAGGAGGGAGTCAGTGCATTGCGGCAGAAGTTTGATGTCTCTGCAGAATATTTAAACTAGCAAATGGGGAGAGGGGTGCAACACCGGATACATCGAATGGGAAGAACACTCCTCCCCCCTCAGCTAGTGATCAAACAGGAGTTCAGCATGTTTGTAGTTCATTTGCATCACTAGGTAAGGAAAAAGGTCCGGCTTCCCATATGACGCACAGGGGAAACGCCGGACCTTGCCCAACGACTAACACACCAAAATCTGGCCAATGGAAAATCATGTACACAAATGCCCACAGTCTGGGAAACAAGATCCGAGACCTGCAGACAACAATGACAGAGGCTAAACTGGACATACTAGCCATTAGCGAGACATGGTTCACTAGTAACCACACTTGGGAGACTTCAGTACCCAGCTATGTACTGTTCAGAAGAGACTGAGGTGCAAGGGGGGAGCAGCCAGGGGAGGACATCGCGGATGCACCTTGACATCGAGGGAACTCGCAACATCCACAAGAAACGCGGAAAATGCCTTCCAGCTCCAAAGTAGACAGAGCCCTGGAGCTTGCCCTTGATGTGCTGCCGCCTGCCTGACCACTCTCCGACTGACGAAACAAGGAAGTTTGGGGTGCTTGGGTCCCTACCTCATATCCGCCCGGGAGGGGGGTAAACCACGCTTCATGGGTGAAGGGGGCGGATCAGGTAAGGCGGACAGCAGAGGGACGACTCTTTGGGATTCCTGAGGAAGTCGGAGCTGGGTGGATGTGGGGGGAGGAGAGAAAGTTAAAAAAAAAAATAAAGGGGGGGAGGAGTGGCCCTTTATGTCAATGAAAATATCAAAGCTACAAAAATTCAGAATACACATAAGGAGCCAGAAGAACTGTGGGTCGCCCTGGAAACAGGAAATGGGACAGCCATACGAACTGGGGTTGCTTACAGGCCTCCAGCCAGGGGGAGGACATAGACACATAACTGTTAGAAGATATACAAAACATGACAGCTAAAGGGGAGGTTCTGATAATGGGAGACTTCAGCATGCCAGATATAGATTGGTCAATACCAGCAGGAACATCTGCCAGAACTAGACAGGTGGATTCCCTGCAGGAGGAGGGCCTCAATCAACTGGTACAACAACCCGCAAGAGGCAGGGCTATCTTAGTTCTAGTACTGACTAACGGGGAAAGGATCACAGATCTCCAGGTAGAAGGTCACCTGGGGGCCATTGACCATCACATGGCATGGTTCAATTTGGCCAGTAAAACTAAATCATCCTATTCCAAGGCAAAAATATGGGACTTCAGCAGAGCTGACTGATAAGATGGCCAACAGAGTTAAGCTAGCCCTGGCAAGAAGAAATACAGGTGAGGGGGTACAAGCAGAGTGGGCATGCATTAAGGATGGAATACTTGAAGCAACATCCCACTGTGTTAGAGAGAAAAGCAAAAGAAGGAGGAAACCACTTTGGTTCTCAAACTCAGTAGCAGAAAAAGTCAGAGCCAAAAGGCTGGCCTTCAGGAAATATAAGGGAACGCAGTGGGACGAAGATAAGGAGTCATACCAAACTTCCCTAAGGGAAGCAAGGAAGGCAGTAAGGCAGGCAAAGGCCCAAACCGAGGAAACACTAGCACGAACAGTGAAAGAAGGGGACAAGACTTTCTATAGATACATTAATGAAAGGAGAAGGTCCAGAGGGGGTATTGCTAAGATCAAAGGGGATAAGGGGAAGTGTGTGGAGGAAGACCAAGGAAAAGTACTGTATCTATCCGAAAGAGATACTTCTGCTCAGTATTTACTGAGGAGAAGGTAGGGCAGGGCCCACAGCTCAGCACCATGGACACGGGGGAGGGGGGTGTGCACTAGTCTCTTCACAAAAAAAAAGGTCCTACAAGAGCTCGCTAAGCTCAGGGTGGACAAGGCAATGGGACCTGATGGCATACATCCCAGGGTACTAAAGGAGCTAAGGGTGGAACTAGCTGAGCCATTATCAGAGCTGTTTAGTGAGTCTCTGAGCACAGGAGAGGTCCCAGAAGACTGGAGAAGAGCTCATGTGATCCCGCTCCACAAGAGTGGTAGCAGGGAGGAGGAAGGGAACTACAGACCAGTCAGTCTTACCTCAGCAGTGGGCAGGATTATGGAGGCACTCCTTAAGGAAAGGATAGTGCAACACCTGGAATCCATAGGAGCACAGGATCCAGGAAAGGATGGGTTTACAACAGGAAGGTCCTGTCAAACTAATCTCATAGATTTCTTTGACTGGGTAACTAGAGTGGTGGACCAAGGGGGTGCAGTTGATGTCACCTACCTTGACTTCAGCAAAGCTTTCAATACTGTTCCACAAAGAAGATTGATTAATAAGCTGGGTAGGCTCGGGGTGGATCAGAAATTGGTCAACTGGGTGGCAAACTGGTTGGCGGGCAGAAAACGGAGAGTGGTGGTAAATGGTATACAGTCAGAAGAGATGCAAGTCAGAAGTGGGGTACCTCATGGATCAGTCCTGGGGCCAGTCCTCTTCAATATCTTCATCAGTGACATTGCAGATGGACTGGAGGGTAAGGTTTGTCTGTTTGCAGATGACACCAAGATCTGCAGCAGAGTAGATGATCCAGATGGGGTGGGCAGAATGAGAAGAGATCTGGATAAACTGGCAAAATGGTCAGAAGAGTGGCAACTGGGGTTTAACGCAAAGAAGTGCAAGATCATGCACATAGGGAAGAGAAACCCTGAAGCCACCTTTACGTTGGGAGGGGAGTTGCTGGCAATCACAAGGGAAGAAAGAGACTTGGGCATCATCATCACAGAAGACCTGAAATCGTCTAAGCAGACCACTAAAGCGGTAGGTAAGGCTAGAGGGATGTTGGGGTGTATTAGTAGGGGTATTACAAGTCATAAGAGGGAAGTAATAATCCCTTTTTACAAGACACTGGTTAGGCCCCATCTGGAGTACTGCATGCAGTACTGGAGGCCGCACCTGCACAAGGACATTAACAAAATGGAGGCAGTCCAGAGAAGGGCAACCAGAAAATATATGAGGACAGATTAATAGAGCTCAATATGTATACCCTTGAGCAAAGGAGGGAGAGAGGTGATGTGATTGAAACATTCAAACATCTAAAAGGCATTAACAAGGTGAAAGAGTCTAATGTTTCAATATAAGGAAAATAGCAGGACAAGAGGACACAGCATGAGATCAGAGGGAGGCTGATTAAGGGTAATGTGAGGAAGTTCTTTTTCACAGAAAGGATGATGGATGCATGGAACTGCCTACCTCATGAAGTGGTGGATATGAATACAGTGCAAGACTTCAGACCGGCATGGGATAGGCATAAGGGAGCAATACAGATGAGTATGAATAGACAGGCCATTGACAAAGTAAAAACCTATGGCACATTTATAAGGTAGAAAAAATGGGCAGATTGGATTGGCCTTGTGGTCCTTATCTGCCGTCAACTGCTATATTTCTATGGTGGGAGGACAGTAAGTAAGATTTTAAGGGCTACTTTCAAATAATCAGTAGAATATTAAGCAAACACAAGAAGGACAAATACCACACACAAAGAGCCCAGCTGCAAAAATTCCAGGCCCTTTTAGAGGAGAATATGTAAACCCTGAACAACTGAACTCCATCCAGCAGGCATTAGCACAAACACAGTATGACCGAATGAAAACACTGGAGAGGGAGCAAAGATTTGGCACGCAGGACAACCAGGGGCACACAAACCCATTTAATAGTTGGGCTAGGCAAAGAAAGAAAAAAGAATTAATAAGTCAAGATGGGGTAAGAGTAACAGCACAAAAAGTTATTATGATAGAAGTACAGAAACACATTCTACAAACTTTTATGGCAGACCCTATGTTCACAGAAGTTAAAATTGGCAGTTGGTTAGCTGTTTGTACCTTAAAGAAAATACCAGAAGAATTTTTTGTCTCCCTAATGACTCCTATTTCACAGACAGAACTCCAATCGGTAATAATCTAAATACAGGATCTGCACCAAGAAAGAACGGTCTCCCGAATGAATTATGCAAACTTATTTTAGAGAAATTAAGTAAGGAATTTATACAAACGTTAAATACTAGCCTTGAACAAGGACAGCTTCCTGATAGTATGAATATGGGACTATTGATACTATTATATAAAACAGGTGACAGGGAAGATTTAAGCAACTGGAGACCCATCACATTACTAAATGCTGATAGTAAAATATTAGCAAAAATCTTAGGGAACAGAATGGCTGGGGATTTTGGAAGACATAATCCATCCCACACAATTTTGCTCCGTTCCAGGGAAGAGCATAACAGATGCCCTCATTTTACTGAGGGAAGTTATGGAAAGAGAATCTACGGGTGAACTTACGGAATATCTAGTTTGGACCAGGCAAAAGCCTTTGAAAAGGTCTCACATGAGTACACGTGGAAATGTTTACAAATATTTGGATTTCCCAGGCCTTTTATGAACTGGTGCAAACTTAATATAGACGTGCAGTGGTAGCACTCTATGTAAATGAGTGGGTGGGACAGGTAGGAAAGGTCACTAGAGGTATGAGGCAGGTGTGCCTACTCAGCCCCATGTTATGTATATTAACACTGGAACCTTTACTACGTAGAATAAACAATTGTTAATATAAGAGGGGTATCTCTTAATAGTGAAGATGAAGAAATTAAAACAATTGCCTATGCTGACATTTGTTTTCTTTTGGCAGATTTACCCTCTAGTGGAGCTACGGAAGCACTGGCATTAGACTTCACAAAGGGAACTGGAGCTTCCTTTAATTTGAATAAAAGTAAGTGTTTACAAACTGAGGTAGAAAACACTGCTTATACACACATTATGGGCGTGCAAGGCACTCAGACTCCTTGTAAAATCCTAGGAATTTTTTGGGGACAAGGTGGGATGGATTATCATAATTGGGAGATTCTTATCCAGGAAGCCAGAAACAAGTAAGGAGTAACCCACTCCAGGGTGTGTGGTTACTAGGGATTAATCCCCAGTAACCACACACCCTGGAGTGGGTTATTGCACTTATAACATTGGCTACAAAAAGTTTGAAAATGCAATGTTATTTACTTTGCAAAACCGCAAAATCTGCCGTCTCAGTTGGGTATCCTGCCACTACATAAAATAGTCCCTGTCTAACAAATGTTGTGTTTTCTGCTTTCTTTGCAACTTTCTATTTCTTCTTTCCTACTGCATGAACAGTATCTCATATGCTACACAGCAAGCACCACTCGTACACTTAGTGAACTCGCTGCCACCACAGTAAGGTAATCCGTTTGGCTATGAGAGGCGGGGAGGGAAGGAAGTGTCTCTGTGACAACTGTACTACAAGCTCGTTCACTTAATTAACTCACTTCCACCATGGTAAGGTAATCTGTTAAGCTACAGGAGGCCTGGAGGGGGGAAGTCTCTCTGTAACAGCTGTACTACCCACTCCTACACTTAATGAACTCACTTCCAGCATGGTACAGTAATCCGTTTGGCTACGGAAGGCGGGGAGGAGCAAAGTCTGTCTGTCACAACTGTACTGCCTGCTCCCTGGTCCACAATCCACACTTTCTGCTCCACAATCCATTTAGGTAGGTGGCTGCCTAGGAACTGCTTCTGTTCTGTCGGCGCCAGCAATATGGCTGCTATTCTCCGACATGTCAACGCGTCACCACTGACATTAGTTATGCAGCCCTTGCCCTCATTCTCTGCACTGCTGCTTGCTGCATGCTCCTCTGTTCTCCATCGCTCTGCAACCCTTTCCCTTGCTCTCCACTCTGCTGCCCAGTGCCTGCTCCCCTGTTCCCCATCATTCAGGTCACTGCCTTTCCGATAACTCTGTTTTCGCTGATGCTCTGATTTCTGTGATGGCCTCCTCCTCCACAATCCATCTGGGTGGGTGGGTGGAACCTGGTCCCTGCAGTGACCACGGCAGGACTCTGGAAGCCAGGACTTCTGGTTGCATCATCAAACTTGAATGACAGCTTCAGTGCTGTGCTCTGTGCCTAGAATGATGAAAAAACCCTGATTAATCGAGTTAAACCTAAACCAAAAGAGCTGGAACTTCAATGCTGAAGTGGAATAGATACAAATGGCTGCTCCTAACAGAAAAAATGTCTGAGATGGCGCCGGAGGGGAGAGGATTGTGCTCTGAGGTCTCAGACTCCGAGCTCTCGAAAGCGTTGGTGGACGCCGCCCAGCTCGATTCCTCTGCCAGACCCAGTTCTTCAGCTCACACATCCAGAAAGAGAGTAAAATTAGATACAATCTATACTGAGCTCCTGAGCTGAAATGAAACAGCTCTGTGGGGAGCTACAAAAGGATGTGGAGCTTCTTGAGCAAATGATTGATGACTCTGAAAGACAGATCACTACAGCAGAAAATAGAATTGACAACTTAGGAATGGCAGTGCAATAAATGCAGGACACCCAGTTACAGATTCAGCGACAGCAGGAAGATGCTGAGAACCATGTTAGAAGAAAGAACATTAGACTTTATGGTATTCAGGAAGGTCTGGAGAGCCAAGATATTGCGGAGTTTCAAAATGCAGTGTTGCGAACGGCCCTTGAATTGCCCAATGACCTAGATCTCGAGTTTGAGCAGGTTCATAGGGCCTTAGGGCCCCAAGCCAGCATCGCTGGTTGCTCGCCTGTGTTCAATTATAGCTTGGTTCCTCAAATATACCACAAAAGAGCATGTCCTAATTACAGCATAGAGGAAGCAAAAAATATTCTATGGACAGGATAGAATATATGTTGATAATGACTATGCCTCTGATACTCTCAAAGCTAGACAGGAATATCAGCCCTTATTTGCACCTTTGAAAGAATGGAAAATCAAATTCTCCACCCCATATCCTGCCCTTATGGTTATTCAGTTTCCTGATGGCAGCAGGGAATTTGAGATGGTGGAGGAAGCCAAACTGGAAGTGCAGAAGCGTGGCATACAGATTCACAAGCGACCAAAAGAGAAAAGAGTATCACAGACAGCAGAACAATGGAAAAACGTGGCACAACCTAAAGACAAGAAGAATGCTCCCTAAACACTGCCAACGGAGTTGGTTAAAACTCTTGCCTCTTTCAGGTGCACCGTTACCAGTACCTGATCTCCTTATTAATTTAATTCACAGGGCGGGTGAATCTGTTTTGTTTGAGCAACTCGGTATTACCCCCCCCCCCAAGTCACATCAGTGCAAGGTAAGACTGTAAGTGGACTGAACATTTAATGGGACTGTGCTGGGGTAGTATGATATGACTGAGAACCTGAAAAAGATCAGGGGAAGCTTTCTGAGTTGTGAACTGAGCCACTTACCTGAGTAGGAACTGTTTGATTGGGCCAGCCTGACTCCCGGACTTGCGATTGGAGGGCGAAGCACATCGGATTTGTTCATTAGGGGGTTATTTTTGCCCCTGCCTCTACCGGGCCCCTGAATACTGAGGCAATCTTTGAATGCAATTAGCGATTTCAACCCATGACTACTTCCTTACAGGGGCCAGACTATAATTGGACATGGGAGGCCATGGTTGTGGATTTGTATGTCCGCTCTTGTATTTGGTGGGAAGTCTGGAAGTATTGGGAGGATGGGGGGAATTCAGCAACTGAAGTAGGAGGAAGGGGGAAAAGAACGATGTGCATTCTGTCTGTTTGCTGTTGTCCCCTTGCCCCTCCCCTTTAACTGGCCGTGCTCAATGGATTTGCCTGATAGATGACCTGGAGGCTCTGTGGCTCGGTGTTCCTCTGGGTGGCTTCCTCACCCCTATAGTGCTTGATCGCTATTATAGGGTCTTGGGCTTGACTCATGGGCCCTATGGGAACTCTTATTAGCCCAATTTTCTATTGTCCTGTAGAGCAGGTTGTCTCTAGGCACTGAAGTGAGAGAGAGAGAGAGAGAGACAGAATGATGCTTTTACGCACCCTACCTTTTTCCCCTATGTTTTCCTCTGGTCCTCTTTTATTGGACACCACTTGGGAGCTGACCCCCCCATGGTTATCTTTAGTTTCTCATAATTAACGGGCGAGAGTTGTCCCTGGGAGGTCTGGCTTAAATTTCAAGCTGGACTACCTTCCCCCATAGCGGTCGGTATAACCACCACTTGTGGAAAAGGAGGAGACACAGTTATCCTCTCTACCTTGGAAGTCAAGCAGCCTTTGAGATCTGAGTTCCACTGTTTTGCAGAAATGTTATGCTGGGAAGCCCATCATACTTACTGCCCTATGGTTTGTGCAGGTCTTGTTGTTGATTTGTTGAATATTGTATTAGTTTTTTCTCTTATCGTTCTTATTTTGTTTTTGTTAAAATGCATAATTGTTAGTCCTTGGCATGACATAACATTTGAAAAACAGCCTGATGAAACAGTAAGTAATTGGTTCAGAGAAATTTGGGGAAGAATGATCTGGATTTCAGGATTAAAGTATTTTGTAGTACTGAATAAGAATGGAAGTGAAAGTGGGGTTGGGCTGGATCGGGGGGTAGTTGAAAAGTTATTTGTACTGCCCAATATGAGGTTTAACTGCAGCTGTACGTAGTAGATATAACCCACTCTGAGGTGTGTGGTCGCATTCTGATATACGCACGCCTTGGTGTGCATTGTTACGCATGAGGCCGCAGGCCGAGTGCGTCAAGCACCCAAGGCATGCGTATCTCAGAATACGACTGCACACCTCAGAGTGGGTTATCTATCTTATAAAATGGCAAAATTGTTTTGGATGGGGATAAAAGTGCAGGTGTACGGTCGCACTCTTATATACGCATGGTCATGTGATGCTTTTCATCCAATAAATACTAGGCAAGTTCCCTACCCATTTTATAAATAAATAAATATATATATATATATATATGTAGACACATACACATACAAAAATGATTAAGTCCTCATTGGCAATATCGCTGAATATTAATGGAATTCACTCCCCGGTTAAGAGGGCCAGACTTTCCCTGTTCATTAAGAGAGAGAAGCCTGAATTGGTAGCCCAGCAGGACACATGTTTGTCCCAAATTAGCACAATAAATTGCAAAACAATAAGTACCTGTTACTCAAAGTTTCATCACATAGAGCGGGGCGTAGAAGAGGGGTAGCACTCCTGCTTGCCAAAACAGCCATGTGGGAAGAGATAGATAGGAGGGAGAACCACGAGGGTCATTATGTTATAGTTACTGGCCATCTTTACAATCGGGAGGTTACTCTGTCCTCGGTATATCTTTCAGACTTTCAAAACTTTATTGGATTTCAAATTGAGATGAAATTATCTCTTTTGCAATTTAATCCACATTTAACATAACATCACATAAACAGACATACATACATAATTTCAGTTTAAATATAATATTGATTAATTTTAGTTATACACAAACCCAAATATCAATAATTTATTCATAACAATTACAATGTTTGCTATATAAAGTCTTTAAAAAAAGATTTAAAATGATTAAATGGTAACAATACTGTGCATTTCCACCTTTTGGATATTAGTTCCCACGTTTTAGGCACTAAATTTGAAATTGTTTTATCACCAAATTTTGTTCTGGTTCTAGATCTAATAAAACCTTTCCGGACAGAAGATCTTAAATTATATTGACTCTGTATTCTTACTTGCAATATATTTAACAAAAAATAGAAGCAATGACCGTTGTACAAACTTATACACAAGTAAATTCCAATGATAATCTCTCCTATCAAATAATGAAAGAAGACCCGAATTTTGATATAGCACACAACAATGAGTTCTAAAAGGAAGATCTGTTATAAATCTCAATGCACTATTAAAGAGAACATCCAAGGAACACAGCACTGATTTTTTTTTTTTGCATTTTTGTAAATTATATCACCATAATCTAATATTGGTAAAAATAAGTCAGAAACCAATAATTTCCTAATCTTTAAACTAAAGAGAGTTCTATCCCTATAAAAGAAACTCAGAAGTCTCTTCAGTCTCATTAACATAGACATTATATGCAATTCAAAAGTCAATTTTTTATCTAGTATAACTCCTAAATATTTATAGGAGTTTACTCTTTCTATGTTAATTGCTGATAAAGATCTAAGCTCCTTTATAGTTGAATCTTTAAAATCTTTTCTACCAAACATCATCCACTGTGTTTTTTTTCTCATTCAGAAGCAATCTCAAATTAACAAGTTCCCTCTGTATTTTATTAAAATCTTGTTGCAAAACAACCATTGCCGTATCCACATCATCACTCATGGTGTACAAAATCGTATCATCTGCATAAAGTTGTATACAAGTTTTAGGTGAACAATAATTTGCTAAATTATTTATATATAATAGAAAAAGGAGGGGGCCAAGCACAGACCCTTGATGTACCCCATTTAATAGGGTGGCTGATGTTGAACACATACCTCCTATTTTAACAGATTGTAATCTCCCAATCAAATAGCTATGAAACCAGCCTAAAGCTAGAATACCTAATCCAACATTTTTTAACTGATTAAGTAATATAATATGATGAACTGTGTCGAATGCCTTCGACAAATCCAGAAATAATGATGGAACTTCCTGGTTTTTGTTGAAAGCATTCAACAGGTCATCAACTACTTTTAAAATTGTATATGTAGTATTATGCCCCTTTCTAAATCCTGATTGTAAATGTGTTATTATATTATACTTAATAAGATAATTAGTTAATTGAATACTCACAAGTTTTTCAAGTATTTTTGCACATATTGGTAATACTGAAATTGGTCTATAAGATCCTGGGTTTGATAGGTCACCCCCTTTAAATACTGGAGTAACAAAAGCCATTTTCAGATCAATTGGTAATTCACAACTATCCAAAGAAAAATTAAAAATATATGTAAGAAGAGGTGCTAATAATTCAGCTGCCAATTTCGGAAAAAAAAGGGGGGGGGATCTCATCACATCCAGGACCTTTTCTAATATTTAAAGTCTGTAACTGTTTTTTAACATCATATAATTGAATTGGACTAAATGAAAACACAGGTCATTTAAGTCCACGACCAAAATCAATATCCAAAACAGGGAGTGGCAAGTCTGGATGCATTTTATTAAATGCATCACCAGCAGAGACAAAAAAGGAATTCAATGCATTTATCTTGTCAACATCCATCACAAAAGTTTTTCCTTCAAATGACAAAGATGTTGGCAAGTTAACTGAACCTTGACTTCCCTTCATCAAATTTATGCCTTTCATAGTGCACATGGATTTTTTTCTGATAAGGAGAAATAATCTTCATAATATTTCCTTTTTTGTTTCCTAATATTTTTAGTACAGTTATTTCTAATGACCTTAAATGCCAAGATATCTTTAATTTCCTTAGTAGTTTTAGCTATATGCCATAATTTTGATTTTTTTTTTATTAAATCCTTCAATTCTTGTGTTATCCAAGGCACTCTTTTTCTTTTATTTACATTTTTTTTTAATTTAAGTGGGGCATGTTTGTTTATAATTTTTACAAGAGACCATTTAAAGAAAAGCCATGCTGTGTGTACATCTGGGCAAGTATACATTAAATTCCATTGAATTTTTGCCACATCATTTAAGTATGCCTGTTCATTAAAATGATTAAACATCCTTACATAAATAAATTGTGATTGTCGTTTCTCCATCTGAGTGTCCCTAACACAAGAAATGTAACAGTGATCACTCACATCATTTTCATGAACTGCTGATATATATCTTTCAGGTCTATTTGTAAATATTAAATCCAATAAAGTATGTTTTTTATTATTTGATTTATGCAGTCGAGTAGGTGTATTAATCAATTGCTGCAAATTAAGAGCTGCAAACTGATTTAGAATCGTTAATTGAGGAATTAACATATTCCAATTAAAATCTCCAAGCAATACTGTCTCACAATTTATAAAGGGAGCAATATGTTCACACAGAGTTTGTAATGCAAAACTTTTAGCAGATGGGGGTCTATAACAGACCATAATATTTAATAAGAGACCTGTATTTCCTTGTATTTGTACAATTAACAAGTCCAATTGATCTGGAAATGTTTTAGCAAGTTTCATTTGACCCTTATATATTAAATACAACATAACCCCGTCTACCCTGCCTAAAAACATTATAATTCTCTATGGATACATCAACATCCTTGATTTTAGATGAGAGCCAAGTTTCTGTTAAAGCTAATACATCTGGTTTAAATTTTCAACTTGTGTTCTTATTATATCCAATTTGGGTAACACACTTCTAACATTTAGGTGTAAAAAACCCAAATTTTTCCTTTTCCCAAAATCAACCAAAGAATAGTCATTTCGCAACTGAGGACCGGGGTTCACATGTACATCACCAGAGATCAGCAAACTAATCAATATCAATTTCCTAATCCATACAAACTTCTTTTTTGAATATATTTTCAATTTTTGTGTATCTGTAGTATGTTTATAGTACATCTCAGTTGCTCGCACATGTGAAATCCCACAGCCCTCAGTTAATACTAAAACAAAGCTCTCAGTCAAATCAAACCTCTCTACATATACATTGGGAAGAAAGATCTCATTTCCTACAAATTGTATGGGAACATAATTTCTCCCATTAGGGTTATCCCTTCCCACAATACACAGTATTGCTAATAAAACTACCAGTATAACACGCATGATAACAGCGTACATACCTGCTAAAAGTCTAATAAACTGAATTATCAAACATGCAATTTATACTTTAAAAATAAAACAAAGACTGTTGCAGTGTAAACATTTTCTCTACTGAGTGGCGCTTGCGCCACTCACGCTCGCGCAGTAGCAGCATGAGATTTAAATAGCTGCTCTGCCCCTCCTCCCAGTGTGATGTAGATGCTGTCTGCTGTCCTTATCTCCCTCCTGACTCAACGAAATTTGGTACACAAACATTTTTAGTGGATCTACTTTTAGTTTTTAGGGGCCAACTGATATAGGGGGGAGATTTGAACATTATTATGGATCCCTTGCTAGATGTTTCTAAGAACCTCCCTCATAGGGTTAATCCTGTACAAAAATATATCAAAGCAAACATGGCCAGCTTGGGATTTGTGGATGTCTGGTGACATATCTTTCCCACTTCTAAAAGCTTTACCCATGTATCAGCTAGATCGAGGTAGCAGCACGACTAGATTACTTTTTCACTACAATAGAGCATTATGAATTGATAGCAGATATGTGGCATGGGGCTCCGTTGCTATCAGATCATGCCCCAGTTTGTGTGAGGCTGCAACTGGGAAACCCACATAAGGTTACCCATTGGAGACTAAATATGGCTTACCTCAGGGATCGTGAATTTAGGCAAGAAAAAACTGGAGTTAATTCCAGAAATTATTGAGGATAAAAAGAAGTCGGAGACATCTCCAGGGATACTTTGGGATACCTTGAAGGTGGTCTTGAAAGTCGTCATAATAAAAGCTTCAGTAAAGTAGAAAGGCCCAGGAGTAACACTACAAAAGTCTCCAGGGAGAATTACAAACACTACAGATGATGTGGGATCAGGGGGATCATACAGTTAAGCCCCAAATTTTAAGGGTCAGACAGCAGCTTCAGAAATGTCTCCATCAATGAGTTGAGCAGCAATTATTTTATTTAAAGCACTATTACTATGAGGGAGACCCTAGAGGCGCTAGAAAGTTAACTAGAAGGTTAAGAGAACAAAAAGCCAGGGCTTCTATTGCCTCCCCTATTCGATCCAGAAACTAGGGTCCTGCATACCTCCCCCCCAAAAAATTAGACAAATATTTACTAAATATTATCAAAGTCTTCATACTCAAGAGTCCACCTCCTTCTGAAATGGAGATTCATAAATATCTTAGTACACTTTCTCTTCCTAAGCTTACGGAAGCACAAGCCGAGGCTCTGACCATCCCCATAACCAGGCCGGAATTGGAGCGTGTCCTTCTAAGGGCCAAAACATTGAAGGCCCCGGGGCCTGATGGTTACCCGACAGAATTTTATAAAACTTACTGGGATTCACTAATCCCTATTCTTTTACCGGCTATGCATGATGTGTAACAGGGAGAAAACCCCCCCTCCATCTTGGCAATATGCCGCGATTGCGGTGGTCCCCCGAAGCCTCACAAAGATTTAAAACATGCTGCTTCTTATAGACCCATTTCTATGTTGAATTATGATTATAAAATATACATGTCCATTATAGCACATAGGATAGAAGATCTTATTCTGATTTTGGTTGACCTTGATCAGGTCGGATTCGTTAAGGGACGGCAGGCCCATGATGCAATTAGACGGACCTTTTTGTTGATAGAGTATTCAGTGGCTTGGGGATTCCCCCAGTGACACTTGAACTGGATGCTGAAAAAGCATGTGACAGGGTCACCTGGCCTTTTCTCTGGGCAGCCCTGTCTGAATTTGGGTTCCTTGAGGAGCTGATTAAACAGCTACAAAATATATACAAGTCCCCTAAAGCCTATATCAGACTGGATGGAGCTATTTATGACCCCCTTTGAGCTTACTAGGGGTACATGTCAGGGATGTCCCCTTTCACCTCTATTGTTTGTATTGTATTTGGAACCCCTGGCAGTGGCCATTAGGCAAAACCCAGATACTGAAGGTTTAACTGTGGGAGGGAGAATGTTTAAATTGTCCATGTTTGCGGGCGATATACTGCTTACCCTTGCTAGCCCTGAGACCTCCATACCTGTTTTATGGGAACAACTCAAGCGGTTTGGTGCGTTAGCAGGTTATAAAGTTAATGATCAAAAAACTGAAGTATTACTTTATTTATTTACGAGTTTTACCAAGAAGGCATGCTGAGCAGGGTTGCTCGATTCCAGATGCGTCCTGGGGGACAAATCCCAATAGTGATACAACAACATGTGGAGGTATACCTGACAACAGTAGACAATAGGCAGGTAGAATACAAGGAGAAGGGGAAAAAGCAATTGGATACAGTTTCACAATTTACAATTTACAGCCTGGAAACACAGTATGGTAGGTAGGTAAACAGTGACCCTTAGGGGAAGGTTCTTGATGGGAGCTAGCTAAAGCAAGAGCAGCTGGTGGCGAAGTGGGTGCTGAGGAGGAGGTTGAGGTGATGGGGGTTAGTGGAGTGTCTGATATCAACAGGCAAGGCATTCCAGACCTTGGATATTCAGTGTTTGAAGGCGGCTTGACCTTTGGTTGTGTGCATGAAGGGGATGTGGAGGAGCCTGGGGTCTGTGCTCCTGAGGGAGTAGGCAGGAGGAGGTTGTGGTGAGAGGACAGATGCCAGGTAGGAGGGAAGGGACTGGGACCAGAATTTGGCTGTGGTCCTAGCGCAGTGGGTTTGTCTGCGGTCCTGGAGGGACGGCAAGGCTAGGGAGCTGTATAAGGTACCATGGTGGGTTGTTTGCGGACAGTCCAGGATAAAGTGACAGAAGTAGTGGAAGAGTGTGTCCAGGCTGGCTAGGGAGGAGGAGGGAGCAGTGCCGTAAACTATGTCACCATAGTTGAGTAGTGGGAGAATCATCTTTTAAACAATTTCCTTCCGGGCTGGAGGGGGGATGCAACCTTTGTTTCGATATAGGGCGCCGAGTTTAGGGAGTAGTATTTGTAGATGGAATCGATATGGATGGATGGAGAAATCTAGGTGCTGGTCGAGCCAGACACTTAGGTATCTGAAGTTGGTGTACACTTCCAGAGGGGTGCTGTCCAAAGTTGGGACGGGGGGCAAGGGGCTTGGTGAGAGAGTCTTGACTGCGAGCCGAAGGTTAGCAAAACAGTCTTTTTTGGGTTTAGGAACAGCTGGTTGGAACGGAATCAATGCTGGATAGCGTTGAAATCCTGCTGGAGTATATTAGCCACAACACCTGCGGAGGGGCCCGTGGCATACAGCACTGTGTCATCCACGTACATTTGGATGGAAGAGTGAAGGCATGCCGATGGAAGATCGTTTAAAAATACGGAGAAAAAACTTTATAACTTTAGGCCTACACAACAGCTAAAACTGGACTACCCATTCAGATGGAACAAACAACGAGATATTTAGGTGTTAAATTATCCACTAATTTAGAGGTCATTGATATCTTGAATTTTGAGTCACTGACACCACAGCTTACTGTTGGTCTGGCCAGATGGGCTTAAATTCGCTTGAGTTTCTTTCATAAAACAGAGGCCATAAAACAAAACATACTACCTAGAATTTTATTTTTCCGGCAGAATCTCCCACACCCACCAACCAGTACATATTTTAGGGAATGGGATAGAATAATATCTAGATTTATTTGGAATGGAAAGCCCCCTCGGATCAGATATTCTATCTCTATAGCTGTCATGGGAAAGGGGAGGCTTTAATTTACCTAGCTTTAAGGACTATTTCGAGGCAGCACAGCTCTGCGTTTTGCTGAGTTGGCTTAACCCACATTATATGACTTACTGGAAGCAAATAGAAACCACATTAAATGATCTAGGGGATATCGCAGGATGTAGTTTTGCTCATCCCCTGGACTGTACACCATTAAGTAAATATTTTGCTTATACAAGGGAACCCTTCCATGTGTGTTTGGGCTTGCTGGAGCATTATTTCTCACAATCAGAGACACTATATATGAGGGTCATAGCAGGAGATACCCTCCCCCCAAATGAGATGGGTAGGAGGGCTCTAGCATGGAGGTCCAAGGGGCTGAGATTTGTATGTCAGATGGTGGGACCTACCGGCATTCTACCATTTGTGTCACTTCAGGCAACATATTTAATTTTTTATTTAGTTTTTGTTGACCAGGTAAGTGGACTAGACAACTCCTGCTTATTTTGCCCTCCAACATAATGAATTCCGTAGTTATATGCCGCTTAGGTTTTTTTGCTGACTCATGAAAATAAACTAGCTCATCTGGCGGAAAAAAAAACCACAATGGTGGAGCTGCTGGTAATACATACTTGGGGGGGGGGGTCAATATGAATCACTGTATTAGTACATTATATAACGCCCTACGGGAGCGTCCTCGAGATTCTACAGAATCTCTGAGACATGTATGGTCCAGGGACTTGCAAACTGAAATTGCCCGGCGGGCATGGGACCGAGCTGCTGGGCAGGTCACTTGGATTGTGCAAGCTGCATACTGGAGGGAATACTTATGGAGTTGAGATCCTGATATTTTCATTCACCTGACCTCTAAATACATGGGAGACTGTTGGAGAGGTTGTGACACCGCTCGTGCAGGTTAGGCCCATATTATGTGAACATGCTCCTCGGTTGCAAGGATATTGGCAGGAGGTCCTAGGGGGAAATTAGTGAGATTTATGAGATCAAGGATTTAAATAATCCAGTATAACTTTTAACTTTTACTCCCCCAATTGGCATTAAAATAGATCCAACAGTTCGTAAACAGATTACCCTCATGGTGGTTGACCCAGAACATCCCAACTAAGTCTGCTTGGGTGAAAATAATTAGAGAAATCTATGCTCTCGAAAGAGTATCAGCTAATTTATTAGATAAAAAGAATCATTTGAGCTTAGATGGAGAAAATGGGTTATGCATCAACTGGATAAGTACCCAGATTTTGTCCCCTAGCATGGACTCATATCCCTACTAGATATAGTATAAGAACCTAAAGTTTCGCTTGAGGTGAGATTGAGAGGAGGGGAGTGGGGTCTGTGACTCCGAGGAAAAATTACTTTGGTTGTGTGTATATTTATTTTGAATCTCTCTTATATGCCCAAATACCTACTTGATATAAGATCTTAACTGTATACGATTGTGAATGAAGCCTTATTTTTTATATATTTTTTCATATATAATGGATGAAATTTCATTTATGTTTTTGTGTGCCAAGTGATCAGAACATTATGTAAATGTGTTATTTAATGTTATGCCTAAATAAAAACATAATTAAAAAAAAAAAGACTCTGGAAGCCACAGCAGGAGAGGAAGTGACCCGAAATTGACTCGGTGACAGGGGATGGAGTTCGGGACTTCAGCAACATGGGGGAGATACTCCCCTCACGTTAACAAGTTCTGACCACCAGATCCATATACCTTACAGCTAGACATGAGTAGAGATTTCAGATAAGACCTACTCACTCTAGCTGTTGATATAACAGAGATTAATGTATGGTCATGCACACTTAATCCACCAATGAAATTACACATTTTTAAGTGCACATGTTATAAGGTACAATATTGGAATAGGTGGAGAATGGCTAAGAAAAAAGGAATCTATATGGTGAAAACCTTCTTAATTGGAATATTCTTGCATTTAAGTAAGATATCTCCTCTTCCTAAACAATTAGACACAACTTTATATAGTATATTTTTTACGGTCATCTGGGGTAGCAGACTTAATCTGATTAAAAGGAACTTATAAGGGATATAAAAGAGGGAGGAATACGGATGACAAACCCCATTACCTTTTACTTTAGTATATTATTTTATACTAATATAAAGCCTTTGTTACATGATTCAGAAAACGTAAAAACAGTACTTTGGACTAGTTGGGTAAGAGACCAAACTGAAGAATGGCTCCAAAGGTGGGAATTAGACAAGGCCATTCCAAAGCAAAAACCTGTTCAAGCATTGCCAGGGTATTTCCAAACTTGTTTTGGTACACTGAATTGATGGGGTATAAAGAGATCAACAGTCATAAATCTATCAAGAAAATAATTCTGTAATACATACAGGGACTTTACTTTCAGGAAGATCCAGAGTTCTTGACAAGAAATCAACATGAGGTTAAACAAACACAGGCAATGCTGACACAACCCAGGGTTTCAGACTGTATACAGGATAACTTATGGTTAGGGGTTCACCAAAAACTAAATGTAAAAGGAAACCTTAAACATAAAGGGTTAGAAGAAAAGATGTGTCCTAGAGGAGAGGGTTGCTTAAATATTGTGGAAACAATAGAACATCTCTATTTTTCATGCCCTTATGTAACCCAATTCTGGGCCATATTATTTATTAAATGGCCAAGGTCGCCATTTTTATTTTTAAATATGGATATTCTTTTATTAGGAATTCTTCCAAGTACATGGCAGAAATATGATGCAGGAACACTGCATGTGATTCTAGGTTGTATAAAATATCATATTTGGCAGGCTCGTTGTAAATGGTCATTACAGCAGCATTATGTGACTGCTGAACAACTTTTTTGGTCCCTTCATGAAACTGTTATAGCCCTTAGAGAAAAAGAAAAAAACTTTGGTTTCAGCAGAGGTCTATAAACAATGATGGAAACACAGAAATTAGTTACAGTAGATACAGGATAATGCACAAGTTTTTTTGGAAATATACAGACACTTTACAAACTGTAAATTAGAGATTTAAATAGATTATTGACATATTATGTATATTCCCATAGTATTAGGGTTATAGTAAAGGTTATGCTTTTTAGAGGGGAAATGTAAGACTTTATAATGCTTTGAGTGCTGCATAGAAAGGTATTTATATAAAGACAGCCTTTGGTATGACGAATTTGTGGAGGCATGTAAGAAAATGTTATTATTGAGTGGGGCAGTAGCTTTGCAGGAAGTAATATTTAATTTAAAGTTTTAAAAGCTTAGGACATCGACATAGTATTATATTATAAGATAGGAGATAGTGTAGAGTATGTTGAAATACTACGTCCTTTTTCTTGTATCAATTGAATGTTTAAAACTGTGCTTTCAACTTGTAGTGAGGGTTTTCTTTGCAGGTATTTAATATCATCCTGTTCTTTGAGAAGGGGAGGGGGGATTAAAACACAATGACTCTAAAGTTGCTTTAGTGGTTCAACCTAATAAGTTTGATTCTCATATGAAGAAGAATTACATTTGATAATAATTAGGTTCAGAATAGATTTGTTTTCTTTTCTGATTTAAGGCCAAAATATGAGGGTATAATGTAATACTTATTTTATTTTATTAAGGCCTTGTTTTGAATATTTTATCTGCTTCATAATAGGTAGTGTAATATTACTAATTTGACGTTATATAAAAATTCCCATAATATTTTTTTTTGGGGCTTTATGAGATGTATGAATTAATATGTATTTTGCTTTAGTATAAGGGTTTTCCAGTTTTATGTTAAAATCTAGAACATGTTTGATATTTCCAGAGAGGACAAGTATGCAGTAATACTTATTTTGCTTTAGGGTTTTTGCTTTCTTTTCTTTTTTTTTAAATTTTCTTTTTAATCATTATATTAGAAACTGACATGAAGGAACACTTGGTTCCAAAGCATAGCAATGAATATAGGTACAGAGACAAAACAGGATTATATTCTTATCTCCCTGTGTTACAACATGGGAGGGGAAGTTCAGCTACTATCAGCTTGTATTATAAAAAATATCAAATGCTTGTACAGCCATGACCATGGACTATATAACTTAAATAGAATGTGTCCGAAAAGTCCCGGGGTTTAAAACCCATAAAGTTAAACATTTGACTTGTATAGAGTCCATGAGTTCAATAACTCAGTGATAAGTAAAACGATAAGGGTGGGTACTGTCAAGCCTTCACTCCGACTTAAGACGGCCAAAAAAAAAAATTATAACCATTAGAAAAATTGCTCAGACTTTGATCAAGACACTGGACTAAAAATGTCCTGGAAAGGAGCAGAGAGATAAAACCCAGAACATTTGAATTATAAAACAGTTAAAGAACCAATGCTCAAGTTTCATTTAGGTCCTCAGGCATTGTTTCACCCTGTAAGGAATCTGCTTTGATCTTGTGCAATTGCTTGCCAGCCTCAGATGGATTGGCAAAGAGGAAGGTTTTACCTGCATAGGAAATCTGTAGTTTTGCAGGAAGCAATAAAGAATGGCACAACTTTAACTCACCACGCACTGCATTGAATGCCTTCCGGCACTGCCTAGTGGCATAGCTGAGGTCCAGAAAGAAGAAAAAGTGAGGGCCTTCAGGTAGCTGAAGCGATCCTTTTGTTTTGGCTAAATATAGTATCTGGTCCCGAATATGTTGCCCTGCAGTCACTAT
Organism: Neoceratodus forsteri; assembly: GCA_016271365.2. NCBI lineage: Eukaryota > Metazoa > Chordata > Ceratodontiformes > Ceratodontidae > Neoceratodus > Neoceratodus forsteri. The sequence goes on along the minus strand of CM028138.1, from coordinate 285,987,951 downwards.
CTGCACTCATTTTTTCCCTTACACCATCCCACTTTTTGCATTATTCCCATTCCGCTCTCCACTCATGCTACCTCTACCACTACTCTACGCTTTCCTACTAACTACATCCTTTCTCCTTCCACCCACTCCCCTTGACAAAGTAAATTGGCCTGGTCGGTTTCCTGTATTGATAGTGCGTGGTAGGTCTGAATCCTGTGCTGGTTTCCTCAGGGTAATTCTATACGCCTTAAATATTGTCTCTGGGAGGTCGAAGTCTAAGACAGTTTGTAAAAGCTTTTTTACATAAAGTAACAGATCTTTCTTCTCCGAACCCTCCGGAATACCAAGCAATCAAACATGAGCCAGGTGAGCCCCATTCTCCACCTGTTCCAGACATAGCTGGGGCAGTTTGTTTTCTGAAATCAAACCCGCTGTCACCGCCGATGTTCTGTTGGCTGATTCCTTTGCTAGACTTGCCTCCACAGCAGTGGTCTCCGTTCTAGTTTCTAGTGCTGTTACCCAGTTGTTGTATAGGTCCAATTTTGCATCAAGGGCTTTTACTGAAGTGTCAAGTGCCTTAACAGCTTGAAGTATGGCACTGTTCATAGGTTCCGAGACACCACTTGCTCCTGCTGCAAGGCTGCTAGATCTTCCACCATCGAGTTGTCTGGCATACTTCCCTTTGCCCGAATCTTGCTGTCCTGTTTTTCGAGGATTCCCCATCTCTTCCGGTGTTGAACTTACGAATTTAGATGGCACCAGGTATATTCTTTAGTGTGTGCTAAAATGAGGTAGGTCTGAGCTGCAGAAAATAAGTATTTTTTGCCATTTTCAAGTGAAGCGAGAGAGCTCTCATGTATGCGACCTATTCAGTCGGTTGCTGGCCACGCCCCCAATCGCTTTCTTTTATTTTGAATAAGAAACAGTGTAAATGTATTATGATTTTGTTGAAGTCTGAATAAAAAATTCCCCTACTGTTTTCAAGAAGTGCCATTGGATCTTTAACATCCACCTGAACTACCACCAGAACAGGCAGATGGGACCTCGGTTTAACATCGCATCCAAAAGATGGCACCTCAAGAGTGCAGTAACCTTCTCATGCTGCACTACAGTGTCAGTATTGGGATTTAACCCAAGTGCCTGATATAGGGATAGAACCCACAGCCTTCTGATCTTCCAGCCTCAGAGGCAAGTGTGCAACCTGCTGAGCCACTGACACTATAATTCTGCTGCAGACCTCCTGTAAGGGGCACAATCCCACTGGACGCACTGCTGCTGGATTGGACAGGGAAGTTCCTGTGTGCATTCCCTCCCTCTCCATTGTTGCTAAGGGTACTGAACAAGCTCGGATCTCAGTCAGCAACAATGATCCTAGTTGCTCCAAACTGGGCCAGGTAGCCCTGGTATTCCCTAATTCTGTCCCTGTCAGTAGCCAAACTAGTCAGCCTCCCCAGGAGGCACAACCTGCTAACATCCTACAGGACATCCTATAGTCATAGCACTTTGAATACCCAGAATAGCTACTTACTCATTTTTTCCCTTACACCATCCAACTTTTTGCATTATTCCCATCCCGCTCTCCACTCATGCTATCTCTACCACTACTCTATGCTTTCCTACTAACTACATCCTTTCTCCTTTCACCCACTCCCCTTGACAAAGTAAATTGGCCTGGTCGGTTTCCTGTATTGAATATCCTAATCCCTCCTTTCTCTGAGTTTAGTCAGTCTTTTAGAAAGCTTGTGATTTTACTGCCCGTATTTATATATTCACTTATGTGTTACTATCTGTACCAAACTTCTATGCTGTATTTACAATAATGTTTTTGCCTGGGGACATCCCATGATCTCTGTATGTTATCACCTGTTGTTGTTTTTCAAATTATTCCATTAACAACGTGGATCCTCTGTAAATGAGTTTTTAGCTCAAATGTTGTAATCCAAGAATTCAATAAATAAATAAATAAATCCTCTCAGGGCAAGATCCTTTACCCCAACATCCAGTCCCTCATGCTCAAAGCCTAGCTCTTGAGAACTTTGAGTATGCCAACTTGTACCTCTCAGAAGGCGTCATGGAGGTCCTCAGGGTCTCTAGAAAGCCTTCCACCAGGAAGACCTACACATCTAAGTGGAAAAGGTTTTCGATCTGGTGTCAGAGAACAGACGTAGATCACAGGTGGGTTTGCCAGCCGTTCTGGATTATTTGACCCACTTTCACTCTTTTGGCCTAAGACCATCTACTCTTAAGGTGCACCTGGCAGCTGTCTCTGCTTACTTATCGGAAGGCAGGGGCTCATCCCTGGCTTTGAACCCAGTATTCAGGAAAGTTTTCAAGGGGCTGTTACATCTGCATCCCCCACGTAGGGACCTTGCACCAGTGTGGGATCTTAATATATGTTATCGCACAGCCTCCTTTTGAGCCCATGTCTTCAGCAGAACTCAAGTATGTAACCTGGAAAACAGTGTTCCTGGTGGAAGTCACCTCTGCCAGGACGATTAGTGAGCTCCAGGACCTGTCCACATAGCCTGACTGTATTGCATTCCATAGGGACAAGGTTGTCCTCAAGACTAATAGGAAGTTTCTTCCTAAGGTAGTATCTGACTTCCACCTCAATCAGTCCATTACACTGCCTGTCTTTTTCACCGACTGTTCCACTTCAGGGGAACATAGACTGCATAGCCTGGATGTTAAAAGAGCTACCAGCTACTACCTGGACCACACAAAGGGCCACAGGCAGGACAGTACTCATTTTTTTTCTGACCTATGGGGAAATGAGAAAAAGTAAACCATCTACAAAAAGGTTGATTGCTCACTGGATTGTTGCCTGCATTTTGTTTTGCTACAGCAAGGTTGGCCAACAGCCCCCTGTGGGTCTCAGGGCCCACTCTACCAGGGGAACAGCTGCCTCCATAGCAGCTGCTAGAAACATCCCTGTATTGGAAATCTGCAAAGCAGCTACCTGAAAAACTGTTCACACGTTTACCAGCACTTCTGCTTGGATACCCAGACCAGAAGTGATGCCAGGTTTGGCACAGCAGTACTGCAGAGCTTGTTCTCTAAATAGGTTATCTTCCCACCTCCAAAGGTACACCCAGTCAGTTATTCCACTCCACAATCCATACACCATTCTGGGGAGCGTAGCTCCCCTATGGATACACCTGCAGAGGAGACTAAGGAGGCTGAGGACAACTGTCACAAGGGAGGCCCACAGGGAGGAGGCAGAGGACAACACAGGGAAAGGAAGCAGCTCCTGGTGGGGGACTCAGTTATTAGGGGGATAGAACTGGGGGGAGCAGGGAAAACTGAAGTAAGGTGCCTGCCTGATGCCATGGCTTGGAGGGACAGGAAGCGCATCCTCAGGATCACGAGAACAGCTGCACGGGAGTCTGAGCTGGATGTCATTGTCCACCTAGGGACAAATGACTTGGCTCATCATGAGATCAGAGCAGTGCAGGAGGACTTTGTAGAGTTGGGGAGGGGCCTAAGACAAGTAGCACACAGTATCCTTCTCAGAGGTGCTGCCCATCAATGGCATGGGTGAGGCGAGGGCACTTTGCACCGTGCAGTTTAATGAATGGTTGAAAAAATGGTGTGGAGCACAGGGGTTTGGCTTCATTGGGGACTGGGGTTCCACCTGGAGGGACACCAGCCTATACTGGCAGGATGGTCTGCATCTGTCCAGGAAGGGAACAAGTCTTTTGAGCAGTCGGTTTAAATGCTTCATTGGCAAGCTTTTAAACTAGTCAAGGGGGGAGGCACTGATAAGCAGCAGGAGAATCCCAGCCTCTCCCTACAAAACAAGGTACTAAATGAGAAAAAGACCGAGGTAGAAAGGTCAGTGGGGGATGCTGCAACAGAAGGTTAAGTCATCAAAAAATGGAGAGCAGTGAGTACCAATGCCCGTAGTCTGGGTAACAAGCTTCCTGAATTAGTGGCCTTGCTAGAGGAGGAACATCTGGATATTGTGGCAGACACAGAAACATGGTACACACAAAACCATGACTGGGACGTAAACATACCAGGATACACTATCTACAGGAGGGACAGGGAGGGTTAAAGAGGAGGAGGAGTAGCTCTTTACATAAGGGAAGGAATCAAAGCAACAGAACAAAAGAGTAAACAGGGAGGAGAAGAAGCACTGTGGGTAAATTTGGAGACAGGCAATGGCACCACAATCCACAAAGGGGTTGTATACAGACCCCCTTCTCAGGGGGAGGAAATGGACAAGGAAATGATAGAAAGTATACTTAGAATGGCAGAAAAAGGGGAGCTATTGCTGATGGGTGATCTGAATATGCCAGATGTTAACTGGGGTGCAGTTGCAGCAGCCACTAAGAGTGAGGTTATTCTAGATGCCCTACAGGGGGCATGCTTTAGACAACTAGTATTGGAGCCCCCTCGAGAGGGAGCAGTCTTAGACCTGGTTATCTCAAATGGAGATGGAGAGAGGATCACAGATGTAGAAGTGGGTAGCCATCTGGGAACTAGCGACCATCGAACAGTATGGTTCACAATAAACACAGCAATAGAGTCAAGCCATACAAAGACAAAAGTACTGGACTTTAGGAGAGCTGACTTTGCCAAAATGGGTGAGTGCCTAAGGAATGCACTAGCAAATGGGCAGGAAGGAGGGGTGGAAGAACAATGGAGAATAATAAGAACTGCCATCACAGAGGTAACAAGCCTTTGTGTGAAGAAAATAAACAAAACAATGTAAGAAACCACTATGGTTCTCAAAGGAAGTGGCAGTGAAGGTTCAAGAGAAAAAGCATTCAGGAAGTACAAGGAATCACAGAAGGAGCAGAACAGAGAACTGTATCAGTTAAAGCAAGAGGAAGCTGGGAAGGCAGTCAGAACAGCAAAGGCCCGAACCGAGGAAAAGATAGCCAACTCAGTTAAGAAGGGATAAAACCTTTATAGGTACATCAGGGTGAAGGAAGACCGAGGGAGGGATAGTGAGGCTTAATAAAGGGAGGAGGTGGGTAGAGGTGACTGTGAAAAGGCGGAGATACTAAACAAATATTTTTGCTAAGTATTTACAAATGAAGAGGGAGGTACCTAAAACAAACAGTAGAAACACTCTGGATACAGAAGTTGATACCAACCCATTTACAGAAGAAAGGGTTCTGAAAGAACTCTTAAAACTGAAGGTGGACAAAGCAACGGGCCTGATGGGATTCATCCCAGAATTCTAAAGAACTAAGGTAGAACTAGTGACACCACTGACTACCCTCTTTAACAAATCATGGGAGGATGGGGTGGTACCGAGGACTGGAGGAGAGCAGATGTGATTCCCCTTCACAAAAGTGGGAGCAAGGCAGGAGCAGAAACTACAGACCTGTTAGTTTAACCTCAGTGGTAGGGAAAATGATGGAATCACTTCTGAAGGAAAGAATTGTTGAGTATCTAGAGGCCAGAGGGGCACAGGACCCAAGACAGCATGGATTCATAGTGGGAAGGTCATGCCAGATGAATCTGATAGATTTCTTTGACTGGGTGACCAAAGTATTAGATCAGGGAGTGGCTGTGGACATGGCCTACCTAGACATTAGCAAGGCATTTGACACAGTCTCACACAAAAGATTAATATGCAAGTTAGCCAGCCTGGGAGTGGGTCCCAAGATGACAGCCTGGGTAAAGAATTGGCTGGAGAATAGGACACAGAGAGTAATAGTAAATGGAGTCTACTCTGAAGAAAGGGGGGGTTACTAGTGGGGTACCGCAGGGTTCAGTATTAGGACTGGTCCTCTTCAATGTCTTTATAAGCAACATTGCAGAGGGACTGGAAGGAAAAGTATGTCTCTTTGCAGATGACACAAAGATCTCAACAGAGTTGATGCACAAGGTGGGGTGAAAAGCATGAGAAGGGACTTGGCAAGGTTAGAGGGATGGTCAAATGTATGGCAGCTTAGATTCAGTGCTAAGAAGTGCAGGGTAATGCACCTGGGAAACAAAAACCCAGGGGAAGAGTACACAGTGGGGGGTGAGATACTAACAACAACAAAAATGGAAAGGGGCCTGGGGGTAGTCATATCAGATGACCTAAAGGTGGGCAAGCAATGTGAGAGGGCAGCAAGGAGGGCCGGGGGGATACTGGGATGCATAGGGAGAGGCATCACCAGTAGAAAACAGGAAGTTATTATCCCTCTGTACAGACAGCTGGTGAGACCCCATCTGGAGTACTGCATGCAGTTCTGTAGACCCAATCTCCACAAAGACATAGACAGGATGGAAGCTGTCCAGAGGAGGCAACTAAAATGGTGCAGGGTCTGCACCAGAAGACATATGAAGAGACTTAAGGAGCTTAATATGTATAGCCTCGAGGAGAGGAGGAGAGGGGACATGATAGAAACTTTCAAGTACCTCAAGGGAATCAACAAAGTCCAAGAGGGTAGCATCTTTCAAAAAGAGGTGTGCAGAACAAGGGGCACAATTTGAAGATAGAGGGGCGGCTCAGAGGTAATTTAAGGAAGTATTTTTCACAGAGAGGGTTGTGGATGCATGGAGCGGGCTTCCGGAGAAGGTTCTTGGAGTCAAAAACAGTGGTGGAATTCAAGCATGCATGGGACAATCATAAGGCAATTCTAGGGGGTTGGGGTAGGAAGAAGTAGGCTGCTGGTTAACTAGGATCTGCAGCTTATCCATTAGGTAGGGAAGTGGGCAGACTGGGTGGGCCAAGCGGTCCTTATCTGCCATGAAATTCTATGTTTCTATGTACTGCTTGGGTAGTCTGCATATTGTCAGAATACAGTAAGCTTTCCTGGGGTTTGAAGAACAAAATTACCATAGTAATCGTGTTTCTTCCAATGGAATCTTACTGTATTCTGAGCTCCCACCCTACCTCCCCTACTAGAACCTAATGGGCACTGCATTCCAGCTGTTCATACCCTACTGCAAACCTGTTGGAATGTTTGTTTTCTTGGGCATCTGTGACTTGAGTCTTAAAGAGGACAGGAAATAATTTATAATTGGCAGCTGTTTACAAGTAACTCTAGAGAGATTTTCAAACATCGTCTTGATACTTTAACCTTGTCTGGGTACGACTTATCATTTTATTCTACAGCCTAGTATAGGAGCGTTATGGACCTCGGCCTACTGGCTCCTTCACTCAACCTTAGTATGAACCTTAGTATAAAGTTGTTACTCTCAGAAATGACATGCAGTCCCCTAAATTATACACACTTAACTGTATCTGAATAAAAAGTGATATGGAAAACAGTATTTTGTATTATTTTGTTTTTATGGGCAGCATTCTGTTATAGTTCTAATCATGGAACCAGTAATTTGGAGTTTTAACTATGTCACGATTTGTGCATAGAACTCTAAGCATAGTTCTGATAGGTCAACAGTTCATAATTAGCATTCTGTACACAAACCATGACATAGTAAAAACTCCAAATTACTGGTTCCATGAAGAGAATTGTAACAGAATGTTGCCCATAAAAGCAAAATAATGCAAAATATAGTTTTTCTTATCACTTTTTATTCGGGTACAGTGAAACATGGATAAATTAGGGGAATGCATATCATTTCTGCGAAAAATAACTTTATACACAGCTTCCAGTTAGCACAGATTTTCTGTCCTCTTTAAGGATGCCCCTGTTTAAAGAAGGGGCTGGTCCTTAAGGGGGAATCGGTTTAATATTAAGATAGTTTAGTTTATTTATGCATGGTTCGTAAGAATCTGATGGTTGCAGGAAGTGCAACCAGGGACAGTGGTTTGAAAACCGAGCTTGAGCCTAGGATTCCACTATTTGCATATGTTCTATTAACCATTTTGGCTCCGGGGCAGTCCTATGGTGAGACCATATTGCATATTGTCAGAATACAGCAAGATTCCCCTGGAAGAAACAAGATTACTATGGTAAGTTATTTTTTCTTATGGGTCTGGAATGGAGGCACTAGGACCCAGTGGGAGCAAAGTTTTTGGCCAGGAGGCTGGCAGTGGCTACTGGGCACGGTGCTTCCGCACCCCCAAGTAGTGCTACATGCCAGTCAATAACCATTGCCACCTTCCTCACCAGCCTCAGTTCTGTTTTTCCCATCGTCGAATACACACTGTGGTAGCTTACTGCCTCAGTTTGCCTTGTGCTATTAAAGTTTTGCTGCATCAGCATGTTATTCCTTTGTTCATGGTGCCATCTGTGTTTGTTTTTCCATGATGCCAAAAATCTGACAAGAAAGGAGCTGCATCATTAAAAAAAGATAGTCCAACAACCACCCATCATACATCATTGCCTCTGTTTGGAAACCAGGCTATGATGGAATGGCATCTGACATCAGTCCTGTGTGACCTGTCTTGAAGTGGAGCACAACCTGGATGTGTGTGATGCCTGCTTCTCCATGGGCCACTGTACCCTAGAGAACTGCACGTTAAGGTGGGGTCTCCCTAGCCTCACCTTTGGAATGAGGCGTTACACACGTGTGTCCAAGATCAGGTCTTTTAGGAGTATGTCCAAGATTGGGAACCCTTTGCAATTGTGGTAGCACCAATGTGCCCAAAACAGGAAAGAACCAACAGAAAATCAGTTAATTTATGCCCCCCTTTCTTGTTCCCCCATCAGAGGGAAAAAAGAGTAGAATTCTGATGCATGTGGAGCTGCAGGACTGGACAACCCAAGGGAGTTGAAATGCACCCATCCCTCCTGTTACCCCTAGGAGTAGTGGGCTAATAGCCCAGCTGACATAGTAGAGAAAGGGCATGTCACCCAATAGGAATAGTCTGCCATAGCCAAAAGAGAAACCATCAGAATAAAGTCACCTGCTTCTCTTGCAACAACAGGGATGTGCCCTCAGCAAAGGCCAAATAAATTGATCTAATCTAGTGCACTGCAGCCCTCCACAGACAGGACTGCTGCCAAGTGGAGTTAGATTTGGATAGTGCCCAGAGGCACACGTTGCATTTGTTACTCTCCGCCCTCTGCTTATGGTTTTTGTATGATAGTTATATTATAAATAAATGGTCTGTGTATAAAATGTCAGTATGTGAGAAATTTGGCCTTTAACTTTTAAGGTCAGTTGCTGAAACCACAGGATGTCATTAAACTGGCAAGGGGAACCATTTAATTAAGGCTTCCTTACAGAAGGGCATTTTATTACCTTTCATGACCTGCCCAGGCTTTTGAAATTGAAACTAAATGTGAGTTTTATGATGTTACAGGAAGAAAGGTAATTGGGCTGGTTTCTCTCATATTAGCACATAGCCAGAAGTATGTGAAGAGTCATAAAACCCTCAGATCACACTAGCAGCAGGAAATAAGGAGAAGGGACATCAAAGAGAAATGCTTGATCAAAGACTCATATGTAGGAAATAACTTTTTGCTGGTGTTCACATTTATTAAAGTACCTCCTTGTAGAAACTTATGTTAGAATTAATTTTAAGGGAGGATCTAGCTGACTCACCAAAAGGGGTGGGGAGAGGGATCTTGAAATGAATCCTGTAATTGGAATGTATGACATATATGATGCTGGGACTCTGAAAAGATAGTTCTCTGACTTAACAGCACTTAAAGGCAATACTTAGAAAATAATTAAGTATTTGAACTAGGAGTTTTGTATTCTGTAACTTTCCGTTTTATTTGTAGACGACTGTGAAATTTGTGATATAATTGTTCTGTATTTTATTTCACCTGTTTTACCACTTTTTTAGTAAACAACATTTTCTTTGAAATACTGCCTGTGTGTCTTCTCAGTCTTCCTTTTGCATGTGATGCTGAAACCCTGAGTTAAGTCTGACAGCTGTCAAAAAGCTTGATTGTGTTACTGAGCTTACTTAAAACATAAGAAATACCTACGTCTCTTATAGAATTCTAAGGGTTAATTTTGGATACCTGGCTTGGTGCTCCTGGGCAAAGGACTGTACTGCATCCCCCCAAAGAAGCTACATATCTGAGTCTGCTAATTGGGTATGCTAGCATAAGGTTCACAGTTTGAATCCCTCCAGAACTTGAGGCTAACAAGTGATTCGGACCCAGAGCAGACAGAAGGGTTACCTTGTCTGTTACCTGTTCACTCTAATGTACTCTGAGGTTGGCACTGTGGGAGCAGCGGGCCTGACCTGTGGAGTGCGTTTGTAACAGCATTTAGCAACTAATAGGGATATACCCAAGAATAAAGAGGATAAGAAAGATAAAAGAAAAGAATGAGGGTGCTACCACCCCTTTTTCTTTTTGGTTGGTATGGAGGCCCTGAAGAGGACCTACTGTGACGCTCTGCCACCTGCTTATTGTTATATTGTATGATAAATAAATGGTATGTGTATGTGATTGTCTGCCTAGGACACAAGTCAGCCAGTGTGTGAGAGATAATTGACCTTTGACCTCAGAGGTGACACTGTTGAAGCAGCTGGCTGTTAGAAAAGCTGGCTAAGGGAAAACTGAATCAAAGGTTTCCTGTTCTGTTTAACAGAGGGATCTGGCCATCTGCCAGGAGATAGGACCTCATAAAATGTTATAATTCTTGCAGAAAGAGACCAGTTGGTCATAGAACCTTGTTATCAGTCATAAACCTAAGATCATTCTTGCAAAGCAGGAAACCAGCAGACCATACCTCTCAACTGTACCACATTACGAGGAACGTTCCTCATTTTACTTCACAAAAGCTCCCAGTTCCACATTGTGAGGACTTGTCCCACATTCAGCATCAACATTTTAAAGCAAAAATCTATAGTAAATGATGCAAAAAATATATTATTCAATTAATAACAGACTTTCTGAACATAAATGCAAACATTTTAACAGTGTTCTGAGCTTCCTAGGTAAAGATTTGATTAAGTGTTCCACATTTTGCCCATATGTTCCACATTTTGAGAGGCAATGTTCCACATTTGGGGGACAAAAGGTTGAGAGGTATGCAGCAGACAGATCAAAGAGACTCATATTTTGGAAAATTGCTAGTTGTTGATTTTCACAGTAATAACATACATCCTTGTGGATATTTATGCTAAGAAGTTATAGGAGGATCTAACTGTGACCTCACCAAGGGGTGGGGAGATGGATTTTGAAATGGTCAGGCATCTGAGGAAAACATTGCTTTTTAACTCAGGACTCAAGACAAGGCACTTTTAAGTATTTTGGTAGGCATATTTGTGTTCTGTAATTTCCCATTTTATGTGACTGTAAGTTATTAACGTATTTCTTCTGTGTTTGATACTTCACCTATTTTACAATTTTTAGTAAACAATATTTTCCTTGAAATACTGCCTGTGGCTTCTCAGTTTCTCTTGCATGTGAATGCTGAACCAGTGTTTAATTCTGACAGCTATTAAGGGCTTGAATGTGTTACTAATCTTGCTAAAGGTAAGAATATACCTAGGTCTCATATTGAGTCATAAGTGTACATTTTGGAAACTTGGCTGGATGCCCCTGGGTGAAAGATTATATTGCATTTCCCCAAAGAGAGTATATATCTGAGCCTGTTAACTGGGTATGCTAGGATAAGTCTCACATTTTGACCCCCAGGACTCGAGGTTGGTAGGTGATTCGGACCCAAAACAGACAGGAGGGTTACCCTGTTTATCTCTTGTTCACACTATTGTGCTTCGAGGTTGGCACTGTGGGAGCAGAGGGCCTGACCTGCGGAGTGCGTTTGTGACACCCTCATCCCATTTTTTTAAAAATAATAAGCTACCCATGGGGGGATGGGGCAGCTGTAGAGATATGTGGCACTGGATGGTGTTGGCCAGCACTAATAGTTTAAACTGCCCAGAATCCCTGGCTCTGCTGGAGCGGGGGATGATGGGTGGGTGTGGTAATCAATGGTAAAGATATTCTTTTAGATAAACAGTTACATTAAATGCATAACTTCCATAGCGTCCAACAATCAATCTTCACTATTGATTCCCACTTATGGGTCACAGTGCCTGGCTTTCCCATCTTCATGAGGGATGCGCTGGTGTACCATGAAGGTAAACAAATACCCTCAGCACTCTATGAGAGGGAGAGCACCTGAGGGCAGGGGCTGTTCACAGATGTAGTGAGACCTAAGACTAGTCAGGGCCAGGCATGGTCTTCTGTAGCACAGGAGGAGGAGGAGGAGGAGGGTTCCCTGAGAGTTCCTGCCCTAACCTAGGGGAGACAAAATGAGCCCCATGGAAGTATGAGTTAAGCACTATATGCCAGGCCAAAGGTGCCATTTGGGAGAGGCAAAGCCATGTCATTCACCTGATGCAGACTGCATTTCCTACCGGGCTGGAGGCCACCTTGTTGGCATTGTAGGATGCCCTTACCCAGTGTCGTGCTACCTCCATACCCCAAGTAGAAAGGTCTATGTCCTGCTGGACTGTCTCGCTTTGTGGCAGTGCAGCTAAGAGTGTTTTTAGCTGCAGCCCGTAGGCAATGGTTATATGTAGGGTTGTCAGGATTCGAGTTTTATTTTTCCCCAATTTCGACGACTAAAATAGAGTTTTATTTTCAGTACCTGTTTCTGATTTTAATCGATTGAAATTAACACATTTATGTGAAATATTAGGTTTTTACGCTTTTGAGTAGTATCAAGTAGCTGCTGGCATACATTTACTAGGGGAGTATTTAACTGCCTGAGTTGTGGCGGGCAGAAGGCGACAACTCATAGCCGATGAGATTCTGGATTGGGGGTGAAGCTTTGATTGCCTGAGTTGTGTTGGGATGGGCTTAAATTGCTCAAGTCAAAGCAGGTAAGAAAGGAATACAGTTCACAGCTGACTGGGTTGGGAGTCCCAGTGAGATGGCAGAGGTGGGGATGCAGCTTTAATTGCCCTCTTTGTGGTGGGAAGAATGGAAAGGAAAGTTGCAACATCCAATACTGCTGCTGTTTCATTGCAGTGTAAAAAAAAATTGCCTGACCGGGAGCCCCCGTGAGACGGCAGAGCTGAAGTGAAAGGCTTTAACTGCCTGAGCTGTGGCTGATGGAAAGGTCTGGGAGGTTGCAGCATACAGTACTGCTGCCAGTTTATTGCAATCTTTTTTTTTTTATTACTTGATTAGGAAAATCGATGAGATGCCAGAGTTGGAAGTGAAGCTGTGATAAAAAAATCAGTCAGTATTGATTAATATTTTTCCATCAGTTTCATGAATTCTTCCAAAATCGACGTTTATCGAGTTCTACCAATTTTAGTCTAATTCTGTCAAGCCTAGTTATATGTCAACATATGTGCCTGGTGTACCAAAATTCACATTAGAGTACGTGCCAAGATGAAAGCTTTCCTTCTAAGAATGTCCATCTGAGCAGAATCTGCTTTTGGAGATCAGTCATGTGTGAGGCACCATGGCCCTGGGGTCTGCAGTACTTCAAGCCCTGAGAAGGGTTAAGCATATCGCCTACAGACCCTTTGGGTATGCAGTACCACATGAGGAGGTCCCTGGAGTTGGCTGTGCTGGAGAAAGGATGCCTTCACACTGCCCTGGATGTCTCTTTCAGGGTTATAGGCCATGGAAGAATGAAAACAATGTCGATATTGGGAACCCCGAAGAGTCCCAGTCGCAGGGCTGCTGTATCGTGGCTTGCAAAAGCATGTAGGGCAAGGGCCTGGTGCATTTCCATTACCAATCACTGGTACAAGGTATACGCAGCAGTGAAAGGAAGGTGGATAGATGATTCATTATCCTCTGAGGAGGGCATCAATGGAGACAAGGCACTGCTTCCAGGTATCATCTGTGCCGGGGAGAAGGGCCTGTACTTGGCCATGTTAGCCTCCCTGTGTCAGGACTCTAAGGCACCGATGATGGCCTGGTGTTGCTCCCCCATTAAAGATATGAATGAGGGCATCCTTTCAATGAAACTGTAAGGCTCATCATTGGAAGGCTGAAACTCCTGGTCTCGAGGGCCTCAACCTAGACTGCGTAACTGCATAGTGGAGCCTTGCCCGAGGGGAGGGCCTTGCAGATTCCCCTGAATGGTGACCTCCTACATCTGAGGCATGACTGGATTGCTACCTATGAGGGGAACCCCCAGTCGAGGAGACCAGAGTCATACAAGTTTCACAGGGTGACCTCGGTCCTTACCAGTGACGTCCAGTGGCAGTGGAGGAAACTCCTCCTCAAGGCCATTGTCTTACCCCAAGTTGGCACTGCCTCCAGCACTGGGCTCAGTATCACTGATGTTCTCAAAGACAGGGTTCGTCCTGTCATCGTGGCTGGCACTGTCCTCAAACTCTTGCTCAGTATTGACTTCGATATCATGCTTGGTGCTGTCACCCTCCTCAGTGTCACGGGTAACACCAAAGCCAGGGACAACCCCCAAGATGACATTGTCATTGACACCTCACTCAGAGCTAGACCCAGGATTAGCACTACTGTTGTTCTGCCTTTGGCACCATGTCCAGAGCAGTCACCCTCCTTGGTGTCGCTAGTGACACCATGTATAGTGACGTCTGAGCCGGCAACAGAACAGGCAACAGCCTCGCTGTTGGTCCCTCTCCCAACACTGCGAACAGGGAGGAGGAGGCCCGGCATCATCCTTGGTGCCGCCTGCTGCATCAGCACCATGAATGGTGACAAAAGGACAGACAACTCCACAAAATGACCACGAGGCATCCACTGGTGTAGATCAAGCATATAGCTGTGGCCTCACCAACAGGGACGCCTGCTGCTCATGGTAGACAGGCCATGGAAGGCTCACAGTTGACTGCCCATAAGGAGTCTACTGTCCACCAGACCCATCTACCTTCATTTTCAATGCCTCAGCATGATGAAGTCAAGGAGAATTCAGTGCTTCCATGAAACCAGAGGTCACAGGAAGAGAAACGGGGGAAAGGCCTCTTAGTTTACCTGCCAGAAGCACATTCTTCAGGGCTGCTGCCTTAATTTCACTATCTATTTGCTATCTGGCTAGTGGTGTTGAGGCTCTGATTCCATACCCACTACCTCTTGTGTCACCCAGTGTGCCCTTCTCTCTATCTAGAGGTTGGTAGTTGGATTTTATTTTGTTGTTTATTTGTTTTTCCTATATTCTTTCCCTATCCCTTTGAGCTAGAGAATTTCTTTAGCTCTTTCTTTATTTTTCCCCTCCTTGTGTCTCTCCTGGCGAACAGAACTGAGGTTAATGAGGGAGCTAGCAATAGTGCTGGCTAGTGCACAGCATCAAGTGGAGGCTGCTCAGGCACAATGACCAGTAGCTGTTGTTGGCCCCCTGACCAAAAGCCTTGCTGCTGTAGGGTCCTAGTATCTCCGGCGCAGACCAGTATAAGTAGTAATCAGTGGAGAAGATATTCTGAAAGATCAACTGTTGTGGTAAGTATGTAACTTTCAGTTTTCCCAGCACTGGAAGATGCCACTATAGCTGCATGTCATAGGACTAGTATCTTGCCTGTTGCCCCGAGGAAGTCTGACAAACAATGCCCTGCTCCTTCCTTTAAACCTTACTATACTTCTCAGCCTGAGACTGATTTTAGTCATTATGGCTGCTTATGATTGGTCACAAGCATCGAGACACGTAAGTTCTTTGCCTCCTGTCTGTAAGCACCAAAGACACTCAACCAACCCTGCAACTGCAACTTGTTCAGAACCTGTTGCCTCCACTGCCCACTCAGCCACAGGAACCACACTGACCTCTGTCTTGTCCAATATAATTAGTGAGTTTTTTTTTCTTTTAACTTTGTTTACCCTCCTCTAGCCACAGGCTAGGACCTCCTTCAGCTACCCCCAATGTGAGCTACCCTCCCTACCGAGATCCTGCTGCAACATCTTTGGGTTCCCATCCACAACACACCTCTGTGCTTCACCTTCAGCTCCTTTGTCATTTCCTTCCTGCAGTCATCTGGCCACCCAAAGTGGAGGTGAAGATGTGGGGCTTCCTGTAGGAGTGCCACAGCCCGGATCTGGTGTGGAAGTGGGAGTGGGTTGCCAGTGGTGCCTCATCTGCCCGGGACTGTACGCACTTTTTCCTGTGTTTTCTCTGCCCTCCCACCAGGAGTGTATGGCATGATTGGTTGCTGGCAAGGCCTGACGTAACCTGTCCATAGGCATGTTCCAAAGGTCCTACCTACCAGTCGTGTTTCCCCTGCACTGCCACCTGTAGTCATCCTGGTGGCAATAGAGCAGTGGGACATGATACCTCCCTCCCAGAAGAGGAGAGCATCCTATGGAATGTTTGATCCTCCTCCCCCACCACCGGATTAATGACGAGTTCTGGTGGGATGAATTCTTGGGCCGCCGCTCTATGTGAGAGAGAAATTCAGCTTTCAGCGAAAGGAAATCGGAAGGTGTTTTTTGGCTTCTTGTGTTCCTTTTCATTGGCTGAAACCTTTTCTTCTTAGAAAAGTCCAGGCCCATTTGGTGTTAAGCTGGAAGCTACCAACATTTTCGAATAGGAGTTGTGGTGAGTCTGCTTTTACTATCCTCAGGGCAATAGCATGGACCACTCTATCTTACATGATTAAATATCCAAATGGCTTGTCAAGGTCTTTAATTACCAACATTGCCTTATTATCTGAATGTCCTGTTAAGTCTTACTTGCTCAAGTCTGCTGCAGGAGGCCTTTATACTGGTAAGCATCTCCTTTGCTTGGCTTGATGCCTCTGATGCATCTGCCAGGGTGGTTGCTTCTGTCATTTACTTGCATAGATATTCCTTGCTTCATGTGGCAGATTTTGCTAATGATGTGCAGCAATACGTCCTTAATGCCCCCCTTTAGGGGCCTGTAGCTGTTTGGCAAAGATTTTGAGATGGCTTTAAGAGAATTACAATCCTCTAAAATGACACTTCGATCCCTTATGGTTTTGACCCCTCAGCCTAAAGGGGGTGTGGTAGGGGTACATTTCATAGACCAACTGCCAGGGGGGCCTCTCGTCAGCTGCCTTGTGCTTAAGGTAGAGGCCCTCTTCTGGGTCCCCTCCCTCCAAGTGCCCATTGTAAATCATCTAAGGGTATAGGTGCAGGTGGTACTCCCGCCTCCCACAGTACCTTTTGACTCTGTACTGCCTCCCCTTCACCTCCTGGTGCACAGGTTAGGGAAAGGATCTCCCTTTGCTTGCCAAAGTGGAGGGCAATCACTACAGATGTGTGGGCTCTGAAGATCAGAGACAGTGGCCATGTCCTGGAGCATCTGTCCACCCCTCCTGTTTATCCCACTTCCCTCTTGCCGGTACCCTCCAGGCCACTTGTCCTTTCTTCTGACAGAGGTTCAATCACGGATCCAAAATTGTGTTATAGAAACTATCCCTCCTCAGGAGTTAAACCAGGGATTCTATTCCCGGTATTTCCTTGTCCCAAAATGGACAGGAGACCTGTGTCCTGTGTTGGACTTTAGGGGTCTGAACAAATATTGTACAACAAATGCAAAAGGTTTTGGATGGTCTCTTTTCAGGCTCTCATTCCTCTGTTGCAAACTGGATTGTCTGTGTGCCCTGGCTCTTAAGTATGCATACCGTAGTAAAATCCACAATTGTCACAGGCAGTACCTCCTATTTATGTTAGAGGGTAGTCTTTAACAGTTTTGAGTCTTGCTCTTTGGCTTCTCGGCACCATGGGTATTTACCAAATGCTTAGCGGTGGTGGCAGTAGCTCTCCTGAGAGAGCGAGTCTATACATCTTCCCTTATCTGGATGATTGGCTCCTCATGGCACCGTCCAGGGAAGCCATTGTAAAAACACTGTTGAGAACAAAACAGTTGTTTGAGGAACTGGGTGTCATAGTCAGTGAATCCAGATCGATCCTCATTCCTTGTCAACGTCTCCACTACATTGGGGCGGTTCTGGAAACGGTTATTGGCAGTGCTTTTCTGATCGCCAACGGGTGGATGCCCAGATTGCCCAGGCTTATATGTGTAACCTCCCTACAAATGGGGGTTCCCAAAAAGTCTTCCTTGAGCTTGCCTAAATGCTCACTGCCAGGCTGGTGTCCTGCGTTTTAGCAGTTTAAATGTGATTACCAGAGCTTGTATAGCCTCTGTGTACTGTCCCTTTAAGAGCTGCCTAATTGTAGCTTAAGTAATCTGACAGGAAGCTCTGTTGAAATATGTAACTATTTACTGAAAATCATTTAGAGTGATAATAATAATGTAGTTTGTCTAACCTGCTTTCTTTGTAGCAAGGACTGTTTTGTTTGTCTCCACTATCTTGGTCGTAGACTGCAAATTGGACCAAACAGTACTGGTGGGACCCAAAATGTAGCCGGACTACAGGAGCTGTCTGAATTCAAAATCTGTAGAAACTTTAGTTTGGAGCTTTTTTGCACCGTTTTTGCAACTGAAGGGGGAGCTCTTGCTTTGACTGACAGCCAAGTCAGCCAACTGAATCTTTTGGATCTGGGGGAAGTCCCGGGCTGCTTGCAGTTTTCAGTTAGAACTAAACTGGAAGACAAAGAACCTCTGTGTACAAGCACTGAGGCAATGGTTACCCCAAAGGGCATTTGGCAGGGAAGCCAAGTTTCAAAGAAATTCAAAATCACACATGCCCCAACAATGCAAAGCATCATGGGCTGCATATGCAAATCACCACAGAATATTATGCTGGTTTAACTTTAAGCAGAAATGCATGATGCTGAAAGGCCTCTCACACAGTTTGCAAAGGGTGCCAACAGAAGACATAGCCACGTGATTCATTCTACCAGGACTCATCAGTATGCCTCATCTGTTTGACATCCCAGTGGAATGAACCAGCTACCCTAAGATGGTCTATCTGGGTTATAAGCTGGAAGCTGAGCAAGAAGGAACTGAAGTGATTCTGAGAGCAATCCTGAGTGGATTCGCATGGGAGAACTATGAAAAGGCTGAGAGTTTGGCCTCCATGTCTGCCTGCTGCTGCCAAGAGGGAGAGAAGAGAATTATTTTGGACTAAATCCAAGTTTGTGTGACTAATGTAAGCTACTGAAGTGGGCCAGGCCCAACCTGAAGAAGACTGAATATTTTTGCTGAATGCGATCGGCCTGTCAGGAGTTCCAGCTACCCCTAAGCTCCCGGTATGTGCAGAGACTTTGCGATTGTGCCCGGGGAGCGCTTTGCCTGGTACAGTAGAATTCCCATACATGTAAATGTGCTATGAGCTGCTAGTGGGTTGTGAGTTAGTTCCCCACTGTGTGAACTGTGTTCTGCTTGCTGGAAGCTGTATCCAGCCCAAAACGGACTGCATCCAAACTTGTCTCCATGCGGTCTGGGCTTTGCCAGACCGGCCCAGCCAGACTACCCACTGCACAGAGAAGCCATAGACAAGAGACCTGCCTGGGGATCAGCCCCCTGCTCCATGCTTGAACAAGAACGACTCCTCTGTGACTTGTGTGGGCCCTGCTTCTCCTGGCATTCCAGATCAACCACCTGCAGTCTTGATTTTCGTCCAGCCTGTGTCCAGTCTTGGGTATCGTGAGTAAATATCAGGGTAGCTCCCTACAACAACAGCTTAATCTGAGTTTGTCATCTGATTGTCTTGTTGTTTCGTTTCCTTTACAAACTGAGCCCTCTGGCTCCGGATTACAAATATTGTGTACTGTGCATGTTGTGTTTTCCATCACAGGGCCCCAACCAGCTGCAACCCTGGGCAACTGTCTTGGCTAGCCCATCTCTTCTTTACCTGGGTACCCAGAGGTGGACTGTGTGGGGGGACTCAAAGTGTATGCATAACTGCTTGATTGATATAACCTTTAAGCTAATTAACCTGATTTTGCCCCTCCCTTGTTCAAGTCCCCTGAATAAATCAGATCTAACTTTTTCTGCATGTAATCTGACTGTGGTTCTAGTTTGTGCTCAGAGTACTGTAGAGTTGCTATTTGCTGTGCTTAACCTTGTTTTACAGGGGGTCCCCAGGGTCGAGCCAGAGGAACCAGCCCTGGTGGTAAGTGCAAACAGTGTGGGTACTTGTGTGGTGTACCAGGGGTATTGTGAAAGTGATTATTGTACAGTGTTCAGGTCACTAGCGGGGAAAGAGGGGGATTACAGTGTCCCAGAGGGCTGTGCCTGGGTTAGCTTGCCCACTACCAACCCTGACCTCCGGGTGGAGGCACCCGTTTCAGAACTCAGGCCCCTTAACCTGCTACTAGCCAAGCAGGCAGAGGTAGTAGCCCTTGGAATAGCGCCACCTAGGGGTTACATATGATCTACAACAGTCCTTACATATCTGACAGGTTCATGCTGCATCTGTGGGATCTGAAGGGTGCAGCCATGTCACCATCCCTTATACCCGCCTCCATAGGCACATTCCACACTGGGTGCTCTTGGTACAATGGGACCAACTGATTGACAGCCTGGACCAGATGGTTTTGATCACGTCTCCTCTATGCCATGCCCTGCTGTGGTGGATAGACTGTCCCAATTTAATGGAGGGCATTCCCTTTTTTTTTTTTACCTGACTCCGCTGCAGATTCTGATAATGGATGCCTCGAGGTCTGGATGAGGTGCTCATCTGGACTCTCTCTCTCCATATCAGCATTCTAGTAATGAAGGCTGTTCTAATTGGCCCATGGGCATTTCACCCCATCTTATCCCTGATGCCTTGTTTATTTGGATAGGCAGTGTAAGTGTAATGCACTATATAAACAAGCAAGAGAGCACACACTTACCCAGTGTGCAGAGAAACAAAGTTCGGTACAGGGCTTTGTCTCATGGCATTCAGCTGTCAGCCATGTTTCTTCCAGGTGGCTCACGAATAAGAACTACTGACCTCCATTTTAAATAACCTGACACATTTTTGCTCGCTCACTCCTGGGCATGGAGTTTTTTCGGTGAGATGCGTTGTCCTTCTCCTGGAAAGGGAGGTTCTTTTATGACTCTCCTTCAGTCCCTCTGATTCAGATGGTACTATACAAGTTGTGGGCAGAACATGCCACTCTAATAGTAGTGGCACTCTTTTGGCACTGTCTGATTTGGTTTCCACTTCTACAACATCTGGCAGTGGAACCTCCTTTATAGCTCCCTTTGTGTCAAGAACTTCTGTCCAAGGAACAGGAGTCTCTTGGCCTCCAGACTTGATGTCTCAGAATCTGCATGCATTGCACCTGTGGATGTGGCCACAGCTGATGTATTCTCGGTGGCTCGAAAGCCTTCCGCCAGACATATGTATTCCCTAAAATGGAAATGTTTTTCTATCTGATGTGCTTCTCCTTCTGAGGACCCTTATTTGTGTCCTGTGAATTCTGTGCTGGATTACCTATTGTCATTGACTCTGGTCTCCAGCAGTCATCTATTAAAGTGCATTTGGCAGCCATTTTAGCATTCCATGCCCTCATTGATGAGAAAACAGTGGCACAATTGGAATGTCCCATACATTCCTTAAGGGCATATTACATGTGTGTCCCTGGACCATAAACCAGTTCTGTCTTGAGACCTTACATTTCTTTTGGAACAACTGACAGCCAAGGGCTCCTTTCGAGCCCGCTGCAATGAGTGAAATACATTTCCTATCCTACAAAACCCTTTTCTCCTTGCCATTATTTACTTCTACTAGAAGAATTTCTGAGCTACAGGCACCGATGTCCAAGCATGCATATTTTATTTTTCACCAGGCTAGGATGTACTACGGGACAATCCTAGGTTTCTCCCTAAAGTGCTTTCTGATTTCTCTGAAACAGACCATCCATCTACCTGTGTGTTACGCTGGGCATGTTAATAATAAATAATAACATAATAATAAATTAAACTTTATTTATTAAGCGCCTTTCAAGCACCAAGGCGCTGTACAAATGAACAATAAAATCAGAGAAAATACATATATAAAATCAGAATAATAACAACAACCTCAAGCCATAAAAGCCTGACTCCACAAATAGGTCTTAAGTTCCCGCCTGAAAATCTCCATGGTCATGCATTCCCGAAGCCGGTGAGGCAGAGAATTCCAGAGGGTTGGGGCTATAAACATAAAAGCCTGAGCCCCAGAAGATTTTAAAATAACCATCGGAACCTCCAGCAATCCCTCATCAGCCAAACGGAGCTGTCGCACAGGGCTGTAAGGAATCAGAAGCTCTTTCAAGTAGTCAGGGCCAAGTCCATGCAGGGCTTTGAAGGTCAAAAGACCTACTTTAAAGGTGATCCACCACTGTATAGGCAGCCAGTGCAGATTGCGCAAAACAGGGGTAATGTGTGTCCTTCTTGATTCCCATGTCAACAGCCTCGCAGCAGCGTTCTGAACTAGCTGCAAGTGGTGGATATCAACCCCAGGAAGTCCCAGATACAGGGAGTTGGCAATAGTCAAGGCAAGAGGTCACAAAGGTGTGGACCAACACAGGTAAATTGCTGGACGGAACAAGGTGCTTCACCCTGGCAATGTTCCTAAGATGGTAAAATGCAGACTTAACGACTGCTGACACCTGATAGCGAATGGTCAGCCCGTAGTCAAGTACCACTCCCAGGTTACGCACCCGTTCAAAGGTAAGGATCTGATCCCCCCCAGAAATAAACCAGAAGGCTGATCAGACCTCAACCCCTGTATCCTGCAACCCGGGTCCACAACCATAACCTCAGTCTTACCGGCGTTCAACTTTAACCAGCTCGAATTCATCCAGTCATGGATTTCAGCGAGGCAGCTATTAAATACCGAGAAAGCACTAGCCTGGTCGGGGGCAAAAGACAGGTATAGCTGGGTGTCATCAGCTTAGCAGTGAAGCCTCAGTCCATACCATCTTACAATGTCTCTGAGGGGCAGCATATACACTGCAAACAACATGGGGGAAGCACCGAGCCCTGGGGGACACCACACTGCAGAGGGAAAGGGTCAGAGGAAAAAATCACTGACACAACTCTCTGTGTTCTCCCAGATAGGAAAGACGAAAACCATCTGAGTACTGTACCAGATAGTCCACAGATGGACCTCAGGTGCTCGAGCAAAACCCCATGGTCTACAGTGTCAAAAGCTGAGGAGAGATCAAGGAGAACCAACATACTGTAGAATGGTTTCTCCAATCTCTCGCCATCAGGAGATCATTGAGCACCCAAACCAGAGCAGTCTCAGTACTATGCCTCTTGCAAAAACCAGACTGGAGAGGTTCGTAGATAGTTGGTTTGCCACTATCTTCTCAATAACCTTCCCAATAAAGGGAAGGTTAGAGGTAGGTCTGTAGTTGGCAAAAATATCTGGGTCCAAAGAAGCTTTCTTCAAAAGGGGAGTCACCACAGCTTCCTTTAGGGAGCTAGGAAACTCACCCAATTCTAGGGAGCACCAGATTATTTGAGCCAGAAATGGGCCCACGATCTCAACACAACCCAAAATCAGGGAGGTTGGACCCGGATCTAAACTACAGCACATAGGGTGCATCCCCTGGACGATCTCCATAACATCCTCAAACCTCGGCAGGTCAAAGGAACTCCAGGGGGCCCGTGGTACCATGGCCGAACGCTAACCAACAGCTTCCCCCTTAGAGTGTGTCTGGCGGATCTCTGATCTGATGTCAGCAGCCTTATTCACAAAGAATTGAGCAATCTCATCACACTCCTTTTGTGAAAAAGCTCGATGGAGCTGGAGACAGGCTGGGTTGCACAGCCTGTCCACAGTTCTGAAGAGCTGAGCCAGTCGATTCTGAGCAACAGCGATCTCCTTGGACAGGAATTCTGAATTCTTACGGGAGATCTCTGATTGGTAGAGCCGATAATGCCCCTCCAAACTAAGGCGGTCAACTTCTAGAGCAGATTTCCACCAACAGTGCTCTAACCGTCGTCCCACACATCACAGCTCCCTCAAGGACCCATCAAACCACGGGGTCTGAGGGCAGAGAGAGAGGGCACGAACACGGACAGGAGCAGTTGAGTCAAGAGCCGAGGAAATGGCCTGATTATAAGCCAAAACCATGGACTTCGGACTCATGCTGGCAACAAGGAACTCTGAGAGTTCAATACTGCCATCAGGTCTTCAGGGCAGCACACGTCCCGTAAAGGGCAGTATCGAACCATCTCCACAGGGGCAGACCTACAAAGGGGAGGATGAAAATTGAACCCCACGGTGTAATAATCAGACCAACTGACAGGTTCCACCACCAAATCAGAGGCCTCAATCCCCAGGAGAAAAAACAAATCCAGAGAGTGACCGAACACTTCTGCACTCTTCAAAGCCGACCGCAAACTGAGGAAATGACGGTAAGCTGTATAATGTAATAAATAGGGTTTTTTCAACTTTAGTGCATATCTAGCGCATTTTTGGGAATTTTTTCACCAAATTTTAAAAATGGGGTTTTTGGGACCCCTCCTCATGAATTCTTGAACTGTCATGGCGTTAATCAGCCTGAAAGGTGATTTTGCTGTCAGTGCCCGGAATCACCTTTCAGGGTAATTAACAAAACGACAGTGCCAGTGTTCATGAGGTGGGCTCTCAAAAAGCCTATGTTGCAAATTTGATGGAAAAATCCAAAATTACTATTTCTGGCGTGCGCTGGGCACGCTCGTAACTTCGTGAATTTGCAATATTTTCACACCAGATTTTCAACATTGCCATTTTTTTCACACCTCCTTGTGAACAGTATAGATGTCCTTGTTCACATCCTGGCAGAAATGTGTTTTCGCACTTCCAGCGCAGAACAGCGCAGTTGCTGTGGGAAATTAGTGTTCAGGACAGATTAAGAAAATGACAGTGACACTGTTCATGAGTAGAGGTCCTGAAATGGCGATGTTGAAAATTTGGTAACGATACTACATAAAATGACTGTGTTACGAGCATGCGTTGCGCAGTTTGCATGCACGCTCATAACTTCGCGAAATTATAATATCTTCACTCCAGATTTCCAATATTGCCATTTTTCCACACCTGCTTATGAACAGTACAGTTGTCATTTTTCCCATCCTGGCCGAAATTTGTTTTCGCACTTCCGGCGCAGAATGAAGTCACTGTGGGAAATCACTGTCCGGGACAGATTAAGAAAATGACAGTGATACTGTTCATGAGCAGAGGTCCTAAAATGCCTATGTTGAAAATCTGGTGATGATAGCCCATCAAATGACTGTGTTAGAAGTGTGTGTTGCACACTTTCCATGCACCCTTGTAACTTTGCAAATCTGTAATATTGTCACGCTAGATTGTCAGCAGTGGCATTTTTTCACACCTCCTTATGAGCAGTACAGCTGTCATTTTTAACATCCTGAACAAAATGTCTTTTCACAGTTCCGGCGCAAAATAACGCGGTCACCGTGGGAAATCGCTGTTCGGGACAGAATAAGAAAATGACAGTGGCACTGTTCTTGAGCAGAGGTCCGAAAATGCCTATGTTGAAAATTTGGTGATGAAACTCCATAACATGACTGTGTTACAAGTGTGCGTTGAACTGTTTCCACGCAGCCTTGTAACTTCGCAATTTTGTAATATTTTCATGCCACATTTTCAGCAGTGGCATTTTTCCACACCTCCTTATGAACAGTACAGCTGCCATTTTTCACATCCTGGCTAAAATATGTTTTTGCACTCCTGACGGAGAATAGCACGATCACTGTCGGAAATCACTGTTTGGGACAGATTAAGATCGAACAAGTGAGAGGGAAGAGTGACCGAGCTCAACTGAGGTCTGTCGGAACTGCTGCGCATTTGTTTGTGGGCAGAAAAAGGCCCCAACGCAAGAGCCCAGTACTAAAGGGCAGCCTGCAACACTGGGGGAAACAGAACTAGAGAGCGAGTGATGGAGGGGGAGTGAGCAACGCACTGGAGAGCTGTGAGGACTGCTGCGGATTTCTTTATGGGCAGAAAAAGGCGTCAATGCAGGCAGGGGTCCGGTACAAAAGGCCACCTGCAGCAGTGGGAGAAACAGTACGAGTGAGTGAGAGAGGGGGACTGAGTGAGCTCAACGGAGCCCTATCAGGACTGCTGCAGATTTCTTTGTGGGCAGGAAAAGGTGCCAATGCAGGCAGGAGCCCCATACAAAAGGGCCTCTTGCAGTGCCAGGACAAACAGAATGAGCGTGTGACAGAGGGAGACTGAGCAACCTCAACGGAGCTCTGTCAGGACAGCTGCAGATTTCTTTGTGGACAGACAAAGGTGCCAATGCAGCCAGGAGCCCCATACACAAGAGCAGCCTGCAGCACCAGAGAAACAGAATGAAAGAGTGACAGAGCGGTAGTGAGCGAGCTCAACGGAGCTCTATTGTGACTGCTGCGGATTTCTTTGTGGGCAGAAAATGTGGCAACACAGGCAGGAGCCCAGTACAAAAGCCCAGCTTGCAGCGCCGGCAGAAACGGAATGAGTGAGTAAGAGAGGGGGAGTGAGTGAGCTGAATGGAGCTGTGTCGGAACTGCTTCAGATTTGTTTCTGGCCAGAACAAGCCGCCAATGCAGGCAGGAGCCCAGTACAAAAGGGCAAACTGCAGTGGCAGGAGACACAGAACGAGCGAGTGAGGGAGGGGGAGTGAGTGAGCTCAACGGAGGTCTGTTGGGACTGCAGCAGATTTGTTTGTGGGCAGAAAAAGGCAGCAATGTACACAGGGGCCCAGTACAAAAGGGCAGCCTGCAGTGGCGGGAAAACCAGAATGAGTGAGTGAGAGAGGGGGAGTGAGCGAGCGCAACAGAGCTCTATTGTAACTGCTGCAAATTTCTTTGTGGGCAGAAGAAGGTGGCAATGCAGGCAGGAGCCCAGTAGAAAAAGGCAGCCTGCAGCGCCGGCAGAAACGGAATGAGCGAGTGAGAGAAGGGGAGTGAGCGAGCTCAATGGAGCTTTGTTGGGACTGCTGCAGATTTCTTTGTGGGCAGAAAAAGGCACCAACAGATGCAGGATCCCAGTACAAAAGGGCAGCCTGCAGCGCCAGGAGAAGCAGAATGAGTGAGTGACACAGGGGGAGTGAGCGACCTCAACGGAGCTCTGTCAGGACAGCTGTGGATTTCTTTGTGGGCAGAAAAAGGTGCCAGTGCAGGCAGGAGCCCAGTACAAAAGGGCAGCCTGCAGCGCCAGGAGAAACACAATGAGCGAGTGGGAGAGGGGGAGTGAGTGAGCTCAATGGAGCTCTGTCGTGACTGCTGTGGATTTCTTGGTTGGCAGAAAAAGGCGGCAACGCAGGCAGGAGCCCAGTACAAAAGCCCAGCCTGCAGCGCCCGGCAGAAATGGAATGAGTGAGTTGGGGGGTCAGCAGGCTCAACAGACCTGTGTCAGGACTGCTGCAGATTTCTTTGTGGGCAGAAAAAAACACCAACAGAGACAGGAGCCCAGTACAAAAGGGCAGCCGGCAGCACCAGGAGAAACAGAATGAGCGAATGAGAGAGGGGGAGTGAGCCACCTCAACGTAGCTCTGTCGGGACAGCTGCAGATTTCTTAGTGGGCAGAACAAGGTGCCAATACAGGCAGGAGCCCAGTACAAAAGAGCAGCCTGTAGCACTGGGAGAAACAGACTGAGCGAGTGACAGAGGGGCACTGAGCGAGCTCAACACACCAACATAATCAACATTTGGCATTGACAAATGCTTGTTTATTATAGGGCACATGGTAAGGAGCTTCCTGGTTCTGTTTGTGGTCACTCCACTCATTGCAGTGCCACTTCAGTGGCTGTTTCCACAGTGTCTCTGCAGCTGACATCTGTGCAGCTGCTACCTGGAATACTGTTCATACTTGCACTAAACTTCATCTCTTGCAGATGTGCCGGCTTTGGTCTTGCTGTGCTCCAAGGCTTCCTGTCAAGATTAACCTCCTCCCTGGGTACCATGTGTACTGCTTGGGAATCATTTCATATGTGTTTCCCAGTAGAGGAGATGTCCTTGATGAAGATAAAACAGTTACTTATCAGTAACAGTAGATCTTTGGGAGAATCTCCTCCAGTGGGCCACAGCGCACCCACCCTCCTTACACCCATTCTTTCACCTCTAAATGATACAGTTGACTGCAGTGATACCTGCTGTCTTTTTGGGGTATACATAAAGGATTTTCTTCCAGTCCCTTGCTTGGCCTCTCCTGTTTGCCTGGTTCTGGTTCTCGTCTCCTATTCCTGCTGGTCAGCTATTCTCCAAACTCATCTCTTACGGGGAACTGAGGAGTGATGGTACCACCTTAACCTTACGTAGGCAGCAATGTTGAATGGCATCATGGGCAGTCTTCAGCTAGCAAAAGTGTCTGAATGATCCTGACACCAGTGGCTTACAGTTCCAAAGGTGTGGCCAAATTGAGAAGATTCTCTCGAAGAGCTACTATTACTGGTAAATAACTGTTCATTTATAATGGTGGAGAACTGCCCAAAATAAATAAAAATCTGATTTGTCCTCCTGGGAGATCTGTCACCCCAGGTATAGACTCGTTATCTGAAAAATTGTCCTTTTTTTTTTTTTTAATTATTCTTTGGTAACCAGGTAAGGCCTCTAGACACAAGTGCCCATTTTAAGAGGCAACCCAGGAGCACTGGGGAGGTTAGGTGACTTGTTCAGAGTCACGCAATATGCAACTGTAGGTTGTGGAATCAAACCCAGGTCTGCTGGATGTACCAAGCTTGTTTGTAGTTTATTCCTTCAACCCCTAGGCTATATTGCCAGCCACAGATTTGTGGACTATTTCTTACAGCCCCTGGTAAATATATGCTCTCGCACCCAGAATTTGATGAATTCAAAAGCTGGCAAATGTGGTTTAGAAACCTGGTTAGCTCTGAATATGGGTTGATCTAACGTCCCTTTATACTTGTAGACCCCATGTGTTAGGATAAGAAGCAATGCAATTTTATCTCGAAAATAGTACCTGTACCAGTGCATCCCTACCTCCTCTAATTTTTGTTACAAGCTGTTGACTTTATTTTGGCCCGCTATCTCTCTCTCTGTCTCTCTTTTTTTTTTCAACATTTGATGGTAAATATTTTTACAGCTATGTGGGACAGCTATGCCCCCCCACACACACACACACTAATCCTTTTTAGATTATTGGGAAAATGAGGTTCATTTTCAAAAATATTTCAGTTTTTTATTCAAATTGCTACCAGTACATTGATTAATGATGTCCTAATTATTTGGGGTGGCAGTGAGGAATTGGCAGCAGAAGTTTTGGAGTATATGAACACAAACAACTTGAAGCTGTCTTTTACTCATACTGCACACAAGAATAGTATTCATTTCCTAGATTTGGAATTATTTGTGGAACAAGAATGGTAAAATTGTCTCTGAGTGTTTGTTTTTTTACTTTTTTTTTAATTTGTATTTTTTTGAACCAGGAAAGGCACACAAAGCCTTTGTAGCTTGTTTCCAGGTGCATCCTGGGGGTGGGTTGCATGGACCTGTTTTAGCGACAGGGGAAATGTTGGCCGTGACATCTGGAAACTCCCCTGCTCTTCATCTATAAGTGCCTTGGAATCTTTTATTTCCTCCTGCACAGTGACCAGAGAGGGACAGAAGGGACCTTAGTTTTAACGTCTCATCTGAAGGATGGCACCTCACCAGTGCAGCACCTCCCTCATACTGCACTGCAGTGTCAGTTATGTATATTACCTGAAAGGCCTGATGTGGGACTAGAACCCACAACCATCCAATGTTCTGGCCCCAGAGGCGAATGTGCTACCTACTGAGCCACTGACAATGATTTCATAAACCCACAGCAGGAAATACAATTCTACATGAGGAAAGTGCACACTCAGCCACCCTGATATTACGTATCCCATACAGGAAGTACCTGAAGTAACACAGGAACTGCTCCAGGGATTCTGATTTCAGGGAGCAGTCCAATGATGTCACCGCCTGCCAAAGGAAAAGGGAATAGAGAGACAGATTTGAGATCCTGTTATTAAAGAGCAGATGCACAGAAATAAGTGGGTGATTGACGCCTAGGAATAGAGAGGAACATAAAAAGCTACCTTTAACTTTTGTACTAAACAGAGGGAGGCAACAATTGCCTCCTCCCCCGATAATGGAGCATCAGGGAGTGAGGGATAGCCCAAGGGAAGTAAACTCCCCTAGTGCAGGGTGCAAGGACATGGGTGGAGACAAGACAAAGGAAATTGGGATATTGGGCTGGAGAAGGTAAAAAGACAAGAAGTGGGTTTATGTTTTTCTAGCATTAGTTAATAAAGCAAATCACTATTTTTTTTTTTTTTTTTTACTTGTCCAGGGCTTCGGCCCCAGGGGGTACTTATTATCTCCCCTGGTTCTTTCTGCTGGGTCCCGGCATCATAGTGCTTGATGCTCGGGTTTTTTTTCTGTTTGTTTTTCTCCCTTTTTCTTTTGTAGTCCCTACCCCTGAGGGTGCCAGCATGAAGGACTTACGTCCAGACTGACGGTGTACTGACGCACCTCATAGTCAAGCACCCGGCAGCACCCACCCTGACTCGTGAGAGCTGTGTGCCTTACTGCCCCTGCTTCCACCAGCAGTAGTGCTACAGATGCTATCGTTGCTCGGAGTGTCTCCCCCCCTTCCCCGAGGAGGAGAGCATCTGTTGGGATGCTCAGTTCTCCTCCCCCGATGACCCAGGCTCATTCCCAAACTCGGGTCATTGATGTGGCGTCCAGTGCCTCAATCATCAGCGCCACCGGGGCAGATGAAGCAAATCACTTTCTGATACTAAACTACAAGTGTGTTGTGTGTGGATCCTTCTAGGAGTGCTGTTCATTTTGGTGGTCTGGTTTGAACGTCTGAGGACTGGGATGGCCCTCTCACATAGCACCTAACATACTAAAGTGCCAGCAGAATAGGCCTAAAGGTCTGTCGAGTCTGCTTGATTTTCAGCACCTGCATTCAGGGCAGACTTTGGTGTCCTCCCCTTCCCTTGGGTTATACTGCCCCCAGTTGCAGGTGTGCCACCTGCAATGGAACTGGTCAGATTTACCCTCCCCCTGTACCTGTCCCATCCCCTCTTAAACTCAGCCACAGTCTCCTCCTCTACCAGCTCCGTGGGCACTGCATTCCATGGTGGCATCTTCACCCTTTCAGTGAAATAACATCTCACCCTCTCCCCTCTGAACCAGCCCCCTTCCAGCTTACACCTGTTCCCTCTCATTGTCACCTTCCCCTTCCTTTAAAGCACCCTGACTGGATCCCTTTTATGTACTTAAAGACCTCTATCATGTCCCCCTGTCCCTCCTCTCCTCCAGGGTGTACATGTCAAGCTCCCTAAGCCTCTCCTCATAGGTCCTCTCCCTTAGGCCCCAGATCATTTTGGTTGCCATTCTTTGAACCCTCTCTAGGAGTGTAACATCTCTCTTTAAATGTGATTTCCAAAACTGCACATAATACTCAAGGTGTGGCCTAACCAAACAGTTGTACAGGGATAGGATCACTTCCACCTTTCTGTAGGTAATCCCCCTGGCGATGCATCCCAGCATCCTATTTGCCCTTGCTGTTGCCCTCCTACAGGTCTCTGAGTTGTTCATTTGGACATCTACCACTACCCCAGGTCCCTCTCACCCTCCGTGACTTGAATTTTGTCTCCTCCCAGGGTATACCCCTGGTCTGGATTTCTGACTCCCAGGTGCAGAACCTTTTAGTTTCCATTTTCCTGACCACCTTTCCAGAGCCTCCAGATCCTTCTGTAATGCCACCCTTCCCTCCTCCTCTTCCACCACCACTGCACCCAGCTTTGAGTCATCTGCAAAGAGACTAATGTCACTCCTGATCCCCTTTCTTATGTCTGAGACATAGTCGCTGAACAGGAGTGGCCCCAGCACTGACCCCTGGGGACCCCACTAGTAACCCACCTTGGGGATGAGTCTAGCCCCCAACCACCACCCTCTGAGTATGCTCAGAGAGCCAATTTCCTATCCATCTTTACAGCTGTCTCCCTACCCCCATTTCCTTCAGTTTAGCCAGCAGCCATTGTGGGGTACCAAATCAAACGCCTTGCCGAAGTCCAGAAAAAGGACGTCCACTGGCCTACCCTGGTCGAGGGCCCTCGTCACCCAGTCATTGAACTCCACAAGGTTCGTCTGACACAATCTTCCTGGGGCAAAGCCATGCTGCCTATCATCCAAATACTCATTTAGCTCCAGTAACCCCCCTAGCCTATCCTTGACTATACTCTCCATCACCTTGCCAACTACCAACATCAGGCTAATGGGCCTGTAATTTCCCACCTCCTCCCTTGATC
Organism: Neoceratodus forsteri; assembly: GCA_016271365.2. Lineage (NCBI taxonomy): Eukaryota > Metazoa > Chordata > Ceratodontiformes > Ceratodontidae > Neoceratodus > Neoceratodus forsteri. The sequence goes on along the minus strand of CM028138.1, from coordinate 285,956,131 downwards.
CCCTCCTTGTGGATCGACATGACATGGGCCACCCTCCAGTCTTGGGGCACCTGAGCCTCAGCACTGCATTTAGTGCAGGCTGTCACCCATTTGGAATTGTACGAAGGGGAGAAGTGGGGGGAGGGAGTAAGGTATGGAGAGCCATGTGTGTCACATACAAAACACATACAAAACAAAATTCCAGACCTGGAGGCCATCATGGTGGATGCTAACCTGGATTTGGTGGCCATAACAGAGCCATAGTGCACTGAGCACCTTGACTGGGACATGGCCATACCTGGCTACTGTCTGCTCAGGAGAGACAGGGCAGGGAGGAGGGGTTGTACTGTATATGAGGGAAGGGAATCAAGGCCAGCACAGGGAGAGGAGTTGGATAAGGCACTAGGGGAAGCCATCATCAGAATGACAAGTAAGGGGGAAGTGCTGCTAGTTAGTGACTTCAGTCTGCCAGACATGGAGTGGAAGCTTCCAGCTGTGGCTTCAGCAGAAGTAGGGCCATCCTTGACTCTCTACAAGGGGCTTTTCTTAGGCAGCTAGTAAAGAACTCGCAAGGATGGGACTGTACTGGAGCTAGCAGTTACAAATAGGGACAGCATTGCTGACGTCTCAGTGGGCAGTCCCCTAGGTTTCAGTGACCACCATACAGTGTGGTTTAACATAAAGACAGAAGCAGAGACAAACCACACGAGGACAAAGTCCTGAACTTTAGGAGGGTGACTTTTAAAGGAATGGGAGACTGCCTCAGAAACTGCCTCATAGGGGAAGATTGCCAGGGGGCGGTAGAGACACGGAGAGAGGGGAAAAATAAGGGATGTCATCATAATTAAGGCAAGAACCAACCTCTGCGTGAAGGAAGTGAGTAAAAGTAGAAGGAAAAAGAGATCGTTATGGTTCTCTAGAGAAGCGGCCAAGGTGGTTAAGGATGGCATTCGGGAGATATACGGAAACACAGAGGGAGGAAGAGGACAGGGAGGTAAACCAAGTAAAACAGAGGGAAGCAGGAAAGGCAGTGAGGGGGGCAAAGGCACAGACAGAGGAAAGAATAGCCATGGGGTCGCTGAACGGTATAACACTTTCAACAGATACATATGTGAAAAGAGGAAAGAAAGGGGAGAGATAGGGATGGTTAGAAGGATGGAAGGTGGGGACTGCAAAGAAGAGGGTTTCAGAGCCTGGCAACAGTCCTGACCCATAGCCGCCCCCCAGCTGCAAGTAGATGATGCACCACCCGACCCCCACGTCCACTCCAAATCCAGCCTGCCTGCTCCTGAACCATGCAGAGCTTTACCTCCACCAGATTCAATTGGATTGTTTGGGGGGGTCACAGAGGGCAACCCCATCTTGGGGGGCAAGCCGGAAGGCCATGATCCTGGTAGGTCACGGGGGCCTGCATTGCCAGGAAGCTAGGCAGAAGGATTTCAGGAGGACGAGAGAAGGCACTGGGAAGGCAGAAGACAGCCCTGCCAGAAGGTGGATTGGAACACAAACAGAGCTAAAAAGACAAAGAATGTGGCAGTTGGGGTTCAATGCCAAAAAGTGCAAAATCATGCACCTAGGGCATAGGAACCTGGGAGCTGAGTAAGGGATGGGGAGGTACTGATAAATCTCTATGCGGGAATGGGACCAGTGTGACAATGTAGTTGGTAGGGCTAGTGGGATGCTGGGGTGTATGGGGAGGGGCATCTCCAGTAGGAGAAGGGAGGCGGCATTGCCACTGTAACTCACTTGCTGGTAAGACCCCCCCCCTCCATCTGGAGTACTGTCTCCGGTTGTGGAGGCCGTGCCTCAGGATATAGACAGGGTGGAGACCATCCAGAGGAGGGTAGCGGAAGTGGTGCAGTGGTTGCACAAGACGCCCTATGAGGAGAGACTTGGGGATCTCAACATGTACAGTCATGGCCAAAAATATTGGCGCCCTTGCACTTTTTCAAATAACTCACAATTTCCTCTAAACATAAGTTGAAATTAACAACAGTACAGTATTTGGTCTCCACAATTCTTTATTTCTCTGTTAATGTTACAGAACCTTTGTTTGTGATTCAGAATATAATATATCTTTTTAAATCAGAAAATGAAAAGAAATGGCATTGACAAAATTATTGACACCCTAGACTTAATATTTGGTAGCACAGCCTTTGGTCAAAATAACTGCAATCAACCACTTCCTATAGCCATGGATGAGCTTCCTGCACCTCTCTACTGGCAGTTTGGCCCACTCTTGTTGTGCAAACTGCTCCAGTTCTCCCAGATTTGAAGGGTGCCTTCTCCCAACTGCTGTTTTCAGATCTCTCCACAGGTTTTCAATGGGATTTAGATCTGGACTCATTGCTGGCCACTTCAGAACAGTACAGCGTCTTGTCTTGAACCATTCCTGTGTGCTTTTTGAAGTGTGTTTGGGGTCATTGTCCTGCTGGAAGACCCATGACCTTCGACGGAGACCCAGCTTTCTGAAACCGGGTTCAACACTGAGCTCCAAAATGGCCTGGTAATCTCCAGATTCCATGATGCCATGCACACGTTCAAGGCACCCAGTGCCAGAGGCAGCACAGCAACCCCAAAACACCACTGAAGCTCCTCCATGTTTGACTGTAGGGAAGGTGTTCTTTTCTTTGAAGGCTTCATTTTGTTTTCTGTAAACATAGAGATGATGTGCTTTACCAAAAAAACTCTAATTTGGTCTCATCTGTCCACAGGACATTCTCCCAGAAGGATTTTGGCTTGTTCAGGTGTGTTTTGGCAAACCCCAGTTGGGCTTTCTTATGTCTGTCTCTCAGCAGTGGGGTCCTCCTGGGCCTCCTATCATAGAACCCCCTTTCATTGAGTTGGCGACGGATGGTGTGAGTTGAAACTGTCGTACTTTGTGTCTGAAGGTCACCTTGAATCTGTTTGGCAGTTGATCGAGGTGCTTTCTCCACCATTCGAACAATCCTGCACTGCAATCTTCGATCAAGTTTTCTTCATGGCCACGCCCAGGGAGGTTGGCTACAGTGCCATGGGCCTTAAACATCCTGATAACATTACATACAGGTGGAAACAGGAACGTCAAGGTCTCTGGAGATTGATTTGTAGCCTTGAGATTGTCCATGCTTGGCTACAATCTTCTGTCTGACCTCCTCAGACAATTCTCTGGCTGTCTTTCTTTTCTCCATGCTCATTGCGGTACACACAGTGACACAAAACAGGAGAATGAGTCCTTTTCTCTACTCAAACTGGTTGAATGAGTGATTTTTATATTGCAGGCACCTGCTACTCACCACAGGTGAGTTCAATTCCAAAGTGAAGGAGAATCACCCACTTGAAATCTAATTATTTCTAACTACTTCTAAAAGGTGCCAATAATTTTGTCCGGGCCATTTAAGGATTTCTGTGTGGAATAAGCTAAGACTTAGTAAATCTTTCTGCTTTTTGTGTTTTATTCCACTGCAAACCAAAGAAATACATATGTGGATACCAAAATATTTTTTAATTTCAACAATTTTCTGGAAGGAATGGTGCATTATTAGAAAAAACTGCAAGGGCGCCAATATTTTTGGCCACGACTGTACATCCTGGGAGAGAGAGAGAGAGAGGTGACATAATAGAGACCTACAGGTACCTCACAGGGGTGAACAGGGTGCAGGAGGCGACTCTTTCATGTGAGAAAGAGCACCAGGACCAGGGTGCTTACGATGAAGATGAGGGATGTGAGGAAATACTACTTCACTGAAAGGGTGTCAGATGCCTGGAACAGAGTGCCTGCAGGTGTGGTGGAGACAAAACAGTTGGGGGGCTTCAAGCACACCTGGAATAGACATAAGGGTGTATTAGTAAATGGGCAGGGAGTAGGGAGGGTCGCCAGAGACTAGTCAGGGTTTGCAAAGACAGACTAGGCAGGGAGCATCTGGGCAGACTGGGTGGGCCAAGTGGTCCTTTTCTGCCAACAAACTCTACGTACCTATGATAGAATTTAGTAAAATGACGCCAGAATTAAAGAACAGTTTACTAAAGAACTGCAGTAACATGGTGGCAAACTTTGAGTGGGTGGGATAGGCATAAGGGACTGGTGAGGCTGATGGGAGGGGTTGGAACTAGTATGGGAGTAAGTTAGTCTAAGCTTACATGTAACAATGTTGTTTACATTTTTTGTTACAATTTTAAATCTGGGCATGTGTAAAGTCTGTTTTATCACCCCAGTGTATTGTTTTGTGTTTTTGTTTTGAAGTAGTCTTATTTAGGGCCCCATATTAATGCAGTCTTTTCCTCGCACAATATTCATTTTTAGTGAATTTGCCATTCCAGAGCTCATTGACATCAGCTGAGCTGAAGACTTCAGTGAAGCAGAACACAGTGACATCGGGGGAGATTCAAGAGGGAAGTGAGGAAACTTTATTCTACAGAAAGGGTGGTGGAGCTGTGGAACAATCTGCCATCTGATGTGGTGGGTGCCCAAACTATCAATGGTTTCAAACACAGCTGGGACAGAGTGAAGGGCTTAGTGGTTGCTCAGGGTGATAGCGGTAGGGTGGGGAGCATGGCGGTAGATAATGTGGGTTAGAGCCCTGTGTGGACAATAGGTTCCAGGTTTATGGGCAGTCTAGACGGACCAGTGGTCTTTTATGCTGTCATTGTGTTTCTATGATTGATCCACTATGTTAGACTAGTGATGCCTAGGTAGGAACCAGGCAGACTGAACAGTGAGTCATTTTTTGTCTGTAAACATGTTTATGTACTTGTAGGCAATAAGCCAACAGGTTAGCACCTTTCGGAGCCTCAGCACTGTATTTTTGTTGTACAAATTACACATTTCTTGCAGTTGTATGGTCAAGTTTTTTCTTAAAGTTCCTTTTTTTTTTTTGCTTTAGCTAGTTGAGAAACCACGCATTTATCTACCTTCTGCTTTATTCTTCTCATTCTTTTATCTGGGTTTCGAATTCCCTCTGCCATTTTTCTCACTTTGCTTTATTTTTAACTTTTTTTTCTCCTTTATGCAAAGAGTGGATGTAGTGCCTTCTGGCCATCGTGGTGCTCGGGTAGAGGGATTTACCCCATAGTTTCACCCCATGGTTTCTCTCTCTCTCTGGGGATGTCGGCGCAAGGGCAGCTGTTCAGGCTGTGACGTGGTCATGAACGCCTTGCCATGTGCTCTACAAATTCCTCTACACCCCGCCTGCTGCACTACAGCCAGGGCTTCTTCAGGCAGCAGTGACAGAGCAAGATGTTGCAGCCCACCCTCCCTGGAGCAGGAGAGCATCCACTGCGATACTCAGCCCTCCTCCCACAGCCAGCTCCTCATGTCCCAGGCCCCTTCCCAAACCCAGGTCACCAAAGTCACAAGCAGTAGCACTGTATTATTTGTGCAATTTCTGCTGCCATTTTCTTTTTCATTTCACCCTTTTTGAGGGGAGAGAGAGAGAGACATACAGAAAGTATTATTGTTGTTCAGGTTCAGATCTCGGCTGGGAAAAATAGGTGCATAGTCTGAAGCGTCTCATAGACCCATGTTAATAGTGTGTATTCTCCCCACGTCTTCTGAGAATATAAGAAAATTACCTTTCTGGAGGACAGGAGAGGTCAGACGTAATACACCCATTTTCCAAACGTATGACACTGTTGAAAATGAACCTGCGGATCAAAGTACATTTTCCGAAGGAAAAATATTATTATTATTAAATATGGGAATACAGTAAGGCGGACTCCACAGAGTTGCTTTAAGCTGAAGAACAGTACAACCATCAGAGGGCACAACCTCAAGCTGGAAGGGGAACAAAAGGACGTAGGAAAGTATTTTTCGCAGAGCAGGTGGTTTACAGGTGGAACAATCTACTTAGTGATGTGAGCAATGCTGGAACTATATCAGGGAACAGAACACAGTGGGACAGTTTCACAGGGGTTATTAGGGACGAGAGGGAGGCAGGGAGGACTCTGTAGTGGTAGTGCAGATTCACACTCCTAGTTTTTTTTTATGTCCTTGTTCATCTATGTACCAGATGTATGCTTGACCGCTTCTTCTTACTTCAAAAGTGTGTTATAACACTGGGGTAGTAGTAAGGCAGGGAGCGAGGGGGGCAAAACCTCCATTTGGGCAGTAGGTCATGGGGTAGAGTAGGGTAAAACTGGGTAGACTGGATGGACCAATGGTCTTTTGCTGCTGACATTCTGTATGCTTCTGTGTATTTACCTACCTTCTACTCTGTATTACAGAGGACATTTCCAGGAAAACAGGTTCTGTCACTTGGTTTTCCTCTGCTTTGATTGCTTGCCTACAAGTGAGGACATAATCCTGCTTGTTACACAGCAACATAGTCATTTATAGTCAGAAGGGACTCCAGGTCCATTATGTCTCCCCCCTCACTTGCAGGGGTGAAATAGGTTCTGTGTAAACACAGCATAATCATTTCTTCAGCAAGCATTTGCGATGTCACCGGAGAGGATTATGATGTCACCTGTATACAAACAGCCTAACCAAATGAAGTCTCAATAACAGAGATCCTATTTTTATCATGTGCGAAAATGCCAGCAGATTAGGCTTTGAGGTCTATTGCGTCTGCTCGAGATGCAGCTCACAGTTTGATAACTGCTGCTGCCCCCCCCCCCCACACTTCCATCCCTCCCCTGATTCCCATTCAAAGTCCCCCTGGTCTCTACCCGCCCTACCTGTACCCTGCCCATGTATCTGTCCCATCCCTTCTTAAAACCTCCCACTGATTCCCTTGATACCAGCTCCTCAGGTAGCACATTCCAAGGCATCACCACCCTTTCCACTGAGAATAAATAACACCAAACAGATGAGCAAGCTGATTCCCACATCTTGAGGGTGTTGAGACATCATTGCACATGAGTGCAAAGTTTGTGAACCAATGAGTTTTTTAGTTTGTTTTTAAATTGTTTTGTAATATGTTCGATAACATGTTTTGAAACACTTAACATGTATAGATCAGCACTGTGAGGTCCAGTCCAACAAGAAAAAGTTCAAACTGAACTGTTTGCCACACTGTTTGAATGCCATGCAGAGTTCTTCTTAGTCTTCTTTAAAACGTGTTCTTAACACATGTCGAGAGCAGCTTTTAGAAACCAGTGGAAAAAAAACATGCTAGCCATGTGTTATTATTAAGTAATAAAGCATGTGAGGAAGGCAAGTATATGAAATAAAGTTAATGTGGACTTATTGTATTTTTAAGAAGCATTCCTGAGATGTCGGAAACATAGAAACATAGAATTTGATGGCAGATAAGGACTGCTTGACCCAACCAGTCTGCCCATTCTTTTCCCATTCCTATACTATCTGAGGATCTTCAACCACTCCTCTCCAACATGTCTCTCAGCTAGTCTAATGGCTGCTGCCTACTGTTAATGGTATGTATGGTATTTTCACTTGAGCCCCATAATCCCACGCTGAGGCTGACTGGGGGTTGTTTACATTACAGAGGTGAGATACTTGGCTTCCGGGTAGAGCACAGGCCAGATAAAAAGTGACTACCATTTCCACTGGCTGCGAACGCAGTTGCTCAACTGGCCAGAAGTGTGCTGCTTTGGCCAACTAGATTGTTGGGGTGAGGGGACTGAGGGGGAAAATGGAGAGCACAGAAAAAAAAAAAAAACTGGAAGCAGGAGGGCGTGGGACGCTACAGCATGGACTTTTTGTGTTGGTCTGTGCACCTGAGCTTTGGACCAGTGAAGCTGTAAACAAGCCAGCCTGTCCAGTCTTATCTGCTTGCGGTGAAACTTGCTTTGCATTTCCCAACAAACCACTCCCCCCTCACTCCATTTATGCACATGCATCCATTGTGTTTCTGAGTAATCAGATATCCTTTCAGTTATGTTATGAAACATTCACAAAATGTGTTCATCTTTAGAAACCACTGAAATAAAATATGCTAGCTGTGTTCTGTAATTAAGTAATAAAGTATGAGAGGAAGGCAAGTATACGAAACAAAGTTAAGTAGTGTGGACTTAATGTATTTTTAAGAAGCTGTCCCTGTGTGTCAGAGGCTCTTTAAGCCTGAGTGGCAGGGCAGTGTAACAAAGCAGTAGGTAGGACCAGTGGGATGCTGTGATGCATTGGGAGAAGTGTCTCCAGCAGGAGGAGGAGGAGGGAGGTGGTGTTGCCACTGTATTGCTGGCTGGTGAGAGTCCACCTGGAGTACTGTTTCCAGTTCTGGAGGCTGTACCTCAGAAAGGACATAGGCAGGGTGGAGGCAGTCCAGAGGAGGGCAAATGAAATGGTGCAAGGGTGGCATCAAAAGCCCTGTGAGGAGAGACTGAGGGATCTCAACATGTACACTCTGGAAGAGAGGAGCACAAGAGAGGACATGATAGAGACCTATAAATACCTCACAGGAGTAAACAGGATGCAGGAGCAGAGTCTCTTTCAACTGAGAAAGTGCACCAGGACCAGAGGGCATGTAATGAAGCTGGGAGAAGGACTTCGAGAGGGACGAGAGGAAATACTACTTCACTGAAAGAGTGGTGGACACCTTGAAAAGACTGCCAGTCGAAGTAGTGTAGGCAAAAATTGTAGGTGGCTTCTAGTATGTGTGGGATAGACAGGGGACTATTAGTAAATAGGCAGGGAGGGTTGCTGGAGACAGGTTAAGGTCAACAGAGACAGACTAGGCATAGATCATCTAGGTAGACTGGGTGGGCTAAGTGCTCCTTTTCTAATGGCAAGCTCTGTTTCTGTGTTTCATGTTTACTCTTTCCCGAGGCCATGAGCAATATCGACTCAAGGAGAGTAACGCTTTGGCCAGATCACCTGGTTGGTGCATCCATTTGCTGTGGCACAGTTCTGTCAGGCAGCACTAACCCACCGACTGCCACTTAGGGTTTTCCTAAACTGCAGAATAAATGTTGCAGGCAGTGAGGGAACACTTACATGGCACTGGAGAAAAAAAAAGCTCATAGTATGTTGGCTCCCCATCACCAGAGCAGTCTAACATTCAGGGGGCTGTCCACAAAGCACCTGGTGAGACAGGATATCTGTCATGGATATGTCCTGCCTTGGGGGAAGGAAGGAGGGAGGGTTGCTCATTTCCCTTCACTGCTACCCCCTGGTTTTACTGGAGGGAGGGGGGCTGTGGGGAAAAGAAAACAAGGTACCTTCAAGGTGAAGTCATGTTGGCATGTACCCACTCAGGTCCAGGATGCTAAAAATGAAAGTCTAAAAAAAAATGTATTGGTATATCAGCCTTATTACCTCAGAGCCTGATACCATCAGATCTTGGAAAGTAAGCATGGGGGAGGGGCTGCTGGATGGCCAACAAATAGTGATTCACACTAATGTGCATGCAACCCTGGTTTGCATCTTGAGCCAGGGTCCTACTACTCCAGTAGCTGGGGCTGTGGGGTCACAGTGCTGCCTGAAATACTGCACGTGGTCCCCAGGGATGGGGACTGTGTTCTCCAGTGACTTCTGCTGCTAGATCAAAGGTGTGCAACACATTACTGGCAAAACAAAAAAAGGCAGCTCACCCTTAAACTTCCTAACATATTGCTTAAAGTGCAATCTGTGTATTTCTATTTTATGAACATGCCAGCAGATAAAGGCCTTACAGTCTATCTAGTCTGCAAAACTACTTTTTGCAGATGTGCGTACATGATTCAAACAAGTGCCACAGTACAGCACTACAGACCCCTCCGGTGCTTCGGGGTACACTACCTCTTCTTCAGGGAGGCAGACCTGATGCAATACGCCTTGAGCTGCAGGGTCACAGAAGTCGGAGTGATGCATGTTTAGGGAGGGGAGAGAAGCGCAGTGCACACAGATACCACAGTGTGGGAGCTAGAGGTAGAGAGGGGACAAAAGACTCCTCCCAACTGCCAACTGCCGCAGTGCTGTGCTGTCTACCATCAAGGCTCAGATTCCACCTGACCTAGCTCTCTAAAGTTTCCACTTAAGGTAAGGTGGCACGACCTTGGGGAGGAGTGTGGCATGGTGGGAATGGCATCAGGGTTTTTAAAAAACAACAGCAGCTTAGCAGAGTCAGGCCTGGTTAGTAGATGTTTGAGAGACCTGCAATAAAACCACGTGCTGCAGGAGATTGTGTTCATAGGGGCACTTTCCCCATGGTTATAAGTAACCATACAAATGCCCCAGCGTAGTGTTTAGGGGATATTGTGCTGTTGTGTGGTTCTTTCAGTTGAGATGTTAAACTAAGGTCCAGCTTGCCTGATTAAGTAGATACTGAATATCCCATGGCACTTCTCAAAAAGTACGTGCATTTCCTTGGTGTCCAGTCCAACCCCAATCACTAACCCATTTCCCAACAGTTGGCCAAACCAGAACAATGCTCATGGGAGACTTCAGTCTCTCAAACTGACTGGCAAAATAGTGCAGCAAACAGCTTTAAAAATAAAAGAATCATTAGAACAGTGTGAGATGGCTTCCGCACACAGAGGGTGCACAGTCCAACAAGAGGGAGGCATTATACAACCACATTTTAATTATGAAATGGGTAGAAAGAATGCTGGCTCCTAATTGGCCAAGAGGTACTTTCAGCAGGGCCGTTATCCCAGCACAACAGCCTGGCTAAAAGTAGCTAAAAAAAAAAAGGGGTCTCTATGCACTAAAGTGCAGATTGCCTACGCGCCACTTACCTGAGGTATGTAGGCAATCCTAAGTGGGAATGCCATGCAGTGGGGGTCCAGTGACCCCCAGCAGCATTCACTATTGGTGCACCAGCCAGTTGTGCACCAGATCCCGCAGCTACGTACCACAGGCGGTCTGGGGGGAAATGTCGGGGGGGGTGTCTGCACTGTGTGCCATGTACAATGGCATGTAGTGCCGGGCACAGGATGTGGCTGCAGGAACCCTGCCATATCCAGTGTGTGCCCCATGGATGACACACCTCCAGGTTGCCCCAGCCCAATGGGCAGATTAGGAAGGCTGGGGCGGCCATTCGGGCGAGTGCCCGTACTGTCTGCATTTCCGGACCCATGACTTCCCACGCTCCCCTACTCCTGCAGAGCAGGGGATCCACTCTGGACCTAGGACAGGCATCCGATTGGATACTTGCCTAGGTCCAGTCCACCACACCCACTCACCCCCCACAGTCCTGTGTACCGGGGGGGCAGGGCTGTGGACAAGTGCCCTGCAGGTGCTTGCAGTTGTGAATACCGTGCACCCTGTGCCTGTCCAGGGCCACATAGCTACGTAGGTGATATATGTGCCTGTCACATGTATAACCCGCTCTTTAGTGCAGAGAGCCCAATATGTTTAAAAATGCATCCAATTTACTAAAAAGGACCCATTTCATAATCGTAATATGGCACTCCAGTGGATGTGTTATGGTGGGCTAGTGGACCTTCTTGGGTGGTGGAAGCACTTGGCTTTGCCTTGTGCTTCAACCCCCTTCCCCAAGGTGGGCCATTATCCCACCGTAACACCCCACCCCCCGTCATGCCTTATTGTTTAGATAACCAAGAACATTAGAATGAAGCCTTAGTAGGACTAAGTGACTGCAACAGCATTAAATCTGAAGTAATGCTCAAGAGTGAGTACAAAAACATCTAGGCTGAGGCACCACACTTTGGGAAAGTAGACCAAGACAAAATGAGGATTATAATAGAACTACAACTAGAGGACCTACACAGAGTAAAATGGACAGAAAATAAATTGGTTATTAGTTTACTGGTCATGTTGGAGGGCCTCTTATAGATATGAGTGTTACCTCGCATGTTCTTGGGACAGGAGAACTGTGAACCAAAGGTGAGCATTTCTGGTATCCTAAGAATGCAAGAGGTGACACTCCATAAGAGGCCCTCCAACATGACCAAAAAACTTATTGTAGATCACCCATGTGTTTTTGTAGTTTCTTTCCTAACCAGTTTTGTTTTAGTTTATTTTACCTGTAATTTTTCCTTTTTTGAGAGCTGGGAAGAGCAGGGATTCTATGGGTTGCCGTGGTGATGAGTCAGACGTTCCACGTGTTTGCATCGTTTCTGTATGTGCACTGCTGTGGCCATCTGATGTAAACTGCCTTCATGCATTTATAGTGAGCTGACAGTTTCAAGGACATGTATTAAACATTGGTGCGAGCGTGTCAGGTATCCATGGATGTATAAGGTTTTTGAACTCCATTTTGCCTAGATATGATGTACACAATAAAGTTAATGTAAAAAATCATGTTTTTTAAACATTTTATGTGGAGTTGACAAGCCACTTTTTAGTTCAGTGGTGGCAGGTGAGCTGGTGGCTGGACTAGGAAGTTGCTGTCAGTTATTGATCTGATGATTGCTTTTAGTTTGTATGTCAATTGGGGGAGAGGTTTCACTGCCATTTCCATGGCAACCGTGGAGCTTTTTTTTTTTTAAACAGAATTAGAACGCACTTGGTAGTGGTGCAAATACAATACATCTATCAGGCTGTACATGACACTCTTATGGTTATAAGAGTGCTTCATGCAGGCTGGTCCATCAGCGCAGTGGTAGCACTACCATTTGCAACACCGGTGACCAGGGTTAAGTAGCGACCTCGGGTCATCAAGGGCCAGCCAGGGGGAGGGAATTGGATTTAGCATCCCAAAGGATGCTCTCCTTCCCTAGGGAAGGAGGGTCCCATTAGTCGCTGCCACACTACCCCTTGGATACAGGGACGGTTGTGTCTAACATGACTAAGGATAGGGCGGGGCTGCACTGGCTGCGTGTGACATCACCTTGTGACATGTACACTTGCGACCCTTGCGCATGCAACTCTGAGAGGGCTGGGGAGAAAACCACAAAAAGCACTGAGCCCTGACTGGGAGATGGTGGGCCCCCAACGCCAGTAATGTCTCTCACCTGCCATCAAAATTCAACATCCTGACGAGACACAAGAAGAGTTCAAGAGGTTCCCGCCTCTGTCATCCCCACCTGGGGGGGTAAGCCTTCTCTGTTAGTGCTCCGAAAGTGTGGCATTGCCTTCTGCTAGCACTCAGAAACTTCCATCCCCCCCGAGTTTTCAGCTGGAACTCCGTAAGGTACTTGCCAGTTCTGAACTCTGCTCCTGTGGTGGGTGTACCCACTCACTTGCCTGACCCCCTTAGCTAATGCCCTGGCACTTGTTCCTATCCTGCTCTCCCAGAGCTTTACCGTAATTAATTATTTCCCTCGCACTTACCCTCTATTTGTACAGTGTTGATAATGTCATGTACAAGGGCTCTGATCTGTCCCATCTTTGTCTATGCCACTGCACTGTGTTACATTTGTATAATTCCATGCCTGACTCCTAGCTTCATTTTATTACCTGATCAATGCTTTTGGCTAATTGTACTGCTTATTGTCACCTGATTTATTCTTTGTATTCACTGTTGTTTTCCCACCCATTGTATGTAACCTCCTGGGTCATGCCTGAAAATAGACAGCTTTGCTGTCTAGTTTACCTACCTAGTCAATAAAAATGAAATAAATAAATAAGTAAGCCATGGCTCAATGGGGGAGTAGCTCCTCAGGACTGGCAGATAAGGGGGGACGGCTGGGTGACCTTGAGGGTCTTGAAGGAGTCCTGGCAGAGTGAAGGGGCATAAATAGAAATTACAAAAAAAAAGTGCTTCTCACAATTATGAATATGATACTCTCAGTGGAGAAAGTCACTCCAGTGATTCATAATAGAATAAAGAAAGCAATATCAGAGGCCATTCAGTTTTATGTGAGGTGTGTAATAAAGGCCAAAAAGCATAAGAAACCATTATGGTCCAACCATCAGGTACAGTGAGGGAGTATGAAAAGGACTCAGGTGAGATTAAGAGGGCCCAACATGCAAGGAGAAACTGGTTATTAGTAAGGAGGCCTTACAGAGGGCTAAAACAGACACCCAACGAAAGATAGCAGTGGGAGTCGACAAGGATGTCAAGAAAAATTATCTTCAAATACATACAAAAAAATGGAACATCTAAGGAGATCACTGAAAGCAAAAAAGGGATGAGTTAAATTTGAGGACGACGTGGATAAAACCAACATGCTGAATGACTCATCTCAGTGTACATAGTTGAAGGGATAGTTAAATACCTGAAAGCAAAAATAAATACTGTACCAAGGTAAAGAGGACAATAGATTAGTCATCAGAAACATTTCAGAGGCTTGGATCTTAAAAAGACTTCAAAAGCAGAAAGCCCAGCAAGCAACAATCAGAAACTGCTTGGGCGACACTCTTGAACAGACACAACTTTTCAAATATCTAGGAGTGACCTGAGCTAGTACTCTATCCTGCACCAGTCACATTGACAATGTCGACAACGCTGTGAACCTCCGTATCGGTCTACTGTTCAAACATAAACACTATCTGATACAGAACCTCTCAATCTGGCAATCCAAAACTCTGCAGTCTCCATCATCGACTATGGGCTTGTGATCTATGGATCTGCCACTGACACAGCCCTACGTCATATCACTATAGCACTTAAGGCCTACCGACTCCTTACAGGGGCTACACGCCTCTCACATACCTGTGACATCTATGCACAGGCAAACTGGCTCCAGCTAAAGGGCAGAGTCTCCTATCAAACCTGCCTATTAGCAAAGAAAGTCTCTCTTGGTCTTATGCCCCGAGGGGTTCAGAGGATCCTCAGTCCTTACTGTAACTCCTGTTGAACAAGAAGTAATGAAAACCTCACTTTCCTAGTGACTCGTTGTCATACTTCCCAAGGTCAGCAGTCATTTGTAGTCAAAGCCCCTAAGTGGTTTAACTCGCTTCATTGTGATGTCGCCAACACAGCTACACTAGGCCCCTTCAAGTGTAAACTTCGGCAACTCCTTGTGGCTAGTGCCACCTGTGACTTTTAAAATTAAATGTGGTAAAACCTGCTCCTCAGCCAACATTTTTTCTACAACCTTTCCTCTCCTTACCTACTCCCCACCTCAAACTTCCTACATCCACCCCCTCATTTTTCTTATACCTTATATTGCACCATCCCCTGCTATTTTCAGCCCACTTCCCCAACTCCCTCTCCCTGCCCTACCTCATCCTCTTCAACACTTCCGCTACTCTGTTTTCCTTCCCACTTACACCATACTCCCCTACCCCCCCTTCCTCCCCCCTTCACTCTCTACTCACCCCTTCCCACAACTTAATCCCACCACCCAGTATCTCTTTCTTCTACCTTGACAGTGCCTCTGGGCTGCACTTTCTCTTAATGCACAGTAAAGGTTGTTCTAGCTGATTAATCACTAGCACAGGCATACATTATACAATGCCTGTCCCAGTTTGTTTTGTATCATTTTTACGTTCGCTTGCGCGCATGCGCAAGGAACGTCTTGGGAGAATGGGACACTTTGGGGGTGTGCCTCTCCTGAGCAATCCCCTGCTTCCTTGAGCGGGCGTGGCAGTCCTGCACCAATCCGCACCGGTGCTGTGTATGACAGCGGTGGTCTTCTCTTCAAAGAAAACCACCGCTGTGTGCTTGCACCACGTCACCCCCCCCAAATCTTTGCTGCCACGCTGGGAGCCCACCCCAGCGTGGCGAACGTCACGTTGTCTGCCGGCGGGGCTGTCCAATCCCTGTCGGCTCCACGGCCCTCAGCCATCCTTCTGCCAGCTGGGCCACCCCAGCGTGCAAAGCTCCCACATCGTCTGCCGATGGGGGTGCCCAATCCCCTGTCGGCTCCACGGCCCCCAGCCATCCTTCTGCCACGCTGAAGCCTACCCCTAGCGTGGCAAGCGTCCGCGTCATCAAAGTACAAAAAAAAAAAATTTAATTAAAACGGTCCCACATAGTCTCCACCCTCCCACAACCCGCACCCACCCACTCGCACCTGCCTCCCCACACCTCCCCTCACCCCATACTTACCTCCGGAGCTCGGCGCGACGATCATCGCTGGACCAGGAACACGTCTGCACTCTTCAAAGCCGACCGCGAACTGAGGAAATGCCGGTAAGCTGTATAATGGGCTAGATGTTTTTTCAACTTTGTTGCATATCTCAGGCATTTTTTGGAATTTTTGCACCAAATTTTCAACATGGGGTTTTTGGGACCCCTTCTCATGAATTCTGTCACTGTCATGGCGTTATTCGGGCCCGAAGGGTGATTTCGCAGTCACTGCGCGAAATCACCTTTTGGGCCCAGTTAATGAAACGACAGTGCCAGCGTTCATAAGTTGGGCTCTCAAAAAGCCTATTTTGAAAATTTGGTGGAAAAATTCTAAAATGACAGGTTTTATGGGATGCTATGCTATGCAGTTCCTACGCAGGCTCAAGTTCGCAATTTTCAATATTTTCATCCAGATTTTCAACATTGCCATTTTACCACACCTTCTTATGAGTAATACAGCTGTCATTTTCACATCCTGCCCAAAATGTGTTTCCGCCCATGTAGCGCACAATGGCGCAGTCGGTGTGCGAACTCAATGTATGGGACACATTAAGAAAATCACAGTGACACTGTTCATGAGCAGAGGTCTTAAAATGGCTATGTTGAAAATTTGGTGAAAAAATTCCTAAGAATGACTGTTTTACGGCGTGCGTTACTTGGTTCTACACGCATGCTTGTAAGTTTGCGAATTTTCAATATTTTCACTCCAGATTTTCAACATTGCCATTTTACCACACCTCCTTATGAGCAGTATAGCTGACATTTTTCATATCCTGCCCAAAACGTGTTTCCACCCGTGTAGCGCACAATGGCGCAGTCGGTGTGCGAAATCAATGTATGGGACATATTAAGAAAATCACAGTGACACTGTTCATTAGTGGAAGTCTTAAAATGGCTATGTCAAAAATTTGGTGAAAAAATTCCTAAAAGTGACTTTTATGACCGTGCGTTGCGCAGTTCCTACACATGCTTGTAAGTTTGCGAATTTTCAGTATTTTCACTCCACATTTTCAACATTGCCATTTTACCACATCTCCTTATGAGCAGTATAGCTGTCATTTTTCACATCCTGCCCAAAACGTGTTTCCACCCATGTAGCGCATAAATGGCGCAGTCGTGTCGAAATCAATGTATGGGACACATTAAGAAAATCACAGTGACACTGTTCATTGTGGAAGTCTTAAAATGGCTATGTCAAATTTGGTGAAAAAATTCCTAAAAATGACTGTTTTACGAGCGTGCGTTGCGCAGTTCCTACACATGCTTGTAAGTTTGCGAATTTTTAATATTTTCACTCCAGATTTTCAACATTGCCATTTTACCACACCTCCTTATGAGCAGTATAGCTGTCATTTTTCACATCCTGCCCAAAACGTGTTTCCACCCATGTAACGCACAATGAATGGCGCAGTTGGTGTGCGAAATCAATGTATGGGACACATTAAGAAAATCACAGTGACACTGTTCATTAGCGGAAGTCTTAAAATGGCTGTGTTGAAAATTTGATGAAAAATTCCTAAAAATGACTGTTTTACGAGCATGCGTTGCGAAGTTCCTTCGCATGCTCGTAGGTTTGCAAATTTTCAATATTTCCACTCCAGATTTTCAACATTGCCATTTTACCACACCTCCTTATGAGCAGTACAGCTGTCATTTTTCACATCCTGCCCAAAACGTGTTTCCGCCCATGTAGCGCACAATGGTGCAGTCGGTGTGCGAACTCAATGTATGGGACACATTAAGAAAATCACAGTGACATTGTTCATGGGCAGAGATCTTAAAATGGCTATGTTGAAAAATTGATGGAATCTAAAATGACTGTTTCTGATGGATTGCGCAGTTCCTACATGCATAAAGTTCATGAATTTTCAGTATTTGCACTCCAATGAGTTCCAAATACCTAAACAACACATAGAAGCAAGCAACATTCGGCATTGACAAATGCTTGTACTTCTTTGTCACTGATTTTTTTAAGCCATGTCCAAGTGCCAAATACCACTGCAAATACCTGCAAGCGAACGTTCGGCATTGACAAATGCTTGTTATTTTTTCTGCTTACCTTCTGTAATTTATCTTCATATGTCCTCCCATCACAGTTTGTATTGTACCTATATATGTACCATGATGTGGAACCTATGTAAAAGACCTCCTAGCTCAAAGGTGTTAATCCGAGATTTAAATAAATAAATAAAAAAGAGTTGCAAGCTTACGATGTGTGGTGAGACTGAGGGTGACTTAGCTTATACTTACCACGATCATTATTTATGACTGCCTTGGCATCCTTGGGATGCCTGGTTTTATTGCTGCTTACCTGCAGCTCATACTGTTCTCTGCCACCTCTAGCTTCCTGCAGCTCCTGCCATTTTTGTTAAAGAAACATACAGAGAAACATAGAAGATGCTGGCAGGAAAGGACTGGTAGGTTCATCTAGTTTGCCCTGTTTTTGTTTTTTATTTTATTTATGATTTTCTCTTAATGCAAAAATATACATTATCTCATGTAAGGCATTAGTCATAGTAGATAACAGGTAGGTAACAGGAAACCCCATCATACCTTCTCACACTTTTGGTAGGTATCTGTAAAAGGTAGCCATACAGTCATGTACAATAGGAAATGAAGGATAAGTATAGCATAAGAGTCCAAAATTCAAGGAAATGCCAGCCTCCTCAGTGGCTGTGGTCATAGAAAAAAGGGGAGAATACAGAGGGATTAAACATAGTCTTCTCATTCTGCTGATTAACCAATAAAAAACATACTTTATAGAGAAACTACAGCCTTTAACAAGTGCATCTCTCATCAACTTGTTTTTCCAAGCATTAGAACACCTGAACAATTGAAAGGAAAAAAAAACATTGCTCCGCACTCAATATGTCAGCGGTAAACACTGAAATATTGCTGCACTTCCCCATTTCCTATCGTTGTTAGCTGTGGTGTTATTTAAACTTTAGTCAATGCTGGGAAGGTAGGCAGACACTGTTGTGAGAAGGGTCTTGTGTATCACCTAGAGTACCTGACCATGCAGCTGGTGCCATTGTAGACATGCAAAACGTAAAGACTATCCCACTTAGTACTTTCATCCCCACCCTTTACAAAAAGTTTCAAAAAGCAACCCACGCAGTTTAACTCATGTTTTTATACATTATTAATAGTGACATAGACGTTCGTGCTAGAGTTTGTTGGTTAATCTCATTTTACCAAAGGTACAATCAATAGTCTCACAAACAGATATTGGTCAGAAAGTCTCCAAGCAGACTTATTCCTTAACTCGCTCATCTTACAAGTACTCTTTAGCTCTAGGGTCTGACTTTGTGACTCTTTTGGCTGCAAATCCGGCCTCACTTTGTTCAAGCCAATGACCAGTGTCTCTGGGGTCGGAGTACTGCCAAGTCTTTCCCACATGTGCTGTGCGGAGGTGTGCTGGAAATTGAAATGAATGAATCACTCCTAAAGCCCAAAGACATTGGTGAACTGAGTCAGATTACTCACGGCAAGCACGGGTCTGGAAGGAGAGGTCAGGATATATTTTTACATGAGCCCCTTCTACGGTCATCGGGTAAGCCACCCGGGCTACTGACAGTATCAGGTCCCATATTCCAACTCCGGAGGTCCGAAGGAGCACAGTGCGTGGCTGATCAGTGTTCTGCTGTGCGACTCGGGGGTTCACTCTGTATGCTCTTTGGAAAGCACGTCTGTCTAAGTCCTCCGGGAGCTGCAAAGTATTTGTAATCCATAGGGTGATACAATACAGTAAATTGGGTCCCTCAATCCCTTCCAGAACACCAATCAAGATCAAATTTCCTGCTCAGATCTCCTTTTCCAGGGTCTTCATAGTAGAGGTCATACGTTTATCTGAGTTTGCACCCTGGGCTGTAAGTTCTTTAAGTTGTTTATCATGAGCTTCCAAATGGTTAAGGGTTTGTTCCATTTTTCAGTCCATGGCCTGCATGGACTCCAAGAGGGTTTGCCGGGGAGGCTCCGAGGAGGCCACCAGGCTGCTGGCTCCAGCATTACCCGATGCTTCCATGGCCCTACTCTGCTACTGTGTCATTTGTTTTGGAACAGTCTGCTGAAGATTCCTCTGGTGACCCATTCTTCTTTTTAATATCTGCTTGATTCCAAGAATTTAAGGAAATCAAATTTGTAAGTGATAGTCTTAAAGTGTCAAGATTTTTGTAGTTATAAAATAACAAGTTTTTGTGGATGCAAAGCATGTCCTGCCAGGAAGATGGCTCTCTAGCCCCCGTTTTCACTGCTTAACACTACCTGGACTCATTTATGAACATCCGAACTCACAAGAAGCCAGCAGAATAATGCCATTAGATCTAGCTAGTCTGCTTGTATTGCAGGGTCCTCAGTTTAGGCTACTGATCCTGCCCTCCTCTCCAATCCACCTTTCCCTCTGTTTGCCCACCCTTGACCCTTATTTCCCCCTTAACTCTGTCCCAGCCTCTCTTGAATCTGCCCACTATCTTCACCTCCTCAGAAAGGCCATTCCAGCTCACCACCACCCCCTCCATGAAGAAGTGCCTCCTAACCTCCCTCCCCAACTTGAGTCTGTATCCCCTTGTGTTTCAGTTCCTACTGAGCTTGAAGAGACCCTCCTTGTTCACCCTGTTTATTCCTTTCAAATACTTGAAGGCCTCAATCTCTTCTCCACAGAGTACATGTTCAGGGCCTCCAACTTCTCATATGTCCTACCTGCTGGCTTATGATCATCTTCATTGCCCTCCATTGGGCCGTCTCCAGCAGGCTGACATGGATCCATGCAAAAAAAAAAAAAAAAGGTGTAAGTCCTTTTTAAGGTATGGGCACCAGTACTGTACACTGTAGTCCTGATGCAACATCACTAATGTCCTGTACAAGGGTAATATTGTCTCCTGTCTGCTGCTGATCCCTCTGGCGTTGCAGGCTGACATTTTAGTTGCCTTTGCTGCTTCTTTCCTACATTTTGTGGAGTGCTTCAGGTCACTAGTGATCATCACTCCTAGATCCTTCTCCTCCTCTGATGCAGTTACCCTCCTCCTCCTCCTCTGGTGAGGGTGGATTCAGTCCTCAACTGCAATACTGTCCCCTGGGTGACCAGTGGTGGTAGTGCGATGGGAGAACTGGGGGCGGTGAGGACATTGTTGACATCAGCATTCAGTCATGCACATAGTGTGTACAGGTGCCCCTTGACATTCTGGCCTGTGATATCTCTTGGGGCTTGAAGAAAAATGGCCCCTGTGATGACGAACCCAGGTATATCCAGGACCCCACCTCACCAGCATGGTACTGCCTGATGAAAGAAAGAGTTTGGGGTAAATTCCCCCACACCAACCCTGCCTGCGGTGCATAACCGTGACTTTATGGTGGCCATGACTGGGGGAGGCAGGGTGATCGGAGGGTGCCTGGAGGTCCTGGGCACTGGAGAGAAGGGGGCATAAACAGAAAGTTGAAAACAAAGTCTTCCCAGAGTTGTGCCTGGATGGCGATTTTGCAGTTACTTAACAGTAGCTCCACCAGCTTGGATACATCATGACTGTGTCTCTTCTCTCCTTACGAGATAGAGGTGCCCCATATATTCTGTTCAATGCTGTTTGGGGCTTTTCTTCCCTAAGGTAGCTTTGGTGAAAGAGGACCTTGTCCCTGCAGCGCCTCTAGGGGTGGGATTCTCATTAAGAGGGGTCCTGTGTCTTCATGGCACCTCAAAACAGTGGTAGTTCCTGTAGCAGGGACAGAGAGGATGTACACCATATTTTACTTGCACAACCACTCAAACATCTTACCATAGAACTGTACTTCTTCCTTCAACGACTTTACAAATGTACTTCATTCCTAACACCAAAGTCACTAATCAGTCATCCTACCAATCAAATCAGCTGTGTTGCTTAACATTCCTATGTTGCATAGCCATTTCTCCATGAGTCAGTCGACACCCCAGTGAACTGCAGGTTTGCCATGAGGAGTGTAACTCCCACTGTTGCTGCCAAGGCAATTGTCTCACTGAAAATTTTCTGGTTTTTTTCTGTTGTTTTTTTTTTTTTTTGGTGTAACCCCCATACAAATGGGGGTTCCCAAAAGTCTTCCTTGGGTGTGCCTAAATGCCCACTGCCAGGCTGGTATCCTGTGTCTTTGCATTTTAGAAGTGTTTGTATGAAAGTGCTTTAATGCCTCTGTGCTCTGTCTCTTTAAGAGCTGCCTGTAATGTTGTGCTTATTTAATCTGGGAGGGGGCTGAGTGTTTGTAGGCTCGAGTCCCGCCTGGGCTGCCAGATAATCGCTCCGTTCTGCCATTGCTAGTTGCTAGTTGTGCAGAGGGAGCTTTGTTGGAAGCTGTACTTGTTTGCTGATTATCTATTAGAATAGTAATGCTGTTGTAGTTTGTCTAACCTGCCTTCTTTGCAGCATGGACAGTTCTGTTTATCGCCATCATCTTGGTCCTGGACTACCAGAATGGGCCAATCAGTACCTTTGGGGACCCTAAAATGGAGTTTGTCCCCAGGAGTCTTGTGGGAGTGAATTTCTGTAGGAATTGTAGTTTTGAGACTTTGGCGCCTAAATGCACCTGGAGGGGGAGCCCTTACTTTGACAAACTGATGGATCAACCAACCAGAACCTTTTGGACCAAAGGGAAATTCCCAAGCTGCCTGCTGCAGTCGCTCAGTCTGGAGTTAAGAGTTTGGAGAGTAAATAGCTCGAGTGATTCGAGCAGCAGCTCCTGCATAGTTTGCGCGGGAGATTGGTGGAAAGGCTGAGCTTGACCTGTCTGCCTGCTGTCCCTCGAGAGGGAATCCTTTGAAAGGCTTAGCAATCGGACTGTATCTGAATTGGAGTGTGATAAAGCCACTGAAGAGTGACCAGATTTAAATCTGAAGAAGACTGAAGATTTGTTGTATGCGATCGGCCTGTCAGGACATCCATTTACCACAGAATTCCTGGTTTTGCTCAGAGACACTGATATTGCGGCCGGACTGCCATCCGCATTGTGGTATGGTGATTGCTTTACTATAAATGTGCTGTGTGCTGTTAGTGGGTTGTAAATGGTTTCCCACTGTGTAAATGTGCCACGCTGGCTGGAAGCTGCATTCTGCACTACCAGACCCAGCCAGCTACTTCAGGCACAGAAACCATCGTCGACGAGAGACTCACCGGGGGATCAGCCCCCTGCTCAACCATCTCGAACAGGAATGACACCTCGGTGATTTATGTGGGCTCTGCTTCTCCTGGTGAACCAGTCATCAACCTGCGGTCTCCATTTCGTCTAGCGTGTGTCTCATATTGAGTAGCGTGAGTAACAATCAGGGTAGCTCCCTGCAACAACAGCTAAATCTCCAGTGCTATCATCTGATTGCATTGTTGTTTTTCTTTTCATGAACTGAGCCTTCAGGCTCTGGATTACAAATTGTGTGTGGTTTTGCATGCCTTTTCTTTTCATCACAGGGCCACAACCAGCTGTGATGCCGGCCTACCCCGGGCAACGTTCCAGGCTAGCCCACCTTACTTCCAACTGGGTACCCTGAGGGTGTGACTGTGTAGGGACTAAAAGTGCATGCATAATTGCCTGACTAGATCAGTTTTTGAATCAATCAACCTGATTACGCCCCTCCCTTGTTCAAGTCCCCTGAATAAATCAGATCTAACTCTTTTTGTATTTAATCTGACTGTGGTTCCAGTTTGTACCTAAAGCACTGTACTGTTGTTATTTGCTGTGCCTAACCTGGTTTTACAGGGGGTTTCCAGGGTCGAACTGGTGGAACCAGCCCTTGTGGTAAATACAAACAGTGTGGGAATCTGTATGCTGAATAGGGGCTACTGTGAAAGTGTTTGTTGCATATTGTCTAGGCCACTAGAGGGGAGAGAGGGGAATTACAGTGTCCCAGAGGGCTGTACCTAGGTTAGCTTTGTTACTAACAACCCTGTCCTCTATGTGGATGCACCCATTTCAGTACCCAGGCCCCTTAACCTGCAACTAGCCACTCAGGCAGGGGTAGTAGCCCTTGGGATAGCGCCACCTAGGGGTTACATTGGTACACGCAGTGACTCAGGACAGGTGCAGACAGCTGTGTGACAGTATTACCAGCAAAGTAGAGCAGTGGCCAGGAAAGAGTTAAATCAGCCCAGAGCCAATAATTTTTTTTCCAACAGCCTCTGCCAGACCTGTTACTGAGGGTGAGGGCCAGGGCTGGGGGTATGCCACACACACAGCACACTCACTGCTATTAGCCCACCAGTGCAGTTTCAGTCTCAGTCCCAGGCCAGTGATCTTGGTTATATTTGCGATACCAGGTCCGAGTGCAGTGGTGGCATTAAGTGCAGAGATTATGCAGGCAAGCAGCAGCATTCAGGTTCGGATAGCCAAGACTCGAACATGCCAGTCTGACTTAGGGAGGGTCTTTGATGGGGATGGGTGTTGAGTGAGACGCCTGGTCAAGTTGTCCAACTGTCCATCATGCTGCAAGAAATCAATGGCTTTGTGTGGCTGAACGGAAGGACCTGGTCACCTGGCATATTATTTTAGGGACTGGAACACTGATGACTGTGAAGGGACCAAGGAGTCAGATGGATGAGAAGGAAATAACATCACATTTTAAGATGATGGACACTATATAGCTTGAAGTTGTGATGGTGAGGCAGGGAAATGTTGTAATGGGTGCAGGGCGTACTGATTAATACAGCTGCCATAAGCCACAAGGGATGATGGGACTGTCATTTGGCACTCATGACTTGATTGTAGCTGCAGCAGAAGTTTCCAGTTTTAACTTGTCAGAGAAATCCACTAACCAAGACCTAGCCTTTAATCCTCAGTGTCGAGTTAGTGTTCTCTGTGATTACTAGGAAAAAGATAGACATAAGGGGGCACTAGGCCCATCGAGCATGTTCTTCCCACACAAGTGGGCTAATTAAGCCAGCAATTGTTTAGAGTAATAGAGCCTGTCTAAAGTGTTCTTGAAGTTGTTTAAACAGTTAATATCCGCAACATGCTGTGGAAGTTTATTCCATGCCTTAATGGCACTAATGGTGTAAAAACTTGTTGCGGGATCTTAGATTACTTCTGGCAATACTATATTTTAACCCACATTCAGCCATAAGATCTTGGGACTGCAGTAGCTTAAAAAGAAACAGCAGATCGCCTCCGTCTCCGAGCTTCAAGAGAATGGAGACCAGTTTCTAGTAGTCGGTCATTATAGCTTTTGTTTTTAAGCCTAGGTACAATCTTGATTAGTGACCTCTGTATTCCCTCAACTATTTTAGTGTCCTTAACCAGCGAAGGTGACCACACCTGGGACCCATAGTCTAAAATAGGATGTACATAACTTTTATAGATCGGTATGATGTGTTCATTCTTCATTTTTTACTAACTTATTGTCGATTAGGTACCTAGGCTTGCACCTGGAAAAGAGCTCAGGTTCATTGTGCCCATCCTTTCTACTGAAGGTTTAAATAAAGTGCAAAATAGTCATGGGTGGCTGATTGTTATGGTGGGGGTAGGTGGGATGCATTGGTTTTGTGAGGGGCTGCTGAGTTGGTAGGAGTGATGGATTCTTTTTTTTCTTTGTTTAAAAAAGGGGGCACCGGTATCTGCTCGTTCAACTCGGCTCCATGCTCCGCCCTGAGGGGCAAGCCAGGAAGGCAATGCCGGTGGGTGACCCCTGCCAGTAACCTTGTACCAGCATCATGGGTCCATGTCCATGCAGAGGAGCTGTCCTGGGGGTAAGCCAGGAGGAACGTTGAGGAGGTAAGTCCTGGGGGTGAAGTGGGGGACTGGAACAGAGCGGGGGCTGAGCTTGCTGCGGTACATGCTAAAAACGTACTAAATAAAAAGGGAGCTTGACTTCTGGTTCCGCTTTCTACCGATGTAGACACAGCTCACCTTGGCTCCTGCCCTCAGTGCAAAGAATTGCTAACAATCTGCTTTTGTGACCCTACAAAAAAGACTCCTTGACAGCGGAAAGGCAAGATCTTCCAAGAATCAATCAACACCATTCATTCCCACTTAGGGGTCTAAGCCAGAGGCACCAGAACCCTGTGGGAACAAAAGTCTTGCAGCTGGGAGAAACTGATGTTGGCCTGGCGACACATACATATGGCAGGCAGCACTGACATCACTCATGTAAGTTAGCAATAATTGGTGCGGCCCCTTCCTTCCTCAGTTCTGTTTTTCCCGCTACAGAAGGGGCACTGTGGCAACAACAGAGTCGGCTTCATCATCATTAGTACCCCAGTCATCACTGTTTCCTCACTCCTTTTCATGCCAAACCAACACTGTTATTGCTGCATCAGCTTCATGTGTTTTTTGGTTTTTTTTATTTTCTTTTTGTATGCCCCCTCTCTCACCACCACACTCCTGCTCCTTCTGGAGTCTCCATCGGCCTGGTCCATCCCCGCTCCTACTAGCCGACATCCAGTGCAGTCCATCCCCCCCACGGAGCCTTGGTTCTACCCCCCAGGCAGGTGAGGGGTGGGGCCCTCCCAGCGTGACTTAGTTTTTGTCAGGGGATGCTGGTACTGGCATCAGTAGGGGCATTGGGATCGTGTTGAGACTCCGATCTACCAGGAGTCTGGTGGGGTATTTCTTGGTTTTCTTCCCTGCCCTCAGCATGTCGCACGCTTGGGGAGCCCTAGGGGCGGAGCACGTCATGATGTGCCTGACACTCCGGCTCCCGGCAGACGTCCTTCCCTCCCTGCTATGTGCAGTCTCGCTGTACCTCCACCTGTGGTCACCCAGGTGGCGGTGTTGCAGCAGGACTTGCATCCCCACCCACCCCCCTGGAGGAGGAGAGCAACCGTTGGGCACTCAATCCTCCTCCCCCAGTAACCTCCAGCTCGGGTCCGTTCAGAACCAAAGTCGCTGGCGCCGTAGCCGAATCCAACCGCTGCATCAAGGGCCGGCCTCATATGTTTTTTTGCATCAGATTAGGGTTTTTCTCTCATTTTCTTATTTTCTGCTAATATGATGCAGAGTTCGAAAAAAGGGACTAAAAAAGCAGGCTGCAGCCCCCTTATGCATCCATGCCCCTGTGGGGGCCCTATGGCAGCATTGGACTGGCACTGTGAATGTCACTCCTGCCTTGGCCCAGATCGCAATATGGACCAGTGCGATGCATACTTCTCCATGGACAAATGCGTCCTTGAGTTCCCTGTGCTGAAGTGATGTCATTCACCCCTTACCTTCGGAAGGAAACCTTGCACCCATGATGCCAAGGTTGGATGTTTGGGCCTTTTCCCAGTATCTCACTGTACTGTGGAACTATATGGTCCTCCCCAACCTCGCCTCACTGAGGTGTCAGAGGCCCTGGTGGGTGGTTCTGGTGGACAGCTAGTTCCTTCTCAGCAGCTGGCTGCACACTCCACAGTCCATCTGTCCTGGATAGCAGACATCCCCAGTGGTGAGGCCAAAGCTATATGTTCAGTCTACACTGATGGGTACCTCATTGTCGTGGCCTGGTTCCACCCTAGCTCCTAGTGCCATTCGCAGTGCAGGTGAGCAGGGCTATGCCAGTCGTGAGCCCAGGTTCCCTTCTGGCACTGTTTGCTGTATCAGGAGAGGGAATGGCACCAGAATGACCCCTGGTCAAGTGGTTGCAGTGTCACTCCCCCCCCCCGAGGGCCCTCAAGGCCTTGAGGAAGAAGGTGGCACTGCCCTTGACGATGGGGATGGTGATGATGGTGCCTTCCCTGGATCCAGCTCCAAGCACAATGCCAGTGATGGTGTTGCCCTTGGGCCTGTCTATAGTTCTGTTGTTAGTGGCGGTGCTGGGATCCAGTCTGGTGCCACCTGCAGTGCCAGTTTGGGTCCTGGTGCTGCTCACTGTGCCAGGTTGATTCTTGGTGCTGCTCATGGTACTGAGGATGGATCTGGAGGTGGTACTGATTCTAGTGTTCCTGGTTACGGGGACAGCACCAGCCATGGTGAGGGGTTGGAACCTGTTTTGTGAATTCAGTATTTCCCAGGGTTCTCTTTCACTTCTTGGTCATGAGGGGTTCCTCTCCAAGTGGCTGGTACCCTTCAGTGTTCTAATGGTGTAGGGAGGACCTCTGCCTTGTTGAGCAATGCAGTGTCCAAACTCAGTTGCTTGTATCAATGTTATTTTTTTCATTATTTTTTCATAATGAATCTTGAATCTTTAAGTGCCCCCATACATTCAGTTCTTTATGTTAACATTTCTGGACTTATATGTCCCTTCATCAGAACTTGGGGGCTGAAAGAATAAATAAACAAAGCTACAATTATCAGGTTCATTTTACACTGATTATTGGTAAAAAGTATATGTAATAAAATGCTGTGTCTGAATGCGGGGGGGCATACCTGCTTATTCAAAATGTTCTCACTTGTTCCACTAAATATTTCAATCTCTGTGACAAATTACATATTTCTGTAAACATGAATAAAATTCATTCAGTATTCAGAAAATTCATTGTTATAGCCTTGTCACACTTGACTCAATTCTCTCACTTAGCTTAATTTTTTCAATTAGTGGGGTTGGGGGTCTAGGGAAACTGTTTAAAAGCTTGACAGCTATTTTGCTCTGATTAATATCTCTGTTTTAATGTTTCATATGACATCACTTATCAGGTTATAACAACTTGCTTCGCGTCTTGTTTATATTGTTTCAACACATTCCAAGATTCTGTGAATTAGATAGATTTATATTTTAAAATCCTGTTCTCATGTTTATTTTTTTACAAGCTGTAGGTCTCAAATAGTTGAAACTAATATGAGTTATCTACATTATACTCTAAGCACCCGCCCGCTATGGTTTCCATGTTGCTCTGTTTTTGCTGGTTAAGCTGTACGTGAGCAAGTAAGAATGCCGTCCGCTTGCTCACTTGTTGCTTCACTGTGCAACTAGAAGAGGCTCTTCTTGTACTTTGTTTTATCAGTTTCTGTATAAAAAATATGGTGTGACCTAAAAAGAATTTATGTTTACAGAAGTTAAAGATAGCACAAAATCACAATAAAACATGAAACCAAGAAGAACTTAATCCTTAATGTATCTTTTGATGTTAAAATAGGGGTAAACGAGTAGATACAGATTTGACAGCTGGATCCTTTTGTCTCCCTGTACCAATGTGTTCGTTCCCCTGTTTTCCTCTCACAAAAATAACAAATGCTCCTTTTTTTACAGGATTTTGTCTTCTACAACTGATCTTTTTGCCACACAGAGTGAGTGCAAACACGTGTAGAAGAGGGACCACTCCGCTCCTTCACGGAACAAACATGGTTCTTCATTGACCGAGCCACAGGAGACCATCACTGCGGTGACATCATCCTGCCATTCCTGTAGCACAATATCTGTGGCTCGGCCTCTTCTAGCTGCACAGTGAAGCAGCAAGTGAGAACGCGGATGGCGTCTCGAGTAATGGCGTCAGGCACTGGATAGAAAACAGTTAAAATAAATGTGAAAGAGCTGGCCTGGTGGTGCTGAGGGTTGAGGCGCTGGATGCCACACCTTGCACAACACCAGCAACCCATGTTTGGGAGCAAGCGTGGACGCCAGGTGTTGGCAGGGGAGGAGAAGGATTGAGCATCCCAAGTACAGCTCTCCTTCTCCGGGGGGGGTAACCAGATGTCGGTGCATGCCTGGCTGGTAGCAGTGGCTGGGGACTGGCACAATGATGCTGCAGGAATTGGGCAGAGGTGGGGCAGACGCCTGATGGGGTGTGCGCACGGAAGCATGTGCAGCACTATCGCTGGCGTCCTTGCATGCTTTGCCCCTTGGGGACCAATCAAGAACAGAGAAGAGTAGGCTGGCCCGGTGGCACTTAAGGTTGAGGCACTGGATGCCAAACCTCGCGCTACACTGTTGACTCGAGTTCGGAAGAGAGAGCTTGGGTGCCGGGGGTCAGCAGGGATGGGGCGCGCCTTGTGTCAGAGTGCACCACGCTGGGGCGCCAGGACACGGGAAAAAGCCTGGCTCTGCAGGGTGGGGCGGCGGCACCTGACCCCATACCCACTGCCGGATCCACTTGGCCTTACCATCCAGTTCCTCCAACCGGGCCCACACCTGCAGCCAGAGTCTAATCGTTAAGAGCTCCCAAAGAGGTGGGGCGGCCCCACCCCAGAGGGGTTAAGCTGGGGGTGCTGGCTGTGGGGAAGGGGGGAGAGAGGAGGCTCAGGATCGAGGGGACCTCAGGTGGGCAGAAACAGGCCGGAGTGAAAGAGAGTTGGAAAAAAAAAAAAGAACACAGAAAAGGGTCCTGGTTGAGCAGCATGAGCTTCCGTCCTCCACAGGCACCGACCCCGAAAGGTACTTCTGTGGAATCTGGATCCTTCTCAGGTGAGTCGAGCTGTGTGTGTGTGTGTGTGTGTGGGGGGGTGCTCCTCACCACCTTGCCACAGAGGGGGAAGCCATGGGGGAAGAAGGGGAAGCTGGCCTGATGTCAGGGTACAGGGCCAGGAGGACGGTTGGGATGTAGAGCCGAACAGGACCAGGAGGAGAAAAAGAGTATTAAAAAAAAATGTGAAAGTGATTCTCCTGAATTTGCGACTACAGAAAAATGAGCACTCCACATAAGGGTGAGTCAAAAGGAAACTGACTACATACATGATTTGAAAAATGAAAGCCGACCACAGGCAGTAAGTTTTGACCATTAAAAAGCACTGTTTGACATCTTTTATAGACTCAAGCTAAATATTTTAATACAGCTTAGCCAGCAAAATCAGAGCAACATAGAAACCTAGTGGGTAGGTGCTTGGTGTAGAAGGTAGATAACTGATACTAGTTTCAACTGTTTGTGACCTACAGCTTCGGCTAAAAAAATAAACATAAGAGCAAAATTTTAAAATATAAATCTGTCCAATTCACAGAATCTTGGAAGGTGTTGAAATAATATAAACAAGATGCAAAGCAACTTGTTATAACTTCCTAAGTGATGTCATATAAGAAAATGAAACATTAAAACAGAGATATTAATCAGAGCAAAATATCTGTCAAGCTTTTAAACAGTTTCCCTAGACTTTCTCCCACACCCCCACCACAATTAATTGAGAAAACTAAGCTAAGTGAGAGAATTAAGCCAAGTGTGACAAGGCTATAACAATGAATTATCTGAATACTGAATGAATTTTATTAATGTTTAGAGAAATATATAATTTGCCACAGAGATTGAAATATTTAGTGGCACACGTGAGAATATTTTGAATAAGCAGGTAAGTCCCCGTGCATTCTGACACAGCATTTTATTACATATACTTTTTACCAATAATCAGTGTAAAATGAACCTGATAATTGTGGCTTTGTTTATTTATTCTTTCAGCCCCCAAGTTCTGTTGAAGGGACATACAAGTCCAGAAACATTAACATAAAGAACTGAATGTATGGGGGCACTTAAAGATTCAAGAGTCGTTATGAAAAAATAATAAAAAAATAACATTGATACAAGCAACTGAGTTTGGACACTGCATTGCTTAATAAGGCAGAGGTCCTCCCTACACCATTAGAACACTGAAGTGTTGGAACCTGTCACTGAGTCTGCTGCTGACCCTGAGACTGGTGCTGGAAGCGGCACTAGCAAGGGTTCTGGCAGTGGCCCAGAGGTGAGTTTCTCATGGGAACTGTTGGCTAATGTTGTCACTGGTGAGGACAATAACTACCCTGTGGGACCTGTATGGTTCTGCACTCCTCATCGGGGGGGGGGGGTGTTCCTCTAAGGGCACCAATCTGGTCACTCCACGGATGTTTGTTAACTCTGCTCAGGCTAACTCACCAGGTCTTCCATCAGGAGATGTCCCCTGAGCACTCCCGCAGCCCTAGCAGAGAGCCTGGAATCTCTGACTCCTTTTTCCTTTCTTGGCCTCTGCTGCCTCTTCCTGAGCTACCAGGTATCATGGGTCCTCTTGGTCCTGTCATTAGTGCTTGCACCTTTACCATGTACAGTCCAGCCAAACACAGTTCAGGCCCATGTCCCCAGCCGCACCTCCTCATGAGTCCAGGTCCTCCTCTTCGATTTCCTCCCCTGAGGAAGAGGAATCCTCTCTCCATCTGCCCTCAGATTCCGAGCACTCTGTGTACCAAATGTTCCTTATGGACATCCCAAGGGAGCTGGACATTGGCTTCCTTGTTGGTCACAATCCTGTGTCCTTGCCACCGAGACTCCTCAGAGATTTCAGTGATGTCATCTTTGTCATTCCTCCTTCACCTTGGGTCTTAGAGGAGGCCACTAGGGCAGTCTGGATCCATCCCTTTTCCGCTGCTCCAGCCCCTTGGGATGTCCGGCTCAGGTACTGCCCTCCCACAAGACCTACAGGAGCTGTACCTCATCCCACTTTGTGGATTCAGGTGCTGCAGACCTTAACTGGGCCTAAACACCCTTTGCACGACTAACCTCCTGAGGCTGACTCTGCACAGGTATATGCCTAGTGAAGGAGGGTTTTTACCTCGGCACATGCCCCTATGTGCATTGTTGCACACCAGGCCCATCAGAAAATAAGCGCCTGTGGTCACAGCTAGGTCAGATCCTTGCTGCACTGCCTTGCTGTAAATTAACTGGGCAAGCCATTCGTCTTTCAGCCCAGGGCCTGGAGCTAGTCAGGCACAGAACGGCAGTCTGCAATTGGTGGATGGCATGGCTTTGCCTTTCTAGGTTTGCACCTCTAGCCTGGCATAAGGTGCTTAATTCACACTTCCAGGGGGCTCACATCTTTTCCCACCGAGTCAGGTATGAGTTGTCAGGGCACGCTCCTGTTCCTGAGCCACAGGAGTCTTCGCCTGTCCCTTACCAGTCTTCGGTCCCACCAGACCTGTGAGAAGCCCATGCCCTCAGGTGTTCTCCCTCATGCACAGGGCTGAGGGATATCATCCCGCAGTATAAGCCAGATTCTCCCTCTATTGGAAAGCTTGGTACTCTGGCCCATAAGTGGGAATGAAGGGTGAAGATTGATTCTTGGAGGATATGAAAATTATGTACTCACTGTAATTGTTGGTCTTCCAGAATATCGTCACCGTTCATTCACACGCCTGCCCACCACCCCTGCTCAGGTAAGAGCTAGAGCCTCTGGGAAGCTCGCACTGTTGTGTTACTGCACACTGGTGTTTCCTGTCATTCCTAGTAAAGAGATGCTCTGTTTCCCCCCCCTCCCTTTTATCTCGAAGGTGGAATACATTTTTTCTGTCTTAAAAAAAAGGGTCATATCCCGCTTACCAGCCAAAAAAAGTACAAAAAAAAAAATCCCTTGGGGACCGAACTCGTTCTCTTCCCAGTTTTCCATGTTCCTCCTCTCCTTGCCTGGGGTAAATTCCCTATAGGATATATCCCAGTTTGTTGCTACATGCAACATTTGTCTTCAACTTGCCCATTGTTTTCACTGAGTCTTGCTTCACGTGGATCGTGCTTTGCATTTGTATCAAAATGCAGCTCTTATATAGGGTACTTTCCTGTACTGCAGGGAGAGGAGCGTGCAATAGGATTTTCTATGCTATACTCTTAGCACTGTTGGTTTTTACGATTTTCACATTCTTTGACGGTTGGCATCTTTTTCTTCACAGATTGTTTTTCATCACTCTTTTGGGAGTGGCAAGAAGATAGTATTTGTGTTCCCTGGACTCTGTCCATTTATGCCTATTGTCTCGCTCCGTGGGAAGGGGTTTTTTTTTTTTTTTACCATGCTAAACTGAAACTGTCCTGTTGTGAATACAAAGGATCTTTCATCAAGCTGTGTACCATCTTAATCACACAGGGGTCTCTTTTGTGTTCCCTGTGTATACGCCAAAGTTAGATGCCAGGGCTGCTGCCCATTTTCTTGTGTTATCTTTGCCTTTTCTGTCCTGGTAGAAGGTAATGGGCTCTGGTTCTTCATACCCACTGCCCTTGTGCCACCTAGTAGGCCCAACCTTTAGTTTCTTAAGTTAGTAGTCGTGTTTTATTTTGTTATTATTTTTATATTCTTTTCTTAGCCCTTTGGGCTATGAGGTCTATAGCCTTTCTTTTCTTCCCACTTCTTTCTTTTACTGGCAGACAGAACTGAGGCAGGGAAGAGGCTGGTGTTGGCTATTGGCTAACTCTTGTGTGCAATGTCAGTTCGGTGGCCACATGAGGGGCACCACCAGCTGACATCAGTCCCTTCCTGGCCACAAAAGACTTTGCTCCTACAGGGTCCTGGCACCTCCAATTTAGACCCATAAGTGGGAATGAATGGTGACAACATTCTGGAAGATCAACAAATATGATGAGTACGTCATTTCATTTATCACCTCACAAGACCTAATGGCTTCAAAATCCAAGAAAAAGGAGGCTCCTGAACACCAGCAGCAGAGCTTTGGCTGCATGAGACTGCAGTTGCTCCCAAAAGTGGGCTAAGTGAAAAGAAAAATGATGAGAAATTCACCATAACATCCTTTGAGCCGAGGAAGCTAGAGTTATCAATGGACAGATTCAAGGCTATTTTACTTAAAATATCTAGAGGCCTGCAGGAAGTCCAGCAGAAGATGACAGACCTCAAGGGGGGCCTGACAGAGGACTCGGCCTCCAGAGAACAACAGGGCACAGCATTACACTATCTATATTGCCGGGGGTGGGAGCTCAGTGATCTGTGCTTGGGCCTGTCCTGTTTGGCCTGTACATTAGTGACATGGGTGCAGGAGTTAACAGCACTATATTGAAATTCACAGATGACACTAAATTAGGGGGAGTAGTCAATACTAATGAGCAATATCTTATGTAGAAACATAGAAGTTGACGGCAGATAAGGACCACAAGGCCCATCCAATCTGCCCATTTCTTTTTCTACCTTATGAATGTGGAATGTGCCATCGGCCTTTGCTCTGTCAATGACCTATCTAGTCATACTTATCTGTATTGCTCCCTTATACCTATCCCATGCCTGTTTGAAGGCCTGCGCTGTATTCATATCCACAACTTCCTGAGGTAGGCCATTCCATGCATCAACCACCCTTTCTGTGAAAAATAACTTCCTCACATTACTCCTTAATCGGCCTTCCTCTAATCTTATGCTGTGTCTCCTCATCCTGCTATTTTTCTTATATTAAAACATGTTAGACTTTTTCACCTTGTTAATGCCCTTAAGGTGTTTGAATGTTTCGATCATATCACCTCTCTCCCTCCTTTGCTCTAGGGTATACATATTGAGCTCCGTTAATCTGTCCTCATATATTTTCTGATGCAGTCCCTGCACATTTTGGTTGCCCTTCTCTGGACTGCCTCAATTTGGTTAATGTCCTTGTGAAGGTGTGGCCTCTAGTACTGCTACGAGTACTCCAGATGGGGCCTAACCAGTGTCTTGTAAAGAGGGATTATTACCTCCCTCTTACAACTTGTGATACCCCTACTAATACACCCCAACATCCCCCTAGCCTTACCTACTGCTTTAGTGATCTGCTTGGATGATTTCAGGTCATCTGTGATGATGATGCCCAAGTCTCTGTCTTCCCTTGTGACTGCCAGCAACTCCCCTCCCACCTTGTGTCAGGACCTACAACAGATTCATAATTGGGCAGTGACTAAAAATGAAATTCAATGCATCAAAATGCACAGTCTTACACTTTGGGCATAAAAATCAAAAATGTACATATACTCTGGGAGGGCAAGTACTAAAATCATCTTCTAGAGAAAGAGATTTAGGCATCATGATAGATAATGAGCAATCCTCACTCGATCATTGTAGACATGTTGCACAGGCAGCAAACAGATTATTTCAATCTATAAAGAGATCATTTATAGCCAGGAATAGCCACTGCACCATGAGGTTGTATGAAACCTATGTTATCCTCCATTTAGATTATGGCTCCTCTAATCTGTACCCCCCTACAAATGGGGGTTCCTGAAAAGTCTTCCTTGAGCTTGCCTAAATAGTCACTGCAAGGCTGGTGTTCTGCGTTTTAGCAGATTAAATGTATTGCCAGAGAGTGCCTGTATAGTCTCTGTGTACTGTCTCTTCAAGAGCTGCCTGGATTGCCGTTTTAGTTAATCTAAAAGGGAGCTCTGTTAGAAGATGTGCTTGTTTGCTGATCATTTGTTAGAGTAGTAATAATATTGCAGTTTGTTCTAAACTGCTTTCTTTGCAGCAAGGACTGTTCTGTTTATCTCTACCAACTTGGCCCGGGACTGTCAGAATGGACCAATCAGTACTGTTGGAATTCTAAAATGAAGCCTGCCCACAGGGGCTTGGTGGGGTCAAACCTTGTAGGAATTGTAGTTTTTGCATTTTGGCACTTAAAATAACCTGAAGGGGGAGCCTTTGTTGTGACTGACAGACAGATCAGCCAACCGAACCTTTTGGATCTTGGGGAAATTCCTAAGCTGATTGCAGCTAGTTTCAGTTCTGAGTTGGGAAGTGAAAAGATAACAGTTTGAATGATTCAAGCAGCAACCCTGGCGTAGATTGGAGAACTGTGGAAAGGCCTGAGTTTTGGCCTGCATGCCTGCCTGCTGTCCATGAGAGGGAACTTGTACCTTTTTCAGACTGAATCCAAACTTGGAGAGTGAAGTGAGCCACTGAATTGTGACCAGGCTCCTACCTGAAGAAGACCAAAGATTTGCTGAATGTGATCGGCCTGTCTGGACTTCCAGCCAGCTTTGAACTCCCAGATTGTGCAGACTCTGTAATTGCGACCGGAGAGCCTTTTGCCTGGTACAGTGGAATTTCCTCACGTGTAAATGTGCTGTGTGCTGCTAGTGGGTCGTGATTTGGTTCCCCACTGTAGTTTGAACTGTATTCTGCTTGCTGGAAGCTGCATCCAGACCTACGGACTGAATCCAAAATCATCTCCATTGGGCCTGGGCCTTGCCACACTGGCCCAGCCTGACTACCTGCTGCACAGAGAAAGCCTTCATTGAGAAACCTGCCTGGGGATCAGCCCCCTGCTCAACACTTGAACAGGAACGACGCCTTGGTGATTTATGTGGGCCCTGCTTCTCCGGGCACTCCAGCTCAACAACCTGCAGTCTCGATTTCATCCTGCCTGTGTCCAGTATTGGGTATCGTGAGCAAACATCAGGGTAGCTCCCTACAACAACAGCTAAATCTAAAGTGTTGTCATCTGATTGTCTTGTTGCTTTTTCTTTCATGAACTGAGCCCTCCGGCTCCGGATTACAAGTAGTGTGTGTTGTGCATGTCACTTTCTTCCATCACAAGGCCCCAACCAGCTGCAACATTCCTGGCTAGTCCACTATTTTCTTACCTGGGTACCCAGAGTGTGTGTGGGGACTTAAAGCGCATGCATAACTTTTTGATTAATATAGCCTTTAAGCCAATCATCCTGATTACGCCCCTTCCTTGTTCAAGTCCCCTGAATAAATCAGATCTGATTATTTTGCTGCATTTAACCTGACTGTGGTTCCAGTTTGTGCCAAGAGTATTGTACTGTTGATATATTCACTGTTCATAACCTTGTTTTACAGGGGGTCACCAGGGTCGAGCCAGAGGAACCAGCCCTTGTGGTAAGTGCAAACAGTGTGGGTACTGGTATGGTGTACAAGGGGTACTGTGAAAGTGATTATCGTATATTGCTCAGGCCGCTAGAAGGGAAAGGGGGGGGGGTTACAGTGTCCTGGAGGGCTGTGCCTAGGTTAGTTTGACCACTACCAACCCTGACCTCCGGGTGGAGGCACCTGTTTCAGAACTCAGGCCCCTTAACCTGCTACTAGCCACGCAGGCAGGGGTAGTAGCTCTTGGGATAGCGCCACCTAGGGGTTACAAATCCTTATCACAGGCGTGACATAAATCTTTTAGAAAGAACCCAAAGAAGAATTACTAAATCAATTAACAATTTGGAAACTTTGAGTTATGAGGACAGACTAAAATCCTTAAATCTGTTCTCATTGGAGACCCACAGAAAGAGAGGTGTTCGTGTTTAATATTCTGAAAAATCAAGAACTCATGGGACATTGTGGCCTAAATTATAATCCTAGGCAAAATAATCTTAGATCTCATAACAGACAGTTAATGATACTGTAACCCCCTTGTTCCCAGGGGTTACTAGAATCCCACTTAGAATCAGTGGCAGGCAGGGAGAGGCAGCTTGTGAAATGCCAGTTAAATGTATTTCACACTGTCACACTCTGTTTTCAGTCTCAGCTAATCTGGAGTGATGATGTCACTTTAGAATTGTCGCAGCAGCATAAACCACGTTGGAATGCTAGCTGGGGAGTTAGCTGTAGAATGTTGAGTTAGAGTCAGTAGTCTGGAGAGTAGTTCTGTAGAGTGGAGTTCGAGGAGGAGTGCTGCAGTAGGCAGCTCCTCAGATTTTAGCTCTGATAGAGAGCTACCTCTGTAGTTTGTTCTCACCCTAGAAGAAGAACATAGATGACAGAGAGTGAAGTGGTGGAAACCGTTCCATGAGGGGTTTTCCAGTGACCCACCCCCAGAGGGATGGGGGGGTCCAGGATTCAGGGGCAATCCCCTGGTCCATGCCTGGATTGTGTTGAAGTTGCCTGAGATTCATCTGCTCTGTGAGTACCCAAGACTTCTGTG
Source organism: Neoceratodus forsteri (assembly GCA_016271365.2). NCBI lineage: Eukaryota > Metazoa > Chordata > Ceratodontiformes > Ceratodontidae > Neoceratodus > Neoceratodus forsteri. The sequence continues at coordinate 285,917,965 of CM028138.1, read as the reverse complement.
CGGAAAAGCCCTGGGGACACCTGCATTCCTGTGGTGAGTTTTTCTCTGACAGAAGGACTCTGTCATCTAGACTGTTTTCTGTTTAAAAGTGTCTGCCTGCTATGGGGTCCAGAGAGAGACTTGCCAAGTACAGAACTTTTAGTTTGTGTCTGATTTAAAAGTGCCTGCTAAAGTTGGGGTCTAGTGAAGAGACATTGCCAATTACAGAACTTTTAACTTCAGGACATCTCAGAGGTGTGTAAAGTAGTATGTTAAATATGAAAGACATTTCAAGATAACATCTACAGGTTTTCTGTGAGGGTGTTATTAACCAGATGAATGGCTGAGTATAAATTTGGAGGCAAAAGGTGGGAGACCCCCCCCCCCAATCTGGAGTAACCATGTTTACCTCTCCGGGTTCAGTTTGGGCACCTTTGTTTTCATTCAGTGTATTTGGCCAGTGCCTGAAGAAAATAGTTTACCCAAAAGTGGGTTTGGATTTTTTGTGAGCCTGTATGTGCTCATTGGTGGTTGAGGGTGCCACCAGTAATTCCTCATGAAATATGGGAAAGTCTCCTAGTACTGGCCGAGGGTGCGTAGTCAAGGGAAATGTACCAGATCTGGCCATGTGTGCCATTCTCAATTCAGAACCAGAGAGTGTTCGCTGTTTCCATTTGAGAACCTGAGGGTTCGCTGTGTGTGTGCTCTGTACCTCAGTAATCTGCATTACCAGTGGGAGTAGCCCTGTGGGGGTCCATCTTCGTTTTGTGATTATTCTCTGTGTACATGAATAAAAGCCACACTCTTGAATCCCAACCTGGTTTGGACAATACTGTTATTGCTTCCACTGTGTCTGGATTTACTTGGGTGCCCCTGACCAGAAGTGCAAACCTAGCATAATTGTGAGCAAACGTTTTCTTCCAGGGACCCAGGTTGATAGCCATGGTAAAAGGTAGTTGCCACACTTGGTTTGCCTGTCTGAGGATGTCAGGCTCTGAAGTAGAAGTATTGGTAAACTGAACTGTTGTAGTGACAACCCCCATCCCTCTCGTTGGTGCCATGTGTGAGAGGAGCAGCCCTGCTAGTTGAACAAGGGGGGCCGGTTGGGGTGGGTTAAAAAATGGAGATACTGCTGAGGATGTGTTTGGAATTTGGGAGAAAACAAAAGATGTTTGCTCAGGTTGTGACTAGCATTTTGTCTGTCTGGCAGTTGGTAGCCCAAAATCGGAAGCTTTGCGCATAAGGGATTTGCCAGAGAAGTGCCATCTGTATGTGCTGCTGTGTGCCTGCTGTTCATGTGCTCCTGTGATTGTGCCGATGTTTACCAAGGAGCTGTAAAGCCAGATTGTGTGTGTCCCTTGTCCTGCATCAAAAAGAATGTTTGCCAGCTTTAATTTTTAAGTTGTGACAAGAAAAAGTATTGTGAACTGTGGGAAACAAAGAGACATTTGTGCCCTGAAAGTTTAAAATCCTTGCTGTGTGAACTGGGGGAGCTGCTAGAGAAATTGCCATGAAAAATGGTTAAAAATGGTGTTCCCGCCGTGGAGTTAGAGTTGAAATGAAAAAAAGTTGCTTTGCAGTTTAAATTTTGCCTGCTCGATGATTGCCATTGAGGAGAACAACACGAGAAGAGAGAGAGAGAGGCTCATTTGCGTGGCGTCAAGTAAGTGGTGAGACTGCAATCAGTCCCGCCCCCTAGCCAGCTTCAGAATGCTGCCCAGTGTTCGAGAGGGAGAGTGCATGTGGTGTGCGAGCTGGTTAGCCAGGAGGATCGTTGCGGTGACTGCAAACATTCTAAAAGTTAAAACAACAGAGTTTTCTGTGCTGCATTGGACTCAACCCATATTCCGATTGACTGGGGAGAAAGCATGGTGTTCGTAGGGACAATCGGCAGGGTTACCAGCCCATTTCAACCCAGAGGCCTTCCAGGATCAGCTGTAGGCCGAGAATTTCCATTGAAAAGCCAGCTACTGATTCAGTGAGTACCATTCAGCAAAATTGAGCTCAACGTGTGTGTGATTTTTCTAAAGCCAGCTGGATCTGTGTGTAAACAGTGTGATTGTTTTTGCAAAGAAGGACTGTGAAAAGTAATCAAACCCAAGCAAGAATTCTGAGCATTAGACTGTGAGCATGTATTATGGATTCAGCAACAGTGTAATTTTCTGAGCAGAGAGACTGTGAGTTGTATGAGAAGCTGCAACAAGCACTCAATCCTGTTCAAGAAATACTGTGGCTTTAGTAACTTTAAGCAAGTAAAAGTGATTGAAAACTAATGTAAAGTCCTAGAAAATCATATAGATGTGCTGAGGAAGCAAAACAGTGCAGTCTGTGCAGTTTGAGTAAAATTTATCAGTGTGCAGTAAATCAGATGCGCAGTGACTTGAGTCAGATACAGATTGTTAATGCAACTAGGTATCTCATCCCTTATAGTTGAATTTTCAAGAAAATAGTTCACAGCATGCAGGTCCTGATGATGCTTAATGAATGTGTAAAGTGATTCAGCATCAATGGATAACGTGTAATTTTCTTTCCAATTTATACCCTGTAGTTTTCTTAGTAAATCACCACTATCCTTAATGTATGATTTTAGCATTAAAATTTCATGTCGCAAAAATAAATCTATAAATTTCCCTAAATTTTGTGTAAGGGAATCAGTCCCAGAGATGATGGAACATCAAGGGTAATCCTCACTGTCTTTATGAATTTTAGGGAGTGCATAGAACCCAGATGTAACTGGGAACTCAGGCCAAATATACTGAAATTCTTTTTCAGTTATGTCACTTTTTACAAGCGCCTCATTGAGAAATGAGCACATTTCTTTTTGTAACTAAAGGAAGGGTCGTAATGTAACTTCTCATAATTCTCACTGTCACTGAGTAATTTAAGCACCGTTTCTCTGTACTTTGGTTTACCCAGAATCACAATATTACCCCCTTATCGGCTTGTTTTATGACAATCTCCTCAGTACCCATCAATTTCATGAGGGCTTGTCTCTCTCTTAAAGTGAGGTTCTGAAACTGTGGTGTTGAATGGTTACTTAAAATGTCCGCAACTTGTTTTTTAACAATTTTTTGATGTCACAAGTGCTGAATGAAACATCACAGGACAAAAATCAGATCCACTCTTAAACAAACATTTTCTTTTTGTAGCAATATCTTTACATGCCCCTAACATACCTGGCAGTGGACTGAGGGTAGGACCCTGTGGGCTATCTATGTGATTTATGTGTTGGGCTGGCTGCCCATTCGTTAGTGTGCACTGACCCCTAGCAGCTGTATCGCAAAATGCCTTTGGAGTTGATGAATATTTTCTGATGGACAGAAATATATATATATATATCTCCTTAACTGTTTTAATGTTAGAATTATGCAAGGGGAGACAGTTATATACTGTGGAATGTGAGGGGTTTATTGCGAAACACTGGTAATGGTATTTAGGAACTGGTGGTTGCTGGGGTGGGGGTAAGAATGGTTTGCACTGTTGAAGCCTCATGGCAACAAGATGTAAGATGGCAGCGTGGTAAGACAGCCCTCCCTCTTGGAGTGGTAGTACCTCTTTCTCCCAAAGAATTTCCTCACAATATCGGGCATAAATCAAGAATGGTTAATGTGTGTGTGTAGGGGGGAGTTTTGTATGAGTATGGTGAGCGTAAGGGATCTGGGAGCTGGTGGTTGTGGGGGGAGTGGGTTTGCCATGCTGGATCCTCGTTATGGCGAAGAGCAATATGGCGATCAGTGCAGTTTGTGCTCGCACTTGAGGTAGTGGACCCACTTTTCTCATTCGCTCGTATAAACCCTCTCTTCTCATTTTCTGCCATTGGCTAGTAAGGGACTGCTGCGGAGGTAAGAAAGAAGGGTTTCAACTGTTGAGCAAAAATAAAAAAAAGTATTGGGGGATTAAGAAGTAGATTATCATGATGGCGGTTGTGCCGGGGTGGGGCTTCAGTGCTTCTGTGGATGGCAGTAACAATAGACAGGACAGACAGTAGGAAAGGTGCCCGGCTAAAGTCCTTGCAGTGAGATGGGGGGGATAAAGATCCTCACTAATTGAGGTTCATCAGGGCAACCTATAATGCAGATGACACCAAGCTCTGCGGTAGAATTGACACAGCTGAGGGGATACAGAACCTACAGGAAGATCTGGAAATGCTGCAGAGGTGGTCCAGGATCTGGCAGATTGGCTTCAATGCCAAGAAATGCAAAGTTATGCATATTGGAGGCAAGAATCCCAGGACAGAGTACTATCTGGGTGGAGTCCAAGTATCTGACTCACAGGAGGAGAAGGACCTGGGAGTGATGATCACTAGTGGCCTGAAGCACTCCACATAGTGCAAGAAAGCAGCAGCAAAGGCGAACAAGATGCTGGGAAGCTCATCTCTTCAAGTGGTGTAACAGGCTGTGCTTTGAAACAACTGAGAAGCTGCATGGGATATATTATATTGGACTAGAAATCTGCAACTGATCTCTCTTACTTACATCTGAAGGAAGTTTTCCTTACTTTACAGTCTTACATTGGGATTGCTTTGTGTTTAATTTCATTTTTAAATCAGGAAGGGGGTTTTCAAAACTACTTATCTTGTGAGCAACTTCAGAAGGGTTAAAATAACTGCATATTTGATTTTCGTTTGTGGCTAACTGGACTGTCTACTAGTATTCTGTAACAGTTTGCATCAAATTACTTTTAAATAGTTGGCAAATCAGTTACTGGAGAATAGCTGAATTTCTATAAAGGGCAGTACTCACCAGGGTGGTGGAGCAGTGGTGTATTTGATTGTTTCTAACAGTCACCAGTGGTTGTGGACTATCTCCGCACCCCCCCAGGCGTGACATTTCCTTTATAGCCAAGATTCTGACATCACTTCCTCAACAGGACTTGGGGCAGAACTGTCATATTCTTAATAACCCAGCAGAGTGCATAAAGGGTAAGAACACACCACACAAAGGAAGGAAAAAAAATATATATATATATATTACATATTGTATATTATAAGGGAGAGGGACATAGATACATAGACAGTGTCGGCACATAAGGGCCTATGGCCCACCCAGTCTACCCATTTGAGCTTGTAAGTTCAGTTTATGTTTTCCTAGAAGTCTGTTGCCCCTTACCCCTGACCTCCAGAATTCCTTTATATCTATCCCATGCATTCTTAAATCCTGTGATTGTTTCAGCCCCTACCACTTCCTCTGGCAGGGTGTTCCACTTGTCCACCACCCGCTCTGTGAAGAAATTCTTCCTCATGTTTCCTCTGAATCGTCCTCCCTCCAGCTTCATCCCATGCCCTCTAGTCCTGGAACATCTTTTTCACCTAAAAATAGTGTATTCCTGCACCCTGTTCCTCCCTATGAGATACTTGTATGTCTCTATCATATCCCCTCTCTCCTCCAGGGAGTACATTTTCAGTTCCTTCAACCTGTCTTCATAGGACTTGTGATGCAATCCATGCACCATCTTTGTTGCCCTCCTCTGAACCTTCTCTACCCTGTCTATGTCCTTACATAGGTATGGTCTCCAGAACTGTACACTGTACTCCAGGTGGGGCCTCACTAGTGTCTTGTATAGCGGAATTATGACCTCCTTTTCCTGCTGGTGATGCCCTGCCTGTGCATCCCAGCATCCTATTTTCTTTACCTGCTGCCTTGTCACACTGTTTCCCTACCTTGAGGTCATCAGAGATGATAACCCCAAGATCCCTTTCCTGCTTGGTGCATGCTATATCCTCACCCCAACTGATATATTGTGCCAGGGTTTTGTGCCCCATATGCATTATATTGCACTTCTTTGCATTGAATTTCAACTGCAAACCCCTGACCATTCTTCAAGTTTCTGCAGGTCCCTCTCATTCTGTCTACACCCCCTGGTGTGTCTACTGCGTTACAGAGCTTTGTGTCATCAGCGAACAGTGAAATTCTGCCTTCTAGGTCCTGTGCAATGTCAGTGATGAAGATGTTGAATAGGACCGGTCCCAGCACTGATCCCTGTGGTACCCCACTGGTCACTCTTCCCTCTGTGGAGTGACAGCCATTTATCACCACCCTCTGTGTCCTGCCACCCAGCCAGTTACCTACCCACCACACTACTGTCCTGCCCACACCCATATTCCCCAGTTTGTGTAATAGTCTTCTATGTGGCACAGTGTCAAAGGCCTGCTGAAGTCCAGATAGGCCATGTCCACTGCCCTCCCTGATCCACCTCCCTAGTCACCCAGTCAAAAAATTCAACGAGGTTGGTCTGACATGACCTCCCCCTGGTGAAACCATGCTGCCTTGGGTCCTGTAGTCCATTGACAACCAGATGTTCCACCAATCTCTCCTTCAGTAGTGCTTCCATGATCTTCCCACTACCGAGGTGAGGCTGACTGGTCTGTAGTTCCCTGCTTCCTCTTTGTTCCCACTTTTGTATAAGGGGACTACATCTGCTGTCCTCCAGTCTTTGGGTATCTCCCCTGTTTCCAGTGATCGGCTAAACAGGATAGCCAGAGGTTCAGCCACCACCTCTCTTAGTTCTTTAAGGACCCTGGGGTGCACCCCATCTGGCCCCATTGCTTTATCAACTCTTATTACTTCCAGTTCCTTCAGGACCCTTTCTCGTGTAAAGGGACTTGTGTCCATTTCTGCCCATTCACACCCTTGTACTCCTTCAGACCCATTACCCTCCTCTTCCTCAGTAAAGACTGAGCAGAAATACCTGTTCAGTATGTCAGCTTTCTGTTGTCATCCTCCCGTGGTCCCCATCCTCCCCTTCAGTCTCACTATCCTCCTTTGTCTTTCTTTTTCACTTATGTACCTGTAAAGGTTTTGTCCCTCTACCCACTGATTTTGCAATGTGTTCTTCTGTCTGAGCTTTGGCTTCCTTACTGACCTCCCTGCCTCCCTTTGCTTCTCCTGGTACTTCTCCTATCCCTTCTGCCTGTGTCTTTTGTATTGCCTGAATGCAATCTTTTGGCTTTCACTTTCTTTGCTATCTCTTTGGAAACCATAATGGTCTCCTCTTCCTTTCCTTTTGCTAATCTGCTTAATCGTAATTCTGTTGTTCTTGTAATCCCCATTTTAAATACTGCCCACTGTTCCTCAACCCCTGATTCCTGTCCTATTCCCCTTAATGCCTCTTTCAAGTATCTCCCCATTTTCCAAAAGTCTGCCCCCTAAAATCCAGGATACGTGTTTTTGTGTGGTTTGGTTCTGCTCTTTCTGTGATTTCAAACCACAATGACTGGTGGTCACTGTTCCCCAGGTGCTCCAACACCGTTACCCCCATCACACTGTCCCTGTTTGTGAGCACAAGGTCCAGTATTGCCTTCTGCCGAGTTGGTTCCATGACCAATTGCTTGAGGAAGGCACCCTGAAGGGAGTCCAGGATAAATCTGCTCCTCGTTGATGTGGGGAGTGGTGCAATGCACTGGCTGTGGGGCAGCAGTTTTCCAGGAGACTTTCTGGAAACTGCGTTGCTGTCTTATTTGCAGGCAACTGTCAGCTCTGAGGGAGGAGGTAGCCCACCTCTAGGCTGAACTGGCAAGGACTAAGGAGGCCTTCCCCACCCAAAGAGCACCACTGCCACAGAGGCTGCCAATTATGAAGAGCAGGTGGACCACAGTGGGTTCTGGGAGGGTACGGGTGGTGGAACAGAGGCGAAGACCCCTAGTTGTACCTCTACACAAACCATATGCCAGTCTGGCAGAGCAAGGTTCCTTTATGATAACACCCTCAGTGGAGACCAAGAAGAATGCTGAGGACACCCACAAGGGAGACCCACAGAAGGGTGGCAAGGGACACCACAGGGGAAGGAAACAGCTTCTGATAGGGGACTCAATTGTTAGAGGGGTAGACCTGGGGAAGGGAGAGGAGAGGAGAGGGAAGTAAGGTGCTTGCCTGGTGCCATGGCTTGGAGGGACAAGAAGCGAATCCTCAGGATTGCAGAAGCAGCATCACAGGAGAGGGAACTAGGTATCATTGTCCACCTTGGGACGAATGGCCTAGCTAGGCATGGGATCAGTGCAGTGCAGGATGAAATTGTGGAGTTGGGGAGGGGCCTCAGAGAGGTAGCAAGCACAGTTACCTTCTCAGAGGTGCTGCCAGTCCATGGCAGGGGTGAGGCTAGGGTACTACATACCATGCAGTTTAATGAATGGTTGCAAGACTGGTGCAGAGCACAGGGCTTTGGCTTCATTGGGGACTGGGGGTACACCTGGAGAGATAAAGGTTTATACTGGTATGATGGTCTGCATCTGTCCACGAAGGGAACCAAGATCCTAAGTGACAGGTTTAAATGCTTCCTTGGCAAGCTTTTAAACTAGCTATGGGGGGAGGTGCTAATAAGAGGCAGGAAATTTCAAGCCTCCCCCGACAAAACATGATGGGTAGTAAGGTAAACACTGAGGTACAGTGCTTAACAGAGGGCAGGACAGGGGTAAATGGAAAAATAGACAAGGGCAAAAAGAGCAGGCATGGGGGAAAAAAGGATAAAGCCAACATTAAATGGAGGGCAATGAGTACAAATGCCCGTAGTCTGGGAAACAAGCTTCCTGAGCTAGTAGCCTTGATGGAAGATGAACACTAGGATAGTGTGGCAGTCTCAGAAACATGGTACACGGGGAACCATGACTGGGATGTCAACATACCAGGGTACACAGTCTACAGAAGGGACAGGGAGGGGAAAAGAGGAGGTGGAGTAGCTCTACACATAAGGGAAGGGATCAAAGCTACAGAACTAAAAAGTAAAGGGGGAGGACAAGAGGCACTCTGGGTCACCTTGGAGACAGGGAATGGCATCACAATCCGCACAGGGGTTGTATACAGACCCCCATCTCAAGGGGAGGAAATGGACAAGAAAATGATAGAGGACATTCTCAAAATGGCTGAAAAAGGGGAGATACTGTTAATGGGGAACCTGAATATGCCAGATGTTAACTGGATGACATGTACTGCAGCCACATCCAAGAGCAGGGTCATTCTCAGTGCCCTGCAGGGGGCAGGCCTTAGACAGCTAGTGTTGGAACCCACTCGGGAGGAAGCAATACTAGACCTGGTACTCTCAAATGGAGAGAGGATCACAAATTTAGAAGTCGGTAGACATCTGGGAACAAGCAGCCACTTCACAGTGTGCTTCACAATAAGCACAACCATGGAGACAAGCCATACAAAAACAAGCATACTGGACTTTAGAAGGGCTGACTTTGGCAAAATGGGTGAATACCTGAGGAATACACTAGCAAATGGGCAAAAATGAGGGGTGGAAGAACAATGGAGAAAAATCAAAACTGCCATCATAGAGGCAACAAGCCTTTGTGTGAAACAGATAAAGAAAACAAAGCAGAGTAAAAAACACTATGGTTCTCAAAAGAGGTGGCAGGAAGGTTAAGGAGAAAAGGCTGCATTCAAAAGTATAAGGCATCATGAAGAGGAGCACGACAGGAACTGTATCAATTAAAGCAGAAAGAAGTGGGAAGGCAGTCAAAATAGCAAAAGCCCAAACTGAGGAAAAAATAGCCAACTCAGTTAAGAAGGGGGATAAAACCTTTTATAGGTACATTAGGGAGCATAGAAAGGTTAAGGGAGGAATAGTGAAGATTAATAAGGAGAGGGAGGTGGGCAGAGGGAGACAGTGAAAAGGCAGATACTGAATGAATACTTTTGCTCAGTATTCACAAAAGAAGATGAGGAGGAGTTACCTAAACCAGACAATAGAAGCACTCTGGGTAGGGGGGTTGACACCAGTCCATTTACAGAAGAAAGAGTCCTGAAAGAACTCCTAAAACTCAAGGTGGACAAAGCAATGGGGCCTGATAGGATTCACCCCAGAATCCTAAAAGAACTAAGGAGGACCTAGTGACACCACTGACACACTTTTAACAAATCTTGGGAGGATGGGTGGTACCTGAGGACTGGAGGAGGGCAGATGTAATTCCCCTTCACAAAAGTGGGAGCCAGGCAGAAGCGAGGAAACTACAGACCTGTAAGTTTGACCTCAGTGGTAGGAAAATAATGGAATCACTTCTGAAAGAAAAATTGTTAGTACCTAGAGGCCAGTGGGGCACAGGACCCAAAGCAGCATGGATTTACAGCAGGAAGGTCATGTCAGGCAAGAATCTAACAGAGTTCTTTGACTGGGTGACAAAGTAATAGACCAGGAGGGGCTGTGGATATGGCCTACCTAGACTTTAGCAAGGCATTTGACACAGTCCGCACAAAGATTAATAATCAAGTTAGCCAGCTTGGGAGTGGGTCCCAGGGTGGTAGCCTGGGTTGCAAACTGGTTTGCACAACAGGACACAGAGGTAATATTGAGTGGCACATTCGAGAAGAAGGGGGTCACTAGTGGAGTACCTCAGGGCTCAGTACTGGGTCCAGTCCTCTTTAACATCTTTATAGGTGACATTGCAGAGGGTCTGGAGGAGAAGGTATGCCTCTTTGCAGATGATACAAAGATCTGTAACAGAGTTGATGCACAAGGGGTAGAAAGGATGAGAAGGGACTTGACAAGGTTGGAGAAATGGTCAGACATATGGCAACTTAGATTCAATGCAAAGAAGTGCAAAGTAATGCACCTGGGAAACAAAAACCCAGGAGAAGAGTACACAATAGCAGGGGAGGTACTAACAACAACAAAAATGGAACAGGACTTGGGGGTAGTCATATCGGATGATCTAAAGGTGGGTAAGCAATGTGAGAAGTCAGTGAGGAGAGCCAGGGGGATTCTGGGATGCATAGGAAGGGGCATCACAAGTAGAAAAAGGGAAGTGGTTATCCCTCTGTACAGACAGTTGGTGAGACCCCATCTGGAGTACTGTGTGCAGTTTTGGAGACCTCATCTACGCAAGGGCATAGACAGGATGGAAGCAGTCCAGAGGAGGCAACTAAAATGGTGCAGGGTCTGCATCAAAAATCATATGAAGAGAGACTGAGAGAGCTTAATATGTATGCCCTTGATGAAGGAGGGACAGGGACATGATAGAAATGTTCAAGTACCTCAAGGGAATCAACAAAGTCCAAGAGGTAGCATCTTTCAGAAAAAGAATGTGTAAGAACAAGGGGACACAATTTAAAGATGGGGGATGGCTCAGGGTAATGTGAGAAATCTTTTTCATGGAGAGAGTGGTGGATCGTGGAACTGCCTTCCTGTGGAGGTTGTTGGGGCTAAAACAGTGGGGGAATTCAAACATGCATGGGACAGACACAAGGCAATTGTGGTGGGGGTGGCAGAAAGTAGGCTGTTGGTTAACTAGAATCTGCAGCTTATCCAATAGGTAGGGAAATGGGCAGACTGGGTGGGCCAAGTGGTCCTTATCTGCCGTCAAAGTCTATGTTTCTATATCTAGGAGGATCAGTAGTAGGAGAGAGGAGGTTATACTGCGCCAGTACAGGTCACTGGTAAGGCCACATCTAGAGTATGGAGTTTGGTACTGGTGCCCACACCTCAAAAAGGACATCAACCTGCTGGAGAAGGTCCAGAGGAGGGCTACAGAGATGATTGTGGGTCAGCAGGGTAAGGCATACGAGGAGATACTGAGGGCACTGAACATGTATTCCATGGAAGACAGGAGAGAGAGAGAGGGAACGTGATTGGGATGTTCAAGTACTTGAAAGGGATAAATAAGATTGATGAGGAGAGATTCTTTAAGCTGCGTGAGAAACATAACACTAGGGGGCACAGTCTTAAGCTGGAGGATGGGAGGTTTAGGAGGGAGGTCAGGAAGCACTTCTTCATGGAGAAGGTGGTGGATACTTGGAATGCACTGCTGGAAGGGGTCATCTCGTTGAAAACAGTGGGTAGCCTTAAGAGGGACTGGGATAGGCATAGGGGGAAAGTAAGGATCATGGGTAGGGAGGAGTGGGAGGGAGGGAGGGCAGGGACATTAGCTCAAGCTGTGGACCCTGCAATATGAGCAGACTTTATAGACCAAATGGCCTTCTTCTGCTGGCTTCTTTGTATGTTCATATGTATAACCTTTTATAACTCAGCCCCACCTCGACCGCATGTGGGGAGTCTGAGAAATAAGTGCCATGATAAGCAGATCTGGGACCAGGGATGATGCTTACAGGTGGCTGGGGATATGCAGAGGTGTGGCTGGTTGACAGTTTTCTCTCCATGGCTAGGCTATCTTGAGCAAGTGCAGGCTAGTAGTTGGGGGCCCCAAACCTATGATCTATGCTGCAGCCCAGTTGTAAACATGGACACATGAAGAATCCCATTAGTTGAGTGGGACACAGCTCTGAGCAGTACAGTGGGGGGGGGGCTAATAGGTGGAACCATGAGAGGGTGGGTGCAAACCACAGCCCTCCATGGGACTCTGACACCCCATGTTGTAGACAATCCAAGGGATCATTTCTGTAGGAGGACGGTCCCCCTGCCACCAGTAAGGGTACGGTAGCACAGGTCAAGGGCCTTTACAACAGTAGAGGCATTATGGCTAGCAGATAGCCTGTAAAGGTCTGCTAGAACCAGTCTGCCGGGAGCACTGGTTGCACTCACAAGTGGATGAAGAGAGGTGGATCCTGGGACTTGGATTTGTAACACTCACCTGGATTTCCAGGTACTAGAGCAGTAAGGTGTCACTGGGGGTCTATGGATTTAAAAGTTGGGTTTTAACTTTGACTCTACTCAGGGCAGGGCTTTGTTTACAGCCACCAGGAGGGCTGGTGTAGGAGGGTGGCTGCATCAATGTGAAGTGCGCACCACGCTAACCACCATGGGAGCACCACTCTGCAACACCCCACCCATCAGAACAGCTTCAGGCGTATAATTGGGGCCTTTTGAAGTTCTGTCATCCCATGAGGGGCTGTTAAGTGTTGTTGCTCTTGTAATGTACAAAGTCTGAACTTCTAATTGGGTGTTTGTTTTATCTGACTGCTTGTTACTTCAACTGTACCATATTGGGAGAGGGTTGGAAACCAAAAATGCCAACCTCACTAATCGTTCATGGCTAAAGGGAGAATAATAACTTATAACATAATAGGCCTAAGAGTACTACAAGAACTAAAGCATCAAGGGGCAATGACGGCCCTCTTCAAGAAACATACGTCTCGGAGGGGAAACTGAAGAAGCTCAGGAGATCATGAATGGAGGCAGTTAACGCTGCCTCCTACACAGCACACATGCACAGGAACCTGGAAAGAAAGAACAGACTTTCTTAAGACTACCGTTTTGGCACATGCACCACATCCAAGCCACTAGTACTTAGTGGGAGGGGACTTCAGTGGGGTATTTAAACCATCCCTAGACAGATCAGCTGTGGGAGGACAGCAGCAGCAGAGCAAAGTGGGACAATGTATCAAAAGGCTTACTCATGAAGTAGGCCGGGTGGAAGTCTGGAGGTTCCTCCCCCCCAAAACTAGAGATTACACCTTCTGGTCCAGTCCGCATCAAGCATACTCCTGCATCAACCTGTTTTCATATGTCCTCCAGTTTAGCTGCACATGGTGGAGAGATGCTCTCTAGGATCCATCACTATATTGGATCATGCTCTGGTCCAGATGGATGTTTGTATCTCACATGCGAAGAAATCCTCATGTTAGAGACCCAATGTCTCCCTATTGAACCATAAAGACTTCCAAGAGATGGTGGAGACTGAAATGCAAAAAGGCCACTAACCCACAGGGGGAGCCTACCAAGGCAGCCTGGTGGGATGGCCTGAAAGTGGTGCTGATGGACCAGCCCATTAGCTATGCCTCCAGGAACACAGAGGAAGCACAGTGAGAACAGCTCCAGCAAGAGAAGAGACTTCGACCTGGAAGCAGAACATAAGATAACTCTCAATGAAATGGTGAAAGCCTGTATGTAGGGTTGCAGGGCGGAACTTGAACAAGCTCCTGGAAAACAGGATGGAGGGACCTCTTAGATATTCCAAACAACAGTACTATGAAGCTGGAAACCAAGTAGGCAGCTTGTTAGCACTGTAGTTTAACAGTTAAGAAAACAGTATCTTTGAACTTGTTTGATCTATGTAGAACAACGGTTTATATTACTAAAGCATGTAGTGGTATACATCATGTAAAAAGAGAAAACAATTACTTTAAATATGAATGCTTAAAAAAAACATAAAATTGTGTATTAAAAACTAAGTTACTTTGTCAGTTTTTTATAAATCACTACACACGCAAGAAAAAGTGCCAGATTACACGGAAAGGATGCAGGCCTTTTCCCAGAAGGTTCGGGTGGGAAAGCTCACCATAGGGGCCATGGAGGCAGTGGGAGCACCAATCACCCTCATGGAGATTCAAATAGCTATAGCTAGGGTTGCCAGGATTCGATTTTTATTTTTCCCCAATTTCAACGGCTAAAATCGAGTTTTATTTTCAGTACCTGTTTCCGATTTTTACAGATTGACAGTAACACAGTTACGTGAAATCTTAGGTTCTAGGGGCGTGGATATGTTGTTCATCCACACTTATTGGCATGTTCCTTTCCCCTTTAATTCTTACCGGAAGGTCTTCAAGCTGGCTCCTTCCACCCACCTGGGTGGTATAACTCTCGGCTCCGCCTCATGATGCCAGATCTTCCTTTCCGCTGGAAGATTCAGTTTGTCTCCTCTTTGCTACCACGTTTTGCAGGCCCTGGCTTCGATATCTTTGGATCCCTTGAAGATTAAGCTCATTGAAGCTAGCGATTGCAACTTTTGCTATTCAATTATGGAAGATAAATCTTCACCCAGTTTTCCATGGTGCCCATGCGGCCAGAAAATGTTGTGTACAGACTCACATACTGCATGCGTCTACTGCTTGGGTGTCAGCCATGACACCCAGGCATGCAAGATATGTCTTGCTTTTCACCCAAAAGTCCTCGACAGTCATCTTGTACTGCTTAAGTTGGGCAGGCCTGAGAAATGGAATCCACCGGTGAAATCCAAGGAGGCCCGGTGGGTGGTCTCCGAGGCTGCGGGGTCTGCTGAGCAGTTAAAACAGATGCAGCCTTTGAGGAAGAGGTGGCACAGGCTGCAGAGCTCTCCTCTGGGCCGATTTTCATTCCACTCACCCTGGGCTCAACGTTCTTGGGCTCCTTTTGGGAGATGTGCCTCTCTCTCCCTACTAAGAGTGAGGGTCCTTCAGGCTCGCATACCTTCCGGTCTCGTAAAAAGGACAAGGAACCAAGAGATTCTTCATCTCGGTGAAGATGTTCTTGGTATCAAGAGCGATCTCAGTCACAGGAATCTCCAGTCTCGACTTCAGTCGAGATTGCTTCTTTGGCCGCCGGCTTCTCGACTTTGCCGACTGGTCTGCTGGCTGAGGTCTTGATCGACAATGTGGTGGAGTTCACTCTCGACCCTGTCGATCTTTTGTTGCCCGACGAGGCCGACGACTCGCTTACCAAGACCCCGGTCCTGCCTCTTCCTGATGAGGAAACCCAGCTTACTGACATTCCCATTGAGGAACCGGTCCCTGATCTGGGTAAATCACCAGCTCCCCCGGTGTCCTCGGAGCGACCCACTCAGCCAGTCCGATCGAGGTAGAGATCTTGGACCTCCTCGACTGACAGGCCAAGGAAGGCACATAAGTGCTCTAAAAAGAGGGGACGCCACTGCTTATCTTCATCCTTCTCGGATGAGGAGAGGCTTCGGCGGAAACTCCGTTGACGCTACAAAAATCCGATGTGGCAGCAGCTCATTCTGTCCAGACAGAAGCCCTCTTCGGTTTCAACCACGGCCATTATGTGGCTTTCGCCTCCCAGGCCAAAGCCGACTCCATTAGAACTGGTAAAATTGGTTCCTCCGCCCGCTGAGATGGTAAAACCTGCCCCAGTTCGGCCAAAACCAGTCTCTCCACCGATACTGGTGAAGCTGACACCTAAACAGCCCTTGGGAGGGGCTCCTATGAAGGGTTCTTGGATGGTTCCGGGTCTCCCTCATAGACTCTCGGTGACACTCATGCCTGATTGTCCCAGGCATGTGCAAGGGGACATTGGTGGCCGATTGATTTATCCGGATTCCTCAGATTCCGACAACACCGACCTTCACTCTCATCTGCTGGATGATGAGTCAGTGGGTAGTCTGTCGATGGAGGAGGGCACTTCATCATTTATGGGAATTCTCCACCTTGTCTCTGAATCCACGCGGATGCCCCTGGAACCTGTCCAGAAATGGGCAGAGTACCCTCTTACAGATATTCTTAAAAGAGGAGATACTCCTACTGAAGTCTTACCAGTGGCCGAGGCCATTGTTAGCTCAGCTTTGGAGCTCTGGCAGCATCCTGCCTCCTGCCCAGTGCCGTCTGCCCAGATGGCCCGTAAGTATGTGGTGCCCATTGGGTCCCTCTCGGGGTTCACGGAACTTCCCTCGGCTGAGGAGTTAGTGACCGTTTCTGTGTTCAGATGCACAGACAGCTCTGCTGACACTGATAGACCTCCAGACAAGGAGTCCAAGAAACTGGACCACTCTGCCAGGAAGGTTTATGCAGCCTCCTCTTTAGGCCTCCGTCAGGCAAGCTCGGCCATCATCATGGTACACTTCTCTCATGCCCTCCTGGGCTCCTTGGATAAAGTTCTCCCGCACCTCCCTGCGGACCTTCAGACTACAGTCAAGCAGGTCCGGGACTAGGGCTGAGCCATTGCCAAGCAGCAACTTCAGATGGCCTTGGAGCTCGGGGACTCTTGTGCCCGTTCGGTGGCAGCCACAGTTGACATGCACCACAGGGCTTGGTTGAGGCTTTCCACCTTGACGGCGGATACCCAGCACAGACTCACTGATATTCCATTCCTGGGCATCGATTTCTTCAGCCCAGGTGTGGATGGTCACCTTCAGCGAATTGAGCAGTCCAATGCCACCTTGGACTCAACTACTTCTGCCTAAAAAGACACCCCGGAGCCAAGAAACAGCAGAAAAAGAAGAAGCCATTTTGGCATCCTACTCCTGTGGCCCAGCAGCCCCCCTTTCAGGGTGGGTAGCAACAGTAGACACAGTCTTGCGCCCTAGGCCTATGTCCGGGCCTCTAGTGGCCCGCAGACAAGGAGGTCGGGGTTCAGGCGGCTTCCAATCTGGACCCTCTTCCTCCAAGCCTACCCAGTAATGGGATAGGGGTTGCCCTCCCTATTCCCGTCACGCCAGCTCTGGGTCCTCCTGTGGGGGGTCGACTCCATCACTTCCTTTCTGCCTGGTCCACTGTTACCACGGACAGGTGGGTCTTAGAAGTGGTCAGCCAGGGTCTGCCTCTAGAATTTGAGCAGTACCCTCCCTGCCGAGCCCGTGCCCCACTGGAGGAGAGAGTATCAGCCCACATTCGGTTGGTTCTGAGAGATGACATAGCCCAGCTCCTCCTCAGGGAGGCAGTGGTTCGAGTGGCAGATCCTCCAGTCAACCCAGGGTTAATTTCCAGGTACTTCCTGGTACCAAAGTGGACGGGGGGCAGATGCCCTATTCTAGATCTGCACTACCTGAATCAGTGTCTCAGGCCATGCACCTTCATGATGGTAACTCTGTCCCAGATCATACCATCCCTGGAGCAAAACATGTGGTTCTGCTCACTGGATTTCCAGGATGCGTTCTGTCTCATCCCCATCCATCCGTCCCACCAGCGGTTCCTCCACACACAGCAGAGGGAACACTATAAGAGTTCTGAGCCATGCCATTCGGCCTGTCATCAGCCCCATGGGTCTTCACCAAATGCTGTGCAGTGATGGCAGCCCATCTCAGGCATTGAGGCATCAGAGTGTACCCTTACCTCGATGATTGGCTCTTGACAGGTTCCACCCAGCAAGAGGTGGAGAGGTCCAGGGACCTGGCCCTCCAGACCTGCTGTCAACTTGACCTCCTGATAAAAGAGGCTATGTTGGAGCTCATGCCATCTCAGGTGATATGCTTCATCGGGGCAGAGCTCGACTCTTGCTGAACCAGAGCATGGCTCCCAGTGGACAGGGCGGAAGTTCTCTCCTGCTTTGCCCACTCATTTCTGGTTGGGAACTTGCGCACTGCCTGGGGCTTTCTGCATCTTCTGGGTTACATGGCAGCCTGCACCACCGTGGTCCGTTGGGCCTGGTGGCATATGCACCCCCTTCAATGGGAGCTGGCTGCCCAGTGGACTTCGCGCCTATGTCATTTCGACCAGCTGATCACTGTGACCCAGAAGATGTGGGACGCTCTCCAGTGGTGGACCGTCCTAGACAATCTGCAGGAAGGGATCTCGTTTGTCCGCCCCAAGCCGACGGTCGTCCTCATGACTGATGCCTCTATTAACAGGCTGGGGAGCCCACATGGGGAACAACAGGGCCCACGGGTTCTGGACCCTGAGGAATCCAGATACCGTATCAACCTGTTGGAGTTCAGAGTGGTCAGACTGGTGTTGTCAACATTCGCTTGGCAGCTTTGGGGTCAAGTGGTTCAAGTCCAGAAGGACAATACCATGACCATGTACCACCTCAGCAAGCAGGGCAGCACGTACTCCCAGCTGCTGTGTTGGGAAGCGCTCCACATCTGTACACTCGTGAGCCGACGGGAAGTGGATCTCCTAGCCTTCCATGTGGAAGGAGCCTCGAATCAACTGGCGGATGCTCTCAGCCATGTAGGCGAGACATCCCACGAGTGGTCTCTCCATCCGGAGGTAGCTCACAGCATGTTCTCCCACTGGGGCAAACCGATGGTGGACCTGTTTGCTTCCAAGGAAAACACCAAGCTGAAGCAGTTTCATGCCCACCCCCCTCAGTGGGGATCACTGCAGGGGGATGCCTTCTTGAAGCTGTGGACCCCAGGTCTCTTCTGTGCCTTCCCTACATTCCCTTGATCCACAAGGTGCTCCTCATGGTGAGGAGGGACAAGGTTCAGATTATCCTGGTAGCCCCAGATTGACCCCACCAGTTCTGATATCCAGATCTCCTCAGCCTCAGCAACAGGCTCCCGAGGTGTCTTCCAGCATGCCCGGACCTGATATCTATCAGTCAGGGGAAGGTATTCCATCCGGACCTTCAATCCCTGCACCTGACAGCCTGGTACCTAAGCGGCTAGTGTTCTAGGCTTTGGGTCTCTCTGAGGATGTACTCCCAGTAGTGGAAGCATCCAGGAAGGCGTCGACCAGAAAGTGTTATGCTTTCAAATGGAAAATATTTTCCATTTGTTGCCAGGGCAAGGGCCTGGACCCTCTGTCCTGTCCTGTGGCTAGCATTTTAGACTACCTTTGGTCTCTGTCCAAAGGAGGTCTTCAGTCTTCGACCCTTAAGGTGCAACTGGCAGCGATCTCTGCTTACCAGGTGTGGGCCGGTCAGCAGAAGGTGATCTGGTTCTTTTTCAAGGGCCTAGATCACATATCCTCTCCGGTGCATGAATCTCCACCTCCATGGGATTTACTGCTGGTTTTGGCAAAACTCATGGGTAAGCCATTCGAACCAGTGCACAAGTGTGAGCTATCGCACTTGTCGTGGAAGATGGCCTTCCTGGTGGCTATCACGTCAGCCAGAAGGACTGGGGAGCTCCAGGCACTTTCAGTGGAGTCTCCTTATCTGGTCTTCCACAGGGACAAAGTTCCTGCACCCCCAACCGAAATTCCTTCTGAAGGTGGTGTCAGAGTTTCACCTTAATCAGGTGTTGACTCTTCCTGTGTTCTACCCGAACTACATCTCGGATGCCGAGTACAGACTCCATACTTTGGACCCGAGATGAGCGCTCTCCTATTACAAGGAGAGAATGGCAGAAATTTGTGGAGAGGTTCGCCAGCTGTTTGTCACCTATGCTGTAGCCACTTCTGGCAGACCTGCAGTAAAGCAGACAGTTGGCAGATGTATTACATCTTGCATCGATCTCTGCTATAGGTTGGCAGGTAGGGAGTCTCCCAAAGGGCTAAGGGCTCATTCCACCCGCCATATCGCAGTGTCGTTGGCTGCTTCCAGGGACATTCATATCCAGGAAATCAGCTACCAGGAAGACAGCAAACACCTTCATCACCCATTACCACATTGACCTTGAGTCATGCCAGGATGCTGGTTTTGGGGCCTCAGTTCTCCAGTCTCTGTTCCCAAAGTAGGGGGTGTACACCTTACCTCCCTTCTCCTGGAGAACTGCTAGGAGTCTGCCAATAAGTGTGGATGAACAACATATCCACGTCCCTAGAAAACCAGGTTACTCATCCGTAACAGTAGTTCTAGGAGTGTTATATGTTGTTCATCCACACTGACCCACCCGTCCCCCCCGGCTGTGATGCACAAACCTGGCTTCCAGTGGGCTAAGATCTGGCATCATGGGGCAGAGCCGAGGGTTATACCACCTGAGTGAGTGGGAGGAGCCAGCTTAAAGACCTTCTGGTGAGAATTAAAGGGGAAAGGGACATGCCAATAAGTGTGGATGAACAACAAATACCACACCTAGAACTACTGTTACAGGTGAGTAACCTGTTTTTTTTACGCATTTATTTTGAGTAGTATCGACTAGCAGCTGGCAGATATTAGTATAGCCTATAGTAAACCTCAAGACAGGTAAAACCCTGGGGCCCAAGTGGATCGGTAATGAGTTTAACAAGAAGTTTATAGACCTGCAGAGCCTGCTTCTCACATAGATATGTGGGGGAGCACAGGGGGTGAGAGGGAGCACCAACCTCCTGGCAGTATTTACAGATTACAGTCCTGCCCAAGCCAGGTAAGGGTGTAGCTCTTTCTGACCCTTTTTACTTCTTCTTTTTTTAATTTATTTTTATTAAGATTTTCCAAAAAAAACATGAGACACTTACAAACATTGGCATTCAGTACTTCAGATTTACATTTTGTATCATCTTATGATTAAATCAGAATAACAGCATTTTATTTTATTACTTAGATGTTTTAGTCTTGTAAAAATAAAGCTTATTTATTCGTGACATATCCTTGTCCCCGTTAACTCACTTTTCCTACCCGCCTAGTCTTACTGTGGGCAAAAGTCTGGCTCGACGGCTGCCTGGTATAAGGACCATCGCTGGCATTGCCTGGTGAAAGACTGAGACTGGTTGTTAATCTTGGCAGTTAAACTTTCCATTTGATATATGGAGATCATAATACCTCTCCAATCATGCATAGTAGGAATAACCCGGGACATCCATTTCTTTGTGATGGATTTTTTAGCTGCTAACAACATGATAGGTAGCATGGTTTTTGTCCATGGTGGGGAATGGTCCGGGTACATAGGCAGCAAGACCATCTCCGCTGTAATGTCAACCCTCTCTCCCAGACTTTCTGCTATTTCCTTTTGGAGATTTATCCAAAAAGGCATTAATAGTGGACATTGCCACATTATATGAGCAATGTCAGCCATCCCACACCCACACTCCCTCCAGCAATTTCCATACTTTTCTGGAAGATATTTAACTAGCCGTGCTGGAGACCTGAAAAATCTCGACCTACACTTCCACGAGTACTCTCTCCATATATGTGATTTGGTTATTTTTACCGCATTAAAAGCAGCTGAGGACCATACTTCTGTAGAATTGTTAGATTCTAGGTCTTTGTTCCAGCTTGTCAGTATCGAATTTGTTGACTCTTTAGTTAGGTCTCTCATAATTTTATACAGGTTTCCAATTATGTGATTCCAGTGATTACCTTGAGAATGATCAATGAATATTTTTAAGAGCAGAGGGGTTGGGTGGGTCAGTTTAATTTGGATAATTCGGTTTCGCAATAAATGGTTTATTATTTGAAAGTATCTGAACTGATCTGTGTTTGGAAGATTAAATTTCTGTTTAAGGTCAGTAAATGTTGACACCCCGTTAGGACCCAAGAATTGGAAAATCTGTTCCAACCCTAGTCTTCTCCAATGAAAGAAGGTTAAATCAGTATAGGACTGGGCGAAGAGTTCATCCTCTGAAATTACCTTACAGCATTCATAGATTTTCTGGAATGGTTCCTTCTTTTGCAATTGAAACCAAATTTTTAGAACCTGGGATGTAATTGTCGTGAAGACCCTCACAGGAGGAGTATGTCCCGGGAATGAGAATAGTATCCTTTTAATGTTGTATAAATCGTTCAGATGAAATTCCAATCTCTTCCATGGGGATTCAAAATTATCTGAACGCCACAGAAGTAGAATACATAGGAATGCTGCCTCCACATAGCGTTTAAAGTCCGGGAGATTTATTCCACCCTGGGGCAGTGACAGTTTTAGTATGGAAAGCTGAATTCGTGGACTTTGTTTGTTCCAAACAAAAGAGGATGTCATGTTATCCCATGATTTAAAAAAATATGGGGATGGGAAATAAGGAATGTTTTGAAACAAATATAAGAGACGAGGTAGGATATTGGTTCTAATCGTTTCTACTCATTGAAACAAGGTAAGTGGGAGTTGGATCCATCTTTCCAGATCACTCTGGATTGAAATGGAGAGGGGTTCATAGTTTATTAACTCGATGACCTGTAGATTCTGAGAGATATATATTCCTAGATATTTTATTTTGATGGCGTTCCACTTAATGGGCAAATTTTGTTTAAGAGTTTTCGAGGGGATGTAGTAAAACAAAAGGGCTTTCGATTTAGATATGTTAAGTTTAAAGCCTGCTAGTTCTTCGTATTTTTGAGGGATACTCCATTCCTCTGTGATTGAGTCTGTAGGGGCTAGGAGAGAAAGGAGAATGTCATCCGCGAATAAGCTGGTTTTGAATTCTGTCTGCCCAAGTGGAACTCCCTCTATTTTTGATGATGTTCTTATTGCTACAGCTAAGGGTTCTATATATAGTATAAATAATAGAGGGGATAAAGGGCATCCCTGTCTTGTACCTTGGTGTAGTGGGAAAGGAGAGGACAATCCTCCATTGATTTGAACATAAGCTTTGGGAGAGGAGTAGATCTGATGAAGCCAAGTCAATAGTTCATCTGGAAATCCAAACTCCCTCAGCACATCCCATAGAAAGGACCAGTAGACTCTATCGAATGCTTTTTCAGCATCTAGACTTATAATAGCTGCAGGAATTTTTTGAGCGTGGATATATTCAATTAAGATTAAGGATTTCCTGATATAATCCATAGTGGAACGTTGCTTTATAAAGCCAGCTTGGTCTGGGTGAATTATTTTTGGGAGAATATTTTCAATTCTAGCTGACCAAATGGCCATGTAAATCTTATAGTCTGAGTTTAGAATTGATATTGGGTGATATGAAGATGGTTCTAGTTTATTCCCATTTGGTTTGGGAATAGCAGCTATCATTGCATATTCCCATGTTGAGAGAGGGGGCTTTCCCTTGGCTATCTCCCTGTATAGTTGTAGAAGTCTGGGGGATAATTATTTTTTGAAGAATTTGTATCATTCCCCGGTGAATCCATCGGGGCTCAGACAACGGCCACTATAGGGGCCTTCAGTTTCTGAGTTTGGGTGTCAGTTAATTTTGGTAAGTGTAAACTTGTCAGAAAATTCTGTCTTTGTTCCGATGATGATCTTATTTGAGGCATGTATAGTTGTTGGTAATAATGTACAAAAGTTTGCCTTATTTCTTCTTTTCTGTGTGATATTACTCCCATTTTAGGATATTTAATGTTTAAGATTGTTACTGTATTTTTTTCTGGCCCTCAGTTTCTGTGCTAGTCTATGTGTCCCTCTTGATTCCCCCCTTCATAGTGAGCTTGTTTTAGATATACTAGGGACATTTGGATTTTGGTGTCCATAATTTTGTGGATGGCCTCTTTTGTTTCTCTAATTTTACTTTGTAGTTGTTTATCTCCTCTGTACAATAATTGATAGGTTTGTAAGCTTGTAATGAGCTCATTGTATCTGGCCTCTCTCTCTTTTTTTTAGAGGCATATGCAGTAATTTCACCCCTTATTGTAGGTTTCATAGCATCCCATATGGTGGCTTCCGAAAGTGATGGAGAGTTGTTTTCTTCAAAAAATTGCGTAATTCTCTTTTTCATCTGGTCTGTGAATTCTTTTTCTTTTAAGTAGTAAGGGTTGAGTCTCCACAAAGAATGTCTAGATTTTTTACCCAAATCTAGTTTTAACGTAAGCGGGTGATGATCAGAGAGAATTTTTGGACCAATTTCGATATCCTTGATTGTGGAGAAGTGTTCACAAGTAGTGAAAATATAATCTATTCTTGAGTAGGAGTGAAATCTATTCGAATAGTACGTATAACTTGGGGAAGTAGAAAAGGTCTTCCACCAGATGTCAACCAGGCCGAAGTGTTGAAGTTGTGTTTTGAAAAACTTGACAGAGCTAGAAAGATAGTAAGTTTTAGGGTTTGATGAATCTAGATTAGGCTGTAGGGTCATGTTGAAATCTCCTGCCATTATTAATTGCCCCTTTAGTTGATCTAATATCTTTGTCAGAATCGACTTGAATTATTGAAGTCTGAGTCTGTGGAGGCAGATATATGTTAGCCAAAGTAACCTCTTGATTGTATAGTCGACCATGAACGACAACATATCGACCCAGACCATCTATGTGGACTGAGTTTAATTTAAATTGGGTAATGGTTGGGATCACTATAGCTACTCCCCCCCTACGTCTGCTCAGGTGAGAGGAAGAGTGGACAGTATATCTGCCCCCCAAGGACAACTTCTGGTGTTCCACTTCCAAGAGATGAGTTTCTTGTATAAATATTATATCCGCCGTCTGTCTATTAAGGTATTGCATTGTTCGTGATCTTTTAATGGGGCTATGGAGTCCATTGACGTTTAATGAGTAGATCTTTACTGGTTGTGTAGTCATGTATGCTTTTTATTCTTTTTTTCCCCCTGTGTTTGTTAAGGTTAAATTCCATGGCTACACCCACCATATAGTTTTTTAATTATTTAATTCTTTTGATTTTCAGATCTCCCCAGCCCGTCATCTCCCGGACCATTCCCCACAGCATTTCCAGAACAGGTCGGATCAAATCAACAAGACTTTCAATGGTTGCTGGCTTGAAATTCTGGTTTTGATGCTTCTAAAGTGTTTCTAATAAAGTCTTTCTATACAGTTTGTTCAGTTGTCTCCGGTATCTCATTTTTTGCAGTTTAAGAAACATAGAAACATAGAAGTTGACAGCAGATAAGGACCGCAAGGCCCATCCAGTCTGACCATTTATTTTTCTACCTTATAAATGTGCCATTGGCCTTTGCTCTGTCAATGGCTATCTATTCATGCTTATCTGTATTGCTCCTTTATGCCTATCCCATGCCTGTTTAAAGCCCTGCACTGTATTCATATCCAACACTTTCTGAGGTAGTCTGTTCCGTGCATCCACCACCCTTTCTGTGAAAAAGAACTTCCTCACATTATTCCTTAATCGGCCTCCCTCTAATCTCAAGCTGTGTCCTCTAGTCCTGCTATTTTTCTTATGTTGAAACATGTTAGACTCTTTCACCTTGTTAATGCCCTTAAGGTGTTTGAATGTTTCAATCATATCACCTCTCTCTCTCCTTTGTTCTAGGGTATACATATTGAGTTCAGTTAATCTGTCCTCATATGTTTTCTGATGCAGTCCCTGCACCATTTTGGTTGCCCTTCTATGGACTGCCTCAGTTTGGTTAATGTTCTTGTGAATGTGTGGCCTCCAGTACTGCATGCAGTACTCCAGATGGGGCCTAACCAGTGTCTTGTAAAGAGGGATTATTACCTCCCTCTTCTGACTTGTGATACCCCTACTAATATACCCCAACATCCCTCTAGCCTTACCTACTGCTTTAGAGGTCTGCTTGGATGATTTCAGGTCATCTGTGATGATGATGCCCAAGTCTCTTTCTTCCCTTGTGACTGCCAGCAACTCCCCTCCCAGCCTATAGGTGGCTTCAGGGTTTGTCTTCCCTATGTGCATGATCTTGCACTTCTCTGAGTTAAACCCCAGTTGCCACTCGTCCGACCATTTTGCTAGTTTATCCAGATCTCGTCTCATTCTGTCCACACCATCTGGATCATCTACTTTGTTGCAGATCTTGGTGTCATCTGCAAACAGACAAACCTTACCCTCCAGTCCATCTGCAATGTCACTGATGAAGATATTGAAGAGGACTAGCCCCAGGACTGATCCCTGAGGTACCCCACTTGTGACTTGCATCTTTCTGACTGTATGCCGTTACCACCACTCTCTGTTTTCTGCCGTCAACCAGTTTGCCACCCAGTTGACCAACGTCTGATCCACCCTGAGCCTACCCAGCTTATTAATCAATCTTCTATGTGGAACAATATCAAAAGCTTTGCTGAAGTCAAGGTAGGCAACATCAACTGCTCCCCCTTGGTCCACCACTCTGGTTACCCAGTCAAAGAAATCTATGAGATTAGTTTGACAGGACCTTCCTTTTGTAAACCCATGCTGTCTTGGATCCTGTGCTCCTATGGATTCCAGGTGTTGCACTATCCTCTCCTTAAGGAGTGTCTCCATAATCTTGCCCACTACTGAGGTAAGACTGACTGGTCTGTAGTTCCTTGCCTCCTCCCTGCTAGCACTGTTGTGGAGCGGGTTCACATGAGCCCTTCTCCAGTCTTCTGGGACCTCTCCTATGCTCAGAAGCTCACTAAACAGTTCTGATAATGGCTCTGCTAGTTCCACCCTTAGCTCCTTTAGTACCCTGAGATGTATGCCATCAGCTCCCATTGCCTTGTCCACCCTGAGCTTATCGAGCTCTTATAGGACTCTTTCTTTTGTGAAGGGACTAGTGCACACCTCCCTCCCTCCCCCTGTGTCCAT
This sequence comes from Neoceratodus forsteri, assembly GCA_016271365.2. Classification (NCBI taxonomy): domain Eukaryota; kingdom Metazoa; phylum Chordata; order Ceratodontiformes; family Ceratodontidae; genus Neoceratodus; species Neoceratodus forsteri. The sequence goes on along the minus strand of CM028138.1, from coordinate 285,891,462 downwards.
GGTGCAGAGCTGTGGGCCCTGCCCTACCTTCTCTTCAGTAAATACTGAGCAGAAGTATCTATTTAGGATAGCTGCTTTTACATGGTCCTCCTCCTCACATGCTCCCTTATCCCCTTTGATCTTAGCAGTACCCCCTCTGGACTTTCTCCTTTCACTAATGTATCTATAACTTGACCAAAACAGAAAATAATGAATAATAGTATATTTAACAACTTTACTACATTACCAGAAACTATGTACAAATGTGCTTCCAACTTTAAGGTGGTAAACCCTGTCCATCCTATAGTAAGCTCACACTGATCTCCCAAAGGGGACCTGGTGTGATCGGGAGTCTCCTGAGTTCCAGGGTGGGAGTGTCTCCCCCCCCCCAGATTGGAGTTCCCCTGGGGAATAGTTTTCCCTTCCTCTTTCACTTGGTCCGGTATGGCGGTCTTCTCTGGGCTCCCATTTATCCTCATATGTGTGTTCTCCCTGTTACCTTATTTAAAGTATAGTTGACCACTACCAACCAGTCCCCCCCAACCCCAACCTAATATGTAAGTTAGGACAGGTATATAACATCTATCCTCCTGTCTATCCCTGTAAGATCTATATATATTCTCTTCCTCCACCTCCACCCCCCAAAACTGTCTTAAGAGGTTCATATGCTGGTCTAATTTTCTCTCTCCATGCATCTCAATCACATGAGGACAGTGATCGGGATGACTAGAAGACCAGCTCATCTCTCAGATCTGCTCAGGGGTAGGCTTTCCTTTTAACTTAACTAGTAAGAGTTACTGATTGAGATGAGTCACTGTCCGTGTGGCAATAGTAAACCATTATCACTTCCCCCCAAAACCCCCTCTCCCCAAAGTCATCGCCATTCCACGTAAATTCACTTGTTCATTATAAACTGACTTTATGGAATTAAAAAGGTGAAGAAAAAGAAAATCCCTAGGGGAGAGAAAGAAAGGAATGCAGAGGAAGAGGAGAAGTGAGAGAAAGGGGGAAGGGCAAGAGAAAAGGGAAGTGAGAAGGAGAACAGAAGGGGAAGGAGGGGAGAAGAAGGACTGTGCAGCGACCACTATATTGGGTGCATTCTGTCCAGAGTTTTAAATTTTGTTCGCTTGGGTTCAAAAGTTCTTCTCCCATTGCTGTAGATTAATTCAAGAAACTCTGCAGTGTCCACTCGAGTCAAACTCGGTTACCAGCCGTGTATATAATCACCAACAGTCCACAATGTCTTTTAAGCTTTAAAGCTTTACCCCTCTCACCTAGGTCAGATCTCCTCCCAACTACCTCCTGCCCCAAGGAGACATCCCCTTGGTAGCCCCACCAACACAGACTAATCAGCGGGGAGTCCGGGGGGCTTAAGGAGAGTCAGAGGGAGCAAGCAGACCACGGGGGGGAGCATAAAACCATGGGGCACACACCAGGACCCACCAGCCCGACGACATGTCAGCCATCAAGGGGCCCTCTGAACCCAACATTACAGGGTAAGACCGAAACTTAAATGTGTAAGTTCCCTTTTGTTTTTCCCCTGTTTGGGTCGGTGGTATTTCGCTGTGTCATCCTCAAGTCTCCCTCCCCGTCGATCTCCACCCCCCCCATCTCTTCCCCCTGTAGTCAATCCAGGAGCCCGAGGGGCTGAAGGAAAACCAAATCTCAGGACTTACTTCTAGGTTGCAGATAACGTGGGGTTTCTCAGTAGACAAATTCTCCTCAGCATTTCCTCCAGGTCAAGACTAGGCCCCGTAGTCTGTGCGTCGATCTCAGATTGCCTAGCGTATGTACGCTTTGTGGTATTCTGGCTGTGCAGATGCTCTTTAATAATCCCATGCTGGAAAAGGTCTTCTTTCATCTCAGAGGCAGAGATATATGTAATTGGACCGTTTGGTAATAGGATTGTAAGCTTGGAGGGGTATGGGGTGAGCAATTTTATTTGCTGTGCTCTCAAGATGGGAAATAAAGGAGCATACTCTCTTCTTTGTCTGTGAGTGTAGGGAGCATAGTCATTATCCATAATCAAGAGGCTTGTTCCAATCATTATTTTGCCCTTCTGCCATACTTTTCATAGCATTGCTTCTTTTGTTTGAAAATTTTGAAACCTGACCACAAAGGATCTGAGTCTGGCATCTCTGGTCACAGGTTTGGGCCCAAAGACACGGTGAGCTCTCTCAAAGTCCAATTGGTATTCTGGACCTAGCTCCAAAACTGATCAAAACAGAAAATCAGCATAGGCCAGAGGGTCCGATCCCTCCTCCCCCTCTGGCAAACCGAAAATCTGAATATTCTTCCACCTCCCTCTATTCTCTGTGTCCTCCTGTCTCAAAGAGCTGTGTAGCTGTGCAGTAGCCAAGGTGAGAATTTCTTGTTCAAACTTTTCTATTTTATTTGAGTGTGCTGAGATTTGGTCATCCGCGTAATCCATCCATCACTGGAGGGTTCCCAGTTCTGATCTAAATTCCTGGATTGAACCCCTCATTTCTTCTCGGAACTCTGAAATGGCCCATAAAATATTTTGTTCAGGCTGAGAGCCCGATAGGGGGTCATTGCCCTTCCTTTTCCTTCCCCTGCCCGAAATTTGGTCTGTTTTTTCATTTGTATTGAAAAGTTGTAGGCCTTGCTGGGCTAGTCCACGCAGCGCTGTATCTTGCGATTCTTTGCTGCCTTCCCCCTCCAGGTCGGTGAGCGGCAGAAATCTGTTTGATCAATGTCTGGCCATCCAAATGAAGTTTTTTGTAAGGGATTTCACTGCTGCAATCTCCCGATTGTTTATTTGTCTGAGTTTTGGCCGAGCTGGTGCGAGTACTTAAAGTAGGAGATAGTTTTTAATATATTGGTCGAGGAGCCCAAGTGAGAACAATGTTCAGGCGGTCATACCAGAACCGGAAGTCTGCCTCATTTTACTTCTAAATGTAGACCTGAAGATATTCACATCAATTCTGGTGAGCTGCCTCCAGAACTGTGTGGTGTCCCTAGTTCACATGGCCCAAATGGACTTTCTTAATGATAGACTCATGCATGACAACATTAGGTGCCTTCTAAACATCATCTTGAGCTCCCAAAAGAGTGGTGACCTGGATTTAACTGTGTTCATGGATGCAGAGAAGGTGTTTGACTGGGTGAACTGGGGATTCCTGAGCAGGACAATGAATGAGAGGGGTGTGGGGGACACCTTCCTTACGTGCATAAAAGAAATATATGTTTCCTCTCAGGCTATGGTGCAGATCAATGAAACCCAGTCTGAAAGATTCTTCCTGACTCATGGGACATGGCGGGGTTGCCCTTTCTCCCTGAAAAACAATGAACCAGCAGTCCAGAACATAAACGCCTCACCATGGTTATGACCTGAGGCAAAAGTCATAGACTCTGTATATTTTGAATGCTTTATTAACTGATTAAATTCCAGTTTCCAACACCACTTGTGGCAACATCAACCAGCAGATAACTACAAAAAGGCCACTCCTGTGCTTCGCTCCTTCGAGCTTCCTCAGAGAGTGATTGGTACAGTTGCATTTACAGTAGGTCTTAAATACAGGTGTGATTTGTACATCATCGGTAAAGTCATGATATAACAACCTGAACACAATTTACTCATTGATAAATAATGTTAAAGTAAATCTGACTTCAGTGTATGGTAGAAAAAATTAATCAAAAATATTTACAAACATTAAGCATCTGAAACAGTATGAAACACAAAGCAAAAAAGATTAACAATATTCCTTCTTTAAATGTTTTTTCTTCATATTTTCTTTCAACATATTTCTTGATTAATTTCATTGTGTGGCAAGCCATGCTTCAGAGTCCTTGATAATTTCTTAATTACAAACCAAAGAATATCTAAGGGCGCTAACCGCAGACATCTAGATGCAAGGAAGCTCCTATTGTATCTGTGGCCGAACAGGTACATAACTGCGCTCTCCTACGCACGAGGTTGAGTCTGGAAATAAAATTTAAAAATAAATTTAGTTCCAAAATCATGAATTTGGTTCAAGAAAGAAAAAAAGAACACTTGCGCTCTCTCCCCCTCCTTTTTGTCTTGTGTACAGAGCCCCTCGCACAGGCAGTGCATCAAACCCCTCTCATATCGTATGTCTAACAAATCTATAATACGTTAGTTCAAGACTAATTACGGTTGAAAATAAAACGTGAAAAAGTAATCAAATGACATATTTACAGGGATTAGGTTTATGTGACTCATATTGAGAGGGGATTCATGCATCAGATTACTCATTATTTTTAATGTGTTAAAACTGTTTTATCAGTGCAGTAATGCCTTTCAAGTCATTTGGTAATTTAGAAATATATAGGCGTCATGGGTATTTAAAGGTATTCTGAATGAAAATATAACAGTATAATGTTTTCGTTTCTTTTAGTATTTTGTTTACTCCTCCCTCTCGAGGACCAGCATCCAGTCTTCCCATGGCTCCAAACCCATCCAAGTCCAGAAGCTTTTAAACTCCTCATGTTAAAATGCACTGATATGCAAAACCATGGGGCTGGTTATTGCACTATCCTTGTGTTGTCTTGGATTTTTTTTGTTTGTCTGTAAATAAATTGACACTGCTATTTTTAGGAGGAAAAAAACTCTCACATCAGAGGTACAGGGAGGAGACAGAGAACACAAGGCGTTGCTCTATGGTGATGATTCCTTCTTCTACCTGATGAAACTAGAGACATCAGTGCTGGCTATGTTGGCCTAACTGGGAGAGTATGGGACCATCTCATGGTACAAAATCAATTTTGATAAATCTGAAATTATCAAAATGAGCGGCACATGCCTCTAGGCTCTGAAAACAAGTTTTCCAGTCCAGTGAGCACCACAGAACACGATACTTGGGGATTTGAGTTTCCCCTTCGTTGGACACGTTATTTAAGCTGAACAAGGAACTGTTCAGTGAAGTCGTTAAGCCTGGGTGGCAGGATTGGCACATTCAAAATTAATGTCTTGCCAAGGCTTCTCTTCCTATACCGGAGGAATTCTGGTGGTGTGTACAAAAAAATCATGCCTACTTTTGTTTGGTCTCATGTAAGTACAGGATCAGGAGATGAGTCCTCACTCTACCCATAGAATGGGGAGGTCTGACACCCGTAATGCGGTGGGCCCCTTGTCAGTCATAACTGGTGACTCTGATTTCACCCCTCCAAAGCAGGACAGGGGATTTCTTCATTGAAACCAGTTGTCCCTCATTAGATTCTGACATCTCATTGCAGATGGATCCTGTACTACATTTTGCAGATATCCAACAAAAATGACGACATACCCAGGCAGGGCTTCTGCTTTTTACAGGCAAGACATTACCTAACCTCAGGTAATCATCTTCACAGGTAAACAGAGACCTCACTCGCCTGACAGGCTATCTATATTGCTTCAGGGAAGGTGGGGCACTCTTTTCACGGCATACAAAGCCCTACAGGGCTTGGAACACCTTGAGTTCTGTCATCTGAAAGCATCTTGAGAAGGAGAGGTTCACATCAGAATCCAGGAGGAGGAGTTGAATAAGATGTGGGAACAAGGCTGGAGAATAACTGTCTCCCCCAGATGGAGAGAATTTAGATGGAAATGCCTCACTTGATACCTCCACATGCCCACTATAATGAAGTGTTTCACAGGAGGGGGAAGGTCAGACTTATGCTAGAGGAGATATGGTCAGGTGGGGACACACTATCATGTATCATCACAGGCATATTGGCCTCAGATACATGGGGCCCTAGGGTGGATTGGGGGGGGAGTGGAGTTCTTTTCAGTTTGAACATTTGGTATTAGGGGAAACCAATTAAGGGGACAGGGTTAGCAGCGACAACTGAGGTTACTAAGAGCCCTAAGCACAATCTCGCTGAAAGGAGTCACAGTTAAGTAGTGTCTGTGAACCAATCCATGCTGGATGAGTGGGCCTCTAAGATGCAACAGCTACAGTGTATGGAGCGAATCACTACTACCTTGCTGCTAACACTTGAGAAACACATAGAGGTGTGGAGGAGGTGGGGTTTGTCTGAGACAGGTAGGAGGTGGTATGTACAGATAACCCAGGGGATGGGGGCCACTATTAACTATGATTCACTCCCTCAGACTACGTGTTTGAGTCATGGTCAGCCGTCTCGGCCCGTCATAAGGACCGGTGATGCATGGTTTAGGGGAATGCACTACACTAACCCTACACTAGTTAACACCTACATATACCTTCAGGATGCCAGGCCTATTAAGCTAATACAGCCATTTGCAACATACCATACTTATGGAAAGAAGACAAGTAGCCACACTTCAGATTTGGTTTGTGCAAAGTTCTGTTTAATCTTTTAATTGCTGTTCTGTAATTTGCTTGTGGTGGATCTCACAACATTTTCAGCAACAGCAATGTGTCAGTTCCTGCTGTACTCTGAAGAAAACAACGGCTGCAGACAAAGCAGACTCTGAATGAATTAACTGCACTGTGAACAAAACTTCTGTAATCTCAAAGTGATGTTTCACTGTATATACATTGGAACTTGTATCATAATTTCTCAGAATCAATCAATAAGGCTGAGTTTAAAAAAGGAGGTATGTGGGTAAGAGAGGGTAATTTGTTTGAATAAAATAGGAGGGTTACACCCGGCGCAGTGATTATGCTATGCTACTGCTCACAATGCTGGTGAGCCCAGGTTGCTGGAGGGGGACAGTTGTGGGAAGGAGGATCAAGCTTCCTGGTGGATGTTCTCCTCTGTGGAAGGAGGGCAGCGATCTCTGTATGGCTACCTCCACTTGGGTGTCCTTGGGTAGCAGTGCAGCATGAGATGCTTGGATGTGGCAGGGGGACTCTGTATACTGTGGGTGCTCCCAGTATATTCCACCTGCACATGCCCTAGCAAATCCATGGCATTGTCCTAGGGGATTGGGGGACATCAATGAAGGAGAAAAAGGCTTTGTGCACAGGATAACCATCTGCTGCCCCCCAGTCACATCACTAACCATGACTCCTGCCTTCCCTGTGATCCAGACCCTGGGAGAGAGTGAAGAGGAGCCCCTGCCAGTGAGGGGTAAACCACAATGTTTAGGCAGGGTAAGTTCTGGAGATGGTGGGCAATAGGCAGGTAAAGGGGAAAGACCAGCACAGCGGATAAAGATCTCTATGAAACCAAATGGAGGGCTGGTGTCTGGAAGGGAGACTGGGAGGGACTTCTAAGATAGGTGGAAGAGAGCAATTTGGTTAAAAAAAAGGGGACAAGTTGATCCAGGAAGGGTGAGGGGATGTAATTTGGAATATTTGGGGTGAATTTTTCTTTAAATAATATATGAGGGGGGTGCTAATGAGCAATTAAAGAGATAGGACACACACCTCCAGAGCTCCACACCATAATGACCTTAAAATATTACTTTTTTACCTGCAAATACCTTCAAACTCCAGAAAATAGCCTGAAAACAGTTGCAACTATGGATGAGTACCTAACATCAGGGAAAACGTCGAGGCAAGGGCTAAAAATCTGTGAAAAATCCACCGGAGAATCTGCCGCCTGGTATCGGCCCAATCTCCTTCTCAGCAACCGAACTAGCAGTACTCAATAAAGCAGTTTCAGAGCAAGTGGTGGCAGACCTGCAGCCATGCTGGGACAAGGTAGACAAGTCTCTGGAAGGGCTCACTACTGAGCTTTAGCAATACTCAGGAAGGCTATCTGTGGCTGAGCAACGTATATCTGACCTAGAGGATGTTTCTAGGACAGTGCCTGAAAAAAATAGCCACAATGGAATGTGAGTTTGAGGAGCTCTGGGAAGCATTACTTTATCAAGAAAATTATAGCCGCAGAAATAATTTATGGACCAGGGGCCTGCCAGAGGGTGCTGAGAGGGGTGATCTAATGTCATTCTGCACAACTATACTCCCCAGTCTTCTCAAAATACCAATTAAGTCGGAAGACCTTAAAGTGGGGTGGGCCCACAGAGTGCTGGCCCTAAGGCCACCGGGAGACCAGCCGCCAAGGCAAGTTATTATTCGACTCCACCATTTCCCAGACTGGCTGGCAATCTTAGCAGCATATAGAAATTTAAAAGAGCTGAAACACGAGAGGGGCACCGGCTCACCATTCACCAAGACATCTCCATGTGCATCCAGAAGAAGAGACAGCAGTTTAACCCACGTATAGATCGACTGAGGGAACGCAAGATAGAGTTCTTTAGGACCTACCCTGTAGTAGTTAAGGTGAAGTGGGAAGGAGCCACCTTTACCTTCTGGGAACCGGAGAAGCTGCATCAGTTTATTGAGGAATGGGACAAAAAACACAGGAAAGGCTGAGGTAAACTGGACTTTGCTCTTGTTTTGGCTTGATGAACTGTTTTCCGCATGATCCTGCGATCGATCATGGAAGGGATTGTTTGATCTACCATATCTGTGAGGGGAAACCTCCCCATAAGTAAAGCAATGGGGGAGATCATTGGAATACCTTTTTCTTTGTTATGCACCTAGACACCACAAGCGTTTTTTTTATGGCGCCTTGCATTGTAAGTACGAGGCAGAGACTCCAGTGCTTCAACAATGGATTAAAAGAATCCCCAAACTTATGTTATGAGAGGACTTCCTCAAATTTAAATGTGTTGTATGGGAGGTTTACCTAGCTGGGGGGGGTGAATGTGGCACTTAATTTAAATGGTGGATCGTGGTTCCCCCACGCATGATGCAGGGGGAAGGAGGCTGACCGTATGAATAAGTCTCTACGGGAAGACAGCACAACATTTTTAGATGCACTGCTTTGCCTGGATGATGTAAGGGGGGGATAAGTCAAAGTAGTGGACAGGAGGAGCAAAGAGAAGGAGAGGGGGAAAACAACAGAAAATAGCAGAAGAAGAAGAGGTCAAAGAAAGTGAGCCACAAGGGATAAGGGACCTGGAGTGTATATGTGCTAATGGAATATGGAGATTGATAAAGGGGGCGCGGAGGGAGAGGGGCTTTGAGGATTCTGATACATGAGACATGAAATATTCATTCAAACTAAAGGGTAAACATGACTGCATATTCACTGTTTGATGCTAGTGTGGTATGGCTGGGCTTGAGGTTCGCCAGAATAGTTCTTGTTTGGAATGTTCTATAAGTTCTTTTATACTTCTCATTTTTCATGGGGGTGCTCTGGTTTTGTGTACTGTTGGGAGAAAGATGGGTATAAAGTGGGTTCTTCAGCATAAACGGCAACACAGGAAGAACGAGGGGGAGGATCATGGCTAGGCCACAACGCTGTACTATTATTTCCTGGAATGTCGGGGGTTTTACCTCACCTGCTAAAAGGGCTAAAATTATGGTAGCACTTAAAAGGAAGAATGCGATGATATCCGTGTTATAAGAGATGCACTTGACACACAGAGAGCGTGATAAACTTGTGGGGGGCTGGGTTGGAGCCTGCCATGCATCCTCCTAAGATTCTCATAAAAGAGGTGTAGCAATTCTTTTACATAAGAATCTTCCCTTTGAACATATTCGTATGATTAGAGACCCGCTAGAGGGACGATATGTTTTTGTAGTTGGCAGGATCCGAGGAAGGGAGATCACACTGGGAAACATCTGTGCGCCAGCGGTAGTTGACCCTGGATTCTACCAGAATATGCTGGACCTGATGATTAGGGAACAATTCTCCAATTTGATTCTGGCAGGAGATTTTAATTGCGTTATAGACCCTGAACTCGATTACTCAGGCACGAGGCTCAGAGAAACTTCCTTTGTAAAACAATGGCAACAGGGTCTTGCAGACCTTGATTTGGTAGATGCCTGGCAGGTGGTAAATCAAGGTGCCCGAGAATACATATTTTATTCAAGCCCACACGGTACTTGGTCTAGATTAGATTATGTATTTGTGCTCAGTGGCCTCTACCCCAAGGTGCAGAAGGTGACCCATAAGCCCCATCTTTCTATTGGACTATGCCATGGTCCAGATGGATATTGAGTTGTTACACACAGGGGAGGAGAGGGGATCATGGCGCTTCCCAACTTGTCTATTGGCCAAACAGGAGTTTAAACAATTCCTCAAAGACCAATGGACCGAATCCAAAGCTACAAATAAGGGATCTGTAGAATCTGTGGGTGCATACTGGGAAGCCAGTAAAGCTTTTATGAGGGGGATTATAATAGGATACATGGCAAAACTTAAGCAAGACCGGAAAAAGAAACAGCAGGAATAAGAAGAGAGGGTTAAGGCCTTGGAAGCCCTGGTAGCTCAAACGGGGGACCCTTCCCATAAGAGAGAACTGTATACAGTAAGAGCGGCCCTAAACTTAAATGTGACGGAGGAAGCTAGGGGGGAACTATTCTTTGCACAACAAAGAATCTATGAATGGGGAAACAAACCCGGACCCTTATTAGTGAGGCTCATGAATGGGGACAGAACCACAAAATGAATAGTGGCCATTAGAGATAATACAGGAACCTTGATACATGAGGAGAGAGGCATAAAAACATGCTTTAAACAATTTTATGAGGCATTACATAAAGCTGAATGTAGGGGCATGAAAGGTGCCATGGATAGATTCCTAGAGGGCCTAACATCACCACAGCTTACTGAACATCAAAGGACTGCTGGGGAACAAGGTTACGATAGAGGAGGTGATAAGGGAAATTGGGACGCTTAAGAGTGGGAAAGTAGCGGGACTGGATGCTTTGGCAGCGAATATTATAAGGAGCTGAGGAAGGAGGTTGCTGCTCCTCTTAGGGACGTGCTTGAGGAGGCAAGGGGGGGAGAGAGGGCTCCCTAGAACCTGCTGTGAAGCCAATATATGCATCATCCTCAAACCAAACAAGGAGAAAACAGAGTGTGCCTCATACCAACCTATTTCTTTGTTGAATTATGATTGTAAAATCATGACAAAGGTGTTGGCGCTCAGATTAGAAAAAATGCTATCCTCTACCATACACACAGACCAGACAGGATTCATACAAGGCAGAATGTCCTACCAGAATATTAGACGATTATTGAACATTATCCACTGGGGCTCTAAAGTCAAAGACCAAATGTGTGTTATGTCAATGGATGCTGAAAAGACTTTTGACAGAATTGAATGGGAGTATTTAATGGACATCTTGGCTAAATTCGGGGTGGGGAGAAATTTATTCAGTTGATAGGAGCACTCTACAGAATACCCTCTGCCAGAATCATTGTTAATGGGTCGGTGTCTGAGGTTGTCACTCTGGAAAGAGGCATGCGAAGGGGTACCCTCTCTCCCCCCTGCTTTTTGCAATGACCATAGAACCACTGGCTATTAACATCATGGAAACCCCCCGAATTATTGGTATACCTGGAAAAGCAGGCAGGAGGCATGTCATCACCCTATACCCTGATGATATTCTTCTTTCAGTGAAACACCCGGGACAGTCAATTCCCACAGTACTTGAAAGTGTAGAGGCCTTTGCTACATTCTCTGGATACAAGCTTAATATTAATAAATCAGAATTATGTACCTAAAGATGGATAGAATGGGAAAGGAGAACTCATGGGGCCTGAGATTGGTTGGGGACACCTTCACTTACTTGGGAATACGGATGGGTAAGGATCTGAAAGACTTATACACATTAAATTACTTGCCAATCATAGATATAATTCTTAAAGACTTAAACAGATGGAGAGCCCTGCCCATCTCATGGATGGACAGGATTAATCTCCTAAAAATGAATGTCCTGTCAAGAATCCTGTATATCACGCAAATGTTACTCTGGGGACTTAAGAAAGATATAAAATGATTAGAGAGAGGTTTTACAGATTTCATATGGCAGGGAAAAAGGCCACAGATTAGTCTAGCAGGGCTAAAGGCTGACAGCATGAAGGGAGGATTGAATTTCCCAGATGTCAAGGGCTACTATTTAGTCACACAATGTAGATATCTACACAACTGGGTCAATAGGGGGAGGCAGCAAATTGGCTCAATTTAGAAGAAAGAGGTAGCCCAGGAAGAATCTTGGCATATCTGGGAGTGAATGGCTTATGAGCCTATAAAGCACTTGAGAGTCCCAACCCAATGGTGGTAGCCAGCCTGGAAGAATGGAGAGGGATGAAAACAAGACAAAACATACTCCATGTTAATACTCTCCTAGTACCAGTGGCCAACAACCCAGATTTCTTACCTGGCCTGGAAGATGAGGGGTTTCAGGAATGGCAAAGGAAAGGAATCTACTGAATAGGGGATTTAACAGAGAAAGGGGAGCTATGTGATTTCCAAACTATCCAGAACGCACCGAATGTGCCATCATCTCACATGTTCAGATATTTCCACGTGAGCAATTACTTGAAACAGTTAAATAGACCAATGGAACAGGAATCCGCTGTGTGGGAGACTGAAAACTAATTCTGGGAGCAAAAGATAATGAAAAGGGACGTATTGGGAAGGTGGCCAAATTTAACAGGATGCATTTCCAAGAGGAAACACAAAAAGTTAAACAAAAGTGGGAACGAGATTTACAAGTAAAGATTTCGGAAGAGACTTGGGAGAAACTCGTTGGTACTCATATGGCTTTACTCCTCTGCAATAAATTTAAAGAACTGCAATATAAATTTTTACACAGGCTCTACTGTCGCCCGAGTGTTGTACATAGTTTCTGCCCAGGGGTACCCCCCCTTTGTGGGAAATGCAGAGGAGCCAGAGGCACAATTATCCACTACTATTGGGAATGCCCAGGAATCCAGAAATAGTGGAAGGAGATTTGGGGAGAACTTATTAAAATGGGGAGGGGGAATGGTGAAATTCTCTGCATAGATACATAGAGAGTGTCGGCAGATAAGGGCCTACGGCCCGCCCAGTCTGCCCATTTGAACTTGTAAGTTCACTTTATGTTTTCCTAGAAGTCTGTTGCCCCTTAACCCTGACCTCCAGAATTCCTTTATGTCTATCCCATGCATTCTTAAATCCCTTGATTGTTTCAGCCTCCACCACTTCCTCTGGCAGGGTGTTCCACTTGTCCACTACCGGTTCTGTGAAGAAATTCTTCCTCACATTTTCTCTGCATCGTCCTCCCTCCAACTTCATCCCATGCCCTCTAGTCCTGGAACATCTTTTTTTCTTAAAAATAATGTATTCCTGCACCCTGTTCCTTCCTGTAAGATACTTGTATGTATCTATCATATCCCCTCTCTCACTTCTTTCCTCCAGGGAGTACATATTCAATTCCTGCATGCTCCCTATTATTAGGAATTGCTGACCAAGAAGAGGAGGAATGGGAATTATACCCCAGATGGATTAGAATTTTATTGGTCATAGCTAGACAAGGCACACAAAACATATGGATCACGAACCATACTCCCAGCAATGAACCAGTGGAGAAATTTAGCTATTAAGACCCTCTCGATTGACAGGCTGACATATGCCCTCAGAGGGAGGGAGGAGGCCTTTCTGGATGCCTGGTGGAGGGGGGTCCTGAGTACACTGTCCCCAGGAGAGAGAGAGATCTATATTACAGGAAAGAAGCCTAATTTGAGCACAATAACTACATAGAAAACAATATTTAAGGAGCAAGTAATTTCTTTATTTCTTTGCCTTCTAACCCCAAACAGGGTACACATGGAATTTCTCTTTCTCTGTACTTGGCTTTAAAGTATACAGAGCACAACCACCTTTTCAGTTTAGTTTTACTCTCAACCTGTTCAGTAGTTACTTAGTTCAACTTAATTCAAATTACCTTCTACCTTTGCTATCCTAATTAGTGTAAGAGATCTGAATGCAGTTTAAAGAGCGATGCTTGTGATGGTATTATAGGAGTATAATATAACTACTGAGAGGATAAGCTAGTGTCTGTGTTCTCTTACTAAGATATGGGTACCTAAGGAATAAAGAAAAAATCTCAGGTACGACAAGATTTTGTATAACTCATACATGTATTAATATGATATGACTTGAAATATTAGTGCAATTTTACCTGTACCTTGTAATTCATTGTAGTACTATTGACACCTGTGAATAATTTCAATAAAAATATTATACAAAAAAAAAATATGAAGGGTCAGGGTTTAGGAGGGAATGCTGAAGATGTGGGGAAGGTAATCTTTGTTAGTAAAATCACGGCAGTTCGGGGTATAGGAAAGGACTGCTGAGATGGGTAGGGTAATATAACAAATAAAAAAATCTTTGTCATAATTTCCAAAATTGCTCCAAAAATACACCACAGAGCATCTAAAACCCTGTAGTTTCTGGGGAGCTATGTGGCCTTCAGACGCCCAATCCATTGTTCAAATGTTGCCTCAGTTATGCCTCTGTTTGCCATAGCTCAGTGGGAGAGGGAGTAATGCACGCCATGGCCCCCCTTCCCACCAAGCTATAAGTAGCTGCACATGCTAAGTGTCCTATAATGCTCGTTTTTGGTGCTTCTGCTATCCTGCCCTCTGCCCAAGAGCACCTCTCCTTTAAGGGACTCAGGGATTTTTCTTCCCTAAGGTGCCTTTGGTCTAAGGGGCCCTTGTCCCTGCAGCATCTCTAGGGGTGGAACCCTCCTTAAGAGGTTCTGTGTCTTCATTGTACCTCAGAAGGGTGCTAGTCCCTGTAGTAGGGACACATAGAGTGTATGCCAAATCTATAGTGCACAAGTCTTCAAACATCTTCGTATGTGCGCTGTCCCAATGTTCCAGCAGCAGCACGTCATGCTTCCATGCAGGCGACCAGTGTTCGAGAGCAAACATCGCTCACCACATTGGAGGCAAGCCAGGCTGTAGGCAACTGCTAAGAGCAGCACACCTTGGCCAAGGAGAGCTGGTAGTGGGTTCCAGTGCTCTAGCCACCCCTGAGGTGGCCAGGGAGATTTCCCACAGAGGTTTGCTGTATGTGCGAGGCCATTTACAGCACTGCTCATGCCAGGAGGAGGAGCAGGATGTAAGGGAGAAAACCAGGCAGAAAACCTCCGTGCCATCTACATGATGGCTTATAGGGCTTGAACTGTGCATTTCCCCTGATAAGTTATATCCTTGGTTAGACAGCAGGGTGAGGGAAAAAACTAGAAAACAGATTGGAGAAAAAACAAAAACATCCTACCATACAGCAACCACTCATTTCCTCAACGACTTAAGTACAAACACTCATTTCTAACCTCATTATCAGTCATCCTACTATAAAGTCAACAATGTTGCTCAACAATACGCATGCCTACATAAGCTGCCTGATGTTCCAGTGAACTGAATGTAACTAAATATCCAGGCTAGGACAAAGTGCATCCCAGGGTCCTAAAACAGATTACTATGTAACTGCAGCACCTCCAGAGACCTATTCACTGAGTCAGTCACTACTGGGAAAGTGCCAGCAGATGAGAATTGTGAATGTGTTCCTCTTGCATGAGAGTGGCGACATACTGGAACCAATCATCAAAGAAAGGATAATGGACACATGGACAAGAATCAGCACAGGTTTACAAGAGAAAGATTTGTCAAACGATACTGATAAGCTTCACAGTGACACAAATGGTAGGCAAAACCCCAGGCCGTGGACCTCCTATACCTTAACTTTAGCAAAGCCTATGACTCAGTGCCACATGAGAGACATCCAAAACATAGAAATATAGAATTTGATGTCAGATATGGACCATTTGCCCCACCTGAACTAACATTTTTCCCTGCATCAGTACCACCGCACATCCTGCTTGACCTCCATCCAGTTCTCCTTCCCCCTTCCTTTGCTTTAAGTCTATCCCATGCACCCTTGAACCCCCACCTCTGCTGGAAATATTTCCTCACATCTCTTCTGAATCTGCCCCCCTCCGGCTTCATAGCATATCCCCTTGTTTTTGAGCATGTTTTTTTCTGTAACAGACTTCCCTCTGATACCCTGTTTGTCCCCTGTGAGGTATTTAAAGGTCTCTATCATACCCCCCTTGTCTTCCAGGGTGTACATATTTAGGTCCTGTGATCTCTCCTTGTAGGGCTTCTGATGCAGATCTGCACCATTTTAGTTGCCCTCCTCTGAACCACCTCCACTCTGTCTTATGTCCTTTCTGAGATGTGATATCAAGCGTATGACATTGGGAGAGCGAACCCCCAACAGCGAACCTGGTACAGTGACACAACCCATTCGACTGCCACAGTGTTGAACAATTTGTCGCAGTGCTGTGCCGATACACTGACTCCCGGTGTTGGCTGCTCTCCTCCGACATCCACGCCGCCCCCCGGAGTTGGGAATCTGTATTATTTTTTTTTTTATACTCAAGTTTATTGACATCAAATGGGTACAAATACATTTATCATCATCAGGCTTCTCAATCACTCTAGTTCAGTTACAATTACTCTGTAGTACTATAATAAATTGTTACTTTTCAATACAGAGTTTTAAGGTTTTTCCAGTTTGTCCTTCAGCATTACCATTCCCTCAATGTAGAGCATGTTACATTAATATATTCTTGCCACCATAAGGTCCCAGTGGGTACCATTGGCCAATGAATCTTAGCCCATCCCCCCACCCTCTCAGCTCCCCTCTAATTATTTCAAACCACATCAGGAGGGGACTGTTGGGTGTATATCTTTCCACAAGAACCACCATGTCCATCTCCTTATGTATAAATCTATTTTTTGATTTAATTTGTAGGTTATCACCTCCATTTCATTAATCTCCTGTACTGTAGCGACCCAGCTCTGTATCTTTGGTGGGTTCAGTCTTCGCCATAAGCGAGTTATAGTTTTATGTGCCACCACAATAAGTATAGCCCACAAATATAGAGTGTCTGTGGAGCCAAGACCCTGGGTCGGGACCCCCAGAATTAAGTTTGAGAAGCTCAGAGTTTGTGTTAAAGAAAAAACTTCCCGCAGGATGTTGCAGATCCCCTCCCAATAGTCCCTTAACCTTGGGCATTCCCAGAAAACGTGTACATATGTCACCTTCTCCTCTTTGCATTGTCTCCAACATTCCGGGGCCTGCGCTGGATTTCTTTTATGCAAAGCAGAGGGGGCGAGGAAAAAGCGAGTTTTCACTTTCCATTCAAAATCCTGCCAATAGGGTGAGTTTGTGGCCTTGGTAGTAACTTGGAAAGCCCTGAGCCAGTCTCCCTCCTCCATGTCAACTCCACCTCTTCCCTCCACCTAACTTTAATTTTATTTAAGGGATCTCTTTTCATTTGTGATAAGGCCCTGTATATATTTGAGATGAGGCCTTTCTGTATTTGTCCTGTCCGAATTTCACGGATACAATTTAGCAGAGGGCCGCTTTAGATGAAGTATGGTCCATTTTGACAATAATTTATATAGGCCCTGATTTGTAAAACCTGAAATGGTCTCTGTTCTCAAGTCCATAAGTTTCTTTAAGTGTGGCAAAATCTAGGACCTGCTTACCCTGCAGTAATTGATCTAGGTAGACTAGGCCCTGCCTCTCCCAGAGCCTATAGGTGTGGTCTAGCTTTGCCGGAAGGAAGTCCGGGGTCCAAGCTATTCTAATCAGGGGCCAAACAGACCATCTCAACCCATATTTTTGCCAGATTCTGTGTGTGGCTGCTATGGTGTTCCTGACAGGCGTGAGTGGGTGAGGGGGTATGTCCAGTTTGTTTTGGGACATTAGGGCTCTCACATCTAATGGAACTGCTCCTCTGCTTCCGCTAATTCAATTGTTTTCCAATTTGACTTAAAATTAGGAGTGGACCAGATCAGGGCCATCTTTAATTGAGTAGCCAAATAATAGTCTTCAAATCTGGCAGTGATTCTACCTCCTACCTTCTTATGTGCTTGGAGTATCTTAAAGTTAATCCTGGGCTTCTACCATTCCAGACAAAATTAGTTATTAACTTATTCCATTTCAGGAATTGAGATTTACTAATAAATATAGGAAGACATTGAAATAAGTAAAGGAATCTGGGAAGGATATTCATTGTGATTGTATGGATTCTGGAATACATTGGAAGATTGATTAGGGCCCACTTCTCGAAATCTTTCGTGATCTGGTCTATCAGGGGTTTATAATTAGCCTCAAAGAGTCTGGAAGGATTCCTGGTTATTACCGTACCTAGGTATTTCATCCTCTCAGAGTCCCATTTTAGTGGATACATTTTGAATGTCTCCTGAGATGGAGTATAGTGGAAGCAGAGTACCTCTGTTTTGGATTTATTCAGAGAGTATCTCGTGCCACCAAACTCCTCCAGGATCGACCAGACTGCAGGGATGGATGATTCTGGGTTTGCCAATGTGAGGAGCACATCATCCGCGTATAGGGATACTCTCCTTTCCTCCTCTCCCAACTCAGTACCTCTTATGGTCTCCGATTGGCGGATGGCCTCCGCCAGAGGCTCTATGTATAATGCAAATAGCAGTGGGGATAGAGGGCAGCCCTGCCTGGTTCCCCTGCTTAGCCTGAACCTTTCTGAAAGATTTCCATTCACTCGAATGTATGCTTGTGGGTTAGTATATAGAGCCTTTATACCCTCTATAAATGGACGGGGGAAATCCATGGTCTCTAGTACCATGAACAGAAAGCTCCAAGAGACTTTATCAAAAGCCTTCTCCGCGTCAAGGCTCATAAGACATGCTGGAGTATGGGTTCGATGTATTGCATCAATGGTGTCTATGGCGGATCGAACACTGTCTGCAGCTTGTCGTCCAGAGACAAATCCTGTTTGATCCATATTAATGAGACCCGGCAATTGCGTGTTTAGTCTAGAAGCTACGATTGAGGTTAGTATTTTGTAATTGACATTAAGCAGTGATATAGGCCTATATGATTCACATTTAGCCGTGTCTTTATTCTCTTTATGAATTAAAGAAATTGTGGCATATTGCCAGGAGGGTGGACCGGGAGTTCCATCCTCCCAGACAGCTGAGTATACTTCTCGTAGGAGAGGGGACACCTCCTTTTTGAAAGTTTTATAAAATTCAGCACTGAACCCGTCAGGTCCGGGGCATTTACCTGGTTTTAGTTGCTTAATTGTATTTATAATTTCCAATTGGGAGATTGGTCTAGTTAGGGATTGACCCCTCCTCTCCGTCAGGGTGGGAAGTGAGAGGATGAAAGGAACTCCAGTCTGTCTGTAGGAGGAGTTTCTTCGGGGCCTGATAGAGCTTACTAAAATATGAAACAAAAGCATCTGAAATCTCTGTTAATTTGGTGCCCATCTTATTAGTGTTCAGAATTATTATTTTGGTAATAGCTGAATTTGCCTGGTGTCTCCTTAATCTGAAGGCCAATAGTTTTGTTGCCCGTGGACCTCCCTCATAAAATCTTTGCTTCAAGTAATGTAGGGACTTCTCTATCTCTGCCTTTTGTAGATCCTCCATCTCCTTCTTTTTTGTTTTAAGTTCCTTGTCTCTATTTTTTTCCCATCTAAGTTTTTGACCATCCTCCAGATGTTTAATCTGTTGCAAAAGTTCCTGTTGTTTTTGCTTATGTTCTCTTTTTCTTGCAGACGCAATGGCAATAAGCCTTCCCCTAATCGTAGCTTTAACAGTGTCCCACAATATCTGTGGGGAAATCCCCCCCATATTATTCTCCTGCAGGGTTCTAGCAATATGTTGCTTAATTTCTTGCACTACGTTCTTATCCTGAAGAAGAGAGCTGTTCAAACTCCAGTGTGTCTTTTTTTTTTGGGAGGGAGAAGTCTACTTCCACAAATATCGGGTTATGATCGGACATTGTACATGTTCCTACCCAGATCTCAACAAACTCAGTGAGACATTGTGAAAAGGTGAGAAAGATATCCAGTCTGGAGAACACTTTAAACCTGGGAGAATAACAGGTATACTCCTTAGTCCTGGGATACCTTTCCCTCCAGATATCTTTCAACCCACTCTGTTCTAATATTTTCTTAGCAGAGTTGGCTTTTTTAGCATCTGCTGTAGGAATTTGGGATGTAGTGTCAAGCGCTCTGTTAAAAACTAGGTTCCAGTCTCCCCCTAGGACCAATATCCCCTCTGCCTTTTCGGCAATTAGGTGAATTAAAGAAGAGTAGAACAAGAGCGGTGACCCTGGAGGTGCATAGACGTTTACAAGGGTGACCCTAGTATCTTGTATTCTGCCAGTCACTATAATATATCTGGCTCCCTGGTCCTGCACCACCTCCTTCACCTCAAAAGGGAGGGATGCGGCAGGTAAAATTGCAACTCCCCTCTTTCTCCCCTTCTGGAGAGAAGAGTGGAGCACCTGGGGGAATCTCCTAGATTTCAACTTCATTATTTCTCATGGAGAGGTGTGTCTCCTGGAGAAAGTTAACCCCACACTCCTGTTGTGGTAAATATGTCATTAATCTTCTCCTTTTTATTGGGCTTGTGCAGCCATTTATGTTGAAAGACAAAACTCTAGTAAGTTGTTTACTCATGTGGCTTATTCATGTTTTGCCATCCTATTCTACATTGTTTTGCCTTTATAAGTGAATCATGCCTGAAATCCTTGAAGCCATTAATAAAACTGTTACCCAAAGAATTAGCCACTCTACAACATAAATGAACTTGTAAACATTGCAACTCATCATTTGCAACATGTTGCTTGAATTCAACTCTTACTAACCAAATAAAAACATAACTTTTCAGCAATGAGCAAGTGGAATAACTCCCATTCTCATTTAACCAAGTTGAATTTTGTTGACTTCTAGGTTTAGCTGGGTATATCCCAGCCTAGATGCTATAGCTCTGGTACCGTTAAAAGGGAACTCAGTATTATCAAGAGAAACCCTTTAGTCCTAGGGAGATCCTCTGTTAGGACTTAGCATCGTAATTACCTTTCCCACTGGCTGGCTATGCCTCTGCCCCCCCACCGCGACTCTTTATTTTAATCTTATAACAATTTTCGCCATTCTTCCTTTTTTTGAGCGAGCCAGCTGCACCTCTGCAATAATGATTTGCTGTGGCGATTTGCTGGGTCTTGAAGTCTTAGGGTACTGCATGTCGCTTTTAGGGGCCTAGGGAAGCCGGTCTGGTTCGTCAGGTCTTCTTATCAGCCTTTGAGGATCAGGTGAGACACTCTCCACCCTCCTGAACCAGACGAGGCTTAAGTTTAGAATTACTACTAAAGGACCCTTATTGACCCAGCATTAATTTTGGCTCACTCCAGATTGCCGTTATATATCAGTTCATCTAAAATGTCACCTCTCTTCGGCAATAAGCGGAGCTCGACCGAACCCTGGCCCCCAGGTCCCGGCCCTCCCCGCCCCTCCTCCCGAACCCCACAGGATTCCTTCATCCCTCCCTCCATCTCCTCTGTTAGTCTCTACATCTGTCTTTAAATTTTTCAGAGATTAATCACTTCTACAGTCTTGAATGGTTCTCGCCTTTTCTTTTTACCCTTTTTCCCTCCGGTAGGCGAGGTTCAGAGTATTGTAAGCAGATCTGTGTATGTCTCTTGATTTCTGGATGTTCAAGGTGGAGGGGGGGGTCCAGGGCAAAGACCAAGCGCAGCGGAAGAGAGGTAAAAAGGGAGAAAATCACTTCTTTGCAATTTCCCAGAGTACTCAGGAACCTGTTGCCTCCAGTTGATCAGAGTTTAAGTCCCCGTTCAGGTGCTGCGCTTTTTTATTTACTGTGGCCGGATCGCCATATTTCTGAAACAGCGAGGAGACATCCGATCGCAAGTTTGAAGCGGGAGCTCTCTTCAGGGATCCAGGAAGCATCGCTCCCTTTTGGGCTACCATCCACGCAGAGGCCATCAGATCTCTCTCCAACTTTTCTTTATACAGAGTGGGTACCGGTATTGATATTGATTCAAGATATTGTGAAGCAGCAAGTAGATCAGGAAAGATCTTTGTACCTTTATCTGTGGCTATCTTCAGTCGCGCTGGGAAAAGGACTTGGGCCTTAATGGACTTAGCTCGTAGTGCTTTCACTATAGGCCAAAGAGCCCTTCGGGCCTCTTGTACTGTTGTAGTGTAGTCATTATCTAGGGAAATTCTGTGTCCCCGATAGGTTAACTGTCCTTGCTGCCAGGCACTTCTCAGGACCTCTTCCTTGGCTTGGTAATAGGTAAAACGAGCTATTATTGTTCTAGGTTGTGCATTAGGATCTCGGGGCTAAGGAGCGGTGTGCGCGATCTATCGAGAGGTCAAGATCTTCCGGGATCTTTAACACTTCCTGTATTAACTCTTTCAAAAAAAGCTCCAGTATTTCCATGCTTATCCTCCATACCTTCTGGGATGCCACAGAATCTTACGTTTTGTCGTCTGGATCATCCTTCCAGATCATCTATCTTCTGGGTCAGCTCCCTGTCTCTAGCAAGCAGATATAGAAGCAATCGATCTTGTCTATCTGATTGCTCTGACGTTGGGCGAAGGCTAGCTCCAACTGCTCCGTCCCTGTGATCTACATTGCCCAACTCCGTTCTGAGGTCTGTTAATTTCTGGTCTATATTTTGACTGTTAGTGCTGTCTGCATGATGGTTTTGACAAGCTCGTTTGGTAGGCCCGATTCATGCTGTATGGGAGCCTGGGGGCCGTCTGCTGCCGGTCGAGTCTCTGTGGGATCCTCTTGTTCCGCATGAAGCATTTCCCTCAGTTTTTGCACCGGAGTATTTAGTGCCTTGTTTGCTTTCATTCTGGTAGCTTTGGCTGGGGAAGGCATTAGTTTTTAAGTCGATGGCTTTAGATTTTAGTCGCGACGGGGTTGGAGCCAGCAGGCTAAGCCGCCATAGGTCCGATGACGTCACCGGAAGTCCATGGGAATCTGTATTATTGGGTGTCCCCCCAAACAGTAAATGCCTCCAGTGCTGTTGGGTCCATCATCACTTTTCCGCGGTGATGTGATCGCCATCGGCAAAGTGGTGTCGCTCTAAAGTCCTTTGACAACTTTGTTGTCGAAGCAACTTGGTGGAACTGATCTCCAGAACTGGAGACAGTACTCTAGGTGGGGTCTTACCATCAATCTATACAGAGTCAACACAACCTCCCTCTTTCTGCTGGCAATACCTCTCCCTATGCACGCCAAGCATCCCACTCACCCTACCAACTGCTTTGTCGCACTGCCTGGACACTTTTACGATCACCCCCATGTCTGTTTCCTGCTTGGTGGCCATCAGTACACCACCTCCACCGCCCCCAGTTTTGTACTCTGACTTTGGGTTTCTGTGCCCCAAGTGCATTACTTTGATTTTTTTCACATTGAAACCCAGCTGCCACACCCTTGACCCTTCTGGAGTTTTTTTCAGGTCACTGCTCATCCTTTCTAACCCCCACCCCCCCCTTGAGTGTCCACCCTATTGCAGAGTTGGGTGTAATCCACAGAGAGGCAGACCTTCCTTCCAGCTCCTCTGCAATGTCATAATAATAAAGACATTAAAGAGGACTGGTCACAGCACTGATCCCTGAGGCAGCCCACTGGAGAGAAACTAACAACACAGATAGGTAACTGGCTGTCTGACGAGACCCAGAGTGGTACTGAGAAGGAAATTTACAAGTGGGGCCCTGCAGGGGTCAGTGCTGGGACTAGTCCTGTTCACTATGTTAATCGGTGGCATAGGGCTGAGACTGAACAATAGAGAGAAAGTGTTTGCAGAGTACACAAAGCTGTGTGATAGGGTAACACTGCAGAAGGAATAAGAAACATGCAGAAGGATGGGAGAGACTTGAAAAGTGTTTAGGTGCCTGGCACCTGAAATTCAATGCCAAAAAATGAAATGATGCACATAGGCAAGAGGCACAGGTAAAATGTAGCATATAGCATATGTAGCCGTGAGCAAGTTACTTAACTTCCTTGTGCTCCCTGGTCACACCTGTAAACAAGCTTGCAGCTTAGTGTGTCTCTCCTGGAAAAATAAAAAAAAATAAAAAATTACTGTAGATAGATGGAGTTACTGCAGAAGCCTCATTTGAGGAAAGAGGTTTAGATGTAAAAGTAAACAGTAACTGGGAAACTTCGTCAGAGTGGAAAAGCAAACAGGATGCTGGCATGTATCAGACGTGGATTCCTAAGCCGCAGTGAAAAGGTGATCATGCCATTATATGGGTCACTAGTTAGGTCACATCTGGAATACTGTGTAATTTTGGAACCTTCATCTAAAGAAAGATTATGCATGTATGTATGTATTTTATTGTACTTTATCGAAGTTTTCAACAGTATAACAAACACTATCACAACAGACAACAGTGAACCACATTACAAACAGGACACGATATTGCAACAAACCCCTCATGAACCTCCCTCCTACCCACCCACTTGGCATACCCATTGGGTAACTTAGAGTCAATTTCCGTGGTAGCAAACGTGCACTGGTTCCACAGTACCACATAACAAACTATTGCTTCCTATTACAGAAGGGGTGTTCTCCCCCCCCCCGTGAGGCACACTGCATCATAGAGTCTATCTAACTGGTGTAACCCCCTTGCAAATGAGGGTTCCTAATAGCTTCCCTAGCTAAACAACTAAATAAAAATAATAGCTTCCCGGAGCTAGGTTCTATGCTCCATGCCTGGTTGGTGATCGGCATAAAGCCATTTAAATGGGCAGCTGGTGAGTGTTTTCGAAGCCTCCGTATGCTGTCTCTTTGGGGACTGCCTGTTGCAGTCATAATTGATTGAAATAGGAGGGGGGCTGTGTGGTTGTATGCCTGAGTCCTGCCAGGGACGCTGAAAAAAAAATAACTCCCTTCTGCCATTGCTAGTGGTGCAGAGGGAGTTCCGTTGGAGAATGCGATTGTTTGTGGAGTATAACGTAAAATAATAATGATAATGTGGTTATTCTAACCTGCCTTCCTTTTGCAGTGGGGATGGTTGTCTCCCCCATTTTTGTCCAGAACTACTGAATTGGACCAATCTGTACCTTGGGACCCTACAGAGTCGACTGACCAATCGGGAAACCGCTTGTAATTTGGGGAAAGGCATTATGGACTATGGTGCTTTTTTCGCACCACTGAGAGCCGGAGGAAGTGACTGGCATGTTCAGCCAGCCAATGGAGCGGGTAGCGCCTGAACTGACAGAAGAGCCCCTGGCTGTTGGGGGCAGATGCGTTGTGGTTTGGGAGAGGAGAGGAGAGGAGCTCTGTGCTTCTGCGCTGGAGTAGTGTTCGCGCGGGAAGCGCGTGAAGGCCTGCGGCGGCCGTTTTCTCTGTCTTGTGGAAATTCAGACTAAATCCGCCGGCGTGCGGTCGGAGGAGGCTGGTGCCAGCCCAGCTACCTACCAGGCTCGACCTGAGAGGACTGGAGAGGATTGCTGAAGTGCGCTCGGTCCATCCGTGATGCTGAAGCTGCAGTTTGCTACCTGAGTTTTCTGCCAGTTAATAGAAGTTTGAAAGCAACTGCCTGGTGTGGTACCCCTCTGTTGTTTGCCATATGAATGTGTGAGGAGGCTGGTGAAAATTCAGGCTCAGTCTGCTGGTGGTGACGGAGATGGTATTTGATGGAGCCGTGAGTACTGAATCAGGGTAGCTCCCTGCCAAGTTCTGCACACAGTGGTTTCAAGTTGACTCGTTATATTGCTGACTGCCTAACTGAACTTTTTCCCCCTTCTGACCTGCTCAGTTTTAAAGGTTATCTGTAAGGGCCCCAACCAGCTGCCATGATGGACTAGCCGTTAGGGCTTGGGTACCCAGGGACAGCAAATCTTAGGTTTAGGCCTGTGCACAGAGCCCTAGGTAGATAGGTATAGTGATAAGCCAATCATCCTGATTTCCCCCTGCCCCTGTTGTTTGTCTCCCTTGAATAAATCAGATTGTTCTTTTTGCAACTACACCCTGGCTACTGTGTACATTACTGGTGAACTGCTGCATAGTGACTGTGATATAACTGTACCTTACTTTACAGGGGGTCTCCGGAGTGAGTGGAGAGATACTAGCCGGGGGGTAAGTGTACTGGCGAAAAGTATTATTGGTACCCAGTGTGAGCCACTAGTGGGACGAAAGGGGGGTTGCAGTAACCCAGAGGGCTGTGACCGAAGCAATCTCTACAGTATTGACCCTGACCTCTGGGTGGAGGCACCCGTCAACGGATCCGGGCCCCTCACCCTGTCTCAGTGGAGGCAGACAGGGGTAGTAGCCCTAAGGGTAGCGTCCCCAGGGGGTTACAAATTGGAGGCACCGCTGGGATTAGCGTCCCCTAGTGGCCAAGTGGAGAAGCACCTAAGAAATGGAGAAAGAGGAAGGGGATGTGTTGGG
This sequence comes from Neoceratodus forsteri, assembly GCA_016271365.2. Taxonomy (NCBI): domain Eukaryota; kingdom Metazoa; phylum Chordata; order Ceratodontiformes; family Ceratodontidae; genus Neoceratodus; species Neoceratodus forsteri. The sequence goes on along the minus strand of CM028138.1, from coordinate 285,865,523 downwards.
AAAAATTAAGTTGGGACCTATTAAGACCATGGTACATAGACTGGTTAAACAACTAAATAAAAATAAAAAAAAACTGATGGGGTGGGGTGAAGCTGAAGAGCTAGATTCCCAGAAAATTGTGTTACTGCTAGATGTGCCTTTGGGAACCCCATCTGCTGACATCATTTCTACAGTCGAGCGAGTAACATGTTTGGGCAAAGTGGAGGTAAAAGGGCGCATGGCTGATCTGCTTGACCAGATGCTGCAGGTGTTACTCCTATGCAGTGTGGCCATTGACCCCGAGAAGGTACCTCCTGTGATTTATCCGGAGGGTGCTGCACAGGGATGGAGATTAATTCATATTCGAAGTGGGTCAGTCACTCCTGGGGGGTCTCCTCAAACGAACAGCTTTAAAGACAAACTGCTTAAATTGTTGGCTGTGGAGGGGAGAACTACCCAGGAGCTGCTACAAGCTTTAGATTTATCCAGTGATGCTACCCCTCAGGGCTCCCCTGGCACCTCCCCTTGCCCACCCAAGAGCTCTGTGCTGGCTTCCCTGCCCCTAGTGGTCCCACCCATACAGCTAGATTCTTACCGCAAGTTAAAACTCTTCTCTGGTATGGTGCCAGTGCCTCCAGGGGAGGATGACCTGGAGGCTTGGATGGACTGTGCCACCTCTTTAGTTCAGGAATTGCAATGCTCTGAGGGGGAAAAAAGGAAGAGGCTAATGGAGAGCTTGCGGGGTCCTGCTCTAGAAGCCATTAGATTCTTCCGGGCTACCAGTCCGGAGGCCACCGCTGCAGAGTATCTTTCTGCGTTAGAAGGGTTTTCGGGAGCACAGAGACTGGTGAAGACTTATTATGGAAATTTAAGTCCGCCAAGCAGTGGAGAAATGAGAAACTGTCCGCTTTTGTTACTAGAGTGGAGCGGGCCTTGCAGAAGGCTTATAGAAAGGGGGGAATCACTGCTGCAGCCTTGAATCAGGTTCGGTTAGAACATGTTTTAAAATCTGCCAGATTTTCTAGTGTAATACTGTTGAAACTTAAGTTACATGATCGGCGGGCCACTCCGCGGAATATTGTCAGTTAATGAGGAAATTAGGAGGTGGAGACTGATGAAGAGGGTGGGAACCTTGTGTGGGGTGGTGAACCTAGTGGAGCCCTGAGCCTAACCCCCCAAGGAGACTGGCCTGTCCGGAGGGTCTGAGGTATCCCGGAGTTCCCAGGTACTGTGGGAATGCGAGTTGTTTCCTCTGACCCCCATGTAGAGAGTGAGTTAAGGGCTGAGGTCAAGAATTTGTGGGAACTGGTGAGGGACCTGAAGCAATCTACTATGTACCCTGTCAGGCCCGGGGCCCCTGAGTTATGCAGAACCCCGAACCCCAGCCAAAGACAGCCCTCTCACCCCCCTAAGGGCCCTCCTCAGATAAGGCAGCCCCCGCAAAATAGTGATCCCTGGGACCTCAAGTTCTGTTATCATTGTGGGGAAGATGGACATTTCCAACTCGAGTGCCAGAGGCCGTAGAATTTAAGGAAAGTCAACAACAGACTGATCGCCCAACACCGCCAGGCCCAGTCTCGGGCCCCCAAGAAAAGTTTTGTGACTCAGGCCCATGCTCAGCTGGCTATCAATGCTGCTGCCCCCAACTGGTCTGATGTGGTCGGGCCTTCAATGGAGGCCCCGGTTCGGGTGAATGGAATTCCCACTCGAGCTGTTTTAGACAGTGGCTCTCAGGTAACCATCATGTTTCAGGACTGGTACCAGGCACACTTACCTGAGGTACCCCTGCAACTTTTGACTGGTCTACATGTGTGGGGGTTCAGTGACAAGGCCTATCCGTATTTGGGATACATCCGAGTCTGGTTATCTTTCTCTGCAACTGCAACTGGAATGGATGAGCAGGTGGAAACCCTAGTTTTAGTTTGCCCACCCACTGGACTGTATGATGGGGTGCCTTTGTTGATTGGGACGAATGCACATATGTTCAGACGATTGACCCAATTGTGCTCAGAGAAATGAGCATTCCAGACCGGGCGAGCGTTGAGTATACCTGCTGTGATTCAGAAGGCCAGGGCCCCTCAGGAAAAGAGCGGTCCGGAGGAACCTGTAGGCCCGGTAGGGGTGGTGTGGAAAAAGGATCCGGCCCCGGTGATACTTGCCCTGAATGCCCAATGTGTCCTGCATGGAGAAGTACGACTAAAAACGGATGTTAAGAATAAGTTGTTGATGTTGGATGTGCCTGTGGAGGGAAGACTACCTGAGGGACTGTTGGTCAAACCCAGCATCTTGCGGCTAAAGCTCATGCTTATGTTAAGGGTGATGGTTCAAGTGCATAATGTGTCCGACAGGGAGATTCGAATAAGAAGGGGATGCACCTTGGCCAGCGTACATTGGGCAGATACTGCAGTACTACCAAACAGAAAGAGTTCCAGGACAGATGATAGAGTTACTCCTGATTTGTTTGACTTTGGCGACTCCCCGCTGCCAGCTGAATGGAAACAAAGGGTCAGTGAGAGGCTTGCCAAGAAAGACCAGGTTTTCTCCCTGAAAGAGTGGGATGTGGGATGTGTATAAGGGGCTGAACATCACATTCGGCTGCATGATGAAAGGCCTTTCCGAGAGAGATCCCGGTGCCTGGCCCCCGCTGATATAGATGATGTAAGGCGGCATCTGCAAGAGATGTTGGCTGCTGGTGTAATACAAGAGTTCAGGAGCTCTTATGCCTCCCCCATAGTAGTAGTAAGGAAGAAGAATGGGGCAGTTTGGCTGTGTGTAGACTATCGCACTTTGAATCGGCAGACCATTCCGAACCAGTATACCATGCCATGCATACAGGATGCATTGGATTGTCTAAATGGCAGCAAGTGGTTCTCTGTGCTGGATCTTCGCAATGGATACTACCAGATCCCGATGGCCCCAGATGACCGGGAGAAGACTGCCTTCATTTGCCCCCTAGGCTTCTATGAGTTTGTTCGGATGCCTCAAGGGATTTCGGGTGCCCCTCACTTTTCAGCATTTGATGGAGCGGGCTGTGGGGACATGAATCTACTCAGTGTCTGGTCTATTTAGATGGCGTTATAGTGTTGCGATTGTTGGAAGAACACGAGCAATGGTTATTCAAGGTCTTGGATCGGTTGGAGGAGTTCGGCCTCAAGTTGTCTATCGTCAAGTGTCAATTCTTCCAGACTTCTGTGAAATACGTGGGCCACATAGTGTCCACTGAGGGCATAGAGACTGACCCTAGCAAAGTGGAGGCGTTGACCACTTGGCCTCAACCCAGGAATTTGAAAGAGTTGCAATGCTTTTTGGGGTTTTGTGGATACTATAGGTGGTTTGTTAAGGACTATTCTCAGGTGATTCGCCCCCTCCTCAACCTCACTCAGGGGTATCTGCCTACGCACAAAAGGTATAAGAAGGGGGTGCGCGCTGAGACAGAAAAGAAGTATTTCCGGCAGAACGATATGTTTGGGGATCGTTGGACTGCTGAGTGTGAGGAAGCTTTCTACGACATTATATATCAACTCACCCATGCCCCAGTGCTGGCTTATGCTGATCCGGCCTAACCATACATTCTTCATACCGATGCCAGGCTACAAGGATTGGGGGCTGTGTTATACCAGGAGCACTAGAATGGGTTGAGACCTGTAGCATTTGCCAGTAGAAGTCTGACGCCTTCAGAAAAAAATTATCCCGTGCACAAACTAGAGTTCCTAGCCTGAAGTGGGCCATTGTTGATCAGTTTCATGATTATTTGTATGGTGGCAAAATATTGGTAAAGACTGATAACAGCCCTCTGACTTATGTACAGACCTCTGCCAAGTTGGATGCCACTGGCCATAGGTGGCTTTCTGCCTTGGCCACCTACGACTATGCTGTAGAGTACGAGGCGGGCCTGAACCATATAGATGCGGATGCTTTCTCTCTCGGAGACCTGTGCCACAGACTGATTGGGTCAGGTTGTCTGAACCTGACATAAGAGCTCTCTGCCAGAAATTTGACAAAGAGGAACAGGTGTCTCTTGACACGGTGGATTGTTTGGGGCCGTCTGAACACTGCATACCTGCTGCCATTTTGCTGCATTAGACACTAGCTCCCTTCTGCAATTCAACAATGATAGTCTCCAACAGGCTTAATCCTGTGATCCTATGATAAAACTGGCTGTGGAGGCTTTGCAGGCTGGGAGGGACGTGTCCAGGTTACGTTCCACTGACCTAAGGACTGCCCTGTTGTATAAAGAAGGGCCCAAATTGAAACTGGTTAACCGACTACTATATAGAGAAACTGTAAATAAGGAAGGCCGGATACACAAACAACAACTGGTGCTGCCTTCAGTTCTTAAAGAACTGGTATTGAGGTCCTTGCATAATCAAATGGGGCATCTCGGCATAGACCGAACACTTGATCTAGTACGGGCTCGATTCTACTGGCCGAAGATGAGTACGGATGTAGAGCAGTATGTCAAGACCTGTAGCTGTTGTCTGCAAAGGAAAGCTCTACCCCAAAGGGCTGCCCCCCTGGTTAACATTACCACAAGTGCCCCTATGGAATTGGTCTGTATTGATTTCTTGAGTCTAGAACCCGATTTAAAAAGTGTCAGTAACATACTGGTGGTCACTGATCATTTTACCTGGTATGCCCAGGCTTTCCCTACTAAGGATCAGAAAGCGACCACGGTGGCTAAGATACTTGTTGAGAACTTTTTCGTCCATTATGGGGCCCCGCAGCGGATCCATTCTGACCAGGGAAGGGACTTTGAGAGTCGTTTGATTAAAGAGATGTCTTTGTGGGGGGTACGAAAGTCAAGAACCACCCCTACCATCCTCAGGGAGATCCTCAGCCTGAAAGGTTTAACCGTACATTGCTTGACATGCTGGGCACATTGCAACCAAAAGACAAACCGAGATGGAGCCAACAGATTAGCACCCTAGTTCATGCTTACAACTGTACGAAAAGTGACGCCACAGGATTTTCCCCATACAGACTAATGTTCGGGAGAGAGGCCAGACTGCCAGTGGATGTGCGTTTTGGGATTTCCCCTGATGGGGTGCAAGCCGAGAACCATTTACAGTATGTGCAGAAATTAAAGGCGCAGTTAAATCATGCCTATCAACTGGCACAGACCATGGCTGCTAAACAAAACCTGGCCAATAAAGAAAGGTATGATAAGAAAGTGAAAACAATGGAGCTAAAAGAAGGGGATAGAGTGCTACTGAGGAATCTGGGACTGCATGGGAAACATAAAATTGCTGATAGATGGCATCACCTCCCCCACATTGTTGTAGGAAAATTGACAGACTTGCCTGTATATAAAGTGTGGCCTGAGACTAATTCCAAAGATGTAAAAACTATACACAGAAACCATCTACTGCCGATCGGGCAAATCCTGATTGAAGCCGAATCTCCAAATGCCACCCCCCCAGGCCTATGACTAGATCTGCTGTCAGAAAGAACAGCAAACCCATTGATTCTTCAACAGGCCAACCCAGAGGGCCTCGCCCAACGTCTGCGGAAGGAAAGGATCAACCATTTGGGTCAGAAGACGACGAAGATGATATTGAATACTATCCCTCTTATGAATTGAGTCAGTTGTTTCGGGGCAATCCCCTTGTTAACTCTAGAGATGAGGTTGGGCCTTCTGGACTGTCTGAGCCCCCAGCTTTGTCTCCGGAACCCATATTTCCAGGACTTGAATTGGGTAGAAGCAACGCCCAGGGGATGGGATCCTTGAGTATGGCTGAACTGTCTGGCCTGGCTGAATTATCTGATTTTTCAGAAGAAGAGAGTGAGATGGGGGAACCAGCAAGTGATATGCCAGAACCGGAAGAATATTTTGAATGCCCTGATGGTTCCTCACCTGTACCTAGACAGTCCCCAGCTGGGCCCAGTGGGGTGGGTCCGGGGGTAGAAGGTCAGGCCCCCAGTACTTCTATCAGTGCTGAGCCTGTGTCCCCCATGGAAATTCCTGTTGTTAATGTCAAGGAGACTGAAGTGGAATCAGAGCCTGTTCCAAGGTCCCCCGAGACCCCTAGACAATCCAGCCGAGAAATACGGCTGGTAATAAAGCTGAGTTATGAGTCTCTGGGTCAGCCAGTGGACTTGCCCTTAAATGTGGTCCACAAAGGGGTATATGTGTCCCCGAGTTCCTTGCCTAAGCTAGCCTTAGGGGATAACTCCAGACTGCTAGTGCTACCCTTTGAGTGTGGTGCCCCCAAGTCAGGTGACCCATTAGTAACTAAAAGGGAGGGGTTTCCCCCATCCTGGTGCTGTAAATAGGGACTAGCAACCTGAGTAAAAGGAGAACGAGAGCTGTGTGTATAATGTTGTACAAATCATAATGCAATGTGAATGTAATATTCAGATATGTAATGCAAAGTGTGATGTAGTGTCCGTTAGGCTGTGTGCCTTCAAGTAACTTAAGAGTAATTACTTGGCGTGGACGCCAAGTTTTTCCAGGCCAGGGAGGGTGTAACCCCCTTGCAAATGGGGGTTTCTAATAGCTTCCCGGAGCTAGGTTCTATGCTCCATGCCTGGTTGGTGATCGGCATAAAGCCGTTTAAATGGGCAGCTGGTGAGTGTTTTCGAAGCCTCCGTATGCTGTCTCTTTGGGGACTACCTATTGCAGTCATAATTGATTGACATAGGAGGGGGGCTGTGTGGTTGTATGCCCGAGTCCCGCCAGGGACGCTGAAAAAAAATAACTCCCTTCTGCCATCGCTAGTGGTGCAGAGGGAGTTCCGTTGGAGAATGCAATTGTTTGTGGAGTATAACGTAAAATAATATTGAAAATGTGGTTATTCTAACCTGCCTTCCTTTTGCAGTGGGGACTGTTTCGGTTGTCTCCTCCATTTTTGTCCACAACTACTGAATTGGACCAATCAGTACCTTGGGACCCTACAGAGTCGACTGACCAATGGGGAAACCGCTTGTAATTTGGGGAAAGGCATTATGGACTATGGCGCTTTTTTCGCACCACTGAGAGCCGGAGGAAGTGACTGGCATGTTCAGCCAGCCAATGGAGTGGGTAGCACCCAAACTGACAGAAGAGCCCCTGGCTGTTGGGGGCAGATGCGTTGTGGTTTGGGAGAGGAGAGGAGCTCTGTGCTTCTGCGCTGGAGTAGTGTTTGCGCGGGAAGCGCGGAAGGCCTGCGGCGGCCGTTTTCTCTGTCTTGTGGAAATTCAGGCTAAATCCGCCGGTGTGCAGTTGGAGGAGGCTGGTGCCAGCCCAGCTACCTACCAGGCTCGACCTGAGAGGACTGGAGAGGATTGCTGAAGTGCGCTCGGTCCATCCGTGATGCTGAAGCTGCAGTTTGCTGCCTGAGTTTTCTGCCAGTTAATAGAAGTTTGAAAGCAACTGCCTGATATGGTACCCCTCTGTTGTTTGCCATATGAATGTGTGAGAAGGCTGGTGAAAATTCAGGCTCAGCCTGCTGGTGGTGACGGAGATGGTATTTGATGGAGCCGTGAGTACTGAATCAGGGTAGCTCCCTGCCAAGTTCTGCACACAGTGGTTTCAAGTTGACTCGTTATATTGCTGACTGCCTAACTGAACTTTTTTCCCCTTCTGACCTGCTCAGAATTTTAAAGGTTATCTGTGTAAGGGCCCCAACCAGCTGCCACGATGGACAAGCCGTTAGGGCTTGGGTACCCAGGGACAGCAAATCTTAGGTTTAGGCCTGTGCACAGAGCCCTAGGTAGATAGGTATAGTGATAAGCCAATCATCCTGATTTCCCCCTGCCCCTGTTGTTTGTCTCCCTTGAATAAATCAGATTGTTCTTTTTGCAACTACACCCTGGCTACTGTGTACATTACTGGTGAACTGCTGCATAGTGACTGTGATATAACTGTACCTTACTTTACAGGGGGTCTCCGGAGTGAGTGGAGAGATACTGCTGGGAGGTAAGTGTACTGGCTAAGTATTGGTACCAGTGTGAGCCACTGAGTGGGACGAAAGAAGTTGCAGTAACCCAGAGGGCTGTGACCGAAGCAATCTCTACAGTATTGACCCTGACCTCTGGGTGGAGGCACCCGTCAAACGGATCCGGGCCCCTCACCCTGTCTCAGTGGAGGCAGACAGGGGTAATAGCCCTAAGGGTAGCGCCCCCGGGGGGTTACACTAGTAATAATGTGTGTAGAGATTCCTATCGCGACTGAAAAGTGTGGAGTCAGTGATTTAAATTTGCTATGGTTTTCTCCACATTGAAGGCGAACAAAATCTCTTTATGCCACTCCGTATACGTTGATATGTCTTCATCCAACCAGTATCGCAGTATCATAAGTTTAGCAACTACCGCTATAAGGGCGGTATGCTCTTTCCTGGGGCCAAAGGCTTCACCATCATATAGTCCCAGTAAGCAAATTTCCAGGGTCAAGATGTCTTGCAGTCCCAGTAAGAGATTCAACTCCTCCCTAATTGCTGTCCAGAAGGGCCGCACCTTATTACAGGCCCAAAGGACATGATACAGTGTGCCTGTCTTCTTCTGACATCTAGTACCAAGTTCTGTTACATGCTTTCCCATCTTATATAATTTTCTTGGTGTGTAATATAGATTACATAGACTCTTAAATTGTTGAGAGTCACAGTCTGTCCTGCTTTATGTACTTATACGTATATTACCATATTCTCCATCACTGCTCATCGCCGAGGTTAAGATTAAGCTTTTTAGCCCATACTGCATTTGCCACTTAGTTTCTGGGCATCTGTTATCCTGATATGTTGCATATAAGCGGGAGATGGTGTGTGGTAACCATGATGCTGCAATAAGCTTAGATTATTTATTTATTTCACCAGGAAAGACATACTGAGCTGCTCATTTCCAGATGCATCCTAGGGGTGTGGGAAAGTGGAGATATAAAGATAAACAGAAAAAGAATATGAGGAAATCATACAAAGGGCAGCAAGTAAGGACCAACCAGGAGAGGCTGAAGAACCTATGTTCTTGCTGGAGGACAGGGTAGATATAACAGACTTAAGTTACATGGAGGGTATAATAGTGTAGATACCAGTGCACCATTTAGGCAAAGGACAGACCAACTCCAGAGACCACAACCTTTTTTTAATTTTTTAAAGATAGTTTTTTTTCTGTGTATGAATTTTTTTGGTTTTAGTGCTCATGAAAGGTGCTGGATTGACAGCACTGGAACCTGAAGTCCTCTGCTTGTCCACAGGACAGATACAACACAGACGATCACAGTGCAAGCTTCCCCACACAGTCCCACCAATGTGCCTCAACCCTGCCAAGGAGGGACCACCATGTAGGTGAGAGGGTAGTTCAGACTCCACACCTATCCAATCCTTGGCATCTCATGTGAGACTGCCAACAAAGGTGCCGAATCAGTGCCAGTTGTGCTGGTGGTTTTGTGACATGCACACCTGTCCACTGGGAACTGTATGGAGAGCACCACAACTCATTTCACAGAGGCCACAGAACAGCCCTCAGATGATCGTGGCTTTTGGCCACTACCAACCTGTGCTGGATTTGAACCACAATCTAGAGGCGAAAGGCTCCTCAACCCCCTTCCAACCCACTGAGCCATCCAGTTCCCCTAAAGCTGGCAGTAGGAAAAATCAGAATGGGCGTGAGGAAGTATTTTTTCATGGAAAGAGTGGTGGGCCAGTGGAATGGAATATCCAGAGAGGTGGCAATGACTGGCACTATCTCAGACTTCAAGAACAAAGAGAGAGACAAAAAGGGATGATTTGGGATGAATAGGAATACAAGAGTACTGAGAATAGGGAGACAGTGCAGGGACTGAACAGGTAGGTCTAGGTACTGTTGAAATACAGGCAAGGTTTCCCCCAGACCTTTAAATATGATGCACAGACTTTTGAAAATATATTTTCTGCAGTAGTACCACCACCAGACATTGCTCACAAGATGGTCCCAACTTATAGCCAGTGCTCTAACTATGATAATTTAGGGTATGCAGGGTACATACTGGTGTATACCTGAAGGCAACCTTGAATACAGAGTAGACTACTTGGATGTAAATCCTTATCTGACCATAAGCATCGACAGTATTTATAAAATTGGTAGAGACGTGAAGAAAGCTGATTGGCTGGTACCCCGTGCCAGCTATGCCTTTTATTTTGGATAAATCATGGTTAAAAACAAGTCCCCCTAACATGACAAGCACCCCCCAAAAATATCATTGAGCTGCCTGCCATTCAAGGCTCAGAAACTGGCCATCTTGATTTTAGTTTTAGCGAGTAAAATACAAATCCTCAAAAATGTAAAATCAAAAGTGTTACAACACTTAAAAAGTGTTGTTTGCAGTCACAAATCATGTCGCACTCCCTACCAACCTACTCCCGTCTCCTCCTCACCTGCAGGTATGTGAACCCTCCGCAGTCCCTCCAAAGCTGCAAGCAGAGGGAGACCAGTGGGACTTTTATGAAACTTGCTACCACAGATTTTATTTTTTTTTTTTGTATTTAAAATTTTGATGACCAGGAAAGGCACACTGAGCCGAGGCTCGTTTCCAGGTGCGACCCGGGTACAGAGTGTACAGTAAAGAGAAAAGAGAGTATCATATGATGAAGAATACAAACAGTCTGTACAGTCAATATTTACAAAGAAATAAAATACATTTACATAATAAACAAAATCGTGAGTATACAGAGTAACTGTGTGAGATGGGGCAGAGATTACAGTCGGGGGCTAGGGTAAGTGAGTAGTGACTGTAGGTGGCCTCGGGAGTGAGCTGGGACCATTGGTGCATTTTGGGCAGGGTGGGGAGGGTAGGAGCTTCAGGAGTTGAGAGAAGGTGGGATGAGAAGGTACCTGGTGGAGTTCAGAGGGCAGGTTGTTCCAGAGACAGTAAGAAAAGGCAACTAGGCCGTTGAGAGTGTGTGATCGGGGCAGGTGAAAAGTGCGAGTGTCCCTGTGGCGAAGCGGGTAGGTTAGGGAGGTGGCTGGTGCGAGAAAGGAAGTGAGGTGGGGGGAAGGGAATCAAACCAAAATTTAGCTTTGAAGGAGGTGCTGTGGATGACTCTCCTGTGGGAGAGCGGAGCAAGGGTGAGTGCAGTGTAGAGTAGGCAGTGGTGAGTGAGTGGGGGGGTGGTGGTGAAACAGCAGAAGGGGTTGAGAAGGATATCTAATCTGAAGAGAGAGGATGCTGGGGCCATTCTGTAGACAATGTCAGCATATTCTATGACAGGTAAGATTGTTTTACGTACGAGCTCGGAACGGGTGGGGATAGGCAGGCTGGCTTTATGGCGATAGAGGATGGCGAGCTTTGGCCATAGTTTGGAGCAAATGGCATCGACATGGGTGGAGAAGTTAAGGTGGTTGTCCAGCCACACACCCAGGTACTTGAAAGTAGGGACTAGTTCTAGAGGAGAGCCATCCAGGGTGGTGATCACTGGGGAGGCGGGAAGGGTTGCAAGCTTTTGCCTGGATCCAAAGACCATGGTGACATTTTTTTTTTTGTATTGAGTGTAAGCAGGTTGTTGAGAAACCATGATTGGACTCTACTGAAGTCATTTTGGAGATTTGGGAGGATGCAGTCAAAGGGAGGGGCTGAGGCAAAGATGATAGTATCATTTGCATATAGATGCACATTAGAGGAGATGCAGGTGGAGGGAAAGTTGTTAATGAAGAGAGAGAAGAGGATGGGACCAAGAACAGAACCTTGGGGGACACCTGATATGATGGGGAGAGGAGTGGAGATAGCATCGCCTATTTGAACAGATTGTTGTCTATTATAGCGATACGAGTGGGACCAGGCGATGGCTGGTTGGGCGATGCCAAAATAACTAAGTTTACGGAGTAGCAGCGGGTGGGAAACAGAGTCGAAGGCATTGGCCAGGTCAAGGAATATGACGGTGGTGGCTAGGCTGTTGTCCATGGCAGAGAGGATGGAGTCGGTTACGCATATAAGGGAGGTGATGGTGGAGTGGTGTTTTCTGAACCCTGACTGTATGGGGGAGAGGGAGCTGTTGGAGGAGAGAAAGGCTGACAGTTTGGACAATATGAGTGATTCCTGAACTTTGGCAAGGGCGGGGAGGAGCGAAATAGGTCTGTAATTTCCTGAGAGGGAGGGATCACCGCCTTTGTACAGAGGGATGATTTTGGCCAGTATCCATGCTTTTGGGACAGTGGCTGTGTATAAAGAGTGATTGAGTATGTGAGTCAAAGGGGCCACAATAGTGGAGGCAGAGATTCGAAGTTTGGGGTGAATGCCGTCGGGGCTGGGTTTGGTCATGCTGAGGGAGGAAAGTGCTTTGTACACTTCCAGCGGTGTGAAGGGTGGAAAGAGGAAGCCGGAGGATGGAAGGGATGGTACTGCCAGGTTGGGGGAGGGAGGGAAGGAGTTTGGGAGGGCACAGAAGACGAAAAATGTGTTGAAGAGCTCAGCAACGGAGGCAGGATCCAAGAGAGTACACCCATCAATATTGAGGGCTGGACAATTCTGTTTAGTAGGTGGGTCAAGAAAGGAGTTGATCATCTTCCAAAAGGACACGTGGGGGTTTTGGTTCTGTGAGAACTGCGCTTTAAAGTAAGAAGTTTTGGATAGCCAATGGTAGCGTGATGTGGGCAAGACCAAAAGCAAAATTGCAGTCTTTCCTGTGGCCTGACGTAGCGACTCAGTGGATGTCGTGAGCGCCCCTAGTGACAACATTCTGTATAACAGTGTCCCTAGCAATCTAAGGAAAGTGGAGGGACTATTTCACATCATGGCAGATTTTTTTGTTTTATTTTAGTGTATTTATTTATTGGTCTTTCTTGCTTTTTACTCCCCGGTTACCACCTCTCCTACTGGCAACGGGGGAGACATGGTGTTTTCTAGTTTCTCTCCTAGTTCCAGGGACCCCAGTTTGCGGTTGGACATGCGTGTGGAGGTATGCATGCACTCCGCGGCACCAGTGATGGCCCTTTCCTCCCTCCTGGCCTAATGCCAGGTTTCCTTCCATGGCTTGGTGCTGCCACCTAACCTCCACTGGGAGGGAGCCAAGAGCCGGGGAAACCCCATGTCCCTCCCTTGAGAGGAGAGCTGCCTTGAGCTGCTCAGTCCGTTTCCTCATCCCCAACCCGGCTGACCTCTGGTGGCTCGAGCTTGCTCCCGAACTTGAGTTGCCGGCATGGCATGAGGTGTGGCGTCCAGCACCTCAACTCTCAGTGCCACCGGGCTGGCCCGTGTATTTGTTTTTTTAATAACGTTACAGTTTCTCAAGACCATATCCATTTCATAAGTGCAATAACACACTCTGGGGTGTGGGTTAGTCTGTATAAATGCACTTCTAGGGGCAGTAAAGTACTCAACTGCACCTCATGTCTCACTATGCCCCTATCCAGACTAACCCACACCCCATCGTATGTTATTGCTTACATATTTCTTAGCCCTTCCTTCCCAATAAAAAAATAAATAAATTGAATTTTTGTCTTGCACATGCCTTCTTGGGACACCCTCTCTGGTTACCATGTTGTGACTGCACAGGATGCAGCCAATCAGGAGACAAGATTCTTGTGCCCCATGTTAATAATTGACATGGAGACTCAATTATTTTACATCTTTAATTTTGACATGATTTCAACCAAATATTGTGCACTGATGCCCTTAGTACCTCCCTCCTCCCTTCAAAGCCAGTAGTTTGTAGGATGGGACTATTTAGGGCATGGCAAGCCTTTGTCAGTTCTTTTTAAAATCCCAAATGGTTATAATTGTGTAACCTCCTAGGAGGCAGTGTAGCCTTGTGGTTAGATAGCAGAGCTTAACTGAATCTGCAAAAAGGAAATGGAGACAAGAATTCAGAACCCAGATATCGGAGGAAAACTGGACTAAGTTGTGGGGAAAGGACTTATAGAACTAACAGAGAAGTAAAGGCGAGGTTAACCCAATTTAAATTTTACATTATTTTTACTACCTTAATACTTCCATTATGAAAATACAACCAAGACCGGGTTTTATCTGCATCTCTAGCCTTCAAGAGATGCTTGAGGACTTATCACGGGAGTGGCTGTTGAGATTTAATGCAAAGAAATGCAAAATAATGCATATGGGGCACAAAACCCCAGGAATAGCATATCAGCTGGAGGGGAGGGGGGAGGATATAGAATGCTCCAAGCAGGAAAGGGACCTAGGGGTTATCATCTCTGATTACCTCAAGGTAGGGAGTCAGTACAACAAGGTGGCAGGAAATGCAAACAGGATGCTGGGATGCGTAGGCAGTGGTATCACCAGCAGGAAAAGAGAGGTCATAATTCCACTATATGAGACATTAGTGAGGCCACACCTCAAGTACAGTGACTAGGTCTGGAGAGTTTACCTACGTAAGGATATAGGGTGGAGGAAGTTAAGACGAGGGGAACCAAGATGGTGCAAGGATGACATCACAAAACCCATGAGGACAGGCTGAAAGACTTAAATATATACTCCTAGGAAGAGAGGAGGTAAAGGGGGTATGTGATTGAGACATATAAATACCTCACGGGGAGGAACAAGATAGTACTTCTTCACAGAGAGGGTGGTGGATGAATGGAACGCCCTGCTGGAAGAGACGGTGGGGGCAGAATTGATTATAAGGTTTAAGAATGCATGGGATAGGCATTGGAATCCTGGTAGTCAGGGGGAAGGGTACAACCTAGTTCTAGGGAAGCTTGATGGGCAGGCTAGGTGGGCTGTAAGCCCTTATCTGCCATCAGCATCTATTTTTTTAAATACTAGAAAGAAAGCAAAGTCCCTAAGGGAATGGACTGATTCATTGGGATTTTTTGCATACAATGAAAGGATTAGCTATGCCATTCTGGACAAAATTGATTTATTTAAAGGAAAACTACACCCTCATATCTTGTAAATGTTATTTGTTTCCATGTCAACAGACAGCTGTTTTCATGTAACTGTTAGAGATATATGTGATTGCTTTAGTTTGTTTTCATGGTTCGTAATAGTCCTTGTAAATATCCTGGGGGTCTCCATTTTCTGGTTGTTGAAATCTCATTGTCTCTGAGAGCTGCATTAGCATATGAAAACATGATGTGTCAGCACCCTTTAGACTCCATAGTATGCCTGTCTGCTTAATTAGAGTTCAACAAAACAAGCTGCAGCAAGCTCTGAAATACCACATTTACCTTCAATTAACTTTGCAAACTGTTTGAGTTGTAATACAGGGGTTTTCCCTTTAAATTGTATTCGGTATGTGTGTTTCCAGAGGTTTTTCTTTTTTTCAGGATATTTGTACTTTCATCATAGAGATATATGGTATAAATGGGTGCGGTGACATCATGTTCCCATACACTAATACAACTCTCACAAGCAATCATAATTCAACAACCATAAAATGGAGACCCCCAGGATAGTTACAAGAACTAGCATGAGCAGTGAGAGCAAAGTAAAGTAAACATAAGTATACCCAACAGCTACAGGAAAAGAGTTGTCTGTTGACATGGAAACAAAATTTACAAGATATGAGGGTGTAATTTTCCCTTAGAAAATGGGTAAATAAAAACTCACACCCTGATTGACTGAAACAGCCTGGCACCTGGGCTGTTATTTCTTATTATACAATGGCAAGAACATTTCCTGGACTCTGATTGGTCAGTGTGTGCCTGAGACAGTGATGATATTACGCAATAACATTACTGTGCTGATTTTTTGGATTATCATATGGCTGATATGGCTTATTTTTTTCAGAGACAAAGATATACTGCCTCACTAAAAATCTACTAAAAACATTTTTTATTTTTATTTTTGTTTTGTATAACATTGAGCCATTGTATAATTGCAGTAAGGCACTCCAAGGTGTGTATTATCTTGTGTAATAACGTCACTCCTGGGATTGGTGGAAGCACTAAGCCTGGCGTGCTTCAACCATTCAGGCTATGTATGACAACAACTACAACTTATGTGCATTATTGCTAAATAACGCACAGTGAAAACAAGTACCAATTCAGGGTGCCCCATTACTTAACACTATTCTTGGGTACTCTAGATTGCCAAACTTGCCATTCGCCATGTTTTTTGTGTCGCTTACTGAGATTCGCCTTGCAACTGCTCAATACCCATAACAAATCCTCGCTTACAGCTTTGTGAACTCGGCTCTCACTTGTACTCACAACCTCACAGTAACTCACATTCTTCATAGCCATAGATGTGAAAAACTCATTTGTTTTTTCAAACTTACATTTTTTTCTTCGGTACTGGCTCAACTGACTTTGTTCGGTATGCTACTCCCGAGCCCCGACATTTCATCAGTGTCTGCCCGCTCACGCTAAATCCACCGACTGAATTACAGTAAAAAAACGAAAAGAAAAAAAAAATAATCCACTTTTTTCTCTGGTCAGACAGAATTTTTCCCACGTCTTCAACTGGGGGGGGGGGGAGTAGAGGCACCAGCGGCTAGCACCGAGGTTACCATGACGACCACTTTAAAAGCTTAAACTACGGAGGCTGCACAAGGACAAGAGTCCCCACAGTAACAACACAAACCCTCATGTAAATACAAACGGAGGAACTATTTTTATTATACATTAAATGAAATATAAGAATTTAAACATCTAAACATAACATTATTATTTTTTAAAACATTAAATACAGTGGCCTATTTTCTAAGTGTAATAATACTTGACAGGGTGGGCGTTATGGGATATAATGGACCTTCCAGGGGCTATAAGGCCCTCCTGCGGCGTCGGGCCTCATTACGCCCCTGGGCGGTCAGTTATATCCCAATAACGCCCACACTGTCGGGTATCATTACTTACTTAACATAACCTGAGGTCCTTTCTTAGAGTACACAAAAAATTTGTTATGAATTTCAAATGGTGTGTTGTATCATTCTGAATTTAAGTAAGAGCCTCAAACTTTTAGAGTTCCTTTATTTAGTCAGTTTTAGACAGTACTTATGTGGTATGTTACTTCTATGTTACCATAGTTTAGTATAGATTCTAGTAAGTTTTCCTTCTTTTTCTGTTCATTTCTTGTTAAGATGAAATAAGTTCTTGTGATATACATCTTTTGTAAATATATGATTTTTACGTTTTTGGAAAATAATAAAACTTGAATTGGAAAAGATTGCAGAGCAGTAAACCTGGAGACACAAATCTGAATCCTACTACTGCTCATTGCATTCCTCTGAGCAAGTCACTTAAATCCACCTGTGCGTCTCTCTCAGACTCTCTCTTTTCTTTTGAATTTCTGTTCACTGGAAAAGGCAGCAACATTCTTTCCCTGTTCTGGATTGTCTGTGAAAGTTGCTATATAAAACCTAGTTCTGTTCTGTGCTTTCTGCACTACTAGTATTGAATTCTGCTTTGTGAAGCACTTTGGGATACATAGTGTCTATGAAAGGAGCGACGTGAAACCTAGATCTTACTTCAAGAGGGTTCCTGCAGTAGGTCATAACATGTTGGACTTCACCTCCTGGCGTCAGGACCACATGGCAAACTTTTGCTAGCAATACCTGGCGGGGGACCGCCCACGTCATGGACATCAGTGTGACCCTACATCGTGGGCGGTCCCCACACCCACCTTATAGTTCTTTCCCACTGTTGACCTGTGCAAAGAACTTCGAGGTAAACGTTGCTCAGTTGATCGCCATTTAGTGACGTTATTTCTACTGACTTCAGTACGTTTTTTGTTTCGTTTATGTCTTCTGAACCTCCAGCTTCAAAGACTAGGGAGAAGTGTGAGAAGTGCAGTGCACAGATCCCTCATAAGGATGGCCATCATTGTTGCCTCTTCTGCTTAGGCCCGAACCATGACACCATGGCCTGCCCCGATTGCAAGACTTTTACTCAGGCCACATGCAGATGCAGGCAGCAGGTTTTGGAGGCCCACTTATTGAAGTCCAGAATGGCCACTCTCGAAAAAGAGTTACAACAACTGAGGGACACCGCTTCTCCCCCTTCTTCTGAGTCCAAGAAGAAGAAAAAGAAGGACAAGGAAAAGCACAGGAAATGGGAGCATCTGGAGGACCAGGACTGTGTGACTTCCAGCAAACCTTCGACCAGCAAGACTGTTTCCCCGCCGCCCGCCCTCATGGTTGTCCAGGCTGCGTCGGGATCTACACCAGGTTCCTCTGCTGCTTTTCAGCCTATTTCTACTGGCAAGTCATCCGCCGGCTCCTCTGGTGAATGCCCGGTCTCTAAAGACAATAAGTTGGCCCCTCGCTCCACCGGGGCCCGCCCAGCTGTCGCTAAGTCGGATCTCAAAACCCAGTTGGGGATCCGCATGACGCTGACCAATAAGCCGGCCGAGGGTCCTACCCTCCTCCACCCGGTCTCTCTACCATCCAATAAGTGGGTCGCCTCAGTTCCAGATGACCACCTGGACATTGCTTACCCATCGGGGGCTGTCGCCACCTCACCCAATGTCCGGTCGAGCCCACCGACCTCTCTCAGCCAGCCCTCCTCCCAGGTCCCCCTTGGGCGGGAGCCTTCCTCTCCACCTCCCCCAGTGGAACCTCCTGTCCAGATGTCACATCTGGGATGGAGGAGGAAGTGAGGCCCCCAGGATGTGGTCTTTTATTTCCCCACTCCAGTGACTGTGCCCCAGGTCCCCCCATGCACATCCTTCCCAGGGTACCGACGCCAGACCCAATCTTTAAGAGGTCTCCTTTCTCCTTCTCTGCTCCGTCGGGCCCGCTGATGGCCTTGCTGTTAGGGCCTCCTCTGCAGCCGGGTACACCCGCTCTGACACAGGGGGCGCCACCAAGTATGTTGCCCAACCTTCCGCCATCAGGTCCCTTACGTCCAACCCCAAGCAAGCATAGCACAAACTATGGTTACACCGGGCCTGACACCCGATATCCGGATGTTGACTGGCCTGTCGTCCGCTCCTCTGGCGTTGGCTAACTTGACACCAGATACCTTTCCAGGTCCGTCGAGACCACCAATGGACCAAGGCCATCCGCAGGGATTCCTTCCCCACCCAAGGCTCCAAACACTGGCTTACCCTCCGTCTGGCCCGACGTTGAGTTCTCTACCCCATTCATTCTATTCTGGGTATCAAACCCCTGGTTATCGCTATTACCAGGGTTATCCACCTCACCAATATCAGGTGCTGGGCGCACCCTTTTATCATTATCCACCCACCCACACTCCTCCGACACCTCCACCTCTGCCTCCTCCCCAACAGGACTTTCAATCCTTGATGCAGTCCTGGTGGAAGGACGCCAGGTCCAAACTTGTCTCTGACTTGGAATGGCATCTACTGGCCCCAGTAGTCTCCCCCCCCATCCCCATTCTACATCTCCAGTCAGCTCACTTCGTTTAGCAACAGTGCATATTTCAGGGGTAATCCCCTCAGGAGTTAACTCTACCAGAGATTGGCACCCCTGAGGAGCACGATTCTCTAGACACCTAGGAGGATTCCTCAGATGAGTCATCTGGTGAACAGTCCTCTGCAGCCAAGGGCAAAGAATCACCTAAATTCCCTTAAGAGGATCCCTCTTTCACTGAACTCCTACGTATAATCCAGCATACTAATGGCTGGAATGCAGAAGAACAGGATCTGAAGAGGAAACGTCTCACGGAGCATTTAGATTTAGAGACCGTTTCCCCCATTCCCATCCCCCCTTGGACAGCCCCTCATGAAGACCTCACCACTACCATTTGGCAGCTGCCCCACTCTATCCCGGCCATCCCTAAGAAGGTAGACTGGATATATCATGTGCCTGAGGGTATTCCCTTTCAGGACTCTCACTCCAAGGCGGAGTCCATTGTCACTGCGGCTGCTCATGATCATTTGGCTACCCTGAAGCACATGAGCACCTCCCCCCAGACAAGGAATCTAGCAGCTTGACCAATTTGGCAAAAAAGATTTATTCCTCCTGTATGTGTACCCTCTGTTCCCTCAACTATATGGCGCATATGATCTCCTTTCAAAAAGCTACTGTGGCCAAGCTCAAGGCCTGTATCCAATCTATGGAGGCCTCAGATCTTAGGGAGGAGCGAACTGAAGATTTGCGCCTGTCCAAAATCTCCTGCAGACATGCTGTCAGTGCCATGTACGACTCGGTAGATGCGGTGGCCTGTTCCTCTGCCACAGCCGTTTCTCTTAGAAGACACATTTGGTGAACATCTCTGGGCTTTCGGTCCTTTCTGGGGGAGACATCAAGGACATCATCACGGGTTTACAGGACAACAGCCATGTCCTGAAATCTGTGAAGTCCATGTACCAAATGGGCTTCCAAATGAAACAGCCCTTTCAGTGCCAAAACAAGAGGCAGAAATAACAGCCCTTTAACAGGTGCCAGATCAAAAGGAAAGCTACGGGTTCCTCTTTATCTTCCCCCCTTGCCTCAAAAATCCAGAGAGCAGCCGGGGGCCTCCACCTCCTTGCCCCACTGCTTCCTGACTTGCAACTCCCTCCCCCTCGTCCACCATCCAACAGCCAGTGGGAGGAAGGTTTGCCCTCCACATGCAGGAGTGGAAGGGCGTCATCTCAAGGCATATGGGTCCTGCAACTCATTTCAAGAGGGCATACCCTAGAATTTCTGTAGTTCCCTCTGAATTCATCTCCGGGTTAATCCCAATACTCTCCAAACCAGGCAATGCTGGTCCAGGAGGAAATCCTGGCTCTAAGACAAAAGTCAGTCCATAGAACCAGTCCCTCCATCCCAGAGAGGAAAAGGGTTTTGCTCCCACTTCTTTATGGTTCTGAAGAAGACGGGTGACCTCAAACCCATCCTGGACCTCAGCAGTCTGAACCTTTTTAATGAATACAAAAGGTTCTGCATGCTGACTGTACAGGGTCTTCTGCCCCTTCTGCAGAAAGACCACTGGCTTTGTGTGATCAATATGCAGGATGCCTACCTACATATTCCAGTGTTCCCAGGCCACTGCTGTTTTCTACATTTCCTTTTCCAAGGGGATTCTAGATTTAGTATTTGCCGTATTGGTCCTTGTAAGAACAGATCCAGAAGCAAGATCTTCAGAAGTGAGAAGGACTGGTTGGTTCGAAAGCTAAAGCACTTTGTTCTTGTTGTTACATCTATGTTGATCCATTAAAAGGTATCAAATTATTTGCTTCTGGATCTTTTCCAGAGGGAGCAGTAGTGGCCTTATGCTGCCGGGGTATTGCGGTGTTCCCTTACCTGGATGACTGGCTCTTAGCGGCCCCATCCAGGGTCAACCTCGAGGAATCTCTCTCCTCCACACTGGACCTTTTTTCTCGACTGTGGATTACTGTCAACTACCCCAAGTCATCCCTGGTTCCCTTCCAGAGGCTTCAATTCATTGGAGTGATCTTAGACACAGTCCAGTGCAGAGCTTTTCTGCCCCCAGACAGAGCAGCCACTCTACGGGAGCAGGTAAGTCTAGTTCTTTCATCCATGCATATTCACGCCAAGGCATTTCTACACCTTCTTGACTTCACGTCGGCGTCCATCTCCACGGTTTCCCTTGCCAGGCTACACATGAGGATCTCCAAGTGGACACTTCGTGTCCAATAGGATCAGCGCTCAGATGATTTAGACCATCCTGTCCTGGTGTCCAGCACACTCAGGAAGGACCTTTTATGGTGGCTGGATCTTCAGAATTTATCTGGGGGGGTTAACTTTCTTAACCCCCCCCCTCCTTCGTGGACCCTCACCACAGACACTTCGGGTCTGGATTGGGGAGCTCACCTGGGGAACCACCGAACACAGTGATTGTGGTCTCAGCTGGAGATGTCTCTCCATATAAACATACTGGAAATGAGGGCCGTTCTGTATGCCCTTCAGGCATTCCAGCCCTTTCTGTCCATGGGAACACTGCTAATACAGACAGACAATATGTCAGTGGTCTGGTACATCAACAAGCAGGGAGGCACCCGATCATACCCCCTGTGCAGGGAGGCAGTGCAGGTGTGGTTCTGGGCAGTCCAGCATGGCCTGTTTCTTATGGCCGTGCACATTCCAGGCATGCACAACATTCTGGCAGACAGTCTCAGTCAGACATCGTCTCAAGCCCATGAATGGAAACTGAGTCAGGAAGTGGCCGATTTACTGTTCCATCAATGGGGATGTCCAGAGATAGAGCTCTTCACCTCCCCATCCAACGCAAAACTTCCCAGGTTTTGCTCGCTCATTTCACTTTCTGGCACGACGCGTTGTCTCTGTGTTGGACAGGGAAGTACTTGTACAGCTTCCCTCCCTTGCCCATTCTACAGCGAGTCCTTCTGAAACTCCAGGCAGAGGGGGC
The DNA here is from genome assembly GCA_016271365.2 of Neoceratodus forsteri. Taxonomy (NCBI): domain Eukaryota; kingdom Metazoa; phylum Chordata; order Ceratodontiformes; family Ceratodontidae; genus Neoceratodus; species Neoceratodus forsteri. The sequence continues at coordinate 285,843,425 of CM028138.1, read as the reverse complement.
TCAGGTGCTTCTTACAGCCCCTCTTTGGCCGAGGCAGATCTGATTCCCACTCCTGCAGCAGCTGGCTGTGGAACCCCCAGTTCCCCTCCCCTCTTCAACATGATCCATTGATGCAGGATCAGGGCAGGCTAGTGCATCTGGGACTCGGGTCCCTGCATCTTCATGCGTGGCTCCTTCAGACATAATCGTCTCTCGCTTTGGAGTCTCCCAGAGGGTAGCTCAGGTCCTGGTGGAAACTAGGAAGCCCTCCACCAGGTCCACTTACATTATGAAATGGAAGCATTTCTCCATCTGGGCCACATCTAAGGGATGGGGCCCCTTCACTTGCTCAGCTCCTCAAATCATGGCATACCTGTTGCACCATTCTGACTCTGGTCTAAGCTATTCTTCCTTTAAAGTCCACCTTTCAGCTATTTTTGCTTACCACTCTTTTGTGGAATGGAAACCCATAGCTTAGTTGGAGATCTCGAAAACCTTTCTGAAAGGGATCCTCCATTTGAAACCCCCTGTCCGCAACCCCACTCCACCTTGGAACCTTAATTTCATTTTAGAAAAGCTTACCCTTCCTCCTTTTGAACAAGTGGTAAGCTATGACATGCACTACCTTTCCTGGAAAGCACTCTTTTTGGTTGCTATTACTTCTGCTCGAAGGATTTCCGAGCTCCAGGCCCTGGTGCATAAGGAGCCTTATTTAATTTTTCACAAGGACCGGGCAGTCCTGCGCAGTAATCCTAAGTTTCTTCCCAAGGTGGTTTCCGAGTTCATCCTAAATCAATTGGTTGAGCTTCCGGTTATCATCCGGCTTATTCAAACAGGGGTGAGGTGCTTCTCCAAGTGTTGGATGTACATAGAATCTTGAGGTGCAATGTCCACTGTACCAAAGAATCTTGAAAGTCTGACCAGCTTTTTTTTCTCTTTTGCCCCCAAATCCTTGGGGTCTGCAGTTTCTAAGCAGTGTCTCTCCAAATGGCTGGCTAACTGCATATGCTTCTGTTACCAGAAGTACAAGAAATCTCTTCCGGGGAGATCAGAGGTCATTCTATCAGAGGCTTGGCTACGGCCACAGCCTTTCTCAGGAATGTTTTTCTGCAGCAGAGATTTGCCCGGCAGTAACCTGGAGTTCAGTCCATACCTTCATGAAGCATTACATTCTGGACATTGCCTCTAGGCGTAGGGCCGGGTTCTGTCTCGCCGTTCTGCAGGGCATACTGTCCTAGGCCGGTCCTGGTCTGTTTTTCAATTGTTTCCTCCTCCCTGTTTCTCTCGATTCTTATGAGAGTGACTGCTTGGGCTTCAGTCCTACATGTTATGACCTACTGCAGGAACCCTCTCGAAGTAAGATAGTACAGTTACGTAAGAACTTACTGTAACAGTAGATCTTCAAGAGAGGATCCTGCAGTAGGTCACACTTTCCCTCCCTCCCTCCTTCCCCCAGTTTCTGTATTTTCCTTTTAGGTCATTCTGAACTTGGCTCCAAGATTTCCATCCTTTCTCCTGTCTCATTCTCCTTGGATGTCCGGAAGGAGAACTGGAAGGTGGGCGCGGGGGCCGACCACTATGTAGGGTCATGCTGACATCCGTCATGTGACGTTGGGTGGGTGGTCCTCCACCAGGCATTGCTAGCAAAAGTTTGCCATGTGGTCCTGATGGAAGGGGGCACAGTCCAACATGTTATGACCTACTACAGGAACCTCTCTCGAAGATCTACTGCTACAGTAAGTTCTTACGTAACTGTACTTTCTATTCTATGCTCCCTACACTATTAGTATTGAACTCTGCTTTGTAAAGCACTTTGAGATACATATTAAAAATAGAAACATAGACTGTTAGCAGTAAAGGACCGGTAGACCCATCTTTTCTTGCCCCTTTTTCTTGCCTATTCTGACGCATCTGACTCTGTTTGGTCACTGGTGTCCCTCCCCTCTTTTCTTCTACTCAGTTTGCCCCTGTGCCTATCCCATGCATGCTTAAGGCTCTCCACAGTCTTTGCTCCCACCACCTCTTCTGGCAGGCTGCTTCAGTCATATTTCTTAACATCTCTCATAAACTCCCTCCCCCTTTAGCTTCATTGCATTCCCCTGTGTTCTAGTGGCTTCTTTTCTCTGAAAAAGACACCCCACCTGCGCCTTGTTCACCCCTGTGAGGTACTTGTAGGTCTCAGTCATGTCTCCTGTGCTCTGGGTCTATGAAAGGTGTTATATAAAACCTAGTTCTATTCTATGCTCCCTACACTACTAGTATCTATTGTAATTCTGCTTTATAAAGCGCTTTGGAATATACGGTGTTTATGAAAAGTGCTATATTCTAATCTATGCTTCCTGTACTACTAGTATTGAATGTGCTTTGTAAAACACTTTGGGATACATAGCATATGAAATGTATCATATAAATCCAACTTCTATTCTGCAGTCCCTGCAATACCAGTATCTTAACTCTTTGCTTTGTAAAGTGCTATGGAATACAGTATGTATGAAAGGTGTATGTATAAAGCCTAAATTCCTTACCTATTTTTGAAACTAATCATACATTTACATATACTATAAGTTATTTTTTTATCTGTTTGATACATTTGATTCTAAATTGTCACTTAAGTTGCTCTGACCCGCCTCCTCTCTATCCCATACTCCTGGCCCATTATTACAAAATGTCATCACAGTTTACTTTGCTATCTTGATCAGTTAAGCGCATTGCTGCTTCTGCTGTGTGCGGCAGGCTGATAGAACTGCGGTAGTAGTATTTACCAGAAAATGCTACTTCTCTGATCTTATCAGAGTTCCAGTGTACTATAGAGGCAGGGCTTTGTGGTTGACATGGGTCCAGTAAACAGAAATGGAAGGCCAGGACATTTGGTGACACAAGACTCATTCAGATGGGGGAGGCAAGTTCCCACAGCTTTGACTGGTCCAAACCAGAGATACTCAGCCAGTTCAGACAAGGGCTGCAGAAGTGACCCCAACAAATTGTCCTGGCCAGTCCATCAACAGTACCTCGAAGCTTCCTGATTTTCTATGTACCTATCTATGAGTGAACCTAACTATAATGACACACCAGCTCCGGCCACCTAAGGGTAGAAATCTAAGTACAGCAACAATTAAGCCTCAGAACCCCACCCCGTCACAAAAACCAAAGATGCTAAAAGTGTGTGAAAATGCAGTTTATTTATTTTCTACTCACATGTCATATGGATATAAAGAAAGCAAATCAGGTGCCACTGCTGAAGTCCATCACTAAAACCTGACGGCATTTTACTCCCTTCTGCTGGAGCTTTATAAGCTTTAGCATCTTTGGTTTTTGTGACCTGGGGTATGAGTCGTTAGGCTTTCTTGTTGCTGTCTAGCTATAATGAACCTGATTCATACAAAGATGGGCCATTGCTTAGAGATTTATTCCTGTTTTTATATCACCGAGTGACCCAGCTGTTCTTAAAGAGCTAGTGTACTGCCTAAAATTAGTATTAGTTTTAAAAGCAGGAAACCATTATCTTTTATATCTGAGGTGCTTTTTTTTCCCCTTTGGGTAATTAGAAGATTTTTACCTGATGTTAGTAGGTGTGATCTCTGGAATAGCACTCTGACTGACAACTGACATATCTAGTTCTATTCCCTCCACTACATCATCAGCACTGTGACCTCACTTATTATGACATCACAGCTATTCAGGAAAAGCCACTTAGTAGCTGCCAGATTAGTCACCTTTGATGTCACATTCTGTGAGGTCACAGTGCTGCTGATGTAGTGGGGGAAGAGAACTAGCTATGTCAGCTGGCAGGCAGAGTGCTAGTCCACATGTCCAGCATACTACTGTCACATACTAAGTTTTCTAATAAGCAAACTGAACAAGAAAAATACTTCAGAAATAAAAAGCTAGAACCGATTACTTCTTAAAATCTGACATTTTCCCGTCTGCCATTTTTGGTTCTACTAGTTCTTTATTCTTTAGTCGTCTGCTCAAACAACTACAATGCCCTCTGGCCCTCCTCCTGATGTTGCCCCTGGCTGTCTCGATGGCTTCACCACTATTAGGGTTCCCCTTGCTTCTCCCATCCACTATTCACCTACTAGTACTTTAGCAGTGGCCTCCTTTCTGCCCACTTTCTCCATCTTGAGGCTATCTGGTGCTCCCTTCTGTGGTCCCATTCCCTTTCATCTACCCCCCCCCCAGTAAGAAGTCATGCCCTGCCAAGATATTCCTTGCCCTCTTCCTTCTGCTCATTGGTTGTGTAGAATCCACTGTGGGAGATATCATGCCCTCTGCCTGACTTAGTGGTGCAGTTCCAGCATGACTTTGGCAACATGGCCTGCTGGTTCCACACAAACTATCTACCATAAACGGTTTGCATGACCCGTGGTACAAGGCAGCAGCCAGAAAAAATTCAGTCCACCACTGTCTTCAAGCCTCGGGATGCTTACCCCATGGAGGAGGTAGCCTTCTTTAAATACTAAGGCGATCTGGCTGGATTGTCACCTTGACTTTTATGCTATCTACCAAAAACTCCTCCCAAAACTTAGTCTCCACACCTGAACAAATCCTGTATTGCCCTCCCAGTTTGCCAGGAGATTATTGGAAAAATGATCCTCACAGCTTTTGACTGTGAGAATGTTTCTAAAGTGCAGCCTCTTAAGCAGCCCCCTCCCCCCCGGGCCACATTGGACCCCCTTTTTCCATTCCTACTGTTGATTTGCTCTGCTTGCCCTTCCCAAAATCATCGCTGTTCTCTATACTCCTCTTTAAGTCTCCCCTTCCTGGAGAAGAGATGCTTCTTTCACTATAGCTCACTCATTGCCACACTCTGGTATGGCTCCCTCCACTGCTACCATAAGAAAAAATTACTCACCTTAGTAATGTTGTTTCTTCTAATGGAGTCTTGCTATATTATGACAATTGCAGTGAGTCCCCATCTTCGAACTGCTCCGGAGGTGAAATAGTTAACTTTCCATGCAGGCATGGAACTTACAGCGCGAGCTCGGTTGAAAACTCTGTCTGATGTTCTTCAGACACAAACTGTCAGATCTTTACGAGCTAAAACTCACTAAGGCTCTGTGTGGAAGCTGTAAACCTACACTAGCCAACTGGCTACTAACATAAACACTCATTTTTTGGCCTCAAACAAAGACTCAAGTCAGGAGACCCAAAAATGCAAAAACATAACACCAATTCACCCAAAAAGGAGGGTGAAAAACAACAAGGTGGGCATCAAAAAAAAGTGCCAACACTGTACTGCCCACCCACATCCCAAAACAGAGGTTCTGAGACGGGCAGGCAGGGAGGGAGGTCATAATATAGCAAGACTCCATTAGAAGAAACGACATTACTAAGGTGAGTAATTTTTTCTTCAAACAACATGAAGTCTTGCTATATTATGATAATTACAGACTACACAGCAGTACCTCCATGGAGGAGGAGGGACAGAACCTACTTAGGGAATAGGCTCTGAAGCACGGCTGTGCCAAACCAAGCATCACTCCTAGCCTGGATGTCCAGGGAGTAGTGCTTGGTAAAAGTGTGAACTGTTTTCCAGGTAGCATCTTGACATATTTCTAGAATAGGAATGTCTCTGGCAGCAGCCAGAGAAGCAGCTGTACCTCTGGTAGAGTGAGCCCTCAGGCCTGAGGGGGGAACTTTACCCAACTTCTCGTAGCAGAATTGGATACAAGAGACAATCCACCTGGCAATGGATCTTTTAGTGTCTGGCTTCCCTTTACCAACTTCACCATAAGTGAGGAACAGTTGGAGGGAGTCAAACCTATGACCCTTGGTACGCTCTATGTAGTAACTAAGGGCTCTCTTCTCATCTAGGCTGTGCAGCCTCCTCTCACCAGAGGAGGAGTGGTCAGTGAAGTACACTGGAAGAGAAATAGATTGATTAAGGTGGAAATCTGAAACCACCTTAGATAGGAACTTTCTGTTAGTCCGGAGGACCACCTTATCTCTGTGAAAGGAGATAAAATCCTACTCCACTGACAACGCTTGTAATTCACTTATGCGTCTGGCAGAGGTGATGGCTACCAGAAACACAGTTTTCCAAGTCAAGTACTTGAGCTCAGCTGAAGACAAGGGCTCGAAGGGGGGTTGCATAAGCTGAGCAATGCAAACATTAAGATCCCAGGCAGGGGCAGGGTCCCTGAATGGAGGGTTGGTGTGAAGCAATCCCTTAAAAAACTTGGAAAATACAGGATGAGCTGAAAGAGAAGAGGATTTACCAGCTGAAATAAAAGCAGACACAGCTGCCAAATGCACCTTCAGGGTAGCTGGTCTTATCCCCAAAGAATTCAGATGGACCATATAATCCAGGACTGTGGGTAGATGAGCAGAGTCTGGGGAAATATGCTTTTCCGAGCACCATATGGAAAACCTATTCCATTTGGAATTGTAAGTAGCCCTGGTGGAAAGCTTCCTTGAGGCCTTCAATATATCCATTACACCTTGGGAAAGGTGTAAATCAGCAAACTCTAACTCTTCAAGAACCAAGCCTTGAGATTGAGAGATTTGAGACTCGGATACCAAACCCGTCCCTGGGCACAGGTTAACAGATTGTGATTCCTGGGAAGGCACAGGGGAGGATGGACTGCTAAGGACAGTAGGAGTGGGTACCAGGGTTGTCTGGCCCAATCTGGAGCTATCAGAATGACTTTGCAGGATTGGGATCTGATTTTGACTAGCACTTTGAACAGGAGAGGAAGAGAGGAAGGCATAGAGGAACTTCCCTTCCCAACTGAGGGCTAAGGCATCCAGGGGAGTGAGCCCAACACTGGGGCCTGCAGCAAAAGAGGAAGTTGGTGATTGTCTGGGGCTGCAAAAAGATCTATCTGCGGGGTGCCCCATCTGGCAAATACTACTCCCAAGACCAGGGGATCCAGTGACCATTCGTGATGGCCCTGGGAAATCCTGCTGAGAGCATCTGCCAGGACATTGTCCTTGCCTGGGAGGTGGACTGCCGTGAGGGAGGTGTTCAGGGAGTAAGCCAGAGACTACAACTTCATCGCTTTGGTGCACAAGGCCGTAGACCGAGTGCCCCCTTGCTTGTTGATGTACCACATTGTAGTGGTGTTGTCTGTTCTGACCTGTATAATCTTGTTCTGAACAGATTTGGAAAAAGCTTGAAGTGCTAGAAAAACGGCTCTGAGCTCCAACAGGTTGATTTGGAGCAGAGATTCCTGGGGAGACCACAGACCCTGGGTGGTGAGGTCGCCCATGTGAGCTCCCCAGCCCAAGAGGATGCATCTGTAGTAAGGATTAGAGAGTGAGACTGAGTGACACAAGGAACCCTTGTCTCAGGTTGCTCTGATCCTGCCACCACTGTAGGGCTTGGATCAGGGTTAGAGTTACTGGGATCAACTTGGTAAGAGGATCCTTTCTTTGAGACCAAAAAGCTCTCAAATGGAACTGGATGTCCCTCATCTGAAATCTTGCTCCCTGCACAACTGCTGTGGAAGCAGACTTGTGTCCTAGGAGCTGCAGAAAATGCCTTGCTGGCCGGGAGACCTGCAGGGAGAATGAGGAGGCCAGGGAGACTAGGGTCTTTGCCCTGTCCAGAGGAAGGAAGGCCCTGCCTTCCTGTGTGTTCAGTTCTGCGCCTATGAAGGTAAGCAGCTGGACATGCTCTAGAACTGACTTTGAGAGATTCAGAAGGAAACCTAGAGAGGTAAGCAGTTGCTGTGTTATCTGAAGATGTAAATTGACCTGGTCTGGGGACTGGCCTACTATGAGCCAATCGTCCAGGTAAGGAAAGATGGCAGTCTTTTGCCTTCTTAGGTAGGCAACTGCTACTGCCAGGCATTTGGTGAATACCCTTGGAGCAGAAGTGAGGCCGAAGGGCATTGCTCTGAACTGGTAGTGGCCTGAGGCAGCTCGAACCTGAGGTACTTTCGATGGGAGCTTCTGATGGGAATACGGAAGTAGGCATTCTTGAGGTCCAGGAAGCTAGCCAGTCCCCTGGCCTTAGAGAGAGTAGGATAATTCCCAGATGCACCATTTTGAACCTTGGCTTTAAAAGGTGCTTGTTTAAGTATCTGAGATCCAGGATGGGCCGCCATTCTCCTGTCTTTTTTGGGGTAAGGAAGTACCTGGAGTACAAACCTTTGCCCTGGTGTAGGGGAGGAACCCTTTCCACGGCTCTGAGAGCCAGGAGGGTAGAGACCTCTGCCTCTAGGGCGAGTGCCTCTGATGGAGTTGCAGGTGGAAAAGATCTGGTTCTCAGCTTTGGAAATTTTTTGAAGCTGAGAACCGGTCCCTGGCTTACTACTTCCAGGACCCACTTGTCTGTTGTTAAAGACTTCCAGTCCTGGACAAAGTAAGCCAGCCTGCCCCCTACAGGTAGAGAAGACTCGGCCCTGGCAATCCCATCAGGGTGCCTGCTTGGCAGGGGCTTTGGGCTGAGGGGTGGAAGCAGGCCTGCTTGTACCCCATCTGCCTTTCCCTCTAAAGAACCCCCTCTGAGCGTAGGCGGAGGAGGAAGCTTGGGTTTGGTGAAAAGTCCTGCCCCTGCCTCTAGGAAGCTGCTTTTGAGGAGTGACCTGCCTTTCCTTGGCCTGTGCACTACTATAGGTGGTCCTATATTCATCCATTTTCTTCATGTAATTCTCTGTTTGCTCCCCAAACAGAGAATTGCCCACAACAGGAAAATCCATGGCCTTAGACTGGGTATCCTGAGACAGGGTAGTACATCTGAGCCAAGCCATCCTGCGAACTGCCATGGATGTAGCCATGACTCTTGATGAAACATCATTAGAGTCCACTGCAGCATGAAATTGCACCTTGGATGCCTCAATACCATCCATAGCCACCTGTTCCAGCTCCCTGGCAAGCTGGTCAGGGACTTGTTTTGCTAGGGCCATCACAGTATCCCATCTGATTTCTGGTACCTAGCAGCATAAGCCATATAATTTGCCTGTCTGAGTCCCAAAGATGCTGCCATGTACTGTTTCTTTGCCATAGCATCAATCTTCCTGGAGTCCTTCTCAGGGGTGTGAAGCTAGGGAAAATTAGCCTTGTCACAGGCTGCAGCCTGCACTACCCACATGGCTGCATTGTTGAGTGAGGAAATCAGTGTCGGAGCCTGATAGGTATACCTCTTGTCCATCCTTTTATCACAGGAGGTATAGTGTGAGGAGTTTTGAAACTTTTACTGTCTGTTTCGAAAAGATTTATGCAAAGGAATAGACAGTCTCCTAGACTCTGGAATATCCCATCATTTCTACATAGTCCGGCTCCTCTTGGTCATCAACAGCTTCCTCAACAGGGAGCTGGAGAGTTTCAGCAACTTTTTATAAAATATGAAATGAGAAGGGGACTCAGAAAGCCTTGGAGGAGAAACCCCTAAGGGTCTATCTGGAGAGATGTCCTGTTCAATGGGCACATCCAGATCTTCAAAACCATATTCACTCTCCTCATATTCCTCTTCCCCCTCCTCCGGTTCATAAAAATCCTCAAAATCATAATCTTGAACCGGTGGAACCGGCTGAACCAAACGCCTCCCTGATGGTGTCGGTTCGGTCGGAACCGGGGAGAGAGACTGGACAATTTGAATTGCTTTAGCTATTTCTTCAGCAGTTGGGGAGAGAACTTTTGGCTCTACGCTAGCTGACTTTCTAGTCCTTTTTGCTGGAACCGGCTCCTCAGAACCGGCTCTTCGTTTGCCCGAGGAAGTATCGCCCTGGTCAGAGGGCACTCCCTCCGGTTCAGTTGGTACCGAACCGGGCTGGCCATCCGGATCAGCTGACTTTTTGGCCTCCCTTTCCCTGAGCCTACCAACTCTCTTATCTATGGTGGCAGCAGGGAAATTCTGACAAATCTGGCAGTCTGAATTGAGGTGGTCAAACGCCAGACAATAGACACATGTGGTGTGTGGGTCAGCCTTAGCAAAAGCTTCCCCACAAACACTACAGTGTTGAAACCCAGTGGGTCCGGTTTTTCTTTTGGGTTTCTCAAACATAATGCCAGCCTAACCAACTTGCCGTTTATGGCAATCATAAACAAGACACCCTTATCGGTTCCAACCGTGTCGCGAATGTAGTGAAAAACGTAATGAAATCCGTTTTTTAGAACCGATAAGAACCGGAACCGCACTCTCAAAAAGGACTAGTAGATTTAAAGACAACCTGATCGGTTCAAACCGAACCGATAATGAATTACAAGTTCCACACAGAAAAACTAAATGTAACACCTATCTATTACTTACATTACCACAGACAGAGCTTGAACCGACCGGTTGCAGTTTAATTTCAGTTGAAAAACCGACAAAATAATACTTTTAAACCGACAAAATGAACCGAGCAGAAGGAGAAATCTCTGGAGCGACTGTTCAGTGATGCGGACTAAAGAATCTGACAGTTTGTGTTTGAAGAACAACAGACAGAGTTTTCAACCGAGCTTGCGCTCTAAGTTCCATGCCTGCATGGAAAGTTAACTATTTCACCTCCAGAGCAGTTCGAAGATGGGGACTCACTGCAATTGTCATAATATAGCAAGACTTCATGTTGTTTGAACTCTTTTCTTGCTTGCTCCATTCCCTCTTGATACTTCTATAAGATCTGTGACTCTCTTTCTCCATTCCTTCTCCAGGACCTCTGCTGGGCAGGCAGTGTTCTCCCACAGCCTTCCTCTTCTCTTGTCCAACCTCCCCACTCCCCCACCTTCGTCTCTGCCCTGAAGCTCCTTCTCTGTATTCAGCTTGCTCATATCTGCCTCTGTACCTAATTTTCTGCTGCCACACCTCCTCCTCTGCCTTTTAGCCTGTACTGCTAACATTAGCCTGTACTGTTAACCTTCACAGGTTACTTCCTCTACTCTGTGATACTTCCATCTCATAGTTCACTTTGTTTATACAACAGTTGTAAAAGTAAAATGTTCAAGATAAATATGTTATATTGACACCCAACTTACAATATAACATGCTATCTCGCAAATTGGGTATGTCACAGTCACTATCTTGAAGGTCAAGTAGATCACGGTGGGCCACTGGACTAATTAGAGAGCAGCTTTCACAAAGCTGATGACATCATAATAGCCCTGTGCAGCACTGAATTCAGCAGTTGAAGTCAAAGAAAAGTAATTCAGCTGAGTCCAGGTGAGTAGCCCTAGATGGCCCATACTCCCTGGATGCTCGGGCAAAGGTGGCATAGGCCCTCTCTTAGATGGTCAGTCTGAGGACCCAGGGCCAGGACATGCTTCATGGTGACACTCATTCTTTCCCCATGAGGTGACCTGAGTAACCCCTACCAGTTTAAACACATTGCACCACTTTTCCCTTCCCCTCTGCTGCTTATTAGGTTAGGGAAAAGTTACCCAGTGATCATCATGCATTTGAAAGGACAATACTGTGAAAAAGGACCATTACGAATATTTGTATATGAATAGTTTGGGCCTGTCTCTGGGTCCTCAGCTCCTCATGACACATCTATGAACCTGCCATGGGGGAGAAATGAGAGAATGGAAAGGGTGCCAAATGCACTTAGCAGCAGCCCCAGTGAAGCTGTCAGTTGCAACTTGATAATAAGACCCACCAGTATTAATAATGGCTTGTTCCTCAACACTGCACTTCTTTCTCCCTCTTTCTCTCTAAACCAACATTCCTAAACAACAGCATGCCACCCAGTCAACACTGACACACACGCCTGCCAATCCGCAGTGCATTTCAGAGTGTCAGTACTTGATTGGGTTGGGGGGGGAGCTGCTGACTATCCAGCTCCGCCACTTGCATGCAGACTAAAGATATAATTTCATGGACTTTTTTTTTTTTGCTTGATCTGATTAGCCCTGCGGCCTCCCCTGGCCAGACACTTCTTCAGATGGCAAAGCCTCTCCTGCCACCAAACTACCCGTCACCAACTGCTGCCCTCCATCTTGCCATGGCCCAGCTGACCCGACGTATCCCTTCATCTGGGGGGGGGGCCTTCCCGAGGTCATGACTGGGAGAGGAGACTTGCCCAGAGGGCATTCCATTCCTCATTGGGCACAGCAGGGCTGCAGCTCAGACACCTCCAGGCTTTGTGGTAGACAAGGGGGTGGTTGCTGTCAGCCAGGTGGCCATATTTTTCTATTGGTGATGCCCTGCCCTTCCAGTATGGCCACACGCTTGCAGCATCCTGGCAAATGCCCCTGCGGTGCATGGTCACCCACACCGCAAATGTGCGCTGCCACTGAGGGCCGCTAGGAGCCATGCCAAGAGTGGTGCAGGCTTGAGCCCACACCCCCAGGAAGGAGTGTGTCCCAGGGGCACTATGTACCCTCCCTGCTCTCCTCCACTCCTGTAGTCCCGGGCTCAGGTGTGAACCCAGGTTGCCAGTGTGCCAGGTGAACCCCCATCACTCGGCGCCACGGAGCTGCCTTATTTTGTTTTTTGTAATTTCTATTTATGCCCTCATCTCTCTCTGGCCCTTCTTAAGTCCCTCAGGCCCACAAGCAACCCCATGAGCCTCCCTGGTCATGGTCACCTACCCCATGGAGCTCTGGCTTTGCCGCCCAGGTAGGGGCAGGGTGGGGGGTTCCCCCGAACTTTCACATTTTGTCAGACAGGCACCGCAATCTGGAGAGAGAGAGATGGAGGCCCAGGGACCTCCTGTGAGCTGTCATCATGGAGGTGTTGGGGCCATTTTTTCCTTTTTCTTTCTACCTCAAGAGATGTCACATGCCAAGACAGCAAGGTGACCCTGCCCACAAAATGCATTCATCTGGACGCCAGTGTCAGTGACGTCTCCTCCCTCCCACTGTCCTTTTGTCTGCAGTACCACCTGTGGTCAATCAGGTGGCAGTACTGCGGTAGAAGATGGCACCCTCCAACCCCAGAGGAGGAGAGCGTCCTCTAGGACGCTCAGTTCTCCTCCCCTTGGCTGGCTCCCGAGGACCCGAGCTTGTTCCCAAACCCAGGTCACTGGTGTTGCAGGCATTAGTGCTACCGCTGCACCAATTTCATACTCTTTTAAACAACCATGAAACTAAAAATGATTTTCATATTTCATTTTTAGGGTCAGCGTGATTAAAGAGACAGCATTTGGAGAACATTTTTTGGGGGGGAAATATGCCCTCCCATGCTACAATAACATGGCACCACTGCCAACAAGGAACTAGGTTTGAAGTCATCCTTGACCTTTCCTAGCAGTGGAGATAGGATCATCTTGCGTGTCAGTGTAGACAGCAAGGAACCAGTAGGAGTCAGTGACTTCAACCACATTAACGTCTCCCCTTTGACAGAGAAGACAGTCAGGCCTCAGCTGCCAGGAGTCAGAACTTCAGAAAGTAGACCTTGCCAGAATGAGGGATCTGGTGGCCAAAGGTCTGGAGAAACTGCATGAGTCTGGTAATGCAGAGAACATGTGGAGTTTATTGAGGAAGGAGCTTAAAGCAGCTGTGGAGGGTTGTCTCCGTGTAGGCAGTAAAGGGGAGAGGGCCAATGAATGGTCCTCCTGGCTCAACAGGGTCCTAAGACAATTGATCCTACATGAAAAGTGAGTTTGTAATTGCTAAAAAGAGACAGGTTACCTCCAGAGAGGAATACGGAGCAGTACAGAGGGACTGCAGTAATAGAATTGGGGAGACAGAAGAAAGTCTGGATAACAGCTGCAGATATCACCAAATACTTCTTCCAGTACACAAATAGAAAGAGGAAGGTGAGGGAGGGGATTGTGCCTCTGAAAACAAGGGAAGGGAGGAACCTGTGTGTGAACTAGGGGCGATGGATGAGATGCTGAATGAATACTTTGCTTCGTTGTTCACCAAAGGTCTGGGGGGATGTTCACCGGGTGAGCCCATAGCATTGGGAAAAACCATGATGCTACCTGCAGACATCATGTCTGCAGGGGTCACAGTTACATTTTGCAGCCAGCAGGGCTAGTTTCTGGGAAAATCCACTATCCCCACAGACTTTTCCACCAGCCAAACTCACAGATTCACAGAAATTTGATGGCAGAAAAGGACCACACATCGGCCCATCTAGTCTGCCCTTATATACACCCCTTCCCCACTCCTCCTTTTACTGGTTCAGAACTTTCCCCCCTCCTCCCAACCCCATATGTCTGTCCCATGCCCTCTTGAATCCTGGTGTACTTATTGAAATGTTACATTCTTTCAAACAAGCCAGCAGGACAGGTTAAATGAAAATGTTATGAGCCCAATACAAAGTCTGCCAGTTTGTGGCTAGTGAGCCAGTGTCAAATTTTTTTTTTTTTTTACTTTCTTTACTGCAGTTCACCATTAGACATACAGATTTATGTAGATGCATTCAGTGATGTACAGCAGTCTGATTCAGGTGCAGATACAAGTTTGTCTGTTTCAATACATGTTTTCCATTTAAATTTTGTGTTTAGTAAAACTTCAACAATAAACACAAAAAAAACATAACTTTAGAGGTTGCTGGTGCCAATTTCAATCTTTATGTTCACCTGGGTAGCTGATTGCCTGAAAATATCTAGCTGGGTAAATCCCAGGGGCCGGCTGTAATACACCCGATGATCATGGTGGAGCTAAAGGAATAGTTTGTGGGGCTTCCTTCTATTATAAGTTTATAGGGGTGCTAGGAGGGCCTCTTATGGATATAAGTGTCACCTCACCCATTCTTAGGGCAAGAGAACTGCGAACTGAGCAGTTCTGGTGCCCTAAGGACGCAAGAGGCGACACTCTTATATCCATATTGGGAGGCCCTCGTGGCACCTCTATAAATTTATTATAGATTGTGCCACAAGTTTAAACAAAAAATACATGTTTTGCAGTTCCTTTCTGTGGCATGAGTGGTACTAGCCAGAAACCCATTAAACAGGAACAGCGCATGAGACAGTCTTATGGAAATAAGAGTACCTCATACACAACCAAAGGAAGCCCTGTGATTGGTTGGGAGCTTCACATAACACTCCCCACTATCTATAATACCTTATAAGAGTCCGTTTGTACTTGTGTGGTGCTGGAGGACTGGCAAGTGGCCATTATGGCTCCCATCTTCAAGAAGGGGATAAGGTTGGAATGGGGCAATTATAGGTTAGCCAGCCTGAAATCACTGCTGGGCAAGGCCCTGGAATCCATTATTAGAGACCAAATAATGGGTTTCTTGATTGAGGCAAAGGTTCTCAGTCCATTTCAGACTGGTTTTGTGAGGGGCACGTCATGTCAAACCAGCCTGATTACATTCTTCAAGGGGGTGACCAGGGAGGTAAAAAGGGTCCGGGCCATAGACAATCTCTCTGGACTTCGACAAGGTCTTTGACACTGGTGTACGATAAGCTTCTGGTCAAATAATACACCAGTGTGGTATACGTGATATGTACATGAGGTGGACTGCTAACTGGCTTGGGGTCAGAAGCATAAGGTTGTTTATTTACAGGCTCTGTTTCGAGTGGAGGGGGATAATCTGTGGCAGCCCTCAAAAATTGGTGCTGGGGCCACTGCTTTTCAACCCTTTTGACAATGATCGGAGTGCTGGAGTCTCCGGGACCACTCAGATTTGCCGATGACACTAAGTTGAGCAGGGTGGTAGATTCCATTGGTGGGGGAATAAACTTCAGGAAGAGCTGAACAAGCAAACTATTTGAACCGGAATCTTCGATTCAGTGGAGCCAAATGTAAGGTGCTACAACTGGGAAGGAAAAACAGAGGAATGAATTACACTGTGTATGTATCCTCTCACAGCAGAGGAGAAGAAAAGGACTACAGCAGACTTCCAGCTGGGGCACAAATAGACAAAGCAGGTAAAAAAAAGTTTAAAAAAAAAACAGAATTCACAGTGTACAGGGCTTATACTTTGTATAGGTTCCATCACTTTGCAGAAATCTTGAGAAGCCACGTACAGCCATGTGCTAGTAATATGGTGCTAAGGCAGTTGTATTTACAACCTGGTATTCCATGACAAAAATCACTTTGTCAGGGTGACTTTACAGTGCAGGTTGTCTCCTTTTATACAGCATAGGTTTATGATACCTTGAATATATTTATAAATTAATGATGCATTCATGCCCAGTGGAATCTATAGAGAGCTCTTGCTAATGCCACACACTTTGTGTCATGATATAACAGTGCAAAAGGTGCAATTATAATCATCAGTGAATTTACAGAAAAAAAATAAACCAAGTAAAAAAATGTTGCAGCTAAGTTGTGAGACAGAGGCCCCCATATTCAAAAGCCCCCTGCAAAATTGTGCAAGTGCCTGTGCCGCGCATCTTATTTATTTAGTTTTGTTGACCGGGTAAGTGCACTAGACAAATCCTGCCTATTTTCAGGCATGACCCAGGGGAGGGGGATACAGATGAATGCCAACTGACCTTGAACCAGATTAAGCTGTTGGTGGTATTTTTAGTGAATGAGGGAAATTTGGCCAGGACACCAGGGAAATTCCCCTACTCTTTTCAATAAGTGCCATGGGATCTTTAATATCCACCTGAACTACCACCAGTCCAGCTAGATGGGACCTCGGTTTAACGTCTCATCTGAAAGATGGCACCTCAGAAGTGCAGCACCCCTCTCATGCTGCACTACAGTGTCAGTACTGGGATATTAGCCCAAGTGCCAGATGTGGGAACTGAACCCACAGTGCTCTGATCTCCCGGCCTCAGAGGCGAGTGTGCTACCTACTGAGCCACTGACACTGATGATCTGAGATGCACCGGCAAAAAAAAAGGTGATATTCAGAAGATGCACCATAAGATGTGCTTGAGCATGTCTAGCTGAATATCATGAAAATGCGCGATTGCACAGTGGGAGATGCGCGGCGCAGCAGGTGACCTGAGCCCTATGCAGAGCATGGGGAAATGTGTGATGCAAAGCCACTTGTGCGGTGCGTAAAATTGCAGTATTCAGCCAGGATATGCAAATGACCTCATTGCACATTCCAAGCCCATCTGCCGCATTTGCATCTCATTACTGGAATGTATTCAGGCCATTTGCATACCCTGGGCATGCTCAGTACCAGCTTTGCAGGGTTGTCCCACCACCCCACCAGGGTGAACTGGACGAACTGCAGCCTAGCAGGCAGGTGTGATGGAATGTTTGTGTGTGGGAGGGTGGACTGCATTGACCTAGGTACAGTGCTATACCCCATAGCCAGGTACAGGGTCAGGCAGGGGGACAGGGGGCTCACCTGGACGTGCAACAGGGGCGGGCACAGTGTGGCACAGGCTGCTCAGGCTACCTCATGCATGTGATACACCAGCTCCATATGCTGCATATAGTCACCTGCAATGCCCCACACCCCCCAGTATGGGAGGTACCTGGTGGGCACTGCAAGGGATGGCAGTGTACAGACATTGATTGGGTACCCGGGTGGGTGGGTCCCACCTGTGTGCAACCATGGGGTACCACCATGGGTGTGTGCCACTGGAAGGTCCCTGGCCCATGCAATGTGGCCACTAGTACCACTGAACAACATGGGCACCATTGTCACAGATGCCACCCTGGGTGCATACCACCACCAGATGGCACCCTGCAGGCTGCAGGGGTGCTGGCTGTGGCCCATGGTATATGTGCTGCAGTGTGGCCATCCACCCCACTGGTGCACCTGGGGGTCACACGACAGCACTGGCATGTGACTCCTGGGTGTCTTTGTCCAGGGTGCAGTGTGTGGTGTTGCTCCCTGGACAGTGCCAGTGGTGACATTTGCACCTTTGGCTCAGGGTTCATCCATCCTGGCATGACTGCTGTGTGTGGGTGCCTGGAGCATGTCAAGGGCTGTCTTCGGATAGCTTGCCTGCAGTTCTGAGGCTTGCCTGTGGGTGGCTGGCCATTTAGGCATGCTTTTTCCATGCCCAACTTAGGGCGGCTCATCTGTGAGATGCGCAGCAGATGCACTGCACATTTTGGCTGAATATAGGGATGCGCAGCACATTCATGGGAACGCTTCCTCTACATGCGCCACATACATTATAGATGTGCACTGGCACATCCAGAGATGCACAATGCAGCTCTCCCTTTTGAATATCACAGATCTGTTCATTTTCTGGGATGTGTGGTGCATCTCCACTTTGTGCTGCGGATCTCCTTTGAAAATGTGGGCCACAGATTTTAAAAATGTTCTAGTGACCAGAAACAAGCAGGATATAGAGTAGTAAAAGTATGTTTAAATTCTTAAATGGACAATTATATATATTTTTACAACTTCTGCAATTCTAATGTTATTCATATAAATGTGTTAATAGTTATTTTCACTGTTGAGAACCAAAGTGAAAAATAAACGTATATTTTTCACTTGGGTACGTCATTTCCATTTATTTCATGTTTGGATATGTAAGGGAGAAGGGGAAACATAAATGTTAAGCAGATGGAGGAGATGCAACATATTGCAGACATGAGGGAGGAGTGCACGACTGGAGAGAAACTGGGAGACAAGGAGGCAGGGAAGGGCCCCTACGGCAGGGGTCTGTACAGAGATGGGGCCCTGAGTAGGGGACCCACAGAGGGCTTCTGGAGGTGGGTACTATTACAAGGGAGGATGGCGGTGTGGGGGAGGGAAACCATCAGAGCCAGGATTATTGGTTCAGATAAGAGAGGGTTAAAGGGGGACACCTATTCGGGGGGGTCTGAGTTAAGTGGGCAAAATAACAAGGGAGGGTGACAAGGGGGTCTCTAATAAGGCAGGAAGACTCCCATGGAATTGAGATCACGAATAAAGGGGGGAATGGGGGATTGAGACCGCATAGTGGAGGTAACCATAAGGATGATGGCGGTGTTAAGGTTCTGTTATTGGGAGACTCGATGATTAGGGGTATCCAGTGGGAGGGACGGGGGGTGGATGCCATAGCCAGGTGAAGGTAGTGAGTATCTCTGGGCAGACAGTGCACAGAGCAAAGTTCATGGTGTACGAACTGGTTAGGGATTGTGGAGGGAAAATGGATTTCCTGGTGCATTTGGGAACTAACGATCTAGAGGGAAATAGTGTTTTGGAAATCCAAGCAAGGTTCCAAGAACTTGCCAGAGTCTGTTGGGATAATGGATGCAACATTTCCTTTTCGGAGATATTGCCAGTACCTAAGGCCTCAGTGGAGAAAAAAATGAAGATCACAGAGGTTAATGACTGGCTCAGTAAGTGGGGTGAAGAGAGTGGGTTGGGGGTGTTAGGGAACTGGAAAGGAGTTTGGGAGGATAAGGGACTGTATGCCAAGGACAGGCTTCATCTTGCCCCATTAGGGAAGGAAGTCCTTAAACAGGGGTGGTAGACTACATTCAAGAAAGGTGGGTTTAAACTTGTGAGGGGAGGGATAAGGGAATGGCTAACAGAAGCCCTCTACTCCAGATGAGGGTAACTTTCAAACCCAAGGGGAGGGGAACAGACTGGGGAGGAGGTTTCAGGAGGAGCAGAGGGAGGATGGAAGTATAAGTAACCTGGGTGGGGTTCGACAAAGGAGCTCAGGGATAAGGGGTGGGGAGTGGTGTTAATAAATGCCAGGAGCTTGGGAAACAAGTTGCCAGAGTTCCAAGCCATGCTGTTCGGTGGGGTGGGGGTGGGGGGGTTGGATGTGGCGGCGGTCACGGAAATGTGGGCCAACAAAATCCATGACTGGGACCTAAACGTGCGGGGGTACACTATGCTTAGGAAGGATTGAAAGGAGGGCAGAAGGGGTGGAGTGGTTATGTTCATTAGAGATGACATAGAAATTGCTAGGGTAGAAGAGGCAGAGGGAAACATGGAGGCCTTATGGATCACCTTACGAACCCCAGCAGGAGGTAAGGTCAAGCTGGGTGTAGTATATAAGCCCCCTGGGATGGGTGATGTTCTGGAGGATGGTTTGCTGGACATCTTTGCCCAGTGTGGACCAAAAGGGGAAGGAGTGGTGTTGATGGGGGACCTTAATATGCCAGGTACAAACTGGGGAACCATGTCCTCTAAGGTGGCCAAGGAGCAGAGGCTGCTGGACAGCTTCCAGGATGTGTTCTTAACACAGCATGTGATGGAGCCCACAAGGGAGGGGCATGTCCTGGACGTGGTTCTGGCAGATGGGGATCTGGTAAGGGACCTGTGTGCAGAGGATCCCCTGACTGGGAGTGACCACAATACTGTCTGGTTTCAAATAAGCATGGGGGGGAGAGAGAGATCTAGGACACTGGCAGTGGACTTCAGGGGGGCAGACTTTGTGGGCATGGGAAATATTCTCAAGGATCACTTGAAGGGATTACATCAATAACAAATGTGGAAAAGAGATGGGATGTCATAAAACGGGGACTTCGCAAGGCAGTCAGGACATGCGCTAAGGTGAAACTTAAGGGAGCAAGGTCACATAAACCATGCTGGTAGTCCAGTGAGGTTCAGGTAGCAGTCACAGAAAAGAAGACGGCCTACAAAAAATATAAAACAAGAGGGGATAGGGAAAAGGAAATGTACCATCTTGCATCTAGAAAAGTCACCCGGATGGTGAGGGGGACAAAGTCCAGTAAAGAGCAGCGGCTGGCACAGGGGATACATGGAGGGGAAAAGGAGTTCTTCCAGTACATTGGGGAGTGGAGAAAAACTAAGGGCCATCTCGGCAGATTGAGATCAGAAGGAGGGTGGGTGGAAGAGGCAAGGGACCAGGCAGAGGTATTAAATGAGTACTTCGCCTCGGTGTTCACTAGGGAGGGAGATGGGATATCTACAGAGCAAGGCACAATGGGGATAGAAGTGGTGGTGAGTGGGATCAGGGGAGCAACAGAAATGGAGCAAGAGGGAGGGAGAGGTACCCCAAGGGTGTCACTTTCAGGATAAGGATAAAAAGGCCAGTAAGGTGGAGGTGACGGATGATGCTATCTCCACCGAAAGGGTGTGGTTAGCCCTCAAGGCCCTAAAGAAAGATAAATCTCATGGGCCAGATGGCATTCATCCGAGAGTACTGTGGGAATTGGCGGAAATATTGGCTGTACGCCTGGCAGAACTCTTCAACAGGTCGCTTGAGACATGGAGGGTACCTAGGGATTGGCGAGAGGCACTTGTGGTGCCAATCCATAAAGGGGGGTTGAGGGAAGTACCAGGTAACTACAGACCCATCAGTTTGACCTCGATGGTGGGAAAATGAATGGAGAATATACTAAAGGAACGATTGGGGGTGTACTTGGAGGAGGTGGGAGGTCTGGATAGTCGGCAACATGGGTTTGTGCCAGGTAGATCATGTCAAACCAATCTTGTGGAGTTCTACGAATGGGTAACATCAGAACTGGACAGGGGAAAGCCTGTGGATGTATTATTCTTGGATTTCAGCAAGGCATTTGACTCTGTCCCCCACAGTGGTCTGGTGGAGAAACTGACGGGGTTGGGAGTAGGCCCTTTGATGGTCAGATGGATTGAAAACTGGCTAGCTGGATGCACCCAGAGAGTAGTGGTCGGTGGGGAGCTCTTGAACCTTGGAGAGGTCGGTAGCGGGGTACCGCAGGGCTCGGTCCTGGGTCCGATCCTGTTAATGCATACATATCGGATGTCAGGGAGGGTATAGGGTGTGAAATGAGTCTCTTTGCTGATGACTCCAAGATGGGAGCAGTAGTTGAGGGGGAAGAAGGGAGGTTGGCACTGCAAGGGGACCTGGACACCCTGGAAAGCTGGGCTGACACATGGAAATTAAATTCAATATCACCAAGTGCAAGGTGTTACATCTTGGGCGGGGAAACCCTAACCACAGGTACACCCTGGGAGGGGAGGCGCTGGAGGCCTCAAGAGTGGAAAAAGACCTAGGGGTCATAGTGGATGCATGTACGAATAACTCTGAGCAGTGCAGGAGAGTGGCTAGCAAGGCAAACAGGATGCTGGGATGCATCGTAAGGGGGATCACCTCTAGGAGCAGGGAAGTGATTCTGCCGCTGTACAATGGACTGGTTAGACCACACCTTGAGTACTGTGTACAGTACTGGAGACCACACTTGAAGAGGGACACACAACTCCTGCAGAGGGTACAGAGGAGGGCAACTAAGATGATAAAAGGACTAGAGGATTTGACGTATGAGGACAGACTTGAGGAGTTCTGCCTGTTTTCAATGGAGGAGAGGAGAGACAGGGGGGACATGACTGAGGTCTTCAAGTATCTCAAGGGAAAAAATAGGGTAAACATGGAGGGGATCTTTAGACTAAAGCAGGGAGGTATCACCAGAGGGCATGGTTTGAAGTTGGAAGGGTGAGGGGGGAAAAGAGGAGGAGGTTTTTCGCTGAGAGGGTGGTGGACCCTTGGAATGCACTGCCTGGTGAGCTGGTTCAGAGATCCACAGTGGAGGGCTTCAAGAGAGGGTGGGACAGACACAGAAAGTGGATGTATCAGATGATGGCCTGGCCCAGGAAGGTGGGGATGGATGAAAGGGGTTTCTGGAACACAAGGGGGGAGGGCCTCGCCACCCAACTAGGGATCTGAGGTTCGAGCAGACTCGATAGACCATAAGGCCTAATCTGCTGGCAGTTAGAATGTTAGTATACACAACAGCCTGCCTGAAGATATGCCATTTATTTTCATTCATGAGGGGACAGGATTTCTATAACTCACTCATGGAAACAAATGGCATATTTTCAGACAGGCTGTTGTATATCCTTTATATATTAAGCAAATTAATAGCACCATTACCAAGAAAATGTTACTGCACCTACCACATCCATTTATCTACAAAAAATCTTCAGTCTGTGTTCCAGGACCCTGAGGCTGTATGAACTCTTCTCAAGAAAGAATTCAATAAAGCATTCCTTATAGGCCCCATTAAACATTTACCTTTCCCGCAGTACCGTATCAACCCATTTGGCATAACTGCTCACATGTTTTCAGGACAGAATAGATTGATTGTTGACAACTCTTTTTCAGTTCAGCATTTTTTTTTTATCCTTACTGGAAAACACTTCAAAAACGTTTCCTTCATTTCCGCTCAAATATAAACAAATGCAGGTAAAGCACTGGCTGAACTTAGTTTATTTATTTATTTATTTATTTATTTAAATCTAGGATTAGAAAATACCTTTGAGCACAGTGGAGCTCATTTACAAAGGTTCCACATCAATAATGGGGAGGAGGTTACAAAACAGACAGAGTATAAAGCACAGTAACATGTACAGATAATATCAAATACAGTGAACAGTAGAACAGCACAATACATAGTAAACATAGGTGATTGCAATTAGATACATAGTTGGCATTCTAGGACTTTATAGGCAAAAACATAGGTGGGTAATCCCATTTGGAAATCGGGAAGGGTGAGTCAGGGGATGAAGAGTAGCAGCAGGACAGAGAACAAGGGGGGGATGCGGCTGGGTGACATTGTCAAGCATGTTGAGTGAGGCAGGGAGGGGTAGAACTGGTGGAAATGGGGACAAGCACAGAAGAAGAAGGTGACAGGAGGGAGGGGATGGTGAGGTGGGGGGAGGCAGGGAAGAGGGGAGGGGAGGAAGAAAGGTGTGGAAAAGAGTCAGTCATGAGTCAGTGGGCAAGTTAGTGGGACAGAGCAGGAGGGTCAGGATGTGACAGGTAGGGGGGAGGGTGAGAGAGGCAATTGAGCAGGGGAGGAAGGATGCAGCCAGGGGCCTTGTCGAGGAGACTGGAGAATGCAGGTTGCCAGATGAGGTGCAAGTCGCATGACTAATTAAAGCAGGTACACTCACTTTCCTTCGAGGTGTGCAGATGCAGGAGATGCTTGAACTGAGTAAGTTGAGGTGTGCTAGTCAGCTCACAGCTCAGGCCATTCATCCAGTTAGGATCTCTGTAAGGGAAGGATCGCTGGCATTGGGTGGTCCGAACCCTATGTACGTGAAAGAGTTCTGAGACAGAGGACCAGGTGTGACGTGACTTTTGAGGCTTTGATAGAAGACTAGCGATGCCCGTTGGCAGGGCTCCAAGTTGTCTATGTAACTTAAATAAACAATGTTCTTTGCATTTTTACATCTTATTTTCCTGTTACAAACCTTTAAAAAGAAAGTTGTTAGACCACTCTCGCCGGTGGACCAAAACATTGCTGCCCATACTTCTTATAGTGGCCAAGAAGGCCATCACCAGAAAATGGATGTCTCCACACATCCCTTCTATTTAGGATTGGAGATCCATTATACTGGAAATCTATCAGATGTAAAGCCTTACAGCAACACTACAAGACCAAATCCAGAAATATTCAGACTTATGTGGCAGGGTTGGATACTTTATTATTCAGGAGTAGATCTAGCCTATGTTCCTTGAATGTACCCATAACATTGTTATTTAGTCTAGGGCCTGGTGTTCTGGGGGAAGTTACCATAACTTGCAATGCCCTAGTGACTCTGTCTATTAACGCATAAAATGTTTAAATGCTTGTATTTTATGAATGCATCAAACATTGTACAATGTCTACATGTTGCATGTGTGTATAAAAACTATCGATAAAAATAAATTAAAAAAAAGTTGTTCAATACAGTTCCCGATTTTGAAAATGGGAACCTTTGTCACTCACCAGGTTAGTTCCTGATTTTGAAAACACAAGCTTTTGTCACTCACCAGGTTTTATTTATTGTTATTTATTCAAAAATTGGTAACTGGGAAAGACACACCAAGCCAAGGCTCATTTCCAGGTGCGACCTGGGGGAGAGGGGAAGGGGAGTACAGAAAGAATAAAATTACAAAACATCAGAGTGTGGTTATATAAACAACATTACAGGTGCAAGAGCAATATGGTGATCACGCAGGTAAACAACTGCATGGTACAGTGCAATGATACGTGGACAAGCATGCAGGAATACAATAAAGTATGCAGTGCCTGTTGGAAAAGGTGACAGTGTTTTGGGGTACAGAATCAGACTGGTGGCGTAGTCACAAGTAGCCTCAATTAAAGGGGGGAGGGTGTAAGCAGGAGGGGGGACAGAACAGAGGTGAAAAATAGTCAAGGGAGGGGTAGACAGGGACAGGAGGGAGCAGTAAGTTGCTTTAGCATCTATCTAAAGGCTGGGCTGAGGGGAAAGGGGTTGGAAGAGGGGAGCTGGTTCCAGAGGGAGGGGAGGCAATAGGAGAAGGCAGTTTTCTTAGTAAAGGAGTGAGGGTAGGGAATGAAGTACAGTGATCCTCAGAGCAGTGAGAGTAAGTGGAGGAAGGGATCGGGGAGAAGAGTGAGGAGAGGTAGCAGGGAATGGACCCAAACCAGTCTAGTGACATGAAGGTAGTGAGAGGACGGAAAGGGAGGAATGGAGAAAACGATGAGTATAGAGGGGAGAGTTTTTAGTGCAACAACAGGAGGCATTGCAGAGGGTATCCAGTCTGACAAGGCAGGAGAAAGGTGCAGCGCCATAGACCTCATCCGCATAATTGAAGACTGGGAGAACCATTTTGGTAACCAGCTCCTAGTGGACCTGGAGGGAAAGGCAAGGCAGTCCTTGTTACAGTACAGGGCACCAAGTTTGGGGCAAAGTTTGGTGTGGATGGCATCGCTGTGGGCAGAGAAGTTGAGCTTGCTATCTAGCCAGACACCAAGGTACTTGAAGGCAGGGACACCTTCTAGATGGGTGCCATCCAGTGTAGAGAAGACAGGTGAGGGCAAGAGCTTGGCCAGTTTCTGGCTGGTGCAAAGGTCACAGACACTGTCTTCTTGGTGTTGACCCTAAATTGGTTAGGATGGAACTGGCGCAGTACGTTGTGGAACTCATGCTAGAGCAGACCTTCCACAGATGAAGCCGATAGGCCAGAGGTGTAGATGACTGTGTCATCCACATACATATGGATATACAAGGAGACACAAGCAGAGGGAAGTTCAGTGAGGAAAATTGAGAATAGGATAGGATCCAGGATGGAGCCCTGTGGGACCCCAGCTAGGATGGGGAGGGGCCAGAATGCCTCCCACCTGTTCCAACTGTTGATGGACTGTGAGGTATGACTAGAATCAGTCAACAGCAGAAGCTGGGAGGTCAGCAGAGCTCAGCCTGTCCAGGAGGAGTGGTTGGGACACCAAGTCAAAAGCTTGTTTGGCCAGGTCGATGACTATAGCTTTGGTGTTATGTCCTTGATCCATCCCACTCAGGATAGAGCCAGTTACCCACAGCAGGGAGAAGACAGTGGAGTGGTGCTTCCTGAAACCAGACTGAAAGAGGGAGAGGAAATTTAAGGAGTGAAGGAAGTCAGCAAGCCAGGAGTAGAAGATGCTTTCTTGCAGCTTTGCAAGAGAGGGGAGGAGAGAGATTGGCCAGAAGTCACCCCCTTTGTGCAGGGGCAGAACCTTTGCAATCATCCAGGTCTGAGGGACAGCACTGAGGGAATTGCAAAGGTTCAAAAGGTGAGAGAGTTGACAGGCAATGGCCAGAGCCAAGATATGTAAGTTTGGGGTCCAGCCTGTGAGGGTTAGACTTAGAAGAGTTAAGTGAATTAAGAGCGAGGAAAGACTTCCTGAGGAGAACAGGAGGGAACTGGAATCCCTCAGGTGACTGGGATGGGGGAGAGGCAGCAGAAGACAGAAGCGGAGAGGGACCAGGAGATGGAGGAGAGGAGCATGCACAGATGGTAAAGAATATATTAAAATGAGCAGCGGGGGGTGGGGCATAGCTAGCCATCGAGTGGTGAGCAGCAGATTTGTGGCGCTCCTTTGCAGATTCCTGTAAAAAACATTTAAAACTGCAAATTTTTCAGCAAAATTTACCTTCAACTGCCTGATCTGGTCTCTGCTCTTATGCTGTACCAAATAACTATAAACTTTATAGCAACAGACACTATTTTGGCTGACAATGGGATGAAATAACCGAACGGCAGCTGAGGGAGCTGGAGCGCACCTAAAAAATTAAAAGTTTCTACCGCCAAGGACTCTGGATCCCAAAATACGGATGTTAATTTGGAGCAGCTCTCCAATGCTGATCTTTTAAGAGCCATTCAAGTCCTGGACAAGAAAGTGGAAGATTTTACTTCGAGGATGCAGCTGATGGATACTAAGATAGCGACAGCAGAACAAGAGGTAAAGGGTGCGACGCAGCTGGCAGAGCGAGCCCTTAATACCTCAGCAGGGCTGATTAAAGAAAATACTCTGTTGAGTTGGAGACTAGAAAATTTAGAAAACAGAGCAAGGGCTTCCCACACATGGATTATTGGTCTGCCGGAGGGAGCAGAGGGAGATTCCCCTCAGGACTTTTTGCAGTCATGACTACAAGAAGTACTTCAGACAGAGCAGCAGTTTATGGTACTCCGGCAATATCGGATCATGCTACGTGGATCGAAGCTGGCTACAGGAGCATGGACTTTACTGGTAGTCCTTGGATAAGTGCTGGAGCGGGATTTCATCCTTAAAGAGGCCAGGCAATGAGGACTGATCGTCTGGCAGAGTGTAAATATTCATATCTTCCCGGATCTTAGTTTTGCCACCCGTCAGTAGAGAAAGGGACTCGACGGCATTCAAGCATGCCTCAGGCAACTGGGCATTCATCATATAATGCTGTTGCCTGCATCGCTAAAGGTGATTCATGGAGGGAAAGCTTATCAGTTTTCCGATCCAGTGGAGGCTGGCAAACTACTAGCAAAATCAGAGTTCACCTTGAGATACACCGAATCGAACTCAGATGAAGATGGGAAGACAGAGTAATCCAGGTACTGTGTTTTAGATTACCAGATGGACTTGTGGGTTCGAGGGAGATTGGGGAACACCAGCTGACAGTGTTGGCTGAAAATGTCTTGAGTATTATCTTGGAAGAACTTTTTCTAAATGATTTTATGGACCTGGGATTCAGTAAAATGGCGTCTTTCTGGTGGCGCAGGACTTTATGATGTTTCTCTTCCCCCTTCTGCTTCAAGTTCGTTTTCCTGCCCTGTCCTTGAACGAACATTTTGCAGACTTGAGTGTCATACTGCAACTGACTTTCCAGTTCGTATATAAACAAAGCTGATCTTTTCTTCCTATTTTCAAAACTTTGGGACACTTTCAATATTTGTTTTGCGGCTACAGCCTGTTTTTGTTTTCCGTGCAGGATACAAGTCAAGCAGTTATTGAAAGTGGGTTCCAAGCTCCTTTCCTTTTAGACATTCTTCTGTATAGTTAACAATTACTATTCTTGCAGCTGAATGCTTTTTACAGATGTGTTTGGGTCTGAACTGTTTTTTAGGAGTTGCCACAGTTTGCGAGTACTAGTTCTTTGAACTATTTGCTTTTTTTCCCTTATAGGTTGGAGACACTATACCTGTTGATATAAGGTGTACTATAAAGTTTCTTAATACAATTTAGTAGTTTCAACTCATGATGGCAAATAGCTTTTTGGCATATTACTGTGGTTCTGTAGTATATTAACTTTCTGTTACCCCTCATTATAGTACCAAGTGCAAGGGTAATTACCTAGTTTCCTTACTGTAACAATGATGTTTTGATAAGCGATTCACATTTACCTGTTTGCAGTAACATTTGAATCATGATGTTTGATGCAAATTAAATCAAAATACAATAATAAAAAAAATGAGTGGCAACGGAGGGAGGGTCGGAGACCAGTGAGCCATCCACCAGGAGGACAGGGGGAGTGGACTGGGCTGAGGGATCAAAGAGGGAGTGGATAGCCTTTCAGAATTTTATGGAAAACTAAGGTTAGACTGGAAGTTTGATTTGAAGTAGTGGGCCTTAGCAGTGCAGACAGCCTTTGTGTAGGAGTTCCTTTTTTTTTTTTCTTGAAGTTTTTATTATTTTTTTCATTATTAGATAATACAGCATATGAAGCCTAGCCAGAGTAGAACTCTACTCCATGGAAGTACAACACTGGTCATTTTCCTTTAAGGAGATGACAATACAAGAAGATATACCTGACATAAATCCACTAGGTTTACATGGCTTGTGGAAATACACAAGGTATTCTATTTCTCCTCAGTGCTTATCAATAGTTATTAAATAGACTAAGTATACCTAATCAGCTATATGTGAAATCATTTACTTTCATTTTTCAACATTACTTCTGTTATTCCACAATATAATGTTCATTTTTTTAATTATGTATTACTGTTAAAGTCACTTAATTAGGACACGGATAATCGGGATGTCCGCTTAATGGGGACGTCCCACCGGGCACTAATTAAGTGTCTATGTTATCCTATGGAAGCTGCAATTGGTTACTGAACAAATTGGGAGATTTTACAGGGTGAGGTAACAAATTTGGATTGGGATAAGGAAAGGTATGGCAAGGTAAACAGCAACAATTCTGCCTTGTAATTGACCTTAACTATGTTTATAATATTTCCACTTTAATTTATTTTCTTATTTGTACTTTACTTTTTTTTTTTTTTGGGGAACCGCGGCAGAGATCCATATGAACACCGTAGATAGTTATGGTATTAAAGTATTGTCTACTGTCATAATGTAGTGGATCCAGGGGGTCCATTTTGTGAGAAATAAAGGCTATTTCCCGTTCAGTCTGTGGATTTTTTTTCCATCTGATGCACCTGATTTACTAATTGTTGCCAGTTCTGTACTCATGTAGGAGCTCCTGAGTGACCTGTGGGATAAGAGGTCAGGCAATGATCAGGATAATTTTAAACGGGCCCAAGCTTGGTCCTGGGACTTTACAAATCGATAAGGTCAGGTGTAATCCAGTAGTGGTGGGAGCTTTCAACCCCGGACTTTCTAAGGGGGGGAATGATTGTCCCAAGCATGGTTAAATATGGCATTGGAGAGGGAGAGGGCTGTATCAGTGTCTGGGGTAGAATAGATGGAGGACCAATCGCAGGCAGCAAGGTCATTTAGGAGGGCACTAGTGTCAAGCACCCTGAATGACCTGAACCAAATGTATTTAGGGGCGGATGGAGTACTCCTGTTTTCCTGATACAGTAGGTCATATAGTGGTAACTAAAGGGTTCTGGCAGAGTGCCTGCTGCATTGATACAGTGGGGGTGAGAGGAGAGCACCCAGTCCTGGAAGGAGTGGTTAGGGGAGGGAGCATTGAGTCAGGTAGGTTCAGTGATTAGTTGAGAAAGACTTAGGGACTTAGTGTGGAAGGTGGACCTGGAGGCAGGGGACAGCCAGTTTATGTTGTCGTTCCCAAGGAGGATGAGCTCACTGGAGGTGGCATGGGAAATGAGAGATAGGAGGGAGAGATTTTAGAAGTATAGAAAACACCAACAGAGATGGGGAGAGTGGAAAAGAGAGATAACTGGGTTAGAAGGAGCTCATGGGAGGAAGGGACTGACTGTCTGAAGGTGATGGAGCAGGATAGGTTCTGATGGACATACAAGGCAACACATCCACCACACTTGACATGGTACTGCCGGAATAGGTGGCAGTCAGGGAGAGCCAAGCTGGTGTCTGGTGCCCGAGAGGACAGCCAAGAGTCAGAGATACACAAGAGGCCAAGACACTGCTGAAAGGTCCAGATTTTAAGGGGGTTGAGCGAGCTTAGGGGAGGAGGCTTGTAACATTCAGGTGGTCAGTGCTGAGGTCTTTAGGGAGAGAGGGTGCCAGGGTTGGGTTTAACATCGTCAGCAAGGAAGAGAAGGAAGAGGAGAAGGAGAGTACAGAGAGACTTCTGCCACCTTGAATGTGGGGGAGAGGGAGGGAGGGAGTGGGGAGAATGGAAGGGAAAAGGCCCACTAGAGAAATTCAAGGTATAGGGAGGGGTGTAGAGAACTCAGAGTGGGTGGCAGGGGTAGAGTATGAGGAAGGAGGGGAAGGGGTAAGGCAGGGCAGGGGAGGTGATGTGATATGAGCTTATGATCCAGGTGCATACTGCAAAATGACTTCTACAGATTAGCTTTGCAAAAGGCATGATTTCTATCTTGCCTGTGTGAGGCAGCCTGACAGTCAGGACACAGTTACTATCAGACAGTTTGTGATTATACCAGAGGAGGAGGAGAATTGAACGAGAAAGGGCAAGAGAAGAGAGGGGAAGGTATGAGAGGAGGACAGGGGAGAGGGGGAGGAGAGGACGTGGATAGGGGAGAGACGAGTCAAGCAGACATGGAGGGTAAGAAAGAGGTAAAACTAGAAGCAGGTGACTACTTTGGTAGATCAACAGCAATTACAGTGACAGTGAAATAGATGCAGCAGCTAAGCAAATTGAACCAAATCAGGCAGGGCTACACACGCCTTGAAAAAGCCCACAGTCAAGTAGGTGAAACGATCGTTGGCTGATGCTGGTGGGGTGAGTAGTGAGAGCATTTTAACTAATAAAAGCTGTTTAACCTTTTGAGACCAAATCTAGTCTTGTTTTGCCTTTTGTTCTGCACACTAGTTGGCAGTTAGCCACTTTTCTTTTTAAGTTTGCTTGCATACATGTGCAAGAAACATAGTGCCATCATCCAAGTTTTCGGAGGTGTGGTAGCCCTCTTCCAATTCAGTCAGTGTGTTTGCAGGAGTGGCCGCAGTTCTCCAATGGCTGCTGGAGCTGTCTATGACAGCAGTCAAAAATGCAGTGGAGTACAGTTGAAAGGGGTTATGCTTCAGTGAGCAGCGATAACATATCACCTGCTCATCGCAGCTTCCCTACACACACACTGCACGCGCATACTGCGTGCTTGCCCCCACGCACACACTGTATAGCCAATGGGGTACCCAATCCCCCGTTAGCTGTGCTGCACCCTTCCCCAAACAGAGTTTCTGACATGCCACGCCAGTGTCCACCCCAGCGCAGGCTACACATCGATAGCCGACGGGTGCCTAACTCGGCCGGCCCCTGTCCCCCCCCCAGAGAGTACAGGGTGCCACGCTGGAGCCCACCCCAGCGTGGCAACAGATGCCATCACTGACGGGGTGCCCAATCCCCGTCAGCTCCACGCCTCCCCAAACAGACATCCTTGTGTACACGCTGGGAGCTCACCGCAGTGTGGCAAACGTCCCGCCATCGTCTTTTTTAAAAACAAAACAAACCCTGAAACACAAAAATGGTCCCTAGCTGTCTCTGCCACCACCCGCACCCACCCACTGCGCACCCTGCCTCCCCACACACCCCTCTCACCCCATACTACCTCTGGACTCTGGCGCGACGATCTTCAGTGGACCGGGAACACGCCTGCACTTTCAAAGCCACTACCAACTGAGGAAATGCCGTGTAAGCTGTATAATGGGATAGATAGGGTTTTTCAACTTTGCTGCATATCTCAGGCATTTTTGATTTTATACAAATTTTCACCATTGGGTTTTGGGACCCTTCTCATGAATGCTGTCACTGTCATGGCATTAATCAGGCTCTGGCAGGTGATTTGCAGTCACTGCGAAATCACCTTTGGACTGAGTAAATCAAAATGACACTGCCACTGTTCATAAGGTAGGTTCTCAAAAGCCTATGTTGAAATTTGGTGGAAACAATCCTAAAAATTACTGTTTCTGAGCATGCGTTGTACGGTTCCTCCACATTCCGTGAAGTTCGCAAAAATTTTCAATATTTTTCACTCCCGATTTTCAGCATTGCCATTTTACCACACCTCCTTATGAGCAGTACAGCTGTCATTTTTCACGTCTTGCCCAAAACGTGTTTCCGCCCATGTAGTGCACAATGACGC
Organism: Neoceratodus forsteri; assembly: GCA_016271365.2. Lineage (NCBI taxonomy): Eukaryota > Metazoa > Chordata > Ceratodontiformes > Ceratodontidae > Neoceratodus > Neoceratodus forsteri. The sequence goes on along the minus strand of CM028138.1, from coordinate 285,811,125 downwards.
AGTCGGTGTGCGAAATCAATGTATGGGACACATTAAGAAAATCACAGTGAACTGTTAATGAGCAGAGGTCTTAAAATGGCTATGTTGAAAATTTGGTGAAAAAATTCCTAAAAATGACTTTTACGAGTGTGTGACAGGCATCAGGGGTTGACTTGGGATTCTTGCCTGTAATACCCATAACCTTCCACACCCTGCAGCTAGTGATAGGCATCGAGGTATGCCTTGGACTCTTCGGCCCCAAAGTTCACCCCATTCTCCTATACCGCACCCATCTCACCGTATTTCCTGATGGAATGGGGTGCGCATAAGGGCCAAAAACCCCAAGGCACACCGTGACACTTGTCAGTGTCTGCAGGGTAGGGTGTGGTGAAATGGCGTGGCTGCTATGCCTGACGACCCAAAGACACACCCCAATGCCTGTCACTCTTTGCAGGGTGGTGGTGGGGTTGGCTTCAGTTCAATACGTCACTGCCATTCCTATTATGCAGCTCTGTAACTTCTACACTACCAGTGCCAATGCCAGCAAGCAAAGATTCGGCATTGACAAATGCTTGTTTATATTACATTTGTATATGTGTGCTTCTGGCGTGGATTCCCTTAGCCGCTGCTTTTTTATCCTCTTTAGGGCTACATGCAAACAGTGTAACTAAAGTAGCAGCAAACCTTGAGGTAATAACTAGAGCAGCCTAGATCAGCAGATTTATGGCTTGTGGCAGCAGTAGCGTACAGGAGCAAATGAACAAGGCAGAAGTTTACACAAACTACAGGGCTATAAGAACTGACCAGACGAATGAAGCAGCACAACTGAGACCGTAACAAAGCAAGTTTACAGTATAGGACAATGCTGGCTAGGTAAACAGCAAGTAAGTGGTGACCAGAGCAGGCTGGGTATTACTTAGCTGGGAACAGCATCAAAACTGTGTCAGTAGGGAGAGCAGGCTAGAAAACTGAGCACCATAATATAGGTCAGAGTGAGCACTGCAACAAACAAAATGATAAGCTGTTATGCATGCTAGCTGAGGCAGAGATATGAAAGCTAATTTGAGGAAGCAACAATAGACAGACAGTCCCAGAGTCACGTATGAAAAGCAAAGTTCAAGGTGACCCAGATAGGGTATAAGCAATAATTTGAAGGCTTTAGCCTGAAGTTCAGTGGGGGAAGGGGGGATAGCTCCTCCCACATCCACTTCTTAAACCTCAGGCTTCTGCTTGCTCAGCTTCGAGCATTTCGAAAACACTGTTGGGTGCTGTGGGGTTGTGGTTACATTTTTTCTCCCTTCTTCACTGTTCCTTCTCCTTTTGTCTGCTTGTTTTTTTGCCTGTTTTTCATGTCCTTCCACTTCCTCGCACCGTCCCATTGCGCCCTCTTGTCGCTTTCCTTTTTGTTTTCCAGCTTTTTCTCGTCACCCCCTTTCCCTGCCCTTTCTGCTTATATTCTGTCCTGTGCTTCGCTTTTATCCCTTTGGTGATGTTTGGTGTCCCCCGCCATTCCCTTTCATCCTCTTACCTTGCTTGTCCTTGGTTTTGTTGTTTTTGGTGCTTCTTTCCTGTCAGTCTTTTCTACAGCGCCCTGCTTTTGGCTCCTCCTGACCACTTCCCGCAGCGCTCCTAGCCTCAATGGCCTCCTCCTCCCCATACTCCCATGACTGGAGCCATTCGCCTGTTCACCACGGCCCTGCGACTCTTCTGCTGCTTCTGGGGCATGCCACCCCACTGCTCCCAGTGGCCTGCTGCTCTCCTGCTCATCAGAGTCCTCCTCAGTTCCTGTGCTCTGCTGCTCGATGGACTTTGTTGGGATGGGACAGGCTGCTGGGTCCACTTCCTGGGCAGCCTTCCAATGTTGGGATATGGACTCTGCCCCTGCAGCACCATCTTTTCCTTGGACTGCCCTGCCTGCCTTCCATGTCTCGATGTCTGCAACATTTTTTAGTCCCGCATTCATCCCCACTTTGTTTCTATTTGTCAGCTGATTATTGTTTTCAGGCCTTCTTCAGATCTTTGGGCTGATGGCTTCTTCTTCTTCCAATCGTGTGGGCGCTTGCTCCATCCCGTGTTTACTGCACATCGTTTTTCTCCATTGTACATTTGCTTGCAGCTGGACTTTATGACCTATTCCCATTTTCTGCAGCCCCTTTTCCAGGGAATCTGTGCAGGACAGAGCCCCGCTCTGAATCCCTGGAGAGGCATCCCTAGTATTGTATCACTCATTGGGCATGGGACCCAATCACTTTTTGGGATTTTGTGAGGTATCCTCATCGCTGGGGGGGGCCTCTTGAGGTCTGCAGTTCTCTACTAGTCCCTCCTCCTCAGCAACCTTTGGACTCAGCCACTATTCATTGCCCTGCATCTCCTTTGCTGACTTTTAGCTATCATCCTTCATCGTCTACAGTACCAAGCAACGCATTGAGCTACACTACTATCCTAGCAACACCTCTTCCTGGCACCTTGTGTAAATTCTACGATAGCCATAATTTGCTTAAGATATCATGTACTCCCTCGCATGAAGGATAGCTGTTCCACCTACTAGTCCATCCATCACAATCGTCTACTCTGTACAACAAGCTTGCATGTTCTGTGTCTCCTACCTACTGTATACTGCCATGATCAACAGTACTATTTTACATCTCTAATTAACCCTCCAGAGCCTTGTTGTGATACCGGACGTGTGTGTGTATATGTGTGTTTGTGGGGGGGGTGGTGGTCTTGCTGTCCAGCTAGCCCACGTGGGGGCCTAGCTTGACTTACTCAAATTATGCTTCTTCCTCTGGCAGACCTATGTGGGCGTCTTGCTGCTCCAGCTAGCCTATGTGGGAGCCTAGCTCGCTATTCAATCACTTTACACACTGTCCTCCAGCGGACCTCCATGGGGTCCCGCTGGTGTACCAAATCTCCATACCATGGCTATGGCGGACCACCTTGGGGTCCTGCCATCCAAATCATGCACTACTCAGTGAACTGGCGATGGTGGACCACTTGGGGTTCTGCCATCCCAATCATGCATTACTCAATGGAACAGCGATGGCGGACCATGTGGGTTCCCACCATCCCAAACATACACGCCCCACGAAGGGGCCCTACTCATAGCTCAAACGTATTTCTAATCACTACAGGCAGACTCATGTAGGTGTCTTGCCCTCCTTTCCTTGGATTATTCCATACTATGGCGATGGTGGACCACGTGGGGTCCTGCCATCCCAAAGCAGTACTGAGAAACATACACAACAGGGGTCTTGCCTTCCTTACCTTGGACTATTCCATACTACGGTGATGGCGGGCCATGTGGGGTCCTGCCATCCCAGTCACTCATGCTCCTTACCTTGGACTATTACATACCATGGCGATGATGGATCACCTGGATTTCCGCCATCCCAATCACAATCACACATGCCCCACAAAGTAGCCTTACTCATTGCTCAATGCAGTCCCATATAATTACAACCAGACTCCTGGGAAGTTTCACCCTCTTTACCTCAGACTACTCAATGAAATGGTGATGGTGGACCACATGGGGTCCCACCATCCCAATAGCAGTACTGAGAAACATACATATCCTATGAGGGGGCCTCATCCATTGCTCTAATGCATTTCCATGTCATTACAGGCAGACTCATGCGAGAGTCTCATCCTCCTTACTTTGGACTATTTAATACTATGGCAATGGTGGATCACGTGGGGGTCCTGCCATCCCATCAAAGGACCACCCTTCTTATCTTGGATCATGTCATAATTCAGCAATGGCAGGCCTGCGGGAGCATTCCGCATCCCTTTGCAATCATTCCCTCAACGTACTTAAAATGTATTTCTCTATCATCTGCAGGCAGTCTCAGCCAGGGGTTTCACCTCCTTACCTTGGATCATACCGTACTGTGGCAATGACGAACCCATGTGGGGGTCTCGCCATCCCGACTTCTATCATGCCTCACGAAGGGGCATTTCTCATTACTCAAATGTATTTCCATCTTCTCTGTGGCAGACCCACGTGGGGGTCTTGCCTTCCTTAGTCTGATCACCTGAGACCTACTCTATCACTCAAGCATTCAAATACTGCATACACTGGACCTACATGGAGGTCCCATACTCCAGCTAGCCCACATCCTGGCCTACCTTACTTCATCAATTCATTCACTTATTCTACTGCACTCTACCTTCCTTGCTGTTCCAGTTCCAGTCAAGATTCTATGCCTGACATCTCCGTGGAGCTCACCTCAATTCTTTGGATGCCTTAGGACAATTTCTTCTTTCTGACAAGCTACCTTGGACGTGGATTAACCATCATCTTTCATCTAGACATCATTCCATGTTGGACCTCTTTTATATGCCAGAACCTTCATCTTCAGCATTGACTTTCCTGCTCATCATCGATCTCACAAGCAGGACTCTTCAACCAGCAAGTTCAGACATAATTCTTGGACATAACCACAACTAAAACCTCAGCCCACAATTAGGATTATTATCCTCTTAGTATGCCTGCAGGACAGGCAGGTCAGTAGCCATGGGTCCATAGAAACAGAGACTTTGATGGTAGATAAGGACCGCTTGTCCCACCTAGTCTGCCCATTTCCAGCCTTTTGGATAAGCTGCAGATTCCAGTTACCCAACACCCTACTTCCTCCTACCCTTCACTAAAATTACCTTATGTCTGTCCCATGAATTCTTGAATTCCCCCACTGTTTTTGACCTCACAACCTTCTCAGGAAGGTGGTTCCATGCGTCCACCACCCTCTCTGTGAAAAGGTACTTACTCACGTTGCTCCTGAGCCATCCCCCCTCTATCTTCATATTGTGCCCCCTTGTTCTTGTACATCTCTTCTTTCTTCCTTGGAGGTTCCCCCCAAAGGGTTTTTTTCCTCTCCTGCATGCTACTGGTCACACTCACCGGAGTTGGAGGAGATAATCACTACACTAATTTTTTAAAACCTTACACCTACCCAATATCCCACAGAGGGTAGGATATAGAGAAACGCCAAAGCTCAAGTTGTAACATCAAGCATATACCATGCAGCTCATAGGTATAACAAGCACTGAGCTGTGTACCACACATTGAATTGGAAAGTATTAGACTGAAGTTCAATGGGGGATAGCTCCTTCCACATCCCCTTCTTAAACCTCAGGCTTCTGCTCACTCAGCTTCGAGTGTTTTGAAAACACCCTCGGTCCTCCCCTGCTTCCTCCTCCTCCTCCTCCTTTTCCTCTGGCCCTTTTGTCTCACCCTCTATGCCGGGGCTTAAACCTTACACCTACCCAGTATCCCACAGAGGGTGGGATATAGAGAAATGCCAAAGCTCAAGTTATAAACATCAAGCATATACCATTCAACTCATAAGTATATACAAGCACTGAGCTATGTACCCCACATTGAATTAGTGTTTCAGCCTAAAAACATATTGTCTCAAGAGTCTAGTACCAGAAGAAAAAGTTCAAGGTGACCCAGCTAGGGTGTAAGCAATAATTAGTGTTTCAGCCTAAAAACATATAGTCCCAAGAGTTACGTACCAAAAGCAAAAGTTCACAGTGACCCAGATGGGGAGAAAGCAGTAACTAGCATTTCATCATTAGGGTGAGCAGGTTACCTTGCAGACTGTGATGTTGTCCGGCTGATAGCCCAGGCAGTCAGTATGTACTATTCTGGAGCAGCAAGAGCGGCCAACAACTGACTCCAGGCAGACACCGGGCTGACTCTGGGCTGATTCGGGGCAGACTCCAATTGATGTCCTTAGCACTTGGTCCTTTGCATGGAGGCTGCAGTGCAGTTGGCTGCTTGAGCTGGAGTTTTTTTTTTTTTTATTTGTTTTTATTCGTAGTTTTCATGCATACATGTAGTGGGTAGACATTGTACAGTATACAGTGCAATCTTGAAATACAATTATTTAGACATTATATGGGTTAACAGCCGGAGTCACTGGAGTCTTTAAAATTATGGTGACTTCCCCCAGAACTCCAGACCCTGGATTGAATAAAAATGCTTCCAAGACATTCAAGGAACAAAAGCTAAATCTACCCCTGAGCAGCATAGTACCCAACCCTGCCATTTAAGTCTAAACTTCTGCATACGATCTTGGAGTGTTGCCCTAAGGCTTTCCATCTGGTAGATTTCCAGCATAATGGATCTCCAATCCTGAATGGAAGAAATTTGTAGAGACATCCATTTTCTGGTGATGGCCTTCTTGGCCGCTATAAGGAATATAGGTAGCAGTGTTCTGGTCCACTGGGAGAGCGGTCTGGATATACAGAGAGCAGTACAATTTCCCCTGTTAATTCTACTGGGTCCCCTAAACAGGTAGACAGCTTCAACTGAAGACCACACCAAAAAGGCATGAGGAGGGGGCAGTGCCATAAGACATGACCCAAATCTGCTAGACAACATCCACATTGTCTCCAGCAATGACCATATGCAGTCGTGAGGAATTTAGTTAGGATCTCCAGAGCTCGAAAATACCTGGTTCAAATTTTCCAGGAGAACTCCCACCAAAAAGAGGAGGAGGGTTATCATGCTAATGTTCTGTAAAAGTTCCTTTTAAGTTGGTAGGGGTAATCTGGTTAGCTAATCATCAGTTCTAGTTCAGCGGTTAGTCCCTCCAGCGGTTTCTGCCATAGAATCGCCTTGGGGTTGTAAAAAGTAGCTCATCGAGCAGGACCCCTCTATCTTGGGAGAAGAAAGGAGTGCATTTCAGCCCTTTAGATGTGTGCTTGCCATTCTGTGTATCGACTCTCAGTGGTATCAAATGTGGCTGGGGAGAGTGAGGGGGCAGAAGGAAGGGCTCAATCAGAAAGTAGTGGTGGGGAGACTAAAGGCCAAATTTGAGAGGTTCCTGGTCTGGCCGAAAACCCACCATTGGGATGCCTCTGTGTGCTTTGGAGAAGGGATTTTTTATGAAGCCTGTTTTTAAGGGCTGCAATTTCCCCTTCTGCTCCCTTTTACCTGGCAGGTAATAGAGTCAAATTCCCAGGGATCCTATAGTGGTCCGTGGGTATGAGGTGCCCCATCGCTTCATGCCCCCATCAACCATTCCCACCAGCCCTGGAGTCCCCCCTGTCAAGAAAACCCCTATGTGTTAGAGTCCTTAATAGAGTTAGTTGAGCGAGTAAGTTCACCAGCATACATGATTTCATTCTGAGGTCAGCACCTTCCGATATTGTTGAATGGCTTTAATTATGGTCACCAGGAATTGTTCCTCCATCAGGGCTGATGTCTCTTTAAGGGCCTGTTCCCTGGATCTGCGTGGTCTGGTCATAGCCTGTGTTTCATGTCCCTGAAGTAAGCCCCTTGATTTCAAATCGGCTGACGCTTCTTCTGCTGTGAGGTATGTCTTGGTCCCAGTAGGAAAGTGCACCACCAGTTTCGTGGGATAGGGCATTTTAAATTTTAATTTGTTAGTTCTAAGGCATGTGAAGAGTGGTGTATAATTTTGCCGGAGCCTTTGAGTAAGTGGCGCATAATCATCGTCCACATACACTCTTCTGTTTTCGTACAAGAGTGTTTTCTGAGCCCATGCTTTTTGGAGCAGTTGTTCTTTTATTGAATAATTCAAGAAACAGGCAACAATTGACCTCGGGCGAAATACCGAGGGGGGCTTGGGGCCCAATGCCCGATGTGCCCGCTCGATATTAATTGGAAATTCAGGAAGAAGAGCTAGTGTTGAGTGGAGGAAATGATCAAGGAAAGCCTGTATGTCGGAGCCTTCCTCTTCCTCAGGAATACCATAAAAAATTACGTTTTTCCTTCGAGATCTATTCTCGGCATCTTCTTGTCATTGGGCCATCAGGAGTCATGCTTAAAAGTTCTGTGTTCTGTGAAATTTGTTGGCCTCATCTAGGCGGCCTTGTATTGTTTGGATGTCCAAGCGGAGATCTGTTAGAGTCTGTTTTACCTCCGTTCGAAATTCTTGAATTGCTGCTAAAATGGATTCAGGAGGGGTCTTGCTGGTTTGGGTTTTACCCTGGCGTGTCTGTTTAGAGTCATTGATTGCAGTTATTGTTGGCCCGGTTCCTCGTCAGGTTGCTCCTCATCTCCCAAATTGTTTTGGTCTGCAAATACCCAGAAGCGATTTTGTGGGATGATACGGCTCTTCATATAGTCTGGCTGTAGTTGTAGGCAGTCATAAGTAGCTAGAAGTAAATTATTCTTATATATTTGGGGTATTTTTATGTTTTTAATGAAAAGTTAGGGAGAGAGCTCTGACCCACGATGTTCACTGCTCCATGGCGCCGCCGGAAGTTGAGCTGGAGTTTCTGAAGAGACAGAAAGTCCCGTCTTGTAAGTTCAGGACTCCTGCTGATTGTCTAGCACTCATGGTGAGTTCTCCTTTTGTATGCATTTGTGTGGAAATAGAAACATAGAATATGACAGCAGATAAGGACCACTTGACCCACACAGTCAGCCCATTTTTTTCCCTACCTACATTGTCACCGCAGACCCTACTTGACCTCCGTTCTTTCTCCCGTCCCCCCTCCTTTCCATTAAGATTCCCTTATGCCTATCCCATGCATTCTTGAACCCCACCACGGTTTTTGGCCCCACCACCTCTGCTGGTAGGCTGCTCCAGGAATCCACCACTATTTTTGTGAAGTACTTACTGACATCTCTCCTGAATCTACCTCCCTTCAGATTCATGGCATGCCCCCTTGTTCTTGAACACCTTTCTTTGTGAAAAATACTTCCCTCTTGTACCTTATTTATCTCCATGGCGTATTTAAAGGCTGTATTGATAGTTCTAAATTATATTGCCCCACTGTCTTCCAGGGTGTACATATTGAGGTCCTTTAGTCTCTCCCGGCACCATTTTAGTTGCCTTCCTCTGGACCGCCTCCACTCTATGTTCTTCCAGGGATGTGGTCTCCAGAACTGGACACGGTACTCTAGGTGCGGTCTTACCAGCGATATATACGGAGGGAACACCACCTCCCTCTTTCTGCTGGTGATACCCCTCCCTATGCACCCCAGTGTCCCACTAGCCCTCCCAACTACCCTGTAGTACTGCCTGGTCATCGTTCGGTCATAAGATATGTTTACTCCCAGGTCTCTTTCCTGTTTGGTTGTCAATACCACTCCACCCATTTTTTTAGTCTGCCCCTGGGTTTCTGTGCCCGAAGTGCATTATTTTGCACTTTTTCACATTGAGACCCAGCTGCCAAAACCTTGACCACTCCTCAAATTTTCACAGGTCTTTGCTCATCCTTTCCACACACACACACACTCACTCAGAGTGTCCACCCAATTGCAGATATTGGTATCATCTGCAAAGAGGCGGACCTTCCCTTTTAGCTGAAGTGCAATGTCACTTATAGAGACATTAAACAGGACCAATCCCAGCAGTGATCTTTGAGGCACTCCGATGGTGACCTTCCCTTCCTCGGAGTGAACTGCATTTACCACCACCCTCTACTGCATATCCTCTAACCAATTTCTTTTTTTTTTTTTGAATTATAATCTTTATTTCATTTTACTTACTTTTAACATTCGATTACGTCCATGCAGTACATATAAAGAAAACAGGAAGAGGTACTCACTGGGAATCCCACAGCATACACACATCAAATATTCCATTTCGAACTTGTGAAGAGTTCATACCAATCTGATTAATAACATTAGACAATGTAAGTCAGTGAATTCAAGGAGACCCAGTTCGTGGAGGCTCAGGATCACTGTAGCCCATGAATCAGATACTATATTCCAGAGAGAGTTGTAAAAAATTAAATGCATATCTTGCACTACAATATACAGCTACTATGGTCTCTCCTATATAATCAGAAATTAAAGAGCGGAAAAAGGGGGGGATGGGAAGTGGGGGAGCCCCACTGGATCCATGCAGGCAGTTCTACAGAACCTGTTGGGGCAGACTGGAGGGGGGGGGAGCTATGGCACAAACATCAGGTCCTTAAGCATGTAATATATAAGCCACCTGTTCCATCTATCACTGAATTTCTCTTGTCTGTTATTTAAACTGTATGTTAATTTTTCCAGCTGATAAATTTGTTTCGTGGTTGTCCACCAGTCCTTCACAGTTGGGATTCTAGAGGTCAACCAGTTTTTTGTGATGGCCGTTTTCCCTGCCGCCAAAAGTATGGCCAGAAGGTAGCGGGATCCTGGATCCCTAAAGGCTGCAGGAAGAATAGACGGGACAAAAACCTGCAGGGTAAGTTGAATTGGCCTATCAAATATTTTCTGCAGCTCCATCTGAAGTGAGTGGATGTATGATATCAGCTTAGGGCAGGAGTAGATTGCATGTGTGAGGTGGGCCTTTCCCTCCCCACACAGATGCCAGCATGCAGAGGAGTATCCGGGGGAGAAATGACTTGTAACCTCCGGCGAATTGAAGTAGCGGGTCAGAAATTTCCATGAAAACTCCCGCCATTGATGAGAGCCAGACGTGTGAGCTACTTGTCGGCAAGCCTGTTCCCAGTGTTCAATTTCTATAGGGCAGTCCAGCTCTCGCTGCCATTTTTGATGTAGTTCAGTTAGTGATGCTGGGTGTGTTACCATCAGGGAATCGCAGAGGACCGAGATCAGGTGTCCCTGACCTGGGGAGCTAAGTAGGTGGTGCAACTTAGTGAACAGAGGGGGCCAGTGTTCAGGGTTACGTACCTCGGTCCGGAGTGACTCATAATAATGTCTTAGTTGTAAGTACCTATAATGGTAGGTGTTAGGTAGGTTAAATTTTGCCTGAATTTCCCAAAAGGACCAGAGTGTTCTCGAGTTTGTAATTTGAAAGAGGTAATTCAGTCCGTATCTTGTCCACAGACGAAAGACGTGGTCCATTCTTCAGGGATAAAAGTCTGGGAGTACTGCAATTGGGCAAATTAGCGGAAGGCGGTGATAGAGAATTGCCTCTTCATCTGATTCCAGATTATCAGCCTATGTTGTAGCTCTGGGGGAAAGTCCACAGACTCTGCTGGTCGTCCTGCCCCATGATAGAGCTTGGAAAAATACTCCAAGTCCGGGATTGCTGCCTGCTCAATATCCGCCCAGTGTGGTTTGTCATTTGACAGCTGCCTTGCCATTATATGCATAAGGTGTGCTGCTTCATAGTAGCAATAAAGATTAGGAAGGGATAACCCTCCACGGTCTTTCGGGCTAGTGAGCAACTTTAGTCTAACTCTCGGCCTACGACCCGCCCAGCAGAAGTTAGAGATTGCCTTCTCCCAGTCCCGAAACACAGTCCGGGGCAGGGTGATGGGGATGTTATTAAAGAGATATAGTGCCCTTGGTAGAATAACCATTCTGATAAGTTCTATCTTCCTAGAGAGACTCAGCGGGAGAACTTCCCAGCTGGCTAGGTCTTCTTTAAGGCGAGCGGTAAAGGGAACATAGTTAAATTTATAGGCGTCCCTCAGGTCCCTGGCTAGATTAATCCCCAGATATTGTAGCTTCCCTAAGTCCCATTTGCAAGGGAACTGCTTCCACACAGCTGGGTTAGGGGAGAATTGAAAAGTCAGGATCTCTGTTTTTGAAATATTAACTTTGTAGCCTTAAAAATGTCTGAAGGTTTCTAATATTTTACTAATTTTGGGTAGAGATTCCGCTGGGTTCTGTATGTATAAAAGCACATCGTCTGCGTAAAGCGCAATATGGTGCTCTTCCCCAGCCACCTCTATCTCCTGAATGTCCTCCGACTGTCTGACCAGCTGTGCTAGAGGTTCCATAAATAAGGCGAACAAAAGGGGGGACAGAGGGCACCCCTGTCTAGTACCTCTGTAAAGAGGGAAAGGCTTTGAGTGATGTTCTGTGATTTGGATGAAGGCCCTCGAGGATGAATATATATTTGCAATTACCTGGATCAATGAACTGGGTATCCCCACAACCTCTAGGACTGAGTATAAAAAAGACCAATGCACTCTGTCGAAGGCCTTTTCTGCATCAAGGCTCACCAAGGCCGCAGGGTGATCCAAGGTATTCATCTTACGTATTATATGGTAGGTTCTCTTAATATTATCCATAGTTGTACGGCCTCCTACAAATCCGGTCTGGTCCCTGTGTACTATCTGCAGGAGCACTGTTTCCAGTCTGCGGGCTATTATTCCCATAAATATCTTGTAGTCGGTATTTAGGACCGAAATTGGGCGATATGATTCACAGAGTTGGGGGGTTTTACCGGGTTTGGGGATAACGGAGATTGTAGCATAAGCCCAGGTGGGGGGTTGGGGATCTCCATCCAGAACCGAATTACAGGTGCCTAGAAGTGTCGGTAAGAGCAATTCTTTAGTGGTTTTATAGAACTCTGCTCCGTAGCCGTCAGGTCCCGGAGCTTTCATTGTTTTAGCTCGGGCAATAGCATCGAGTAGTTCCTGACTTGTAATTGGACTGAGCAACTGTTCCCCTTGCTCCGGAGTGAGCCACTGTAGAAATTCTTTTAATTTTTCTGGGGCTGCTCAATAGTCTGGGGTGTATAGTGTGGAATAGTATGCCATGAAAGCTTCTGTTATATCAGAGATCTTATTCATGGGTCTACCCTCAGTTGGGTGTCGGATCATAGTTATGACTGTAGCTTTCTTTTGCTTCCTTATTTGATAAGCCAATAGCCTAGAAGCTCTTGGTCCCACCTCATGGTATTTCTGCCAAAGGAAAGTCAAAGCAATTTCTGTCTACTGCAATGCTAGCTTATCAAGATCCTGTTTAACCTGATTAAGCTGTAGAAGGACAGAACTGTCCCACTATTTGTGCATTTCTTGTAGGAAATGCAAAGTTTCCTCCAAGGTGGATTTATGTTGTCTTCGGGCTTTAACTTGTAATGATGTGTATTTAATGAGGTGCCCCCAAAGTACTGTTTTTATAGTGTCCCAAAGGATACCCGGAATGATCTCAGGAACTGTATTATCCTCCAGGATCTCTGAGATATTGTCATTTAAAAATTCCGTGAAATGCTTAGACTTGAAGTGGAAGGGATTTAAATGCCACATTGTGGTCCTCCTCTGTAGGCCTAACTTCCAGGTACTGGTTATGTGTGCTTGATCCGACAGGGAGATATCTCCCAGTTGGATATCTAACAATAAGTTTAGGAGTTCGATTTGGGTAAAACATGAATCAATTCTGGAGTAGATGCAATGGACTGCTGAATAGTGCGTATAATCGTTGGAATGAGGGTGCAAATATTGCCAGGTATCCGTCCATCCCACTTCGGATAGAAACCTGCTCAGGAGCCTCTGCTGCAGGGTTTTCCTTGGGGTGTTAGGGCTTGAGGAGCCACGCTCAGGGTTGGGTAACAAATTAAAATCTCCAGCAAGTAACAATATGCCTCTAGTGAACTGCACTATCCTGTCTAGCAATCCCTTAATTTCAGGTACTGATGAGTCTGGTGGGATGTATACATTTGCTAAAGTGACCTCAGTCTCCCCCAATTGCCCTCTAAGCAGCACCAACCTGCCCAAGAGATCCGCCTATTTTGCCTGCATTTGCCAGGGGGTATGTTGTGAGATAATTATTGCCACACCTCTTCTCCTCCTCCCACCCCAGAAAGTTGAAGCGTAAAGCTCACCTCTTGCTATCCTTCGCAATTTAACATGCTCAGTATGACTGAGATGAGTCTCTTGCAGGTAAATGATATCAGCCTTGCATTTTCTAATCTGCGAGAGGACTCTTGTACACTTAGTTGGGGTGGAGAGCCCATTAATATTCCAAGATAATAATCTCACGGGGGTCTCAGCCATATCAGGGCAGAAATAAGATCAGGGTTTAATACTAGTGTGCTAGTGTGCCACATGGATCCCAGGCCCCCCCCCCCATGTCTCATCCATCAACTGAAAGCTGGAACTTAATGGACACAATCGATAATCTGCATATACAAAGCTATTACAGAAAAGGTTTACATTGATGCCATAGCAAAATTGATTGCCTTTCAACCGGCAATTCAGCAACATCAGAATAATCAAAACAATAATGATTAATTTAAAGCAGTGAGTAAACAGTGTAAAAAACTTACAGCATGCTAGAGCCAACTTGGGACTAGCCTTCACCATTATAACATTAACTAGAATAACTGAGGTTAACTTCCAAATGTCGGGAGCCTCCAAGGCTCTCATGTGTGAGGAATTCCTCGCTACAGAAAGGGGGGTATCTATGTTAGAGGGACCCCTAGGCACTTCCAATGTCTTAACGGAATGAGGGGAAGGGGGTATTGGCTAGTCACACTCCCGGGTCTCAGCCAAACGAGAGGGTGTTTTACTTCACAGGGAGAGAGCAAGAGAAAAAACTCAGTGGAGTGTTGGTCCATTTCTCTCCAGTTATAAAACCAATCAATTTCTTCTATAGAGTCTAAATCTTTATGAGATTATAGTCCAAATTCTAATAAGAGGGAAAACAAGGTGTACCAAATGTGGGATAATATTCTATAAAGGAAAGGAGGGAGGGAGGGAGGGAGGGAGGAAAGGGTGGAGTAATACCACCGGTAGCTGAGGAGATCAACATACCACAGTGAGGTATATGCCATGAGGGAGTAACATCGCTGCATAGTAGGTTGAAGTGCACGACTTTCGATTACCCAGGAAAAGTTATACTTAGAGGCTTCCGTGATGAGCCACTGTCTGAAAAGGTTGTAATCAGAAGAGGAAGAGAAAAGAGAAAAAAAAAAGGGGGGGGGGGAGATTCACATTAATGCACTGGCAGTTCCTGTTCTAAGGCATGGATGTAGGCTTCAGGTGCTAGGCAAGTATCCAAATGGTGTCCAAAAGCACTTTGGCTGAGTCTTAGTCCTTTGCTGGTTGTAACTATTAAGAAAAGCTAGGGGTAGGGAGTAAAACGAAGAGGGCTAAACATATTAGGACCTAAAACATAACTGAGGAGATAATCACGAAAGGAAAACGTCACAAGGAGGATGTGAACGAGAGAGATAACAGACAAACATTAATAAAATAGAGAAGAAAAAAAGGGGGGAGGGTTGTTAGCGAACTGGGTAAGGGAATCAAAAACTAAAGATAAAATAAAACGGGTTTAGAAAGTAATGACTGAAAGGTTTAACTTATCTGAGGAGTAGTAAAGTAAAACCAGGCAGAGAGTAGATAAGAGGCATAGTGTTAGCTGGGGTGGCCAGCCAGTCAAGTTCAGAATTGCTGTAGACCAATAGTTCTTAGACTTTGTCACAGTGAGCCTCCCCAAATCCGTGGAAAAGATTTTAAGCCTCCCCCAAAAACTGAAATAATCGTGGGCCTCCCCAAAGAAAAATAACATACTGTACTTTGCGCAGTACACCATGAATAAATTGAAACCCCTTTGAGTACTTGGCTCACTTTCAGTTCTTTGTCTCATACTGACGTGAACCTTTGAAAAGAGCTCCTCTGCTCAAAGGGGTTATCTGAATAATAAAGAAATAAAATAAACACATATTATTGTTCAGCTTATTGTGCCCCCCCAGCCAGCCTACTTGCTCCACTATTTTGATTCTTGAACCATTGTTACCCCTTGTTGCAGTACCTTCATGGGTCAGACTAATTTCTCTGTTTCCTCTCTACATGAAATAACCTTCCTAAATACTTTGCCTCTCCCCCTTCTTCCCTGCTCCTAAGCAACTTCTCTGGGATTACTTTGCTCCTTCCTGCTATTGCTCTTGGCACTTCCATGCTCAACCCTTGTATTTGGGCTGCTCTGCCATCAGTCTACAAACTGATCAATTACCACAACTCATTATTAATTTATTATTCATATTTGTTTGCACTATTGTTCATTGTACATTTCTTGATTGTTTTGCAGTTACCTTTTGAAATGTATTCACTCCCTACCCTTACCTGGCTACACCTGAAATGAACCTTGGCTCATTCACCTTCCCTTGTCACCTATTAGTAAATAAATAAATAAAATTCACCTACTATTATCCTCTTTCAGTTTGCTTCATCTCTTCACACAAAATACATCAAACTCAAAATTTAAATACAGTACTTTTTCAGACTTGCTTGAACCTCCCCTGGAACAGGTTGGGGCCTCCCCATTTGAGAACCCCTGCTGTAGACAATCGTGGCTTAGAGTCAGCGAGATCCGCCGAGTTGAACAGCCAAATATATAATTCCTCCTAGTGTCCAGTCGGAAAGTCAAGTTTTCCCTTGGGATTGTTCTCGCAGGGAGCTGATGATACTGCGAACTGCCTCCAGCCCTTGACGCCTCTTGGCCTCACGCCGACCTGACTGCCAGACCTGCTGTGATAGTTTTGCAGCTAGGGTGCCTTTAGGTGTACGAGTAGGCGGCTTTTGGATCTCGATTTGGTATTTATGAAGGCCTTCAGCTGCTTCTTCTACCGAGGAGTAAGTAAGTTGCCCATCCGGATGAAATACAATCAGCTTGGCCAGGTAGGGGGTCCGGAAGCGCAGACCTGCAATCTTCAGCGCCTTTAATACAGGTGTGTATGCTTTCCGTCTGGCCATTAACTCGGGCGCATAGTCATTTTCAAGAAACAGTCGTTGCCCCTTATAGTTGATCAGACCCTTTTTCCAAGCTGAATGCAAAGTGAGCTCTTTTTCCTGGAAGCGCAGGAAATGGACCAGAATGGCTCGAGGCCTGGAATCAGGAGGAGGCCTCGGGCCCAAAGTGCGGTGTACTCTTTCGAATTCCAAGGTGGATTCAGCCGGGAGTTCTAGTAGTTGCCGCAAGAAGTGGCATATAAACTTATGGGGATCGTCCCCTCCTCACCTCTGGTATCCCTGAGATCTGAATATGTGTGGCTGTTGCGGCTCGCCTTCGGCTCGCCTCCCGTAGTTTGGATATTTTGATTTAGCTGCACCATGGCCTGTTCCGCTCTATCAATTGTGGTGTCTGAGTCCGTTGCATGTTGCTCCAGTTCTTCTTGTCTTTTCTCTAACTTCCCTATGTCGGTTCTAAGGGCAGCTGTGGTGGTTCTGAATTCATTTCGAAAGTCCTGAAGTTCCGAGAGGACCTGCGTCATCTGCCTTTGCAGTGTAGCTAGAGGGGGCTGGCCGGATAGTCCCCCACTCCTACACAAGGTGGTAGAGGCCTGTGAAATCTCGCTGCCTGAATCAGACAATCCGCCCTCATCTGGGATTATAGACGATTTTTTTCCCTGCCCTCTCCCCACGTTTCATTATTATAACACCTCCTGGTATGGTACAACCTAAAATCTTTAATTATCTAGCGGCTAAAACGGAGGTTTTGTTTGCTGAAGCGGGAGCTCACCTAATTAGGCTTGCATCCGGAGGGTGACGTCACCGGAAGTCCCCTCTAACCAATTTCTTACCCAGTTTAACACCTTTGGACCCACTCCTAAGCTACCCAGCTTGCTTTATAGTCTCCTATGTGGAACGTTGTTGAAAGCCTTGCTGAACTCTAGGTAGGCCACATCCACCGCTCCACCCTGATCTAATTCATTTTTCACCAAGTCAAAGAAATCCAATATATTTGTGTGACATGCCCCCCCCCCCCGAATCCATGCTGCCTTGGGTCTTGTAACCCACTGGATTCAAGATATTTCACAATCTTTCCCTCAGCATTGATTCCATTACCTTTACCACCACCGATGTCTGGCTGACTGGCCTGTAATTGCCAGCCTCCTCCCTACTACCACTTTTGCGAAGTGGGACTACATCTATTCTCCAGTCCTCTGGAACAACTCTTGTTTCCAGTGAGCTATTAAATAGGACTGCCAGAGGTCCAGCCAGTACCTCCCTGGGCTCCCTCAGTACCCTTGGATGCACTCCGTCTGGCCCATTGCTTTGTCCACTTTCAAATTAGTGAGTCCATTCAAGCCTCTCTTTACTCGGAAAAACAACTAGTGCCTACCTACCTCCTTCCAAAGCTCCTGTTAACTTTCCTGAGGGCCCCTCCCTTTCTCCCTCTATGAGCACCAAACAAAAGTATTTGTTCTGGAAGTCTGCCTTTTCCTGGTCCCCTTCCCTTTTTATTCTTACAATCCCTCACCTGATCTTCCTCTTTTCACTTACATACCTAAGAATGTGTTGTCCCCTTTCATTACCACCTGGGCTATTCTCTCTTCAGTTTGTGCCTTTGCACTCCTTACTGTTTTCCCTGCTTCCCTCTGTTTCCTCCGATACACCCCACTATCCTTCTCCCTCTGTGCCTCCTTATACCTTTTTAATGGTACCCTTTTAGCCATTACCTTTTCAGCCACCTTTTTTGAGAACCACAGCGGTCTCTTTTTCAAATCATCCCCTTTGCCAGTTTGGTCCTGAGGCATTCACCCATCTTTATAAAATCTGCCCTACTGAAGTCCAGGACCCTCTCCCTTGTGTGGTTTGATTCCCCAGCCATCCTTATATTAAACCACACTGTATAGTGATCACTGGTCCCCAGCTAGTCTCCCACTTTGACATCTGCAATACTGTTCTTGTTAGTGGGTACCAGATCCAGTAGTGCTCTGTTACAAGTGGGTTTGCTGACTAGTTGCCTGAGGAATGCCCCTAGTAGGGAGTCCAGGATGTCCCTGTTTGTAGCTTAAGTAAAATTGGAAGGCTCCAGTTTACATCCAGTAGACTGAAGTCTCCTACCATCAGCACCCCCCCCTCTGCCATATTGCCAGTGGCTTTCACCAGTACCATATCTAAATCCTTCCCCTGTGCTGGAGGTCTGTAGATCACACCAGTGCGAATAGCAGCTCTGTTCCCCTTGCCCAGGGTAATCTACAGTACTTCTGCCCCCTCTGTATTCCCTGTATCTCTGTTGCTTTTATGCTTTTCCTCACATAAATCACCACACCCCCTCATTTCCTTCCCACCCTGTCTTTCCTGAACAGAGTATAGCCTGGTATGGCCATTTCCCAGTCATGGTTTTCAATTATTGGCCACAATATCCCGGTCTGCCTCTACCAAGATGGCCTCTAGGTCTGGAATCCTATTTCCTAGACTTCTAGCACTAGCACACATGGCCATTCAGATTTTGTTACCACTCTTCCTGTTACCCCCTCTTTTTGCCCTCCCTCCTCCCTTCCCTCTCCTTGTTAATGCTCCTGTTCCCATCCTCTTCATTTCTACCACCCTGCTTCCTTTATTAATTTGTACCCTGGGGATTCCTGTCCTCTCGGGTTCTTCCCACACTCTACTTCAGCTTCGGGGGGGGAGGGCAATTTCTGACTCCCTGATTCCTTCCACCACCCCCTTGGCTAATTTATATGTTCAGCAAAGTAACACATAAACCATCCACCAAGGACTATGGTTCACCTCCTGGATGGATGCAGGCTGTGACCCTGGATAGGCTCTTCTCCCTTCAAGTGGATCTCCAGTCCCCAGTGTAACCAAACCCCTCCTCTCTACACCATTCCTTCAACCATGCGTTGAAGCTTCTGGTGCGGAGATCCCTCTCCTCCCCCATCATAGAAAGGGGGAGGAGAAAGCCACTGAGTGCACTACCTGTCTAAGATCCCTGCCCAACTCCCTAACCCCCCCCACACTATCCCAGTCAGATTCCTAGCCAGATCATTAGTCCCTAGGTGGACAATGACATCTGGCTCTCCTTTCAATCCTGCTGCCCTAGAAGTCCTCCAGGATCCTCTTCCCCATCCCTCTGGGCTATGGTGCCATGTAGGCACCTAACCTCCCTCTCCACCCCCCTCCTATTCCCAAATCTAGCTCCTCATAATCAGGTTCGCACCAGGCATTGCTTCCTCCTCCTCTTCTGGTGTCCCCTATCACCTTCCTTGGGGTCTCCTCTGTGGAGGTCCACCACATCCCTGGTCACTATCATGGGTGCCTCCTCCTAACAGTCCCGCCCCACCCCAGTAGAGCAGTGTAGGGATTACATAGTGGCACCGACTGAGGAATGTGCCTCTGGCCCCCACCTTCATCCTTCCAGAGCCCACCTTAGTCCAGCCATTCCTCCTCCCCCCCTGGCATCCTCTGAGCTAACGGTGGCAGACTTGTTGGTCTCTGGGTGGAGAAAGAGATCTCCCAAGTTCTAGGCAACCTGGCCTGTAGTCTAGTGACCTCCACTCTCAACTCAGGTGCAGCCCAGTGTCATTACTACACACTCCTTATACAGTATACTTCATGGGTTATCACAGCAACCTAGTGTAATGGCAACAACACCATACTCATGTGCAGGTTGGAAAAATGCATACATAGAAGTTTTTACTTATGTATGCAACATCTTTCTTTATGTAGTTAACATTTATTTTTAGACAGGATAAAAACTTTAGGTCCAAAAGGTCCTATTTGCAAAGTTGTCCTTTATTATCAAGTCATAGAGCCACCAATGCCTTGAAGCTTATGTTTCTCATTAGCTCTGTATTTCTTATACCCATTATTCATTACTGAGATCATATGCATGAAAACAGGATAGCTGTTCCTTGAGGGTTCATCCTCTCCTACTGCTTCTTCCTAACCTGAGGTCATAATACTTTGCTTATGATATCACAGTTATTCCCATGGCAACAGACTGTGATGTCACAGCAGAGCATTGGTGGACAATGAGCTGTAGGACAGGTCAACTCTAAGGAATAAAGATCCTGTTTTTGAGAGCTTCTGCAGTAATAAATAATGGAGAGGAGAAATCTATAGAAGATATATAAAAATACAAGCTGAACTGTGTCCAACTGTTATGTCTTCCAAAGTTTTCCCAAAGGTGTCAGCTGCTCTTAAAAGCTTATGGTCTTCTCTTTTCAGACTTTAACTCACTTTAACACCTCAGGGCATCGCCATAATGTTAAGGATTTGTTTTTATATCCTTCTAAGCAGGCCTGCTCTGTATAGTTTCCATTTCCTTTAGAAACTGTGTTGCTGTTTTTTTTACTCCATTATAGTTACAAATTACAAAATTATTTTGCTTTTGTGCATAGCTCCCAGATTGAAAGTTTTTTTCCAAATGGTTATGGACCAATTTTCCATGCTTAATATCAATCAAATCTTTATTTATCCAGGCGATCACCATTGAGCAGGCTCATTTACAAGGTGGACCTGCTGTTGGCAGGGAAAATTGTACAGCTACATACAAATATACATAATACAAAAGGAACAACATGTTTACAATACTGATAGGAGCGGAGTATTTACATTCCAAGTCACATATACAAGAAAGATATACATAACACAACCTAATATAATATATATATATATATATATATATATATATATATATACAGTTCCTACAGGAGCAGGATGTGTATGGATGTCATATACAATATATATGTATATACATATAATATTATGATTGATGGACTGAGTACCACGACTGAATGCTCCTCAAAGACTACATTTGTTGCCATAGCAAGCAATAAACTCCATTTCTGCACTTGTTCGGGGGGGGGGGGGTGCAGAACTAAACCACATCAGCAAAAGGGGAATTCCTAAATTCCTGGCATGTTGGGCCTTCTATTTTAAACTTTAAACTTTATTTGTACGTAACATTCCTCTTAATAGGTATGTAAATATTTAGTTGTACGACAGCTTCTGTTTACTTTGTATTCACTATGAGTGGGACACACTGTAAATAAACACCAGTTCATTAGGATTTCCTTTTCAGTGATCAAATAAAGTTTTACTGAAGGGAAAAGGGTGTGGGGGGAAGGGTCTATTCTGGAGAGGGCTGGATTGAGCTGGTGTTCTGAGGCCTTTAGCAGTAATGATATAATTGTCGTCCTGTACCCCTGCAGATTGGATCAGGATTGGGGATTCCAGCAGAGGCTGGATGGTCACCCACTGGGTCAGCTGGTGTGTGTATGTGTTTGTTAAGCAAGCTGAAGGAAGTAGGAGGTTCAGGGTAATCAAAGCTGAAATAAAAGTAATAAAATACACAGAGTTGTTCTGAGACACTGAAATAACAGGAAACCCACAAAAGTTATGTGTAGAACAAAAGATAGCCATCTGTGAACTACAAGTACAGTATATAATTCAGTCAATGAGTTCTGGTGACACTGGAAACCATGACGTCCTGTAAATCCTGTAACCTCATTAATTGAAGCACATTGCATAACCATTAATTATTTGTTGACAACTGCGTACTTCATAACTGCATTTTTTTTTTTTTACAAATAGCCTGTTTTAAGAGAGGGTAGTGCACTTTAGGGTGTGTAGCATATGGAAATAATAGAAACATAAATTTGTCAGCAGATAAGGACTGCTTGGTACACCCAGTCTATCCATTTTGCCCTACCTGCAGTATCATCGTACACTCTACTTGATTTTCAGCTCTTTCTCTCTCCTCACATTCCTTTCCACTAAGATTCCCTTATGGCTATTCCATGCATTCTTGAACCTCACTACTCTTTTTGCCCCACCACCTCAGCTAGTAGGCTGTTCAAGGAATCCACCACTCTTTCTGTGAAGAAGTACTTCCTCACATCTCTCCTGAATCTGTCCCCTCCCCTTCAACTTAATAGCAGGTCCCCTTGTTCTTGTGTACCTTTTCTTCTCTGAAAAATACTTTCCTCTGTACCTTATTTACCCCGTGCCAGTGAGGTACCTAAAAGTCTCTATCGTATTCCACCCTCCTTTCTCTCTGCAAGGTGTACATATTGAGTTCCTTTAGTCTCTCCTTGCAGGACTTTTGATGCAGACCTCGCACCATTTTAGCTGCCCTCCTTTGGACCGCCTCCACCCTGTCTATCTGCTTCTGGAGATGTGGCCTCCAAAACTGTGCGCAGTATTCTAGGTGAGATCTTAGCAGTGATCTATATAGAGGCATCACCACCCAACTCCTTCTGCTGATTATACCTCTCTCTGTGCACCCCAGCATCCTACTAGCCCTTCTAACTGCCTTGTCACACTGCCTGGCCACCTTTAGGTCATCAGAGATTATTATCTCCAGGTCTCCCTCCTGTTTGGTGGTTGTCAATAACACCCCCCCCCCCATTTTGTACTTTTCCTCTTGATTTCTGTGCCTCAAGTGCATTATTTTGCACTTTTTCACATTGAAACCCAGCTGCCATACCCTTGACCACTCCTCTAGTTTTTGAGGATCTTTGTTCATCTTTTCCACCCCCCTTGGGTGTTCATCCTATTGCAGATTTTGGTGTGTCATCCACAAATAGGCAGATCTTCCACTCCAGCTCTTCTGCAATGTCCTCTATAAAGGCATTAAAGGGGACCGGTCCCAGCACTGATCCCTGAGGCACCTCACTGATCACCCTCTCCTCCTCCTCAGAGTGAACTCTGTTTACCACCACCCTCTGTCACCTATCCCCTAACCAATTTCTTACCCAGTGTACCACCTTTCGACCCACTCCTAAACTACCCACCTTGCTTAATAGTCTCCTATGTGAAACAGTGTCGAATGCCTTACTGAGATCTAGGTAGGCCTCATCCACTGCTCTACCCTGGTCTAGTTCCTTGCTCACCCAGTCAAAGAAATCTATCAGATTTGTCTGACATGAACTCCTACCAATAAATCCATGCTGTCTTAGGTCTTGTAACCCATTGGATTCAAGATATTCCACTATCCTCTCCTTCAGCAGTAATTCCATTAACTTTCCCACCACCGATATCAGGCTGACTTGTCTGTAATTGCCAGCCTCCTCCCTGCTACCACTGTTGTGAAGTAGGATATCTCCAGTTCTCCAGAACCACTCCTGTTTCCAGTGAGCTGTTAAATAGGACTGTCAGAGGTGCAGCTAGTACTTCCCCTCAGCTCCCTCAATACCCTAAGATGTACCCCATCTGGTCCCATTGCTTTGTCCACTTTAAAATTAACAAGTCCCTTCAGGACTCTCTCCTCTGAAAAAGGACTAGTGTCCATTTCCCTCCCTTCAGAGCTCCTCTTACTTTTTTGTGTCCCCTCCCCTTCTTCTTCTTCCACTGTGAACACTGAACTAAAGTATTTATTTATTTATTGAAATGTGTTGACCGGGTGAGCCCACTGAGACAACAGAGTCCCTTTTTCAGCGGCGACCCGGAATTAATTACAGATGAAAGGCACATTGGCATACAAGAGACAAAGGTAGGGCAATTAATCACATTGGTTGATACATAAGGAGCATACAGTAGACAAAAGAAAACAGGTAACAGTAGAGGAGGCCTGGTATACAGGGAATGTGTACAGGTGGCCTGCCACTAGTCAAAGTAAAGGTAAATAGAAACAGGACAATACAGGTCTTTCTTCAGGTTGTCTGCCTTTTCCTGGTTCCCCTCTGCACTGTACCCCACCCATCTCTTTTTAACTTTACAATCCCTTCCCTGGTCTTCCTCTTTTCCCTTACATACTTAAAAAAATGTCCCCTTTTGTTACTGCTTGGGCTATTCTCTCTTTAGTTTATGCCTTTGTGCTCCATACTGTTTTCTCTGCATCTCCTGATACACCTTCCTATCCTTCTCCCCCAATGTCCTTTTACCTTCTGAATGCCACCCTTTTAGCCTTTACCTTTTCAGCCACCTCTTTTGAGAACCATAGTGGTCTCTTTTTCCTCTTGCTTTTGCTCACTTGCTTGACACAGAGGTTTGTTGCCTTCACTATACCCCTTTTAGGTTTACCCACTGTTCCTCCACCCCCACCCAGGTCATCCCTTAGGCATTCACTCATCTTTATCAAATCTGCCCTCCTGAAGTCTAGGATCTTTGCCCTTGTGTGGTTTGATTCCACAGTCATCCTTATAGTGAACCACACTGTACGGTGCTCAGTGCTCACTGGTCCCCAGGTGGCCTCCCACCTTGACGTCTGCAACACTGTCTCTGTTAGTGAGTACCAGGTCCAATATTACTCCATCATGAGAGAGTTCACTGACTAGTTGCCTGATGAATGCCCCTGCAGGGAGTGCAGGATGTCCCTGCTTCTAGTTGAAGCTGCAGCTGGGAGGCTTCAATCAACATCTGGCAGACTGAAGTCCCAAACCAGCAGCACCTCCCCTTTTCTGCCATCTTTTATTTATTTATTTATTTGTTACAGTATCAGAATTACAACCCTTTGAGTCAGAGACTCATTTACAAAGGCTCATCGTCATAACACAAGGTTGGACAGGGTAGGAGAAACATACAGTGAGTGGCGAACAGACCAAACAGACAATAGTGCCAGTGAAGGCATGGCAGACTATATACAATTTACAGTTTGTACAAATTGAATACAGGTGGAGAGGTCAATATCAGTAGGAGAGAGGCCCCTTCTTGCCAGATACAGGCCTATACATGATGGTAGCTAGGCAAGAAGGAGTGACTCATTGGGCATATAAACTTAGAGGACAGTGGTAGTATATGGCGGGGGGGTAGTGCTGAGCACAACACTGCAGATTTAGGCTTGTACATGATTGTAGCTCAGCAATCGAGAGATATGTACACTGGAAGAGTAAATGAGCAGAGTGGGTGGTGAGGGATTAGTGGGTTGGATGCAGACATGTGGTGGAGTGGTTATTTACCATTGCAGTGATGTGAGCTTAAATGGTGGCTGCATAGGGATGATTTGAAAGGACCACTTCTGAGCTCAGAGGAGGTATCAGGAGGGAGGGTGTTGAACCAGGAGGGTGCCCTGTATGAAAAAGATCTCTGTGCGAGGGACGTCCTAACCCTGCGGACTACTAGCAGGGTCTTAGTGGAGCTACGGGTGTGGACAGGAGGGGTGGCCATGCTGATTAGTGCAGACAGACTGAGGGGGGGTTAGCCCAACACGGATTATTTGGGTGAGTGGGCAGGTCTGGTAGAGGTGCCGTTCTTCAAGGGAGAGGATGTTGGACCAGGCATAAAGTGTACATGTGTGTGTTTTCCTATCAGCCCCAGTAAGTAGCCGACAGGTCTTGTTGATTGAGAGTTTGATTTTACCCAGTGCAGTGTTGTCCACAGCGCCGAAAATTAGGAGTCCGTAGTCCACTAGGGACAGGACTGAAGAGTCAATGGTGAGTCTTAGTGCTTCTGGGGGGAGACAGGCTCTGTGCCAACAAAGCAAGCCTATGCGGGAATTTAAGGCAGAGCAGAGAGTCTGGATGTGTTCATGGAAATCAAGAGAGGAGTCGAGGATGATACCTAGGTATTTGTATGATGTAACCTGCTCAATTTGATGGTGAGATAGGGATTGAAAGGACAGGGCAGAGCCCTTGAGTTTGTTCTGACTGTGGGTGAAGAGCAGGGATTTTGTTTTTTTTAGGTTGATCACAAGTCTGTGGTCAAGAAACCATTGCTCGGTCTGAGCAAAAACGGATTGTATCACCAGCTGGAGTTGGATGGGGTCAGGGTGGGATGAGAAGAGGACTGCATCATCTGCTTAAAGCAAAATGTTTCCTGATGTGGCACTGGGTAGCGTGCAATGCAGTGGTGTAACCATGCATACTTATTGTACGCGTACAGAATAAACTGCCGTTAACAAAAAAAAAAAAAAAATTGGCGGTTTAAAAATAAAATTCCCGCCATTAAGACCCAAGGTCTGAAATCAGCTGGGGGAGCATCGCCTTTCAGTGAAGCTCCATCACATGCAAGTGCTTTTTGCCCTGAAACACCTCCCAGTATAGCCTGTCCGCCAATCAGGTACTGTTATTTTCCCGCTGCAGGCACCTTCACGGGGATATCACCACAGAAAAAGTTGGAGACGCCGCCATTCTGGTTGCACATCCGTCAGTGCTGTGTAATGTAACTCCCGAGCTGACTGACCAATCCCAGGGACAGACCGCAACTGCACCCGTCCCGATCGACCACTTCATCGACTACTCGTACTCGAGTACTATTTCTGCCTGTAAGTACTTTTGTGTTTGTGTGTAAAGTCAGTGTTGTGAACTTGTGTCTAATTCTTCTTGCTGAGGCTAGGGATCAGTGGCTGTTAACTTTCAGGCTCCGACCGACATGTTCTGGTGTAAGTTTTTTTAAAAATTTTCTTCATCTCAAGCAGCAATCATCACCTGCCACCACACACAGTCAACCCCCCCAAGCAAGTGTCAAGCGAGCCTCTCGGCAGCTCCGCACTCACCGTCACACACACCAGTCACAACATCAGAATGTGTGTGATTTCCTCGGAGGTGTTGGCTACTAAGGAATGGGAATTGGGGCAGACTGGCAGTGCTTGTGCATAACCACACTTACCGCAGGGATGTATCGATCATTGTCGACGGGCAGGAGCAGTGCTGCACTAGCAGACTCTGAGAGAGTGAAGAGGCCATCACTCATCACTGGTGGAGTGAAGGTATGGTGGTGGTCAGTTCAGTTGGTCCATCCTTCCTCTGTGCCGTGCGGTGTGACTGAAGTCCGTGGTGTTAGGAGAGGATGGAGGGCAGTACACTGTGCCCATCATCCCTCACAGCTGGGACCCAGAAAGGAAGACCAATTTATGTGGAGGCATGTCTTCACGGCGGAGCTTGTGCAGCATTAGGCAGGTTTAAATTACGGCATTTGCACTTAAGTTCAAGCAAGTCAACTTGAAACCGAGCTAGCCTAGTTTTCCTATTTATAGAACAAAAACGCCTACCGAACAGCACTCCCAACAATTCAGGACTCCAGGTCACAATCCTGACCAGTGGTGGCGACGGGTCCGTGGTGTAAGGGTGAGTCGGCAAGAAGTGACCATGGACTGCAGAATCAAGTAAGTAAAGCGCTAGTACCAAACTCCATGCATTGTACATTACTGTATGTAAGTAAGTATAGGAAGTGATTAGTTGTTCTGAGAAGACAATACAGGTAATATGTCAAAGATGCTAGTAGGATGACCCACAGAACTGAGCTAAAACACTGTCATCTTGCTCCCCGGCCAGCCCACATCTCCCAATAAATATTTATTCTTAACAGATAACATTTTCATGTAATCAGTTTCTCTTGTTTTATTTCTGTAACTGATTTTCATTAGTAGTCCACTTTTTGTACCATATAATAGGAATAGTAATGTTTTAGGTTCTCACTAAACCCTTCATCAGATGGTATCCCATGATAAGAGTGAAGGCATATGAATGAGGTAATTATAGTGAGGTCAAAGCAGCGACTGTGGTTTTGGCGACTTGGGTATTAGAGTGCCTGGTGTATTTAGCAAAGTTCTGAGGTGATATATAGTAAGCTGGCTAAAACTGTACTTGACTATTTCATGGCAGAAATTTGAGGTGCTCTGTAGTATAGTGTTTAGAGATACTAGCTGTGTGGCTGCTGTACATCTGCAGCAGACCTGTGTTGGATGCCTGCTGTAGTGTTTTTATGTTTTTTTTTTTAAGTTGTCTACTTCTATTTTTCCCATGTTGTGCCATGGTTTGTGCCACCCCAGTTCTGTACCCCCTTCCTGACTTTGTCCCCCTCCCTAAGTTATATCCCCTGAATTAGAAATATATACCCCTTTCTCCCCTTCCCTCAAATGCATCCCCCCTGAACTTTGTTATATTAATTTTAAGGGTTTGGGGGAGCAAAGCGACCAACAGAAGGAGTCGGGGGGGGGGCATAGTCCCCATTTTATATTCTCAGATAATATATAGAACCCATTAGACCGGAGTGGCTCTGTTATTTTTAATCTGTATATACCAAAAATAAGGAAATAAAAAACTTTATTTTAATAGTATGCTTATTTTTGTTTCAAAATATTTTCATATTGAAACTATTTTAAATGTCATTAAATGAAATGACTGGTTAAGCTGTGTAGCTGGAACTGACCTGTTGATTTCATTTGTTTCCACTTCATATACTTTATACTGTCATGTCTGACTCTACATTCAGTCTCATTCTGAAAAATAATACAATCAGTTCATTTGATATAAGATGACTTGTCAGTGTCAGTGGCTCAGCAGGTAGCACAGTCGCCTCTGAGGCCGGGAGATCAGAGGGCTGTGGGTTCAGTTCCCACATCTGGCACTTGGGTTAATATCCCAGTACTGACACTGTAGAGCAGCATGAGAGGGTGGCTGCACTTCTGAGGTGCCGTCTTTCGGATGAGACGTTAAACCGAGGTCCTGTCTGCCGGGATTGGCGATTGACGGTCCTTCAGTGGTGGTGGTGGAAAGCAGACAGACTGATGCCCGGGGGCTGGTGGATGTTAAAGATCCCATAGCACTTATCGAAAAGAGTAGGGGAATTTCCCCGGCGTCTTTGCCAAATTTCCCTCATTCACTAAAAATACCACCAACAGCTTAATCTGGTTCAAGGTCAGTTGGCATTCATCTGTATCCCCCTCCCCCGGGTCGTGCCTCAAAATAGGCAGGATTTGTCTAGTGCACTTACCCGGGTCAACAAAAACTAAATAAAATAAATAAATAAAACATCCATATTTGCAACATACTCATTAGAACTACTTGTATTTCTTTCCATTTACAGCATTTCTTATATGGATTAAGCATTTTGCTCATTTCCTATCAAACAGGTTAATGTGGGTCAAGAAAGCAATAGTTTTACCTTTCTCATGTTGCACACTGCCTTTTAATTAATATTTTCTTCTCATTACTCAACAGAAATGAAAATACAGATATACAAAAATCAATGGTTTTATGAAAAATTTAAAATCCTTGTGCATTCCCCTCATGATACGCTCTATAGTTGCTATCACTGTAAATCAGGATACTCTCTTTAATTTATATCTCATCAAATGGTTCATTGTTACATTTTATTGCCTATGATGAAAAACTGACTCTTCCTTCCAACCAAGACCTGAGTAGAAAAAGATGTGCATATGTGCTGGTAATTGCACTTACCAGATGGTCAAAGGCAATGTACTGTGTCATATGCCCCGTAATCAACCATGGGCATGTGGTAAGTAAAGTACAGTGTACCCACACACCCTGTGGTGTGTGATTGCTCGCTGTACTTTTTGTCAGTCTCTTTTTAAAGATGCACCCTGCGGCCTGCTCTGGCCTGAGGCAATCACCCTGCCCCATCAACCTGCTAATCTGCCTGCTTTTGCTGTCCTTATGGCTTTCCCTCAGGGCTCCAGTTCGCAGGGACACTATATCCAGTAGCTGTGGTAGACAGCATTTTGACGTTGGACCTGAGCATGCCAGCCTTCATACAAACAGCAACTTGTTTCTGTTTTTTCTCCCTGTAAGCTCCTCTTCCCTCCCCCCCCAGGTGTGGGCACAGACTTCTGGGACCACCCTCACACACTTACATTATGTGACCCTGTGGCAGAAGAAAGGTCTCTGGCCCAGCAACAAGCTTTGCTTCCATGTCTGAGCCCACTGCCAGCCCACCCCTGCAGAAGCCCCCTATCGCATGGTGGCTATCTCATAGTAGCCTGCCTCCTAATGCGAGGCACCCAGGTCCATTTCAGAAGCTGAGGTGCACAGGTGCCTGCATGGCAACGTGACACTGACACCCTACAGTTGGGTTTTTTGGGATGGGGCATTCAGTGTTATCACTTATCTAACACATCACACCTCTGGCTGGTTAGGTGGAAGTATTTATTTACTATCTGTTTCCCTTCTATTTTTTCATAGATAACTATTGGTGTTGGAATTTTCTAAAGCTGACGGCTTTGAGCCACCCTCCCCTACAACCAGGAAAGTCTGCCATCCAGTCACCCCCACACTTGACGAACAGTAAGGTAACAGTGTTATTTGTAGTTGACGGGATGATTCCATGTTCATGAAGTACAAATTAGTGGTGGGATTGGTAAGTCAGTTTAATGGTAATGTAGAATTTGTGGGATGAAATAATACTGTTATGCATGGAATTTCATGGATGTAATATGGAGGATAATGTACGGTCTTTACTTAATAACCTTGCTGTAAACACTTCAAGAGGTTGCCATGACATTGTAAGCCGAGACTCGAAGTTTCAGATGTCATGAGAACCTCTTGGAAAGTATTTAAAGCATCTGTTTTAACTAAAAAGACCATACATTATATTTTACACTGTATAGGCTACCAAGATTGTGTAATCATGGATTGAATTACTTTACTGACTTACTTTGCAATACTTGATTGTTGTGAGCATTCTGTTTTGTTATACCAATTTGGGCAGCCCCGGCCATCAGCTTGCCTGCTTTCTACCACCACTGATGGTCCTTCAGTGGTGGTGGAAAGCAGACAGGCTGATGCCCGGGGCTGCCCAATGTGTTCAGCCTCAAGCTGCAACATGACACTACAAGGTTTCAGTCTCAACATTTATTCACGCTGTCTCTGCAAGAACGTTGCTTTCCCTGGCATCAGCTTGCCTCGCTTTCCACCACTGATGGTCCTTCAGTGGTGGTGGAAAGCAGACAGGCTGATGCCCGGGGCTGCCCAATGTGTTCAGCCTCAAGCTGCAACATGACACTACAAGGTTTCAGTCTCACCATTTATTCGCGCTGTCTCTGCGTGTCCGTCAAGCCCCGGCCATCAGCTTGCCTGCTTTCTACCACCACTAGCGGTCCTTCAGTGGTGGTGGAAAGCTGGTTGGGGATGATGCCAGACTGCCAATGAAGTTCAGCCTCAAGCTGCAACATGACACTACAAGGTTTCAGTCTCACCCATTTATTCGCGCTGTCTCTGCGTGTCCGTCAAGCCCCGGCCATCAGCTTGCCTGCTTTCTACCACCACTGACGGTCCTTCAGTGGCGGTGGAAAGCAGACAGGCCGATGGCCAGGGCTGCCCAGTGTGTTTAGCCTCAAGCTGCAACATGACACTACAAGGTTTCAGTCTCACCATTTATTTGCGCTGTCTCTACGTGTCTGTCAAGCGCCGGCCATCAGCTTGCCTGCTTTCTTCCACCACTGACGGTCCTTCAGTGGTGGTGGAAAGCAGACAAGCTGATGCCTGGGGCTGCTGAATGTGTTCAGCCTCAAGCTGCAACATGGCACTACAAGGTTTCAGTCTCACCATTTATTTGCGCTATCTTTGCGTGTCCGTCAAGCCCCGGCCATCAGCTTGCCTGCTTTCTACCACCACTGACGGTTCTTCAGTGGTGGTGGAAAGCAGACAGGCTGATGCCTGGGGCTGCCCAATGTGTTCAGCCTCAAGCTGCAACATGACACTACAAGGTTTCAGTCTCACCATTTATTCGTGCTGTCTCTGCGTGTCCGTCAAGTCCCGGCCATCAGCTTGCCTACTTTGTACCACCACTGACGGTCCTTAGGTGGTGGTGGAAAGCAGACAGGCCTGATGCCCAGGGCTGCCCAATGTGTTCAGCCTCAAGCTGCAACATGACACTACAAGGTTTCAGTCTCACCATTTATTTGCGCTGTCTCTGTGTGTCCGTCAAGCCCCAGCCATCAGCTTGCCTGCTTTCTACCACCACTGACAGCCCTTCAGTGGTGGTAGAAAGCAGACAGGCTGATGCCTGGGGCTGCCCAATGTGTTCAGCCTCAAGCTGCAACATGACACTACAAGGTTTCAGTCTCACCATTTATTTGCGCTGTCTCTGCGTGTCCGTCAAGCTCCGGCCATCAGCTTGCCTGCTTTCTACCACCACTGACGGTCCTTCAGTGGTGGTGGAAAGCAGACAGACTGATGCCTGGGGCTGCCCAATGTGTTCAGCCTCAAGCTGCAACATGACAATACAAGGTTTCAGTCTCACCATTTAGTTGCCTTTTTCTTACCGTGTGCGTCAGTAATGATGGCGGCACAATGCATCATGGTCCATAAGGGAGGTACTCGGGTACTGGTAGTCTTTGGTTCTGGTCTGCTGCAGTAGTGATGTCGCTACTGCAGCCGAACAAGTTGTAATGTCGCCATAGTTTTCTTCTTTCCAGTTAAGGTAGCAGTTTTTTTCTTTTCTAAACAGGGATTTTCAGAAACGTCTGTCCACACTGTCTGTAGCATTTAAAAAAGAAAGTTAAAATGTCTATTCTCAGTTGTCTTCATTTGCTGGTTTTGTATAATTTTCTGTGGGGTGACTGCCCGTGGGTCTATGGCTGTTCATATAGAGTCTTTTATAGTGCACGGCCCATGCAGCACTATAAAAGACTGTATATGAGCAGTCATGGACAAACAATGATATCTTGTATCTCGAGGTTTCCTTGGTAACAGCTCCTCTAAAGCTCCGGTCTCAGTCATGTTACCAAGGAAACCTTGGTACAAGAATATCCTTGTGTATGACTACTCACGCAGTCCTGTAATGCATATGGCACCTAAAAAAATTATAAATAAATAAAATACTGCTCTCCGCCCCTCCCAAAAGTGAGTACATCATAACATGTAACAATATACATTTTTCCAGCAGCATGGCTTTGGCAACTTAATTTGATTTCAAAAGGAACGGGGATCTTTTGGTATTCACCTCCGGGCCCTGTGAAGTCAAGTCACCCAGTTGTGAAGTCGCCCAGCTACCATCGTTGAGGTAGACCACCCTTCAGCTGGGTCCCTACTTCCTAATCACAGCTGCATCTGCCTTAAATGTCATTCCTTTATAAAGGCAGCAGCAGCCAAAATAGCCTTAACATGTCCACAGTTATCTGTGCAGATAAATTGTGTGGAGGTAGGCAAATGAGAGCCATAAATTTCCTTCACAAAACTGTATCAAACGTTAGCTTAGCTGCTCGCCCATGCTCATTAGCAAGCAAAGAAATGATGAACCTTCAATTTTACTCCTCCTAAGTACAGGTTATTAGTTTTTGTAATGTAATGATATGGTTTAAGATATTAGTATAACAATTGCACTCTACAGAATGTTGCCAGTAATCTTATATAGACTAATGCAGTATGAATTCAAATCAGAACAGAGCAATACTACTTGGAGCAGTGTCACAGAGGCAGTGAAACTAAGTGAATAGAGATGGAGCGTGATAAACAAGTGCAGGAAGTCTCCAGTAGACAGACAGGTAATGCATCATGTAAGGTAATATGGACAATTGAAAGGGTTGTAGAAAAAGTATTCAAATTTTACTCTGTAGCTTGGTGTTACCATTTTATTAATCGTGGCCCATTATGCGATGTAACATACCATGGGTAAAGTAGTAGTAGTAGTAAAAAATAAAATTTAAAACCATTTTTAAATAAAATGGATCTTGTGCTGCATAGTGCAAGTGCACGTATTGAGCACAGCATTACAGCTCCTCTTCATTTTGTATTAGAATAATTATATTGTCCCATCCTATGCCAGTTTCAATTAAGTTACAACTTGCAGTTCCATGTGATCAGCACTATGTAGTATTCCATATCCAGTAATGTAGGTATTGCCATCCTATTTTATAATGTTATACAATAACTAAGCAAAAAGATTGCATATTTAGTGGACAGTTTTAAGTTACATAGTCCAAAAGATATTTAAATATGTATTATATCTAGGTAGAGGGAAGCGTACAGGAGCAACTTTAGAGAAGTTTGGCTTCAAGATAAAAGAGAAGGCAGGCAAAACGAGCACAGATGCTACTTCCACTAGTGAGATTCAGCAGGAAAATGTTCATCCTCAAGATCATGCACTTCCAGTATTGCATACCATGTCCACTCGTAATGCTCCAACAGCCGCAGATAACTTAGTACTTTCTTCTAACTCTGATAATGCAATGGTTACAGAACCAGAACCACTTCAGCTTGTAGTTGTAACACCACCTCCACCCGTTTCTCCAGTGCCAGATGTCTTGCGTGAATCTGTTCCTGCTATTGATGCAGAAGGCTGTGACATTGGTCGGCTTGATCGAGGCTTGCTTAGTGACAGTGACAAACTTGATGTGTTAACACAGCACTGGATGCCACCCAAAAACTACATTTTCCCTCTTCGCCACGGCATTGGTGAAAAGACTAGAAACCGAAGAATGACTTTCAGTCTTCTGAAGGAATCCTTTATTTGTTACTCCAGATATCAGGATGGTCTGTACTGTGCACCATGTTTCTTTTTTTTGTCATACTAAAGACACTACACTTGTTCAGAAGCCATTAACAGACTGGTCTAATGCAGCAAAAGTAATAGATCAACATAAAAAAAACAAAGAACAGCAGGACTCTCTATGTCAGACAGAAAGCTTCATTACAGTAGCACAACATGGAAAACCTAACATATGCCAACAACTGTCCAGAGCTTACCATGAACCGCTAACTCGAAATGGACACATATTGTCTCAGATAATAAAAACAATAATACTATGCAGTCGTCAGAACATTCCTCTATGTGATCATGTCCCAGAAAAAAAGTAATTTCATGGCAATCTTGCATCACGTTGCTGAAAGTGGAAATGATCCTATTTTACTCCGGCATCTACTTGACCCACAGCGTAAAAATGCCACATACCTATCGCCAGCAATTCAGAACAAGTTAATGCATCTTATCGGACTGCAAATTCAAAGGAAAATAATTGCAGCTGCACAGAAGAGTGGGCCCTGGGCATTCATGGCAGATGAGACTACTGACTGCAGTAAGAAAGAGCAAGCCACATTCTGTATTCGCTTAATTGAACGAACTGACAATGGAGTTACTATCCATGAGGACTTCATTGAATTTATAGAAGTGCATTCCACTACTGGTAAGGACCTTACCAAAATATTTTTAGCAAGGATTACTGCAATTACTGCATGGCCTCTAGATATTAATAAACTACAAGCTCAAGGCTATGATTCTGGGAGCAGTATATCTGGGCAGTATCGTGGAACACAACAAATGATTAGAGAAGTGGCTCCTTCAGCAGTTTACTGCATATGCAAGGGTCATGGATTAAATCTCGTAATTGTTCATGCTTGCACAATCCCTCTGGTTAAAAATATGTTGGGAACAACAAACAAAGCTATTGTAACAACTAGCAGTAGTGCAAAACAACACAATATTTATCTTGAAGAATTCAGAGAATTCGGTGATCTACTAGACACGGAAGATGGTGAACAGAATCAAGATGATGGTATAGCGATTCCAAGAGCAGGTGACACTAGATGAATCAGTCATGCAAATTAATTGAGGAAATTCAGGGATAGATTCATAACAGTTATATCAACATTAGAGAAGATCTCTGAATCTGATGGGAATGCAGACAGAATTCTGTATTCATTAACGAAATTTGAGTATATTATTACCCTTGTAGTTGTAGGTGATATTCTTCAGTATTTGGTTCCACTTCATCTGTTTGTTCAGAAACCTTCCTGTGATCTACTTCAAATGGCAGAAGAAGCAGAAACCCTCATTCGTGTACTCTCAGATTGCAGAACAGACGATTATTACAAAAAATTGTTCACAGAATCAAGTAACCTTGGTGCTAAAGTCTTCATAGAACCTTCCTTGCCCCGTGTGTGTGGACGACAGATCCATCGCAGCATGCACCATCAAGCAGTCCTCTGAAACATTACAGACGTAACCTGTTTTACCCATTTATCGATCACGTAATACAAGAACTCAAGGAACGACTTCTTGATGGCAAAGAAAGATACAGTGCACAGATGCTAATACCAAGCAAACTTCAGCACAATGAAATGAACATTCATGACATTTTAAAGGGATTCGAACAAAACGTCTCATCAACTGATGAGATAAATAAATTTACTAGATGGAAGGCTAAGTGGTCTGATCCAAAACATTTCAATAACTTGCCATCGACACTAATTGACACCCTAGATCATATTGGCCCAGAACTGTACCCAAACATCAGTCAAGTACTGACTACCCTGGCAGTTATGCCTGTGAGTGTTGCTACACCAGAACGAAGTTTTAGTTGTCTCAAACGGGTTAAAAACTACTTGCGCTCAACTATGAAACAGAACAGGCTCACAAGTTATGCACTCATGAACTTGCAGCCTGACATTTCTGTTGATGTTGATGAAGTAATCAGAGACTTTCATCTTCATGGGGGAAGACGAATGTCTGTCTTGCTTGATCCATCATGTAGTGGCAGTAGCAACACGTCAGAATGTAGCCTGGGTGGAATTGCATTATGCTGAACCATTATTTTTCACAATTTGCTATGTTTTTCAGACAAATTTACCAAAAGGTAGTTTATAGAGCAGCATGATTACATTGATGCTAGTTATACAAAAAGCTTTACTTTGGACCTGTAATAGCAAATATCATGCCCCATCATTGCGTTTGCAGTGACTTAACACCACTACAGTGTGTAGCACTAATTCTCTGCATTGAAGTCTGACTGTGCACTTCCAATGCAATCCACTCATGATGACACGATGTGCATAATTTTTCTTCAATACATGAGGCCCAATATTCTGGGTAAATAGCATCATAAACATTTGGCATATAATCGGGTTAACCAATTGAACCGACTTTGGCTGAAATTGTGTAATCCATTGATTCTTGCCTACTATCTCCTTGATCACAACAACTAAAAAAAAAAAAACTGCATTACTTAACCAGGCACAGTGTGAGGACCTCAAAAATGTGAAGTTGTATTAAATTGCACAACTACTTCTAAACCTTGCAGTTTCATTTTTCGACTACATGTTTGTAATGTTTGTTACATTCAGTGACCAACCTACTGTACCTACAAACAGTGAACCAGTATGCAAATGAGAACCTGTTTATATCCATACATATCATTGTACTGGACCTAAATGGACTACCTATTTTATTCAATCATAGTTTCTTTTGACATACACAATGGAATAACTTACAGATGAGAGATGTAGACATTGCTGAATTGGTCACGTAGTGAGATGCTATGAACGTTTCACAACATGCTACCTGCCGGTCTATTCAGTTCCTCACTACTACTATACAGTAACACACTCAGGTGTGTTACCACCTCATAAAGCTTTAGATTTCTGTTTCACATTTAACCATTTATTAATACTACAAGTAAGTTCACGGGAGACCATGACATCACGATTTCTGCTCGTGTTTCATGTTACATCATGGTCTTTATACTACAAGTAACTTCACATCGGAAGTGGTCATAAAACCAGTGTCCTGTCTCTTTTTGGGGGGGGGGTCAGGTACACCATTCAGATTTGTCTAATACTTCACAAACATTTGATCATTTCAGTATGGGAATCAGTAGTTAATAAAAAATATTATACTGCATGTGATCATTTGTGGTGACATGTTGTGAATGTAATTCATTGTGGTCACTAGTAACCATCACTAAAATGTAACGTCATTTCATTCTGAGCAGTCATCCTTACAAAAAAAGTTTACAATTTGATAGTACTGCTACTGCAAGTAACTTCAAAACTAAAGTTCTATCAGAACCAGTGTCCTCTGTTTTTTTTTTTTTTTTGGACAGCTACATCATTCAAATTGGTCAGATACTTAAACATGTCATTTAATTCTGGGCAGTAATCCATACTACTAGGTCTAATAACTATGTGGTCAAGTCATTTCATTCTGGGGCAGTCATTACTAAAAATATAACCTGCATGACTGGTCAATGTATTATGTGCAGGCAGTAATCCTTACTAAAAATATATGCTGGGTCTTTGTCAGACTCCTAAATAGACATAAACTGGATATACTGTTGACAATCTTTTTCATCCTGTCGCATACATTCCTCCAGTGCATCGTCTCCTGATATCTACATTTTCCTGTTTCACCACTGTGTAGTGGGTATTGGTCCAGTGACACACTAAGGCATCCATTGACCTCATCAGAGAGTAACATTGGTTATTCAGGATTCTGGAGCAGTGGAAACTTTTTATGTGAATAATTCCAGTAATTACCAATTTTCTGATACAACTGGATGGACTTGTTTCGCTACCACCATGCTGAGGGTTATCACTGTCTGGTCATCAGCATCAATGGCTGCAGAATACAACCTCCTGGCAAAAGTGGACTCCAACTGATCCCAGAGCTTCATCACTTCTTCTCATTACTTGATCACATTGACTTACTGTTATTAATCCTCACACCTCATGCATGAGGTGTACAGACATGGAACTGGACAGAAGTACATTTCGGTCTTTGCACTTTGAAAATACATTGCCACAAATGTGTGACATGTCATAAAGTAATAATGGCTACTGTCCTTGTATCAGATCACTTTTTCCATGACCCTCAAGCTGGTGATAGCACATAATAAAAGGGTAAGTAAACATTACATTTGTTTCACCATTTGCTCCATAGCAAATTCTTAATAGTAGGTATGCTGTAGTAATGCATGCATATACTGTTAGGGACTGGGATACTACACAGTGCTTTCCCATAGTATGATTCATTCCCAATGCTGAAACTGTACAATGGAGAATAAACATCACCATTTACACATAAATGCTATGTTCTCTGATTTTCTGTATACAGTACACTATCTGTGGAATTTGCAGTACAGTACTGCAAATTCCACAGATAGTGTGCTGTGTATAGAAAATCAGAGAATATAGCATGCTGTATATGTAAATGGTGTATATTCTCCATTGTACAGTTTATGCATATGTATAGTGACTAACAAGTATAGAAAATTATAAAAACTTTAAACATTTTGGAAAAACACAAGCACAACTAAGTGCTTTTCTGATTCTGAATATAAATGAAGGCAAGAGTGTAATGTATACAGAACAATAGCAAAGTTCAGTTTATAGCACATACAGTACACTGAAGCCCACCAGGAAGAGCAGTGTGGTAAGGTTTACTGCATGACACAAGGGAATCAAGAGATTAACTCACGCTGACATTGCATTGTATTCTGCAGTGCTGTGCCGAATCCTGCTGGGCTTCACTGTAAATATGCCTGCACTGCTGTATACTCCCACAACTGGCCCCCAAAATGCACCAGAAAGCATCAAAAATACCAACATTTTCTTGGGGCCTAGGTGGCATGTGCCCCCCACTGATGGGTGGACTCTAACTTGTGCGTACTCTTTTTAAAAGGCTGGCTACTCCACTGGTGTGCAAAGGTATAAGTTAAAGAGTAGTGGCCCCAGGATAGAGCCTTGGGGAACACCGGAGTGGACCTGACGAGGGCTAGAGAGGATATTGTTAATTTCTGTGCTCTGGGTTCTGGCAGCAAGGTAACTGGCAGCCCATTTTACAGGGACCGAGGTGAAACCAAGCTGGGTGAGGGTGTTAATGAGAAGGGGGTGGCTGACCGTGTCAAAGGCTTTTGACAAATCGATGAAGACTGCCCCGGCAGGATGTCCTTTGTCCATGGCAGAGTGAATGAAGGAGGTGAACTCAATGAGGGCAGTTGTGGTGCTGAAACCTTGACGAAAGCCATGCAGTTCCCTGCAGAGGAGGTTATACATAGTAAGGTATTCTGTTATCTGGTCAGCCACAATCATTTCTAGGGCTTTGGAGAGGGGAGAGAGGATGGAGATCATTCTGTAGTTGCCTAGGGTCATTTTGTCACCACTTTTGTGTATGGGGGTGATGATAGCTCTTTTCCATGCTTTGGGGAATTGACCCAGTCGAAGGGAGAGGTTGAGAAGGTCAATAAGGGGGTGAGAACAACGTCCAGGGTAGAGTGGAGAAGGTAGGGATCAAGTGAGTCAGCACTGTGTCTGGCACCCTTAAGGGTTTTGACCAGATAGGGTTTGGCAGTAGATGGGGAGATAGCTCGGAAATAGAAGGGTGGGTGTTGGAGAGTGGTGGTTGGGGGATCAAGGACTGGATCAAAAAAGTTGGTAGGTATGGTAGTGGAGAGATCTGAGAAGGCATCATTTAGACCATTAGCAATACCGTGCAGGTCAGTGGTGATAGTGCCATCGATAATGAGTTGGGAGGGGGGGGGGACTGGGTTTTGCCGTTAAGTTCCTTTATGTTGTCCCAGAACTTGCGTGAGGAGTCCCAGGTGGATCGAGGGTATTCCTGTAGTATACCACCTTTGCACTACAGATAGCCCAGGTGCATTTGTTGCACTCTGTTCTATAGGCTTGCCTATTGGCTGGCTTCCTGGAATCCAGGGCTTTGTACCAAAGATCATCCCTAAGTTGCATTTGCTCTATGAATGCAGGGGTGATCCAGGGTGAGTTGTATTTCCTTCATATGTTTTTTGGAGATGGGTGCATAAGCATCGCAGGCCTTGTTAAAGTAGTAAATAAAGTAGTTGAGGGCAGCATCAATATCTGGGGCCAGTTTACTGAGGACCAGTCGCAGTTAGTGAGGTGCTGGCGGAGTAAGGCAAGGTTACGCGTGGATAGGCGTCTCCTGGAGATGAGGGTGGGCTTTTGCTTCTCAAGGTTACATGACCAGGAGAAAACGAATGGGCAGTGATCACTGAGGGCATTTGGTAATACTATCAAGTCAGTGATCTTATGGGGCCTGTTTGAGAGTACCAGGTCCAGAAGAGTGGCATTACCAGTAGGCAGGTGGGGGAGGAGACAAGTTGGGTGAGATTGAGCGCAGCAAGGGCATCTTTGGAACTATTCCCAGCATTGGTGAGCCAGTTGTTATTTAGGTCACACATGATAATATGTTCCATTTTGCTGGGTTGATGGGTGATGTAGCCTAGTAGGGATTGCAGTCCATGGTTCTGGTTACGTGGAGAAATGTAGGTGGCTGTGAGGATGGGGGGCTCTTGAGGGGTCCACCGTGACTTTTAGGGAGATAGCCTGTGCACCATGCTCTAGCAGTGGTTTTTGAAAGGGGAGGCATAGGAGTGAGTCCCGTATGTAGATGGCACAGCCCCCACCCCCATTTCCCAACTCTGTCCTTCCTGTGTTGCGAGTAACCCGGGAGGGAGATGATTGAGTCAGGCGTTGTCCTGGATAGCCATATTTTGACTAGTGCCAGCACATCTGGTTGGTGCTGGGTGGCCCATACTTGCAAGCCAGTAATTTTTTTTAGCAGGCTGCAGACGTTAATGGAGGCAATTTTGAGGCCTGTGGTTGTTGATGGACGAGGTT
Source organism: Neoceratodus forsteri (assembly GCA_016271365.2). NCBI lineage: Eukaryota > Metazoa > Chordata > Ceratodontiformes > Ceratodontidae > Neoceratodus > Neoceratodus forsteri. The sequence continues at coordinate 285,769,762 of CM028138.1, read as the reverse complement.
GATTGCCAGTGAACGGGCCATCCAATACCACCAATACACCAAATACGTTACCAATAGTTTCCACCAGTACCATATATCTAACTCCTCCTCCCTGTGCTGGAGGTCTGTAGATCACACCGGTGCAAATAATGGTTTCATTCCCCTTCTCCAGGGTGACCCACAGTAACCCCATGTATTCCCTGTATCTCTGTCGCTTTTATGCTTTCCTTCACATAACCCCCCCCCCTTTTCTTCCCACCCTGCTCTTCCTGAACAGAATATAACCTGGTATGGCTATGTCCCAGTTATGGTTCCCAGTGCACCATGGCCACAAGATTCAGATCGGTCTCTGTCATGATGGCCTTTACGTTCAGAATCTCATTTCCTAGACTTCTAGAATTTGCACACATGGCCTTCCAGATTTTGTTACCACTCTGATTATTACCCCTCTTTTTTTTCTTTTCGCCAATCCTCTTCCCCCTCCCTCTTTTTAATGCTCCTGTTTCCATTCCCCTTCATTTCTACCACCCTGATTCCTTTATTAATTTGCACTCTAAGGTACTTCCAGCTTCCTACTTTAGCATGTGGGGGGGGGGCAGATACTATCTCCCCAATTTCTTCCTCCACCCCCCCTTGGCAATGCCTCATGCCTAACAACTACCCAAGGTGTGCATTATTCCCTTAAAGCTGAACACCCTGTCATGTGTTATCCTTACGTGTAACTGAACAGTGTCAATGTGTATGATTTTTTCCTTTTTTTACTGTTGCTAATATGAGGCCTCAGATGTGTTTTTCCTGTATTTGTCTAGGCTATGTCTGTCTAATGTACTTAAATGGTAAACAAAAAAAAACTTAATTTACTAACTAAATATCGGTCCTTCTTTTTTAAACTTTACATTTTACTTGCCATTAAAATATCCTAATTAATAAATGTGTAGTTATTTATTTTCCAGCAACTAGTGTTGATTATGTATTCATTATAAGAAGGACAACACTGTAAATAAATACCAGTTCAATTAACTCTCCTTTCCAATGCTTTGAATAAACTTATTGATTGACTGGTTGATTCTTATATCGGGGGAGGGTACATAGTGAAGGGAAAACAGTGTGTTGGGGGAGGGGCTTATTCTGGGGAGGGCTGGATTGAACTGGTGTTCTGTAGCCATTCGCAGTGATGTCATCCCTAAACCATGCAGGTTGGATCAGGATTGGGGATTCCAGCAAAGGTTTGAAGGGCACTCAGTCGATCAGCTGTTGGAGGGGAGGCAAACTGGAAGGAAGTGCGAGGCAGAATAATCAGAGCTGAAATAAAAGTTAAACATGTTGCACTGAGACATTGGAATAACAGGAAAAAATCACAATAATTATGTATAGACTAAATGATAGCCACCTGTGAATTACAAGTGCATAGTTCAGTCAAGGAGTTCTGCTGACATTATCAACCATGAGAGCAAAGCATGAGTTGTTTGTTGGTCACTAAAACCCCACAGTTCAAGTCTGCCCCTGTAATTTAGAGTTGATAACTTTTCATTTGATATCATATATGGATAATTGAAAAAAAAAAACTTAAAGGGGCACTGTCAGTATTTCTTCAGTGTTTTTCTTGGTACTTATTTATTCAGAAGATTTACCAGGAAAGCATATTGAGCCATAGAGCTCGTCTCCAGAAGTGTCCTGGGGGTAAGGGGTTGGGGAGTACAACAAAATAGAAAAATACAGTAAATACACTTGGTGCATAATGAAACGGACAGTTTGCATAGTTAACAATACAGTAGCAGTGCCAATCACAAATAGTGCATTAGGTACAGTACAGAAATAGATACACAATAATTGCATTTGATACAAAGAAAAGGACATAATGCAGGCTTGAACAAAAGAAGATGCAGTGCAGAAGGTTCTTAACTGGGCATCCAATATAAGGACAGGAATGGGTATCAATAATCACAACTGGCAAACAGAGAAATGGGCAGCTTGCATGGTTGAGCTATAGTAATAGCCATGCAGTAGGTACACTGTGTGCTGGGCAGTAAGTAGTATTATACAACGGCAAGAAATAATCCTGACTTCTGATTGGTCAGTTGGCCATCACAGCAGGGATGTTATCCTGGCATAACATCTCTGCTGTTCACAGCTCTACTGTCATCACTATGGCAGATGAGCTTATGGCAGATCTCTTTTTTTGTATCTCCTCTTAAGAAACAAAAATATTTTTCCACACTAACAAAAACATTCTTTAAAATTAATTTTTTATTATAAAACAACAAGCCATTGTATAATAGGAATAATGCCCTCCAGGGTGGGTGATTTGCTGGGATAACATCCCTTCTTGGGTGTTGGACGCCCTTGGCCGGTGGCCTCGGGCCCAATCACCCGAGATGGGATGTTATCCCAGCATAACACCCACTCTGTCAGGCATTATTCCTTTATGGACAGTGACACAGAGTAGGTGAGGGTGGTAGGCTGAACAGTAATTCGTAGAAGCGCTCTCTATGGGTAGCAGTGAGAGCAATGAATCAGATGCAGCCAAGTATTAAAATAATATTGAATAACTAATCAAATGTTTCTTTTTTTGCCTCTGTAGCTGTGTCTTTATTCAAATTCCATTGCCTAACATCAAGTGTGCATGCTCATGTCAGCAGCAGCTGTAGCTTTTCTTGGGTACCAGGGCAAATGAGGGGCATGACAGCTAGCAGCTAGGGCAGCAGTACAAAGTGTGCATATTGTTCCTATGGGGGTAGCTGTACACTACATGGAGCACCAACTGGGGCACAGTATTTTCTTACCAGGACACAGGCCCTGGTATACAGCCACCACTGGCTCACATCCTGATTGGAGAGCTTGAAGGGGAAGGGGTGCTTGCTCGTGAAACAGGATCTGCTCTGCATCATGCTTCCTGGCTTGATGGGCTTATATTTTGGTGTCCATGCTCTTCTTTCACAGCCTAGCAGTCAGAGAAGCAGAGACAGAAGCCATAGTATTATCAGACACAAGCGCGCTCTCTTCATTCACAGCCTAACAGTCAGAGAAGCAGAAGCCGTACTTTGCCAGACAATAACACTCAGCAATAATGATCATGGACATGGAAATGCTAACTAACTTCTCTGCATGCCTTTTTTTTGTACTTTACTAATGCCCCTAACAGCAAACCAAGGGAAGAAGTTCAAGGAACCTGTAATAACTGTAACTCCCGTGTGTACTACACAGTTGTACCCCTGACAGGTATGATTGTTTCTAAATCTAATATCCCCCAAAACAGGAATAATTATAATCACACTGATCATACATGGAGTGGAGAAGCTGAGCAAAACTGTTAAGATATGGTGGCGCTGAACGCTGAGTGATTCCCCATCTGAGCCGTGCTCGATTGCTGTTGCTGTGATTGAACAGGCAGGTGTATTAGTTCTGTTGAATTTCTTTTTATCAGTCAGGGAACACAGTACTTAAGTGCAGCATTTTGTTTTGAAATAATAATAATAGCTAGTCTGGTTGAAGCTAAACGCCAGTCTTGTTGAAAAAAGGTGACATAAACTGAGCTGCCAAAACTAGGACCAATTCACTCTCTCTGAACTGTCTCACTCCATCTGCTCTCTTTCTGTCCACTCTCAGGAGGGAGGAGACAGAGAGAGAGAGAGAGAGAGAAAACACCTTGGGACCACTTAGTTTACTTTGATTTGATTTTTGAAAATCTCCCAATCCTGTGCGCTCCCCGTTTGTGCCATCTGAATTGTCAGTGAGTAGCATATGTACGGGCTCCCATTGCTTGGTCCCCCTGCATCGCATCTACTGTTGGTTGTGTGCTGGCTGTGCATCGGGTAATTCAGAGCCATAACAGCAACTGGTGAAAATTAGTATTCACACTTATGAAAACAAAGGAGGTAAAATGATGGCTTTATCTTTTATTTCCCTCCTTTCCGTCCACTGTCGAGAGAGAGAGACAGCCAGCCAGCCAGCCTCAGGACCACGTTGTTTACTTTGATTTTATTTTAAAACTTCCCCTAATACTGTGTGCTCCCTTCTTGTGCTGTCTAATCTGTCAGTGAGTAGCATAGGTATGGGCTCTCATCGCTGGGTCCCACTGCATAGCATCTGCTGTTGGGTGTATGCTGGCTGTGTATAGGGTTAGTCAGAGCTGTGCTGGCAACAATTACTCAAAAAAAAAAACCCATGAAGGTGAAAAGGTGGCATTCTACTTTATTGGATTGTTGCTGTCAGTAGCCCATAGCAAGTGTGACTCGCATGTTCGGGAGATGGGCCTTCCATGTTTAAATTTATTGTGGGCTGGCCCGCTGGTGCAGTGGTTGGATTTCTGTCTGTGATGCCGATGACCTGGGTTCAGGAATGGACCCAGGTGTCGGAGGACCGGCTTGGAGGGGAGATGGCTTAAGCGTCCAATGACTACTCGCCTTCTCCTGAAAGGGAAGGGGGGGATATGGTCTGGTTTGCTGGCCCCTAGCGGAGGCTGGCAACACGTCGGACCTCTCTATGGGAGGGAGTTTGGCGGACGTCGGCTCATGACTTAACGTCATGTGACACATCATGCTCCCCTAAGAAAACCAGAAAAATGGCCCCCTGATCAACCAGATGACGGTTGCTGGTCCCTCACTGCCATGAAGCGCCGGACGGCCCAGACTGACACCAGCAGTACTCGGGCCAATAATAAGATGCGCCTACTGGTGCTTTCTCCCCGGAAGGGGGAGGGACCCGTCTGACAAAGGGAAATGTTGGGTTACCCAGGGGGCTCCAATATGGGGAGGTAGTTGGTGGTGGGCAAGGACGGCAGTGAGATGCACCTAGGTGGTCTGAAGGAGAGGCCGATCAGAGGTGGAGGTGAGGTGCAAAAAAAAAAAAAATTCATTGTGATCACTATTTGTGAATTTCACTTTTCAGGTGGTGCTATTCCACTGTAATTACATCGGGCTGGAACCCCCTCCTAAACATTCCAATCTAACCACTATTTCTGCCAAAGTACCTGAGGCCTCCTAAACAATGATGACTGGCAATAAAACTGAAAGAGAAAAATGCATGAGGCACACAGTGATGACTTGTTTACACTGTTGCAGTGTGTCTTTCTTTTTTTGTGGCTACTTGTGACAGGGTTGGGTAAGACCCTGTCCCGTTTGTTACACAGAGAGAGTTAAAAGCAAGGATCTATTTTGTTCTCTGCTATTCTGTCTTTTGCCTGTCTGATTGCGCAATCAAATTTTCTTGTGGCATTTAGGAACTGGCCACTCTGATGGTGCCGCTATTTCTGTTCTTTCTTTCTCCTCTTGCTCTGTGGTTAAAAAAAATATATGTGAATCTTTATGTGAAACTGGAATCCCTTGGTCTGCAAATGTATATAGTTATTTTGTTGAAATGACTGCAGAAAGCTATTTGGGTTTCTTAAAAAAATAATCTCTAACACGGGATTGATCTTGAGATGTATTTTGATCTCCACAAGCTTGTTTACAGAACTGTCAACAGGAGGCCAGCTCTGGGAAAGAGCTCTTCAGGCTGGCCCCAGGAAAGAAACTGACAAAGTTCTGGTACATTCTGTGAGCAGCAGGAGATGCAACTTACAACAATCAGGATGCAGAGTTTAAACTACCAGGAAAAGATGTCTTATAAAAAGAGAGCAATGATTTGTTTAGAGACAGACAGCTGGAAATTTTAGAGAGTCACATGTAGGACTTTATTTGAACTGCCTGTATAATACCTGTCAAGTGAGCACTACCAGAATAGTGCCGCACTATATGGCGCTAGTCTGGTAAGCGCTCACAAGGACAGTGGGGGGGGGAGGGAGGATGTGCAGTGCTTGCTGTAAGTGCTCCCCGGTCGCTGTCCATGGTGCTGAGGATACACAAGAGCGCCAGGAGGCTGGCCGAGCTGCTCCCGTGGCATGGAGGACTGGGGCATTGAGCAGCTCGGCTAGCACCATTGGAGACCAGGGTTCTAATCCTGGTCTCCAAACATTTTTGTGCACTCGGGACTTGCACTCTGTTGTATGTGGCTGTGGAGACAGTATTCCACGGCCCCATGATTTTAACTTTCCCCAGTATCTGCTCCCCCCAGAGTTAGAATCCTTTAGTCTGTGGGGGGTTCCCCGCAAAAGAAAAATCGGCACTATTTCTGCCATGCGGTCCAAGCTGACGCTATTCTTGCTGGCACTCTTTGGACCCAGTGCCCTCCTGGCCTGCCTATGTTTCCTGACCTATGCTCTTATGACAGTTGGTGACAAAGTGGGATTTATGCCGTGTATACTCTACACCTGGTATTTTGCATGTGGGTACTAGACCTGGTACAAGGGAAGTGTAGAAGGTATGGATCCTGCAACAGCAAGCCCAGGAGTGATTACCAGAAAATGGCAATCAAACTAGAAGCAGAAACAGAAGTCCAAACTGATACTGCATAACTAGAACCCATGATGAAAGAAGAAGAACAGGCTGGGACAGTGCTTGAAAGCATGCCTGCCTTCTTCAAATGGTGGGCTATTCAACAAACAGAGACTGAGAAACAGATAGAAAAAGAGATTTAACCTCTAGAGGTACAGAGAAGAGAAGAGAAGAGAAGAGAAGAGAAGAGAAGAGAAGAGATGGAATGCCTAGAAGCGCAGAGAAAAGAAAACATGCAGCAAAAGGAGCAGAAATGGCTGGATGCCTTGCAAGCTACTAAAGCAGGAGGATCTGGTACAGGTCCAGTAGATCAATAGAACACAACTTAAAAAACATTAAACATACAAAGCTATGTCCCTCAGATGATATTGAAGCATACCTGACATATTTTGACAGGGTCGCTGGAGCCTGACAATGGCCAGAACAGCAATGGGTAATCAAGCTGGTACCTTATCTGACAGGTAAAGCCCAACTTGCCTACAGCAATATGGACATTTCCCAATCAGAAAACTATGACCCTGTGAAAAGAGAAATCCTTAAAACACATGACATGTCAGGAGAGACCTACAGGCAGAGATTCTGATCCCTGAAGTACAGTAGAAGCCACGTAATTGGGAGGCAGTATAGCACAGTGGTTTAAGGCTCTGAGCTGCAAATCTGGTGACATCCAGCAGACCAGACATGGGTTTGAATCCCACAGCTTCCACTTGCATACTGTGTGACCCTGAGCAAGTCACTTAACTTCCCTGTGCTCCCAGGTCGCTCCTGTAAAAAAGCTTTCAGCTTAGTGTGCTACTCCTGGTTAAACAACTAAAAAAAACCAAAAAAACAATTGGGACGCCCTGGTGGCAGGGGTTTCATCCTGATTAAATGGCCAGCCCGATAATCAGAAGCCTTATTTTGTACATTGCAGACTGTTATGTGGAGTCACAAGGAGTCCTGTATTGTACTAGTATTGTACCTCAAACACATTGAACACACCTAAAGCATGCTGATATGCCACCCCACATTTAGTACAACACTCTGTACTATGTACGCTGCTCACTGCATCAAGAATGTGGTCAACTGTGTGAGCTGCTCACTGTCATAAGGGTAATTTAAGTGACTGTTGTGAATATCTGAATAGCATTTGGGTGGGGTGAGTTTGTTCTTACCAGGTGAGAACTGAAAGAGCTGATCATGGTCTACCTGGACCAAATGTGTGGCAGGATCAATTATAATCAAGGCCCCTGGAATTCTGCGGTTCTGCGGTTGCGGAATTTGCCGCAGAATATATATAGAGCCACAGAATTCATTGCTTTTAGTGAATTTTCATATAAATATACTGTTTTTCCATAGTGTCAGGCTTTCTTTCCCACCTCGTTTATCCTGAAGCCCCTCCTCTATGCTCAGCATATGATGTCTTCGATGACATCACATAATATTTAGCCAATGACAGGACTGCATTCTGCCACAGAAATGAATAAATCATGCCGCAGAAATCAGAAAATGCTGCCGCAGAAGTCAAGGAGCCCTGCTGCAGAAATCAGAAAATTCTGCCGCAGAACACCAGGGGACCTAATTATAATCAGGCACTAGCTGTTTAGCAACACTCTGATTTTTTCTTACCGGGTACCTAACCTTCCTAGCAAGCAGTCACTTGTTTGAAATAAAGTAGTTTTTGCACAACTGAGCTGATCACGGTCAGTGCGTGGCAGGGAGGGAGGCAGGGCTTTGTGGTTGGCATTGCAAACTAAACTGCTGCTGTTTGAAGTAAACTTCACTCCACTTTTGTCAGTGCAAGGGAGGGACACTCGCATCAGTTTCATGCTGCAGAGAAATGGATGCAGGTATATATCATCTCTCTACAGGCTGTTACAGCAGTTGACACTATAGGAAGCTGACCCCAGTCATCCCAGTTGTCCATCAAGCTCTTGCAGATCCATCCCAATTAACAGCTTACAGCATACATTAAAATATATAGCCAGGGCGCTGAGGGTTGAGGCACTAGATGCCGCGCAATGCCGGTGACCCAAGTTCAGGATTGGACTTGGGTCACTGGTGGGTCGGCCGGGGGGAGATAGGCTTGAACATCCCATGACAGCTCACCTACTCCGGGGATGGAAGAGGCCTATGCCCCCGCACTTGCCTGACTCCGAGCGGAGGCTTGGAGTACTGCAAGCCCCAACTGTAGGGGATGGGTGGCCGCAGTACAATGTGGACGTCGGTGCCTTGTGCCATGACATCAGGGGTTACATGCTGCAGGGGAAGAAAAGAGAGAAACCGCCTGCCGACTCCGGGAAGATGGTCCTCCAGTGTGCCCCCGCTTGTTCGACCACAGCCAGACTGATGAAATGAAGGATTATGGGGTGTCTGGTCCCCCACTTCGTCCCCGCTCAGGGGGCAAGCCACAGCTCCATGGGGCCTGGAGGTGAGTATGAGTGGAGCGGGAGGCAGGAAGATGACTCCTTGTGGGGCTCTGAAGGGTCGGAGTCGGCAGGACTCGGCAGGTTAAAGTGTAGTTTAAAAAAAAAAAAATATATAGCCACACAATTGGTTCCTGCTGGGAGTCCCAATAAAGCAAACGTCCCATTTCCCAATTAAGTGGCTTGGACTGTACCACTTAGTCAACAATCCATGGGAAGCCTTTACTGACTCATAGAACTCCTCATTAAATGGCTCCAACTAGAGGGCAAAATAGTCCCAAAGATCATCAACATATTTGCAATGGAGCAATTCATCAATATTCTTCCTATAGACATGCAGATTTGGGTACAAGAACACCAGTCAGAAAATGGGAAAAAGGCTGTTTCTCTGGCTGAGGACTATCAGATGGCCAGACAGACACCGTAGCAGTGAAGCAACAGACCAGGAACGGTAAGACCCTCTTTTTCCTGATTTAACGCCAGATCAGATAATAATGAGGGTAACAAAATGGCACCCAAATACTTTAGTTGCTCTAACTGTGATAAGCCAGGCCAAATTGCAAGAAACTGCCATGAAAATAAGGAGGATAACACTGGAGCAAATTTTGCCTTAGTAAATTGGGGCAAGTATTTAACAGATGTCAAGGTGGGAGATAAGACTCTGAAAAGATATATAGCTTCGGGAAGCAGACAGACCCTGGTGCTTGTTGAAGTTCTGAGAAAATATTGTGCAAAAGTACCAGGTACTGAGGCCATCTGCATCCACGTGGACACATGATACTACCCAAGTGATTCTGAACATTAATGAAGTGTCACACCAAATGAAAGCGGGAGTAGTACCAAAGTTACCTGTACCTGTGATTACTGGAAATGACTTTTCAGGATTTGCGAAGTTAATCACAGAGGGAGTGAACCCTGCTGTTTCAGCAGCTGTGATTACAAGAGCACAGACAAAGAAAATCTCAGATGTTGGGGACTCTTTTCCTTTTGGTGACTTTGATTCCGATTTGTTTGAGCCCAGCTCCAAGTTCTGGAAGTCTAGAAAAGAAAGAAGATGCCTGAGAAAACAGTGGCAACAAAAGACCGATTGACATAAGGTGTTGATATACAGTATGAAAATGCTGAAACTAAACTAACTGATTGTGATTTTGTTTCTGAGCAAACTAACAATGCTTCTCTCCAAGGTTATTTTACACAGCCGGGGGTGAAACAAAAACAGGGTGAACCAACGTTTAAAAAATGTAATGGGCTATTGTACAGAGTTTTTGTTAATCCTCAGATGCAGGAACAGACAGAACAATTGGTCATAACATAGAAGTATAGAACTGAGTTTTTACAGATGCAGTAGTTCATGATAGTCCTATGGCTGGTCATTCAGGGAGGGACCGCACCCTTGGCAGATTGTTGGTAAGATTTTACTGGCCTGGGATTCATGAGGATCTTGCTGCTGTACCTGTTGCAGTTTTTGTGCTGAATGTCAGAAAGTAGCCTCAGTGCCTACAAAAGACAAAGTACCCCTGGTGCCCCTAGCCTTGATAGAGGTGCCTTTTGAAAGAATTGCGATGGATGTGGTTGGCCCCTTAGACACAAGTAAAAAGGATAATCAATCAATTTTGGTAGTACATGACTATGCTACTCGATACCCAGCGGTAATTCCAATGTGTACTGTCACAGCCCCAGAAGTGGCAGCAGAACTTGCCAAAATTTTCAGTGGGGTGGGGATACCTAAAGAGATTATTACTGATCAGGGTAGTAATTTTGGTCCTGCATTGCTGAAGGAGCTGTATTGACTACTAGGTACCACTGCCATAAGAACCTCCCCTTATTACCCTCAGACAGATGATCTTGTTGAGTATTTTAATCAAACCCTAAAATGCATGTTAAACAGGTCTGTGAAAGGTGAAGGGAAAGATTGGGACCAATACCTACCTTACATGCATTTATGCTTACAGAGAAGTGCCACAAGCATCAACAGGTTTTCCACCCTTTGAAATGTTGTATGGTAGACAACCTAGAAGGCCACTAGATGTAATAAAAGAAACATGGCAAGATAATCCCACTCAGAAAGAATCTATTACATCTTATATGTATCCACTAAGAGAGAAACAGACAAAATATGTTGAAATTGCCCATAGTAATCAGGAAGAGGCCTAAAAACAGCAGAAGGTGTATTATGACCTTGGGGTAAAAAAAAAAGTTTTTGAGCCAGGTGAAAAGGTCTTGTTGCTGTTACCAACAGAAAACAAATTGTTAAAGGAAAACTCTCATAATCATAACCCTCCCACTCCCGAAAGCTCTGTCCCCCGATTAAGGTTTCACACAGCAAAAAAAAAATTTTTATGCAGTTTAGTTATTTTATTTTAATTTTGTACACTCCACAATCACCAAACATGGTGGATGCTGTGCAGTTCCATTTTGGTATTTTGTAGTACCACACCGCTCGTCCTAGTATATTTTGTGGGGCAAGTTAAAAGTGGCACTGCACTGTTACCTGAAATGGAACCATGTAGCATCCACCATGTTTGGTGATTGCGGAGTGTACACAATTAAAATAAAGTAAGTAAATGGCATAAAAAATGTTTTTACTGTGCGAAAAGCTTAATTGGGGGCTAGAGCTTTCGGGGGTGGGAGGGTTAAGATTTTGAGAGTTTTCCTGTTAATGAAGTGGCAAAGCATACTGGTAGACTTAACTATGAGACTGAGACCCCTGATAGTAAAAATTCTACTAAGATATACTATGCTAACCTCCTGAAGAAGTGGGTTGAAACCTTTTCTCTGCTTGGACACTCAGCACAGCATCAGGGTTGAGCGGGAGCCAGACTCCATCTTTGGGCTCTCCCTCCCTGCTGCATTTAGCCTTGGACCCCTTGCCGCTGGATTTTCCTACTGTTTTTGCCTCCACCAATCAGATGGATTCAGGGGGGTCAACAGCAGTAAAATGCAATTTTCCAAAGTACTTACCACCGGTCTATGGATCAGACAGCCTTCTCCTTGCTTGGACACTCGGCACCAGGGGTCGATTGAGAGTCAGCCTCCATCTTTGGTCTCTCCCTCCTCCCTCCTCCCTGCATCTAGCCCTGGACACTTTGCTCCTGGATTCTCCTACTGTTGCTGCCTCCACCAGTCAGGTGGCTTCCGGGTGGGCCTTCAGCACTAAAGCATGATTTTCAAAGTGGTTACCACCACTCCACAGATCAAACAGCCTTCCTCCTGCTTGGACACACAGCACAGCACCAGGGGTTGTGCGGAAGCCAGCCTGCATCTTTGGGCCCTCCCTTCCCCCTGCATCTAGCCCCAGATTCTGCTGTTGCTGCCTCCACCAACTGGGTGACTTCAGGGGTATTGTTTTGGTGGTGTGATTTGCAAAGCACTTAGCATTGTTCCATGGATCAGACAGCCTTCTCCCCGCTTGGGCACTCAGCACAGCACCAGGTGTCAAGTGGGAGCCAGCTTCCATCTTTGGGCTGTCCCTCCCCCCTTGTTCTAGCTCCGGACCCTTTGCTGCTGGATTCTCCTACTATTGCTGCCTCCACCAATCTGGTGGATTTAAGCATGGGTCTTTGGCCTCTTTCTTCAGCAGGTCACGTCTAGTGGCCCTCTACACTGTGGACCTCTGTGCTAAGGACCGAGTGCAAAGCACATCATTCTTGAGGAGTCTGCTTGGAGTCAGCCATTCGGCCGGCCGCTCTGGTCCTCCACTGTTCCTCCTGTAATCTCTGCTGCTGTACTCTACTCGACTGCAAGTACTGTTCAGTCCTCCCTGAAGACGCATTTAGCCAGTAGGAGTACTCCACTACTGCCTTGTTGTTTATACCTGCTGCATTGACTACCCTGTTATAGGAGATAGAAAGTGATAGGAAATTATTGTTACATAGCTAACTGCCCATCCATCTTCCTTTCAATGGCAGTTATGTATTCTGATATGCTTTATTTTTTTTTTTTATAAATAAATATTGTAGCTTTGGGATGCCCTCAGATCTACATAGAGTTCCACTCTCCTTACCAGCTGCTTCTCTTTCTTTTCGTATTTCCAAGACATTCTATGACATCAATAACTCCCATTCCATGCTGTTTATCAGACTGGCCTGGAATGGGTGTTACTGATGTCATAGAATGTTCAGGCAGTATGAAAAGAGACAGCAGCAACTGCTGAGGAGAGAGGGATTCAGGATAGTTAAAAAGGCAACAAAATTAGATTAATTTAACAAAAAAGGTCAAAAACATATCAAAATACTTGGGTATACAATAAAAGAACAACTGGAGGGCATCTAGAGATATAAAATCGGTTTCCTATCACCTTTAAGTCTGTTGGGCATACTTTGTTGCTGTTTAGCTAGTTTATCCATCGTGATTTAGCCTGCCTCTGCTTATTTAAAAAATTATATTATCTCTGAGACTCCTAGATACCCCTGTCTGGGTATGCTGGTTATTTGCACTCTCCATTTGCTTTAATTATATACAGTACTGTACTTACCTGCTGTTGTGAACTGCATTGCTAATCCTAACTGTGATATCCTGAGTTCAGTGTTAACCTGCCTGATGTTATATCTGTGCCTAGATGGTCGGTCAGTCTCCCATTCTATGGCTTGCTGTCTTTAGTTCAATTTAGCCATTCTTGCTGACTCCTAGATAAACCCTATCTGGGTGCACCCACTTTCTGCATTGCCTCCTTACCAATTTTTCATTTATTGGTTAAGCAGTTGTCTACCAGCGATTCTGCACTAGTTCAGCTGGTAACACTTTAAGTTTCCTTAGCAATATAACTACCTGCAATGCAGTTACATACAACAAATGTGTAAATACAGCATAATTTTTTTTTTTTTTAACCAAGAGATATACACTAAGCTGAAAGCTTGTCTACAGATGCAACCTGGGAGCACAAGGAAGTTAAGTGACTTGCTCAGGGTCACACAGTATGTAAGTGGGGGCTGTGGGATTCAAACCCAGGTCTTCAGGTTTGCAGCTCAGAGCCTTAAACCACTGTGTTATACGGCCTCCTTAATTATCCTGAAACATGTAATTAATGATTACTACCCTTCAGTTACATTGAAACCGTCATTTAAAGTGAGACCCATGTAATTAATGATTACCTATGCTGTAGCTAAACTGAAACTGACACTTAAAATAAAGTGTGACCACTCAGGGTAACACCTTACAGCTGCACTTTACGTGTTGGTTTCACTATGGCTAATCATTAATTGCATGCAACAGTTTAATTACTCTGTAGTTACATGTTTGTTGCATGCAACTACATTGCAGTTGCAATGCAGTTAGTTGCCCTAACTATACTGTAGTTACAAGGTGCTGACACTGTAACTGCATTGCAACATGCAACAAATGTGTAGCATCTTAGCCAGTAATCTGTTTGAGTACATCTGTTTTGCTGCTCACACCTGCCTGTTGTTTCTCTCATATTTCAGTTATAGATAAGGATTATTAGGTGACTGCAGTCCCATCCCTTGCACTTACCCTCTCCTCCTCCCTTCCTTATCCCACCTCCATGTCCCTCCCCCTCCATCTACCTAGCCCTCATTCCTCCCCACTACCTCTTAACGTTAACTCGGCTGTTACAATCATTACCTCCTGGGCTGGGTTCTTTAATCCCACCCCTACCATACTGATGCAGCAGGTATCTGACATTTTGCATCAGGAAGATCCAGCATCCACTCTACTCACCTAAATACATTTGGACTAGATCCCTCCAGTCGCTTAACACCACTGTTCTCCTGAGTGACCTTGCTGCTGCAGGCTTGACAGCCATACCCTCTGCCACCGATACTGATGTTGCCCTCTCTCTTTATTTCTCTCTGAATTTTCCTCTGTCTAGAACAAGCATGTCCCACTCAGAAAATCCAGTGTCAAAACTAACCACCACCCCTGGATTACCCCGATGTCACTGATAACCATAAGTCCAGAGATCTTGCCTGGCACATTACAAATCACTACTTTCTTGACTTCCTCGTTTACAGGACTAGCAGCAGATCCAGCACAAATATTACAATATTTCAAGGCCAACCTTCAGAACAACCTTAATGCCCCTTCAAAGTTCTGGAAGGTAATTCACTCCCTCTTTGACCCCCCCCCATCCACCCCTCCAGTCCTTCTAGTAAATAGTTCGCCAATGACTGACCCCTCCTCTGTTGCTGCCCACTTCAACAAATGTTTTATTACTTATGCTGTCCCCTCGGCTCACCCTCCAGCCTCCTCATGTTCCCTCTCCCTCACAGAGTTTTCTTCCCCACCCTTACTACCCAGGAAACCCTGACTGCCTTTACTCCTTAAAAACCTATGCAAATCCAACCCTGATGGTCTGGATCCTAAACTACTCCATATCTTGAATCCTGTTATAGCATCTTCTCTGACTCGTTTATGCAACCTCTCCTTCTCCCTCAGTGCTGTCCCTCAGTCCTGGAAGTTAGCCAAAGTTCTTTCACTCCACTTGGGGAGGGTACCCTTCGTCCACCAGTAACTTCTGGCCAGTCTCCCTCCTCCCTTCTCCTGCCAAGCCACAGGAGAAGCTTGTTTACACTAGACTCTCTGAGTTTCTATCCTCCACCTATTTCCTCCTCCCCATTCCAGTCTGGCTTCCAGAAGCATCACTTCATTGTCTCCTGCATGTTGCATGTAATTGAGTCTAACTTGTCAGGGACGATCAGGGCCACATCACAGCTGCCATCTTTATCGATCTGGTCAAGGCCTTTGACTCATGTCCTACTCACTCCACCTGGATAAGTTGAATTCTGCTGGCCTCTCTGCTCCTGTGGTGGACTAGTTCCGTTCTTACCTCATGGGCCATCTACAGTCAGTACAGGTTGGTAGCACCATCTGCTCCTCTTCCCATCCAGGCAGAAGTCCCAAAGGGCTGTATCCTGGGTCCTATTCTCTTCTCCATCTTCCTTAACAACCTCCCTCTGGCCTGTGCCAATTCACATGTATCCAGACGACAATCATCTACACCTTCAGCGTCACTCACTGGGTCAGCTGTTATGTGGTGGGCGGGGTGGGGGGACCAGCTGGAAAGAAATGTGAGGGAAAGTAAACAAAGTAAAACAATATACGTGGTTGTACTGAGACACTGGAATAACATGAAAAAAATCACAATAATTATGTATGGACTAAATGATAGCCACCTGTGAATTATGGGTGTATAATTCAATCAAGGAGTTCTGGTGACATTATAAACCATGAGAGTGAAGCATAAGTGGTTTGTTGCTCACTACAACCCCACAGTTAAAGTATGCCCTTGTAATTTAGAATAGACTGTTTTTCACTTTTTTTAAGTTTAAGGGGAACTGTCATCAGCAGGGTTTCTTAATGTCTGAAAAACCATAAAAAGCTAATTTGAGTGAGCCATTTTGTTTATCTGGGAGTCTTTGCAGTGCAGAGTTATTCATATGTAAATCAACTTGTAAGTAAGGGCTGGTGGCAGTCATATGTTTTAGGCTCCTGACAGGAAATTATGTCACCGAGGATCTTGGCCCTTCACTGACTGTAGATTAAATAGGAAATCGTCTGTTTTACTAAGTGTGTTTTAAGGTGTTATTACAACACTTTCTACATTTATAATAATTGTTTTGTATGTGCAGTGAAACTAGTGAGTTATCACCCTTACATTTCAAACTGTTAGTAAAAATAATCTATCTTTAGGATTGCTTTAACCTCTAAGCTACACTGCCAGCTGATCATTAAAAACTACACATCTCAAGGCTGACTCTGTGGTGCCAACAGGTATTGGGCACCATACTGTATCAGGATTTCTAAACCCTGAGTTCATGTCAGTGCAGACTTCTGGGGCTGCCACAGCACTAACTTCTGTCTTATTCTGTTCCCTCTCTTACAGCCTTATCTCTTACAGTTTCGGGTGTGAACTCAGGTTTACAAGATGCAAATGTGGCTATGTACCTACTGGCCTGGCATCATGGGGCCAGTCTTGAAATGTGTAGACAGCTGGCAGTACAACCTAAAGGTTAGAGCAGAGAGCTGTGAACAAGCTTCATTCATCCATCCAGCAGAATGGGGTTTGATTCCAACATGCTGTACTTGTATACTGTGTGACCAGAGTAAGTCACTTAACCTCCCTGTGCTCCCAAAACACACCCAGAAACAAATTGTAGCTGTGTGCCTTTCCTGGACAACGACAGTAAAAATAATCTGAGCATGTGTTATGATTCTGAAAATATTATGTTCTTTCTATCCAGATTTGACTTGAAAAGAAAAAAACAGGACACCATTATTTGTTTAATCCCAAAAAACAAAGCATTCAATTACTCAGTATTCTGACGCATAAACACGTTTAAACTTTAAACATTCAGATGTACATTTTGAAATATAAGCAGAATATCAATTAGCCACTGGCAGACTAGAGGTAATTACATGCTATGGAGAAGAACTTTTAGAGTGCACAACTAGTATACATGGCAGTCTCTCAGGTGCCAACATCTTCTTCATTCTCTGTGTTGGCTCTTGTGTTCTTCATGGCTAATGCCATTTGGAAACCCATTTCCCCACATCTCCTGGATCCATGAAAATGCACACGTTGCTATCACACACTGTCTGACGTTTAGCTGGGAATTGCATTGTGTGGGGACAATTCCGTTCATTTAGCTTTGCTCTCATCCCATTAAACCATTTTTTTCCTTTGTCTGGTAATGTAGCAGACATCAGGGAACATGTGGACTGTTACTCAGCCCATAATGAGCGACCTGTACCTTTTGGCCAAATTTAAAAATCTGTCCCTTGTCCCTATGCTGTCCACCACAACCATCGTTACCCGGGGTAGGTTCTTCAGTTGTTAACTGCTGGGCCGTATTCTGTAACTTTTAAAACTGGGAAGGAAGAGTCCAGCGTCTGGGATTGAAAGTGCTCTTTCAAACGTCCTGCAGAAACAGCACAGCATGATCCCATTCTGAACCCTCTGGTAAACTGAGGAGATGAATATTCTGGCTTTGTATCTGATTTTCAACAATTTCCAGATGGTTGTTAACATGTGATGCTTCCTTGGCCATCTGTACCGCTGTGCTCTTGCAATTCTGTGAATGGCACCATATATCCTGCATATTGCCCTGCAGGGAATCCACATTTCCCCACAGTTGTGATCGTTCCAGTTAAAATGTCCAGTTTGCTGTTCATGGAGGAAGACAAGGCCAACAATTGCTGCATTTTTCTGGCCCAACTGAAGTGTGTCCTCACTGTCATCTCTCTCTGTAGTAGCGTGTTGTGCAGACCTTTGCTCGGACATGCAACCACTCTCTTTCCATTGACCTTCCAGCCATCTCCTTGCTGTCAATTGTGGTTAGGATTAACCATCTTGTGCACTATGTCTTTCTCAATACCCTGATATAAAATTAGTTGAGTTTCACTATAAAATATGTTTTTTTTAAATAAATTTTTTTGACCCACCCCCAGTCCTGGCTCCGCCCTACCAACCACCCCCACCATGCTCAGGCTTACCCCCCTGGCCAGGGCCACCGGACGGGTGCCCCCTCCCAAGGACACTGTAGGAAAGCCCTGGCTCACCCCCCCGGGTCAGGGCCAGAGAAGCGGGACCCCCTGGCAGACACTAGTAAGCAATGGATGTGGCAGCAGAGTGGATCTTCATACTCTGGGGGCTAGCTTTTTCTGGATGCTGTACCCCTTGGGGCATGGTGTGCAATGATGTAGGATGCAGCCTGTGTCAGCATCTGACATGCATCTCAATCTTTCAGGCACCAGAAGCTGCTGGCTCCCCAGCCACTGCCAGAGGTTATATGATCACCAGATACACAGTCCCCCCTCCCTCCACGGAGAAGGAGAGCAGTTCATAGGACACTCAGTCGTTCTCCTACCGTCTGGCCCTTCAACTCCCGGGTTCGTTCCCGAACCCGGGTCATCGGCGTCGAAAGCGGAAATCCAACCGCTGTTCTGGTGGGCTGGCCAAAATATATGCTTTTAAGTGTAAAGTGTGATGTTTGCAGAGCTGAAATATAAAGTGACTTCACTGCTTGGGCTTCACAGTGCCCCCTCATTTTTTGTAAACAAGCTTTTTGTTGCTCCTCCACATGGCTGACAGCACCCTTCCATCCCCATCACCGACCTTCTCATGGACCTGTGGGTTGCCTGTCACTTTCCCAGGACCAGAACAGTGCTGGGTGGCCTGCCATGTTGGTTGTCTGTAGGCCTATGACTGGTAAGGGCTTTGGGTGCTGGCATGTGTTGACACACTCACATATGCTGGTGTCTGTTGACTGCCCTTCCCCTTGCCACAATCTCGCTGTACTGTCTCTTGGTCTATGCCAGATGGCAGACAAACAACAGAATGCTGTATCCCTCTCCCTAAGGGAGGAAATTCCCGAACCCGGGGCACCAGCACACTGAGTGATAACGCTACCTCTGCACTATCAGGCCCCTACTTTTTATTTAATATAATATCCAGGAGGAACAAAATGGGGGAGAGATACTGTGGGTTAAGCTGGAAAGGAAAATGGGGCCAGCCATCCGTACAGGTGTGGTCTATAGACCACCAGCCCAGGAGGAAGAAACAGATAGGGAGCTGATGCTAGCCATCCAAAGGATGGCAGACAAGGGTGAGGTAGTACTGGTTGGAGACTTCAATATTCCAGGACGTGGACTGGAGCATCCCAGCAGCAGCATCAACTAGGAGCAGATTTATCCTGGACTCCCTTCAGGGTGCCTTCCTCAAGCAACTGGTCATGGAATCCAACTCGCAGAAGGCAATACTGGACCTTCTGCTCACAAACAGGGACAGTGTGATGGGGGTACAGTGGGGAGCACCTGGGTAACAGTGACCACCAGTCATTGTGGTTTGAAATCACAGAAAGAGCAGAACCAAACCACACAAAAACACGTATCCTGGATTTTAGGGGGCAGACTTTGGGAAAATGGGAGATACTTGAAAGAGGCATTAAGGGGAATGGGACAGGAATCAGGGGTTGAGGAACAGTGGGCAGTATTTAAAATGGGGATTATAAGAACAACAGAATTATGCATTAAGCAGGTTAGCAAGAGGAAAAGGAAGAGGAGACCATCATGGTTTTCCAAAGAGGTAGCAAAGAAAGTGAAAGCCAAAAAGATTGCATTCAGGCAATACAAAAAGACACAGGCAGAAGGGGATAGGGAGAAGTACCAGGAGAAACAAGGGAGGCAGGAAGTCAGTAAGGAAGCCAAAGCTCAGACAGAAGAACACATTGCAAAATCAGTGGTTAAAGGGACAAAACCTTTACAGGTATATAAGTGAAAAAAAAAGAAAGACAAGGAGAGGATAGTGAGACTGAAGGGAGGATGGGAGTCGCGTGGAGGATGACAACAGTAAAGCTGACATATTGAACAGGTATTTCTGCTCAGTCTTTACTGGGGAAGGGAAGGGGAAGGGGAAATTGTTTAACCAGGAAAGGCACACTAAGCCGTAGCTTGTTTCCAGGTGCGACCTGGGAGCACAAGGAAGTTAAGTGACTTGCTCAGGGTCACACAGTATGCAACTGGAAGCTGTGGGATTCAACCAGGTCTGGTCTGCTGGATGTCACCAGATTTGCAGCTCAGAGCCTTAGACCACTGCGCTATACTGAAGAGGGGGGTAATGGGTCTGAAGGGAGTACAAGGGGTGAGAATGGTGCAGAAATGGACACAAGTCCCTTTACACGAGAAAGGGTCCTGAAGGAACTGGAAGTAATAAGAGTTGACAAAGCAATGGCGCCAGATGGGGTGCACCCCAGGGTCCTTAAAGAACTAAGAGAGGTGGTGGCTGAACCTCTGGCTATCCCGTTTAGCCAATCACTGGAAATAGGGGAGGTACCCAAAGACTGGAGGACAGCAGATGTAGTCCCCTTATACAAAAGTGGGAACAAAGAGGAAGCAGGGAACTACAGACCAGTCAGCCTCACCTCAGTAGTGGGAAAGATCATGGAAGCACTACTGAAGGAGAGATTGGTGGAACATCTGGTTGTCAATGGACTACAGGACCCAAGGCAGCATGGTTTCGCCAGGGGAGGTCATGTCAGACCAACCTCATTGAATTTTTTGACTGGGTGACTAGGGAGGTGGATCAGGGAGGGCAGTGGACATGGCCTATCTGGACTTCAGCAAGGCCTTTGACACTGTGCCACATAGAAGACTATTACACAAACTGGGGAATATGGGTGTGGGCAGGACAGTAGTGTGGTGGGTAGGTAACTGGCTGGGTGGCAGGACACAGAGGGTGGTGGTAAATGGCTGTCACTCCACAGAGGAAGAGTGACCAGTGGGGTACCACAGGGATCAGTGCTGGGACGGTCCTATTCAACATCTTCATCAGTGACATTGCTGCGGATCTAGAAGGCAGAATTTCACTGTTAGCTGATGACACAAAGCTCTGTAACAAGTAGACACACCAGAGGGTGTAGACAGAATGAGAAGGGACCTGCAGAAACTTGAAGAATGGTCAAGGGTTTGGCAGTTGAAATTCAATGCAAAAAGTGCAAGATAATGCATATGGGGCACAAAAACTCTGGCACAATATATCAGTTGGGGGTGAGGATATAGCATGCACCAAGCAGGAAAGGGATCTTGGGGTTGTCATCTCTGATGACCTCAAGGTGAGAAACAGTGTGACAAGGCAGCAGGTAAAGCAAATAGGATGCTGGGATGTATAGGCAGGGGCATCACCAGCAGGAAAAGGAGGTCATAATTCCGCTATACAAGACACTAGTGAGGCCCCACCTGGAGTACAGTGTACAGTTCTGGAGACCATACCTACGTAAGGACATAGACAGGGTAGAGAAGGTTCAGAGGAGGGCAACAAAGATGGTGCATGGATTGCATCACAAGTCCTATGAAGACAGGTTGAAGGAACTGAACATGTACTCCCTGGAGGAAGGAGGAGAGGGGATATGATAGAGACATACAAGTATCTTACAGGGAGGAAACAGGGTGCAGGAAAACACTATTTTTAAGCGAAAAAGATGTTCCAGGACTAGAGGGCATGGGATGAAGTTGGAGGGAGGACGATTCAGAGGAAACATGAGAAAGAATTTCTTCACAGAACGGGTGGTGGACAAGTGGAACACCCTGCCAGAGGAAGTGGTGGGGGCTGAAACAATCACGGGATTTAAGAATGCATGGGATAGACATAAAGGAATTCTAGAGGTCAGGGGTAAGGGGAAACAGACTTCTAGGAAAACAAACTGAACTTACAAGCTCAAATGGGCAGACTGGGTGGGCCATAGGCCCTTATCTGCCGACACTGTCTATGTATCTATGTAATATATGGACAATTAAAAAACAACATAACTGACATGTTCCTTCAGCTGTTAAACACAACGCTTTACAGCCACTGTGTCTGCCTGTGAGGTCCAGATGCCTCTGATGAATCAGTACAGACTCATTTACAGTGGTACCAGCCAGCATGCAATGCAGTGATGCCGCAGTATATCACAAAATGCTGCAGTATGCTGCAGGGAACACTGTAATTCAATGGCAATTGAGACCTTTTGTCATGCAGTATTTTGTGACCTGTCACTGCAAATTACTATGTTGCACCATGGCTGGTTCTGCTGTATGTGGCAAAGTATGATTCAGTGCTGGTAAGCATGCCATGTTTTGAATTAGAAGGTTTGACAATGACAAGACCTCATTTACAGTTTTTGACATTTTACCACTCAGAGCCCCATCTGTCTCACATGGAGAGGGTGCTGCCCACACTGTGCAGCAGGATTCATGCCACTCAGATGTCCCACAGTAGGAAAGGAAGTCTCCTGTTTGGCTACAAAGAACCCCCTCTGTCCCACATGGAATGGGTGCTATCCCTCATTTTACAGGAGGATTCACAGCCCTCCACTGTCCTGCAGTAGGGGACTTCCATTATTTCATCATTCAGAACCCCTTCTGTGCCACATGGAGTTGGCGCTTTCCCACACATTGTACAGTGGGAGTCATGCCCCTCAATCGTCTCACATTTGGAAGGACATCCCTCATTTTACTACTCAGACCCCCCTGCCCCACATGGAGAAGGTGCTGTCCCATTTGTGCAATGGGGATTCCTATCATTCAACTGTCTCATATTAGGAGGGATGTCCATTGTTTATTTATTTATCACTACCTCATTCAGCAACTTTAACAGGGATCAGAAGGCAGCTCTGTTAGACTCTCACTGCCCTCCTCCTCCTGCAGCAAAGAACTGTTTCTTCCGGGCTCGGTGCAGGACACCGGCTCCTGCTTCCCATCGCCATCCAGCCAACCACCAGAGACCTGCTACTGCTCCTGCTCAACAGACACTGGCACCAGTGAATTTTTTTTCCAACTGCTGGATGCCAGCTAATCGCTTGCAACCCCGTTATGGGGCCAAATCTGAATCCCACAAAAGCTGCCTTTGAAACATGGGTGGCTCACACAACGGAGACACTGATGCATTCAAGAACTTTAACAGGGATCGGACGGCAGTGCTGCTAGACTCTCACTGCCCTCCTCCTGCAACAAAGAACTGTTTCTTCTGGGCTCAGTGCAGGATACTAGCTCCTACTTCCCGAGTGCCAGACAGCCAGCTACTGAGCCACCAGAAACCTGCTTCTTCTCAATGGACACCGGCACCAGTGAATTTTTTTTCTGAGTGCCAGCCAATTGCTTGCAGCCTGCTAAGGTGCCAAATATGAATCCCACAAAAGCTGCCTTTAAAACCTAAGCAGCTCACACAATGGAGTTCAGATGCCGTCATGTTCAAGAACTTTAACAGGGATTGGAGGGCAGCACTGTTAGACTCTCACTGCCCTCCTCCTCGGAGACCTGCTTCTGCTCAATGGACATAGGTACCAGTGAATTTCTTCCCACCTTCCCACCTAATTGGTAAGGGCAAGGTTCTAACTGAGAGTGACGTTAGTGCCTGGATACTGTTGCTGGGAACCTTTGAGTGACACCTGCTACTAGGCAAACTTTGTTGCTCCAAAGGACTAAAAAGACTGTATTACTTGCTCAAGTGTGTGTGCTCACCTGTGCTACTAAGACACCCTGCACTGTGTAGGAAGAATCTTCATTTGCAATAATATATCAGGTGACGTTTTTCATTCTTGATAGATGTTAGACCTCACTCTAAGTGTTTCGCATCTTTCCTAGATTTAGAAGTAATGTGAATTTAAACGTACCTGTATTCCACAGTATTCCTAGTAGCTTCTCTCAAGTAGCACTGCATTTATTTATGTCTTCGGTGGTACTAGTTGACTTTTTTTTTTACTCATAGTAGGGTCTTACAGACTGTACTGCACCTTATTATGGAGGCATATTGCAACTGGTACTGAAACTGTGATAGGGCTTTCCAGTTACTCACAGTGGTGCCTTTCAGACTGTACCTCACCTTACTGCAGAGGTATATTGAAATTGGTACTGAAACTGTACTAGGGTTTTCCACTCTCTCTTACATTCGTCATACTTTTGTGCTGATTTCCTTATTTATTCCCCGTAAGTACCAGTACGTTTCCACAGAGGTTTCTTACAAATTGTCTAGTATTTTTTTATGAAGGTCCTCTACAGTAGTACAGTAGAACCCCAGTAACCTGAACCTCATTCTAACGAAACTCACTATCTAACAAACTCAGGCTGTGTCGCCAGACTCTAACCAGTCAGTTGTAATCATGATCTTGCACAGTCAGTCAGCGTGTACACTGCAATCACCTGACAGCTGACAAGCACCTGAAGATCACTTGATAAGCACTTGACAACCACTGGCTTACTAAAAATGGTGGCTCTGTGTTCAGGTACACAAGTTCAGGACTATTTCAGCGATGAGGACATGAACAGTTCTAACAGTGGCACAGACACTTAGAATACTGGATTGCCTGAGAATGGTGAATGACCTGTTTCACTGGCATCTGGATACAGGATTAGAAAATCTACAATAACTGACATTAAAGAAGCAAAGGAAAAGTTACGTTCCTTTGCAATGACCATGGAGGGCTCATTTGGGACTGTGAGCAGAAAAAACATGCCAGCGTGTGCCGAGGACAGCCATGATGCCGGCAAAACTTTAAAATAAAATAAATAAATAAATGTACCTATGGTTTTGGCAAGAGCGTGAGAAGGGGACACCCATCTCAGGGCCAGTCCTTAAGGAAAAAGCACTAATTTTTCATTAGAAACTGGGCTGACAGTCTCTTTTTGTCACCAGCGATGGTTGGCTGGACAGATTCAGATGGAGACATGGCATAAGGCAGCTACGGTTATGTGGCGAAAAGTTAAGTGCCGCAAATGAGAGTGTAGCACTCTTCACTGATCAGCTTTTGAAGCTCATGACAAAAGAATCCTGTAGTCTCGATCAGCTGTAAAATGCTGATGAGATAGAATTGTTTTGGCATTGTCTCCCAGACAAGACTTTGATTGGTGGGAGCAAGAAGGAGGCGCCTGGATTTAAAAAAACAGAAGGGCAGGGTCACAATTCTGGGCAGTGCTTATGCAACAGGGAGTCATAAGCTGTGACCGCTAATCATTGGTAAGTCCAGGGAGTCGTGTTGCTTTTGGCAAGTTAACATGAAAAAACTCACCCTGCTGCATGAGTCACAAAAAAATGCCTGAATGAATTCTGGGATCTTTTTAAAATGGTACACAGATTACTTCATACCAAGTGTTAGGCATTTTCTGCGGGCAAAAAAACTTCCCAAGAAAGACATCCTTCTTTTGGACAATTGTCCAGCACACTCTGAAATGCCAGCAATAAAAACTAGAAATGGCACCATATCGTGCCTATTTCTCCATCCCAGGACCACATCCAAGCTGCAGCTCTGCGATCAGGGCACATTGGAGATCTTCAAGTGCAATTACAGATGCAAACTGCTACAGACTGTCCTGAGCAATAAGAATCATGAAGTGCCATTTCAGGACATTGTGAAAGCACTCACCCTAAAAGATGCTGTGTACATGGCTGCCGAGGCGTGGGATGCTGTGCATTTTGAGAGCATTGCCAAAGGAAGGTGTAAATCTGGTGTTATTGATCAACGGACAGAGGGCATGACACAAGCTCAGTGCACTATCTAGCCCCCTGTAACCCCAGATAACCCTGTTAGCGAGGCTACCACTGTTACCATGGGGGAATCATTGACAGAAACGCAGACAGCATGAGACATAGATACACTGACTGAGCTCACAAGCAAACTAACAATTGGCATTTCAGATGCTGAAATTGATGAGTGGGTCTGCTGTGATGTCACTGTGGAAGGCCACAAAAATCTGGACGATGATATGATTGTTGCAGCTGTTACCGAACAAGGAGAAGATGACAATTTAGCAGACGATGGTGAAGTGGAGGGTGAAACAGATCTTCAGGATATGGTTCCTAGTCACAGTGAGGCAGAAGAATGTTTTACAAAATGCTTACTGTGGCTAGAGAACCAAAAGGAGTGCAATCCTATGCACCTACTACTGCTATAATCTTCATGATCGTGAGCCTCAGTAGCGAGATCAGCAGCACAAAAACAGAAAAGCATTACTGATTTCTTGTACTACAATGTATAGAAAAGAATGTGAATCCCGGTGCACCCCTTTAACCATTGTGTCACAAGCATAACGAACAAAAAAAAACACCACCCTACAAGCACTTTCCCCTGTGCACAACACAGGCTCCCTCTATAATGAAATCCTGATTATCTGAACTAAACTGATGTCGCCCAATTGGTTTGGATAATCGGGGCTCTACTGTATTTCATTCTGATCTGTGAGTTCCCTACCCTACCTCATGCCCCCCCAATGGGGTACAATTGTACCCTGAGGGTATAGCAAAGCATCTTACCTCCCACATTGCGTGAAAACTCGGCAAAATCCAGCCATATAATAGCAACCGCAAGTATGGTACAGTCAAAGCTGCTTATAACGGACACATCTGTGTAAGCAGATTCTGCCCGTTATAAGGACTGGTCGCAGTAACCGAAAGTGATTATTTTTACACTTCACTGCCACTACATAAAATCCCTCCAGAGGAACTTGTACTGTATATTTATTCCCCCTCACCGGTTAGGAATTGGACTGGGTCTCGTAACCACTAACTCCGTTCCTGTCTGTTCCCGTGCTCCCGTCACTGCCGCTTCATGCTGCCCTCCGCAGGAAATCCCAGCAGCTTTCACAGGATGGATGCTCTCTTCACAGCAGCACAACGGGTGGTTCCCTTCACTATCGCAAGGGGTAAGACAGTTTTCTTCCCGTAACTGCCACGGCATAAAGGGACTCAGGAAATCAACACAGCACCACATCGGGCAGCAAACTAACAAAATTGGATCCCTTTTCACTTCTTCTGAACAGATCGCTTCTTCCGTTCACTGCCAGTCTGCCACTACATTAAGCTGAGACTAATTAATGGTTAGACAGAGCTCTATGCCCATCTTCTATTTTGGGCAGATTAATCTGTTAGAAAGTTAATTCACACTTCAGCATGTTGAACTTTAGCAGCTAATCTGCCCGAAATAGAAGGCGGGCATAGATCGCTATAACCAGCGATTTTTACATTGCAGTCAATATAGTGGACAAGTGGAAACAGGAATTTGCCCGCTAATAGCGATTGCCCGCATAAAGCGTGGGCACTATAAATGGTGGGGACTGTACTACCCTTATTTGGACTGTCACTCCTGCTCCTCGTTGAATCCATAATAGCTCAAGATGCCTGCCAGCCAGGAGTCACTACTCTGAGTACCTGCCTCCTACAGCACAGGAGGAGTTTGGCACAGCCTTACATGAAACCAGCATCATAACTACCCGCTGTGGAAACAGGAACAAAGTGATCCAAACTTGGCCCACCAGATCAGGCTGGGACAAAGAAGAAAAAAAACGGATCCCTAAAGTGGCTCCTCCTTTGGTTAATTGTACTCCTGCTATTACAGTATGTGCTTCTTGTACCGGACTAGTTTGACACTGATCATTACGTCCGTTACAAGCAGTGTCCACTACATCATACATGCTGCATGTGCTTTACCGTACATAAACTGGAGATGGGGTGCAAAGATAGATCCATACTGTACTGAGGGGACAAACAAACAGACAACACAGAACACAGAAACACAGCATACAGTGGTGCTGCATCAGTGATAACAGCTCCTTCAGTGAATAGTTTAGTTGGCAGCCCAGTTTGACGTAACTTTATTTAAACTGGTGATAAAATCAAAATAAATAAAATCCATGCACTGTACTGTACTATTCACTGTTGGCTTGAGCGAATGAAGTCAGTAATTGCTATGTTTCTTTGGAGCTGTGGTGTAGTGTTTCCAAGTGGACTCTGTTTGTGCCAGCTGATCCCATCGTGAGATGATATCTTCCCTCTGCTCTAGTGCTCTTTTTAGTGCAAGGAGCGCATTTTGGACATCGGTTGGTGTCACTTGAACCTCCTCCTGGACTTCCTCTGTGGCATCATCTTCGTGCACTTGTTGAATTTCTCCCATAAATCCAGCTACAGTTTCAGTGATGTCATCCACAGCCTCCCACACCACCTCCTTTCCAAGGTTACACAGCTTGTCTAGTGCAGCTGGTGTTAATCCGAAGGGAGTGAGGTCATCCAGCTCTTCTTCGTCTATGTTTCCAATCGCGGGATCTGTTGCAAACCTGCCCTTACAGAAACATCGCTGTATTGTTTCCATGGTGACCATTTGCCAAGCCTGCTGCATTAATCACACAGCATCCAGTAGGTTGATCCAATGGACATAGGTAGGCGCTGTGATCTCTTCGTCCTCATCAAGAATTTGAAGTTTTCCCCTCATAAGAGTAACATAATGCTGCTTAAACCTGCAGCTTATTCCTTGACCCAGTGACTGCATACGGCACGCTTTTTTGTTGTTCATTTTTTACTTACTATGCTTTTTCTTCCAGCAGCTTCTCTTCAGCAGCCCTACCAATGCCGCCAGACCAGGGACTTTCCCCAAGCACAGTGCCTGCTGAATTGCCCCCCCCCCCCAGGGTGGAGTCGCCAGAGCCCCCCAGTAGCCCTGACAAATTCTATCATGGATGGGCTGGGGGGACCACTAGATCTGCAGTGGATGGGAGGCATCATGTGGTGCACCGGAGGCTAATTTTTTCTTGTTTTTCATGGAAGCGTGTCAAAGCCGATGTTGTGATCCATTCGCGTCATGCATCCGACATGCCCCTCAAGAAGCAACAATCTCAGATGCTTCCGTAGTGGTGCATCCCGTGGTCACCCGGGATCACTGAACCGGAGGCACTCAACCGTCCTCCCCCCCCCCTCAGGGGGAGGAGCATGCAATGACTGCTCAATTCACCCCTGCCCCGGCAGGCCCTCGGGTCGCATGCGTCACAGCAGTAGATCTTTCCACTGTGCCGGTGGGCCAGCCCTGCATAAGGCATATTGCATTTAGAGGCAGAAACACCAGTTTAATGTTCCATAGGCCAGACATGGGAGAGAGAACTACAATTGTCTAGCAGCAGTGCTATCTTTTGTGATCTGAGCCTCCAATCCCAGTCTCTCAACCACACTGTAA
Organism: Neoceratodus forsteri; assembly: GCA_016271365.2. Classification (NCBI taxonomy): domain Eukaryota; kingdom Metazoa; phylum Chordata; order Ceratodontiformes; family Ceratodontidae; genus Neoceratodus; species Neoceratodus forsteri. Next base: position 285,740,584 of record CM028138.1, on the reverse strand, counting down.
ACATTTCCCCAGTCATCCAGGCTGTCTTATTGCTACTATATGGTACAGCACTGGTACATTGTGGATGCCTTGGAAGCAGTGTGATTGTATGTACTTACCAATGAGCATTAGATTTTTTTTTTTCAATCCCACACATATTGCAGGTTAGGAGCACAGTGATGCGCTCCTTTCCTTCCTTAAGACCCATTGGGATCGCTGACCTGAATGCTAAGGTGCCACAGCCCACACAATGGAAAAACAGATGTCTCATCAGTGTTAAAAATGTTGTCTGGGCTGTAACCACTGAGCATCTGTGGCAGAACATCCTTAAACCAGGACTCTGCGGCAAAGGTGTCTGCATTAAGCTTCCTGCCGAGGATTTTACAGAAGCCGATGTTGTGTCCCTGCTTCCAGCGGCTGAGCCATCCATCAGTTGTCCTGAAATCAGTTTTGCCAAGGGCTGCTGGTATCTGCTCCACCTTCTGAATCAGTAGCAGCCCACAGATTAACACTTCCCTGCCTCTGGCATTCATAAACCAACGGAACAGGGCACCCTCCACATTATTGTCCTTATCCTCACGTTTTAGCTTACGGTCTGGATTCTGGTTAGAATACCAGATAGCAAGCAGGGTGTCCTTGTTTTTAAGCAGATTGCAGATTTTGGGATGCCAGAAAGCGAGCTGAGGTCCTGAATGCTTAACTTGGGAAGCTTTTCTAGTTCATGTACAATTTCAACCTTCCAGGACAGAGATAGGCAGGTTCGCTTCCCAGACATGGTTACAGCACAGTGACACTTCTAAAACAAAATGCAGGTCCTGCAAGCAGCTAGAGATGCAGTCTAACATACACTAAATGATTGAGAACTATGTTAAACCAGTTAATGGCTACTCAATCAGTGTACTGTATTGACTAGTGGCGAACAGTGCATAAACACATTTGAGGTGTTAGAGAAGATGTTTATTTTCATTGTGGTGGCCGCTAAATGCGGAGTTATGGGCCCGCTTAAACAATGAACGTTATTACTGCTCCCATTGTAAATGGCTTTCAGCAATGGGAATGTGTCAATTACAAGCGGCTGTCCGCTACAGCCCTGTCCATTACTTTTGGCGCATACTATTATTACTAGCCAGGGGACGTAGAACCCAACCCGGGCCCTACCCTCAATGGGTTTAGAATCTCCTCCTCCTTGAACCCTCACTGGAGCAATCTTAAAGGCTTAAAAGTTGACCACATGAATATAAACAGCCTGCAGACCAGAATTCCTGAGCTGGAAGCCTGGATGAATGTTTACTCGTCTGATATAATGGCCATTACTGAAACCTGGCTTAGACCCTGTGTATTTACAGATAAAATTCACCTGCCTGGTTACAACTGCTTCAGAAAGGACCAAAAGGGAAAGAAAACAAGGAGGGGGAGTGCTTATATACACCTCTGCCTCCCTTATTGTAAACGAGGTCCCCTTACCCTCTCTAGACTCCTCCCCTTGTGAGGTCCTGCTTGTCAGAGTGCTTCTAGGCAACACTAAGTCACTCTACATAGGATGTAATTATAGCCCTCCTGTGGAAGCTAAGTCAGTATTCCCTACTCTCCTAGGATGTCTCAAGGACCTAGCTTTATCCGAGCTCTTATTACTTGGGGACTTGAATCTTAATTGTCTGGAAAAAGGCCCATGAGACTTTAAAAACATAGTCCAGATAAGCAACTCCACCAGCTTATTGAAGAACCCACAAGGCAGGATAACAAACCAGGAAACCATACTCTAATTGACTGGGTTCTGGCTAGCAGACCGGACAGAGTACTTGCAACAGGAATCTTTTTTGACTTCCTCATTGATCATTCCCCAATATTCTGCATTTGGAGTAATGTTCTCCCTAAGATTCTCCCTAGACACACATTGACCAAGGACAATTCAAAACTTGACAGGAACATCTTTCTGGAGGATGTCACCCACATAAACTGGAAAAACATTAACACCCTATTAGCTATTAAGCAAGCCCTGTATTACTTCATCAACAACTTTATAGCAATGGTAAACAAACATGTTCCACTAGTACAAAGAAGGTTCAAGGGACTGCTCGAGATGGATCACTCCTGCACTTCGTAAACTTGTAACGGAGAAGTAAAGGGCATGGAGGGCTACAAAGCTATTGGGCATCTGCATGATAGGCACACTTATCGAAGCCTGCAGAATAAATGTAAGGCATCCCTAGAACAGGCCAAACAGGCGTAATTGAGAACTCTACAGTCAAACAGTCTGCAAAATCCCAAGCGTTTCTGGATGCAAATAAACCACCTGCTTTATGGACATCCATCCTCCATGCTGCAAGAGTTCCTAATTAATAATAAGAGTAAAAAGGACCCACTAACATTAGTTGAGGAGCTTAACAAACATTTCACAAACCTGGCAGACTACAAAACCAACCTTACCAGTCCCCCTCCTCCCACATCCACTGCACAATCCAACCACCCTAACTTTCATTTCAGACTTTTTTCTAGTAAAGAAGTGCTGGGTCAGCTGCCTAAATTAAAAGCAGACCAGTTTGCAGGATATGACTGCCTGGAACCCAGGCTACTCAAACTTGCTGCACCTGTAACTGCCCTCCAGCTGACCAAAATCTTTAACTTGTCTCTTCTCGAAGGAGTGGTCTCCCAAAAGTGGAAAGTGGCTAATGTAGTCCTATTATATAAAACAGGTGGTAAGGAACACACAGAAAACTACTGCCTACTCCCAATCCTCAGTGCATTATCATTATCATCTAGGAAAGACTTATCTACAAACAGCTGGTGTCCTACTTTCAAACCCACTCATTACTCACTCCTGCCCAGCATGGATTCCGAAAGAAGCATGGCACAGACACAGCCATTGTCCATTTCACCTCCGACATTCTCTTGGCCATTGATTCAGGGAAAGCCACTGGAGCAATCTTCATAGATTCAACAAAGGCTTTTGACCTAGTCATTCATGGACTTCTTATCATAAAACTAAAGAACCTAGGACTCGATTCGCTGTCTGCTACCTGGATGAAAAGTTACCTTACGGACCGCTCCCAGGTTATGAGGTGGGGAGACACCCTCTCATCCCTAAGATCGATACATGATGGAGTCCCCGAAGGATCCACATTGGGGCCACTCCTTTTCTCCCTCTTTATAAATGATATGACACTTAACTGTGGTTAGGCTTAAGCCCTGTTATACACAGATAATGCCGTCCTTTACAGGTCTCATAATAATGCATAATTGATCAAGGATGGCCTGAACCTAGATTTTGTCATCCTGGAAAAATGCCTTGTGGACAATCTACTAGTTCTAAATACTAGAAAAATGAAAGCAATGCTCCTTGGGTCTCAGAGTCTTGGCACTGATAGAGCCAATCTACTTTGTATTGTCACCTCAGGGGCAACTCAACTCGAGGTAGTGAATAACTTCAAATATCTTGGTATCCAAATTGACCAGGAACTGTCTTTGAGACTGCATATGGAACACACTACATGACTGTTATCCACAAAACTTGGTCTACTTTATCAGTTTAGATCTTGCCTCACAAATGAGGCCTGTCTCTCCATAGCCAGTACCCTTCTCCTCCCCTTGCTGTTATATGGAGCACCTGTCCTGGCCTCCTTAAAGGAATCTGAGCTAAGCAAGGTCAGACAAATGTATCATAAGACAGGCAGATTCACAGCTGGAGCTGACAGTAGGGAGCATCATTGTACAGTACTCCTATCCCTGCAGTGTTCCTCACTGGATGGTAGGCTAAACTACACCATCCTAAGCCTTACTTTCAAAATCCTTATGGGTTCTCTACCTAACTTTTCTGGCCTAGTGAAGCTAAAAACCCCTGCCAGACTCGCCACTCCTCAGAGCAGCACCTTCTGGAGGTTCCCAAAGCTAGATCCCTGTCTGGCCAGGGGTCCTTCCCAAATAAAGCTTCCCAGCTGTGGAATAGCCTTCCAGCCTTCCTGCAACAGTGCACCTCTACAGGGACGTTTAAGAATCTCCTTAGAACCAGTATCTCCCCTGTAACACACTGCACTTATAATTAATGCTCCACACCTACCTTTCATGACTACCAAACTCCTTGTACCTTACTCTGTTCAATGTCTTGCTCTAGCCATGTCTACTCAATGTATTGTCATGTAAAACTCTCTTCGTAATTAACAAATCTGTATGTAACCCCAGGCAGCATTACTCCTAGAGTTAATACTCCTGCCTTGTGGGCCCTTACAGGGTTAAGCCAGGGGCCTTGGTTCTCAAACTTACTTTACAGCCGGTACCAGTATCCCATTTGGTGCAAGACCCCGCAATTCCACACAACCTGGGTGCCCAGTACATGAGACTTAAAGGTGCAGGCCTGGTGAACTTTGCAGCTGTATGTTGACCGGCATAGTGCAGGTTGGGGCCCTTAAAAGATCCAGGAAGATTAATTTTAAAGTTGCATCCTTACTTTTAAAATAACTCTAGCTGGCTTGCTGTGTTTAAACTTTAACTATGTACAGGCTTTTCTTTAGAGCAGTACAGGAACTGCCCTGCGTTACTTACAGAAGATGTCTTGATCAGGTTTAAGAACTTCAGCAGGTGGGCTTTGTCCCCGAAGACTAGAATGCTGGCATAGCCGACAGTCAACATCATGCTATTGACTTCAAAGGTGTTGCATGCTTGTGCAGGTGAAATATGACACTTTAAACATGAAGACTGGGCCCTTCTTCTAGGCTGAAACACTTGCAAAGGAACAGTCCAATTTAGGTACATTTATCATATTTGTATGGTTTAGTACATTTACTTCCATGCTGGATGAACAGGAGGGAGCAGGGCTGGCATACTTCAACCCCATGTCTAGGACATACCCCTCAAGGGAAGTGCATGTGGCAGTGGCAAGGCAAAGTCCATTTTTCACGGCGCCCAATCGGAGGCTCTGGGCACCATACAGATAAATACAAATTATTCATTAATACAACACATACAAATAAAACACTAATAAATAATCTAAATAATAAAACCAGTTAAAAATAATAGTAATCATTAAAGAGGCTATCCCAGAAATAAATACTAATAGTGTCTAGGAAAGCTTGACTAAAGAGGAAGGTCTTAAGGTGGGCCTCGAACACTTCAACTGAAGGGGCCTCCCTTACAGATGGATGCAGCGAATTCCACAGGACGGGGCCGGCGACATTAAACGCTCTGTCACCAGCGGTCTTTAGCCTCATCCTGGGAATCGCAAGAAGGCCCCTAGAGGAAGAACAGAGGGAGAGGACCGAGGCAGCGGGCGTTAGAAGGTCAGACAAGTATCCAAGACACAGTCCATGTAGGGCCTTAAAGGTGAGCAGGCCCACCTTGAAGAGGATCCTCCACTTGACCAGCAGCCAGTGCAGTTCATGCAGCACCGGGGTGATGTGGCAGTATTTAGACTGCTCCATCAACAACCTGGCGGCTGTGTTCTGCACTAGCTGCAGCCTGTGGAGAGTACCTCCTGAGACCCCGAAGTAGAGCGCATTACAGTAGTTAAGCCTAGACGTTACCAATGCCATGGTAACATGCTACCAGGTTGTTTCCCAAAACCAGTTTAGGCTAGCATGATTATATTCAGCACCTTTATATGTCAGAATATTCATTTACCCACATCTGGAGCTTTGACTGCTTTGGTTGCACAAGGCCAGATCATCCTGTAAACTGGACTTCTCACACCTGACCACATATTGTTCTTGACTGAGCTTAAAACTTGCCTCACTGCCACTTGCAACACTTTAACTGGGATGAGCCTGTGGTAAGACTTATTGCCCCTTTGCAGACTTTGCTTGTTAACAGACAGAGGCAGTAAACTCTGTTAATGCAAAACACTGATATGTGGGTGTATCTTATTTACTTTGCTCTCTGGGCTCAACAACACTTCTATAGTACTCTTGGGCTCAACAACACTTTTCTAGTACTCTTGGGCTCAACAACACTGTTGTAGCACTCTTGAGCTCACACTTTACGACAGACTGTAAGCTCAAGCAATACACATGCAGTCCCTTGTGGCTCTTTGCTGGCTCTTGCAGCTCCCATGGACAAAACAGAAATTCAGACACATTTATACATTTGTTACCTTAAACTCTTTTACAGTTACTAGCAGATATCCACCATTCCAGGCACTGATCGGACACAGGGTGCGGACACACACACACAGTCACAGTTTAGTTACTTTGGGCTTCGCTGCCCCTTGCGGATACTTTAAGTTACACAATCACAATTTTAGCTCTTTGGGCTTAGCTGCCCCTTGCAGATGCTTTTAAATTGGCAAAGTCACAATTTCAAATGCTAGGCCTTGCTGCTTCTTAAAGCTTTCCTTAAAGTTGCACTTGTCAAACATAGGTTTACTCACTCAGGTGACTTTTGCAGAAATTGCTTTCTTCCCTGAGGTTTCCAGATTCATCAGCACTCTCACTGCTGAGGCAAGTTCAGCCCTCTCACAGCTGGCTTGAAATCAAGTTACTGGGCCACGTTCTCCCCAAGATGTGGAAAGGCTGGATCTAGCCATGGAGAACATTTTCCTGGCAACCCCCAGGCTAGGAACTTCTGCTATAGGCAGTCACTTGTCTTTTCTCTGGACAGGAGAGAGCCCCTCTCCCTGGTGGAGAGGCTTAAATTAGATCGCCAGGCCCATTTTGCTCTGCTGGGGGCCTAAGCCCCCACCACTGGGGGGGCACCCGCTCGAATCTGGAATTTGCTGAAAAACAGAGTCTTTTATGGAGCTTTCCTGAGGCTCCAGATTGGCTGAAGCTAACTGCTGCTTCCACTGTGATTGGCTGAAGCACTTGTCAATCACCAAAATGAATTATGCATGAACCTCACTCAATGCACAATCGGTTTACAGTTTTGGTGCCTGAATTAAGTCCCTGCAGTTTCCCCATTAGCACTTGGTAGTTTCCCATGAGCTTTGGAAAATGTCCCACAAGTCCTGGCTTTAATATCCTAGCTTTCCGGTTGCTGTGGCTGCTTTGTAATTGCTCCTGAACACACAGTCCCTTAAGCAGAATTGATACAGTCCCAAATAAAGTCCTGGTGCAGTCAGAAGTAATATTATATTTGACCAAATGCCCCACAGTTCAGTAGCCACTGACGTGTCCTTTCTATCGCTGCCCAGATTTAGGTACTCCCTCAGTCCATTTGCCTGTCGCTGCTGCCAATATTTAGTAACCCCCTCTTGCAGCAGGAGGCTGTCTTATCTGAGTCCCAACATATCTGGTGCAGCCAGGATTTAGTTATTTATTTAAACATTTTCCCCTTAGACATTTGTTCCCCTTTTACAACACAGCAGTTACATTATTTATTTAAACATCGCTTTTTGTTTCCCTGTCGGCAGTTGCCAAAACACAGCTTTCCGGAGGGCAGAAGCACCCTCATGCATATTCATGAGATCGGGTCTCTAGACTCATTAATATTCATGAGCCCCTATCTGGACACCTTGTGAAGCTTTTTAAATATTTTAAACAACAGGCTTTCAGGGCCCTTGAAGTGGTCACCGGGTCCCACTTACCACATAAGGACACCGGGATCGTCGAAATAGTCTCCCGATTGACTGCAAATCCAAGCGGTCAAACATCAAAGGTGCCGCTTGTGCCTGTACTCGAGCGGGAGATCGCAGTTTAAACTTTTGGAGCCCTGAATGGCTGAAACTGCACTGGGGCTTACACTGGGGCACCAGGGGCACAGACACAAGATTCAGGCCAGAAAAAAAAAACAGCAGGCATTTCCTGGCGCTATGGAGAGTGGCTGAAACGGGAGCTATGGGCTACAGGTAAGCCCCCAAATTGGTAGGGGGGGCTACATGTATTTGATTTATGTAACTGCATTGCATCTGGGGGGGTAGATTAAGAGGTAACGTGATGATGTTTTTCTACACAGAGAGGGTGATGGACAATTGGAATAGTCTGCCACAAGAGGTAGTAGGGGCAAGCACAGTGGAGGTGTTTAAACATGCCTGCTGGGACAGGCATAAGGGAACATGGGGTGGGGAGGGAGTGATGAACAGCCATTGCTCACTTAGGGTCAGTGACTGCATACAAGTTTAGGCTTACTGGCAGACTGGATGGGCCTAGCAGTCCTTATCTAGTGATAGTTTCTGTGCATCTATGTGTATCTATGTTCCTCTACATATTGTATTTTGTAAAGCATTGTATCTTTGTGCCTCTGTATATATTGTAGTTCAGTGTTGACTCCCGTGTAAATTAACACCGGGTCGCCCCAGAATAAGGGACACTGTCTAAGTGGGCCTACCTGGTAAACAAAATCTGATAAATCAGGGTTTTAAATAATTGATTAGCAGTTTTTTTCTTGGGACAATACTAAGTGTACAGAAAGTACTTATATAGGTTTTCTAGGAGTGTTATGTTTATTAAACACAGTGAGGCAAGTGCTATGCATTTTCATAATGTTTTAGCACTTTTATGAGCAAAACGCTAATCAATTTTTAGAGTTAAATAAAACCCTGTAAATAAATAAGACAAATAGATTTCTGTATAGATGTGTCTTTATTTATTTATTTTGTTGGCCTGGTGAGCTAACTGGAACAGAACCTATTTTACAGTAGCAACCTAGGAGATGAGGTAACAACATTAAGAAACATGGCATAAAAAACAAAGTACAGGGCAGATGAGGTATACAGGATATCAGAGACATAGGGGTACCTGGTCGGTGACTCCTTGTATCATTAAATATTTCACAGCTTTAGCACCTGGTGTGTTCTCTGTTTCTTTGTAATCTCAGGGTATCAGAGGCAGTTACAGACAGTGTTCACAGAGAAATGCTCCTTAAGCCTTGATGTGAATGTAGCAAGGGATTTTGAAGTCCGAATGTGAAATAGTAAGGAGATCCAAAGGCTTTTTGCCCCATAGTTGTGGGACATTAAGCAGATTAGTGTCCATGGAATGAAGAGCTTGAGTTCTAGTGGGTGAGTATCATCTGGGAGGCTAGGTGGACCAGGTACCCATATTTATTTATTTATTTGTTTATTTGCTTTTGTTAACCAGGTAAGCACACTAGACAGTCAAGTGCCTATTCTCAGGTGCGACCCGGGAGAATTACAAGGTGCAGGCAATACAGTACAGAGTTAAGGCACGGCAATCAACAAGGAACAGTCAGGTACAGGCAATAAAACATGATAACACTACAGAGACAAGGCATGGCAATCAACAAGGTACAGTCAGAAAGCAACAGATATCAGCCAGTAACATAGTAAATCAAGTGCGTAGTCAGTAGATAGAGACTTTATGGCGCCAAGCAAAACATGGCATGGGAGCAAGGGATTCAAAGAGTAATTTATCCCCAGATACATCCGGCAACCATACTTTGTCTGAGAGACACTGGGCCCACCACACAGGGTGGGGCTCTAGGTACAGGGGCAGGAGGATGCTTGCTTCAGGAAGCCCCAGAGGAAGGACCTGAATCTGGGGTGTGAGGGGGCAGACCTCACATGGGTAGGGAGAAGGTTCCAAGTTCTAGTAGCGAGGGCAGAAAAGGCACAATCCCCTATAAGGGAGCGAGTTTTGGGGATCTTGAGGGCCTGGGAGTCACTGGACCTCAGGTGGTAGATGGAGGGGCAGGTTTGAGCAGTTCATCAAGTGCTGGAGGGGTGGACATTCTGACAATATTGTCAATGAGTTTTCCCATGACAAAAGTTTGGTAATTTTCGGGGGAGAGCCACCCAAGCTTTAAGTAGAGTTGACAGTGGTGCATGAGGCATGGGGCAGACAGGGTGAAGTGACATATGTTGTTGTATGCTGTGTCCCATTTGGCAAGCCAGGTTTTTGGAGCGTTCAAGAAGGAGGAGAGCCCATGGCAGAGTGTGGGAGTAGAACTCCTTTAGCAGGGGCAAGTCGGGCAGCTGGGGTGAGGCAACTTTTGGCTCTGTAAGCCAGGCCCAGTTTGCAGTTAGAGGCCTTGCATGAGCTGCGTATGTGCAAGGAAAGGTCAAGTTGAGGATCAAGGGTTATCCCCAGGTACTTGAATGAGTCCAACACACGTTAGGAGGAACCATGTGCTCCCGTGATGTTGAGAGAGGCAGGGCACACTCTTGACTTGGCAAGGGAACCAAATAGCATGGCCTGCATTTTCTGGAGGTTGATGACAAGCTTATGGGCCTTCAGCTAAGATTGAATGCAGTTGAAATCAACGTTTAGTCTGGAGTTTATGACATTGATGCCCTGTGAACTAGTTAGTAGCACAAGGTCATCGGCATACAGGGTGGTGTGCCTAAAGGCAGGGACAGAGGGCAGCTGGTTGATGAAGAGGGAAAACAGTATAGGGCCAAGGATGGACCCTTGGGGCACCCCACATATGACCGGTGTGAGCCCAGAGAGGGCTTTTTGGAACTTGGTGTACTGCTGCCTGCCCGAGAGATAGTTGGCGAACCAGGCTAGTACTGGAGGGGAAAGGCCAAGGGACCAAAGGGTGGCACCCAGCAGATCAAAGGCCTTAGACAGGTCTATGAATATGGCACCAGTTAGCATACCTTGGTCAGCTGAAGTTCTGATCTTAACGGTGACTTGTGCCAGGGCAGTAGAGGTACTGTGTCCTTTGCGGAACCCATGCTGCGCTGTAGAGAGAAGGCCGTGGGCATGAATGTAGAGTGTGAGCTGGAAGGCCACCACCTTTTTGAGCAGCTTGCTAACAGCTGACAGGACTGCTATGGAGCGACAGTTTGCGAGAATTTGGGGGTCACCGCATTTAAGGACAAATCACACAAGCCACCTTCCATATATTGGGGATTGTCCCAGATATGAGAAAGGAATTGAGGATATGCGAGATGGGCTAGGCCAGAAGGGGGGCCCCCAGGCAGAGCAATTTAGGCTCAAGATTGTCATGCCCCGCTCCAGTGTGAGGGGAGAGTCCAGCTAGGAGCTTCCGAGTCTCACTACAGGAGACAGCCTTAAAGTAGAGGGGGAGAGGGTTGAGGGGACGCAGCAACACCAGAGGAACCCATCTCATTGGTGACAGGAGATGGGATGAAAACAGTCAGGTCTGAGAACTGGGCATTAAAGGCATTGGCGATAGTCAGGGCATTGTTATAGCTGACTCCTCCAATTTGCATGTTGGGAGACCTGGGGGCTGGCAGGACCGCTCACTGTGTGTTTGACGGTGTGCCAGAAGCTACTAGGATTTTTGACTGAGGCTTCAAGGGAGGATTTACAGAATTCGCTCTTTGCTGAGTGGATAGCCCTCTTACAGGAGTTTCTGAGCTGCCTGTATTCAGTGAAGTCAGAGCTGTCACCAGAGGCCTTGTACTTTAGCCAAAGTTTGTCCCCGAGTTTCATTAGGGCAAACAGGCCACTGTGCAGCCATTTTGTGACAGTTCCCCTCACCCTCCTTTTAGTTAGGGGGGTATGCCTGTCCTGTAGTGGGGGTGAATATGGATAGGAAACAGTTGAGGGCAGCTGTAGGGTCACTGGCAGCAGTCACCTGGGACCAGTCAGTCCGACATAGGTCTACAAGATAGTTGTTAGTGTTAAATTTTGAGTAGTCCCTCATCTGTACAACTTTATAGGGGACCCTGGGGGTGAGGACTCTCCAGACGCAGTAGGTGGGGGAGTGGTCTGAGATGCAGTCAGGGAAGAGGCCAGTTGCTGTGATATGGTCCGGCCTGTTGCTTAGCATCCAGTCTATAAGGGTACCTGTTACCCCAGAGGAGGATGGTCTGGTTGGTTCAGAGATAAGTTGGCTCAGGGCAAGGCCTGACAGTAGGAGTTCATATAACTTGGAGCTGCCACCCAGCCAGTTTAGGCTGAAGTCTCCAAACGCTAGGAGTTCATGAGTACCCACCTTAGGACTGAGGCTGTCGAGGAGGTAGGAGAGGCCAGGAGCTCCTCCTTTTTGTGGGTTGTAAACACAGACCAAGTGGAGCTTTTTGAGTTACCCAGTAAGAGAAGGGTGTGTAGGAACTCACAGGAGGGGTGGGGGGGTGGAGTATGACCGCCACATTTAGGCGAGTCTTGTAGTAAACCAGTAGCCCACCCCCACATTTCTTCCCAGCCCTATCCTGCCTGACAGAGTTGTACCCAGGGAGGGCACAGACAGAGTCTGGGGAAGCTGACTTAAGCCAGGTTTCTGAGATCCCCAGGATGTCTGGGTTATAGTGAGCTGCCTAGGCCATCAGCTCAGGGAGGTTAGCTAGGAGGCTGCAGACACTGATGTGGGCAATTTTCAGGCCCTTTTCGTTGTGTCACTTGAGAGGGGACAGGAGGGAAGACATGCCAGTGGGGGTGGGGGGGTCTAGGGGAGTAGGGCAAAGATCAAATCCAGGCAGAGAGGGGATAAGCAGATACCCAGTAGAACTGAGGAGGCCTAGACCAGCACAATACAGGTTCACAGAGAAACAGGCAATAGTAATGGGGAAAAAAAACAGAATATGAGATCACAGTATACAATTTGCAGGAAGAGATATGTAAGCATTAATCCCTGAGACAGGAGGGCATTTCGCAGGAATTAATGCATGATTGGGGGGGTGGGTGAACAAGGCAGCAGACTGAGTGCTTCCCACCACTCAACCATGCATTAATTCTTGGGAAATGCCCTCCTGTCGAGGGGATGAATGCACTTGTAACATGGCAGGTGCAACGTGGGAATTCCTCGCATTGGTGATGTGACTACTGGAACTAGTGACATCATTAGCGATGGTTTCGCCGACTGTGAAAAAAACAGTACTGCTGCCCACATGCAGCCACTTCCTGTAATACTGCATGTTGGTTTTCTTACCTTTGAAACTTAGCCGTGCATATCTAGGGAATTAATGCATGGCTGCATTTAGGTCACGTTACCTGTTTCGTTCAATCGGTGTGTCGTATTCACGTAGTACTATTAATGCTGTGTTACAACAGCAATTTAGTAGGTCCCCCCCAGGATAGAGCCTTTGATCCTATAATTACAGTGGAGGCAGGCATAAAAGAAGTTTCTTCCCTTATTAGGCCTAGATAGAGAGCGCGCCTCCCTCAGACAAATTAAAGCTTTGTATGATATGCAGAATAGCAAATTCCCTAGTTATTTTTGTACACAGTTCTGTTGATGGCTAGGAGGAAGTCAGCAGTTAGGTTAGCGCATTCAGGATGAAAGTTAATTGATAAAGCAAGCAAGGTTATTAATATGAGCATAGTAATTGTTACTGGTAAGACTAAGACTAGGAATTGAGTAGTGGGAATGTCCTGTGAAATTGTCCTTAGGCACAAAATATCAATGTGTGCAGGCTTCGGCAGGTGATTGAAGGCTCTGCCGATTGGCCATCCCAAGGAAAAAGGCGGGGTTAAAGTGCATATAACGGTAGGAGGGAAAGGGGTGGGTGGGCGGAAAAAATTTGAGATAATAATTAGTCAGATTAGTCCCAAACGAAGAATGTTGAGCCCGCAGCAGGATTTATTGCGTCTGTAGCAGCAGGAGTTCAGGTTGGCAAGGTGGCGAGTCATTGGGGGAGGTCCACTTGGCATTGGGCACAGAACTAGTGCCTCTTACCCCAAGGTACAGAGTAGTTCTTAATATGAAGATCCAGTGAGTCTGGGCGGGGGGGGACCCGCTTCAGGAGGTCTCCCACACCACCCCAGCAGAGAGATTCCAAAGAGATGCCTAGCCATGGGGCTCGGACTCAGTCTTAAGAGCTGACTGATCAAAACATCACAGCTAGCGAGGATGAACCAGCGGGCGTGTATGTTTTTGAAACTCACGCCCAAAACAGCTGAAACAAAGAAGCTCCAAGGTCGCCAACAGTAGAGAATGCAGCTCTCCAGTAGGAGAAGACTCTGGTTACGGCCCTCAGCCCACAGCAAAATCACATAAGTCAGATTAGTCCCAAAGCAAGACTGTTCAACCTGCAGCAAGATATATTGTGCCCGTAGCAGTAGGAGTTCAGTTCGGCAAGGCGGCGAGTCGTCGGGGGAGGTCTGCCCGGCACTGGGCACAGAACCGGCGCCTCTTACCCTGAGGTGAGGAGTAGTCCTTAGTCTGAAGATCCAGTGAGTCTGGGTGGGGGGGGGGCACTTCAAGAGGTCTCCTGCACCACCCCAGCAGAGAGATTCAAGAGATGCCTTGTGAGCAACTGAGCAGACATTGAGAGTATCTTTATTGTGTAGTGATAGTCATTGAGTCTTGAGCACAGAAGGCAGTGTACATTCATAGGTCTGCCATCAGTGCAAACATACAATGTGGTTGTGGAGTTCTGCTTTCCTGTGGAGCTCAGAGGCTGGTGCCTGACTGCAGACTAGGGAGGAACCTATATTCATTTAGAGGAAGCCATGTCTGGTGTGTGATACTGACTCTGGCTTCAGGGGTCAGGCACAGAAATACAAAGTCTGATTACAGATAAGGACGGCTTCGCCTACCAAGTCTGCCCATGTTTCTCCTGCCTGTACTGCATCAATAGACACTGCTTAATCTCTGATCTCACCTTGTTGCTTCCCACTAAAACTCCTTTGTGCCTATCCCATGCATGATTGAAGCCCACCACCATTACTGCCCCCACCACCTCTGCTGGAAGACTATTCCAGGTGTCCACTACTCTGAATAAAGAACTACTTCCTCATGTCTCTCTTGAATCTAACTTGTAAAGAAGTACCTCCTCACATCTCTCTTGAAGCTACCCCCTTCCCCCAGCTTAACTGCATGTCCCCTTGTTCTTGGGCATCTTTTTCTGAAAAAGACTTCCCTCCTGTACCTCATTTACTCCTGTGAGGTATTTTAAGATCTCTATCATATCTCTCCCCTGCTCTCTTACAGGGTGTGTATACTGATTTCCTTCAGTCTCTCCTCTTAGGACTTCTGATGCAGCCCCTGCACCATTTTAGTTGCCTTTCTCTGGACTTTCTGCACTCTATGTCCTTCATTTTTTTTTTATTTGTTTATTTAGATTTAGGATTACAGTTACCTTTGAGCCAAGGCTCTTTTACAAAGGTTCCACATCAGGAGAGTACATACATGTTAAACATGTTAAACAAAGGCATACAACATTAAAGAGAGCATACAACAATATTCATCAGTTCAGGTACGGCATCACGGTAAATAGGATACATGAATAACACACACAAGGAATCATTTCAGAAACCCAGAAGAAATCAGGGAGGAAGGGTGAGAGGATGGGGGGTGGCAACTGAAAAAGAGACTAGAGCAGCTCACGGCATTGTCAAAGAACATCGGGGGTGGTTGATCTCAATGGGGAAGGGGGAAGTTAGGGGTGGCAGTCACATGAGCTGGAGGCCGTGAGATGATGATGGAGGCTTGATTTGAATATGCCCAGTGAGGAGGTGGAGGTGATGTGAGTGCTGAGGGCATTCATCCAGCTGGGTGCATGGTGTGCAAAGGATCTTTGGCCCAGAGTGGTGCGGCATCGGGGGACCTGTAGAAACTGACGTTCAGACCCTCTGGTGTTACGAGGATTAGTATTTGGGCACAGGAGGGCTTGGACACTAGGTGGAGTAAGGCCCAAAGTAGTTTTTTTCACCATCAAGCAGATAAGGTACTTTACACGGTTAGCGAGTTGAAGCCATCCTCTTTGAGCATAAAACTGACATGCATGTGTGAGTCAGTGGGATCCAGTAAGCAGATGACAGGCCTTGTTTAGGGAGGTTGTTATGTGCCTGAGGGTTCCTGACTTGTTATAGCATAACAAATTTTGATTGCAACTCTTTTTTAATAACATTAAAGTGTACAGCATGGGTAGGGAGGCATCGAATTGTACCCACAGATTTTTAAAGCCATCCACACATCCTGCTGAAAAGGATCCTGTTCCACAGTACAGTAAGAGTCATATAGTGCCTCTCAGGAATACAGAGGAGCTTTCAGAACATGAAAGCGTTCAGACAGCTCTCCTGAGTATCTACCGCAACTAGAGTTTGTGTCCCCCTCCATCAACACCCCCATCTTATCTTGCCTCTTCTCCCTTCCTGTTTAAGGACAGTAACCCACATTTGGTTTGCTGAGTGCTTCAGCGGTGACAATAACAGCTGTAAACAGAGCACACACAAGTTACATTTCAAGAGTCTCCTTGACAGCTGCTCTGCCAGCTCTGTTTGTTTTTGCTTTGCACTCTAGGACACACACAACACAGACACATACAATTGACATCTCTCCAGCTATCATATGACAAGATCAGTCCCATTCTGAATCTAATGCAGTGTCATTTTGGAAGTTTTTGACTTTCAAAAAAGAAAAAAGGGTTAAACACTACCCTAGTAGGGATAGTATTCAACTCCCAAAAAAAAGTGTGGTGGGGGGAGTCAACAGATGGCACCCATTTATTTATTTATTTACAATTTTGTTACCCAGGATAGTCCAGCTGAGATGCAACATCTCGTTTTCAGCCAGGTCCTACTTTTACCCATTTGTACTGCTGGGTGGTCTGATGCATTAAGAAGTTAATCCACTTGCTCAGGGTCGCATAGAGTATGTGGCTTGGATGAAATTTGAAACAGGGTCCCTTTTTGTAATCTATATTTTTTTTCCAAGATAACATCTTGTGCACTTAAAGAAATCTGTCCATAAAATTGTAGCTCCATAGCGGCTTCTATATAATAAAGATTAGCACACTTATCTCACACATATAATTTGTATCCTGAAACATTTTTTTACTCCTAAATTTACAAAAAAGTATGTCGATTTTTTTCTAATGACATCTTGTGTGCCCCCAAACAAACACACACACACTAGGAGCAAATGAGCTAGAAACGAGCTGTTGTCAGCTCAGTATGTACTTCCTGGTTAAACTTTCCAAATAAATAAATAGCTGTCCCCTTATTGCATTAATGGCTCTTAACATGAGAAGTATCTATTTTTGAAACTTTCCTGCATTGCATTTTTATTGGATCAGGTTGCATAGCAATATTATTAACAAACAAAAGCCATGAGGCTGAGGAAGGGGTAGAGAATCATTATAGAGTCCCAAACAACCTAGAGAAAAGTTTGAAAAAGCAATTTGTTGTTGTGGAAATTCTTATGATGTCACAGGAAGAGGACTGCTATTTCAGGTGTAGACAAGCAGAGGAAGCGTAGGGAACAGTGAATGATCCTGGTTTCAAATGAATGTATGTTAGTATTATGTAAAAGGTGAAGTTAAACATAGAGGATATAGGAATATAAGTGGAACAACTGTGCTTATGAATTTTTCCCCAAAGCTTCCCCTCAGACATTGTGTTTTTTTTTTCCTTAAACATACTTTTGCTTTTTTCTTGGGAGCTGGGAATTTTGAGTATAGTCATTTTTTCCCTTAAAAATGTTCTTTTTTCAGCATCCAGCAGTTTAACAGTTGAACATATGCTTGCCGGAATCCAGACAAGGGAGGAGGGGCATGATATAGATCTATAAGTTCCTAAGGGGTATACATAGAGTGAATAGCGGAGACCTGTTTGTTAAAAATAGAACTGCATTAATGAGAAGGCATGATTGGTGACTGGTGAGGGATAAAGTCGAGAGGTATACGAGGAACTTATTTTCCACTGAAAGGTTGGCGGAGTTGTCAAACAGATTGTCGATGCATATGGTGGGGACAAGTACCCTTAATGGGTTCACACATGACTGGCACAGAGCAAATGTACTCATAGACCCAAAGAGGGAACCAGGGAGTGAAGGGAGTAAGGGGGGGCAGAGAGGGATGACCCTCCCCAGACACTAGATCTGGGAGTGAGGTAGCAGTACTATGGAGAGACTAAATGGGCCATCAGTTTCTTTCTGCTGTCAAGAGTTTATGCTTGAATAGCCATGTCTGATATTTTTTTAACAAATATTCCCAGCAACTTGCTGAGCTTTTTTTATTAAACAAATAAACAAGTAAAGATATTATGAAATGCCAACACCTAGAATAAAAGAGCAAAGAAAAAGAAACTAGGGGCCATACCAAACAAATAAGAGGTAGCCTGTTCAGGATGGAGAAAAAGGAAAAATGGTTTACCCAATGAGTAGTGGGAGCACAGAATATTCTCTTGAATTGTGTGGTTAATAGTAAGAATTTGAACATCTTTAAGAACAGGCTGGATAAATACCTATTGGGGGGGGGTCTCAATGGCATATGCTGTTAACAATGGCAAGCATGACAGACTGATGCCTCCGCATGTCTGTATTACCTATGCTACCTAAATGTACTTTTTGTCCCCTTCTTGCTATCTTTGTCGCAGCCTGTCTTTGCAGCAACCACCCTACCCCAACAGAGCCTTACTTGCACCTTTTTTTTTCCAAATTTAGTATGCAATGCTTTATGCCTCATTTCCCCAGTCAGCCCTCGTTCATCTGTTACTTCACTCCCAGCCCTGTAATATACCTTCTCCTGTACTTACCCCCTGTCCTGTTACTCTCTGGCTTAGTTGCCAAATTGGAGCCTATGGGGTGGGCAGGATCCCCACTGAACTCACACGCTCAGTGCAGAGGTGAGTGCCTCAGTCTGCAATATGGGGCAGTTTCATGCTGAAGCTGCTGGGGGGGGTTCTAGTTACATCCTTTCTCCCAGATGCTGCCAGTTGAAGATGCCGATGACCCACCCACACTACAAGTGCTCGTGCCAGTGTCAGGCAGCATATGCCCTCCCGTAAACTGCCACCTGTGGTTACTCATCCTCCCCTGGAGTGTCCTCTGGGATGCTCAATCCTCCTCTCCCGCTCTGACCCTGACTCATTCCTGAACCCAGGTCACTGGTGTCTCAAGCAGTAGGTTACTGCTGTGCTAATGGGCTGGCTACCTGCACCTTTAATTGCACAGCTTGCCATCCCCCTCCAGAGTCCCAAGGTAGGAAATGCAGGTTGCTCCATGGAGCCTGAGGGTACTGGAGTTCATCGTGCCTTGATGAGGTGTTTTGCATGATCTGTTCCTTTCCTCCCTTGGACGACATTAGGGTACTAGGCGCACAATCTCAGAATATGTCATTAGAGCGCCAGTCTATGTAGCCCCCTTTCTGGCATCAGCTGCTGCACTGCCACCTGTGGTCACCCAGGTGGCAGTATCAAAGCAGTGCCAGCAACCTACCATGAAAGGGGATAAATATTTAAATATACTGTACATATGATTACTGTGATTTAAGAGGAGTGCTCTCACTTCATAGTGCATGATGTCTGCAGCACTTTGTGCGCATATGGAGTGATTTTTTTTTTTTTTTAAGATGGACTGATTAACCTTTTTGTAAAAATCTGGGGAAACTGTATCAGATCCCTGCTGCTAAGGTGAAGGTGCACATTATTTGATAGGGCGAACTCTGTGCTCCTTCGCCCTGGTACTGCGAAACCCTGGATGATTTATTGCATCCTTTAACCTTGGTGCCATATCTCTCAACTGTCTCTGATTTTCAGGACCATCCCTGACTTTGCCTCAAAATGTTACTCTGTCCGTCCTAAAAATTGTGTTTCCCTGGCCAAACAGCGCGGGTTATAAGCACTAATTATGTCAAACATTAAAGTTACAGACTTGTTCTTCCTTAGAAAATGCATTTTACACTAAGCCCTTTATTCTACCGACTTCCTGAGTGGATATCTCCAATTTTAAAGAAGTGTCCCTGATTTTTTTAAGCCTTGTCCTCGATTTATGAGGCAGGAGGTTGAGAGGTATGCTTGGTGCTCCAGACCCCCTAGCTGTAAAAATGAGTACATGCAAGACTGCACTCTAAGCAACCTATTGTATCTCAGCTGAGGTAACCTAACCTTGAAACATGACAATATATAAGGTACACGATTTCGGTAATGTTTAGAGACGATCGTCCTCGTCTCTAAGGGATGGCACACATTACGCATGTGGTCCCACATTTTGGCGATAATGGAGGTTGTGAGGTTTGCGAGAGTATGCAAAGGCCGAGTGAGATATTCTGTGAAAAAGAGTACAACCAACATCCGTCTATAAAGTCCCCATAGTTCAAATTCTAAAGAAAGAGGAACTTTAGGTAAACTACCTCACGTAGCCTTTTATATTTAGTCTTGGTTTATTCATGGCGGGAAGAGTTCCCTCTCTGCCGTGAACTCGGTGGACAGGGTTGTAATTCACCAACCAAACTTCCCCCAAATAACCTCGTTGCTGTTTGAGGTTGCGGTTTGTTGTTGTTTTTCTTAGAAAGGCGTGCGGATGCGTACTCCCATTGGCCGATGCTTGGTGAGTTGGGCCAGTATCTGCAAAAGGGCGGGGTTTGAGGGCCACGATTGGTGACGAGGTGGGTCCATGCAGATGAGTTGCAAGAGGACACGCCTCCATTTAGGTCGTGATTGGATAGTTTTGAGCGATGGGCGGGGCTTGACGGTCATTGACTAGAACCCCCGCCCTCCTCTGCCCGAAACTTGAAGTATACTTAAAGTAGCAGCAGTAAAGTGGGTCAGTAGTAGCGGCGAAGTCCGAAAGACTAGTTGACTGAACGGAATAATCTGTGGACTAATTGTTAAGGAAACTTTTGTTTAAATAGTCTTCCGGATTCAGATCTTCGAAGGGGAGCATCTTTTGGCTGTTATGGAAATTTAAGTTTGAACGTGAAAAAATTGTGAGCTTCATTTTTTTTTTGAAAATGTTGACCAAAACGATCGAAACAATTTATTCACGCGGTAGTGATCTCGGCGCCAAAATGCAGCCAGGTAAGGGACTTCGCTTATTTCTTAAAGTATATGCGTGCGAGAGCCTTAGGGGTTTGAAGTGAGAGAAAGGAATCTGTGTCTAAACCAGTAGAAATCTTAGCGGGACCAGTGATCCCCGGCACTAGCCCGCTCACTAGTGGCTGTAAAACTTCAGTTTTCGACACCTGGGAGTAAGACGCATGGATGTTGTATATGATATGAAAGGAACTGAAATTGGATCAGCTCAAACATGTTTTTTGTTTATTCATCCGTCCAGTACATGATTTGATAGCTGTAAGCCACTGAGACCCGAGTCTGGTTTTAGAGACTGGCAGGGAAATGCATTTTAACCGGTTGCCCTCCAAAAAAGTCAGTATTTTCTTCACTGGAGGATAGTAAGACCGCACAACTCGGGAGTGACAAAGCAATCTCATAACACTAGCGGTGCGTGTGTATCTATATGTGTGTGTGTGTGTGTGTGTGTATGTGTATATATATATATATATATATATATATATATATATATATATATATATATATATATATATATATATATATATATATATATATATATATATATATATACACACATACACACACACACATACATAAAAAATGTATGGCTGTTTGTAGCTGTACTTATTACCAGCAGATGTAATAAACCCGGCATCTTGATTGACTGACAGCATTTCCTAGTTGCGATGATAGTCTATGTATATAATAATGGCTCGGAAGTAATTGTTTATTATTGTGATTATTATCATAAGGAAACTGCAGGGATCAATCTAATTATCTCGGTGACACATTAAAGGAGTGTTGTTGCCAAAGGTCCAGTTAAAGAGTGAACACACCTGTTACGTGGCAGCGTGTACCCCGCAACAACACGCATCTGTTGTACCTTGAACAAACATACATTATTATTCATGATTTAAACATTTTAAAATAATAAAATGCGTATTCAATGAATGCACGTTTTATTTACTGCTTTCCCCCAACTAATGCATTCACTGCTTGCCCACTTTGTAGCAGGTGACTGTTTGGACACTGTGCAGGTTTGTTTGGGGAGAGTGGTGAACCTTTACTATATCGGTATGCAAGAGAGAGAGCACAAGGCATATGCTTTTCTTGTTTGTTGCTGTACTGTTTGATTTTTGTTTTGCAAGTGATTTGTACTTGATGAGACAATCGACAGCTAGTCGACTACTTGTTTTTTTCATTTCTACCCTGACTCATCGCTGCATTTTTCTCTCTCTCTCATCGGTTTGTGGGAAGAGATGCGTGCAGGCATAACCACTGATAGAAATGCATGTTTTGACAAACCCTTTTGCCAGTTTGGCAACAGTATATTCAGTTTTTATTATTTAATTTAGTGTTTATGGCATTGCTAAACTGAAGACATTGCATGGGGGGTTGGCTTCTATCCAGTTTCACAGCTGGAAGGACTAGGGCATAGCTACTGGGCAGGGCTGATCAAGTGAAAAACTTCTGCCGCTGACGGAGTTGGGACTCAAACCAGGATCTCTTACCTTTTCCAGCCTTTTGTTCTGACAGTCACACTCCCATTGCCATAAGGTGGGATTCACACTCTACCTCAGACCTTGCAATGTCTTGGGGGCTGGGAGTCGAACCTGGATCCCGGTTCTGGCAGACTTTTGCTCTAGCCTGTAGAACTCTTAATTTCTCAGGGGGCCTGGAATTTAAACCTGGATCTCCTGTGCTATTGCAGGAGCTCATCTAAGGTCACCCGATGACACCAAGCCAGTAGGATTGGCATAGCTGTGTTTGCTGCTCGTTTTGCATGCTGTTCACATTGGGAAGGAAAAGAAGGAATTTTGTTTTATGGCGGCATTCATTCAGACTATCTCAAAGCACTTTTCAATCTGAGCGAGGAGTGGGGGGAAAAAGATGCTGCCGTTGTCAATTAACAAGGGAATTCAACGAGTACAGAGAGGTTAAACACAGTGAGGTTAAGTGACTTACTCAGTGTCGCTTACATATTACTTGGCAGTTGTGGGGTTCATACCGAGGTCTGCAGCTTCTCAGTCCTGCCCTAAAAATTATTATTTAAGGAGAGCTGTGTCATCAGTTTAGTAAACTTTAATGTTTTTTTTTTTAATGTACTTTTTGTCTAAGTAGCTTATAGGGCTGTTATTAAATATTTTTATTTTTCATTTTTTTGCAGCCAAGGAGAAAGAGCCCCTGGAGAAAGTTTATCGGCTGGGCTCTTTGCTCGGAAAAGGCGGGTTTGGCACTGTGTACTCTGGACAGCGGCTTACTGATGGGCAGCAGGTAAACACATTTCTGTTTATTTGTTTTTAAAGGAACACTGTCAGCAGCACCACACCCTCGAACATTTGGGAGAGTGGGAGAGGCTGGCCGTGACGATATAAAACCACTCTGCATTTGTAATTTGGGGAAAAGCAAGTTTGATATTTATTTATTTTGCAAAATGTTGCCACCCACAACGGGCTGGTGTAGTAGCATACTCTTTGTAATGTTTACATGCCACGAGCGCATGCTCAGTACTGTTCAATGGTGCACTTATGTTTTGGTGTTAACCCAACAATATATTATTCTATTTAATTTGTTTATATTTTTCTTTTAGTTTTTTTTTTTTATTATTGTTATGAAATTAAAAGCCCATCGTTTTTCTGTATTTCAAGGATGAGGCTGCATCTCCCATACCTGTTCCTATTCTGGAACTGCTTCATCTTTACTGGCCTCTCAGTAAATTGCAAAGGTGGTTTCAGGTTTACACACAGCTGGAGAGGGTCACTTGGCACAATAATGTGTTCTGCAATACTCTAGAAGTCTGTGGTTGCAGGGACCACCAACTCCAGTATACAGCTCTAAAATGGTCCCTACAACCAGCGTATAAATCAGAAAAACCATCTAAATTTGCAAATAGGCCAGTAAAAAGTGGGGCAGTAACATACTTTGGGGGGGGGGTTCTTACAGGGTAAATGCAGCACTTTTACTATTGCAGCCTCATCCCAATCAGTTTTGTTTACAAATGACCAATGCTTGGGGGGGGGGGGGGTGGAGTTGGCTCATCTGTTAAGCTATATGAAGAGAGCAGGAAGTGGGTGGAATGCTAGTCATGTTCAAAAGACAACAGAGGGCGGGGATGTTACAGTAAATGGAATGCGATCGGTTAGGTAATGAGCTGTCCCTTTCTATTATGGTAAATGACTGTAAACATCTTTCTCAAAAAAAACTCTCCTGTTTCTGCCCCTCCTAGGTGTAGCCCTTAGTGAGTAAACCCAGTAGTATGCAGTCCTCACTGTCAGAAAGCTTATTGAAGGGAGTGTGCGAAACCACACTAATCTGGGTGTGTTTTGTTTTTCTTGTTCACAGGTGGCAATAAAACACATTGCAAAGAATCGAGTGGTGGAATGGAAACGACTGGTAAGTGTGTGTGTGTTACATTCCCCCCCCCAGTGCTTGGGTTTTCCTTAGCAGCGTGTGAGGGTGGTGGGATACACTTTTTTTTTTTTTTTTTTTTTTTTGGTATGGTCCAACAACCTGTTACAAGGGGCTGTGATCCTTGTAGGGTTAGGGTGGCAGTGTTACTGACGTGCCAGGATGGCACAAGGTTCAAGTGTTCTCAAACCCTAAATTGTTGGCCCTACTCCAAGCCCTGGATGTAGTTCCTAGTATCTTTACAGGTGACATTTATGACTCATTTTAAAAGATAAAATGTTTTGAGTTCTCTCATATAAGCTTTAATTTGAAATTCAAACAGCTGGCTGGCCTCACACAATTGTGTTGGCAGTGTTACCTGGAACTGGGCTCCCCACCCACCCAAGCAGCTTTCCACGCCTCGTCGACTGTTACTCAGTTCCTGTGTTGACACTTGAGGTTCTAAAATGGAGCCTTTGCCAGTAACTCACTATCTTGTTCCTAATCTCTGGTCAGAGGAGGAAGCCACAGTGAGTCATAACTCCCACCTTCCACCTACCTGGGTGCTGGAAAATGTTGACATGATGTAGCTTGTTTACTGACAATTTGAAAATTACCAAAAAAAAGGGGGGGTTTTCCCAGGTCTGGAGTTTTTTTTTTTTGTTTTGTTTTTTTAATATGTGTAGTTTTATACTTCTATCTTAAAATAGTCTAAATGAGTATGCATGAATTTCTACCACTAATTCGAATAGGATAATTTATTTTTTGTAATTTTGGTGCCGCACTGCCATCCCAAATAATGAAATCAGAGACCACTCACCAGCACTGGCCTGGCGGTGCTGAGGCACTGTGAGCACCTTAGCTTATCCCATGCCCCTGAGCCAAGTTTGGGAATGGACTTGGGTCACTCGGGGATCGATTGGAGGAGGGAGGATTGAGCATCTGTTAGGGGGGATGCCGCGTCTCACCACTTGACTGCCTTCTGGGAGAAGCATGATGGCAGCGCATGTGAGCACGCTCTAAGTGTGGGGGGCGCGCATTCCGAACACTGAGGCCATCTCCATGGCGGTGGAGCGCTCACGCTGTGCTCATTGCATGTCTGCATCACCCGGGGAGAAGATCAGGAGGAAAACTGGAGGTTGGGCTTAATGAAGCTATCCTCATTTGCTGATGGCCCTCCCAGTGTCACTGGCTTTGGGGGATATCTGGATTTGTGTTCTGGGTGGGGGAGGACGGCCCTGCCTTCCCAGCCCCACCATGGGGGGTACAATCCATGGGGGATACAATCCCCTGGAGACTGGAGGAGACACAGGACGGCTGCAGTCATTGGGATGCGCTGAGACAGCTGCCCACTCTGCCACAGGAGCAGTAATGACCTATATGGAAAAAGACCACTCATGACTGCCATCCCAATGTAATCCAGAATACGGTTACAACTTTTTTGTTTATCAGAGTTTATTTTGGGAATTGTCATACTGATGTTTGCTCTGTGTAAGCAGGATGCAGATTTTGCTCTGCTGTTATGCAGTTTTTAGTTTCTCAATGTTTTTGTTTTTTTTTTCATTTTGTTTAATTGCAGCCCAATGACACGTTAGTCCCGCTGGAGATCATACTAATGAAGAAAGTGAATATGGGCAGCAGTGGTGGGCACCGGGGTGTGATCCGCCTCCTGGACTGGTATGAGGTTCCCGATGGCTTTCTCCTGATCATGGAGCGTCCGGATAATGTCAAGGACCTTTTCGACTTTGTCACAGAGCAGGGCCAACTGCCAGAAGGGCTGTCCTGCAACTTTTTCCGGCAGGTGGTGGAGGCTGTGCGACACTGCCACACCTGCGGTGTGGTACACAGAGACATCAAGGATGAGAACATTCTGGTCAACTTGAGGACTGGCGAGCTGAAGCTTATCGACTTCGGGTCAGGAGCCATCCTGCAGGACACCTTGTACACTGCCTTTGATGGTAAGTAGGCTCTGATTTTGATATTTATTTAATCTCCCACCCAGACACTGGGCTGCCACGACTGCACCCTTTCTCTTGCCTACAGGGTGGAGTTAGTGGCTGCCTTCACAGCCTATATCATGGTCTGCCCTTAAATTCGCCTCGGCAAGACCAAACCCCCTTTCCCCTCCTTTCATTTTGCTCTCAACGCACCACTGCTCCCTCAAGTCCCAGCACCTCACACACTGCTCCATGCTCCTTTCCAGTTTTTGGTTCAGTACCCTCACCTGTACCTTCACACCCCCCCATCACTCCTCATCTCACTCCCACGCTGAAGACAGCTGAGGTCCAGGCACATTGCAGAGGTGAGACACTCTGCTCCTTGGGTGGTAGGTAACGGATTGCCTGGAATATGCCCTCCCCCACTTCTGGCTGGCCATGGAGCAGTATTGGCATTGGCTGTGAAGGCAGGAACTTCCCTGCCAGTCGTGGTAGACTCAGGCTTCTGGGTGGGAGACAGGAACCTGGTGTGAGGGAATGACTGGGGGGGGGAGGAGTAGGAGGAGGAGGAGGAGGAGGAGTAGTAGTAGTAGTAGTAGTTAATAATAAATAATAAATAAAAAAAGAATGTGAGATGAGCCACCTCAGTTGCTCAATGGCCGTGTGCTGCACTGCGGTTAGGTGAGGCTACTGGAGTTCGAGAGCAGAGGTGAGATGCTTGACTCCTAGGGAGGGAGGTCGTGGGCTTCAGGCAGCTGCCAGAAGGCAGTAATCCTCTGCTGGGGAGGGCTGATGGCAGCATACCTCTCAACTGTCCCTGATTTCGCCTCAAAAAGTTCCTCTGTCCCTCGTAAAATTTGTGTTTTTGTGATAAAACATTGGGGATTAAAAGCACAAAATAATGTCAAACATTAAGGTTACAGACTTGTTCTTCTTCATAAAATGCATCTTAACACAAATCCTTTCATTCTATCATCTTTCTGAGTGAATAGTACCAATTTTTAAGATGTGTCCCTCATTTGGGGTCTTTGTCCCTGATTTTTTTTAAGCCTTGTCCCTGATTCATGAGGCAAGAGGTTGAGAGGTATGGATGGCAGGTTCCAGTGTTACAGTGACCCCTGCAGGTGTTACAGTGACCCCTGCAGGTGGGCTAAGGAGCTTGCTTCTTCTGTAGGGGCATGCTGTATGTCCAAGGCTGAAGGGCAGAGCTCACACCGCCGGGGGAGGGGGGGGGCAGTCAAAGGGTTGAAAATTCCCTGCAGTCTGCATGATGTCAAAACCATCTTGAACAGGGTATATCCCTGGGATGACAGCGGGGTGGGGGAGAGTGTATATGGCGAAAAATGAGGGGAAAGGGCTTGCTTTAGTTGCTTGCTGTGTTTTCACCTGGGAATCGGTGCCTGAATGACCATTCCCTTTAAACAGCCCATATTACATGTACTATATTGTCCCAGACTGATATACAAGTGCTGTAGTTTTATGTTCTGTGACAGGAACCTCTCCAGCTAAGTTTGTTTTCTCTTCCTCCTCTTTGCAGGAACGCGAGTATATAGCCCCCCAGAGTGGATCCAATATCACCAGTACCATGCCCTCTCTGCAACCGTCTGGTCCCTGGGCATCCTTCTGTATGACATGGTGTGTGGCGACATCCCCTTTGAACGAGACGAGGAGATTGTGCAGGGAGAGCTCCGATTCAGACAGAGAGTCTCCAAAGGTGAGCTGGTGGGGAAAAAGTTAAAAAATAAATAAATAAATAAAATTAGTTGAAACAAAAAAGTACATGTTTTAAAAGTATTTCCTTGCATTTATTTTGTTGAAAGCATTTAATAGATAAAGTAACATGTCTCGGGTCTTTGTATTTTTTTTTTTTTTTTGTCTTTTTAACAATTTATTTGACCCAGGATAGCCCAGCTGAGATGCAGTGTCTCATTGCCAGTGGGGCCCTCCTGTTTCTACCATTTCAAGAGCTGGGTGGATTAGAGCAAAGGGAGGTTGAGTGACTTGCCCAAGGTCACACTGTTAATAGCTGGCTGTAGTGGGGCTTGAACCTGTAACCTCTTGGTTCCCAGGATGGTGCTCACTAGATTTCTCATGTGCATTTAAAGGCATCCCTCTGTGCCTTGCTGCTGATGACACACCTGAGGCGTGTGCCTGTTGGCCTATTACCCTGTCATGTCTTTTTGTTCACATAGCCAGGTGTGAATGTCTCATGAGTGCACATTGTCTCTTGTGCACTGCTGTACCCTGATGTGACTGGGATCATTGTAGCCCCCTCCTCCACCTTACCAGTGCTACAGCTGCCCGGTCCAACCTGCCGAATGTATGAGAGAACCTGGGACTGTAACCCCTACCCATGGCTTAGTTTGCGGCCCCTTTCCCTTTGGAAAAGCAAAAATCCAGCGTGCACACAGAGTGCTGTCCAGTGCCAATTCAGGCCACCCAGCTAAACAAATGCCAAAGTTCAGAAGAGATGGGCACTGAAGGAGACCACTGGACATCCTCAAAACAGCCCTTAATGGCTAAATGTGCAAGTAAGCAACAAAGTAGCTATCAAAGCCATAAAGTGCAAGTCATTCCACACTCATTGGAGAGACACCAACAAACATCCGGCACTTCGAGCTGTACTAGCCACTAGGGGGCCGTTAGTATGCATTTTGTTACTACTTTTCAGTGGTCTCCTCAAAGTCTCCTTCCCTTTGGGCCTGAAAACCAATCCTTCCTGTCCTGGAACTGTAATGTAATCATTTTTTTTTTTTCTTCAATGTTCACTTTCAGACTGTGAGGAGCTCATTCGTTGGTGCCTATCATTGAGCCCGTCGGAGCGACCCACCCTGGAGCAGATCCTCCTCCACCCATGGATGCAGACCGACCTCCAGCAAACTGAGGATGACTTCCGGGACTTTCAAGAAGCCTCAAGCACCAGCCCCAGCCAACAGAGCTTATAGGACTTTTTTAAAATGTGGTAGAGTGGGATGGGGGGGGGAGAGAAACTTGAGTTTAAAAGTGGACTATATTCTCTCACTCCACTCACTCCACACTGACTGGACTGGATATGTCAACTTTAGAAACCTTCTAAAGTTCAGTTGAAGTAGCCTGGTTTTACAGGCCAGAAAAAAAACAAGAGAATGTTGTAGTAACAAACACATGGGGTGACCCTGAAATCAAAACCCAATGGACATCTTTTTAAGACTCGCCATTTGCTTTTTTTCCTGAATGACTTTGTTTTCTATGTTCATTAGGATAAAGTGATAGCCTTTAAGCTCTGTTGGGGTCACAGTAATGAAAGAGCATTGTTAGACTCTTAATTCTTCAGGGCTAGTAGCCTTAATGAGCCACAGGAGGAGGGGGCCCACTGAAAGAGGAGGGGGCCCACTGAAAAATGAGGGTCTTTGCCAGAGTTCAACGTCCCAGCTTGGTAGTATCAGTGGGACAAGTTTGATTACTTTTTTGGGGGAGGGTGTTGCGTTTTTGGGCCTTGTGATCTTTCTTCCATTCACTCACTCCCGCACCCTAGGTGGGACAGCAAAGTTGAATTCATTTTCACGTGGTGCTGTAGCTTTCCCACAGGTCGGGAAAGGGGTATTACAACTTCTATTTTTGCACCGTATCACATTGTACCACTCCATATGGAAGATGCAATAGATTTTATGTTGTCACTGTTACTGTTTTTTTTTTTTTTTGTGCAGTAGAAGGCTGACAGCAGACAAATCCATCAGCATGTTGCCTCAGCTCCCTAGTGTTGTGGTTGAAGACAGAAAGGCCGGGGCTATGGTGCTGCTCAGCAGAAAGAGAAAAAGCTGGACAGCATATCTGGGTTTCTTCTCACCATTACACTGGTTTACCCATGGGAGGGGAAATTAGCAGTGTTGGCAGGGCCACTGCTGGGAATTGGGTCCAGGAGACAGGATGCCAAACTAGGGTGAGATGGTAATTTTTCGGAAGGGGGGGATTTAATAAGGAATAACACAGATGTGCTGTGATTCTGCAGAACTATATGCCCTACATAGGTTGTAAAGCACGAGGGACGGATGAGTGCCATCGGCCTCCCGGAAAGTGCAGTTGTTGTAGAACCACACACCCTGCTGTGTGTTATTTGACTTATGTTACAAGATGATTAATAGACCAGGGAGGGAAATGGGTATTCCACTGAATAAATTGGGAGGCAGTAGCGCAGTGGTTTAAGGCTCTGAGCTACAAACCTGGAGACATGGGTTTGAATTCCACAGCCCCCACTTGCATACTGTGTGACCCTGAGCAAGTCACTTAGCTTCCCTGTGCTCCCAGGTTGCACCTGTAAACAAGCTTTTAGCTTAGTGTGTCTGCCCTGGTTAAACAATTGGAAACAAAAAGAAACAGAAACAAAAAAATTCTGGTCTCAAAAACCAGGATTGTGAAGAACATTTTTAAGTGTAAATACTTGTGTATTGAATTCTGTTGTAACGACTTTACAAAGTTACACCATAAATGAGCCAGGAGTGTAAAGAAAAATATATATTTAGACTATCAGACTTTATTTAAAAACGGCAATATTTGTTTGAAAATGAAAAATCTTTAATTTAAGTTAGAACTAGAACATGGCAAGTGTTGTTATAATTCAATGTTTGTGTTCAGAAGCATTTGGAGAGAAAATTATTTTTTCCATTTTGTATATGTGGGAATTATTTAATAAATGTTTTATCTTTATTGAAATTTTTTTGTTGTGTTTTAATTAAAAAGTAATATACAACAGGGTGTGATACATCATGAGGTGTCACACCTTGGATGCGTTGTGAGGCAGAAGGCAACACCAAGTACCTTCTTTCATCCAAGAAGTGGCGATATGCATTGATACACCACATCCTGGAGTTTATTATTGCAGTTATAGAATTGTCCCAACGATATAGGAAATGTTTGATCTTGGTAATCAGTTTTGAATAATGATGTTATACTGAGATATCATCACAGGTCAAAGACTGCTTCAGACACTCAGCTTTCATGGTACCTTCTATCCATTTTATAATATACAATACTTTGGGGAGGATATTGTATGCTGTCACCTTAGAGGTTTGATTTCTTGCTCTTCTTTTTTTTTTTTTTTTTTTCTGACCCTCAGATTTTACCTGAGCAAAAATTTGTTGACTTTGGCATACACTCTCATACCTTTAAACCTTGTGCCCCTCAAATGTGAAACACTGCCCTTCAAAATGTGGGCAAAGAGAACATTTGGGATACACTCAAACAAGGTTCTGAAGTACAGAAACTAAATTGATAGGAATATTTGCTATAAAGCTGGTGTACAGTGTGGGACAGCACCCTTTCCATGTGGGACAGAGGGGGCTCTGATCAGTAAAATGAGAAGCATCCCTTTTAATGTGGAGCATTTTCAAGGTGTGCATCCCACTGTAAAACGTGACAGTACACTCTGTGGGGCGGGGGGGGGGTTCTGACTAGTAAAATGAGATGCCCCTTTTAATTTAGATCCTTACTGGATAACCTGTACTTTAGTAATCATACCTATCTTCCCCCCCCCCCACCAATCTATTGCCTTCCTCCTCTCTCCACTGCTCTCACTATCTTCGCTTCACTACACTCTGCCTGCCTATTGCTTGCGCTCACAGCACTTTATTCCTCATTGTTTATATACTGCTCAGTCACTTTAAAAAAAATTGACTTGATTTGTATTTGTCACTTGTAAACTTAAATGCTGTATTTTTGTCACAACTACCACTATTAATTGTTTCAGCATTTACATGTAATCTTGTATTATGTACAAAAAATGTCTGTTGAAGTTTTGTCTCTGTACCCTCCCGGGTTGTGTCTGAAAATAGCCAAAAGCCTCGTGCACCTACCCGATAAACAAAAACAAAATAAATAAATAAATTTTAGATAGTTCAGAAGTGCATGAGGAACAAAGGCCTCCTGGGTTGATGAGCAGGATAAACATTCCATAAGGGCATTATTTAGGGGGTAGGACTGAATGAGTAGGTACTACCTGTCTTCAGTAAGGGGAAGTAGAGGGAGCTTCGCACCAAGGCCTTCAAGGTGAGGATATAGCATGCACCAAACAGGAAAGGGATCTTGGGGTTATCATCTCTGATGACCTCAAGGTAGGGAAACAGTGTGACAAGGCAGCAGGTAAAGCAAATAGGATGCTGGGATGTATAGGCAGGGGCATCACCAGCAGGAAAAGGGAGGTCATAATTCCACTATACAAGACACTAGTGAGACCCCACCTGGAGTACAGTGTGCAGTTCTGAAGACCATACCTAAGTAAGAACATAGACAGGGTAGAGAAGGTTCAGAGGAGGGCAACAAAGATGGTGCATGGATTGCATCACAAGTCCTATGAAGACCGGTTGAAGGAACTGAACATGTACTCCCTGGAGGAGAGGAGGGAGAGAGGGGATATGATAGAGACATACAAGTATCTCACAGGGAGGAACAGGGTGCAGGAATACACTATTTTTAAACGAAAAGATGTACCAGGACTATAGGGCATGGGATGAAGTTGGAGGAGGACGATTCAGAGGAAACATGAGGAAGAATTTTCACAGAACGGGTGGTGGACAAGTGGAACACCCTGCCTGAGGAAGTGGTGGGGGCTGAAACAATCACAGGATTTAAGAATGCATGGGATAGACATAAAGGAATTCTGGAGGTCAGGGGTAAGGGGCAACAGACTTCTAGGAAAACATAAACTGAACTTACAAGCTCAAATGGGCAGACTGGGTGGGCCATAGGCCCTTATCTGCCGACACTGTCTGTGTATCTATGTAACTCAAGGTTTAAGGACTGGTGCAGAGAGGAGAGATGCAGCTACACTGAGGAATGTGGGCCCACCTGGGAAGATAAGAGCCTATAGAGAGGTGATGAGGTGAGCTCCTGATCATTACACCTGGGATTGTATTCTCTGTAAGTGGTTCAACAAGGCCACCAAACATCGAAGGCTTCAGCTGCTTTGTGAGTTCCTCATGGAGCAAAAGGTTGCCCTTCTGGAGGAGGAGCAGCAGCAGCAGTGCTGCAAGCCAAACAGGGAGTCTTCAACGTCCTCCTTGGGGTCTTACTGCTCTGTGGGTGAGCCCTCCTTGTTGATGGGACATGGTCCTAGCAAGAAACATGCTAGCAAAATGAAGCATGTTTCTACTGTGCCCTCATCAACAACGAGTATCCTGATCACTACCAGAAAGTTAAGCACTGAGAAGGTTGCCAGTGTAACATTGTTTTCTTCACCGTCAATGATTGTTGGCTCCTCTCCTCTCCTCTCTCGACAGTGGGTTCTGGGGTGAACTTGCGACTTCCACTGCTGCCTCCTCCCTCTGTGGTTTCTAGCCATCATCCATCAATGACTGCTTCTGACCTGTCGTCGATCCTCTCATCGACTGCTGGCCTTACCTCACAGGGCTCTATGTTAGCACCCTCGTCGACAATCCTGGGGGTCCTATACACACCCCTTATTGACGGCTGCACACTTGTTTCCACTGCCGCCTTCAGTACTGTCAATGGTCCCTATTCACTCAGTCCCGGCTACTTCCGCTGGGCAGATGGCCATGCTTGATGTCCTTTTTTGGTGTTTGTGTCTTTTGGTTAAATGTTCGAGGAGTGTGATTGGTTCCATGTGTTTTGTCTAGTAAATACTGTCCTGTACCTTACACAGATGACCCCCCCCCAAGTGTAGGGTCGGCTCAGTTCTCTGCTCCTTCTAGGCCTTCTTTGGCCCAGAGAATGGCTAGCTTTTCCCGTCTCCCTGGGTTTTCACCCTCAGGATGTGGACATGGATGACTCTTCCTGCAGGACTGGGATTTTGCTGACCTGGAGGGTGAAGAAGATATGGACCAGGAGGACTCCCCTCAGTTCTTCTCGGCCACCTTGACTGTACAGGGTGAACCTACCCCTGAACTCCCATGTTCTCTGCCAGATGATCCCACGTTTTCGGACATTGTTACACCTCCAGAAAACATTTGGGTTCCAGAGCACTGAGCAGGATGCTTCAAGAAAGGAGTTGGCAGAGTATTTGGGTATACAGGAATGCCCCACTCTGGTCGTCCCTGCTTTGGTGGATGCCTTTGAAGAGGCTATTTGGGCTGCTTGGAAGCAAGCTTTAAAAATTTGTGCCAATCCTCGTAAGGCTGATAGGATTTATCAGGCCCGGTGGACCACCCCTACTTCATGTCTCTGCAACAGGCGCACTCAGTACCGCCCATGATAGGTCTTCTAGACTTCAGCACATGAGTGCTCAACCCCCTGATAAGGAATCGAAGACATTGGATGGAATGGGGGGGAAAGGGTTTATTCCTTTGCTACTATGTCTCTCCGTATACTTAATTACATGGGACACATCCTGAAATATCAGGAGAAAATCCTAAAAACCTCTCAGGCAATGGTCCAGTCCTTCCCTTCAGGTTCTGCATAGGAGGATCTGACAGCTGAAATGTCTACGGTGGTGGCTGTTTGCCGCCACCTGCTTAGGGACACCTATGATGCCGTTGATGCTGCTGCCCATACTGGTTCCCAAATGGATGGAGGACTTATGCCCCATTTTGGATCTGAGATGTCTCGGCCTCTATATCGGATACCAAAAGCTCAGGATGGTGTCTCTCCCGACACTTCACTTCTCCCCTTGCTGAACAAAGGAGATTGGCTCTGTTCTCTCGATGTGAAGGATGCGTACCTCCTGTCCTGATTCACCCTGCTCACAGACGGTTTCTCTGTTTTTTCTTTCAGGGTCATCATTACCAGTTCAGGGCCCTCTCATTCAACCTTTCTTCAGCCCTGAGGATATTCACAAAATGCTTAGTGGCAGTCGCAGCAGCCCTCTGCAGGGACAGTCTCTGTCTTGCCCTACCTGAATGACTGGCTCCTGAAAGTGTCTTCCCACCAAAGGCTGTTGTCCACACTTTCTCAAATCCTGCAGTTGTTTGCCGAGGTGGGGATAGCTGTAAACTATCTGAAGCCCAAAATGGACCCAGCGCAGTGCCTCCTATATATCGGAGCCGTGTTAGATGCCTCCTTGGGGATGGCATATTTGCCCATGGCTTGGGCAGATGCCTTGATTGTTTTGGCGCGCAGCCTAGAGTCCAGCAGATTGGTCTTGGCATGAGACTACCTGCACCTCCTGGGACATTTGGCAGCCACGATTCCGATGGTCCCCAGTGTCAGGTTGAATGTGAAGGTCCTTCAGTGGTCCCTGAGAGTCCAGTGGGACCAGAAGGAGGACAATTTCGATGCCCCGGTCTTGATGTCTTCCCTGGCTCTTCGAGATCTACAATAGTGGAAGTCCAGGGATAACTTAATGTGAGGCATACAGATTCATTCTCCTGTCCCGTGTCTCATTCTGACTACAGATGCCTCCTTGACAGGGTGGGGTGCTCATCTTCTGCACGTCTGGTCCCAAGGATCCTGGATGCCAGTGGAGGCCCGCCTCTACATCAGTGTCTTAGAGATGAGAGCAGTCCTCTACACCTTACAGGCAATCAAGACTCTACTTTCCCCGCCCGGTTGCCTTCAGGTGCAATTGGACAATTCTGCAGTAGTTCACTACCTAAACAAGCAAGGAGGCACCCATTCATACCCTCTCTGTATTGGATGATCCAGAGAAATATCCATCTTCTGGCGGTCCACATCCCTGGGTGTCCACACCCTGGTGGATGCCGTGAGCAGATCCATTGCACAGGCCCATGAGTGGAAAATCTTACTGGACGCCCTAAATGACGTCTTCCACCAATGGAGCTGATCAGAGTTGGACCTATTTGCCTCTCCGCAAAACTGCCTCTTTACTGCTCTTTCAAGCGAGGTCCTGGAACTGTGTGGCGGGATGCATTATCTGTTTCCTGGACAGGAAGAGTTCTTTATGCTTTCCTGCCCTTTCCTCTCCTTCAGAGAGTACTACTGAAACTGGTCTGGGACAGGGCATCTATGATTCTCTTAGCTCCGTTCTGGCCAAGATAAATGTGGTTCCCTCTGCTTCTACAGCTCTCGGAACTGGATCCCCTACCTCTGCCGATTTGCCAGGTTCTGCTGTCCCAGGCAAAAGGCTTCCTGCTACACCTGGACCTTCACTCCCTCCATCTGCATGCCTGGCTCTTGAGGACATAGTTGTCTCGTGCTTTGGGGTGTCCCCAGAGGTGGCAGAAGTCCTTTGGGCTGCCAGGAAACCGTTCATGTGGTCTTCCTATTCTATGAAGTGGAAACGTGTCTCCATTTGGGCATTTACAAAGGACTTAGATCCTTATGAGTGCTTCCCTCAGAGCATCTTAGACTATTTACTCCTTGTCGGAGGTGGCCTGAAATATTTGTCTGTAAAAGTCCATCTTTCGGCCATTGCCACATTCCATTTACCTGTGGGCAACAAACCATTGCCCCAGTTACCTTTAATCAGAACCTTTTTAAAAGGCATTCTGCACCTTCATCCCCCTATCTGGGATCCAGGCACTAATGTGCAAACCTCCCCACCTACAATTTCATAACGATGCGATGACTTTATGCACCAACCCTTCGTTTTTGCCAAAGGCTTCTGAATTTACTTTAAATCCGGCTATCCACTTACCAGTGTACTATGCGGAGCCTGTGAATCCAGGGGAATACCCGCTTCATACCCTCGATGTGCATAGAACATTGAGTCTTTATCTTCTCCGCACCTCAAAGTTGTGAAAGACTGAGCAACTTTTTGTTTCTTTTGCCCCTGGAAATCGGGGCATTCAGGTTTTGAAGCAGTGCTTGTCCACCTGCATTTTGTTTATCTATAAAAAAATACGACAAACCTCTCACAGGGGTCGTAGAACCCCATTCTACCAGAGGCATGGCTGCCTCCATGGCATGTTTCCGGGACGTCTCTGTCTTAGAAATCTGCGAAGCTACCACGTGGTCTACCGTACATGTTCACAAAGCATTACAGTCTAGACATCGCTTCCAAGAAATAAACTGCTTTTGGACGGGTCGTCTTACAAGACCTCCTGTCCTAAGTCCTGATAGTTCGCTTCCTCCTCCCCTTGGCATAATAACTGCTTGGGACTCTTCCCATGTGTTATGACCTGCTGCAAGAGATTGTGTCGAAGAAGATAGTACATTGCGTAAGAACTTACTGTAACAGTAGATCTTCGAGAGTATCTCTTGCAGCAGGTCATGCAACCCCACCCACCGCCCCCCTTGCTGTTACTTCAGAAGGGTTCCTTGCTCTGTCCTTTCACAACTCCACGAGCTACTGCCTTATTTTCCTCCTCAGTTTCCATCGGAGGTCTGAGAAATAATTTCTCATTCGGTCGTTAGAATGGAAAAGAACTGAGGAGTAGCTGGGACCTCCTCCTTTTATACGTGCCATACAGACTCCACGTGATGACATTAGGAGGAGGTCCCAGGGTCGACTGCTGAGAAGTCATCCAGAGGAAATGATGCCTGCGGCTAATATCCCATGTGTTATGCCCTGCTGCAAGAGATACTCTTGAAGATCTGCTGTTACAGGAAGTTCTTACGCAATTGTACTTTCTTAGTAAATGGTTTAAATGTTACTTTGATACACAGCTACATAGAATTTGATGAACATTTAAACTAGCCTGGGGGTGGTGGAATAAAAAAGGGGAAGCAGAAACTGCCTCTCCGCAGGCTGAGATAGAGTGTAGAGAGATCCTGTGGGGTGAGAGTCCCACAGCGGAGCAAGTCAATCAAGGAAGTAGGGGGTTAGCAAAGGAGGAATGTGGGGAATGAAGCAGGCAGAAGAAAGGGGGAACAAAAAGAAAAAGGGGGGTGACAAGCAAAGAGCTAACACAATCTGGAAGGCCATGTGTGATAATGCTAGGAGTCTGGGGAAATAAGATCCCAGACCTAGAGGCCATCATGGCGGAGGCTGACCTGGATATTGTGGCCATTACTGAGTTGTGGTGCACTGACAGCCATGGCTGGGACATGGTCATATCAGGCTACATGTTCAGAAGAGACAGGGTGGGAAGGAAAGGAGGGGGTGGTGCTTTATGTGAAGGAAAGCATAAAAGCAATGGAAATACAGGGAATTCAGGACGAGGCAGAGGGCTGTGGGTCACCCTTAAATCAGGGAAACTGAGCCACTATTCAGACAGGTGAGATCTACAGGCCTTTGGCACGGGGGAGGATG
The DNA here is from genome assembly GCA_016271365.2 of Neoceratodus forsteri. Taxonomy (NCBI): domain Eukaryota; kingdom Metazoa; phylum Chordata; order Ceratodontiformes; family Ceratodontidae; genus Neoceratodus; species Neoceratodus forsteri. Next base: position 285,702,674 of record CM028138.1, on the reverse strand, counting down.
TGGATAAGGCAAAGTTAAAAACAACTGGTAAAATGGCAGAAAAGAGGGAGGAGTTGCTGGTGGGGGGGATTTCAGTCTGCTGGATACAGACTACAGCCTTCCTGCTGCAACTTCAGTTAGAAGCAGGGACATCTTGGACTTCTTGCAGGGAGTGTTCCTCAGGAAACTAGTCAGTGAACTCACTTGTGATGGGGCAGTACTGGACCTGCTGCTTACTAACAGGGACAGTGTTGCAGACATCAAAGTGAGAACCCATCTGGAGACCAGTGATCATCGTACAGTGTGGTTAGACACAAGAGCAGCTGCAGAATTCAACCACACAATGGCGAGGGTCTTGGACTTCAGATGGACTGATTTTACTAGGCAGGCTGAATGCCTCAGGAATGATCTGGCAGGGAGAGAGATGACCCGAGGAGAGGAAAAGTGGGGCAAACTAAAACAAAGCATAGTGAACGCAACAAACTTCTGTGTCAAGCAAGTAAGCAAGAGTAAAAGAAAGAGGAGACGGCTATGGTTCTCGAAGTGGCAGAAACGGTAAAGGCTATAAGAGTAGCAAATAGAAGGTATAAGGAGACCTAGAGAACGGAGAATGGGGAAGTGTATCATGGAAAATAGAGAGAGGCAGGCCTAGCAGTAAGGAGAGCAAGGGCACAAACTGAGGAGAGAATAACACAGAATATCAAGAGGACAAGACATTTTTAGGCAAAATAAACAGTTCATGCATAAAAGCCACGAATCTGAAGAAAGTTCATAAAGACCATAGCACACACAAAGAGTTGATTCAGGTGTTACAGAATTAAATGTAGTTATAACTGAAGAAAACTTACTCTCACGGACTGAGAACAAGAGAGAACTGTGTGGAAACTGCTCTGGGATGTAACATAAAGGAGAAGCTTCACAGGATACCTGAAAGTGACTCTATCTTGAATTGATAAAACCGGTACTGTCAAACAGCCATGTAGGGGCCCAGACCATTTGTGACCTCCTCTCCCTGGTCCACCTCCACCCCTTCCATATGATCTCCTGGAGGCCCATTATCCAGGTCAGTCTCAACTGGGGGTGTCCGAATTGTCAGAAATGATGACCATATTTTACAGAATGTGTTGGCCTTCCCCAGCGAGAAGTGTGATAGGCATTCCATGGAGGTCAGATGGCCCATTGCCAGCAACCATTCATTGACAGAGGGTACATCTGTAGTTCTTCATCTCCGCACAAGCAATCTTGTGGCTGTAATGGGCCATTTCAGGAGGGGGTGATTTGTGGTTACTGATGTGTGAGGGATACTGAGCAGGATTAAGGGTGGGTCAAAATTTATTTCAGGCAGGATAATAGTTCTGCAGAAATTGAGTATGTTTTTCCAAAACAGAGGGGGCTGGACAATCCCACAGGATGTGGGAGAGGGAACCTGTGGACTGGATAAATAAAGATTTTGATTGATTGATTGATCGATCTTAAACTTCTTTGCACTGAATTTCAACTGCCAAACCCTTGACCATTCTTCAAGCTTCTGCAGGTCCCTCCTCATTCTGTCTATACCCTCTGGCGTGTCCACTCTGTTACAGAGCTTTGTGCCGTCAGCGAACAGGGAAATCCTGCCTTTTAGGTTCAGTGCAATGTCACTGATGACATTGAATAGGACTGGTCCCAGCACTGGTCCCTGTGGTACCCCACCCGTCACTGTTCCCTCTGTGGATTGACAGCCATTTACCACCACCCTCTGTGCCCTGCCACCCAGCCAATTACCTACCCACTGCAGTAGTGTCCTGCCCACTCCCATATTCCCCAGTTTGTTTAATAGCCTACTATGTGGCACAGTGTCAAAGACCTTGCTGAAGTCCAGATAGGCCACGTCCACTGCCCTCCCCTGATCCACCCCCTCTTGTCACCCAGTTGAAAAATTCAATGACGTTGGTCTAGCATGACCTCTCCCCAGTGAAGCCATGTTGCCTTGGTCCTGTAGTCTGTTGGCAACCAGATGTTTCACATCTGTCCTTCAGTAGTGTTTCCATGATCTTCCCCACTACCAAGGTGAGGCTGGCTGGTCTGTAGTTCCCCACTTCCTCTTTGTTCCCGCTTTTGTATAAGGGGACTACATCTGCTGTCCTCCAGCCTTTGGGTACCTCCCCTGTTTCCAGTGATCGGTTGAACAGGAATGCCAGAGGTTCAGCCACCACCTATCTTAGTTCTTTTAGGACCCTGGGGTGCACCTCATCTGGCCCCATTGCTTTATCGACTCATTCCTTCCAGTTGCTTTAGGATCCTTTCCCCGTGTAAAGGTACTTGTGTCCATTTCTGTGCCATTCCCACCCCTTGTACTTCCTTCAGGCCCATTACCCTCATCTTCCTCAGTAAAGATTGAGTAGAAATATTTGTACAGTATGTCAGCTTTACTGTTGTCATCCTCCATGTGGCCTCCATCCTCCCCCTTCAGTCTCACTATCCTTCCCTTTGCTCTTCTTATTTCACTTATGTACCTGTAAAAGGTTTTGTCCCCTCTATCCACTGATTTTTAATGTGCTCTTCTGTCTGAGCTTTGGCTTCCCTCACTGATCTCCCTGCCTTCCCTTGCTTCTCCTGGTACTTCTCCCTGTCCCCTTCTGCCTACGTCTTTTTGTATTACCTGAATGCAGTGTTTTTGGCTTTCACTTTCTCTGCTACCTCCTTGGAAAACCATAATGACCTCCTGTTCCTTTTCCCCTTGCTACCTGCTTAATGCATAATTCTATTGCTCTTGTAACCCCTGTTTTAAATATTGTCCACTGTTCCAATATTTATATGATATTGAGAGAGTAGGATTACCCATGACTAGTTTCTGCTTGTTGTAGAGTACCACTCTGGGAGAGAGACAGGTATGCCCTTCCATAACTACCCATAAGGGGGCAGTTATTATGGGTTGTGCAAACCATTTTACCATCTGAGCCAGCACAAATGCAGCTGGGTAGCCCTGCCCCCCCCCAGACCAGTGCTGCCTCAGTTTGGCTCTAGTGAGCCCTAGAGGTCTAGCTTTCCGGAGGAAGAAACCTATCAGCCTATACAGCTTAGAGAACCAGGTATTAGGGATCCTGATGGGAAGATGGGAGAGTAGGCAAGTACCTTGGGGGCTAGCATCATTTTAATAGAGCTATCTTTCCAGTCAAGGTCAGGTGAAGTAGTTCATATCTGTGAAGCTCCACTGCCAAGGACCCTATGAGTGGACAAAATTGGCCTTGCAGATGTCATGGAGTTTGGCGGTGAGCCTGATTCCTAGGTAATTGATCCCTGACTTACATAATTGCTAGGGGGCATTTTCCAAAGTTTGCCAGGTGCAGTGTGAGTTTAGTGGAAATGGCTGTGGTTTGGAGTTGTTAATGCAGAGGCCAGAGACTTATGAGAAGTCAGGCAGCAGAGATTGCAAGGGAGCAGTAGCTGAGGGGACATCTGCCAGCACTATCAGGATGTCATCAGCATACAACAGGGCTTTGTGCTCCTCATCCCCTAACTTTAAGCCTGTTATTTGAGGATGTGTCCTCAAGGCAATTGCCAGTGGCTCAGTGAGAAGGCAGGAGGAAGAGCAGGAGTGAGAGGGGGTAACCCTGCCAGGTGCCTCTGTGGAGAGGGAAGGAATCTGATTGAGTGCTGTTAGTGAGTACCCTGGCACAGGGATGGTGGTATAAAATCCTCACTGCTTGGATGAAGGCTGGGTTGAACCCCACATGGTGCTTAAACTCAAAGAAGTAGTGCCACTTCACTGAGTTGAATGCCTTCTCAAAGTCTTGTTAAGGCAACTGATAGGGCATGGGGGGGGGCCTGGTACTTCACGTTCGGGAAGGACCTCAAGTGATCTGAACCCATTCACCTCTTCACAAAGCCTACCTTGGATGGGTGCACTCAGTGCTGTAGAATGGGTTCTGATCTCCCTGCTAATATATTAGCCAGCACCTTTGTATCTGCATTGAGCAGAGGAATCAGGTGGTAGCTACCTGGATGAACAGGATCCTTTCCCTTCTTAGGGAAGACAGTGATAACAGCCTCAGACATAGTCTGTGGAGGCCTACCTGGCTCTAGGGTATCCTGGAATACTCTTGGCAGCAGAGGGCCACCTCCTTTATCATCCCCTGGTAAAGGTCTATAGGGAGCCCATCTTCCTCTGGTGTTTTGTCTTTATTCATTGCCATGGCTGCTGTTTTAGCTTCCGCTAGGGATAGTGAGGCTTCTGAGCAGTTAGGCGTCTCAAGGGGTACTTGTGGGAGGCAGATGTTAGCTAGGAAACCCTGGATCCTGTCCCCTGAGGGGAGGTGGGAAGGAGTTCTGCTTTAGATCAAATCCCTCATCACCTTGTTAAGAGCTTGGGGGAGGTGTGCAAGTTCCCTGTCAGATCCTGCAGTCCTGGGATGTGCCTCTCCATCTGCTGCTTTTGCAGTTTGTAGGATAGAAGCTTACTGGTTCTTTCCCCTCAGAGATTACCAGAGGGTATACTGGGGTGTCTGCCAGTGTTTGAGTCACCTGGGGTGAGGAGAACCAGAAATCCAATCTACTGAAGGGCTGATGGACCTGTGAAAAGTATGTATAGTCCTTCACCCTAGAATGAACAAGCAGCCAGACATCAGATAAGGCATGTTCCTGTAGCACCTGATTGAGAGATGATCTGCAAACAGGTGTGGGGCTCTAACTTGAGAGGAGAATCTCTCCAGGGCTAGGTCCAGGATAAGGTTGAAATCACCTTCTCAGAGCACTGGCGTAGGTGACAGTCCCCAGTCTACAAGCCATTGTGAAACATTCATAGAAGAAATCTGGGGAGTCTTCATTGGGGACATAGGGAGTTTAGTGGTTAGAGCATCCACTTGTGAAATGGAAGATCAGAGGTTTAAACCCCACCAGAGCCAAATGCTCACTGTATTACCTTGGGCAAATCGGTTCCAGTCCACCCAGTTGTGGACATGTATAAAACTGGTAATAACATGTTGCAAGGTAGCAGGGCTAGTTTGGCACAGGAGTGACGCATTTTTCAGAAAAAAAAGATGCTCAAGGACAATGGGGGAGCAATAAGAAGCTGGAACGGGGTAGATTCAGGAAAGGTGCGAGGAAGTACTTCACAGAAAGAGTGCTGAATTCCTTTCAGTGGATGTGGTGGGAGTGAAAATGGTGAGGTTCAGGAATGCATGGGATATGCAGAAGGGAATCTTAGAGGAAGGGAGGGAGATCAAGTAGGATCTGTGGTGATACTATAGGCAGGGAAAAATGGGCAGACTTATGTGGGCCATGTGGGCCTTATTTGCCAGCAAATTCTAGTTCTGTGTTTCATAGGTGTTACCCAAGATGACTGTCCCCTGTAGCTTGGAAAACTTCCCTGTCACCAATCTACACTTTGTCTGATTGGGAGTTTAGGAGTTGCCAGGGTTGGGATTTATACCATAGGATTGATACCACCCTCTTGGTGGTCTGGGCTGCACTGTGTATCTCTCTCCCCATCCATTCCCTTTTTATGTTGTTTTGTGCATGCAGCGCAAGCAACATTTTGTGACAACTTGCTGGCGTAGCAGGTTATGGAGGTGTAGCCATGTTGTGGCCAGTGGCGCCACTGCTTTTTTGGGCTAGTCTCTGTGGCACCAATGAATGAGCATGCTGTCTATGACAGCAGTGCAGAATCATGCCACCAACTTGAAAGAATTTTGCCGCTGCAATTAGAGAGTGTCCCGTCATTGCAGGGCATGCCTTGCCTGCTGAAACATTTCAATAAACATGGCAACGGCTGCCGCTGTCCGCCTCTCTCAGTCCCATGAAAGCTGATGTTGGGGATGCCCAATCCCCCTGTTAGCATACCCCCTCCCTAGTTCGTTTGCCGATGGGGGAACCCAATCCCCGTTGGCATAATGTTCCCTCTTGTTTTGTCTGCCGAGGGGCGGTGCCCAATCCCCTTTAGCGTCGTACTGCCCCCAAACACAGACACGCTTTCTTTGCCGATGGGGGCCCAATCCCGGTCGGCTTCAGTGCCCTGTCCCCAAAAAACACAGGTGGTACACTGGGAGCCCAACCCAGTGTGCAAAAATGTCCTTGTCATACCCTGGAAGAAAAAAAACCTTCCTGCGACGTTTGCTTTGTTTTTTTACCCTGTAAAACAGAAAATGGTCCCTCGTGGTCATGACGGTCCCCCTCCCCCAACCTGCACCTACCCTCTACGCACCCCCCAACCCTATACTTACCTCCAGAGCCTGGCGCAACAATCTTCAGTGGAGCAGTAACACGTCTGCACTCTTCAAAGCTGACCGAGAAACAAAGAAAATCACGGTAAGCTGTACAATGGCATCAATGGGGGGGTTTCAACTTAGGTGGATATCTTGGCCATTTTTGCAACTTTTGGCCCCGAGTTGTCAACATAGGGTTCTTGAGACCCCACCTCATGAACTCAGTCACTGTTATTTCGTTATTTGGTCCCGAAAGTTGATTTTATGGTCAATACGCAGAATCACCTTTCGGGACCTATTAACGAAACGACAGTGTCACTGTTCATGAGCTGGGCTGCCAAAAAGCCTATGTTCTTCAGTTATAACTATGTTGCAAATTTGGTGAAAAAAATTCAAAAAAATGACTGTTACGAGCGTGCATTACAGTTTCCATGCACGCTCGTAAGTTAGAGAATTTGTAATATTTTCACTCCAGAGTTTCAACATTGCCAGTTTTTCACACCTCCTTAGGAACAGTACAGCTGTCATTTTTCACATCCTGCCCAAAATGTGTTTTTGCACATCTGCGCACAATGGCACAGCCGCTGTGGGCCATGATCTTTGTATGAAGTCCTCTGCCACCACTGCAGTTGCAAAAGAATGAAAGACACCATTTTGGGCTAGCTTTAGGGTGGCTGGATACCTGAGGTTGTATAGAACCTCCAGCTGTTGTAGGGCCTTGCATGCTGGCATAAAGGCTCTGTGGTGCTCTGTAAAAGCTGGTGAAAAATCCAGGAAAATCTGCCCCCTCTGTTGCAGTGGGCCCCTTTCTCTTGCCAAGGTCATGATGTCTTCTTTTACAGGGAAGTGAAGGAATTTCATGAAGACTGGTCTGGGTTCCTGGCAAGGTTTGGGTGGAGGGGTGAGAGAGTGGTGGGACCGCTGTATTTCAAGAGGTGTCTGCCACTGATGTTTGAGCAGCACTGGTAGCACATGCTGCAGGATTCCACTGGTATCTTCCCCCTCTAATCCATCAGAAAAGCCTACAAACTGTAGGTTCTTCTGCTATCCCCTATTTTCTAAGTCCTCTAGTCTGTCTCAAAGGAGCTTGATAGTGTGGTCCTGCTCCTTTAGGTGAGTCATGATGTGATCGGTGAGGGTGAGCATCTGGCTTAGGTTGGCAGCTTCCTCGGGTAAGTTTTAGGGTAGCTGGATAACTGAGGCTATATGGACCCTCCAGCAGTTATAGGGTCTTGCGTGCTGGCGTAACGGCTCTGTGCTGCTCTGGAAAGGTGGCAAAAAATCCAGGAAAATCTGTATGAGCTGAGCAACATAAGCCAAAGGATCATCCACAAGTGGTCCAAGTGGCCTACTAACTGTAGGTTTTTCTGCCATCCCATATTTTCTAAGTAGTCTATCCCAAAGGAGCTTAATAGTGTGGTCCTGCTCCTGCAGGTGAGTCATGATATGATCGGTGTAGGCCTCCTGGTGCTGGACCTGTTGCCCTCTGTGGGTGAGCCTCTGGCTTAGGATGGCTGCTTCCTCGGCCTTATGATGTACCATAGTTTTTAGGTCCTTGATATCAAGTAGGATCTAACCGAACATTTTCCTTATTTCTAGGAGATCGACTGGATGCATGAGGTGAGCTGAACTGGGTAGTGCCATTCCTGCTGTTCACACAGGGGCCACACACAGAGTCAAAGCACTGGTGGTTTGTGGCACCACAGGAGGTCCAAGAGCCAGGCAGATACCGAAAACTGATTGGCAGGATCTCAGGCTAGCAGATAATGGCTCTTAGACTCGGGGATAACTGCAACCAGATAGTGATTTTGGCAGATTGAGGTCGCGAGAAGGGAGAGCTGACAAGAATAAGCAGCTATCTCGCCAGCGGCCAAGCCATGCCCCCTGCTCAGAACCTTTCTGAACTAGAATTGCAATGTTTCATATATAAACTGTCTCTTTCCTACAACACTGAGTGAACCAGGAGCAAAGTGTGGATCATTTTACAAGTCAGTCCTGATTCTCAAGAGTTTAAAATCTATTATTTTAACTTCTTATTTTGTTACAGTTTTTGTATGTTTTTTTAACTGGAGTGTGCCACGGAATCCAACTCTTGAAAAGCCACTGTTTTTGTGTTAAAGTAAGTGAGAACTGCTTGATCTTCCCAGTGACGTATACTCATGTGTTAAGGATAGTAAGCCTTGGTGTGGCCTGTCCTAATGCAGGCCTAGTAGCTTTGGGAAGTGGCACTATGTCACTGGCCAGTCTGTTTAAACTTAGCAAGAGCATAGATCTGTTTGTAGCTAGCCCACTGGTGCAGCTGTAGCACTACCGCTTGTGGTACTGAGGACCCCGTTCGAGAGTGGACTCGGGGTTGAAAGGTTGGCCATGGAAACAAGATTAAGCATCTGCTGGATTGCTCGCCTTTGGGAGGGAGGGAGGATGCATACCCGGCATAAGCCTGGCAGCAAGCAGGAAATCAAATATCCTGTAAGCACAATACAATAAAAGGTCATGCTAATCGCCACTTACTTGTGCTTTCTATGTTTGACTGAGGAAAGCAAATTGAGCATATTGTTGTAGCTTAAAGGGAATGCATACATTTCCTTATGAAATGATTGTAAAGTTTACTGTGAGGATCCAGTATGTAAATTGCTGGGTTATATTTCGAAAATGTTTTTAGTAAGACAGAAACATTTTTTTTTAAATAGGGGTGTGGAGGCATCCATTTTGTGGATAGGAAGGGTGTTGTGATGATGTCACTGCCTCACTGGTGTTAACGGTGTGCAGTGCAGCAGGTCAGAACAGTTTGACTGTGCTATCAGGGTTTCTATTATATTCGGAGGAACACTCAGGATTTTATGTTTGGCAGAGTGCAAGAAAAGAGTCCAGTGCTTCTCTTCATTATAGAGCAGGATCCCTGTCTGTAAGAGCAGTTTGCTTTAAGCTGCTTAAATGCATACTGTTAGAGCTGATGAGGCAGTGCCATCATCACAGCACCCTTCCTGTCCACAAAATGGATGCCTCCACATCACAGTTTTAAATGTATTTTTCTGTCTCACTGAAAACATTTTTGAAATATAACTAAGCAATTTACATACTGGATCCTCACAATAATTTCAAAAGGAAACCTATGGATTCCCTTTAAGTGGGAGAATCAGGCTGTGGAGGTCTGTGATGCTGTGAGCCACCGAGGTGGCTGGAAATGATCTGGCCAATGGTGCAGGTTGTAAATGGAAAGTACACATCTTCATCAAGGATATCTCCTCTGTTAGGCCACACCCTTAGAACAGTAAGCCATCAGCATCAGGACCACTTGGAAACTTTTTGCTAGCTGGGGCCACCCACAATGATGTGCATGGTCGATGTGTATATAATGTGGGCAGCCCCAACACTCCTCAGTTCTTTCTGCTGCTGTCGATCATTCTTGTTGGACCTGCTGTAGAGAAATAACATTGAAATAGCCATTGCCATTTATTTTCTTTTCTGCCGAAGGACAAAGAGCCTTTGTTCCGTTATTGTAGCTGTGGCTACAAGATCTACAAGGACAGTACTCACACTATTTGTGTGTGTTGTTTGGGCCTGTCTCGCAACACGAGGGCCCTTTTCTAAGTACCATTGATGCCCAGGCTCTTCGGGCATTGTTTTCTGATATGCTACAATGCCTACTATCATCACTGCTGCAGACAGTAGCTATGCCATCGACACGGCTGCCTGTACCAGGACTTTCGTCTATGGCGTTTTCAAGCATGCTGAAGATTCCCCCTTCTCAGTCACTGTCAGCATTGCCAGTTCCCTCTGTGGCTCCCATCATTGTGCATGATGATGATGATGAGGTTGAATATAATCTTGATCTCATGGATATTGAGGGGGATTTGGAGGAGGAATATGAGGATGAGTAAGAGTTTGAAGAAGGAAATATGCCCTCCAGGTCCACCGTCTCATTCTGCAGAAAGAATTCTGATTTACACACCCAGAGCTCCCCCTGAGGATCCCTCTTGCTGCGGCAGATGCAGTCTGCCACGAGCTTTGCTGCAGGGGAGGAAGATTCCACTAAAAAGAATCTTATGGAATTTTTGGAGGTCTCTTGCACACCTTCCATTATAATTCCTCCTTTGTATCCTGCATTAGAAGATGCTACCTTTGCTGCATGGGATATGCCCAATATCCTGCCTGCAGTTTCAAGGGAGGCTGATAACCAGTACCCTGCTCCATCTGTAAGCCTTACTATGCCACTCAACCTAAGACTGTCTCTGTAGTCACTATCGCTACTCATGGTCGCTCTAAAGTCCCTAGACATAAGAGTACTTTGCCTCCAGAGAAAGAATCTAGGAGGCTGTATGTTATGAGCAAGCGTACTTACGCCTCTGCATCCTTGGGCATAAGGACTGCAAATTATAAGGCTCATATGAGAAAATATCAGAATAGCCTCTGTGGTTGCAGCAGCCCTTCATGGGGAGGGCTTTATATCTTCCCTTATCTGGATGATTGACTTCTGAAGGTCAAGTCCAGGGAAGCCCTCCTTTGCACCCTTTCCCAAACAAGAGAACTGTTCAGTGCTTAAGAGGTTACTGTGAATGTGCCAAAGTCTGTGCCAACCCTGTGTCAACATGTGCAATACTTTGGGGTGGTACTGGACATGGAAAAGGGATGTACCTTCCTGCCCCAGGACAAGGCAGACACCCTGATTGCTCAGGCACACTTGGTTTACAGGGGCCGCTACATTTCTGTCAGGTTAATGTTATGTTTCCTGGGCTTGATGGCTGCCATAGTGACAGTGCTGTTTGCCTGACTTCATATAAGATTCCCAAAAAGGACACTCAGGGTTCAGTGGGATCATTTGACAGATGAGTTGGGACAAATGGTTCTCATCATGTCCCCTCTTCACAGAGTACTTCTGTGGTGGATGGACCACAGCAACTTACTCAGGGAACTCTCCATTCCTTATACTGGTTCCTATACAGATCCTTACCATGGATGCCTCAGTCTCTGGTTAGGGTGCTCATCTTAGCCCCTTCCAGACACATGGGTCCTGGAACAAGGTGGAGCTGACCTGCACATAAATGTATTGGAAATGAGAGCTGTCCTATACAGCCTTCAGACATTTCAGTGTCATCTCTGCCCCAATCTTCTGTTAATACAGACAGACAATGTCAATGTCATGTACCACATGAACAAACAAGGGGCACTCACTCCCATCCACTATGCAGGGAAGCAATGAGAGTGTGTTACTGAGTGATGTCTCATGACCTTCAGCTGTTGATCGTGTTTCTCTTACCTCTCCAAAGTGTCTTGGCAGACAGGCTAAGCAGGGCTCATTCCCTGGTACACGAATGGGAACTAGAGACCTCTATGGTAAAGGACCTCTTCACAAGATGGGGTCATCCAGAGCTAGACCTTTTTGTATCCCCACATGTTGCAAAACTGCCATGTTTCTGCTTGCTTGCTGCAGAGCCTGGAGTTTTTGGGCAAGATGAGTTGCCCCTCTTTTGGAAAGGGAAAGTCCTGTATGCATTTCCCCCCCATTCCTGTAATACACAGAGTCCTGCTCAAGCTAAGAGTGGAGAGTGCCACGCTCATCCTCAATGCTCCTTTATGACCTGGCCAGATATGGATTCTGCTCCTGCAACATGTGGTGGAGCATCCTGTCCCTCTACCACTCTTGGGGGTCTCTGGTCAATCCGAATCTGAAGTCCCTACACCTGCATGCAATGCTTCTGAAAACATAGCCGTACCACACTATGGGGTATTCCCTAAGATTGATGATGGCCTGTATGTGGCTAGGAAGCCTCTTACCAGACATACTTATTCCTTGAAATGGAAGTGTTTCATTTTGTGGTCTGCTTCCCAGAATATGAACCCTTTTATGTGTCCTGTGAATTCTGTTCTAGAATACTTGCTTTCCTTATCTGATTCAGGCTTACAGTATTCTTCTATTAAAGGGGAACAGACAGTCTGAGCACCCACCTTTGGTTGTGGTGGTGGTGGCTCCACCTGAACAGGTGAAGAAGCAGCTTCAGGTTGCACCTATATGGTGTGGACCAGCTGGGGCATCACTGGTGATGGCCAGGAGACCAAAGGTCCAGGGGGTAGAGCACTACCCTGCCCCGTAATGGCCTACTGCTGCCAGAGGAGCTCTTCGTAGCACTGGTGCATCTTACGGTGGTGCTTCTCCTCATCTGAGGATGAGGAAGATGAGGAACATTGATGACGATACCTCCCAGTCAAGCGGGATCAAGAGTGGGAAAGCCGTGACCTTGACCTGCTCGACGGTGAGAAGGGCCATCCAGCAGGTAGCTCTAGACCATGTGCCTGCCCACATTCAGCAACAAAAGCACAAAAGACCTGACCTCCAGTGGAGGCTGTTGCTCTTGGGGTATGGACGGGGACACCGACTGGACCATGTCCTCCTGGGTGAGAACCAGGAGCTCCAGCGTCTGCGAGATCAAATCCTTGACCTCATCTGACAGCTGGTTGACAGGCTCAAGAAAGATCTCAGCAGCCTGCCCGACTGGAGTCAAAGTCAATTGGCTCAATGGGGGAACCAAAGAGCCCTCGACCTGCCTGACCTGTCCCCCAGCCAAGGTGTGCTCGACAACTGCTGGGCAGTCTGGCATGTGGAGGGACCAGGAGGACTTCAGTCACTCCTGGTTCCACAAAAGGCACTGGCAGCACTTGCTCTTAGTGCCATGGGGAACAGGGCTGTCCCCCAAGGTCAGGAGGGCCAGATACGTGTCTCAGAACTTTTCGGTAAATGAGCCTCCGACGCTGGCCCCAGGAAACAGCGCCAAGATGGAGGAGGTGCCTGCTGTGGCCGATGTCTCTTTCACGTCAAGGACTGCAAGTTGTTCAGCTGACCTGGCTGCAGCTGAGACCTTCTTTCTACTCTTAGGGTGGTCCTTTGGATTCTGTTCTGTAGGCCAACCGAGAGAGAGAGCGCTGAAGCTTCCTGTACTTGAAGGACTTAGGTAGCATGCTTAAGCAGAGCCCGCATGCAATCATGTCATGTCGCCTGCCCAGAGGGTACATGCACATGCCATGCAGGTCAATGATTGACATTGTCTACTGGCACTGCAAGCAAAATTTAAATCCTGGCTTCTACTGCTCCATCACTGATTGTCAGAAGGAGTCAAAGAAACCTGGAAAATATTTGAAAATGTTGAAGAAAGTTCATCAATGGTGCACTCGAAAACCTAAGTGGGAGCCACGAAGGAGGTGACCTGTTCTTCCAGCAGAAAGAAAGATCTGACGTCATGGGAGAAGTTGGTGGACATACTGCCTGGGTGGTGGGAGGAGGTTAGCTTAAAGACATCTGGCCAATCAGACCATTCCAGTTGAATTGCCAGAGGGTGGATAAGTAAACCATACCCACACCCCCAGAACAATGTTTACATTTTTTTAAATAATTGTAAATTTGGGCATGTGTGAAGTCTATTTCATCACCCCAGTGTATTTTTCTTTATTTTTGTTTTGCTAGAGTACTCTTTTTTCTTAGTTAGGGCCCTGTATTAATGCAGCCTTTTTCCCATCCAATATTCATATTTTAATGACTCAGCAATTCCAGAACCCAGTGACATCAGCAGAGCTGAAGACTACAGTGACACGGAACACAATGACATAAGCTTGTCTGATGTCATTGTGTTCCACTTCACTGTAGTCTTCAGTTCAACTGATGTCGCTGGGTTCCACTTCATTGTAGTCTTCAGCTCAACTGATGTCACTGGGTTCCGGAATTGCTAAGTCATTAAAACATGAATATCGAGTGGGAAAAAGAACTTAAAAAATGGCAGAGACCAATTGATGAATCTGATTGGTTATTTATAGTGCAATATGAGACAATGTTGCACTATAAATAACTAGGTCTAGTAAAACAACCGGATAACAGAATGTGATGGCTCATTTATTAATTTTAAACATTCTGTTCAGAATGTTTCATAACTTTGCCGTCGCCATTTTTTTAGCCCGCTAGCCCGCTCACGTTATGACAAGAAGACAACGTTACATTTCTTCTTCACCAGGCAGGCGGCAATTCTCTACCCTTTCCGTTGATGATTTTAGTTGTGACCCCCACTCCCCAAACAGCAGGAAGAACATTTTTGGGGGGTTTCTAATCAAATGTGCAGACACCAGCCCACTTGCTTGTAGCCAGCATGACCTTAATTGGCCTCCGAATAGAGCAGTGCCTTGCTTCACGGTTTACAAAACTGCCACCTTCTCCTCTGTGGTAACAAGTTGTTCAGTGACTCGATTAACAAACTTACTATTTTTTTTAATTACGAGAGTGAGACGAGGGCGGGTAGTGAGTCAAGCGGGTGGAAGTGTCAGCGTGCCTGACTTCCCATTTTGTTTTAAAGGAATTGCAGTATACGTTTGGTTCACAATGTGGTTAAAACTGCAAGCAGCATTTGACAACGGCAGACCTTTGCTCTCCAATGTAAACTACTCATAAAGGGATCTATTTTGTCTCCATAAAGGTGGTCAAACAGTCTTTCCCTACCAAAGCAGTTAGATGATTTTTTTTAAAGCCGATTCGAAAACCTCTGCTCAAAGCAGTCTGCTTGACTCATAGTGAGCGTACCCCGTAGCAGACACTGTACAAAGTAACTTCCCACTTCGCGATTTTCAAACCGCTAAGCTCTGCTCTGTGCTGGCAACTTGTTTACTGGCTTTCTGTCTCTTTATGCACTGCTCTATCTTAATGTGAGCGAGTCAGGCAAGAACAGGGAGAATGAAGTTGATGGACTTGTCAGTTAGCTCTGAGCCATGCTTCTAAACTTTGGGCAGGATAAAACACTGTCTTAACTGAGAAAAAAAGGGGAAAATAAAAACATTGCCTGATATTTCACGGCTTGTCAGGGCAGGGTGGGAGACACAAACAGTATAACCTATCAAACTAAAATAAAACATCAACCACTAAAACTAAGATAGTTTAATCACTGTCACTATTAATACTATTATTACTGTTACTAATTATACCACTAATTTAAGCTAGTAACAGTAGGAGGAAGGACTACTTTATGTTCACTACACATATTAACTTACATTTCTACATGTTTAAAAATGCATTTCTGAATAAGAAAACAGCTTTTAAAAATAAAGGGCCATTTTATAAGTGCAATAAGACACTCTGGGGTGTGCATTACGGTGTGATAACCGCACTCCTGGGGTGACCGGCACTCGGCCTTCGGTCTCATGCCTAACTACACCCCTAGGAGTGCGGTTATCACATCGTAATGCACACCCCATCGTGTCTTATTGCTTACGTATTAATATGGGACCCTAAATAAGAAAAAAAGAGGACTATTTCAAAACAACCACACAAAACAGTACACTGGGGTGATAAACCAGACTTCACACATGCCCAAATTTACAGTTATGTTAAAAAAATGTACACAGCCTTGTTTATGTTCACTTTAAAGAGCTGCTGATGCCTCTAGGCAAACTTAGGAAAATGTAATATTTAAGCTGGTACAGAAGATGATCATGCCCATTTTCAACTACTGCAACATAGTCTACGATGCTGCCCCACAGTCCCACCTATCCAGACTGGACTCTCTCTTCAATTCCTTCTGTCATTTTGCTCTTGATGCCCCTCCCCGCACCCATCATTGTGACCTCTACCGCTCTCTCAACTTCCTTCCCCTTCACTCCCAGTGTGCGCTACATTGTGCTAAGTTCATCTCTAAATTCTGGCTTGGATCTCTCCCGTCATATATCTCCTCCTCTCTTGGCACTCCTACCTACTCCCTCTATTCCCTGATATCCCAGGCAGACACTCGTACCCTCTCAGTCCCTTGCAGAATCACTTCCTATGGCCATAAAGGCTTCTCTTACTAGTTGCCTAAAATGTGGAATGCACTCCCTCCTCAAATCCACCACTCCTCCTCCCTATACTCCCTTACTTCTGCTCTGCACAATTACCTTACACCTACCTGCACCTGCTTCTGACCCCCTTCCTGCATACCTGACTCCCTGTCTCCCCCTGACTTTTTTCTCTCTCCCTCTCTCTCTCCTCTTTCTCATCCCCCTCTACCCCACCTGCACTTATACTACCCCTTATTGACTAGCTCTTAAAAGGGTGACTGGATCCTATGTGTTCACCCTGCTGCATCTGCATCACTAGTGAACTGCCTGTAATGTATCCATTGTCAACCTTGCATCCTATGCTTGGTCCCTGTACTGATTCTGTATGTATGCTGCTCCTATGAACTGCCAGTACAGTAACTGTTGCATCAGTCTATTATTGTACTCAATAGCCATGAACATGTTTTGTAACTGTATGTAGTCACCATCTGTTAATGTATGTATCTAAGAACTCTCACTCTGTACATCCCTCTCCCCATTCCACCAGGACGTACCATGAGACAAGCATTAAGTTGCTCAGTGTATCTTTCCTGGTGAAACAATTCAATAAATAAATAAATAAACACAGTGCAGTCTGTGTTTATTCTATATCTTCTGTAGATTTCACCCACACCCCGCCCCCACTCTCCGTTATTTAGTTTGGAGGAAGTTTGTTTAAAAATGGGATTTTTATCCCTTTAGAATTTATCTGCCCTTACAGCTAATTCCACACTTGAAGTCATAACCCTCTGCTATGACATCACAGTGTGTTGCCATGGGTATAACTCTGATGCCACAAGCAGAGTATTATGACATCAGCTAGGGGATAAGCAACAGGAACTGATGATCTCTGGAGGAAGAAAGCTCTTGTTTCTATGAGTATGACCTTAGTAATAAATAAATAACAGGAAGATGACATACCAAACTAATGTGAAGTATAAGCTAAATTGTTTCTAAACAATATGTTTTTCTAAGTTCTCCTGGAGGTGTCAGCTGCTCTGTGATTACAACAGCTAAGTCTTATGGGCAGGGTTCTTCTATTTACTTCCACTCTGATGATTTAATGTTTTTTTAACATATTTTTATTGTGGTTTACATTGACACATACATATTATCAGCATACAACTTTTATCAGACAAGGGAAGGAAATGGGATGTGGGGAACTGGTAAGAAAACATACAACAAGAAATATGCATATCTTAGTTTATCATAGTTCCAGGAAATCTGTTGGTATGTACCTTACAAACATGTTGCAGATCACTTCCGCAAGATTTATTGCAAACCAAACTGGACTAGTGTTCTGCCATTCAGAATACATGTCCGTCTGGGGGGCCAGGACCCCCTCAAGAATGTTGTGCTTAATCCTTCAGATAATTTAATATTTTAACTGTTTAAGTTGCCTGTTTATTATTTTTGTGATGAGTAACACTGAATAATCCTGAACCCCCGACTCGCGCGTTATTTTCATTTTAAGTTTTACACCTGTTGCTTCCACTGTGAGCTCACACCCCACACCCTACTAGACTACCAACCTTCGTGCCACCTCGGTCAAATCCCTCTATTTTTCTTAGCCGTTCCCTTCCCCTGCCCATCTTACTGTACTTAATTTAAATCATTTCTTCGCTGTTCTGAAACTGTGAACACCCCTCGCAGGAGCCCTCTGGCCCCGCTTAAACCGAAGTTTGAATCTTTCTGCACGCAAACAGGCAGCCTGGAGAAAAGCAACCCCAGAGGACTGTACCCTGCCACTCTCAGATACGTGAGCTAGAGCCCAGAATCACTCAGTGTATCCTGCTGATACCCCACAGAGAGCCTCTCCTCCTGACAGCTACTGAGATGGGCTGGCTTCTTAGACCTCAACTCACCCTGGTACTAATTGCCACACTCTGGATGAACCCAGGAATGGATCAGCCTGCGATAGATACAGATTCCTATTATACAAAGGTCCTGCACTGGCAGGAAATGAGCGGTCGGAGAGGGACAAACTCGATGATTGCTTACTCCCTCCTCAACATGGTCACCACTGGTGACCTGATGAAGACATGCACCTACCTGATCCCAGTAGCTGCACTGATGAACATCTGACCATGTTTCTACACCACTCATCAAGCCTCCCCCTCGAGGAAAAAGTGCACCCGCACCCGTGCGACCGTCGTGTACCATCTACTTCTCTCTCTCAACCTCCTGTTGCTGCTTCTATCAGGGAATGTGAACCCCAACCCTGGACCCCCACTAGACTACCTAAACACAAGGGGCAGCTCACTATCATCTCCTTAAACATTAACAGTCTCCTATCAAAGTTCTCCCAATTCCAGGCCTGGCTACAGGTGACTAAGCCAGACATTACTGCACTAATGGAAACATGGTTTTCCCCGAAAATCCTGGATGCATCAATCTCCCTCGATGGATACAACTCCTTCCGGCAAGATAGAACCCACTAAACATGGAGGAGGGTGCCTAGTCTATACCAAATCTGGAATAAAGGTGCAGGCCCTTGACTCCAGCCTACACACAAAACAGGTCCAAATCCTGAATCTTAAGCTAAGCATAGGTCAACAGAACAAAACACTGCTGCTCTCTACAGTATGTATACCACCTGGGCACCAAACTGACAGTCTAAACCTAGCCACAGACAACCTGCAGCAGTCAGTTACTCAATGGGAGAAGATCATTATAGGTGACTTTAACATAAACTGGCAATCACAGAAGGAGGCAAAAGCCAGGGATCTAATATGCAGCCTATTCCTTACCCAGATGGTAACCGAAAACACCCGGATCAACTACAAAACAGGGAACAGCACCCTTATAGACTGGCTCCTGTCCACACATCCAGAACATATATCAGATGTCACCATCTTGCCTGATAGCCTCAGTGATCACTCCCCAGTGAAGTGCACCTGGACAAACAACTTCATCAAGGGCCCACCTAAGGTGTCCAAAAATCACTGCCTGAGGCCAGGGCTACTTGACCATCTCAAGCAGTACCTAGCACAACTGGACTGGTCTCCTCTGGTAGGAGATATTGATGGCAACAAGGCCTTGAACTATTTCATAACAAACTTCAACTGTGCCTGCGATATTTTTGCTCCATACAAAACAAAGAAAGTCACGGGTACCTCCAACCCATGGCTCACTAACTCCCTGATCGGCCTAATGAAGAATAGAGACAATTTCTGGCACATTGCAAAATCATCAGGAACTTCTGCATCACTCATTGCCTACAAGGCAGCTAGAAACACCTGCATCAAGCTCATTCAGCAGACAAAAGCTTCCTACTATAAGGACCTCTTAAGCAAGAGCTGGGGCTCCGGTAGGGAATTCTGAAACTCCATCGAATCCCTAAAACAGGAAAGACTCCCAAGGCCCCACCCAATCTACTAGTAACTATGGGGGGTCCCCTACAGGAACCCATTAACATAGCAAATGAGCTCAACCATGCTTTCACAGACCTTTCTGGCACACTCCCCGCTGATTACCTTCAAGACCAGCTTGGGCAACAGCACTCCACTACCCCTCCAAAGGATGCCATACCACCTTTCTACTTTAAGCAGGTCACTGAGTCTGAAACCATCAAGCACATAGAGAGGGTTCTTGGCAAGACCAGGATGGGGCTGATCTAGTGGATATGAAACTCATGGGTCTTCTCCTAAACGAACTAGCCGGCCCCCTCACGATGGTGTTTAATGCATCTCTGAGAACAGGGGTGTTTCCAAAATTATGGAAGTTAGCCTGTCAATAAAGCCGGAAACAAAACTCTAACATCCAACTACAGACCTATATCCATCCTCCCCCCTCCCCCCTCCCCCAAAGCACTTGAAAGAATGGTCTCGGAGCAGCTTACAGAGTATCTTGATAAATGTAACCTACTTTGCCCACAGCAGCATGGGTTCCAAAAAAAGCACTCCACACTTACCGCCCTTGTTGATTTACTCTTCCCAGCTTTATGATGTTTTAGATAATGGGGAGGCAGCAGGCTCAGTTTTCATCGACCTTACGAAGGCCTTTGACTCTTTTAACCACAAACCACTCCTAAACTGCCTCCATTCAACAGGCCTATCCCCGGACATGGTACTGTGGTTTGAAAGCTACCTTACAAACAGATCACAACGAGTCAGAATTGGAGACACCCTATCATCAGCTAAAGAAGTGTCCCTCAAGGTACCACAAGGCTCTAATCTTGGCCCATTGCTTTTCAGCCTCTTCATAAACTCTGCACCATCTGCATGTACAGCTCGCACTGTTCTCTATGCTGATGATGCAGTGATATCGGTTGCTGGCAAAGATCACAACTCCATCACTACTGAACTCCAAAACAGCTTCCTCAAGCTTGAATCCTGGTTTGCAGAAAACAAACTACTACTAAACCATACAAAAATTAAGAGTCTACTCTTCTCTACCTCCCAAAGCAAACAGAAATACCAGCCTTTGCTCATTTAGAACCACAAGGGTGAAACACTGGAACAAGTAACAGAGTTCAAATACCTGGGCATCACCTTTGACGATACGCTAACATTCTCCGGCCATATAGACTTACAAAACTTGGGGTCCTCTGCCACCACAGGCACTCATTGACACCTGATGCTCTGAAACTTGCCATCAGTAGTTCAGCACTGTCCTCCATAGATTATGGGCTGCCTATCTATGGGGCAGGCACTAAACCTGCCCTAAACAAGATCAGCACACTACTAAATAAGGCCTGCCGTCTGTCAAAAGGGGCTGCTCAGGACACCCACACCTGCACGCTCTACAATGAAACTGGGTAGCTCCCACTCCATCTCAAAGCACAATACCAAACCTGCCTACTCCTGAAAAAAGTGCTTCTTGGGCCCCCCCCCCCCCACACTGGGCTGCCTCTTCACGCCGGCAGTTCCCACCAATTCAACTAGAAGTGCAGCTACAGATAAGCTGGTGATTCCCTTCAAAAGAACGAAGCTCACCCAGAACTCCATCCTGTACCAAGGACCAAAATGGTAAAATGAGCTACCTGCTAACCTCACAGAATCAACCAAGATTAGCACCTTCAAATCTGGGCTCAGATCCCTTCTTGACAAAAAAGAACTGTGCTTGCCTGTACTAATGTGGCAGGATTCCAGCCACCCAACCCCCTTCCTTTCGCTCCCCCTTTTCTTTTTCTTATCCCTTCAACCCCCTTCCCCAAACGAAGCCCGCTTGGCTGACAAACCACCTCTTTGACGACGACGCCATACCTGGCTGACCTCCTACCCCCCTTTCCATCTAATCCGACCCGCTAACTAATGAACTACAAGGCAGAACCCTATTTGACCATATCCTGTTCCACCTGTAACTGGAGGTATATAATTTCTTGATATTTGAACGCCTGTGTAACTGTTTTTAGTTATCTGTAAACACTGTTATATTTGTAATGATTGTACAATAACAACCTGGAACCTTTGAAAACGAGTCCTGGACTCAAAGGTAATAATCCTAAACTAAAATAAATAAAATAAATAAATAAAATTACATATAAGCTTGTATTGTTAATACAGAAAACAGAACAAAAAGGACATATGATGGAGACCTTCAAGTTCCTTGAGAGAATTAAGAAAATTAATTGCAGAGAACTATTTAGTTTGAATACTAACTCGCGGTCATGCAGACATGAGTGGAAACTGACAGGTTGGACGGTTCATAAGGGGCATGAGGAAGTTTTATTTGACAGAAAGGGTGGTGGAGCTGTGGAAAAGCCTACCAGCTGAAGTGGTAAGTCCAAAAGTAGTACCCATGTAGAGCGATGTATATTGAGTGCTGCACTTTTGAGTGACTCAATAATAGCACTCTACAAGGGAGCGAGTGGTGCAAGACGTCTCTATATCCTGTATAGCGAGTATAGCAAGGAGCTGTACTCACTACTACAGGATATAGGATCCTTTATGGCCAATTCCCACTGAGCTGCTCACATAGTGTAGTGGTGTATACCACCGCTTGCGATGCGAGCAGACCCAGGTTCGTGTCCTGCTATGGGCAGAATAATTTTATGTTTGTCGAAATCTAATAACTTGCCCTGTGGTCCGTACCCCCTTTGGTTATTTAAGTTTGGGGGGTGTGGTGGACTTGCCCCCCCGCAAGGGGGGTGCTGGGGCCACAGCCCCCTGCATAAAAAAAAGTTTTTATGTGCTTTTGTAAAGTATTGTAGTGACTGTTGCTATTTGCGATGGTTGGTACAATATCCATCACACTTTTCACCATGGGCTCATATTTGTTCGCTTTATGTGATAGGCGGTCTTTCAGACTTGCCTTTATCACATAAAACCAGTCCAAAAGCTGTTGGTGGCTTCAGGCATAGTTGGGACAGAATGAAGGGTATAGTGCTTGCTCAGGGCAGCTGAAACTGGAAGGAGAATGGGGGGAGGTTGGGGAGAGCTAGGACGCTGGAGGGACAGTAGTTCCCCGGGCTAAATAGGGAACTCAGGCAGACTGGATGGACCATTGGTCTTTTTCTGCCATCACTGTCTATGTTTCTATGTTTGTAAGTCAGGTTCTCCGTGAAATTATTGTAATTTTACAGGAAAATTGCCCAGGAGTGACAGGGAAATATCAAACAGATTTGGGAGCACTGATACAACAGCATCCACCATGCCAACTGATACATCACATGTGGAGAGTTACCTAAAACATTAATAATATTCTCAGTACACATACACAATAGAATTCTGGCACAAAATTTGCAGGGAACATACTGACATATATACATATATTTGTAGGGCAGAGGCTGACCATCTAGGGTCTACAGGTATATATTAGTAGGGAAAAAGGGGCAGACTGGATGGGCCGGACAGTCCTTTTCTGCTGTCAACGTCTATATATCTATGTATATTGGCAAACCCACAGCAATGAGCATCTGCAAATCTCTGATTTATATTAACTCATGCCTTCCCTGTGTAGAACTGCTTGTATAGTAAGTCTGTGGGATCCATGAAACAAAACACTTTTTTTTTTTTTTTATCACATCTGTATTTCTCCTTGCTTCCATATGGCCCCCATCTGACCGACTCCCCCAGCTCCGTCCCCCAGAATTACCGGGGCTTACCTTATGCCCGGTCCGGGAGCGGTGGCCGCAGAAAGTCAGTCGCCATCCTGCCGCTGGTTGCCTTTTTCTGTTTTCTCCCCATTTTCCCAAGGACCCCAGGAGAAGGACGCATGCGTGTGGAGGCACGCATGCACCTTACAGCCCTGGTAACAGCCCTCTCCACCCGTCCCTTTGGCCTATCGCCAGCACCCTTGCTTGCACAGCCCCTTGGCCTCCACCAGGGGGTAGCTGTAAGTGAGGGATGCCACCCCACCTCCCCGCAGAGGAGAGCTGCCTTGACTATTGCTCCATCCTGCTCCGCCCGCCCCCCCCCTTGCCGACCTCCAATGACCCAGGCTCACTCCTGAACCCAGGTCGCCAGTGTGCAATGAGGTGAGACTTCCAGCGCCTCAGCCCTCTGCGCCACTGGGCCGGCTAAACAAAACACTTTAAAAATAAAATTACTTTACTGGGGATGGGTGAGCCAGGTAAGTTTGGAAAAAGGACTGCAACCTGTCACCCCCACCCCACCCTGTGCTACATTTCCCAAATGAATCTTCTAAATGTAACATTCTTGGTTGGCCTGTATGAGATGATTTTTTAGCTATTCTCAGGATAATGGGGCAATAAATAAAAGTAGATATAGTCTGGTTGCTTCTTATATGGAGAAACAAGTAAAATGTTCGTATACTTTTGCACCCCCCCACCTTTCAAAAAAGTGGTTACATACTGTAGCAGTCAAGATCAGAACATTAAAATGAGTGTGATAACTATACATATAAAGATGTGCAAAAATATATAAAGATGTGGATAAGTATATACATACATATATGGACAAATACACTGTATAGATAACAATATGGGGTAAAGGAAGTCTGTGCCCACCAGCCTAGTGGCACTGAGGGTTGAGGCACTGGATGCTACAACTCGCACCATGCAGGTGACCCGTGTTCGGGAACGAGCGTGGGCCGCCAGGGGTCGGCAGGGGAGGGAGAGGATCGAGCATCCAGAGGACAGCTCTCTTGTCCCAGGGAGGGAGGACTGGCGCTCCCGCCAAATGACTGTCCACAGGTGGAGGCTAGAGGGTAGTGTGGGTCTGAGGATGCCAGCGGAAGGAAGGGTGCTGCGGGGTTTCCACAGATGTGCGCGTGCTTCCATGCCTGCACATTGGGCGTGTGCACCCCAGCAGGGGAATGGAAGAAAATGGTGGAAAAATCCCTCCGGCTGTAGGATGACAGCCTGACCCTCCGCAGGCTCTGCACACGGACCTGGCAGGAAGGTAAGTCCTGGTGATTCTGGGGTGACATGGCTGGGAGGGTCAGTCGGAAGGGGCCAACCGTGGAGGTGAAAGGAGCATAAAAATATATATATATATATATATATATATATATCTGTGCCCAGTTTTGAGTCACAATTTTGGGACCTGAAATGAAGTAAACAGTGCATCCCATTGCACCAACCCAAAGGTACAAAATAGTTCAAAGCAAATCAGTTAGTCAGTCCTCAGCACTGTTTGTAAATCATGCTCTTGTAATCTCCCGGGTCACACCTGAAAATAGGCATTCCTTGTCTAGTGTGCCTACCCAGTAAACAAAAGCTAATACTAATAAATAAATGAACCAACAGAAAACAGTTTCTCTGCTGTTTGGATCCAGGCCCTGGCTGAGCTCTTCCTCTACTTCATTGAAGTTATACTCTCTTCAAGGTGACCTCATGGATTCTGTAGCATCTTACAAATATTTAGGCCTTCAAGGATCCTTTTAAAGGTGCTGACAGTGATTGCTGTCTCCCACAGACAGGAGGGTCACCGTGTTTATCCTTATCTGGACAATCTCCTTATCAGAGTCTTGTCAGTACAGGCAGTAAGATCTGAAGGATCTGATGGCTACAGTAGAACTAGTTCCATGAGCTTGCCTCCATATGAGGTTGTTTCAATGCCATCTCCTATTGTCTTGGTCTCCTGTCTCCCAACACTATCAGATTCCTGTCTGGATCCCCCCATCAGATCGCCAGTCATTTGCCTGGTAGGAAGATTTCATAAATCTGACAAAGGGATCCCTGATGTTTTCCCCTCTGGAACAAATTCCAACAACAGATGCCATCCTCCTGGGAGGGGGTGCTGTTCTGGATTAGATTCAGGTCCAGGGTGTTTGGAGTCTGGAAGAACAAGTCTTACAGATAAATGTTTTAGAGATGCAGTCAGTTTTTCTTGCTCTTCAAGACTTCCAGGAGCAGGTCAGGTTCCAAGTGGTGAAGATTTGCTTTGAGAATACAGTTACAGTCTCGTACATAAATAATCAAGGATGCACAGAAAGTGAAAGTGGGCTCCTGGAAGCTCAAAAAGTTCTTCAGTGGACTGAAAATAATCTGTCTCTCTCTCAGCCATTCATCTAATGAGGGGATCTGAATGTTCTTGCTGATTGACTCAGCCACTGGATTGGCCATCCGGGGGTGGTCTCCGAACCCGAAAGGATTCTGTCTTCCATGCAGTCAGTTTGGGACCCCTTAGATTTGACCTCCTTATGTCCAGGAAAAATGCTCAGGTTCCCAGATTTTTCAGTCACATGTCCACTAGGTGAGGCAGTGGATGTTCTCTCTCTCTCTCAACTGTGGGATTTCAAAAAAAGGCTTACCTTTTTCCTCAAACTCCACTGATCCCATGGGTTCTTTAAGAAATTCAACAATCAATAAAATGTTTCCCTCTGATAACCCCTGAGTGGCCAAAAAGGTTGTGGTTCTCAGCGCTGATAAATCTCACCGTTCAGGAACTGTTCTGGCTCCCTGCTCCAAGAATCTGTTCTACAGCTGAACCCAGGGTCGTTTCAGTTGGCAGTCTGGTTCCTGAGAGAAGGCTTCTAAAGCAAGGTTTCTCTGCCAGTGTTGTGCACACTCAGCTGTCATGCAGAAAGCTTTCAGCCTTCTTGGTATATGACAAGACCTGGAACATGTTTGCCTCCTGAACTAAGGAATGAGGCCTTAAGCCCACTAAAGGCACTGACCTACAGATTTTGGATTTCCTGCAGTGAAGAGCAGACAAGGGCTTGGCTCTCAGCACTCTACAGGGTAAAGTTGCAGCTAAAGGGGCAGTACTGGGGCCTTTAAATGGGTTCTCCCTAAGTACTCACTCTGACATGATTCATGTTTTTAGAGTGGTTGGCAGTTCACAGTCTTCTTAATGCTCCCCTGTTCCCATGTGGGACCTGAATGTGGTTCTTTCAGCTCTTTGCTAGCTGCCTTTTGAGCCTTTTCCTTCATCCCAGAGGACATGCTTTCATAGAAAGTTTACTTCCTGATACCTATCTCCTCTACAGGATTCATCAGTGAGCTTTAGGCCCTCTCTTGCAAGGAAACCTATCTCATCATGCATATGGACAAGGTAGTCTTACAAACAAAGGTTCCCACTGTCTTTCAAATGAACCAAGAGGCATGCATAAGCATGACCCTCACAGAGCAATCAAAACCTGTCTTAAGTGTCAGTGGCTCAGTAGGTAACACACTCGCCTCTGAGGCCGGGAGATCAGAGGGCTGTGGGTTCAGTTCCCACATCTGGCACTTGGGGTAATATCCCAGTACTGACACTATAGTGCAGCATGAGAGGGGTGCTGCACTTCTGAGGTGCCGTCTTTTGGATGAGACGTTAAACCGAGGTCCCATCTGCCTGGATTGGTGGTAGTTCAGATGGATGTTAAAGATCCCATGGCACTTATCGAAAAGAGTAGGGGAATTTCCCTGGTGTCCTGGCCAAATTTCCCTCATTCACTAAAAATACCACTAACAGCTTAATCTGGTTCAAGGTCAGTTGGCATTCATCTGTATCCCCCTCCCCCGGGTCGTGCCTGAAAATAGGCAGGATTTGTCTAGTGCACTTACCCGGTAAACAAAAACTAAAAAAAAAATAAGAGAGCTGTGGAATTCTATTACTCAATGTGTTTTGCTTCTTGATGCACAAAGTGCTACAGGTGGGTATCAAAAGTTAATCAAGACGACTCCCACTGGGGACACATATGGGTCAGTAGTCTCCCCCTCCTGATTCTGAATGGGTACAGCTCCTTAGAACCCATATTGTAAGTAATTCCTATTGACAACGTGGTGCAAAACATAAAGAATAAATTCTATCAGACATACCACAGTTTATTTTACTGTTGGCTCCAAGGATGTCAGTGGGGCCACACCAGAGAGTTGTGTTGTTACTCTTTTGACTCAATATCTATCAAATGGGTAAGAAAAAACAATAAAAATGCTGTTCTTTTGATTGGATGGAACATACAAAATGACTGTACATTGTCCCACAACGACCGCATGCATGCACTTCTATTTTTTATCCCCCTCCAAAATAATTTAGGTAATTTTATAAGACAGATAAACCACTACAGGATGTGCGGTTGTACTCTGATATATGCATGCCTTGGGTAGTAGAATGCACCCAGCCTGTGGCCTTGTGCCTCACAACATGTCTCACACCGACGGCACTACCGCTGCCAGTGGCGCCCTACGGCCGCAACCTCGGCTACTGCGCCGATCCCATCTGACTGCCTGTGACCGCCCTCCTGGAACTCAGACATGGATCCCCTTGCAAGGGATCCTGCCCACACTGACGAGCGTCTAACACCACTGGAGCCCGGAGCTTTGCTGCTAGACCCTGATTGGTGCGGTGCTGCTGCTAGTGGCCCGTGATTGATCCTGATGACCTTAGGCAGCACGGATATTGGAGCGCCTTTCTTTCTCCAGCATCTGGCTCTCCTAGCTATTTCTTGCTATTCCAGCAGCAAGATGTATCTTTGATCAGAAAGTGGATCTATATCCTGGCATATGTTTAGTGACTGAGGGTACATGGAGGGGCGTTGGGGTAGATGCTGAGTGGGGTTAGGTGGGGGGGTGGGGGTCAGATTGTTGATGGACTGTCTCTTTTTTTCAGTCTACCAAAAAAAAATAAGATCAGCCTAGAATGTTTTTTTTTTTGTAGGGGGACACAAACCGACATTGGGGATATGGCACCCCAGTGTCGTAATGATCTTCGCGGTGCAGGGGTGTGCACCCAGGTGCTACTACATGTATTAAAGGCAGGAGGGTGGGTGACCTGGAAGGAGGACAACAGAAGTGGTATCAGAGTGGACATCCTGGTGTGTTTGCTACTTAAAAAAAACACACATTGGGAAGGGGGGGGGGGACCTGCAGGGGAGTGAGAAGAAAAAGAAGCAGTATCAGGAGTAGGCAGCCCGGTCTACTTACAGCTCATGAACAAATGTTTATGTGGCTTATTCACAACCTCCAGTCAGTCAGTAGTATGTCCTGCAGTTGTTGGTTTATTGTTTTAATGTATTTGATGAAACAGTAGTTGGGCTTCTAATAAAGAAAGTTTAAAAAAATCATGTTGTCTATGTCTGTATTTTACTTGAGTTTCATCTGTCTTTCTCAGTTGGTGATGATGGTATGCACAGTTTCAGGTGACTGAGCCACTGTCGATACGGGCTGTGCTTGACATGCATGGTCACTTCAGACACAGTAACTGTTGTCATTTCCTCATGGTAGCCCGATCCTTTAGTGTGCAGCCTTTGTGGTTCATTCTTATACTTTCAGTACTCATATATTTGCTGAAATGTACATGATAATGTATAGTATATAGCTAAGAGTTGTACATTACTTCCAGTAATCCTGTATCAATGGTAGTTTGCGGTCTTCTGTGTCGCTGCAATTTCTGTCTTGTCAGACCATCAATAAAAAAAACAGCCAAAAACTATTCATAGACAAGTCCAGTTGTGTAAATGTGCATCATTGCCATTTGGCAGCTCAAATTCTTATTTGCTGGAATGACAGTGTCGTACAGCTAGATGATTCTGGTGGGTTCAGACTCACAGCCGACGCACAATGTAATAAATATGCACCTCGTAAGATCCACAGCTTAAAGACTTTGGACCAGATTCTAGTAGGGTTCCGCCTGGTGTAACAGCAGTTGTGCCAAGTAGAATGGTGCATGTAGCAACTCACGCCAGCAGATGTGACATGCGCTATTTCACAAAGTGGCTCTTACATGTTGCAGGCCACTTGCACCGAACAGCAGTTATGCTGCATAAACCCCCTGAGACATGGCGCTAGGGGGTTTATGGCAGCAGATGTGCCCCTTTCTAGAAGGGCAGCCACAAAGTCCCCACATCGGGATTCTAGAAGAACCCCCGGAGGAGATCCGGCATTGTAAGTTACACCAGCATTTAGCTGGTGTAACCTACGGCCACCCCCAGAGGGGTCCTGTAGACCCACCTGCTGACATGCCAACATGCTGCCATCCCTCCACCCCTGCCCCAAACTGTCAGTCACCAGCCACATATGTGGCAAAATGCAAGCCCTGGTAGTCTAGTGCCCCCGAATTGTAATATAATAAATATACTGATCCCGTATCCCTGGTAGTCTATCGCCCCTAACTGTAATGAAATAAATATACAGATCCCATATCCCTGGTTGTCTAGCAGCCCCAACTGTAATGAAATAAATATACAGATCCATATCCCTGGTAGTCTAGCAGCCGCCTCTAACTGTAATAAAATAAATATACAGATCCATGATCTCTAGTAGTCTAGTAGTTCTCGATCAACATAAAATACAGTTGTCATTAGCAGCAGCCTTCCACCCAGCCATGCCAGCTCACTCAGCACTTCTCACCCATCCCCAGTCGGTGACTGGCACAGCTCACCTCTCACCACCATGGCCAGCTGCCGACTGAGTCCAGTATCAGCGCAGTACTGAACGACTATGTCTGAGTCGTCTGTTCAGTACGCTCCATACTGACCCAGTCAGTGGCTGGCCGGGTGGTGAGAGGCGGCTGTGCCAGTCGCTGGCTGGGGATGGGTGGGGGGTGCTGGGTGGGCTGATACGGCTGGGTGGGGGGCCACTTGACTACCAGGGATTGGGTGTACAATATGTATTTTATGTTGATCGGGGCGCTTAGACTACTAGGATATGGGATCTGTATATTTATTATATTACAGATCAGGGAGAGGTTGCTAGACTACTCTGGGGCTACTGGGTATCTGCCGATTTATGGCTGGCGACTAGAGGTCGGGCATGGGTGGGGGTTGACTGCGCCGCCTGCTGCTGCGGCTTGCGACATGCTCACCAGGTATCTCCGCAGTTTGGCATACCTGGCCTCAACTCACAAGTCGCAGGACTTAGCTGCGATTACCCTTCCCTACTAGAATAGGGCGCAGGGTCAATGTCACAGGTGCAGGTGGCACAAGTTGCATTCGGCCGCAACTTGCGCCACCCTTCTAGAATCCAGCCCTATATGTGTGTGTGTGTGTGTGTGGCAAGGGGGGGGGTTAAGTTTTAAAAATGCAGAGAATACAGCTCTATGTATGAAGAAGTCATGCATCCGAAGAGCGGACAGTTGTTTATATCATTATTCATACTGTCATATATGCTACACTGTCACCCCAGCCACACAACTCCATCTAAACCACATAGATAGAATCTCACATTTGAGACATATGATGTTCATATTAAACAATGTGTGGATCAACACAAGTACGTATATCCGATATCGTTTGTGATGACAGTGATCACATCTACAGTATGCCAGTCTGATAAATTGTTTTGATGTCTTCCTGCTTTTTTCTCTGAATTGGTTTGAACAATTGATATGATCATTTGGATTCAGAAAATTATGCTGAACTGGCTTGCCATCTGATTCTCATGAACAGCAGAGTTATGATAAAGACAGGCTTGCTCTCAGTCTTACTGCACTGTTATTCATATTAGTGTCTCTGTTTCATATGCAAACTCTGTGGGTGTTCTCCCAGACACTATTAGTGATCACTACCCTGTGTACTGTATTTGGGATAACTCCGCCCCCTCTTTCCCCGCCAAAGTGTTAACTTTTTCCAACTTCTCCAACCTAAACTTAGATAACTTTTTACAAGATCTTAACTCTATTCACTGGTCCCCTATTTACACCACTAATGACATAAACATTGCCACAAAGTATTTTAACAGCTCCCTTCTCATGCTGCAAAATAAACATATCCCTGTTACCACAAGAAGGGTTAAAGGGAAAACCACAAAATGGCTTAAACGCCCCCTGCTTCACCTTCTGTAACTCAGGGATAAAATGTGGTCTGCCTGGAAGTCTTCCCGCCTTCCTACGGATTTTGATGCCTACAGAACACTGCGTAATAAATGCAAAATGGAGATTCGTCTTGCCAAAAGCTACTACTTGAGGAACCTCCTTAGCGCCTCCTCCACATGTTCAAAAAAATACTGGTCCCAAATCAAGGAAATTCTTAGAAACAACAAGCCCTCTACTCCTACTAATATGCACATTAATGATGTCCACTGCAACTACCCTCTCACCATTGCCAATGCCTTCAACTCTCTCTTCTCCTCCCTTCCTACTTTAGCCTCTCCTACGCTCCCCAATCATGGGTTGGTCCCTTCGACTTGCTCCCCTACATTACCTTCTCTGGTGCTGGCTCAGGTCACCTACCAGCAAGTTCTGGACCTACTCAAATCAGTTCCTGCTAGCGGCAGCCCTGGCCCTGATGGATTGCACCCACGGATTATGAGACTGTTTGTGGCTTGGCTTGCCTGGCCCATAACAAGGCTTTTCAACCTCTCGATTAGCACTGCCACTGTCCCCCTGATCTGGAAATCAGCTAGAACTATCCCTGTCTACAAGAAGGGTGATGCTAAACTTCTGACAAATTACTGGCCCATCTCTCTACTCCCCACTCTTAGTAAACTTCTGGGAAACTCGTCCATCGACAGGTCTCTGATCACCTCAGTCACCATAATCTTCAGTCCCCCTCCCAACATGGGTTTAGGGTGGGGCATAGTACTACCACAGCACTGACCCTCCTCACAAGTGATATCAAAAGCAACATGGATAAGGGCCTGCTCACTGGTGCAGTGTTCATTAACCTGTCCAAAGCTTTCAATATGGGTCACCACCCGCTCCTTCTGTCCAAACTAAGTGACATCGGTGCTTCTGAATCCACCCTATCTTGGTTTAGTAGCTACCTGGAAAACCGCTCCTAGGCTGTTTCCTACTGCAAAACTCTTTCCTCGGCCATCCCAATTACCCGGGGTGTTCCTCAGGGTTCAATTCTAGGTCCTCTTCTCTTTTCCCTCTTCCTAAATGACATTCAGTGTACGTCCCTTCACAGCAACCACCTCATGTATGCAGATGACATAGTGCTCTACCAATCTGCCCAAACTGTTGCTGATATTAACCATAATCTCACACGGGATTTTCAATCTCTCCAATCCTGGCTCTCTGCCAACCAACAGATCATTAACATAAGTAAAACACAGACCATGCTGTTCTGGTCATCTAAAAAAGTACGCTTAGAATCCTCTAAACTCCTTGTCCTCAGTCAGGAGGGGACACCTGTTACTAATGTGGTGACTATCAAATGCCTTGGGGTCACGCTTGACCCTGCTCTTGATTTTTCCTTGCATATCAATGAGGTGTGCCGGGCCGTTGATACCAGAATAGGCGCTGCCTATCGTGTGCGGCACTCACTCACCCCCTCTGCTAGGTTAGCAGTAGCGAAAGGCGGTTACTCCCACAACTTCTTTATGCCCTCCCTTTTCTCTTCAATATTAATACCAGTGTGCTCAGCAAATGGGACACTTCCTACAACAATATATGTAGGTTTGTCTTATCTGCCCCTCGACTGACGCATCACTGCCTGCTCTACTCTGGCCTACACTGGCTATCTCCCAAAGACCTCCACTCTTACTTCCTAGGGTGCTTTATTGATTCGCTCACTAGACCCCCCAGCCCATCCTCCCTGAGGGACTTGCTTACCCCTATCTCACGTGTCTGCTCACTCAGGTCCTCATCTGTCCCCAAGCTATCAGTCCTGCCGTGTGCTACAAAAATTGGGAACAGGCCTTTGCTTATTTTGCCCCTAACTTCTGGAACTCGCTTCCACTCCTGTTTCAACACTCCCCCTCCCACCATTCCTTTAAGCGGTCACTGTTCTCACACCTCTATGCACTTGGAATCTGTAAATGTAATTAACTGTGTGTCTCCTCCCCATTTCTTCTGTTTTGGGGACGTCGAGGCATTGCCTATTCTTGTTGTATCTTGATTTTGTTTAACTTGTTGTCTACTGTTTAATATTTATATCATATGTGTTCTTCCATACTGTTGTGACTGTATTTGATTTGTTGATACTGTGCTGTTGTCTTGATTTTATTACTCTAATTGTACTCTCCCGGGTCGTGCCTGAAAATAGGCAGGACTGTTGCCTAGTGCACTTACCCAGTTACCAAAAGCTAATAAATAAATAAACAAGTGATAGCATTTCATATCAAGTACATTACTATTATTTGCAGTAAAGAACCTATACAAATTCATGCTAAACATATTTTTGTCAACTGAATGGTTGTGCAGTTATCACAAAAAAATAGATTAGGTAGGTAGATAGACAGAGTGATTGATAGATAAAGTGATTGATAAGAGAGAGAGAGAGAGAGAGAGAGATTGATTGTTGGCTCACTGCTCCAAATTCAGCTTGCAGTAGAACTCCAGCTGCAGTGGCACAACTCAAGAAATTCCCACTGTACTCCTACAAAGAATGAGGGTGAACAGTTATTCTTGGTAAGCTGGGCGCACAGGATTTTTGGGTGCCTAGAAACATTATTTCCAGGGCAATTTTTAAAAAACAAATACCAGAATCTAACTAAATGGATCCTCTTTAGCTAGGTTCAGGTGTTTGTTTTTTAAAAATACATAGTTTTTATGTATTTTCCATTTTCTTCTGTAGGGGAAAAAAAACAAGATGACAGCCATCACGAACTGGGAAGGAAAAAAAATTGGTTCCTGAGGAACGTTTTTGATTCGTGACACCTAAGTGATGCAAACCAAAAACACTTTCATGAACCAAAAATGTTTTGGTTTGCACAAGAGGGTTATCCAAAACCAAACTTTAAATCCTTATAACTCTGGGACGGTTTAATATTTTTTTCACGAAACCTTCGGAAGGTACTACCTCAGCACAACTCACTGCTACTCTGAAAGTTTAGTGGAGAAATTCAGTACTGTCTACGCTGTACATGAGAGCAGAAAAAACCAAAAATACCCATGTTGAGTATAGGAAAAAAGCGTGACCCTTTTACAAAATAAGGGGTATCCAGATCTCAGAAACTGCACAAGGTGCTGTCATGAAACTTTCCACATCTTGAGACTATGGTAGTGTGACTGCATACAAATGTTTGGGCTATTCTGTCAAACACCGCTAAAGTTGTTACAGTACAAAGTTAGGGGTTTAGTAGTGAACACCATACTCAACCCTAACTATAGGGACTATACCGCAGCCCTATAATATCTATCTGTCTGTCTGTCTATATCTATCTGTCTGTCTGTCTGTCTATCTACAGACAGTATCTATCTACCTATCTATAGACAGTATATCTATCTATCGATCGATCAATCTATCTATCTAGTGAGTGATATGGGATATAACATGGGTGAGAGTGAGATGGTAGAAATATCTTTGAGAGCTATACTTGACCTCCTGACCTCACGAGTGGCAAAGTCAAAAGTGAGGTCAGAAGAGGTCAAGAATGGTGAGTGATGGTATTTCTACTATCTCATTCTCACCCGTGTTGTATTTGATTTGTACAGCTGGTGTTTGGGTGGTTTTGTGATAGAAATGATAAAAAGTTACGAAAGGAAAAAAGTACAGAATGTAAACTGTGTCACTTATAGCTATCACTCTTAACCAGGTCAGTTTGAGTTGCACAGCAGGTGTTTAGGTGGTTTTGTGATGGAAACCATAAAAATATTTCAAAAGGAAAAAAGTGCAAAATTTAAACTGTGCCTCTCAAAGCATCTCACATCTGCTGGATTCAGTGCTGTACATGGCTGTTGTGATGTCTTCAGCATTGTTAAAGCTGCTGTCTGATTGGTTCAGTATTTGCAACCTTTGAATGTGCAAGATAGTACTGCTGTCTTCACAGTAGGCAGTGGAACAGTTTTAACCCACTAAAGGTACATGTTGGGCCCCCTTCTCTTTTCTCTCTCTTTGTCAAAGATATGATGGGTAACTGTGGAGGGGCAAACCTGTTGCTTTACGCTAATGATGCTGTCCTTTACAGATGTTCCAAGGACACTGGCCAATCAGCTGTCAGCTTTCAAATGAGCTAGAAAAATGGTTCCCAACTCCACACCCCTCAAGTAAGAAAAGGAAAAAACATTATGGTTTTTGCTGTTCTGACTCTTGGCGAATCAGGGGTGGGGTCTTCCTTTGGGTTCTCAACTCTAATGCTCACCCTATTCCATGACCAAATAAGGTGACATGTGATATGTTTTCTTCAGGCAGGGCCTACATGTTATTTTCAACATGTGGGGAGACACAGCTGTACGTCTAAAGGCTATATCACAATGGGGCTAGTGTTAGAGTTGAGAACCCCAAGGAAGACCCCTTCCCTGATTCGCCAAGAGTCAGGACATCGAAAACCATGATATTGTTTCCTTTTCCTGCTTGGGGTGGGAGTGGGGAGTTAGGGTTGGAAACCCTAATGCCACTTTTGCTGGTTAAATCTGAACCCTAATTGATTCATTAAAGGATACCTAAACAACATTTTGACAACAAATGATTCAAAAATCTGACTCCATAGGTGACTAAAGGAAAGGCTGCTGTATTCATTAATGCTAAAACTACATTTATATAATTTACCTAAATGTGGTTCCAGAGCATTTGAAAATTGTAAAATCAGCCTTCCAATTTCAAAAAAGCTCTTACCTGCTTCCTAAAATGGCTGCCAAATGTGTTAAGTGATGACATCATTGGAACCAAAGTCAGAGAGATATATATGGCTCTCTATAGTGCTAATTCTTTGTTCCCTTTGTATAGAATTGTTCCACCTAAATGGTCAAAACCATGTGCATTTATATAGTGCTTTTCATAGACATTGTATCCCAAAGTGCTTTACAAGCACTACTAGACTGGTAGTGAAGTGACTGGATGTGTAGTGGCAGCCATTTCATACATTAATATCCACACACAGCCTTGGACAATTGCATGAACTGGTTTTATGGGAAGTGGAATGTTGGCCAGGACAATGGGGTCAGGTAGTGATCAAGGTGCTAGCAGTCCCACGTCTTATTTCTCACAGTAATCTGCTCATATATATCTCCTTCTATCTTCCCCTTCCCTGAATATAGCAGTACTTTGTAAGAGTGGCATTCTCAGTCCCCCTCTAGTATTCATTCTGCACTACTACTCCTCACACCAAAAACTGATGAGCACATCACCCTTCTGCTTCATGAATGCAAGTAGTACAGTCCCTGTTTTTTTTTTGACATATCAAATATGAACATATCTTTCCAGTAAGTCAGGCTGATAGCAGCAGGGAACAAGGGGAACAATGGGCTTTCCTATCCTTAAAAGATCTAGGCTACCTTTGATTAGGCACTATTAAATGATGGTATTTGCACATCATTATTCACATAATTTAATAGTGCCTAATCATATGTGGCTTAGATCTTACATGGGTAGGAAAGCCTATTTTTCCACTTGTGCCATAAATAACATGGGAGACAGTACTAACCACATTCATGATATGGAAGGGTAGTGAGCTCACCAGTTTTTGGTGTGGGGAGCAGGTGAGAAGAATGAATGCCAGAGAGGGACTGAAGAGGCCATTCCAGCTGGATATAGCTATATTCAGGTTAGTTGAAGACAGGAAGGAGGATGTTGAGCAGATCACTGTGAGATCTGAAATGTGGGGCTGCCAGCATCATGATCACTACCTGACTGTGGATGAGAGCAGCCAGCAATAACACATACTCAGAGTGGCAGGGTTGCACCTAAACTGTTACTTGAATTCAGTGTAGGGAGATTACCCTCGGGGGGTTGACATTTGTTAGGATAGTATTGAGGGAGTTGTGTATAGCTCATTCCGGATTTGGAAGGGTGGTAGCCAGCCAGCTCACATTGTGGAGTACAACAGAGAAAAGTACTGGAGAAGAATTGCTGGGAATTGTCCTGTGGGGTTCTGCAGATCACAGGTAAAGGAGTAGACTGACACTGGAAGTCGGGTGGATTCTCTTAAGGTATTAGTATGCCTCTCCTGCTAATAATATTGTTATCCATTGTAAGTGCAGCCCATATGAGGGCATGAACAGTGGTTTTTCTGGTGTATCATGATGCTTATTGCTTGGCCCTCCAGGAAGATCTAGTTGTTGATTAATGAGGTGGGAAAAAAGCATAACGGGAACTGTACATACTACCTTCACTGTGCAGAAGGGTGGTGATCCACTCAATGTTTACTGTGGGAGCAAAAGTCAAACATTGAGAAAGTGGACTGGAGAGTGATCTGGGAGGCATTTTTTAACAGTGCCAGCTGAAGGTGCGTATCAGTATAGGTGTGCACAACTCTCTGATGTACAAGATTACAATCTGAGCTGTGATAATTCTCTTCATGAGACCATAAGCACATATGCAGCCCTAGGCAGTATTATGGACAGGGTATGGATAGTGGGGTGTTCAACAGAAGGTAGGCTAGGTGCAGGGGGTTCACGTGGAAAAAGAAAGCCTTATTTGTGTATTAACAAGAGAGCATGAGCTTTGGAATTGAACCAGACCGGTACTTTGCTGTGTGACCCTCAGCAAGTCACTAAACCTCCTTGTGTTCCAGGACACACCTGCAAACAAGCTTTCATCTTAGTGTGTCTCTCCTGGTTAACAAAACACAAAATTCAGGGTATCACATAACCACTAGATCATCAGGTATTTGAAGTGTCGTACTGTACTGCGGTTTACTAAAGAGAACAACATTGTCAGCAAGTTAAAGTAAACAAAATGAACACATTCATAGCGTAACATGTAAACTGATCAAAATAATCCATGAGTTAACACATGGTGTTGATCATTCTGGTACAATGATTCAAAACAAAGAGGGAAAGAAGAATTAGCACTATAGTAATCTATGTGGGTCTCTGTCTCTGGCTCCGATGATGTTGTTATGACTCATCACTTAACACACTTGGCAGACGTCTTAGGGAAAAACCAAGGCTGTTTTTTGAAAGTGAAAGGCTGATGTTTACATTTTCAACAGCTATGAAACTGCATTTATGTAATTTACATAAATGCAGTTTTAGCATAAATGTAAACAGCAGCCTTTACTTTACCTCACTATGAAGCCAGATTTTGGAGTATGCAGTTTAAAAAAAAACTGCTTGTTTAGGTACCCTTGAATACATTTGTTTGCAAAGAATATGCATATATATCTATATATATGTATATATACACACACACACACACACAATGGGGTGAGTGATGAATGAGTGAGATAAAACAGTGTATCATCCACTGCAGTGCGATATTTTTACCCTCTGCTCTACTGTGATGATAGCAGATATTTACACACACAGGTCACACAAAGGTCAACTTTCTCCTCAGCATACAAAAAAAACACCTGTGTTGTTACCATAGACATGAATGCAGAACTACATGAAAGGTCTCACTGCTGCCTGCAGCTAACTCAGCATTACAAAACAATATCACCTGTTCCCCACACTCTAACTTCTAGCTCATTACTGTGATACTGTCAGCTTAAATGCAGCCAGAATTCTAAAGAGCACAGCTTCACAGAACAGTCTGTTCCTCACTGCTGCCTGCAGCTAACTCAATTACCACTAAAAATCACTCACCTGCTCCTCAAACTCTGCCTCTCAGCCCATTACAATTACTATGATACTCTCAGATTGACTGCAGCCAGACTTCTAAAGAATACAGCTTCACATAACAGTCTGTTTCTCACTCCTACCTAAAACTAACTCATTTAGCATTGCAAACACACTCATCTGTTTCCCAGAGTTTGTAACACTGCCAGCCCATTCAGAAAAAACACACACAGAATGAGCAAACACTTAAACAGGAACAGAACACAAGACAACATAACAATACTTCTGAAACTCCTGTCCCTATTATATAAATCAAATACATGATGTGCAGACCGTGTGCTATAGCAAATATTGTCACTCCTGCATTCGTGCACTCGTGAGATATCCAGAGCTCACTCTGCAGGAGTGACAATATTTGCCATATCACACTCATGCACATCATGTATCCCTATATATATATATATATATATATATATATATATACACACACACACACACACATATATATATATATATATATATATATAAATCTAGGCTATACAATAGAAACATAGAATTTGATGGCAGATAAGGACCGCTTGGCCCACCCAGTCTGCCCATTTCCTACCTACTGGATACACTGCAGATCCTAGTTAATCAGCAGTCTACTTCTTCCTCCCCACCCCTAGAATTGCCTTATGACTGTCCCATGCATGCTTGAATTCCACCACTGATTTTGACTCCACAACCTCCTCCGAAGGCTGCTCCATGCATCCACAACCTCTCTGTGAAAAATACTTCCTTAAATTACCTCTGAGCCGCCTCTATCTTCAAATTGTGCCTCTTGTTCTTGCACACCTCTTTTTGAAAGATGTTACCTCTTGGACTTTGTTGATTCCTGAGGTACTTGAACGTTTCTATCATGTCCCCCTCTCCTCCTTTCCTCGAGGCTATACATATTAAGCTCCTTTTCTCTCTTCATATGTCTTCCTGCAGACCCTGCACCATTTTAGTTGCCCTCCTCTGGACAGCTTCCATCCTGTCTATGTCTTTGTGGAGATTGGGTCTCCAGAACTGCACACAGTACTCCAGATGGGGTCTCACCAGCTGTCTGTACAGAGGGATAATAACTTCCTGTTTTCTACTGGTGATGCCTCTCCCTATGCATCCCAGTATCCCCCCAGCCCTCCTTGCTGCCCTCTCACATTGCTTGCCCACTTTTAGGTCATCTGATATGACTACCCCCAGGTCCCTTTCCATTTTTGTTGTTGTTAGTATCTCACCCCCCATTGTGTACTCTTCCCCTGGGTTTTTGTTTCCCAGGTGCATTACCTTGCACTTCTTAGCATTGAATCTAAGCTGCCATACATTTGACCATTCCTCTAACCTTGCCAAGTCCCTTCTCATCCTTTCCACCCCACCCTGTGCATCAACTGTGTTGCAGATCTTGTGTCATCTGCAAAGAGACATACTTTTCCCTCAGTCCTTCTGCAATGTCACTTATAAAGACATTGAAGAGGACTCGACCCTAATACTGAACCCTGCAATACCCACTAGTAACCTCCTTTCTTCTGAGTGGACTCCATTTACTATTACTCTCTGTGTCCTATTCTCCAGCCAATTCTTTACCCAGGCTGTCATCTTGGGACCCACTCCCAGGCTGGCTAACTTGTATATTAATCTTTTGTGTGGGACTGTGTCAAATGCCTTGCTAAAGTCTAGGTAGGCCATGTCCACAGCCCCTCCCTGATCTACTACTTTGGTCACCCAGTCAAAGAAATCTATCAGATTCATCTGGAATGACCTTCCGCTGTGAATCCATGCTGCCTAGGGTCCTGTGCCCCTCTGGCCTCTAGATACTCAACAATTCTTTCCTTCAGAAGTGATTCCATCATTTTCCCTATCACTGAGGTTAAACTAACAGGTCTGTAGTTTCCTGCTTCTGCCTTGCTCCCACTTTTGTGAAGGGGAATCACATCTGCACTCCTCCAGTCCTCGGTACCACCCCATCCTCCCATGATTTGTTAAAAGGGTAGTCAGTGGTGTCACTAGTTCTACCCTTAGTTCTTTTAGAATTCTGGGATGAATCCCATCAGGCCCCATTGCTTTGTCCACCTTCAGTTTTAAGAGTTCTTTCAGAACCCTTTCTTCTGTAAATGGGCTGGTATCAACTTCTGTATCCAGAGTGTTTCTACTGTTTGTTTTATGAACCTCCCCCTCTTCATTTGTAAATACTGAGCAAAAGTATTTGTTTAGTATCTCTGCATTTTCACAGTCTCCCTCTGCCCACCCTCCCTCTCCTTTATTGAGCCTCACTATCCCTCCCTTGGTCTTCCTTCACTCCCTGATGTACCTATAAAAGGTTTTATCCCCCTTCTTAACTGAGTTGGCTATCTTTTCCTCGGTTTGGGCCTTTGCTGTTCTGACTGCCTTCTCAGCCTCCTTTTGCTTTAACTGATACAGTTCTCTGTCCTGCTCCTTCTCGTTCCTTGTACTTCCTGAATGCTTTCTTTTCTCTTGAACCTTCACTGCCACTTCCTTTGAGAACCATAGTGGTTTCTTACATCGTTTTGTTTTGTTTATTTGCTTCACACAAAGGCTTGTTACCTCTGTGATGGCAGTTTTATTATTCCCCATTGTTTCTTCCACCCTCCTTCCTGCCCATTTGCTAGTGCATTCCTTAGGCACTCACCTATTTGGCAAAGTCAACCCTCCTAAAGTCCAGTACTTTTGTCTTTGTATGGCTTGACTCTATTGCTGTGTTTATTGTGAACCATACTGTTCGATGGTCGCTAGTTCCCAGATGGCTACCCACTTCTACATCTGTGATCCTCTCTCCATCTCCATTTGAGAGAAGCAAGTCTAATATTGCTCCCTCTCGAGTGGGCTCCCATACTAGTTGTCTAAGGCATGCCCCCTGTAGGGCATCTAGAATAACTCCACTCTTCGAAGTGGCAGCTGCAACTGCACTCCAGTTAACATCTGGCATATTCAGATCACCCATCAGCAATATCTCCCCTTTTTCTGCCATTCTAAGTATACTTTCTATCATTTCTTGTCAATTTCCTCCCTGAGAAGGGGTTCTGTAACAACCCCTGTGTGGATTGTGGTGCCATTGCCTGTCTCCAAATTCTACCCACAGTGCTTCTTCTCCTCCCTGTTTACCCTTTTGTTCTGTTGCTTTTATTCCTTCCCTTATGTAAGAGCTACTCCTCCTCCTTTTTACCCTCCCTGTCCTCCTGTAGATAGTGTATCCTGGTATGTTTATGTCTCAGTCATGGTTTTGTGTGTACCATGTTTCTGTGACTGCCACGATATCCAGATGTTCCTCCTCCATCAAGGCCACTAATTCAGGAAGCTTGTTACCCAGACTATGGGCATTGGTACTCATTGCTCTCCATTTTTTGATGGCTTTACCTTCTGTTGCAGTATCCCCCACTGACCGTTCTACCTCAGTCTTTTTCTCATTTAGTACCCTGTTTTGTAGGGAGAGGCTGGGATTTTCCTGCTGCTTGTCAGTGCCTCCCCCTTTGACTAGTTTAAAAGCTTGCCAATGAAGCATTTAAACCGATTGCTCAAAAGACTTGTTCCCTTCCTGGACAGATTCAGACCATCCTGCAAGTATAGGCTGGTGTCCTCAGGTGGAACCCAGTCCCCAAAGAAGCCAAACCCCTGTGCTCCGCACCATTTTTTCAACCATTCATTAAACTGCATGGTGCTAATTACCCTCGCCTCCCGCTTGGCTTTGACAGGCAGCACCTCTGAGAAGGATACTGTGTGTGCTACTTGTCTTAGGCCCCTCCCCAACTCTGCAATGTCCTCCTGCACTGCTCTAATCTCATGATGAGCCAAGTCATTTGTCCCTAGGTGGACAATTATGTCCAGCTCAGACTCCCTTGCAGCTGTACTCGTGATTCTGAGGATGCGCTTCCTGTCCCTCCAAGCCATGGCACCAGGCAGGCACCTTACTTCAGTTTTCCCAGCTCCCCCCAGTTCTATACCCCTAATAATTGAGTCCCCCACCAGGAGCTGCTTCCTTTCCCTGTGGTGTCCTCTGCCTCCTTCCTGTGGGCCTCCCTTGTGACAGTTGTCATCAGTCTTCTCTGTGGGTGATCCATAGGGGAGCTATGCTCCCCCAGAATGGTGTATGGATTGTGGAGTGGAACAACTGACTGGGTGTGCCTCTGTTCCACCATCCTCACCCTCCCTGAGCCCACTGTGGTCCAACTGCTGTGCTTTCTTCGCAACTTCTGAGGTAGTGATGGTGGCCCTAGTGCTCCCTGGATGAGGGAGGTTCTCTTCCTACTGTC
The DNA here is from genome assembly GCA_016271365.2 of Neoceratodus forsteri. Taxonomy (NCBI): domain Eukaryota; kingdom Metazoa; phylum Chordata; order Ceratodontiformes; family Ceratodontidae; genus Neoceratodus; species Neoceratodus forsteri. Next base: position 285,659,747 of record CM028138.1, on the reverse strand, counting down.
CAGTGTGGCCTGGGGGAAGGTTTCCTTACTACTGTCCAGTGTGGCCTGAAGATGGGCAACTTCCTCCCTCAGGGTAGAGAGTTGTCTGCAAATAGGGCAGCATCTCAGCCTCCAGAAAGACTCCCGGAAGACTGCTGCCCCACAGCTATTACATTGCACTACTCTCTACATGTTTATCTACTTTTTTTTGTTTGTTTGTTTTTGTGTGTGTGTGCGTGTGTGATTGGTTATATAGAAATATATATATTATACAATGCGTATGCTTATATTGTCAATGCAGTGTGCTAGAGAGGATATGACAGTGATATGCACCTTTCACTCTTGAGGAAATGATGTCAGAACCTCAGGTATAAAGGAACTATTTCCAGGGGTGGGTGGGGTGAGGGTGGGAAGGGTTGGGCCTAAACTGTGCCCTCACAAAACAATCAGCTAAAAGCTCTCCCACCGCTGCAATGAGTGCCTTCCTGTCAGCAAGATACCCTACACAACAATTTGACAGAGAAAATACCCTGCTAATCAAACAGAGAAAAATCCAGACATCCAAGTCAGACACAGGTAAAGCTCTCCAGCCCCAAAACAGCCTGGTGGTTTGTTAGCCACAAAGGAAAATCAAATATGCAGTTATTTCAGCCTTTCTGAAGATGCTGACAAGATAAGCAGTTTTGAAAACCCCCTTCCTGAATTAAAAACTAAAATAATTAAACACAAAGCAATACCTCTGTAAAAGTGAGGAAAACTTTTCTCAGATGTAAGCAAGAGAGAGAGAGATTAGTTACAGATATTTAGTCCAATATAGTATATCCCATGCAGCTTCTCAGTTGTTTCAAAGCATACAACTTGGAAGAAGATGGACTTCTGTCTGAAACAGGGTCACACCAGTAGTTTATAGTAATTGAACAATGCTGAAATGGTTAAGCTAGACAATTGGCTGTGATGCAGACCTCTGACTTGTGAAGACAATTCCCCCACCTCAGGCTATGTCTGGCATCCAATTACAAACTGCAACCTTTGCTATTCTAACTCACACAACCCCACCAAGTATTGCAAAATATATTGATGCAGATTGTCACAGAATTCTAGTAATCAGTCCAGTTAGCCACAAAGGAAAATCAAATATGCAGTTATTTCAGCCCTTCTGAAGATGCTGACAAGATAAGCAGTTTTGAAAACCCCCTTCCTGAATTAAAAACTAAAATAATTAAACACAAAGCAATACCTCTGTAAAAGTGAGGAAAACTTCTCTCAGATGTAAGCAAGAGAGAGAGAGAGAGATTAGTTACAGATATTTAGTCCAATATAGTATATCCCACGCAGCTTCTCAGTTGTTTCAAAGCACACAACTTGGAAGAAGATGGACAATGGTGAGCTATCGGATAAATGATTTATCTACACAAGTGATGTTTGACATTGGGTAATTGTCCGTGGTCAAACAGCACTTGTGTAGATAAATCATTTATCTGACAGCTCACCACTGTATATCTCATTATGCAATAGGGATGCTTTCTGTCAGTGCAGGGACATTTGCTTTTGACTGTCTATTGACTGTTTTTTTTTTTTAAATGATAATTTCTGGGACTTTTTCTTAAGTTTCCTAGTATAGGTCCACCTAGCATAGTGGTTGCTATTAAATGAAACACCACTCATTTTGTAGATATTGTGCTGAACAAATGTCATGCTTACAGTACCATGCTGCCTTTTTCATTTTAAAGTTATTTGCATTTGTTTGTCAAAAAGGTGGGAAAAAATGAATTTCAGCTGTTTTTTGCTAATTATAAAAAAACTAAAAGGTATCTATAAATGAAACACCACTCATTTTGTAGGTATTGCTGTGCTGAACAACTTCCATGCTCACAGTACCACACAATCATTTTTCGTTTTAAAATTATTTGCATTTCTTTGTCAAAAAGTGAACAAAAAATTGAATTTCTGCTGTTTTTTGCTAATTATAAAAAAATATATAAGGTATCTATAAATGAAACAGCCCTCATTTTGTAGATAATTTTGTGCTGAACAACTTTCATGCTCACAATACTATGCTATATTTTTCATTTTAAAGTTATTTACATTTAAACATGGTTTGTACTGCTACTGAGGCAGAACATTCTAAATGAGTTCTGGAGTGATTGTGACATACTGTAGCTACTATGTGTATAAATCTTGATGACATAGCTACTATATGTATAAATTTCATTTGAGTGCAGACTTCTATGTTAAACCTGAATTTTTGAACCTTAATAACTTTGGAACTGTTCAATGGATTTGTATAAAATTTGGCATACTTAATCTCTAGATATAGGTCTCTTGACTTGCCAAATTTTGTGTGAATCCATTTTGTGGTTATTGAGATATGCAGTGTCAAATAATCCTAAATTTAACAGATTTTTGTGGGGTTTTTTTCGTCATGCATATCTCAAAAACTGCTTTATGTACTGGTCTGAAATTTTCAGGGTAGAAAGTCTTTGGGTCACAGATGTGCCTTTTGAAGGGTTGGTGAAAAAATATTAATCTGTTCCAAAGTTATTAAATGTTTAATTGCCCATTATTTCCTAAGGGAAAAAGTTAAGTGTTCCGCATGAAAACAAGGCTCTTTTCACACACAGCTATCATGTTGCCACAAGGAGCCTTTTGTCTTTTTGCAGAGCTCCTTTCTGTCCACCATCTTGTTTTCCATTTATTGAGAGACAGACAATACCGAGAATAGGGACCCAATCCCCATGTCGATACTAGAATCACCCCCCAACCCCCAGACAGCAGTGTGGGACACTGGGGAGCCCACTCCCAGTGTCCCCAAATAACTATTTCATTATCCAACAATGGGGGGGACCAAACCCCGTGTCAGTAGTAGCAATCCTCCCCTTTCACAGAAGTGTGGGACACTGGGGAACCCACTCCCAGTGTCCAAAAATTTTTCTTTTTTCATTCTTTTTTTTTATGTATTCTGACACTGGGATGCCCGCTCCGAATGTTAGATGCTCCCCCAACCCAGTCCCAATTTTTTTAATACTGTCTGACAATGGGGGCCCAATCCCTGTGTCGGTATTAGGAGCCCCCCTTCCCAGTAGTGTGGGATACTAGGGAGCCCACTCCCAGTATCCCCAAATGTTAATTTTCACTTTTCCCTGTAAAAAAGTAAAAACGAAAACAGTCCCGAGGTCTTTTTTTACCAAAAAAAACAGAAAACTCCCTCATCGTCTCCCCCATCCCGACCCTCCCACTGAGCAACCCATCACCCCACACACTCCTTGCTTTATACTTACCTCAGCGGTCATCAGGTGTCATCTTTTGTGGACCGGGGCATGTCTGCACTCTTCAAAGCAGAACCGTGAACTGAAGAATGAAGGTAAGTGCCATTTAATGGCTGTCAATGGCGTTTTGAACTTATGTTGATATCTTAACCATTTTTAGGTATTTTTGTGGCAAATTTTTAGCATGGGCTTCTTGGGACCCCACCTCATGAACACTGACACTGTCATTTCATTACTCAGTCCCGAAAGGAGATTTTGCGGTCACTGCACAGAATCTCCTTTTGGGACTGAATAACAAAGGGACAGTGCATATGTTCATGGGGTGGGAATCTAAAAACTATCATTGAAAAAATTGGTGCCATCTGCGCCGACTTACGAGCAGTTGTTGAAATATTCCTACGCACGCATGTAACTTTGCCAGTTTATAATATTTTCACTCCGAATTTTCAACATTGCCATTTTGTCACACCACCTCATGAACAGTACAGCTTTCATTTTTCACATCCTGCCTGAAATGTGTTTTCGTACCTGTGGCGCGGAATGGTGCAGTTGCTGCACAAAATCAACTTCTGGCACCGAATAATGAAATGACAATGCTACTGTTCATGAAGTGAGGTTCAAAACAACCCATGTTGACAGTCTGGTGAAAAATATCATAAAAATGTCTGAGTTACACATGGTCGTTGAAATTTTTATATGCACATGCATAATTTTGCTAATTTTTAGCATTTTTTTAATTTTTATTTAGTTTATTTAGTTTTTTTTGTTGACCGGGTAAGTGCACTAGACAAATCCTGCCTATTTTCAGGCATGACCCGGGGGAGGGGGATACAGATGAATGCCAACTGACCTTGAACCAGACTAAGCTAAGCTCCAAATTTTCAGCATAGTCATTTTATTGCACCACCTCATGAAGAGTACAGCTGTAATTTTTCACATCCTGCCCGAAATGTGTTTTCACACCCATGGTGCGGGGTGACGTTTTGCCACGGATTTGAACATTTTCACCTAGGGGGTTTATGAGGTGGTGTCATAAGAAGACTATATTCAAAATTAGGAGACAAAATATTAAAAAATGGCAAAGTTATGACCAATCGTTGCAGTTTTGGTACGCTGGCTCATAAATTCAGAAATGTTTAATATTTTGACCCAACATTTTCAACATGGCCTTCCTATTACCCAACCTCATCTACAGTATGTCACAGCTGTCATTTTTCAAATCCTGTCCAAAATGTATTTTCACACCTGTGGGGCACAATGGCTTTGCAGTTGCGCAGAATTATGTTTTGGAGGACATTTGAAAATGTTCTCTATGGGTACAAATGCTGGGGTAATAGGATGGCAGTGGTGTTAATTTGATTACGCATCTATGGTGGGATGGGTGCACAGGGTCCAAAGGACCCTGTGCTGCCACACTAAAGTAAGGAACATCACGGAGCATGGCCTTAATGGCCCTGCGCTCCTACTGGGACATAAGGACATTTGGGCCCTGCGCTCCCACAAGCAAGTAAGGGTACAAATAAGCTATCTGAAAAAGTAAAATTCATTGCAAAAAACTTTGTTAATGCACCATTAGGGCTGAAGCATCAAAAGTAGGGAAATGTGACCTTAGCCTTCTTGAAATGTGATCGTAGCATTCTCAAGCCTAAGACCCCACCCCCACTGTGGATGAAGGAACAGGCATGAGGGGAACTTAGTGTTCTCAACCGTTACACCCCAACCACATCCTCTGCTTCCAACCCTAACACCCCACCCTGTATGCAGGGACGTGTGTGACGGGTGTGCCTTGGCATTTTGAACCCTAATGCTCACCCCATTCTTATTCTGTATCCATCTTAGCTTATTTACTCTTGGAATGGGGTGAGCATTAGGGTTCGAAACGCCAAGGCAGACCCATTACACCTGTTCCTGCATGCAGGGTGGGGGTGGGGCAATAGGGTTGGAAGGTGGGTGTGGGGTGTAAGGGTTGGGAACACTAAGTTCTCCTCCTGCCTGTTCATGCATGCACAGTGGGGGTGGAGTCTTAGACCTGAGAATGCTAAGGTCACATTTCCCTACTATTGATGCTTCAACCCTAATGGTGCATTAAGAACGTTTTTTTGCAATGAATATATATATATATAATATATATGTAACCATGGCGCTGTTATACCAAGAGCTACTACCACTGCCTGCTTCCCTGCTTGCAGGTTGAGGGGCTTGGGTTCAGAAATGCGGGGTACTGTGGTGTGCCTACCAACAGTAGAACTACAATTACGGTGCCTCCACTTAGAGTAGTGCTTAAGTGGGTTCCTAACAGAATTGGTACAACTTTCTGGGAAGCTATAATCACCCACAATCTGGCCTAGTGACCCTTTACACTTAGTTTTGCAACTGCAATATTTCACACTTAGAATATAAGAACATAAGAATTTGCTGGCAGAAGGAGACCGTGTGGTCCATCTAGTCTACCCAGGTTTTCTACCCCTCACTCTCAATTTGTCATGCTAAGGTGACCATACTGTCTATACCATGCCTGTTTGAATTCACTGACCATCTTGGCTGCCACTACCTCCAGTGGCAGACTGTTTCAAGGGTCCACCACCCTCTCCGTAAAAAAGCACATCCTAACATTTGTTTTGAATTTACCCCCCACCAGGCGCATGTTGTGTCCTCTAGTACATGCAGCCCTGTTTTCCCAGAAGAGGTTCCTGGTTTTTACTGTGTTGATCCCTTTAACGAATTTAAATATCTCAATCATGTCTCCTCTGTTCCTCCTCTGTGTGAGGGAGAATAAGTTTAGCTGGCTAAGCCTAACTTTTTACATTTCATGGCGCAGACCATGCACCATTTTGGTGGCACGTCTCTGCGTGGTTTCCAGAAGGTCTATATCCTTTTTTAGGTGAGGTCTCCAGAACTGCACACAGTACTCCAAATGAGGTCTCACCAGGGACCTGTACAGTGGGAGGATTACATCACGCTTTCTGCTGGTAATACCCCTACCAATACATCCAAGGATGCCACTTGTCTTTAGTGCCACTTTTTCACATTGCTTCCCTATCTTTAAATAGTTTGAGATCATAACACCAAGATCCCATTCCAGCTTTGTTTCTTCTAGTAGCTGCCCCTCCAATATATACTTCACGTATGGGTTCCTTCTACCCAGGTGCATGACTTTATGTTTTCTGGCATTGAATCTCAACTGCCAGTTCCTGGACCATTCCTCCAGCATCCATAGATCTGCCTCCATTTCTGTGATCCCTTCCTGTGTGTCCACCATGTTGCAGTACTTCGTATCATCTGCAAAGAGGCAGACTTTCCCTTTCAGTTCATCAGCGATGACGCTGATGAATATGTTGAAAAGGATGGGGCCTAGTACTGACCCCTGTGGCATACCACATGACACCTTTTCCTCTTGGGACAAGGTGCCATTTACCATAACCCTCTGTGTCCTGCCTTGCAGCCAGCTTGTGATCCATTTAACTACTTTGTGACCGATGCCAGCTTGCTCCAGTTTGTTGTCTAGCCTTCTGTGTGGGACTGTATCAAAGGCTTTATTAAAGTTTAGATACACCATGTCCACTGCTGCCCCCTGGTCTACTTCTCTTGTAACCCAGTCAAAGAAATCTATCAAATTTGTTTGGCATGAGTGTCCTGATGTGAAGCCATGCTGCTTTGGGTCAAGTTGCCCACTTGCTTTCAGGTAGTTCATTACCCTTTGCTTAAGCAATGTCTCCATTATTTTACCCAACTTACTGGGCGGTAGTTTCCTGCTACCTACCTGTTACCACTCTTGTGCAGTGGCACAACCGTGGCCCTTTTCCAGTCCTGTGGTACTATCCCCTGCTCCAGTGAACTATTTAACAGTTCAGCAATTGGGGTGGCAAGTTCATCCCTAAGTTCTTTTATAACTCTTGGGTGTATTCCGTCAGGGCCCATTGCCTTGACCACCCTTATTTTAGACAACTCCTCAAGGACCCTTTCTTTCATAAAAGGGGATATGTTAGCTCCCCTGGTATGGGGAAGTGTTCTGGCTGGTGCTGGACCATTACCAATGTCTTCCTGTGTAAAGACAGAGCAGAAGAATTTGTTGAGAACTTCTGCCTGGTCTTTGTCGTTTTCCACCAGGTGTCCTTCCTTGTTTGCCAGCCGTGTTATTCCTCCTTTACTCTTTTTTTTTTCTTTCTCAAATGTACCAATAAACTGTTTTGTCCCCCCTTTTCACTTCTTGAGCCAGTTTTTCTTTGGTCTGGGCCTTTGCCACCCTAGTAGCTTTCAAGGCTTCCTTGACTTTCTCTCTGTAGGCTTCTCTATCCTTTTCAGACTTGGTATCCTTGTACTTCCAAAAAGCTTTTATCTTTTCCCTAACTATAGTAGCTATCTTTTTGGAGAACCGGGGGGGGGGTTGGGGTCCTTGCCCTTTTGGACTTGCTGATTTGTTTAGTGCATAGCGCTGTGACTGACGGTATAGCATCTTTCAGCTTTGTCCATTTGTCCTCCACATTCCATGTGGTATCTGTTGCCAGCAGTGGCTTGATCCATTCCCTCATTTTCGGGAAATCTGCTTTCCTGAAATCGAGCACCTGGATTCTGGAGTGGCAGGGGTCCTCGGTCTTGCTAATGGAGAACCAGATTGACCTGTGGTCAGTGGTACCCAGATTGATCCCCACTTGTACCTCTGATGCCCTGGCACTGTTAGGGAGTACCAGGTCCAGGATAGCTGATTCTCTGGTGGGAGCAAAACCACCATTTGATTCAATCCTGCCCCCCTCAAAGCCATGAGGAAGTCTCTACTCCTCCCTGCGGAGGCTGTGAAGGAGGACCATTCTACATCTGGTAGATTGAAGTCCCCAGCTAGCAATAGCTCGCCTTTGTTGGCCATCCTCATTACGTCTCCCAGGAGAACCTTGTCCTTTTCCATCACCTGGTTTGGAGGTCTATAGATAACTCCAGCCCTGGTAGGATTCCTGTTTCCAGCTCCCAGAGTGATCCATAGGGCCTCTGCCTCACCTTGTGTTCCCTGGGTCTCAATAGCATTTATACCTTCCCTGATATAAACAGTGACCCCCCTCCTTTCTTACATATATGGTCTCTCCTAAGAGAGTGTAACCAAGGATGGTGACATCCCAGGTATGGTTCTCTGTGAACCAAGTCTCCATGACAGCAATCCATTCGAGGCTAGCCTCAGCCGTCATTGCTGTGAGATCTGTGATTTTGCTTGGAAGGCTACGAGCATTGACACTCATTGCCTTCCAGTCTTGGTTTGTCCTGCTTGCTGCACAATTTCTCTGCTTGTGGTTTGTGTCCCTAATGTTTTGAACATCTGTATCATGTTTGGAATGCCCTTGTGGAGTTCTGATGCACATGGTGCTTGTGATGCCTTGTTTTGGTTCTGATTGAGTTTCCTTAGATTGGGCAGGGGCACTCATCAGCTCATAGAGCGCAACTGATGCCCCTTCACCTCCCCTCCCTCTAGTTTAAATGGTTGGTGAAGACATAAAATTTTTGGCCGAGAGCACGTATTCCCTCTTTTGTAAGGTGTAGGCCATTAAATCTAAAGAACTCCCTCTCCCAGAAGTTCTGCCAGTTTCCTACATAGCCATAACCTTTTTCCTAACACCAGTTTTTGAGCCAGGTATTAAGCTCGATGATATCCCTTTCTCTGATCCTCTGCCTGTTAACCCCCTCGCCCCACACAGGCAGAATTTCTGAGGAGACTTTGGACAAAAGGGAAGTGAGTTTTTCTCCTAGAGTCATTAGATGCTGCTTAGTTTCTCCAACTGACCGTCTGGCCAGGTTGTTTGTACCTACAGTATATGGATGAGAATCTGTGTGTCTCGCTCGGTGTTACGCACAATTCCCTCAGTCCTGTTTGTGTCCCTCCATGCCGATGTTCCTGGGAGGCATCTAACCTCAGTTTTTGTTTGGTTGCTTTGGTGGATGTGCAGATTGACCCCATGGATCATAGAGTCACCTATATTTAAGATGCACTTTTTGTTTTGCTTGGAGGTTTTTGTTGTGGTTTGTCTGTCCATGCATTGTGTGATGGTACTCTCCACTGCCATCCCTGGCAGTGGGCTTGGATGAAAGTGGAGAGAACCTATTTGTTAGTTTGATTGGTGTTGGAGTTATTTTGCGGGAGTTATTTCGCTGTGCTTTCTGTTTTCCTACTAACTGCCAGCCCCCTGGTCTGCTAGCTTTCTGAGGGAGTGGCGTTGGTGCCTTAAGTCTGAGTGCTGTGCAGCACGGCTGAGTTGCACCCTGAGAAAGAATATTTCAGCACGAGCAGCATGTAGTTGAGTGTGTAGCTCATTTAGTGCAGAGCAAGTACAACAATGCCCCACTTGCCTCGTGTAAGCTTTGGTGAAGAGGGTCCCGCAGTATCTGCAGCTGATGATGTCCATATTGTTGTGTGGGTAATGGATGAAAACAAAGTTGCTATAGATCTAAGGATGGATGGTACAAAAGGTGAGCCCCCTTGTGGGATGTATCTACCTGAGCCTTCCTTGGCCCAAGTTATCGGGAAGGCAAAATGGAAGTGCGGACGAAAATAAAAAGCACCTGTGCAAGTTGGCTGTAGCAGAAATAGAGAGAATGTGTGGATGGAAATATAAATCTTACTTAACAGGAAAAAAAACTAAAACTTTTTTTTGAAGAAGGTTACTAGAAAGGGAGTTGAGAAGGAGTTCGGATCAAAATAGAAGTGCCTGTGGAAATACTGTAGTGATAGAGAGGATGTGTGGATGGAAATAGAAGTTTTGTCCCAAAGAAGAAGTGTTTTTTTTTTTTTTTTATTACTGTGCCCTCTAAAGGTGTGTGAGGACTTGTGCTGTCCTTTCAAGCAAACCCTAAATGAAAAGAGCTCAGGTGAAGCTAGGTGCTTTATGCCAGCAAACCTAGTCTTCACCACAACACACCAACTAACCTGACCTTTTAAATCTTCCTTCTGTTGGAAGGTACTAAGCCTTTGTCAGCTCCACCCTCCAGTTACACTACTAATCCCCTGGAAGAGCTGTGGAAGAAAAGCAATTAGCTCCTTCAGTGTGAGAAAGAGACTGCAATACCTTTAAGCCCAAAACAAAAACCTGTAAACACAAAACAAAATAGTAACAAAACAGTAACTTTGCTTATATATTGATTAATACCAGCACTAATGACATGCTCATGCACCTTCCACTTACCAACAGGGTTTGGTCTTCTGGCTTTCATCCTGCAGCCCTCAGTTTCAATAATACAAACATGCACTTTTGCTGTGCTTTGCCGGTACTTCAGTAACTGTAGCCCAGGTAATGATATGCCCACAAGCCAGGTTAACAGAAAAACAGTAAATCAGGTTTATTAAGGGGACATGAACAAGGGAGGGGTGAGAATTTAGGCAAACAATTAATTTACTGTGCTTAAGACAGACTATCTTGCTTTTAATCACTTTAGGCCCTGAATTATCAGTTCTGGCAACTACCGGGTACCCAGAGTGGAAAACAGGCATGCCTGAGGCGGTGCCGCGGATTGGCCGGCATTGCAGCTGATGTTGGGGCTCTTGATGGAAAGAAGGATGATTAAATGGAAGCAACACATTTGGAAACCATAAACAATTTATATCCGTGGCTGGATGGCCCAGTCTATTTAAGCACATTAAACTGGCAAACAGAATCAGATGGTACCATTAGAACAATTGATAATTTGTTGCAGGGAGCGACCCTGATTTTACTCACTGTACCCAGAAGAATGGAAGAAGGCACTGGTAACATCAAGACCTGCTGCTTGCTTGAGCTGTTGGTAAGGGCCGGGGCCGGCACGACTCACCTCCGCTTCATGGCCTTTCCCTGTAGGTGGCTTCAACCTGTGTTTGATTGCTGCACAGGGACTGAATCCCCGATGCTGGTCTCTCTCATGAATGCTGAAAGTGCCACAGGAACAATCTGTCTGGACCATTGGTGGCATAGGCCCAGATGAACAAAATGTCTTTTTAAAGTTAGACGGTGTGCTGGTGAACCCTCCAGCTGGGCTTCTACAAGAGAAAGTCCTTACTGCACTGGAGTGGCTCCTACTTTGCTTCAGGAGTCCCAGGGTCAACGTTCTCCACACACGCCATAGGCCACAGGCTTGTGACTGAAGAAACAACAAACTTCTTCTTTTCTTCAGTAAATGGATGGTTCTTCCTCAGCCTTCTGCAGAAGAACCCTTTTTTGTCTGCTTAGATGCAGTCTCAAGCCACTTAATCCCTGTTTGGACCGAGTAAGAAGTCACAGGAGGCAGTTACAGGCCTCCCTCCCTGCAGTTTCTCTTAGCCCAACTGCAGGCTGTGTCCTTCTTGGTGGCTCAAACTGAACTGATCTCTGTTTCAAACAATCCCACAGTTAGTTCGAGAATCCTGTATTCCGGTTGGCTAAAGGAGCTGTTGATCACAGTCTGAGTGCTCCTAGTGGTTAGTTTAGGCACCAACAAGAAAGTTTACAGCTTTTCCCACAAGGCACTGTAATTAAGACCCCTCAATGACCCCTTGGTTCCGATTAGTCCAAAACAAGGAAATCCAGGACCAAAAATGGTGGCTCCTATAGAGAGAACTGATACTGGCTGTACAGGTAGTCCAAACAATTTATTTTATTTAAACAGCAGTGACGATTCAGAAATAAATATTTATAGATTATGAAAGGGCGCCCTCTGCTCTGCTAGCAACAGCAGAGTGGAGTCAGTCAGGGAAGGGCCTTGTTGGTCGTGAGCTCCATTGTACTCAAACCCAGCCCAGGCTATTTACAGTACACTATATACAAGGCTGGACTCTTAAAGAGACAGTGCGGCGGCATGGATGTGCGCACATACTGTATGTAGAGCAGCAGCAGCACAACATGGAACATGGATTTAACTTCTCTTTTTGGATGTCTGCCAGGCAGTGAGCATTAGTGGAGCCCAGGGAGATACTTAAGGCAAGCCCCCCGAAACTAGGGTTCATTGCAAAAAACTCAGTTTTAATGCAGGAGATAGGGTTGATTCCACACTGACAAAAGTCTGGAAATTCGATGTTAGGGTTACCAACTCTACCAACCCACCCCCACCTTCCACACACCAACAGATGTCAGGGTGTGTGTTGGGATCATCAGCCTACCTCTCATCCCATTCCATGGTAAACAAGCTGAGATTGTACAGTTTAGGAGATTGGGGTGAGAGTTAGGCCTGATGACCCCAACATGCACCTCAATGCCTGTTGGTGTGTTGAGTAGGTGGTAGAGTTGGTAACCCACATCGAATTTCGGACTTTGTCAAGTGGAATCAACCTAACTGCTGCATTAAACAGCGTTTTTTGCAATGAAGTTCCCTTCTTTTTGAGAAAGTGTAATGTTATTCGTATACATACTGGCCCGGATATTCAGACTGCGCCTGGCTGTGGCGCAGGGACGTTGACAGGGTGATTGCACAGCATCGTTGAATATCACACCCTGGCCATCCACAGTATGCATGGCGCAGTGGCACTGCGCCAGCGCAAGTGGCCAGAGTGGAGCAGTAGGATGCGCTAGTGCAAGTTCCGTTGCGCTAGGCGCAACAACTGCGATATTCAAAAGTGCACATGCAAATGGGGCCATAATGCATGCAAGGTGCAAATGGGGCCATTTGCATGTCATTATGGCCCCATTTGCATGCAGATGCGCCGATCCCTGGCGACTTGCGCCTGGCGCCCTGCCAGGCTGCAGCCATCGGGGACCGACGCCCCCTGCACAGCGCGGCACCATTCACATATCTGGACTGTGTAGTACGGTACGGGCTGCACACCCATTGGCTCACGCTGTGGACCAATGGGCGTACAGCCCTACCATACGGTGTCAGTTGGTGGGTGGCAGGGCGGCAAGCGGGTGGGGAGCTGCCACCTGCCTCTGACTGGGGAGTGGGGCGGTGGGGCTTAGTGGGTGGGGGTTACCGCTAGACCACCAGGGTTGGCTTGATGTGGCATTATTTTTTACTGATGCCCGCAATCGGGCTGCGAGCTGTCCACTGGACCACCAGGGATATAGCACTAATATTTGTACTACAAATGACCGTGATCAGGTATGGGGGGGGCGCCACCATGATGGTGCAGCCGGAGCTTGGGTGGCCACCCACAGGTGGCAGCTGCTGTGTTGCACCCTGCAATATGGCAGCTCACCTGTGGGTGACCAGCTGTTGCTCCTTTTTTTTTTGGCTTACCTGTGTGTGGCGCAGGTAGGGGTTGCGCATGCATGGGCTCAGTACATCCCGGGCTGAATATCGGGATGTGCGGAGTGTGTGGGCACGCCCCCCATCTGCACCATACATTACTGATGCGCGGCGCATCGAGATTTGTGCCAGGCACAATCCCCCTTTGAATATCGCGCCGGGGCGCAACCCTTGTGAATATCCAGGCCACTGTATGTGGGAGTGCAGGCCCTCTGGGCCCTGTGCTCCCACCCACCTATAACTGTAGAGACATAGCGCAGGAGGGCCCTGTACTCCCAGTTTAGCAAAATGGTATGCATAGGTGGGAGTGCAGTCTCTCTGGGTGCTGCACTCCCACCTACCCATAAGTACAGACACATAGCGCAGGCCTAGAGACATTTCAAGTAACCCTTGTACTGAAAATGTGGCAATATCTCAGTAACCATAGCAACTTTGGAAAAAATTCCTTTGCAGTTGTATTCATGACCTAGCCACCTCCATGCATGCTTAATACACCTAAACTGCGCTTAGCAAAAAATCTCAAACTGTTTTCGAGATATAGGCACTGAAAGGTGGTGCGGGCACCACAATATTATTCTATGGGAAATTTCAAAATTTCAGAGTGCTGTAACTATGGAACCAGTGTAATTTTTTTAAGCAAATCGGCAAAAGGCACATCTATGGGGCAAGGGCTTACCTCCCTGCAAATTGCAGCCCAAAAGTTCTAACCATTTTTTTGCTATGACGTGGCAAAGAAACTGTTTTATTGAGGCTGTTTACCAATGGAACTTTCACGAAAGTTCTGCGGACTTTTGTGAAAGAACTGTGGACTTTTGTGAAAGTACCATTGGTTTACATGTGGGACTTTCGCAAAAGTTCTGCGGACTTTCACAAAAGTCCCGTATGTAAAGCAGTGGTACTTTTGTGAAAGTCCGCTGTACTTTCGCAAACGTTTTTGTGGTGCACATATATTTTTCCCATAGGCTATAATGGGAAATGTAAAAGTTTAATAACTTTTGAACAGATTAATATTTTTTCACCAAACCTTCAAAAGGCACTTCAGTGACCCAGTCCCCATATACCCTGAACATTTCAGATCAGAGGGACAAACTGTTTAGGCTGTAGAGATGAGCAAATAATTTGCCAGAAAGTGAGGATTTTCACACTTTTTGACACTCCGCAGTTCCACAACCGCAAATCTGACCTGAACTAAACTTGTCAAATCCAGAGATCTATGGTACCAGACCGTGAATGCAAAATTGCAGGCAAATTGGACAAAGCTGCAAAGGTTGCAAAGTTATTAAAGTGCAAAATTTAGGATTTAACATTAAAGTGCCTTCTCAACCCTAACTATACCTGCACTACTGTGCAGATATTATATATATATATATATATATATATATATATATATATATATATATAAAATTATGTTTTCAATGAATTGGAACACTAATGATTCAAATAATTCTGATCTATTCATTGGCTTGTTACAAGCATTTGACTAATTATTTCTTGCTGTACTGTAAAAGCATACAGTTTTTTTATACCTGGAAATTTTTTTTTTAAGTTACAGTTATACAACCTGTGTTACTGTGATGGAGGAAGTCAAGCATGGGTGACTGGCATATGAAGAGAAATGTGCCAACCAACTTATCTCTGCTGCAGGGAGCATGAGGGAAAGGTCTGTTTTCCTCAAGTTAGATAAGGTAAAAAAATATTTTTATCATTTATTATGTCATATCCCTTTTAGACCTCATCTTCACTAACAGGCCACGGAACATCTCCCATGCCACAGTGCTCCCTGACTCTATCAGTGACCACTCTCTGGTGACCTGCTAGTGGTCAGGAACATTACCCCCTGCCCCCCCAAAATCACCTGGCAGAGGCGACTTAAAAGAGGAAGCTTAGAGAATCTCAAAACCCACCTATCTACCAGCAATTGGCTCCCCATCTAAACCACGCAGTCTGTAGATCTGGCTCTCTCCCACTTTATAACCACTTTCAACATGGCCTGTGACATTTTCGCTCCCCTCTCCAAGCAAGTAGTGAAAACCAGAACCACACCCTGGATCACCCCCTCACTACGTAACCAGCTCCATCAAAGGGGCAACCTGTGGCATAAGGCCCTTGACTCCCAACGCACCCAGGATAGACAGCTATACCGGGAGGCCCGCAACAAATGTACCTGGGCCCTATGACAGGCGAAAGTTACTTACTACCAACAAACCCTTACCTCCTCCTCCTGGGGAGATCCCCGCCCCCAACCAGCTCACAATAAATGGGGATATCACCCAGGATCCTTCCTCTCCTCTATCGCCGAAGCCCTCAACTCTGCCTTCTCGGACCTCTCCCATATACTCCCTCCAAACTACTTCCACGATACCCTTTCGGCTGAGAGTCATTTCCTGCCTCGAGGCAAAACACTACATTTCCAAAGCTATTGCCAATACCCGGCACAGCAATGATTCCCTAGATCTTAAACTCATTCGGCTGACCCTGGATGTGTCACTACCCCATCTCACTAAAATTCCCAACCTCTCTTTATGCCTAGGTCAGTTCCCCTCAACCTGGAAGACAGCCATAATCACACCCATTCTGAAGAGCGGCGACCCCACTAACACAACCAAATATAGACCAATTTCGATACTTCCACCTCTCTCCAAGGCACTGGAGAAAATAGTTTCGGACCAGCTATCAGAACACCTAACTAAACACAACCTTCTCTGCCGGGAACAGCATGGTTTCCAGTCTGGCCACAGTACCGTCACAGCTCTTACTGAGCTCACCTCATTCATCCATGAGGCCCTCGACCAAGGATCTATAGCAGGGGCGATCTATGTGGATCTGACCAAGGCATTTGACACGGTCAGTCATGAGCTACTGCTTTGTGTCCTTCCACAACTAAATGTGGTCCCAGAGGCTACTGCCTGGTTCAAGGATTATCTATTAGGCCGGTCACAACAAGTCAGGATAAACACCACCATCTCCTCCTGTAAAACAGTTTGCTCTGGTGTCCCACAGGGGTCTATTCTCGGCCCTCTACTATTCACCCTCTTTTTAAACTCTCTCCCCAAGTCATGCAGTGGTCACCTACTACTCTACGCTGACAATGCGGTAGTGTTTTGGAAACACCCACAGCTAAGCACCCTCCAACTAGCTCTACAGGGTTTCTTCAGGGAGCTAGAAACCTGGTTCACTGAACACCGCCTGATCATCAACTATCAAAAAACAAAGTCCATGATCTTTGCCCACCGACAAAGCCCGCACAGTCAGTCGGCTCTCCTAATCAAAAACAAACAAGGTGCCCAACTTGAACATGTTACATGTTTTAAATACCTGAGAATCTCATTAGACACCTCAGTCTCCTACCATAATCACATACAACTTCTCTCCTCTGCTGTCAACACTAGAGTGGGTATCCTCCACAGACTTAAACACTGCTTACCCACACAGGCCATGCATCTTGCGGTCTCCTCCTCTATCCTCTCCCTAGTAGACTACGGGATAGTGATATATGGCTCTGTGGAACCCACCGCCCTACGTAGCATTAACACCGCTTTGAATAAAGCTTGCCGCCTAGTCACCGGGTGTGACAGATTAACTCACACCTGTGAGCTCTACTCTTTGGCTGATTGGCTAAACTTCCAAGGAAGACTTAAGTACCACTCCTGCGTCCTGGCGAAAAAGATACATCTCCAGCTGGCTCCCATCGGCCTTCTCTCCATAGTCAGCGTAGCCCCCCACAGGCGTAATACAAGACTCGCAGCATCCTCCTCCTCATTTCTGGTTCCCCATTATAGAACATCCCTTGGGCAAAGATCCTTCCGCTACCATGCCCCTCTTTGGCTAAACACTCTACCCCCCCATCTCTCAGACCCTTAGCCTCTCCCTATTCAAAACAGGCCTCAGAGCCCAACTCCTTGAGTCAGCAAAATGTGACTGGGGCTAATTCTCTGCCCTCCTCTGGTGTTCTCTTACCCCCCAAAATACTTGACACAGGGTCTGTATAGATCTCAAGAATCAGCATCCTGCACGTCTCTGACAAGGGTTATCCAGAATTGCTGCCTACTACTATCACCGGTTAACTAAGATTAAGCCTGGACTGCACTTACAGTACTGTTATGCAAATTTCTGCTTGTTTATTGTGCGTCCTCTGTATTTGTTTACCCTCCACCCTCTGTAACCGACGTGGAGCCTTTGCAAAAGAGTCTGTGACTCAAAGGATTGTAATTCCGATTGTATCCAATAAATAAATAAATAAAATATGAGTTCCTGGGATTATTTATTGGGGGTGTTCTTGATGTTTATCCTCTCTACCTCAGTGCAAGTTTTGTAGACTGACTAAAATGGAGGATTGGAACCCTCACAATACTAACATTCTGTGCTGCTAGATTCAGCTCTTAAAGCTATAGCTGTACCAGTGAGCCCCTGGTTGGGGTACACATTACCCATACTGTAAGTGATTCCAAACCAGTTGACAACATTTGAGCTAACAGGAAAATACATTATGGTAAGTCTGACTGAGTTTCTTCTTTAGACTAGTCGGGTGTTGCCCACATGATAATCCTTTTAAGTCATAAATCATTCTTGTTACCCTCTTCTGTACCCTCTTAATCCTTGCCCCATGTCTCCTCAGGTATGGGTTCCAGAACTGAGAACAGTAGTCCAGATGGGGGAGGACCACTGACCAGCACAGGGGGAGAATCCGTTTCTTAGATCTACTCAGTACGTCTTCTTATAGATGCAACTACAGTGTTTGTGTTACCTTCTACTGTGTTACAATGAGTCTTAACCTTTAGATCATTGGTTATTATGACTCCTGGGGCCAGATATTCAAAACTTTGTCCTGGGGCTAAATTAGCAATGCCCGGTGGGCAAGCTTAGCCTGGAGCACAAAGCAAGCTGTATTCAAAAGGAGTAGCCTGGGGCAAACAGCTTCTGAATATAGCATGGGAATGAGGCCGTGCAAACTGGGCTGGGAGTGCAGGGCAAATGTAGCCCTGGAATAAGACAGCACTGAATATAGCAACCAGGAAGTGCAAACCACAACAGCAACACAGTGCACAGCGATGTGAGGGTAGGTAGAGGTGAACTATGTGGCCAATGTGTGTGCGAGCAAATCGTGGACTCAGGTACAGCTGCAGGCAGCAGCAGATGTGAAAGAACAGCGTTCAAAACGTATAATATTCCCGAACGTTAGCACCACGCTAACACCTTAAGCGCAGCTTTAGCGCGGAGCTAAGCCGTTTGCCCAGTGCAAACACATTTGCCCAGTGCTAAGATTTGCCATATTCAAAAGTGACATGCAAATGAGCTTACTTAGGTAGTCTCTGGGCAAACAGCCAGATTAGCATCCCATTATGCCCTGATTTGCATGTAGTTTGCCCAGTGTTACTGCAAGGTCCCACAGCTCCACCTGTAGGTCAGTCTGGAAGTACAGGGGCTGGCTAGGTCTGGCCGCAGCTCCACCTGTAGGTCAGTCCGACAGTGCATGATGGTTGCTGTGGGCTACATGTATGCAGTACAGCATAGCATTGTGTACCCCAGGGGACAACACAGCACAGCATAGGCACAGGCGGTGGTGGTGATGCATGCAACTGGCACACTGTAGGGCATGCTACAGTGCACAGCAGACACCACAGTAGCAAAGGGACCAGTAATGTGAGGGACACAGCAATGCCTATAGTGTGTAGGGTAATGAAGACCACTGCACTGTACACAGTGACAAGCCCACCTTGCAGGTGTGTACTGCCAGTGGACATTACTGTCACACTGTTGTATGACCCACAGATGCTGCACCTCTGGCATGGGATATTCATAGTGACACAGACATGGCCGGCTGTCTGTGCTGTGGTGTATGTACAGCTGTGTGGTATGTGACTGGGGGGTATGTTCGACTGGACAGGCACACTGGTATTGGGGTATTCCCAATACTGGCCCATGTGCACTGCATGCTGTGTCCCAGCCTTGTGGCCGAGCCTGGTCTGTGATGAGGCCTGGCCACCCATACACCCTCCCCTCAGCACCCACCATGCCCACAGTGCTGCATGTGTGTGCTGGCATCTGTTGGTCACCACAGACATATGGTCTGCAGGTGTGTGCTGTATGGCCACACTACCATGGTGGCCCCCGGGGGCCGGGTCACCACATACTGCCTGGCATGGCTGGGACTGGTGGCAGCATTTGGCATCATTGTGGTGCCATCAGTGAGCAGCATGTTTCCTCCACGTCTGGCATTTTCTCTGTCTCATAGTCATATGTTAGGGTCGCGCAAGGAAAAAAGACCTGGGCATCTTAAAGGAAAGCTCTCTTCATTCCAGGATCCTGCCCCGCAAGGCTTACCTTCTGGTTAAGCCTTTTAAGTATGTTCTTGACATTTACACATACAGTACAAATGTAGCGCCACAGTCGCCTGATCTGCGATGCACCTTACAGATAATGGAGCCCCACTAACGTCCGCCAGACTTCTGGGTGCAGACTTTTTGTAATTAAAATGAAGTATGTTGTGGCACGAGAAAAATGCCACAACATAATTAAAAGGCTTAACCGGAAGGTAAGCCTTGCGGGGCAGGAGCCTGGAATGAAGAGAGCTTTCCTTTAAGATGCCAGGGCTTTTTTCCTTATTTATGCATGTAAGTATTTTGCTCCCTAGTTTGTGAGTCGTTAGGTTGTTATTGGTGCCTAAGTGTAGTACAACACATTTGTCAGTGTTAAATACCATTCCCAATCGGTTGCCATTAACTTATCGAATTTATCGAGGTCAGTTTGTAATTTAGTATTGTTCTCTGAATTCAAGGCCGGACCACCTAGTTTTGCATCGTCTACAGATTTTGTCCAATAACATGATAATCCCACATGCATATCTCTCATATAAAGTTTAAATAACATTGGCCCTAATATAAATCCTTCAGGGACTCCACTAGCAACCCCGATACTCTCAGACCGTGTTCCTTGAATCCTTACTCTCTTGTATCTTCCTATAGGTCAGTTATGGACCCATCTGATCATTCCTCAAGTCAAACTCATGGTACATAATTTGTGAATTAATTTTTCATGGAGAACCTTGTCGAATGCTTTGCTGAAGTTTAGCTATATGATTCACTTGGCATTTTGCTATCATGCAAACCGCTAAAGGGTTCATAAAATAAAATTAAACCGGTTACACAGGAACTGTTTTTTTTTTTTGTTTAATATATTTATTGAGTGACAGTTATCAAATGACATTGCTTGACAATCAATCACAAGGAACTGTTTTTAGTAAAGCTGTGCTGGGGGGTGTCAATTATAATCATGGCGAACTGCGTCAATGAAATATTCCTTCAAGGGTTTTCATTATTTTACATTCATTCCAGTTGAAACATGTTCCCCATTTGTCTGCCCATAAAGAGATTCTTTCCAAGTCAGTTTCCAGTGCAATGGCTTGTTCACTATTGCTTGCCACTACACCAGTCTTTGTGTCATCTACAAATCTGATTACCCAGTTCATGTTTCTATGTGATTTTGTCAAAGTAAAAACAGCGAGCCCAAAATGAGCGATGGCAGAAGAGCGTGGCCAGAAAGGGCAAGCGGTAGAAGTCAACGATCGCCAAGCGGGACAAAATCTAAAGGTGCTTTTCGGGAGGCTTTTGCCTTCCTCCCTTGGTAAAATAACTAACTCTGAGGGGGAAGCAACTCGGGGTTGGGGAAAAGCTGTAGGTCACTGTTTTGACGATCACTGACTTCTACTCCTTGCCCTTTCTGGCTGCACTCTTTTGCCATCGCTCATTTTGGGCTTGCTGTTTTTCCTTCACCCAGATCACAGGATACCCCAGTTCATAGTATTTTGAGTCGCTGTACTTAAATATAGTTTAAAAAGAATTTCATAAGAACATATTTCTTTATTTATTTCAAAAGTTTTACTAGAAAAGACATACTGAGCTGGTAACTGCTCATTTCAGATGTGTCCTGGGGGAGAATCAGAGTAAAACAGTGAGGTACAAAAGTACAAATAATACCAATAAGAGGTGATACAGGCATCAAAAATTAACAATTGTGCAAAGGCAGTGATGCAATGTAAGTACAGTACAGTGCAGTGCAATGCAATAAAGTACTGAAGGAGAATAATTTGCTGTGTGTAATAGGCTGTGTGCAATAGGCAATACTGTGTTCATAGTGGGAGCACCAACTGTAATATGGGAAAGAAGCAGAGGGAGCTGCACCAGTGTAAGTGCAGGGTGAAGGGGGAACAGAAGGTGGAGGGTTGTGGGCAATAGCCCAGAGCCCACAGTCAGGGGCAGCTGCAGGAATGAGCAGTGAAGTCACGGGGAGAGATCTGAGTGAAAGAAGGGGCAGAGTGTGTGGTAAGGGGGGGAGAGAGCCTCAAAGCTTGGGGAAGTGGAAGGAGAAGGCAGCATGACCAGTGGAGAATTTCGTTGGGGGGGGGGGAGAGTAAGAGACAGAGTTGTGAAGGGGGTGGAAGGTAGTGGGAAGGGGTGAGGTAAGAACCGAGGTAAGGAAAGAGGGGAGAGAACCAAGCCAGAATTTAGACACAAAGGAAACACACTGGCCGAGTCACCTGGCATTGAGGGAGGTGAAGGTGAGAGAGAGGAGTGCAGAGAGCAATGGTGGGTGCAGGGGATGGAGTGTCTAGGGCGAAGAGGCATAAGGAGTGAAAGAGGGGATCCAGTCTGGCCAGGTTGGCTTGTAAGCAGTGTTGTATACAATGTCACCACAGTCGAAAATGGGACGTATCATCTTCAAGATACTTTCTTTGCAGTCTGGAAGCGGCATACATCCTTTACTCCTGTAGAGAGCAGCAACTTTGGAGTGGAGCTTCTGGTGGATGGCATCCACATGACCTGAAAAATCTTGTGGTACGCTGATGTCATCTCAACCTGTCAAGACGTAAAACCCTTTTATTCATACCCGCTATTTCGAGTCTAACTAACTGTTTATTCAGTATTTGTGTATCCCATCCAAGTATTTTTATGTTCTCTATTAATCCAGTGTGTTATACAACATTAAAAGCTTTACTAAAATTCAGGTAGATAATATTCACTGGGTTACCATTGTCTGGAGAATTTCTTACTGTTTGTTTTTTAATTCCAATAGATTTGTTAGGCATGATTTGCCCTAAACTAATACTGTGCTCTTTTGCATTGCTCAATGACTAATGTGACATGTATTCTATTTTCTCCTTAATAAAAGACTCCATGATTTTTCCCACTATTGATGTTAGACTAATTGGGAGGTAGTTATTTACCTCTGCGTTATTCCCTTTTTTATGTATTGGGTAACTGTAGCCTCTCTCCAGTTGGATGGCACAGTAGATATTATAAGTGATTCATTTAAAGCTAGTGCTAGTGGAACAGCAGTTTGATTGACTAGTGATTTTTTAATGAGATAGGGTGTAGTCTGCCAAGTCCCTCTGATTTGGATGATCTTCTAAGAATCAGTGTTCTCCATAGAGTCCCACTCTTTGGTCATAGGGCCAGAGGCACTGGGACCCTATGGGAGCAAATCTTTTCAGCCAGGGTGCTGGCACAGACTGTTGATGACAACGCAGGTGTGATAATGTGTGGTACCAAACATTTACCAATAACTTGCTGATACCCTAACATACTTACTTTGGAATGTATGCAGTTGCTCAACTTGGTATCTGTAAAGCCGCTGACTCAGCCCACAAGATGAGCCATGGGCATTGCTATCGTGGGTATAGAGGCAGCATGGCACCAAATGAGGGAATCTCACAACACCAAGGAGATGACCTCCCACACTGCAGGATTGTCCGTCTGTCTTAAATGAATGTCCTGGCTTCATCTTTCCTGGTTAGTAGCCCTTGCTTGCCACAGAGTTTTGAATTCCCAGTACTGGAGGGCCTACCTGTTCTCCCCACTGGTCAGATGGGAACTTTCTGGGACTCCTCCAGCCTCTGTTCCTCAGGAGCCCCAGATGAACCCATATAGCTCTTGGTTAAGCCCGGAAAAGGTGGTCCACTTTAAGAGTGCTTCCCTACATGCACTCAGAGCTGAGGCCCTCAGGGCTTCGGTGGGCTGGCCCCTTCCTGATAATGGAGAGCTAGATTGACAAAAATAGTGGGACTCTATGGAGGAAACTGATTCTTAGAAGCTTGAGAATTTATTTACTGTAACTGTAGATCTTCTTTGAGGACATCTCCGTCCACTGAGCCACATTGTGGAACTGCAAGCTGTCAGTGTTAGGTCACCCGGAAACATTTGCTAACTGGTGCCATCCACATCAATGTGGGTCATCACTGACTATATCATGTGGGTGGCTCCATCATGCTTTAGTTCGTTCTCCCACCATCAACCACTTGTTGGATCACTAAAACTGGTTGGAGTGCTCCAACCTGGAGACAGGATCTCCATTTCTCCATTTCTCGCCACTGCTAGTTATGACTATGGACACCTCGGGCCCTTGATGGTGTGTCCATCTTAGATGTTTTTGAAAACAGGATCTCGGGTCCTCTCCAGTCCACTTACTCCACAGCAACACTCGGGAGATGAGGGATTTTCTGCTTGCCCTCTGACAAGGACTACTGGCTCAGCGTGGTGCAACAAATCTAAACTACTTAGCAACAGAAACAAGGAGTTGGCACTTAGGCTCAGTAAAGGCCATACAGTACAGCTGGCTGTGTCCCACCTCACGGGGAGCACAGCATTGCAAAAATGGTCCTGGCACCGATGGATGACGCCTCACACTGGAACCTGTACTGCCGACCGGACTCCCACTACCGTCTCTGACTTAAAGTCCACCAGTCTCTACTGGTGGCCCCGCCACTGGTGGGGGTAAAGCTGGGGGGGGGTGCTCAGGGAGTTGGGAGTGTCGGGGCGTGTGTTGGGGTGGAGCACGTGGCCAATGGGGCCCAATGGTCGACCACAAAAAAACGTAATGCATGTATGTACCCTTATCTATGTCGCAGCACCTGCATAGGGTTGAGCTAGTCGGGTTAAACTTATTCACCATAGCAGGAGGCATATACAGCCTGAAAGGGAATTTATACTGGGCCTCTTTGTATCGATTACAAATAGTGACTTCCATGTGTGATTCACATAATTCCCTCCATACTGTCTCCAGTATGGGGCCCCCCCAAGTCCTTCTCCAATAACGCCTTGACATTCAAGGAATAATCAGGTGTTTTGTCCCTTAAACAACTATAGATCCTGGCCAAGGCTCCCCCAGGTCAATGCAAGCTTCTAAAATGTGGCTTTCTAACTCATGCAGTGGGTAGTCCTGGGGTTGGTTGCAGTTCACCTGCCTATCCCAGTTCCTCACTTGAATATATCTGAACATGTGGGAATGTGGGATCCCCAGCTCCCCCACTACCTGTTGAAAGGTCCTAAAGCCTTGGGAGCAGAAAAGATCTTCCACACGATGCATCCTTCCCTTTTCCCAGAGCTGGAAACCAGGGTCATCCAGTCCGGTAGGAATTACAGATTGGAGTATGGGTGACCTCTTTAATAAGTGGTGTTGCCTGGATATTGACCTTTCTGCATCCTCTTACAATGCAAAACTGCCGGATTTCTGCTCAATTGCTCCAGAACCTGGAGTTTTTGTTGCAACCCATTATGCCTCTTCTGGAAAGGGATGTTCATGTATGCCTTTCCCTCATTCCCTGTGACCCAAAGGGTTCTGATCAAGCCGAGGGCAGAACCAATCACCTTGATTCTGGTGGACTCATTCAGGCCCAGATAAATTTGGTTCCCTGTGCTACAACAGATAGTGGTGGAACCTCTGGTTCTGCTCTTTCTATGGGCAGGACTCCTTGTGCACCTAGATTTTGGATCCCTGCACCTCCATGCCTGATTCCTGAGGATGTGGAACTCTCTCACTTCTGGGTTTCTCCCACGGTTGCAGCTCTTCTGCTGGTGGCTTGTAAGCTGTCCACTCAGTACACCTACTCCCAGAAATGGAAAGGTTTCACAGTCTGGTGTACCTCATGTCAGCTGGACCCTTTTATGTGCTCAGTCAGTCATGTTCTGGATTGCATCTTGTCCCTTACAACAGAGGCCTCCACTACTCCTCTGTGAAGGTGCTTTTAGCTGCAGTTTCTGCTTTTCCTGCACTCGCCAATGGTTAAACAGTTGCCCAATATGAGGTGTCATGCACATTCCTTAGAGGGATAGTGCTCCTTCATCCTCAGTCCATGACCTTGTGCCGGTGTGAGACCTTAGCACGGTTCTGGAGACACTTATGATGCCTCCCTTTGAGCATGCTGCTACCTTTGATCTGTGCTTCCTCTCTTGGTACTGCTTGGCAATTGTTCCATGATGTGGCTCAGTGGAGGGTGATGTCCTCAAAGAAGATAAAGCAGTTGTGTACCGTAACAGTAGATCTTCCAGAGAATCTCCTCCATTGAGCCACAGCTCACCCTCCCACCTACCCATCTTTTATTCTTAAGTGGTTGTTTTCAGATGTTCTGCCTGCTGTTGCATGCTGGTCCTCATTCCTCTGTCCAGTCAGGGCATGATCTAGCTCAACTTCCATATCCTCTCTTGTCTGTCTGGTTCTGGTTGCCTCGGTCCTTCCTGGTCTGATGATCCTCTGAGCTTGTCTGTGGTGGGAATTGAAGGGTGATGGGATCACCCACATTATATAGGTGGTGATGGTGCATGCCTGTGTGGATGGCCCCAGTTAGTAGTAGTTTCTGGGTGGCATGGGTGTAGCCAGGCATACTTCAAGTACTTCATGGTGTGCAATTTTATTTAAGGGGGGTAGCAAATAGGTTCTGAACTGCTTCCTTTTTCCATGAAAACTAACAAAGAAAATGCTGAACCTTTCTGTAATTTTATTCATAGGAGTCAAAATTAGAAGGACTGGTCACTAATACTGTCTTTGCATCCCAAGGACAATACAACTTTATAGGCTCTGGGCTGGTATGTGGGTGTCTTAGGGAGCAATGCATGGCATTTATATTTACCCATGCATGGCAACAACCATTGTCATGAGATTCAAAAGTTGTATTTATTGTGCCAAATGATGCAACAAACACGGTCCTGATATACATTGGTATATTGTCTGGCTACACCCCTGCTGGGTGGTCCTGGCACCGATGGCTTACAGTTCTGTGATGTGGCTCAATAGAGGAGATTCTGTTACAGTAAGTAGCTGCTCTATCTTCAAAAATGTCTTCTCCACAGAGTACTACTTACCTGCCCACCATTCCCCTCTTTTAATGACCAGGGCTACTGCTTGGGAGCTCACTCTGAGGAGGAGACATGTGTGTGGCTGCAGGTTTCTCACCTTTCTGTTTCTGATGCTGTTTGTAAGAAAGGGCTTAGGGATACCTAAGCCCTAATGAAAAAAATTCATAGAGATCTGTGTGTGTGTGTGTGTATATATATATATATATATATACACACACATATATAAAGCTTGCCATGATGAAACCCACTTCTACTGCATTCTACAGTATGCTGGTGCAGAGTTACTGCAGTAAACAATGTAATTTAAATGGGAATTAATCCCTTTTGTCATGTAGGAAAATGTGACACTGCCAAGAAGGAGTGAATGTTACAGTTTCCTGCATGACAAAAGGGACTAATTGCCATTGAAATTACATTGTTTTGCACTGTAACTCTGCTGCAGCATGTTGCACAGTGCTGCAAAATGCTGCAGAATTGTGTTTCATCCTGGTGAGCTTCACTGTATATATGTAACCCTTGTGCCAATTTGTTGGGCTACTAAAGATGCCCTATTGGCATCAGGTCTGTGTATGCATGGTGTAGGCTTGTCAACTGGTGGAGCCTGGCAGCCCAAGGGATATTTCAAGTGCCGACTGGCATAAGGGGAGCCATTGGTGGGAGTAAGTGGAGAGGGCTGAGGAGAGTGAGTAACGGTGGAGGCCTGCTCCTAGGCCGGTCAGGGCAGGCTGCCAGTCAGGACTGGGGAGGCCCAAGACCAGGGTGGGGAGATTGCCCCCGACCCCAAAGTAGCAGCAGGACCCCCATGAGCCATCGGTGGGGAGGATTGACAGCTGTCCATAGCAGCAGAGGGGAGAGAGACATGTGTGATGGAGCATGTCTGGATCCGTGAAGAGAACTGAGTGTTGGGGTGGCTGCCATGGAGGGCCTGGGCCACTGAGTGACAGGAGGTGATCCAGAGTGTCCAGCGTAGTGGACTGGATCTCTGCCTGTAGCCATGTCCACCCATTCATTTGAGGAGCTGCTGTGGAGAAGTTAAGGGAGAGAGCTGTGTCCAGAGGGATGGAGGCTGCCACCCTGTGTGAACCTTGCTCGTGGATCAGCAGAGCCGACAGTTTGAGGAGGTTGGACTTTGCCCTGTAACACCAGAGCCCTGAGGAGAGAGAAGAGGCCTGAGGTAGGATTTGCCCACGTTCTCACAGGCAGGGAGAGACATTTAGAGAGACTGCACCTTAGAGTGCTGAGGTGAGGGAAAGGAGCTCTTTATGACTCACAAAGCAAGAACTGTGGTGTGAAGGATCAAGGTTTGGGACCCATGTCCCCCAAGTAGTTGGTGGCACAGCCGCTATGATGTAGTCTGGTGAGGGAAGAGGAAAATGAACTGTAATTATCCCACTCCATGGAGCTGACAGTGTTTGTGGCTTTAGCCTTTGAACCTTCAAAATAAAAGGTGCCTGATTGCATCCGATTTCTAGCTTGGACCGAACCATTGCTGTCTGAGCCTAAAGACTGTTGCTGTTGCATTCCTAACCAAGTTTATTTTCAGACAATCAGTTCCAAGCCTGTGCCCACCAGTTGTGATGAGAAAGAGAGAGTTAACATCAGCCTGCATCTTGATGGAGTCCACGCTGTCACTGAAAGAATCCTATCTCTGTATGCAAAGGTACTGTGTATTTATTGCTCTGCTACATCTGTTGTCACTGCCTGGTCAGAAGTTGGTGCCCCCCCCCCCTTCTCCATGAACTTTTACCACTTTAAAACCCTAGACAGTGGGGAAGGAGAGTAGCCACCTGAAGTGCCATCTCAGGGACTGGGAGTGAGTGTGCTACCTGCCAGTTCATGGACTGTTTGAATATTTTAGCTGAAAGCTCAGGGCAGAAACTGAAGAGAAAGCTGTATATTTACTAAAGTTATATCTGAAATCAAAGAGACTGCAGGGGGTTACAAAATGGGGGCTTGTCTGGGATTTGAGAAAGAGATGCAAACACCTACATGTCATGACTGGAGGGCATTGTTCTGAGGTGATGGAATGTTGGTGGGCCACCAGCGTTGAGTAGAAGTTTAGAGTTGCTGCCTGTGTGTGAAGTGCTTCATGAGAAAACAAAATGGCACCTGAAACTCATGTAAAGAAATGTGATGAATGCCTAATTATTTGGAGACTGGTGTGTTTGGATTTGTGAATGAGGCTGATGAGATGCGAGTAGATAAAGTGTGAGACCATATGAAAGACTGTTATTCTGCCTCATGACTCGTGTTAGTAAAGACGCCCACTAACTCCACAGAATTGTTGAAGTGTTTTGCTGCAAAGGAAAACAAAAAGAAAGGAAAACCAAAAAATGTTGTGGATTACATTTGTGGCTGTAAAAGGGGAGCAAGCAGAAAGAAGTCAAATCAAGAGAACTGTCATTTGCACTAGAACCTCTGGGCAAAACTGTGACTGCCTGAAACATTGCTAAAATTGGTTGTGGAACATGGTGGAGAGAGGCAGTACTAGTGAGTCATGCATCTTTTGTGCAAATAGTGGGAGTGGGGTCCTGTGGCAACCAGTATGCTTTCATTGTTTTTGTGGCCCTGTAAATGTGGTGCCTATGCCACCACCTATGTTGCTATGGTCATGGAGTCAAGTAGGAAGAGTAGTGTCCCCAGCAAGGAGTGAATGTTCCACAATGGAACTGCTGGAATGGTGGGATGAATTTTCACAAAATCTACCCCAGACAGAGTCACCTGTGGTGGAAGGGCACAGCCATCTGCCCAGCCCTCCCCCACTGCTGGGTGCCCAAGAACTTTCCCATGGCAGAGGGAGGGGCCATGGGTGGACTTCACAAATGAGGTATGCTGGGGCTGGCTTTGTGGGTGACAAATCAGGCCAGTTGAGGCCCCCCAAGGTTGTGATACCCAGCTCTGTGGCTACAGCACCAGCACTACCCCCAAAGAAGGTGGAGGAGAAAAAAGTGACTGTGAAGTCAGCATCCCCCTCAGAGAAGGTGAAGGGGGTGACAGCATCCAAAAAACCTACCCTACTTACCACAGAGCTGGAAAGCACCCAAGCCAGAGAGAAATCTGATGTGGTTGTTGAAGCAGTAATGGAGGGCCCAGTTTCAAATCTAGACAGTGATGGTGGATACCCAGAGGTGGTGTCCATGTATGCACAGCCAAAGGAGAGAGTAACACGCATGTTTGAGGACTTGGTGGTAGAAAGAGAAATTCTCAAGTCTTATGCTTTGCCCATTTTGGGACTGCTTGAGACAACCCTCTTGCTCCCTGAAAAATGCAGACGCAGGATGGTGGATATGGATTCCAGGCACCACATGGACGTGACTTATTTAAATTACCGAGATGGCATTTGGTTGCCCAAGGGACTGGCCCCATGGTCCAGTGTGTGTTCCATTCCAATTTGGAGCCAAGCTGAGCATTGGGTGAGGAGGTACCTGCAGATGAAGTGTTCAGGAGAGAATTATCCCTATGTCAGTGAGAGGATTTGGGACCTAATAGAAGTTCACAGGTCAGACTGGGTGTTCCTTGGTGCAGTGGGAAAAAGTACATCTGTGAAATAAGGTAGATCCCTCTGATTCTGCCTATGATAGGAATAAAGTGGTGTCCACAGACAGATCCATGTGCGTCTCATCTGTTTGGGAAGGAACAACCCTGTTTAAGAGCTTTGCACTGGTTCAAGACGAGATAGGAAATAGGGTCAAATACTACGTGGTCAATCGTGACTGCCGTGGACTTGACTGCACCAAACCAGACCCTTGTTTTTATTATGCCCCTAATGACCCATCTGCTGGTTCCAAGGCACCATCCAAAAGAAGGACTTAGAAAACTCTGTGCCCCCTGGTGCTGTTGTGGACTGCTGCCCTATCTTAAGAGATTACCTGGGTGAGATTGTTCTTTGTTATTTACCTATTTAAAAAATAGCAAGGACTGTAGCAAAGTAATGTGACATGTTTAACTGTTTGAAAAAAAAAAAAGAACTGTTAAATGTTGTTGCTGTTGCATTTGATAAAAATGTGTGCTTTGAAATTTAAATAGGGTTTAACAATATAGATAAGATAATAATTATTACGGTAGAAATGTTAAGTAGGGTTAGATATGTATGCTGTGCCAATGAAGACATTCTGGAGCTGGATATGTGGACTCAAAGTACAGAGACTGCCACCAAATGGGCTCCATGGGACTTCGCAATTTGAGTACTCTGAAAAAATACTTTAGGCCTGTAACAAGTACATGCATATATTTAAGTAACCTAGAAGGTAATGTAGTAAATAGGTGTGTTAGATTTATGTTTTGCTTAAAACATTTTGTAGGTTTTCCTAGATAATCATCTAGATCTGTAAGTGGGTACCAGGTAGTTCAGTGGGAGGAAAGCAGCAGCCTTACAGCTTAATTCCTTTAAAGCAATAAGACACTGTGTTCCCCCCTGGTAGAGTTTTGAATTAGATAGATAGATAGATAGATAGATAGATAGATAGATAGATAGATAGATAGATAGATAGGAAAATGTGTTTGGTTAAAGAGAAATGTTTTCCTGACTGTTTTTGGACTCACCAAATATGGCCCCTGGGCATAGTTTGGGTCCTGTTAGTAAAAGGTTTAGGATTTGGGGTCCCTGTGGTGGGTGAGTAGGGTGGGACACCAGCTGTGACAGTACCAGCGATTTTTCTTTAGTAACTCAGGCTGGGTAGCCGTGCCCCCATAGTGGTGATTTGGGAACTGCAGGTAGGTGGGTATGCCCACCTAGTATTTGGGTGGCTGTTTTAATATGGCCTGACTGGTGGAGCCTGGTTGGGGTGGCCTGTGGGAGAGTGCACATTATCCCACAAGGCCCAACAGCCTGGTTAGCCAGTATCAGAGAGCTTCCCCAGGAGGTGAAGCATTTCTGTGGGGGGAAGTGTAACCCTCGTGCTGATTTGGGGGGTTACTAAAGATGCCCTGGTGGCATTGGGTCTGTGCATGCACAGTGCAGGCTTGCCAAGGGGCAGAGCCTGGCAGCATGAGGGATATTTCAAGTGCCGACTGGCATGAGGGGAGCCGTTGGTGGGAGTTAGTGGAGAGGGCTGAGGAGAGTGAGGAGTGGTGGAGGCCTGCTTGTAGGCTGGTTGGGGCAATCCACCAGTCAGGGCTGAGGAAGCCCAGGGCCGGGGTGGGGAGATTGCCCCCTGGCCCCAAAGTAGCAGCAAGACCCCCACAAGCCATCAGTGGGGAGGGTGGACAGCTGTCCACAGCAGCAGAGGAGAGAGACAAGTGTGATTGAGCTCGTCCAGCTTCATGAAGGGAACTACGTGTTGGGGTGGCTGCCAAGGAAGGCCATGGTCACTGAGTGGCAGGAGGTGATCTGGAGGATCCAGAGTGGTGGACTGGACCCCCTGCCCATAGCCATGTCCACCCATTCATTTGAGGAGTTGCTGTGGAGGAGTAAAGGGAGAGAGCTGTGCCCAGAGGGATGGAGGCTGCTACCCTGTGCGAACCCTGGCCATGGATTGGCAGGGCGGACAGATTGAGGAGATTGGACTGCATCCTATAACACCAGAGCCCCGAGGAGAGAAAAGGCCTGCGGTAGGATTTGCCCCGCTCTGACTGGTGGGGAGAGGCATTTAGAAAGACTGCCTGTGCTGAGCACCTTAGAGTGCTGAGGTGAGGGAAAGGAGCCTTATATGGCTCACAAGGAAGTCTATAAATATTTTCAAGACTGGTGGATTCCTATTTTTCATATAATATTTAATAAAATAATACAAGGGAAGGAGATCCTGAATAGCTGGAAGGGCAGTCTGGTATGTCCTATTTATAAGAAAAAAGGGGATCCCTCAGATCCAGTAATGTGTAGACCAATAAGCCTCTTGGATACATCCCAAAAGATTTTTTGCTGCATAATTTTAGATAGGCTTTGAAAATAGATAGAGGAGTCAAACATACTCGAATTCCAAAATGGATTCAGAGAAGGGAGATCTACGATCCAACACTGTTATTTCCTATCACATCTAATTTGGAAATATGTGAAGGTAAAAAAAGGGAAACTCTATTGTTGTTTTGTTGATCTCAAAATGACATTTGACTCCATCAGAAGGACACTTTTATGATGTAAATTGAGATCCTATAACATGGAACATACACTTTTTGATGTTATAGTAAAGCTCCATCAGGACACATGGTTAAAAGTAACATATAACCAGAAAGGAGATCTAACCAAAGAAATAAAAACAAATCTTGAAGTAAGACAGGGATGCCTTTTGGCCCCTATCTTATTTAATTTGTACATAAATTCTATAATCGAAAATCTAGACAACCCTGAATTTCATTTCCCAAGTATTAAAAATAAGAAAATACCAGTTCTAGCATTTGCAGATGATCTTGTATTAATATCAAACTCACTTCTGGGACTGCAGAGGAAAATAGACCATTTCTCTAGCCTATGTAAAGAAACTAGATTAACAAACAAAAATAAAACAAATTTACTGGTGTTTGGCTATAAAAAGAAGAAAATGCCAAGTCTATATATAGATAACAAATAGATAGATACTGTTAAAAGTGATCCATACTTAGGAGTCAGTTATACACAAGACGCAAAATGGACAGAGCACCTAAAATTAATTATGCCATAAAGCAATAACTGCGTTTAATGTGTTTAAAAAGGTTCTCCGTACAGTTGGGGAATGGGTCAGTAAAAGGATTACTAAAAGTTACGGAAGCAAAAATAAGAGCAAGTCTACTATATGCAGCAGAAATTTGGGCACCAGAGAAACTGGAAACCCTGCAAATACGGTTAAATAAACTGTTCAGATATATACTGAAGGTCCCACAGGCAGTCCCTGCTCCGATTCTTAGATCCAAATTAGAACAGCTACCACTTATAACATGTCATTGAAAGGAGAATAATAGTTGTACTAAAACTATTTTTACTACAGGAATATAGAATACCTAGAATGTGTTTAGAGAAAGAAATCGATTATAGAAAAGGAGGGGCCATGTTTCCAATGATGTCATGTATTGCCTTCTATTTATATCCTATGGGGGTTGGGAAATTTATCATCCCAGTTATTTTGTAGACCCTTTGAGGAGATAGTGCTTCAAGTCAATAGTAGGGCCATAGACATATCTATTTCTAGGTATATGGAATTATTACAAACATATAAAAATTGTAATTGGTATAAAAGAATTAAAACTTTTCATAGTTTAGAAACGTATCTGGTGCTACTGGAGAATATGGATGCAAGAAGGATAATTACCAGATTTAGGCTAGAAATATATGATTGTAGATACGCCCACCACCAGCAGAAATGGAAAGATACTGATGATGGATTATGTAAATGTAGATTAAGGGTCCCAGATGACTTGAAACATATTCTCCTTTTTTTTTGCTTTTTATTTATATGTTTTATGACATTACAATGCAATGCATAGACAATCCATGAATCCTGCAATACTACATGTAGGTACATTATACATTGGGAAGATCAACACCCTAGTACCTTCAATCTCGATCCCTTTCTTAATACGAGCAGCGTGGAGAATTTTCTGTCTAGTTACCGAAGAGGCTGTCTGTAGCATGACAGTCCTGGTCCCACCCGACTGGCCTGTAGCTCTGCGAAGATTGACCCAGTACGCTTTAACCAGGGAGTCTTTTAAGTTTAATTCAAATGTAGTCTTAAACCACATAAGGAGGAAAGCTGAAAGATCTTCCCCCTCTATACCCTCTGAGAGCCCCAAAATTCGCACATTTACAGCCTTTGACTGGTTTTCAAGATGTCCCAAACGGGATTTCAACAGCGCCTGTTCCTTTATGCATTTTGCTGCCGTAGCTTGGGCCTGTTCCGAGGTCTTCTCTGCTGCCTGCGCTGTACTGACTAGTCCATCCATTTTTTGTTCCACGAGTAACATCCTGTCATGGTACGAATCCATTTTCTTATCAAGTTGTTGTATTGTCCTGGTTAGGTTTAAGACAGTGGATTGCAAGGATTCCAATGTTGCAGGAGGGGGTTTGACTACCTTTGGATCCTCCTGGTTTAGGCCTGCAGAAGTAGATTGTACTCTGGACATCGCACCGCGCAGTGTAAAAAAGTTGGCTTTAGACTCGCTGTTTTTCTTCACATCGTGGAAATTCTTTTAGTAGGGATCAGCAATCGTAGCAAAGCCTCCTTTCAGGTAACTATACTGAAAAGTTTGGTTAATAAGTGTATTTATAGTCAATATTCAGGATACTTCCTAGGGAGCTCACCAAAAGTGCATCTGCAGCGGCCGGCAGCTAGCTACGCCCCCTTGAAACATATTCTCCTAATATGTCCCTTGTATGAAAAACATAGGAAGTTCTGGTTAGGGCCCATACTATCTAACCTCGTCTCCCCTGGAAAATTTATTTATTTATTTATTTAATACTCATGATAAAACTATTTTACACAGACTCAGTCATTTTTTATTGTCATTAAAACTGTAATATTATGTGTTATATTTTATGCAGAGATGGAAATAATTGATTTTTATATTCTGTTGTAATTTCGATCTGATGTATGTTTTTATGTATGTAAGTTGATTGTAAAGACCTTGTGTTGAGCAATAAAAGAAACTGATTAATTATGGTTTACAAAGCAGGAACTGTGGTGTGAAGGATCCAAGTTCGGGACCCAGATCCCCAAGTAGTTTGTGCCACAGCTGCTATGCCGTAGTCTGGTGAGGGAAGAGGAAAATTAACTGTAATTACCCCACTCCATGAAGCCGACTGTGTTTGTGGCTTTAGCCTTTGAACCTTCAAAGTAAAAGGTGCCTGATTGCATCCAATTTCTAGTTTGGACCGAATCATTGCTATCTGAGCCTAAATATTGTTGCTGTTGTGTTCCTAACCAAGTTTATTTTTGGACAATAATTTCCAAGCCTGTGCCCAACAGTTGTGATGAGAGGAGAGAGTTAACATCAGCCTGCATCTCGACGGAGTCCATGCCATCACTGAAAGAATCCTATATCTGCATGCAAAGGTACTGTGTGTTTATTGCCCTGCTACATCTGTTGTCACTGCCTGTTCAGAACCTGTTGCCCCTCCCCTTTCTCTGTGAACTTTTACCATCTTAAAAACCCCAGACAGGGAGGGGAGGAGGGTAGCCTACTGAAGTGCCATCTCAGCGACTGGCAGTGAGTGTGCTGCCTGACAGTTCATGGACTGTTTGAATATTTTTAGCCAAAAGCTCAGGGCATGAACTGAAGAGAAAGCTGTGTATTTACTAAAGTTATATCTGAAATCAAAGAGAGAGAGAGCAGGGGTTTACATATATATATGTAGAGAGAGAGACAGACAGACAGACAGAGACAGCAGGGATATATATGTGTTTATATATATATATATATATATAGTTAGGGTGAAAGGTAACGTATATGGAACCGTTCAACAGATTTGCATGAGATGTGGCAAACATAATCTCTAGGGGTAGGTCTCTAGACCTGCCAAATTCCATGAGAATCTGTTTTTTGATTTCTGAGATATAGAGTGTTGAAAAAAAGAGAAAAATCCATGTTTTTTTACATTTCTCTGTCCACCTGGATCTCAGAAACAGTTTTAGGTTG
Organism: Neoceratodus forsteri; assembly: GCA_016271365.2. Taxonomy (NCBI): domain Eukaryota; kingdom Metazoa; phylum Chordata; order Ceratodontiformes; family Ceratodontidae; genus Neoceratodus; species Neoceratodus forsteri. The sequence goes on along the minus strand of CM028138.1, from coordinate 285,623,674 downwards.
TGGTCTGAGATTTTCAGGGTAGAAAGCCTTTGCCTCACAGATGTGCCTTTTGAAGGTTTGGTGAAAAAATTATTAATCCGTTCAAAGGTTATTAAACTTTAAAGTTTCCCATTATAGCCTATGGGAAAAAAAATATATGATCTGAAAGTGAAAGCAGCTAAACAGCCCCACAAACCAGTTTCTTTGCCATTTCATAGCAAGAGAACGGTTAGGACTTTTGGTCTGAAATTTGCAGGGTGGCAAGCCCTTGCTCCTTAGATGTGAAGAAGTGGACACCAGTTCCATAGTTACAGCACTCCGAAGTTGCTAATTTTTCCATAGGATAACATTGTGGCAGTCGTGGTGCCTTTCTTTCTTTTTTTTTTTTTTTTTAGTTAGTTGTTTAACCAGGAGTAGTACACTAAGCTGAAAGCTTTTTTACAGGAGCGACCTGGGAGCACAGGGAAGTTAAGTGACTTACTCAGGGTCACACAGTATGCAAGTGGAAGCTGTGGGATTCAAACCCAGGTCTGGTCTGCTGGATATCACCAGATTTGCAACTCAGAGCCTTAAACCACTGCGCTATACTGCCTCCCTATATAGCTCTCGAAAACGGTTCGAGATACAGATTTTTTGCTAAGCGCAGCTTACTAAGCATGTGTGGAGGTGGCCAGACCATGAATACAACTGCAAATTAATTTTTTCCAAAGTTCCTACGGTTCCTGAGATATTGCAACTTTTGCAGCACAAGGGTTACCTGGAATGGTAAATGTCAGTGTCAGTGGCTCAGTAGGTAGCACACTCGCCTCTGAGGCTGGGAGATCAGAGGGCTGTGGGTTCAGTTCCCACGTCTGGCACTTGGGTTAATATCCCAGTACTGACACTGTAGTGCAGCATGAGAGGGGTGCTGCACTTCTGAGGTGCCGTCTTTCGGATGAGACGTTAAACCAAGGTCAAATCTGCCTGGATTGGTGGTAGTTCAGGTGGATGTTAAAGATCCCATGGCACTTATCGAAAAGAGTAGGAGAATTTCCCCGGTGTCCTGGCCAAATTTCCCTCATTCACTAAAAATACCACCAACAGCTTAATCTGGTTCAAGATCAGTTGGCATTCATCTGTATCCCCTTCCCCCGGGTCGTGCCTAAAAATAGGCAGGATTTGTCTAGTGCACTTACCCGGTCAACAAAAACTAAATAAATAAAAAAAAATGGCTCTAGGCATGCTCTATGTCTCTATACCATATGGGTACATGGACCATAGACTCCCACATTTGGATCCCATTATGCAATAATGGGAGCTCAGGGCCCTACATTATGCAGTAATGGGAGTGCAGGGCCCCACACAGAGATGTGATATTTAAATATCAGTACACTTATGCATAGATAGGAGCGTAGGGCTCTCCAGACCCTGCATCCCACATGAAAATCAGAGACAATTCGGGCCATGCGCTCTCACAACCACATACGAGTAACATTACACTTTCTCAAAAAGAAGGGAAATTCATTGCAAAAGACTTTGTTAATGCATCTGTTAGGGTTGTCACTACAGGGTCAAAAGTTTGGAAATTCAATGTTACGGTTACCAACCCTACCCCTACCCCACTCTCCACACACCAACAGGCATTGGGGTGTGCCTTTGGGTTGTGCCTAACTCTCACCCCATTGTCCTATACTGTACCACTCAGCTTCCTTACAAATGGAATGGGGTGAGAGTTAGAGGCCGACAAACAAGGCAGACCCGGCAGCCTGTTGGTGTGGGAGATTGGGGTGGCAGGTAGGGTAATCCTAACATCGAATTTCCAAACTTTTGTCCCTGTAATGACAACCCTAACTGATGCATTAACAAAGTTTTTTGCAATATATATATATATATACTAAAGTTACATCTGAAATCAAAGAGAGCGCGGGGGTATATATATATATATATATATATATATATTTACACAACATATGTTTAGGGATGTGGGTCACCTTGGAGACTGGGTCACCTTGGAGACTGGAAAGGGCACCACAATCCGCACAGGGGTTGTGTACAGACCCCCATGTCAGGGGGAGGGAATGGACAAGGATATGATAGAAGGCATTCTTAGAATGGCAGAGAAAGGGGAGGTACTGTTGATGGGAGACCTGAATGTACCAGATGTTAACTGGAGCACATTTGCTGCAGCCACATCCAAGAGCAGGGTCATTCTTGATGCCCCACAGGTGGCAGGCCTCAGACAGCTAGTTTTGGAACCCACTCATGAGGGAGCAATCTTAGACCTCGGACTCTCAAATGGGGGCAGTGAGAGGATCTCAGATCTAGAAGTGGGTTGCCATCTGGGGACAAGTGACCATCAAACAGTGTGGTTCACATTAAACTCAGCTACAGAGTCAAGCCATACAAAAGTGAGGGTACTGAACTTTAGGAGGGCTAGCTCTTGCAAGATGGGAGAGTGCCTCAGAAAAGCACTAGCAAACAGGCTAGAAGGAGGTGTGGAGCAACAATGGGGAATCATCAAAACTGCCATCACAGAGGCAACAAGCCTTTGTGTGAAGCAAATAAACAAATCAAAATGAAAGAAAAGCCACTATGGTTCTCAAAAGAGGTAGCTGTGAAAGTCAGGAAGAAAAAGACAGCATTCGGAAGTATAAGGAAAGACAGAAGGAGCAGGACAGAGAGCTGTACCAGTTAAGGCAGAAGGAAGCAGGAGGGAAGTCAGAATAGCAAAGGCCCAAACTGAGGAAAGATAGCCAACTCAGTTAAGAAGGGGATAAAACCTTTTATAGGTACATCAGATAGTGTAGAAAGACAAAGGGAGGGATAGTGAGGCTGAATAGAATGAATGGTGGGTGGGCAGAGGGGGACAGTGAAAAAGCAGGGATACTGAACGAATATTTCTGCTCAGTATTCACAAAAGAGGAGGGGGAAGTGCCTAACCCAATTAACAGAAGCACTCTTGATAGGGGGGGGTTGATCCCAGTCCTTTCACAGAAGAAAGGGTTCTGCAAGAACTCTTAAAGCTGAAGGTGGACAAAGCAATGGGGCCTGATGGAATTCACCCCAGAATTCTAAAAGAATTAAGGGGGGAACTAGTGAAACCACTGGCTACTCTTTTTAATAAATCATGGGAGGATGGTGTGGTACCCGAGGACTGGACGAAGGCGGATGTGATTCCCCTTCACAAAAGTGGGACCAAGACAAAGGCAGGAAACTACAGACCTGTCAGTCTGACCTCTGTGGTAGGTAAAGTGATGGAGTCACTTCTGAAGGAAAGAATAGTTGAGTACCTAGAGGCCAGTGGGGCACAGGACCCAAGGCAGCATGGGTTCACAGCGGGAAGGTCATGTCAGACGAATCTAATAGATTTCTTTGACTGGGTGACCAAAGTAGTAGACCAGGGAGGGATGTGGACGTGGCCTACCTAGACTTTAGCAAGGCATTTGACACAGTCCCACACAAAAGATTAATAGTCAAATTAACCAGCCTGGGAGTGGGTCCCAGGGTGGTAGCCTGGGTAAAACATTGGCTGGACAACAGGACACAGAAGGTAATTGTAAATGGAGTCCAATCTGAAGAAAGAGGGGTTACTATGGGTACTGCAGGGTTCAGTATTGGGTTCAGTCCTTTTTAATGTCTTCATAAGTGACATTGCAGAGGGACTGGAAGGAAAGGTATGCCTCTTTGTAGATGACACAAAGATCTGCAATAGGGTTGATACACAAGGAGGCATGGAAAGGATGAGAAGGGACTTGGCAAGGTTGGAGGAATGGTCAGAAGTATGGCAGCTAGGATTCAATGCAAAGAAGTGCAAAATAATGTACCTGGGAAACAAGAACCCAGGGGAAGAATACACAATGGGGGAAAGTAACAACAACAAAAAAGGAAAGGGACCTGGGGGTAATCATATCAGATGACCTTAAGGTTAGCAAGCAATGTGAGAAGTCAGTAGGGAGGGCTGGGGGTATACTGGGATGCATAGGGAGAGGCATCAGCAGCAGAAAACAGGAAGTTGTTATCCCTCTGCACAGACAGTTGGTGACACCCCATCTGGAGGACTGCGTCCAGTTCTGGAGACCCCATCTCCACAATGACATAGACAGGATAGAGGCAGTCCAGAGGAGGGCAACTAAAATGGTGCAGGGTCCAAGAGAAGCCGTATGAGGAGACACTAAAGGAGCTTAATATGTATACCCTTGAGGAAAGAAGGGAGAGGGGGACATGATAGAAACTTTCAAGTACCTCAGTGAAATTAACAAAGTCCAAGAGGGTAACATCTTTCAGAAAAGAGGCGTGCAAGAACAAGGGACACAATTTAAAGATAGAGGGCGTTCAGGGCAATGTGAGAGTATTATTTCACAAAGAGGGTAGTGGATACATGGAACAGCCTTCCTGAGGAGGCTGTAGGGTCTAAAACTGTGGGAGAATTCAAGAATGCATGGGACAGACATAAGGCAATTCTTGTGGGGGCTAGGAAGAAATAGGCTGTTGGTTAACTAGGATCTGCGGCCTATCCTGTAGGTAGGGAAATGGGCAGACTAGATGGGCCAAGCGGTCCTTATCTGCCATCAAAGTCTATGTTTCTATGATAAATTCATGGATAAAAAGTAATATCTAAGGCAGGTCATGGAGATATCACTATGGTCGTGAAGATATCACTGATGTCTCCATGTTCCTATATGTCATAGTGATATCTCCACGTTCCTATACGTCATTCAATAGAAAGTGCAAGTATTTCACTTTCCATTGCACAGCTCTCTCTCTAAAACCTGCAACCCCCGCCACACACATATGCCCCTCTATCTGGTTGCTCCTGCCATTACTTTTATGAAAAAATTAATATAAGCACTTATCTGGTTGATCCTGCCACCGTGTGACATTCGGCCACAAATCATATTACTTTCACTTTCCCCCTTAAAAATAGTGTGACCGAGCGGGTAGAACACCGACCCATTATGACATTATATCTCTTCCAAGTAATGTTGTCTATATCACTTTACTAAAAAAAAACTGTGCAGTTTTGAATTTCTTAACAGGATGCTGCCAGCTGTATTTAGAAGACAGAGAGAGACAGAGCGAGCAGCATTTTCAGAACAGCAGAAGAAACTGCGAGCATTCATTGCTATAGCAACACATACTCGCGCTTCCTCCTGCAGCTCTGAACCTGCCGACTCTCTCTCTCTCTCTCTCTGTCTTTTCTTGGTACACAAATGTGACAATATCTCATGAACCATGCAACCTACAAAAAAAATTCCACTGTAGGCTTACTATACGGTTTAAAATATTGTTCCAGCGGCATAGGTCACTTGAAGGTGACCTAAGCTGCCAGAATCGAAAAGTCTGTATCTCGCTTCATTTTTGAGATAACAGCGCAAAAGTCATGACACAGACTGCAATGTAATCCCATGGGAAAAACGTCAACTACATTATTGAATATCTCTGCAGCCAATTAATTCCCCAGCACCTAATAATTCACATCTCCAGGACATCTCCTCAACACCCTGCACATTTCAAATAAAAAGACCAAACCATTATTGAGATATGCAATTCTAAAGTTTTTACACTTTTAAAAAATTTTTGGCTGTGAGATAGAAAATTTTTTGGCTGCGAGAAATTTTTCGACCATTTGGTCCTCCCTGGGGTCATCTGGTCTTCCCCATGGACATCTGGTCATGAAAATCTGGCTATCTGGTTGTCCCCTCGTGGAGGAAGCTCACAGCCAAAAATCATCTCACGGGCAAAGATTTTGTGGCCTCGTGACGGAAAAACATTAGCGAGTCACGGATGAAGAATTTTTAACTTTAAAACTCTATTTTTTGACAAAACCGAAGCAAACCAAAGGCATGGCTTGATAGAGTGGGTCCCCCTGAGCAAAACCCATGCCTCATTTGCCCCAAAAGTCACCCGTGGAGAAAACTACAACATTTTTCAGTCAGAAAACTGAAAGCAAGATGGCGGCTCTCACAGCTGAAAAATTTCTCATGGCGGAAGATTTTCTGCTGTGAGCATGCAAAATCTTCAGCCATGAGGGGACAACCAGATAGCCCTGATGCCATTCTTTCTCAAAATACACATATACATTTTTTTGTGAACTGAGCATACTCAGAACTCAAAAATTCAAAATTAAATAACTTTAGAACGGATTAATATTTTTTCACCAATCCAATGCTGGATTGCTCCTTGACACAACCTCTTTCTCCATTCCGAGCTTCAGACCAATAGACCACATGGTGTCTGCGCAGCGCCACAGACAAAAAATGCATCAAAAGTGGCGAGAAGTGCATTTTTTGCGCTTCACTGCGCAAAAACCGTATGTCTAACCGAAACGCAACTTGGTTAATTAAGAGAGCTACCTTACCAGACCGCATATTCCAAATTTTGTGAAAATCTGTTGAACGGTTGTAGTTTTTAACGTGTGAAATTTGAGGTTTAACATTAAAGTGCCTACTCAACCCTAACTATAGGTACACATTTTTAATTTATATAACATATGTCATCTCTTGTGTTCTGAGTTGGGGGGGATTGGATTGTGTTTGGGGAGAGGTTCCATTGCAATTTGGCTAAAACATATGTTGTATAAACAGAACATGACATGGCCTGACTAAAGATATCATATTTATCTTCACTTGAGGCCAGTGACATCAAGATATCTCATTCATGGCTTCACTCATGAAGTATCATGATATCATGACTCTGGTTATGTTGCGGGTGCAGTGTTCATTTACCTCTCCAAGGCCTTTGACACTGTTTGTCACCCCCTCCTACTCGACTCCCTCCACCAACTTGTCTTCTCCGCTGGCTCCCTTGCTTGGTTCACCAGCTACCTCTCTACCAGATCCCAGCATGCGAAGATAAATGGCGCCCTATCCAATACCCGGCCCGTTCCCTCCGGGGTCCCCCAGGGTTCCATCTTGGCCCCGTACTGTTCAGCCTCTTTCTCAACATTCTCCCCAGCTCCTGCTTGGGCAAAATGCTCCTCTATGCCGACGATGCGGTACTCTTTGCCTCCAACCCTAACCCCACATCTCTTCAGGAATCCCTTCAGCATACATTCAGCCAAGCCGAAAAGTGGTTCCTTGACCACCGGCTGGTCATCAACCTCAAGAAGACCAAATCTATGCTTTTTTCCATCACCAGAACAAGGCCAAAAATGCCCCCCTCTTCATTCTCCCCAGTAATCCACACCCTCCCGAGCAGGTGTCTTCCTACAAATACCTGGGCGTCACCTTTGACTCGGCTCTCACCTTTCACTCCTGCATCAATACCCTGTCCTCAGCTATAAACTCTCAGATTGGCTTTCTTTATCGACATAGAGATTGCCTCCCCCAAGCTGCCCACCGACTGGCCATTATCTCCTCTGTCCTGTCATTAATGGACTACAGACTACCCATCTATGCTGTGGCCGACAACACCGCCCTTGCCAAAATCCAGAACTCGATAAACAAGGGTTGCAGGCTCCTGACTGACGCATCCCACTTCACTCACACTTGCCTGCTCTACTCCACTGCCAACCTGCTCACCTTTGAGGAGTGTCTGTGCTACCAAACCTGCTTACTTGCCAAAAAATTCCTTCTAGAACTCTCCCCCGGGGGTCACCGCGTCCTTGCAGTGTGCATCCCCATCTGTTGCCACCCGTAGCTCAGTTAAGGCCACCTTTCAGGTGCCTAGAACCAAGACCTCATTAGCCCAAAGGTCCTTCCACTATTGAGTCCTCATATGGTTCAACTCCCTCCCGCCCTCTGTCACAGATGATACCAAAATTGGTCCTTTCAAAGTCGCTCTCCGGAACCACCTCTTTGACGCTCGCAGCTGTAACTGCCCCTAATTAATTCAATGGTGGGGTCCCTCCTGTCTGGCCATAGCCTTGACAATGTCCTTTGGACTGCTTTTCTCCCCCCCTTCCCACCCCATTCCCCCAACCTCTTCTTCCTAGGTATTTCTCTCTAGTGCGTCCAGGGCTGTACCTACTATTATTGTAATATTTTACGATTGTAACTTACTGTATGCAACCTAATCTGTAACCACTGTTGTAAATGTGTTCTTGATGTTTTTGTACTGCACCTGTATGTTACCACTGTTGCACCTCACATTGTAACCATGTCTACCCTCCCTGCGACAAGGTGCCTTTGTAAATGAGTCCATGACTCAAAGGTTGTTAAACCGACTTTCTAAATAAATAAATAAATAAATCATTGGCCTATAGTGAAGATTTTATTTAGTTTTTGTTGACTGGGTAAGTGCAGTAGACAAATCCTGCCTATTTTCAGGCACGACTGGAGGGTGGGGGATGACAACTGATGAAACCGTTGGTGGTATTTTTAGTGAATGAGGGAAATTTGGCCAGGACACCAGGGAAATTCCCCTACTCTTTTCGATAAGTGCCATGGGATCTTTAACATCCACCTGAACTACCACCGATCCAGGCAGATGGGACCTCGGTTTAACGTCTCATCCAAAAGACGGCACCTCAGAAGTGCAGCACCCCTCTCATGCTGCACTACAGTGTCAGTACTGGGATATTAACCCAAGTGCCAGATGTGGGAACTGAACCCACAGCCCTCTGATCTCCCGCCCTCAGAGGCGAGTGTGCTACCTACTGAGCCACTGACATAGTTAAATATCAGATAAAAGATAAATATATCTTCAGTCAGGCCATGTCAGAGCCATATATATATATATATATATATATATTGGGTTCACCACAATATATCCCAGGCACGCTGCCTTAGGGGTAGCTGGTCCATTCCACTGGGGTGTCAAACAGACGAGGCATACTGATGAGTCCTGGTAGGACGAAACACGTGTCTATGTCTTCTGTTAGCACCCTTTGCAAACTGTGTGAGAGGCCTTTCGGCACCATGCAATTCTGCTTAAAGTTGGACCAGCATAACATTCTGTGGTGATTTGCATATGCAGCTCATGATGCTTTGCATTGTGGGGGCATGTGTGATTGTGTATTTTCTATACACGTATATATATATATATATATATGGACACTATAGTATCCCTTTAATTAGGGTTGAGCAGGCAGTTCAATGTTAAGTCCCAATTTTTGCATTTTAAGAACTTCGCAACCATTCAACGGATTTGCATGAACTTTTGCATGCACAGTCTTGTGTGGTGGATCTGTGGATGTGGCAAGTATTGTTCTGGTCTGATGTGTAGATTCTGAGTTTTAGATAGTTTAAAAATTATTTTTTTTCCCCCACTGGCTTTGCTGGGTTTTCTGGTGATACCTGTAGATGGTTTGGAATTTTGTTCTGACATTTTCAGGCTAGGAAGGGGCTGGCCCACAGATATGCCTTTTGCTGGTTTGGTGAAAAAATATTACTCTATTCCAAAGTTATTTAATTTTTAAATTTTGTAAAATTGCTTCTGAGCATGCTCAGTAAGCACTGCAAGATAGAGGTTTGACATGAAAAAAGATTCTTTCTCATGAGGAAAAAATCCTTTTTCATTTGCTGCCATCTTGTTTTCTGTTTTTCTGTAAAAATTCTAATTTCAAAAGCCACAAAAATGATATTCTGGAGAGCGACCAACACATGCATCTTTCTTATTGAGACCCCTTAGCTGGATTCTGCACTTAACTGTTGGAGAAATGCCCTTAAAATGTTATTTTTTTTCATAGAGCTTTTTGCTCCCTGTTGCCATGTCCCACCTGCTTCGGTAATGGGGAGACATAACATTTTTCTGGTGTTTTCTTCCCTATTCCTGGGGCCCCAGAACACAGTCGTGCATCCTCAAGGAGGCGAGCACACACCCCGTGACTCTGGTGATGGCCCTTTCCCCCCACCCGGCCTAGCGCTGTCTCCCCTGCTGGGCTTGGTGCTACCACCCAGCCTTCACTCAGTGGCAGCCAAGAGCCTGGGAGACTCCAGATCCCTCCCCCAGCTGACTCATGGCAAGGCAAGCTCACTTCCGAACCCAGGTCACCAGAGTGGCGTGAGGTGTGGCATCCAACGCCTCAACCCTCAGAGTCACCCGGCCGGCCAAAAAGTTATTTTTTTACATTAAAAATGTTTTTCGTGACTCATGATACAAAATAATAATATTTTTTCATATGATGTCATCCTTTTTCGTGAGAGGAAAACCCTTTTTCGTTTTCAGCTTCAATGTATTTCAATGAGGTTTTCAACTTTGTGGCATTACTTTGCCTTTTTTGCATATTTCAAGCTCAAATATTCAGCATGGCCTTTTTGGGACCCTGCCTCATGAACAATGTTGGTGGAATTACGCTAATCTGGCCCGAGAGGCAATTTCATGGTTGGTTAGTGAAATCACCTTTTGGGTGAGATTTGAACATTTTTACTGCAATTGTTCATGAGGTGGGGTCATATGAAGGCTATGTTGAAATTTGGGGTCAAAATACGTTAAAATGGCAAAGTTATTCATATCCATTGAAATTTAGCTATGCATGCTTATAACTTTCCTAATTTTACATATTTTTACCTCAAATTTTCAAGATAGCCATTTGTTTACACATCTCATGAACATGACAGCTGTCATTTTTCAAATCTTTCCCAAAATGTCTTTTCATGCCTGTGGCCCGGAATGACATTGCCACGGCACAGAATTACATTTTTTTGGGGGGTGGGGGATTTGAAAATGTTCAGTACCGGGTTCATGAGGTGGGATGGGGTAATAAGAAGGCTATCTGGACAATTTGGTTGCTGTTATCCTACAAGTGGAAGCACAACATAAATATACACATCTGTGGAGGGATAGGAGCACATGGCCCAAAGGGCCATGCACTCCCCCAGACAAATAAGGATACAATTATACTATCTCAAAAAGGAACAAGATTTTCTGCAAATAACTGCATTAATGCAACAGTTAGGGTTGATATCAAAGTGACAAAAGTAGGGAAATGTGATGTTAGGGTTTCATACCCTAACACCCCTGCCCCAACCCTAAAGCGGATGAGGGGTAGAGTCTTCCTTGCAATTGTCAGCTATAATGCTTACCACATTCTATGCACTCATGAAACATACACAACTGTCTCCATCACATCTCAGCTCTTCTTTTTCTGCAGTGGGGTGAATGTTATGGTTGACAACCTCAAGGAAGACTCTACCCATCATTTGTTTCAGGGGTAGGGCAGGAATGTTAGGGTTTGAAACCCCTAACAACAAATTTCCCTACTTTTGTCACTTTGATATCAACCCTAACTGTTGCATTAACACAGTATTTTGCAGAGAATATATATATATATATATATATATATATGTATATATATGCACATACTGTATATCAAATATAAAAATGGATTCTTCTGAAACCCTACCTTCCCTGGCCAGGCTACATCCATCTGTCCCCTATAGGGTATGCCCCTATTCACCATCATCATCACAAGTTTATTGTTCGACATAAAATGTCATTACATACACATGGTTAAAAAGCAATATCATTGCATATATTATAAAATGTTTACACAGTAATGACAAAAAAAGTACAAAACTGAATACAAAACATTTACAAAAATTTGTATTGTTGTACAGTACAATATCACGATAATATAAACCCTCATAATAGTTTCAATAAATGGATAAGATGGACATGAAAGGTACATCAGACTGAGGCCCTAACAAACTCCTAGATCCTTACCTACATAAAAAGGAGTGTAAATGGAGTAGTTGGGTTTGGGTCTGGTTACCTACCTACCTACCTACCTACCTACACCCCCGACATAAACCATAATCACAAATCTCAGAATGATAAAAGAGGGGATCAATTAGGGATCCTCAGTTACAGTCTTTGTTGAACAATTTTCAGTCTTATTCTTTTTGCAGCAAGAAAACATTTTGCTATATCTGTAATAATTTGTGGATTTTCTGAATTTAATAGAAGATCGAGGAAATAATGTGAGGGAATAATGTATGAGGAAACATATTTTGCTAAGTATTTCTTCCTTATTTTTTCATACCATTGACATCTCATGACTACATGATGAAAGTCATCAGGTTCTTTCAAATAACATAAGCAATTAGGAGCTGGCCCAGTGGCGCTGAGGGTTGAGGCTCTGGATGCCACACCTCACGTCATGCTGGTGGCCCAGTTTCGTACGTGAGCCTGGGCTGTCAGGGGTCGGCAAGGGAGGATAGGATTGAGCGTCCAGAGGACTGCTGTCCTATCCTGGGGAGGGCTGTGGGTTTTCACTGCTCTGCAGTGGCCCCTGGGGACGCCTGGAGGCACTGCTAGAGATGATATAACGGAGGGAGGATTGCAACGGACGTCAGCGCGTTAGTTAGCTCCTTGGGCTAAATAATCGGAGGAAAATGGCAGCACTGTTCATGGCAGCTTGATGGCCACACTTCCTGAGCCCTGCGGAGCTCATGGGCGCAGACACCGGGGCTGGTATTGGATCCTGGCCTGGTGCAGGGACCATGGGGAGGGTCCCTTTCGTGGGTACAGATGCATATGCTAGCTGGCCTGGATAGTTGTGCCTCCGTGGTCGTTGGGGGAAGTGGAACGGTGGCTGGAATAAGACATGTCAATGGCTGCAGGAGAGAAAAATAGAAAGATGATAAAAAAAACAATTGGGACAAGTGGACAGTTGACGAGAATATCTAGCTGTTATAATGCTACAGTACTAAGACATAATTCAAATCTATATACAGTCAGAATTTGTCTATGAATCAGATTAGTTATCAGTAGTAAATACTCTTTTAAAGTATATTTCTGTATATTGTTAACTAGCCAGTGCAAAACTTTTGTTTAATTTTTTGAAAGTCAGTTTCCCTTGCCACTCGATACCACTTCAGAGACTAACTTAACATAATTTTTTTGAATTTTTATTGAATGTGCGGCCCAGTATGCCTCTATTAGTTGCTATATGCTACAGTTCTCTAATTTAGGTACAGTACCCTTCTGGTCTGGCAGCTACTTCCACCTGACATTAACTCTATCTGTTGGAGGCATTCTATGGTCTAGGGACATCTACTGTGTCCCAACCTTTGGGCTAGTTTTGCCAGTACAGGGCAGTTTGTCTGTTCTAGATTTACTGTTTTGGGGTAAATCCCTACCTAAGATCAGCCTAATCATCTGTCATTGCATGGCAAGGTTCTATGTAACAGGTTTTTCTATCTGTATCTCTGCAGTAATTTCTTTTTGTTATCTGTCTACATGTCCTCAGTCTAGAGCTTACTAGTCTCAAGTGCTTTTAGGGCTTTACACTGAAAACTTTTTTTTTAAGGGAAAATAGCTGCTTTCTACAGATCTGCTGATCATGTGTAACCCCTAGATGATGCTATCCCAAGGGCTACTACCCCTGCCTGCTTGGCTAGTAGCAGGTTAAGGGGCCTAGGTTCGGTAACGGGTGCCTCCACCCAGAGGTCAGGGTTGGAAATGGTCAAACTAACCAGGGCACAGCCCTCCGAGACACTGTGACTGCCCTTTGTTCCTGCTAGTGGCCCACGCAATACACAATAATTACTTCCACAATACCCCAATATGCTTTTTCAATACCCACACAGTGTGCACTTACCACCAGGGTTGGTTTCTACAGCTCGACCCTGGGGACCCCCTGTAAAACAAGGTTAGCCAGCACAAATAGCAACAGTACAATACTTCGAGCACAAACTGGAACCACAGTCTGTTTAAATTACAGAAAAAGAGTAGATCTGATTTATTCAGAAGGTTTTGAACAAGGGCGGGGGTAATCAGGTTAATTAGCTTAAATACTCTATAGGTCACACTACTGTGCATGCATTTAGAGTCCCTATGCAGTCACACACTCTGGGTACCCAGGTGGAAGGAAGGTGGGCTAGCCAGGACCATTGCCTGGGGTAGGCCGGCGTTGCAGCTGGTCAGGGCCCTGTGAGGAAAAATAAACATGCACCACACTCTAATTGTAATTCAGAGCCAGAGGGCTCAGTTCGTGAAGGAAAAATAACAAGACAATCAGCTGACACACTTTTGATTTAGCTATATGTTGTAGGGAGCTACCCTGGTAACTACTCACGATACCCAAGACTGGACACAGGCTAGACGAGAATGAGGGCAGCAGATGAACTCTCTGGATTGCCAGGAGAAGCAGGGTCCACATGATTCACTGCAGTGTCGTTCCCAATCTGGTGTGGAGCAGGGGGCTGATCCTTGGGCAGGTTTCTCGTCGATGGTTCTTTTCTGTGCAGCAGGGTGGGGTGGCGTGGCCCTCGTGGCAAGGCCCAGCCACATGGAGCTAATGGCAGAGTCAGTCCGTTGGGGCTGGACACACTTCCAGAACACAGTTTGTAACGTGGGGACCTAGAGCGCAACCCCCATGCAGTACACAACACATTTATATGTAAAGGACACCTACTGTAACAGGCGAGCACTCCCAGGTCCCAATCGCAAAGTCTCTGCTCAAAGCCAGGAGTTCTGGGGGAAATTGAGTTTTCTGACGGGCCGATCACACTCAGCACAATCTTCAGTCCTCTACAGGTTGAGCCTGGTCACCTTCAGTGGTTTCTTCATTCACACAATGTCAGATAAGTCCGAGGATTTATTCTGTCTCTCTCTGGCTCAGACAGACTTGAAGGCCTCACACTTGGCCTTCTCACAGTTCTCCCTCTTGAAACTACGCCGATGCTTGCTTGAATATCTCGAGCTGCTCCTCACTCTATTTCCACCTCAGAACTGGCTTGCCAGCCAACAATTCGGGGGTTTCCTTCAGATCCAAAAGGTTTGGTTGGTCAGTAAAGCTGTCAATCACCTCAAGAGCTCCCCCTTCAGTTGCAAAAGGCACCAACAGTCCAAAACTACAATTCCCAAACTCTGTGTCCATTTAGCCCCTATATGCAGGCTCCATTTTAGAGTTCCCAATTACTGATTGGTCCAGTTCGGCAGTTCGGGACCAAAATGGTGGAGATAATCCGAACAGTCCTTGCTGCAAAGAAAGCAGGTTAGAACAAACTACATTATCATTATCACTCTAAACACTTTCAGCAACTAGTTACATCTTTCCACAGAGCTCCCTCTGCACAATCAGTGACGGCAGAAACGGAGCTAGTTCCTGGCAGTCTGGGTGGGACTGGAGCAGGGCAAACTATGCCCCCCCCTTCCAGATTAATTATTACTGCAACAGGCAGCTCTTAAAGTGAAAGTACACAGAGGCCACACAGGCACTCACTGGCGATACATTTAAACAGCTATAGCACCGAACACCAGCCAGGCAGCGAGCAATTAGCGAGCTCTGGGAAGACTTTTTGGGAACTCCCATTTGTAGGGGGTTACACATACAATTTTTTTTCTCACTAAGGTACTTAGCCAGTCAAGCAGTCATCCTATTTTTTTTTTCTTTTCAGGGAATAAAAGGAGATTTGGAGTAGCTGAACCTGCCCTACTGTAGACTACGGTGTCTTTCACTTGAGAAGGCTTCTTTTCCAGTTGAAACCTTAGTGCTGTCAGACACATAGAGGTCTGTTGCCCCTTACCCCTGACCTCCAGAATTCCTTTATGTCTATCCCATGCATTCTTAAATCCCGTGATTGTTCCAGCCCCCACCACTTCCTCTAGCAGGGTGTTCCACTTGTCCACCACCCGTTCTGTGAAGAAATTCTTCCTCACGTTTCCTCTGAGTCGTCCTCCCTCCAACTTCATCCCATGCCCTCTAGTCCTGAAACATCTTTTTCACTTAAAAATAGTGTATTCCTGCACCTTGTTCCTCCCTGTAAGATACTTGTATGTCTCTGTCATATCCCCTCTCTCCCTCCTCTCCTCCAGGAGTACATGTTCAGTTCCTTCAACCTGTCCTCATAGGACTTGTGATGCAATCCATGCACCATCTTTGTTGCCCTCCTCTGAACCTTCTCTACCCTGTCTATGTCCTTACGTAAGTAAGGTCTCCAGAACTGTACAGTGTACTCCAGGTGGGGCCTCACTAGTGTCATGTATAGTGGAATTATGACCTCCCTTTTCCTGCTGGTGATGCCCCTGCCTATGCATCCCAGCACCCTATTTGCTTTACCTGCTGCCTTGTCACACTGTTTCCCTACCTTGAGGTCATCAGAGATGATAACCCCAAGATCCCTTTCCTGCTTGGTGCATGCTATATCCTCACCCCCCCAACTGATATATTGTGCCAGGGTTTTTGTGCCCCATATGCATTATCTTGCACTTCCATGCAGCTTATTTCCACAGGGTCCAAGTCCTGGGCCTGGCACAGAGCAGAGACTAGTACCACTCAGGGGGCAGTTGTCCAGAGTTTCCACCCCTCCAGTTTTATTACAAGGATGACTTCCTTTTTTTTAAATTTATATTACATTGCTGTGTCATCAAACAATAATATACAGTGTTACCCATGTTGTACAGACAATACATCAAAGGATCCATCAAATGGCAGAGAATAATTCAATCTGTACAATCTTGATGTGCGGATATGAGAGTATTGTGATACTTTCAAGTCCAAGAGTAGAGCAGGAACTGCTGCACCCTGCAAGTCTTCGGGATGTGTTCCGATGTGACCTTTCTTTGCCAAACTTTCAACCCCACTTTGGGAAAGAATGTTTCTCCTCTGCTGCTCCACATTCATGGAATAACCTTCCTCCTTAGCTAAGAAAGTCACCACCTCTGGGTATTTTTAAACATGACCGAAAATCATTGTTGCTGCAGGAACAATCTACCTGTACTTGTTTTAATTGATGTTTATGTCAGTTTATGTATTCACTGTTTTAAATGACTTGGGACATTCTGTAAATGAGACTTGTAGAAGAGAGGAAGAAGTACTTCCTCACATCTCTCCTGAGTCTACCCTCTTCCAGCTTCACAGCCTGTCCCCTTGTTCTTGAGCTCCTTTTTTGAGCTCCTTTTTTCAGAAAAACACTTCCCTCGTGTACCTTATTTACCCCCCGTGAAGTATTTAAAGGTCTCTATCAGATCACCCCTCTCCCTCTCCCTCTTCTCTTCCAAGGTGTACATATTGAGGTCCTTTAGTCTCTCCTTGTAGGGCTTTTGGTGCAGACCATACACCATTTTAGTTGCCCTCTTCTGGACCCCCTCCACTCTGTTTATGTCCTTAGCTGGACACAATACTCTAGGTGGGGTTTTTACCAGCTATCCATACAGGGGCATCACCACCTCCCTCGTTTTGCTGGTGATACCCCTTCCTATGTACCCCGATATTCCACTAGTTCTCCCAACTGCCTTGTCACACCGTCTGACCACCTTTAGGTTATCTGATATGATTACCCCAGGTCTGTTTCCTGCTTGGTGGTCATCAATACCACAGCACTCATTTTCTACTCTGCCTCTTGGTTTCTGTGCCCTAAGTGTATTATTTTGCACTCTTTTGCATTGAAACCTACTTGCCATACCCTTGACTATTCATCGAGTATTCTCAGTTGTCTGCTCATCCTTTCCACCCTTCCCCCTGGAGTGTCCATGCTATTGCAGATTTTGATGTCATCTGCAAAGAGCAGACCTTGCCTTCCAGTGCCTCTGCAATGTCACTTAAAAAGACATTAAAGTGGACCGGTCCCAGCACTGATCCCTGAGGCACCCTGCTGGCCACCTTCCTTCCTTGGAGTGAACTCCATTTATCACCACCCTTTGTCACCTATCCTCTAACCAGTTTTTTTAACCAGTTTACCACCCTTGGAGCTACTCCTAAGCTACACAGCTTCCTTACCAGTCTCCTATGTGGAACAGTGTTGAAAGCCGTACTGAAATCTATGTAGGCCACATCCACCACTCCACCCTGATCTAATTCCTTGGTCGCTCAGTAAAAGAAATCTGTCAGATTCATTTGACAAGACCTCCACTCTTTGAACCCATGCTGCTTTGGGACATGTAACCCACTGAATTCAAAATATTCCACAATCCTTTCCTTTAGCAGTGATTCCATTAACTTTCCCACCACCAATGCCAGCCTGACTGGCCTACAGTTGCCCTGCTACCACTTTTGTGAAGTGGGACTACATCTGCCCTCCTCCAGTCCTCCAAAACCACTTCTGTTTCCAGTGAACTGTGAAATACGACTGTCTCACAGGATGCAGGGACTTTTAACAGCAATTAAAAACATGTTACAGATAGAACAGTTTATAACCCTGTAAAAACTTACTTTTTAAGCTAAACACTTTTCTCTGGAAAGAAGTATGATATAGTAACATTATCAGGACTAAAGGGCTTTATCAGGAGGATGGACAGGGTGGGGTGGAGGAACTGTGGGCCAAGTAAAGGGATGGCAAAGAGAACACAAGAAACCTCTGCACAAACAAAGTGAGCAAAAATAGGAGAAACAAGCATTTATCAATGCCGAACATTTGATGCTTGTTAAACAATTTTTTTTTAAATTTTGACCTCAACTTTTGAAGATGCTTGTTTTAGGATTCACCTTATAGACGTGGCATGTACCATTTATAGTATATTGGCCAAAATGTAATTTCATACCAGAGGTGCAAAAGCACTCTTGTCCGGGATTTAAAAAATGGCATATATCACTTTTATGAGATGGTGTGGAAAAATAGCTAGGTTGAAAGTTTGGTGTCAAAATATGAAAAATTAGCAAAGTTATGAGTGAATGTTAAAATAGTGTAACGTTCAGTCATAACCTGAGCATTTTACTGCATTTGTAGACCAAATTTTCAGCATAGCCTTCTTATTACCTCTCCTAATGAACCCGGTAGTGAAAATTTTCAAATCCCCAACAAAACGTCATTCTGCGACACCAAAATGTCATTCTGTGCCGCAGGTATGAAAACGCATTTTGGTCAGGATTTGAAAAAGACAGCTATCACATTCATGAGGTGCTGTGAAGAAATGACTGTTGAAAATGTGGGGTCATAATACTGAAAATTACCAAAGTTACGAGCCTGTGTTTGCAGATTTCAATGTAGGCTCATAACTTTGTTGTTTTTTAATATTTTTAATCCAAATTTTCAGCATAGCCTTCTTATGACCCCACCTCATGAACAAGGGTGCAGAAAATTTTCACCTCCTGCTTAAAAGGTGATTTCACACAGCGACCACAAAACCACTTTCAGGACAGATTTGCCTACTTGCACTGCAGTTGTTCATGAGGAAGGGTCCCAAAAAAGGCACGTTGAAATTTTGGGGCAAAAATATTCAAAAATGGCCAAGTTATGCCACTGAGTTCATAACACAACTGAAATACATTGAACCACATATCTGATTTCCTCAGTTTGCAGTTTGGTTTTGAAGAGTGAAGACGTGTCTGCAGTCCAGAAAGGATTACAGTGTAGGACCCCTCATGGGCAAGTAAGGGTTTGGGGTTGTGGGGTGGTGGGTGCTGAGTGCGAGGTTTGGGTAGGGGGAACTAATGCTGCAACAGACATCGATGGACAGTTTTCTTTTTCACAACGCTGTAAAAAGAAAGCATTGAGGGACGGTTTCCTTTATTTCAGATATATATACATACTACACTGGGATTGGGCACCCCAGTGTTGGGCTTGTTGGGGAATGGGGGTAGGAGACCTGGAGGGGAGGAGGGTCAAAGGAAGCGGTACCAGGAGTAGGCACCCTGGACCACTTACATTAAAAAAAAAAAAAAAATATATATATATATATATATATATATAAAATAAAATAAGAGATGGGAAGGGCAGGTGGATGGGGTAGTGACCTGGAGGGGACAAGGAGAAAGATGTGGTCGCGGGGGTGGGCACCCAGCTCTGCTTACATGGAAAACTGTCAGCTGTTTTATTTGTTTTTTAGTAAGTAGCTGTCTGTGATGCCTTTTGGCAGCATTCCCATCAAGTATGCCACACTGTGCCTACAACTAAGACTTTTATCAAATTTAGTACAAAATAATATTACGAACAGTCCACCTTTCTGACCGCCTCCCGATGCAGACGCATGTCCATGTGTTGACTATGGCGCTGAGGCACCAGTAAACTTGTGCGTGCACAAGTACATCATTTAATATGCTGACTTAGCTAAATGTCATTTCAGATACTCTCCATTCCCTGAACATTGTAACATTAGTGGAACTTCTAAACCAGTGCTCTGTCATACTAAGCATTGTTTAAGAAAAAGAAAGCCATAACTCCAGACATGCACATTGGGAATCAATATTGCTACCTTTGGATTACAAACTTACCAAAGGTTCAAGAAGCACCAATTCCCTTCCACCTTCCTCCGTTAGGTTTGTTCCTACAAAGTTCAAATCATGTTTTTGGAGCTGATGTCTTGAAACAAAATTGGTGTAATATGGAAGGGTGATCTCTCTGTCCTACTGGATGCATTATAGTCATGCAAGAAATTTTTCTGATCAAAAATTAAATCATTTTGAATGCGTGCTAGTTTTTGTTTCTATAGGTGTCAAAAACAAAGTCTTTTAACTTCTGTAACCTTGATATTGTTCTCATTCAGTTAATTGGGGGGGGAGTTAATTGGGTCTGTTATAAAAGGCTGACAGAGCTCCTGGTGGTAACAGCTGCTCAGCTGTTTGATGATTGGCTTCATGCAAATCAAAGGACCAAAGCCATCTCTGATTAGAGTGGCTTGGTCCTATGAAGTACAATAAGTTTCCACCCAGCAAGCAGTGAGTGGTGTCATGACCACAGTGCATGGTTATTGGTCTAGAATGACGAGCCCCTGCTATTTTGAACAGTAATGGTCTTGACAGTGACCCCCCCTACCCGAAACCCCCTTTCAGTGAAAGCAAAACATTCGGTGCACATGTGCATCAAACATAACAAGCATTTGTCAATGCCGAATGTTTGCTTGCTGGCATTGGCATTGGTAGTGTAGGAGTTAGAGAGCTGCATAATAGGAATGGCAGTGAAGTATTGAACTTAAGCCAACCCCACCACCACCCTGCAGAGACTGACAGGCATTGGGGTGTGCCTTTGGGTCGCCAGGCATAACGGCCATGCTATTTCACCACACCCTACCCTGCAGACACCAACAAGTGTCACGGTGTGCCTTGGGGTCTTTGGCCCTTATGCTTGCCCCATTCCATCAGGAAATACAGTGAAATGGGTGCAGTATAGGAGAATGGGGTGAACTTTGGGGCCGAAGAGTCCAAGACACACCTCAATGACTCTCACTGGCTGCAGGGTGTGGGTGGGGGTGGAATGGTATGAGCATTACAGGCAACAATCCCAAGTCACACCCCTGATGCCTGTCAGTCTCTACAGGGTAGGCGTTATGGTCGGAAACCCTAACGCCTCAGGCATTTGTTGGTATTTTCCTCCAAATTTTCAACATGGGTTTTGTGACCCCACATTATGAGCAGTAGCAATATCAGTTCGCTAGCGAAGCTGATTTTGCACAGCGACTATGCCATTGGCACCACAGGTGCGAAACACATTTGAACAGGATGTGAAAATGACAGCTGTACTGTTCACGGGAGGTAAAAAATGGTAATGTTGAAAATCTGCAGTGAAAATATTAAAAAAACTGGTGAAGTCACGAGCGTGCATTGAAACTGCGGAATGCACACCTGTAATGTAATTAGTTTGGGGATTTTTTGCAGTAGATTGCCAACACAGGCATTTTGGGACCTCCGTTCATGAACAGTGTCACTGTGATTTTCTTAATCTGTCCAAACAGTGATTTCCCACAGCGACCATGCACTTCTGTGATGGAAGTGCGAAAACACATTTTGGCCATGGTGTGAAAAATGACAGCTGTTCTGTTCATAAGGAAGTGTGGAAAAATGCCAGTGGTGAAAATCTGGACTGAAAATATTACAGATTCATGAACTTACGAGGGTGCATGGAAACTGTACAATGCTCGCTCGTAACACAGTCATTTTATGGACTTTTGTCACCAAATTTTTAACATAGCCATTTTAGGACCTCTGCTCACGAACAGTGTCACTGTGATTTTATTAATCTGTCCTGAACATTGATTTCACACACTGACTGTGCCATTGTGCGCTACATGCGAAACACATTTTAGGCAAGATGTGAAAAATGACAGCTATACTGCTCATAAGGAGGTGTGGTAAAATGGCAATGTTGAAAATCTGGAATGAAAATATAAAAAATCTGCAAACTTATGAGCGTGCGTAGGAACTGCGCAATGCATGCTCGCAAAACAGTCATTTTTGGGAATTTTTTCATCAAATTTTCAACATAGGGTTTTTGGGGGCCTACCTCATGAACTGTGACACTGTTGTTTTGTAAATCAATCCCGAAAGGTGGTTCCGTACAGTGACCATGAAATCACTCTTTGGGACCGAATAACAAAATGACAGTGCCAGAATTCATGAGGTGGGGTCCCAAGAACCCCATGTTGAAAATTTGGTGAAAAAATTCCCCAAAATGCCTGAGGTATGCATCAAAGTTGACTGCTATTTATTCCATTATGCAGCTTGTCGGCGTTGAAGAGTGCAGACATGTTCCCGGTCCACCGAATATCATCGCGCCAGACTCCGGAGGTAAGTATGGGTTGAGGTGGAGGTGTGGGGAGGCAGAATGCACAGAGGGTGGGCACAGGTGGGGGCAGAGGGGTCAAGACAGTCAGCGAGGGACCATTTTTCCTTACAGGGCATTTTTTTTAAAGACGACGTAGGACTTTTGCCATGCTGGGGTGGGCTCCCAGCATGGCAGCTGGAAAGCTGTTTGGGGGGGCAGTGGAGCTAACAGGGGATTGGGCACTCCAGTCAGTCATATGGACTGTTGTCACGCTGGGGTGGGCTCCCAGCATAGCACCTGGAAGTCTGTTGGGGGGGGAGCGCAGTGGAGCCAATGGGGGATTGGGCACCCCCATCGGCCATACAGTGTGTGTGTGGGGGAACGCATGAGCACATTGGGGTGGGCTCCCAGAGTGCTGCTTGTTGCGGGGAGATAGAACTGTCTATGACAGCTGTTTCAGCAAAGTGCCTACATGTTACTGCTGCTGATTGTAGTTGTTTTTTGTTTTCAACTGTACACCACTGCATCTGAACAGCTGTCATAGACAGTGTCTACATTCATTGGCGTGGTGCAGCTGCCCCTGCAAAAGGCAGCAGGCCACTGGAAGTGGGGGAGGCACACCTACGAATTCTCATATGGTGGCACTGTTTCTTGCACATGTGTGCAAGCAAACATAAAAAGGGACTACTACGGTTCTCTGGGCAAGTGACTGAAAAGGTAAAGGCCAAAGGGGCAGCATTCAGGAGGTACAAAAAGACACAGAGAGAAGATGATAGGGAGATGCACCAGGAGAAGCACCAGGAAGCAGAGAAAGAGGTGAGAAGTGCAAAGGTGCTAACTGAGGAAAGAACAGCCCAAAAGGTAACTAAAGGGGGCAATACCTTTTTTAGGTACATAAGTGAAAAGAGGAAGATTATGGGGGAGATTGTGGGGTTAAGACAGGTGGGGGAGGGGGGGACTGCGCAGAGGAAGATCAGGCAAAAGCAGATATCCTGAACAGATACTTTGCCTCAGTTTTCACAGAGGAAGGGAAAGGGGATGGACCACATAAAATCCACAGGTGCACTGGGGGGAGGGAGGTAGACACAAGACCATTTACAGAGGAGAGAGTCCTGAAAGGACTTGGAAATCTGAAAGTGGAAAAAGCTATGGGGCCAGACAGGGTTCACCCAAGGGTGTTGAGAGAGCTCAGGGGAGGTACTGGCTGCACCTCTGACAGTCCTGTTTGACAACTCACTGGAAACAGGGTTGGTTCCCGAGAACTGGGGAGGGCAGATGTAGTCCTGCTTCATAAAAGCAGTAGCAGGGAGAAGCTGGCAACTACTGTTTGGCAGTACAGCCTGGAGGTTAGAGTAATGAGCTGTGAATGAGCTTGGTACATCCAGCAGAGTTTGATTCCCACAACCTCCACTTGTATACTGTGTGACTCTGAGCAAGTCACTTAACCTCCACAGTGCTCCCAGGTCACCCTTGAAATCAGGCACATGTGCCTAGTGAGCCTTACCAGATTACCAAAGAATAAATAAAAAATAAATATAGGCCAGTCAATCTGACATCAGTCGTGGAGAAGATAAGGAGATGCTGGTAAAGGAAAGGATTGTGGAGTATCTTGAATCCAGTGGGTGACAAGACCTGAAGCAGCACAGATGATTGGGGGTCATGTCAGACAAACCTGATAGGTTTCTTTGACTGGGTGACCAGGGAAATAGATCAAGGTGGGGCAGTGAATGTGGATTACTTAGACTTTAGCGAGGCCTTTGACACTGTACCACATAGGAGGCTTGTAAGGAAACTGGGCAGCTTAGGGTGGGCCCTAAGGTGGTAAACTGGGTAAGAAATTGCTTAATGGATAGGTGGCAGAGGGTGGTGGTAAATGGAACTCACTTGGAGGAAGGAGGGTGACCAGCGAGGTACCTCAGGGCTTGGTACTGGGATCAGTCCACTTTAATGTCTTTATAAGTGACTTTGTAGATAAGCTATATGGGAGGGTATGTCTCTTTGCAAATGACACCAAAATCTGCAATAGGGTGGACACTCCAGAGGGGGTGGAGAGAATGTACAGAGACCTGAGAAAACTGGAGGAGTGGTCAAGGATGTGGCAGCTGAGTTTCAATGTGAAAAGGTACAACATCATGCACATAGGGCACATAAACCCAGGGGCAGAGTATGAAATGGGTGAAAGGTATTGACGGTCATCAACCAGGAAAGGGACCTTGGAGTAATCATATCTGATGACCTCAAGATGGCGAGGCAGAGCAACAAGGCAGTAGGTAGGTAGGACCAGTGGGTTGCTTGGGTGCATAGGGAGGGGTATCACCAACAGAAGGAGGGTGGTGATGTTGCCACTCTATAGATCATTGGTGAGACCCCACCTGGAGTACTGTGTCCAGTTCTGAAGACCACATCTCAGGAAGGACATAGACACCAGGTGGAGGTTGTCCAGAGGAGGGCAACTAAAATGGTGCAGGGGCTGTATCAGAAATTCTATGAGAAGAGACTGAGGGAGTTCAGTATGTACACTCCGGAAGGGGGGGCATGATGCAGGCCTATAAATACCTCATGAGGTTGAACAAGGTACAGAAGGGGAGTATTTTTCACAGAAAACGATGCCTGAGAACAAGAGGACATGCAATGAAACTTGGTCTAAAACTTGGCAGTTGAAACTCAACACCAAAAAATGCAAAGTCATGCACCTAGGAAGAAGAAACCCAGGAACAAAATACACATTGGGAGGTGAAACACTAGCCGACATGGAGCTCGAAAGAGACCTTGTGGTATTGGTCTCAAATGACCCGAAGGTAGGAAGGCAATGTAAAAAGGCAGCAGAGAAAGCCAGTAATATCCTTGGGTGCATTGGCAGAGGTATTACAGCAGAAAATGAGAGGTCATATCCCATTGTATAGGGCATCGGTGAGGCGTCACCTGGAGTAGTGCATCCAGTTCTGGAGACCACACCTAAAAAGGATATAAACCGACTACAGGCTGTACAAAGAAGAGCCATGAAGATGGTCTAGGACCTCCACCATGAACCCTATGACACTAGGCTAACACAGTTAAACTTGTACTCCCTGGAGTAGAGAAGAGACAGAGGAGACATGATAGGAACCTTTAAGTACCTCAAGGGAATCAACTTGGTACAGGATCAGAGCCTCTTCCAGGAACAAAAAGAAGCATGAACCAGAGGGCACAACAGACATCTGGTAGGAGGTAGGGTCTGGAGCACTGTAAGGAAATTCTTCACGGAAAGAGTGGTGGAGCCTTGGAACAGACTGCCACAGGAGGTGGTGGAGGCGAATACAGTTAGGGAATTCAAGCGTTCTTGGGATAGGCATTATGGGATGCAGAAGCAAAGAAGTAAAATCTGGTGGGGGGGGAGAAGTCAAACAAATGGGCAGACTAGATGGAGCAAGGGATCCCCATCTGCTGTCACAGTCTTATGAAGCTGGAAGGGGGACAATTTAGGAGAGATGTAAGGAAGTGCTTCTTCACTGAAAGAGTGCCTGGAACAATCTTCCAGTGGAGGTAGGACTAAATCAGTGGTGGGCTTCAAGCATACATGGGATAGATACAAGGGAATCTCAGCTGAGAAGCTGGGGGCAGTAAGCTGGAGATTGAGTAGGGTCTGGAGAAACAGTTCAGGCAGGAACAAATGGGCAGACTAAGTGGGCAAAGTGATCTAATTTCTATGTTTTAAATTGACACCATTTATTATGTTCAGCTTACCAGGTACTCTAGTCTAGATACAGGTGTGGAGAACAGTAAGTCAAAGGAAAAAGCTCCACAATTACTGGGAACCACTGCTTAATGCAGTATCTAAGCTCACCATACCTGACACCCTATTGTGTTGCCATGTGCAGACTGCCATGATGAAAGTTCAAAGAAAAAATGCAGCATGAGTAGGATTTTCAAAAACATATACACATGTCCAAGTCCCTTAGTAACTGAGATTAAAGTTCAAATAATTTTTAAGATTTTAAGGCAGTCAGCAGACATCTCTTCAGAGACCCCAGTGTAGGTGAAGTTCCAGTGAACAAACAGTACTTATCTCACATGCTTCTCCTCAACTGTCATCCTCAGAATCCACCATCTCTCTCACTTTGGACATGTCAAACTCGCTAGCAATAGCCTCCGCTCTCTTACCTGCCTCCATGGGATCCGTGAATTGTTGTTATGTGTGCCCGCCATAATGAATTTGGAGGCGGGTAGACATTAGAATTTGGTGAGCCACTCCAAGGCTCCTCAATCTGGTGTGAACTGTATCAAAGTTTTTATTGTGAGTCTTAGCAGAATATGAGAGATTTGGGAAGATGTGCAATGTGGCTCCCTCATAATTGAGGTGTTTGGATTCTCTCAGTGTTTTTAAGATATTATCTGTCATCACTACTCTCTCACAAGCAAAATAGTCCTGGGCACATGTCTTTGGACCTCTGCCATGTGAGGCGAGAGTCTGTATAGAAACATAGAAATGTAGAAACATAGACTTTGATGGCAGATAAGGACCGATAGGCCCATCTAGTCTGCCCATTTCCCTACCTACAGGATAGGCCGCAGATCCTAGTTAACCAACAGCCTATTTCTTCCTACCCCCCACAAGAATTGCCTTATGTCTGTCCCATGCATTCTTGAATTCTCCCACAGTTTTAGACCCCAAAACCTCCTCAGGAAGGCTGTTCCATGCATCCACTACCCTCTGTGAAATAATACTTCCTCACATTGCCCCTGAACCGCCTCCTTCTATCTTTAAATTGTGTCCCTTGTTCTTGCAAGTCTCTTTTCTGAAAGATGCTACCCTCTTGGACTTTGTTGATTCCACTGAGGTACTTAAAGTTTCTATCATGTCCCCCTCTCCTTCTTTCCTCAAGGGTATACATATTAAGCTCCTTTAGTCTCTCCTCATACGAGCTTCTCTTGCAGACCCTGCACCATTTTAGTTGCCCTCCTCTGGACTACCTCTATCCTGTCTATGTCCTTGCGGAGATGGGGTCTCAGAACTGGACACAGTACTCCAGATGGGTCTCACCAACTGTCTGTACAGAGGATAACAACTTCCTGTTTTCTGCTGATGATGCCTCTCTCTATACATCCCAGTATACCCCCCAGCCCTCCCTACTGCCTTCTCACATTGCTTGCTAACCTTAAGGTCATCTGATATGATTACCCCCAGGTCCCTTTCTTTTTTTTGTTGTTGTTACTACCTCCCCACCCATTGTGTATTCTTCCCCTGGGTTCTTGTTTCCCAGGTGCATTATTTTGCACTTCTTTGCATTGAATCCTAGCTGCCATACTTCTGACCATTCCTCCAACCTTGCCAAGTCCCTTTTCATCCTTTCCACGCCTCCTTGTGTATCAACCCTGTTGCAGATCTTTGTGTCATCTGCAAAAAGGCATACTTTTCCTTCCAGTCCCTCTGCAATGTCACTGATGAAGACATTAAAAAGGACTGGACCCAATACTGAACCCTGCGGTGCCCACTAGTAACCCCCCTTTCTTCAGAGTGGACTCCATTTACAATTACCCTCTGTGTCCTGTTGTCCAGCCAATGTTTTACCAGGCTACCACCCTGGGACCCACTCCCAGGCTGGTTAATTTGACTAGTAATCTTTGTGTGGGACTGTGTCAGATGCCTTGCTAAAGTCTAGGTAGGCCATGTCCATAGCCCTCCCTGGTCACTACTTTGGCCTACCCAGTCAAAGAAATCTATTAGATTCGTCTGATGACCCTTCTGGCCAGAACCCATGCTGCCTTGGGTCCTGTGCTCCACTGGCTTCTAGGTACTTAACTATTCTTTCCTTCAGAAGTGACTCCATCACTTTCCCTACCACAGAGGTCAGACTGACAGGTCTGTAGTTTCCTGCCTCTGTCTTGGTCCCACTTTTGTGAAGGGGAATCACATCCGCCTTCCTCCAGTCCTCGGATACCACACCATCCTCCCATGATTTATTAAAAAGAGTAGCCAGTGGTTTCACTAGTTCCTCCCTTAATTCTTTTAGAATTCTGGGGTGAATTCCATCAGGACCCATTGCTTTGTCCACCTTCAGTTTTAGGAGTTCTTGCAGAACCCTTTCTTCTGTGAAAGGACTGGAATCAACCCCCCTATCAAGAGTGCTTCTGTTAATTGGATTAGGCACTTCCCCCTCCTCTTTTGTGAATACTGAGCAGAAATATTCATTCAGTATTCCTGCTTTTTCACTGTCCCCCTCTGCCCACCCACCGTTCATTCTATTCGGTCTCACTATCCCTCCCTTTGTCTTTCTACGCTCGCTGATGTACCTATAAAAGGTTTTATCCCCCTTCTTAACTGAGTTGGCTATCTTTTCCTCAGTCTGGGCCTTTGCTATTCTGACTTCCCTCCCTGCTTCCTTCTGC
The DNA here is from genome assembly GCA_016271365.2 of Neoceratodus forsteri. NCBI lineage: Eukaryota > Metazoa > Chordata > Ceratodontiformes > Ceratodontidae > Neoceratodus > Neoceratodus forsteri. Next base: position 285,595,049 of record CM028138.1, on the reverse strand, counting down.
CTTAACTGGTACAGCTCTCTGTCCTGCTCCTTCTACTTCCGGAATGCTATCTTTTTCATCCTGACTTTCACAGCCACCTCTTTTGAGAACCATAGTGGCTGTTTCTTTCATTTTGATTTGTTTATTTGCTTTACACAAAGGCTTGTTGCCTCTGTGATGGCAGTTTTGATAATTCCCCATTGTTGCTCCACACCTCCTTCTAGCCTGTTTGCTAGTGCTTTTCTGAGGCACTTCTCCCATCTTGCCAAAGTCAGCCCTCCTAAAGTCCAGTACCCTCACTTTTGTATGGCTTGACTCTGTAGCTGAGTTTAATGTGAACCACACTGTTTGATGGTCACTTGTCCCCAGATGGCAACCCACTTCTAGATCTGAGATCCTCTCACTGCCCCATTTGAGAGATCGAAGGTCTAAGATTGCTCCCTCATGAGTGGGTTCCAAACTAGCTGTCTAATGCCTGCCACCTGTAGGGCATCAAGAATGGCCCTGCTCTTGGATGTGGCTGCAGCAAATGTGCTCCAGTTAACATCTGGCATATTCAGGTCTCCCATCAACAGTATCTCCCCTTTCTCTGCCATTCTAAGAATGCCTTCTATCATATCCTTGTCCATTCCTTCCCCCTGACATGGGGGTCTGTACACAACCCCTGTGCGGATTGTGGTGCCCTTTCCAGTCTCCAAGGTGACCCACAGTGTACTTTGTAGATATGGCTAGTGCTGTTCTGTCCATACAAGGGTCCCTGGAAGCAATGTCTTTAAAAAGTTCAAAAGACGGTCACCCTCGCTGCCCTCAGGCTGACCCATCAGCCACACATTTGAGGCCCTGTTGGCATTCTCTAGGGCCTCAAGTCTGTACTTATGTTTTTCTTGAACCAGTTTACTTAATGCAGCTAGGGCTTGGATGGCTTGGGATTCCGCTGAGTTTGTCAACTTGGTGGCGGCCATTATTTTAATGCCTTGCTCCCACATCCGTTTCAGAATTGCTTCCACTTTAGAGTCTATGGCCTGAATCGAGCTGCAAGGCTTTCCAAGGTGACTCTGCTCCAGACACAATGGGCCTGGATGTAGTGGCCTGTTGCTCCAGCGGTGGTTGTGATTTGGAGATGCGCACTCCTTCTCTGTTCTGCTGAACCATCTTCTAAAATTAGTATACAGCTGTGTAGCATGACGAGATGTACCAAATGCTGTTGTTTGTTAAGTCAATTTCCAGAGAAAAAAATGTTTTCATAGTTCAAATCTCCCTGCTCTGTAGAGCTGCAAAGAAACACAACTTATCTGCAGGCATGCTGCACAGTGCTCCAAAGGATGACATCCATAAGGATGTTGACCATATTAGCACTGGCTTAGGCTACCCTTATGTGTATGCTACTTGTTGTCCTCTGAAGGAGGCCCTGTTAAGAAAGGGATGGTCTTTCCTCATTTGTTGTGCTAGTAGTCAGTTTGTATTCAGGTGTTCATTTTTACTTCATATATCCTTTTGTTGTTCGTTCTGCATTACAACACAAGCATACACATATGGGCCACAGGCCATGACTCTTAGGGCGTCAGCAGTGGTTAGTGGTAAGGGCATGCCACCACAAATAGCCACGCATGTTCTGTCACCAATTGCTGGTGCTGGCACCCTGACTGAAAAGATTTGCTCCAGCCCTAAACCCAAAGAGTGGTACTCTGGAGAAGCTATTACTGAAGACCTATAATTACAGCTGTTTTAACATGTGTATGTTCATTTTTGGTTTTTCCTTTGTTGTTAATGGATTATTGCTATGTGAAATTCAATGCAAAGAAGTGCAAGATAATACATATGGGGCACAAAAACCCTGGCACAATATATCAGCTGTGGAGTGAGAATATAGCATGCACCAAGCAAGAAAGGGGTCTTGGGGTTATCATCTCTGGTGACCTCAAGGTAGGGAAACAGTGTGATAAGTCAGCAGGTAAAGCAAATAGGATGCTGGGATGCATAGGCAGGGCATCACCAGCAGGAAAAGGGAGGTCATAATTCCACTATTCAAGATACTAGCGAGGTCCCACCTGGAGTACAGTGTACAGTTCTGGAGGCCTTACTTACGTAAGGACATAGTCAGGGTAGAGAAGTTTCAGAGGAGGGCAACAAAGATGGTACATGGATTGCATCACAAGTCCTATGAGGTCAGGTTGAAGGAATTGAATATGTACTCCCTGGAGGAGAGGAGGGAGAGAGGGGATATGATAGAGACATACAAGTATCTTACAGGGAGGAACAGGGTGCAGGAATACACTATTTTTAAGTGAAAAAGATGTTCCAGGACTAGAGGGCATGGGATGAAGTTGGAGGGAGGATGATTCAGAGGAAACATGAGGAAGAATTTATTCACAGAACGGGTGGTGGACAAGTGGAACACCCTGCCAGAGGAAGTGGTGGGGGCTGAAACAATCACGGGATTTAAGAATGCAATGGATAGGCATAAAGGAATTCTGGACGTCAGGGTTAAGGGGCAACAGAAAAACATAAAGAGAACTTACAAGCTCAAATGGGCAGACTGGGTGAGCCGTAGGCCCTTATCTGCCGACACTGTCTATGTATCTATGTACCTCCTTTCTTACTGTGAGTATGTAATTACTATGGGGTCCCCAGTGTCTTTTTACCAAATACTGAAAACAAGTAATAATTTGCTAGATTATTGTCTTTGTTTTGTTGGTGATATCTTGTCTATTCATTGACAGTGGCCCCTCTAACCGATCTTTACAATGAACTGAATTCACATACCTATAACATTTCTTTGAATCACCTTTTTTTGTAGTTTGCTAGCCTCTTGTTCACTAGTTTTCTCCATTCCTTTTTAAGGTTTTTTTTAAAGCTTTAGTTTGGCGCTGGCGCAGAGGCCAGAGGTGCCGAAGAGCACTTCACCGCTCCCATGCTGGTGACCTGAGTTTGGGAATGTGCATGGGCCACCATGGGTCAACTGGGGGGGAGGGCTGGGAGATGACTGAGTGGCTGTCAGGCAGCTCTCTTCTCATGAACTGGGGAGGTCTGCCTTTGTGGCCCTTGACTGTCATCGGGTGGAGGCTCGATGGCAGTGTCAAGCAAATGGAGGGCTGGCGCTAGGCCAGGTGGGTGGAGCAGGGTCTTTACTGGTTCTAGCACACATGCATACCATCACATGCATGTGCGACTGTGTCTGCCAGGACCCTGGGGACATAAGGGGAAAAAATCAGGAAAAACACTGTGCTCCCTTGTCGCCATATGTGATGACCCCAGGGTATCCCCTCAGAGTCTAATGGCAGGAGAAGATGTTGACGGGTGTCCAAAACAGTTACATAAAAAAAAAAAAATAATTAGCCACCCTGCCAGCACAGCGGCAAGACATCTGTTTGTGACATCGATATCTTGCATTTGGGAACAGACTCAGGAGTTGGAAGGCCAGCTGGAGAAGAAGGACTGAGCATCCAAGGGACACCTCTTCTTTCTAGGGGAAGGAGGTTGGGTATCCAGTGCAATACAGTCCTCTGATGGAGGCTCGGGGATTTGCTGTGACTGATGCCCAGATCAGTGGGAGGTGGGACTGACATCTGGTTCATGCCACGGATGTCATTGCATGTCCCACCTCCGGGAAGCATAGCATCCAAAAATGGTCCCTCTGCCGACAGATGATGCCCCACGATGGACCCCATACCATTGACTGTGCTCCCGCTCCTAGTCACTGACTTAATGTCTGCCAGTCTCTACTGGTAGCCCCATGCCTGGGGGGCAAGTTGGGGGGTGTTCACGGAGTTGGGTGCCTTGTGGGAAGGGGTGTTGGGGCAAAACATGTGGCCGATGGGGCTCGACGGCAAGCTGACAAAACCCCCCCCCCAAAGCCCCAAACCTTTAGTTTGTAGTTACTGTAGCTAGCCTTCACTAATTCTGTATGTGCTTTCCTAAATTCTATGCAGTTTGTTCTTCTGGTGTTACCTGTTAGCCATAGGGTATTTTTTTCCTCTGTGATTATATTTGTTGTATTTTTTTTTTTTTTTGCAGAATCTATTTAGTCAGTCGTGGCCAGGGCATCTCTCGGAGGTGTCCGTTTGACTGTCGTCTCTACTCCCCACTCGAGACCTTTCTCCCCAGGACCCCCACCAGGACCTTCCAGTCCCCACGGATCACCCCCCAGGGGAGGGCCCGCCCCCGGCCCCGCCCCACCTACCTGGCGGCCTTGCTGCAGTTAGAGGGTCGGTCTTGATGGAAAGCCAGGGGGGACCGGTGGAGAGATGGTCCGGCACTGGGGATGTGGGCTAGGTCTCTGGAGCCCTTGTTGCCTCCTTAATCCAGTGATGGGTTTTCCTTGTAATGGTTGCCCCCAGGAGCATGGATGTGCAATGATGTCTCGGCACTGTCATGCCGATGTCCGCCACCACTCCTCTCCCTTATCATGGCACCATGTGTTCCTGATGCTGCTCCTGGTCTCCACCAGGGGCTGCTAAGCAGCAGTGCTAGGACTGGATGCCTCACCAGGAAGGGAGAACAGTACTCCAGACATGCAATCTCTTCCCTTCCCTGCTGACCCATGGCAGCCCGAGTCTGTTCCCAAACCTGGGTCACCGGCGTGTTGGGCGAGGTGTGGCATCCAGCGCCTCAACCGTCAGCACCACTGGGCCAGCTTATCTTTATTGTATTTAGTACAAACCTATTCCTGATCTGTATTCATTTGTTTTTAATAATTTGCCACATGTCGTCGGTCTTATGCCCTTTAGTTTATTTCTCATTTCCAGGGCACTAATTTACTCTTCATTCTGTGAAAGTTCCTCTTTCTGTAGTTTTCCTTCATGATCTATTTAAGCAATAAGACATGACAGGGTGTGCATTGTTGTGGGATAATGGCTTACTTTAGGTATGCTGTGAGTTAACAGGCATCGCCGAGTGCCTTCAGACACCGCGAAGCATTGTTATGCCATCACAAAGTACACCTGGAGTGTCTTATTGTGATTATAAGTTGGGTTCAGGGGCAGAGCCAGCAGCCCTCAAGGCAGGATGCATGTCACTTGAGCTCCTGCATCAGGTCTTAAAGATATTTTTCAACATTTAACTCAACGTGACATGAATAAAAACATTACCTATGACAGTTACAGAGATCTGGATCTTCTTTTTTTGAGAAACTGCCAAGAGTACACACTGGGAAATCCCCAAAAGGTGCTGGGGATGATGGCAGGAGGAGAGGACAGCAGGCCACATCCTCAAGCTGTCTGAAAGCAGTCATCCTGCCTAGCACTGACAAGCCAGAGGTCACTTTAGAAAATGTCCTGCAGCGGTGAAGGCCAGAGATCTGAGAATGGCCACATTAGGTCAAAAAGTGACTGATTCCCAAACTAGTCTCATTCATTGTAAGTCCCAGTCAGTTGCTGTTGGGAAGGCTAAAGAGGCAGTGGGTGCAGCGCTGTGTGCAGCAACTCCAATGACTGCCCTGGTAAAGGAGAATCAGGTGCTCAGGTGTAGGCTTGAGGCACTAGAAAACTACACCAGATCACTAAATCTGAGCATGCTTGGGCTCCTGGAGACATTAGAAGTGGATAATCTGATGGAATTTGTGTCAGTATGGTTTAAAGAGACTCTGTACCTGGATTGGTATCAAAAAGCTTACCGTGTGTGTAGAATTACTTCCCAGAGGAGGCCAGACAACATGGGCTCCCCACAAACCTTCTTAATTTTCCTGAAAGGAATATCCAGGTGGACAACATCTTGGACTCTGCTTGGCAGGTGGGTCTGATGACCTTGGAAGATGTGTTGTGGATATCCATTTACCCAGATCTCTGCTATACAACCTGTAATCACCATAAATTATTTGATGCCCTGAGAGCCAAGCTATGGACATTGGGAGTTACACAGGCTCTTCAGTACTCTACGTGGCTAAAGATTGTCTACTCCAGAAAGGTATACTTGTTTAGCGACCCTCAGGAAACTGGCAAACTAGTCTCCAAAATTTGTAAAGACTTTTAGCAATGCTGAACAGGAAGCAGAGAACAATTCTGATTGTGAGCTCGGATCCTGATACAAAAGATCTGTGAGTACAAGGAGATATTGTGACAGGCTTTTGAGGGAGAGGACATCGGGTCAGGTGCCACCACAGTTCTCAGACTTTTGTTGGCTTAAAATAATTATCAGTTTTTTTAACAAACATACAACTTGTAAATCTGGAGTCATGATTTCTTAACTGGCGGTAAGCCACCACATGATGGTTGTAAGGTGGCACCGACCGCACAGTCCCCCTCGCATGGTTACTTCACCCAAACGAGGTTTCTTTCACCAACAAATATTTTGATAGTGCCATTGTGATGCTTCAGACTGTGATTGTTGGATGGTTCACAGCCAGTCCATACTTTGGTACAATCAGACTATAAAGTACTCTGTTCCATTCAACAAATGACTCTACCGTTTAAAAGTTAAACAAGTACTAACTAGTTTAGCAGTTGGTACCTTCTGTATATCTAGCTGAGTTGCAAATGTTTATAAAGCTAGGACAATTCTTCTTAAAGGGACACTGTCAACTCCCTTAGGTCTCAAAGTGTCCCTAGTTTAAAAAAACATATTTTATAATTGCCAAAATTCAGTAAAAACTTTTGATATAGCTAGTACTTTGATTCTGACTCTTATTTTCTTTAAAAAAGTAAAAAACAGACTGCTCAACATACTGGTGTTCTCACACCAAAACAGATTTGTTTACATTCCTTGATCAACTGCAAATGCATCTTCCCTGGACTTGGGAACATCCACAAAACAGTCTAGCCCCTCATGATGCATTGGGAGATTAGGAGGCTACTGTCTTATTATTGACTGCACTTTCTGTGTGTGTTTCTAATGCTCAGGACATATGCAGTAAGAACATAACCACGATTGTAAACAAAAACAAGGTTGTCTATAAATATACATTGCCGTGCATTTCAGTTCTACTAAGCAAGGCTACAGACAAAACAAACCACAACATCAATGAATTTTAAACAGGCTAAGCAATCATAAAATGTGGGGTTTCAGCTAGAAATAATATGATGAAAAACAGGTTGACAGTGTCCCTTTAACATATCTTTGCAGTGTTTAACAGTGTTGCATGTTGGAAGGCTGGGATTTTGCACTCTGTGTTGCCTTAATGTTTCTAGCATAATTTGACCACTACAGTGCCTTGGAAAATGCTTATTTCTCTTTTTATACACCTCTGAGCAGTATTTTCACATTATGCTTACAGGTCAAATCTGTCATGGCAATGCAGACTCATGCCGATTTTAACACTTTGATAGATAGTCACCTATTTGTTCAGCCCTCATATGATGACAAACCCTGAACTGCATTTTTATGTCATCCATTGTAAATATGCTGCTATATTAATTACTACAATTTGTCTGTTGTGGCTAATTGTCTGCAGTGTCCTGTTATAAAACTAATAAATAAATAAAATGGATCGAAGATGGGGGGGGGGGGCGTGGTAAACAAATGCACTGCAACAAAATAATGTTTAACATTTTAAGTATTTTTTTTAAATGTTCATCCACCATATTAAAAATATCCCCAGAACATCCCAACATTGGTGTGCCATCTCAGTTTCAAGTATTATGCACAGCAAATGGATTTGTTTTTAAATTAGCCTATACACCTCTATTTTCCACAACCCAACCCTGTTTACCTGTTTCCTCACCTCTCCTTCTTCTTCTATATATATATCCTCCCTTTTCCCCTGAGGGTTTCTTTTCTGTGTTTCCTACATTCAGTCGATGGAATGTTTACTATGCATGGAATGCAAGAAGCCAAATCTCTGTTCAGTTCTACTGGCAGTATGTTTACCCCCACAATCACACAGCAGATGACCTCAGATAGAATCAGGGCTTCTATTTTGCCTGTAGCAGGTTAAACAGCGGCGAGTTCCCTAGTAAGCAGGTAACGGTAGGAGGGAGATTTGTCATAGACATCAGTGAAACACCTGAAATTAAAAGCTAAATACTGTAGTACTTAATTTTATAACTTATGTACATGTGTGTAAGAAGAGAATTTTGAGGGCAAAAGACATTTATTTTTTTTTTAATTTTTTATTTTAGACAGTTTTATTTTTAGGTCCTTTCTGAATGCTTTAAGTGAGTAAGGATGACAGCCATGTTTGTGATAGAAAACTATGGCTGACACTGTTCATTGATTTTATAAAGGTGAAAAAGCCGATGGCTAGAGACGTTTATAAAGTGTGATTGTGTGCTGTGATGACATCATGGTTTAAAATAGTCTCTGACCAATCAAAAATCAGAAAAATCCTATGCCATTTGAAATTTATTTTCAGTCTAGAATTTTGCCATGGAGTGATCACTACAATCAAAATGTTCCCTTACTTTGTGTAACTTAAAGGAGTACTATAGTCTAAATTTGCAAACACATATGTTGTGCAGAGAGTTTTGATTTGTGTGTGCAGTCCTGGTGTGTCCTTCCCTTTCTTTGCTATTAAAGAGTTTTTTCTAAATTAGCGAGCTAGTTATATGGTGGTTTTATGACTCCTGGGGATCCCCATCTTACCAAGCTTTATTGCTCTTCTTTTTCCTACAATGCCACCTGTCCATCTGATAGTGATTCAGCAAGTACCAGAGACAGGAGCCTGATATTCTGTCCTTCGCTAAATAGCTCTAATTCAATATTTTTTTTTGTTTTCTATGTGTGTGTCAGGTCTAGCCAGCAGGAGCAAATATTTTACTTTCAAACCTTTTCATATCATCAAAGTACTCACAGCCATAGAAACCATACAGATCACCCAGATCATCAGTACTATAATACGTAAAGACTCCTGGCTGTTTTGTTACATAACCATCTTAACCCTCAAGTATTTGCTAAACTTTAAATGTAGCCATTAGTGCTCGCAGGATAAAGAAAGTTATGTAAGCATTAATCACCGACAGAGGAGGGCTCTGCCGGTGGATTAATGCCCGCTGAGAGTTGGTGCCGAGGGCAAAGCCATGGTCCAACCACCCAGCGAACGTTAATCACCCGGCAGAGCCCGACGCTGAGGTGATACGCATCTGTAACATAGGCTCATTGCGGCAGCGACGAGCCTATGTTACCGGTGTGTGTCCCTCGGTGCCGGAGACCCTGCGGTGAGACGGAGACAGAGACAGTTTGCAGAGCGGCAAGGGTTTTGCAGTGCCATGTTACACAGTGAAATGTTTCTGTCTGATTGTGCTAGAAGTATTTTATTTGACTCAAATGTTGCATGTATGGAGGTCGCATAATGGATACCAGTGGGATGTTAATACTACTAGAGATACCATCATGTGATTCTCATTCATTAAAGGGGTGGTGGTTACATTCTGATTGCAGAAACATATTTTCTAGTCCAGCACAAGTTTTTTTTGGGTTTCTATATCACTATATGAAGTATTGTATCCAGCTAGCGAGCGCCACGGGTGGCGTGCAGGGGTAGTGATGGAGCGGGCGGGTCCCCTCTACTGCTGCGGTGGCCACAGGTGGTGCTAACCAAGCAGGCATTAACTGTGGGTTAATCACTGCTCGGTTGGTGTCACCTGTGCCACTTCAGCCAATGCGGCTCCTCCATTTCAGTCCTCTCTCTTATGCCGTGTTACAATTTATATCGCACCTCTACTGTTGTAAAATTTACTCTATACCACTGCTTTCTGAATCCATGGTCCTGGATACATCACTGTCACATGAGACAGGAGCAGCAATAAACCTTAGTAAGATGGAGATCCCCAGGGGCCATAAAACTACCTTAAAACTAGCAGACTAATAAAGAAAAAATTCTAATAGCAGATAAAAGGAAGGACATACTAGGACTACACACACAAATCAAAACACTGCACAACATATATTTTTGCAAATTCTGGCAGTAGTACTCATTTAATCCTATTGCAAACATCTGATAATATCAGATCAAGAATGCGCCTCGCCTCAGTTCATTAACTAGCTACTTGAAAATATGATCAATTGTGAAATCACAAATACATTTTCCCATCTGATAGCAGCCTCTGTTCCAATCCTAGCAGTGGTTAAAAGCACTGAGCTGCAAACCTGGAGAACTGGGTTTGTATCCCACAGCCACCACTTGCATACTGTGTGACCATGAGTAAGTTACTTAAACAGGACAGGACATTGTTTCTAATTGGCAGCTGTTGATAATGCTCCTGTTTTCAGAAACAATATTCATTCCCATAAATTATCCATATTTAACTGTACCTGGATAAAAAGTGATGTGAAGAACTATTTTTCATTGTGTTTTTATGGACAGTATACTGATACAGTTCTCTTCGTGGAACCAGTGGACTGGAGTTTTAACTATATCACAGTTTGTGTACAGAATGCTAAGCATGGTTCTGATATGTCAATAACTCATGCTTAGCATTCTGTACACAAATAGTGACATAGTAGAAAACTCCAAATTACAGGTTACATGAAGAGCACTGTATAAAATGTCCATAAAAAGAAAACAATTGAAAATAGTTTTTCACATCAGTGGTTATTCAGGTACCGTTAAATATGGATCCTTTGGAGGTGTGAATTTCATTTCTGTAAATAGGAAATATTAGTATCTGCTGCTAATGGCACGCGGTCAAAATGTCACATGGCAGAATGCCATGTGACTTAATCGCATTGCATGATTTCTTGATTTCTTTTGTTCTGTGGGGGGCTCTGCCCCCACCCCCCGATATGGGGGGGCTGCACCCCCCACGGACCCCCACACTTAGGATTGTAACTCCGGGGGGGGGTTCCAACATGGAGAGTGCACAGGTCCAGGCTGCGCCATAATGCCATACGCTATTAAGCATACGACATTATGACCCGGTACGGCTACCAATTAACACACATTTCCTGTCCCCTTTAACTTCCCTGTGCTCACAGGGCACATCTGCAAACAAGACTTGTCTTAGTGTGTCTTTCCTGGCCACAAATTGTAAAATACAAACAAACAAACAGTCCATTTAATGTATGGGTAATTAAGATTGCCCATGATAATGGTGTCCCCCATGGATGCCAATATAAGAACATTCATGGTTATGCCTTAAGCATCAGTGTCAGCTGTAGAAGAACGTTCTTTCAATATACTGTACTCAATCACACCTGGAAAGAAATTCACCTTCTGGCTATCTTTGAGAGCGCAGCTTAGCTCTGGAGGCAGGCTGTCTAAACATTTAAATACTGGGCTTGATCCATTGTAACTGAAACACTTTTTATTTTTATCAAGCCTTACATTTAATCCAAATCTTAAGAGACTCTAAACTTTGCATTTTAAATATACTAAGATAGACTTCATGGCTCAATAAAATTATAAAGGTTTTTACCCTCTGCTTACACAGCTACCAGGTTACTTTACTTTTTTAGGTTAACAGAACTATATAACTGTTGTCTCCATTATTATATTGCTGCATGCATTACTTTTTTTCACTGTATACCTGTCATTGTTCAACATTTGGAAAATACCCTGACAATGGGGGGGGGGGGGCACTGGATAAGGATATTGATCATCACAAACATATCACAGCCACTGTATGAGTCTATCATGGGTGAAAATGTGGCAACATTTACACAAATGTTGTAGGAAATGAATCTGAGTTTAATAGGCTGACTTGAGTAATGAGGGACTGGCCACCAACGTAGCTTGTCCTGGGCCCCAGTCCACACTAAGGTGGCCATCTGTAAAGGGTGACAAATGGTCAGCCAGGACCATACACCGCAGGAGTAATGGTCAGAGTCCAGTCCCCCCTTCCATTTCTCATAACATTTGCATATATTTTGCCACATGTCCACCCATGCTTGACTCCTACAGTGGTTGTGATATCTTCCCTGATGAAGTGATCAGTTGAGATCACAAAATGTAGATTTTAGTGAAAATAGCTCTGCAATAAATATCTAAAATTTCTAACTGGTGAGTGGCATCTTACTCTATCCTTTTGGGTGATTGAGATTTGAAACATAGAAACATAGACTTTGACGGCAGATAAGGACCGCTTGGCCCATCTAGTCTGCCCATTTCCCTACCTACAGGATAGGCCGTAGATCCTAGTTAACCAACAGCCTATTTCTTCCTACCCCCCACAAGAATTGCCTTATGTCTGTCCCATGCATTCTTGAATTCTCCTGATTTTAGACCCCACAACCTCCTCAGAAAGGCTGTTCGCCATCCACTACCCTCTCTGAAATAATACTTTCTCACATTGCCCCTGAACCACCCTCCTTCTATCTTTAAATTGTGCCCCTTGTTCTTGCAAGTCTCTTTTTCTGAAAGATGCTACCCTCTTGGACTTTGTTGATTCCACTGAGGTGCCTAAAGTTTCTAACATGTCCCCCTCTCCTTTCTTTCCTCAAGGGTATACATATTAAGCTCCTTTAGTCTATCCTCATACGGCTTCTCTTGCAGACCCTGCACCATTTTAATTGCCCTCCTCTGGACTACCTCTATCCTGTCTATGTCCTTATGGAGATGGGGTCTCCAGAACTGGACACAGTACTCCAGATGGGGTGTCACCAACTGTCTGTACAGAGGGATAACAACTTCCTGTTTTCTGCTGTTGATGCTCTCCCTATACATCCCAATATATCCCAGCCCTCCCTACTGCCTTCTCACATTGCTTGCTAACCTTAAGGTCATCTGATATGATTACCCCAGGTCCCTTTCCTTTTTGTTGTTGTTACTACCTCTCCCACCCATTGTGTATTCTTCCCCTGGGTTCTTGTTTCCCAGGTGCATTATTTTGCACTTCTTTGCATTGAATCCTAGCTGCCATACTTCTGACCATTCCTCCAACCTTGCCAAGTCTCTTCTCATCCTTTCCATGCCTCCTTGTGTATCAACCCTGTTGCAGATCTTTGTGTCATCTGCAAAAGGCATACTTTTCTTCCAGTCCTCTGCAATGTCACTGATGAAGACATTAAAAGGGCTGGACCCAATACTGAACCCTACGGTACCCACTAGTAACCTCTCTTTCTTCAGAGTGGACTCCATTACAATTACCTTCTGTGTCCTGTTGTGCAGCCAATGTTTTGCCAGGCTACCACCCTGGGACCCACTCCCAGGCTGGTTAATTTGACTATTAATCTTTTGTGTGGGACTGTGTCAAATGCCTTGCTAAAGTCTAGGTAGGCCATGTCCACAGCCCCTCCCTGGTCTACTACTTTGATCACCCCGTCAAAGAAATCTATTAGATTCGTCTGACATGACCTTCCCGCTGTGAATCCATGCTGCCTTGGGTCCTGTGCTTCACTGGCCTCTAGGTACTCAACTATTCTTTCCTTCAGAAGTGACTCCATCACTTTCCCTACCACAGAGGTCAGACTGACAGGTCTGTAGTTTCCGCCTCTGTCTTGGTCCCACTTTTGTGAAGGGAATCACATCTGCCTTCCTCCAGTCCTCGGGTACCACACCATCCTCCCATGATTTATTAAAAGAGTAGCCAGTGGTTTCACTAGTTTCTCCCTTAATTCTTTTAGAATTCTGGGGTGAATTCCATCAGGACCCATTGCTTTGTCCACCTTCAGTTTTAGGAGTTCTTGCAGAACCCTTTCTTCTGTGAAAGGACTGGATCGACCCCCTATCAAAGTGCTTCTGTTAATTGGATTAGGCACTTCCCTCCTCTTTGTGAATACTTAGCAGAAATATTCGTTCAGTATCCCTGCTTTTCACTGTCCCCTCTGCCCACCCACTGTTCATTCTATTCAGCCTCACTATCCCTCCTTTGTCTTTCTCGGCTCGCTGATGTACCTATAAAGGTTTTATCCCCTTCTTAACTGAGTTGGCTATCTTTTCCTCAGTTTGGGCCTTTACTATTCTGACTTCCCTCCTGCTTCCTTCTGCCTTAACTGGTACAGCTCTCTGTCCTGCTCCTTCTGTGTTTCCTTATACTTCCGGATATATCTTTTCTTCCTGACTTTCACAGCCACCTCTTTTGAGAACCACAGTGGCTTTTCTTTCGTTTTGATTTGTTTATTTGCTTCACACAAAGGCTTGTTGCCTCTGTGATGGCAGTTTGATGATTCCCATTGTTGCTCCACCTCCTTCTAGCCTGTTTGCTGAGTGCTTTTCTGAGGCACTCTCCATCTTGCCAAAGTCAGCCCTCCTAAAGTCCAGTACCCTCACTTTTGTGAAGCTTGACTCTGTAGCTGAGTTAGTGAACCACACTGTTTGATGGTCACTTGTCCCCAGATGGCAACCCACTTCTAGATCTGAGATCCACTGCCCGTTTGAGTCTGAGGTCTGGTTGCTCCCTCACGAGTGGGTTCCAAAACTAGCTGTCTAATGCCTGCCACCTGTAGGGCATCAAGAATGGCCCGTTCTTGGATATGGCTGCAGCAAATGTGCTCCAGTTAACATCTGGCATATTCAGGTCTCCCATCAATAGTATCTCCCTTTCTCTGCCATTCTAAGAATGCCTTCTATCATATCCTTGTCCATTTCCCTCCCCTGACATGGGGTCTGTACACAACTCCTGTCGCGGATTGTGGTTCCCTTTCCAGTCTCAAGGTGACCCACAGTGCCTCCTCTCCTCCCTGTTTACTCTTTCGTTCAGTTGCTTTTATCCTTCCTTTACATAGAGGCTACTCTCCCCCTCTTCTCCCTGCCTGTCTCTCCTGTAGGTTATGTACCCTGGTATGTTAACATCCAGTCATGGTTCTCTGTGTACCATGTTTCTGTGACTGCTACGATGTCCAGGCATCCCTCTTCCATCAAGGCCACCAGCTCAGGGAGCTTGTTGCCCAGACTACGGGCATTGGTACTCATTACCCTCCATTTTCTGATGGCCTTACTCCCTTTTGCCCCATCTCTGTCCTTCTTGCCTTTGTCACTTTCTCCATTTACCCCTGCCCTTCTCCCTATCGACACCTCTATGTTGGTGTTTGCCGCACTTACTACCGTGAAGCATGGAACACAACTCTCTCGGTCTCTGTTTCTCTTTTTATTAGGACCCGGAGGCCACACTGGTTTATGGACTGGATTACAGATAGGAAATTACCTCACTGTTTTTACCAGGTTGCTCCATCTGATTACAGTCACCTGTACTACTGGAAGATAGGACCATAGGGTTCACTGGCAAAGACTGATAGTCCTTTGGACTGTCTGGGCTTTTTCTACTGGACTATCAATAAATAAAAGTGTTCTTGGATTTGCTGTGTTACAGTGTCCAGAGAGTTATCTTTTCCCTTTGCACAAAGGACCCATTTAAAACCTGTACCTTTGTCTAATCCATAGCCCCCCCCCCCACCAAGTTAAACTGTAATAGGGTTAATAGAGGAGGTACACATTATGATTCAAACTTATCCTTAATGTAATGAGAAAAACAGGGCATCCCATGTTTTGCTATAAATAAGAGTATGGAACAGTTTGAGGCATTAAAAGATGCCACTGAAGAGTGCCCAATACCCAAGATACTTTCCGAAACAGATGAAGAGCACATCCTGAAGAATCTTGTAAGCAAAAAAAAAAAGTGCACAGGAGAACTAATTTAATGTCCCACATGTATTAAATAAACATGAACAGTTATGCCATAGAGATCAGACTTAAATGACACACGTTAACCCTCACAGAATATGTTAACAAAACAGAACACCCAGAGGGAAAGTCGGTATATGTACAACTTAATTTAGTATTCACAACCCCAGAGTTAAACAAGCATTTGTCAGTGCTGAATGTTTGCTTGCTGGTATTGGCATTGGTAGTGCAGGACTTAGAGAGATGCATAATAGGAATGGCGGTGAAGTATTGAAGTAACACCAACCCCCACCCCACCCTGCAGGGACTGACAGGTGTTGGGGATGTGCCTTTGGGTCGTCGGCCATAACACTCATGGCATTCTACCTCACCCCACCCTGCAGGCACCGAGAGGTGTCGCAGTGTGCCTTGAGGTCTTTGGCCCTTACGCTCAGCCCATTTGAAAAGGAAATAAGCTGAGATGGGTGCAGTATAAGAGAATGGAATGAATGTTAGGGCTGAAGACCCCAAGACACACCTCTATGGCTGTCAGTGGCTGCAGGGTGGGGGTGGAATGGGTTGAGCATTACGGACAATGACCCCAAGTCACACTCCCAATGCCTGTCATTGTGTACAGGGTTGGTGTTACGGTTGAAAACCCTAATGCCCTGGGCATGTGTTGGTAGTTTTTGCTCCAAATTTTCAACATGGGCTTTTTGGGAGGCCACCTCATGAACAATGGCAGTATGATTTCATTACTCAATGTCAAAAGGTGATTTTGCATAGCGAGTGTGCCATTCAGCACCACAGGTGCAAAAACACATTTCAGGCAAGATGTGAAAAATGACAGGTATACTGTTGATGAGGAGGTATGAAGAAATGGCAATGTTGAAAATCTGGATTGAAAATATGAAGAAGTGGTGAAGTTATGAGTGCCCATAGAAACTGTGCAACACACGCTCGTAACGCTGTCAATTTTTTAAAATGTTTTCACCCAATCACACACCACTAGATATGCCACCACAATAGTAGCTACACCATCACAAACAGTTGTCAGACTAACAGACTGGCTTTTGGTGACAATATTGCATTGTGAGGAGCCTGTGTACCGCATCAAGGTAGCCAGTCCCACAGAGGTCCAATCACACACCACTACACATGCCACCACAATACTAGTCACACCATCACAAACAGTTGTCAGACTAACAGACTGGCTTTTGGTTACAATATTGCATTGTCACAAGCCTCTGTATGCCACTTTTACAAATGATTCTCTGTTATATACATTGTTCTGCACTCGTTGCATTCTGTATATATATATATATATATATATATATATATATATATATATATATGTCATGTCTAGTTCTCCACTGTCCCATCCTCTAGGATGCACCTGGAATTGACTGGAGCAGTACTCTGCTCAGTGTGCCTTCCTGGTAAAACTGTTTAATAAATAAAAAAAGAAACAAATAAAGTCACACTCTAGAACCCCAACTCTGGTTTGGACATTCAAAGGTTTTGCTTCCTGTGTGTGGTTACTGGGTGTACCCCTCCAGCAGTATAGATGTAACATAGCCCTAGCAAAAAAGCTCTCTCCTCTGGACCTGGATTTGGTAAGGAGAAGTTTTACTTTTATATACCCCCATCCCCTTTTTGACATTTACGAGTCATGAGTCTGGTACACATTCCCAAAGCTAGGGATGGTACCCCTTCCGAAGTACGTTGTGCCCAGTCCAGGGTACCAGAGGCCGGGGGGAGCCAACTGTGTATGGGGGGGGGGGGGTTACAAGTAAAGAAAGAAAACACACGTTGTCTATCACTTTAGGAGAGTGCCCAAAGAACACATTTCTGCTGAATTCGATTAAATACTTATTGCCCCTCTTGGAGAGGTGCTTACAGGACAAAAGCCATCAAGGGGTGCAGATACTCATAGTGTAAGGCAGCAGTGCATCATAGCAGTGAAATTTTGACCTCTCTGTTTTTATTCTATTATACATTGACCCTCATCTTTCGACTTGTACAACACCATCTTCCCCCACTGTATTTGTTTATTTTCTAACTAGGAGAGATACAGTAAGCTGAAGTTTATTAACAGGTGTGACCTGGGAGCACAAGGAAGTTAAGTGACTTGCTCAGGATCACACAGTATGCAACCACTGCGTTATACTGCCTTCAAAAGCATAAATAATTTTGAATCTGCTTTAGTATGTTTTTGCACATTTTAAATAAAATGAATGCTCCTTTTAATATGGCTCGGATCAGGTTTTCGTCCATATTCTCAGCTGTTTTTGTACATTTTTTGTCACATAAACTCTGGGAGCAGTCTGTACTGTAGGCTAGTTCACCTTAGTCTCAAGAAAAGTGATTTTAAACAATGGGTGTTCAAAAACAGAGCATGATAAAGAAAACCTGGTCTGAGCCATAAGAAAGGGGCATGCTTTTTATTAGTTCAACTAAAAGTGGAAAGCATGCTCAAAAATGGAAGAAATGGCATTATACAAGTCAGAAGACAGGTGGCAGTCTTAAAGTTAGTAATTATTGGTCAAAACAGTCACCGCTATCATGCACTGCTGCCTTAAAACAGAAATTCTGGAGCTTAACAAGTCCATCCGGACCATCCAGGCCACTCAGTGCAATAACTCACTGAATCTGATGTGGGGTAGATTATAATGCTAATTCCACCTCTCAATGCCACTACAAGGGGAAAAGTTATCAAAAATCGAAGGGAAAGCCGACCCGGTGACACTGAGGGTTGAGGCGCTGGACGCCACACCTCGCGCCACGCTGGTGACCCGGGTTCAGGAACGGACTCGGAACACTGGGGGCTGGCAGGGGAAGGAGAGGATTGAGCATCCGTAGGGGACTGCTCTCCTATCCTGGGGTTGGTACTGGGCTGGCATCGCTCTGCAGCGGCCTCTGGTGGAGACCTGGAGCACTGCAGAAGGTGACGCACAGGGAACAGTACAGAAAAGTGGAAAATCCACTTCATGACCGACCGGATGACAACTACCAGTCTTCCGTTGCCGCCGATGCCCTGAAGGAGTCCCTCCACTTCAGCAGCACACTGGGGCCAAGTATGTACTGGTTGTCCCCCCGGTGCCTTCCCCCTCGGAGGAGGGGGACCTGCCTGGCGAATGGTTATGTCTGGTTACCCCAGGGGTGCCTGCGATATGAAGCTGGAGGGCTCAGGACCTAGGCAACCTGAAGGAGTGGTGGGTCACGAAGCACAAGGGGAGAAAAAGAAATAATACAAAAAAAAAAAAAAAACAAGGGAAGAATATCTAGGATTTCAAAATGGATAAGAAAAACAACACATTTCACTTTGAGTGACAGCAAACAGAAAAAGTAACATGTTCTGTGATATTATTCTTTCTGTCTGGGTGCTCAGCCCCCCACACCCCCGGGCATAAATACAACTTCATCCGTGCACCCGGAGGGTGTTAGGGGCAGAGCACCCCCACAGAAAGAGTATCTATAATTATTTGAAAAACAGATGAAGTGACTCATTTCACTCTGAGCGACAGCAAACAGGAAAAGTAACATGCTGTAATATTCTTTCTGTGGTGATGCTCAGCCCCCCACACCACCCGGGCATAAACACAACTTCATCCGTGCACCCAGGAGGGGAGTTGGGGGCAGAGCGCCCACACAGAAAATAATATCTGTGATTTATATACAGATAAAAAAACAAAAAACAAATTTTACTTTAAGTGACAGCAAACAGAAACAAGCATTTGTCAATGCCGAATGTTTGCTTGCTGGCATTAGCTATGGAAGTGCAGGAGTTAGACAGATGCAGTACAGAAATGGCAGCGAAGTACTGATCTGACACCAACTCCACCCCACCCTGCAGAGATGGACAGGCATTGGGGTATGGCTTTGGGTCATCACCCATGACAGTCACGACATTTCACCTCACCCTACGCTGCAGACACTGACAAGAGTTGAGGTGTGCCTTGGGGTGTTTGGGCTTTACAGTCACCTCATTCCATAAGGAAACACGCTGAAATGGGTGCAGTATAGGAGAATGGGGTGAACTCTGGGGTCAAAGGGTCCAAGGCGCACCTTGATACCTGTCACTGGCTGCAGGGTTAAGTGTGGGAGTGGGAGTGGATTGGGGAACATTACGCCGACAATCCCAAGTCTCACCCCACCCGTCAGTCCCTACAGGATAGGGCGTTATGGTTGAAAACCCTAATGCCCAGGGTGTTTCTTGGTATTTTTACTCCAAGTTTTCAACATGGGCTTTTTGTGACCCCACCGCATGAACAGTGACACTATCAGTTTGTTAGCCGAAAGGTGATTTTGCACAGCAACTGCGCCATTTGGTGCTACAGGTGCAAAAACACACTTCAAACAGGATATAAAAAATGACAGCTGTACTGTTCATGACGAGGTGTAAAAAAATGGCAATGTTGAAAATCTGGAGTGAAAATACTGTATAAAAAAACTGGTGAAGGCACAAGCATGCATAGAAACTGTGCAACGCACACCCGTAATGTAATTAGTTTGGGGATTTCTTTACAGCAGATTTTCAACACAGGCATTTTGGGACCTCCGCTCGTGAACAGTATCACTGTGATTTTCTTAATGTGTCCCGAACACTGATTTTCCACAGCGACCACGCTATTCTGCCCCGGAAGTGTGAAAACACATTTTGGCCAGGGTGTAAAAAAATGACAGCTGTACTGTTCATAAGGAGATATGGAAAAATGCCAATGTTGAAAATCTGGACTGAAGATATTACAAATTCGTGAACTTACGAGGGTGCATGGAAACTGCACAATGCACGCTCATAACACAGTCATTTTATGGACTTTTGTCACCACATTTTCAACATAGCCATTATAAGACCTCTGCTCATGAACAGTGTCACTGTGATTTTCTTAATCTGTCCCAAACTTTGATTTTGCACATCAACCATGCCATTGTGCGCTACATGTATGACAACGCATTTTGGGCAAGATGTGAACAATGACAGCTGTACTCTTCATAAGGAGGTGTGGTAAAATGGCAAAGTTGAAAATCTGGAATGAAAATATTAAAAATTCTCGAAGTTACAAGCGTGCGTAGGAACTGCCCAACGCATACTCGTAAAACAGTCATTTTGGAGAATTTTTTCACCAAATCTTCAACATAGGGTTTTTGGGGGCCTACCTCATGAACTGTGACACTGTCTTTTTGTTAATCAGTCCCAAAAGGTGGTTCCACGCAGTGACGAAAAATCACCTTTCAGGACTGAATAACCAGATGACAGTGACTGAATTCATGAGATGGGGTCCCAAGAACCCCATGTTGAAAATTTGGTACAAAAATTCAAAAATAGACCGAGATATGAACCAAAGTTGAAAAAACCCTATTTATGCCATTATACAGCTTACCGGCATTTCTTCAGTTCGCGGTCGGCTTTGAAGAGTGCAGACGTTTTCCCGGTCCACCGAAGATCATTGTGCTGGGCTCCAGAAGTAAGTATGGGGTGAGGGGGGTATGGGGAGGTGGGGTGCGCTGAGTGTGGGAGCGGGTTTGGGGGCAAGAGAGTCAACAAGGGACTATTTTCTTTTGTTACAGGGTTTTTTAAAAAAAAGTCTATGCAGGACTTTTGCCATGCTGGGTGGGCTCCCAGCGTGGCACCTGGAAGTTTATTTGGGGGGGAGCAATGGAGCCAATGAGGGTGGGCACCCGTTGTCATACAGTGTATGGGGAGCACATGATGGCCTGGGACCTTTGCCACGCTGGGGTGGGATCCCATGTGGCACTTGAAGTTTGCTTTTTGGGGGCACTGGAGCCAGCGAGAATGGGGCACCCTGTCGGACATCACAGTGTGCTTGGAGAGGGTGTGCATGTGCCGAGTTGGGCATCTCTCAGGACACAACAGATGGGGGTGCATCATGCGGGAGATTCAATGGCGTACAGCTGAAGAGAATGACTGCTAAGGTGGTGGCGTGTAGGCAATTTGCATAATGCTGACGGCACGGCAGTATGCAAATTGCCTACACATTGCCACCACCGATTGTAGCAGTCTTTCTCTTTCAACTGTACACCACTGCATCTGAACTGCTGTCATAGACAGCTCGGACATTCATTGGTGCCCTGCTGCCATGCCTGCAAAAACAATCAGGGCATTGAAAGCGGGGGTGCCACACCTACGAAAACTCATATGATAGCACTATGTTTCTTGCACATGCGTGCAAGCAAACATAAAAAAGTAATGTTCTGTGATATTCTTTCTGTGGGGGCACTCCACTACCCCCCAAGCATAAACACACCTTCATCTGTGCACCTGTGTGTCTTGGGGCCAGAGCCGCCCTACAGAAAATGTGTATCTCCATCCCTACACACCTGGGGCATAAACACAGCTTCATGTGGGCCAAATTTTCCTCATCCTCTTGCCAGCTTCTCTGCCTGGAACACAGCAATTCACCTAGTAGGCGCAGCATGGCCTTAGATCTTCAATCAATACTGTTCCTCTGGCACTGTCAGCATTTATTTCCAAGAAGTATTGTAAGATTGTAATGACTAAGTATACATTTTGGCTGCCTAATTTTGCAGTCGTCAGCGCCTGGATACTAAGTGTTTACTGTGACTATAAACAAGCACTTAAGGTATTACTTTTATTATGCATTCAGTGCTCACTTTAATAGCTAAAGTAAAGGATTATCCTGGCGCTGCTAACAACTGCAAACATAGACCGCCAAAATGTATAGTTCATCATAGTTATCTTCAAATAATTCTTGGACATAACTTAAGACTGTGCCACAGTAACATCAATTAGGGTGTAGTGCACAATATCATTGACTGACTTTTACAGCCCTCTCAGACTTCATGACCCCCCCCCTCTGGTCAGCTCACGGAGCCCAAGGTTTACATAATCATACCTTTGAACTTAAACTAGATAATAGATTTCCACGCAGTTTAGTAATTTTAGTTCTTTGGACTTGGTCCACCCACCAACCACTGCCACACATTTACCACAATAACTGAAATCCATCACACACACACACACCTTACTCCCACAAAAAACAGTCAACCCCCCAAAAAGTACCTGGCTGAGCTGATGGTCTCTTCACTGTCTGACACTGGTAATAAGGTCAGTACTGCTGGTCACCATCTGCAAAGTTCCTGGCTGGCGCAGGGCAGGCTGCAGTACAGAGTCACACAAGCAGGCGGCAGCAGCAAAAAAAAACTGTACCGGAACCAAACGGTGCCACTGACGAAAATCACGGAACTGGCTGCTTGGCAGCATCACCCCAAAATTCTGCTAGGAAATGAATGGCTCAGACTCAGATGGACTGACTGGACTGTTGTGCAGGCAGTAAGGTGCTGGCTGGTTGGCGGCAAAGCTCTCAGGTGACCGGCGCGCTGCTCAAGGCTCCCCTTGGCCCTTGCTCGATAGTGGCACCAGAGCTCAGCAAAGCACTACAGTCTCTCCTCCATCCTGACAGAGTCAACTCCAATGATCTAGCCCCCCCCCCCCATTGTGGGCTGGTTGGCCTGGTGGCAAAGCTACTGATCTGTCGGCTTCTCCTCGACTTGCTCCTTCAGGCAGTCCATAACTGGCAGTGACTGTGGGGTGTAGCCAGGAATTTCAGATGTATACACCAAGTTGACACACTGCTACCCCCCCCCCCCGTCCATGCCCTGCTACCCACCCACCCGGCACAAGCATCATTTACACCGTAGCATATGCTATAAATTGGGTATACACCGTAAATATGACATTTAAGATGTAACACACATGATCCCATTCCTATACAGCAAGAAAGCCTTTCAATAACCAGTGTCAGACAAACAAACTGGCTTTTAGCTACAATGTTTCATTGTGACAAGCCTCTGTACTACATCAAGGTAGCCAGTCCCACAGAGGTCCATTCACACAGACACAGACTATGCTAGCCACAAGTGTCAGACTAAGACTTGCTTTTAGTTACAATGTTGCATTGTGACAAAGCCTCTATACCACATCAAGGTAGCCAATCACACAGAGGTCCATTCACCTAGACACACCCACCCCAGACACGCACCCTAAACACACAACACCCAACATGCACCCACATGCCAGGCACACCGCCACACAACACCCAACACCCACCCACCAAACACACCCACACAACACCCAACACCCACCCACTGGACACCCCCCACACAACACCCAACACCTACCCACACCCCTCACCCCCCACACACACACACCACAGACACCCCACACACACCCACACACCCACACCCACACACATGCACACACACACCACCCACCGCACACACACACCCACACACTACTGTAACTCTCTGCTGCTTTACATCCACACAGAGTCCCTCCCAGACCCACATCCACCCAGGTGCCATACAAGTTTTAACTTATTTAGAGGTGACAGAAAAAAACTCAAGTTCACCACAGGTCATGGGGGGGGGGGAAGGTAGCATTTAAAACTAAAGCTAAGCTACTGGTCAAAACATCAAAATCAAGCAAATTTATTGTTTTTACCTAAATGGTCCAAAGTTCACTGCAGGTCAAGGGCAGCACTTTTGTTACTGAAGGTAGTGCAAGCTGTGGTGACAAACAAGAAGAAGCCAAGCTACTGCAGCCAGTCAGTCTGCAATAATAGTACCTGATGCCTTAAAGGATTCCGAGGCAGAAACAGTCAGAACTCAGAAGCTGCTGCACTTATTTCCAGTGGCTGAGCAAGGCAGTAGGACATATTCTCTCCAGTGTTCGCTGCTCTGAGTCTCGACATGACAACAACCAAATGTGGTGGGCCGGCTGAGCTGAGTGACTGGAATGGAGTATGGTGGGACACAGCACCGAAGCAAGGCATTTTGGTGCCTGGGGCAAGCCACACATTTTGTGCCACCCCCAGACTCCTACTCCTGACCAGTACTGTGTACAGTCACTAATACCCCTTCACACATGGCCAGCTCCTCCTATCACACACCCTTACCCTATGCCCATAAAACATCATCAGAACGGGAAAAAAGCAGCAGCAGAGAAACAAAATGAGCCCAGTACTGTGTAGCCTGTTACTAGTAGTCTAGTGCCCAGGCAGCTGGAGACGTAAAAAAAACTCATACAGGCTGGTCACTGAGCAACCAATCAGCCTTCTTCAGTTCTTAGTTTCTTACAGTCCATATAACAGTCATGCAGACTGGTAAAGTAAAAGTTCTTTAAAGAAAAAAGAAAATATAAATCAAGTCATCTACTGAAAGCTGCCCTCAGCTGAGGACGTGCCATGTCAGCTTCTATAAATCAGTAGCAGATGCGGAGCCCAGGCGGCCAGCCGGCCCAGCATCTCCCGGCACACACAATGTATGTAAACAGCTTGTTTTACAATCACAGCATTGGTTATTACCGATGTAAAAAAAAATTTAAATATGTAAAGATACAAGAAACAATAAGCAATACAGTGCTATAGTAGATAAGTCAAGTCTTAAATTAAGGAGTAGAGAATTAAAAGGTCAATAAACCTCATTGCCGTATCAGAAGGTATACACACACAAAAATAAACACACGTATATTCAAATTTCAGGCAAAAATAAATGTTCCCTTAGAAAGCCCATTTCACACAAAAGAAACACTAAGGGGTTTTCCCGGTCCCAAACTTGCATTATATTGGCATCATGGCAATGGTAACTTATATTAGTTAAGGCCAGCACAGGGCCAGGGGTTGTTGTGTGAGTGTGTGTGACTTCAACTTGGGCAACAAGCAACGACAACCACCAAACAAAGTATCGCGATCTCCGTGCCATCTTACACCACCACACTTGGCAAGCCAGGGCCTCAAGGCAAGTGGGCAACCAACAACCAATTTAGTTACATTTATTATTAGCATAATGGCATTGGCAGAGTCTCTGCCACGGAGCAGGCAGTCTGCTTAAGGACTACTAGTCTGTGGAAAGTGGATTTTTGACTGACTTATGGAGTCAGACTCTGAGTTAGTATCAGGATAAATGTACATTCTGGTAAATTCTTCATTCCGTAGGGTCAGGGACTCCAACATCCAATCCCCACCCCATCCATGGTACCACCACACGCAGAGAGTAGTGACCCCGCCTGCCTGCAGTGCTCACCCTCCCTTAGTTTAATATCCGCCACAGTTAGCCGACACTTCCGTCCCTCCCAATCAATACCCAACCACTGAGGCCACTTAGGCCAGCAGCACTAGCATACCTAAAAGTTTTAAAAACCTACCTAAAAAGGAGGACAAGTCATCAGTGGGCTAGCTGGTGCTGTGTGGAATCATCAATGTCACAAGTCTGATGGATGGGATGGACAGCCTGCCTCGAGCAACCCTCAGGGGAGTCTCAGACAACAAAAACAAGCAGCAGATACAGGTCAGAAATGAAGGCAGACTTAAATCCAGTGAGCAGAGTCTGTCCTTGTGGCTTTGGTTTTCTGTTCAGCCTGGTGCTGGTGCGTGCAGATCACAACAATCATGAGGAGTGAGAACTGCAAATTTTTTTTAAATTATGGTCAACTGCACAATCATGGTTCACTGCTTGGGGGGGGCACACGCCAGACAGATATGGTGGAGGAGAGCTGGAGGTGAGGAGGAGCCGAGAGTAAGGGGCGGATAGAAGCAGCACCCAGCAGCATAGCTGGAAACGTCAGCCGGAGTCGGGACTGTATTTTATGGGCTGGCATTACGTCTGCTGCTGAACCGCTGCCTCTCATGCCCTGTGGTGGTCCCGCTGATCCAAGGGCAGTGTCCCTGGGGCCAAAAAAGTTTGAGCGCCGCTCCTCCAAGCTGAATCCTTGTGGAAGGAGCCGACCGTACAGCTGAAGACCTCTTGCCCAGTTCGAGTACCAGTAGCCTGGCTGATTTTGGAGCCGGGGGTCATAAAAGCCGTAAACACAAAGGTACGTCTTTGAAACCAGTGCGTCCTTGCCTCTGATTTGTGCAAACCAGTCCTCCTGTGTGGCGCTGATTGGCGGGAGTCCTCTGGACAATTTTGGGCTCCAAGTTTGGACTCCTCTTGGTTTCTGAACCGCAGATTTTAACTTTGTCAAAAAGGCACTGTTTTCCCATTCTCCCCGCTTTTGAATTTCCACTGTCTGAACTGCTATGTAGTTTCACTGCCACAATATCCAGGCATCCCTCTTCCATTAAGGCCACTAGTTCAGGGAGCTTGTTGCACAGACTACGGGCATTGGTACTCATCACCTTCCATTTATTTTTTATGGCCTTACCCCTTTTAGCCCCATCCCTGTCCTTAACACCTTTTTCTGCATTTATCCCTGTCCTGCTCCCTACTGACTTCTCTGCCTTGGTGTTTACCTCTCTAACCTCTATTAGTGTTATTAATATGTATCAGTGCTTCTTCGCTCTCCATCCCGTGTGACCAAATTGATCAGTCGGATGATTGCATGGATTTCACGTTCTCAAACCTTCTTATCTTCAAATATTGGCCTGATAACACCTGGCAATTTATTTTTTACAGAAAAGGATGCACATATCATGTGCACGCTGCCCTCTGTAAGAATAAGTATAGGCACACTATATTCATAAATTTATACCTTGCAAGGATCTGGTTCCTAGCTACAGCCAGCATCTCACCATAACTTTCAAATTAAATTACGGAGTTACCTATCCCAGTCAGACCCATGCACTTGCTTTGATCCGACTTGATCTCTACTAGGTCCTCCATGTCCTTCTGTTATTACTCTTCAGTTAAAAAACTCTCCTGTTTTCTCATATATATTTCTCTATCTGTAGTTGCATTCTACGTGAGGTGTTCTAAGATAAATAATATGTAATGTGGTGAAGTGCTCAAAGATGGCTTGTATCCATGTTCTTCTGGTCTGAACTAAGTTATACCTATTGCTGTCATGTACAAAGTTGTTACCTAAGCTGTTATGTACTTGTAAAATGTCATGTTTGCTAAAATTGTCTTGTATTCTCCTGGGTCGTGCCTGAAAATAGTCATTTTTTAGCTAGCGCACTCACCCAGTTAACAAATGTCAGTGTCAGTGGCTCAGTAGGTAGCACACTCGCCTCTGAGGCCGGGAGCTCAGAGGGCTGTGGGTTCAGTTCCCACATCTGGCACTTGGGTTACTATCCCAGTACTGACACTGTAGTGCAGCATGAGAGGGGTGCTGCACTTCTGAGGTGCTGTCTTTCAGATGAGACGTTAAACCGAGGTTCTATCTGCCTGGATTGGTGGTAGTTCAGGTGGATGTTAAAGATTCCATGGCACTTATCAAAAAGAGTAAGGGAATTTTTTATTCAAAACCTGAAACAAAACATACAAAAAATTGTAGTACATCATACAAAATTGTAATCAAAGGAGACAGAAAAAGGTAGTGCAGCATACATAAACATCAAACAAAAAATATTGCACATAAGTACATAACCCCCTTCCCAGCCCTACTGAAAAAGTAGAGGAACTTTCAAAAACTGAAAACAGAATATACAGAAGTGTATTACAGCATACAAAATCAGAGTGCAAGAAACAAAAAACAGAAAACAAGCATGATAACATATATGAACTTGAAATCAGAAATAATCCATACATGCATGTAATCCCTATCCCATCCCATCCCTACTAAAAGAGTAAGGGAAAGTGTTAATATAAAACTCATAAGAAAATATATACAAAATGGAAGTACAACACACAAAAGCATAATAAAAAAGGAAAGCATAAAAAAAAGCAGAATAAAGAAGTCACAGTACATGTGAACTACAAACAGAAATAAAAACGCATAGGTACACAACCCGCATCCCAACCCCACTAAGAGAGTAGGGGAAGAAGGGTAAAATAAACTAATTGTCAGGGAAAATCCAGGAGCAGAGATTCCAGTATCTCCGAAAAACCTCTGGGGGCAATGAGGCTTTCTCTGTGCTATAAACAGTGTGTAGACCTTGCAAAATCTGAGCAATAATATGGGTAGGGTTGCACAGTTTCTGTTGCAGCAAAAATGCACATCTGGCCTGCCACAAATAGTAGCGGCAAAAAGCGAAAATCAAACGGAGGGTACTAGGATGGTATGAATTCAGTCCGGGAGGATAGATGCCATAAATCAAAATATCATAAGTGAGAGTGGGAAGGGCCTTTTCCTTCCACTTATGAAGGAAGAGGGTCCAAACAGGTCGAGTAAAGGGGCAATCTATAAAAAAATGGAACATGGTTTCAGGGATGGAAGGACTCGAGCCATGAGGACAAGTCCTTTCCTCCTGTGCTTTGTGCTTCAGGTTATCATGGACACCAAGCCTGCCATGACAGGACAACCAAGTGATATCCCAAACTCGCTGAGGAATGCGAGGGTCAGTCAATTGACAAAAAACACAGGAGTAGTCCAGAACAGCACCAAGGGAGTTCCGTTACACCAGAAGATCCAGAAAGTAAGACCCTAAAACAGACCACTATAAATGTCTACGTGAGGAAGAAAGAATCATCGTTGGAGTCAAAGACCACTGCGAATCTTTAAAAAGGAGGGGAGAATATAATAGGGAATATTGTACTTCCGAATGTTCCGCGGAATCTCCAAAGGAGGAAGAGTCCACACCGTGCATAACGGGGCAACTCGATACTGGAGAAGAGACAACCAAAAGGCCGACTGGTCATGCAATAAAGAAGGAAAGGTAGATTTGAGAAACAAACAGTGAGAAAAGACCAAAGGATTCAACATTCGAACACCACCGTGGCAATAATCAGGATAGGTATAATTCCGTTTGATCGGGTTTAAACAACTGCCCCAAAAACCCTGGAAAAAAACATTATACAAATGAGCTTCCAAGGAGAGGAGAACAGGAAAAACCGAAGCCACTTGCAGAATCAAAGGAAGAATGAAGGTTTTCAACAGTTAAACCCACTTCCGCTTAGCTATAGTAAATTCCTTCCAGGAAGCAACCATGTGTAAAGCCTTATCAAGAATGGCAGTTCAGTTGGTGAGGGCATCGTCAGCAGCACCAAAAGTCAATCCCAAGATTTTGATTGGAGAGGAGAACAAAGGCACCCCAGCAATACAATGAGGAGAATCAGAAGGTGGCAACATCGGGAGGTGTAGAGCAGAACTCTTACCGTAATTCAACCTAGAACTAGATACCCTCTCGAAATCCATAAGGAGATGAAGCAAGTCCGACTCTTGAAGTTGTGGAGTAGTGATAACACAAAGGTCATCCGAATATGCCAACACTATAGGGATAGGGAATGGAGAAGAAAAGGAAAGACGGGGAATAGTAGGATGATGCAAAAGCTTGCGAAGCAAAGGGTCAGTATGAAAAACATAGAGAAGAGGACTCAAAGGGCAGCCTTGACAGACACCGGTGTGACTTAAAAAGGGGGGACAAGGGGCACCATTTACATAAGGGTGGATCCAAGCAGTAGAATATAGTAGTCGTATCCATTGGATAAAGCGGTGTGGAACACCATAGTGAGAGAGGACATGAAAGAGATAGGCATGCATGGGAGTAATTATAGGGGGGGACAGGGGGCACAAGTCCCCCCCAACATTTTAGGCGAGCACACTTGTCACCCCCAACATTCAGGCCATATGCTGTTGCTGCCTGCTGGTGAGCTGGGAGGGACACAGGAGTCTGCTGTTCTGTGGGTGGGGAGTTGGATTTTACTGGTGGGTTGGGTCAAGTCCTGGGAGTGAGAGCCACAAGAGAGTGCAGCAAGCTATAGCAGCCAGACAGTTAGATGGCAGAGGGGGGACCAGCGCTATGCAAGTGGCCTGGCCAGAACCAGGAGGAGAAGAGTGAATTGTAGCAGGGAGGGAGAAAGTGATGGACCACATGGCCCCTGGAAGTAGCATAAGCGTGTGCCACCGCCAATAGCGAGGAGTTGGGAGGAGCAGGTGGGAGACTGACTGCTCGCATTGAGGGAAAAAAACTGCCGTGCTACCACTGATGTGTTTGCCTGCTTGGTGCTGCTTCCCATCCTGTCTCCTTGTGACTGTGACTGTCATGTTCTGCGACTCCTGCTGCCGCATCTGCCTTCTGATGATGCCTGTGGAGGAGCTGCTGCTTTGCTTTCCAGCCTGGGAGTTTGTGGGGGGAGGCTGGGGTTTTATGGCCTGGGATCGACTGGTTCAGGGCTGTGTGCACCAGTGAGTGACTGTGAGGGTCAGACAGTTGGAACAGTCAGGGCATCAGTCGGTCTGAGCCTGCAGTGGAAGTTTGGAAGGCAGAGCAGAGGACAGAGGAATATGGACTGCTGGAGGCTGCTGCAAGTAATGATGAAGCAACAACTACCTGGGAGGTAGGACTGACTGGTGGTGCTGTAGTGCAGTGGGTGGGGGTGAGTAGTGATTGGGGGGCAGCGAGCCAGCAACATCATCATGCCACAGGGGCATTTACTCACAATGCTGTATGCACAAATTTGCAAAACAAGACACTGGCAAACAAGCAGAGGAGGTGGTGAAAGGGAATTCCAGTTTGCACAGGGCAGTTCTAAACTGGCAAGGACCCACACACTATTGGTCATTTGATTTGGCACCAGTCAAGGTCAGGGAGTGCCTGGGAAAAGAAGCCTGCTGCAATCTGTGAGGCATTCTCTTTACTGTTGTGTCTGGAGTGAGTCAGTGGCTTTACCAGTAGACTGTGACCAGTACAATCAGCAATCAGCACAAAACTGCTCAACTTGAGCTAACATAGCTCTAATAGTCTACAAAAGGCAAGGGTAGGTGATGTTTCGGTTTAATTATGTTTATTGGTGGTCTGTTCTGCTTTTCTGTGTTGGTTGTGTCTGTACTGTCTACAGTCAGTGTCTGATTTAAAATGCTGTGCTGGCTAGTGTCTCTCCTGTGTGCCACCTGAGCCTGACTGTTGCCTGTTTTGGTAGGGGCTGAAATCTGCTGGCTGGGGGGGGGGTATATGGTCAGCCTAGCATGCAACTCCAGTGTTTTCATCTGTATTACCAAAGTTAAAGTAATTTCAATGGGCTTGCGCAACTGGATGAGATGTATGTGTGTGTGTCTTCAATGCATTGTGGCTGTTCACCTCTCTATCCATGGGATATACCATCCTGTAGGGGTATGACGCAAGGAACCCTAGAGGAGGGTTCCCCCCCCCTTGGGTGCCGCAGGAATAATTTCCTTGGCCAAAGGTAGCTTAGGAAAAAGCCCACGGGAAAGAGAGATGAGTCGCTGGAGGAGGAGGGGTGGATAGTGGGGCAACAAAGAAAAATGAGGACTGGCCCGGAGGAGGGCCATTTAAGGGCTGGTGGGGGGAGTGGTTTGTTGCTCTGCCCATTGAACTCTGGCCAGCCCTCAGCCATCAGTTTCAGTGGGCTTGCGCAACTGGATGAGATGTATGCTTGTGTGACTTCGGTACTTTGTGGCTGTTCGCCTTGCTATCCAAGGGATATACCAGCCTGTAGGGGTAACGATGCAAGGAACCCTAGAGAAGGATTCTCCCTCATACGTGCCACAGGAGTAATTCCTTTGGCTAAAGGTAACTTAGGAAGAAGCCCAAAACAATGCCCAAAAGGGTGATGAGCATCGAAGAGGCGAGAAATCAGAATGTATCGAGACCGGAAATTAAGGTGATAGACGTAGATGGGAAGGACAGGAGAAGAATGAGATATGGAAAGAGGACAATGACTGAAATGAAAGCAGACAAGATGCAGAACGGCAGACTTCCTAAAGAGAGAGGGAACTGCCGGGGCCACCATCCGACTCCATCCAACAGTGGAACTAAACTACGGAACCTAAGGAAACTCCAACCCTATCTAATATTATGACCATTAGCAAAAAGAAGAGGAAAAAAAAACCTTTGAGGAGGAAATCTCTGGGGATCCAAAGCCTAGGTCACTTTCCCTCCAGGCTGAAGGATGTTTTGATTAGTGACAGCTCAGCTACTGCAATTTAGAGTCGAGATACAGTGAGAAGGAAAACATTTCAATTCAGAGGAAGCTCTTGCCCTGCCCTTCTAAATGGACAACTGTTGAGGGTTATGAGCGATGTCTCTGCAACTAGATGCTCAAAAGCAAGAGAGGAGAGAGATGACTGCTAAGGAACTCAGCTGGCCAATGTGAGCCTACGAAATAGACTAGGTGAACCAGAGGTGGTCCTGAAGGAGAATAGCATAGAGGGTGCCTCTGAACGAAATCAGACAGCCAAAGGGGCTCTGATGATGAGATCCCCACCCAGCTGGATGTCATAAATTCTACATCCAGAGGTTTCACCGAGATGAGGGATGACCGAAAGTCCACCCAGAGTGAAGACATTCTCACTATGGGCCAGGGAGAAGGACCCTGCTCTGAGCTTTGCATGCTCTAGATGCAGACTTCATGGGTGCAGAGTGAGACCATCAGCTACAGGTTAGCCCTGAGTCAAGGAGCAATGGACACGGAAGACATGTCTCGAAATGGAGAGCAGTCTGATGAGGTAGCATAAGACCCAATGAGAAGTATTCTTGATTAATCAATGTGAATGAGTAGAACCTGAGATCGGACTGAGTGAAGGAGAACCAGACTCTTGTCATGACGAAGCTACCCGTGATTGGTAACAGTGGGAGTGCATGCCAACCGGGTCCATTGAGAGCCAAATTAGGAATGGACAGAATTGCATGAAGGTAGGAGCAAGAGTGGCCAAGTGAAGTCAGCAGCCGATGGTGAGGTAGGTAGTACCAGGAGGACATCTGAATAGGTTTGATTAGAATGAGGGAATAGGGTCAGAGGAGGAGGAGACGAGTAGGCAGAGCAATATGCTGGAGGGATATTAGGCGATGTGAATGAGTATGGTATGGTGGTATAGTGGGATGGCAGGATAGGGAAGCCCCCAAAAGAAAGCAGAGGTCAGAGAAAGAAAGCAATGGAGGATGAAGAGAATGGGAAGAGGAGGGCGAGCACCCACCATGGGGAAACACAGTCAGGGCTGAAATTAAGAAAGCACATCATGGTGTAACCAAGAACAAAGAGCAGCAATGACCAGGGAGAGCAGGGGTAGGGACAAATGGCAAATCCCAGAGGAAGGCTGCAGAGCACCCAGCCAGGCGTACAGTCCAGTCGGATTGATAGTCCTGTGATGTGAAACAGGATGGGTGGCAAACAGGCTGGGTTGAGGAAAGGAAGGGTAGGAGTACCAGGAAGAAAACAAGGTATAAGGGGAGGTAAGAGGAGACTAGACAAGAACCGAAAGTAGGAGTCGCAGTCCCCATAGAGAGCAACTGCCCCTTTAAAAGGGAGCCGGGAACCAATAAGGGAGATTGGGATCTGAACCACAGGGCAATAACAGTAGATGTGGTCCAAACATCAAGACAGGCCATCGAAAATTAAGTCCTGGAACAGGTACGAGAGGCCAGGGGGTGAGCATCTACCAAGGGGAGCACAGAAGTCGAGAGGAGCGAAGTAAACACTGTCCCTCAGCTCACAAGAACTGCCGAGGAGCCTCAACAGCACGGGGCACAGGAAGTCGCTGTGGAGAGAATTAAAGCAGAGGAGCGAGGCATCCTCCATAGCAGTGGGGATGAGCACAGTGGGCAGAAGGGACAGAGAGAGCAAAAGAAGACAGATCGAGGGAGAAGGAGAAGGAGAAGCGGGGAATGTACAATGGAAAGCTGGGCAGTGGCAACACCAGCACAAACCCAGAAGAGGGAAGGCGACAGAGACAGGAGCAGCAAATGAAGAAAGAGAGAGAGAGAGAGAAGGGGAAATAAAACTACAAAAAAGGTACAGGGGAAACGGAGCGAGAAAGAGCGATGGGAGAACCAAGGAGCCACAAAACAGCCAATGAGTAGCAAGACAGGAGAAGGAGCACAGGCAACAGAAGGGAGGGCTGCATAGAGCCACGGCAGGGTGGTAGAACTGGCAAAGGGGCTACTCAGCATACTGGACCAGGACAGAAACAGGATGGAGGTATGCAAGTGAGGAAAAATGAACACCGGACTGGAGGAGACATGGGAATGGGAGTCGGGTGGGAGGGAGGAGAGAGCTGCAGGCCAGTGGCAGCAAGAAGTAGGATGAACAGCAGGGAAATGGAATGGAGCCAGCAGTCTTGAGGTGCTGCTAAAATGCAGTAAACAAAGAGCAGGCAAGAGAACAGGAGAAGATGTATGAGGAGCAGTGCCTCCGGCCGCAACGAAAAAAACGAATGAGGACTGGCACTGGGAATGGCCTTTTAAGGCCTGGTTGGGGGAGTAGTTTGTTGCTTTGCCCACTGAACTCCAGCCAGCTCTCAGCCATCAATAAAAAAAATCGAACCCTTACTCTGCAGGTGGGTGTGGGTGGATGGTTCAAAGGAGTCATTATGGAAAGGAAGGGGGAGGGAGAAAGAGCTGTAGATCGTTAGGTCTACGGACCATGGTGATAATGTAGGTAGGGAAAAATGGGCAGACTGGGTAAGTTAAGTGAAGCAGTCCTTATCTACCATTACGTTTTATTTTTCTGTGTTAAAATGAATTAGCAGCTGTGCAGAATAAAAAAATAACAAGCATTTGTCACTGCCAAATGTTTGCCGCTTGCATTGCTGTTGTGCTGGTGGGTCCTGCTAGCTTGTGCACATTTTTAGTATATATATTTAACCAAAAATAGACCAAATGAGATGTAATTTGTGATATGTCATTTGCAATTCGGTTCTGATGTCTACTGCATTTCCCAGGATAGTAGAGGTGAGATGCAATATCTCGTTTTTATTTTATTTATTTTTATTTCATTTCTGTTGACTGGGTGAGGCACACTAGCCATAGAGATGACTATTTGCAGGCACAACCTGGGAGGTTACAAAGTAGAGAATATACAATACAGAGAGAGTACAAAAAATGAGGTAAATAATACAATTTCCCATGATGGCAGAGACAAATAACATCGTAGGAAATACAGTCTTGACTTAGTTATACTCAAACTGGTTAACTGGTTAAAGTTGAATGCCGGAAAGACAGAGGTGATGGTAGTGGACCCGGTCACCGGATAGAGGGGTTTAGGACTGATCAGCCCTCTGGATTTTTTCTTGGGGGCTCTCAGATCCTTTTCTCTGAATGGGTGCAAAACCTTGGAGTAGTACTTGATGATGGGCTGACATTACAATCTCAGGTGTTGGCTGTTGTCAAGTCTTCCTTTTATCATTTTAGGAATATCTCCAGGATTAAGCACCTGGTTCCGTCTGGGGACTTGCCTACATTAGTCCATGCCTTTGTGACTTTGCACCTTGATTATTGTAACTCCCTGTACTTAGGGCTTTCTGGGGTTGAAATCCACCACCTGCAGCTCATGCAGAATACAGCAGCACAATCATTAACTGGGGCTTCTCGAGCATCCCATATTACTCCCGTGCTGCATGATCTGCACTGGCTGCCGATTAGGTGGCGGATCACCTTTAAAGTTGGTTTACTGACTTACAAGGCCCTACACGGACTGGGCCCCGACTACTTGAAAGAGGTCCTTGTGTCTTACCATCCGGTGCAACAGCTACGTTCGGCTGACGAGGGGTTGCTAGAGATTCTGAGGGTGTCTTTGAAATCTTCTGGGGCCCCAACCCTTTGGAATTCTCTACCCGGTCAGCTTCGGGAGTGCACGACTGTGGAGGGGTTCAAACAGGCTTTGAAAACCTTTTTATGGAATCTTGCCTATGATGGCTCCATATAACTTGATCCCCTGTTTATTTTTGTATGTTATTTATTATGGTGTTTCTTGTTTTATACAATTGTAACTGGTTTTATCTTTCTGTAAAGCGTCTTGATGGGCTGAAAGGTGCTTATGTAAATAAAATTTATTATTATTATTATACAATGTAATTCTTAGAAAATGCAGGCACATTAAACATTGGAGAGTAGCACTGATGGTATAATGTAAGGTTAAAACAAACAGTAGCATGAATAGGAGGGAGGGAACAAAGGGAAGATATCCAGCTAAGTAAAAATACAATAAGTGCACACAGTAATGAACAATAAGTAATGAGTGGCGGTCTGGCAGAGTATGATTTTCAAATAGTAAGGGAACCAAACAATGGCAGAGACACACAGTGGTTTAGTACCAGGTAAGTGCAAGCAAAGAAAATGAGCAGAAGGATAAAAGGAAGAGGAACTATTCGGGTAAAGTCAAAATCAACAGAAAGTTTAAGGTAGGAGGACATGTCAGAGAAGCAAAATTAGAATGGGTTAGGTAATCTAGGTAAAGATAGGGCAGTAGTAAGTGGACTAGATAGAGGAGGACCAGGTAGGATCAAAGCACAAGCAAGGGATAGATTTGGTTAGGAAATTTTGCAGCTCCTTTCCAAATATAGCACGAGTCGGCGAGTGACGGATGGAAAGGAGAAAAGAGTTCCAGTGCTTCGAGGCAGCGCGAGAGAAAGCACAGGTACCCTTTGAGGTTTTACATTAGTGTTGTCCTGCTTGTAAAATGTATTTATGCATTCGCTTTCAAAGGTATGTTAATAGAAAAAAAGGTATTTTTTCATAGATAAGTTACTTTTTGCTGGGTAACATTGCACTTGCAATCCGAGGATGGCTGAGAGTGATGTTGTCCCCCCCAACCTTTACGCCAAAATTACTCCCCTGTAGGCATGGTTCACCCTATCAAATGCTTTCTCCTGATCAAGAGGAAGGAGTAGTGAGGGAGAAGAAGAAGAACTGAAAACAGAAATATCTCTCAGGAGAGAAAGATCTGAAACAATAGAGCGGCGGGGGATAGCACAAGTCTGAACCTCTGAGATAACCTGAGACGCATGAGGAAGAAGGCGACTGAGCAGGACTGACGCAAAAATCTTGTAATCCACGTTCAGGAGCCTCAATGGTCTCCAATTCTGAATATCTGTCCTGTCACCCTTTTTAAGGAGGAGGAACATAATCACATCTGAGAAATGTTGGGGGACAGAATGGGTAGTGATAATGGTATTAAAGAGCAGGGTAAGGATTGGAGAAAAGAGATCAGAAAATGTGTGATAAAGTTCTGCGGTTAGGCCATCCAGCCCAGGAGAAGTACACCATTTCTGCTTCTTGATTGCTGCCTGTACCTCCAATGAAGAAATCAGAAGAGTCAGCTGAGTACAGAGATCAGAAGAAGAAGATGGAAGCTGGAAATCAAGAAAAGGAGCAGCAGCAGCAGACGAGGTCACAGAAGGAGAGCCAAAGACACCATTCAGATAGGAAAAGACCTTATGCGGAAGAGAGGTCATAATGTCAGAAACCACCAAGGAATCCGGGTCCACAAGACGTTAAATATGCGTGGCCATCACCCTGTCAGAACAATGCTTATAAATGTCAGAAGAGGCCTTAGAAGAGCGGGTACCACAAGAGGCCTCAAGACGCAAGGAACGAGTTCTATCATACTGGTATGCCTCCATCCAAGTCTTCAGAGAAGCAATAAGAGGGGAGTAATCCTATCCAGACTCATACGCCCTGGAAATGGTGTCCTGCAAATGTCGCCGTAAAAGTAAATACTGTCGATAAGAGGAAGCCGACTTTCTCCTACTCTGCCGAAGAAAGAAATGTTTAAGATCTGATTTGGTGTCCTCCCACCAAGGTAAGGGGGAGGCATAGGTATCCAATACCGAAATGCGGGCCAACAATAATTCTCAGCAATCTCTAACAATGCAACCATCCGACAACAAGGAGCTATTCAACTTCCAACAGGAAGAAACGGTCAGAGTATGGGAGGCCGAGGAGGGAGAGCAAAGCAAGGAAATGGCCATGTGATCCAAGGATTCACAAGGAATAACCTTAGCCTGGTGAACCCGAATATTATGAGAAAGAAAGAAAAAATCAATATGAGTGGTCAGGGAGCCCCTATAGTAGGTTTTAGCTCTCTTGGGGTGCACTGCACAGTAGCTATCCTGAAGAGAAGCAGTCTGAAGAATAGAACGTAAAGCAGTAGAGTCCCCAAAAAGTTTCTGAGTGGAGCCTCCTCTATCAGCCAGGGTGAGGACGCAGTTGAAATCCTCCCCCAGGTAAAGATGGCGGGAGGTATGTAAATAAGGTTGAAAGAGCTGAAACAAGTCTGAACAAGCGGCAATACTTTGGGGTGCATAAACATTTAGAATCCGGAGTCATGGACGACGGAACGTGCAGTCAAGCAACAATGCACAGCGTGGGACAATGTCAACTAGTATGGTAACAGCATAATCGAAACCGGAAAACAGAATGCCTAAGCCATCACATTTATCCTCGCCAGAGGACCAATAGGAAAGGCCCTAGGTCCAACTGGCAGAAGCCCGGGACAGCTCAAAATGGGTTTTCAGTCTAGTATCCTGAATCAGATAAAAATCATGAGGGAGATCCATAAGATACTGTAAAGAGATAAGAAGTTTCCTATGGGACTTCATGCTGCACACATTAAGTATAAGGCAATGAAGGCTTAAACTCCCAACCATAGGAAAAGTGGAGTAGGTGACAAGATATTGGGGGAAAAAAAAAGGAAAAACGAAGTAGTTAAGTAACCGCAGAACGTTTCTTGGGCGCAGATCTAGAGGAAGATTGATTCAGCTTGGAATCAGAGGAGTAATCCATAAGGAGAGAGGAGGCCTGAGAGGAGTCAGAATAATTTTTCTCATCCATTATGTCACTCCACTGCTTCCGTTTGGTCCGAGCCTGGTAACGATTTCTAGTCAGAATGGACTGTCGAGGGGGAGGGACGGGAGCCTTCCGCTTGCCTTTAGACTTACCTTTCTTACCCTGAGAAACCTCCGTAAAGGGATCCAGGTCTGGAGGGGGGGTCATAGGGTCGGAGGGCATGACGACCTCTGAAGCTGGGTCCCCACAAGGAAGAGCAGGAGTCTGCAAGCTAGGAGTACATACCAAAGACTCAGGAGGAGAAGTCAGGACAACATCAGTGGGGGGATACCACCCTGGTGCAGATCTTCATGCTGACGAAGGACCTGAGAGTGGGAGTCAGATATAAGAACCATCTGGTCTTGAGGGGGCGATCCAACCTGCCCACGGACACTGCTGATAGATATGACCAGATTCATCACAGAGGTTACATCTCTGGAGATTAGGGCAACCAAGAATGACATGACCATAGGCCAAGCAAATAGAGCATCATGGCTTGTCACAAGTATGGCTAAGGTGTGTTTGAGCACCACATTTACGGCTAGTGAGGGGCTGACCAGGCTGAAAACACAAACCCCTGTCATGACCAATATAGAAGCTGCCAGGTAAATGTGTTATGCCCTGATCAGTCTGCTGCAGTTGTACTTTTACTTTCCAACCCCTGTCCAGATGAGGTCCTCGTCCAAAATAGGTCGAGGAGCCTTGAGAATATCGCAGCACTGCTTAAGCCAGTACTGGACATTTGCTATGCCAACTCCCTCATTGCGAAAAAGCAGGGTAATAACTTTTATGGTAGGCTTAGTAAGGGGAATGAGCAGAAAGGGGGCCCACAATGGCTGAGATTTCACCAAGTCATACTTAGACCAAAATCTTTCCAGAGTGTAAACATTTTTAAAGCTAAGATCATAAATTTATTCCCCCTTAATATGTACGAATGCAAACAGTTCACTCACAGTAATACCCAAAGAGTCCCTAAGCATAGAATGCAACACAGTCCTTCTATCAGGAGCAGTGGAAAGATCCCCAAAGTATTTCAGGTGAACAGCGTTTCTACACTGAGCAGGTGCACCCAAGTTTTGAAACAAATCGCTGAGGTGAAACTGAGGAGTCTCCAACGGCTCACCTGCAGGCAGAGAAGGCAAGAAAGAATTTTCCAAATGATGCTGAGAGCCCCCGTCCGAAGAGGAGTGCGCTGTAGCAGAAGGTCGCGATGCAGAAGAGGAAGCCTGGAGGAGGGAAACAAAAGGAGGATGCACCGGAGGAATGTCCAGACAGGAAATCTGTGGAGGAGCTGAATCACCTTGGGAAGAGACCTTCTGGGGGCAACAAACAAGTGGAGGAGTATCCAAAATAGGCACACCAGTTGGCGAGGCATGCAGTATAATGTCTTGGGCACTGACAGCCCGTGGAGAGGTCCACGGGGCACCGGGACACTGTTGTGACCATCCCGCGGCTCGAAGAGCAGAAACTGGAGACCAGGCCTGGTCGGTAGAGGAAATATCGCTAGGAGGAAGTACAGAAATGCCCAGTTGAGAAGCAGAATCAGGTAAAACCTTTCCGGATGAGAGCACAGACTGAACCGGCAAGGCAGGAAAGGCAGCGACTACCGGTGACTGAACCGTAGAGGGTGGCAAGTCAGTAAAAGCGTTGTCTTCCTTAGCAATGTCCCACAAAACAGAGCAGTGGTGCAAATAGAGGGAGCACAGCTGAGACGGTGTCAGGGTTGTAACTGAGGCCTCAGTAACAGGAGCAGGAGGGAAGGCTGAATGAAGCTGGTCAGAATCCAGGAACACAGTAGTAATAGAAGAGGGTACAGAAGGAAAACCATCCAAATCAGGCACTGTGTCTAAACGACTATTGCAGTGAGTTCCAGGCTCTTGCAGTTGTAGCATGCTACTACCATTTGATAAGCCATCATCAGCATTGCACTTTGGATGGTGTCCGGCTTTTGGCTGTTTATCACATCCAAACAATGTAGGACAGGCATCACCCTGTGGTTTATTCATTTTCTGAGTTGTAACATGGACTTGTATATCATCCTTCATAACAACCGCTTGCACTCCAGGACTGTCGTCCACCATCTTGGTCCCGCAGGAAAAAGGTTCCCCCTGCTCACAGGAAGCAAGAGTAGGGGAATTTCCCCGGTATCCTGGCCAAATTTCCCTCATTCACTAAAAATACCACCAACAGCTTAATCTGGTTCAAGGTCAGCTGGCATTCATCTCTATCCCCCTTCCCCGGGTCATGCCTGAAAATAGGCAGGATTTGTCTAGTACACTTACCCGGTCAACAAAAACAAAATAAATAAAAACTAAATCAATAAATAAAATAAAGTGATTATTTATTCATGAGAGGAATTCTTTTTTTTTTATTCCAATTGTTTAACCAGGTGAGACACACTA
Organism: Neoceratodus forsteri; assembly: GCA_016271365.2. NCBI lineage: Eukaryota > Metazoa > Chordata > Ceratodontiformes > Ceratodontidae > Neoceratodus > Neoceratodus forsteri. The sequence goes on along the minus strand of CM028138.1, from coordinate 285,553,842 downwards.
AGCTGAAAGCTTGTTTACAGCTGCAACTTTTGTGTGTGTGTGTGCCCCTTGGACACGGCGGCTTCTTTCCCGAATCCTGTAGTCCTGCTCTGCTGTCAGCTCCTGCTACCCCCCCCCTTCGCTAGTCTGCTGCACGCTGTGGCATACCAGGTGTATCGGTGGCTATGCCCTGCAAAGAAGGCACGCTCCCTCATTGTGGTGGCGAATTTCTTTCAAGTTGGTGGCACACTTCTCAACTGCTGTCATAGACAGCGTGCTCATTTTATTGGTGCCACAGAGACAAGCCCAAAAAAACAGTGGTGGCATTGTCCACTACACTGCCACACCTCCACAACCTGCTACTCCAGCAAGCTGCCACAAAATGTTTCCTGCGCATGCACGCAAGCAAACATAAAAAATGGAATGGGTGCATAATAAACGTTTACTGGATTTTGTGCTTATCCTAATAGAACAATTACAGTAGAATCTGCCAGACTAAGTGAGGAGGTGAACACTGTCACAGAACAATACTGTATACTGTAGTAAGTAAACAGACATCACAGAATAGGGGGAATTCCTGAGGAGAATCAACATGGCCTGGAGGAATGTAAAGGTGAAAACATCAACCAGGAAGAAGAAACATTTCAGAATGTCTTTACTGACTATAGACATGGTAAAACTTACACTTGGAGGAAAAATTTAAGTAGGGTAATTTATATCAGAATAGGTTAGAATTTATAACAGACTTCAACTTTAATCTATTTTTACACTAACCAGCCAGACAAGTTGATTCAAAATTGCACTTACCTGTAGAAGGTTGCGGTAGTCCACAACGGCGACTTGTTGCCATGGGTGGGCGGACCTCCCCTGAACTTGGACCTGATTCAAAATTAACGAAGGACTCTTGCTAAAATTAAAGGACTCTCTCTGCTCTGCTTTGGGACAGGGGTTTGCTGTTCCTGTGGACGGTTGTGGAGGGTGTAATTTTTCCTGCACAGCCACCCCGGTCCCTCCTCCCATTAAATGCTCCCTAGTCCCTCCCCCATGGTGCCTGCTGTATTCTCCCCCTTGATTGGCACAGCGCCCGCCCTACCGGTGCCCTATCAAAAGCGCCAGTTAAACCTTACACTGCTCCCCATCAAATGTACATGTGTAGCCTTACCCTGTTCTCACTAGTGCGTGCAATTTACTAATTACTGCCTGTGCATGAATTGCAACTTCCAGAGTCATTGCAGCATACTACAGTTTTTCAATAACTAGAGCCAGTTAATCCTCCTGTGTATGTACAATAACTGTTTCTAAAAAAAAAAAAATTGTTTGGTTCTCACTAGTGCTTGCAATTAACTAATTACTAACTGGGCATGAATAGCAATTTTCCGGAGTCATCCCACTGTTTTACAATCAATTAGAGTTAGTTAATCCTCCCGTGTATGTACAGTAACAGATTTTAAAACTAGTGCTAGTTAATCCTGTGTTTGTACAGTTACTCCAGAGCCAAAGCTGCAACCCATTGTCTTTAATTGCGATAGATAATCATCTAGGGTTTCCTGTCCCAGAGTGACGTGATTTGCTACCCACTAATCCCCTTATCTTGTGCTGGGGCTCTGTCTCAGAACAGATCCTACTTGCACCCCTCCCCCCCGTGGCCACAAAGGATGCCGCCTCTGAGTGGCTGCCCTGGGCTTCTCGGTCTGGCTGGGGCCCCAGCCCAAAACCCTGGTCCACAGGCTGCCAGGCCCTCTCTAAGGCCACCACCTGTCTGGCTGTCTGTCAAGGGCATGATTCTGGCGCACCTGAACTTACAAAGCCTGTTGCCTAACCTAGCAGAGCTATCTGCCTGGGTGGCACATTACAACCCTGATATCATGGGGGTCACGGAAACCTGGCTGAAGCCCCACATCCCAGACTCTGCATGTGCCCTCCCGGGCTATAACCTTGTTAGGCACGACAGACTAGGGGAAAAAGAGAGGGGGAGGGGTGCTCCTTTACTATAAGGCTCACTTAAATGTACAGTATCTGTCAAAGGACATAACCCCTCCCACACCTGTGAGTTCTTGCATGCCCTTCTCCTGCTAGGCAACACCAAAAAGGTACACCTAATCTGTGCCTACAGTCTGCCAAAGGGTGGTGTGCTTGGGCTCTCCTCCCTCCTCGACAGTCTCAGCCCCTTGGTTGGCCCGAATGAGCTATTAGTCTTAGGAGACTTCAACCTTAACTGGGTGGGCCGCAGTGTCCAGCAACATGAGCCCCTGCTGGCTGGTCTTGCCCTCAGCCAACTTATTACTGAACCCATAAGGCTCTCCTCACGCTGTGACAAGGGATCCCTCATTCATTGGGTACTGAGCAACAGACCAGATAGAATTGTCTCCTGTGGTATTCTCATGCCATCTCGGATCACTGTCCCACCTACTGTATATGGGGCATCTCCTCTCCCAAAATTCCCTGCAAAGTGATCCAGATAAGGGATTACTCCAAACTTAACGTTGGAGACTACCTCGTAGACCTGCAACAAACTGACTGGTCCCAGGTCTCTGCCACGAAGGACCCCTGAGGGGCCCTTGACACTTTCTCACTGTATTCACTCCCCTGCAAGACAAGCATGCCCCCCTCACAAAGAGAAGGGTAAGGGGCACTGTCACAAAGTGGCTACATGGCGGCCTTTTTTCCCTCATGAAGCAAAGGGACAAGTGCTGGGTGAGGTACAAGGCTTCCCTCTCCAACACAGACCTCCTTGAGTACAGACATCAGAGGAACTCTTGCAAAAGAGCTATCCACACTGCTAAGAGCGAGTTCTGCCAATCAGTCATACTCTCCTCAGCCAAAAACCCGAGGAGCTACTGGCAGAACATCAAAAATATGGTTGGTGGGTCCACCAGGGCTCAGGTCACTGATATGCTCATTGACAGAGTTAACTGCAACAATCCCCACACAATTGCCAGTGCCTTTAACTCCCTGTTCACTGACCTGCCAGCTCTCCCTTACCAGCCCCTTGATCCCAAGGTCCTGGACCCACACCTCGATGGGATAACCCCCCGGCCTCCCTTCTACCTCAGGGTCATCTCTGTCATGGAGACCCAGAAGCTCCTGGCTGGTCTCTCCCTTCACACTGGTGCTAGGCACGACCATCTGGAGCCCAAGCTACTCAGTCTAGGGACCTCTATCCTAGCCCAGCACATCACCCACATCTTCAAAGTATTGTTAATGATGGGTATCATACCAGACATCAGCAAAGTGGCCAAGGTCGTCCCTGTTCACAAACAAGGTGACCGTAAAGATCTCAAGAACTACCGCCCAATTGCGATCCTGTCAGCGATCAGCAAGCTTCTTGAAAAGGTGGTTGCCTCACAGCTCACCCACTACCTGCAGGTCCATGACCTACTCTCCTCTGCCCAACATGGCTTCAGAAAAGGGCACAGTACCTCCACCACCCTAGCCGTTGTTACCTCCAAGATCAGGGCAGCTGCAGATCGAGGCAAACTGACTGGTGCCATCTTCGTCGCTCTCTCAAAAGCCTTCGACCGGGTCGACCACTCACTCTTGTGCTTCTCTCTCCAGACCCTTGGCTTCTCCTCCCCCACCCTTGCCTGGATCACTAACTACCTCATGGACAGCAGTACACCAAGTTCAATAAGGCCCTGTCTGAGCCCTTTCCGGTTAACTGCAGGGTCCCCCAGGGCTCAGTTCTTGGGCCTCTCCTGTTCTCCATATTTATAAACAAGTTGCCCTCAGCCCCGGCTCATGGGCATGCTACTCTGTATGCAGATGACCTTGTCATCCTGAGCAGCTCCCAGGACATTACGGACATCAACACCAATCTAAACTCTGACTTCGTCCTAATCCAGGCCTGGCTAAAGGTCCACAAGCTCACTATCAACCTGCAGAAGACTCAGACCATGCTCTTTGGCACCGCAGACAAGACAAAAGCTGTCTCTGTCCCCCTAAGGATCTCATGTGAGGATGGGTCCCTTCTGAAAGTTGCTGATTCTGTCAAGTACCTGGGGGTGACACTTGACCACAGCTGGATCTCACACTGCACATCCGCTACATGTGTAAGGTCTCTAACTGTAAGTTGGGCCTTGCTTACAGAGCTAAAAGCTGCCTCACCCCAGCTGTTCATCTTGCCCTAGCCAGGGGAGTCCTTCTACCCACTCTATGCTACGGACTTGTCACCTTTGCCCACGTCACAAAAAACAGTCTCTCAAAATGGGATACGGCATACAACAGTGTCTGTCGCTTTGCACTCTTGGCTCCCCGCCTCACCCATTGTTGTGAGCTCTACTCCCAGCTGTAGTGGCTCCCACCGGCTAAGCACTGCACCTTTGTCTTAGGCAACTTCATTGACAGTGTTGTCAGAACTGCCTCACCGTCTGCCCTCGCCATATCCCTCTTACCCACTACCCCTCCCTACCATTTAAGATCCAGTGACTCGCAGGCCCTCCTGGCTCCAAAAACTTGCACCCAAATGGGTGACCGGTCCTTCGCTGCATATGCACCCAGATTATGGAACTCCCTTCCAGCAAGAACTCGCTGCTCCCCCTCCCATCCCTGTTTTAACGCCTCCCTCTGGAGCTTCCTTAAATTGGCCTCTACCTGCCTCTACACTTAATGTTCTGATTGGCTGAGTTGCTACCTGAGCTCTGCACCTTACTCATGAGGGAGCTTATAGCTGCTAGAAAAATTTGATTGCTGGGTCCACTTTGGACCTACTGCTCTTTTTTGTGTACATGTCACTGCCTTATTGTCATGTTTTTTGCCTATGGTCTCTTCTATTCCAAATTGTATTTATCATGTTTCCTGCTTCCCCTATCCCTCAGGGCACTGTTGCCCTGGCCTGTTACTTGTATTGCCATGCTTTCATTGATGCTTCTGATTGTACCACGTTCTTGTTTTGCCTGATGCACCTGAAAATAGGCACTTGGTTGTCTAGTGTGCTTACCTGGTAAACAAAAGCAAATAAATAAATAAGTAATAAAGAAATGTGCGCATTTGTACAGGAAAAAATAGAAGCCAAAATATATTCCAGTTATTGTATATGGGTCATTGTCAGCTAATGTCAGGCTACTTTTGTGACATTCAGATAGACATTGCACTGTCCATCATAGACTATGGGTTAGTCGTCTACGGATCTGCTACCAACTCTACAGTAAAAAGAATAATTTATACTAGGATTTATACTAGGAAATATAGACATACAGAAAGCCGAGACCCATATAGGTATGTCTCCAGCCAAGCTGGTATATTCCATATTTATCATAGCAATAATGAATCAAGTTTATGTTTAAAAATAACATGATCAACGTTTTCAACTAATGAACTAGGAAGTGAGTTCCACAACGGAATTATTCTTTGTGTATAGTAAAATCTCCTTTTGTTAGTTTTAGGATATGTAAGGGATAACTGATATTTATGGCTTCTTAAATTACAGTTATGTTTATTGTAAAACATATTTAATTGTGTAAGTAGCTCTTCGTCCTTGTGCATTTTGTGCATAAAAAGGGTGTCCCCTCTTTTTCTTCTCTCCTCCAGGGAATACAATTTTAATTCCTCCAGTATTCTATCATAACTCATACTGGATATATCATACACCAGTTTAGTTACTGTCCGCTGGACCCCCTCCATCCTATTTATGTCCCTTCTGAGGTATGGGTTCCACAGAGGGGAACAGTAGTCTAAGTGTGGCCTCACATAGGCCCTATACAGTGGCATAATGCATTTTTTATCTCTAGAGGCAAAGCTTCTTTTTATGCACCTACACTAACTTGTTTTTTTTCTCTTTTAGATATTTCCTGAAGAAGACCTAAGGTCGAAACGTAGATTTTTAACTCTATTTTCTATTTTCAGCGTGCATTTAATATAACCATTTTGTTTTGCTTTTAGACCACATGCTGACGCAGCGCCTTGTTTTTGTTCTTTTTATGTAACCTATTAGCCTATTAGTCTTATTTATAATGTTGTTATAGTGAGCTTGAAATGTAAGGTCAGAGTCTATTGTCACACCTAGATCTTTTTGCTGCGTTACGGATCTTATTACTTGACCCTTTAATGTATATTTGTAATGCAAATTGTTTTTTCCAAAATGCATAACAACACATTTGTCAGTACTGAAGGTCATTTGATTTTTATCAGCCCATATTTCATTTTTTTTTAAGTCATTGACAAGTTTTTGTAGTCTGTCAAGGTATCAACCTGTGCTGTTAATTTGGTATCATCAGCAAATTGTATAGCAAAGCTATTTAGATTGGATGTCATATCTGATATGAATGTCGAAAAGGATTGGTCCCAGAACTGATCCCTGATTGCACTGAACAAGGCCTGTTGGCTTACAATCATTCTGAACAGTCAAAGTCAACCTCTTGAGCAAGTGCAGGAATTCAAATACCTTCAGATTACTCTTGATAACTTCCTTTCGTATAGCCATCATGTCAACCAAATCTCTAAGGCTGTAAGCTCTAGGACAGGGATCCTCTACCGACACTGGCACTGCCTGATGCCTGAGGCTGTGCGATTAGCTGTAACCAGCTCAATCCTGTCTATCATATACTATGGGTTAATCATCTATGGATCTGCTACCGACGCTACACTAAAAAGAATAATGATTGTGCTGAACAAGGCCTGTTGGCTTGTAACAGGAGCCGAGAAAAGAACCCATACATGCAAACTCTACAAACAGACCAACTGGCTCCATCTAAAGGGTATGATCTCCTATCAGACTTGCCTATTCGAGAAAAAAATTAGCCTTAGCCTCACCCTCCCGCCACCCGGTCTTTGCTAGTGTCCACACCTAACCCATGCTACATGTGTAGTGCAACCAAACAGTCGTACCTTGTCCCATTCTGCAGGACATCCCAGGCACATTGCACCTTCTGCTTCAGAGTTCCTGCCTTCTAAATGGCCTCCCTTCTGAAGTTGTTGCGGAGCAAAAGCTTGACCCCTTCAAATTTAAACCTTGGCATTACCTCTCCTCTCTTAGTAGCTGTGATTGTTCCCCCTAAGATGGCACATTGTTCCTCTGATGCTTTACACTATATTTACCCACCCTCCTCAGGGTCTCACACCCTCTTTCCCCTAGTTCTCCAATTACACACTCCTCACCAACTCCTCCCAGAGGCTTCCTCACTCTGTTAACTCCCTTCCCTCCCTCCCTCCCCTTTTCCTCTCATCCTCTCCCCCACACCCTTCCTTGCACCTCTTGCCACTACTTGCACTTATTGACAATGTCAATGCTGTGACTGCAATTTGTTGTTTATGGACGACATATCCTATCTCCCGTTTTCCTGCAATCCTACCCTGTTTTATCCATTTATTTGCCTTTCATAAGCCTGTTACCCCCTTGTATTTACTTTTGCTGCTTTCACTACAATGTATGACTCTGAACCTCGTAAATGTATACCACCTGCACTTATTGACAATGTCACTGCTGTGACTGCAGTTTGTTGTTCTTAGACCGCATATCCTGTCTCCTGTTATTCTATAATCCTGTATCTGCACTTTCCATTTCTTGTCATATACACCTGTTACCCTACTGCATTTACCATTACTGTTTACACTGCAGTGTTTGACGTGGAACCTTTGTGAATGAACTGGTTCAAAGGTACCTGTAATCCTAGAACTCAATAAATAAACACATAAATAAACCGGGAAGTAGGAACATTTCAAAATGTCCTCACTGGCTATAGAGATGGTAAAACCTACACTTGGATAAAAAATAGAAGTACGGTAATTTATATCAGAATAGATTAGAATTTACCTCACTGTTCTTACCAGGTTGCTCCATCTGATTACAGTCGCCTGTACTACTGGGAGATAGGACCATAGGGTTTATAAGAACTTGTTTTCCAATTTCCTTACTGTGAGATGCTGTCCCATATTCCTGTAGTGGTGTCAACAATATAAGCTTTTATATGTTTATTTTCACAACAATGCACCGTGCATACCATATCTAGCTACAAGACTTCTATACTGAGAGATGTAGTCTCCTATTTCTTCAGTGAGCACATAACTATAATACCCTGTATACTAATTTACATAGTGAGGCATTGTGGGTACAGTACATAGCTGATTTGTGTATCTAAAACTAAAAACTGACAGTGTTCCTTTAATAAGTTTTTACCTGGTATGATGTCACAGTTCGGGGTTGTAGCACTGAGAAAAAAAAGAAGCGGGTTATGCAAATGAAGCAGAACACCAAAATAAAAGGATATTTTTTCATGGAAAACAGCACTATTTGGCAGTTTGAATGGAAGGAGACTGATTCACAACACTTACAGTTTACTACTCCCCTTTGCTATGGGAACCTTCAACATTTACTTTAACTGTGACATTGTTAGTCGTGTAGTTTTAGTTACTCATAATATAGGCAGCTTGTCCTACCTGGGTATAGGGAACAGAAGATAGTAAGTATAAGGAGTGTAAAACTAGATAATGTCTGTGTGTGTGTGTGTGTGTTTTTTTGCAGTAGTTCAGTGGTTGTGGAGTGGCAGTATTCAGGGAGACCTTCTGTCAGTTACAATGCTGCCCCATCTGTTTGTGCCTCTCTGGGCTGGTGGGAAGGGTCTCTAGACTCGAAGCTGTGTTGGTGTGTAGCCAGGAGAAGGTTACTATGCTCGAGACTGCACTGGCTAAGACTTGAGAAGCTGTTTCCCCCTACAGGGGTCCTCAAGTCTGCCACCATTACCTCAAAGGATGCCAGATAAGAGGAGCAACTGGACTATGGTGGTCTTGAGAAGGGACAGGGTGGTGGGGTCAGGAAAGGTGGGAGGATGGGGCCACATGCATATTCCTTAAACACAACCAGTATCACTACAGAATTCCTATGCTGCTCTGGCAGAGCAGAACAGTGAAGAGGAAACACCCATGATAGTGGCCGGGGAGGAAGTGAGGGACCTCTTAAGTGAGGGTCCCAAGGAATGTGGAAAATTATTTCATAGAAGGAGGAAGTAGTTACTAGTAAGGGACTCTATTATCAGGGGTATAGACTTAGGAGTAAGAGAGGGGGAAGAGGGAGGTCAGGTGCGTACCAGGCACCACAGCCAGGAGGGATGGCAAGCGAATACTAAGAATAACTAGGGCATTAGGAAGGGAGGGGGAGCTGGATGTCATTGTCTACTTGGGGACAAATGATCTAGCTAGGGATGAGGTAATAATAGTGCAGGGTGGGTTTACAGAGCTAGGAAGAAGTCTTAAAAAGGTAGCATGCTCTGTAACATTTGCGGAAGTACTGCCTGTCTACAATAGGGGGAAGGGAAGGGAGCTCCGCACCAGGACTTTCAACTCATGGTTGAAGGCCTGGTGCAGGGAAGAGGGGTATGGCTACACTGGGGACTGGGGGCCCACCTGGGAGGATAAGAACCTATACAGAGGTGATGGCCTGCATCCATCAGGAAGGGGAACCACAGTCCTCAGCGGAAGGTTTAAACGTTTGTTTGATGAACATTTAAACTAGCTGGGGGGGGGGGGAGGTAGAGGAATAAGTGGAAGCAGAAACTGCCCCCCAAAGCAGAAATGGAGTATATATATAGACTGAATGTGAAGATAGTCTCATATTGGATAAGGTAAACCAAATAAGTGGGGGGATGGAAATGGATGCAGAGTGGAAGCTTAGCAGGCAGTTGATAAGACGGAATAAGGAGGAACACAGAGTAATGGGGAAAGCGGCAAGCAGGGAGATAACAAAATCTGGAAATCCATGTGTACTAATGTTAGGAGTCTGGGAAATAAGATCCCAGACCTAGAGGCTAAGCTGGATATTGTGGCCATTACCTAAACATGTGAACTGAAAACCATGACTGCGACATGGTCATACCAGCGTACACACTATTCAGAAGGGACAGGGTGAGAAAGAGAGGAGGAGGAGTGTTGCTTTATGTAAAGGACAGCATAAAAGCTACGAAAATACAGGGAGCTGTGTGAGGGTCCAGAATGCTGTGGGTTACCCTTCATTTGGGAAAAAGAGCAAATATTTGGACAAGTGTGATCTACAGGCCTCTGGCGCAAGGGGAGGACTTAGGTATGTTAATGTTACAAGAAATTCACAGAATGGCAGAAAAGGGTTGCGAATTGCACTCAATTTGCGACCAGCAATTCACAAAATTCACCAATTCGCAGAGCATGGATCAACCATGAAGTGTGGAATTTCACGCAAAAACTACTGTCTGCCTACTAGTAGTGGGTGCCCCTGCCCCGCTGACCCCATTGTAAAAAAATATATATAACCCCCATGACGATCGCTGGCCAAAATATAAAAAAACAAATATAGGAAATCCCTGATATCAAGTGCCCCCCCACCCAGCTGGTCGCTGAAAGAAATACATAATTTGTTCTCCCGGTCCGGTGGATTCTGTACAGATTTCTAGTTGTTGGAACATACTAATATCCCTTACCTCTTTTTACTGCAAATATTCAGATTTTGCTACTTAATTTTGATAGCATTCTTTTTTTTTTTGTAACTTTTTTATTTTCACCATTTCTATTCGGACCAAAGTCGGTACACACAATTTGCTTTAGACAGATAATTCTGTACATTCAGTTTTGGCCATACAGTCTATTTTTCAAAGAAATACAATTATTATTGCTAAATCATATGTTACAGAGTTTTACTTTTAGTGTATTACTTCTACTACGTATTCTGGGAACTGGCCCATATAATTATTCCTTGGGGGTACTTTTTCCAATGATATATTACATGAGCTATGAAAAGAGAGGGGGGAGAAAGAAGAAGGGTGGGGGGCCCAGATTCCCAGGCTAAACCAGAGCCACAGTTTGTATGAATCTCAAGTACGAGCCAGAAACCTGAGTAAGCTTAGGTCCTAGAAAGGAGGAGGGGCACCAGGATTCAATGTCTCCCTGTCAGGGGACCAGATCCAATCTGGTCTGGGCAATGTGCAGGAACCAAGAGTCTAATAAGATAGAATTACCTGGGTTCTATTCTGAAGCCTGGCCATGAGGCTGTCCATCTTATAAACCTCATAAATTGTGTTTTCCCAGTAAGTTATAGTTGGGGGATCCGGGGTTAGCCAAAGTCAAGTTATACATTGTTTTGCTGCTATAAGGAGTATGTAGAGTAGGTATTTTTGTGGTTTATGTTTAATCTGTTTAGGGTAAAGGAAAAGGATCGCCACTCGGGGGGGTAAGTGTCTGAAAATCTATAAAATAGGTCTAAGATGTTTTTTCCTACTCCTGCCCAGAATTCCCTTAACACTGGGCAAATCCAGAACATATGGGTGTGTGTGGATACCTCACAACCATACGATCTCCAACAGGCAGAGTCACTGGACTCCGAGTATTTGGCCACAATTTGTGGAGTACGAAAGTACCTAATGGCTATTTTCCAGGGGAACTCTCTCCAAGAGTGAGAGGTCATTATTTTATGTTGGCCTCTCCAAATTTGCTGCCAGTCTCTCGGGGTGAGTTCTAGTAATAACTCTGTCTGTCATTGGAATTACACCTGTCTACTGTTGATGGGGATGAGCTCTGTAATACTGAATATGCTCGGGACACCAGGTGGCTTTGCTCCCCTCCCTCTATTATATTCGTTAGGAAGGGGTGCAGTATGGGGATCTCTATTTGCGGTATCTCTAATCCTATTTTTTTGGCTAGATAATGCCTGAGCTGCAGGTACTGGAAGAAATCCTGGCGGGGAAGATTATAAATATCTCTAAGTTGGTCAAAGCTGAGAAAGGTCCCTGTCTCATAAAACCTGTTAGCCCCAAGGAGCTCCACCTAACAAAGGTGCGGTCCGTCGGCCGGCCCGGTGGCGCTGAGGGGTTGGGCGCTGGTCGCCACCTCACGCCAACGCCTGTGTTCGAGGAACGCATGGGTTGCCATGGGTCGTGGGGAGGAGATGGATTGAGCGTCCAAGGGACTGCTCTCCATCTCCGGGAGGGGATTGGGCGGCCGGGCTTGCCTGACCTTTAGCGGAGGCTGGGGGTCGACAGCACGAAGCCGTAAGCTTGGGGGTCGGAGACGCTGATTGGGCAGCACACACGGAGCGGTGTGCACCTAATCACTGGCGCCATTGCACGCCACGACCGCCGGGAGGAAAATAGCAAAAAGCGAGCCCGGCAGCACGGTTGTTCCTCTGCGGCGCCTAGCTCCTGGAAGGGCGCCTCTGGCATGGATCCATTGGGGTGGGTTGAGTCGCCTCCCACCACCCTGCCATGAAGGGTAAGTCGCTGGGTGCTCAAGGGAGGGGGTCTTATGTCCGGGGATGGCGCTGTGGGGAACAATGGAGGGCGGGGGTTGTAGCCGAAGCTCTGGAGGAGAGAAAATAATACCCCCAAAAAAAGGTGGGGTCCGTCAATGCTGGGAGGAAGTCCAGGCTGCGAGCAGGGATCCCCATCCAGCCTGCCAAGAATGCATTCTCTGGAAGGGCCAGGAATTTAGTCCAGCAATTTAGCGTTGCTGTAGTGAACATAGAGGAAGTTGTGAGTCGTTTCAGTTGATTAGGTTGGAATATTAAGGATGAATTCAAGTGTATGTCTGTCATAGACTGTTCCAGTGCCACCCACACTGGGGTCATAGTGCCAGATACTGTCCAGGCTACTAAATGTGTTAGTAAGGTGGCTATCCAGTATCTGTATATATTGGGTAAGACAAATCCCCCCTTCTCGTTAGGAAGCTGGAGTTTGGATAGGGCCACCCTGGGTCTCTTACCCGCCCAGATGTATTTCCTGAATAAGGAATCCCAGTGTTTCAGGTCTTTCTGGGTAGGGGGTAGAGGGATATTTTGCATGAAATGAAGAATTTTTTGAGGAGTATTCATCTGCAAGGACTGGATTCTGGATATGAGAGGTAAAGGCATGGGAAGCCATCTGTTTAAATCTGCTTGGGTCTGCTTAGTGCCCGCCTGGTAGTTTATTGTGTATAGATCTGTCAGTCTAGAGGGGATTTGGATTCCAAGATATGAAGTTGTAGGTTTATTCCATCTGAAATTGTATGACTTCAGTTTTGAAGGGGAAAGGGTGCCTTGAATCATTAAAGCCTCTGATTTTCCCTGATTAATGGTGTACCCTGAGACTTGTGCAATTTCTATTAGAATCTTAGAGTGTTTCCAGAGAGTCCTCATGCTGGGATAAGTATAGAAGCAGGTCATCTGTGTAGTAGGCCACTTAGTGTACAATATTCCCCACCTGATAACCCTGGACCTGATCTGTCTGTCTAAGTAATTGTGCAATAGGTTCTACGCATATGGTGAATAGATAAGGGGACAAAGGACATCTCTGTCTGGTGCCTCTGTGCAGGGGGAAGCGGGTTGAATGTGACCCATTAACTTTTACAATCACCTTTGGGGCCATGTATATTCCTTCAATAATATCTAGGAAAGCGGTTGGAAATGCAAATTTGGACATGGTGGCTCTCAAAAAATTCCAAGTTACCATATCAAATGCCTTCTGGGCATCCAAGCTCAGGAGCATCAGTGGGGCTCCGGATGATATTGCATGTTTTAGTAGATATAAAGTATGTTTAATATTGTCTGTGGTTTTTATGGACTTTATAAATCCCAATTGATCCGGGTGTATCAGGGTGGGGAGTATATCATCTAGTCTGTGAACCAGGATGCTCGTAAAGACTTTGTAATCTTGATTTAATACTGATATAGGCTGGTAAGAATCGCAAAGCTGGGGTGGTTTTTGGGGCTTCAATATGGCTGAAATTGCAGATTGCCTGCTGGCCCATCTCAATTCTACCTCATCTCAATTCTACCCCCTCTCTCCAAGGTTCTTGAAAAGATAGTCGCCACCCAAGTCACAGACTACCTTGCTCAACACAATCTCCTCTGCCCCGAACAGCATTGTTTCCGAAAAAACCATAGCACCACAACCACGCTTTTGGAATATACCAACACTATCCATGCAACCCTGGATGCAGGCCAGATTGCCGGTGCTGTCTATATAGATCTTTCCAAAGCATTTGACACCGTTCACCACTCACTTCTCCTAACCTCGCTAACCCAAATAGGTTTCTCACAGGATACCACCACTTGGTTCTCAAACTACCTGTCTGACAGAACCCAGAGAGTCAGACTAGGGCATACCTTATCATCCACTCTCAGAGTTACATCTGTGGTCCCCCAAGGGTCAATCCTTGGCCCCCTACTTTTCACTCTGTTCCTTAACTCCCTGCCCAAGGCCTGTTGTGGGAGTCTCCTTCTATACGCAGACAATGCAGTTTTATTCAGCACCCACACCAACCCTGTTGCCCTCCAAGTAGCCCTCCAAGGGTCATTTAATGAGGCTGAATCCTGGTTTACTGACCATAGGCTTGCTCTAAGCTATAAAAAAACAAAGTCCATACTGTTTGCCCATGCCCAAAACAAGTTCAGTAACCACCCCCTGTTAATCCACAACTCCCATAATGAGACTCTGGAACAAGTTTCTACCTTTAAATATTTAGGGGTTACCCTAGACTCAGGGCTAACCTACCATTAACATATCCATCGGCTTAATATGGCTGTAAATGTGTGCATTGGTCTGCTCCACCGCTACAAGCACTGTCTCCCACCTGAAGCCCTACAGCTAGCCATCTCCTCCTCCATCCTGTCACTCATTGATTACGGGATTATCTTCTATGGTGCTGCCGACAACACCGCCCTCAACAAAATTAGGGTTTCCCTGAATAAAGCCTGTAGACTGGCTACAGAATGTGACCAGCTTATGCACATCTATACGCTGTCTACCAGTACAAACTGGCTTGATTTTGATGATCTGCTAACGTACCAGACCTGTCTCCTTGCCAAGAAAATCATGACTGGCCTCACGCCCCCTGCTCTTGTGACGCTGCTCCCCCCAGCACCAGACTCACACATCACACTGAGAAATCGCCCTACCAGGTTCCCCACTGTAAAACCTCCATGGGGCAAAGAACTTTCAGATACCGCGCCCCCAATTGGCTGAACTCACTGCTCACACCAGTCCTCCTGGCTCCTACCCTGGGACTGTTCAAATCCCTTCTCCGTAGCAATATCTTGCATGACTCCACCTGTGACTGTACCTGACCTACCCACGACAAAAAAATGCCATGACAATGGACCCACTTGGTCCTGCTTCTAGACTGCCTGTCCCTGGTTTCAGTCTTACTCGAGCCTCAGACTAGCTGACACTCACTGGACTGCGCTGCTTGCACATTCCAGTCATAAATACTTCTTTACAACAACTACTGTACTTTATGATTGCCCCTGTACTTACTGTATGTATTGTATTTTGCTACTGTACTGCATTATCTGTGACTGTTGTAATTATCCTGTACCACATCCACCTGTTGTACTTTACCATGTATCATTCGTAAGGTGTGATATTTCCCACACCGCTATTTATACTGTGATGTCTGTACACTGTATGCTGTGTATTGTTTTCTATGATGTGGTGCCTTTGTAAAGGAGTCTCTGTCCGATAGTATTCAATAAATAAATAAAATAAATAAATACAGAGTATTCGGCTGTCTGCTCTGAGGCTTGTAAGGCTGTTAATAGGGGTTCAATTATTAACTCCACTGTTTTTTTTGTAGAATTCTGGTCTGAAGCCATCAGAGCCCAGGCTCTTTCCATTCTTAAGATTCTTTATCGTTGTTTGAACTTTGAACTTGGAGATTGGGGATACAAGTTTGTTTTTTATGTTAGATAAAGTGGGTAGATTCATTTGGGCTAAAAAGTTGTCTGTTGAACCGGGGGCCATCTCCTGTGAAGAGGAATATAATTGTTGGTAATAAGTTCTGAATACTGTAAGTATATTCTCTGTGCTATAGTTGACCTGCCCTATCGTTGGGTCTTTTATTTTAGAAATAGTTTGTGTTTGGGTCTGTTTTCGGGGTCAGTAGGCCAAAAGCTGTGAGGCCCTGACCCCCCCCCCATAGTATATTTGGTGGAGCCATGTCAAAGCCTACCTGTTCGATATGTTAGGATTTTCTGTATAGAGGCCTGTGTTTGGAGTAGAAGGGTAATACCTCCTTATCCCCTTGCATATGTGCCTCCTGCAAAAACTGTAGTTTATCCTGTAGGTTCCACAATTGAGCTTCTTGCTGTTTTTTATTTTTGGTAGCATAGGCCATTATGTAGCCATGAATGACTACCTTAATGGTATCCCTTAATAGCTGCGGTGTAGTTTGGGGGGATTGGTTATCTCTGATGATTTCTGGAATCTTAGTCTCTAACATATCTCTAAATTCTCAGTCTCTAAATAGTGTGGGATTAAATCTCCAGAGAGTCTGCCATCTCATTACTCCATCTAATCTAATTGTTGAAGAGATAGGGGCGTGATATGATAGGTTGATATAAAAACATAGAAACATAGAATTTGATGGCAGATAAGGACTGCTTGGCCCACCTAGTCTGCCCATTTCCCTACCTAACGGATATGCTGCAGGTCCTAGTTAACCAACAGCCTACTTCCTCCTACCCCCCACTAGAATTGCCTTATGTCTGTCCCATGCATTCTTGAATTCCCCCACTGTTTTTGACTCTACGACCTCAGGAAGGCCGTTCCATGCATCTACAACTCTCTCTGTGAAGAAATACTTCCTCACACTACCTCTGAGCCGTCCCCCCTCTATCTTCAAATTGTGCCCCCTTGTTCTTGCACATCTCTTTTTCTGAAAGATGCTACCCTCTTGGACTTTGTTGATTCCCTTGAGGTATTTGAAAGTTTCTATCATGTCCCCCTCTCTCTCTCCTTTCCTCGAGGCTATACATCTTAAGCTCCTTTAGTCTTTCTTCATTTGTCTTCCGGTGCAGACCCTGCACCATTTTGGTTGCCCTCCTCTGGACAGCCTCCACCCTGTCTATGTATTTGCAGAGATGGGGTCTCCAGAACTGTACACAGTACTCCAGATGTGGTCTTTCCTACTGTCTGTACAAAGGGCCAACAACTTCCTGTTTTCTACTGGTGATGCTTCTCCCAATGCATCCCAGTATCCCCCAAGCCCTCCTTACTGCCTTCTTACATTGCTGGCCCAATTTAGGTCATCTGATATGACTACCCCCAGGTCCCTTTCCATTTTTGTTGTTGTCAGTATCTCACTCCCCCATTGTGTACTCTTACCCTGGGTTTTTGTTTCCCAGGTGCATTACTTTGTACTTCTTTGCGTTGAATCTAAGCTGCCATACATTTGACCATTTCTCCAACCTTGCCAAGTCCCATTTCATCCTTTCCACCCCACCTTGCGTATCAACCATGTTGCAGATCTTTGTGTCATCTGCAAAGAGACATAATTTCCCTTCCAGTCCCTCTGCAATGTCACTTATAAAGACATTAAAAAGGACTGGCCCCAGTACTGAACCCTGCGGTACCCCACTAGTAACCCCCCTTTCTACACTGTGGACTCCATTTACTATTACCTGCTGTGTCCTGTTGTCCAGCCAGTGTTTTACCCAGGCTACTACCCTGGAACTCACTCCCAGGTGGGCTAATTTGTTTATTAATCTTTTGTGTGGGACTGTGTCAAATGCCTTGCTAAAGTCTAGGTAGGCCATGTCCACAGCCCCTCCCTGGTCTACTACTTTGGTCACCCAGTCAAAGAAATTAATTAGATTTGTCTGACACGACCTTCCTGCTATGAAATCCATGCTGCCTTGGGTCCTGTGCCCCACTGGTCTCTAGGTACTTAATAATTCTTTCCTTCAGAAGTGATTCCATCATTTTCCCTACCACTGAGGTCAAACTGACAGGTCTGTAGTTTCCCTGCCTCTGGTCTTGCTCCCACTTTTGTGAAGGGGAATCACATCCGCCCTCCTCCAGTCCTCAGGAACCACACCATCCTCCCATAATTTATTAAAAAGGGTAGTCAGTGGTGCTACTAGTTCTTCCTTTAGTTCTTTTAGAATTCGGGGGTGAATTCCATCAGGCCCCATTGCTTTATCCACCTTCAGTTTTAAGAGTTCTTTCAGAACCTTTTCTTCTGTGAAAGGACTAATATCAACCCCCCCTATCCAGAGTGCTTCTAAGGACTGGATTAGGTATCTCTCCCCTGCTTTTCCATTGTGACTACTGAGCAGAAGTATTCATTCAGTATCCCTGCTTTTTCACTGTCGCTCTCTGCCCAACCACCTTCCTCTTTATTCAGCCTCAGTATCCATGCCTTAGTCTTTCTTTGCTCCCTAATGTACCTATAAAAGGTTTTATCCCCCTTCTTAACTGAGTTGACTATCTTTTCCTCGGTTTGGGCCTTTGCTATTCTGACTGCCTTCCCCACTTTCTTCTGCTTTAACTGGTACAGTTCTCTGTCTTGCTCCTTCTGTGTTTCCTTATACTGTACTTCCTGAATGCTGTCTTTTTCTCCCTTACTTTCCCTGCCACTTCTTTTGAGAACCATAGTGTTTTTTTCTTTCATTTTGATTTGTTTATTTGTTTCACACAAAGGCTTGTTGCCTCTGTGATAGCGGGTTTGATGTTTCCCCATTGTTGCTCCACCCCACCTTCTTGCCTGTTTGCTAGTGCTTTTCTGAGGCACTGTCCCATTTTGACAAAATCATCCCTTCTGAAGTCCAGTACCTTCACTTTTGTATGGCTTGACTCTACAGCTAAGTTTATCGTGAACCACACTGTTTGGTGGTCGCTTGTTCCCAGATGGCTACCCACTTCAAGATCGGAGATCCTCTCTCCGGCCCCATTTCAGAGTACCAGGTCTAAGATTGCTCCCTCCTGAGTGGATTCCAAAACTAGTTGTCTGAGGCATGCCCCCTGTAGGGCATCGAGAATGGCCTTGCTCTTGGATGTGACTGCAGCAAAGGTGCTCCGGTTAACATCTGGCATATTCAAGTCTCCCATCAGCAATATCTCCCCTTTCTCTGCCATCCCAAGGATGCCTTCTATCATTTCCTTGTCCATTTTCTCCCCCTGAGATGGGGTATGTATACAACCCCTGTGTGGATTGTGGAGCCATTTCCAGTCTCCAGGGTGACCCACAGTGCCTCCTCTCCTCCCTGTTTATCCTTTAGTTCTGTTGCTTTGATCCCTTCCCTTACATAGAGAGCTACTCCTCCTCCTCCTCCTCTCCTTTTCTTCCCCTGCTGTCCCTCCTGTAGATTGTGTACTCTGGTATGCTGACATCCCAGTCATGGTTCTCTGTGTACCATGTTTCTGTGACTGCCACAATATCCAAGCATCCCTCTTCCATCAAGGCCACCATTTTGGGAAGCTCTTTACATAGACTACAGGCATTGTACTCATTACACTCCATTTTTTTATGGTTTTATTTCTTTTTGCCCCATCCCTGTCCTTACTGCCTTTGTCTTTTTCTCCATTTACCCCTGCTCTTCTCCCTGTTGACTGCTCTATCTTGGTGTTTACCTCTCTAACTACCCTGATTTTCTTTTGGGGGGGCTAGGATTTCCCTTCTCCTTTTCAGTGCCTCCCCCCTTGGCTAGTTTAAATGATTCCAATGAAGCATTTAAACCTATTACCTAGGATCCTGGTTGAGTTGCCTTCAGGCCATTATCAATTCAGAGCTATACCTTTCAGTCTAACATCAGCTTCAAGGGTGTTTACAAAGTGCCTTGCAGTAGTAGTGGCCTTCCTCAGAAGGCAGGGCATTTTTCTATTTCCATACCTGGATGACTGGCTCATTGTAGGGCAGTCTTCCGCCAGGTCATGTCAGCTCTACAGGTCACACAGGATCTGCTCAGTTCCCTGGGGTTCCTGCCAAAGTCAGTTCTCAAACCAGTATAGCTTCTCACTTTCATAGGGATAGAGTTAGATACTGTTCAAGCAAAGGCATTCCTTCCACTTGCAAGAGTTCAGGCCCTTACAGATCTCGCTTCTTATTTTCATCCTCTGGTTTCTCATCCAGCAAGACATTTTCTTCAGCTCTTAGGCCACATGGCAGCTTCCACTGCAGTGGTGCAAGGGGCCAGGTTCCAGATGAGGAACATTCAATTCTATCTAAGGTCCTTTTGGTCTCAGAAGAAAGACTGTCTTACCAAACTGATTCCAGTGACTCAGACTCTGGTCCAAGCTCTCCAGTGGTGGCTGGACCAAGACAATCTCAGGCAAGCTGTCCCATTTCTCAAGCAAACTCCCTCAGTGGTCCTCACCACAGATGCTTCTCTGTTGGGCTGGGGAGCTCACCTGGGAGCCCTCACATCACAGGCGGTTTGGTCCCCAGAAGTGTGTCTTCTCCATATCAATATTCTTGGCCCTTCAGGTTTTCTTGGACTCAATGAGGAACAAGGTGGTTCAGGTCAGGACAGACAACACCACCACCATGTGGTACATCAATAAGCGGGAGGGGCACTCGGTCTACGGCCTTGTGCACAGAGGCCATGAAAGTATGGTCTCTGGCCTACTCCCTACAAACTTCCCTAACAACAGTCCACCTCTCAGGGAAGGACAATGTGCTAGCAGATGCTCTCAGAAGAATCTCCCAGGGCCATCATGAATGGACCTTGGCTGCTCTCATCCTGAAAGTAATCTCTACCAGGTGGGGCACTCCAGAGGTAGATCTCTTTGCAGCCCCAGACAATCATCAACTTCCCCAATTCTGCTGCAGACCTCTATTCCTGGGGACTGTTCCCCTGGATGCTCTGATATTGGATTGGGAAGGCAAGTTCCTTTATGCCTTTACTCCCTCTCCCCTGTTATTCAGGGTTCTAGTCAAGATCAGGTCACATCAGTGTCAGTGGCTCAGTAGGTAGCACACTCGCCTTTGAGGCCAGGAGATCAGAGGGCTGTGGGTTCAGTTCCCACATCTGGCACTTGAGTTAATATCCCAGTAGTGACACTGTAGTGAAGCATGAAAGGGGTGCTGCACTTCTGAGGTGCCATCTTTCGGATGAGACGTTAAACCGAGGTCCCATCTGCCTGGATTGGTGGTAGTTCAGGTGGATGTTAAAGATCCCATGGCACTTATCGAAAAGAGTAGGGAAATTCCCTGACGTCCTGGCCAAATTTCCCTCATTCAATAAAAAAAAAAAATATATCACCAACAGCTTAATCTGGTTCAAGGTCAGTTGGCATTCATGTGTATCCCCCTCCCCCGGGTCGTGCCTGAAAATAGGCAGGATTTGTCTAGTGCACTTACCCGGTCAACAGAAACTAAATAAAAAAAAAAAAAACCTGCACAGTGATTCTAATTGCTCCAGACTGGGCCAGGCAACCTTGGTATCCTTAGCAGTCTCACTCCCCCTGTCTCTTCCCAAGAGACACAATCTTTTAATCTCCTCTCAGGGGAGGATCTGGTACCCCAATCTCCAGTGTCTCTCAATCTCAAGGTCTGGCTCTCGAAGAGTAAGAGTATGCAGGCCTGCACCTCTCTCAGGGAGTTTTAGACATCATCAAGGGTTCTCAGAAACCTTCTACCAGGAAAACCTATAACTCCAAATGGAAAAGATTCAGCATTTGGTGTTCACACAGGGATATCCTGCCAGATGCTGCAGGTGTTGCCACAGTCTTAGATTATCTGGTTCACCTTAATGGCTTAGGCCTTAGGCCAGCCACTTTAAAAGTTCATGTAGCAGCTCTTTCTGCATTCCTGTCAGCAGGGAAGGGCTCTTCTCTGACATCCCACCCTGTCTTTGGAAAGTTCTTTAAAGGTCTGACCTGTATCAACCCTACTTTTAGAGAGCCTACCCCAGCTTGGGATCTCAATATCTGCATTGCTCAGCTTATGCAGCCACCCTTTGAACCTTTGTCTTAAGTACTCAACCTGGAAAACTGTGTTTCTGGTAGCTGTCACTTCTGCCAGGTGAATTAGTCAATTACAGGCCCTGTCAGTTGAACCTGATTTTATCTCATTCCATAGAGATAAGGTGCTCCTCAGAACCAATAGGACATTCTTACCCAAAGTGGTCTCAGATTTCCATCTGAACCAGTCCATGTCCCTTCCTGTGTTTTTCACTGATCATTCCTCTTCAGGAGAAAGAAGGTTACACAGTTTGGATATTAAAAGAGCACTTAGCTATTATATAGAGCATACTAAGGCACCTAGGAATTACTGTCTTCAATTGTTTCTCACTTATGGTGAAGTGGGAAAGGGTAGGCCAGCTACTAAAAGAACTATTGCCAGGTGTATTGTGGCCTGTATACAATTCTATTATACCAAGCTAGGTAAAACACCTCCCGCAAGCCTGAAGGCCAACTCAACTAGGGGTACAGCAGCTTCTCTGGCTGCTGCCAGAGATATACCTTTACTAGAGATATGCAAAACAGTCACCTGGAAAACAGTCCATACATTAACCAAGGATATCCAGGCTAGGAGTGATGCTAGATTTGGTACAGCAGTACTGCAGAGCCTATTGCCAAAATAGGTTCGGTACTCTCCTTCATGGAGGTATTGCTTGGTAGTCTGCATATGTCAGAATACAGCAAGACTTCATGTTGTTTGAAGAAAAAATTACTCACCTTAGTAATTATGTTTCTTCTAATGGTCTTGTTGTATTCTGACCTCCCCCCCACCTCCCCTCTCAGAACCTAGTTTTTGGGATGTGGGCTGGCAGGTACTGTGTTGCACCTCAGGGGGTGTACCTTGCACCCCTCTTCTTAGCGTGGGGTTGTTGTTGTTCTATGTTTATTTATATATTACTATATATTGTTCACTAACTGTTTTTTTATCTTGGGTTCTCGACTCGAGTCTTTTGGGACCCAAATTTTTTACCTGTTAGTTTATTGTTTATAATTTCCACACTAGAAGTGTAGTTAGTTAGTTGCTCGTAAAAATTTGATGGCTACACTCTGAAGCACCACAGACAGAGGTTTGAAATCTGAGCTCGAACTTAACGTTCTATGCTTCAGCATAGAGTTAACTCTTTCATCTCCGGGGCAGTTCAAGTGCTGGGTCTAACAGCATATGTCAGAATACAGCAAGACTCCATTAGAAGAAACACAGTTACTAAGGTGTGTAATTTTTACTTTAAATCCACAGTTCAACTAGGCCCCTTTCAGCTCCACCCCTTAACAGACACCTATTTCACAGAGGTTAAGTAACAGGTCTAGTCACAAATGACTGCAGATATCTCCCAGCTACAGTTCTGCCCTGGCAAATTAAAGTTAAACTAAGAAAAGTCAACCCCTAAAACAGAATCAATACTAATTACTTACACAGGTCCAAAAAGTAATAATTCAATTCAGTGTAGTCTAGAAAATAACCTCCTTGATTTAAGGAAGCTTTGGCTTTCTCTCTCTCTCTCTCTCTCTCTGTCTCAGCAGAGGATATTAAATATCTCAGCCTGCTGTATCAAGTCTAAATGCTCTTTCCTAAGGCAAATGTAGTCCAGTCGGTTGCAATGTCTATGAGCATGGCAACAGAAGGTGAATTTCCATTGCTGAGGGTGGAGTTGTCTCCAAGTATCTATTAGGCCTGTATCCTTAAGCAGGCGTCTGAGGTGTTTAGAACCTGCGGTTTGTGGGGAGGGTCTAGTCGACGAGGTATCTAATGATGGGTTAAGTTGGCAGCTCAAGTCACCACCTACAATCAGGAGCCCTTTCTGGCAGGATAGAATTATATCCCATAAACCTTGTATAGAAGATGCATCTGCATTCGGGGGGATATATATATACTAGCATAGTCATTACTTGGTTTGAGATAGTGCCTACCACCAATGCCAGGTGCCCCTCCCGATCAGAGTATTGGTCCGTGATTTTAAATGGGGAATTTTTGGAGAATAGAATGGCTGTGCCCCTCCTCCTGCCATTTTGATAAGATGATTCAACTATTTAGGAAAAGCCAAATCTGAGTAACTTTTGATGGTCCGTGGAGGATAGATGAGTCTCCTGTAGGAGTAACACATCTGGTTTCAATTTTCTCAGGTTATGAATAGTGCAGTATCGCTTTATGGGCCTGGCCAGGCCATTCACATTATAGGAAATGATTCTATATGGTATTGTCATTTTACATATAATACATCGTTTCTGAGCCTCCCTCAATCCCCCCCCCAAAATCCCCCACAACAGTACTTCCAAAATTGATAACAGAATGTATGGTCATCCAGTAAGATTTCTGTGGCTGATTTTCCTTAACCCTAACTGAGAGGCTGTAGGGGTATTTGGTAGCTATTAAAGAGAGTGTCCAACTGTGCCTAAGCCTGGGAAATAGAACTATGTACACAATGCGGTTGTAAATACCGCCAGTGACTTCCAACACCTTATACCTACAAAGAGGTTCAGGTGTGAGCAGAATTATGTACTGCCACGTGGTGGAGGTGAGCCTCTCATTGAGGAAACATGACCCCCTGGGGATACCATTGCCCCTAACATATAGATTAGGAATAAGGGAGCGGTAAAGAACTAAAATGAGGAACCCAATATGGGGGATACAACAGGGATGGATTAGGGTGGGTGTTGGGCATAAAATGGTGCGCTGTCCCTTCATCCCTGGGGTGTTGGACTGCCCCGCCTTCTACGCTCCTGTGCAGGTGGTAGGAGAGAGGTACATGGCTCCCATTTAAGGAGTCCTTGCAAGTAGAGGTGGAGGGATAGAATGAAAAGATTACTGATGAATATGACTCCCCAGGATTCTCAGGACCACCAGTGGGGTTCACCCAACATGGGGCAATTGTGTCCCCCCCCCCTTCCGAGACCCCACAGGGGAGAAGGGACACCCTGGATACAGATAAGAGACCCCAGATAACCAACTTCAATGGTTATATAGGGGGTCGAAATACATTTTTAAATAACCATTGAACTTATTCTAGAACCATTCAGATATCAGGGTTCAGATAAGACAACCGTGAAGCTGACAGGAAGGTATATTAAACTTCAGTCTTCTTTCTAGAGATGGTCCACTAGACCAAAATGTCTCAGATGTTCTGCCCCAACCATATCTCCTTGATCTCAGCTCACAAAGAAATTTTTGTTCTCGGCTCCGTCCCCAGCACCCCCCCGTGGATTCAAATCATGTAGGTGATCCGCCCCTGGTGCCCCCGAGGCCCCTTCTCCGGGGGCAGGCATGGAGGCACAGCCCCCCTTAGATTGAGAAAATGCTCTGCGCCAACATATGGAGCTTCTCGGGGATGAGGAGGCCCAGCACACCAGGTGTCCCCCAGAGAGGGCAGATGCAGACAGACGTAGCTCGGTCTGGTCCCCCCATAGGGCCAGGCCAGGATGCCCCCCCCCAGGTCAGGCTCTTTGCAGATTCCTTCTAGAGCCGCAGAGGCAATTAACAGTAATCATAATTTCCCACCTCCAGTCAACTACCATGGGCTAGTGTGGGGAATCCGCCCGGGGTCAAGTCTTCAGACTAAGCCAGGTCACAATTATGAGGGTATAGGCACCCCAGCGGGGCGGGCGGGAGATGTCCACCTCTGAAGAGGCCCCCAGTTACCCTAATTAGTATTACATGACTCAGTCTAGTCAGGCCTGCTTGACTGGAATCCTGTAGCCATTCCACCGGCTAAACTAAGAGTCACTCATCAGTCCCCTGGTATCAAATCCCCCACACCACTGTCGCCTCCGCTATGCTCTTCCAATGGAATCCTGCATAACTAGAATGAGCTCAGTGACTCCAGAGGGAGAGGGCCAACCCCACCACCCCAGGGGAGAGGGAACCCACTGCCTCTCCTGTTCGATCCCGCCCCCCTGAAAAGCCCCCAGAGCTCCCTCCTCCGCATCCCCCCTTCAGAGCCAGGGCCCCGGGTGTGTGCCCAGACCAACCACCTACCTCCACATTGATTAGGATTCTGGATGGTGTTCGGTTTTATGTGGCCAGGAACAGGCTCAAGACAGGATGAAGTCTGGAGGCAGAGACTGGGGTCTTAATGTTCCAGGGCGGAATAGTCGTACAGTTCTTCCTATGTGGATCTTAAGAGGTTAGGGGGTCCAGGGCTCAAGCATTTAACAATGAAGATTAGTCCAGAATTTGGGCAGTCCACTGATCTTCAGGAGCGAAGGTGAATTGGGGTAGTATCTCTCCTCATCTGGAATGTGTCATGTCTCCGCTGGGGAAAGTCAATAGAGAGAGTAGTTGGTGAAATTATGTCCTGGTGAATTGCTGTAGAAGCACTTTTTTTCCCTCCAGTGCAGATTGCTGACTCTGTCTGGCTTGTATTGCTACCTGGTTGAGGTCTGAGGATCTTCGGGACCTGTTAGCTGTAGGTGGGCACGGGTGGCCCCCTTTTGCCTGACACCCTGATGGTGAAACACGGAAAATGACCACTGCAGTGACAGTCTCTGTAATGGTCCGCTTCCATGTTTCACAGTCCCCCAGTGTCCTGCCCCCCTCTCCAGACCAGCTCTGACCTGCAGTTGAGAATCTTAAAGTCTGGGGAGTGCAGGGGAGAGAGGCCCCCACATGTGGGGTGTGGGGGGGCACAGCCCCCCACAGAAAACACTGGGGGCTTGGGTGGCACAATACTTGCATCGGTATTGTGCCATCGCTGTGTGGGTGGTCAATAGGTTTACTGTCGACCAAACCTGGTACTTCTGGTGGGTGCAGAGGCAAAGCAAAGCCCCTGCTTTTTAAGTCTTGTATTGCCTCTTCTGCTGTATCATATGTCTTCTGACATTGTGGAAATTGTACTATGAGCTTGTGAGGATACGGGGTTCTAAATTTAAGCTGATGCTGTCTTAAGAGTGGGAACATGGGATATATTCTCTCCTATGTTGCATAGTCCAGGGCGCGTAATCATTGTCTATAAAAATTCTTTCTTGTCCATAATGAACTTTCCCCTGTGCCCAAACCTGTTTCAAAATCAATTCCTTGGTTTGGTAGCTCAGAAATTGTATTATGATAGAGCATGGCCTTGCATTAGGCTGTTTGGGCTTTGGCCCCAGGGCTCTGTGCACCCTGTCTATTTTGATGGGGATTGAGGAATCGAGAGTAAGGGCAGTGCACAGCATAGTCGCCACAAAGTTCCTCAAGTCAGTTCCCTCACTATCCTCAGGTATGCCATATAAGTGGAGGTTTTCCTCCTATGGCAATTTTCATCATCTTCCTGGTGCTCTGTTGTTAAATGGCATAGTTCTGTTAGCTTGGTAAGTGCTGCTTGCATTTGTTGGGCTGATTCAGATTGGGCTTGAAAGTTCTGTTCTAGTGTGGAGACCCTGGTTTTTGTGGTGTCAGTCTCTAGCTGCATCTCTTCGTGAGCCTGCTTAAAGGTAATAAAATCTGATTTAAATTCCCGAATTTCGTTCAGTATACAGTCTTAATTTTTGGTCCATATTAGAAGCTTTCCCCTTGCTTTTCTTGTTGTGGGAGGTAGGTTTAGGCGGTAGCAAGTGTGCGGAGGCCTCGGAGTCGGAGCAGTCATGCTCCGAGTTGTCTGCGGTTGGAGTCAGCAGATGGAATCGGTTGCTCCCTCCTCCTTTATTTTTGGTTGTAGCCATCCTTAGAGGTAAGTTTGTTCGAGCTGGCACGGTTTTCAGCTAAGAAGCGTGTGGCTTGCTAATGAAAAGCAGAGCGGGGTGGCAGAGCGAGCATGCTAACTGGCCATTAAGGTCAGGAGCTGCACTGGAATTCTCTCTGATAGCAGTCGTGATAGTGCAATGTAATGGCTGTGGGGCAGCAGTGTTCTGGGAGTCTTTCTGGAGGCTGAGATGCTGCCCTATTTGCAGACAACTCTCTGCCCTGAGGGAGGAAGTTGCCCGTTTTCAGGCCACACTGGACAGTAGTAAGGGGACCTTTCCCCAGGCCACACTGGACGGTAGGAAAGGAACCTCCCCCATCCAGGGAGCACCAGAGCCACCACCACTACCTCAGAGGTTGCGAAGAAAGCACAGCAGTTGGACCACAGTGGGCTCAGGGAGGGTGAGGATGGTGGAACAGAGGCACACCCAGTCAGTTGTTCCACACCACAATCCATACACCATTCTGGGGGAGCATAGCTCCCCTATGGATGCACCTGCAGAGGAGATTAAGGAGGCTGAGGACAACTGTTACAAGGGAGGCCCACAGGAAGGAGGCAGAGGACACCACAAGGAAAGGAAGCAGCTCCTGGTGGGAGACTCAATTATTAGAGGGATAGAACTGGGGGGAGCAGGGAAAACTGAAGTAAGGTGCCTGTCTGGTGCCATGGCTTGGAGAGACAGGAAGCGCATCCTCAGGATCACGAGAACAGCTGCACGGGAATCTGAGCTGGACGTCATTGTCCACCTAGGGACAAATGACTTGGCTAATCATGAGATTAGAGCAGTGCAGAAGGACTTTGTAGAATCGGGGAGGGGCCTAAGACAAGTAGCACACACAATATCCTTCTCTGAGGTGCTGTCTGTCAATGGCATGAGTGAAGCGAGGGTACTTTGCACCATGCAGTTTAATGAATGGTTGAAAAAATGGTGTGGGGCACAGGGGTTTGGCTTCATTGGGGACTGGGGTTCCACCTGGAGGGACACCAGCCTATACTGGCAGGATGGTCTGCATCTTTCCAGGAAGGGAACAAGTCTTTTGAGCAATTGGTTTAAAGGCTTCATTGGCAAGCTTTTAAACTAGTCAAGGGGGGAGGCACTGATAAACAGCAGGAAAATCCCAGCCTCTCCCTACAAAACAGGGTACTAAATGAGAAAAAGACCAAGTAGGCAGGTCAGTGGGGATGCTGCAAAAAGAAGGTAAAACCATCAAAAATGGAGAGCAATGAGTACCAATGCCCGTAGTCTGAGTAACAAGCTTCCTGAGTTAGTGGCCTTGATGGGGAGGAACATCTGGATATAGTGGCAGTCACAGAAACATGGTACACACAAAACCATGACTGGGACATAAACATACCAGGATACACTATCTACAGGAGGGACAGGGCGGGTAAAAGAGGAGGAGGAGTAGCTCTTTACATAAGGGAAGGAATCAAGGCAACAGAACAAAAGGGAAAACAGGGAGGAGGAGAAGAAGTACTGTGGGTAAATTTGGAGACTGGCAATGGCACCACAATCCGCACAGGGGTTGTATACAGACCCCCTTCTCAGGGGAAGGAAATGGACAAGGAAATGATAGAAAGAATACTTAGAATGGCAGAAAAAGGGGAGATATTGCTGATGGGTGATCTGAATATGCCAGATGTTAACTGGAATGCAGTTGCAGCAGCCACTCCAAAGAGTGGGGTTATTCTAGATGCCCTACAAGGGGCATGCCTTAGACAACAAGTATTGGAGCCCACTCGAGAGGGAGCAATCTTAGACCTGGTTCTCTCAAATGGAGATGAAGAGAGGATCACAGATGTAGAAGTGGGTAGCCATCTGGGAACTAGCGACCATCGAACAGTATCGTTCACAATAAACACAGCAATAGAGTCAAGCCATACAAAGGCAAAAGTACTGGACTTTAGGAGGGCTGACTTTGCCAAAATGGGTGAGTGCCTAAAGAATGCACTAGCAAATGGGCAAGAAGGAGGGGTGGAAGAACAATGGGGAATAATAAAAACTGCCATCACAGAGGTAAGAAGCCTTTGTGTGAAGCAAATTAACAAAACAAAACGATGTAAGAAACCACTATGGTTCTCAAAGGAAGTGGCAGTGAAGGTTCAAGAGAAAAAGAAAGCATTCAGGAAGTACAAGGACTCACAGGAGGAGCAGGACAGGGAACTGTATCAGTTAAAGCAAAAGGAAGCCGGGAAGGCAGTCAGAACAGCAAAGGCCCAAACCGAGGAAAAGATAGCCAACTCTGTTATGAAGGGGGATAAAACCTTTTATGGGTACATCAGGGAGCGAAGGAAGACCAAGGGAGGGCTAGTGAGTCTTAATAAAGAGGAGGGAGGGTGGGCAGAGGGTGACTGTTAAAAGGCAGAGATACTAAACAAATATTTTTGCGCAGTATTTACAAAGGAAGTGGGGGAGGTACCTAAAACAAACAGTAGAAACACTCTGGATACAGAAGTTGATACCAGCCCATTTACAGAAGAAAGGGTGCTGAAAGAACTCTTGAAACTGAAGGTGGACAAAGCAATGGGGCCTGATGGGATTCATCCCAGAATTCTAAAAGAACCAAGGGTAGAACTAGTGACACCACTGACTACCCTCTTTAACAAATCATGGGAGGATGGGGTGGTACCCGAGGACTGGAGAAGGGCAGATGTGATTCCCCTTCACAAAAGTGGGAGCAAGGCAGAAGCAGAAAACTACAGACCTGTTAGTTTAACCTCAGTGGTAGGGAAAATGATGGAATCACTTCTGAAGGAAAGAATTGTTGAGTATCTAGAGGCCAGAGGGGCTCAGGACCCAAGGCAGCATGGATTCAGCCGGGAAGGTCATGCCAGACAAATCTGATAGATTTCTTTGACTGGGTGACCAAAGTAGTAGATCAGGGAGGGGCTGTGGACATGGCCTACCTAGACTTCAGCAAGGCATTTGACACAGTCCCACACAAAAGATTAATATACAAGTTAGCCAGCCTGGGAGTGGGTCCCGAGATGACAGCCTGGGTAAAGAATTGGCTGGAGAATAGGACACAGAGAGTAATAGTAAATGGAGTCCACTCTGAAGAAAGGGGGGTTACTAGTGGGGTACCACAGGGTTCAGTATTAGGACCGGTCCTCTTCAATGTCTTTATAAGCGATCATTGCAGAGGGACTGGAAGGAAAAGTATGTCTCTTTGCAGATGACACAAGGATCTGCAACAGAGTTGATGCACAAGGTGGGGTGGAAAAGATGAGAAGGGACTTGGCAAGGTTAGAGGAATGGTCAAATGTATGGCAGCTTAGATTCAATGCTAAGAAGTGCAAGGTAATGCACCTGGGAAACAAAAACCCAGGGAAAGAGTACACAATGGGGGGTGAGATACTAACAACAACAAAAATGGAAAGGGACCTGGGGGTAGTCATATCAGATGACCTAAAGGTGGGAAAGCAATGTGAGAGGGCAGCAAGGAGGGCTGGGGGGATACTGGGATGCATAGGGAGAGGCATCACCAGCAGAAAACAGGAAGTTATTATCCCTCTGTACAGACAGTTGGTGAGACCCCATCTGGAGTACTGCATGCAGTTCTGGAGACCCAATCTCCGCAAGGATATAGACAGGATGGAGGCTGTCCAGAGGAGGGCAACTAAAATGGTGCAGGGCCTGCACCAGAAGACATATGAAGAGAGACTTAAGGAGCTGAATATGTATAGCCTCGAGGAAAGGAGAGAGAGGGGGGACATGATAGAAACTTTCAAGTATCTCAAGGGAATCAACAAAGTCCAAGAGGGTAGCATCTTTCAAAAAAAGAGGTGTGCAAGAACAAGGGGCACAATGTGAAGATAGAAGGGGGGCGGCTCAGAGGTAATTTAAGGAAGTATTTTTTCACAGAGAGGGTTGTGGATGCATGGAATGGCCTTCGGAGGAGGTTGTGGAGTCAAAAACAGTGGTGGAATTCAAGCATGCATGGGACAGTCATAAGGCAATTCTAGGGGGGTGGGGTTAGGAAGAAGTAGGCTGCTGGTTAACTAGGATCTGCAGCTTATCCAATAGGTAGGGAAATGGGCAGCCTGGGTGGGCCAAGCGGTCCTTATCTGCCATCAAAATCTATGTTTCTATGTTTCTATGATTGATTACTCACGCCTCTTATTTTAACATAGCCATTGTAGCTGGTGTGGATGATCGTCAGTAAATCAAAAATTACTGTTGTATCTTGTGAGCCCTGAGTTTTAACTGTCTTATGACTTAAAAGATACAAACTAATTAGAATAAAGGACGGCTGTTACTTAAATTGTCCATTCTTACATAGTGTGCATCTTAACAGTCTCTGATTGCTTAGTCCAATATGGGCAATCGTTACTAAATGAACATTATCACACAGTTGTTCATTTTTTGGTTTGCGTACCAATAGTGCTCATCACTTTTATTTTAAAAGTCGAACAAATACGTTAGAGGGCATTTCCTTGACTAGAACAAAAAATAGTGACTGGCCCGATTAATAAATTATCGCTCTTAAACCTTTTGATAATGATGTGCTACTTTTTTATTTTTTTAACTTTATTTCTGCATCCACTCCCCGGGCATCCTTCAGGAGTGCCCACACGGAGTCCGCCCTACTCCCAGCCTGAACCCTCGCATCTCCCCCTTGATCTCCTCCCCCCAACAGACCCAGGCAGGCTCAACCCCGCTACCATCTCCAGGGCTGATTCCACCCTCCCACGGTGGTGACCTCCTAAGTATGAAGTGCCTACCTTGGTGTCATTGGGTCAGCTTGGAGGAAGATCCGAGGCGCGTTGGGCTGGCAGATGGGATGTGGGTGAAATCCCCCTGGGCCACCGTCATCTCACCAACGAGCGGAAGGTATTTCTGCTTATTTGTACCCCCCTCCCCCGCGGAGCCTGGTCAGCAAGGCAACTTAGTGCCATGGCTCCACCCCCAGACATTACGCCGCGCTGCTCCACTGGTGATCCTCCAGCCACTGCCAGAGGTCGCCCTAGAGTGAACGCTTCCCAGACTCACTCCTGGGAAGGGAGAGCTGTCAGTGGATGCTCAATCTCTATCCCTCCCCTGCCGACCCCCGGCGGCCCTGGCTCGTTCCCGAACCTGGGTCGCCGGCGTGGCGTGAGGTGTGGCATCCAGCACCTCAACCCTCAGCGCCACCGGGCTGGTCACAATGTGCTACTTAATAGAAACCATTTTAGTTTCCAGTATGTTAAGAGTGTATATACACACATTCATTAAATAGAAATGACTTTTTATGACATTACTTTCCCCCACAACGCCCCTTTGAACCTGAGGTAGTATGTAACTCTCATTGTGATATGCTTTGTTTTTCCTTTTACATTCAGAACTCAATTCCATTACACTTGATCCTATGTAATGTTGGATAGAATGATCTCTTACCAGCAATGGCTATTACATGAAATAAACAGGAAAGACTTGTAATACAACACTTTAGGAGGGTGAACTTGCTCATATAATATTAATTTAGCAATCAATTTGGAATTATGTCCATGTAGTAAAATTATGACCCCCCCCAGCACTCAGCCCTGGCACCCACCCAGTCCAGCACCCAGTGTTATCCAGATATAAGGTGAGAAGGTTACTGGCACAATCCTCCCTTCTCTATAGCCGGCTGCCTTCTCATGAATAAATGTCTTCATCCGCTTGCAGTAGTAAAACCAGATGATCACATGATCAGCTGATTTTACTAGCATGCACCTGACCACTTTCATTCATAAGAAGGCAGCCGGCCGTGGAGGAGGGAGGGAGGGTTGTGCTGGTAACCTTTGCACCTTATATCTGGATAACACTGGGTGCTGGACTGGGTGGGTGCCAGGGTTGGTTGCTGGAGGGATGTCATAATGTATTCTTTTTATGTGGAGCTTATCAAAAAACAGGAAGAAATGTATTTATTTAATTTTGTTGACCTGGTAAGCCCACTGGGCCTAGAAGTCCCTTTTTCAGGGGCGACCGGGGAGAGGGATACAGATGGTAAGCAACTGGAATTGAACCAGATTAAGCTTTTGGTGATATTTTT
The DNA here is from genome assembly GCA_016271365.2 of Neoceratodus forsteri. Classification (NCBI taxonomy): domain Eukaryota; kingdom Metazoa; phylum Chordata; order Ceratodontiformes; family Ceratodontidae; genus Neoceratodus; species Neoceratodus forsteri. The sequence continues at coordinate 285,520,587 of CM028138.1, read as the reverse complement.
TTAGTGAATGGGAGAAATTTGGCCAGGACACCGGGGAAATTCCCCTACTCTTTTGATAAGTGCCATGGGATCTTTAGCATCCACCTGAACTACCATCAATCCAGGCAGATGGGACCTCGGTTTAACGTCTCATCCGAAAGACGGCACCTCAGAAATGCAGCACCCCCCTCATGCTGCACTACAGTGTCAGTATTGGGATATTAACCCAAGTGTCAGATGTGGGAACTGAACCCACAGCCCTCTGATCTCCTGGCCTCAGAGGTGAGTGTACTACATACTGAGCCACTGACACTGGTGATAAGCCAACAGGAGGATCATGAGAAGAGGTCCCAGAGGAAAAATGTACAGCTGTTTGGTATGCTCCAACAACTGGAAATGGGACCAAATCTGAAACAACTAACAACAGAAGTGTTCCGAAAAACTGCTAAAAGAATCAGAGTCTATGTACCTATAAATGTACAGAATCCACTGGACCGGGAGAACAAATTATATATTTTTATAGTGGCGGGGGTGGGGGGGACCCACTAGACACCAAGGAAATAAAAATAAAATACATGGCATGGGGAGGGTCCACTAGACACCAGGGAATTAAAAATACATGGCATGGGTTAGGGAGCGGGGAAGGACCACTAGCCACCAATGAATACTCTTTTATAGCAGCTTTGCCATTTCCTTTCCAAAGCAAAGTCACAATTGGCGAATTTGCTATAAAAGAGGAAAACTTTACTAAATGATCCACAAGGTGGATTTGGGGACTTTGCAGGAAATTCACCTGCGAAGTAAAACTTTGTTGCATCTCTAGTTACTGATAGGGGACATTGATCTGCCAGATGTAGATTGGAATCTCCCTCCTGCAATATCAACTAGAACCAGGCCCAGAAGCAAATGGTTTGATACCTTTTATTGGACCAACATAGATGTCACAAAAAGAAAACAATGCCCAAGCTTTCATACCAACCAAGTCCTTTCTCGGAGACTAGAAACAGGGACATCCTGGACTCTGTGCAGGGGCATTCCTAAGGCAGTTAGTCAGGGAACCGACTCATGATGGGGCAATACCTTGACCTGGTGCTTACTAACAGGGACAGTATTGCAGATGCCAGGGTGGGGAATCATCTTGGGACCAGTGATTATTGTACTGTGTGGTTCAATACTAGAACAGCTGCAGAAACCAACCATACAAAGGCAAGGGTCCTGGACTTCAGAAGGGCTGATTTTACTGAGAAGTGAGAATGCCTCATGAAAGAAATGATGGGGGGGTGGGGAACTTGGGTGAGATAGAAGAAAAATGGGCCAGACTAAAAGAGGGCATAGTGAAGGCAACAAACCTCTGTGTTAAGCAGAAAAGTAAAAGATTGAGGAGAACACTATGGTTCTCAAGAGAGGTAGCAGTATAGGTAAAGGCTAAAACAGTAGCATTCAGAAGGTGCAGGGTGACTCAGAAAGAAGAAGAAGATATGGAAGTGTATCAGGAGGAACAGAGAGAGGTAAGCAAAGCAGTAAGGAGAACAAAAGCGCAGACTGAGGAAAGAATAGCTCAGGGAGTATCAAAATGGGACAAGACATTTTTTAGCTATGTTAGTGAACAAGGAAGACAAAGGGAGGGATGATACAATTGAAGAGGGAGGGAGGGAGGGAGGGAGGGGACTGTACAGAAGAGGATCCTGAAAAGGCAAACATCTTAAATCAATACTTCAGCTCAGTTTTCATGGTAGAAGGGAAATGGGAGGAACCACAAAAAGGCACCATAAACCTTGAGGGAAAGGAAATAGACAGTAGCCTGTTTTTGGTGGAGAAAGTCCAGAAAGCACTTGAAACCCAGGGGGTGGACAAGGCTACGGGACCTAGTGGGGTTCATCTGAGGCTGCTGAGGGAACTAAGGGAAGTACTGGCCACGTCACTGACAGATCTTTTTAACAGTTCTTTTGAGTCTGGTGTGGTTCCAGAGGACTGGAAAAGAGCACATGTAGTCCTACTTCACAAAATGGCAGCAGGGAAGAGGTGGCAACTATGGGCCTGGTAGCCTGTCATTGGTGATGGGTAAGTTGATAGAAGCACTATTGAAGGAGAGGATTGTAGATTGTCTTGTATCTAGTGGACTGAAGGATCCTAGGCAGCATGGTTTCACAGAGGGAAGGTCATATAAAAAAAAGTCTGATAGACTTTTTTTGAATGGGCGACCAAGGAGCTGGATCAGGGAGGAGCAGTAGATGTGGCTTACCTGGATTTCGGCAAAGCTTTCGAGACTGTTCCACGCTGGAGATTAGTAAGCAAGTTGTGTAACTTAGTGGTGGATAATAAGATGGTAACCTGGATAGGTAACTAAGTAAAGTAAAGTAAAGTAAAACTTATTTTTTAAGCACTTTTCAAAGAACCAAAGCACTGTACAAATAGAACAGCATTTAACTACCTGCATACCTGGGTGCAAAGAGCCATATTTCCTAATTGGAAACTGCCACATCATTATAACTCACTAACGATCACCCTCTACTGGGACTCCAGAAGACAATCCAAGCATCTTAAAAAGTACAAGCAGAAACTCACTCCAACCTGTTATGAACTACTAATGGCATCGCTGAAACTCCTGCTCCTCCTACTTTTAATATCGGTGGGATACACCCAACTCTGGTCCTGTTGCACTAAGTCGACAAAAACAGGGAAAGTTGGTAGTGGTCTCTCCATTATCACTCTAAATATCTGCAGCCTCCTTCCCAAATTGGCATCCCTTCAAACTCTCGCTGGACAAAAAAACCCTGATATACTAGCCATTGTGGAAACCTGGCTATCTCCCAGCATCCCGGATCATGCGGTCTCGCTTGAAGGCTACAATCTTTTCAGACTCGACCGGGCAAGCAAGAAAGGTGGGGGCTGTGCTATCTACATAAAGGACAACCTCTCCTGTCAACACGGCAGCTTCACCTCCACAAATACGCAGATGCAACTCCTCCCTATCAAACTGCTTCTTGGTGCACAAAACAAAGTTCTCACAGTGGCCGCAGTCTATATCCCTCCAAAAGACCACCGTGCCAGTATTAAGTCTGTACTTGATTTTGTTAGTCTGCAGCCCTCTGAAATGAGCTCCTCCTCCTCGGGATTTCAACATAAACTGGCTCGCCTCTGACACTGGCTCTTACAAAGATGACATCCTAGCAGCAAACCTGACTCAGATGGTAACCTCCCCACCCGAAAAATTACAAAACTGGTACAAGCACCCTTATTGACTGGGTTCTCACAAATACCCTGACCGGATAAAAACATTAAAGTCCTCCTGACTCTCAGTGACCACTCCCAGTGTCCTGTACCTGGTCTAATAAATTTCTCAAGCCACCCCCAAAGTTATAACAAGCAGAGTATTGCCTTATGGGAATCTTATCAAGTTGAAAACCCATCTCCTACAACAGGACTGGACGCCAATCCTTGAATCAACTGATATTAATACCGCACTAGAATACTTAATTAAATCTTTCAACTCTGCATGCGACTTATACGCCCCAGTAAAAAAACGTAAAATCAAAGCGCTATCAAATCCATGGATTACTGCCAAACTACTTGCCGAGCTCAAGGTTCGGGACCACCTCTGGGCAGTTGCCAGAGACACAGGCTCACCTCATGATACCCTAAAATACAAGCAGGCACGAAATAGATGTACCTCACAAATTAGGCAAATGAAGAGCGCCTATTTCAAAAATGCCCTTGAATCCACCTGGGGTGATGGAAGAGCTTTTTGGGACAACATCCGAAACATAATGGGTAAACAATCAAAATCACACCTACCATTATGAAAGTTGATGGATCCACCACTCTTGACCCAAAATCTATTGCAGATGCGCTTAATAAGACATTCACAGACCTTAGTGGGGTCCTCCCCAGATTTCTTCTCGACTTACCTGTGCCTAGCCTAGTATCACAAAACACCCTCGTGACAAACCACAATTTTACTTCAAGAAAATCAAAGTGCACGAAGCACACAAGTACATAAGAAAGGCCTGCTCCAAATCCAGAACAAGTAGTGACACGCTAGATCTAAAAATCCTGTCTCTCACCCTTGATGAAGTAATTCACCCCCTTGCAAAAATTCTTAATCTGTCACTTTGCCAAAGTCAATTTCCCAACAAATGGAAATCTGCCATAGTTACGCCAGTGCACAAAGGGGAGGACAAAACCTCAACAGGAAACTATCGACCAATATCAATACTCCCTCCCCTCTCCAAAGCACTTGAACGAATAGTGGCAGACCAACTCTCTGATTACCTGGACAAATACAATCTACTCTGTAATCAACAGCACAGCTTTAGGAAAGGACATAGTACAACAACAGCCTTACTTGATTTCTCTGGAGAAGTCCACTCAGCCCTGGACAAAGGGTGCCAAACAGGTGCAGTCTTTATCGATCTTACAAAAGCTTCGACACAGTCCATCATGGCCTACTTACCTCCCTACTTTCTAGCCTAGGCCTGGTCAAGGTCCTTGTGCTTGGGTAAAAGTTACCTGTCCAATCGGTCACAGGCTGTAAAATCTCTAATGAACTCTCCGACTTCAAACCAGTTCTCTCGAGTGTACCACAGGATCAATTCTTGGACCGCCCTCTTTAGCCTGTTCCTTAACTCCCTCCCAGATATCTGCCAGGAGAAAATAATCTTATACGCTGATGATGCTGTAATTCTCTTCCCACAAGGATTCCAAACTCCCTACGAAAAGCTTGCAACTTGCTTTCTAGTGTTGAAAGGTGGTTCCTGGATAGTAAACTTGTGCTAAACCACAATAAAACAAAAGCCATGCTCTTCTCCAATCACCAAAACAAAAATAGGCATACTCCACTCACCATACAAACCTCTGCGGAATTACACTGGTCCAAGTAAATACTTTCAAATACCTTGGCATCACTTTTGACCAAGGGCTCACCTTTGCAACCCACATTGACAACATCATGAAACAGTGAACCAACGCTGGAATACTATTCAGAACTGTCAATTTCTAAATCAAGGCATTGAGAATAGCTATACTGAGTTCCATAATCTCAATCATTGACTATGGCCTTATTATTTATGGCTCAGCTACCTCCACTGCTCTAAGGCGATCTCAATCACTCTAAATGAGGCCTGCCGGCTCTCACGGGGCTCAAAGACTGACTCACACGGTGATCTGTACTATGAATCAGGCTGGTTGAACCTATCAAATCGTCTTATTTATCTCACCTGCACAATGGCAAAAAATCTATCTTGGGACTGACTCCATTATGTATTCAAAACCTACTCTGACTGAATCCTGGCTCACGACCCTCCACCAGATCTGAACGCCAACCTTTCCTGGTTCCGAGATGCCAGACTGCACAGGACAAAGATCTTCGTATACAGGGCCCCGACATGGTTCAATGCGCTTAGTCCACCTACTCTATCCTCAACCTCGCTTGAAGCTTTAAATCCATGCTCTATGCCCACCTCACCACCACTAGCAACTGTGACTGCGCTAGATAAAGACTACTACTCCTCATGTCCATCCTCACATCTGAGGCCTCTTCCTCCCTGACTAATGAACCTCTGGTACCTCTACTACTTCCTGTCTCCCACCCAAACTCACTCCCCCTTTTTCCTGTCCCCTCTCTTACTCTCCGCTCACCACCTTTCCTCCTCTCTAGCCTCCTTGGCTCCTAATGATCACCCTCTCCTGGAAGTTTCCTTAACCTCGAAATTGTCTACTCGCTTGAACCTGTTATAGCTTGTTTTTCTATGAAACTTAAAAACGTTACTGCCTTAAACTGTTAATAGCAAATTTATGATGTAACTTTCCTGTCTGGTTTTACCTGTAATGTGTATCTTGCTTTGTTAAATGTTCTTTGTGACGTGGAACCTTTGTAAAAGAGCCCTGGCTCAAAGGTATTAATTCCTAGACTAAAAAACTAAACTAAACTAAACTAGTTAGCAGGAAGGACACAGAAGGTAATGGTGAATGGAGTGTACTCCAAGGAAGGGAAGGTGACCAGTGGGGTGCCTCAGAGATCAGTGCTGGGACTGGTTCTCTTCAATATCTTTAAAAGGGACATAGTGGAAGAACTGAAAGGGAAAGTCTGCCTCTTTGCGGATGACACTAAGATCTGTAAGAGTGGACACACCTTGGGGGAGGGGTGGATAGAATGTGTAGAGATCTAAAGAGACTGAAAGAGTGGTCAAGGGTATGGCAGCTGGGCTTTAATGCAAAAAAGTGTAAAATAATGCATCTAGGCCATAAGAACCTAGGAACGGGGTATAAGATGGGTGGAGTGAAACTGACAAAGACCTAACAGGAAAGAGGCATAGGGATAATCATATTGGATGACTTAAAAGTAGCCAGGCAATGTGATAAGGCAGTCAGAAAAGCAAGCAGAAATGGATGCTGAGGTGCATAAGTAGGGGTATCTCCAGCAGGAAGAGAGAGGTGATTCTACCCCTTTATAAATCGCTGGTAAGACTCCACCTTGAGTACTGTGTACAGGTTTGGAGACCACACCTCAGAAAGGATATAGACAGAGTGGAGGAGGTCCAGAGGAGGGCTACCAAAATGGTGCAGGATCTGCAAAAAAAGCCCTACGAGGAAAGACTAAAGGAGCTGAATATGTACACTCTGAAGGAGTGGAGGCAGAAGGGTGATATGATAGAAACAATAATAAGGTACAGGAGGTGAGTATATTTCAGAATAAAAGGTGTTCTATAACAAGAGGGCATGATAAGAAGCTGGAGGGGGGTAAATTCAGGAGTGATGTGAGGAAGTACTTTTTCACAGAAAGGGTGATAGATGTCTAGAATAGCCTTCCAGAGGAGGTAGTGGGGACAAAAACAGTTAGTGTGTTCCAAAATGCCTAGGATAGGCATATGGGAATTGTAGTGGGAGGGTAGAAGGGGCCAGAGATTGTGGTATGGGTTTAATAATGTCTGGGAATTAATAAAAATAATATTGAAAAAAAAAATTGTTGGGCAGACTGGGTGGGCCCAGCAGCCCTTATCTGAAATAACATTCCATGTATGTATCTATGCATGTAATATCTATATTATTTGTAGTGACTATAGGTGATAATCAAATATCTATCTGAGAATAATGTTATTCGCTCTCTTTTTCTGTGTTACATGTGTGATGTGTCCTTTCATGGCCTTTATCTCCTTGTGAACTTTATTACTTGTATGTTTATTTTTTTTTTCTCTGTGAACTGAAACCTAGCACATGATTTATCTCTGTGGTATATTACACAAAATCTTTCAGTTGTTATTTGCACAAGTACAATTGTCCAATATAGGAACTCCTATTTTGCAAGTTATTATCTTAAGTAGAAACTTAAAGAAAAGAACAGTCATAAAACTTATTTATAATAATGTTGTTATTTATTAAAATGCTGTAGAATTAAATAAGTTACAGTTAAATCCATGAAAAATTGTTATGAGGTGAACGCATGTGACAGTTCATGAACGCATGTGACATAGACATTGACACATTGAAAAAATTGGTTAAAAAGGACTAATTTTACTATGTAAAAATGTATTTTTTTGTAAAGATAATGCCCACCAAAAGACAAACTTTAGAAACACGTGATTTTTAGAAAAATGTCACCATTAATGCTTTCTGTTCTTCTATTTTAATTAATTGATATACACTATGTTACAGCTTGAAACCTTCAGGGATAACTTCAGTCACTTCTGAGACAATATTCCTTATAGATTAAAAAAAATGTAATGTATACATTTTTTTCAGAGTGAAATGTGTGTTAATTTAATCCAGATAAGCTGAATGCACATTTCAGTACGTCAATTAATTAAAACTTAACAAAAAATCCCCATAATGATGAAATCAGACTAAAAAATGTTTTTCAGTTTGTCCTGTGATGTGAGGTAATCATCATAAAAAATACCTTTTTATACAATTTAGTCTTTTCAACATGCCAGTGTCACACGCATTAATACACTGTCACATATGTTCATCTTGCTAAAAGTTTTTGATTGTAATTTAGACTTTTTAATTACATTGCATTTTAATAAATAAAATCATTACCAAAAACTGCATTATGGTTTAGAATGATCTAAGTTAATAATAAAATGTAAAATAGGAGTTTATATAATGAACAATGTAACATGCATTAATGATTGTCACATGCATTCATCTTTTAAAAGAGCGTTAATAGCTGTAATTATGATGGTTTAATTATATTTCATAATGATGCATAATATTATTAACATAATTACCTGCCTTACAGTTAAGAACTATCCCAGTTAATAAAATGCAACGCGAGGGTTGGCTGGGGAGAGGTTGGATAAGCATCCCAGAGACAGCTTTCCACCTTGGGGGGGGGGGGGAGAAGGGTTGTGGTTTCCTGGCAGACTAGTGACACCCAGTGGAAGCTGGGTTTCCAGCAGCTGGGACCACCTGGCATTATGGAGCATCAGCAGATGTCTGTGGGATGGGTGCGGGAGTGCACCTGCCCTGCACTGATGTCACTGCACATCAGTGTTCCTGGGGGTAACCAAGGAAATCCCCTGGTCACGGAGCTCTGTGATGCCCCTGGACCACCTCCTGAATGAAGCTCTGGGCATAAGCCTCAGCTGGAGCCTCTGGTGTATCTCACGCTGTCCCCCTAGTTCTCTGGGGGAGCCCCCCCATAGGGGGCAAGCTGCAGGGCAGTCAGCTGGGTGTCTTAGTGGGGGATGCTGGGAGAGTGGACCAGGCACGGAATTGGGGTACATTCCCCGCCTGTGACCAGGAGCAGAAACAGAAGTAAAAAAAAAAAAAAGAATGTGACATGCATTCAACTTTTGGAATGTTTTTTAATATCTGAAGTTATAACTGTTTAACTATACTACATTATAATAAATGCCATCATTAACATAATAACCTGCATTACAGTTTTGAACTAAATAAGTTAAAAATAAAATGTAAAATAGGAGTTCATATAGTGGACAGAGTCAATGTCACATGCGTTAATGATTGTCATATGTTTACATTTTTACATTTTTTTTACTGTCTGTAATTATGACTTATTTATATTACATTTTAATAAATAACATTATTAAAAACTGCATTGTAGTTCTTTTATTTATTTGGTACTCATAGCCATTTTAGTTAATAAAAAGCAAAGTATTCACAAAGTGGACAATGTTCGCTGTACAAATAACAACTGAAATATGTAGGCATGAAATACAATAGAGACAAGTAAAGTGCTACCTTACATTTTGCAGAAATGCATTAAACACAAAGGAAATGCTGCTCACGACAAGAAACACACTGCTATATCCAATTTATACAGCGCGTGACATTTCTCAGCACGATTGGACACACCTTGTTTTTGGCTTCCCTCACCCTCTCAGCTCCATTTCCTGCAATCGAGTTATATAATTTCCATTGTTTTACCTCTGCACTATATTTATATACCCATTACATCGACACTGAGGCGTTCAATTTTTTTTTAACAGAAAATTGAATGAACTGATTTTGTGGACGGGCACTAAATCACATTTCAGATGAAACTGAATTCAGAAACTAAGGTTACAGCAAACATAATAGTCATATCAGTATTTTATGCTGTGGCTAGTAAGCTAAATATAAAAATGGCACACTATAATTTCTCTTAATGTTTAAAGGGCACTTCTGATTTTTTTTATTGAAGGTGATACAATTGACAAACACTGCAACCTTCAATATAATGTTTTTCGTTTTAAAAAGTCCAAAACTGGATCATATACTAATGGTGTTAAACTATATTAATATACACTTACATGTCTACTTTTCAAAATTGCGAATAAAAATATGTGATTAGCAACGTACTGTGAAGTGCTTTTAATGAAGGACTGTGTCTGAATGTCACACTTAACACACATAAAATACACCGTTATTATTGACAATCTGCAAAATAATGCAACCCAGCTTTCTAAAACTGCAAAACAGGGGCCAGATTTTCTAAACCTCGAGACTGCAGCAAGTCCTTGGCATGCCAATGATATGGCGCACTGGGCGTGCGGCAATCAAACAGGATTTTTCATCTCGTGCGGCAATTTGACGCAAGCTAGACCATCTTTTTGTGGTCTAGCTTGCCTCAATCCTGGGGACCGTTTTCACGGAGCTTGCACCCAAGATTTGATGCAAGCTGCTGTAGAGTGGATGAATTGTCGCAACCACATCCATGCTTTAAAAATCAGGTCCAGTTGCGACAAAGGGGTATGGCGCATGGAAATGGTTTGTTGCAAGGCTCGATGCAAGCCCTGCGCCACCCTTTGAAAATCCAAACCCATGTTTATATACCTAGAAATGAATGCGATAATCTATAAAATATATAGTATACATACAGTTGGTAGGAACGTAGTTTAGTTGATAATTGGACACCAAATGGCCCAACATTAGTGGAGAATGACCCACATTTATTCTGCTCCTACATTGCCTCCTGCTCCAGCAAGAAAAAAGAAAAGGTATCCCATGCAATCTAACACAGTCTGCACCTCCTGTAGTTTTGTACCATGACCTGCTTTCTTCTTCTTTGTGCACCCCCCCCCCGCAACCAGATGATCCCACAGCAGCAGATATTCAATCAAGCAGCCCGGCCTATCCCTGTACACACAGTAGCTGACATCATCATGCACCTCACCACACTTTCAGCCCTACCCACATGGCAATTAACAGAGTCAGGCAGAGAAAGACACACTCAGACCCCACCCTGTGACCAACAGGATACTTGCACTTCCAGAAGTGTTTGAGCAGCGTCAGGTAAGCCTGGGGCAGAACTGGGATTTCTTTGGGTGTGGGGTCAGACAAACCTAGTGGGGTCTGGGGAAAACTTTGCAACTTATTTATTTATTTATATATACCAGACACAAAAGTATTGATTTTAACATGTTCTGCCGTAGCAATAACACATGTTTTAAAACATTGCCCTTTCATCAGCTGGGAGAAACAGTATCCAGGAATGAAGCTCTGCTTCCTCTGTTTCTATTTAGGAGTATCTGTGCACCCCAGGAATGCCTGTTTTAACCTTTCAAATTACAGAATATATTTTATTAAGATTTATATTTGTACCATCCATGCACCCAGGCATTGTTTTTAGGATGAAAGGACATGCTGGGTGGGATAAGGGTGGGGGTGAGTTGATGGCATTGACTAGCATGATCACTGGGAACAGCAGGAGACACATACACCTACCAATAATGGCAGCTATTGATCTATTGATGCTCATATCAGAGTCTGGTCTGCAGAGGTGCCCAGGGAAAAGTACAGAGCTGGGACATTGGGAAGAGAGATGGGGCAGCTATGGGAAGGCTGGGATAAAACCCACCACCTGCAGGGCAGATCCTGCATTTTGTCACTGAAATGTTGGATACAAACACTCGAAATGTAGGAAAATGAGGGGCACTGTTAAATCATCAGACACATAAAGCAAACTCATAACACTGGAAGCTAATACTGTAACAACACTGTATTATTTATTTAGTTTTTGTTGACTGGAAAGGAGGACTAGGCAACTGTGCCTATTTTCAGCCTCCTCCCGGGGGAAGGGGGATACAGATGGAAACCATTTGACATTGAACCAAATTAAGCTGTTGGTGGTATTTTTAGTGAATGAAGGAAATCTCACCAGGACACTGGGGAAATTGTCCAGCTCTTGACAGTAGCGGACGATGCAGTCTCCTGATCCAAGATGGAGGATTCTTCGATGGAGGGAGCTCAGCCTGCTCCTGGTAGGAGACAGAGGGTTCTGCTCCCTACTGATGCTGCATTGCCCACTGGTGGTGACCCACCTACTACCTGTACAGACTTACTGAAGGTTGGTGTTGAAGCTGCAAGTACATCCTCTGGGATGACTGGATCTGTGTCTGCTGTGCTCCGTTTGGATTCTACATTTTATGAAGCTGACTTACGGCTGTAGGATGCATTAAAATCTAAGAAAGATCATTTGTTACAACTGACGCCTGAGGAAGAGGTTACCTATCTTCGTGAAAAGGAGAAGCTGCTCTTGTTACACCACGAACCAGGCACAGGGTCGAGTGGGCCCTCTTACTTTTACATTCCTATTAGCCCTGAAAATATTACTGATGCAGCAGTATCAGAGATGCCGTAGTCTGCCTCTGTTACTGTTGCTACTTCCCAAGTTGTCATTTCTTCCCTCTGGAGTTCTATTACTGCAGTGGATGAAACTCAGACTGTTTCTAATGCTGCCCCCATTTTTCATGAATTACCTGCCATTGATCTGACTGTCTTACCTGCCAGCTCCCCAATGTTCAGTCTACCTCTGTACCTAAAGTTCTTACTATTTCCAAGCCAATTTCACTGGATAAATCACTGGATCCACAAAAAAACAGGCGCAAAGATTGGGGTATAGATTCCCCCCATAGGACTGGTCTCTAGCAAAGGCGCTGAATATGGCTGGTTGGTCACGTGACTCGATCAGTCAGTGGCATCCACAAACACCAGTGTTGCCCCAGTCTGCTCCGTTTGTGGCTGACCTACCTGATTTTCAGGGTGCTACATTTTCAGAAGTTGCACCTTCCCTGGCAACTGGAGAATTGCAAGAGGTATCTGTCCCCTCTCACCTGCCTGATATGGGGACGGTCCCCCCCCCCCATGTTGCCTCTGCATTCCCCGAGTCGGATCGGCATAGCTAATGTCCTGAATTTACAGGGGGATGTTTTTGTCTCCTCTCCCTTACACTGGCAGAATATGGGTTTCTATGCAGAGGAGTTAGTGGGCCTATCACAGACGGAGGCAATCTTCCCACATTCTCCAATAGTATGTGTCCAGCCGGTCTCTGACACAGTGAGACCTTCTTCCGCAGTGACCTTGGTTTCTGCCCTCTCTTCTCCTCAGGCCGCTTTACTGGAGGCTTACATCCCATTGTCATGGAAAGACAAGGTTGAGCAGGATATCAGCCCTGCTGTTGCCCATCCACCTCCCCTTGCACAGTCCACTGCTCAGCAGGAATCTGCGTCAAAATGGTCCCAGTTTCAGAAGTCTGATGCTTTTGCTTATTCTCCTGCCCCAGCGCAGAGGAGAACTGCGGATCACCTGCTGTATAAAGGTGGACTAGACCTCCTTCCTGTCAGAGCATATGTGTGGCAGTCTCATCTGAAGGATTCTCTTCACTATGTACCTGGTGAGCCGTATGCTTTGATCCATTCACCCAGTGAAGGTTGTTTTGACCTTAGCTTTAAAACTGCAGCTAACCAGGAAAGATTTTTGGCTTCCTACAGTTCTTTGAAGCACACTCCCCCATGACTTCCATTCCAGGCTGTTCCTCTTATCAGACCAGCTCTCTGGATGGTTACTGTTATTTTGAAAAATGAGGTGGTGAATGTCGACGTCAGATATTGGCTTCCTCAACATTGTGAGGTGAAGGAACCGGAGCCTATTGACTTGGAACTTTTCAGATTGGAAACTGAAAATTTAAAATACAACTCCAACATACTGATTTTGGTCTGCAACATCTTCCCAGTGTCTTTTTCATCGGCAGGGATAGGGCACAATGTTTTTACCCTGGCCAACCGAAGATTTGCTTTAAATGTGGGTCCATGGCCCACCTCAGCAATGGGTGTGATAAGGTTCGTTGCTACTTATTTCTCTCCTTTGGCCATGTCAGCGCACAATGTACCAATCAGTTCTGTTGTAATCTTTGCGAAGAGAGTGGGCATTCTTACCAATCTTGCCCTTGGGCATCCCACAACAGGAACGATCACCCATCCCAAGACATCTTACTAGACAAGGCATAGCAATCTGTACAACAAAGATATCACAGGGAGGCCACCAAGGTCCTAGCTTATTCTGAGGAACTACCTTCTGATACCACCTGAAGACAGCCTTCCAACCCCTGACAAGCTGCTGCTCCAGAGCCCCCATCAGCGACAGCATCCAATGTTCTGTCAGAACCTGATAGGGACATGCCTCCTATGCCCTCTGTGCCTCCAGACGCACCTTTACTGCTGATCCCGGCAGACATCATTCCACCTGTGACCATTATGCCTTCACCTGATATGCTTTTAGTCAACAGAAAGAGATCTTTGTGTTTCCATAAGTGGGGTGAAGTACCAATCCAGTCCACCCCAGTAGCACCCCCCTTATCGACTACCAATCGGTTTGACGTGCTTGACACGGAACACCTGACTCTGATGGCAGTCTGGATTCTGAAGCTTCTTCCTGTAAGTCTGCTTTGCCTCCATCTTCTACTGACATGGACGATGACTCCACCATCATCAAGGTGGTCAAATCTAAACATAAACAATGGAAAAAGCAGAAAATGGTCACCAGAAGTTGAAAAATGGTGCAGATGAATTGCACCTCCTGTCCATGATCTTTTTCCTTTTTTGCTACCTTTTCTCAATGGCTCCTCTTCTCCATCAGGCCACCATTAATGACAACAGCATTAAGTATGTGGTACAGTGGACCATACTGTTCTCTGTACTCCAGGATCTGCTCTTTGATGTTTACTTTATTCAGGAAACCAGAATGATATCATCCTTGGACATGATACAAGCACAGAAAAAGTGGTGTTGGGGTCTCTTTTTTTTTGGTCTCATGGGACAGTTACTTGTACCGGGGTGGGTATTCTGTTAAGAGGTCAGCCTTTAAGATCCTGTGGCTGGCTAACATTGAACCAGGTAGGACTGTGCTGTTGGATTTGATCTTTCAGGATGCTCAATTTAGGCTCATTAATCTATATGTGCCTCAATCTAAGAAGGACAGAGTGGATCTTTTGAAAAAGGTGCAACCTTATTTATATACAGCTAGCCACTTAGTGTTTAGGGGAAACTTTAACTGTGGCCTTTCACATCAGAATAGGGGTGCTAGAACACAGAAAAAGTTTCGTGGTTCTAACTTTCTCAATCAATTGCCGAAGGATGCCTCTCTTACAGATGCATACAGATCTAAATTTCCAACTGGGTGGGGGGCACACTTATTTTAGGAATGCCCTGGCAACTAGAATGGATTTTCTGTTTATATCAGCACAGTTAGATACACACAATATTGGGGTTGTCCCTATTGAATCTTCAGATCACCTATTGCTAGGGGGTACCTTTGGGGAGAAGGCTGTAATCACTCCTGGTTGGAGGTACTGGAACTTGAATCACTCTTTACTAACCTGTTTGCAGATGCAGGCTAAAGGTATTGATCTTCTGCAGGCCCAACAGTCAGTGGTCTGTATGATAGATGATTTAGGTCTATGGTAGGAGGAAACTAAGCTAGACTTGATGAGGTTCTTCAAATCCTCTTCCATTTCTAGACTACAGAGAGAACGTAAGGAGTATCTCTAGCTCTGGGCTCAGTTAGCACAAATTTTTCTGGGGATAGGAGATTATAGTGCCCAGATCTCTCAACTCATGGCTTATATGAGGGAGATACAATATGACAGGGGCAAATCACTCCTATGGGAACATCGTTGAGGGACCCAGGGTAAGAAGGGTGCAAGCAAAAACAAGATTCCAGTGCACAATCCTCCCCCAAAGAAAACATGGCACACATTCAAAATTAAATAGTTCAACTGCCTATTGGCTTTTCTTACTTTAAACTCCATGAAAAAAGGGGGTCCTCTTAGTTTTCAGATTGGAATTCCAATGTGAGCAAGCTATATCACCACTTCATGGTGGGACCCATTCGGTATAGTCCCTACACTAGCTGCTATCCCTAAGTTGTTAGAGGTCCCTTTATTAAGCCTTTTTTTCAGCTTATCTGGGGCAGTAGATTTAGTCCCATCAAACAGAATGTTTTATACCTCCCTGTCTGTTTAGGAGGGCTGAATATGGTAAACCCCTTAGTGTACTATTTCTGCATTTACTTGTTGAAAAATCTTAGTCATGTCCTCACACCAGTGCCTGCTCCTTGGAGACCCTGGATAGAGCGATGGATGACTCCTCTGATCACAGCATGGCAGAGTGCAGCCCTCATCCTTTGGAAAACACAGACCACTCCATATTTTGTCTCTCCAGCAATGGAAGTTATTAGGAGATGGTGGCTTATGTTTGCTGCTTTTCAGAAAAACACCCAAAAAGGGCTCTATGAAGTGATTATGCTGCAAAATATTGGGGTACAGGTGCCTTACCTAGGTGTTGCCCAGCCTGACCAGTCTCTTATACATTCATATTTAGTTGGTGGTAGGACACCCACGAAGATGTGGGATGTTCTATGGCTCAGCTGTCATGGGAGGCTTAGCGTAAAGGCCAATATGAAGCATAAGTCTCTGATGGACAGATTTTGTCTCCAACCTGGATGTGCATTAGCTTTAGAAACAATGTTCCATTTTTTTCTTGATTGCCCTTATGCTAGTTCTTTTTGGGATGTTTTGGCAGTTCACTGGGGTGTTCGTCACTGGTAGACCCTAACTTATCCTGCCATAATACTTGATATTCTGCCTCATTCCAAGCAATATGACAAAAGTACTATTAGATTGATTTTTACTGTCACTAAATACTATCTGTGGCACTCTAGATGTGCATTTCTTTTTCAGCAACAAACTATCCCACTGGTGCTTCTCATACAGATTATTGAAAAGGAACTCATCACCTGTTACTGGGCAGAGAAACACACTCCATCTGGCCCACACCATGCACACTCATGGCACTATTTAGATAGGATTAATCAGCCTTAGATACTGACTCATGTTGCATTCTTCTTTTGCACTTTCTTTATTTTCACATGTTTAGTTTGCTTAGCTTAAGCAATGACTGATTGTATTATGTACTTTGTGTGTTTTCTTTTCTTCCCCACCCTTTTGTATTTCTTTATTTTAGTATGTGCAGCTGAACAGAACAGAGAGACATTAGATACTTTTGATATTTGGCCTTTTTTCCCCTTCTTCCATGCATTATGTTTGATTTACTTTATGCACCTCTCCTCACCTTTGTGCCTTGTATGTATAATGTATGAAGTTCATACCATTCATTTTCTGTTATTTACGTCTGATGATTTATTATATATGATGTTTTGTTGTTTTGTTCCTGTCAATAAAAAAATTCACCTACTGTTTTCGAGAAGTGCCATGGGATCTTTAACATCCACCTGAACAGGCAGACATCTGAAAGATAGCACCTCAGGAGTGCAGCATCCTCTTGTGCTGCACTACAGTGCTAGTATTGGGTTTTAACCAAGTTCCTTGCAGGTTTAGGAATGGAACCCTCAGCCTCCTGATCTTGTGGCCTCAGAGGCAAGTGTGAACCTGCTGAGCCACTGATACTGCTATTCCTTTGATCACAGCCCCGCCACTAGCTAAAAGTCCTTACAGTGGAGTGATAATGACTCACACTGAGTATTGTGTGGCTCCCAATCATGTACAGTACACTCTCAGTTATCTAAAACTCAGTTATCTGAATTTCCAGATGATCTGAAACTCGCGTGTGTGTGTCCCCCACTGTTAGATGGTAGCTCAACGCTCACTGTAGTTAGCAGCTGTTAGCAGTTGTTAGTAGCTCATTAGTAAATGCTGCTTACAGCTTAAAAGGTGATAACAGTGTACAGCAAGGGCTAATAGCAGCAGGGCTCACAGAAACATGGAACAGAAGTTATGGCAGCCAAAAGAAAATGCAGTGTTCTCGACATTGAGCAAAATATTTGCATACTCCAGTGCCTTTTTCCCCCCAATTGTTTAACCAGGTGAGACACACTAAGCTGAAAGTTTGTTTACAGGTACAACCTGGGAGTACAGGAAAGTTAAGTGACTTGCTTAGGGTCACACAGTATGCAAGTGAGGGCTGTGGGATTCAAACCCAGGTCTCCAGATTTGCAGCTCAGAGCCTTAAACCACTGCACTATACTGCCTCCCTATTGACAGTGGCGAGCGCATTGTGGAGATTGCTCACCTCTTCAACATTGGTTATACCACCGTTTGTGATATAAGGAGGGCACGGGAAAAAATCAAAGAATATGCAACCACCATGGGCTGCCCCGAGGGTACCAGGCATTGGACAAGCATGAAGGGCAGCAAAGACGAGGCACTTGATAAATCTCTTTAACTATGGTTTCTGCAGAACTGAGTGAAAGGCACCCTGATAACGGACCTGTACTGTAAGAGAAAGCTGTCTAGTTTCACAGAAAATGGCATGGATGATGCTTTTGTGGCAAGTGAAGGGTTTAAAAAATGCCATGGTGTCCATCAACTGACCGTGGCAGGTGAGCTTCTGACTGCCTGCTCTGACAACATTGCCCCCTTTTGAAAAAAAGCTACGTGATCTTATGGTGTCTGAGGGCTTGACAGCAGCACAAATTTAGAATTCCGGTGAGACTGGCTCCTATTGGAAAATGCTGCCAGAAAAGACTTTGGCATGTTGGTCAGAGAAGTTCACACCTGATTTAAAAAAAAAAATAAAGACTAATGGTGGTGGGATGTACAAATGCAACAGGCGCTCACTGTTTAAAATTGTTGGTGATAGGCAAGTCGCTGAAACCCCATTGTTTTAATCACATTAACATGCAAACACTGCCAGTAAAATATACTGTCCAGAGCAATGCCTGGATGAATGTTAACATTTTCAACCTGACCCGTTCCGATGTTGCTGAAGATATTAATTTAGGCATCAAGACCCCCACAAAAGTAATAAAATAAACATATTAAGCCCCCCCTCCACTGCTGCTTCATTGAGAGCAATGATGTTTGCAACATCACAAAACTGGGTGGAATTCCCATGTAAACTTGCGCCCGCTTGATCAGAACCGACCGCCACTTCTATATTAGATGAAAAGTTTCCGCAGTATTTTCAAATGTGCAGGTTATTTAAATAATGATACTGACAGCAGCATTGGACTCTCACCACAGCTTACAAAGGTATGTGGGATGGGAGTGGGCTGCACAATTTAATTTGCGGGTCACCTTTAAAGTGATTTCAGCTGCACTGTACTGTAATTTTTGCAGTTTTTAACATGTTGTTACAATACCATGATCTCTGTCTTAAAATAAAATTATGATTTTTTTTTACCTTGTGTTGTCAATGACCTCCCGTTTATCCGAACCCCAATTATCCAAAAGAATTGTGTGTCTCCCAGTGCATTTTGATAATTGAGAGTGTTCTGTACTGTGAGATAACTGCAGTGCTTAAAGAAAAGTTAATCACACCAGGCCACCTGAAACACTCAGGGAGATTAACATGAGGACTAGAGCCTGCCAAAGTAGGGACTTTTTAACTTCATTGATAGCCATTTAAAACCTGTTCTAGTCAAGATGGACACTCAGTGGGTTAGCTTCACTAGTCCTGGTCAATTTGTACTGTGCCCTGGACATGTTAAAATCGACCCTTGATAAATAATCCCGATTCAGACTCTTCCTTTTATAACACAGACAGTTCAAAAAGAGAAGGTAGTCAGAAGTGCCAAGATAGCATTTTTTAGGAGGAGGAGGAGGTTCTAGAGGAAGATACTACAGACATAGGAGAAATTACAGGAGAATACAATGGAGGAACTCTTAAGAACACAGGAAGGTTGGAGGACCGAGGTACACTGAAAAGAACACCACGAGAAGGAGATTCAGAAAGCAAGCCAAGGACAGAAAAAGGCAGATAATGCACTAAAGAAGAGTGAGTAGCATCAACAAATCTGAAACAAGCATTTGTCAATGCCAAGTGTTTGCTTGAATGCCGTTTTACTGAGTTCTGTTTGTACACAATTTTATTATATTTTTTATTTTTATTTTAGTCTTTGGTAACCGGGTAAAGCCCACTAAGCGCAAGTGCCTGTTTTCAGGGGCGACCTGGGAGCACTGGGCGGTTAAGTGACTTGCTCAGAGTCGCACAGTATGCAAGTGGAGGTTGTGAGAATCAGACTCAGGTCTGGTCTGCTGGATGTACCAAGCTCGTTCACACCTTGTTCCTCTAACCTCTAGGCTATACTGCCAGCCCATATATATATTTACCCAAGACAGACCAGATGAAATGTAATATGACAAACTGGTTTAATAGCTGTTTAAAGGTAAGAAAATAAAAAAATGTTTCTGATTACACACTACTTGGAATTTAGAGAAATAAGGCAGGGAGTACCCCTTCTTTAATTTATACATGAATGATGTTGAATTTAATTACTTGGGTCTAAGATACCACTTATATGCAAACAATACAATTATATATTTATCAGGGGTTAAGACTCATCATATTCAACAATGTCTACAAAATGCTTTCAATGATGCTCAGACCTATTTTACAAAAAAAAAAAAGATTAATTTTGAATACTAGTAAAACTAAACTTATGATATTCTGTAATAGAAACAAAGACTTGCATATTAATAAAATGCTGGCTATACTAGCAAATGATGGGACTAAATTACAACAGGTGGAGGAATATAAATATTTAGGATTATGGATAGATGTTCATTGCAAATGGACAGCACATATAGATAAAATAGTAAAAAGGTTAGGTCAACAACTGGGTATGCTTTACAAGATAAAAAATGAACTTGCTAGACAGACTAGGTTACACGTCATTAATACTATGTTATTGCCAATAATTGACTTTGGGGATGTGGTGTACGGTGGGGCCTCAAGCACTGACTTGAGAAAAATTGATATAATTTACAACCGGCTGGTAAGGTATGGGTGGACGCCCACAGACGCATACACCACTGTCAGCTCTTTAGAGAGATGCATTGGTTACATCTGGATCTCAGAAGAAATCTACGTATATCCAAAATAATGTACAATAGCCCTAATATTTATTTATTGAGATTTTGGAAATTAAAACCTTTGAGTCAGAGACTCATTTACAAAGGCTCCACATCATGGTACAGTACATTGACA
Source organism: Neoceratodus forsteri (assembly GCA_016271365.2). Taxonomy (NCBI): domain Eukaryota; kingdom Metazoa; phylum Chordata; order Ceratodontiformes; family Ceratodontidae; genus Neoceratodus; species Neoceratodus forsteri. Next base: position 285,499,885 of record CM028138.1, on the reverse strand, counting down.
AAACAACAGGTAAAAATACAGAGGAGTGGAGCATAATGGGTGTGAGGTACATTAGGATATACTCAGCAGGGACATTGAGCAGAGTGTAGTACATAGTGTTCCATATGAAACAATGGTATAACACAACTTGCTACATAACAGACTATAATAAAATACATAGCATATTTATACTTTAAAACAACATTATACATAGGTGGCAATGGATTTGGATTTGCATTAGGATGCAGAGACAGCAGGTTTGGGTGAGGCAGGAGGGAGCACTTTGTCAGCATGCAGTCAGGATAAGAGTCCTTTATTAGAGGAGGAGAAGAAATGGAGGGGAGGGAAGCAGGGGGAGGAATGAGGAGAGAGAGTGGCAGAAGCCCGAATCAATAGCAGTCGCAGGTACTGGCAGAGCGGAGGTGATCCCTTAGGAGGGATTTAAAATGACCAAGCTTTCTTTCGGTGGTAATCGAGCTGGGAAGCGCATTCATCCAGTACGGGGCCCTGTAGCTAAATGGTCTCTGGCATAGGGAGGTCCAACATCTGGGGACAAGGAGTTGGGATTTGGAGGAGCTGCATGTGTGTCTTAGTGCAGGGGCAGGTTTTAGTAGGGCAGAGAGGCCGGGTGGGGGGTATACCAAATGATATCTTTTTGGCCAGGAGGCAGGTCTGATACTTGAGTCTGCAGTCAAAATTAAGCCAGTTTGATAAGTTGTAGAGGGAGCAAGTGTGCGTGGTACGCTCACAACCTAGGACTAGGTGGCAGGTTTTTTTGAGAGACAGTCTGAGTCTACTGAAGGGGGAGTTGTCTGCGGCCCCATAGACCAGTATCCCGTAATCTATTAATGAGAGGACTGAGGAAGAGATGGCTAGCTGGAGTGCCTCAGGGGTGAGGCAGTGTTTGTACTGGTGCAGAAGTCCAGTTCTGGAGCTAACAGCAGTGCAGAGGAGATGGATATGTTGGTGGTAGTTGAGAGAGGAGTCTAGGGTGATGCCAAGGTACTTGAAGGTATCCACTTGGTTGAGGGGGTCAGTTGGGAGTTTAGGATTTGCAGGCGGAGGTTTTTGTGATTGTTCTGATGATGTGCAAATGTCATAACTTTAATCTTTTTATAGTTTAATACCAGTCACTGGTTGATGAACCAGTGTTCAGCCTCAGAGAAGGAGGTTTGGAGGGATTGCTGAAACATATGGGGATCCAGCTGGGAGGAGAAGAGGACTGCATCGTTGGTGTATAGGAGCAGGTTTCCAGAGCAAGCGGCAGGGAAGGAGTTGAGAAATAGGCTAAATAGAAGGGGGCCCAGGGTAGATCCCTGGGGTACCCCAGATGTTACTGGGAGGCTGGTGGAGAGGGTGTTACCTATCTTGATCTGTTGGGTTCTGCCAGTGAGATAGTCAGGGAACCAATTTATGGTGTCCTGGGAGAGACTGATGAGAGAGAAAGAGGGTAGATAAGAGGAGGACATGGTTAACAGTGTTGAATGCTTTCAACAGATCCACAAAGACAGCACTGGTTAGGTAGCCTCTGTCAAGTGCTGAATGAACAGAGGAGAAGAACTCCAGCAGTGCAGAGGCGGTGCTGCGGCCTTTGCGGAAACCATGTTGTTCTTTGCAGAGGAGATCATATTCTGTGAGGTAATCAATGAGTTGATCCGAGACGATACGTTCCAATGCTTTGGAGAGAGGGGTAGAACTGAGATGGGACAATAGTTCCTAGTAGCAATAGCAACCTACCAGATTATATTACTGTAAATTTAAAAATCAAACATTCAAAGCAGGGATTGAAGTAGACACATTATGTAGAGTTTGAGATACCAAACAAGAGGGCAAGAGCTGGATGTTCGACCATCTCATGTCTAGGACCAAAAGTATGGAATAGTTTACATAATTACCTTAGACTACATGGGATAAAAATAAGTTGGAATAAAATTAAAAAGTGATTCCTGTCACAAGCAGAAAGATCTAGAGAATGCTGTCCATCAACAGATTCAGGATCATTTACCTTGGGGATTACTACTGACTGATTTACTTGACTTGGTCACTACTGTTGTATATAATCATAACGAATGTATATATTTAATCTTTTGTATTTTTCTCCTATGAATGTAACTAGAATGATTCTCCTTATGGGTAGCATGTCAATTCAGCGAAGTAAAAACAGCAATGACAATTTCAGTGATGGCTTTACAGTGACTGCAATTCCAACAACATGAAGTCTTGCTGTATTCTGACTATATGCAGTTAGCCAGAGCACTTGAACTGCCCCAGACAGGAAAGGGTTAACTCTATGTCAGAGCATAGAACATTGAGCACGAGCTCGGTTTTCAAACCTCTGTCTCTGGTACATCTCCATGTAACCATCAGATTCTTTACTCCGCCTAACTGTGAAGACGCTCTGGAGAACTTCTCTTCGCTGCTTCGGTTCGGTATAAGTCCTCGATCGGTTTATTACAACTGTTTTTTTTATTTTTCAGTCTCAAATCTCTGTCTACTGTCAGGTAGTATAGTTTTGGTAGATAGTGATAGAAATTGTTTTTCCTTTGGTTTCTTTCCGGTCCGTCTGGTTGGGAACCGAAATAATTGTTTAAAACTTTTTCTGTTTTCTCTGATTAAGTGTGGTCCGGTATTTTTCTATCTCAAACAAACGACGACTTATTCTGTTTTTTTAAACAGCTCTTGAACCGGCTGGTGACCAAAATTTTTGTATTACCTGGTGCGACAGCTGTTAAGGGTAATTTTGGTTGGCAAGGCAATGTCTGAGAAACCCAAGAAGAAAACCAGTCCCACTGGGTTTCAGCACTGTTCTGAATGTGGGGAGGCTTTTGCTAAAGCTGACCCCACCTCATTTGTGTTTATTGTCTGGGGTTAGACCACCTCAAAACAGACTGCCAGATTTGTGCAAATTTCCCTAAGGCCACTCTAGAAAAAAGATTAGCTCGGCTTAGGGAAAGAGAGGCCAAGAAGTCCGCTGATCCGGATGGCCAGCCCAGTTTAGTTCTGACCGAACCTGAGGAGGTGCCTGCTGACACGGGCGATACCTCCTCGGGCAAAAGGAAATCGGATTATGAAGGATCAGTTCCGTCGAAAAGAAAAAGAACTTGATCAGTTCGAATCCTGCCCCTCAGATCCCAACCGTGGAAGAGATTGCTAGAGCATAAACATAGTGCAATTGCTCCATCCGGTTCCGACTGAACCGACACCGCCTGGCAGGTGATCGGTTCTAGCCCCTTCAAAATATGAACTGGAGGAGTATTATGAGTTGGATTGGGAGGTGAATCCCGAAGGAGACTATGGAGTTGAAAATGAGTTTGGAGGCCTAGATGAGCCAGTATCTCCCCAGACAGGTCTTCCAACATTTCCCCTCCCAGACTTTCTGAGTCACCTTCACACTTTTTATTTTATAAAAAAATGGCAGAAACCCTCCAGCTACCAGCAGTGGAAGCTGTTGAGGAGGCAGAGGAACCTGACTTTGTGGAGATGATGGATGTCCCAGAGTCTAAGAGATTGTCTATTCCCCTGCATAAATATTTGGGGAAACAAACTTAAAAAATATTACAGATGCCATCTTCCATACCTTCTGTGGATAAGAGAATGGACAAGAGGTATATGTTGTCAGGTCCTGGAATGGATTTTCTTTATTCACATTGCAGCCATGTTGGAGTAGTGCAGGCTGCAGCCTGTGACAAGGCTAACATCCCCTTGGCTTCACACACCCCAGATAAGGATTCCAGGAAGGTAGATACCATGGCAAAGAAACAGTACTTGACATCTTCCTTGGGACTCAGACAAGCTTCCTATATGTCTTATGTTGCCAGGTACCAGAAATCTAGGTGGGATACAGTTCTGGAGTTAGCTAAAAATGTCCCTCCCCAGCTGGCCAAGGAGCTGGAGCAGGTGGCTGCAGATATCTGGGTCACCCCTGAAAAGGGGACTGTCAAGGTCTCAGTGGGCCCACCCAGTTATCAAAATTTAAATAAATAAATAAATGGTATAGAGGCATCCAAAGTACAATTCCATGCTGCTGTGGACTCTGATGATGTGGCATCAAGAGTCATGGCTACATCTGTCTCCTTGCAGAGGTTTGCTTGGCTCAGATGTACTAGCCTTTCACAGGATACCCAGGCTAAGGTCATGGATTTTCCTGTCATTGACAAGTCTCTGTTTGGGGATCCAACAGAGACATACATGAAGAAGATGGATGAATACAGGACCACTTACAGGAGTGCAGTGGCCAAGGAAAGGCAAGCCACTCCACAAAAGCAGCAGTCTAAGGCTGGCAGGGGCAGGCCTTTTCACAGGCCTTTTTACCAAGCTCAGGCTTCCTCTCCTTTCCAGCAAAGGGGGTTCTTCAGAGGGAGAGGCAGAGGGGGGGGATGAGCAGGGCTGCATCCTCTTCTCAGTCTAGGGCTCCTGCCAGACAGACACCCTGATGTGTCAGACCGGGTTGCTTCCTCAATTCCAGTAGGGGGCAGGCTGGCTTACTTCTTCCAGGCCTGGAAGTCTATCACTTCAGACAAGTGGGTCCTGGAAGTAGTAAGCCAGGGGCTTGCTCTCAGCTTCAAAAGATTCCCCAGAATGAGAGTAAGGTCCTTTATACCTGCAACACCTCTGGATAAAAATTGCTTTAGAGGCAAAGGTTTCTTCCCCGCTGTCTCTAAATGCTGTGGAGAAGGTTCCTCTACAGCACAGAGAGAAAGGTCTGTATTCAAGATACTTCCTTACTCCAAAACAGACAGGGGAGTGGCGAACCATCCTAGACCTGAGATACCTGAACAAACATATCACAAAGCCCAAATTCAAAATGGTGACTCTGGGAATAATTCTTCCCTCTCTAAGGCCAGGAGACTGGTTAGCTTCCCTGGACCTGAAGGATGCCTGTTTCTATGTTCTTATCAGATGCTCCCACAGAAAGTACCTCAGGTTCAAGTTGCCCTCAGGTCATTACCAGTTCAGAGCAATGACCTTTGGTCTAACATCTGCTCCAAGGGTGTTCACAAAATGCCTAGTAGTAGTAGTAGTTAGAACTGTTACTTGGGCTGTGATATTGTAACTTTTGAGGCTTGGGAACACTTGTTTGGCAGTGATAATTAGAGTGAAATTTAAATGTGATGTTTGCCTGGTGTTAGGGGGAAGGGAATTAACAGAAATCACCTTGTCTTTCATTGTTCACTTAGGAACATAAGCAGGAGGCTGGTAAGGACAGAGGTCTGGGGTTATAGTCTGTTTTAACTGAAATATTTGAATAGTTTTGTACGTGAAATTAGTTCTATGTGTTAAAAATTACTACTTTGAGTTAGAACTGATACTTGGGCTGTGATATTGTAACTTTTGAGGCTTGGGAACACTTGTTTGGCAGTGATAATTAGAGTGAAATTTAAATGTGATGTTTGCCTGGTGTTGGGGAGGGGAATTAACAGAAATCACCTTGTCTTTCATTATTCACTTGGGAACATAAGCAGGAGGCTGGTAAGGACAGAGGTCTGGGGTTATATTCTGTTTTAACTGACATATTTGAATAGTTTTGTATGTGAAATTAGTTCTATGTGTTAAAAATTACTACTTTGAGTTAGAACTGTTACTTGGGCTGTGATATTGTAACTTTTGAGGCTTGGGAACACTTGTTTGGCAGTGATAATTAGAGTGAAATTTAAATGTGATGTTTGCCTGGTGTTAGGGGAGGGAATTAACAGAAATCACCTTGTCTTTCATTGTTCACTTGGGAACATAAGCAGGAGGCTGGTAAGGACAGAGGTCTGGGGTTATATTCTGTTTTAACTGAAATATTTGAATAGTTTTGTGTGTGAAATTAGTTCTATGTGTTAAAAATTACTACTTTGAGTTAGAACTGTTACTTGAGCTGTGATATTGTAACTTTTGAGGCTTGGGAACAATTGTTTGGCAGTGATAATTAGAGTGAAATTTAAATGTGATGTTTGCCTGTTGTTGGTAAGAGCCTCCCACCCACCCTATTTTGTAGGCTTTCTTAAATGCTGAAAAGCCACTGGGGTTGGGATTGAAGGGCTGTGTATTTCTGTTTGGAACTGAAATTCGAAGCAACAGGAACTGGTGGGCCTGTGACATCATACGGTACCTGATGTCTGCATACACACACTGTTAGTGGGACAGGACACACACTGGACTGTATGTGTTTGTGAGACTTGGGAACTTTATTGGTGGGGTTGAAATTGGGGTTTATAAATAACTGCAGTCAGTATAGAGAGAAACTGTATTCCAGGGGGAAGGGACTGAGAAAAGGGGGTGTGCCATTATAAACAGAGGGGGACAAACAGGGTGGCCATATTCCACCATGGCAGGCATCTTTGGAAGGGTTGTAGGCTGCACAGGCTGTGGGATGGCAATAATTCTCAATTGCACCTGGAGAGAGGAAGGCTGCCCACTCTGTAGACAGCTATCTTGTATCAGGAGTGAGGTATATTGGTTAAGGAGTAAGCTGGGGGAGCTGGGGGGGTGTCCAAGGATAAGGGGTGTGGATATGGGCAGCAGAAGGGTGGGGCTGAGGGGAGGCTGGGGCAACGCTCTGAAATTACAGGACGTTATGTTACAGCAAGCAGGAAGTGGGGTATTAGGGACAGAGGACCCTTAGATAGGGATGTTGACGCTAAGGGGAAAGTGTACGGGGTGAACATTCCGAATACAAAGAGAGTGGAGGGGGAAGAGTCAGGAGGGGCTGTTGTGGGGAAGCCTAGTAGAGCAGACATTGAGAAGGGAGGGGCTGTTGTGGGGAAGCCTAAAACAGCAGACTGTGGGAAGGGAGCTCCTAAGGAGAATAGAGCAAGGGGGGAAAAGAAGAGGGGCAGTTTAGAGGTGCAGTCAGGGGAAACTCAGGTTACTTGATGGAGGCTGACATAGAATGTCACAATAACTTTGAGCTACTAAGCAATCTAGAGGTGGAGGAAGGGGTTGGTGGAAATGAGGAAACTGATACAGATGCCGGGGGGAGGGAGTCGGATACCCATAGGGCATCACAGACCAGCAATGGAAAGGATATAAATAGTCCCAGAGGGAGAAGGGGAAACATAAATGTTAACCAGATGGGGGAGATGCAACATATTGCAGACATGAGGGAGGAGAGCATGACTGGAGAGAAACTGGGAGACAAGGAGGTGGGAGAGGAGCCCCCCTTCAGCAGGGGGGTCAGTACCAAGGATGGGACCCTAGCTAAAGGGGATCCACAGAGAGCCACTGGAGGCAGGGGTACTATTACAAGGGGGGAGGATGGCAGTGTGGGGGAAGGAGAAACCATCAGGGCCAGGATAAATGGTTCGGATAAGAGAGGGTTAAAGGGGACACCTATTCAGAGGGGGTCTGAGTTAAGTGGGCAAAATAACGGGGGAGGCAGAAAGGGGAGGGTGACAAGGGGTCTCTAATAAGGCAGGAAGACTCCATGGAATTGAGATCACGAATAAAGGGGGATGGGGGACTGAGAGGGCATAGTGGAGGTAAACTATAAGGATGATGGCGTTAAGGTTCTGTTATTGGAGACTAGATGATTAGGGGTATCCAGTGGGAGGGACAGGGGGGTGGATGCCATAGCCAGGTGAAGGTAGTGAGTATCTCTGGGCTGACAGTGCACAGAGCAAAGTTCATGGTGTATGAACTGGTTAGGGATTGTGGAGGGAAAACGGATTTCCTGGTGCATTTGGGAACTAACGATCTAGAGGGAAATAGCATTTTGGAAATCCAAGTAAGGTTCCAAGAACTTGCCAGAGTCTGTTGGGATAATGGATGCAACATTTCCTTTTCAGAGATATTGCCAGTACCAAAGGCCTCAGTGGAGAAAAAAATGAAGATCACAGAGGTTAATGACTGGCTCAGGAAGTGGGGTGAGGAGAGTGGGTTGGGGGTGTTAGGGAACTGGAAAGGAGTTTGGGAGGATAAGGGACTGTATGCCAAGGACAGGCTTCATCTTGCCCCATTAGGGAAGGAAGTCCTTAAGCAGGGGATGGCTGACTACATTCAAGAAAGGTGGGGTTTAAACTTGTGAGGGGGGGAAGGGATAAGGGAGGGGCAGCATGCTAACACCCCCCTTCCAACTCAATTACACAACAGTTATGGACCTATCACTGGCAAAATGGAAATTCTGGACGCCTTCAATAACCACTTCAACGGCTGGCCTTGCCTTTGACACCTCTCCAGCTAACCTGCTGAGGGAACAATTAAGCTCCCATTACACTGGTGATCAGAGAGTTGACTCTTCCTTCAGCTTCAAATCTATACTGTTGAAACAAGTAGAGGATCTATTATGGCAACTGGATACTGGACCTGAGCAAAGCATTCGATACTGTGGACCACGAGCTACTACTTTCATCCCTGTACTCCATTGGCCTAGATCCATCCTCCCTTAAGTGGTTCAGATGCTATCTCACCGGTAGGTCACAGCAGGTAAAAGCTGAAGGTGACCTATCCCCATTAAAACCACTGTCAAGAGGAGTCCCCCAAGGTTCTATTCTGGGTCCTATCCTTTTTGCCATTTACATAAATAACATTGATTCAACCCTTACCAATTCCTCTGTACACCTCTTTGCTGATGACACTGTTCTGTATGTCATCAACCCTTCCCACCTGCAGCTGCTCAGTGAAATCCTACAAAACAGAATTCTCCTTGCTACAATATCAGCTACTAGAGAAAAGCTTCTGTTAAATGCAAAGAAAACTAAAGCAATGATGTTCACAAATCAAAGCTCCACTAGCACATCCTCTCCAATCATTCTCCACAGCTATGCACTATACTTGGAGAAAATCTGGAGTATGTAGAAAACTTCAAATACCTAGGTGTGTGGATTGACAACAGACTTGACTTCACTCATCATTTAGAAGAACTGTTAAAAAAAGCTTCGCCAAAGGCTTGGCCTTCTCTATAGATTAAAACCCTTCCCAAACAGAGACTCAAAGATGAGGTTAGTCCAGGCCATTTTTCTATCAGTTGTTGACTATGCAGACTTCCTTTATAGTCACTGCCCCATCTCCTATCACAAGTTGGATACCTTTATATCATAGAGCAATAAGGTTCATTACAGATCTGCCCTCTAATACTCATCATTGCTCCTTTATGCTGCAGTTGGGTGGGTTTCCCTTCACCTCAGAAGGAACAGAAATGCAGCACTATGGATTTACAGAGCATTGTCAAAAAAACGTCCAAACTATATCCTGGACTGCTTCACCCAGACCTCTCCTAGCTCCTGTGCCCTAAGAAGCAACAACAACATCCTGCTCAAATTGCCCAAATTCAACACCAGGCTAGGGAGGGCAGCAATCAGCTATTCTCTAGCTATAGCATGGAATACCTACAAAAATCCCTAAAACTGTCCAATATCATTCCATTTGCATCCTTTAAACAGCATTGTACAGTCTTCTTCAAAGAGAAATGCAATTGCTACCACTAGAGCTAGCATTGTCATCTCACAAATCTCCCTTCCAAACCATATATGGCATATTCCTTCCAGACAGACACCCCATCTTATGGCACCCAGTAATACCTTCACCATCCTAGTATTACATTATGTTGAGTGTCTGTCATGCCCCCCCACTGGGATATGTATATACTGTACATACTGTAAATATTAGCTTAACTTTCCTGTAACCATTTTTTATCATGTGAATTTACTGTACATCACTGTGTTTATAAACGTTATTTTCCCCTGTATGTATAACTGTCTTATATAAGTGTATGATGTATCTGTTGTGTATCAACTATTGAACCTTGACCTTATCAGGTCCATCTTGTAAATGAGCCTTGCTCAGTGATGTTCGCCTGAATAAATAAAGATTTGATGATGATGATGACCAGCCCTCTCCTCCAGATGAGGGAGTAGCCTTCAAATCCAAGGGAGGAACAGACTGGGGGTGGAGGTTTCAGGAGGAGTAGAGGAGGATGGAAGTATAAGGAGCCTGGGTGGGGTTCGACAAAGGGATCAGGGATAAGGGGTGGGGTTGGTGTTAGTAAATGCCAGGAGCTTGGAAACAAGTTGCCAGAGTTCCAGGCCATGCTGTTCGAAGGGGGTGGATGTGGCGGTCATGGAGGCTAGGCCAACAAAACCAGACTGGGACCCAAACGGCGTGGGGGTACACTATGCTTAGGAAGGATAGAAAGGAGGGCAGAGGGGTGAAGTGGCTATGTTCATTAGAGATGACATAGAAATTGCTAGGGTAGAAGAGGCAGAGGAAGCGTGGAGGCCTTATGGGTCACCTTATGATCCCCAGCAGGAGATAAGGTCAAGCTGGGTGTAGTATATAGGCCCCGGGATGAGTGATGTCTAGAGGATGGTTGCTGGACAACATCATGCCCAGTGTGACCAAAAAGGGGAAGGAGTGTGTTGATGGGGACCTTATATGCCAAGTACAAACTGGGGAACCATGTCCTCTAACGTGGCCAAGGAGCAGAGGCTGCTGGACGGCTTCCAGGATGTGTTCTTAACACAGCATGTGATGGAGCCCACAAGGGGGCATGTCCTGGACGTGGTTCTGGCAGATGGGGATCTGTAAGGGACCTGGTTGTAGAGGACCCTGACTGGGGCGACCACAATACTATCTGGTTTCAAATAAGCATGGGGAGGGTGAGATCTAGGACACTGGCAGTGGACTTCAGGGGGCAGACTTTGTGGGCATGGGAAATATTCTCAAGGATCACTTGAGAGGGATTACATCAGTGACAAGTGTGGAAAGGAGAAGGGAGGTCATAAAACGGGGACTTCATGAGGCAGTCAGGATCTGCGCTAAGTTGAAACGTAAGGGAGCAAGGTCACATACACCATGCTGGTGGTCCAGTGAGGTACAGGTAGCGGTCAGAGAAAAGAAGGCAGCCTATAAAAAATATAAAACAACAAGAGGGGATGGGGTAAGGAAATGTACCATCTTGCATCTAGAAAAGTCACCCGGATGGTGAGGGGAGCAAAGTCCAGTAAAGAGCAGCGGCTGGCACAGGGGATACATGGAGGGGAAAAGGGGTTCTTCCAGTACATTGGGGAGCGGAGAAAAACTAAGGGCCATCTCAGCAGATTGAGATCAGAAGGAGGGTGGGTGGAAGAGGCGAGGAACCAGGCAGAGGTATTTAACTGAGTACTTTGCCTCTGTGTTCACTAGGAAGGGGATGGGATATCTACAAAGCAAGGCATTATGGGGATGGCGGCAGTGAGTGGGATCGGGGAGCAACAGAAATGGAGCAAGAGGGAGGGAGAGGTACCCCAGGGGTGTCACATCTGGATAAGGATAAAAAGGCCAGTAAGGTGGAAGGGATGGATGATGCTATCTCCGCCAAAAGGGTGTGGTTAGCCCTCAAGGCCCTAAAGAAAGACACATCTCCTGGGCTGGATGGCATTCATCCGAGAATACTATGGGAACTGGCGGACATACTGGCTGCACCCCTGGCGGAGCTCTTCAACAGGTCACTTGAGACAGGGAGGGTACCTAGGGATTGGCGAGAGGCACATGTGGTGCCAATCCATAAAGGGGGGTCAAGGGAAGTACCAGGTAATTATAGACCCATCAGTTTGACCTCGATGGTGGGAAAATTATTGGAGAGTATACTAAAGGAACGATTGGGGGTGTACTTGGAGGAGGTGGGAGGTCTGGATAGTCGGCAACATGGGTTTGTGCCAGGTAGATCATGTCAAACCAATCCTGTGGAGTTCTACAAATGGGTAACATCAGAACTGGACAGGGGAAAGCCTGTGGATGTATTATTCTTGGACTTCAGCAAGGTGTTTGACTCTGTCCCCCACAATGGTCTGGTGGAGAAACTGATGGGGTTAGGAGTAGGCCCTTTGATAGTCAGATGGATTGAAAACTGGCTAGCTGGATGCACCCAGAGAGTAGTGGTCTGTGGGGAGCTCTCGAACCCTAGAGAGGTTGGTAGTGGGGTACCGCAGGGCTCGGTCCTGGGTCCGATCCTGTTTAATGCATACATATCGGACATCAGGGAGGGTATAGGATGTGAAATTAGTCTCTTCGCTGATGACTCCAAGATGGGAGCAGTAGTTGAGGGAGACGAGGGGAGTTTGGCCCTGCAAGGGGACCTGAACACCCTGTAAAGCTGGGCTCACACATGGAAATTAAATTTCAATATCACCAAGTGCAAGGTGTTGCATCTTGGGTGGGGAAACCCTAAACATAGGTACACCCTGGGAGGGGAAGGGAGGTGCTGGAGGCCTCTAATAGGGAAAAAGACCTAGGGGTCATGGTGGATGCATGTAAGAATAACTCTGAGCAGTGCAGGAGAGTGGTTAGCAAGGCAAACAGGATGTAGGGATGCATCGTAAGGGGGATCACCTCTAGGAGCAAGGAAGTGATTCTGCCGCTGTACAATGGACTGGTTAGACCACACCTTGAGTACTGTGTACAGTACTGGAGACCACACTTGAAGATGGACATACAGCTCCTGAGAGGGTGCAGAGGAGGCAACTAAGATGATACGAGGGTAGGGGATTTGACGTTGAGGACAGACTTGAGGAGCTCTGCCTGTTTTCATTGGAGGAGAGGAGAGCGAGGGGACATGATTGAGGTCCTCAAGTACCTCAAGGAATAAATAGGGTAAACATGGAGGGATCTTTAGACTAAAGCAGAGAGGTATCACCAGAGGGCATGGTTTGAAATTGAAGGGGAAGGATGTAGGGGAAGAGGAGGAGGTTTTTCACTGAGAGGGTGGTGGACCATTGGAATGCACTGCCTGGTGAGCTGGTTCAGAGTTCCACAGTGGAGGGCTTCAAGAGAGGGTGGGACAGACACAGAAAGTAGATGTATCAGATGATGGCCTGTCCCAGGGGAGTGGGGATGGATGATAGGGGTTTCTGGAACACAAGGGAGGGGAGGGCCTCGGCACCCAACTAGGGATCTGAGGTTCGAGCAGACTCAATAGACCGTAAGGCCTAATCTGCTGGCAAATAGTATGTTAGTAGTAACCTTCCTCAGAAGGCAGGGAATCTCAGTGTTTCCTTACCTAGATGATTGTCTCATTGTAGGCCAGTCCTCAGACCAAGTCAAGTCAGCTCTACAGGTCACCCAGAGGCTTCTGGGTTCTCTAGGATTCCTTCTCAATTTACCTAAGTCAGTTTTAGAACCGGTGCAACTCCTCACTTTTATAGGAGTGGAGCTGGATACTATTCAGACAAAGACCTTTCTCCCCTGCTCAAGGGTAAAGGCCCTTACAGACCTAGCTTCTTCTTTTCGGCTACTAGTGTCTCATCCAGCCAGACATTTTCTTCAGCTCCTAGGCCACATGGAAGCCTCCACTGCGGTGGTTCAGGGAGCCAGGTTTCAGATAAGGGACATTGAGTTCCACTTAAGGTCCTTTTGGTCTCAGAGAAAGGATTCTCTCACAAAGCTGATTCTAGTGGCTCAGACTCTTCTCCAGGCTCTCCAATGGTGGTTGGAGGAGGACAGTCTCAGACAGTGTGTTTCATTTCTCAGTCAAACACCCTCAGTGGTCCTAACTACAGATGCTTCCCTTCTGTGGTGAGGAGCCCATCTGGGGGAGCTCACTACACAGGGTACTTGGTCACAGCAGGAGTCTCTCCTTCACATCAATCTTCTGGAGCTCAAAGCTGTGTATCTGGCCCATCAGACTTTTTCATAATCAGTCAAAGGGAAGGTGGTGCAGATCAGAACAGACAACACCACCACTATGTGGTACATAAACAAGCGGGGGGCACTCGGTCCACAGCCTTGTGCACAGAAGCCATGAAGGTATGGTCACTGGCTTACTTTCTTCAGACTTCTCTGACAGCAGTACATCTTCCAGGGAAGGACAATGTGCTGGCCGATGCCTTAAGCAGGATATCCCAGGGTCACCACAAGTAGTCCCTGAACTCTCATGTTCTTCAGGTAATTTTCAAGAGATGGGGCACTCCAGAGAGATTGACCTCTTTGCAGTCCCAGACAATCATCAACTTCCACTGTTCTGCTGCAGACCCCCAGTCCTGGGGACTGTTCCTCTAGATGCTCTCCTGTCAGATTGGACCAACAGGTTTCTTTATGCCTATCCTCCTTTTCCTCTGATATTCAGAGTACTGATCAAGATCAGGTCTCAACCCTGCACAGTGATCCTGGTGGCTCCGGATTGGGCCAGGCAACCATGGTATCCTCTGTTGCTGTCTCTAGCAGTGTCAATCCCCCTTTATCTACCCAGGAGGCACAACCTTCTGACCTCCTTTCGGGGGAGGATTTGGTACCCCAATCTCCAGTCTCTCAGACTCAAGGCTTGGCTCTTGAAGAGTTAGAGTATGCAGGTCTGCACCTCTCTCAAGGGGTAATGGATATCCTTAAGATTTCTAGGAAACCTTCCACCAGAAAAACTTACAATTCTAAATGGAAAAGATTCAGTATTTGGTGTTCTCAGAGAGACATACAGCCAGATTCTGCAGGCATCTTCACAGCCCTGGATTATCTGGTTCATCTTAATGGTTTAGGCCTTAGGCCTGCTACCCTTAAAGTTCATTTGGCAGCTGTCTCTGCCTTTCTTTCTGCGGGGAAGGGATCTTCCCTTGCATCTCATCCTATTTTCAGTAAGTTTTTCCAAGGTCTGGTTCATAGCAACCCTCCCTTCTCCAACCCATACTTGTTGTTCCCAGTTATAGGAAGCCAAATCCCCATGTCCAAACCAAACACCCAGAATTTTGTGAGGGATGGTGACTCAGAGGAATATCTAAACTGTCTCCAGTCTCAGTGTTTGTTCGTTCCAGAGAAAAGATAAAACCTTTGCCTTTATTAAGGCATGCCCCAGAGGTTTGCCCATAACAATGAAATGTTTCCAATTACCAATTGTAAAAGAAGTAATGTCTTGTATTAATAATGTGATCATCTATGCTGTGATTTTCTCAGGAGGTAATGAAGGTGAGGGGGATATACCCCTGATACGTTGATCCCATTGGATACGTCGAATTACTGGGTCAAGAGCGAAAATGTACAAAAGAGGACTTAAAAGGCAGCCCTGCCTAACACCTTTTTCAAGGGAAATCTCAGTGCCAAAAATTCCATTAACAGTGGGAATTATAGTAGCATCAGTGTATAATAAAGTAATCCATTGTACAAAGTTCAAAGGGATACCATACTTCAATAATAAGGTAAAAAGATACCCATGTCTAACCCGATCAAAAGCTTTAGCCTGATCTAAAACTACCACATAACCCGGGACAGTCCCCAAGTTGCTTGCCTCAAAGAGTTCTCTTAAGATATATAAATTGGGTTGGATTTTCCGGTTAGGAATTGCACAGGTTTGGGCCGGATGGATAAGAGAATCAGCAACTTGCAATAATCTATTATTAATAATTTTTGGCAAAATCTTATAATCACTATTTAAAAGGCTAAGAGGATACCAGTTAGAAAGCATCGTTTTATCTCCTTTTTCGTACAAAAAATGAAGAAGAGAAGTACTAAATCCCAGAATTTGCGAATTGGAGGTCAACATAAAATTGAAAACTAAGGGCAAAAAATAACTCATAAATAAAATAAAGGTTTTATAAAAATCATTAGGGATCCCATCAATCCCAGGAGATGTTCCTGAAGTAAGTTGTTTAATTACCACTTCCACTTCTGCCGAAGAAATAGGTTCTATCAGGCATTGTTGCATAGAGTCCTCTACTTGGGGAAATGGAGAAAAAAATTCATCTAAAGGGGTCAAAGTATGTTCTCCAGTGTCACTAAAGGTGGAAGCAACAAATTGTTGCACAACTGACAACATTCCCAGATCAGTGGTAACCAAAGTACCATCACTATTAAGAAGACTAGACATTAAAGTGTTATCCAATCTTTGTTTACATGCCTGGTATGGATCTGATGCAGGTTGTTTTTTTGTACCGTATCTAAATTCCATTTCTATTGATTTGGCCCTATCATATTAATACTGTTTCATTTGTTTTTTTATTTCAGAAATCTGAGATTTAAATTTTGCACTGTCACATGGGGGAAAGAGATTAATTTATATAACTGATTCCTAAGTTGTAAATATCGCAAATAATCAGAGTTAGCCTTTCTTCTACCAAAACTAAGTAATAAATGTTTCAATTCTAATTTCGTATCCACTCACCAATCATAAATATTGTTATAGAGACACAAAGTAGAATTCCTAGCTTCAAAGAACACCTCTATACACAGGGTACAGTCTGGTGAACTCAAAAGTGACACATTCAACCGCCACCGTTGTATAATGGAAAAAACTTTAGTAGGGATATCAGTCAGACTAAGAGTACATAATAAAAGCCGATGATCTGAGAATTCAGTAGGGTTGGCAACACAAAAAATGGTTTAATATGTTTTGAAACAAAAAACATATCTATTCGTATAGCATAAATGCGCCTATGATATGTGGCTCCACTGTCAAATTTATGCAAACATCTGTAAGTATCTACTAAACCAGCATCCAAAACAATGTGTTGCAAAGTATGAGAATCACAGTACATTTTTTTTTGTACATCCCCCTTAAATTTGAGATCTATATCACAATTAAAATCCCCACCCCATATAATATGTTTCCTGGTATATAAAAAAGGTTTAATGCTATCAAATAATTCAATTCTAGCTGACTTTACCTGTGGGGCGTATAAGTTAATCAAACAAAAAGAAAAATCTCCAAAAGTGCAATCGAGTATTAGGGCACGACCTGGTCGTCTATCTATAAGTCTGGAGATATGAAACTGTGTAGATTTAAATAAAATTCCAATACTATCAGCCACATCCAAGCCAAAGATCCAAAAAGAAGGGCCCCACCGCCATCTCTTCTTAACTTGATCAATATCATGTAAGGAGGCTAATCTAGTTTCCTGAAGAAAAAGAATATCTATCTTAAGGGAGTCAAAAAAGGAAAATACAGAAACCTGTTTCTTATAATTTTTCAGGCTGCATACATTAAATGATCCCACCCTTCCATCCTATTACATTTAGCCCAAGGACATTGATGAAAAGCATGTCTCTTTTCATCACACAAGTTGCACTGGAAAATATTTTCATAGAGATCCACTGAGTGCCCATACCCCCCACACAAGGAACTTTTGAGCATGTCGCAAGAGCTGCTAATATGAGTTTTGGCCCCACATTTATAGCAAGCTCTTGGTTGTCCACCATAAAAACAAACCCCTCTGTCCTTACCCAGGAAAAAACTATTTAGTAAATGAATAATATCAGAGTTAACTTGAAAGAGCTTCACTTTAAATTTCCACCCTCCAGTCCAGATTCCTTCCAAATCAAGAATGGCTTCTGGAGGGCCTAGAATATCACATCGATTCTGTAGCCAATGATAAATATCACCGACATTGACCATTTTGTTACGAAACATGATAGTGATATGTCTAATTTATGGCTTTGTAAGAGCGATTGCATAGAAGGGGGTCCAGAGAGGAGTAGATTTAAGGGTAGAATATTTTTCCCCAAATTTTTCTAAGCTGTTATTGTGCTTAAAGTTAACATCAAAGGAATCCTCACCTGAAATATGAATAAGAGCATAAATGTCCGCAGGAAAAAAATGCATAGAACCCCTCAAAAGCTGTTTGGCTACGTAATATCTGTCTGGATGTTCAACAAGACCCCCCCCATAATGTAATCTCACTGCATTGTGCCTAGGCACTTGATCCAACTTATTTTTAAACAATTCAGACATAGGTACTCGATAAGATTTTTGTGAGTTTGGTTTGTCAGAGTTTAAAGTCTCAGGACACATCTTTCCCTTTCCAGTACTCCCACCCTGCTCCGAGGACGTGCTCAGCACAAAAAAGGCCGCAGCTCGGTCCCCAACGGGATGCGCATCCACAGAAAAAGCTTCAGTATTAGTAGGTAGTTCAATACCTGAGCTCAGGGAGGAATCCACAGTGGCATGCATCGTAGAGATGGAGTCAGTAGAAGGAATAGAACCCCAGTCCAGATCTGATATCCATTGCCCCGAAGCCGCATACTTCCAGCCAGAAGTTTGGAGAGCCTCATCTGCCGACCAGTCGTTGAGAAAATCCCCGGAGTCCAATGGAAGTCCAAATTGCCGTCGCACAACTTGCGACGTAGAACAAGTCGCCTGAGGAGGAGAAGCAGAGACTCTAGCATGCTGCAGTAATGGCATAGAACCCGGAAGTCTCCTTTGTGCATGAGAAACGATCACGTCCGAAGACGCCGTCTCAGGGGAAAAACACTGTGCATTCGAAGAGTCAGAAAACGGCTCACCCGCTGTAATGGATAAGTTAATTTCAAGTGCTTTCTCCAAAACTGGTAAGCTACCAGTAGTCTCCTGCACATCCCACTGTAACATCGTTGTAGAAGGTAAAGATGCATTGTCCTCCCTTATGGAAGGCGTAGAACTCTCAGAAACAACAGTCTTCATAGGTAAAGCAGACACATCCAGTAACGCGTCCTGCTGCATGAAAGGCTGAGCTTCGTCTGCCATCTCACAGACTAACTCCAACACCTCCCCCTACTGACAGCAAAGCAGTAGGGGAATTTCCTCGGTGTCCAGGCCAAATTTCCCCTCATTTACTAAAAATACCACCAACAGCTTAATCTGGTTCAAGGTCAGTTGGTATTCATCTGTATCCCCCTTCTCCAGGGCGTGCCTGAAAATAGGCAGGATTTGTCTAGTGCACTTACCCGGTCAACAAAAACGAAATAAATACAAGACAGAATTTAACAAACATTCTATAGCAACAATAAATACAGTTAAGGCAGTTATAAATAGTCATGTGACTACATTCAAAAATAACAGCTGTGTTTTGTTTTTGTTTATTGAATATAATCGGAATTACAAACCTTTGAGTCACAGACTCTTTTGCAAAGGCTCCACGTCGGTTACAGGGGGTGGAGGAGGACATATACAGAATTAGGACAAACAAAACAGGTAGTATATACATTTTCAGTACTGTCAAACGCAGTACAGGTTTGCTCTTATTAAAACAGAAGGACAGATTAATCAACATTCTAGGTATCCTATGTCAGAAACTATTGGGGTGCCGGTACTTGGGGTCAAGAGAGGCCCTGTGTTAGAAGCTGTGGGGTGCAAAATTAGCCACAGGTGCACTTAGCAATTTCAATTATTAGAGCTTTGAGACCCATTATGAAAAGAGAGATGCTGTGGGTCTGTGAGAGAGGGGGTGGTAACGTATTGAGCCAGAGAGGGGCAGGGTGACGGAATGATCTCTGCCCTAGGGAGGTTCGACAAAGGGGGACTTGACAAGAAGGGATAGTTGTGAGTCTTGTGGCACGCCTGGGGGGTGCAGCACTGATAATGGGGAGTAAGCCTTTGGGGGCTATCTGGAGTTGTATTTTTTTTGCTAGGATGCATGTGTGGTACCTTAGTCTTTGCTGAAAGTTTAGCCAACCAGTCAAAGAATAAAGATCACAGGTGTGGGTAAGTTGGTCGCTGCCTGTTACTAGTCGGCATGCTTTGTTCAAGGCCACGCTTATACTGCTTAGCGTGGTGGGTTCACGGAGCCATATAACAATCCTGTGTCAATGAGGGAGAGGGATGGAGGAGTTGACTGCAAGAAGCATAGAAGCTCATGTGGAAGGTAGTGCTTGAGACGGTAGAGTATGCCCACTCTCGAGTTGATAGCGGCAGAGAGGAGTTGGGGTGCCTATGGTAGGAGAGGGAGGTGTCTAATGTGATGCCCAGGTATTTGAAGCTTGATACGTGTTCCAGCTGGTTTAGAGAGTTCTTAATAAGTAGTGCCATCTGACTATGTGGGCTTTGACGATGAGCAAAGATCATGGATTTCGCTTTTATAGTTAATGATCAGGCGGTGATCTGTAAACCAGTTCTCTAGTTCACAAAAAGCCTGCAAGGCCAATTGAGGCGCTTGGTTAGAATGTTTCAATACAGTATCAAGGTCACCATGACAGCAGTAGATGACCACTACACGCCTTCAGGAGAGAGTTAAGGAAGAGAGTAAAGAGCAGGGGCCCAGAATAGACCCCTGGGGACCCCAGCGCTAACTGTTTTGGGTGTGAGAGGATGGAGTTTATCCTGACTTGTTGCGACCGTCCCGAAAGGTAGTCCCTGAACCAGGCTGTAGCCTCAGGGGACACATTAAGCTGTGGAAGGACCCTGAGCAGTAGCTCCTGACTGACCGTGTCAAATGCCTTGGTCAGATCCACGTAGACCGCCCTTGCAATTGAGGCTTGGTCGAGGGCCTCATGGAGGAATGAGGTGAGCTCCGCAAGTGCAATGACGGTACTATGGCCAGTCCGGAAACCATGCTGTTCCTGGCTGAGGAGGTTATATTTAGAAAGGTATTCAGTTATCTGGTCAGAGACTATTTTTTCCAGCGCTTTGGAGAGGGGTGGAAGTATTGAAATAGGTCTGTAGTTGTTGGTGTTGGTAGGGTCACCGCCTTAAGAATGGGGGGTGATAATGGCTCTTTTCCAGGTAGAGGGGAATTGACCATGGCATAGGGAAAGGCTGAGGATTTTTGTAAGGTGGGGAAGAGTGACATCCAGAGTAAGCCGAATGAGTTTGAGATCAAGGGAGTCATTGCTGTAACGGGTGTTGGCTATGGCTTTGGTGATGTAGAGTTTGGCCTCACTGCACGAGATGACTCGCAGCTGAAAGGGAGGTGAGTTGACACTGCTCGGGGTTTCAGGGGGAAGGTGGGAGGGGCCAGGTGGGAGACATTAGGTGGGGGGATATGGGAGAGGTCCGAAAAGGAGGAGTTGAGGGCCTCAGCGATAGTGGCAGGATCCTGAGAGTCAACCCCATTAAGTTTAAGTTGGGTAGGGGTAGGGGAGCAGGATTTTCCACTGAGTTCTTTTATGTTGTTCCAGAATTTCTTCCCATTGCCCCAGGAGGAGGTGAGGGTTTGCCGGTAGAAGTTCGCTTTAGCCTGCCGCAAGGCCCAGGTACATTTGTTGCGTGCCTCCCGGTAGAGTTGTCTATCCTGGGTGCATTGGGAGTTGAGGGCCTTGTGCCAAAGGTTGTCTCTGTGTTGTAGCAGGTTTAGAAGCAATGGTGAGATCCAGGGGGTGGTTCTGGTTTTTATAACTTGCTTAGCAAGGGGAGCGAATATATCACATGCTTCACTGAAGGTGGTTATAAAGTGGGCAAGCACAGTATCAACTGACTGCGTGTTGTAAATGGGGAGCCAGTTGCTGTGATAGAGGTGTGCTTTGAGGTACTCAAGGCCACCTCTTTTGAGCCTTCTCTGCCATGAGATTTTTTGGGGGGCAGGGGGTAATTTACCCGACCACCTGCAAGTTACTGGCGAGTGGTCACTGATAGAGTCAGATAGCACGGTGGCGTGGGAGAGGTTACGTGGCCTTTTAGTGAAAATGAGGTTTAACAGTGTGGAGGTCCCGGATTTAAGGTCCCTCCTGGTAGGGGATGTGACTATTTGGGTAAGATCGAGAGCACGGGTAGAGTCTTTAAAGCTGGCAGAAGCTGGGGATAGCCAGTTAACATTGAAGTCACCCATTAGGATGATTTCACTTGTATTAGGTAGGTGGGAGATAATGCGGAGGATGGAGTCAAATGCGGGTTTTTGGTTTCTAGGGGGGATGTAGGCCGAAATGATGTGGAGAGTTTTAGTACCCAGCCTGAGTTTGACAGTTAGCTTCTGGGCTCCAAATTGGGGTGTGGGGGTGTGCACTTCGGTGGCATTGAGCGAGGATTTAACATAAATAGCACAGCCACCGCCTCTCTTGCTGGTTCTGTCAGTCCGGAAGAAGGTATAATTACTGAGGGAGACAGCAGTATTGGGAATTTTATCAGAGAGCCAGGTCTCAGATAGGCCTAGTATGTCCGGGGTGTGCTAGGCAATCCAGCCTTGGAGAGGGGTGTGTTTTCTAGGTAGGCTGCATATGTTAAGAGTGACAAGCAACAAACTCTCATGCGGCTGTTTAGGAGAGGCCATAGAGCAGGGTGGTCCTGGGTTTGGGTGGATGTTGCCAGATAATAATAGGAGTAGGAGGGTGCTCCGCAGCAGGGTGTACCTACAAAGTCTGGATGCTTGACATTGGACCTGGTAGTCAGTCGGGCTTTTAGTGCTGGTGGTGGGGACAGGGAGAGTAGGAATGATGCTGAAAGAAAGGTAAGGGTCGTGAGAGGAACGTTAGTGGGACTTATATGGGAGGTGGGGGTTGGGGTCTGTGGGGTGGGAGAGCTGAGGTACAGTGTATAGCATAAGTGAGTGGGGTGGTTAGCGTACTCATATGTGGGTATAGGCCATCAGGATCAATTTGGTATGAGTGTGGGGGTTTGTCGTGGAGGTGTCTGTAATAATCAAATATAGCAGAAGAAGAGTTGCTAGCATTATAGTGTAGAGGTCTAGGTGCCTCGGGGGGGGGTTGGAGAGCAGGGTGTAAGAACCTGGATATCAGTAGGGAAAGAAACAGTAGGGATATCATTGTGAGATAAGAGAATGAGAGGTATGTTACAGTGGCCACTAGTGTTCAGTTGGTATAACCTGCTGATGGAAGAATGGGCTGATAGGTTATTTTAAGGCAGGTCACCTGACAAACTATCGCTATAAATTGAGAAGCCGACCAAGGGTGGTGGTGGGGCGGTGGGGAGCCGAACGCAGCATTCGGGGGTTAATCCTGAGCTGCAGCTGTCTGGACACTTTCGCTGAGAACCGCACTGTGAGAAGGGGAGCTGGTGGCCGTTGCTGAAAAAGGCGCCAGGAACCCAAACGGTCGCGACTGTTGCCAGGAGCAAGGTAGAAATTACCTGGGCTTTTGCTTTCAGGAGAGCTGCAGCAGGAGGGCTTCGTTGGCCTCGCGACCTCCTCCAGCCCTCGGGGAGGTGTGGACCAAGGGAAAAGTGGAGAGGGGGATTAAACAGGCAAATTACAAGGAGTAAAGGATTAACAGCTGGGCGCGGGCAGATCCTAAGGTGTGGCCACTGGGAGAGTGTTGAAACTTAAAGCCAGATCAGAATAGAGCTAGAATTAGTTTTAAATACTTAGCAGGACAAAAAAAAAGAGAATAGCACCAGGGTCCTACACAAATCACTATTCTACTGGCTGCAGAAACTTCTTACACAGTACAGGCAGAACACTTAAACTGGAGCAGGCTCGTTGGAGAAAATGTGCAAAATTATACAGTTGTGTATACAAATTGAGGTAGAATAAAGTAGGCTAGGAGGGTGTTAACAGACAGTTGGTATTCTGACCCCACAATTTCAGTATAGTCTTTTTATGACCCTATGTTATGATCAATATGGGTGGATTTTTTTAAAATCCTGTCTGAAAAGTGGTTTCACAGAGGGACTACAAAAACATGTTTCAGAGGGGATTTGAAAAATGACAACAGTCTCATTCATCAAGTGGGGGTAACAAAAGGGCTATGTTTCATGATTGGGGCCAAAATCTGCAAAAATCACAAAGTTATGGGTAAACACAGAAAAAATTCAGTGTTTCCTTATAACTTTGTTATTGACATTTTGACTCCAGCTTTTCAACACTGTCTTGTTATGACCCCATTTTATAATCACGGCAGGTGGAATTATTAAAATCCTGTTCAAAAAGTGACTTTGCGGAGCAAATGTGAAAACATGTTTCGGAAAAGATGTGAAAAATGACACCTGTCATATTCATGAGGTGGGGTAATAAGAGGGCTATGTTGAAAACTGAGGGCCAAAATCTGCACATATCACAATGTTATGAGTAAACACTGAACAAATTCAAAGTTTGTTTATGACTCCATTGTTTTGTGACATTTTGACCCAAATTTTCAACATAGCCTTTTTATGACCCCTCCTTCTGAACATGATAGGTGTCATTTATAGAATATTGCCTGACAAGTGATTTTGACCCACAAGTGGGAAAATACATTTTGGTCAAGATTTGTAAAATGACACGTGTCACATTCATGAGGTGGTGTGAAAAAATGGCTCTGTTGAAAATGTGGGGTCAAACCAAAGTTATGAAGGAGCACTGAAAATGTCAATGTTCCTTAATAACTTTTGGTTTTTTATTTTGATCCACATTTTCAATATGGTCATTTTATGACCCCACCCCATGAATCCAGTAGGTGATAATTTCCCAATCCCATCCAAAAGGTGATTTCGTGGAGTGACTGTGAAATCTCCCTTTGTGCTGGGTTTGAAAAAAATCACTAACCTATTTTTGTGAGGTGGGGTCTCAAAAAGGCCATATTGAAAATTTGGGTGAAAAAGATTAAAAAATGATCAGGTTATAAGTATAAGTTCAAAATACATTGAAACACATTGATCACACAATACCTGCTTTCCTCAGTTCCCAGTCTGGTGTTGAAGAGTGAAGACGTGTCTCTGGTCCACAGAGGATTTTGGTGTTGGACCCCTTGTAGGTAATTTGTGGGGTGGTGGGTGCTGAGTGGGGGTTAAGTTGGGGGATGGTAATGGTGGCAGCAACAGACATTGATGGACCATTTTACTACCAGGGATGGTTTTCTTTATTTCACATACTGATATTGGGGATTGGGCACCCCAGTACTGGTTTAATATTTAGGGGGTACAGGAAATGATGGGGAGCTGGGAGGGATCCTTGGCAGAGGATGGGATCTATTTGAAAGGAGTACAGGGCATGGGAAGGTGGGAGGGATAGATGGTAGAGGGTGGGATCTGTGTGAAAGGGGCATGGAGCAGGGGAAGCAACAGGGAGGTGGAAGGGTTATTTGGCAGAGGGTGAGATGACTGACAAGGGCATTGGAAGCGATGTGGAGGTGGGAGGGATACTTGGCAGAGGGTGGGATTGTTTTTATGGTTGGTAAAGGGGGATGACCAGCAGGCTGATCGTGACGTCGCTCAGCTGGTTACTGGGCAACGGCATGCAGATGAAAGGACAGAGCCACTTTAGACTGGAGCGGCTGTTTCCTTTCAACTACACAAAGTTTCCACCCAGCAAGCCAAGAACGGTGTCATAATTACTGCAAACAGAACAAAACTGGCACCAGTATGGCTGCACAAACAATTTATTAATACAAAAACTATAAAAAGTATTGTCACATAATGTACTCACAACACGCCAAAAACAGCAGCATTAGCAACAGGAGACAAAAATAAGTGGTCCCCAACTGATTTCGCCCTGAGGCTTCATCGACGGGGGGGGTTCTGCTAGCTGCGGTTGTGCCAGTTAAATACTAATTAATTTAAAGTGACAGGCAGTGATAACATCCAAGCCATACAGTTATCTCGTTAAAAACATACCTAATTACTATATGCACAAAAACATAATAACACAAATAAATCTGTTGCGCTCTACAGAACTGGACAGTCCAGAAATTGCAGAAACAAATATCAATGAAGGTCCCAATGATCTTCAAGGTAGTTTTAGATGTACCTGCACACCTGGCTAGTCTGTATTTAGATAGTGGGGATCTAGAAACCATGCTAATGAGGAAACAGAGAAGGGAGAGACATGTTAAACACAAGGACTGGCATAAACCACACAGTACAAAAAAGCCCCCATCTATATTGCAAGCATATTTTTTCTTAATTAATGGTGCATAATCTAGTTTTTCCTTCAAGTCATGAGCTTGAAGGGCTCCTAGCTGTATTATCCATATGGCTTCCCTCCTCAGAGTTAATGCATTAAGATCGCCTCCCCTCCTACCCAACCTGACCCGTTCAATACCACAAAACTTAAATTGGCGTATGCCACCATCTCTTTGCAAGTTTATGTGTTTAGCAAGGGCATTGGTGCTTTTATTTTTCTCTACGCTATGCACATGTTCCCCAATGTGCAATTTTAATGCATGGGAAGTGTTTGCTACATAGAAAGTTCCATGTGAGGCTGTGGCTAAATACTAAGGGGATACATAATGCTGCTGCATATGATAACGCTTTTATCAAGACGAGTGGCAAGTGAGCTCTGGGAGTTATCACTAGTGGCTCTGCAAAGCAGAGCCATGACTGATTAATCCCCGAGCTCGCTTGCCACGAGTGTTGATATAAAGCACTATCATATTTATTTAAAGTCTAGGAATTACAACCCTTTCAGTCTGAGACTCATTTGCAAAGGCTCCACGTCTTACATAAATTTATTAGTATACAGTATAACATAGAATATACAATATAGACAACATTACTGGTACAGAAAATGACAGTAACCTACCGAGGTGAAAAAAATAGAATAAACACAATCAATGGAATGACAGCAATTGTGAAGTAATGATGCATTAACATTTAAAGTTTCATCTGCAGTCACAGTGGGAGTTTGACATTATGTGATTAAGTAACTCATGTTTGTAAGGCCCAAGCCTGGGAATTGTTAAGACAGAGTCAGGGATTGAGTTCATCCAGAGTGGTGCCCTGTAGCAAAAGGACCTTTGGGCAGCAGTGGTCTTTACAAAGGGGACACGGAAAGTGGCGGTATCCAAGTGTCTAGTGGAGCGAGCCGGTAGGTTCTTTTGGAGGAGCATAAGACAGCCTGGGGGGGCTAGGCCCAACTGAATTGTTTTGGCCAGTAGGCAGGTATGATAAACTAGTCTCCCCTGAAAGTTTAGCCATGATGAGCGCAGGTAGAGGTCACAGGTGTGTGTAAGACGATCACATCCTATGGCCAATCTGCAGGCTTTGTTTAGGGCACGTTTAACGCTGGACAGAGCTGTGTCAGAGGCGCCCCGTAGATAATTATGCCGTAGTCTACCAGTGAGAGGATGGAGCTGGAGGTAGCTAAGCGAAGAGCCTCCGGAGGTAGACAGGGCCTAAGCCTGTAGAGGAGACCAATTCTTTTGTTAATTTCAGTGCAGGTTGATGCGATTTGCTCACTATAGGTGAGGGCAGAGTCTAGAATAACCCCTAGGTATTTAAAATTAGGAACAGCTTCCAGCTTGGTGCCCATCACATTGTGTATAGATAATTTTGTAGTGCTGTGCTTATGTTGTGGGTTGGCGAATAGCATGACTTTCATCTTTTTTGTGTTGAGTACAAGCTTGTGTGAGGAAAACCAAGCTTCAGTTTGAGTGAAAGAGTCCTGCAAGGATTCTTGAAGTAGAGCGGGGTCAGTGTGACGACTGAAGATCACCACGTCATCAGCATAAAGGAGAAGATGCCCAGAGGTGGCCTGAGGTAATGAGTTCAGGTAAAGTGAGAAAAGGAGCGGACCGAGGATAGATCCTTGAGGGACACCCCATCGGACTGGAAG
This sequence comes from Neoceratodus forsteri, assembly GCA_016271365.2. Taxonomy (NCBI): domain Eukaryota; kingdom Metazoa; phylum Chordata; order Ceratodontiformes; family Ceratodontidae; genus Neoceratodus; species Neoceratodus forsteri. The sequence goes on along the minus strand of CM028138.1, from coordinate 285,472,862 downwards.
GTTTGCGGAGAGGGTGTTTCTTATCATCACCTGCTGAGTGCGGCCAGAGAGATAACTGGAGAACCAGCTAGTAGTTTCTTTGGAGACGCTGACAGAGAGGAGGGCGTATGAGCATGGTGTGATTAACGGTGTCAAATGCCTGGAGATCAACAAAGACTGCACCAGTCAGATCTCCCTGGTCAAGACGTCATGAACAAAGGAGGTGAGTTCTAGGAGGGCAGTGGTGGTACTGTGACCTTTCCTGAAACCGTATTGTTGTTGGCAGATTAGGTGTTTTGTATCTAGATAGTTAGTAAGTTGATCAGCCACTATTTTTCCAGGGCTTTGAGAGTGGAGGGAGTATGGAGATGGGCCTGTAGTTACTAGTAGCTGTACGTGTACCATTTTTATGTACTGGAGTAATCCTTGCCTTTTTCCATAGAGACGGGAACTTTCCTAGGCACAGGGACATGTTGAAGATTTTAGTAAGAGGTACTAGAACAGCATCAAGGGTTAAAGATAGCAATTTAGCATCTAGTGAGTCACCACTATGTCTGGTCTTTCCTAGGAACCTGGAAATATATGAGCGGGCATCACTAGTGGAGATGGTTTTAAGACGAAAAGGAGGCACACTGGGAGGTGGCGGGAAATATCCCGCATCAGAACTGAAAAAGTCAGGGGGGAGAATAGAGCTTAGGTCTGAGAATGCTATATTAAAAGCATCTGCAATTTTGCTGGGTTCTTGAGTAGGGATACCATCTAGGATAAGCATGGCAGGGGGAAGGGAGGGAGACTTTCCACTAAGTTCCTTTATATTATCCCAGAACCTTTTACCATCACCCCAAGTGGCAGTGAGTTTTGTTTTGTAATAAGCAGCCTTTGCCAGCCGTATTTCCCAGGTGCAAGTATTTCTGGCAGCACGATAACGTTGTCGGTCAGCAGGTAAACCTGACTGAAGGGCTCTGAACCACAGGTCATCACGCGCCTTCATATGATCAAGCAAAGATCCAGTAACCCAGGGGGATGATTTAGACTTTTCAATCCATTTGACATAGGGGGCAAAGATGTCACAGGCTGATAGGAAGGAACTTATGAAGAAGGACAGGGTGGCATCGACTGACGTCAGGTGATCAAGGGGGGACCAGTCGAGATTTCGAAGCCAGTTTCTGAGATGCTTTAGAGCCCCCCTCTTGAGTTGGTGACACATGGAGATCCTAGGAGGGGGTGGTTTCCAGCTATTTGACCAGAGACACGTTATCGGGAGTGATCACTGAGGGAGTCCGATAGGACCTGGACATCCAGTATGTGCTCAGGATGGTTTGTGAGTATGAGGTCGAGGAGGAGCTATGGCACATATTTTGTTTACTCTAGTGGGGTGAGGACCATTTGAGATAGATTTTGGCAGCAGCTGCATCCCTGAGGGGGGATGTCTGGGGGGCAAGCCAGTTTGAGTTAAAATCACCTAGGGCAATGACTTCAGAATTTTTGGGGAGTTGTTCGATAATATCTAAGATGGATGTGAAGGCATCCCTTTGGTTATGAGGGGGGTATATATACAGACATTATGTAGAGGGATTTTTCGAGTTCCCAACTTCCACCCTAACAGTAAGAGACTGTACATCTTCGGAAGGCTTATGGTAGTAGTGATTATTCCTTGTAAGTGCTCTCGGAGGTACAGAGCACTACCTCCGCCCCGTCTATTTAGTCTATCCAACCTGAACAGTGTATAACCAGGTATACTTACAGCCGAGTCAGGGATATGCTGTGACAGCCATGTTTCAGTAACAGCTATTACATCAGGGCAGTGGAGGCAAACCCAGGCTTGAAAGGAGGCAAGTTTCTTTTGTAGGCTACAAACATTAATGGTGGCCAGCCACAGTCCCTTTTGTTTAGCTGGTTGCCGTAGGGTATTGGGAGTGGGACCAGGGTTTGGGTGGATGTTGCCCACAAGTAGCAGGAGGATGATTGCTGCCCTGGTTAAGGTAGTTTTGTAGATCTTTTTGGAGGTGCGTCGAGATGTGACCACATGTTTGTGCGGTTTATTGGAAATATGGGTGCACGTAAAGCATAATATTTCCTGACCATAAAGTAATGGGGTAATCATGGTTTCAGAGGTGGGGTGACAAGGTAGAGGAGGAGGGCAGGGGATATAAGACATAGTAACTGATGAGGGAGTTTTTATTTGTCGGATTAACTCGGGGAAAAATTGGGACAGAGGGAGGGGTAGTACTAGAACTAATATGATGAAGACAGGAGGGTAGTGGGTGTATGGAGAGGGTTAAAACAAGGAGGGTAAGCCATAACGCCGCTATGTGGACAGAGAAAAGTGATAAGGTATTTATCTGATACATGCTTGGGAGGGATTTTAAGTAGATCATTAGAGATTTTTTTTTTTACTCACACCGACGGATAAACCATAAGATCAGCCATGCAGGAGTAAATGCAGAGAGTGAGAGATAGGCTATGGAAACAATGGTAGCCCCCAAGTGGCAGGTCCTGATCACCTGCAAGTGGAGAAGTTGCCTGAGAGGTTTTAGCTCTTCACCAATCAAAAGAGCTCACCACCAGTATATAAGGACAGCTGCGCGTCAGCGGGGCTCGACCGACTGCAGACAGCGCTCAGGCTGTGTTCCTCACTGTACCTGCTGCACAGTTCCACAAGGCAAAAAACGCAGGTCCCTCTATAAAAACGCAGGTCCCTCTATATTCCTCAGCCGTGGGTCCCTTCGTATCCGATTGAGGCTCCGGGGAGGGAGTATGATCCCTCACGACCACCTGCACCCACGAGGGGAGCCTCACCGACAACTTCTGCCAAGGAAAGGAGAAAGCGAGGATTAATATAGGTGAGTTGGGGGGGGAAGGGAGTTGAGTAGCGAGACTACTGCAGTGTCCTGGTGTTACTTTTAACTGATTTAAAAAATGGAGCCAGCTAATTTGGTAGCCACTTTTCCGAGTGAACCCCAGAAACTTGTAGGCAGTTTAGATCTGGATTGGAGCCCAGCTAATTCGGTTTCCACTTTTCCGAGTGAAACCCAGAAACTTGCAGGCAATTTACATTTAAAATGGAGCCCAGCTAATTTGGTTACCAGTTTTCTGAGTGAAACCCACAACTTGCAGGCAACTCAGACTTAAAATGGAGCCCAGCTAATTCAGTTTTAAAAGAAGCCCAATGCTTGCAATCAACACAATGTTAAGTTCAGTTATTTCAGTGGCTATGGGGCACAGGAGGCAAGTACAGCTTCAAACAAAAGTATTACAGCCCACAGAAAATTCAATAATAAAAGCAAGCCTAGTACTACACGTTTTTTTTTTTTTGTTTGTTTTTACTGTAAGGTGTACTTAACTGTTAAAAAGGCTATGGGGCTTAAGAGGCAAAATACAGCTTCAAACAGTGTTCCAGTAAAACGATATATACAGACAAAAAAGGCAAGCTAGGCAGGTTCTTAAAGTAACAGTGGAACAGTGACGATTTGTGGACCTTATTCAGATTTTTTTAAAGAGAAAAAACTATCTCCACATGTGTGGGGTCAGAAAATTGGTAATGAAAATTTAAAGTCCACGACTGCAGACAGCGCTCAGGCTGTGTTCCTCACTGTACCTGCTGCACAGCTCCACGAGGAAAAAAACGCAGGTCCCTCTATAAAAACGCAGGTCCCTCTATATTTCTCAGCCGCGGGTCCCTTTGTATCCGATTGAGGCTCCAGGGAGGGAGTATGATCCCTCACAACCACCTGCACCCACGAGGGGAGCCTTGCCGACAACTTCTGCCCCTGCTGCAGCATCACGTATTCGTTTTATATTATAGGGGTTGACTCTGTATTGTGTATTGCTTCTGTTTTTATTTGGTTATTTTAGTTGTTTTGTTCTGTGTTTGGGGGTTTCATTTGTGTTTATGTGTTGCTGCGCTACAGTTTATTTGATTGGTTGTGTGTGTGGTGTAGTGGTTTATTGGCTGTTGGGAGATGTGAGCGGGTGTTTGTTTTTCCGGGTTTCGATGTGTGTGTCGGGTCGGGAACTTTGTGTATGTATTAAATTTTCATGATATTGTGTGTAGTTTTGTAGTAATTTATTTTTTTTGTCTTGTATGTGATTTGGAAAGTGTGTTAGCACGGGGAATGTAATGTTCTGGTTTGTAGTTATTTGAATCAGCTGTGATCAAGTTTCTCATTATAAATTGAGGTTAAGTGCAGCTGACGCATTACTGCCAGGAATGAGCAGTGGATGTAGTTTGGCATTAGTGACGTGTAGACAGGGCTGATAGCAGGAGCTACGTAATGATAGTGTGATAACCTGCAGTTCTTGTTGCCTGTGTACACATCATGATAAGTGAACTGTTTAGAAGTACTGATAGCACTTTTTATCTGATGGGTTATCTGTCAACCCCTATAATATAAACCACAATACAGGTGTCGCAATTAATCAAGGATCTCCTCTCAAACATTTTTGTTGCATTAATGCTGGTAAAATGAATGGTCTTAGAAACATTTGGGCAGAATGTACAGCATCCACCATTGAAAAGTCCTATTTGTTAATGGTGGCAGCCAGGTTGATGCAGTGTGTGCTGCTCTACAAATTGCCTGAAAACTATGTACCAGCCTGTCATTTAAGTTCCTACCCCTTTTATACACCACTCTTGGGGGGGTTGTTAGTATAGTTTTGAGGATAGGATCCAATTTTAAGACAAACCAATTTTTATTTATGATGTTTCTTATGCTTCCACTCTGCCTACAGTACATTGTGACAAAATTGAATTGTGGATGGCTACTGATATTATTACCCAAAAGACAAAGGACCTGGCGCTCCACTAACTGTCTATATAAACGGTGCGGTAAGCAAAAAAGAAGCACCCACCATAGACAAAATAGCTATGTTGAAAATCAGCATCTGCAGGTTCCTCTGAAGAAGCCCCGCTCAGATGGAGCAAAACATACTATTTTTTCACCTACACAGGCGATGCTGTAGCTGCTGGCACTGCCTTTTCCCCTCTGTTTGATACTATTTGTTACGATGTCTTGCCTTTTGTATTGGTGCATTTTCTGTACTTGATTTTTACCACAAGAATAAAAGTATGTAAGTACTATCTTGTTTTTACGCTGCATTAATTATGTGCTTTGCACCTTGATTAATAACTAACAGTGTCTATGGCGGGAGCTCCTTTTTTGCTTACATGATATTATTACCCGGCAACCTGGTGCAGTGCAGGGGACCTAGAGTTTAAGCCTCCCAGCCCCTGTATAAATATATATAAAAGGAATGTAAAAAGCATTTAAGTAACAGATCTAACTACGACATAGGTGTCCATTATTATGCTCTACAATAAAAAGAGTGGGGATGATATGTGTTTACTTATGCCTTGGTGTCTGTGCTAAATTGTCCTGTTCATAAAAGGTGCCGCTAGACTTTGTCTTGCTGCATACTCACCCAAGGCCCTGTTCATTAGTATTGATGGCCCTCTCTGTCTTCTCCTCATTGTGAGAGACAAAGATCCTAATCCTGGGCCTGTCCAGCCTAACCCCCTCAACTCATCTCTATAACCATAGAATGGAGGAAACAGTGTAAAGACTGCTCATATGAACATCAGGGACCTGATATTCAAAAGTTTGTGCAGGCGCTAACGGGTCTTTGCTGGCACAAGCTGGGTTTGCACCAAATCCCCATATTCAAAAGGGTCTGTTGAGCAGGCAAAGAGGGTTAGTGCCCATGCAAAACACAATGTATGCAGGCAGGCAAGGGGAGGGGCATGGCCACAAATAGCCATGCTACCTCATATTCAGTGGCTTTGCACTGCGCAAAAGGTTTTAGTGCGGTCATTTTGAGCAGCGCAAATACTGCCATACAAAATTCCGACTTACTCCAGGCAACCCTAGTGATTGCCAGAGGTAAGGCAGCCATCTAGTCAGTGGGCCACTGGGGGAGCACACCCACCCTCCGTGGTCCCTGGCACTGCCCCTCCGATTGCTAGTCCCTACTGTACAAATACACTCCCTGGTGGTAGTGGTCCCCCCTCCGATCACCAGCCCATACCATAGTTTAACTAAATCCCTAGTGCTAGTGGTCCCCCCTCTCTGATCACCAGCCTGTACCGTAGTTTAACTAAATCTCTGGTGCTAGTGGTCCCCCTCTGCCTGTACTGTAGTTTAACTAAATCCCTGGTGCTTGTGGTTCCCTCCTCAAATCATCAGCTCATACTGTAGTGTAACTAAATCCTTGGTGCTAGTTGTCCCCCACTCCGATTGCCAGCCCATGCTAGTGGTCTCCCCTTCCTCCCTCCAACTGCCAGCCCATAGTATGACAGAAAACCCTCCCTGGTGTCTAGTGGTCCCACCATCCACCATGGCACTGAACACCCCCTGGTCACCTTGCCATTCCCCTCGGTGCCGCAGGTGCATACAGTGACTGGTGTAGCCCTCCTCACACCTCCTCGGCTGGCCGCATTTTGTCCAGACAGGAAGTGTGCCTCTTATTTATAGGACAGGGTGATGTCACCCTGTCCTATAAATAAGAGGCGCACTCCCTGCCTGGACATACGGTGGTGACTGAAGAGGTGTAAGGAGGGCTGGGCCAGTTGCTGTATGCACCAGCGGCACTGAAAGGAATGGCAAGGTGACGGGGGGGGGGTTCCAGACTTCTTCTTTTACATGACCACTCTCTCTCTCTTTAACCCATCACTGTTTAAACATGATGTAGTGTGGGGGTGGGGGCGTTCAATGGTGTATGGTCACCCATGCCAAAAACGCCTCCACTAAACCACCACCAGGAATCATTATAAGAGCGTCTCACAGCAAACCCCCCCCCCAGAGGTAAATGTCCAAAGGACGCTCAGGACTCCCTCCCTGCCAGCCTCCACTCCTGACATTTGGGCTTGGGGTGTGAACCTGGATTGTCAGCGTGCCAAGCAATGCCTCATTGCTCGGCACCACAGAGCCAGCTCAGTCACAGTTTTCAATATTTCAGATGCCTGATTTGTACAAATCAAGGCCACCGCTCAACTAAGAAGGCCAAAAAATTATCCCTCCCACCCCTAAAGCCAGATGCTGAAAATTTTTTTCGAAAAGGTACTCTTTAAAGTCACTAAAATTTCGGAGGTGCATAAACATCTACAGTGTATCCCTACAGCCAAAGCAATGGGCTCAGATGAAATTGATCCTAAATCCTAAAGGCAGCTGCTAATGAACTAACATCACCAATTACCAGAATTGTTAATCTGTTTGTAATGTCCGGGGTTGTGTTTAAGCAATGGAAATTCTCCCATATCATCCCAGTTTTCAAGAAGGGTAATGTTAAACTAGTCAATAACTACTGGCTGATTGCAATTCTTCTGGTTCTTGACAAAATACCGGAAGATAGCTGCCCCTCAATTAAATGAGTACTTACCCAAGTATGACCTAATGTCTGCAGCACAGCATGAGTTCCCTAAAGGACATAGTGCTACCACTGCCTTCCTGTCCTTCACCTCACACGTTGCCAATTCCATGGATAAAGGTGACCTCACTGGGTCTGTTTTCATTGACCTTACTAAGGTCTTCAATTTTGTTGACCACCAGCTACTGTGTACCAAGCTGGGCACCCTTGGGGTAGCCCCTTCTACCCTACCTTGTTTCAGGAATTATCAGGATGGTAGGCATCAATGAGTGAGGTCTGGAACCTTTTACTTGGACCCCATCCCTGCCCTGGTAGGTGTACCACAAGGATCCATCTTCAGTCTTCTCTTTTTCTCTCTTCAGATTAATAAAATACAACTGGCCCTAGCCCATAGCACCCCATCCTATATGTGTATAAATCTGGTTCTATACTGTAGCTCTCGTAGTATGACTGAGGTCAATAAAAGGTTGTCCTCTGACCTCCAGGGAGTGCAGCAATGACCTTGAGCAAACAAACTGCTTTTAAATGCAGCAGAATCCCAGGCAATGCCATTTGGCTCCGCATCCAAACTTAAAAGCTGTCAGACCCTCTTAACTGCTGTGTGTTGTGACAGAACTCCTCTTGAATTAGTGTCCTCATTCAAGTACCTAAGTGTGACACTTGACCCTTCCCTGAACTTTTTGCTGCATGTCTTGGGCACCTGTAAATCGTTTAACACCAAATTCCCTAATCTCCTACACCTCTCTATACCTCCAATTTCCCACTATTTAAGCAATATACCATGAGAGGGTGTAGTTGATGCCAGGATTTACCCATGCCTGGTGTATTGTTTGGTCACGAGGCGTAGCCGAGTGGCCAAAACACACCAGGCGTGAGTAAATCCTGGCATCACCAACACCCTTGAGTGGCATATTGTGATTATACAATGTCCTCCTTTTTTGGCGCATAGAAAAAAATAGTAAATTAAAGTTTTTTTCCTAATTTTAAGCTATTTTTACTGTGTTTATTGTTCACTGGAAAAAATACTTCCTGGTTGTTGGAGCCACACTGCTACTGTGCATGTGCAGTATTGAGTTAGCATTGCCGGTTGCAGTGTGTTTTTGAGAGGTCAGGAAATGCTGAAAATTGTGCATGTGGCACAGAAGACAATATGAGAGAAATAGCGATGAACAGGAGAGAAAGGCGCGGTTTGAATTTGCCCACCATTTCATTTGAGGTGTGCGGTTTCATGTTATAGTGACTGTTCAGTGACGTGATTTGCTGGTCTCTATCGAGCAGGGATTTTCACCGTCTTTCCAAGTGCTGTGTTGGTGACTGTTGGAGTGATTTCCGGGACATTCTGATGCGGCTGACTGGCAGCTAGCACCTCTTCCCATGGGGTGTTTGTAGCTTTTACAATGGGAGAGGAGTGCGATGTAGCCAATGAGATTACAGGATTTGTGCTTGGTTTTAATGCCCATTGTATAATTATGTAATATAACCTCTACACTCATCCTCTTTCCCATCTAAACTCCTCCCTTTCTTTCCCCATCCTACCCCTCCCATCCCTTCAACCTGCTCTCTCTCTCACTTCCCCCTCCTCACTCCCCTCCACTACTACCTAAATCCCCATTCACACTTTTCGTGCATCCACTTCCTCCTCCCCCGCTGCCATCTCCACTCTCCTCCCCTTCCCTTATACTAGCACCATCGCTTTGTCTCCCCTCCCCAACTCTTTTCTTGCTATTCCCAAACCTAATCCATCTCCTACTTCTTTTCTATCCATTCAACTGTGTTCCTCTCCTTTATTTCCACCCCCCCTCACCTATCTCTATACCCTCTCTCCTCTTTCCTCTTTCATGTACTATTCCAGTTGTTCCTCTCTGTGGCCCCTTCCAAATTTATTGACCACTTCCCACCCTATCCTATTTCCTGATGTACAACCTGCGAGTGCTTAATATCTCACACTCCTGATGTAATCACTTTGTTTTGTTATTAATTATGCCTATACTATATTGTGTATTACTGTACATTGCTGTGCCTTATTGTATTATTATATAACTGTACTTTCTATCTGTTACAATATACTTATCCCCTGCCCCCTTCCCCAGGACACATCTGGAAATTAGGTTTATAACTCAGTATGTCTTTCCTGGTAAATCTCTTTTAAATAAATAAATAAATAAATATTTATTGAGGCAGTTGTACAAGGTCAAGCATAATTTCACCCCATCTGCCTGTATAGCTGTAGCCCATCGTGTCCTACTTCCTAAACTTACCTATGGGGTGTCGGTATTCTATGCTGCAGCCAAACCTACCTAGCAGCAGTGGGATGTAACATACAACATCTGTCGGTTTGTCTTGTCTTTGAAATGACATACCCATCCCTGTGTGTCATACTCTAGAGTGGGATGACTAAAATGTCTACTGCTGCTAAACTATATGATTTTTCTACCTGCTCTTATGACCCTCTCCTATCCTGGATTTCCTACCTATATTTTACTCCCCCTTACTCTTTCTAGCCCTCCTCCATCCCCACTCTTTACTAATCTTCAACCCTTCCCTCCTAATTATCCTCTCTCTCTCCTGTCATTGCACACTGACCATATTTATTACATCTTGTCAGTGTTATGTTTATAAACCCTACCTTGTCTTGCTTGGACACTATATATCAAGTGTTCCTTAACTGTACATTACTTTGCTATGATGTATTTCGCTATGTAATGCATTTCATGAACTTTGTTTGCACTTAGTTTTATGCAGTGATGCCTTATTATGTAATGTCTCCTTGACTGTGTACATGCTTCAGGACCTCCTTGTGAATGAGCTTGCTCAACGCAGTCTTCCTGCAATAAACTTGAACTGAACTTGAACTTCCTCCTGCAGTCCTGCATGGTTTAGCCTTCAGTGAGGTAATTTTTAACATATTGCACAATCAATCCCCACCATCTCTCAAAGGGTTGCTCCAGCCCCCCCTTCCCCAGTGGTGCTTATTCACTGGGATCCTCTAATCTAGACCTGCTAGCCATACCTAGAACAAGAACACATCTGAGGGATATTGCATTCTCCATTGTTACTCCATGGTTATTAAATTCTATACCCGCTGATCTCCGCAGTGCCAGACTGTGTCCACCTTGAACAAGAGATACTGCAGTCACCTCCTAAAGTTATCAATATGTTCCTGTGCCTCGCTTATTTGTTAGAGTCAGGCTGCTTGTAATTTCAAGACTAACTGTATACTCCCTAAGTATGCTCATGTGTCTGCACTGTGTAGGGCTGTTATGTTAGTGCCTTGCTGGTTGAGCAATTTATGATCATGTATTTCTGTTCATATGTTTGCCAAGAGCTATACTGACATTTACTTTGAGTATATAGTTTGATTACACTTACCTGTTTTTATATACCTATTGTATGGTAAGTACCTCTTGTTGACTTTAATCTGTTGTAACCTCTTGGGTGGTGCCTGAAAATGGGCAGCTATTTGTCTAGTGCACCTAACTGGTTAACACAAGCTTAATAAATAGAAATAAATAGGTTACACTTTAAGTGTCAGTTTCAATGTAACTAATCATTAATTACATGCAACAGGGTAAGTACACCATAGTTACATGTTTGTTGTATGCAACTATAAATACAATAAGTAACAGGAACTCGACAGAGAAATTTCAACAAATGGAGTTGGGAAAAACAAATAACTTCCTCACTGACTGGGAAAGAAAAGCATTGGATTACAAACAACCTGTGGTTCCAGTATTTTATACCTTACCTAAAATCTACAAAGACTGAGAGAATCCTCCAGGCAGATCTGTCTTGGCTGGAATAGATTCTGTCCTGGAGTCTCTCTCTCTCGGTATTTATGGACGATTTAATAATAATAATAATAATTGGATTCATGAGACATGGATACATCATTGAGTCAGGGACTCATTCACAGTGGTTTTCTATTGCAGCAAAATCTGGTTACAGCTTGCAGAAGGTATGATTAATACATGATAGCTTAAGTATAAACATAGATTTTTCACCACAATTACAACAATATTTAATATGTCACTTACCCCTCCCAAGTGGAGAGGTACTTAGTAACGAACTGTGAGACTGCAACAGATTACAGTTGCCTCCCACGTTTATCTCACATGAACAGATAAAACTCCATTGTATTAAGTATCCAGCCTAGGTCAGTATGTGGTGCAGTTTATTTATTAATTTATTTAAGCGTTTAACCAGGAAAGGCATACTGAGCAAGCTAATGCTCGTTTCCAGATGTGTCCTGGGGGAGGGGGTACATAGACATTAGTTGAAGATAGCATAGATACAAGTGTAATACATAGTGGGGATTCATTAACATTTGGTTGTAGAGGCTAAGCACAGCGGTCAGGAAAACAGTGGTATAGACAATCAGTTTGACAGCATAGTACAAGTAGTTACATAATGGAGAGCTGTAACAAATTGTTCCTGATGTAGACAATGAGAAATAAGACATACAGGAGTTACAGTCATAGATTAGTTGCAGTACAAGTGCTAAGTGCAGGCAACACAGTCATTTACATGGTGAGCTGAACTGTCTAGGTACATGTGCAGGTAGGGGCGAAATGGGCTTGGAGCATGGAGTTAAGGTGCAGAGGGGAGGAGAAGTGATGAATTTTTGCTGGGAGAGTGTTCCACAATGTTGGTGTGCAATAACTGAATGCTGCCTGACCGGCAGTAATGGACCTATTTGGGATAGCCAGCCAGGGACCGAGAGTCCTGGTTTCTGAGAGAGTCTGCTAGGGTGCAGGGGTTGGCCAAGGCAGCAGAGAGGGGGGGGGGGAGTTGTTGGGACCAAAACTTGGCAGGGATTTTGGTGCTGTGGGACTGTCTGCGATTTTGTAGAGAGGGGAGGCCCATAGATTGGTAAAGGGCACAATGGTGTATGTAGTAGGGACAGTTCAGGGCAAAGCAGCAGAAAGAATGGAAGAGAGGGTCCAGTCTGGTTAGGGTAGACTTAGGGCCAGCACTGTAGACTACGTCCCCGTAGTCGAAAATGGGGAGGATCATTTTCTGCACAATGGCCCTCCGAGCAGGTAAGGGGATGCCATCACGATTCCGGTAAAGTACACCGAGCCTAGGGTGCAACTTCTTGAGTATGGATTCAATGTGTGCAGAGAAGTTGAGGTGCTGGTCAAGCCAGACTCTGAGGTATCTGAAGAAAGTACAGGCTTCCAGTGGTGTCCCTTCCAGATTGTGGAATGTGATTGGGGAGGGGAACCTGGAAAGTCTCTGCCTAGTGCCAAAGGTTAAAGAGACAATTTTCTTGGTATTGAAGAGGAGGTGATTTGAATGAAGCCAGTGCTGGACCGTGATGAAGTCCTGCTGCAGTCTGGTTGTGATGTCTGAGGATGAGGGCCCGGATGCATAGAGCACGGTGTCGTCTGCACACATATGGATTGAGGTGTGTGGGCAGGCAGAGGGCAGGTCGTACAGAAAGATTGAGAACAGGAGTGGGCCTAGAACAGAACCTTGCGGTACTCCTGAGGTGATTAGGAGAGGTGCCGAGGTGGAAGAACTGACATGGACAGATTGGGACCTGCCAGCAAGGTACGAATGGAACCAAGATGAGGCCCAACTGGATAGACCAGCGCTGGTGAGTTTGACCAGGAGTAGAGAGTGGGTGACTGTGTCAAATGCCTTGGCCAGGTTGATGAAGATGGCAGCTGTGATGTGGCCAACATCCATACCAGTGAGGATGGAGTCAGTAAGCCTGAGAAGGGAGGTAGTGGTGGAGTGGGATTTCCTAAATCCGGACTGGTAGGGGAGAAAAAGGAGGAGGAATCCAGAAAGGGAGATAGGTGAGAGAGTACCAGGAGTCCTGTAGTTTTGTGACGATAGGTAGGAGGGAGATGGGCCAGTAGTTGTTTGGGTTTGAGGTATCCCCACCCTTAGGAAGTAGGATTACGGTGGCATGTTTCCATTCAGAGTGGACTTCAGCATGGGAGAAGGAGAGGTTAAAAAGGGAGGCCAAAGGTTTGGCTATGGCGGGGGCCGATAGGTGGAGCATTTTGGAGTCCAACCCGGAGGGGCATTTACCCTTACTTGGATTAAGGGCAACCAGTGCCTTATATACCTCTTCTGGGGTGACCTGCAGGAAAGAGAAAGATTGAGCTGGCGAGGGTGCCATTACCAGGGGGGGAGGGTGTGTGGTAAAGTGCAGGTTGTGGCGCTGGCAGGGGAGTAGCATGGCTGATTGTGGCTGATTGTGAAGTGAGAGTTAAACAGTGTGACCACAGAATATTTGTACATGAGCTGTAGCAGACAAAGTCTTCTGTGGTCACCTAGGTCAGCCAGTTCAGCCTGCTATACAGTGTGCAGTGGCGGCTATCATGTGTATTTATTACAAAGTAAGTAAGCTGGTTGTAGAGAAAGGTTAGCTTGCTTGGGAGATATTTGTTAGCCCCATGGTACAGAATGTCCCCATTGTCCAATGGAGGAGTTAGCATTGTGTTCACAATGTGCAAGCATACAGAGTTAGGAAAGCAGGCCTTATTACTGTACGGGAGGCCAATATTTCAGCCAAGTTTTTTTTTTATTAGAGTCTTAATGTGTAGGTTCCATCTAAGATGGAGGGTCCACCCACATGGATCCGTAGTCAGATTCCACTGAGCACACTCTGTTCTATGAAGTCTCTTTGTCTTGGGGCTGTTGCTCAGGCAAAACAGTATGCGAAATCAACATTATAGAGCCAAACATTGATTCCAATCTTCCAGCAACACCTGCTCAGATTCTTCCCATTAGACTCCTATTAGGCGCCCACAATAAGGCCCTAACAGTTGTCACTGTTTATATACCTCCTAAAGAAAAGGGACCTGGTCTAACCGCTGTCCTAGACTTTGTCAAATCCCACCCATCGGACTCCGAAGTCATCCTTCTTGGTGACTTTAACATTAATTGGCTCTCAGCTGAATGTGGGTCATTTAAGGACTCCGTTATATCAGCTAACCTGACTCAAATGGTTGATAATGCAACCAGAAAGAACTACAGAACTGGGACCTGCACCCTACTCGACTGGATCCTAACCAACCACCCCTCTCGGATCACGAAAACCTGTCCTCCCTGCCTCATTCAGTAACCACTCTCCCATCAGCTGTACCTGGTCAAACAAATTCTATAAGCCCCCTCCAAAAATTATCACCAGCAGAGTCCTACCCCGTGGTCAGCTACCCCACCTCAAATCACACCTCAGTCTGCAGGACTGGTCCCCCATCTTCAAGGCAACAGATACTAATACTGCACTGGAGCAATTTATTCACATTTTCAATGAAGCCTGTAATAAATTTGCCCCCCTCAAAAAGCGTAAAGTTAAATCGCTCAGTAACCTTTGGCTGTCAGAAGACCTCCTAAAAAAAATTAAATCCAGGGACCACCTCTGGGAACTGGCTAGAAACTCTGGTAAGCAACTCGACATCCAGAAATATAAACGGGCACGGAATGACTGCACCAAATCCATTCGGCAACAGAAATCTGACTACTATAAAAATGCCCTCACTAACTCCTAGGAAATGGGAGAGATTCTGGAAAAACATTAAAGATGTCACTGGAAGCAGTCAAAATCTTATACGAACATACTCAACATAAATGGGCACACTACACTCACTAAAACTATTACGAACACTTTTAACATCGCTTTCACTGACCTTAGCAGTGTTCTCCCCTCCGACTTCTTCAAGGCGTGTCAACTCCCATCCCTCCAACTCCTCCACCCACACCTGTCACCAACCTTTCTACTTTAAAGCACTAAAGAAACATCAAGTCCGAAACTACATTGGCAAAGCCATCAGCAAATCTAGAACAACAAATGACACACTTGACCTCAAGCTACTGGCCCTAACGCTTGACGAGGTACTTGGGTCCCTCACCAAGATCTTTAATCTCTCTCTTTCCTCTAGCCAATTCCCAGAAAAATGGAAAATGGCCACTGTTACCCCAATTCACAAAAGTGGTGATAAGGCTGACCGTGCGAACTTCTGCCCTATCTCCATTCTGCCTCCCCTATTGAAGGCACTGGAACGTATAGTAGCGGACCAACTTACCGAGCATCTGGACAATTATAATATTCTCTGTAAACAGCAACATGGCTTTAGAAAAGGTCATAGTACATCCTCTGCCTTACTCGAATTCACCAGCTCCATTCACAGCTCCCTTGACAATGGACAACTAACTGGTGCTATTTTCATCGACCTGACCAAAGCCTTTGATACTGTCCACCACTCCCTCCTGCTGAGCCAACTAAAAAATACTGGTCTCTCAATGATTCAATCTCTTGGTTCAAAGCTATCTTGAAAACCGCTTCAGCGTGTAAAATTGGAGATGTGCACTCTGATTCCAGACCTGTCTCTCTGGGTCCCCAGGGTTCAATACTGGGCCCCTACTCTTCAGCCTGTTCCTTAACACCCTACCGGATTCCTGCACTGAACATATCACCCTGTATGCCGATGATGCAGTAATTCTTGCCACACACCAGGACCCAAAGAAATTGCAAGAAAATCTCCAACTCAGCTTCTCCTCAGTTGAGAATTGGCTCACAAAGCACAAACTCATCCTTAATCAAAAAAAACAAAGGCCATGATCTTCAGCAGCTCCCATAATAAACAAAAGCACTTCCAACTCTCCGTTATCACCAGACAAGGTGCCGCACTGGAACAGGTCAAAAACTTTAAATACCTCGGGATCACCCTTGACCCTCACCTCTCCTACACTGCCCACATTGACCATGTCTCCAAAGCCGCTAACTCCCGGCTAGGCCTGCTATTCCGTCATAGGAAACACCTGACACCTGAAGCCCTCACTGTCGCTGTCCAGAGCTCCATCATATCCATCATTGGTTATGGCATTATCATTTATGGCGCTGCTACAACCACCGCACTCAAACGTGTATCCACTGCCCTCAACAAGGCCTGTCGACTTGTCACGGGCTCCCAACGCCTAACTCACACCTGTGACCTCTATTCTCAAACTGGATGGTTGAATCTTGCCAATCGAATAAAACACCAAACTTGTATTACTACTAAGAAAATCTTGCAGGGCCTGGCCCCGCTGGAGTCTGTGCCCTCATACAACCGAGAATCCACACCCGACATACCAGGGGATCAAAACCTCAGCTTCTGCAAGTCCCGCATTGCCACACAACACAAGGCCAAAGATCCTTTGCTTCCGGGCCACTAGTTGGCTAGCGTGGTCTTCAACAACATCTCATCTTCACTATCGCTCCAGCACTTTTAAAGACTAGTCTCTGCCTAACACTGACTGCCTCAACCTCTGTGACTGTTGTGTCTAAAACATCTTTTTGGTTCCATAGCTGAAGATGCACTTTTGGACCCAATCTACTCCTGCACTTTGCCAGCACCCCGTTCCTATCTTCACCTCCCCTGCTGGCCCATGACAAATGCCACCCGGCTGCACTACCTCTATTCTTATCCGCCTTCCACCTCTCCTCTCTCTGTCCCCCCAACCTGCCTCCCCTTCTCTCCCATCCACTTAGTCTCCCTGATTTCACCCTCCTCCTTTCCCCCCCAAAGTTTCACCTTATTGTTCTTTTTTCATCTACAAGACTATGTGTTGTTTTTTTGTTTTTTTTTTTTAATTTTATAAACTGTTATCTTTGCTTATGATTGTCTCAATTGTACCAATGACGTGGAACCTTTGTAAAAGAGCCTTGGCTCAAAGGTATTTGTAATCCTAGAACAAATAAATAAAAAAAAAAATAAAATAAAAACACATAAAATCTTCTTTTCTTCTCATAGCTATAACCCACAATAGGCCATGGGTGTATGAGGCATTAATGCATGCCGGGGTGAGTGACCTCCAACCACCCGGGAAGTGCATTAATGCCCCCATACAATGACCTGGAGTGAGTTATTGCACTTATAAAATGGGTCATAGTAGTTTAAAAAAAAATTAAAGAAAATAGTTTTGATTGCTTTGAAACATGACAGAAGTATTGTTATCCTTCCACCTTGCAAAGTAGTTCCAAATAATACACAGGCAAATTTTCCAAGAAAGACCGGAAACAATATTTTCCTATTCCCTTAATAAACATATCTGTTATTCTTTGTTTTTATATTGTGCTCTGTATGTCTGTAGTATGACTTGTGCCATTGTGCTCATCCCTTCCCTTTTCAGCACTGCTCTCAGAAGTCAATCATGCAGTATGCTGCACATTCACCCTTCAGTGCTGATCTTATGAACGTTTTTTTGTTGTTCCCAGTATGCCCCTCCCCGTGTAGATTCATGCTGGGAGACTAGTCACCCTGCAAGGCATTGCACTTAATATTTCAGTAAACCAACCAAAGGTTGCCATTACTATAAGCATCATACTGGTGAGGCATGTGGTGCCTTTCAGTGTTGTTGACCCTAATGAGAATAACCAAGAGAGTGACTTACCATGCAGTCCTGGAAGGGGTCATGCTCACTTACAACTAAGAGATGCTTTATGTTGTTCCCAGTGCACCCTCCCATGTACATTCATGGGCATGGATCTGGAAGGCTCATCCTCAGTTAGAACTAAGACGTGCACTGTCGATGCACTTGTCACAACCAGGCATGGCTGGATTAACCTGTATGCTAATTACGTCATGGCGTAGGGCCCCGAGATTCAGGAGGGCCCCCTCTGTTAACTTATTTACAGCTACTTTCTTTAATTCTGGCTGTACTGGACAACCTCTGACAGGCCGAATTGCCCAAAAAGCAGCCCCCACCTTGGAGTCAGTCAGCCCCCCACCTCACTGAGTCAGCCTGGTGAATGATGACCCTCCCCCGCAACTGTTCTGAGCAAGTGAGCCTCTCAGTTTCTCTGACGGCTGCTCCAGCTTCACCTCTGATCCACCCTGACCCCACCACACACAACCAATCATGTCCATCAGAGGTCCTCTGGAGGTGTGGCTACTGGGGAGCAGGAATCAGTGTGTGCATATCCATGGTGTCAGGACATGTGGCCGGGCAGTAATGAGGAGTAGAGGAGGAGAACGAGAGAGATCTGTGACGGTCAGTCGTCGGAGCAGGTGGTTGGTCTTGTCTAACAAAGAACAAGAGTCTCTCTAAAGACACAAAAGTAGGCCACGGGGGGTCACCCAGAGTCAGATTTTGGCTTCAGTGCAGTGTCACGTGCTGCTGGTGTTTTCAGTGTAGCCACTAGCCAGGGTCAATCAGTGCTGCCGCTAGTTTGGCCTTTGGTCCTGCTGTGACTATGAGGAGTCCTCCCATGCTGGGCCACGCTGCAAGGCTGAGTCGTGCCACCCCCACCTGTGTGATCTTGAGAAAACAATCAGGAGAACAGACTGGACTCATCACAGTCACATTCACATCAGTCAGGCCACACCAGGTATGTTGTGTTGACCAGTCGTCTGTGTGCTGCAGTGTCCAAGTCATTTGTGCTGCAGAAATAACTTGTTTTATTGCATTGGAGAAACAAACTAAGCTGTGGTTGCCTCTGGTCATGGTCTGTCTGTGAGTGTTCAGTAACCTGAGTAGTGTACTGAGTCTTTAATAAGATTTGAGTTTGGCACTGAGTGGACCATGGGATACTAATAAGTCACCTGAGGGGAACTAACTTGTGTGACTTGCTCTTGCTGGCACAGTTTTGTCTTGGTTTGATTTGAGTCATATACATTACTGGGAAGTTGCAGCAGGTTGCTCTATGAAATTAAATTTCTGAAGTGACTGCAGTCAACACCTGCAGGTCCTGCAGGGTTCTTAAGGCTCAGTCTTTTTGGCACAACTCTGTTTAGCTGCTTTGGCACCAATGACTTGGAGTAAGGGCAAGGATGTGGCAACTCAGCATTGGCAACAAAGCAACTTTTAAGTTGACAACAAAACTATAAATGACAATGGAGATGGAGGAGAGGAGACAGTGGGAGAACAGACAGAATTGAGGACAAAGGTAGCTGCACAGAGGGTGATTGTGGCAGATGCATTGCAGAAGCAAGGGGCTTGAGCATGTCTCAGGTTTGGAGCTCGAAGGAGTCTTGAGTGAGGAAATAATGGGAGGGAGCTGTGAGCCCCACTAACTGCTTCAATACATGTTTCAGTTTTTTGGTTTTGGCAGAGAGAATAGGTATTCAAGGAGGCATGTGCAGGGAGATCGTGGCAGCTACAATCCCCATTTTTATTAATCTTTTTATGTGGAATTTGAATTTGATATCTGGGCAGGCAGGGCTCACTAATTGAAGTCTAATGTCCAGGTGTGTCTCAGGAGAGGGAAAAAAAGAGGAAGAAAAGAGGATCCATAATTAATAATAACAAAAAATAGTTACAAGGTACAGTAGTGACAAGGGAAAAACAGGACGAGTTAAAGGTAACTAAAAAGTGAACATTTACAAAATGTTAATATTGTACTGATAAAATGTTTCTTTGTGCAGTAATTGGTCATTCTGAATTGTGTTGTTTATAATCAAGGGCATGTGACCTCTCAAGTCATGTGGCATAACATATAGCATTATAAACCACATCCTGCTTGAGTACCCTGGTCATTACTGCAGAAGAGTGGAATGTTGGCATTTAGGGGCCCCCCGAGCCACAAAATATGACTTGAAGTAGGGCCCCCACATCCGTTAATCTGGCCATGCAACCAGGAGAGGTTGACAGTGGCAGCATGAGCAGCTACATTCATCAAAGGTAACTGGGCGAGGGTGGTGGTGAGGGAATGCGTATAGGAATTATGTCTGTACAGTATATTCTGCACCCAGGAGAAAAAACATTCTCAACCAATGAGAACAAGTGGCTACCAAAATATTTTTTGAAGGAGTGCAATGGCAGATTGATTTCTTTTAGTGTAGTAAGACCATTCCTAAGTAGAATTAGTGAAGTCGGTTACCAACTGTGCGGGCATAGAGCATTAATCAATGGTCAGGTGACATCTCTAAGGCAATCATGTTTCTGGAATTGGCCTTGCTTTTCAAACCCATTTTGTAATCTTTTATTAATTCATGAGCCATAAACTCGCACTTATATATTTCCAACCCAAAGTTTCACCCAAAAGGCTTCATCAGGGGATTGTGGGTCCATATTTAAAATAAATATATAAAATATTTGACAAGTATTAGCCAATTCCTTTCACACATATTATATATATATATATATGACTCAAAAGCAGCTCCAAACCAGCCTTACTTCCTTAGCTCCAGCTACATGTCCAGATATTTGTATACAGTGGTGAGCCGGAGCTGATGATGGTTTCATGCAACCCTTGGTCCATCATACCAAATCCTTAATTAAGGATACAACCAACTCTATTCAAATAATCAGTGCACTTAATATCAAGGAGGGATCATTTACAGAGTGCATCTTAGTGATATCTGATGTGAAAGATCTCTGCACCAGTATTCCTCATTCACAAACATTCTGCAAGCCCTTAAAAGACCATAGAACAAAAAGAACAACAGTGGAATCTCCTCCAAAGGCGCTTTTGGTTAATCTGTCAGAGGTAGTTAAAAAAAAAAAATACTACTTCAAATTTGAAAAAAAATATTATTGACAAGTTAAGGGCATGGCCATGAAGTCCCTCCTAACTTCCAGTTACATTAATCTATTTAGGGATGATTTTGAAGCAAAACACATCTATGATGAAAGCAAAAACCCATTTTTGAGCAATACAGTCTTAAGGAAAAGTTTTAATAGATGACGTGTTGGTCATTTGAAGGGGACATAGTAGGTATCTGTTTTCCATTCCAAAATACCTAAATGGTGCAACTGAGTACTTGTCATTTGTAATGAGTCACAGCGACACCAAGACCAACTTCTTTGACTTAACGTTTCTTTCAGGAAGAAGGTAATTTGTATGCCAAGTTATACAGGAAGGATACTGACAGAAATCCTCTGCTACATGCAAGGGTTTTTTACCAACCTGGGTTACCAGCAAATGTACCCTATGAACAAGTCATAAGAATCAGAAGGAACTGCATTAAAGAGGAAGATTACCAAACAGCTTCGGATGCACTTAACAAACATTTTTTAGAAAGAGGATATTCCGAAAAGAAAAAATTAACAGAGCAAAACAGAGACGTAATAGCCTTTCCAGGCATGATTTCTTAAAACAAAATGAGAAATAAAATGACTCAGAAAAACTTATTTTTTTTTTTTTTGCCACAAACTATTGTGATGAGTTTGGAAGTTTTAGAAATATTACATTTAAACATGTGGATGGTTTTAAAGCAGCACAAACCTTGAAATGAGATGTTTAGTAATTTACAAAAACATATACACTACTAGGGATAGAATCAATCACTCACTTCATAAAATTTCAAGAACAGAGAGAGAGAAAGAGTGAGGAATTAAGTCCATAAAAATGAGGGGAAATTTTCCAGGTACACATTGCAAGAGCTGTAGATGAAAACTATAAGTATAAAAGGGTGGGCTCCCTCAAATTAGGTCCACAGATTCGCGCACGAATACTTCTCCCCCCCCACCACCCATATATGTTATTATGCGCTTTTTATTTATCTCTTTCTTGAATCTGTGCAGAACAGGGAGCTGGTCTTACTGTTTTTGATTACATGCCCTTTCTGCTTATCTGCCTCTTTCCATTTAGTCTGTTTCTTTGTACTTGTTCCCACCGTTCCCAACACAGCAGTTTTTCTCCAGTACAAGGTGGTCATTTAAAAGAAATAAAAGAAATACCTAACATTTCCCACCCCTCAAGGTTGGTTTGCACTGCAATATGTGGTCCAGCTGAGAAAACTAGTAAAGGTAAAAATGAACACAGAAAACGAGCTCACGGGGGCTCTTAGTAGGATATGTGGACACTCATAAAAGAGGTGTACATGCACCGCAATCTCTGCTGCCCTCTCGTGCCCATACAAAGCAGCTGAGGTGCAGGGTGTTTGTTTTTCTGCTGCATTTCAAGCAAATACATTATCTGCTGGGAGCAGACAAAAACAGAAAACAAGTCTGAGAAGTGAGTAGGCCAAAGCTAACAACACAGAAACAGAAAAACCAGAAACGACTCCAATCAAAAAGTATTGTTTTTTTCCGTCTCTCACACTCTTACTAGCAAACTGCAAGGAGAGAGACCGAGAGGAAAATGCAGCAGTGCAATGCAATGCTTTGCATTTCGTTGCAAGCAGAAAGAAGAAAAAATTCCATTGTGATGTTGCTAATGTGTTGCTTTAACTGTTTTGCTGCCAACAAAAAGTGGTAATTAGGCAGCAGACATGCACGATGTCTACAGGCTATAAATATCCTGTTTCCTGCTCAGCACAAAGTACACTGTTGTCAGGTCCCCTGTTCCCTAGTAAAGAAATGAAACATCTTATTTGTATCATCCCCACCTTCTTCCTCCAACATTTGTAAAGTATAAATCTACTTACCTAGGCCAGGTTCTGGAGGGCAGTTGTTCGGAACAGATGGGCCTTACCTGTGGGGAAGAAATACTGAGATGCACAAGGGGGTGGATCTAGAGATGAAGATATGGGTACAGAGAGAGCACCTTACTACTCACATCATTGTATTGTAATTCGCCCTTAAAACCAGAATGGAAAAATTAGACAAAAAATAAATGGTATTAAATAGGTTATGATATTTTCCTAATGTATAGGTAAGAGTACGACAAACATGAACTAATTGATTCAGCTGCAGTTCCCTTAATTTTGGATTCTCCATCTTACTACCTGACATGGAGAAGGAGCTTGCAGGAGTATAATATAAGGCTGTAGTCAGAACCATAGTTGTTCAGTTGGTATCTTAGGCAGGTAGCAGACATGGTGACATTTGCCGAGGGGCTGCCTGTCTACGACTGGGGTGAGGATATATTACTCCGCATCAGAACTTCAACTTATGGCTGAAGGAATGGTGCAGAGAAGAGGGGTTCAGTGGTTCTATGTCAGAACAGCATATGAAGAATAGCAAAGACAATATAAGCTCCGTAATATGAGCGCTGGGAAATACAGAGACTGAAAACTTCAGCAAGGCGTCAAAAGAGTGAAAATTACATAGGAAAAAAAACAACCTAACAACAAATGAACACCACACAAAAGTTTACAAGAGGGAGGCTTCACCACCCCCCCCCCCACTGCCCTTACTTAAATACACATACTTGAAGGTGCACTGTACACCACAGGAAGGTGCATAGGAACAACAGCGCTCAGATGTACATGTGCTCTGAAGACTGAGCCACTGTATTGACACTTACTTTTTTTCACTCACTCTTTATCCCATGCTCATTTTCACTCACTGTTTTGATGCAACACCAGTTCAGTTAAACTGGGGACTGAGGATCAACGTGGAAAGATATTGGACTCCTTGGGTAATGTGGAAAGATCAACATATGCTGGGAGGGGAGAGAGGAGTGGAAGAAGGGTAGTCAGGAATGGGTAGAAGAAAGAATCTTTAAACCAGTAAATAACTATAAATTAAATGGTAAGATACTTGTGTTAACAATAGAATGTATTACCTACAGCTCTCATAAAATGGACTGTAGATTGGAGATCTAACCATGATGGCTAAATTTGTTATGAGGTGAACCTTGTGAAATGTAAAATGTATTACTGACCTGTGCATAAATACACAATAAACTAACTTGAATCTAAAAAAAAATAAAATAAAAAAAAAACTTGGAGAGATATTGGCCTACACAGAGGTGATGGCCTGCATCCATCTGGGAGGGGAACTGCAGTCCTCAGTAGACAGTGTAAATGTTACTTTGCTGAACATTTAAATGAACTGAAGGGGTTGGCAGAAGGAAAAGGGGAGGCATAAACTCCCCCTCACAACTAAAGTAGTAGGAACGGAGGACCCGAGGGGAGTGGAATCCCCCAAGGAACAGGGTAAAGGGAACAAAAGGGAAACAGAGGACAAAGGGGATGAGAGCAAAAGCTGGAAAAAGAGGGGAAAAGGAGGTGGGGCACAAGGAGAGATAGATTGGGAGCAAGGCACAGAGCACCATGTGCGCAAATGCAAGGAGTCTTGGAAATAAAATTTTAGACCTAGAGGCCATCGTGGTGCAGGCAGACCAGGATACTGTGGCCATTACCAAGTCATGGTATATAGGCAACCACAACTGGGACATGGCCATAACAGGCTATCCTCAGTTTAGGAAGGATAGAGTGGGGAGGAAAGGAGGAGGAGTTGTGCTGTATGTAAGGGAAGGCATCAAAGCGATGGACACACAAGGGAACCAGTGGGGAAAGGAGGGGTGGGAGCTACTGTGGGTCACCCTGAAGACAGGAGCCAGAGCCACTATTTGTTCTGAGGTGATGTACAGACCTCCAATGCAGGGGGAGAAACTGGATAAGGCACCTGGGGGAAGTCATCAGCACAATGGCAGAAAAGGGGGAGGTACTGCTGGTGGGGGACTTCAACCTGCCAGATGTAGATTGGAGCCCCTCAGCTGCAGCCTCAGCTAGAAGCAGGGACATCCTAGACTCCCTGCAGGGGGCATTTCTCAGGAGACTAGTCAGTGAACCCACTCATGATCGGGCAATAGTGAACCTAGTGCTCACAAACAGGGATAGTGTTGTAGACTTCAAGGTGGGAGGCCACCTGAAGACCAATGATCATCATACAGTGTGGTTCAACATAAGGATGTCGGCAGAACTGAACCACATAAGGATGAGGGTCCTGGACTTCAGGATGGAAGATTTAAAAAAAATGGGTGAATGCTTCAAAGATGACCTAGTGGAGGGGGGATGGCCTGTGGGGTGGAGGAACAGTGGGACAAAACTAAGGGATAGCATAATGCAAGCAAAAAACCTCTGTGCAAAAGAAGTCAGCAAAAACAGAAACAAAAAGAGACTGCTTTGGTACCGAAGGGAACTGGCTGCAAAAATTAAGGCTAAAAGGGTAGCATTCAGGAGATATAAAGAGACACAGAGGGAGGAGGATAGGGAGGTGTATGGGAATCAGTGGAGAGAACATTGAAGAAATTACAGGGAGGCTTGCCAAGGCTCTCCCCCCCCCCCCAAGATTTGAAGTGAGCTCCATTAGCTCATGCATTACTGCCATTGATTTATAATGAGAAAGGGGCTCAATTTAAAGATAGGACCCTTATGGGCCTCCTAGCTGCCAAAGCTCATAATGTGTAATTCCAGCACTGAGAGGGAAGTGGGGAAAGCGGTGCTTGATGCAAACGCACAAACTAAGGAAAGACTAGCTAAAGGGGTAACTAAGAGGGACAAGGTCTTTTTTAGGTACATAAGAGAGAAAGGAAGGCAAGGGAAAAAACTGTTAGGTTAAGAAGGGCGAGGGGGGATGTGTAGAGGAGGATCAGGAAAAGCAGATATTCTGAACAGATACTTCTATTCAGTCTTCACTGGAGAAGGAGAGGAAAGACAGACCACATAAAAGCAGCAGGAACACGGGGGGCAGGGGGAGGTAGACACAAGTTCATTCACAGAGGAGAGAATTCTGAAAGAACTTGCGAATCTGAAAGCAGACAGAGCTATGGGCCTGGATGAGACACACTTAAGGGTGCTGAGGAATCTCAGGGAAGTACTGGCTACACCTTTGGCAGCCTTATTCAGCAGCTCACTGGAAACAGGAGTGGTTCCAGAGGACTAGAGGCAAATGTAGTCCTGCTTCATAAAAACAGAAGCAGGGAGGAGGCTGGCAACTATAGGCCAGTCAGCCTTCTGTCAGTGGTGGGGAAGTTAATGGAGATGCTTTTAAAAGAAAGACTTGTGAAGTGTCATAATTCCATCAGGTTACAAGACTTGAGGCAGCACAGATTTCCGGGGAGGGGGCTCTTGTCAGATGAATCCGATAATTTCTTCAACTGGGTTACCAGGGAAATGGATCAGTGTGGGGCAGTGAATGTAGCCTACTTAGACTTCAGCAAGGCCTTTGACACTGTACCACATAGGAAGCTCATAAGTAAACTGGAGAGTTTGGGGGTGGGTCCTAAGGTGGTAAACTTAGTATGGAATTGGTCGACGGATAGAAGACAGAAAATAGTGGTAAATTGCACTGACTCGGGGGAGAGGAGAGTGACCAGTGGGACACCTAAAAGCGCGGTACTGGGACCAATTCTCTTTAATGACCTTATGAGTGACATTGCAGAACAGCTGGAAGGGAAGGTATGCCTCTTTGCAGATGACACTAAAACCTACATCAGGGTAGACACTGCAGAGTGGGTGGAGAAAATGAGCAGAGACCTGAGAAGACTTGAGGAATGGTAAAAGGTATAGCAAGCATGCACTTAGGGCACAGAAACCCAGCAGGGCAGTATAAAATGGGGAAGAGGTTTTGATGGCCACCAAACAGGAAAGGGACCTTGGAATTAATCATATTAGATGACCTCAAGGCAGTGAGGCAGTGCAACAAGGCATTGGGCAGGGCCAACGGGATGCTGGGGTGCATAGGGAGGCATATCACCAGCAGAAGGAGAGAGGTGGTGTTACCACTGTATAGATTGTTTTTGAGACCCCATCTGAAGTACTGTGTCCATTTCTGGAGACCACATTTCAAGGAGCACATAGAGTGAAGGCTGTCCAGAGGAGGGCAACTAAAATGGTGCAGGGACTGCACCAGAAGCCCTATGAGGAGAGGCTGGGGAACCTCAATGTGTATACCTTGGAAGAGAGGGGGGACATGGTACAGGTCTATAAATACCTGATGGGGTGAATAAGGTACAGGAAGGGAGTATTTTTCAGAGGAGAAGGTGCACAAGAACTAGGGGGCATGCAATCAAGCTGGAAGGGGGAATTTAGGAGGTATGTGAGGAAGAACTTCTTCACTGAAAGCGTGGTGGACGCCTGAAACTGTCTTCCAGCAGAGGCATTGGGGGCAAAAACCATGCTGGGCTTCAAGCATGCATGGCATAGGCACAAGGTAATCTTAATAGGGAAGCTGGGTGAGGTAGCTGGAGATCAGATAGGGTCTACGGTGACAGTATAGGCAGGGAAAAAGAGACAGACTAGGTGGGCCAAGCAGTCCTTATCTGCTGACAAAGTCAATATTTCTATGTTTATGGTGTAGATAGAGGCCTAAGGACACTCCACGTAGGTTAGAATAGGGCTAAAGTTAGTGTAGAATTGGTGGGATCCACATGAGTGAAGCAGGACTTTTGAACTTAGTTTTTTAGTTTGTGTTGGGGGGCTCTGCTTCCACACCTCCATAAAAAAAAAAAAGGGAAAAAAAAGAAGAAACAGTATGGGTGGTGAAGCCCCTTAACATAAACACATTTAAAAAACTAAGCTCGCAAATGTGAACGGTTGCTTTGCTCACATTGCACTCCCACCATTTCTATGGCCAACGTGGCATAACTTGTGTAAATTCTAACTCAGGAACATTTTGCTTGAGGGTTTTTAGTCCTCCACATATGCCAAGTTTACTATAGGAACTAGCAAATAATAAGGAACAGACTCTATGAAAGATTCGAATGAGTAAAAGATCATTTAATTATTTTTATGAATTAAAAACTCTTGGATTAAGGACTGCAGAGGCAAATGTAATGACTTTGCATGAATGAAACTATTCAGAGACAGAGACAGAGCTAAGGTTTGTAAACTATTACAGTATAACAAGGGGTAGATCATGGTGTGCAAATGCATTATATTGTCAAAAACAGAAATCTGAAAAACATTTAGTTATAAAACCACAAAAGTAAATATTGAAGGAGTACTGCAGTCAGAAGTTGCAAAAACATGGTGTCGGATTTTCGAAGGATGGCGCTAGGCTTATGTTCAGCCCTGTGCCACCAGACTTAGGTTCTGACATTGCACTGAACCCTTTGCTGCAACTGTGCCCGATTTTACATTCTCGGGCACAGTTGCAGCAGTTTCCATGGTTTACGGCAGCTTGCGACATATATCTGGCACAAGCTCCGTAAAACAGTGTACATGATTGCCACATGTAAGACCAGAAGAAGTTGGTCTAACTTGAGGCAGTTGCCAGCATGGGATGGAAAATCCCGTTAGATTGCCACAAGCCCCATGCACCATATTATTGGTGCACCAGGGCTTGCGGCGAGCTAAGACATTCGAAAATCCAGCTCATATTGTGTAGTGTTTTTATTTGTGTGTGTAGTCCTAGTGTATCCTTCCCTTTGTCTGCTATTAGGAATTTTTTTTCTAAATTAGCCTGCTAGTTTTAGGATAGTTTTATGG
Source organism: Neoceratodus forsteri (assembly GCA_016271365.2). Lineage (NCBI taxonomy): Eukaryota > Metazoa > Chordata > Ceratodontiformes > Ceratodontidae > Neoceratodus > Neoceratodus forsteri. The sequence goes on along the minus strand of CM028138.1, from coordinate 285,444,477 downwards.
CCCCTGGAGAGCTCCATATCAGCAAGGTTTACTGCTCTTGTTGTTCCTACAATGCCTAATGTTCCATGTGACAGTGATGTATCCGGGACCATGGGTTCAGAAAGCCCTGGTTTAGAGTCAATTTACAGCAGCAGAACTGTGATACTAAGTAACACTCCTTATCCAGTGAGCACTAATGGCTACATTTACAGTTTAACAAATACTTGAGGGTTAACTGAGTGGGTTATTCTGTAAAAAAACAGCTGGAGTCTTTACTAATTCTAGCACTGATGATCTGGGGTGATTTGTGTGCTTTGTATGGCTGTGTGTGTGGTTTGATGAAATGAAAAGCTTTAAAAGCAAAATATTTACTTATGATGGCTAGACCTGACATACACATATAAAACATAGAGGATATTGGATGGGCAACAGTGAACAACAACACTGTTGTTAACTTTGAGAGGTTGTCATGACAACCTAGAAAACCTTGAGAGCGAAACTCGACAGGTTTTCGGTTGGCATGAAAACCTCGAGAAGTGAACCAGTGTTGTTCACTGTTGCCCATCCACTGTCTTTTATAGTGTATGGGCAACAGTAAAAAAAAAAAGCTTGTGACTGCCTCCAGGGTCATGCTGTGATGTCGGTGACCCCGCCCCTCCCCCCCGTGCACACTGTCTGAGAGGATGCTGTCAGTTTCAGTCCTATGCATTTGAACCAAACTGTGGCAAGGGGGAGGAAACAGAGTGATAAGGGCACAGACCAGAAGTTCATGGTGACTAAGATCAAATGCTTTGCTGAGATCCACAAACAGCCAAGGCAACATAATTCCCAGCTTCTAATGCATGATACATATAGTCTGTGAGCCTCATCAATGCAGTCTCAGTGTTGTACTAAGGGCAGAATCCATGTTGGGCATTGGTCAATGAGCCATTCTGCTGGATAGATGCAGACATTTGGTCTAAGACTATTCTTTCAAAGACTTTGGAGAGAGGGGGCAAGGAGTGATATGGGATGATAGTTGGAGGTGAGATGTTTAGACCCTGATTTGTGGATGGGAATTGTGGCCATCTTCCACAGTTAAGGGTAGGCGACCAAGCTAAGGGAGAGAGATGTGTCCTGCGGATGGTGGAACTTGAAGAGAAATTTTTGTACTTATCAAGGTCTTCAAAAAAAAATCATTGAACAGGGAGGCAATATCCCTGGGGTACAGATAACCCTGTCTTTACACTCAGTGGTCCAAGATTTGGTGCCCTTTGATCTACCAACAAGATTGTTCATGCTGTTCCACAATTTTTTTGGATTCCCAAGATTGGTGGTCAGATCAAAGTTTATATGGTTAATTTTATTTTTGCAAACTGCTGCTTTACAGTTATTTTGCAAAGTTTTGTATTCCTGCAAACAGGCTCTGTCCTTTGTTTTCTTATATGGCGACTACACTGTGTCCCTTTCTGTGATATATATACAACAGGAGTGGGATAAAATAACAAGATAAAAAAGATATCTTAGCTAGTGACATCAGTAATAACATATCAGGCAAAAGCTTGCCAGGCTTGAGGCCACCCCCTCCTTCCATACCCTTGATGGTTCTGTACTGGAAAATGTCTCCTCTTTCAAATACCTCAGGCAATGGCTCGACAAGGACCTCAACTCTGCAGTGCATGTTGATGCCAGCCACAAAAAGCTATTCCCCAAACTTGGTGCTTTGTACAGACACTGCAGCTGCCTCCCACCGCAAGCCCAGAGAAAGAGATCATCCAAAAGATGATTCTCCCTATCTTTGATTTTGGAGATATAGTCTACAACTCCGACCCCAAGTCCACCCTATCCAGACTGGACACTCTTTTTAACTCTTTCTGCCTCTTCACTCTCGACTGTCCTCCTTGTATTCACCACTGTGACCTTTACACTTCGCTCTCATTCCCTTCCCTCAGTGTAAGATGTCTTGCACACAGTGCTACTTTAATTGGGAAGTACTGGCTTGGCTCTCTGCCACCATACTTGAAATCCCTTATCTTGATCCCACCCACCCCGCTTTACACCCTCTATAACTCAGCCCACAGGGCTCTCACCCTCCCCACCTGCTGGCACACCATGTCAGGGTGAGCCGCCTTCTCATACCAATTCCCAAGCATCTGGAACTCCCTCTCATTAGAAATCTGGATGGAATATGGGGGGCGCTGATGAGCAGCTAGCAGGATAGACGTGCTTCCACGCTGCTTCGGGCTAACTGCCGAATAAAAGGTAAAAATCAAGTGGTAAAAGCTGATTTCTAATTATTAAAATGGCATCAACCTGTTCCAGAAAGTGGTATGGAGGAGTACGTCATACCCAATACTAGGAAAAGTCAACTAATTGCTGGTAAATCGGGAAAGAAGTCAGCGGCTACCATGGCCTCCACGTTGGGCGAAAGCGCAGGCAAAATGTCATTGTCGGCAGCCGAGATTGGTGTAATAGGTCGGGAAGTCACAGGACACGTGATCGCTGCACTGGAGCCCAGATTGCTAAAACTAGAAAGTAAAATTGATCTTAAGCTGCAGGAGGTACTGGAGCAGCAGACCATGCACTCAAATAGGCTAGAAGAGGCCGAGGATCGCATATCACGCCTAGAGGACGAGAATGGGGAAACCCCAAGGCAGGTGCGCAACTACAGAAGGAGCTTGAAGAACTGAAAGATGCAAAGGACTACCAAGAAAATTATTACAGACACCTCAACTTACGCCTTAGAGGATTGCCAGAAGGGGCGGAGAAAGGTGATATAATGAACTTTTGTGCCAAGGTTCTCCCGGAGCTCTTGGGGTTGCAGCCAAAAAATGGCCATTTTAAGTTAGAAATTGCCCATCGAGCAGTGATGCCCCGTCCATCGGGGACCAGCCCCCATGGCAGATAATTGTTAGATTCCATTCCTACCAAGACAGAGAAGCGATTCTCAGAGCCTACAGAGGTAAGGGGGAGCTAGAGTATGAAGGGGCACAGTTATTCATCTCGTAGGACTATTCCCTACGGCTTCTTCAGAAGAGGAGGGTTTTCAATCCTCTCAAGGCCCAGCTGAGAAACCTCAAGATTGAGAATTTTATGATTTACCCTGCAATATTAAAGATCAGATACGAAGGGGCGAAGTACTCCTCGTGAGAGTTCAATAAGGCTGAACTCTTTGTGGCTGATTTGCAAAAAAAGGTGGGCAAGTGACATCATTGAAACAGCTGAGTAATCTGTTAGACTGAAGGTTGGTTGCCTTTGCAACATTAAGGTGTCCGAATGTTCCCCTGTCCATGTCGTCCTGGCCTGTGAGGTGGAGGAAGGCAGAGTTTTGTGGGCACTCTGACCCCCAAGGAATCGAGCTGAGGCCTACCCAAATGAGTGACTAAACTGATTAAACTGAGCAGTCAGTATGAGGAGGTGGAGTGGTGGTTGATTCACCGGACTTTCTCCTGGGGGGAATGGACCTATAGGTGGAGAATGCCTGAGACAGTATGGATCCTCTGCAATGTTTTGGTCTCTAAGACATAAGAACACTGGGTAAGCCTTTGGAGGGTGAGGATGTTCCGATAGCGATGCTGTGGGGGGGGGGGCTTAGCACATATATTTGTATTGCGGCCTACTCCTCTCTCATAGCATTAAGGCCTGAGGTATAAGGAGCCCTATAGGAGAAGTGCATGCTAAGGATAAAGGGTGTGGCGAAAAAGGAAGGACTTGATAGAGATAGATGACTGTCTCAAGTTACAACTTAAATGTTTTTTTTGGGGGCTCATTTGTATTTGAAGTCAGGAAGGGGAGTGCTCTTACCGCATGCCTCTGGGTATTAAGGGGGGGCGAGACTGTACGGGGGGACATCAAAGTTTTAAGTGAGACGAATGTTTAGTCTGTGCATGTATTTTGGCAAAATTTTTTTTTCATTAAATATATAAATAAATGAAAAGTGCTATCGGCCGTGGCAGGAGCAGTGGGGCACTGACATCATTATGGGGATATTTGACACTCATGCGGAGTCTGCAGTTAGTGTCATTGGGGTGGGGGTGGGGGCATGGAGACAGAAATCTTCAATGAGATAAAGGAGCTAGGAGGAAGGGGTGCACAGGAAGGGACAGGGCGGGATTCATGTTTTAAGGGTAATTGTTATTTGGGAACTGGGAGGAACTAAAAAAGCGAGTGGCTCGGGGAGAGGGGGGAGCAGTAGAACGGATGTTAATGACTGCAAGGGAAGCATTGAATACTTTGGTACAGGGGGAAGCCAAAAAGACATGTTTTTTCTGTAAATATCAGATGTTTGAGTGGTCTAATAAGCCAGGCCCGCTTTTGGTAAGGCTTATGGGGGGGGGGGGTGGTGGTACGTGCCCCACTAGAATAACAGGGATTAAGGATAAGGAAGATAAGGGGTGTAGAGAGGCAAGGGAAGTGAGGGCCTGCTTTCAGTAGTTCTATACCTGGCTATATAAGGCAGAATGCAAGGGCAGGAGGCAGGGGATACAGGAATTCCTAGACAAGGTAGAATTACCTGGGCTTACGGTGAGTCAACGGGACCGATTAAACCAGCCTATAACAAAGGTTGAGATCTTAAAGGCCATTAGTAAATTACAGAAAGGTAAGGTGGGTGGTCCAGATGGATTCCCGTTGGAATTCTATAAAGCCTTAAAGGGTCAATTAGTGGGTATGCTGTGTGAGGTATTCGAAGGGGAGGAGGGTGAGGAACACTTGAGGATACCTAATACCTGTTATGATGGCACGATATGTCTGGTCCCTAAGCCAGGTAAGGATCCATCGGATCGTGCCTCATACAGGCCGATTTCACTATTAAATTGTGATCTAAAGATCTTGGCTAAGGTCTTGGCGACATGGCTCGAGGATCTACTGCCTGCATTGGTTCGCCCAGACCAGTCCGGATTTATAAAGGGGACAGTATCCTATCATAACATGTGTAGGTTGCTTAACGTAGTGTGGAGGGTGGGACAAGAGGTAGAGAAAACCTATATTATATCGATGGATGCAGAAAAAGCTTTTGATAGGGTGGAGTGGGAGTACCTTTTTGAGGTGTTGACCCGGTTTGGTCTGCGTGAGTCATACTTGGGTAGGTTAGAGCCATGTATCAAGCCCCCAGAGCACGAGTCATAATTAATGGGACACCTACTGCACCATTTGCCCTGGAGAGGGGTACTCGGCAGGGGTGCCCGCTATCACCACTGCTGTTCGCTCTGGCATTGGAACCCCTAGGGGCGGCAATAAGGCAGTGTCAAGAGATTCGGGGTATTTCGGGGGAAGGGGAGGTTGTGCACAAGATCACCTTGTATACAGATGATATGCTCCTGTTTATTAGGGACCCTCAGAGGTCTATGCCATTGCTATTAGATTTAATAGGGAAGCTTGCGGACTTCTCAGGGTACAAAATTAATTTAAATAAGTCTGAAATGTTCTGTTTCCCCAACCCAGAGGAAGCAGACAAGCAATGGGGAATTCAGATTCGGGAGACAAGTGTTACCTATCTGGGAATTAAGGTGGGTAAGACAATTGGGTCATTATATGGGTTGAATTACACACCACTTATTAAAATAATAGAGGTGGATCTGAAGAGGTGGCTGCAGCTACCCATCTCGTGGATGGGGCGAATTAATCTATGGAAAATGAATATATTACTGCGGATTTTGTACCCTATGCAAATGATCCCTATGCCCCTTGTTAGAGGTGACATTGTCAAATTAGAGAAGCTTGCTACCAGGTTCATATGGAGGGGACAACGGCCGAGAATTCCCTTGCAGAGACTTAAGGCAGAGACAGGCAGGGGAGGCCTTAACTTCCCAGACGTAACAGATTACTATTTGGCCATCCAGCAATGCTAGATTGCTGATTGAGTATACCGCCCTGTAGTGGCAAGCTGGGTTACACTGGAACAATGGGGTTGCCCAGGGCGCCTGTCCGCTTACCTGCACAGTAAAGGTGTACAGGCCCATGCTGCCCAGGGGGGTTGTAACCCTCTAGTAAGATCAGTGCTAGCGGCATGGAGTCTTCTCAGGAAGTCTAGGGGGATTACTAGAGGAGAAACATTATTAATGCCAATAGAGGGGAATCCCTTTTTCCTACCGGATTTAGAGGATGTAGGGTTTAGGGAATGGGATAGAAGGGGTGCTAAGTGCATGGGCAACCTGGTCTGTAATGGCACATTGGGTACATTGAGGGATGTTGTGCAGGGGTTGGGCCTCCAGGGACAGCAAACGTTTCGATATTTGCAATTTCGGGCATTTTTATTAAAAGTGGAGGGGGGGAGAATTGCATGGGTGGGGACTAATAGAGATATTGATACATAGGACACAAAGTGAACCTAAGGAATTTATTGGGAAGGCGGCAAAGTTGGGGAGAGAAGTATACCCAGATTATATGCAGAGAGTTAAGCAGCTTTGTGAAAGGGATTTGGGAAGCTAAATACCGGAGGACAGTTGGCGGCAAGTGTTGGTAGGCCATATGGGCCTCTCAATATGTAATAAATTTAAGGAAGCTTTTTATAAATTTTTGCACAGAGTGTATTATCCCCCGACTGTGGTACACAGAGCACACCCCTCCGTTTCCCCGCTTTGTGGCAGATGTGGAACGGAAAGAGGGACATATATACATTCCTTTTGGAATTGTGAGGTCCTGAAGGCCTTCTGGGGTAAAATCTTCGAGGAAATAACACAGTTGGCAGGGTTTCCTATTCAGATGGATCCTATCACAGGATTATTTGGTATGTCCCTGGGGGAGACAGGGGAGTGGGAACCATTACCACGATGGATCAGAATAATGATGGTTATGGCTAGGCATTGCATTCAGAACACCTGGGTAAGTCATGTGACTCCCACCATCCTTCAATGGCGCCAATTGGTGGTGCAGAACTTGGCATTAGAAAGACTGTCACTGATGCTGAGTAATAGGGAGGACGTTTTTCATAAGGAATGGGCCCCCTTCTTAGCATCATTAAATAAAGAGGAGGAAATCATTTTGCGCTATGGCTTGGGGTAGAGTATGGTATAGAGGTGACCATGGGTTCTCCCATGCCTTGTTGCTTTATACAGGGGATATACTAGCTAAGGAATTTGTAAGAAGTATCATAAAGGAATAAAAAGAAAAGGAAGTAGATAATGTTGATGGATTTTTGAATAGAAGAATAATGAATTATGAGATGTATATGTTTGTATGTCTTGGTGTAATGTTTCTGTTATACCTGTTGTCTCTTTTTTCAAAATCAATAAAAAAAATTATACAAAAAAAAAAGAAATCTGCTCAGTTCAGATCCCCTGCTCCCTTTCCCTCCTCCTCTGTCAACACATAGCCCCCTCTTGCAACTACCCTAATTCTCCTCTTCCTTGACCAATCCCTTCCCCATGCCAAATCCCTGTCCCCTTGCGGGATTCTCAGCATCCTGAATGGGAGAAGGCATTTGGCCAACCTTTCTGCCTCCTACCCCTCATTCCTCTAGCTTCCCCACACTGTACTCTGTGACTGAAAACTGCAATTTAACTTGTTTGGCTATAGCACTTTACAGATCCAGTTTCAGTCACGGCAATTTTAGGGAGTTTGGGGAAGCAGTATAGCACAGTGGTTTAAGGCTCTGAGCTGCAAATCTGGTGACATCCAGCAGACCATATCTGGGTTTGAATACCACAGCTTCCACTTGCATACTGTGTGACCCTGAGCAAGTTACTTAACTTCCCTGTGCTCCCAGGTCGCTCCTGTGAAAAAGCTTTCAGCTTAGTGTGGTACTCCTGGTTAAACAACTAAATAAATAATATAATGTAGAACCTAGCACTTTACGTGTAGTGTTTTGGTGCTCATTGTGAACCAATTGTTCTAATGAAGCCTAAACTTGTTTTGTAATGTCTTATCTGTAAATATATAACCTGCTTTGTGAGTGTACAAGTGATTGACTCTTTGTATCGCAGCTGTTTATGATCCAAATTTAAGTGTCTGCTATTGTATTATTATTATTATTACTACCTTTCTCCAAACTGTTGGAGTGTCCTGTATTTTCTGTATTCACTCTGTAATGTAATGTTTACTGTACCCTCCTTTGTATTCCCCCATCCCCAGGGCACATCTGGAAACAAGCTATTACAGCTCATGATGTCCTTCCTGGTGAAACATTTTCAAATAAATAAATATCAAAACATATTGGCCTAGATATTCAAAAGGGTTGTGCATGGCGCAACAGTGTTGCACCATGTGCAACCCACTGATGCACCCTGACGTGATATTCAAAAGGAAAAGTCGTGGCACAAATCCCGATGCACGGAGCGCATCATTAATGTGCAGAGCACAGGTAGGCGTGCCCATGCATAACCTGCACAGCCCAGTATTCAGCCTGGGATGTGCAGAGCCATCTACATCATAATCCCTACCTGCAGCAGCAAAGTTACACCAAAAAAGACAACTGATGGCCACCCACAGGTGAGCTGCACGCGTGCAGGGCACAACGGCAGCTGACACCTGTAGGTGGCCACCCGAGTTCCGGCTGCTCATGGCGGCGCCCCCCCATGCCCGATCGCAGCATTTGTATAAACAAAAAAGATTAATGTCCTATATCCCTGGTGGTCCAGTGGACCGCTATCTGCCCGATCGCGGGCATTTGTACAGGCGAAAGACTTCCAATATCCCAGGTGGTCCAGTGGACCGCTCTCTGCCCGATCGTGGGCATCTGTAAAAAAAAAAAAAAGTCCTATATCCCTGGTGGTCCAGTGGACTGCTCTCTGCCCGATCGCGGGCATCTGTAAAAAAAAAAAAGTCCTATATCCCTGGTGGTCCAGGGTACCCCCACCCATGAATGAGCCCCACCGCCCCGCTCCCCTGGGTCAGCTGGCGGGCAGCAGCACCACCCACCTGCGCCCCGCCGCCGCCGACTGACACCTCGGTGGGCTGCCGCCCATTGGTTCTAGCATGAGCCAATGGGCGTGCAGCCCTATACTACACATTCAGATATGTGAATGATTCATTCACATATCTGAAATGTCATCTGACAGAGGCTACACCATTAGCTCATGCTGTGAACCAATGGGCGTGCAGCCTACCGAGTGTCAGTGCGGGCGGCAGGCAGGTGGGGTGCTGCTGCCCGCCGGCTGACCCGGGGAGCGGGCAGTGGGGCCCAGTGGCCGGGTTGGGAGGGGGGTACCCTAGACCACCTACAGATGCTCGAGATCGGGCAGAGAGCGGTCCACTGGACCACCAGGGATATTGGACAAATTATTCTATTTTATACAAATGCCCGCGATTGGGCAGATAGAGGTCCACTGGACCACCAGGGATATTGGAAGGGGATCTCTTTTTAAAGAAATGCCCGCGATTGGGCTGCAGGGGGCATCGGTCCCTGATGGCTGCTGCCTGGCAGGGCGCCAGGCACAAGTCATCGGGGATCGGCGCACCTGCATGCAAATGAGGCCATAATGACATGCAAATGGTCCCATGTGCACCTTGCATACATTATGGCCCCATTTGCATGTCAACTTTTGAATATCGTGGTTGCTGTGCATGGCGCAATGGAACCTGCGCTAGCGCTTCTCCATGCTCCACTCTGGCCACTTGCGCTGGTGCAGGCCATGCACACTGGGGGTGGCCAGGGTGCAATATTCAAAGCTGCTGAGCCATGGTGCAGCTCCGTTGAATATCGCCCAGTCCACACCCCTGCGCAGCCAAGTTGAGCTGGTCCCAAACTTGCACCACAGCCTGGCGCAGTTTGAATATCTGGGCCATTGTTGTTACTGTTGTCATAATGGATATTTTTAAAGTTACTATCATTGTGGTGGAATACAGAACCAGTCTGACAGCAGCTTTCACAATGCTGATGACGTCACTGCCTAGTGTAGCACTGAAGTAAGCTGTTAAAATCAAATAAAAACAGCAAAATCTTCAAACTGCAGATTAAAAACCTATAACTTGAAAACTACTGTTGTGTATATCAAATACACAACAGCTTGACTCAAAATAGGCAATTTATCATCAGTGGTGAGGGGGCAGGACTTTCATAACTCACTTGTGGCTCTGCCACTCATGGGTTATGGTCCTACCCCTCACACTTGAAGACAAATTGCATATTCTGAGTCAGCCTATTGTATATCCTATATATATATATATATATATATATATATATATATATGTAACCCCTGTAACCCGGGGTTACTAGAATCCCAGTAAGACCTAGTGGTAGGCAGGGAAGGCAGCTTGTGAAACTACAGTTAAATGGATTTCACGCTGTCTCACTCTGTTCTCAGTCTCAGCTGAGACTGAGGGATGACATCACCATAGAACTGTCACAGCTGCATGAGCCACATTGGAATCTGCAGAAGGGAGTTAGATTAGAATGTTGGGAGTTTTGAACAGTCAGTGTTCAGTCTGCAGTTGGAGATTGTTGTGAGAGGAGCACAGCAGTTCTGTGCACAGGCTCTTGGAGCCTCAGCTCTGAAATAGAGCTACATTTAGGGAAAGGTGTGTGTTTCCGCCTAAAGAGGGACACAGTAAGCTGTTCTTTAAAGTGGAGGAGACCGCTGATACGGGTCTCTGTACCCCATCCCTCAGGGGATGGGGCAGGAAGGTTTGCCTGCTATTCCAGGGGCAACCCCCTGGCTACTGCTAGAGAAGAAGCTGCCTTTTTTTTCCCAAGTGTGTGGGGTACAAGAAGATTTTGAGCTTCGCCTGTGGGTCACCTGCAACCAAAGAGTGAGTTCTGCTCTTTCTAAAGGGCCCATGTTTCATCCTGAACTGTGTTAAAGTGGGGACTGGACTGCTGAAGTAGTGGGAGGCCTAGAGTAATAGGCTTAGCCAAAAGTAAAAGTATGTTCAAGTCCAGCACAAAGGGAAATTCAAGACGTGTAGAGAAGATGTGATATATGTCTACCCTGTAATCTGCATTGCCAAGCTTTCAAAAGAGTTGTTTAGAGTCCAGAGAAATGGCCGGGTTTGGACTGTGGGAGCTGGAGGCGGGAGACCCCCATCTTTAGTAACCAGGTCCACCTCTACGGATTTGCTCTGTGGATTTCTACTTTGCCTCATGCACTTGGCCAGTGATGAGGGAAGTACCCAGACATAGGATTGAAGGAAATTTCTCTTTAGGAGTCAAAGGCTCTAAGGTGGTTTGGGGAGCCACCAACAGGAAAACTGGTTAATTCCCATATGGACCGCGATCAAGTGGCCGGGGGGGGAGCCGGGCCATGGGAAAAACCCAAGTAGTGCACAAGTCGGGCTGTGTACCCAAAGCTGCATGCCAGTCCGGGCTGTGTGCCTGGTGGGTTCAGAGCCTGAGGGCTGGAATAGTGAAGAAGTGTTCTGTATCTCTAATCTGCATTACCAGGAATGTAGCCCGTAGGGGTCCGTCTATGCTTTGTTTGTTCAGTTTGGATGTGAATAAAAGCCACCCTTTAGAATCCCATTCCTGGTTTTGGACATTACAGTTATTGCTTCTTGTGTTCGGATTTATTTGGGTGCCCCTGTGCAGAGTAGCCAAACCTAGGCCCCTTGTGCCGAGTAACCTAGTCCTCCCTGAACCCAGTCCCCACCAGGTACTGCTGTCAGCTTCAACAGCATACCACCTGTTGTTTGCAAAAAGGCAGGGGTGAGGGCCTTACAAAATGGAGGCACCGCGTTGGATTTTTATTTTGGGAGGAAAGGTGCTCAGGCAAAGGGGCTAGCATTTTGGCTGTCTGGCAGTGGGTAGCCCAAAAAGCTCAAGCAAGTTAACTAGTGTGTAGCTGTGTGCTGTGGTTCTTATGCTGCTGTTAAAATGGCAACTGTTTACCAAGGAGCAGTAAAGCTAAAAGAGTGTGCCCTTGTCCTGCATCAAATGTATACAGCGTTTTTGCCTGCTTTCTTAAAAGAGCTGTGGTGATAAAGAAAAGTGTGGAAGACTAGGGGTAGCAACAGGAAAATTGTGCCCTGGACGTTGGAAATGCTTTTTAAAAGAACTGTGGTGATAAAGAAAAGTGTGGAAGACTAGGGGTAGCAACAGGAAAATTGTGCCCTGGACGTTGGAAATGCTTTTTAAAAGAACTGTGGTGATAAAGAAAAGTGTGGAAGACTAGGGGTAGCAACAGGAAAATTGTGCCCTGGACATCGGAAATGGTTTTGAGTGAACTGAGAAACTTGCTGTGTGAATGGCCATGCTAAATGGCTGAAATGGGCTCCCGACGTGGAGTCAGTTGAAGAAAAAAAAAAAGTGGTTTCTGCAGTTTAAATTTGCCTGCTCGATGATCGCCGTGAAGAGAAGAGCACTCGCGAGGAAGAAGAGGCTCATTTGCATGGTGTTGTGTGATTGGTGAGGCTGCAATCAGTCCCGGCCCTCAGCCAGCTCTACAGTGACTGCCCAGCATTCGAGAGGGAGTGTGAGTGGAGTGCGTGTACTGGCTTAGTGGAGGAGCGTCGCAGTGATTAAAAAGCGCTGTAAAACTGTTAAAAATAGCCTTGGCTGTTTAAAGTCGGGCTCAACCCGCATCTCAATTGACTGAATTGCGAGTGTGGTGATCGGGGAGACGATCGGCAAGACTGCCCACCCGTTTTCATTCTGAGGCCTCCAAGACTGGCTGCAGGCTGCTTTTCCATCGCAGCAAACAGCTACTGATAACAGTGAGTACCAACAGTAAAAGTTGCTCAAACAGTGATTTTCTGCCAAAAGCCAGCTGAATATGTGTGCAGCAGTGTGAGTAAGCTTTCCAAGAATGACCATGTCCAAGTTTTACTAGCAGCGCAAATCTGTTAAGCCATTGGCTGTGAGCATAGTTATGAATTCAGCATCAGTTTAAAGTTTCAAAGCCAGAGAGAGACTGTGAGTTGTAGCTAAATGTGTAGCACTAGTTTACAGGCAATCCTGTGCTTGAAATGCTGAGGCTTTAAGGGACTGTGAGTTAAAGAAATGTTTCCAGCAAGTGAAAAGTCTGTGGCAAATCATGTAAATGTGTTAGAAAAAGAACAGTGCAAGTTTGGGCAGTTTGAGCAAAAGTTATCAATAGTGTGTGTAAATCGGATGCGCAGTGGCTTGACCCAATTTCTGAATGTTGATGCATGGGAGTGCTGCCACCGCCATTACAGGGTGGGGTAGTAAAGTAAATACAGCAGCAGAGGAGCCATTTTAAAAGTAAAGAGAGTGTTCAGTGAAGTGGGACTTTCAGTAACAGTGAGCATTTGTTTGTTTTCCCTGCAGTTATGGCCTCAGAACCAGCTCGCTACCCGGATCATGCCCGGGCTGCAGTAACAGCAGCAGTAAATAGGTTAAGGGACATTGAAAGGTATTATTATGGAGGACAACTGCCTTCTCATGTGGTGATTCCTGGATATCCAATGCAAGTGTGTCAAATATGCTTAAATGCTGGAAGGGACGTCTTCATGATACCTCACTGTTCTGGGTGCCTAGAAAAATATGGCTTGTATAAAGTGCCCCAGATTCATTTGGCTCCCACATGGACAAAGGTTCAGGAATCTGTAGTTGGCAGCTCACAGCACCAGGCAGAGCCTGTTGAAGAAGGTCCCTCAGGGGAGTGTGGCACAAAGCTAGAGGTTGCAGATTTAGAGACAGAACCAGATGTTGATGTTTCGGATGCTGGATTGCAGAAGGAAAATTCAGATAAAGCATCAGTAGACCCCTAGAGTGGGGGGGCCTAGCCCAAGTCTCATAGGAGAAGATGAGATGCGGGAGGCCTTTGAATGGGAGGTGTCGACCTCCGCGCCTAGTGATGAGTGGATAGTCTCAGGAGTGAGGACGACTGCTCACTCCTGGGCTCAGATCCTCAGTGAGGAAGAAGATGAGGGGGAAAATATGTGGCCTTGTGAAAAAGGAACGGGTACACAGCCTCAAGCTCTTGCCTCGGAGGAATGCATGGAAGAGAATGGTGATGCCACTGCCCTGGCTATGCAAGAAGAAGAAGTCAGGGATCCATTTTTCATCTCATTGAGAATGCATAGCTGGCAGAACCAGGACTGGCCACCCCCAAGCCAGGCCAGCAGTCTCAGGTTGACCAAAGCTAGTAAAGAGGAGAGACTGGTTCGTAGGAAGGCGAATGAAATCTATGGAATGTCCTTTCCTACCTTTCCTCGGAAAGTCTGGGAGGAGATTGAGACCAGCAGGAAATCCTGGATCTGGGCCGAAGCAATGAAATGTGTGCATCCTGGTGCAAACAAGCAGGTCAAGAACAGACTATTTCATGAGAAATATACCCAGTGGAAGAGAGGCAGGACACTGTTTATGGACAGAGTGCGAATAGTTGATGGAGAGGGACATGAAACCTTTCACTGTGTGAACTATGTGTGCTCAGACGGGGTAATAATTCAAGCTCCTGACCCCCGGTACTATTGGCCTCAATGCAAGGACCTCCCGGAAATGTGCCCGTGCCTGCCAGATGGAAAGCCGAGCAGTGGTAGCCAATACTGCCACATCAGCCTTTGCAGTGCCTTTATTGGTCTGCCAGTATGGACATCCAGGACTCAGGTGCCCCACATTCATCAATTCTGCAGTGTACTGGCCTTTCCAGAATCCATCAACTGGCCCACCAGATGACTTCAGATCCAGAGAGGACACCAGCCCAGCTGTATCCTGATCCATCACCTGGTAATTGAATGACATCAGACCAGCTGTTTTCCTTTTTGTTCCTGTTCTAAGGTTCCATCTCCAGAGATGACATCAACCCAGCAGTTTCCAGATGTGCCCTCCTGTAGTTCCCGGAACATGTCCTCCCAGCTGTATCGGAAGAAATGCTGCCAGGGAGAGTCTTTGGCTGAGGAGCAGGTTGGTGTATCTTAATCTTTCTACAAGGGGCTGGTAAGTCCGAACTTTTCTATCCTTATGACATTGCAGTACATACCCTACACTAGCAGACTCCAGAATGTGTGAACTGTCCTCAAAGACTCTCCCCTTTGGGACTTTGGCCTGCTAGAACTGTGCTTCACCGGGCTCCGGCCCAGGAGAGACACTTTAATGGACTAGCCTTCGGGCACACTGGTCACTAGTTGGGACTTTCAGGGCACTCCATCCCCCAAATATGTATTGTAAATAATGTCATTGTTTTTCTACTGTTTTCTAATGTATATACTGTTTTTCTACCTTTCGTAAAAAAAAAATTAAAAAATCTTTTTGGGATTCTCCAGTGTTTTGATGGTAGGGGTTTAGGTAGACTGTGTATGCAGATTAGGAGTGTGTGTTGTCTTTCTTGCAGGTGTTCCTGAAGAAGATAGAAGAGAAGACAAGAAGAGGAGGAGGGGCTCATCGGAGTTCCTCACTAGTACCTTAGTGTGTAGTAATTTAAAGTACTGTGGTTGTTATTGTTGTTAGTACTGTATTAACCCTTTCCTTCCACAGGTGTGGTTGTGGGGGTAGGGAGGCAGTAATGTAATGTAATGGTATGGTATTAGTTTCTTGGTGTGTGTGTTTGCAGGGTGCCCAAGGTTGGGGAGGTTCCCGGGTTGTTTTTGTTTTTGGATGTTAAGTTAGAGGCAGACAGATTTTCCCTAGAGGGCTAGGGGGGATAGACAGGCTGTGGTCCTGAAGGGCCCTAGGGACTGCAGTGCTGAGCTATTAGGGCTATGCTCTGGACAGTTCTACCAGAGCCATTAGGCATCCATAGTAAGTGGGTAGAGTAGAGGCTGATATGTCAGCTAAAGGCCTCTAGGCCCTTAGTGTTGCCTGCCTGTGCTTGCACATAGTAGGAGGCCTGATCACCCCCTCCCGCAGGTAGCACATAGGTAGGATGGCGAAGCCAGGTAAACAATGACTGCGGACAGTCATTTTCCTGGTCAAGGGCGAGTGTAACACCCCTGTTATCCGGGGTTACTAGAATCCCAGTAAGACCTAGTGGTAGGCAGGGAAGGCAGCTTGTGAAACTCCAGTTAAATGGATTTCACATTGTCTCACTCTGTCCTCAGTCTCAGCTGAGACTGAGGGATGACATCACCATAAAACTGTCGCAGCTGCATGAGCCACATTGGAATCTGCAGAAGGGAGTTAGATTAGAATGTTGGGAGTTTTGAACAGCCAGTGTTCAGTCTGCAGTTGGAGATTGTTGTGAGAGGAGCACAGCAGTTCTGTGCACAGGCTCTTGGAGCCTCAGCTCTGAAATAGAGCTACATTTAGGGAAAGGTGTATATTTCCACCTAAAGAGGGACACAGTAAGCTGTTCTTTAAAGTGGTGGAGACGGCTGATACGGGTCTCTGTACCCCATCCCTCAGGGGATGGGGCAGGAAGGTATGCCTGCTATTCCAGGGGCAACCCCCTGGCTACTGCTAGAGAAGAAGCTGCCTTATTTTTCCCAAGTGTGTGGGGTACAAGAAGATTTCGAGATTCACCTGTGGGTCACCTGCAACCAAAGAGTGAGTTCTGCTCTTTCTAAAGGGCCCATGTTTCATCCTGAACTGTGTTAAAGTGGGGATTGGACTGCTGAAGTAGTGGGAGGCCTAGAGTAATAGGCTTAGCCAAAAGTAAATGTATGTTCAAGTCCAGCACAAAGGGAAAGTCAGGACATGTAGAGAAGATGTGATATATGTCTACCCTGTAATCTACATTGCCAAGCTTTCAAAAGAGTTGTTTAGTGTTCAGAGAAATGGCCCGGTATGGACTGTGGGAGCTGGAGGCGGGAGATCCCCCATCTTTAGTAACCAGGTCCACCTCTACGGATTTGCTCTGTGGATTTTTACTTTGCCTCATGCACTTGGCCAGTGATGAGGGAAGTACCCAGATGTGGGATTGGAAGGAAATTTCCCTTTAGGAGTCAAAGGCTCTAAGGTGGTTTGTGGAGCCACCAACAGGAAAACTGGTTCATTCCCATATGGACCATGATCAAGTGGCTGGCAGGGGAGCCGGGCCATGGGAAAAACCCAAGTAGTGCACAAGTCAGGCTGTGTACCCAAAGCTGTGTGCCAGTCCGGGCTGTGTGCCTGGTGGGTTCAGAGCCTGAGGGCTGGAATAGTGAAGAAGTGTTCTGCATCTTTAATCTGCATTACCAGGAATGTAGCCCGTGGGGGTCCGTCTATGCTTTGTTCAGTTTGGATGTGAATAAAAGCCACCCTTTAGAATCCCATTCCTGGTTTTGGACATTAACAGTTATTGCTTCCTGTGTTCGGATTTATTTGGGTGCCCCTGTGCAGAGTAGCCAGACCTAGGCCCCTGTGCCGAGTAACCTAGTCCTCCCTGAACCCAGTCCCCACCAGGTACTGCTGTCAGCTTCAACAGCATACCACCTGTCATTTGCAAAAAGGCAGGGGTCCGGGGGTTTTACATATATATATATATATATATATATATAAATAAATATATATATATATATATTCTTTTGGGTGATAGTAAATAGTCTGGGCAGTTGCATAAAGTTGTATAGCTTGTGCTCTACTGGGTCCATCCTGATAGTAACATAGGAATTTAAGGCCAGAAAGGACTCCAGGTGCACCATGTCAATCCTCAACCCCAGTTCATAAGGAGGTATGAATAACTATGTGTTTTGATTTACTTTAGTTACCTACAAAGTCAGGAACTCTCTCCCAGCTACTGCCAGGCTGGCCATTGCACAGGGTGTGCTACGCCCAGGTCTCTCCCATAGCCTGACTTCCTACATGGGGGCGAACAAACCAGTATTAAGTAAATGGAATACTTATTACAATAACATCTGTCATTTCACTCTCTCTGCACCTAAGGTAGCCCACCATTGCAACCTCTTCTCAGGCATGAGACGGCTCTCCCCTAATGCTTTTCGTCAATACACGGCCACCTGCACAATTGACAATGTCATTAGATTTGGCAAGTCAGCAACACTGGCCAGTTTGCTAGTCCAGCCTACACTAGCCTATTCATTGAGGTCTTCAGAACAGTCGCTACTGGCAGTTCTCAAATGTACCACCAAAATGGGTGAGCGTTTACCATACTGTCACTTAAGCTTTGGAACTCTCTATCCATGTCACTTAGATGCTCAGAGCCCCACTGGACTTTTAAGAAAAAGCCTGACAAGTTCCTTGTGTCTATAGATACATGATTATGCAGCTATTTTGCACAGTAATCTCATCACTTGGTGTGTCTCTTCTTCTTCTTCATTGTCCTGGGCATACACTTACCTGTTTTTTCCTCACTCGCTCACAGCTGTTTTCCCTGATTGTTGTAAGTTGTGTATTGTACTAGATCTTAATGTATTTTCCTGTTCTTTCAAAACACTACACTTGTACAGTTCATGGGGAGGGAGAGCAGGGACATTAGCTCAAGCTGTGGACCCTGCAATACGAGCAGACCAGATAGACCAAAGGGCCTTTTTCTGCTGGCTTCTTCGGATGTGTTTATGTTCTTACGTAATTGATGCCTTACCTAATTTTGTTGTATTTTGCTCAAGACTGTCTGGAATTTTCATGTCTGTAACTCTCCCTGGTTGTGCTTGAAAATAGGCAATGCTTGTCTAGTGCACCTACCTGGTCAACAAAAACTAAATAAACAAATAAGTAAAATAAATGAATGTGTGCTGCTGCATTGTGTATTTTGTCACAGTGTCCTCACCCCCAAGTTCTTGGAGCTGCTCCATAGGCACAGTTTACCTTCTGCTAGACAGAGTTACAGTGTCACCCCTGATATAACCTAAATGAATATTGCCACTATAAACCTTCTATCTAATTGCTGTATAGTTTTCATGTTGGGGTAGAGGAGGTACAAATGTTTAGAAACTAGTGACTTGTTTTTGCCATAGAACCTTTTTGCCCTCACACTGCTACCTATGCCTGACCCTTAGGGTCTTCCGGTACCCTCTGTCACTGGAGTGCTCATAGCTTGCCGCCAGAGACCACTGCCACCATCCACGTACCAGATGAGGTGTCTGACTTGCCCAAAGCTACCTCATTATGGGTCTGGTGAACCATAGAAACACAGACTTTGACGACAGATAAAGATCGCTTGGCCCACCTAGTCTGCTCATTTCCCTACCTACAGGATAAGTTGCAGAGCCTAGTTAACCAAAAGCCTATTTCTTCCTACCCCCCACAAAAATTGCCTTATGTCTGTCTCATGCATTCTTGAATTCTCCCACAGTTTTAGACCCCACAACCTCCTCAGGAAGGCTGTTCCACGCGTCCACCACCCACTCTGTGAAAAAATACTTCCTCACATTTCCCCTGAGCTGTCACCTCTCTATCTTCAAACTGTGTCCCCTTGTTCTTGCACATCTCTTTTTCTGAAAGATGCTACCTTCTTGGACTTTGTTGATTCCACTGAGTTACTTAAAAGTTTCTATCATGTTTCCCCTCTCCCTCCTTTCCTCAAGGGTATACATATTAAGCTCCTTTAGTCTCTCCTCGTATGGCTTCTCTTGCAGACCCTGCATCATTTTAGTTGCCCTCCTCTGGACTGCCTCCATCCTATGTCCTTGTGGAGATGAGGTCTCCAGAACTAGATGCAGTACTCACTAACTGTCTGTACAGAGGGATAACAACTTCATGTTTTCTGTTGGTGAAGCCTCTCTCTATACATCCAGGTATCCCCCCAGCCCTCCCTACTGCCTTCTCACATTGCTTGCCAACCTTAAATTCATCTGATATGATAACCTCCAGGTCCCTTCCATTTTTGTTGTTGTTACTACCTCCCCCCCACTGTGTACTCCTCTGGGTTTTTGTTTCCCAGGTGCAATATTTTGCACTTCTTTGCATTGAATCCAAGTTGCCATACTTCTGACCATTCCTCCAACCTTGCCAAGTCCCTTCTCATCCTTTCCACTCCTCCTTGTGTATCAACCCTGTTGCAGATCTTTGTGTCATCTGCAAAGAAGCATACTTTTCCTTTCAGTCCCTCTGCAATGTCACTTATAAAGACATTAAAAAGGACTGGACCCAGTACTGAACCATGTGGTACCCCACTAGTAACCTCCCTTTTTTCAGAGTGGACTCCGTTTACTATTACCCTCTGTGTCCTATTGTCCAGCCAATGTTTTACCCAGGCTACCACCGTGGGACCCACTCCCAGGCTGGCTAATTTGTTTATTAATCTTTTGTGTTGGACTGTGTCAAATGCCTTGCTAAAGTCTAGGTAGGCCATGTCCACAGCCCCTCCCTGGTCTACTCCCTGGTGAGGGAGGAGGCAGCACCACAGAGGTCAGTTTGACCAGATTAGGAGGGGAAGGCATGGTGGAGTCGCATACCTAGCAGCTCTCCATTTTCTGCCATGGTTTTCACCCCTTCCACCTCTGCAAACTCTCCAAATCCCCTTCAGGCATACCAGCACCAAGCTGTCTAGAACATTCGGTACAGTGCTGTGGCATAGGGTCATCATGCCCACAACAAAAATCAGTAGCTCCGAGTGTGGCCAGGCTTCAGACAAACTCAAACAAGCCACCACAAAGAAGTCTGAGCTGTATTGCCTCACCACAGACAGCAACCATACAGTGTTAGGGTGCATAAAGTGCTTTGATTTGCTTATAGCATAAGAAGTTTTGATGTACTCACAAGCAATAGCATCCCCACAAGTAGCTATGTTTTGTGCAAAGTGCTTTCTCAAGGCATACTGCACTGTCCCAATCAATCAATCAATCAAATCTTTATTTATCCAGGCAATCACCATTGAACAAGCTCATTTACAAGGTGGACCTGCTATTGGCAGGGAATATTGTACAGTTACATATACATATACATAATACAAAAGGAACAACATGTTTACAATACTGATAGGAGCAGAATATTTGCATTCCAAGTCACATGTACAAGAAAGATATAAATAACACAACCCGAACGTAATATATATATATGTGTATATATATATATGTGTATATATATATATATATATATATATATATATACAGTTCCCACAGGAGCAGGATGTGTATGGATGTCATATACAAACAATAGAAGAAAAAAGAAAGATTATTTATATTCCTGTCCAGCAGAAACACGTTACAGGCCTGGATGGAAATTCCTAAGCTATGGAGGTGCGCATAACAGTGTGTAAGCCTTAGGTAAATGCGGCAGAAGAGGGCTGGTGAATAAGAGGGATGCAGAGGGTGCTAAGGGCAAGTCCCATATATGCAGATTTATACAATTTCAAAACCTTGTGCAAATGTATGTGACCACTAAGTCAATTCAACAGAGTAATCAATATTTGAAGTGAAAGTGCTAATGTGATTAAAAACTGGTATGTTCACCGTAAAAAAAAAAAAGCAAATATCTCTATTCACAGATGTACACTGACGAGAACAAGAACATGGCCATAAATATAGGTAATATCAATCTTTAAATTACTATTTCTCATACAGTGTATTGGCTGTATTCACCAATGGGTGGAGTGGCTATGCGCCTTGTATCTGCAGTGCATAGCCACTCTGTACCCAATGTGCCCCCTACGCAGGATGCACTAACGAGACGCACACAGCCCCAGTGCACCTGATCCTCCTGGTCTGTGGACTGCACCACGCTGGGCTGGGGGTGTGCCAGCATTATGTGCCATGCACAAAGGCACATACTACTGGCTGCAGGAGTGTGGAGGAGGGCACAGGGTATGCCAGGGAGAACCTTGCCATATGGCCCTTATGCACCCTGTGCACACACCTGGTTGCCACCTGAAACAGGCAGATAGCCCATGCCCCCTCCAATGGGACCACTGTGGCCATCGCCAATGGCTGCCCAGAAGCACCCGCCCCATGACACAGCTGTGCCCTGGCCCCTTGTTGGCTGCCTCCCCCGAATGCACAACGTAAGTGCAGCTCTGGCCCCTGCATTAAGACACCCCGCATACAGGACCTCACACCAAACCCCCCCTCACAGCACTGCACACCCACCCCCATACCTATGTGCCAGTGCCGCTTCCTGGGATGGCCAGCAGCACAACCCTCCTCACACCGTCATGGCCACAGGCCATCTGACATATGCAGGGGTGTGCAGCTGATGTGCACCCTCATATGTCAGACAACTGGTGTCCATGGAGGTGTGCAGAGGGCTGTGCCAC
The DNA here is from genome assembly GCA_016271365.2 of Neoceratodus forsteri. Taxonomy (NCBI): domain Eukaryota; kingdom Metazoa; phylum Chordata; order Ceratodontiformes; family Ceratodontidae; genus Neoceratodus; species Neoceratodus forsteri. The sequence goes on along the minus strand of CM028138.1, from coordinate 285,422,620 downwards.
TGGTCATCCCAGGAAGCAGCACTGGCACACAGGTATGGTGGCCGGGGGTGGGTGTATGGTGCCACAGGTGGGTGTGGGGGCCACCGGCTGGCTTGCCATGTATCTCAAGTGCTATTGCTGGAGATCACCATTTGCTGGGGTACCGGGTTGGGTGTCAGGCTGCTGTGGACCGGTGTGTGTGTGTGTTTGTGGGGGGGTGGGAATACCATTACAGGTTGGGTCTCTGCTGTGTGGCGGGAGGGGCATCCTTCCGATGGCCTGACACGGGGCATGGGCGCATGGGTCTGGGTGCCTGCAGTAGCCATTCATGCACCCGTACCCATGCCTCATTGTGCAAGGGAGCCACTTTCCGCCCAGGTTGGGAATCCAATTGAATACCCACCATGGATCGCAACTCCGCCCCTGGCCACCCTGCACAGTCCTGTGCACCGGGGCCATAGACAGGTGCATATCGGTCATGCATACCCCTGGGTGCGCATCTATCCACAGGTGTGGACCTACGCGGTTGGTATACGTGCCTCTGTTGCATAATTCCTGCCCATTGGTGCATAAGGCCCATAATAAGTAAAAGCAAAAGAGACTGGCACCTGCTATCTGTATGGTTTTCATAAACCAGAAACTCTCAAGTGGACAATTGACTGTGGACTCAGTTGAAGCAACACTTGTAGTCACTTAAAACCAGGATCTTTTTTTAAAATAGGACGTACACCTGGAGCATCCAAGATGCTAACATATACAGGCTGGAAAGCTGGAAAAACAATAAAATTTTTTAGTGACGATTCACATTAAATATTGATACAGATTGAACCTATCATCATCATCATCAGGTCCCCAATTTTTTTTTGCAGTGCCCAGCTTGTAAATCCACATTAACTCCTTTCTTATTAGGAGTCTATCTGCATCCCCTCCACATTTTCACAGTCTAGAATTTATATCCCTGATCATTGTTCTGTCTAGCTGGTGTGTTCTCCATGATCATATTCTCTATATCCGTCAAATGCTCCTTTATAGGTATTTTAAAATTTCCGAGTGGTTACCCACATACATAGCATTACATTCACACACTGCTAGGTACACTATGTGCTGTGTATGTGCTGTGTGTCACAGTTAAAAAAACTTTAGACATCACACCAAACATTCCTATTATGGTTTTCAAACCAATTACATCTCAGTATAGTAGGACAAAACTTACATCTCCCACAGGGAAAATTCTCATGTGGGAAGGAGGGGAGAAAATTTTTGAACCTTTGTTACTTTTGCTTTTGTGTACTGTGGGTGACAATGTCACCCACCTATGTTAATCTTTTATGTACAAACCAAGACAGTATCTAGGTACAATGTTGCCACACCGGATCTGACTGTACAATGTTCCAGTGCCTTTTCACAATTTCAGACACCAGGAATCCATTGATGATTTTTTGTAACATGCATCATCTCACTAGAGTGTGATGCCCGCAGTGATGGATCCAGCATTAATAAAGAGCCTGCAGTATTTGGACCCTTCTTTGACCTTTGCATGGAATAGAACAAATATATATTACCAACATAGCCAAAATTAATAGCATCATGGCTCACTACCAGCAATTATCATGTTCAGTACAAGGATCATAGTATCATTGTATCATACTGGTATATAAGTTGGCTGCCGTCGGCAACGTGACCTGCCATTTGTTAAGATAATAGAAACAGAAATTTTCTCCCTGTTTGCTGACAGCCCATCCCCTTTCAGTCTGTCCCCATTCATTATTGCTGCAGTACCCTTTTTAAAATCTTGGGTCTAACATTGGATGCCCTGGAAATAGAACTTTATGCTAATTTTAGAATTTAGACTACAAGTTCAAACTCTGTACTGTGGTTGTGCTCCCCTTAGTGTTTGAATGTCATATTTGTTTCTCTGCCTTTAGAGAGCAGTCAACCTCAGTACAGTTCTAGCCTTCTGTTCATTTAATTTCTTTAAATAGTTTTATTATTTTTTACCTTCTCAGTTAGTTTTCAATAACTCTGCATTAATCGGGTGTTTAAAATTTATTTTTATTGTATATTTTGTGGTTTATCCGTTCTCAGTTGGTTCCAAGAAGGCCATGCCACATCGCAGTGCCTGCCTAAAGGTAACCGACTGCATTTTGTTTAAATAATCTAAACCCATCAAATTTTATGTGTATTAGGTCTTTTTTTAAGCACAATTGACACTCAGTTCCCTTGTTTGGAAACAAGACCATTTTCTAGATTTTAAATAGCACTTCAAATAAAAAGAATAGTGCTTTCTCACTTTCTGTGAGGAGAAATATTTAATTTGCAATTGGAAATGGAACAAAACAACATACATTTTACTAGGTCTTTCAGTGATGGTATGACTGATAGACCAAAACAGTGTATAGGACCAACAGACTTCAAAAATTGTTAAATTTGTTTTCATCTCCTGGCAAAGGCAGACTGCCACGGGTTCTGTTTAAAGTGCCTGAGTCCAGATCACAATGTTATCAATTGTGAGCTCTGTACAAAGTTTCCCCTCTCATGAAACAGGGGAGGATGGGGGGGAGTAGAGTTCATGGATGGCTGTCACTCCCCATCCACAAATCACTCCAAAAAGGTACTTCAAAAATTATTTCAGCACTGAATTCAGCTGCTGGTATTGATAAAAGAGTAGAAAAGAAGTATCAGGTGGAGGACAAGGGATGGAATACCTGTATGCCCATCCTGATCATGAAGGAGTGGTCAAGGCAGTGAAAAAGGCCAAGGTGTTTTTCTCTGCACAACCCCCTGACAGGGATTCCAGGAAACTGGATACTGTGGTGAAAAAAGTGTACACAAAGCTTCTCTACACCTTATGCAGGCAACTTATTTAGCATATACAGCTCAGTACCTGAAAGCACTGTGGAATGTGATGAAGTCACTAACTGACACGGTAGATGGTGAAGTGGCACAGGACCTGGGTACCACAGCAAAGTCAGCACTGGATGCCATTAAGTACTAGTTCCATATGTCAGTTGACTCTAGTGACTGTCTTATGACAAGTCCAGGCTTATGCAATGGCTCTGAGGAGGTTTGCCTGGCTAACGGTTACCATCCTTATCCAGGACACCCAGACAAATGCCATTAATTTCTCTTTTGAGCAAAATTCCCTATTTGGTGACAAAATAAAGGCATACTGCATATGAAAAAAGTGGATGAATACAAGTCCACTTATAAAAATAGCACTGAAAAAGAAAGGCCTCCACTTCCTACAGGCTCCAGGAAGGGGAGACAAGGGCAGGTGATAATGCTATGTCACCTAGGAATACTAACCCCAAAAAGGGTTGCTACAGAGGCAGAGGCAGAAGGGGCTCCAGACAGCTGCATTACCAGTGGTGTACAGTGATATGAGCGAGTATTATTGAGTGGCTCAATATGAGCGACTTAATACTACCACTCGTGCCTACAGCAAGTGGTACAAAAGATTGAGAAATCCTGTATAGCGAGTGTAGCAGTGAACTACACTTGCTGCAGCAGGATATAGGATGGTGTTTGGCCAAGCCCTGCTGAGATGACCATTTGGCATAGTGGCTTGAGCCACTGCCTGTGGAGCCAGTGGACCAGGGTTCAGGTCATGGTGCAGGACACATTATTTTTATGCTTTTTTCAATTCTTTCTAAGTCCACCTCCCCTGGAGTTGATAATTATTTAGCCTCCCCACATAATCATTTTGCTATTGGTTCCAGTAGAAAAGTGTGTGACCATCACTGTTCATGGCAATCAATGTTATCTTGGTTGCCCTTTTGACGTTGGGCACTCTTTGGTTTGCGGTTTGTGTTCGGCGAGATAAGGGTATCACCCTTATCACATAAAACTGTATCAGCTCCCAAGCCACAATCAAAACCCCCTGACAATTCTGCCAAGGTCACTAGCCCACCATTGCCAGTGGATGGTAGACTGCCCACTACTTTCAGGAATAGGTAAGAATTACCACAGACAAGTTCATACTGAGGTTCATACTGAGGAGTGTCAACAGCTAGAGGCAAAAAATGTCCATTGGGCTCCTATCCCAGTACTCATTAAAGTCCTAAACTTTGTTTTTCCAGTAACCATTTATTGAGCTTTCTCTTAAAGGAAGTTTTACTCCTGCAAACTGTCGTATCCACTGGTAGTGAGTTCCAGGCCTTGATTAAGTGGTCCTGGAAGTAGTGGGTCAGGGATTGACTCTGCAGTTCAAGAGGTTTCCAGAGTTGCAGAGATTAAAAATGGTTTCCATCTCATTGTCTAACAGAAACAATTCTGATGGAACTGAAAGTAAAATAACTGCAGCAAGCAAAAGCAGTAGAAAACAATGAGAAAAGGGTTTGTTTTCAAGATACTTCCTGACACACAATTAAAAAGGGGAAGTGCAACCCATTTTATATGTAAGATATCTGAACAAACATATCAAAAAAGAAAAAGTTCAAGATGGTCACATGGGGAAGAGTGATATCATCCCTACTGTACAGTCAGGAGATTGGATGGGTTCACTGACTCTGAAATATGCTTACTTTTACATTCCAGTCAGACTCAGTTCCAGAAAATATCTTGGGTTCAGGCTGGGAAACCACAATACCAGTTTATAGCCCTTCCCTACGGCCTCAGATCAGCACCAAGGGGTCCTCACAAAGTGCCTAGCCATGGTGGCAGCACACCTGAGAACACAAGGTGTGGTGATTTTTCCCTACCTTAGATAACTGTCTGTTCTCAGGGAAAACAGAGCAAGAGGCAAGGTGCTCTATCTGAAAGGTAAAGATCTCCCTTAAGAACCTAGGATTCCTGATATATGTGCAGATGTCTCAGACAGAACCAGTTCAGATACTGGACTTCATAGGTGCAGAGCTGGATACCCTGCAAGAGGAGGCTTTCCTTTAAAAGGAAAGGGTATAAAATCTGATTGCTACTACAGAATCCTTCAAACTAGTCCATCCAAGACTTGCAAGGGATTTTCTGCAGTTTTATCTGCAGCATCAGTGCCATGGGTCGGATTTCAGATGAGAGACATTCAACACCACCTAAGGGACCACTGATCACACAGGTGGAGCTAACTATCCAAGCTAGTGCCAATCACAAAGACCTTCGTGCAAGCACTAGCATGGTAAAAGGAGGAAAACAACCTCAGAGAGGACATTCCCTTCCTTCAGCAATCCTCAACAAGTATCCTTGAAATAGGGGCTTCACTCCTAGGGTGGGGTGCCCACCCTGAGGATCTCACAGTAAGTGGCATCTGGAGCTCACAGGAGACTTAAGTCCATCAGTCTCCTAGAGCTCTGGGCAATATTGCTGGCAATGCAATCCCTTTCTTCCCAGCTACAAGGTCAGTCTGTTTAAATTCAAACACAGAATATTACAACAATGTAGTTATATAAACAAGCAGGGAGGAACAAGATCCTCAGAACTGTGCACAGAAACCATGAGGATCTGGGATCTAACTAATCCCTCAATACAAAGATTTCTGTGGTACATATGCCAGGCAAGGACAAAATGCTGGCAGACTCCCTAGGCAGAATCCGCCAGGGAATCCATGACTGGACCTTGAACCACTAAGTGCTGGACTCAGTCTTCAGAAAAAGGGGCACTCTGAAATAGATGTTTGTCTCCTGGGAAAAGAATCAGCTACCACAGTTTTGCTGAAGGCCACCAGCAAAGAGTGCAGTCCCAGAGGATGCCCTAGTTCTGGATCGGACAAGGAGGTTCCTGTATGCCTTCCCACCATTCCCACTCATACAGAGAGTACTCATAAGCTCAGAAGAGAGTCAGAAACAGAGATCCTGCTAATCCCAGACTAGGCCAGGCAGGCTTGGTACTCAGTGCTTCTGACCCTGTACAGTAGGATTCCTCTCAATCTGCCACTGAGATACAACTTGCTGACTCTGTCTCAGGGCAGAATAACATTCCCAGACCTCAGAACACTACGCCGAGGGCATGGTCCTTGGGGAGCTAGAAATCTCTAGTTTGAAATGGTCAAAGGAGATGCTGAGGGTGCTGAAGGTTTCCAGAAAACCAGCAACAAGGAAAGGATACTTATTTAAGTGGAAGAGAGTCTCATACTGGTGTGCCCCCAGGAAGATAATCCCGATGCAGGCAGGGCTACCTACAGTTTTGGACTACCTGGTACACTTGCAGTCCTCAGGTCTGAGACTCTCAACCCTGAAGGTATACCTGTCAGCGGTGTCAACCTACACATCAGCAGGCAAAGACAAGTCCTTGGTCTCACAACCTTTCTGTTTTTAATCTTCTTTATAGGCTTCAATCATCTGAACCCCCTGTAAGGGACTCAGCGCCTCCGTGGCACCTAAATATCTGTTTTGCCCAGCTGATGGAGGTGCTCTTTGAGCCTATGACTAGCATATGGAAAACAGTTTTTCTGATACCCATGACATCTGCAGGAGGGTAAGTGAACTGCAAGCCCTTTGTACAGATCCAAACTACATAATCTTCCACATGTATAAAGTAGTCCTTATGACCAACAGGAAATTCCTTACTAAGGTGGTGTTGGAATTTCACCTGAACCAGTCAGTTACCCCACCTGTGCTCTACCCTGACCACTTCAGTACAGATGAACAGACGTTGCACTATCTGGATGTAACAAGAGCTCTAGGTCACTACATGGACTGGACAAAGGATGTCAGGATCTAGGGTACACTGCCTTTTGTTATCTATGGAGAAGTGGGCAAAGGTGAGCTAGGTGGACTATCTCTCATTGGACAGTCTCCTGCATACAGTTCTGTTATGAAAAGCTGGTGAAATACCCACCAGAGGCCTAAGAGCACATTCCACAATGGGGTACCTCTGTCTCTGTGGCAACTACAAGGGGCATTCCCCCTTCTAGACAGTTGTGAAGCAGCTACCTGGGAAACAGTGCACACCTTCACAAAGCACTGTTGCCTTCCAGGAAAGATGCCAGTTTGGGAAGTGCTGTCTTGCAGAACCTTTTTTCTTAAATAGGTTCTGAACCCATCCTCCCAAGGTACTGCTAGAGAGTCTGCTTATTGTAAAGCATAATTAATGGATTCCTTGTGTTTGAAGAAAAAAATTACTCACCGTAGTAATGTTGTTTGTTCTCAGGGCTTCATCAATGAGATTTACAAACCCTGACCCTGCATCCCCTTCCAGAACCTGAAAACTGGTTCATACAAGAATCAGTTCTCATCTTAAGATTGCTTGGGCATTCGTTATTGTAGTTCCTTAGCAACTGTTAGACTGTGATATGTTTAAATGCTACCTTATATCTGCTTTAAATCAGTTTTTTAAATGCTGACAATTTTTCAAAATTATTGGTAGCCATTTAGCTAGTTTTAGCAGTCACAGCTCCACTAGCTATAGAAACAAATCTGTTATTAGCACACTAGGGAGATTGTAGTTTGAACTTGTATTCTAAGTTTTAAAAGTAGTAGCATAAAGTTCTATCTCTGGGGCATCATACTCTGGCAGGATGATGCTTATTGCACATCTCATTAAGGGATTCCTGAGAAGAAACAACATTACTACGGTGAGTAATTTTTTTCTACTTGTACTTCCTTTGCTTGACTCATGTAGGTGGTCACAAAGTTAAGCTGTCTCTGTACTGATGGGGTGAGGGAGAAATCCTAGAGTTAGCTGGTGTATCATTTGTCACAACATCATTTGTAACATCCATGACAGGCACAGTAACATTTATTCTACTACAGTATCAGCCATTTCTTTCCATCTTTGTATCACATGGTCAAGATATCCACACTTGTTTAAACCTGATGGCTAATTCATTACTTTGTTGCTAATAATCCATATTTTTAGTATAAATGCATCTTATCTTTAAAAAGCAACTACCAGGGTTAGTAGTTCTGGTATGTTATAAATGGCAACTATTGTAGTATAATAATGCACTGGGGCTGGTTTTTTTTTTATGCAAGTCAGTTTTTATGCTGTAGTTTCAAATTTAATTATCTGTATGTCCGAAATGTTAATATATTTTTAGGTCCAACAGCATAGCTATTAACACCAATTGTAGTCATGTGTACTCTTTTGTACATTTAGCCAAGTTTAAGGTTATAGTCAGTGTGAGTGATTGGGGTGCATGATGTCACTAATGATGTTAGTGATACAGCTTTAAGGTCTAGGAGTAGGATTTCAGACCTACACAAGCCTGGGTTTGATCCTCTGTATGGCGATTTTTTTTCTTTCTCACTACAACTTTTGTTGTATGAGAGAAATTGTTAGATTTCATTGCTGATGTGGTGAAGGATCTCAGCAGAGCTAAATAGTAGATTTTCAGATAATTGAACTTAGTGTTACAGTATGTTGTAGTCAATTAAATTAGTCCTGGCTGAGGCTTGTATAGGTCTGAATACAATTTGAGTCACCTGTTTTGCAGGTTGTGACATAACCTCTCTACCACAGGAACTATAGCTCACTTACCTGTAGCTCAGAGGCACACTAAATGTATGTTGGTTTAAGAGGCAAAGGATCAGTGGTTCAAATGCTGGCAAGGACTCAATCATTCTTGTTGTAAGATGGAAATTCACTTGAGTGGTGGGTCATGGTGGTGTGGAATTGGAATAGTAAACTATAGAAGTTAATTTAGCTAAGAGCAACAATTTGTGAAGGTAACTTACCTGGTGGGATTAGATCCTCAGTTGCCTGTTTTGCAGGTTGGGACGGGACCTATATAGCATAGGAAATGCAACTCCCTTATCTACAGCTCAGTGGCACACTAAATGTGTGTTTGCTTAGCAGACAAAGGAACAGTGGTTCAAATCCTGGCAGGGACTCAATTTTTATTTTGCACGATGGAAACCTCACTTGAGTGGCAGTTCACAGTCATCTGGAATTGGAATAGTAAATTATATGAGAAGTACATTTATTTAGACAAAAACAACAATTTGTGAAAGTAAATCATCTGCTGGATTAGATCCCTAGTCATCTGTTTTGCAGGTTGTAACACAACCTCTACACCATAGGACATGCAAGTCACTTATTTGCAGCTCAGTGGCACACTGAATGTGCAAAGAATCAGTGGTTTCAATTTAGGATGACAAAGTTTGAATCCTGGAGGGACTTAAACACTTTCTTTCAACTTTTTTGTAAGATGGAGACTTAGTTGAGTAGCAATTCCTGGTTGTGTGGAGTAGTATAGTGAAATATATGAGAAGTAAATTTAGATAAGAACAATAATTTGTGAAGGTAAATTCTTTGCTGGTATTGGATACCCAGTCACCTATTTTGCAGGTATGACATAACCTCTACATCATAGGAACTGCAACTCACTTACCTGCAGTTCAGAGACATGCTCAATGTGTATTTGCTTAGCCAGAAAAGGATCAGTGGTTTAAATCTGACCAGGGACTTAAGCATTAAATATCTCTTTCAAAGATGGAAATTCACCTGAGTGGTAATTCATTGTGGTGTGAAGTTAGAATAGTAAATTATATGAGAAGTAAATTTAGCTAAGAACAATAATTTGTGAATTTAAATCACCTGTTGGGATTAGATCCCCAGTTGCCTGTTTTGCAGGCTGTGACATAACTTCTACAACACTGGAATGACAACCTGCTTTCCTGCAGCTCAGTGGCACACTGAATGTGTGTTCACTGAGCAGGCAAAAGATCAGTAGTTCAAATCCTGGCAGGGACTTAAACATTTGTTTTAATTTATTTTTAATAAAATGGAAACTCACTTGAACGGGGATTCATGGTGATGTGGAGTTGGTATAGGAAATTATATGACATTTACATAGGAACAACAGTTTGCGAAGATCTATCGCCTTATGAGATTAGATCCCTAGTTGCCTGTTTTGCAGGTTGTAACATACCACTACCACAGGAACTGCAACTCACTTACCTGTGGCTCCGCTGCACACTGAAGGTGTGTTTACTTAGCAGGCAAAGGATCCGCAGTTCAAATCCTGGCAGGGACTTAACATTTTCAAAAGATGGAAACTCACTTTAGTGGCAATTCATGGTGGTGTGAAGTAGAATTGTAAATAATATGAGAAGTAGATTTAGCTAAGAACAATTTGGGAAGGTAAATCACCTGCTGGGATTAGATCCCCATTTACCTGTTTTGTAGGTTGTGACTTAACATTTACACCACAGAAACTGCAGTTCCCTTACCTGCAGCCCAGTGGCACACTGAATGTGTGTTCACTAAGCAGACAAAGGATCAGTGCTTTGAGTTCAGGTGCAATGTAATCATTTCAGCTGGCCAAGTGGTGCCAAGGGTTAAGGCACTGGATACCACACCTCGCTCCATGCTGGCTACGCAGGTTTGAGAGTAGACTCAGGCCGTCGGGGGTCAGCAGGGGAGGAGAGGATTGAGCATTCAGAGAACTGCTCTCCTCTCCTCTCCTGTGGAGGATTGGGGTGTATGCCCACCACTCTAGTGATCCCAGTGGAAACTGGGGGAGCAGCAGTTGGAGGTGTCACATAGACAGCCAGCTCTGGGTGCTGTATCATTTTTTTTCAATATAAAATGTATTACTGACTGTCTCTGCTGAAAAATCTGGTGCTCTTAGAATGACCTCACTCACCCTCCCCCCAGATTTTAGCTAAAAGATGAAAGCCATAAGAAAAATGCTGACAGCATGTGAATTCACACACACTCAGTTTTTAGAGACCATGTGTTACATGTAAGGCCTTAATTAAGGATCCTGTCTGTCTGAGTTAATTACAACCATAGTTACTATACATATCCATTTTATGATGTTGGAAGGAAAACCCAGGTTATTACATAGAAGTGCAAAAATCATAAAGATACTGTCATGTCCTGGAAGGAGGAAGCTTATTATGAGATCAAAAGAAGTGTCATTTGAAGGACATAAATTATGCTGAAGTTGCAGAATGTAATACTTTTGTATAAGATATATATATATACATAATCTGACAGAGGAGGAGCTAGCTGACCTCATACAAAAATGGGTTGCCCCATACAGTTGTTTAAGGAATACTCTGTTTTACTTCCACATTTTTACCTAGACTCTGACTGAAGAAAGATCTTTGGAGCACTTGTAAACAGATATTTAGAAAGATTTCAAATCTAAGTACTGTAAGTAGGAATTTGCACTGTTTAAACCTTGTTTCTTTTAAAAGATGTGTATGTCTGGGGATATAAGAGTTCTTTATTTTGCATTTTCCATATTTTTAACTATTTTAGTAAAATTCTTTTTAGAACTTAATTGGTCTGTCTTTGACTTCTTTTTAGTTGTAAGAAAAGTATATGGTTATTGCAGATACTAAACATAAGCTTGAATGGTGGTACCAAACTGGAAAGAGAAGTGTTTTAAATCTCAGGTCTTTATTAAAGTTTTTAAGGGTTCATCTCTGTATACTTGGTTAGATGCCCATAGGCAAAAATATCTGGCCCCCCGAAGACAGAAATATCTGAGCCTGTGCATTGGGTATGCTAGCAAGAAGTTCATAGTTTGAATCCCTCCAAAACTTGAGACCAAAGGTTGATCCGAACTCACAAAAAACAGACAAGAGGGTTACCTTGTCTGTTACACTGTTCACAAGACTGCGCTCAGAGGTTGGCACTTTGGGAGTAGAGGGCCTGACCTGCTGAGTGGGTTTGTGACAGATTGGTTGGCAGCAGTGGGATAATTTTGGTATCACAAGCTTGTATTGTTCTGTGTCAACTGAGACCGTAAGCTCTCTTGCAAAAAAAAAGAAAAAAAGGCAGAGTTTTATTTTAAAAAAGGAAACAGAACTAAATATCACTTGGCGTACAGTCCAGTTCCTACCCATTTTATTTTTTTTTCTCTAAAGTGAAAGTAAGAGCAGCCGTAGTCAGGGAAGAAGAAGATGGATTCCGACTACAGCAGGCACACTGTAGATTACTTAAAGCAGTTGTGCAGGGACAGGGGAGTCACATTCGAGGTGACAGCCAAAAAGCAGAACCTTATAGAGGCCCTGATGGTAGCAGATACCCAGAGCAGCAAGTCACAGACCGTGACTGAAAAGGACAGCAGGGCCACTGTCAGTGAAGGGCCACAGCAGCAGGGGATGGTCACCAGTATCCCGAATCCAGAGGTACTCAAACTGCAATTGAGTTACGCAGGATGGAACTGGAGGTAGAGCGAGAACAGAGACAGGCAGATTGAGAGGCAGAGCGACAACAGAGGGAGGCAGACCGTGAGGAGCATGAGCGCCAGCGAGCTGCAGAAGAGAAGAGAAAATGCAAACGCTGAGAGGTAGAGCAAGAACAGAGAGACACAGACTGTGAGGAGAAGGAGCGCAGAGGCAACACGAACTGGAGAAGATATGACTCTGATCAGTGGCACCAGAGCTGGTAAGTGGCTTTGGTTTAACTGGGACTACAGGACAGGGTTACAAATTGAACTCCAAATTAATAGCTGAGTTTAAGAAAGGGGAGGACATGGATGCCTTTTTAAATTCTTTTGAAAAAGTTTGTATTCAGGCTAAAATTCCTAGAGAGTCCTGGAGCTTCCAGCTATCCCCGCTACTTACCGGGAAAGCTCGGAATGCATTGGGTCCAATGGACAATGAGGACAGCATTGATTACAGCAAGCTAAAAGCTGCACTGTTAAAAAGTTTGAATTATCTGCTGAATCATACAGAGTTAAATTCCGTAAGCTCAGGAGAAGCCCTGATATGAGCTTTGAGGAGCTAGCCATGAAAAAACGTCAGTTTTTAAAATGTTGGTGGGAAGAAATTGAGGCAAACTCTGTTGACAAAATTGAAAATGTGATTTTTTTAGAACAGTTTTATTGGGCTTGCCCAGCCAAGCTAAAAATCTGGCTAGAGGACTGAGATCCAAAAACAGTGCAAGAGGCTGCTGAACTCTCAGACCGCTATGCCAAGAGTAGATCTGTTCTGAGAGTGAATGGGGCAGGTGTGGCAGTGCAGAAAGGGAAAAGTGCACCTTCATGGCAGCTAAAATCCTCACTGCCTCCACTGAAACCAGTTAGCCCCAGGTTTCAAAGAAAAGATTTCTCTGATGTAAGAAATGCATGTTGGCTGTGTAAAGAGACTGGGCATATTGCCAGACAGTGTCCCAAAAAGGTGAGCAATAATACACAACGGGGTGCTAGAAAAGAGGTGGGTTGTTTGTGTGTCCCTGGAAGAATGCCAGTGAACATGAGGGAACACATGCACCCAGTCATGGTGAATGGTGTACAGATGCAGGGGTTAAGGGACACAGGAGCATCCCTGACATTGGTGAAAAGGGATCTGGTACAACCTGGTCAGCTTATACCCAATGAATACGTTACTGTCCAAGGGTTCACTGGTGAAGAGAAAACATTGCCCCTCGCTAGTGTTCTCTTAGACTGGGGTGAAACAGGGGGAACTGTGCAACAGGTGGCTGTAGCCAAAACATTAGCAGTGGCTGTGATCCTGGGTAACAAACTCCAACAGGGGATGGTATGTGCAGTTACCCGTAGCCTAGCGACAAGGGAAAATTGTAGTTCCCTGAACCCCACAGAAGTAATTGTGGAAACCACTGAGAGGCTAGTTCCCCAGCCTGTGTCTCCAGATGGGGAGACTGATAAAAAGGGGGTCAAAATTTCCCCAGTAGCAAGTGACCACACAGCTACCGAAGGTTACTCCGAAGAGGAAGGGGTGACCCATTGTCTGAGGGTTGGGATTAACAGTGATCCTGAGGGCCCTGACGCTAATGCTAGGGACCCTAGTTTAGCGACTGAAGGGGACTTGTCCTATGCCTTGGGAATGTGTGAGGGTTTTGCAGCTGCTCAGAGGGATGACCCTAGTTTCGAGAAGCTGAGGGCTTGGGCAGACTTGGACGGCACACAGGGAGGTGACGGCCGACATAAAGTTTATTGGGAAAATGGACTTATGTATACTCGGGCAGTACAGACAGAGGGAGGGATGCTAGGCAGGCAGTTTGTCATTCCCCAGGGATATCATGAGCAGTTGCTCAAGATTGCACATGACATTCCCTTTGTCTGGTCATCTGGGAATCGCGCGCACAATGCAGCGGTTGACTCAGAATTTCTACTGGCCTAACTTGGGAATGGATATTGTGGGGGCCTTTAAATACTCCCAGCTCCTCAGGGAAGAGATTCATCCTGACTGTGGTGGATTATGCTACCCGGTACCCAGAGGCAGTCGCCCTAGCCTCACTGAGGACGGACAAAGTAGCAGATGACTTACTTGGGATTTTCTCCCATGTTGGGTTTCCGCAGGAGATTATCACCGATCGAGGGGGTTCCTTCATGTCGGACCTGATGAAATGTTTATGGGAGAAGTGTGGGGTGGTACAGAGATGCACAACACCATATCACCCACAAGCCAATGGGCTTGTGGAACTATTCAATGGTACCCTAAAGTCAATGCTCCAGGTGTTTGCTGAACAGCATGGGAGGGTCTGGGAGAAATGCCTTCTCCACCTGTTGTTTGCATACAGGGAGGTGTCCCAAGAGTCAATAGGATTTTCCCCCTTCGAACTCTTATATGGACGCCGGGTACGTGGGCCCCTAGACTTGATCCGGGAGGACTGGGAAGGCAAGCACACCACCCAGGGAACTCCCATTGTTGATTATGTCCTTAGGTTTAGGGAATGCTATGTCCAGAATGCTATGTCCAGAATGTGAAAATTAACATGTTTACTTAGAAGTTCTGTGAGAGAGTTTATACTGCTTGCTATCGGGTGTCCTGGTGGGTGCTGTATGTTTTTATGAATTTTTTAGCAATGTGTATATGGTTGTTCTCACTGGGTGGGCCACCATCAGGAAATCTCTCTAATCTTCTTTAATAACATGTTTTTGGGTAGTCAAGTCAATACATAGATCTACTTTTTATATTGTTCCATTGGGTCTGACTTTAATTTCTTATAAAATGCTGTGTCTGCCAACTGCCCTTCAAGTTCTTAATTGTAATATACTGAATCCATTATCATGAATGCCCCATGCTTGTCGGCCCTCTTCATGCACACCCTGGATTGTGGGCCCTCAATCCATGTCCTGGAGCCATGCAGTGGGCAGGGTATGTGAACTAGAATACCAGAGTTCGGTGCCACGGCGGAGGATCTTGCCCACCTTGATGATAGCCCCACATTACATTGTCTGTAGCCATGCACTGGGCAGGATATGAACACTACAGTATGAGGGGGCAGTGCTGTGGTGAAGAGCTGTTCCCCCTCAGATGGTGGGCCCTCACTGCATGTCCTACAGCCATGCAGTGGGCAGGGTATGTGAACTAGAATACCAGGGGGCAGTTTTGTGGTGGAGCGGAGGATCGCACCCACCCCACCCAGGATGGCTGATACTTGTTCCGTGTCCTGCAGCCATGCACTGGCAAGAATGTGAACTAGAATATCAGGGGGCAGTGGTGTAGCAGAGACTTGCATCCTCCCCACCTTGTATGCCGGGCTGTCCTTCCTCATTCTGTGACCACATCCTGGGCTTGAGATGTGAACCTGGAAGCAGCTACCCCCTGACACTTAATTTAAGTCGTAACTGAGGACTTACCTGTAAATCATTGTGCTCATATTTCTGTGTTTGAACACACAGCTTGGAGTGAATGATGACCTTACTGCCTAAGGTATTTTCCATCTGACTGAAAGCTCTCACCCCCCACCAACTTTTCCCAACAGCATCATCTACAGTCAACAACTGACAAGTGAGTAAAAGGAAAAATCTAATTCATAAAAATCTGAGACCTTTTTTTTTTAAATAAAATTAGTCTGGATGGTCTGCATACAAAACATAGTGCAACGTAGTTTCAGACTTGTTCAAATTACATTCCTTCCATTCCTGGATTATGCGGATATTCTTCATGGCCAAGGTACTAGTGCAGCCCTGTTCAAACTTGACACATTGTACCACTGCGCTATAAGATTAATTACAGGAGCACCCTACTCTACGCATCACTGCTCACTATATGGACTAGTGGGTTGGACGTCAGTCAGCTACAGACGGCAGAGAAATGCAGTCCTTTGGACTTACCGAGCCATCAGAAAGAAGCTCCCTCAATATATCTCTGACTGTTTACCTATCTGTTCCCCTGGTAGCGACACACTGAGAAGCCTTTCTTATTAATCCTTGGTTATCCCCAGAGTCAGAACTTGTTTTGGAGCGGTGTCCATAAGCCATTCCCTCCCTCTTTTGTGGAACAAATTGCAAAAAATCCTCAAATTAGCCTTGCCAGTGAAATTATCCACATTTAAAACCTTGTTGTCCTGAGCCTTCCCTGAATCCTGTAACTGTATGAAATGACTTCTCTCCAAATCTTGCATTATACCATCTGCTCCCAATAATGCGACTTGTATCTGTCTTCATGCCTGTTTTCCTGCCCTTCCCCTTTCTCCCTACTGATTCTCTTAGACCTGCTATGACTTGCACCTTTATGTACTTATAGTATGTATAGTCTTTAGTATATTAGAGGAATGGTCAAATGTATGGCAGCTTAGATTCAATGCTAAGAAGTGCAAGGTAATGCACCTGGGAAACAAAAACCCAGGGGAAGAGTACACAATGGGGGGTGAGATACTAACAACAACAAAAATGGAAAGGGACCTGGGGGTAGTCATATCAGATGACCTAAAGACGAGCAAGCAATGTGAGAGGGCAGCAAGGAGGGCTGGGGGGATACTGGGATGCATAGGGAGAGGCATCACCAGTAGAAAACAGGAAGTTATTATCCCTCTGTACAGACAGCTGGTGAGACCCCATCTGGAGTATTGTGTGCAGTTCTGGAGACCCAATCTCCATAAAGACATAGACAGGATGGAAGCTGTCCAGAGGAGAGGCAACTAAAATGGTGCAGGGTCTGCAACGGAAGACATATGAAGAGAGACTTAAGGAGCTTAATATGTATAGCCTCGAGGAAAGAAGGGAGAGGGGGGACATGATAGAAACGTTCAAGTACCTCAAGGGAATCAACAAAGTCCAAGAGGGTAGCATCTTTCAAAAAAAGAGGTGTGCAAGAACAAGAGGGCACAATTTGAAAATAGAGGGGGGCGGCTCAGAGGTAATTTAAGGAAGTATTTTTTCACAGAGAGGGTTGTGGATGCATGGAGCGGCCTTCGAAGGAGGTTGTGGAGTCAAAATCAGTGGTGGAATTCAAGCATGCATGGGATAGTCATAAGGCAGTTCTGGGGGATGGGGGTAGGAAGAAGTAGGCTGCTGGTTAACTAGGATCTGCAGCTTATCCAGTAGGTAGGGAAATGGGCAGACTGGGTGGGCCAAGCGGTCCTTATCTGCCGTCAAATTCTATGTTTCTATGTTTCTATGTTTCTATATGCAAATAAAGTTATAAGATGTTTATGCTCCAACTGTGTGTAATGATAAATTCTCTGTTATACTGGTCTTGCACTGTTATTACTGTACTGTTACGCTGTCTTGCATTGTCTTCATTGTTTATCATATGTCCAGGTCCATCTTGTAAATGAGTTCTCCTCAATGATGTTTTGCCTGGTAAAATAAAGGTTGATTGATTGATTGATTGATTGATTGCAAGAGACGTACCATGTGATCTTTAACGTCCATCTGGGAAACCACCAGAAATAAGTAAAAGGTACCTTATCTCATCTAAAGGGCAACACTTTGAACAGGGAAGCCCCCCTGACCCTGTGCCATACAGCAATGTCAGATTTGGATATCAGTCCAAGTCCCCTGATATGGGACTTGAACCAACAACCTTCAGGCCCTTCTAGGCAGCTTATGCATTGATTCTACTTTAGGACTGCTTCTATATTTCATTGTTTCCAGCTCAGTGCCTTATATATTGTAGCACAGCCCCCTCCACCCTCAACAAAAAACTAAAACAAATTAGATCAACCTAAATGGCAAGTGTTAGCCAAAGGATTCTGTGAGGTTCAAGGGGTAGCACTCTTTACACTGAGTTGTAAGACTGTGAGTTCAAGTCCAATGCTATCTTGTATAGTGATGCTGCAGTGTGGCATTAATGGGGGTGCCACCCTGCTGGAGGTGGCATCCTTTAGCTGAGATATTAACACAAG
This sequence comes from Neoceratodus forsteri, assembly GCA_016271365.2. Taxonomy (NCBI): domain Eukaryota; kingdom Metazoa; phylum Chordata; order Ceratodontiformes; family Ceratodontidae; genus Neoceratodus; species Neoceratodus forsteri. Next base: position 285,404,713 of record CM028138.1, on the reverse strand, counting down.
GTTCCTTCTGACTGTCTTTGGGGGTGGTCCCGGTGGAAAGTGAAAGAACCCTAGGGGTATTTTTCAAAAGTATAGTGGAATGATCCTTAGCATTATCTTTCTCACTAACACAAGTTCTAATGCTTAAAGAGTAGTCGATAACCACAACATCCTGGCCAGCAGCAAAAGAACTCATCATTGTCGATGGCTGTGTGGGAAGTTCACCCTCAGGGGCAAAATGGCAGATGGGAATGACCTGCCCAGAGCTGCTTCTCAGTAGGCACCTACTTAAATTTCAGAAGCAGCTGGAGAGAATTGTAGACTGTGCCATTTACTCTTAAGCAGTGTTTCTGTAAATTGTGTGGCTAGTCCCCTCTGGGAGTCCCATCCAATTCTGGTGGGATTGGGGGGGGGGGCCTGAAGCAGTCCTTTATTTTTTGTAAATAAACATTTATTAACATTTTACAATTAAAGTACAACACGCTGATATGCAGTATAACATTCAATGCAGTACAAAGATAATACACGATTGTTAGACAAGGACACCCTGTCAATGTATAATGATAAAAGCCCCTGGGGCTCCACCATCCCCCGGTGCAGCAGTGGCATAGCAAAGGTCCCATTAAATCACAACTAGTAACATGTCTGTGTTTACTTTCCAAGACTGTACAGAGGGAGCAAGACATGGGGGTTGAGGGAGGCAGCCATCACCCTCCACTTCTCCAAATAGGTAAATCAAACCCTGTGTGCTCCACCCTCTCCTTCTCGTGTTTAATGTCTAAGGGACAAATGTGGGGTCATGCAGTCCAACTGCTCTCATCTGTCATGTAAATTAAATGTGATTCTTTCCTTGGTGTAAATAGAATTCACAGTGTCCCACCAGTGGGAAAGGGATGGTATTCGTGGGGAAAGCCCCCTTCTGGTGATACATTTAAAAGAGGCTACCACCATGATTTCCAGTGAGTATTTAAGCTGTTAACTTTTTACCTGTCAGGGGTATTGAAATAAAAGGTACAGTTCCAGCTTCAGCTGAATCACAAACCCCAGGACTTCTGTAATAGCTGCCTCTAGGGCCCTAAAAAAAGGTGTCACGAGGGGGCATGCCAACATAACATGGACATGCATTGCCCTAGCTTCCCAACAATTTCTCCAGCAGGCCAGGCTGGATCCCTGTTCATATCTGGCCGTGATTACTGGGGTAGGAAAGTACCTCAACAAATGTTTCCGGCCATAGTCCCTCCATATGTGGGATGATGTAACCCTGCACATTTCCGAGCACCCCTATCCCATAGCTCCTGTTCCAGTTCTAAACTCCATTATTTATTTATTTATTTCAGATATCGGAATCACAACCCTTTGAGTCTGTGAGACAGTGCTTGGAGTATGACTGTGTGCGTTGTATGGCTTGGTAAATCAGTGAGGTGAGGTGTCTAGAAATTTGGGAAGTAACCTGGGCAGTCAACAGTGAAAGCAAGAGTGGCAGCCTGTCTGTGTCCTGTGCAGTCCTGGGGGTGGGGACTCCAAGTAGTGATGAATCTGCAGGTAGCAGATAAAGTCCCACTATTTCAAACCATAATGGGCTTGCATCTCAGGGAAAGTTTTATCCTCTGACCATCACAGAACTGTGTCAAGAGAACCAAATTCTGCCCACGCCATCTCCAGAACGTAGGGTTCTGTGTGATGGGGACAAACCCCTCCAGGGAAGCTATGGGGATTAGCCAAATGAGTATTGGAGAGAGGTTTTGTGAGGACACTAAACTAAGATGCAGTGGCACTCAAGACAGAAAATTTGTGTTTATAGATAAATCTAAATATTTATTGCTGCAAGGTTAGCAGGCATGGAAGGGCTGTTGGCAACAGCGCTCCTTCCTGACAACCCAGTGCTTCGACTCCTCATGAGTCTTCCTCAGGGGTGTGGTCAAATAAGGGGGAAACACTTCATTTTAACAGAACAACTCATTAATACTCATGAGGTCATTGTTATATCACCAGATACAAAAACACATCAAAAACAAAATTAATACATATTCTTGTCAAGATCAAAATAAAAGAGGACTGTTATTAACTCCAAAAACTTTCTCCACACTTTAAGGTCTTAAAGTGTTTTATTAAAGTTACTTAATCTGGATAGTTCAAACACTGTTATATTACTCCTTCTATTATATATAGGACCAAACTTGCCTAACTGAGCTGCTAACTCTGCACGAGGTAATAGCAGGTAAAGGTTAACAAAGGAGAAATAAAAGGATGTAACCAGTCTCTGGACATTCCAGAATCTCAACATGGCATCTTGAAATTCAGTACATCTTATAAGTATTGACTTCTCTAATGTTCAATACCAGATGTGGGGAATCCCATCGAGGCAACCTCTGGTCCAGAGACTAGGAGAACTCCCAAAGATGAGTGGCCTATAAGGAAAGAGAAAAAGAAGAAAAGACAATTATGCATAACAATTTCACAAGAGAAAATGACAGTTAAATGTGCGTCATAAATCAACGTTTATGTTTAAGAAAAGGCTTTAGATCCCACCTGTCATTTAACCCTAAAGGTTTGACACTGTGCAATTTATAGATCCACATATTTTCTTTTTCCAATAATAAGTTTGCTCTGCTCCCCCCAAACTTCAAAGGGAGGATCCACTCAATCCCAACAAATTTAAGACAATCTGGTTTTGATTGATTGTGCAAACTAAAATGTGTGCCCACTGGGATGTCCTGTCTGCTGTTAATACTAGAGTGGGTATGTTCTACCCGTTGTTTCAACGGACAGACCATTTTCCCTACATACAACAAGTTGCAGCTACACAACAGCACGTAGATCACGTAGCTTGTGTCACAGGTTATAAATGGTCTAATCTCAATCTTTGTCTGTACGATTAGGGTGTGGGAATACTTTTCCTGGGACACTATGTTTGCATATGTTACATCTTGCACATTTAAAGAACCCATTGATTCTATGTTTATTTATTTATTTGATATATTGGGTTTACAACCTTTGAGCCAGAGGCTCATTTACAAAGATACCTCGTCACATGTAAGACAGAAGCTAATACAGATAGGGTATAACAACAATTACAATAAGCATGTGTAACAGACATTTGTCGCAGACATTATTTACAGTATTTGGATGTAGATATTTTAAGACATTATTTACAATATTTGGATGACGATATTTACATCATCACAGCAGAAAGACATTATTAGCTTGAGAAAGCATCTAAACAGAGTAGTCAGTCCTATTCATGGGTTTGGTATTATTGACGGAGGTTGCAATCCATAATGGACTTTGTCAGAGAATTTGGATCAGAGTGGGTGAGAGAGTGAAATGTTAGTTGCAGTTACAGGAGCGGATATTGAAGAGATGGTTATGAAGAGTGGTTTTGAAGTGGGCGATCTTGGGTGCACTAGAGATGGTGTTTGGGAGTGCATTAAACCATGTGGGGGCCCTGTAGTGGAAAGATCTCTGGGCAAGGGAAGTTTTTACCCTGGGCACAACCAGTGGTGCTTTCTCTGAGTTGTGGGTGGAGATAGTGGGGGTGGCAGGATGAAGAGAGGCGGTGACCCGGGGGGGAGAAGAGTCTGAGCAGTATTTTCTTGGACAGTATGCAGGTATGGTAGTGGAGCCTTTCATCAACGTTGAGAAGATTGGCAGAGGTATAGAGGGAGTAGGTGTGAGTGAGCCTAGTTGCACCAGTTAGGAGTCTGCAGGCCTTGTTTTGGGAGACCTGGATTTTCTGGAGTGCAGAGTTATCTGCAGCCCCGTATACAGGGAGCCCATAGTCCACTAGGGACAGTATTGATGAAGTGATGGCAAGCCTAAGGATGTGGGGGGGAGGCAGTCCCTGTGTCAGTAAAGGAGTCCAATCCGGGTGTTTGTTGCAGCAGCAAGGGTGTTTATGTGGTCATGGAAGGTAAGGGCCGAGTCGAGGGTAAGTCCAAGATATTTGTAGTTGGATACCTGTTCAAGGGGGTGCTGGGTACTGGGGAGGATGTGGAGAGGTGCACTTTTTGCTTTGTTTTGATGGTGAGAGAAGATCATTGATTTAGTCTTTTTTAAGTTTATGGCCAGTCTACGGTCCTTAAACCATGTTTCGGCCTGGGAGAAGGCATGTTGGAGGGAGTCCTGAAGAGGCATGGGTTTATGATGCGAAGCAAAGAGCACTGCATCCTCTGCATATAGTAAGATTTTTGTGGAGCAGGCCTTTGGTAAGGAGTTCAGGTAGAGGGAGAAAAGAAGTGGCCCCAGGATAGAGCCCTGGGGCACCTCGGAGCGGACGGGTAGTGTGTCAGATAGGGTTCCGTTAATTTTGATGCATTGGGACCGGGTGGAAAGGTAACTGGAACACCAGGCTAGGGGGTCTGTGGAGAAACCAAGTTGATGGAGAGGGTCGAGAAGGAGAGGGTGGCAGACCATGTCGAAGGCCTTGGATAGGTCTATGAACACAGCTCCTGCAATATTACCAGCGTCTAGGGAGGAGTGCAGGAAGTTGGTGAATTCTAGGAGGGCTGTGGTGGTGCTATGGCCTGAATGGAAGCCATACTGCTCTGGGCATAGAATGTCATACTTGACTAGGTATTCAGTAAGTTGGGTGGCAACCACTTTTTCTAACGCTTTAGAGAGGGGGGAAGAATGGAGATGGGTCGATAGTTATTTGGGGAGGCTTTGTCATCACTTTTATGGATGGGGGTAATGACAGCTGTTTTCCAGGCACTAGGGAATTGCCCTAGGCATAGGGATTTGTTGAGTAGGTTCATTAGGGGGACTAGGACCTCGACGAGGACTAGTCAAAGGAGCCTGGAATCTAGGGGGCCAATTATAGGACTATTGCTGTTTAGCGCGTTTTGTAGGTAAGGACGAGTTTCATGGGTGGATATTTTGCACAGAAAGGAACAAGGATGCTGCAGGGTTGGGGGTTGGGATTGGGGAACAGGGTCGAAGAAACAAATAGGGAGAACATTGCTGAGATCCGAGAAGGTGGTGTTTAGACAGTTTGCTATGGTGAGTGTGTCTGTGGAGGCAGTGCCATTTATGGTGAGCTGAGAGGGAGGTGGGGAGCGTGATTTCCCATTCAGTTCTTTGATATTACTCCAGAAGGTCCTTGCAGACCCCCACGTGGTTGTGAGAGTGGATTGATAGTGGTCTGCTTTGGCCTTATGGATGGCTCGAGTGCATCTATTGCGAGCGGCATTATAGGATTGTCTGTCCACCAACCTGCCAGATTATGTTGCTTTGTGCCAGGGATTATCCCTGTCTCTCAACATTTGGAGTAGGGAGGGGGTTATCCAAGGAGCATGTTGCCTTTTGGTGCATAGTTTGGTGAGTGGAGCATAGAGGTTACAGGCCTTGGTGAAGGCCTGTGTAAACAGGTTGAGTGCAATGTCAACACTGGGGGCTATACTAATGGGGGACCAATCTATTTGGGTGAGCAGCTGTTTAAGTTTTAGTAACCCTCCTGGGCGGAGACGCCTTCGGAAGGTTGTTTGGGTTATTGGTTTGGGTGTGGAAGAGGTCCATTGGAATAGGATGGGCGAGTGGTCACTTAGGGAGTAGGGAAGTACTTTTATATCCTGGATTTTGTTGTGGCGGTTAGAGATAATGATATCCAGGAGGGTGTGGGTACTAGTAGATGGGTGAAGTCTAGTGGGTTGGGTAACTAATTGGACCATGTCAAGGGCCAAGAATGAGTCCTTTGTTGGCGTGGCCAAGGGGCCAAACCAGTTGATATTGAGGTCCCCTACTAGTGTCTGCTCTGCATTATGTGGTAGGGTAGAGAGGTATTCAGTGAGGGATGTGACAGTAGGCTTTTGGTTCTTAGGGTGTATGTAGGCAACTGTGAGGTATAGTGGGCCCCTGTAGGGGTCAGGGGTGATTTTTAGGGTGAGGGTCTGTGCTCCGTTTGTGAGTTTGGGGGGTGGAAGCATATGACCAATAATGTTATTATTGATGTAGAATGCACAGCCAACCCCACGCTTTCCAACCCTATCTTCCCGATATAGGGTGTATCCGGGGAGTGAGACAAAGGCGTCAGGAGTATATTTGGAGAGCCAGGTCTCCACTAGGGCAATGACGTCTGGTTGGTGAAGGGTGGCCCAGATGTGGTAGCCAACTGGATCTAACATCGCTGATAGGTGTAATGGGTCTACTATGTACCAAAAGATTTTTAAAGTTCTTAGCCCTACTAAAGGAAACCCTTGGATGTGTTCCTACAGCTTGTTCCACCGTTCCATCACAAAGGAGGATCAGCCAGTTCTTATGGGTAATATTCCCATTCTTTCCTGATTTGTGGTTAAACTCGGTTTTAAATGTACAAGGTTGTGTGTGGGATGTTGTTACTGGGTGCTCAAGCAGACCGTTTCTGTCTAGCTGTTTTGCCCTTTTTTTTTGTGCCTTAATAAATTTAAGTCATATTCCCTATCCTGAAATCTCAAAATCAGTTCTTCTGCTTCCTTTTCAAATAGTACATCTGAGCTACAATTCCTGCGAATCCTCAATAACTGACTATATGGAATTGAGTCTTTCAGATGTTGGGGATGGGCACTTTTTGCATGTAAAATTGCATTGGTTGCTGTTGGTTTATGGTAACATGGACTGTCTATTACCTTACATTCATCATTAACAGAGAGTTTCAAATCCGAGAAATTTAATGAAGAACAGCTAGTATCGTAAGTGAATTTCAAATTCAGCTCATTATTATTCAACCAATCGACAAATGCTGGAACCACCATGGTGTGACCCTACCAGATGCAAAGCACATCGTCTCTAAAATGATGCCAGCGCTTAATGTGTGTCATGTATGGGTTCAAATCTGGGTTAAAGACAATTGTCCATTCCCAGTATCCTAGCAGACTCAAGTACCAGACTTGTATGCTAGCAAAAAAGATTACCTTAAATCTCCTACCCTCAAGGGTTCAGTCCTTACTGACCCCCAGCTGCAGCCCCTGCCTAACCAGAGCTCAGAATATCTTACTTTTTCTGTTCCATGCTGCTGTACTACCCAAGGACAACGCTCCTTTACATACAGAGCCTCATCCTGGTACAACTCGCTTCCACCTGCTGCTACCAATGACACTACCCTGGACACTTTCAAGTGCTGCCTGCATCAGCACCTTGTCACAATGGCCTCCTGTGAATGTTTCTCCTAACTAAACTTACTCTCCTTCCCTCTAATTTCCACCCCCTAAGTCCCTCCCACCTTTACCCCCCCCACTATCTCCTACCTCCTCCCTTTTTATTTCCCCACTATTATCTATATTGTCTCCCCGTAGCTTCCTCTACATGTATCTACCATCTCTCCTAGCAGCTTCTAATTTATTCTGATGAACCATATTACAACTGTGTGTTTTATTGTACATATGTTCTTGAATAATATACACAAATTACTGTAACTTAACATACATATTGTGAATCATTGAACATATTACAGTAGTTCCATATGAAAGCTTTAATGTACCTGACAAAGCCTATGGCTGCTTGAAACTACTGTACTTGTTATTGTCCTCACTATGTTCTGCATTGTTTCCCCAACGTGGAACCTTTGTAAAAGAGCCTTGGCTCAAAGGTGTCTTCTGAAATAATAATAAACTAAATAAACTAGACAAGAACAAATTAGCATAGCTCAGTGCCATGGGTAACTCCATGGTGGTCCCGCACTTCTGTAACAAGAACTGATCCTCAAATTTGAAATAGTTATGTTTTAAAACAAACTCTAGTGCTTGTAAAATGAATTTGCTTGGTATTTCTTCAGTTAAGGACAGCTCTTCCAGAAATAACTGCACTGCTGATAGTCCCTGATTGTGTTGTATACAGGTATACAAGGACTCTACGTCTACTGCCTCATGTCATACCCTTCCCATCGCCTCTGTCCATGGATTCCAAGGCTGCAAATGCCTGTTCCCTGCTTGCATTCCATACAGGAATCATGCCCTGACCCAGAATGGAGGAGTACCCTGCTCATGGCTCAGCCACTGTGGGCTGGGCCCCTCAGTATACCACTGAAAGAGGATCTGCAGTCGTCTGGCTTTGTGGTAAGCCCATGGGTTGGGTAGTGGTAAACTCCTCTTCATCCAGGGAGGTATCAGGGTGCGGAAGCAGAGTCTAGGGTTTTTTCCTGCCCATACAAATCTCGGTAAAAGGCATCTGCCATTTCTGCCAATCCTTCTCTGGAATCTGTACTGGGACATTCTGAAAAACCCAAGGGCAGCATGGCAAGACACCCATTCTTACCGTGTCAATATAGCGGCTCAGACTGAAAGGGAGGTTTTGCCATTCTTGAAGATCAGCCTGCAGCTGAGCTGACAGAGGCTGACTATTCACTTCATATAGCCGTTCTAGGCGCTGTGGTGGTTTGATACCAAATACTTAATCTCTTGCAGCTTCCATCTAAAGGGATACTTTGCCTTTTGGGAAGAAGTGGGGAGCCAATATAAGGGAAGTACTTCCATTTTGGATGTATTTCAATTATAGTCTGACACTCTGCAGAAACTATCCAAGAGTCAGAAGCCCTCAGGTAAAGTGGTGTCTGGGTTCTAGTCTGTGTATAATGCAACCTGATGTCCTAGGCCCTCTAGTGTTACTCCCCACGCAATGGTGCTCTCTCGTATTTTCTGAGCTAGTGGCTCAATGTAGAGTGAATAGGAGGGAAGATAGCAGGCATCCCTGGAGGGTTCCTCTGCTCATGCCCATTCACCATGATGAATGCCTGAGCGAGGCATAAACTTATTCCAAAAGGGGTAATGAAGTCTGGAGAAAAGCCCAACTTTCAGAGGGAGGCAAAAGGATTGTGCTAGGACAGCCTATCAAATGCCTTTTCGGCATCAAGGCTGGCAAGCAGAAATGTAGTGGCCATCATATGGACCTGGTGAAAGGCATGAAGGGTACACCTGGTGTCGTCTCCCATTTGATTGGCTTGGACAAAGTCCATTTGATCTGGGTGTATCAGTGATAGCAGAAGGGATCCAATCTGTGTGCTAAGACAGCCATAAATAATTTACAATCAGCATTCAGAACTGCTATGGGCCTGTAAGGTTGACATTCTGTGGGATCTTTCCCTTGTTTTGGAATAAAAGAAATAGTGGCATATTGCCAGGTATTCAGTGTACTGTATGTCCTCCTGCTATGACTTAATTGCAGACTCTTGCCAGCTGTGGAATGAATACATCCCTCTTAAGTTTATAGAAATCTAAGATATAACCGTTTGGACCTGGCGCTTTATGAGGGTGGGCCCTACTAAGGGCGCCCTCCAACTCCAGGGTATGAATGGGGCTAGCTAACATTTCTAACTGCTCCTGAGTGAGCTGTGGGAGGGTCAGCGATGCCAGGAACTCCTCTGTGATCTCTGGGTGGTGTGGCCCATCAGGGATAATTATAAGGTGGCACAGTATTGGAGGAAGGCATCTGCCATTTCACTGGTTTTCCATAAACATTGCCCAGTGGGGTGCTTCAGTTGTGTATCATTGCTTTCACCTGTTGCCTCTTAACCTGCTGAGCCAGTACACGGGTAATATTTATAGTGGAGGAATGTAAGGAATGTAAGTGCCAATTCCATTTTCTCTTGGAGCAACTTATCAGTATCTTGCTGAGATTTATTCAGCTGTGGTTTAAGGGACCTATCCCCTGCATATGCGCCTCCTGGAAGTTATGCAGGGTATCCTGTAAAGCCACCAGTTTCTGGTTGCACTGCTTTGTCTTTCTGGCACAATATTCTATTGTGTAGCCCCTTAACAGCATCTTGAGTGTGTCCCACAGCACAGCCTCTGAATTGTCCCCTCCCTGGTTTTGTGCATTTCTTTCAGCAATGGTATCTGTTAGGAATCTACAAAATTCCTTAGGCCATAGATAAAAGCCATTGAGGTGCCACAGTCTCCATGGAATTTCATGGTCTACATTAAGGTATGTCATGACCTGGGCATGATCAGATAGCAGGATGTCCCCTATCCTACAGTTCTTCACATATATGAGAGATCTTACTGGGTTTAGCTATAATCAATATGTGTATAGACTGGGCTGAAGCAATCCTACTAACATACCAACGATTGAGAATGTCAGCTTTCTGCTGCCTTGTGTGAACACAGGGCATACAGTGGTATCTCCTGGTTAGAGCACAGGCTGGGTAAAACCAGGAAGTCCCAAGGTTCAAATCCCACCACAGCCACTAGCTCAGTCAGTGACCTAGCTCACGTCACTTGACCTGTCTGTGCTTCAGTTCCCTCCCAGTTGTAAAACTTAAGTAGAAAAATGACCTCCCACCCACTTTAACTGGGCACAAGATGTATCTGGTGTAAACAAATTGTAAAAAAACACAGTTACACAACCACTGCTGCATGCTCAAGTCCATTGACTGTTCCGGGGCAACTCGCCTCTACAGGTGGCACATGAGAACATTCATGCCTTTCTTGCAAATAAGAAATGTAATTAATGTAAATCATGTCATGCAAATAAAGCCTGCCATTTATTCAAAGGCATGTCACTTCATTCCTGGTATACTGTGCCACAGGCAGTGCGGTATTTTTATTATCTTCCTGTGCTTTCACAAGCATGGACTGCAAAAGCATGGGATGGTTTTGGGCTTATCAAAGGGGAAAGGAGGATTGTATGGAACCTGAATAGACCACTTCAGAATGCATTTTCATAACAAAAATTGTACTGAAACTATTTGGTTTGCTTCTATATGAACTAAAAATCTGACAATGTTGCACTGTTTAATAATATTTTTAAAACATCTTGCCATAAATACATTTCTTGCAGTATATCAATAAATTTAAAGTGTATTGACAGGGTGGTTTTATTGACCAGGTGAGAACACTAGACAATCACAGTGCCTATTTTCAGATCCGACTCAGGAGAATTAAAAGGCAATATAAAATCATACAACAATACAGAGACACTTACAAGCTGCAGAATAGCTGAGTGCCAGTTACTTTGCAGAAGATTGAAATTACGACTAACAGTGAATGCAAACCAGTTACTTACTTAAACAGGTACAATATCAAAACAGCTTAAAACATAGTATACAGGATAACTGTAGTGGCGGGCATGGATAGTAAACCAACCTGAGTAGGATAAGCACTACAGGAGGAAAAGGACAAGGAACTTCAATTCATAGGATGCTGTATAGCAGCTTATTTTAGCGCCCTCTTTGTTTAGCGAGGAGCGGAGTGCAGTAGGGTATATACCATAGAGTTAAGGGCATGAGCAGTCTGTGCTGGCCTTCAAGAAATCCCAGAGGAGCATCCAGAAAAGCAAATGGGAGACAGCCCCACAAGCCAGAGAAAGGAAGACGTTCTTGAGCCTTGCGCCCAAGCCATGAAAGCCTAGTCACCCAAGGCGATATAGGTCTTAGGAACCTCCTAGAGGGACTCATCATTGGAACTAAACTGGTAGCTCTGCAGAGGTGATTTTAGCTGGCCTGCCAGGATAGGTGGGATGGCAGCTCTGAGAGCCTTGTCAACAATACAACCCAGGCAAAAAGAATGACTGTTAGCAGGAGATAACCAGCACAGTTTGCTACAGAGTTCACAGCAGTGTGTGAGATGGGCAGCTGATAAAGCAAACCTACAAATGTTATCATAAACTACATGCTATTCATAAAGTGAAGCCTTAGCGATATTTGCATAAGTGGTGATTCCATTATGGCTTAGAAGGAGCACCTCCCCCCAGCAAGGCAACATGAGCCTTAGAGGTGAGGATATGTTTTGTCCTGTATGGTGGAGCCAGATTGCAGTTTACAGCTCTACACACATTTGAGATATGCAGGGCAAGATCTAACTAAGGGTTCAGTGTCTCTCCAAGATACTTGAAGGAGAACACAACGGTGATGGGGGACCGCTCAGTACCGCTGAATACCAAGGGTTCTGGGCAGGACTTGATCTTACCATGCAAACTGAAGAGCATCGCCTGCATCAGTGCATCTTCTTCACATTGAGGCTGAACCTATTTGCAGTGATCCATAACTGGATATGACAGAAGTCATTGTTTAGCTGTGAGTTAACAGTCATAATATTGTTTGCACTGGTTAGCAACACAAGGTTGTCTGCATACAAAGTGGAGCTACAGACAGCAGGCACCCTAGGGAGCTCATTTACAAACAGGGAAAAAAGAAGAATTCCCTAGGATGGAACTCTGAGGAACCGTCAGCTCGATGAGTGTGAGCTCAGACATCGCCCTATTAAATTTGACTCACGTGCGACAAACCAGAGACTCGGCTACCCGTTCTCCTTCCAAAAAAGAGATATCCATAAGCATTGATGCAAAGGGTTAAAAGGCAAATCTTAATTACATTACCTCCCGCAAAACATGGTTACTGGTACAGGTACTCCTCCCCACAGCCGAATGTTTTCGCACGAGACTTGCACTCTCTCAAGGCATAGGTGACATCTGTAATTGCACTCTTTTAAAGGGGAATGCTTAAAGTGATAAGTGCAGAATATAAAATTTCTATATAGCAACATCAATACTTCATATAACGTGCATATAGAAATATAGGGCATCCAAATAATCATGTGAGAAAAAACATACACCTAGTACCTAATAGTGTCACCTTAAAACAGGACTCAGTACAATAAATAAATAAATGAAGAACCGTTACTAAAAACAAAACCATTAGAAAAATACCTATAAAAAGAGATACTTATGTGTATAAAGCAGTAATATAAAATTGCAATCGCTAGAACCTATGGAGCTCGGTGCTTAGCTATAGGTAATTACCTTCAGAAAGCTGAACTGTAAACATTACTACTCACAAATAACTAACATTTAGATTTACAAAATCACATGAATAGTAGATACTAGAAAACAATGAATAATCTCATTCATAGTCAAAATTCAAATTCGAAAAATCTAAAATTCTTGTGCAAAGTATGTATGCTGCACATAAGAACATATCAAAAGTAAAAATTAAATATGCGTGTAAATTAGCAGATATGGGAGTATAATTGATAGGACCTATGGAGCTCGATGCTTAGCCATAGGTAATTTCCTTCAAAAAATTATTATGAACATTACTACCCCAAAGCTACAGTAATGTCCAAAATCACATAAATATGGTGGACTCTCTAAAAACAGTCTTGATCACAGTCAAAAATCAAATTCCGAAGTTCCGTACAGGCAGGCAAACCTGGTGGTATATACGATTTCATGTGGTATTGCCAAAATGTTTCCCTCTGGGACAGTTTGTTATCCAAATCGCCACCCCTGATAGGGACTGATACTTTCTCCATCATCTGAAATTGGAACAAATGGTTAGTTCCTCGCCTCCTAGTATGCTGTGCAAGTGCACTGACATCATCCAGCTTGGTAATACTCTGTGTATGTTGTCCAATCAGGTCCTTCAATTTCTGGGACATTTTTCCAATATAAAATGCTGGACAGATATTGCACCTTGCTATATAAACAATATTTTATGTTTTGCAATTACAGAAATCCAAAATGTTAAAGGATTTAACCCTATGCACAATGCCTATAGATATCTCCTTATTGGAAGCAGAAGTAGTAGCCGGGTCTCTGGTTTGCCACATGTGAGTACACTCTATTGGCTCCATTTTTTTGCTTTGAGCCACCTTTTCTGCCATTTGTAACTATTACATTTGACTAGCTGTTGCCTATCATGAAGGTAATTAGAGAACCAGGCAACAGCATGGGCAGGCAATCCAGTGGAGCGAAGCTTGAGAGAAAGGGACTCATGGTCCACCATGTCAAAAGCATTGGAGAGGCCTGCAAAAATCGCGCCCAAAAGTTTGCTGTTGTCCTTAGTAGTCCTAATGGCAGAGGTAATAGCCGTAAGAGCAGTGGAGCTCTTATGTCCCCTTTCAGAAGCCATGCTGCTCTGGGGCTGGTACATTATGGGAATAAAGGTGTTCAGTGACCTGGGAGGCAACAATCTTCTCAATGATCTTGCTGATTGCTGATAGTATTGCAATGGGGTGATAATTTCCCATAATTTTAGTCTCCTTGCTTGAAGACTGGGACTACTCTAGCCACCTTCCACAGATCTGGGACAACCCCAGTAAGTAGGGAGAGGTAGAAGATGCAGGCTATGGAGGGGGCAAGGGAGAGGAGCACCTAGGCATATAAGCATGGGTTCCATGTTGTCAAAGCCAGCACTGGAAAATGGGGAGTTTCCACCTAGGAACCTGGTTGTCTCTGTTTCTTAGACTGTTTGCAAGTAGAAAAGAGGTTATGGGGGGGGGGAGCAAGGGTGTAGGCAGGTATACTCACTGTACACATTTGAGTACAGTTTTGTTGAGTGCCTGTCACAAACCATACACCTTTCTGTTAACATTTTCATTCTAATCTGTAGTATTTGGGTTACTTTAGGCCACTGAAGAGTGTCTCTGTTCAAACTTCTGTTGTTTAGGAGATAGATTAATGTATAATCTCTCTAGAGATTAGAGGAATCGTCTGACAACAATCTGACTTGTTTGGAAGGGGGTACCATTTGGAGAGGATGTGTACATTTCTTAATTGGAGGGTGCAACTGTTGGAGACTGTGTGCAAAACAGAAATTCAAACAACATGAAGTCTTGCTATATTATGACAAGTGCAGTTTGTCCCACCACTAGAACTGCTCCGGAGGTGAAAGAGTTAACTTCCATGCAGAGCATGGAGCTTAGAGTGCGAGCTCGGTTAAAGAAGCTCTGTTAGGGTGGTTTCAAACCGAAACCGTCAGATTCTTTACTCCGCCTCACTGAACAGTCGCTCCGGAGATTCCTCCTGCTGCTCGGTTCATTTCCTCGGTTTAAAACGTTTTTTCTCGGTTGAATTTAACCGCGATTTATTTATTTTAACCGCAAACTGATCGGTTCAAGCTCTGTCTATGGTATTGTAAGTAATAGATAGGTTTTCTGTGTGGAACTTGTAAATTTTATCGGTTCGGTTTGAACCGATCAAATTATATTAAACTTGGTTTAAAGCCTTTTAAGGCTTGTTAGAGTCAGGTTCCGGTTCTTATCGGTTCTAAAAAAGCAGTTTCATTCGTTTTTCCACGACCAGTGACACGGTTGGGAACCGATAAGGTATCTTGCCTGGCACTGCGTTAAAAGGCAAGTTTGTTGGTTAGGCTGGCATCATGTCTGAGAAACCCAAAAGAAAACCGGGCCCACTGGGTTTCAACACTGTAGTGTCTGTGGGGAAGCCTTTGCCAAGGCTGACCCACACTACATGTGTCTTTGTCTGGGGTTTGACCACCTCAATTCAGACTGCCAGATTTGTAAAAATTTCCCTGCAGCCACCCTGGACAAGAGAGTGGGCAGGCTCAGGGAACGAGAGGCCAAAAAGTCCGCTGACCCGGATGGCCAGCCCGGTTCGGTGCCAACCGAACCGGAGGGAGTGCCCTCTGACCAGGGCGAGACTTCCTCGGGCAAACGAAAAGCTGGCTCCGAGGAGCCAGTTCCAGCAAAGAAAACTAAAAAATCAGCAGGTTTGGAGTCCAAAATTCCTTCTCCAACTGCTGCAGAGATAGCCAGGGCAATACAGATTGTCCAGTCACTGTCCCGGTTCCCTCCGAACCACCACTATCTGGAAAAGGTGGTTCGGTGAGTTCCACGGTTCAGGAATATGATATAGAAGAGTTTTATGAATCAGAGGAGGGAGGATGATTATGATCAGTGTGAATGTGACTTTGAAAGTCTGGATGTGCCCATTGAACGGACATCTCCCCAGACAGACCTTTAGGAGAATCTCCCCTAGGCTTTCTGAGTCCCTTCTCATTTTTGTTTTATAAAAAGTTGCTGAGACCCTCCAGCTTCCCTTAGAGGAGACTTTGGATGAGCAAGAGGAGCCTGACTATGTAGAGATGATGGATATCCCAGAGTCCAGGAGATTGTCCATCCCTTTGCATAAATCTTTTAGGAAACAAACAATAAAAATTTTAAAAGCTCCTAAGTCTGTGCCTCCTGTAGACAAAAAGATGGACAGGAGGTACACTTTGTCAGGTCCTGATACAGATTTTCTTTCACAACAATGCAGTCATGTTGGAGTAGTTCAGGCTGCAGCCTGTGATAAAGCTAATATTCCCCTGGCTTCACATCCTCCTGACAAGGACTCCAGGAAGATTGATGCCATGGCCAAAAAACAATACATGGCAGCATCCTTGGGACTCAGACAAGCAAACTATATGGCTTATGTTGCGAGATACCAGAAATCTAGATGGGATACTGTTATGGCCTTAGCCATACAGGTCCCTGGCCAGCTTGCAAAGGAGCTGGAGCAGGTGGCTTTGATGGTATTGAGGCATCTAAGGTGCAATTCCATGCTGCAGTGGATTCTAATGATGTATCCTCTAGAGTCGTGGCTACATCTGTGGCTTTTCGTAGATTGGCCTGGCTCAGGTGTACTCTTGTCACAGGATACCCAGTCTAAGGCTATGGATTTTCCTGTGGTGGGAAATTCTCTGTTTGGGGAGCAGACAGAGAATTATATGAAAAATGGATGAATATAGAACCACTTATAGGGTGCAACAAGGCGACGGCAAGCCACTCCTCAGAGGCATCCCCAGGGGTAGGGCAGGCCTTTTCACAGGCCTTTTCCAGACTTAGGCCTCCTCCTCTTCAGCCTATGCTCAGAGGGGGTTCTTCAGAGGGAGAGGCAGACAGGGTACAAGCAGGCCTGCTCCCACCCCTCAGCCTAAAGCCCCTGCCAAACAGGCACCCTGATGGGATGCCCAGGGTCGGCTCTCCATTACCTGTAGGGGGCAGGCTGGCTTACTTTGTCCAGGACTGGGAGTCTTTAACATCAGACAGGTGGGTCCTGGAAGTAGTGAGCCAGGGTCTGGTTCTCAGCTTCAAAAATTTCCAAAGATGAGAGCCAGATCTTTTCCACCTGCAAACCCTTTAGAGACTCTTGCCTTGAAACAGAAGTCTCAACCCTCCTGGCTCTCAGAGCTGTAGAAAGGGTTTCTCCCCACACCAGGGCAAGGGTCTGTACTCCAGGTACTTCCTTACCCCAAAAAGACAGGAGTGGCGGCCTATCCTGGATCTAAGATATCTAAACAAGCACCTTTTAAAACCAAAGTTCAAAATGGTGACTCTAGGAATGATTTTACCTCCCTAAGGCCAGGGGACTGGCTAGCTCCCTGGACCTCAAGGATGCCTACTTCCATGTTCTTATCAGAAGCTCCCATCAAAGTACCTCAGATTCGAACTGCCCTCAGGCCATTATCAGTTCAGAGCAATGCCCTTCGGCCTCACTTCTGCCCCAAGGGTGTTCACAAAATGTCTGGCAGTAGCAGTTGCTCATCTAAGAAGGCAAAAGATTGCCATTTTTCCCTACCTGGACGACTGGCTCATTGTGGGTCAGTCTCCAGACCAGGTCAAATCACACCTGCTAGTTACCCAGCAGCTGCTTGCCTCTCTGGGCTTTCTTCTCAATCTTCCAAAGTCAGTTTTGGAACCTGTCCAGGTACTCACCTTTATAGGTGCAGAACTGGACACAAAGCAGGCCAGAGCCTTCCTTCCCCTGGAAAGGGTAAGGACCTTAGTGGCCCTGGCCTCGTCCTTCACTCTGCAGGTCTCTCGACCAGCAAGGCATTTCCTGCAGCTCCTAGGACACATGGCTGCTTCCACAGCTGTAGTGCAAGGAGCAAGATTTCAGATGAGGGACATTCAGTTCCATTTGAGAGCTTTCGGGTCTCAAAGAGATCCCCTATCCAAGTTAATCCCAGTGACTCGAACCCTGATCCAGGCCTTTCAGTGATGGCAGGATCAGAGCAATCTGAGACAAGGGGTGCCTTTCATCCCTCTGTCCCACTCCTTGACCCTTACTACAGATGCATCCCTCTTGGGATGGGGAGCTCACATGGGCGACCTCTCCACCCAGGGGTTATGGTCCCCTCAGGAATCTGTGCTCCACATCAATCTCTTGGAACTCAGAGCTGTTTTTCTAGCACTTCAGGTTTTCTGCATCTGTTCAGAACAAGGTGGTACAGGTCAGAACAGACAACACCACTACAATGTGGTACATCAACAAACAAGGGGCACTAGGTCTTGGCCTTGTGCACTGAGGCGATAAGTTGTGGTCTCTGGCTTATTCCTGAACACTTCCCTCATAGCAGTTCACCTCCCAGGCAAGGACAATGTCCTGGCAGATGCTCTCAACACAGGATTTCCCAGGGCCATCACGAATGGTCACTGGATCCCCTAGTACTGGGGATAGTGTTTGCCAGATGGGGCACTCCTCAGATAGATCTTTTTGCAGCCCCAGACAATCATCAACTTCCACTTTTTTGTTGCAGGCCCCCAGTGTTGGGCTCAGTCCCCCTGGATGCCTTTCTCCTCGATTGGGAAGGGAAGTTCCTTTATGCCTTTCCCCCTTCCCTCTCCTGTTCAAAGTACTAGTCAAAATCAGGTCTCAGCCCTGCAAGATGATCCTGATTGCTCCAGACTGGGCCAGGCAGCCCTGGTACCCACTCCTTCTGTCCTTAGCAGTCCATCTTCCCCTGTGTCTCCCCAGGAACCACAATCTGTTAACCTGTGCTCAGGGGAGAGTTTGGTATCCGAATCTCAAATCCCTCAACCTCAAGGCTTGGCTCTTGAGCAGTTAGAGTTTTCGATCTCCCAACTTTCTCAAAGTGTTCTCGAAATCCTGAAGGCTGCTAGGAAGCCTTCCACCAGAGCTACCTATAACTCCAAGTGGAAAGGTTTTCCATATGGTGTTCTGGGAAGCATATTTCCCAGAATCTGCTGATCTACCCACTGTATTGGACTATATGGTCCATCTTAATTCTTTGGGACTGAGACCAGCTACCCTGAAAGTGCACTTGGCAGCTGTCTCTGCCTTCATTTCACAGGAAGCCCTCTTCTCTTTCTGCTCACCCTGTATTTTCCAAGTTTTGAGGGATTGCTTCATACCAATCCTCCATTCAGGGACCCTGCCCTGCTTGGGATCTTAATGTTTGCATTGCTCAGCTGATGCAACCCCCTTTGAGCTTCTGTCTTGGCAGAGCTTAAGTATTGACTTGGAAAACTGTATTTCTAGTAGCCATCACTTCTGCCAGGCGCATAAGTGAGTTACAAACTTTATCAGTGGAGACTGACTTTATTTCCTTTCACAGGGATAAAGTAGTCCTCAGGACTAACAGGAAGTTTTGCCTAAGGTGGTTTCAGATTCCACCTTAACAATCTATTTCACTTCCAGTGTTCTTCACTGACCATTCCTCCTCTGGTGAGAGGAGGCTGCACAACAGATGTTAGAGGGCCCTAAGTTACTACATAGGCGTACCAAGGGTCACAGGTTTGACTCCTCCAACTATTTCTCACTTATGGTGAGGTTGGGAAAGGAGACCTGCCACTAAGAGATCCATTGCCAGGTGGATTGTCTCTTGTATCCAATTTTGCTATCAAAAGCTGGGTAGGTTCCCCCTCAGGCCTGAGGCTCACTCTACCAGAGGTACAGCTGCATCTCTAGCTGCTGCTAGGGACATCCCTATCTTGGAGATATGTCAAGCAGCTATTTGGAAAACAGTACACACTTTCACCAAGCATTACTCCCTGGATATCCAGGCCAGGAGGGATGCTCGGTTTGGCACAGCCGTGCTTCAGAGCCTATTCCTAAGTAGGTTCTGTCCCTCCTCCATGGAGGTACTGCTGTGTAGTCTGCACTTGTCATAATATAGCAAGACTTCATGTTGTTTGAAGAAAAAATTACTCACCTTAGTAATGTTGTTTCTTCTAATGGAGTCTTGCTATATTATGACCTCCCCCCCAGCCTGCCCCTTTCAGAACTTCTACTTTGGGTATGGAGTGGGCAGTCCACTGTTGGCATTTATTGATGCCTTCTTTCATGTTTGGGTGTTGTGTTTATTTAGTTATTTTATCTTATTTTTCTGGTCCACTGACTTGAGTCTTGGTGTTGGGACCAGGAAAATGTGTGAATATGTTAGTAGCCAGTTGGCTAGTGTAGGTTACAGCTTCCACACAGAGCCTTAGTGAGTTTTGCTCGTAAAGATCTGACGGTTTCGGTTTGAAACCACCCTAACAGAGCTTCTTTAACCGAGCTCGCGCTCTAAGCTCCATGCTCTGCATGGAAGTTAACTCTTTCACCTCCGGAGCAGTTCTAGTGGTGGGACAAACTGCATTTGTCATAATATAGCAAGACTCCATTAGAAGAAACAACATTACTAAGGTGAGTAATTTTTTTCTTTCTGGCTACACCCCCAGGGAAAAGGATGAGAGGAAGATGCAGATGGAAACTGCGGAGTGGCACTAGTGAATGGAGACGTGAGGGAAGACAAATCAGAGACCTGCCTATTGAATGCATCGACTAGGGTAAGAGGGTTATGACTGTTTATTGCATCCAGGAAGAGGTCATTTGTGTACTGTGAGGCAGCACCACCAACCACATGTTTGATGTTCTGCTGGAAAGTGCAGGGATCCCTAGCATATGCAATGAGGGTAGACCTACAGAGCTAATTTTGGCCCGCCATATGGCTTTCTTGCAGACAGTCCTAAATCATCTATATTCAAGGAAGTCGGCCATAGCAGGAGTGGACTCAAATTTAGTCCAGGATTTATTCTTGGAGTTCATCAGTGTTAGTAGGTCACTGTGCAGTCACTTTGTGACTGTGCCCTGAACTCTACTTTTGATGAGCGGCATGTTTGTCCTGCAGGGCAGGGCACAGAATATGGAGAGGAAATTGGAAAGAGAACCAGACACATCAGTCTCTTACAATACAGAGGACCAGTCAGCATGGGCAAGGTCACTAAGGAAGAAGTGTTCATCCAATCTGGATACGTCACTGAGTGAGATCACCCTGGGAGGAACTTTAGGAAAGCTCACTTTCCACACAGTAGGTGGGAGTGTGATCAGAGATGTCATCTGGGAAGGTCCCTAATAGGGGGACCTGCTTTTCTCTGTTCGACAGGACCCAGTCCAGGAGACACTGATGACCTCCATTAGTGGGGAGCATGATAGGAGAGGAGATAAGTTGCTTAAGACCAAGCCTCCCCAGGAGAGGCTCGTAACATTTAACATAGCTCCCCATCCAATTCAAGTCAGCCTCCAGGAAACAACTTAACCCTTGTAGGCCCCCTGAGGGAGGGTTATTATAAGTATAGACCAGATGCAGTTTCTTAGTACTGCCCAGCAGCAGTAACACATGTAAAAACTCCCAGTCTGAGAATGAGGGAAGAGCCTGCTGGATCAGGGAGACATTCAGGTAACTTCTATAGTGTAACAGAAGGCCCTTTTCATGCTTAGATCCAAGACGCTCAGTCAGACCTGATAAGGTTAAAGCCAGGCAGGGTACAGACAGCGTCTGGCACAGTAGGCTTGAGACAAGTCTTGGGCCCAGTATATCAGGGCTGTAGTGTCCTACCCAGGCAGTGAGCTCCATCAAATTAGACATAACACTGCGTATATTCAGTTGAGCTATTTTTAGGCCTTTGGCATTATGCTAGGCCGAGAGAGCTGCATAGGGGGAGGAGGTGGCCCAGGATAAGGTTCAACATCACCAGCAATCACAGTCAACATGGCTGGAAGCCAGGATGGAAATGACAGAGAAGGCCAGTTAAGGAGTATTAGTGGACAGCGCAGTGTATGTTTAAAATAATGGGCCGGGAGAACCACATCTTTTTACTGGAGTAGAAAGGTGAGGTTTGGGAAACATGCACTTGAAGTGATCAGATTTGAGAAACTGAAGTTGTTTGGGAAATTGTAGTACTTAGGAGAGCTACAAGGACCAGGACCAGCAAGGGAAATAATAGTGACTTACAGACCCAGAAGAACCACTCCTAGGCTGACAAGATGATACATTTTCAGCAACTTGTGTAATAAGCTGCCCCACCAGCCGAGTTACCTTAAAAATCAATCCACACGCAAAATTAGTAACAAATGCAGCAGGGATAAAGATAACCAGTAAATTACGAGAAAATCCTGAAAAGAGGCAGATCCTACAGTATATAGACTGGACTCATTAGAATATCACGTTTTAAAACACACCAGTAAGATGCATGAAACAGAGCAGGAACAGTCCCCGAAAAAAATTTGCTACTACCTACACTACACTACTCTGTAGGCAGACCCATTTATGACTTAGCAAGAGCAATTACTACAGGCCCAGAAACTGTTCAGTAAGGAATCACAGAACTAGAGCCAATTAGTGACACCCACAATGCAATCACTGTATGTGAAGGGACAAAGAAGTACATGCAGTCATGAAACATAGTTGGGACCACAGTCAAAAATTCCGAGATCAGAGCACCAAGGATCACGCAGAGTATGTTAAGCGTCCTGCCTGCATAGTGCATAATGGTGGCCCAGAAAGAACTGTAGGAGCAGATTTGAAACAGCAAGATTGGCCGTCAGCTACCTCATTGCACTGACTCTGTTGGGCACACCCCAATGTCCTTTGCAGTGTCATAGGATCTTACTTTTATTTTTCCGGGGGGCTCAACAAATGGGTTGGGGTGGCCCCCAGAAGCTCTGGGGTTTTTTGATGTTCTGTTGTGCAGTTTGAGGGTTTACAAACAAACACCACTGAAATCATATCTCCATACTGAGGAAGGACTGCCACTGGACTGATCTTAGCTGCCCAATTTCCAGGGTTCTGGGCCCATTTGAACCCGAGTCATCAGCATGGTAGTGCAATCCACTGCTACTGGGTCAATAGACCCATGGCAGGAGCTCTCTAATAACCAGTTAACAAATCTCAGACCCATAAATAGTTTTTACGTTCACTTGCGTGCATGCGCAAGGAACGTTTTGGGAGAGTAGCACACTTTGGAGGTGTGCCTCTCCCTTACAATCAGTGCTCCGTTCAGCAGGCGTGGGTGGTCCTGCACCAATGGGTGCAGGAGTCTATGATGACAGCGTGGTCTTCTGCTTCTAAGAAAACCACCGCTGTCATACCGAAAAGACCGCCACACCGCTTCCCCGCGCCACGCTCCCCCGCCACGCCCGCCCCCAAAGCTTTGGTGCCATGTTGGGAGCCCACCCCAGCGTGGCAAATGTTGTTTGCCAACAGGGTGCCCAACTTCGGCTGGCTCCACGGCCCTCAAGAGTCCTTCTGCCACACTGGGAGCCCACCCCAGCGTGGCAAACGCCCTGTTTTTTTGCGCGACGGGGTGCCCAATCCCTCGCCGGCTCCTTGGCCCCCCAGCCATCTTCTGCCATGCTGGGAGCCCACCCAGCGTGGCAAATGTCCCACATAGTCCTTTGTTTTTAAACCTGTAAAGAAAAACGGTCCCACAGTCTCCCAGTCCCCCTCCCACAACCTGCACCCACCACTGCCCCAGCCTCCCCACCCCCTCACCCCATACTTACCTCTGGAGCTCGGCCGATGATCTCTGGTGGACCGGAACACGTCTGCACTCTTCAAAGCTGACCGCCAACTGAGGAAATGCCGGTAAGCTGTATAATGGGCTAGATAGGGGGTTTCAACTTTATGCATATCTCAGGCATTTTTGGAATTTTGCGCAAATTTTCAACATGGGGTTTGGGACCCCTTCTCATGAATGATGTCACTGTCATGGTGTTATTCATGCTGAAGGGTGATTTCTTAGTCACTGCGCGGAATCATCCCTTTGGGCCGAATAATGCCATGACAGTGACATCATTCATGAGAAGGGTCCCATAAACCCCATGTTGAAATTTGTGCAAAATTCCAAATAAATGACTGTTTTATTTAGTGGCACGCAGGCTATGCAGTTCCTACGCAGGCTCGTAAGTTCGCGAATTTTCAATATTTTCACTCCAGATTTTCAACATTGCCATTTTACCACACCTTCTTATGAGAAGTACAGCTGTCATTTTTCACATCCTGCCCAAAACGTGTTTCCGCCCATGCAGTGCACAATGGCGCAGTTGGTGTGTGAAATCAATGTATGGGACACAGTAAGAAAATCATGGTGACACTGTGCATTAGCAGAGGTCTTAAAATGGCTATGTTGAAAATTTGGTGAAAAAATTCCTAAAAATGACTGTTTTACAAGCGTGCGTGTCGCAGTTCCTACGCACGCTCGTAGGTTTTTGAATTTTCAATATTTCCACTCCAGATTTTCAACACTGCCATTTTACCACACTTCTATGAGTAGTACAGCTGTCATTTTCAATCTCACCCGAAGCATCGCTTCACCATGAAGGCCGTTAATGGCGCAGTCGGTGTGCGAAATCAATGTATGGGACACATTAAGAAAATCATGGTGACACTGTTCATGAGCAGAGGTCTTAAAATGGCTATGTTAAAAATTTGGTGAAAAATTCCTAAAATGACTGTTTTGACGGCGTGGCTTGCGCAGTTCCTCACGCACGTCAGATGTTTCCGCGAATTTTCAACATTTTCACTCCAGATTTTCAAATATTGCCATTTTACTACACCTCCCTCTCAGGAGCAGTACAGCTGTCATTTTTCACATTCTGCCCAAAACATGTTTCTCACTTCATGTAGCGCATCAATGGCGCAGTCGCTGTGTGAACTCAGTGTATGGGACACATTAAGAAAATCAGTGTCACTGTTCATGAGCAGAGATCTTAAAATGGCTATGTTGACAATTTGGTGAACAAATTCCTAAAAATAACTGTTTTACGAGCATGCGTTGTGCAGTTCCTACACATGCTCGTAAGTTTGCGAATTTTCAATATTTTCCTCCAGATTTTCAACATTGCCATTTTACCACACCTCCTTATGAGCAGTACAGCTGTCATTTTCAATATCCTGCCCAAAACATGTTTCCGCCCATAAAGAAGACAATACGCAGTCGGTGTGCAAAAATCAATGTATGGCACATAGTAAGACAATCACAGTGACACTGTTCATTAGCAGAGGTTTTAAAATGCCAATGTTGACAATTTGGTGAAAAATTCCTGACAATGACTGTTTTACTGCGCGTGCATTGCACAGTTCCCATGCACGTCAGAGGCTTGCGAATTTTCAATATTTCACTCCAGATTTTCAACATTGCCATTTTACCACACTTCCTTATGAGCAGTACAGCTGTCATTTTTCACATCCTGCCCAAAACGTGTTTCCGCCTATGTAGCGCACAATGGGGGTAACAAAAAGGTCATGCTGAAAATTTATTGTGCAAATACCAGCAATCGCACAGGGCATTAGGGTAAAGCACCATACATGCCAAACACCACTGCAAATACCTGCAAGTGAACGTTCGGCATTGACAAATGCTTGTTACATTTCAGTGTATGTTTTTAGGAGAGTACACATCAGAAGCAGGTCTTACTCACATACATCTGAGCCTCTGACAATAACCATGAAACCGGGGTGGGGGGGCACCCATCTTTATTTGGCAGCTTTTCTCTGCATTTATCACAGCTTTGCACATGGAAGTACACAGGCTTCCTTCCTGAAACTGATGCCCCATCCAGCTTGAATGGCCTTCACACAGTTTACCAGCTCCTGGACCTTGCTGGCAAATTACATTTCTTAACTGCTAGGGAAACCGTCAACCCGCTGAGCATCAGCTAACACTGTACCAGTGGCTAGAAGACATCATTGTCCAGAGATCAGAGCACTAAACCACTGAATGGAGAACCCAGGTTTCAATCCCACCACAGCCATTGACATATTGTAAGACCCTGTGCTAGTTACCACACGGTCAACTCGTCCCTGAGTTACAGCCCCCTCCGCCAGTTGTACAACTTGGTAGGAGCAAGCAAAACCCCACTGAAAATGAGATACCAGCCTGTAGCTCATTTGGAATGTTGTGTTAAACTCAAATGTAAAAAAAAAAAAAACTGCAACTACTCACAACTTGCTGAAAAAAGCTTCATCATGTGAATATATTGTACATTAGAAAATGGGCTTTTTATTTCCTGGACTCTGATTGGCTGGTACCCCTGCTGGGTGGGTACATTAACTTTAAATAGATGCCCAGGCAATAAAAAGTCCCAGTCCCAGTGCCCCTTCACCCACTAAAGTATTTTTGTGCCCACCCTGTTTTCTCATTGGTGGAAAGCATCCCATTCAATTTAAAATCGCTGCCATTTCTTTCTCTCGCTTACCGACAGACCTTCACAGTGCTGTCTCAGAGACCCACACACACAAGCTCCCTGTGCCCATTTTTTCTCTACATTGTTTTTGTGTTTTTGTTTTTTATTATTTACAGTACAGTCTTTGCCATGCCCCGTAACTTGGTAGTGCGACCACGGAGAACCCCGCTGTCTTGCTCCTCCCTCCTCCAGCTGTCTGCCCACTCGCTCCCCAAAAATGCAGCTGCTTCAGATTCGTAAAGATAGCATCTTCACTGCCATCACACAGCCCTCTCAAATGTATCCCAATTTAGTCCTTTATTTTTTAAAAGTGTCCGTTACCGGCAAACGAGACAAAGAAATGGTGGCGATTTTCAGTTGCATGAGTCTCTTGTTAAAAATCAGTGAACCTTCCATCCATACTACCCTGCTCCACAAAGCCACAGTCTGCCTGCCATAGCTGAGTCCTCAACGGACTTACTGTGCCTTGCAGTGTAAAATTAGAAATGCTATTACACAAAAGAGAACAGCCATGGCGCTGTAAAGCGATGTCCTCTCACCTCAGCATCAACCGCGGTTAGACTCGTGCCACATTTCAAATCCAAATTCACCTTTTGAATTGCAGCTCTCCTCAGTTAGGTACTCGAAAACCTACTCAGCTGATCTACACCGTGGTCACCCGCCCCCCCACCACCTCCCGTCCTCTCCCGATGTACAAAGCATTTACCTACTCCACAGCATGGCCACCCACCCGCCACCTCCACTCCACTCTGAATTTCTAATTTGATTCATCTTTTCAGTTGCAGCCATCCACAGTTATAGACCCAAAAACTAAATGTAAATGCAAGGGCAAACCAACAAAATGAACATCTGTACAACAGGCTTCTTTCTTTTTATCGCAGCTCGTCCAACTGGCACCGCCACCACTTACTAAATTCCAATCAATAAACAAAAAAATATATATATAAAAAAAACTAAAATGAAGGCAATTTAAGTGAGTCCTACCCTGTATATCTGTGTGTGTGTGTGTGACCATACGTTACCTCTAGATGGTCTACTAGGACAAAAGTCCCAAGGTTTAAAAAAAACAAACTACCATTCCAATGCAGGTGGAGGAACTATTTTATAACAAACTAATCAAACAGTTAAGAGTTTTAACAGTTAACAATAACATTTATATTTTAAAAAACATTATTTAATACAGTTGCCTATTTTCTAAGTGCAATAATACCCCCCGGGGTGGGCGGTATGGGCAATACCAGACCTTCCAGGGGCTATAAAACCCTCTGCCTGTGGCGTCAGGCCTAATTACCCCCCTGAGCAGTCTGGTATTGCCCATACCGCCCACCCTGTCGGGTATTATTGTTTGCATATTACTGGGAGACAACAAATCCTGATGATGCAAACCATCCTGAATAGCTCCTTAAGCATAGCAAAACAATGACCGCTTAACCCTTTTATTGCCAAGTATAAGGGCAGACAGCTTCACATTCTCACCTAAAATACTGTACAAGATATACTAAATCTCCATCTTACCCACAGTCCCGTAACAGGAGAAAGTGTTAGATCAACTGCAGATTTGGAGAGGAGGGAATTTATACAATGCCTTCTTGTGGCACAGTCGACAGTTTGCTTATAGTGGTGGCAATGCTGTATAATAGAGAGGGGAGAAAACATATGCAGTGACCAGTGGGCCAGTCTTTTGTGCCACATAGCTTCTATTAGATGTGTATGTATGGTTTGTCTTGAGTCATGATTTATTGACCTAATGTTCTCCTCCTGGTTTCCTCTGAGGCTCCTCCAGCTCCAGTCATCACAGTCACCTCCCTCGCGCCCTTGAGCATTCCTCCTCTGTCTGACTGGGCAGCTTACAGGCAAATATGGAAGCGGGCCACCCATGACTGCTGCCATTGAATCGGCTGCACCACACGGTCAGTCAGACCCAGTCTACCGCGCCGACCACGTTCCCAGTTGGCTAAGACCATGCACCAGCACCATGCAATGGCAATACGGGTCAGAGACTCAGAGTCCGAGCAGCCCAGACAACTCAGGCAAAGACCCAATCACGCAATCTTGCTTTCTGGTGACTCTGGCTGGCTGCAGACCCCGACCCGTCACCTGAAAGACACACAGTCTCACAAACCCGTGGTCACAGTCCTTGCCCAGTGACATGTCGCTGACTGAATTGAGCGTGCAAAAAGCTGTTAGGCTACTACATGCAATGGTTGGTTGGTGCACAGTTGTGGTACCAAATACTCAGTCAGTCTCTAACTTTCAGGTGGGGTGGGGGTTAGGGTGAGGAAAGCGAAGGCGGTAACCATGGAGCATCCTGCTTCAGTTAAGTTTAACCCTTGCAGTTCAGGGTTAATATAAAGCAACCTGCACACATATTAGCCCCGAATTGCAGTACACTATTTCCGGGGGGGGGGGCAGAGCCCCTACGTTAACTTCCTGGGTGGGGCTTTTGTCACTCAGCTCCTGCCTCCCCCCATAGTCAGCACCTATGTGTACTGTGGTCTTTCGTGCTTTGGACCACAACATGGAGGATCACTAGAGCAAAGGTGCCCTGTGAGAATGAAAGCGGACTCAGTAGC
Source organism: Neoceratodus forsteri (assembly GCA_016271365.2). NCBI lineage: Eukaryota > Metazoa > Chordata > Ceratodontiformes > Ceratodontidae > Neoceratodus > Neoceratodus forsteri. The sequence continues at coordinate 285,376,229 of CM028138.1, read as the reverse complement.
TCTACCTGCCACAGCTGTCCTGTTCCCTGATTTGAGCAATTCAAACTTCAGCTGAGGCGGAAAGGCTGGGGGAAGCACTGAAGAGTTTTATGTTTGTGACTTTTCTTTATTTTTCCCCCTAGAATGGAACTTTATACCAATTTTAAGATCCGGTGGGGGGGCATTTTCAAAAGTGCAGTGAAGTGATCCCTAGCATTACCTTTCTCACTAACATGAGTTCTAATGCATAAAATGCAGGCGATATCCACAGCATCCTGTCTAGCAGCAAAAGAACTCATCATATGCCTATGGCTGTGTGCAGGATGTCTGGCCTCCGGGGCAAAATGGTGGACAGCGGCGACCTGCTCAGAGCCACTCCACAGTAGGCATCTACTTACATTTCAGAAGCAGTGTGAGAGAACTGTAGACGGTGTCATTTATTGTAGAGCAGTGTTTCTCAAAACTGTGTGGCTAGTCCCCAGTGGGAGCCCCATCCAATGTGAAGCGATCCTGATAACATACCAGTTATTGAAAATGTCAGCTTTCTGCTGTCTTCTGTAAAGACGGGACATACAGTGGTATCTACTGGTTACACCACAGGCTTGCTAAACCAGGAGGTCCCAAGGTTTGAATCTCAGCGGGGCCACTGGCGGAGTCTGTGATCTTGCTCAAGTCACTTGACCAGTCTGCGCTTCAGTTCCCTCCCAGCTGTAAAACTTAAGTAGAAGAATGATCTCCACCCACCTTGACTGGAAACAAGATGTATACAAGGTAAACAAATTGTAAAAAAACACAGATGGTCACGCAACCACTGCTGCACACACAAGTCCACTGACTGTTCGTGTGGATGGATTACTGTACCAACTCCAAGTCTATAAGCAGCACATGAGGAAATTCATGCCATTCTGCAAACAAGAAATGTAATAAATGTAAATCATGTTGTGCAAATAAAGCATTTATTCAAAGGCATGTCACTTTATTCCTGGTATACCGTGCCATGGGCGGTGTGGTATTTTTATTATCTTCCTGTGCTTTCATAAGCATGGACTGCAAAAGCATGGGATGGTTGTGGGTTACCCAGTGGGGAAAGGAGGATTTTATGGAACCCTACTAGGCCACTTTAGAATGCATTTCTATAACAAAAATTATACTGTAACTATTTGTTTTGCTTCTATATGAACCAAAAAACTGACAAAGTTATGTAACAATTTTTTAAAACATATTGCCATAAATACATTTCTTCCAGTATGTCAATAAATTGAAAGTGTATTGACAGGATAGATACCAAATATACTGATCCAAGCTTTTGTTTAAAAAATATTATGTTTCTAGCTCTAATGGCTCCAAAGTTTGCCATTTCTTTCTTTTTTTTTGCCATACATGTTTTTATCCCCAACCAGCCACTGTCTTACAGGGATATACTCTGTATCAGGCCGAAGCCATTGTTCTTATACTGGCCGGATGTTTCTTCTCCCCAATTTTCCCTGTTTCTCCTGCGGTGTGGGCAGCAGCCATTTTCAGCACTGCGCGAATACAGCATACTGCAGGGGGAACAAGCTCACTGGCCCTCCCTGCAAGTGTAGCTGTTGTGTTGGAACCCATTGCCATGCCTCCCTGGATAGAGCTCATTGCAGCTGCACCAGTTCATGACTGCTTCCCAATGCAGCTCGCTGAGTCTGCTTCCGAACCTGGGTCCCCTACAGGGCAGGGCATCATGCTGCCACTAGGCCACTGGTGGGGGCCCAAGGTTGCCCTTTCTAAAGATAGTGGGGTCCAAATCTCAGTCGCATGTGACTGTCACAGAATTGGTATGAACCAATACTGTGACAGTTTTTTGGTTGTGAGCCCCTCAAACTATATTCAGAGGGGTCCTGGGGGCGTTCTGCACCAGCACGCATCATAGTATGCTGGTTCATGGAAGGGGATGAAGTTGGAATGTAAATGGCATGAAGAACTATTCGCATTTCCAGCTTACCCCAGTGCACCTGCCACAGCATGTCTGCAATGGCTCCTGATTACTGCCAATAAATACTGTTGGTAGGAGGCTATCAGAGTGCTGCATGGGTGAGCACAGACATCAGGGGGGCCCGGATTGTCCTAAGACAAGGTCCACAATGGTGGCACATGTGAGAACCAAGTTGAGGGAGATTCCATTGGATTATCAGGGTCAAAAGAACATTAGGATTTGTGTATTGGTGGGGACCGTACTGTCAAGAAGACTGGGTTATGAGAAAACACCACAAATGACTCACTGGGCCACAGCAGCTGTAAGGTATGTGTTGGGGTAGGCACAGATAACACACATGCTGCCCCATGCATGAGCCATGTTTGTGCACAGTAATAAATTGATGCCCTTATTTCAGTATAAGACTCTGTGCAGGGGAGCTTGCCCACCAGTGCAGGGGTTCAGGAATGAGCTAGGGTCATCAGGGGCTGGCAGGGGCTGGCACAGAGAAGGAAGATCGAGTGTCCCAGGGAAAGCTCTCCCCTGGAGTTGGTAGGGCTCTGTGTTTTATTGCTTGACTGTCACCTGACAGAAGCCAGGTGGCAGTGCAAACAAGCACACAGTGCAGAAAGGTACTGCTGTCAGATGCCATACACGTATGCGTGCCACCACGTGCATGTGTGTGTTTCATTGCGTGCAGGCACCCTGAGGAGGAAAAACAGAGCAAAATGTCCTGGTTGGATTTGGCTCCCCTTCCCCACAGGCAAGTGAATGAGTGGCATGGCAGGCCACCCACCAGCATTTGTGGTCCTGAGTAAATGGTGGATAATAAGGAAGTCCTCGAGATGGTCTGTGATGGTGCCTGGGGGAGTGCCGCAGGGCCAGAGGCTGGAGGTGCAGAAACAAAGAATGAAAAAAAAAATCTGCACCAAGGATGCCTCCAGCCCCCAGCACACAGCAAAGCTTCTCAGTATAGCAGTTTTTATGTTTGCTTGCCAAAGGCATGTGCACATATTGCAATCAGTTTGAGCTGTGAGAGGTATTTTGGGTGCTTGCTTCTCCACCTGTCACAGCTTCAGAATACCCAGTCTCCTCCCCTGTTCTGCCTACTCTCCACTTTCCTTTCTCCCTCTTTTTCTGTTCATGTGCTTGTCCAATCACAGCACTGGGAAATGTACAGTGGAAGTGAGTTTTGCCTGTGCAGCTTGCAGTTCCTACTGGCAACGTTTCCTGAGCTGTTTGCGCCACATAAGTCATGCTGTCCACTGCTTTATTGTTTAGAAAATGGCAGAGATGTTGCCACAGTGGCCACAATGTCAACATCCACCAAACCCAGCTATTCCCAAGAGAAAACTACAACCTGCACAAAAAAAACACTGCCACCATGCATTTTCAAAACAGGCAGTGGGTGCTCAGTCCCTCCACTGGTATTACACCCTCCTGCCTGACCCACACATTACATAAAACTGGTTGTGGATGCTAGTATCACCCATCCCTCCCAGCCCAGCTGTTAAATAAAACCTTGGTGATCCCTCTTGCAGCGCCTTGCTTTTACCACCCCATTGCCAAACACAACTACCCCCCATCAAAGTCCAGTGGTCAGGAGCCCAACCCCACTGATGCAAAACACAACCCCCCAAAGTTTGTTGGTCAAGTGCCTAACCCTGCCACTGGAAAACACAGCAGTTCCCCCCAAAATTCCATTGGTTGGGTACCCAAGCCTGCCGCCAGCTAACAACCCCAAATGGTATGAAACACCAGGGTGCCCAACCCCTGGTGCTACCTCCCCCCAAAAAAACACAGACACTGGAGTGCCCAATCTCCAGTGCTGGAACCTGTAATGAAGAAAACTTTCTATCAATGTCCCTGTTGTTTTTTTCTAAATTCCTAAAAACAAGAAAACTGTTCATTGATGTCTATTAGCCCCCCCGTGACCCCACTGCCCACCTTGCCCACAAGTACTCACCACCCCATACAACCCATCCCTCACTTACCACTTCAGTGTCCAACAATGAAATCCTGTCATGGCCAGAAAAGCTTCTCTCCCTATGGCACCCAACCACAAATTGACTTAAAACAAGTTAAAGCCTATTAATGACTTTTTAAGGAGTTTTTAACTTTTCCTCATAAAATTGTCATTTTTAATATTTTTGCGCCAGATTTTCAGTGTAGCCTTTATTTTACCCCACCTTATGAACAAGGCAGGTGTAACTTTGAAAATATCCTCCAAAACATTTTCGCTGTCACTCCATGAAATCACCTTTTGTATGGGATTTAAAAAATTCCACCTGTCTTGATCAGAAAATGGGGTAAAAAAAACCCATGTTAAAAAGTTTGCTTCAAAATGTAAAAAAAAAAAAATAAAAAAAAATTGTGAGGAAATTTCAGGCTCCCCACACAAGATCACTTTAGATACCTACAGGTAAGTCATTATCTGATGTCGCAGCCACTGACAAGACAAGTAGGAAGAGAATTGCTGTCTCTTGAAGAATTCTTGTACTGAGCAGCAATGCTCATAGGGAGGGGAGGCACGGTCTCCAGGGCATATAAAACCCTGTTGGGGCATACACTCAAAACTTGCCTGCCTAAGGAACCAGTAGGAACAGGATGCACAGACAGTTATTACCAAAGAAAACTGAGCCAAATTATGGGAGAAAGGATGAAAAGCTACAACATCACAGGACTGGACAGAATTTAGGTGGAAGTGTCTGACCAGGTTCTTTCACACATCAACCATAACCCCCATTTGAGAGAGGGACCCTCTAGCCTCTGCTGGAGGAAATGTGGAAGGGTAGGGTCACACCACTGTATCTTTTAGGATAGCTCGAAGTGGAGACCCTAGTGGGACCAAATGCATTCCAAGCTATCAGACCTCTGGGAGGAAGAGATCCCAAATTTTACTTTATTTATTTAAAATTTGGTAACCAGGAAAAGCACACTGAGCTGAGGCTCGTTTCCAGGTGCATCCCGGGGACATGGGTAGACAATTACATACAGAGGAAAGATTACATGTCTAAACAAGTGCCAATAGTAGATTACAAGTGCCAGGTGCAGATTAGGCAGTACAGGATGCTTGGTAGTTACTTCGAGTAGTTAGGTTGTGGAATCATACATTGAGTAGTTAGGGTGCAGAATAATACATAACATTCATATGATACAGAATATAATGTTGTAAGAGAAAGTACTACAAAGTAATAAATATGGAGTAGGCTTATAAAGTGGGTACTGCAGGAGTGGACTTGGGGAGGAGGTAGGAGAAGAGTAGGGCAGGGGAGGTGGGAAGAGGGAGGGGAGATATGTTTAATTTGACATTTACGAGCAGGGAGGGATGGGGATTCATGAAGGGAAGGGGGTAGTTGATTCTAGAGGTGAAGTAGGTGGAAAGAGAAGGTGAAGACTCTAGCTGCAGATCGCCGCTGGAGAATGGAGAAGGAGCGGGGATGCTAGGATCTAAGCGAGTCGGAGGGGTTGGCAGCAGTGGAGAGGAGAGAGGAGAGGTACTGAGGGAGAAGGTTGGACCAAAATTTTCCAGTGACTGTTAATGAGTGAGTGTATCATCTGTGGGAGAGGGGGGAGAGATTTAGAGAGGAGAGAAGTGTGCAGTGATGAGTACATGGTGGAGAATTTGTGGCAAATCTACAAAAAGAGTTGAGTAAGGTGTCAAGCTTGGAGAGAGAGGAGGCAGAGGCTGAGGCATAGATAATGTCTCCGTAGTCAAAAATTGGGAGGATGGTCTTGTGAACTAGGTCACACTGAATGTGTAGGGGGATGACTTGCTTGTTGCGAAAGAGCATTCCTAGTTTGGGGTGCAGTTTCAAGCAAAGGGAGTCAATATGGACACGAAGTTAAGATGTTAGTCCAGCCAAAGGCCTAGGTATTTGTAGGAGGTGACGGTATCAAGAGTGGAGCTAACCATGATGGTGAACTAAGGGTGGGAAGGGAATTTGGCCAGTTTTTTGGGGTACCCAGAGATCGTAGAGATGGTTTTGGCAGCATTCACTTTTAGGCTGTTGTCTTGGAACCATGTTAGCATGCAGTTGAAATCAGACTGGAGTGGACACTGGACTGAATCAGTGATTAGGTCCACGAGAAAGATTCCCTTAGCTAAAGTTACCTTAGGAAGGAGCCCCAAAAAGAACATTGAGCAGTAAATATTGACTACGAGGTAGAGAAGCAGATTGACAGCAACGAGACAGCTTGATGAAACACAAATGAGATGCACAGATTGTCAGGATTGCACTGATAAATGGATTGCACTGATGACATCATGGAGCTTTCTAAATACATTTAAGAGTTTGGTGGTAGGGCAACTGGTCCCTAGAATGGGAGCTAGATCACAACAGGGTCTTTTCTGTGCCCTATACAAGGTGGCCCTATAGGAAGTAACTGTGTGCTGGCTGCAGGAGAACCCAGTCACATTGCACTCATGGGAAGAACAAGTGACTTAAATGTGTAAACTGGAAAGAATCACAGTCACCTTGTGGCTTACTTTTGAAAAACATAATGTTCATTGGGTCTACACAACCAGAGTAATGTTATGCTTGTGCAACTGTGATAACTGTTTGGCCATTTGCATTCTCTGTTCCACAGGGAATTACCATCCTGTGGGGTACTGAAGGCAAGGAATCCTCAAAGAGGGTTCCACCCCTAGAGGTACTCCGGGAAAGATTCTCTTGGCTAAAGGTACCTTAGGAAGAGGCCCCCCCCCAAGGAGGGAGGCATGCTGCTGGAGGAGGAGGAGGGGAGAATGGTGGGGCAAAGAAAAAGTGCTTCATAAGGAAGCTGGGAGGAACTGTTTATTTAGCTTGGGAAGGGGATGTGGCTGGTTGCTAACCCCATTGAACTACAGGCATAGCCTTTCAATTCAATGGGCCTATGCAATCAGAGTAGTGATATGCTTGTGCAACTGTGATAAGATTTTGGCCATTCGCACTGTCTGTTTCATGGGGAATTACCACCCTGTAGGGGTACTGAAGGCATTTGTAGACCCTCATGTATGTCATATACACTTTTCATCAAGAACAGAAGAAGAATAAACCTCCACATAGGTTAGTCTAAGTAATCATTGGACTCCCACGTGAGTCTGAGAAACAGAGCAAAACATCAATTCCCATAACACCAGGGAAAGCAAGGCTTAATATGATTGACTGATATTTATTTATTTATGTATTTAAAAGTTTTACCAGGAGGGCACACTGAGCAGAATACTGCCCGATTCCAGGTGCGTCCTGGGGGAGGGGAAACATAGAGAAAAAGGCATACAATACATAAAAGTACAATATTTCATCACAAAATACAGAGGTATGCACAAAGCATAGCTAAGCAAAATACGTCAATTGATTAATTCATAGCGGCAGTTGAGATACGGTAGTTATGGAAGACAAACAAGCAACAGGATCAGTGTGAAATTTTCAAAAGCTAATGTGAGGCTGGAGTAAATGTACTGTTTTAAGCACTTCTAGCAACATGTACGTGATGTGGTGAAGTGTTCATTTATGAGATAGCAGAGATGCTGTATGGTGGCGTTAGCCGAGTGCTTGCAGGGAGGGAATTCTATGATTTGAGCATGCAGTGTCTGAAAGCAACTTGGCCAGTCAACGAGGACATGCATGGTACTGACAGGAGGTGGGTGTCAGCATTCCTGAGGGAATAAGCAGGAGGGGTATGTGTTGCAAGCACAGCCTCATGGCATGGAGGCAAGGACTGGGACCAATACTTTGCCGTGAGCTTGGCGCAGTGTGCCTGTTGATGGTTATGAAAGTGAGGGCAGATATAGAGACCAATATCGGTCGCAGTGGTGTGAGGAGGGTGGGTTGTCAAGGGCAAATCTGCAGAAAGAGTGGAAAAGGGGTCCAGTCTGGCTAGGTTGGACTTGGGAGCGGTACTGTAAACTACATCCCTGTAGATGAAGATGGGGAGAATCATTTTCTGTATGAGCGTCCTGCGAGCTTGCAGGGGGATGTAACCACAATTGTGGTAGAGAGCACCCGATTTGGGGTGGAGTTTTTTGTGGCTGGCATTGACGTGTACAGAAAAGTCGAGATGCTGGTCCAGTCAGACCCTGAAATATCTAAAGGAGGGGCAAGCCTCCAGAGTAGTCCTGTCCACGGTGTGGAAAGAGGGGGGGTGGCTGTGAGCCAAGAGAGTCTCTGCCTTGTGCCAAAGGTCATGGAGACAGTCTTCTTGGCATTGAGAAATAGCTGGTTTGTGCGAAACCAGAGCTAGACTTCATGGAAGTCCTGCTGCAACCTGGTCACTACATCAACGGTTGAAGGGCCAGAAGCATAGAGGAACAAGTGGTGGGCAGGTCATTTAGGAAGATGGAGAATAGGAGCGGGCCAAGGACCGAGCCTTGGGGACTCTGGTGGTAACTGGGAGGGGGAGGGAGAGGTGGAACCACTCGTTCTAATGGATTGAGATTGGTCTTCCAGGTAGGAGTGGAACCAACTGGTGGCCTTGGTAGATAGCCCAGCAATGGAGCACTTATCTAGCAGGAGAGCATGAGAAACCATGTCGAAAGCCTTGGCCAGGTCGACAAAAATAGTGGAGGTGATGTGACCCTTGTCCATGTCATCAAGGATGGAATCAGTGAGCCATAGGAGTGCAGTGACTGTGAAGTGGGACTTCCTGAAGCCAGACTGGTAGGGCGAGAAGAATTAGAAGGAGCTGAGAAAGGAGGAGAGTTGGGAGATGACTAGTTTCTCCTGAAGCTTCTCCCAGAATGGGGAGGAGAGAAATAAGATGGTAAGTGTTGGGGACAGAGGAGTCACCTCCCTTTGGGAGTGGGATGACAGTAGCATGTTTCCATTCTAAGAGAACTGAAACTAGAGAAAAGGAGAGGTTATAGAGATCAGTCAGAGGGGTGGCGATGGCAAGAGCAGCTAAGTAGAGCAACTTGGAATCCAGCCTGGTGGGGCAGTTGCCTTTGTTAGGGTTTAGGGAGATCAAGACTTTTAAAACTTCTGAGGGTGTGACTTGACAGAAAGAGAATTTAGGGGCAGGAGGGGAATGGGCTTATGCGAGGGTGGCTGCAGTGGGGGGTTTGGGCTGGAAATGGGGGAGTGCGGACAGCAATGCCGAGGTGCAACTTGTAAAATAGGAATTAAATTCGGATGCTACTGCTAGTGGGTCAATTACAGCGGTACCGCCTACATTTAACGCAGGTGAGGGAGGCTGAGATGGTGGGGAGAAGAGGGATTTGACCACTTTCCAGAATTTTGATGGTTGGTTTATGTTAGCCTGGAAGGAAGGAAGATTTGAAATAAGTTGCCTTAGCCTGCCTGATTTGCCTAGTACAGGTGTTGCATAATGATCGGTATTTTGCGTAGTCAACAGGAGAACTTGAGTCCTTGAAAGACTTCCATGCCTAGGTTCTGGCTCTGGTGAGGGACATAATGTCAGCAGTGATCCATGGCAAGTGGGCACCCCTCACCCAAGACCCTCTGAGTAGTGCATGGATGTTCCATGCAGCTAAGAACTTGAGTTTGAAATAGAGCTATGCATCATCAATAGAGGAGGCCCTGTGGATGAGGGGCCATTCAGTGGCTGTCAGGGCATTTATGAGCGAGACAAGGTCTAGTAATTTGAATGACCTTGAGAGAATGGTCCTGGGAGGGGGGACTTTGGGCCTAAAAATTTTGTGGATTAAGTAATCTTATGGTGGTCACTTAGTGAGTCAGGTAGGGTGCCTGAGGCAATTATGCGATGCCGGTGAGAGGTAAAGGCCCAGTCCAGAAGAGAGTGATTGTTCGATTTCATGTTCAGTCAAGTGGGTTCAGCAATTAGTTGTGACAGCTTTAGTGCAACAACTTGGTTATGGATCCTGGAGGTGGTGCTAGATAGCCAGTTTAACTTGAAATCCCCAGGATATGGATATTGCCACAATGGTGTGGGATTTCAGAATTACAGGTGTTCCAGGATAACTGGTATCATGGATTAGGGGGCAGTAAGACCCTGCTATAAATAATGGAATGGTATGGAGGAGGGAGAGTTTGATTAATACTGTGTCTATTGGGTGAGAGAGTTTTAGTAAATTGACTGGGGTGAAGTGGATGGAGGAAGAGATATATACATAGCTATTCCACCTCCTCTTTTGTTGCCCGGTCAGTCGTGCCTGATAATAGAGTAGCCTGGGATACAGATTTCGAAATCCTTGTTGTGGGGCTTGAGCCAGGTTTTGGACATATTCAGGACATTGGATTTTAGGGAGGTGATAGTTGGCTGCAGAAAGGTTATTTTATTTAGTGGGCTGCATATATTTAAATGTATCAGTTTTAGGCCATGAGGTATGTGAGCAAAACCAGCAGAAAGCAAGTCAACCAATTCCATTAAGGAAGCCAAATTAATGGTGGTATAAAAGGTAGGTACTTAAGTAGTGAGAGGCTGTGATGCCATTAATTAAATCAATGAGGTTTAGCAGCGATTGCTATAGCTTCAGCATGAATAGTGAATAAATATGATTGCTCGAATAGTGATTTGATATGAGTGGCATGAATACCTTAAATGCCATGTAGGTGGGTTAAGTTATTCCAGTAAGCAGTATGCAATGCAGTAATGAAATGCATTGAATATCCTGAAGGCCATGAAGGCAGCGAGGTTAGTGAGTTATGCATGGATAACAGAAAGCCATGTCGGCAAGTGAGCAGGGCAAAATCATATAGCTTACATAAAGCATGCTCCTGCTATCTGGAGCCACGATGCCCCACTGTGACATCACAGTCCCCCGCCAAGGGAATAACAGGAAACCACGAGCTGAGCACCATGACACCAAACAGCAACTGTAGGAACCCCCAAATTAGAGATGCTTTTACCAACAAGGTCCTAGTTAAGGACAGAGTCATATGATAGCAAGCCGCTGAGGCAGTAGAGCAACAATAAACTGCAGTAGAGCCACAATACACTACTAGAAAATCAAGCAGGGGAATTAAAGCTGGGAGTTGTAGCTGCTGTGTGAAGCCAGGCACTAAGTGTAGGCAGGCATATACAATTAAGGTTAGATGGACACAGAGAGACTGCAATAGGCAGGGAAATGACAATGGAACTGAAAAGCACACAGAAACATGCAGATAAACTGAGGATTTGCTAAGTATGATAAAAGTAAATGGGGAATGGTAACTGAAAGGAACAGCAGTACTTAAGTCTGGAAGCACACAAATAAACAATGTATACACAGGGCACTATAGTACAAAACTAGAAACTAGCCCAAAAGAAGCAAACAAAAGCAAACACAAAGATAGGAGCAGGAAAGAAACAAGCACACAAGGCAGCATGTAACAGCCGGAAGCAAAGCAATGCTAACCAAAAGCAGAAGATACACAACAAACGAAATCCAGCACAAACCAAGCAGCACATGCACAAGCAACAGAGGTGGGGCAGGCTCTAGCAGGCTCCAAGGGAGAAGACAGACCAACAGAGCCTCCAGCTGGCAAAGAAAAAGTGCTTCAGAAGGAGGCTGGGAGGAACTGCTTATATAGTGCAGGAAGGGGGTGTGGCTGGTTGCTCTCCACACTGAACTACAGGCATAATAGTCTTTCAATAATATGGAGAAAATGGGAAGCTTGAGATATAACAACCTAGAAGGAGTCATGGGGGAGGAACAGATATAAGATAGGAAGCAATTCCAAAGGTGTCACAGTTCAGAAGTGAGAGGGGAGATGTCCTCATACTTAGGAGGGCTCGGTCAACCAAAATTTAACAAGATAACCCACAACACTTACAAGCTGTTACTGTTTTGGCTGGGAAGATATACCCACAGGTTCATGTTACTATTTGTTGATGTTGGGCCTTCACGTCTAACTTAGACATGCAACAGCTCATTGCATTGGATGTAATCACATGGAGGAACCAAGGCCAGAAGCGAACATTTGTAATAGTGCTAGACTATAATAATGCTCTGTTACACATACATAATGTTTGTAACTGTAAGTACCACCAGCAATTTTCTGGAATAAAAATGAGTTAAAAAAAAAAACTGTGAGGAAATGCTGACATTTTTCAGCGTTTTCTCATAACTCTGCTATTTTTCAAGATTTTGACCCTAAATTTTCAACATGGCCCCTCTTTTACCCCACCTCATGAACATGACAGGTGCCATTTTTCAAATCCTGCCAAAAACATAATTTCATGCTTGTGCCGCAAGATGATGTTTTGGTCAAGATTTCATAGATGAAACAGAGAAAACAGAAACATTGAATTTGTTGGCAGATAAGGACTGCTTGGCCCACTTAGTCTGCCTCTCTTTTCCCTGCCTATTCTGCCTCCACAGACCCTACCTGGTCTGTGGTCCAGCAACATCCTCCCTCCTTGCTTTGATACCAGTTTTCCTTTATACCTATCTCATGCCTTGAAGTCCACCACTGTTTTTGCCCCCGCCACTCTGCTGGAACATTTGTTCTAGGCATCCACCACCCTCTCAGTGAAGAAACACTTCCTCACATCCCTCCTAAACTTCTCCCTCTAGCTTCAGTGCATGCCCCTAGTTCTTGTACACCTTCTTTTCTGAAAAAATTTCCTTTCCTGTAACGTATTAACCCTGCAAGGTATTTAAAGGTCTCTACCATGTTTCCCTTCTCCCTCCTGTCATCCAAGGTGTACAGGTTTAGATCCCTCACTCTGTCTCCTCATATGACATTTGGTGCAGCCCCTGCACCATTTTTGTTTTCCTTCTTTGGATGGGCTCTACCCTGTCTATACTCTTTATGAGGTGTGGTCTCCAGAACTGGACACAGTGCTCCAGGTGTGAACTTACCAATGACCCATACAGTGGGAACACCACCTCCTTCTTTCTGCTGGTGATATCCCTCCCTATGCAGCCCAGCATCCCACTGGCTTTCCCTACTGCTTTATTGCATTGCCTTGCCACCTTAAAATCATCTGTTATGATTACCCCAGGTCCCTTTCCTGTTTAGTGACTGTTAATACCTTCCCACACATTCTATACTCTGTCTCTAGGTTTCTGCACCCAAGGTGCATGATTTTGCACTTTTTTGCATTGAAGGTACCATACCTTGAACTAAGGTTGCTAACATTGTACTCCAAAAATAAGGGACAGGCACCCCTCCTCTGGCCTGGGCACTTCCCAGGACACCTTCTCCCAGCCACTTTCAGGGACACCCCCCCCCCCAGCCACTTCCCAGGATGGGCTCTGCTATTTTTTTTCCCTCCTTCCCCAAATTCTAGTTTAGCTGATTAGCTATAACCTCTTTCCCTGTGACTTATCCTGCTCCCTTCCTCTTTCTCCCAGGGTCCCTCTGCACAAAAATAACTCTTGTTCCTTCCCTCTTCCCCATTTAAAGACTTCTGTTGACTAAGCCTGAGCAAGCTCCCTCCTATATGTACACAGGCTTGAGACTAGTCTCTCCAGTTGCCAGCTGCACCCTGACGAATTGCGGCTTGTGCAGTACTTGACTTGCTTGACCCAAGCTGGCCTGCAGGTCTTCTTTCCATAGTCCTCCCTCCACCCTCCGCTCCTCCAAGGCCCAGGCAGTTAGAGAAATCACTGGCTCATCGCCTCACCATGTGTGCCATGAAGAATTGCGGCTTGCATACCCTTGACTTTCTTGGGTCTGACCCCACTGGCCTGGTCTCCTCTCCATAGTCCTCCTGACCTCCCTCCACCATCCCCTCCCATCCCTGCTCATCCAGAGCAGGCCCAGGCAGCTACCGTGTTGAGCAGAGAAATCAATCACCTCACTGGTTCATCACCAGCTGTGCCATGAAGAACTGTGGCTTGCATTGACATCCACTGTCCTTGCTTGACCCAGCTGGTCTCTGTCCCAGACTACCCCCATCTCCACCCTCCCCGGGCCCTCCTGCAGGTCATCCCACTCGTAGGCACAGCATACTCAGCAGAGAGAAATCACGTTGCTCCTCAGTCCTCACCACTTACTTGGCTGGGTTAAAGAAGCTCCTCTCCTGACTTCAGTTCAGGAGATGCAGCACAGGCTCACAGTCAGGATGGAATCGAACTCCGGTCGGTCCACACAGGTCGGGTTCGTACCTGTGTGGCACTGAAGGGAATCAGATCGGGATGTGCAAATCTTGGATGTTGCACTAGCTTGTTCTGCTATAGCCTATACTACCACTCACGCATGGGAGTTGACGACACAGCTCTTAACTGCATGCTGAGATGATTCCCTAGGCTTCCTGCTGTCTGATGACATCCCTAATCATCCCTCGTTTATGTGTACTGTGGTTTGGCTAGCTCCAGCTGCTAGGAAACCTTGCACACTGAGTCTTTTATTAGCCCTACCTGAACATATGGGATGAAAGGTGTCCTGTATGGATTTAATACGGACAGGCAATTTTACCTTGAAATACAGGATGTCCCTTAAGATATGGGACCACTGGCAACCCTATGTGTTGACCATTCCTCAAGCTTTTTCAGGTCTCAGTTCATTCTCTCCATCCCCTCCAGAAGGGCACATCATGTTGATAAGGAGATTTCATAAAAAGATATTGAAGATTTGAGGTAAAAATCTTAAAAAATAACAAAGTTATGAAGAAATGTTGACATGTTTCATTGTTTACTCATAACGTTGTAAGTTTTTTCACATGTTGAACCCACATTTTCAACGAAGTCATTTTTCAAATCCCATCTCATAAACATAGCAGGTGTTATTTTCAAATCCCCCTATCAAACATGTTTTCATGGTCCTTCTGTAAAATCAGGTTTCTAGTGGCATTTGATGAATGACATTTGTCATGTTCATATACTGTGGTAATAACAATACTATTTTCACAATTCAGGGTTGCAATCTGAAAACAACATTATGTGTTACCCTCTTGCTTTCCCAATCATGATAGTGTTGCTATTATAACTTGTGTTAGGAATTTAATTTTAACTACTGCTCTACCTAAGCCCAACAACTAAACACAATAAATACAATCAATCAATCATTCTTTATTTATATAAGGAGCCTTTACAAATTACATAAAACAATAAATATTTAAAACAAGATTAAAATAATCAACAATCATTAAAAGTTTTATTAAAAGGTAGGTTTTCAAAGGCTCCTTTTAAAGCATTAGACAACAGTTAGGCAATTTACACAGTAAGGCAGAAAGGGAATTCCACCGTCCGGGGCCATAAAACTAAAAAGATCTTGCCCCTACAAGTTTTGCTTAACCCTGGGAATTTAGCAATCCCTCGTCAGTGGATCGGAGAGAGCGGGGGGGGGGGACAGTAGGGACAAAGGAGATCTTTCAGGTAATACAAGCAGGTGAATGTGTCTGGTGTTCACCAATGTTTGTTTACAGTGGCACAATGGGGTACACTGCACCTTGTTTTTCATTATAAACAATTGTGACTGAGAACTGGGTCCGAGTTCTTTAAAAAGGGTTAACATTTGAACCATAAATCTTGAAGTCATGTAGTTCATCACTGTTAATACACCATCAATTATCAATAAACATCAAACTGTCAATGTATCAATAAACGTTAAACTATCAACGTATCAATAAATGTTAAACTATCAATGTATCAATAAACGTTAAACTATCACTGTATCAATAAACATTAAACTATCAGTGTATCAATAAACATGAAACTATCAATGTATCAATAAACATTCAAATATATTAAGATGGTAAAAAAAAGTTTACTACACTGATATAGTAAAAGTACCTTTATTTTTTAAACTATCTTTTTGGACCCCCTCCTTATCTCTAGCCTCCGACTCCCTACCAGACCCCCCCCACCTTACCTGTCTACTGGTTCTCCATTAAGCTATGATTTGGCCCCCAGGTGGGGCTAGGGGATTTGCCCCCAAGCTTCGTATTCCATCAGTTGGCGTGCTGAGGCATTGGTCCGGGGCCTAGATATACCAGGGTCCTTCATCTCAGCGGCTGAAGCCATTCTCCATTTTTCCCCTTTCCATGGGCACTGCATGCCATTCTATCATGGTGCTCGCATGCAAGGCATGTCTAGAACCGATAACCACAAAGTTTGCATCTTCCCTCAGCTGTCTTTTTGTGCTACCACCTGTGGTCACCCAGGTGGCAGTATTGCAGTAGAGGACGGTACCCTCCCATCTTGGACGAGGTGAGCATTCTCTGGGTTGCTTACTATTCCTCCCACCAGCCGGTCCCCAAACAACCCACTCTTGCTTCTCAACTGATTTGCCAGTATCATGAGCAGAAGCCCTATTACCGTGCCAACTGGTTGACTTTAAAAAGTACATTTTTAACGTAACAGCAAATTGACAGTGTATAGACAGGACTTGTTTGCGGATGACACTAAGCTCTGTAGAAGGGTGGATACTCTGTAGGAGTGAATTCAAGGATGCGTGGGACAGACGTAAGGCAATTCTATTGGGGGGGAGTAGGGGGAAATAAGCTGTTGTTTAACTGGTATCTGCAGCTTATCCATCAGGTAGAGAAATGGGCAGACTAGGTGGGACAAACAGTTCTTATCTGCCATCAAATTCTATGTTAAGTCTCTCCAAATTGTCTTGTAAATCCTAACTTAAAAGCGAGCCCAAGCCTGTTTACAGCAATTTTGCACTCCAAGGGTAGTTTGAAGTGCTAGTTCATTTAGGCTGCAGGTTTGTAGATTGTAAAATATTACAGCTCTCTTTGTTTTAAGGTCCAGTGGTAAGCTACCCTGGATCAGAAACTAAGTTTAAAGTGATACAGTTTTTTCTGTTTAGACCAGATTCCATTTGGGTCACAGTTGTAAGCTTTGCCCTGCAAATAATTAAATTTCTCTTTCACTTTCTGTCCTTCTGTCTCCTTTCTGCTTAAATTTTTGTCCTCATTCTCCTATGTAGACCTGGTTTCTTTGTGCTTCAGTCCTAAACTAAGCCTTGCAACTAATAACTTTTCTGTCTGCCTTTCTGTCTCAGCCATATTCCTCCAGTTAGAATTTCTTCCTGCTGTGAGATGTCTCTGGGCCTAGACATCTACACCCTTTCTTAACTGTCCCCGTCACTACTCTTTGGTTTCATTGACCAGCTACTGATGCCATAGCTCCAGTCTGTTAATTTTCTGCACTGAAGTGAATAACTCCTCCCCCCCCCCGGCTGTAAACACTCCCTCTCTTACAACTTTATAAACTCTGGCTGTTTCTGATTTCTCCCCTTAGCTTCCCCCTTGACACGGGTGCCTCCGTTGATGCAAGCAGAAAAGGCAGACTCCTTCTGTCTGCCGGCTGCCTTCCTCACTGTACTGCCCACCGATCACCAGACCGAAGGTATGCTGCAGAAACTGAACTGTCCAGAACCATCGACTTTGCCTGCTGATGGGCTGCAGCAGTTCTTTAATTCTTTCCTACTGCTGTTTCCTCTGGACCTTAAGCTAACATTATATTCTGATTGTGGTACTTGTTAAGTCTCCCCAAATTGTCTTGTAAATCCTAACTTAAACGCAAACCTAAGCCTGTTTACAGCAATTTTGCACTCCAAGGGTAGTTTAAAGTGCTAGTTTATTTAGGCTGCAGGTTTGTAGATTGTAAAATATTACAGCTACTGGTGCCGTAGCTCCAGTCTGTTAATTTTCTGCTCTGAAGTGAATAACTCCTCCCCCCCCGGCTGTAAACACTCCCTGTCTTACAACTTTATAACCTCTGGCTGTTTCTGATTCTCCCTTAGCGTCCCCTTGACATGGGTGCCTCTACTGCTACAAGCAGCTGGGCGGACCCCTTCTGACTTTAATAAGGTCTTAGACTGGCTACTAGACCATAAGCTTGTACTAAATGAAAAGAAAATGAAAGCAATGCTTCTAGGTTCCGCACCAAAGATTAAGGCCTGTTCTAGTTTGCTGGAGGTTCTTCACCCAGGAGGATTTCCACTTGAAAATGTTACTTCCTTCAAGTACCTTGGGATCCTGCTGGACCAGTCCCTGGATTTTAATCTTCACATTCAGTCCTCGTGCAAAGCTGTAAACTCGAAACTGTGAGTAGCTTACAAAACAAGCTACATGCTTACACCCTCGGCCAAATTAACAATTGCCCAAGGTATTCTACTCCCAACCCTTACTTATGGTGCCTCTATTCTTACCTCTGCCCATAAAACCTCCCTACTAAAATGGGACATAACTTATAACAATATATGCCGATTTGCCTCTTCATCGCCTTGACTCAAACATCTCTGCCTTCTTTATAAGGATCTGAATTGGCTCTCACCCTCTGCTAGTAGACAATACTACCTTGGATCACTAATGGACTCGATCATCTGGGAAAAAAACCATTCCAGCTGATGGTGTTGCTGGTCCCTCAACCATCCTCCCATGGCCTGTGATCAGCTGACAAATCCTTGCTCTATGTTCTGAGATGTCGGACGACTAAAGGCACAGGGGCCTTCCAATTCTCTGCTTCCAGGCTATGGAATGCTCTTCCACTCAACCTCCAGCTGTCTCAGTCTCACTTTGGATTTAAAAGTGAATATCGTCGCTATCTATCCTTAGCTGATGCTTGTACATGCTTTTACCCAACCTGAAGCTCCTGAGACTTACCAGTAATGTCACCCCTGCTCTAATCCAGCTCCAAGAATGTCTGCTCTTCCCCTACCCATATTTTTCCTTCTCTTTGTAAATAACTTCTTGACTACTAGCTCTCTTCCTTCTCGAACCTTGTTGCTGACCATCCACTGTTGTTTTGCCAGTTACCACCCCTGACCTTCCTTCTGTCAATCTTTCTTGTTATTTTTAAACATTCCTCACATTTCTCTCTATATAACCTTACTATCTTATTAACCCTTTCACACCACAGGTCGGGTCCGTGGTTTCTGCACTTATTATATATCTTACTGCCATTATCTGTATAATGCTTGCCATTATTTGTTGTTGTTTCTACTGTACTGTACTGTTCCTCTATTTGTATTATTGTACCAATGTTGCTGTTGTTCAACTGTTCTCTTTTTGTTGTACTCTCCCGGGTCGTGCCTGAAAATAGTCATTTTATGGCTAGTGCACCCACCCGGTAAACAAAAACTAAATAAATAAATAAAACAAATTACTCTCTGGACACCCAGACTAGGAGTGATGCTAGGTTTGGCACCGCAGTGCTGCAGAGCCTGCTCCCAAAGTAAGGTTCTTTTATTCCCTTCTCCGGGGATGCTTGGCAGTCTGCTTATAGTCAGAATACAGCAAGACTTCATGTTGGTTTAAGAAAAAAATTACTTACCATAGTAATGTTGTTTCATCTAATGGAATTTTGCTGTATTCTGACCTCCCTTCCTGCCTCCCCTCTCAGAACCTAGTCTTTTGGGTTGTGGGTTGGCAGGTACAGTGCTGCACCCCAGAGGTGTACCTTTGCACCCTTCCTGGCCAGGTGGGGTCTTTTTGTTTTATATTATTGTTAGTGCATTTTCACTATCTACATATGGTTCTTCTTGGATTCTCAACGTAAGTCTTTTTGGACCCAAGCACTTGTTGCCTATGGCCTAAAATTTAAAACATTTTTTATAGCTATTAGTTAGTATAGTACTCGTAAGAATCTGACGGTTACATTGATATGTACCAGAGACAGAGGTTTGAAAACCGAGCTCAAGCTCAATGTTCTATGCTCCTGCATAGAGTTAACCCTTTCCTCACCAGAACAGTTCAAGTGCTGGAGCTAACTGCATATAGTCAGAATACAGCAAGACTCCATTAGAAGAAGCAACATTACTATGGTAAGTAATTTTTCTTAGTTACTATATGCAACACCTTGTCTGTCCCTGGACTGCATTCTCAGCCTGGCAGCATGCTTCCATCACAATAGGTGCTACCTTCTGATGGATGCAATCATATGACTTTTCTAGTGTTTCAGCCTGGGGTTGTCTCAGCCAGTGCCAAGCAAGCCTCTGTCCTATGAGACAAGCTACAATTTTGTGTAAACCCCAAGTCAGGGATCAGACTTATATACTACAACCTCACAACCTGACATAACTCAATAATAAATAGCAGAAAGAATTAGAAAAATGGTCAAAACTGAATCTATCAATATGGGGGAAGATTAATCCCATAAAAATGATCTTTGCACCAAAAGTTTTGTTATATACTCAATAATCTCCCCATACAAATCAATAGTAATTGGTATAAAAAAAAAACTTGATTCATTACTTTTAAAGTTTTTGTGAGAAAACAAACCACCCAGACTAAATATTCAAAAATTAAGAGCCCCATGGAAAGTTGGAGATTTTAATTACCCTTGATGGCAAAGTTAACACTGACATTTATGTTGAAACAATCAGTGCATTGGAGATTTTGACCCTACGTGGCTACACACAGGAAGAGCACTGTGCAAACCACATCCATTGACAGATTTGTTTTCTTGATGCCACCTCACATCCATCTTAAATATCATCCAACTCTATTCTCGACAATTTAGTCATATACATTTTTAATAAAAAAATTGAAGCTAGACCCAATCCCATATGACCTTACTCCAATTTGGAATAACCCTAGATTCACATATAATGGTAGACAATTTAAAGACATTGGATGGCATAAAACAGGAATAACTCAAATTAAAGGCCCATTCGATGCAGACACAAATAATTTGCTATCCTTTTCTGACCTTAGAAAGCAATATCATATTCCTAGTTTCCACTTTTGGCTGTTCGTTCAACTACGTGATAAAATTAATGAAGATATTGGACAAACATCCTCTGTCTTCTCAGTGGACTCCAAATGGAATCAGATGCTGAGGGTAGCCCACCTTAGAAGAGGAACAAGTTGACTATATAAAAATATTTCAGACTGAGATATTTCAATTATACTTTCAGTCAAAGCTGCACGGAAAACAGATTTTAATATGCAAATCTCAAACTCTACTTGGGAAAACATATGGAAAAATGCTTATCAAAGCAGTAGGGAAGTAAATGGGAGGCTAACTCAATTCAAAATACTGCACAAATACTAGTACTCTCCGAAGGGGCTGAACAAAATAGATAACAAGACCCCACATGTGTGCTGGAAATGTGGGCCCCACAAGCTACTCTAAGATACCTTTTTTGGTCTTGTACCCAGATAATTTCAAACTGGAGTGAAATTCATACTATTTGTCAAAAGATTCTGAAAAAAGATATACCCTTTTCTCGCCTTATCTTTAGTTTAGGGGACACATCCTGACTACATTTATGTAGTCCTCATCAGATCTAGATTTTTATCCCTAGCCTTATCATATAAAAGGCTACTACTACAATACTGGAAAGATAACACGATTCCTGCAATTAGAGAATTATTATATTCCTTAGGAAACTTGGCATATAATGAACACATCGGCTACCAATTATTAAATAAAATTGACATTTAATGAAATATGAGAATCATTCTTCAGTTCTTCTTCAGTTTTAAAAACGCTTCTTCAGTCACCTGAATTCTGTAATCTTTCTTGACTGTTCATTTGAATTCAGTTGTTAGTACACATGTTTGTTTAATAGACACCTGATTTATTTACTCTGATCTGCTGTAACCAATTGTATATTTTAGACTTTGTACTCTTTTAACCTAATAAAATCTTAAACTGGAAAAAAAAAGGGATCAGACCAGACTTCTCTTTTCTCCAGGGGAAAATATTGCAATATTTCTAGAGGCCTTGGACCAGTGGGCACTGTGGGTTTTCACACACTGTTAGTATGGAATACCTTTTTGCTCTGAGTGTCAGACTTCAGTGGTTTGGGGGTCCTCCCTTTTTTACGGCTGCATGGACAGAGCTCCGCAGATGTTATGTCATCAATCATGATGTCCTACTAGCACCGTGGAAGCTCATGACCGGACCACTATGCAGTGTGCTGCCACAGTACTGCGGCACACTTTTCTGTGGTTGTGTTTATGCGGTGCTTCCCCTCTACTGGCCACATAAACACACCCACTTCGCAGCACACTTCTTTTTCTTCTTCAACTGCAGAAGCCATGGGTGCCATGCACAAGATGGCCACTGACTCAGACTGCACATGCGCGAATATTGCACATGCGCAGTTCTGCGATCACTGCCATCTTGTGTATGGCAAACACTGGCATCGCTGACGTACCTGGCGGCACTACTAATGGCACTAACTCACCAGTGCCGCTCCTAAGGACATACTCCGGCAGCACTACTAATGGCAGTAACTCACCCGCGCCACTCCTAAGGCATCCTTTGCTGGCACTAGTAAGTAACAGAAACACTCCTAAATGCTCTGCACGGCTACATCACTCTGACCAGAATTTGTTTCTTTGGCAAGGGGTATTAGCTGCATTGCTAATAGCAGGCTTTATTTTTGCTGTCACTTTTATTTCACCAAGTTGGCAGTTTGTGCAGCTCAGTCTTTTCTGTATTTTTTTTCCTTATTATTTTTTAAGAAATAAACTCTGGAATTGCTGAGCTTGGGCTCTAGCCTTTAGACCACTGCTTTTATAAGAAGGGAGACATTTTTAACCACTGGGTATGCTTAGGTGCTTGTACACACATAACCTATCCTTTTCCATGCTGGTATCTGCAGCAGAGCACATGCCTGCTAGCATTCAGAGACAGCTGACTGGTGTCTCTGCTATGCTTGTGTACACATAACGTATCCTTTTCCATGCTTGTACCTGCTGCAGAGCATGTCTGCTAGCACTCAGAGGGCAGCTGACTGATGTCTCTGCCGTACTTGTGCACACATAACTTATCCTTTTCCATGCCTGCTAGCACTCAGAGGGCAGCTAACTGGTGTCTCTATTGCGGTTGTGCACACATAACCTATTCTTTTCCATGCCTGTACCTGCTGCAGAGCATGTGCCTGCTAGCACTCAGAGGGCAGTTGGCTGGTGTCTCTGCTGTGCTTGTGCACACATAACCAATCCTTTTCCTTGCCTGTACCTGCAGCAGAGCACATGCCTGCTAACACTCAAAGGGCAGCTGACTGGTGTCTCTGCCATACTTGTGCACACGTAACCTATCCTTTTCCATGCCTGTACCTGCAGCATTGCACATGCCTGCTAGCACTCAGAGGGCAGCTGACTGGTGTCTCTGTCATGCTTGTGCACACATAACCAATCCTTTTCCTTGCCTGTACCTGCAGCATAGCACTGCCTGCTAGCACTCAGAGGTCTAACTGGTGTCTCTGTCGTAGCTTGTGCACACTAACCTATCCTTTTCCATGCCTGTACCTGCTGCAGAGCACGTGCCTGCTAGCACTCAGAGGGCAGTTGACTGGTGTCTCTGTCGTGGCTGTGCACACATAACCAATCCTTTTCCATGCCTGTACCTGCAGCATGCACATGCCTGCTAGCACTCAGAGGCAACTTACTGGTGTCTCTGTCGCGGTTGTGCACACATAACCTATCCTTTCCATGCCTGTACCTGCTGCAGAGCACGTGCCTGCTAGCACTCAGAGGGCAACTGACTGGTGTCTCTGCCTTGCTTGTGCACACATAACCTATCCTTTTCCATGCCTGTACCTGCAGCAGAGCACGTGCCTGCTAGCACTCAGAGGGCAGCTGACTGGTGTCTCTGCCTTGCTTGTGCAAACATAACCTATCCTTTTCCATGCCTGTACCTGCAGCAGAGCACGTGCCTGCTAGCACTCAGAGGGCAGCTGACTGATGTCTCTACTGTACTTGTGCACACGTAACTTATCCTTTTCCATGCCTGTACCTGCAGCATTGCACGTGCCTGCTAGCACTCAGAGGGCAGCTAACCGGTGTCTCTGTTGCGGTTGTGCACACATAACCTATCCTTTTCCATGTCTGTACCTGCTGCAGAGCATGTGCCTGCTAGGACTCAGAGGGCAGCTGGCTGGTGTTTCTGTCATGCTTGTGCACACATAACCAATCCTTTTCTATGCCTGTACTTGCAGCAGAGCACGTGCCTGTTTGCACTCAGAAGGTAGCTGACTGGTGTCTCTGCCTTGCTTGTGCAAACATTGCCTATCCTTTTCCATGCCTGTACCTGCAGGACAGCACATGCCTGCTAGCACTCAAAGGGCAGCTGACCGGTGTATCTGCCATGCTTCTGCCTACATAACATATTATTTTCCATGCCTGCACCTATTGCAGAGCAAATGCCTGCTAGTACTCAAAGGGCAGCTGACTGGTGTCTATGCCTTGCTTGTGCACACCTAACCTATCCTTTCCATGCCTGTACCTGCAGCAGACACAGCTTGGTAGCACTCAGAGGGCAGCTAACTGGTGTCTCTGTTGTGCTTATGCATACATAACCTATCCTTTCCATGCCTGTACCTGCAGCAGAGCATGTGCCTGCTAGTACTCAGAGGACAGCTGACTGGTATCTCTGTCTTGCTTGTGCACTCCTAACCGATCCTTTTCCATGCTTGTACCAGCTCCAGAGCACATGCCTGCTAGAGCTCAGAGGGCAGCTAACTGGTGTCTCTACCTTGCTTGTGCATACATAACCTATCATTTTCCATGCCTATACCTGCTGCAGAGCATGTGCCTGCTAGCACTCAGAGGGCAGTTGGCTGGTGTCTTTGTCGTGCTTGTGCACACATAACCAATCCTTTTCCTTGCCTGTACCTGCAGCAGAGCACATGCCTGCTAGCACTCAAAGGGCAGCTGACTGGTGTCTCTGCTGTACTTGTGCACACGTAACCTATCCTTTTCCATGCCTGTACCTGCAGCATTGCACATGCCTGCTAGCACTCAGAGGGCAGCTAACTAGTGTCTCTGTTGCGGTTGTGCACACATAACCTATCCTTTTCCATGCCTGTACCTGCTGCAGAGCACGTGCCTGTTAGCACTCAGAGGGCAGCTGACTGGTGTCTCTGCCTTGCTTGTGCAAACATAACCTATCCTTTTCCATGCCTGTACCTGCAGCATTGCACGTGCCTGCTAGCACTCAGAGGGCAGTTAACTGGTATCTCTGCCTTGCTTGTGCACATGTAATCTATCCTTTTCCATGCCTGTACCTGCAGCAGAGCACGTGCCTGCTAGCACTCATAGGGCAGCTGACTGATGTCTCTACTGTACTTGTGCACACGTAACTTATCCTTTTCCATGCCTGTACCTGCAGCATTGCACGTGCCTGCTAGCACTCAGAGGGCAGCCAACCGGTGTCTCTGTTGTGGTTGTGCACACATAACCTATCCTTTTCCATCTCTGTACCTGCTGCAGAGCATGTGCCTGCTAGCACTCAGAGGGCAGCTGACTGATGTCTCTACTGTACTTGTTCACACGTAACTTATCCTTTTCCATGCCTGTACCTGCAGCATTGCATGTGCCTGCTAGCACTCAGAGGGCAGCTAACCAGTGTCTCTGTTGCGGTTGTGCACACATAACCTATCCTTTTCCATGTCTGTACCTGCTGCAGAGCATGTGCCTGCTAGCACTCAGAGGGCAGCTGGCTGGTGTTTCTGTCATGCTTGTGCACACGTAACCAATCCTTTTCCACGCCTGTACTTGCAGCAGAGCACGTGCCTGTTAACACTCAGAGGGCAGCTGACTGGTGTCTCTGCCTTGCTTGTGCAAACATTGCCTATCCTTTTCCATGCCTGTACCTGCAGCACAGCACATGCCTGCTAGCACTCAAAGGGCAGCTGACCGGTGTATCTGCCATGCTTTCTGCCTACATAACATATAATTTTCCATGCCTGCACCTATTGCAGAGCAAATGCCTGCTAGTACTCAAAGGGCAGCTGACTGGTGTCTATGCTTTGCTTGTGCACACCTAACCTATCCTTTTCCATGCCTGTACCTGCAGCAGAGCACACGCTTGGTAGCACTCAGAGGGCAGCTAACTGGTGTCTCTGTTGTGCTTGTGCATGCATAACCTATCCTTTCCATGCCTGTACCTGCAGCAGAGCATGTGCCTGCTAGTACTCAGAGGACAGCTGACTGGTATCTCTGTCTTGCTTGTGCACTCCTAACCGATCCTTTTCCATGCTTGTACCAGCTCCAGAGCACATGCCTGCTAGAGCTCAGAGGGCAGCTAACTGGTGTCTCTACCTTGCTTGTGCATACATAACCTATCATTTTCCATGCCTATACCTGCTGCAGAGCATGTGCCTGCTAGCACTCAGAGGGCAGTTGGCTGGTGTCTCTGTCATGCTTGTGCACACATAACCAATCCTTTTCCTTGCCTGTACCTGCAGCAGAGCACATGCCTGCTAGCACTCAAAGGGCAGTTGACTGGTGTCTCTGCTGTACTTGTGCACATGTAACCTATCCTTTTCCATGCCTGTACCTGCAGCATTGCACATGCCTGCTAGCACTCAGAGGGCAGCTAACTAGTGTCTCTGTTGCGGTTGTGCACACATAACCTATCCTTTTCCATGCCTGTACCTGCTGCAGAGCACGTGCCTGTTAGCACTCAGAGGGCAGCTGACTGGTGTCTCTGCCTTGCTTGTGCAAACATAACCTATCCTTTTCCATGCCTGTACCTGCAGCATTGCACGTGCCTGCTAGCACTCAGAGGGCAGCTAACTGGTATCTCTGCCTTGCTTGTGCACACATAATCTATCCTTTTCCATGCCTGTACCTGCAGCAGAGCACATGCCTGCTAGCACTCATAGGGCAGCTGACTGATGTCTCTACTGTACTTGTGCACATGTAACTTATCCTTTTCCATGCCTGTTCCTGCAGCATTGCACGTGCCTGCTAGCACTCAGAGGGCAGCTAACCGGTGTCTCTGTTGCGTTGTGCACACATAACCTATCCTTTTCCATGTCTGTACCTGCTGCAGAGCATGTGCCTGCTAGCACTCAGAGGGCAGCTGACTGATGTCTCTACTGTACTTGTGCACACGTAACTTATCCTTTTCCATGCCTGTACCTGCAGCATTGCACGTGCCTGCTAGCACTCAGAGGGCAGCTAACTGGTGTCTCTGTTGCGGTTGTGCACACATAACCAATCCTTTTCCTTGCCTGTACCTGCAGCAGAGCACATGCCTGCTAGCACTCAAAGGGCAGCTGACTGGTGTCTCTACCTTGCTTGTGCAAACATAACCTATTCTTTTCCATGCCTGTGCCTGCAGCAGAGCATGTGCCTGTTAGCACTCAGAAGGTAGCTGACTGGTGTCTCTGCCTTGCTTGTGCAAACATTGCCTATCCTTTTCCATGCCTGTACCTGCAGCACAGCACATGCCTGCTAGCACTCAAAGGGCAGCTGACCAGTGTATCTGCCATGCTTCTGCCTACATAACCTATTATTTTCCATGCCTGCACCTATTGCAGAGCAAATGCCTGCTAGTACTCAAAGGGCAGCTGACTGGTGTCTATGCCTTGCTTGTGCACACCTAACCTATCCTTTTCCATGCCTGTACCTGCAGCAGAGCACACGCTTGGTAGCACTCAGAGGGCAGCTAACTGGTGTCTCTGTTGTGCTTATGCATACATAACCTATCCTTTCCATGCCTGTACCTGCAGCAGAGCATGTGCCTGCTAGTACTCAGAGGACAGCTGTCTGGTATCTCTGTCTTGCTTGTGCACTCCTAACCGATCCTTTTCCATGCTTGTACCAGCTCCAGAGCACATGCCTGCTAGAGCTCAGAGGGCAGCTAACTGGTGTCTCTACCTTGCTTGTGCATACATAACCTATCATTTTCCATGCCTATACCTGCTGCAGAGCATGTGCCTGCTAGCACTCAGAGGGCAGTTGGCTGGTGTCTCTGTCGTGCTTGTGCACACATAACCAATCCTTTTCCTTGCCTGTACCTGCAGCAGAGCACATGCCTGCTAGTACTCAAAGGGCAGCTGACTGGTGTCTCTGCTGTACTTGTGCACACGTAACCTATCCTTTTCCATGCCTGTACCTGCAGCATTGCACATGCCTGCTAGCACTCAGAGGGCAGCTAACTAGTGTCTCTGTTGTGGTTGTGCACACATAACCTATCCTTTTCCATGCCTGTACCTGCAGCAGAGCACGTGCCTGCTAGTACTCAGATGGCAGTTGGCTTGTGCCTCTGCCGTGCTTGTGCATACATAACCTATCCTTTTTCCATGCCTGTACCTGCAGCAGAGCACGTGCCTGCTAGTACTCAGAGGGCCGTTGGCTGGTGGCTCTGCCACGCTTGTGCACACATAACCAATCCTTTTCCATGCCTGTACCTGCAGCAGAGCACGTGCCTGCCAGCACTCAGAGGGCAGTTGGCTGGTGTCTCTGCTGTACTTGTGCACACATAACCTATCCTTTTCCATGCCTGTACCTGCAGCAGGGCATGTGCCTGGTAGCACTCAAATGACAGCTGACTGGTGTCTCTGCCCTACATTTGTTGTTTTCAGGGATCTACTTCCTTGCCTGAGGTTTGCCAATTGTAGCCCTGGCTCAGGTTGCTATACTTTTATATGCTGTATGCCAGAGGACACTGCTGAAGGAGGGAAGCTCTTCCCTTCCTTCTAAGACTGTGGGTTCTAGCCCCCATACTTGAAACTTGGGGCAAAAGCCCAATACTAACACTGCAGGATGCGGGGGTTGCTGCACTCCTGAGGTGCTGTCTTTTGGATGAGGCGTTAAACTGAGGTCCCGTCTGCCTGTTCTGGTGGTTGTTCAGGTGGGCATTAAAGATCCCATGGAGCTTCTTGAAAAGAATAAGGGAATTCACCAGTGTCCTGGCCAAATCCCCTCTGATCCACTAACAAAAAAAAAATCACCACCAGCTTAATCTGGTTCAATTTCAGTTGGTTTGCATCTGTATTCCCCCTCCACCCCCAGGATGAAGCTAAAAATAAGCAGACTTGTCTAGCCCCCCTTTCCCGGTCAACTAAAAATAACTAAATGCATAAATAAATTCGGTTAGTAGTTGTTTTATATTTGGCAGTTCACTTTCTCTGTTTATATCCTTTTAACTTTCTTCCCTTTACTGTACTACAAGCATATGCTTGTCCGCCACATCTTCACTCTCCTTGCTAACAGAACTGAGGCAGTTAGGGCACCCACAACAGTTACAGGGCGTGGCACATGCATGTGCTAACGGCAACACCGTTGCTGGTGCCCAAACTGAAAAAAAGGTGCTGCTGCGGGGTCCTAGCTTCTCCTGCTCTAAGACCACATAGTGGTGCTCTATGGAGAGCATATTCTGGAAGAGCTACAGTTACGGTAAATAACTTCTCTTTTTGAGAACTGTTGTTCTGGGAAGTGGGGAGAAGTCTAAATTTGACTTGCACTGTCAGCTTCCTCTTCACAAGTGAAGTGGCAATGAGATAGCCTGCCATTGTCTTCCTTATTTGTTTCTGTGTACACCAGTGTTTCAGTATGAGGACATTAACGTGTTTTCTAATTGTATGTTTTTATATGAACAGTTCCTGTATCTCTTACGGTCAAGACATGCCTTCTCTACTTCTTTGGGCGAGAGGACTGCAAAGTGAAGCAGAGCACTCCAGCACTCTTATAACCAGAAGTGACATGGAGACTGTGCAAATAAACATGTTCTAAATCATGTTAAAGATTTCTGTTTTTCAAAAAATGGAACTTGAATTTAAAATCAGAATGTTTTACTTTGCAGAAAATGTGTTAATATTGCCACGGAGACCACACTTAGATTTGTAAGAGTGGTCTTGCATGCATTCTTTGAGTATGAGAACTACGAACTAAAGGTGAGCCGGTCTGATACCCTAAGAATGTAAGTGAGACCACTCTCATGACCTTAAGAGTGGTCTCAGCGGTGGTATTAATACATTATTAATCAAGATTTATACAAAATGCTTATAAAATGGCTTACTGCTCTTTTGTATTACGATATATGAAAACTGTAACAGTTTTTAATAAGATTTATTTTACATAAATCATTTGTTTAAATACATATGAACATATGATGAAGCCAGCAGAATAAGGCCATTAGGTCTGTCCAGTATGCTTGTAATGCAGGGCCCTCAGCCTAAGCTACTGCCCCTGCCCCTCTCCTCAGACATTTTAGATTGCAAATAATAGGGGACTGCCCACCAGCACAGTGGTAGCACGACTCTTTGCAGTGCTGAACAGCCAGGTTTGAAAGCAAGCCCAGGTTGTTGGGGGGCCAGCCGTGGGGGGGAGGGGGATGAGGACTGAGTGTCCAAAGGATTGCTGTCCTCCTCCTCTGGGGGTGGGGGCTGGGAAGAGCCTGGTGCTCGACTGGCCCCTGGTGGAAGCTGGGGATGGGCGATAGCCCAAGCTTGGAGGTTAGGGAGGCTTTGCAGACATCAGCATGTGTGCCTTGACATCAGCACACACCACGCTTCCCTGGGGATGAAACACAGGGAAAACGCTAGACTCTCACAGGAGGCCACCTGTCTCTTACCACAGGTCCCGCACTCTCAAAAAACCATGGTGCTTCCTGGAAACAGAGCTTAATGTCCATGACGGGTTGCATCCCCTGCCCTGGGGGGGAGCCAGGGAGGAACACTGGGAAGAGGTAAGTCCGGAGAGACGGTGATGGGGCTAAGTGTAAGGTAGGACTGATGGGGCTGGTCTGGAAGGGAGCAAAAAAAAAAAAAAAACTACATAAATTAGTCCCTGATTTTGTAGGTAATGACTGAGGCTTTTTTGCCATGGTAAACATCTGGCACCTGACTGAGTGGTGCTAGGAATTTTATGCATGGTCAGGTGACATCTCTTGCCAATGAAGTTTCTAGATTTTTTTCTAGCCATTTTATAAACTACTTTAAAACATTATTATCTTCTGTTGCTTTAAAATAAGGAAGATTAGGAGTTACTGGAGGGGCAAATGAAAGGTCTGCAAAGCATATAAGTGCTTAAGATTAATTCATAACTTAGACCCATTTTCTTGACTTCTGTGGCTTCCAAAACAGTGGAGGGCTCTGTTTATGAGAACATAATGGATGCTAGTTAGGAAAAAACAAATGCAAATCAATTTGGAAATTTAAAAGGGAGTTTGACATCCCACAGTTTAATTAGGCTGGGGCACGAAATTAATGTCACCACTGAGCAAGGACATCCCTCTGATCTAGTGCTGAGGTGCTTCAATAAAGCCTAGAATTCACTACAGCATACTGCTTGACAAAATGAGTAGCTTATGGTCCATCCAGCATTGCTCAGATGCATGAGGTTTTTTTATTGGATACGAACCAAAGGGTAAGGCTGGGAAAATTTAAATCTAACTGGAGCAGTATTAATGGAGGAGTTCCTCGGGGAACAAAGTTGGGACCTTTTTTTTTTTTTTTTTTTTTTTTAGTAATAGTTAATGATTTCCTGAAAAACACACTGAATTTGTAACTTATGTGGATGATGCACAGGTATGCACATAATAACAAAGAAAATTAAAGTTCCCTTCGGCTGGATCTGAACAAACTATCATTATGGACAGAAACTAATTAAATGATCAGAAATGAAACTAAAACCATAGCTATGAGGATTTTAGACAAGAAAGTACAAGTTACATGAAACTGCACATTAGGTAATTTGGAAGAAACTGTGGTGACAAAAGCAAAATTACTGGGGCGTGTACTTTCCAAAGATTTGACCTGGAGTGCTCATGTAGTACACATACTGAAAGAAAGAAATAAAAGAGTGCAGTTTCTTACAGAACTGAAGAGAGCTGATTTAGCTGGAAAGGAGCTTACCATTGTGTAACTGGTCCAGCAGGTTGCACACTTGCCTGAGGCCAGAAGATCGGAAGGCTGTGGGTTCTAGCCCTACACGCGGAACTTGGGGTAAACCCAGTACTTACGATGTAGTGTAGCATGAGGGGATGTTGCCCCCCTGAGGTGCCATGTTTCAGATAAGATGTTAAACTGAAATCCACTCTGCCGATTCTTGTGGTTGTTTAGGTGGACATTAGAGATCCCATGGCTCTTCTCGAAAAGAATGGGGGAATTTTTATTGGAAAAAGACACACAAAATAGTAAGCATACATCAACAAAAAGACAAACATATACAAGGCAAGCAAACAAACAGGAAGGCAAAACTAAAGTAAAACAGAAACATCATTCAGGATGCCTAGGCAGCAGTCAAAACAAAGCAAAGGAGACAAAGTAGCACAAGGGTGAAGGAAAACAAATTGGGAGAAAAAAATGCGTACAATTTTTCCATAACAACTGAACATGCCTGTTGGAGAACTGCCAGCTATCCTGTATGTAAACCAAACGGAGAGCCTTACTCACATTCTATAGAATTTTGTGATGAATTACATATTTCTGTTGCAAAACACAGGCACATTGGGCTTGCCAAATGCAATGTATAAGTAAGGCTCCTATAACTTGTAGAGTTCCCAAAGAATATGTCTGCCAAGGGCCGGAATAAAGGCCTAACACCAAAGCTGAGTAGGTTATTAAAGAAAACTGAGGTTCCTTCCAGTGCACAGAAGCATAGGGTGAAAATACAGAGACTTAAGGACAAAGAAAAAAAAAGATGTTCAAACAACAGGAAGTCTTGCTGTATTCTGACATATGCAGTGATGTCCAACCATTGAACTGCCCTGGAGATGAAAGAGTTAACTTTCCATGCCAGGCGTGGAACGCTGAGCTCGAGCTCGGTTTAGACTCTGTCTGTTGCTGTTTGAACTCAAACCGTCAGATTCTTTACTCCGCCTCACTGAACAGTCGTTCCAGAGACTTCTCCTTTGCTCGGTTCAAGTTTGTTGGTTAAAGTGCCGTTTTCCTCGGTTTTCAACTGAATTTAATCCGTTAACCTGTCGGTTCAGTCTCTGTCTGTGGTATCGTGAGTACTAGATAGGTTATTTTCTTGTTCTTCTGTGTGGAACTTGTAAACATGGGATTGGTTCAGTTTGAACCGATCAGGTTTGTTCAAAAAGTTTATTCTTCTTTTAGAGTGTGGTAACCGGTCCTTATCGGTTCTAAAAAAAACGGATTTCATTACGTTTTTTTCCACGACCTGTAACATGGTCAGGAACCAATAAGGGTGTCTTGCCTGGCGGATTGCCGAAAAAAGGGCAAGTTTTGTTAGAACTGGCCATGTCTGAAAAACCCAAAAGAAAAACCGGGCCCACTGGGTTTCAACACTGTAGTGTGTGTGGGGAAGCCTTTGCTAAGGCTGACCCCCACACCACCTGTGTTTATTGTCTGGGGTTTGACCACCTCGATTCAGACTGCCAGATTTGCAAGAATTTTCCTGCAGCTACCCTGGAAAAGAGAGTTGGTAGGCTCAGGGAAAGGGAGGCCAAGAAGTCCGCTGACCCAGATGGCCAGCCCGGTTCGGTTCCAACCGAACCAGAAGGAGTGCCCTCTGACCAGGGCGATACTTCTTCGGGCAAAAGGAGAACTGACTCTGAGGAGTCGGTTCCGGTTAAAAGAAAAAAAAGGGATAAATCAGCCGGTTCGGATCCACGACTTCTTTCTCCGACCGCTGATGAAATAGCCAAAGCGATAAGGATTGTTCAATCGCTAACCCCGGTTCCGAACGAACCGGCACCATCGGGAAGGGGCTCGGTTCGGTCGGTTCCCCCGGTTCCAGATTATAATTTAGAAGATTTTTATGAACCGGAGAAGGAGGAAGGAGAGTATGAGGATAGTGATGGTGATTATGAAAGTCTGGATGTGTCCATTGACCAGGACATCTCCCCAGACAGACCTTCAGGGGTTTCTCCTCCTAGGCTTTCTGAGTCCCCTTCCCATTTTATGTTCTACAAAAAAGTGGCTGAAACTCTTCAGCTTCCTATGAAAGAAGCTGTAGATGACCAGGAAGAGCCTGATTATGTTGAAATGAGGGATATCCCAGAGTCTAGGAGGCTGTCTATTCCCCTTCATAAGTCCTTTGGGAAACAGACAATAAGAATTTTAAAGACTCCTAATTCTATACCTCCTGTGGACAAGAGAATGGACAAGAGGTATACTCTCTCAGGCTCTGATACGGAGTTCCTTACCCAGCAATGCAGCCATGTTGGGGTAGTGCAGGCTGCTGCCTGTGATAAGGCAAATATACCATTGGCTTCACACACCCCAGATAAGGACTCCAGGAGAATTGATGCCATGGCAAAGAAACAGTACATGGCAGCATCCTTGGGACTCAGGCAGGCTAATTATATGGCCTATACAGCTAGATATCAGAAATCTAGATGGGACACTGTGATGGCCTTAGCTAAACAGGTCCCTGGCCAGCTTACCAAAGGAGCTGGAGCAGGTGGCTGCAGATGGTATTGAGGCATCCAAGGTGCGATTTCATGCTGCAGTGGACTCCAATGATGTTTCATCTAGAGTCATGGCTACATCTGTGGCCCTTCGTAGGATGGCTTGGCTCAGATGTACTAGCCTATCTCAGGATACCCAGACTAAGGCCATGGATTTTCCTCTTGTGGGTAATTCTCTGTTTGGGGAGCAGAGAACTACATGAAGAAAATGGATGAATACAGGACCACCTATAGGAGTGCTCAGGCCAAGGAAAGGCAAGCCACTCCCCAGAGGCAGCATTCCAGGGGCAGGGGCAGGCCTTTTCATAGGCCTTTCTACCAAGTCCAGGCCTCCTCTTCTGCTTGTGCTCATAGGGGGTTCTTCAGAGGGAGAGGTAGACAGGGTATAAGCAGGCCTGCTTCCACTCCTCAGCCCAAAGCCCCTGCCAAACAGGCACCCTGATGGGTTTGCCAGGGCCGATTCTCCACCACCGGTAGGGGGCAGGCTGGCTTACTTTGTCCAGGACTGGATGTCTCTAACATCAGACAAACGGGTCCTGGAAGTAGTAAGTCAGGGACTGGTTCTCAGCTTCAAAAAATTTCCAAAGATGAGAACCAGATCCTTTCCACCTGCAAGTCCTTCAGAGACACTTGCCCTAGAGGCAGAGGTCTCTTCCCTCTTGGCTCTGAGAGCCATAGAGAGGGTTCCACCCCTACACAAGGGAAAATGATTGTACTCCAGGTACTTCCTAACCCCCAAAAAGACAGGAGAATGGCTACCCATCCTGGATCTCAGATATTTAAACAAGCACCTTTTAAAGCCAAAGTTCAAAATGGTGACTCTGGGAATAATTCTACCCTCTCTAAGGCCAGGGGACTGGCTAGTTTCCCTGGACCTCAAGGATGCCTATTTCCATATTCTCATCAGAAGCTCCCAACGAAAGTACCTCAGGTTCGAGCTGCCCTCAGGCCATTACCAATTCAGAGCAATGCCCTTCGGACTAACTTCTGCTCCAACGGTGTTCACAAAATGTCTGGCAGTAGTGGTTGCCTTCTTAAGGAGAAAAAAGATCTCCATCTTTCCATACCTGGACGACTGGCTCATAGTAGGCCAGTCTCCAGACCAAGTCAAGTCACACCTACAGATAACTCAGCAACTGCTCACTTCTGTAGGTTCCCTTCTGAATCTTTCAAAGTCAGTTCCAGAGCCTGTGCAGCTCCTCACCTTCATAGGGGCAGAGCTGGATACAGTAAAGGCAAGAGCCTTCCTTCTCTTGGACAGGGCAAGGACCCTTATCTCACTGGCCTCTTCATTCACCCTCCAGGTGTCTTTACCAGCAAGGCATTTTCTGCAGCTCCTGGGACACAGGGCTGCCTCTACAGCAGTGGTCCAAGGAGCAAGATTTCAAATGAGCAACATTCAGTTCCACTTGAGAGCCTTCTGGTCTTAGATAAAGGATCCTCTGACCAAACTAATCCCAGTGACTCGAACCCTGATCCAGGCATTACAGTGATGGCAGGATCAGGACAATCTAAGACAGGGAGTTTCTTTTGTCACTCAGTCTCATTCTCTAATCCTTACTACAGATGCCTCCCTCTTGGGGTGAAGAGCCCACTTGGGGGACCTGGCCACCCAAGGGTTGTGGTCTCCTCAGGAATCTCTGCTTCACATCAATCTATTAGAACTCAGAGCAGTGTTTCTAGCACTTCAAGCTTTTTCCAAGTCTGTTCAGAACAAAGTAGTTCAGATCAAGACAGACAATACCACCACAATGTGGTATATCAACAAGCAAGGGGGCACTCGGTCTATGGCCTTGTGCACAGGGGCAATGAAGTTGTGGTCTCTGGCCTATTCCCTGAACGCCTCTCTTACAGCAGTGCACCTCCCAGGGAAGGACAATGTCCTGGCAGATGCTCTCAGCAGGATATCTCAGGGCCATCACGAATGGTCCCTGGATCCCTGATTTTGAAGGTGATCTTCTCCAGATGGGGCACCCACAGACAGATCTTTTGCAGCCCCAGACAATCACCAACTTCCTCTCTTTTGCTGCAGGCCCCAGTGTTGGGCTCAGTTCCCTGGATGCCCCTAGTTCTCAGTTGGGAAGGGAAGTTCCTGTATGCTTTTCCCCCCTTCCCTTTCCTGTTCAAGGTGCTAGTCAAAATCAGGTCTCAGTCCTGCAAGGTGATTCTGATTGCTCCAGACTGGGCCAGACAGCCCTGGTACCCTCTCTTGTTGTCCTTAGCAGTCCACCTTCCCCTGTCTCTCCCAGGAATTACAACCTATGAACATGTGCTCAGGGGAGGGTTTGGTACCCAAATCTCAAATTTCTCAATCTCAAGTCCTGGCTCTTGAAGAGTTAGAGTTTGCTGATTTGCACCTCTCTCAGGGTGTTCTGGATATCTTAAAGGCTTCTTGAAAGCCTTCCACCAGAAACACTTACAATTCCAAGTGGAAAAGATTTACTATATGGTGCTCTGGGAAGCATATGTCTCCAGAGTCTGCTGGCCTGCCCACAGTCCTTGACTATATGGTTCATCTTAATAGCTTGGGACTCGGACCAGCTACACTAAGAGTGCATCTGGCAGCTGTCTCTGCCTTCCTCTCAGGGGGAAAGCACTCTTCCCTTTCAGCTCATCCTGTATTTTCAAAATTTTTCAAGGGATTGCTGCATACCAATCCTCCCTTCAGGGACTCTGCCCCTGCTTGGAACCTTAATGTTTGCATTGCTCAGCTTATGCAACCCCCTTTTAAGC
The DNA here is from genome assembly GCA_016271365.2 of Neoceratodus forsteri. Taxonomy (NCBI): domain Eukaryota; kingdom Metazoa; phylum Chordata; order Ceratodontiformes; family Ceratodontidae; genus Neoceratodus; species Neoceratodus forsteri. Next base: position 285,339,660 of record CM028138.1, on the reverse strand, counting down.
CTTTGTCCTCAGCAGAGCTTAAGTACTTGACTTGAAAAACTGTTTTCTTGGTGGCCATCTCTTCTGCCAGACGCATAAGTGAGTTATAGGCCCTGTCAGTGGAACCTGATTGTATCTCTTTCCATAGAGATAAGGTGGTCCTCAGGACTAATAGGAAGTTTTTGCCTAAGGTGGTTTCAGATTTCCACCTTAACCAGTCTATGTCTCTTCCTGTTTTCTTCACTGACCATTCCTCCTCTGGGGAGAGGAGGCTGCACAGATTGGATGTGAAAAGGGCCCTTAGCTACTACATAGAACGTACCAAGGGTCACAGGTTTGACTCCCTCCAACTGTTCCTCACTTATGGTGAGGCTGGTAAGGGAAAACCTGTCACTAAGAGATCTATTGCCAGGTGGATTGTCTCTTGCATTCAATTTTGCTATGAAAAACTAGGTAGGATCCCACCCTCAGGCCTGAGGGCTCACTCTACCAGAGGTACAGCTGCTTCCCTGGCTGCTGCCAGGGGTATTCCTATCTTAGAGATTTGTCAAGCAGCCACCTGGAAAACAGTACATACTTTTACCAAGCATTACTCTCTGGATATCTAGGCTAGGAGTGATGCTCGGTTTGGCACAGCAGTGCTTCAGAGCCTATTTCCAAAGTAGGTTCTGTCCCTCCTCCATGGAGGTACTGCTTGGTAGTCTGCATATGTCAGAATACAGCAAGACTTCATGTTGTTTGAAGAAAAAATTACTCACCTTAGTAATGTTGTTTCTTCCAATGGAGTCTTGCTGTATTCTGACCTCCCCCCCGCCTCATTTCTCAGAACCTGGGTTTTGGGATGTGGGTGGGCAGTAGCAGTGTTGGCACTCGGGAGGTGCCCCCACCCCTTTTTTCTCATCCCTTTAGTTTGGGTGTGTGGGTGTTGTGTTTTGTTTTATTTTTGGGGTTTCCTGAAAATATTTTTATTATATTTAGTAGCCAGTTGGCTAGTGTAAGTTTACAGTTTCCACACAGGACATCCAGTGAGTATAGCTCGTAAAGATCTGACGGTTTGAGTTCAAACAGCAACAGACAGAGTCTCAACTGAGCTCGAGCTCAGCGTTCCATGCCTGGCATGGAAAGTTAACTCTTTCATCTCTGCGGCAGTTCAAAGGTTGGACATCACTGCATATGTCAGAATACAGCAAGACTCCATTAGAAGAAACAACATTACTAAGGTGAGTAATTTTTTCTTCCTGAGTTTCCAAATCAGAGGAACACCCCTGCCGCAAACAATACAGTTCGGTAAGTGCCTTATGCTTATGTGCATTGTGGACACCCAGCTTTCTGTCGACACATTGAGCCACAGGACATCCCATACATATTCCAGAATTCATTTATTGGTCAGGAATCGAAGGATGGGCAGATGTGATCCCCTGGGGCAGTGCGGAAAGTCCACGCCACTCAAGAAATTAGAAGCATTAATGTCAGTGTACAGCAACTTTCCAGCAAAAGATTTTGTGTCATGGATGCTAAGGTGCCATACTTTTAGTTTAGAAAATACAAAGCCCATGTAATCAGGAAGGGCAAGGGTCTTGGGTAGATGGCGTAAATGCTGGGCTTCCCAATCTGGAAAGAAGTGGTGTATCCATTCCATGACTGCGGCTGACCGTATCAGCATGGGGGAACAAAATAAAGAGCACACATTAGTGTCTAGGAAGATACTGAAAAAAACATAAGCGGATTAATCATTCCCAAACTTCCCTGTGATTTAGACAAATAAGTAATGTTACGCTTAACCGGGTTCGATCTACTGCCCCACAGGGCTTGGAAAAAAAAAAGCACTGTACGATATTGTCTCCAAATTGGGAGGGAGGGCAGAAAAATGTAACTAATATAAACAAAAATAGATAATAGTAACATCTTTATTAACAAGACGCATTTCAATTTGGAAATTTTCTTTCCTTTCCAAAAAGCAACTCTAGATTCTACAGTGGTCAGGCAGAGTGCCCAATTCGTGTCTGCTGTCTTAGCAGTGCCAAAAGTGATATCAAAAATAGTTATGTCAGCAGAATTGATGAGTATTGAGGCAATTTGAACAGGCAGGTTAAAGGCGGCATCTCCCAAAGGAAAGCCAATACTTTTTTAATATAGCTAATCGTGGATGAGGATGCCCAGGCAAAGTCTTCTAGAGCAGGGGTTCTCAAATGGTGAGGCCAGCCTCCCTGGGGAGGCCCCAACCTGTTCCAGGGGAGGCTCAAGCAAGTCTGAAAAAGTACAGTATTTAAATTTTGAGTTTTATGTATTTTGTGTGAAGAGATGAAGCAAACTGAAAGAGGATAATAGTAGGTGAATTTTATGTATTTATTTACTAATAGGTGACAAGGGAAGGTGAATGAGCCAAGGCTCATTTCAGGTGTACCCCAGGGAAGGGTAGGTAGTGAATATATTTCAAAAAGGTAACTGCAAAACAATCAAGAAATACACATTGAACAATACTGCAAATAAATATGAACAATAAACTAATAATGAGTGGTGGTAATTGATCAATTTGTAGACTGATGGCAGAACAGCCCAAATACAAGGGTTGAGCACAGAAGTGCTAGGAGCAATAGCAGGAAGGAGCAAAGTAATCCCAGAGAAGTTGCTTAGGAGCAGGGAAGGAGGGGGAGAGGCAAAGTATTTAGGAAGGTTATTTCATATAGAGAGAGGAAACCGAGAAAGTAGTCTGACCCATGAAGGTTCTACAACAAGGGGTAACAATGGTTCAAGAATGAAAATAGTGGAGCAAGTAGGCTGGCGGGGAGGTTACAATAAACGGAATAATATTTGTTCATTTTATTTATTTGTTATTCAAATAACACCTTTGAACACAAGAACTCTTTTTCAAAGTTTCCACATCAGTATAAGACAAAGAACTGAATGTGAGCCAAGTACTCAAAGGGGTTTCAATTTATTCATGGTGTACTGCGCAAAGTACAGCATGTTATTTTTCCTTGGGGAGGCTCAGAATCTTTTCCATGGATTTGGGGAGGCTCACTGTGACAAAGTCTAAGAACCATTGTTCTAGAGTATCTCTAACCCCTACCACAGATTCCGGATTGGCTAGGACAAGAACCACAGTATCGGCATCGGCAAGTACCTTCACCGGAGGGGGACTAGGAGTAATGGGAATTCCCTCTATCTGAGGGTGTTGTTGGACAGTGTGTAAAAATGTGTCCAAACCAAAAATGTACAGCAACGGGCTCAGTGGGCAGCCCTGTTGTACTCCTCTATGTAAGCAGGTCGCTGTTCCCAACCAGCCATTTACCAGGGACATCACCATAGCAGACCGATAGAGACAGGTGATCCAACCTACAAAGGTAGGAGGAAGACCATAGCACCACAATGCTTCAAACAAGCATGGGACAGGCTATCAAAAGCCTTCTTCTGGTCAATATTTAGGACATAACCTTGAGTCTGGTGGAGGGATCCCCTATAAAATTGTTCATATAGGATCAGCAAATTGTTCTGAATAGATCTGGACTTAAGGGCACACGTTTGAGAAGGGCTAATAAGGTTCCCCTGCAAAGGCCAATCTATTTGCAAGGATTTTATGCGCCAGCACTTTAGTCAGAATTCAAAAGACTAAGAGGTCTCCAATTCTGGAAGTCTTACTTAGGGCTCTTTTAATGGAGAAAGGGATTAAAATACCATCCAATAAGGATTTTGGTAAGGTGCCATGTTCCAAACACTGATTAAACAATAATGCCAAATACAGTGCCAGACAGTCAACAAATAGTTTATTTATTTATTTTTATTTATTTAGCTTTTGTTAACCAGGTAAGCACTCTAGACATCCAAATGCCTATTTTCAGGTGCGACCCGGGAGGGTTACAGAGTACATACGAAACATAATACAGAGTCGAGGTAACATACAGGAGCCTCAGGCATCGACAAGTAGGTGGTACAGCATATGGGACAACAGGCTTTAAAATGGTTAAGTAGGCAGAATAGCAACAATATATATAACAGCATTAATAGGTAGAATAACATCTAAATAACATAATGAAAGAGAATAACATCAAAATAGATGAAAGTACAAGCAGGTACTGATATGACATGAGCGCCTATCATGAAAGAGAATGACATCAAATAAATGAAAATAGCAGCAGGTACTGATATGACAAGAGCGCCCCTCCAACAGGAGTGCCAGAAAGTGCCTTATGCTGGTTATTGGCAGAGATTTAACAGCAGCTGGTATTAATGGCACTCAGGACAGCTCCCTCAGTAAATTGGGAGGGAGGGAGAGAATACGCTGGGTCTATATGGTACATAGACAGGCAGAGGCAGATTTGAGGAAGTTTCAGAGGGATGTTTTGAAGCAGGGATGGGATGGAGAGGCATGAACTAGGGTAGGAAGGGAGTTCCACAGTCTTGTCTCATGGACGGAGAAGACCTGGTCTCCTGTGAGGGTGCGGGTCTTAGGAACTGGGCGGACCTGTGCAGTACTGGATCTTAAGTGGTAGGCAGGGGTTCCATGTTTGAGGATAAGGGCAAGCACAGAAGGAGTGGCCGTTCTAGCTATGTTATCTATGAAGTAGCCAAGGACAAAGGCGTGGTGCTTTTCAGGGGGGAGCCACTCCAGCCGTGAGTAGAGCTCACAGCGATGTGTAAGGCGAGGGGCAGAGAGTGCAAAGCGGCATATATTGTTATAAGCAGTGTCCCATTTCACAAGACTAGAATACGGGACTGGGGCAAAGGCTACGAGCCCATAGCAAAGCGTGGGAAGAAGTATCCCCCTGGCTAGGGCGAGCCGAGCAGCCAGGGAGAGGCAATCTTTGGCTCTGTAGGCAAGTCCGAGCTTGCCGTTCATGGCCTTACATATATTCTGAAGATGCATGGTGAGATCCAGTTGTGAATCAAGGGTAACTCCTAGATACTTGACAGAGTCCACGGCCTGCAGGAGGGAGCCATTCACTCCATAGATGGTTAGAGGAGCCGGGCAGGAAGAGGTTTTGGCCAGAGAGCCAAAGAGCATAGCCTGGCTCTTATTCAGTTTGATGGTTAGCTTGTGGCTCTCAAGCCAGTTCTGGATAAGAGCGAAGTCAGAGTTAAGCCAGGAGTTGATGGTAGTAATATCTGGAGAACTGGACAGTACGACGAGATCATCCGCGTATAGGGTGGAGTGCCCATGGGTTGTAGCAGAGGGCAGTTCATTAATGAATAGGGAAAACAGAATGGGTCCAAGGATGGATCCACGGGGGAACCCACAGTTAACTGGGGAGAGGGCAGAGAGGGCGCGGATGAAGCAGGTGTATTGCTGCCTTCCCGGAAGGTAGTTGGAGAACCAGGCAAGGGCTGGGTGGGAGAATCCGAGAGAATGAAGAGTGGAGTGGAGGAGGGAATGGTCAACCTGATCAAGGGCCTTAGAGAGATCAATGAAGACAGCACCAGTCAGTTTGCCTTGGTCAGTCGCGGACCTGATCTCAGAGGTAACCACAGCAAGCACTGTCGATATACTGTGCCCTTTTCTGAAGCCATGTTGAGCAGGGGAGAGAACAGCATAAACCTGAAGGTAGTAGGAGAGTTGTGTGGCAACTGCCTTTTCAAAGAGCTTACAGGTAGCAGAGAGTATGGCGATGGGGCGATAGTTTTTAATATCTTTGAGGTCGCCTTGTTTGTAAACAGAGACAACCTTGGCCACCTTCCATAAGTCAGGGATGATTCCCGAAATAAGAGAAGAGTTAAAGATGTGAGCAACCGGCCGGGTGAGGAGGGGAGCCCCCATGCTAAGCAGCTTTGGTTCAAGGCTGTCATGTCCTGCCCCCGTGTGGTGGGAGAGACCAGCTAGGAGTTCCTGGGTCTCTCCAACAGAGACCCATTTGAGGTAGAAGGGCGGTTCGAGGGGAGTGCCCACTCAGGGGATTAGGGGCAGAGTGCTGGGACGAAGGAGGAGCAGGCAGGTCTGAGAACATGCAGTTAAATGCAGTGGCAATAGTTTGGGGGTTATTGCAGTTGGCTTCCCCGATATGCATGTCGGCGATCTGTTCCCTGGCAGACCCTCCAACCAGGTTTTTAACATTTTGCCAAAAGCGCCGAGGGTTATTGGCCGAGGCTAGCAGGGCAGATTTGCAGTACTCACTCTTGGCGGTGCGGATGGCTCTTTTACAGGAGTTTCTGAGCAGTCGATATTCAAGGAGGTCATTATTGTTGCGGGAGATCTTGTGTTTCACCCAGCATTTGTCTCTCTGCTTCGTGAGGGAGAATAGGCCTCATTGGAGCCACTTCGTGACTGTACCCCTCACCCTCCTTTTTGTAAGGGGTGCATGCTTGTTTTGCAAGGGAACAAATACTGCAAGGAAATGATCAAGGGCTGCAACAGGGTCATTTGTGGCAGTGACCCAAGACCAGTCGACACATCGCAGATCCTCAAGGTAGTCATTGAGTATAAGCTTGGAATAGTACCTCATCTGGATCACTCTGCTGGGGACTTTGGGCGAGAAGGTGCCCCATATGCAGTAAGTTCAAAAGTGATCTGAGATGACGTCAGGGAGTATTCCTGAGTGGATAATTCTATCCATTCTATTGCTCAGTACCCAGTCGATAAGTGACCCTTTGTCCCCCCAGGAGGAGAGCCTTGTGGATGCCGAGATGATCTGGCTAAGAGCAAGGCCAGAGAGAAGAGGCTCATATTGCTTGGTATTGGGCCCCAGCCAATTGAGGTTAAGGTCCCCCAGGATTAGAAGCTCATTTGAGCCAACCATTTTCCTAAGGTGGTAAAGTAGTAAGGAGAGCCCTTGAACACCATCCTTCGGAGGGTTGTAGGCACAGACAAGATGCACCTTTTTAGTGTTCCCAAGCGGGAGGAGGGTGTGAAGGAACTCGCAGGCTGGGGATGCAGGAGGTCTATGAGCAACTGTAGACACATTAAGGTGCACCTTATAGTATAGGAGCACACCCCCCCATGCTTACTGCCTGCCCTGTCTCACCGGATGAGGCTGTAGCCCGGGAGGGCACACACAGAGTCAGGAATGCGAGGCTTCAGCCAAGTTTCCGTGATGCCCATAATGTCAGACTTGTAGTGGACCACCCAGGCCATTAGTTCTGCTAGGTTGTGGAGGATGCTGCAGATATTAAGGTGTGCTATTTTTAAGCCTTTGGCAGATAGCCAGGCTGAGGGGGGTTTGAAGGAGGGCAGGGTGGTCAGGGGACCTTGACTGCTGGCTAAGTTCCCAGCCTGTGCAGGTGGAGCCATGGCCCCAGCCATTGATGCAGTGGGTATGCACGAGGCACCCGGCGAAGTAAGGATCCCAAATGGAATGGCAACACAGCCAAGGTCTGTGGGTGTAGTTGACAGAACTCCGAACTAACTCTGTCTGGCCCAGGGACAATGCTTGTCTTCAGGGACTTAATACAGTCCTGCACCTCAAGGGAAGTAATAGGCCTAAGCATACATTGCTGAATATCCAAAGGGAGGGGAGGGATACCCAAATCATCAAAAAAGGAAGAGGATGGAACTGAATCAACTACTGTACAAAATGTATTGCGAACATGAGTGTCCCCAACATTCAAAAGACCAAATTTAAAGGACGCAAGTTTTCCTGTATAGGTGTGCAGGGTCGTAATAGTCCTACTATCAACTCATGATCTGCAATATCGAAAAGGATCATAGGTGTGTCTCTTTTGCTGGGTTTCAAATTGCATTTCTTTCAAACTTTATTGGATGTCAAATTGAGATAAAAGTATCGCTTTTGCAATTGAATCCAACATGTAACATCACAAAAAGGACAAACATACATACACAATTTCAATTTAATACAACCTAATTTAAGTTATAATACAGACATAAGTGTAAATACTTTATCCATAACAATTACAGTGTTTACTGTATAAAGTCATTAAAAAAGACTTAAAACGTTTAAATGGTAGCAATACTGTACTTTTTAACTGTTTAGTCACTCGTTCCCATGTTTTGGGCACTAAATTTGACATAGTTTTATCACCAAATTTTATCCTAGATCTAGACATATAAAAACTTATTCGAGCAGAAGATCTTAAGAAATGTTGTTTTTGTATCCTTATTTGTAATAAATTTAACAAACAAACAGGCAGTGATTGTTGTACAAACTTATACACCAATAAGTTCAAATGGTAATCTCTCCTATCAAACAATGAAAAGAGGCCTGAGTTTTGATATAGTACATATAGTACATAGACTTTAGTTAAGGATTTCCCCCATCATGTTATATATCTCTCATTTCCGAAATAATACAAGCAGTCACAGTGGAGTTACCTACCCCCTGAGAGTCTTGTTGAGAAAGGGCTGATTGCAGCCGACATCGTAAGTGGAGGTACCTCAAAAATGTATGTGAAGCCCTGCGACCTGAAAAGGACTGAAAAAAGTTCCAGAAATCTTGTTTACTGTCCTCCGACCATTGCAGGTAGTCATTGTAAAGACAAAGCACAGATGTCCTAACCTCCCACAAGACAGCCCATTGAGTCTGAAGCTCCGAATCATCTAGGAGGCCAGTGTTCAACCTCCAAATACCCTTCCCGTGAGGTGGAATGTGACCCCATTGTAAACCCACTAATAATGTGTCATAATCAGAAAATTAATTTGCCAGTGTGCTGGTCACAGTAACAGTGAATAAGGAGGAAACAAAAAAATAATCATTCAGGTTTTTAAGGAATCCTTTTAAAAAGTGTGCCCCCTGTAACATGTTGGAATCAGAAGGCATCTTGTAGGGAGGCTTGAGCAACCACTTGTTTTAAGCAATTAGAATCAAAAAACCTTTTCTTTTTTTTTACTTATACTTTTTGCGCCCTCCTCCTCTCTCCGCCGGTGCGTCTGCCCGGTCACTGACCCTTACTGCGGCATCCCCACGAGTCAGACTTAGGACCCCCTGGATTACCCCCCAGGGCGGAGATGTGGCACCCATCCCCTTTTGGGTGCCACGAACAACGGGATAGGGCGGGAGTCAGCCTGGGGAGCCGATAGCAGCTCGAGGGGTGGGCATCATCTAGGCGGTGAGAGGCGGGCTGTTTTCTCCCCCTTAGAGGGGCGGGAACGTGCAATGACACCAGCGTCCGTCCTGCCCCTTGGAGCCTTTCTGTCCCGTATGCTGAGGTAATCCTGGCCTCCACCAGGTGTCCCCATGCATCAGTGACATACCGCGTCCTCCCCCCGGAGAAGGAGAGCAGTCGTGGGATGCTCGATCTTTCTCCCCCCGGCCGTCCCTCCAGCGACCGGAGCTCGTTCCCGAACCCAGGTCACCGGCATCGCAAGCGGAAATCCAACCGCTGCGCCGGCGGGCCGGCTTCAAAAAACATTTTTGAGGCTACCAAATCTCTGTCTTTATGTTCCATCCCACAATTAAAGTCCCCACCCAAAAGAATAACATGGGAAGTGTGCAACTATAACTGAATAGAGTGAAATATTTCCACCCGAGCAGCTTTTGTTTGTGGGGCATACATTACAATAAAGCGAAACCTGGTACCCTTGTATGATAAGTCCAAGATCAGAACTCTGCCTGGGCAATCATCAATAAGTTTAGTAATGTGAAATTCATGCTCCACCAACAAAATGTCCACATCATCATATCTTTCAGGCCCAATGGACCAAAAAAGGGTCCCTTCCCCCAAAGAGTAGAAGCTTGTTTGTATTTGAAATGGGTCTTCAGCATTGTGTCCTGCAAAAAAAATACAGTAGCAGAATAATCACACTAAGTTGTGAAAGTGATAACATGCTTTCTGTGACTTTTAATACTGTTAACATTGATAGTCACAGCAGACAGGGTCCCCATTGTTTAGCATAGTGAAGGGGGCATCACATGCGAGTACTCAATCGGGCAGAGGATCTGGTCACCCGGGAAACACTTGGTCTCTGGGACTCAAGGGGGGGGTGGATCATCAGTATCGGAAGGCAAATCTGGAAGGGTGGAGAAGACCGAGGATGTCTCGGAGATCACGTCCTCCTCCTCCTCCTCCGTATCACCTCCTTCCTTAGATTGGCTGAGAAGACCAAAATGACTATGCATCAAGATATCAGACTTTTTTTGTCTGGATGGTGTGGCACCCCCAGGCCGGGGCTGTTTCTTCTTACCCCTCGGTTTAACAACTTCATATTCATCAGGAGAGGGGGACATAACTGCAGAGGGAAGGTGTGTTGGTTGGGAGGGGACAGAATCAGGAACAATAACCTCTGTAACCATTGGCACAGCAACATCCTCAGCTAGGGGGGAAGGAGAAACAGGTTCTGCAACAAGCTCTGATTCTTCTCGGGGGTGGGGGATCAGCCACTTCTGGAGGGATGGGGTTCTAATTCAGTAGGGCAGCCATCCTACGTTCTGAGGCTTGGGCAGCCCCCTGTTGCTGAGCTTTAGTAACCAACTCTTCCTGTGAACGTTGGGGTCCCTTATTATGAGAAGCCCAAGGGCATTTGGCAAAAGAGTTCCCCTGTCTCTCTCACAAAGATTACAGCAAAAGGCATTTGTACAAGTAGAGGTAGTATGACCATATTCTAGGCAGTGGGCACACCAGGAACTGTCACAGGCATTGCTCAGGTGTGCGCTTGAACTACATTTGAAACAGGATTTAGGCTGCCCTGCATAAAACAACATGCCTTTATCTTTACCCAAAATGAAACTTGTTGGTAAGTGTACCACCGCCTGCTCAGAAAAATGGATCTTGACTCGGATCTTTCACCCCCGTCCAAATTTGTTCCAGTTCTATTATAGGGTCAGGATTGTCCAAGACTTCACATTATTGTCGAAGACAATAGAGGATATCTGAAATGTTAACGCTTTCTTATTGAAAGCTCACTGTGATGGTGCAGATAGCAGCCTTAGTGAGTGGGACAGCAAGGAAGGGTTGCCACAGAGAAGTATCTTACAACTTATTATACTGTTGCCAGAACCTGTCCAGACCATGCACTTGCTTAAAGCTAATATCAAAGTTTGAATCCCCAACACGAATGAGTGCATAGATTTCTGAAGAAAAATATTTCAAAGAGTTCTTTAGCAAAACTCGAGCAATATATTCATGGTCTGCGGGAGATTCCAAACCCCCTTTATAGATGAGGTGGATCACATTCTTCCAAGGGGCAGGTTCTCCAGTAGCCCTGAATAAGTCAGAGAAGCTCTTGGTTCGAGATGCAGGACCCTGGAGAGGAGGAGGATGAGTTCGCTCAGGAGACAAAGCAGAAATGACAGGGCGAGTCAAAGGTTCTGGTTGCAGCAAAGGAGTTTGTGACAGGAGTATAGGGGACAGTTCAGGTGATGCCTGGGCCCAGTCAGAAATTGGGTCAGTTGAAAATGTTCCCTGCAGGGCAGCAGACTGATCCAATTGCACAGGTGCTGGGGAAACAGGAGCTCCCAAAGGGACTGGGAACGACAGAGCAAAATTCTCAATAGGCAAGGGAGAAGGGGTGATGGCACCCACTGAATGTAAGTCTGCAGCCTTCCTTGGCAAAGGAGCAGGAGAAGTGTTCTGGGTCCCAGAGTCTTGGCCGTCAACAAATACGGGTTGCACAACAGGAACAGACAGTGCAGGGGAAGGCACCGAGGAGGAAGTAGCGGGTTCCACAGTGCGAGTCAGCGTCTTAGTCAGAGGTTGCTGGTATCTCTGTACAATGGGGTCAGCTTTGTCTGGAACACATTCTCCACTCAGTCCCTGAATCCAACCAGCAGCAATCAGCACCTTTTCCAGGGACCAGGTATGTCTGTCCTTCTTGGCAGAGTGTTTTAATTTTAAACCCAGCACTTTGTCTGTACTAGGGGAACTCATATCATGTTTTCTTTGGCATTGCGACTGACACCTTCTCCAACTCTGGTAGAACAGGGCCTGAAGAAGTAGATGGGAGGACAGAAGGGCTCCGAGAAACAGAAAGGTAGGTGTAAAGATTTGACCGTGTAGCAGCCAGAAACAGGTCTTCCTCATGAAGTAAGGCCAGCAACACCTCTCGCTGGTGTTCATGTTGGGCTATGTTGTTCAGGTGAGGCATGTCAGCATCTGAATGGCGTAATCCAAAGGCAACATCGGTCGGGTTCAAAGCAGGCAAAGAACAAGGAACAGCAGAGGTTGGTTCTTCCACAGCAGTGTCTATCGAATCGTCTGATTCAGAGACATGATACTCAGCAACAGGAGACGAGGAACGGACCAGCATCGCAACAGTAGCAATCCCTGCCACACCCTGCACGGCAGTCTCCACCATCTTGGAGGGCAGCAGCTTCCCCCAGGCAGAATAGGGGAATTTCCCCTGCACTTTGGTAAAATTCCCCCCTCTCACTCTAAAAATGCCACTAGCAGCTTAATCTGATTCAATATGTCAAGTTTGCATCTGTATCCCCCATATCCACCCCCAGCTCCAGGACAAGGCTGAAAATGGGCAGAACTGCTAGCCCTCCTCCCCCCAGTCAACAAAATCTATAAAAATACATTTTTTGTAAAGAATTTAATATGGCCAGTTTTGGGGTATGGCTCCCCTGAATGACATTCAATAGCAATGGACAGTAATAAATGGACAGTAATATTCTTGAAAGTATTCAAAAGTAACTGTGCTGCATTATTTTAGGAGATCTTGGACACAATGGATACCAGAAAGCCCTGAGTAAACCAGGGCTCCAGCCTCTATCTGTCAGAAGAACAGAACTGAGTAAATCCTTCTTTTTTGCCATCATAAACGAACCAGGGAAATTTTTGGGTCTGTTTGCGCAGGAAAAGGGAAAAACCTATCAACTTAGTGTAAGCCACCTCTCATTTGGGAGGGGCTTATACTCGCCTTAGAAACCCCTTTCCCTCTTCCCCTGGAGCTTAGGTTTCCTGTTTGTGCTCTGGGGGGAGTAATTTCTGTCAGCTACCAGTTGGTGGCAGCAGAGAGTGGTTATTTTGGAGGGTATTTAAGGGAGGAGCAGGAAGTGTCTGATGGCTTTTTGGAGGGAGAGGTAGACACCGGCAGTACTGCTAGAGCAGTAAGCGGGGAGGGGCTCCTCCACCTCCCCCAGGCAGGGTCGGCAGCTGAGTGGCGATGTGCCAGGTCCCTGGTTGGACTTCTGCATGGGAGGTCATCAGCTAGGCAGTTACATGCATGTGGGTCCAGGCCCTGGGAAGGTCCAGTTGGGGAGGCAGGTAGTGTAGGAGCAGCAAGGAAGGTGAGTGGGATCCTGGAGTCAGTGTAGGCCCTTGTTGTGGAGTTAGTGTTCCTGGGTCGTCAGGGTGGCAGTTGGTTGTGGCAGGACCGCTGCAGCTCGGTGTGGCAGGGTAGCCCAGGGATGCTGGTGATGGGGCTGGGGGGAACCTCTACCCATTAGGAGGCCTGTTTGGAGGGGCAGGCCTCGGGGCTGCTGGATTTGCCAGGCAGGTTGCAGAGTGCCCTGGAGGTCTTCCTCTTGAGCTAGATTGCACTTATCGGGCAACAAGATGGAGGTGAAAAGAGTACGTAGCTGTTTTAGCAATTTTGGAGCCACGTTCCTGGTAAACAGTGGGTGGTATAAGAGGCAGGAGAAGCACTTTTGGGACCAGGGAGGCCGGTGTTAAGGCCTTGGGGCTAGACAGTGGGCTGCAAGGAGGAAAACTCCCCAGTGTAACGGCTGGATACAGGGTGACTTGGGGAAAACTTTATTTATTTATTTATTTATTGAAATGTTTCACCAGGAGGGCACACTGAACAACAAGTTGCTCATCTCCCGATGCAACCTGGGGGGGGGAAGGGTTACATAGGGTTGTGAAGGATGATCAACTACAATAGTATGTGGGTAGTACAAACAATACAACATTGTAAGATTGTGCAACAGTTGAAACACACGGTATTGTACAATATGCAGTAGTGGAACATTGGGTAAATTACAATACATGTCCAAAATCATACAAAAGAACATATAAAAATACAAAACAGTAATAATGCAGTAGAACCATTTATAGTGCATGAGTGTACCAAGAGCAGGCTCAAGGTAATATGCAAGTGCTGTTGGAGTAAAAAGGAAGGGGTAGGTTGTGCACACTGGTGACCCAGAAAGGCAGGTGGAGAAGAGAGGGGGAGAGGCAAGAACTGAATATGAGGAGAAGGGGTAGCCATTTCCTGATTTTTCCCTTCAGGATGTTGAGAACCCTGCCTGGGGAGGGGGGGGGTCATGGTGGGAAGGCAGAAACTGGGGTTAGGTATTAAGGTGGGTTAAAGCAGGAACAGCTTTTATTTATTTTATTTATTTATTTATTAGAATTTCGGATAAATATCTTTGAGCCAATGGCTCTTTTACAAAGGTTCCACGTCAGTATACAAAGAATAGAAGTACAGTTTGCGTGAGATTAGCAGGCAAGCAGTCTGAATACAAAATTCAGTACAGGGTATACATGGCCCAGATATCTAAAACTGCGCTAAAAGTAGCGAACAGCAGGAGAAAAGATTAAACCAGTTGCGCAATAAGGAACAGGTGCGATATTCAAACATGGAGCAGAGCAAATAGCGCAAGCAACCAACGCCTGAATATCGCACATACCGCGCCATCGCTAACCAGGAAGGAGAAGGAGTTGAATGTTGCGCTTATGGCGTGAACCATGGAAGCTCAGCTGAGCATTCCAGAGCTGCCATAGCGCAAGCACAGCCCCCAGAGCAATGGAACTGCACATCCAGGGAGGCAGGCTGGGGCCCACCGCCAGCCATGCCACACATGGGCACAGGAACACACTGCAGAACCCACACCACACCGCACACCCCAAGCACAGCATCACTGGGGTGGGACGATGATCCACGTGCCCATGGGGACAAGCCAACAAAGACATAGCAGAGCCCTGACACCCCAGCACAACCACTGGCAGGCAGAGAGTGCCACAGGGGGTTGACAACCACAGTGCACATCAGCCCCCGTATGCACAGCGCACCTTGCACTGTGACCCAAGACACCACCTACCATGTGCAGTGACTGGCACTTCAGGAAACCATGCGTCCCCAGCATTCATCAGCCCGTGCAACACAGAAGCCTACAAGCCAGACACACCCTGTGCACCCAGCAGTGGTGGCAGCAGACAGCAAGACCACCGAAGGTACTGCCATGCTGGAGATACCTCCCATGCACACACATGCACACACACACACACACACACACACATACCCAGGGACCATACTCAGCCCAGATGGCATGTACACCCTGCAACTGAGCACCCATAGCCAGCTGCAAATCAGAGACCAACACAGTATTCATATCAAAATAGAAATGTATATTTAAAGGACGAATCACAAAACCAAGTGAAACTATGTACAAGTGGGGGGGACAGGTAAAAGGCAGGGGTGTTCAAGGGGGAGGGAATAACAACTTGGAGAGGGAAGGCAGGGTGATAGGGATGGGAGAAGTTGGAAGGGAATGTGGGCTATGGCCCAGCTGGCTGCTGGTCCTCCCCCTGCTGGCGCCCCCTCCTGTGGCTCCTTCGCCGATCACCCTGGCGCTGTATGGCCTGCAGGATCTCCTGGTTCTGATCTGCAACCTGGCTGAGGTGCCAAGATCCTGGGACATCCTCCTGAGTACCTCGAGGCCTAGGAAAATGGGAACACAGTCAATGGCTGAGACTGACCACAACCCTGAACACCACCCAACCTGCAAGCTCATATAGCCCAATGTCCCACACCTGTGATGGCATGCACCCACCCACAGTGAACATGCACATGGCCATCACAAACAGGCGGCATCCAGCTATGCGCACCACGCCACACACACACTGCCCATGTCAATCACAGTACAAACTAGGCTGGCAAGTGATGTGGCAACGTGGTGCGATGCCAGGTACACAGCTATGTGCCCAGTGCATGCCTGGACCACCAGTGATGCATACACAGGCGCTGCGTGATACTGCACTGTGATGCAGGTCACCTGTGTCATGCCTATACATGGATACATAGACAGTGTCGGCAGATAAGGGCCTATGGGCACCCAGTCTGTCCATTTGACCTTGTACGTTCACTCTGTTGTCCTATAAGTCCGCTCCCCTTACCCTGACCTCCAGAATTCGTTATGGCTAACCCATGCATTCACAAATCCGTGACCAAGTCAGCCCCACCACTTCCTCTGGCAGCGTGTTCCACTTGTCCACCACCCATTCTGTGAAAAATACTTTCTCATGTTTCCTCTGAATCGTCCCCCTCAACTTCATCCCATGCCCTCTAGTCATGGAACATCCTTTACGCTAAAAATATTGTTTTCCTGCACTCTGTTCCCCTGTAAGATACTTGTATGTCCCATCATATCCCACACCTCCTCCCCTCCAGGAGTACATGTTCAGTTCTGTCAACCTGTCTGCATAGGACTTGTGATGCAATCCATGCACCATCCATGTCGCCCTCCTCTGAACCCTCTCCACCCAGTCCATGTCCATACGTAGGTATGGTCTCGAACTGTACACTGTACTCCAGTGTGGGACTCACTAGTGTTTTGTATAGTGGAATTATGACCTCCCCTTTGGTTGTGTCCCGCATGGCTGGTGGTCTTGCCCCCCCAGCATGCAATAGCATCCATGAAGTAATGATACTCACACTCCTCCAGCAGCTGGGTCTGACGCTGCTGCTGCTGCTGTTGGGGCACAACACCCCCCGGCACCGGGGCCCTGGCATGGCCCACGTCACCCTGGTCCTGTGTCCTCACAATCCGGCCTGTGGGAGACATATGTTGAGACAAACATCAGTGTGACTCAAAAGCAGAGTGCCCTGCCCCAGTGAGAGTGCCTGCCCACACAGCCATAACCAACCATTGCACAGCTGCACACACTGACACACCTATGCACAGCCACCCAAGCACACACACCCTACAGAGAATATAGGTGCATAGATGGTACACTCACCTGGCCTAGGCACCACGCCCGCCTGGCACGTGAACGCAGGCCGCGCCAAGAGTTCCGCCTTCCGGCGGAGGTCACTGTGCCGTGCCGCACTGCTCAGCAGACCGGCCGCCAGTGACCTCCACCAGGTCAGTGGCCACTTGCTGCCACACGTGGTCTCGGGCATGGTGAGGGGGCTCACCATACAGTGCCTCACAGTGGGGCTCCACCAGGGCCACCAGGTTGGCCACTTCAAGCTGGCTCAGGACACCGCCTCCTCCCAGCCATGGCACCAACTTTACAGCAGGCAATATGGCGCCCGTCACACGTAACCCCATGGAGTTGTTGCGCAATAGACCACCACAGGCTCCAATCGTGCTGTTCAAACAGCGCCGTCCTTTATATGGCGCTGTCACCGGACAGCGCAATAGGACGTACTATCGGCATGCCAACAGCGCCAGGGGTCAGAGGGCATACACAAGGTCACGGCAATGACGCAAGGCTACGCACAGTGCCATGGGACGTATAGGCATCCTGCGCGACTGCCAAGCTGAGCACCAGTGCCACAGTGGACTATCGCGCAGTAGTGCCACAGCACCATATAGTGCCCAGTGCTGTAGCGCCACTGGCACAATGGTGGCCATGGCCTGAATCACCTATCGTGCTCAGCAGGTCTGCAGCATGATAGACGCATGCGTAAGCTGTCTGGGCATGCGCAATGCGGTGTGGCACGCAGCCACAAACCTGTGCCATTGGCTCAGCGGACCTTCCGATGGCGCAGCGCCAAATACGCGATATTTCCTGCCGACATATGCAAATCATCTGATCAGCCATTCAAAGGCGCGGTGGCCGCAATTAGCATGTCATTAAAGTTGAGCCACACCTCATTTGCATGTGTTGTGCTATAAAAATGCGACTGTGGGTTGGCTGGCCAGATTTGGTTACTGCAGGTGAGAGGTGAGTTACATGCTGTGTGATGCTCAGGACAATGCTCATGGGCGGAGGATGATAAAGGCTGAGGGGCTGAGCATGAAAGGGCACTTAGAACGGGACAAAGGGCACCTTTCTATCAGTATCTGCCATGCGGAGAGGAAGCGGGGCTTCCACCCCGGGCCGCAGCTGCTGCTCATGGGGAAATGCTGTCGACTGCACAGTGACAGGTGTCCACTTCCACCCATACAGATCACCATGACTGACCAGAGCCAAGCTGAGGGTGGACGGCGGGCGTGAGGAGGCCGAACTTCACCACGGCAGAGACAGAGGCCCTCTTCCAGGCCTACCTGGAGGATGAGCCAACATTGAGTGGATGGAGGGCACCCCTGAGGAGCGTGCAGCTGCATGGGAGAGGTAGCTCGGGCCATCAACCTGCAGGCCAGCCAGCACTCCGTGCAGGGAATACTGAGAAGATGGGGACTGACCGCGGGAGGCTGAAGGAGAGGTGGCAGCCTTCAAGGGTGGCAGTGCATGGCACTGGTGAGGGCCCACCAGTGGTGTTGCAGCTGACCCCACAGAGAGACACTGGTTGTGGCCATGCAGCTGAGTGCCATAGCGGCGTACCAGGTGGAGGATTCCAGACAGGTGGAAGCCCATCACTGCACGGTATGACATGGTGATGTTGTTGGGGGGCTGTTGTTCACATGCACTCACATGTACTCTCTTTCTGTTACAGATCCTGTCTGTCTGCAGGAGGCGGTGGTGGTGGTGGGTCCAGACAGTGAGGCAGACCTGCTGGACGTGGAGGAGGGATATCCACCTCCGCCACCAGCCTGCAGCACTGCAGCAACATGCACGCTGGGCCAACAACCGTAAGTCAGTGATACGGGTGCAGGGGTGCACAGCCCGTTCACAGCAGTCTGGCACGCAGGTATGCCAGCATGTTGTGCCTATGGCAGTGGCACGCACCTGCACCATTGATGATAGCAGGCCTGCAATGGGCAGTGATAGGTGTGTGTCCCATGACGGACACATGGCAGGCCAGCAGGTGCCCTGGGCCTTCCTGGTTCACACCGTGTACCAGCATGCTGGCACAGTCCCAGGCTGTGCCTGTCAAGCACCGTGGGGCAGCACCGTGGCTGTGCAGGTGTCTGGCACTGTTGTCAGCATGGAGGTGGAACAGGTGGACCTGGGGCTCAGCAGTTGGAGGGCAGCAGCAGCAGTTGCACACCAGGGAGGTAGGATTTAAACCAGTTGGTGGCTGACAGAGCAAGGCCAGCTGAGAAGATTGAATCAAGAAGCAGGGGATGGAAACAGTGTTAAAAGCTTTGGCTAGGGTCAAGAAAGATGGCCAGGTGATCAGCTTCACCGCCCATCCCTGAAAGGATGGAGTCAGTAAACCTGAGGAGGAGGTGGTTGTTGAGTGGTTCTTCCAAACCCAGATTGGAAGGGGGTGAAGAAGAAGGAATCAGAGAGGAAGGGTGATAGTTGAGAGAGAACTAAATGTTCTTGAAGTTTGGCAAGGGTAGAAAGGAGGGAAATGGGGTGATAGTTGCCAGGAGTGGATGTGTCACCACCCTTGGGGAGAGGAAGGACTACAGCATGTTTCCAGGATGAGGGTACTTGGGCAGAAATAAAGGACAGGTTAAGGATTAGGGAAGTAGGATAAGCAATTGCAGGAGCAGAACGGCAGAGAGGTTTAGGATCAAGCTCATCTGGTGAGGAGCCTTTAAAGGGGTTGAGGGATAGGAGAGCATTAAGAGCTTTGTCAGAGGAGATAGAAAAGGAAAATGGGGGAGGGGTAGGCACTGGCTGAGGCGAAGGGCTGAAGTTAGTAGGTGGTAATGGGGAGAGGGAATTTAGAAGAGACGTGGTGCATTGGGTGTAGTAGCCATTAAATTCATTCGCCATGGAGCCAGGGTCAGAAACTAGGGAGTTATTTATTTTGAGAACTGGAGGAGGGAGGTGAGAGGGGGGAGAGAATAGGGTGTGAACTACCTTCCAGAATTTAGATGGAGAGTTATTGTTAGTCAGGAATGAGGAGTTGAAATAATCAGACTTGGCCTGTCTAGTAGCTTTAGTAAATGAATTGTGTAGCATTCTGTACTTGGCATAGTCATTTGGATGTTTAGTAGATTAGTGTTTTCTCCAGACCCGATCATGCTCCCTGAAGCAGGCCAGTAGGTCGGGGGTGATCAAGGGGAGGTGAAGCCTACGTACTCTGGTCCATCTGAAAGGAGCAAAGGCATTCCAGGCGGCAATGAATTTATCCTTAAAATAGTCAAAGTGCTTGGTCGACAGAAATGGCAGTGGAGAGTGAGGCCCAGTTGGTGGAAGCGAGTGCAGAGCTGATTGGGGTAAGGTCTAAGGATTTAAAGGACTGGAGCTATATGATTTTAGGGGGAGGTTTGGGGGGATGAACCTTACGTACAATGAAAATGGGATTGTGGTCACTAAGGGCATCGGGGAGGAGACCAGATTTAATGACGTGGTGTGGGTGAATTGTGAGTGCCCAGTCAAGCAGGGTGTGGTTTTGCGTTTTGGGATTAGGGCATGTGGGCTCAAGTATAAGTTGAGTGAGGTTTACAGCAGCGATGTCGTTGCACAGCTTGTTTAACTTGGGAGACAACCAATTTAGGTTCGTGTCACCCATTATGAAAAGTTCACCAGATTGCGAGAAGGAGGTGATATTGGCTAAGAGTTCAGTTGTGACTGAGGGTTGAATGCTTGGGCAGCAATAGATGCCAGCCACAAAGATTGGGATTGAGAAAGGAAGGGTAATGCAAGTGACAAGGGCTTCATAGGCAGCTGGGATGGAGGTAGATAGGGTGGTAGTAAACTGCAGTGAGGACAGGATATACATGGCCACTCCCCCTCCATGACCCAATCAATCTTGTCTGGAGATGGAATACTCAGCGATAGCAATGGCATTGTCAGGGGTGCTTTTTTTGAGCAATGTCTCGGTAATAATTAGGATGTCAGTGGTGTGTGAAATCATAAGAGTTCGTAGGAGGTCGATTTTAGGTAGCAGGCTGCAGATGTTCAGGTGGAGGAGCTTCAACCTGTTAGGAAGGGTTGTAATGGAAGTGGGGTTTAGAGACATGTTATTTGGGTAAGGAGCCAGGGTAGGAGAAGAAATAGGGCCAGGGTTGGGGTGGATGTTCCCTGACGAAAGAAGGAGGAGGGCAAGGATGAAATAGTGAAGTTCAGGACTTTTGTAATTGGAGTAGGAAATATGTGAGGGGAAGAGGGAGGGAGGGAGGTGGAGAGAAGGAGATAAGGAAGCGAAGAAAGGCTAAGTGGCTAGGAAGGGAAAACAGAGATGCTGGAGGGTAGAAGGGAAATTGGGGTCTGCTTACGAGGGGAGCTGTGAGGTGATTGACAGAATGAAGGAGGTATCTGGAAGGGAAGGGGAGAGAGATATGGCAATAGGTATAGAGGGGAAGACAGGGATAAGGGTAAGAACCAGGAAGGGTGTGAATAGGAGGGAAAGGAATCCCATTCTGGGTAGGGCAGTAGAAGCTTTGTACAGGCTTACGGATTCAGATCACACCACTTAATGTTAGGATGTTGATAATTTGCTTTAGGTATGAATGACCCAGGACTAGAAGTATTAGGGGAGAGCAGTGGGAAGAGGATTGCAACCTACACGTGTTGTTGCCCTCTAGTGGCTTTACAGTATCATTTGCAAACGGAAAAGTAGAAACTTGGGGAAAAAAAAGTTTCCCTGCTAGGACAGTGCTCTGTGAGGAAAGTTAAGGGAGCACTGCAGCCGGGTTAAGGGAAAGTAGCCTTCTTTGGTAGTGAAACAGAAGCTGGGTACTTACCAAGTGCCAGAGAGTTCAAAGGAGCTTCACGCTCCAGTAATTTAAAGGTTTTTGCCTGGTGGAAAATCTCTGCCGTGAAGTTCTGTTGTGTGATATCTTGCTCTGCCTCATAGAACACCACTTTGATAAATTCTCCCTTCATTCAAGATGTAAAAAGTTAGCCCCATGGAGCTGTTGAATGTCTTTCAAGAAATGATGCCCCAGAGCTCGTAATCATTCAAGAACTCCGGAGAAATAAGGTTCAAACATTGGGAGAAAGTTTTGATTCTCATGGGTTTATTTCCAAAAGGTGATTTAGAAGGGTCCTAATGAAATTGAGATGTTTTTAGTATTAGCAGTCTCTGCAAGCTTTCTGTTAATAGGAGCCAAGCTTTCATGAGAAGATTCTGCACCTTCCAGTTGCTGGTGGGGGGTTTCAGATGGCCCAGCTGATGAAATTTGGGGTCGTTGCCCACCATGCCCCCAGGACACTGAGTGTCTGCTGTAATGTCTCGAGCATGGAGAAGGCGATGACTTGAGGTAGGCAGAAAACAATTTTTCCAGCTAAAAGTATGTATATGCTTTGGGTGTTTTGGTTGAGATTGCTTCAGCTGCAGGACCCTTCCCCTGGGAAATTGTGTTGGCTCCTAGACAGTTCGGGAAGGGGGTTGCTACATTAAGAAAACATCAAAACAGAATTATTTGACAGAAAATGATCAGTTGGCCCACCCAGCCTGCCCAGATGATCCCTGGTTAGTATGTCTGCAACCCCTAGGTAGTCTCCAGCAACACTCACTCCCTCCCTCCCTCCTTCCTGCCTGTTTAGCCCCACCGTTGTGACTTATACAGCTGCCTGGAGTGGCTTCCCCCCGAAAAGCACCGCTCCTTTGTTTTAGGGAACTTCATTGACAATATCATCCGCTCTGGCACCCCTCCAGCCTTAGCACTTCCCCTTAAACCAGGCACCCCATCCTACCACCTAAGATCTGGGACTAACCAGGAATGCCTGGTTCCTAGAACCCGCACCCTTGCGGGGGATCGGGCCTTCTACACATACGCCCCCATACTCTGGAACTCGCTCCCTGAGTCCACTCGGTCCTCCTCCTCCCATCCAAGCTTTAAAACCTCCCTCTGGAACTTCCTGAAGCCTCCCTCCCTCCTCCTGTTCCTACTCCTCGTAGTCCTACTCCACTGCCCCTCTCCTCCCTTCAATCTGGTAGGGTGGAGGCCTCAGCGCTACTTGCACTTCTTCTTGGTAACTGGCCGGGAATCCTGGACTTGGCCTCCTGCCTAGGGCTCCTCCCCTCCCCCTGCAGGCACTTACCATTGTCTTTGCTTCTGTTTTACTCCACTGTCCACATCCTAATTATATCCCACCTACCCCACTCTATTGCACTGCACTGTGCCAACCTTGTCCTAGAGCCAGCCTTCAAATGCCTTTTATTTCTGGTATTTTACAGACTCCTGTATTGTCCATGTATGAACATGGTGCCAACCTTGCTCTAGAGTCAGCCTTGAAATTCCCGTTTACTCCCTATGTAACTTTCTCCATCCCTCAACTGTCCATGAATGTACTTTGTGCCTACCGTTCTCTAGAGCCAGTCTTGAATTGCCTGTTGTTCTTAGAGCCAGTCTTGAATTGCCTGTTGTTATGCTATGTATTTCTTTTGATTCCTCAATTGTTTATGTATGAAGTTGTCCTCTGTAACTCTCCCGGGTCGCACCTGAAAATAGGCACTTGGCTGTCTAGTGTGCTTACCCAGTTAACAAAAGCAAATAAATAAATAAATAATGTTTTCACCACCACCTCTTCTGCTGGCAGTCAATTCCAGGCATCCACCACTTTTTCATTTAAGTAGTATGTCCTTAGCTCCATCTCAGACATCCCTCCTTCCAGCTTCATCACATGTCTGCTGGTCCTGGTGCTCTTTCTGATTTGAAAGAGGCTTCCATCCTGTACCTTCTTCACCCCAAAGAAGTACTTGTAGGTTTCTATCACGTCCTCTCTAGCTCTCCGCTCTTCTAGGGTGTACATATGGAGACCCCTCAGTCTCTCCTCATAGAGTTTTTGATGCAACCCCTGCACCATTTCAGTTGCCCTCCTCTGGACTGCCTCCATCCTGTCTATGTCCATTCTGAGGTGCAGCTTCCAGAACTGGGCACAGTACTCCAGGTGGGTCTTGCCAGCAAGCAACACAGTGGTAGCATCACCACCCTCCACCTGCTCATGATACCTCTACCTCTGCATCCCGGTATCCCACTGGCTCTACCCACTGCTTTTTCACACTGCCCCACCATTTTGAGGTAATCAGATATAGTAACCCCAAGGTACCTTGCCTGCTTACTGACTGGCAGTACCCCCATACTCAGCTCCTGGGTTCCTATGCCATAAGTGCATGATTTATGCACTTTTTGGCACTGAACCCAAGCTGCCATACCCTTGACCACTCCTCAAGTTTTCCAAGGTCTCAACGCATTGTCTCCACCCTCTCCTGCATATCAACCCTATTACAGATTTTGGTATTATCTGCAAAAATGCATACCTTTCCTTCTAGTTCTTCTGCAATGTCACTTATGAAGACATTAAAGAGGACCAGTCCCAATGCTATGCCCTGTGGCACCATGCTGGTCACTCTCACCTCATTTTTTGCAAAAGCACCCATAGGGGTGCAAAATGGCATCTGGAGGCTTTTGTGATTGCTTGTTTGGGGTTTGATACCTGTTTCCAGTTTTTGCACTCAATTGATATGCACTGTACTTTTTGTAAGTGTAAGCTCCCCCCCCCCATTTTGGGTTTACCTTATTAGGGCTATGGCCCATCACTGCCCCACTGGTGTCCCATCAGTGGCCCATGGTGGGATTTGGGCCATGGCACCTCGTGTAGTCCCAACGGCTGTGTACTCTAAAATCCTTCATCTCAGCCCCATGTACAGAAGGGGGCCGAGTTCCGATTGGTGTTTTGCACCTCCAGGTGCCAGGGAGATCCTCCATACCAGTCCAGGAGTTGCCAAGGTGCGGACTGGCAAAATGTAAATAAAAAACATGGCTGCCATGTGCCGTACACGCATGCGCAGGCAAGAAAAAACAAGCATCTGTCAGTGCTGAACGTTTGCTGCTGGTATGCACCTGTTGTTTTTATTCTATTTTTTTTAATTGTGACGTTAAATTTTGAAGATACTTCTTTTGTTTTTCATATAAGGAGAGACTAGAGGACCTCAATATGTATACTGTGGAAGAGAGGAGGGGGGGATGTGATAGATACTTTCAAATACCTCAAGGGCATAAATAAGATACAAGAAGGTAGCATATTTCAGAAAAAAAGATGTTCAAGAACAAGGGGTTATGATATGAGACTGGGGGTTAGAATCGGGGTAATGTGAGGAAGTATTTTTTCATGGAAAGAGTGGTGGATGCATGGACCAGCCTCACAGTGGAGGTGGTGGGGGCAAAAATAGTAGGGGAATTTAAGAATGCATGGTATAGGCACAAAGGAACCCTAGCAGAAGGAAAGAGAGGGTAAAAGCCGGAGATCAAGTAGGATCTGCGATATTGCAGTATACACTACACCTCCCCAACCCCCACCTCCATTGTGTAAGCCCCATTATGTCCTGGTGCACCACCTATTCTGGTGCAAGGGTGGTGCAGGGTGGTTTTGGCACACGGCATCCTGATTTCGATGCAGCCTACATTCGAAAATCAGGATTGCTGCAACATTTGGCACAAGGTGCCAGTTGTGTCAAACCCTTTTGGTGCAGGCACCTCATGCAAAATTTCGGCATTTGAAAATCAGACCCAGTATTTTAATTTTTGTCACAGTAAGTACTTAATGTACCAAGCTCTAATGCTTTTGATACTAAAATATATAACTATAGGTTTGATTCTCAGCACTGCTACTCAAGCTGGTATTTACTGTAGAACTACAGCATGTTTTCAGAGGTCTGATTCTAAAACAGTGGGCTTGATTTTAAAAGCCAGTTTAGATCAACGCACTGTGTAGCGAACCATCGCCTGTGGCAAACTGGGGTGCACCGGGGTCTCTGCACCAGATTTTACAAGAACAGTGTCCCAGCACCAAAGTCTCCAAATTTGCAGTAAGCCAATCTGTGCATTGACCAAACATTGCGCAGAAGGGGAGTACTGCAGGCTGCAGCATAGGCTTGCAGCATCAGTGGCCAGTGATGGCAACCAACCAGCCAGTCACCCTGGTGGCTGGTGGGTCATCTGGAGGATGCCGTGGCTTGTGGGGGGTGGCATGGGTCCAGCTGGGGGGATGGTAGGGACAGTGCAGATCCATAGGGAGGTGGATGCACTAGCACCACCACCGTGGGGGGGGGAGCTTGCAGGCTCTCACTAGCCACTCCAGTGGTGGTCTGGCAGGTGTCAGGGGCTGTCTGAGCACTTTGCCCACAGAGGCACAGGGTTACCCCCACTAGTGAGGATTGCAGCAGTGGTGCATGCAGCTTAGACCAGTTCTGGGCTGGTCTAACAGCAGGGTCTGTCTGTCCCTTGGGAGGGCTTGTGAAATTCCAAAGTAAGGGATATTGCAGGCCTGCTCTTGCGCAAGCCCTCTTCTGCCATGGCACACCAGTGCATCTGTCTCAAGGATGATGCAAGCCTGGTTGATGCAGGCAGTCCCACCAGTGGCAGACAGTCCCTTAAAAAAGACCTTTTAAAAATCAGTCCCAGTGTTTCTCAAATGAGGCCACCATGGCTGCATGCAGCCTCCAATGCAATATTGTACTGCCACAGAGCTCTTTAGAGCCCAAGTGCCAAAGGTAATGAAATGGAATGGAACATTTCTTATCTTTACATAAACATGGGAGATACAGTTTAAGTAAAAATACACCAGGGACTTGATTTTTTGAATGCTGTATGAAAAGAAATGTGTTATAGGAACTTAGGTGTGTATTAGGGGGTCTGGGGCAAAAAATGAGTGAGACCACCAGTAGGTTCTGGTGATTGCATTTTACGGCCTTTGCAGGCCTCCAGAATTTGGGGCTTGAGAACCACTGTGCTAGAACATACTGTGAAACACAAATGTAGTAAAAGAACAGGTAAGCATTATGCCACGCCATAGGAGGGTTCTACTGGGGAGTTATTGCCTGGTTGGGGGGGGGGTTGGGGCACAAGGTCAAAGGTTGAATGCCTCCAACTGCCCAACCAGGCATTAATTCCCCAGTAGAACCCTCCTTTGGAGTGGCCTAATGTGCTAGTAACATGGCAAGCGCTGGCGAGCAAGTTGTGCATTTGTAATAAGGGAATGACTCTGTTTTGATAAATATAACACATACAGACTTTTTCGGCGTCTCAAGGCTTTTAATTAAGCAATAATGCCCGACAGGGTATGTGTCGTGCTGGGATAACGTCACACCTCAGGTGGTTGGGCACGAGGCCTCAAGCAGAGTGCATCCAACAACTGAGGTGTGACATTATCCCAAACGACACACACCCTGGAGGGCATTATTGCTATTATACAGTGGCTTGTTGTTATACAGAAGAAAAATTTTAAAGATGTTTTTGTGTGGAAAAATATTTTAATTTTTTAAGAGACAATGGAAACAATCAAGCAAATCAAATCAAGCAAAAGCAAAAAATCAACTAGAGGTTCACAGTGCTGAGACTAGACCCATGATGTTGTACTGGGATAACATCACGGGTCCAGCCCAAAACTGACTAATCAGAGTCCAGGATTTTTTCTTGCCATTGTATAATATGATTTTGAACAACTTAAAATGTTTTCATGTTGTGGGTGGTATATGATTGTTAAAGAGCCTGTGACATCTCACAACTTACTTATCAGCTGGTAATCTCTGTCCATCATCCTGTTCAGATGCATTTTCCCCGATGACGATCTGTGCAGGCTAAATACAGTTATTTTACTGTTTTTGTAAAGAATACGCAGCTGCATGTTCATGTGGCTGTAAGCCGTGTGCTCCCACTCACCTAGCGTTGTGGCATCATCTGGGGGATGGGCGCTAGCTGTCTGAGCGGGAGAATAGCGCGGTTCCAAAAGTACAGCCTTGCAACTTGAAGCCGAGTCTTTTTTTATCAGCAGTTGTGTTTTGCGATCAGAGTGGAAGGGTGTACTAACTCTTAATGAGAAAAAACTAACAATTTCTTTTTGCTGTGCTTATACTTCCTGGTGCTATTCATTCAGACAGCTGTTAGTGATCATCTCTTCTGACAGCCATCTGACAGTGTGGGTCTTGCTACCTCCCCTGTACCTTTTCCCGGACTGCTTTTTTAAAATTATTTTTATTTAAGTAATTTATTGCTGTAATGAAATTTTGTGGTGGTCTGTAGCATGGTGCTAAAAGTTCAACACAGCTCCACATCTCATGTCTTTGCTGTGGAGCTGCTACATACTGTACAGAATATATAGGATCCATTAATGTGTGACTCTATGGGTCAGTGCCACTACTGGTGACGAAGCATAATATCTTGGTTGTTCTGCTGTGTGTGTGTGTCAGTGTCCTTAGTCTGTTCTCTAACTTCTCAGTAGTGACATATATTGTCAATTCTTTCTCATTATCTAGCCTGTTTTTACTGGGGTTCATAATCACATAGCATCAGCAGGTGTATGTGGCAGACAAGTGAGGTTGTATTCCAAAATTCTTGTACCATTTTTTAATTGGCAGCCTTGTGCTACTGAGCTCGACTATTTTGTGTCTGTGGTACTGGACTGATAGTAAACAAAAGTACTAACCCTTGTGTGTGGCTTTCTTTCTCTGCGGTTACTGTGTTGTGGCTCACAATATTTCCATTACTCATAAATTACTGTGTAGTGTTCTAACATGGTTAATCGCTGTGTCGCATATGGGTGTTCCAACACCCAGAAAAATGGAGTAAGCCTACACAAATTTCCATCTACTGTGCAGTTGTGTGCTAAATGGAATGCCGCTGTTCAGTGTACGTGTGCAGACTGGCATGATGCCACAGAGAACAGTCGTTTTTGTAGTGCCCATTTTGTTTTGGAAGCGTTTGAGACAGAATACATTTTAATGAAGAAACTGGGCATGCAGACAAGACGTGTTTGCCCTTGTCTACGTGCAGATGCTGTGCCAACCATATTTAAAAGACCAGCAGTTCCTGGTAGTATTGGCTCGGTTGCCAAGAAGACTCAGGTGTCATCTGCTATTGCCAAGAGGGGAACACCAGCAGGTAAATAATTGTTATTCACAGTGCATTGCTTATAATTTTATTTCTGTAATTTCATTACTGAAGTTACATTTAAAGTTTTGTTGTGCATTCACAGATAATTCATGAACTCCTCACAGAGTCATCACACACAGAACAGCACTGCTAAGAGGTCTGCTTTGAAGACACTGGGTCATGTGATTGTCTGTCAGAGTCACCAGATAATTCTGTGGAGATACAAACTGATCCACCTGTGATGCAGGACTCAATGTGTCAAGTCAATGCATATCGGCTGAAGAACATGGTGTCCCACAAGACTCAGACAACACCGATACTATGTAACAAGCGTAATTGTAACAGGGCATTATTGGGAAGTCTAGGAGAGAGTCCCGCGATAGGCTCAACGCCGTCACGTGGTGCAGGACCAACACGGCATTGTGAGCCGATAATGCCGTGTTGCTGTCCTGGGAAGCGCGTTCACGAGTCCAACACGGCATTATTTCTCATAATGCCGTGTTGGGCTCGGGAGCGCGCAAGGACCCAACAGGCATTATGAGAAATAATGCCGTGTTGGAGTCGTGAACGCGCTTCCGAGCACAGCAACACGGCATTATTGGCTCACAATGCCGTGTTGCTCCTGCACCACGTGACGGGCAGGCGTTATCGCTGGCGCCGTCATAGAGCCTTTCAGTACAACAAGAGTAAACTGTATGGAGATTGCCTCCGGCCTCCGCCCGCCTTTGCACTGTGATGGGCCCTAGTAGACATCGCTTGTCCCCAGTTAAGAAAGACATCACCGGAGCCTCGGCGCTCATCGGTGATTAACGCCGCTGGTTGAAACGGGCTCGCCGCAACAACGCCTTAGCCGGGCATTAATCCCAGGTAGACGCCTCCTCTGCCGGTGATTAATGCTTACCTGTTTCTTATATTACTTGTACAATAAGGATGTCATGGTATATCATTTTACTATGAGTTACATGGGATGTTCAAGTTGTTCTCTTAGGATATTCTTATAGTGTTACTCAGTGTTCCTGCACCTGAAGCTATCAACATGCACCAGTGTATCCATTGTGGCCAATGGTCAACAGAGAGCACTGGATCTCCACAAGCAGGGCAGGGCTTATACAACACTGTGTAATGTTGGCTGTGGATTGTGTACTAGGAGTGTCTCACACTGGTTTTGGTTTGATATGATCTCTTTATCTGTGATCCCCAGCTTACCAGTCATTTGGGTGGTCAGATAACACCCCACCACTTTCCCTGTTCTACCATCTGCCAATCCCTCATCTGCCATCCTACTGTTCTGACATATCCCTTTATTGTTGGGGCCCCTACCCATTGGGACAACAATGAGTGGCAATCGAGGTACTCATATGCACCACCTTGCATCGGCATTAGGTGGCGAGGGTCAGATGGTGAGCCTGCAGGATTTGCTGTGAGGGTAGGTGGGGCTGCTGTCATCTGGTCTGCATGGTGTACATTTTCTGATATTGCTCTCCCCACTCTGTGGGGATCCACATTGTGGTGTCCTGGTGCTTGTGCATACAACATGTTGTCACATACACTGCTAAGCCCTGCCAAGAGAAGCTGCGAATGGTGATGCATCCATCATCCACCTCCCAGGAGAGCATCCATAGGATGCTCTGAAGCCCTCCCTGCAAGCCGCTGCTCCTGACTTCCTGGGCTCTGGTGTGAACCCAGGTCACCAATATGCCAGGTGATCCCCTGTTGCCCATTGTCACATGCCCGGCCATTCACACTCTGTTTTTGTTCATGTGCATTGATGGCATCTCTGGGTTGCCAACTGTGCCCATCAACATGATAATCCAAATAACACTGCTAAGTACTGCGGTGCCTTCACTGTACATATCTGTTACATCTGAAATGTGTACTTCTGACACTGTTTTGTGAAGTTTTAGTCTGAGTAGCAGTAAATTTATATAAGTATCCATGTGTGTACTGGAAGGGGTTACTGTTTTGTCCTGCAAGTCATGGCTGGTATTCTTTCCTATACCTATAATTCCTATCGCCATGTACAATAGTTCTACTTCCCACCCCACTCCCACTGTTGAGCTTACACCTTATGCCACACACTGCTGTTATGTGCTCTGCACCTAGATGCCATTTACAGGTTAGTCCCAGCAATCATATGCAACTGCCATCCTTTTAGCGAAGTGTGTTTGTCTTTACAGTGCTATATGTGGGCACTATACCCAGGCAGCCCTGTTGTGGCAGCAAAATTTATAACTGCTGTGTAGTGCCCTCTGTGCTGCCTGTGCAGTAAGTGTATTCATTCCTCTTGTGGGAACCAAATCACGTCATCGACAGGACAGAAAGGCTATACACGGACAATACCTAGTGACATACGCAGAGGTGTCTTGCTGTTTTGACATTTCCGTGTGCACACAGTTGTAGAGACAGACAGTGTGCTAAGTCTGTGTTCCGATGCATTGTGATGTTGTGGTGGCTAGGGAGAGTTACCATCAACCGATGAACGTGTTTCTTGATGTTTCTGTACTGGTCACTGTTGAGGTCTCATTTGCAGTACTTGGTCTCTTTGTAGGCTGGGTTTCTAAAATGACAGAGGCATGATACAGGCCATTGAAAGGGATCTGAGCCTATTGCAAAAGTTAAAGTATGAGAAACTGTATGTTGTCTATCTGAATGCCATGCATGGGAGTAGAGTGACAGGAGGCATGATACCAACCATCAAATATGTACAGCAAAGAAACAATGTGCCTGCTGTTAGTCTTGCCCCACCAAAAAAATAAATCCCAGGGAGAGGTCGGTAAGTGACTATGGCATGGGGTTCAATAAAGAAGGATATCTTGAAATTACATTTTCAGTAACATGGTTGTGTAAGCATGAAAGACACACCCAGCAGAGGTTGTGTGTTCAGTATTGGTGGCTGAAATGTAAAACGCATGGGACAGACGTGCCCAAGTAACCTCAAGGAGGAGGTGACCATGATATAAAGTAGGATGTCCACTTTTCTAATGGGTTTGCTGTCCTGTGCCTCACGAGGTGTTGGGACCGATCATAGTGGTGGTGGAACAGACATATGGAAACCCTAGATGTGGGGAGGAGTACAGAAAGTCGTTGACCTAGTAAGTAAGATCAGTGAATGCCAAACACAGGGAGGGCAGACTACATGGGCCTGGTGGTCCTTATCTGCTGACAAGGTCTATGTTTCTATTTAGTGACATACAGCACACTTATTGGTTTTGCCGTATGTTCTCTCCAGTTACATGTGTCATTGTTTTCACAGAGACTGTTTACATACATACATGATACTTGGTGGCAGAAAAGGAATCCTATGCCCACAGGGTGACTGCCAAAGTTCCTACCTGTTACAGTGGCCATGATGTTACCTGTTCCTTGTCTATATCTATAGTTTAGCTCATGAGTGCTTCCATTAAGCATGCCCCATGCATGTCTGAGAACCACCACTGTACTATCTTTGAAAACCACATGAATCAGGCTGTTCCATGCAGCTATCACCATTTATGTGAATAAAAACGTTCTAATAGTCCCTCCTTATTCCTACCCCCTTCCAGTTTCAGATTGTGCCTCCTTATTTGTCTGTTTGTCCTGTTATAAAACATGTCCAACCTTGCACATTGCTCCAATCACTGAGACATTTGATGGTACCACATGTCCTCGTACTCACCCTTCTTCCTCTGTGTGTGTGTATATATATATACACACACACATACAGTTTTGTTTGTTACTAGTTCAGTTATTTGCTAATTTGCACTGGTCTTAGGCCACATTGTGGGGTGGGGGGTCACATCTCCACCTGGTTCCTCATCTTGACCTCTGCATACTATGATCACAGTCCAGGTTTTCTCCCTGTGTTTGTTGGTAAGTCCTCCAAAGACTGACTGATGACGTTGACTTCAGCGTCATAGTTGGAATCCCGGTGGCGCATTCACCTTCTTGGGGCTACAGAGATGAGAGTCTTACCGACTGCGCTTCCACTGGAACTAGCGCTGTGAACAACACTGCTGCAAGTTGTTTCCACTCCCCCTCCCCCACAGAGGAGGGGAAGAGCAGCCAATGTGATGTTCAGTCCTCCTCCCCACAGCTGCCCCCCCAACTATCCTGGCTCCTTATTAAAAACCGTATTGCCAGTGTACTGCGAGCTGTGATGTCCACCGTCTAAACGCCAGCTCCAGTACCTCAGCTATGTTGACAGTTACTCATTTCTGATCATCTGTGTTTCTGTGCAAGCCCAGTAGAAATGTTACATGCCTACTCTGCACTTTGTGTATTTCATAACTAAGATGTTGTCAGTAGAACTGGACCATGTACTGCAGATGTTGTCTCAGCAGATTTTTGTAGTGTGTCTTTTTATAGTACTGGAAACACTTCCAATTGCACCTCAACATGCCATTGATCCCATTCACTGCCTTTTTTTCATTGTATGGACATCTTTACTTCTTGTGAGATGAGAATCACAACATTTCTTGTCCTTTGATCGTGATGTTCTATAATACTGCCCCCCCCCAATCTTGAGTCCTGTAACTTTACACAGGGTTTTTATGACCCATGTGAGAAATGTTTTGCAGGTGTTCACAGTTCATTCCCAGTGCCACACTGTGTACTACGTTTCCATGTGTCTTAGGTGCATATTCATGTTCTTCACCCCTTCTGCATCGCTCAGTTGGCTGCAGATGTTTGTGATATCATGTATCATGTTTTGAGGTATAACCGTTGGCAGGCAATGTGTCTGTCAGTTTTCACTGCCCGGGATCCTTATGCATTGTGGGTCCCCTTTTTTTGGTCCAACTCTATTTCCCTCCCATCACTGATGGCTGATGCTTCTTCAGTCGACCTACCTTATCACCTCCTGCCTGCCATCCTCCCAGCTGAACCCCACTTCTCCTCCCCATGCATCAGTGTGATCTCTGAACTACAGCACTACCATCCTCCGCTGGGATCCGCTCGTGCCGTGAGTCATCCACCCACCTCCCTCCTCCCTCCTCTCCCAGGAGAGTAGAGCAATCCTCCGGATGCTCAATCCTCTCCTTCCCTGTTGACCCCCGTCAACCCGAGCTCACTCCCGAGCCTGGGTCGCCTGTGTTGCGCCAGGTGTGGCATCGAGAGCACCACTCTGCCGACGACCCCCTTTCTTTGTGTAATAAAATAAAGTAAGTATGTGGTGAGCATGGATGAGCCACAAGGAAATGGCACGCTTACAATGCAGCCCATAACACTGACCCATGAGGTAACCACCTCCACTTTTCCCCTCACCATTTGTTCTTTCATTTTGTACTTTTGCAGTTACCCGGACCGACATTTTGACCTGCGAAATTGGTGTGCAGTGTGACCTACTTATGCCTCCATGTGCAACGTATTCAGATGTGGATGAGTTGTCTGAAGATGACCTGCTGGAGTGTGAGCACCCAGGAAAGTATGAACAGGACCCAGAGTACATGCCATCATCACCAATTTCAGTGTCTGATGATGATGACGACCATGTGATTGATGACCTGAATGACCTCAATGATACCATTGACTCTGAGGTTGGCCTATCCAAGGAATCCAAATTTGTAGTGTTCCAGTCTTGTCTATTCACCTTGCTACGATGGTGTCACTGTATCAGCTGTGGTTACCCAGGGCTGAAGATGTTAAGGCAACGCATCATTGGAACTCTGCTTATTCTGCATTTTGTTTATACATCTTGTCTGAAGGAACACACCTGGCATAGCCAGCCATACCTTGGAAAGATACCATCTGGTAATATCTTATTATCAGCTGCAATCCTGTTCTCTGGGTGCACAGTTACGAAGGTTATGTGTGTGTTCAAGCACATTGGTATTTGCACTTGTTCTGTGAGTACCTTTTTCCATCACCAATCCACCATACTTCTCCCAGCAATACTAACTGTATGGAATGAGCGTCAGAAATGGTGGATGGCAGTTCTGCAGGCCGATCAAAAAGGACTGGTTTGTGGAGGTGATGGTCGTGCTGATAGTCCTGGCCATTCAGCAAAATATGGCACTTATTTCCTAATGGAATTGAATGCCGGGATTGTGCTTGACCTACAGCTGGTGCAAGTAAGTGTGGCAATCTGTGTGACTTCAACCATATATGTATACACTCATCTGTAGCCCTTACAATGAACTTATCAATGCAACCATCTTTAGGTGTGCAGAGTCATTTAATTTCAGGCCTTTCATTGCTTTGTTGGTCCATAAATCCATATACAACAACATTAAGGTCCTGCTCCCCTGCATACTGCTGCTTGGGCCACATTCACAACCTGACACATCCGGTGTCCAAAACATCATTGATCCCACAACATTGCCAAGACAGACAAACTGAATATGGGTGTGTCTTCATGGCTGCAGTCCTGGACCACTACTGTAATGTTTGAAATACATCGTTCACTACAGTCATTAGCAACTTTTTTCTCGTTCAACTGGTGGTGTGTCACCGTAGGAAGTATGGCTTCCTTTGACATGTTGTTCGACCACCTATATCAGACCACTGTTCTGCTGTCCCAATGGTGTGCAATTCTTGACATTCAGTCATATGACTGCTGGCTGTGCTCCCTGGTGTTAGTGGTGTTAAGTGCCTTATATTGTTTGTTGTATTAATAGTTAGCTTGCATACAGTTATCCAGAGTTAAACTGTTGATGTGTGTCTCCTTCTTCCTTTTTCCAGAGTAATGAGTGTGGTGGTAGCTGTAAGATGGAGTTGGAGGGTTTGCGTAGGTGCATTGATGTTGTTTTAGACAATAACTTACACATCGATGAACTTGTCACTGATCGCCATGTGCAAGTGGCATGGTGGGTGAGGAAAAACATGCCTGAGACAACTCATCGATACGATGTCTGGCATGTCACTAAAGGTCAGTATTATTCGACTGTTGACAGTACTGCAGCAAGGTAACACAGTAACATACTAAAATGGCAGCAGAATAGGCCTGATGATCTTTCAAGTCAGCTTGAATCTCAGCACTCGCACTGAGGGCCCATTTGGGTGTTCTCCCATCACAATTGGTTTATATTGTCCCCAGTCGCAGATGTACCAGCTTCATTGGACCTGGTCACATTTATCCTCCCCCGTACCTGTCCCATCCCCTCTTAATCCCATTAACAATCTCCCCCTGTACCAGCTCCCTGGGCAGTGCATTCCATGGCTCCACCACCCTGTCAACGAAAAACACCTCCTTCTCTTCTCTTTGAGCCTTCCCCTTCCAGCTTACACCCATTTCCTCTCATTGTCCCAGCCTCCTTCCTTTGGAGCACCCTGTCTCAACCACCCTTATTGATCCCTTTTATGTACTTAAAGACCTCTGTCATTTCCACCGTCCCTCCTCTTCTCCATGGTGTACATGTCAAGCTCCCTGATCCTCTCCTCATAGGTTCTCTCTCCCCCAGACACTGGATGATTTTGGTTGTCATCCTTTGGACCCTCTGTAGGCTTGTAACATCCCTCTTTAAATGTGGTCTCCAAAACTGCACACAGTACTCGAGCTGTGGCCTAACCAAGCAGTTGTACAGGGCTAGGATTACTTCCGCCTTTCTGGTGGTAATACCCCTGGTGATGCATTCCAGATCCTATTTATTTATTTTGATTTATTTAGCTTTTGTTGACCGGGTAAGTGCACTAGACAAATCCTGCCTATTTTCAGGCATGACCCGGGGAAGGGGGGATACAGATGCATGCCAACTGACCTTGAACCAGATTAAGCTGTTGGTGGTATTTTTAGTGAATGAGGGAAATTTGGCCAGAACACCTGGGAAATTCCCCTGCCCTCATTTGCCCTCACTGCTGCCCTCCTGTCCAAATTATCTTTAATGATCCTTCCCATCTCCCTGAAGTCTGCACCCCTGAAGTTGGTTACTACCATCCTTGTTCAGCTTTCTTCCCCCCCATGTCCAGGAAAAACCAGTGTGGGACGTGATCATTCCCAGCCAATGGGTCCCTCACCTCTAGGGCCACAATCTGATCACTGTCCTCCATGGCCATGTACAGTGTCCGGTCCTCCCTAGTTGGTTCACCCACCTGCAAGGTCTGGAACGCGTCCTGGGAAACATCCAGCAGCCTCTGCTCCTCATCCATTGGTGACGACAGTCTCCCACTCTGTTCCCGGCATGTTGAGGTCCCCCATTACCAGTACCTTTCCCTTTCCCAAACTGCGCTGTCCCTCGAGATTTGCCACCAAACTTTCTTCCAGAGCCTCCACCTAAAGTATGTTAATGTGGTACCTTCCTAACATGCTGCATCCCTTATATTATGCAGGATTAAAGAAAAAAAATGACAGCTCTAGCAAATTTAAAAGACTGCGGCATCCTGCACCAGTGGACCCAGAGCATCATTAACCACCTGTATTGGTCAGTTGGCTCCACACCTGTGGGTCAAGACAGTGTTGTGGTGGCTAAGTGGAAATCTGTAGCTGGCCATGTGCAGAATATCCACACACACCACGAGGATGACTTTCCTGACTGTGTCCATCAAGATTTGAATGAGCAGAACAGACGAAAAAACTGGATCACACCTTGTGAGTACATTGGTATTTCCCTTTTCCTGTATCTCTGAGACACACATAATAGTACCTATCAAAGCTTATCACATTCTAACTTTTCCAGCCTCTAAGGTTGCTGAAAACCTGGAAAGAATAGTATGTAACACAAGATTATGCAACAATGTGGCCAAGCTATCCGGACGAAGCCAGACCTCGGAGCGTGAAGCTTTTCATAGCCTCTTAAATCAGTTTCCTCTGAAAATGATAGTATTTTCATATAATGGGATGAAGTGCAGGTAAATGCACAGTAAGGGCTATACTATAGCCAGCATGCTACACTGTGTTGCAGTCAGACATACTAAATGTTTTGTTACCTATCACAGGGCACTACTTGCAGCACTACATTACAATGAGAATTGCCGGAGAAAGCAGGCAACTACACTGGCAGGAGAGAAGCGCTTCATCACCCACTATCCGAAGTTCAAAAAGGGTGGTTATATTGTCCATGTAGTTATAGGGGAGCCACCATATGGTAAGTACCACACCACACTCGCATCACTGTGCATCTCTCATCAAAGTAATTAACCCAATGGCCACTTTTCCCTGTGCTGCTCCCTGATGTCAGAGAATGTAGCACCAGAAATAATGTAACCATGAGGTATGGAACATGATACGGCCTGCTTTTCACCATGTGGTGGAGCACTGTTCCGGTGTTTGGTAGTACCATAGTATTCTTCATCTTTTTCTATCTTTTTACTATTCTTTTTATCTCCCTAAGGCCTTTTCAAGGTGCACGCATGGCGAATGCCTCTCACTCCTGGCTAGAACTCTCACCTTCTGGTGTTCTCCCCACCCAACCCAGCCTGGTCAGTCCACCAGCCACCAACTTAACTCTGAGGTAGGGCTCGCTCACCAGCGGTGACCTTATAAACTCAAGGCCCTACC
Source organism: Neoceratodus forsteri (assembly GCA_016271365.2). Classification (NCBI taxonomy): domain Eukaryota; kingdom Metazoa; phylum Chordata; order Ceratodontiformes; family Ceratodontidae; genus Neoceratodus; species Neoceratodus forsteri. The sequence continues at coordinate 285,301,620 of CM028138.1, read as the reverse complement.
TGAGCATTTGGGTTGGTGCCCTAGGGACGTATCAAGTGTGCTTAGCCAGCATTGGGATGTGGGCCTTGGCACCGGTGCCATCATCATCACTGCAGGCAGTAGGGTGTTTTTGCACATTGTCCCCGAGAGCACAGTCCCTCCCTTGAGTGCAACGTGCAATGATGTCATGCAGCACCACAACCCTGCTGGCGTGTGATGCACTGCACTGACCCTCTCTTCAGTCGGCTGTCTTATGCTACACCTGATCACCATCAGGGGCTGCCAAGATGCCAGACAACCCTCAGCCCTCCCCCTGGGAAATGAGAGCTGTCTTCTGATGCTACATCCTCTCCCTCCCGCCTATGCTGACCCATGGCAACGTGTGTCCACAACTGAACCCAGGTCGCCGGTGTGGCGAGAGATGTGGTGTCCAGCACCTCATCCCTCAGCGCCACCGTGACACCTAGTATGCTTTATCTTGGCACTTGTGTGGTAGTCAAATCCCTTGGTGTGCATCGTCCCCAACCATAACACCTAAAGGCATATGCAAATACGGACATCAGATTGTGTCAATGACATTTCAGCAGAAGCTAGGGTTTGTGCCACACTGAACCTTTTACGGTGTGATGTGGTAGAAAAAGTTGTTACATGAACACAGCACATATCCTGTTAGTTACTTGGTCTGAAGACTTGCACTCTGCAACTTGTAAATGCATCTTTATACAGCACCTGTTATGTGCAGTTGTGGAGTATACATTTCATGAATTGTCCTGAACAAGATTGCATGATGTGCAGGTGCTGACATGGTTCTGCACAGCATTACCTGTACAGACAGTGATAATACTGTAATTGACTGTTTTCCAGTTACTGTTCATTATTTGATGTTGGGGTGGGGGGGGGACTGAAAGTACACATTTTATGTGGTTTACTGTCCGGGTGTTGTTGCAATGTTGTCTTCACCTGTCAGAGGTCACCAACTGGGTGTGTTGCTTGACATTCCCAGTTCTGCACTGTAACATCAATGGTGCCTTTGTTGGAATGAGCAGATCATGCATTTTTCATTTCACTTCCACTCACAGAACTCCATGGTTGAGATGCATGACCAATCTTACCACAGGCCACTGTGTCTCCCGCTCCAGCAGGTTTGGTTTTCCACTTGTTGAAGTGCGTCTTGGTGCATATGGTGGTGTACTGTTAATACTGTGATGCATTGCCGCGTGACCAAATAGTGTGGGAGTTGCCCCACACATGCATAAGTTCATGCAGCGTGACCCTGTTGAAAACAGTACAATTACTGCAACATGTGTGAAGACTGAAGACATGGTCGGACCGGTGGCGCTGAGGGTTGAGTCGCTGGATGCCACACTTCACCCAACACCAACAAACCGGGTTTGGGAGAAAGGTCGGGTGCCGCTGGTCGGCAGTGGAGGGTTGAGGATTGAGTTTCTTTGTGGTGCTCCCCTCCCTGGGGAGGGAGGGATGGGATGGCAGCAACCCCCGGCAGAGAGGGGGGGTCACTGCAGCACGCCGGCAAGCATGTCATTAGCATGGCTGGCACATGCAGGGTTGCCGTGCGCCAGTGCGTCATGGCATGAGCAATGCATGGGGGTGAAGCTCATGATCTAAAAGAAAAGAAAACTCCAGCTGGATAGGTGACAGCTACACAGAGCCTGCCCACCACATGTCTGTAACTGGACCTCCGCCTCCGCTCTTTGAACTCCACCACTGGATCACCTCAAACCACTCTAAGAAACACTGTGTCTGTACCAACCAAAAAAAACAACATCATGGCAACCATGGTTACCCTCTGTGGATCTGCACATGCACTACTCATAGAAGATGTTTGGACATGAGGACTAAATTCACGGTGGCCACTGATGTTGTTTCTTTTCTTTACTGTTCATTTTCTCATTTCAGATTATGCATCTGAGCTTATGAATGCAGTGATGGACATATGTCTTGGAGTTGCCGAGGAGGACACTTACACCTCTGTTTTGAACAACACACCAGAATCACTGTGTGCTTCATTCGAACATCCAGACAAGCAGAAAGCAGTGGAAGGACACATCTCGAGATTCGCATCATGTGAAATGTTTCCTGATGGTGGTAACCTGTAGTGAGGACTTATAATATGATGTGGTACCATGTCAATTGACCGACTGTGGACTAAAGTAGGTAGATGTGAACATCTGCGGAACTTTGAAAGTTAGGGTCACCACATGATGCTGTGACATCAGCCATGTGTTTGCTACTGTCTTCATATTTCAACTTGTATTTACAGTTTAGTGCATTTTAAAACCATGTTTTGGTTTAACAGTCAAAGTTTTTATGATAATAAGTTATCTTTGCAAGCAAAGAAACAACTGTATTGCTATGTTATCAGTGTTTGCTAGTTATGTTGGTAATACCTGGATGCATACCTCTCAATTGTCCCTGATTTTACCTCCAAATTTTACTCTATCACTCCTGAAATGTGTGATTCCATTACTAAAATTTGGAGATTGGTTGCTCTTCTATGTACCCTCTCCAGTAAAGCAATGTCCCTCTTTAAACAGGGCAACCACAACTGCACACAGTATTCAAGGTCTTGTCTAACCAGCAGAAGGAGCACCTCTCGACTCTTTGAGGTTATCCCCCTGGCTGTACACCCCAGCTCCCCCTTAGAAACCTGCTGTGCCTCCCACCACCAAGGCGTATACATCAGCTAGCATTTTTGAACCCAGGTACAGAATCCTGCATTTCCTAGCATTAAACTTTAGCTTCCCCAGAGTCTCCAGGTCCTCCTGGAGAGCCATCTTCCCCTCCATCACCACACACAGCTTTGAGTCATCTGCAAAGAGGATCATCCTGCTCCTGATACCACACCTGATGTCTAAGATATAGGTGTTAAACAAGAGTGGGCCCAGTATCAACCCCTGTGGGACCCTGCTAATGACTGTACTGGAGGCTGAAACCACTCCCCCTCACCCTCCATGCAGACCCTGCTACCCAGTTTACTATCCACCGGACTATGTGTGCCCTCCCACTCCCATATCCTCCAGCTTCCACAGTAGCCAGGGATGTTTCATCGAGTTCAATACCCTCAAACTGGCACCCACTCCTCTGCCCTGAGGTCTTCCTTCTCCCTGACTCCAAGGACAGACTCATGCACTATTGGGTGCTCCTGCCCTGTGCCACCTCACAACAACCTGAGGGAGAATGCCTGGGCTTCTCTGGCCTGGCCTACCAGGATGCCCTTTCATTCCACACCTGGCAAGTTTACACCCCACCTGGAGTGGATGAAGCATGCCAGTCTAAGCTGCGGGACCTCTTTTCCCTGTGCGCTAAGGTTGAGCATTTACCTTGCATACAATTACTTGTCCTCCCAGGTTGCACCAAGTCCCCCACACACCCATACTCCAAGGACTTGCACCATTTATCCAGCCATATATTTACATCAGAGCTGGCCTGGTGGCACTGAGGGTTAAGGCACTAGCTGCATCACCTCACTCCACACTGGTGACCCGGGTTCTGGAATGAGCACAGGCCATCGTAGTTCAGCAGAGGAGGGGACAAAGCAGAATGTGAATTGTAAAAAAATATATATTTACATCACTTATTTTTTGCTTATTCTCCACAGTGGTGCGAAGAACCAGCAGTGTCTCCAAGAAGGAGGCCGAGACCCCCACGTCCTGACAGACCCTGGCCACCTCCATACACCTAGCCTGTATCTGCAGCTCACCGTTCTCCTCAATATCCCTATGCATCCCAATATGCCCCCAACTCTCCTTACTGCCTTCTCACATTAATTGGCCACCTTTAGGTCATCTGATTTAACTACACTCAGGTACAGTTCCATTTTTGTTGTTATTAGTATGTCGCCCCCTCCCCCCAGTTGTGTACTCTTCCCCCGGGTTTTTGTTTCCCAGGTGCATTACTTTGCACTTCTTTGTGTGGAGACTAAGCTGCCATACATTTGACCATTCCTCCAAACTTGACAATTCCCTTCTCATCCTTTCCACCCCACCTTGTATATCAAGCCTGTTGCAGATCATTGTGTCGTCCACAAAGAGACATACCTTTCCTTCCAGTCCCTCTGGAATGTTACCTATCAAGACTGGTCCCAGTACTGAACATTTTGGTACCCCAATAGAAAACAACCTTTCTTCATAGTGGACTCCATTTAATAGTAACCTCAGCGTCCTGTTGTCGAGCCAATTTTGTGCCCAGGCTTCCACGCTGGGACCCAGTCCAAGGCTCTCTAAATTGTATATTAATCTTTTGTGTGAGACTGTGTCAAATGCCTTGCTAAAGACTAGGTAGGCCATGTCCACAGCCCCTCCCTGCTCTGCTACTTTGTTCACTCACTCAAAGAAATCCATTAAATTCATCTGACATGACATCCTCGTTGTCAATCCATGCTGCCTTGGGTCCTGTGCCATGCTGTTCTCTGGGTACTGAACAATTCTTTCCTTCAGAAATGATTAAATCATTTTCCCTTCAACTGAGGTCAAACTAAGTGGTCTGAAGTTTCATGCCTCTGCCCTGCTCCCACTTTTGTGAAGTGGAATCACATCTGCACTCCTCAACTACTCGGGTACCACCTCATGTTCCCATGATTTTTTAGAGAGGGTACTCAGTGATGTAACTAGTTCCACCCTAAGTTCCTTTACAATTCTTGGGTGAAGTCTGTCAGCCCACATTGCTTTGTCCATCTTCAGTTTTAAGAGTTCTTTCATAACCCTTTGTTCTGTGAATTCACTGTTATCGACCCCCCCTCTCCAGATTTACTCTCCTTTTTGGTCTAGGTACCTCCTGCTCCTCTTGTTTTGTGATGCAGTGGCCCCCCCTTCCCTCCTTCCTCCATACCTGCCTGTCTCCCTCCCTCCCTGCATAACCTTGTGCCATGTATTAGACCCGTTTCCATTACTAGATTCCCACCTCCCCACCCCATCCCGGCATCCCCACTCCGAGTTCACTTTTCCTTGCTATGCCATCCCTTCCCCCATGACCTGACTCCCATTACTCCTGCCACTGCTCGTACATCCTCCGTATCCTGCCCCCCCAGAAACTCTACACCTGGGAGTAACTCCTCCCCTTACCTGCTGATCCCATTACCATCCCCTGCCTATCTGTCTCCAGAGGAGCCTCCTCTTCTCCATATTCCCCTCCCTCGCTTTGTCAGTGTCAGGAGTATTAATCAGTTCTTATGCTCTATGCCATTTGTCCGTCCTCCCCCTGCTGACTCACACCACCTAGCAGTTGCCTTTTGCCCATATCCCCTTTGCCCTTCTCCTGTACTTTGACCAGGCCCCCTGTTTCTTATTTCTCCTAACCTACTGCCAGTGTCCGTGGTCCTCACTTTGCCCAGAGTCACCACAGCCCATACCAACTGCTGCTTCCCTCATCCCTCCAGGGTCCATTCCCACACCACCTGTTTTGGTGGCGCATTGTCCTGCACTCATGCCATCCTTGTCGTGTCTGTTCACTCCTGATTGGGGTGCCTCACCTGGGTCCAGTACTATTGTATCATTTGTCACCCTACTGTACCCCATAACCATGCCGAGCCACCCTCCTTTTACCCCCTTCTCCCAAACTCACTCCTTAGCCTCTTGACCTCCTCCCTGTGATGTGCCAACCATTGCCAGACCATACAACCCCCCCCCCATCCTCCACGCCAGAGCTAGCACCATGGCACTCCCATCACCCAACGCACCCCACTACCCTTCCAAAGATACCAGCCCTCGTGCTCTGTGGACCCTTCACCATCTCTTTCTTATCTTGCTTTCCCATCACCAGTTGTCTCCAATGCACTTGTTACCTCTTCAAGAACTCCACCAGGTTGTTAATTCTATGACCCTTTTTAGCCTTGCGTTACTGGTTAATGTTCACGTGTACATTCAATTTGTAGATGTGCCCTGGAATGTATGCTACAGTACCTTCACTGTTTACCCTCTGCTAGGGTCCTTGGTCAGCAGTACATCATATATAATAGCAGGCCAGACTAGTGCACAGAACCTAAGAGACATACAGTATAATAAAGCTATACTGACATTCCCCATACTGTCTCTAAGAACTGTTTGCCTGAATGCATTGCTTTATGTAGATTGTTAATAAAGACAGCCACACATGTGATTAGTTGAAAAGAACTTCATACTGTGCTTTATTGAACTGAATAGACATTCACTTATGTAGATTGTGGCAGGAAAGTATAACTGGAACAGCAGTAATCACTGTATAGTAAAACTTCAAAATGATACTTTGCTAGGTAGGAGAAAGTAATTGCCAATGAGACAGATTTCACACTCTATCAGTTTTCACATTGTGGCTCTCTATCTTGGGATACTAATACCCGCAGTACTCGAGTGAAGGGAAGTTGTTTCTAATACATGACACGGCACAGGATGGTATTGATACACGCACATGTTGCCCCAAGTAGCCCCAGCACCACCGGACAAAGTGCCTGTAGGCAGTGTATCGATAGCACCTGCCAAGCAAATAAAAAGGAGAAATAAGTGACACAGAAATAAAATACCAGTTTGTACAATAATAGGGTATGGCATACTACCACAAGAAAGAGAGTGCAGATGAATGGATTATTTCAACAACAGTAAATGAAGATGAAAAACAGCTTTGACAACATCCTTCTGTGTTGCTCATGCAATGCAGAGTCTAGGCTAGGCAAAGGACATGGATGTCGTGTCACACACACACACACACACACACACACACACACACACACACAGCAGTATTGATGGAATGAGTGTTGCACACTACAAACCGGGAATTGTATTGTGGTTACAAATCAGTGTTATCACATCCAATGACTTCCACCACTGTGTGGTACATGACAAACTATTACAGTTATGCAGACAGAATGAATCCTGGCCCAGACAAACTAAACCCATTGGTCCAAACTTGTTGTGCAGTGATCCCTTGTCTGTTGTTCTGTCAGCAGTCCATGGGGCACACCTGATGACAGAGAAGGTGATATCACAGTGCCATGGGTCATGACCCGTACTGAAGGGTTTACTCACAAGCTGCACACAAACAGAGAGATGATGTTGTGTTGGTGGCCTTCCCTGTGTTGTCACCATGCTGTTGAGTGACAACACAACACCTGTGTGGTAGCAGGCTGAATCCTTACTGAGTGGTACATATCCACAAAACAAGGGGCAATACTGATCAACGAAATATGCACCACAATTACGGGCTATTCTAAATAGTGCCGTAAACATTCTGTGGACTGTCACGTAGTATGTACTACAGGCACATTTCCGGGCCACCTGCCGCAGTGGCATGACAGTCCCCTGTAACATGGTGTGTGCAACCCGGATGAAGACATGAATGAACTCAAACATATGAGGGGAGGTACTATGAAGAGAGACTGAAAGAGCTTGGGCTGTACACACTGGAGGAGAGGAGGGACAGAGGAGACATGATAGGGGTCTTCAAGTATGTAAAAGGAATAACAACAGAACCAAGGAGCTGTTCATGCTAAAGAAGGGAACAACCAGGGGGCATGAGTGGAAGCTGGAGGGGGGACTCTCAGGGGGGATCGTAGGAAACAATATTTCACTGAGAGGGTGGTGGAGCCGTGGGATGCGCTGCCTGGGAGACTGGTGGAGGAGAGCACAGAGGAGGGCTTCAAGAAGAGGTGGGACAGGTACAAGGGGAAACTGAAGCCAAAGAAGACCCTCTTGGGGGATGGGGGGTGAGAAAGGCAAGCACTCCGTGGGTGGCTGGCTACTGAGCAGGCACGACAGACCATTAGGCCTATTCTGCTGGCTTTTAGTATGTTAGTATATGTGTTGCTTTTGATATGTTAGGTATTACAAGTAGGTCTGTTTACTAATGGGCAGCAGTCACGCACATCTGTGCATTGACCTAATTTCTTGTATATCGTTCCTGAAAATATACATGTTTGTACACACACTGAAACAGTAGCACACTTACAAAGGTAAAAGGATGCTAACAGACATGTGATAAGGTACTTGCAACCATGACCAAATTGTGTCACTTCAATACTGACAAAAGTCAGTGACATAATAACACTGTGAAATGCAAGGTACAGATAACAGTACATAGACAGCAGTGATCAGCAATGCACACTTCATCGCAATAAGTATACATAATATGGTAATGTGTCTGTGAACCTGAGGTGTTTACAGTGAATGCCAGTATGTATAACATGCAATGCTATCAACGCTGCTCAATGTGGCTCGTGGGCTGATTTTCACTGTAGATGGACAGTTGCGGAACACACCTGCCTCACCACTAACTTCATCTTCCACATCCCCCTGACTGTTAGGTTGCCTTGCAGTGATAAACTGAGATGAAGATGGTAATGGAGAAACTAGTCATATGCAGGAGACAGCAGGCTGTGACCTACAGGACCACATCATGAGTAGAGCAGTACTGTGCAAGGCAGCGGATACTGGATGTACCATTGAAGGCCATGCGATGGTGTTGACAGAATGGCTGTGGCATATAGAGTGGTATCTGTATCTAATAACATTCCACATACAACCACCATCAAAGTAATGTACAAAGATGCATGGAAGACCCTACATAACAGACATCACTGCTGTAAGTAGAACCTTCACATGTCTGTAACTAGAAGTGCACAGTATGACAAGGAGGCTAAGAAAAGGACATTGCAGGACACTGTATTTACTGCCCTTCTTATATTCATAGGCATTGGGATGCAGTGCAGTCTGCAAGTGCCTACACCTGTCACAGTAATTAAGTCAATGCACAGCGTTCAAGGATGGCAGCAAGTCACAAAGCTGAAAACCTCCTGCAGTAAGCTTTGTCCATATACGCCCTTCCCATCCACAATAGTGCATGGTTGCTGTTGTACAGCTATGAAACTGCGGCGATGTGGCCAGTCACCAATCTGATTTCCCATACCCTGTTTGTATGACTTATCAAGTCACGCAATCTGGGCCCCATGATGCACATAGGTACCATCAAATTACACATTTATCAATAACCACAAACCATTCCCTTGAATACAAATGTGGTTTGTGAGAAAAACTGTCAGACAAAAGGCAATCAATTCTGGTGGCAAACTGGTCTGTGTAAGTGCTGAGATGACGGTGGAAATATGTAAGGATGCCATAAGCAAAGGAAATAACATGTGGACCATGTGAACATACAATACTTGTTAGGTCTGTATTAGTCTGCATGTACGAACTAAGCAGGCCACCTGACTGGTTCCCAGTTGGACAAAATAAATGCCAGCGACAGATCCATCCAGTCCTGGATGTGGTAAAAAACCTGCACACTCGGAACCAAGTGGAGCGCCACATTCCTGCAAGTGTGTTGCCACAGAGGACACCACATGACAAGTGCAGGCACATCCACCTTTTCAAAGAACAGGCGGCACACACAGCACCCAAAAACCAACCAGTGGTGCTGGTACCCTCACACAGTAGGCACACACTGCTAGTATGCACGGCCTCACACCAGTACCCAACAGTTATTACCACCAGGAATGTGCGGCATGTATGGCAGGCCCATGACACATGTCCTTAGCAAGCACAGTTTCACTGTGCCAGGAAACACAGTGCTACTGACTATACACGTGGTCCACAAAAATCAAACATCAGAATCCGTACCATGACCGCATGGCAGGTAGAAGAGGTTGTCTGCATTATGGCCATATTGCACACAATGATGTCAGCATGGCATAAACATAGAAACATAGAATTTGATGGCAGATAAGGACCGCTTGGCCCACCCAGTATGCCCATGTCCCTACCTAATGGATAAGCTGCAGATCCTAGTTAACCAGCAGCCTAATTCTTTCTACCCCCACCCCCTAGAATTGCCTTATGGCTGTTCCATGCATGCTTGAATTCAACCACTGTTTTTGTCTCCACGTCCTCCTCCAGAAGGCCGTTCCATGCATCCACAAACCTCTCTGTGAAAAATACTTCCTTACGTTACCTCTGAGCCGCCCCCCCCATCTTCAAATTGTGCCCCCTTGTTCTTGCACACCTCTTTTTTTGAAAGATGCTACCCTCTTGGACTTTGTTGATACCCTTGAGGTACTTGGAAGTTTCTATCATGTCCCCCCTCTCCCTCCTTTCCTTTAGACTATACATATTAAGCTCCTTTAGTTTCTCTTCATATGTCTTCCGGTGCAGACCCTGCACCATTTTAGTTGCCTTCCTCTGGACAGCGTCCATCCTGTCTATGTCCTTGTGGAGACTGGTTCTCCAGAACTGCACATAGTACTCCAGATCGGGTCTCACCAGCTGTCTGTACAGAGGGATAACAACTTCTTGTTTTCTACTGGTGATGCCTCTCCCTATGCATCCCAGTATCCCCCCAGCCCTCCTTACTGCCCTCTCACATTGCTTGCCCACCTTTAAGTCATCTGATATGACTACCCCCAGGTCCCTTTCCATTTTTGTTGTTGTTAGTATCTCACCCCCTATTGTGTACTCTTCCCCTTGGTTTTTGCTTCCCAGGTTCATTACTTTGCACTTCTTAGCATTGAACCTAAGCTGCCATACATTTGACCATTCCTCTAACCTTGCCCAGTCCCTTCTCATCCTTTCCACCCCACCTTGTGCATCAACTCTGTCGCAGACCTTTGTGTCATCTGCAAAGAGACATACTTTTCCTTCCAGTCCCTCTGCAATGTCACTTATAAAGACATTGAAGAGGACCATTCGTAATACTGAACCATGCGGTACCCCACTACACTAAAGTATTTATCGACTGTCACTGGTGGATTCTATGCTGTTGTTCGTATATGTCTGTGTGACATTGTGGTGGTTGGAGGAATACAGTAATGGTGTGGGAAGTGCAATTTGGTGACTGGCCACATCGCAGCAGTTTCACAGCTGTACAACAGCAACCATGCACTACTGTGGATGGGAAGGGCGTGTATGGACAAATCTTACTGCAGGCCATGAGTTCATATGCCTTTCAGATGTCTATATGCTTATTAGGTTGGTCACACAGCAGTGTGGATCTACATTGCACACACTACTGGGGTATGTGCAAGGAAGTCTTCATGACAGCAATTAACAGGGCTGGGGATGGGCTAACAGTAGATGACTAAGACACACACTGGTCACAGTTTGGATGACAGTGACTTACTGTGACCAGCAGGACATACCAATGTTGACCGCCACTACTCAAACACCAGTAGAACAGTAATTTGAATTTCCACCTAACTGTTTAGCAGATCTGTAGAAAAAGGAAACATGATCGACACAGAGTGACGCAAGAAGTGTGCATGTGTCACTCGTGCATTCAGGGTGCTGTGTCAACTTTCTGATGGATACACATGCGCAGATATATGAGGCCTCATACATTGGGGGGATTCATATCTACTCACTCATTAATGGGCGTATTCAGCTGGGCACCATATTGCTGTCGAAAGGAGAAATATGCAGTTTGGAGAACCCAGACGTCAAGGCACACAGTCAGGAATCCTGGGTGGGCTGTGATGCAGCCATAATACTGTATTTCATGTGATCCCTGTCTTCAAGTCACTCTCTGTACCATGCATGTATCCTGCACTATGATGTTATGTAATGTCCGCAAACTGTATCAATGTAATCCCTGTACCTCTATATATGTAACGTGGAACCTTTGTAAATGAGTCTTTGACTCAGAGGTCTTTCTGAATACCTCAATAAACAATAATTTACAGAACGGTGAATGGCCTGCTCTGTTTTCCTGGAGCATACTGACTCAACAGTGGTTTCCATTGGCTGACAACACATGTATGTGCACCAGTGAGAACACAGAAATAATGGGCAAATATGACACACCTGTGACAAACAAGACACAGTCAGTCCTTTCATATACTGTGTCAGGGGAAGCAGCACAAAACAATTTTGGCTTTGGTGACTTGCCCAGAGTCACCCACACAACCTTGTACAGTGTGTGTCATTCGTATTATGCATACAAGATGGACTACAACACACGTGGCCGTGCTCTGTGAGGATGACAGGTTACCCATGTTGATTGCCCATTGCCAGGCTTACAGAGATAACAGGGATCATTGTGCCTAGGCAGTGTGTCAGACAGCACAACACACCACTCAACACACCCCTGTATAGGTGGCAGGGACAACAGGAATGGCAACTACATTCCCCCAAGCAAACACAGCAAAGGTGTCAGATGTTCCAGAGTGAAGGCATGGCATATATAACTGCACCTGCATGCACACACACACACACACACACACACACACACACACACACACACACACACACACACTGTGTAGCAATCACACATCCATGCCCACACAGTATCATCAACACCCATAAATAGACACACACATCCATAGCCACCGGCACAGAACACACACACACATGAAGAAAAAAGACTTGCATACAGAGACACACGTACAGGCAAACACAACCACCTACCCCCACAGTCACATACGCAATCACACATAGAAACATAGAATTTGATGGCAGATAAGGACTGCTTGGCCCACCTAGTCTGCCCATTTCCCTACCTGATGGATAAGCTGCAGATTCTAGTTAACCAACAGCCTGCTTCCTCCTACCCCCCACTACAGTTGCCTTATGTCTGTCCCATGCATTCTTGAATTCCCCCACCGTTTTTGATTCTACAACCTCCTCAGAAAGGCTGTTCCATGTATCCACAACCCTCTCTGTGAAGAAATACTTCCTCACATTACCTCTGAGCCGTCCCCCCATCTTCAAATTGTGCCCCCTCACACGCACACAATGAAACACATGCATAAGATGGCTGGCACAACCACCCATGACCAACCCCATAGACACACACATACTATGCCCCCAGCACTCACCACCCACACACATGCAGACACACACACAAAGGAAAAAAAAAATATTTCAGCACAAGACTGCATAAACAGACCACTGAAACACAATAACATGGGAAGACAAACAGGGTAAACATGCCAGAGAAAATTTGGAATGCATGCCAAGTTCAGTGTGTTAAACAGCATGGCACTAAGGAACAGCATAATTAGAAATAAAAAAAGACACAGCATTACAGAAGCAAACAGTCTTACAGTAGGGGAAAGGTGCCATACACATTGCACAGCGCAAAAATGGCACAATATCAGGCAATACAGTTCTTGCTGAGCAGTCCCCCGTATTGCACACAAGGTAGAAATGCACCTTAGAGATTGAGAACACAAAACAATTTGTTGCTCTGTCCTGTAATAGAGCACTGGGTGGGGGAAGAGGACACCATTTGCAAGTTGCCAAACATAACCATACAGGGAACTGCACAATCAGATACAGGGCTGCAACCATTCTAGGTTCCATGGGCTGGATATTCAAACTGCGCCCAAAAAGTGCGCAATAGCAGGAGCAAGCACAAGTCCATTGTGCTCATGTGCAATAGACACAATATTCAAAAAAGGATCAAGCCAAATTGCGCTAACAGCTAACGTCTGAATATCGCACAACTTGCGCCATAGCTAACTAGGAAGGGGAAGCTGAGTGATAATGGCGCGCTATGGCGCAACAAGGGCCTCCCAGCTGAGCAGCCCAGAGGTGCCATAGCGCAAGCAGGGAGCCCCCCAGCAGCAGAGCAATGGAACTGCACAACCAGGGAGGTAGGTAGGGGCCCACCACCCATGCCACAGATGGGCACAGGAACACACTGCAGAACTGGCAATGCACCCCCACACCCCAAGCACAGCACAACTGGTGGAGGGATGGAATATCCACCGGCCCATGGGGAAAAGCAAACAGAGCACAGCTGAGCCATGGTGCCCCATCACACCCACCGGCAAGCTGAGACTGCCACACAAGGAGGGCGGACCACCCCATGGCACAACAGCCCCCCCGCGTGCATAGCACACCCTGCACCGTGACCCCAAGACACCCCCCATGAGCAATGACCACCACTGCAGGAATCCCCATGCATACCACCACCCCCACTGTCACACTGCAACCTCGTGTACCACAGAACCATACAAGCCAGACCCACCATGAGCACCCAGCAATGGGTGGCAGCACACGGCAATGCAACAACGGCAGACACAGTGCCAACATGCACAATCCCTCTGAGGCACAGCTGAGAGACTGAACATGTGTCGCCACAAGAGGTACCCCACATGGGAAAGGGCATGCCCCTGACACCACTGCCATTGATACAGCACCCTGCACAGTAGACAAGTGTCACAGCGCGACCCACCACGAGCCACAGCAGCCAGCACAGACACCCACAGTGGTGCGTGGAAGCATGCAGCACACCGGATGCAACACAGTGCAGGGGTAAACACACACCCATACTCTCAGGGACACTAACACAGGGACGCAGTAGTGTGGCAACCAAGCCCCCAGTGTGGGCCCATGTAAACTGTGCACACACAGCCTGCAGTCCACCATGGCACAGGGTAACACCCACCCTGTGCATGAACTGTGGCCCTGTATGCGACCAGCATACGCCTCGATCACAAGTCACAGACAGTGGTGCACAGCCCCTGCAACACACACAAGCCACAGCATGGAGGTGGGACAGCAACTGCGGAGGCCACAGTGTCACCCGAGGCAAACATGCACCACACCAGTGACAGGAGGCAACCCACCATTATGACGGTCACAGTGGATGACCTGCAGGGACAGCCACCACTGACAAGGCAGCAGACCTCGCAGGCCACAGACATGCAAGGGTGTCAGCTGCACAGGCCAAGGACAGGTTGACAGGGGCACAATGGACACAGAGCAGGCACCATGGACCACTGCACACAGTAATGCAATGCTCAGAGAACAACACACACCACAGATACTGACTGATAGCCACTCCCACACCAGAGACACTTCCCCACGCACACACACACATACCCATGACTGAACCACCCCAGATGCCATGCACACCACTGCAACTGAGCACCTGTAGCCAGCTGCAAATCAGAGACCACCACAGTATTCATATCAAAATACCTGTATTAGAAAATATATAACAACAACAACAACTATTTACAAATATTTACAAACATGGGGTGGAGGGACAGGAACAAGGTGGGGGTGGGTAAGGGGCAGGGGTGAACAAATGGGAGAGGGAAGGCAGGGTGAGAGGGTCGGTCAAAGGGAGGAGGTTGTCCATGGTCACTGGCATCCAGCCTAGTCCTCCGCTGCCTGGGGCCGTTTCCGGGGTCACCTCCTCCTCCTCACCCCATGCCGATGGAGATCCCTCAGGATGGCAAGGGACTCTTGCGCCATGTGCACCAGATCCTGGATGGACCGCTCAATCCGCAGGAGTATCCAAACACCTAGGACAAGGGATCAGAGTCAATGGGTATGACTGTCCATCCCCCTGCAGCCCACCCATTATGCATGGCATACAGCCATGTGCCACGCTCCTGTGATGGTGTGCACCCACCCACAGTGACCGTGTCCACAAGACATGCCCAACCAGGCAGCAACAGCCATTTGTACCACTGCACACACACACCGCCCATGTCCAGCACAGCACAACCAAGGCCATACAGTAACGTGGCTATGCGGTGGGTAGGCAGTGCCACAGCCATGTGCCCAGTGCACGCATGAACCACCATTGATGCACTCCCAGACATGCAGTGCCACTGGACAGTGCTGACTGTCACATGTCATGTGCATGGCAGTGGTGTCCATGGATGGTGGCCATGCCCTGCTTGCCACCCTGTCACACAGCATGCAATAGCAATCATGGTATCATGGCACTCACCCTCATCGGGTTGTTGCTGGCATTTTGGTTGGTCCCCTACATGCCCCCATGCAGCATCCACCAGCCTCTGCTGCTGCTCCATAACCCTCCTCCGCTCTGCCATGCCTGTGGGAGACAAAAGGAGAAAAACACATCAGTACAAACCCAAAGCATAATCCCCCCACCCCAATGTGTGTGCCCACCCACCCAGCCAGACCCATCCATCCCATACCCTGTAAATACCACCACAGCCAACCCTAGACCATCCCTCCCCTATGTGCTGGACACATAAGACAGTGTTACCCATATGGACCATACAAGTGCGTAGACGTATCACCCACCTGGACGAGGCACCACGCCACCCCTGGCACGCGACCGCAGACGTGCCAGTAGCTCCGGCTCCCTCCGTCTCAGGTCCCCATACTGGTGCCTGCACTGCTCGGATGTCCTCCTGCAGCCAGTGGCCACCTCTTGCCAGACCTGGGTCCTGGCCCTGTCCAGTGGCACCTCAGCAAACAGTGGGCCATAGTGTGGCTCCACAATGGCCACAAGGTTGGCCATCTCAAGGGCACTCCACTGAGGGGCTCTCCTGCATGCCATCTGTAGTGCTATAGTAGGCAATATGGTGCTCCACAGTGCGGCAACCCCACGTGGAAGTGCTGCACAGTACATCGACGCCATTCCCTATCCTGCTGTCACTGAACAGCGCGACAGAGCTGCAGCCATAACAGACGTATAGCGCCAAGGGGGCAAAGGTCGGGCACAGGGTCATGGGTCTCTGGCGCAAGGTCACGCATAGTGCCATTGGACGTCTATGTGTCTAGCACGATTGGTTGCCTGTGTGCCATCGCTACAGTGAACTACTGCGCAGTTGTGCCATAGCGCCATGTAGTGACCCTCGCTGTAGCACCACTGGCACACTGGTGGCCATGCCCTGAATTGCCTACCGTGCACAGCACATCATCAGCATGGCAGACACCTGCGTAAGCTACCTGGGCATGCGCAGTGTGGTGTACTACACAGCCACAGAACTGCGCCATTGGCTCAGCACGTTCAACACAATTGCGCAAAGCACAACAGTACGATATTCAGCCGTCATATGCAAATCATCCGATCAGCCATTCAATGGTGCAGCAGTGTGATTTGCATCTCATTAAAGTTGCTCCACACCTAATTTGCATGGATTGCGCTATTAAAATGCGACACTGTTCTGCAGTGGCCATATTCGGTTACTGCAGTTTATAGGTGAGTTGCATGCTGAGTGGTGTTCTGGACTGTGGTCTCAGGGACTTGCTTTGTACTGCACAGTCACAGGTAACCACTGTCACCCATACAGGCTGAAACATGACCGAGTGAGGACTGGGTGAGGAGGACGATGGTGGGCAGAACAGGAGGCCCAATTTTACTAAGGCAGAGATGGAGGCACTCTTCGAGGCCTACCTGGATCAGGAGCCACTGCTCAGTGGATGGCGGGGCACCCCTCAGGCCCGTGCTGCTGCATGGAAAGGGGTGGCACGTGCCGTCAACCTGCATGGCAGCCACCAGCTCTCTGTGCAGGAGTGTAAGAAGAAGATGGGTACCGACAGGAGGAGGGTGAAGGAGAAGGTGGCTGCCATCAGGGCGGCATGTGCTGCAACAGGCGGGGGCCAGACGGAGGTGGTGCAGCTGACTCCGGCAGAGGACAGGCTAGCTGCAAGCATGCATCGCAGTGCCATTGAGGGCGTTCCAGGAGGTGGCTTCCAGACAGGTGGTAGCCCATCACTGCATGGTACGTCATGGTCTGTCGGGGGGGGGAAGGTAGATCACATGCACTAATGTGTCCTTACTTTCTGTTACAGATCCTGTGCATCTGTAGGGGTCAGCGGTGGACAGCCTGTCCACTGCGGACAGCCATCTGGAGTTGGAGGAGGGACCATCCACCTCCACAGGTAGCCGGCGTGCATTGCAACAGTGGGTCCGCCTGGCTGTCAACACTGATGTCATTGAGACAGGTGTGGGGGAGGTCCTTCCTGTGTCTCAGCAGTCTGGCGTCCAAGCATGCCAGCACGCTGTAGCTGTGGCACAGACCTGCACCATTGATGATGCAATGACCATTATGGGAAGTGACATGTGTGTGTCATGGAATGGACACACAGCAGGCCAGCTCACGCCCATGGACCTGGCTAGTTCCGACATGTGTGTCAGCATGTCAGCACAGTCCCAGGCTGCGCCTGTCAGCACCGTTGGGGCAGCACCAGTGGTTGGTCAGGTCAGTGGCACTGTTGTGGCCACAGCGGCAGAACAACCGATCCCTTGGGCACAGCAGGCGGAGGGGCAGCAGCAGTAGTCACTCACTGGGACTGGGGGTACAGAGTTCAGCGGTGGCATCTGTGCACCACCTGTGGACTTGCCCATACCTGGACCTGGTGAGCAGCACCCACCCTCAAGGGGTACTGAACATCAGGCCCTTCCATACCCTGAGGGACAGGTTGCCGAAGTGGCAGACGACCTCTTTGACAGGCACACCTGCCTGCTGCAGGCATCAGTACAGCAGCAAATGCGGCTTGCAACGTCCATGGAGGCACTGTGTGTGTCTCTGGAGCGGGTCGAGGAGTGACACAGCAGGGACACCGATAGGATCCTGTCATGGATTGACTATTTGCGAGAGGATGTGACTGCTGCCATTGACAGGCTAACACTGGCGTTGGTCGCTGTCGTGGCCACAATGGGCACACAGTCAGGTGCCCATGTGTCGCTCACACCGCGCAGTTCACTATCCACTCCCCATTCCCAGCATCATGCGACACCCACCCTGTCGATGCCGGGTTCAGCTGTGGGCATCCCGAGCACTCCTGGTGCAGGTATGTTCGGTGTGCTGCAGACACCTATGCGGGCACGGTCGCATTTGCGCAGCGGAACCCCTGGTGGACCATCAGTGCCACCTCATGAGGCCCGTGCTCAGCCTGCCAGTGCTGCTGGGTCTTGGCGGGGCCGCCCACGCATCCGAGGTGGACGTGGCACTGTGCCGCAAGACTGACCTGTCTCCCAGTGCGGGCCCTGTCTGGTGCTACCCTGTGTGCATTGTGTGTTTTGGTGGGCAGTGCACCGGTGGGTGCCCAGCCCTACATGCAGACACACGGTCCACCTGCACACCCTCCTGACTGCTGTCCACAGGTGCGTGTGCATGATGATGCCTGCATTGTGCTGTACCCCAAAGTGTGATGGTGCCCAGCATCTGACACATGCACATAGACAGTCGGTGGATGTGGTGGCCTGTGGACATGTATGTTGCTAGTGTCTGTGTTCCGGCTCTGTTTTGCACCTGACCCCTGTGCACTTTGTGCCTATTGTGTGTGCATGTGTGTGTGTCCGTCCATGTGGCGTGTTACTGTTCACCCCTCCCTGGTTGTATGTGTGTGCTTCTGTGCCCTGCCACTTCCCTTGCCGTCATGCACCCCTGGTGTGTTTCCATGTGTGTACGTGGGTTGTGCCCTAGCCAATGGTGGTTGCACATGGCCCCATGACTTACCTGTGTTGGCTGAAGTGCTCCTCTGTGATGATGCCCCAGTGCAGCTGGGCCAGCTGGATCAGTCGGGGGTCCCGTCATCCAAGGGGGGCTGCCCATCCCCCTCGTCACCGGCATCACCGGCGTCACCGGCGTCCCCATCGCTGTCCCCCTCTTCGACCTGTACGGCTATCCCACAGTCTTTGGCCATGTTGTGCAGGATACAACAGGCCAGGAATATCCCACAGGCCTTTGAGGGGCTATACTGTAGGGCACCGCCAGAGGTGTCCAGGCAACGGAAACGTGCCTTCAGCATCCCAAACACCCGCTCAATGACGTTGCATGTGGTGACATGTGCCTCATTGTAGCGTTGATGCAATGGGGTCATGGGGCACCGGTAGGGTGTGAGCAGCCAGGGACGGAGTGGGTATCCACTGTCACCTGTGTGGAGATAGTGGAGGTTAGTGTCTTGTTCAGGCTCAGACTGCCCCAAACCCTGTGTGCCACACCCATGGCACCTCTGGCTTACCCCCGCTTGCCCACGATTTGTCAGTTCTACATGCATACTCACCCACTAGATGACCTGTGGGGAAGTACCCACTCCTGAATCGATGGCACAGTGCCGACTGGTACCATATGAAGGAATCATGTGCTCCCCCAAGGTGCGTGGCACAGACATTGATGATGCGCCCACTGGCATCACACACCACCTGGCGGTTGACATTGGCATATCCCTTCCAATTCATGTAGGCAGCCCCATCCGGGCCAGGTGGTGTGCGAATGGCCATATGGGTGCAGTCTATCGCCCCTAGCATGCCAGGCATACATGCTACCCTGTGGAACTCCTGTATGTTTGCTGTGCACTCCGCAGCGGTGCTGGGGAAATGGATGTACTCCGCAGCATGTGGCAGCAGTGCGCTGAGGAATTGGGTGAGGATGCATGACGTGGCCGACTGTGTTATGCCTGTGGTGTCCCCTGTTGGGCTCTGGAAGGTACCCGTGGCAAGCAAGCACATGCAGGCTGTTACCTTTGTCTCCTCTGACAGAGCGTGACTCCATCGTGTGGGTGCCTGCATCACATCACTACACAGCTCACAGAGCTGCCTCAGTATTGCCCTGTTCAGGTGGTACCAGCCCACAATCTCGACATCTGAGTATAATTCAAAGCTGGTGCAGGCTCGGTACTGTCTGTTGGGGGGTACCGCCGACGGGCCCTTCCACGGCCACGTCCCTCTGCAGCATGCCTTCTCACCCCCCTCATTACAGCTTCCATGTGGAAGATGGCACTGTCCATGTCCCTGGCTTGTGTTCCCCCCCAGCTGTTGTTGCTTTGTTCCCCCCGCTGTCCTGACTACTACCTCCACTGCACTGGGTACACCTACTGGCCTCTGCTCTCTGTGGCCCCACACACCTTCCCTTGCCCCTATTCTGTTGTCTTGTTTCCCTGGCCTGCCCTCTTTCTCCCTCTTGCTCTGTCTCTCTCCCTGCCTCGTGTGGCTTCCCTGGAGTGTTCTTGCGCCTCTTCCTTGCTCCTTTTTATCTTGGCTCATTTCTGCTATGGCACAACTTCTGCCTGCTCCACTGTTGCGCATTGCGCAAGTCTTTGAACATCACACTGTGCACTTTATGCATGGTTCCACCCCCTTCAGTTGTGCATGCCTTCATTATCATTGCGCTGTTGCTCAGCATGTTTTCAGTGGCGCAACTGCCTCCTGCTGAATATCACAGAATGGCGCATTTTCCGACTTGCACTGGCGCAACCCTGTTGTGCATTGCGCAACACTTTTGAATATCCGGCCCCATATGTCAGCCAGAGGAACAAGAAAGCAAATGTGGCGACAAGCACAGTAACTTATCATAATATATGCAAGTCACATACTGTACTATGTAGCCATTTATTCAATCTGACCAAACTTGCATTACCAGTCTGTTCTGTCAATGCGGCCCATGGATTCACCCTGGTCCTGAGAGAATGCTCCCTGCCTGTCACTGCCCGAATCTGATTCTGGCATTTCAGGCTCATACAGATAGGGCTGAATGGTCTGTAAGTTCGGCCACGCTTGCCCAGAGTTACTACCCTGGAACTCCTCCTCATATTCAACCTCCACATTGAAGGGCACAGACTCCTCACTGGAATCAACAGGGCTACCAATGTCTTCCATTATACAGGC
Source organism: Neoceratodus forsteri (assembly GCA_016271365.2). Taxonomy (NCBI): domain Eukaryota; kingdom Metazoa; phylum Chordata; order Ceratodontiformes; family Ceratodontidae; genus Neoceratodus; species Neoceratodus forsteri. The sequence continues at coordinate 285,280,341 of CM028138.1, read as the reverse complement.
TCTCAAACAGACATCCTGCAGCTGCTGCACTACACTTGTCCCCCAGTTGACGTCACACACTAAGACATCCGCTCACAGTGCTTGAAGGACTGCAGGAAACACGTGCGCTCCTGGCGGCATTAAATTAATAAAATTGAACACAAACAGTGATATTTTTTAACGGCATTTCAATGCGAATCGGCAAACTAGGATGTCCAGCGATGAACGGCACCATGAAATAGACGATGCAGGTAGGTGTCAGCTGCTATTTAATAATTAAAATATCTGGATTTGTAAAGTACTTCTGTATTAATAATGGTAAGCATTTTGAAATTCTGCTAAATAAGAGGCTTTTTATACTACTTGTAAACTGCAGATTATAACGTGTGTTTTGAGCTGCACTGCATTATGGGATTGAAATTGAATACATTAACATATTTACATGGGCTACAAACTGTGCATCCTCAAGATTTTATAATGTACTATATTCGGCGTCAAGTGGGCTGCAAACAGTGCAAGCTAATCTAGGACGCTATTTAGCTCATTTTTACTCACGTTGTTGAGAACAACTGGTGGAGGAGGGATCATTTTACTGCCGTACTGCTTATCAACCTCATGATGGGATCCCCATTACACCACATATGCAGAAGGCAACGTCGTGCTTACTCATCTTCAGTTTTTCTTATTTTGCGTGACACAACAATTATGCTACTGTTCTATGAGTACCACGGGGTGGGTGGGAATTAACATGTGATGCTGTTACATATTGCGCTGTGGTGATTTATATGTGGTTTAACAAGGTACTGCAGTATGAGACGGGCATTACTAGAGAATTAATGCCCACTTTATTTTTGATCATGTGCTGTCTTTCCACCAATCTTAACTACTTCATTCTACCATAACATTTATTGCCATGTTACAATGACACATTTGACATCATGTGCCACACCTGTGGCAGTTTGGTGTTAGTGGCAGTATGGGAAAACTAAAGCCTACCAAATGTATCTATTTCAGCCATTTGCAGGCTATTACAAGCATTTGTCAGTGGCAAACATTTGCTAGTGGTATGCACCTCTTTTTTTCTTCTTATTTTGACCTCAACTTTTGAATATACTTGTTTTAGGATTCCTCTTATAGACATGACATGCACCATTTATGGTATGTTAGCCAAAATGTCATTTTGTACCAGAGGTGCACTTAAAAAATGACATGTCACATTTATGAAGTTTTGTGGAAAAATGGCTGTGTTGAAAGTTTGTAGTCAAAACATTCAAAATCAGCGAAGTTATGAGTAAACGCTGAAATAGTGTAACGTTCAGTCATAACCTAGGCAATTTACTGTATTTGTACATCAAAATTTCAGCATAACCTTCTTATTACCCCACCTAATGGGCCCGGCGGGTGAAGATTTTCAAATCCTCACCAAAACGTCATTCTGCACCACCAAAATGTCATTCTGCTCCATAGGTAGGAAAACACAGTTTGACCAGGATTTGAAAAATGACAGCTGCCATATTCATGAAGTACGGTGAAGAAATGGCTACGTTTAAAATTTGGGTCAAAATATTGAAAATTACCAAAGTTGCAAGCCTGCATTCATAAATTTCAATGTAGGCTCATAACTTTGTATTTTTTTATATATTTTTGCCCCCAGATTTTCAGTATCGCCTTCTTATGATCCCACCACATGAACAAGTGCACAGAAAATATTCAACTCCTGCTGGAAAGGTGATTTTGCGTAGTGGCTGTGAAATCACCTTTTGGGGCACAAAAACACATTTTGGCCAGGATTTTAAAAATGACAGCTGTCACATTCATGAGGTGCTGTAAAGAAATGGCTATGTTGACAATTTGGGGTCAAAATATGGAAAATTATCAAAGTTACGAGCCTGCATTTGCAAATTTCAAGGCGGGCTCGTAACTTTGTTGTTTATTAATATTTTTACACCAAATTTACAACATAGCATTCTTAGGATCCCACTTCATGAAAAAGGACAGAAACAATTTCCTGTTCCTTTTATTTTATTTATTTAGGAAATCGTAATTACAGCCCTTTGAGTCATAGACTCGTTTCCAAAGGCTCCACGTCAGAATAAAACATAGACATTCATACAGTACATACATAGAATAAATGTGGGTGAGCAATTATACAGAGTATAAGTACAATGAGCACTGGTTAATGCCTATACATTTGGTAGCTAAAACAGGGCAGAGCTATCGACATATTTACCTAAATGAGCGGTTAAGACCTATACAACTGGTAGCTAAAGCAATGCATGATATGAGTTGGTAGTAAGCTGTCTCAGGGAGGCCTTGTCTTATACATAATACAATACATTCATAATCCAGTGCAACTATATGGTAACCAAGGGAGGTGAGGAGCCTGTAGGCTAGAAATAGTGAGGGCTTTCCATTTTGGCCATTTGGCCATTTTGGCCAGGCCTGCCTAAAAGGTGATTTCAAGCAGCAACTGCGAAATCACCTTTCAGGACAGATTTACCCAGTGTCACTTGCATTGTTCATGAGGTGGTGTCCCAAAAAGATAAGTTGAACATTTGGGGCACAAATATAGAAAAATGGCCAAGTTATGCCATTAAGTTCAAACCCCCATTGAAATACATGGAACCTGATTTCCTCAGTTTACCCAGCTTTGAAGAGTGAAGACGTGTCTGCCATCCAGAGAAGTTTATGGCATCGGATCCTCAGTGGGTAAGTAAGGGCTTGGGGTGTATGTGTGTGGGGTGGTGGGTGCTGAGTGGGAGGGTCAGGTATGGGGGGGGAAACTAATGGCTCAACACGACATTGATGGACGTTTTCCATTTTTACAGGCTTAAAAAAAAAAGAAATGCAGAAGGAAGGTTTTTTTTATTTCAGGTTTCACCACTGGGGGATTGAGCACCCCCAGTGTCAGTTTTTATTTTTCGGTTGGGTGGGTGCAGACTGGGAGGGTCTGTGGGAGTGACAGTTACAGGTGCACCAGCAGTGGACACTGTGGAATTGGAAACCCCCAGTGTCAGTGTTCTAAACATGGGGGGGGGGTGCAGTTATGGTGGGCTGCAATAGACATTGATGGACCGCTTTCTGTTTTACAGGGTATTTAAAAAAAATAGGAGGCGGGGGTTGCAGTTACTGTCTTAGCTGCAACAGACATCAAAGGACTGTTTTCTTTTTTACACGGTATTTAAAAAAAAACATCAATGGAAGGTTTTCTTTATTTCAGGTTTTGACACTGGGGGATTGGGCACCCCTAGTGTCAGTGTTATCTTTGGGGGTGGAGTGGGAGTGACAGGTACAGGGGTGCCAGCAATGGACACTGGGGGATCGGGCACCCCCAGTGTCAGTGTTATAAATGGTGGAGGGGGGGGCGTGTGTGCAGCTAAAGTGAACTACAACAGACATCAATGGAGCATTTTAGTTTTTACAGGGTATTTAAAAAAATAGGAGGTGGGGGATTGCAGTTAGGGTGGCAGCTGCAACAGACATCAATGGACCATTTTTTTTTTTACATGGTAGAAAGGAAAACGCTGAGGGAAGGTTTTCTTATTTCAGGTTTCGACGACTGGGGATTGGGTACCCCCAGTGTCAGTGTTATGTTGGGGTGGGTGGATGGGGTGACAGTTAAGCAGGGTGCTAGCAGTGGACACTGGGGATTGGACACCCTCGGTATTAGTATTATAAATGGGGGGTGGTGGGTTGCAGTTACAGTGGTGCAACAGACATCGATGAATGTTTTTTCTAGTTGCAGGCTTAGGAAAAAAACACTAAAACTACAAGGTGAACACTGGATTGGGCACCTCCAGTGTCAGCATTATGTTTGGGGGGGGAAGTGTGGCGTGGTGGGTGCTGAGAGGAAAGGTTGGGTGGAGAGAGAGAGAGAGAGAGAGAGAGAGTTACAGTGGCGCCAGCAACAGACATTGATGGATGGATTTGGTTGTTACAGGGCTTGATATAGCAGCTGCACACCGGTAAGGGACAGGATTCTCAAAGAACTGTAAAAATCCCACAGCTGTGGGAAAAAGGCTTGCAGCACTGCAGAAATGCAGTTGCGTGATATTCAGTCCTGCAGCTGCGGGAATTCCGCAAGTGCTGTGAATCCGCAGCTGTGGATCCGCAGCTGTGGAAATGGCTGAGGAGGCACAGCAATAGTACAAGTAGCTGAAGCAGCAGACATTAACACTGCTGCTATAGTATGAGGCTGACAGCACCCACAAAGATACCAGCAACCAGTCCCTCAACTGAGACCACTGCAGCCCCACAGGTACCAGCAATACCATGACACCACAGTGGTTGACTGTCACCACTGGTCGTCCCTCCCTGGGGCGTTCCTGTTGCCTGTGGGGGTAGCACTCACTGCAGGCTGGTCAGGCTCTACTGCCTGTGGGGCTCCTTCGTGGGCTGCACTGGGTCTGGTGGTTGTTGCCTGTTGCCTGTTGCTATAGCTTGGCAATGTGTGCTTTTGTTGCTGTAACATCAGCCACTGCTATACTATCTGGGATGCTATTACCTGTGCCTCACCTCCACCTTAATTTATTTCAATTTTTGGGGCACTACTTGGTTTGCTGAGGGAGAGTTACACCTCATTCCACTGTATGTAACATTTTTTCTGCAACTGCGGAAAAAATCTGGCTGAGAAGAGCCCTTCAGGGGATGTACCTTACGTATCTCACACCATTTTTTCCTCAGGGACTTCCGCAGCTCCACTTTTTTTCCACAGTCTGTAGTGTTTTTTCCCACAGCTGCGGAGGTTTTTGTGATTAGCACTTAGAGCAATCTCCCCTTTTTTTCCATAGCTACGGCAGTTTTGAGGACATAGGGAAGGTTTTGCACCTTCTGAAAGCTTTGTGAATCCAGCCCCAGGTCTGTAGCAAACTTCCGGTGTGCAGCTGCAACTGTTTTGAAAGCCAATCAGCTGTTTGCTGACACGGCTTCATGCATGTCAAAGGACCAAAGCCCTCTCTGATTGGAGCGGCTTCGGTCCTTTGAAGTACACGAAGTTTCAGCTCACTGAGCTGAGAGTTGCATCACGACCATAATGATGGTTATTGGTCTAGACTGCCATGCCCCTTGCAGTTGCAATTGCAATGGGCTCAGCAGTGACACACCTCCCAAATCCCGATGTACTCACCCCAAAATGTTTATGCGCAAGCGCAGCAAACGCAAAAATGACACGTCACATTTATGAGGTTTTGTGGAAAAATGACTATGTTGAAAGTTTGGAGTAAAAACTGGAGGAGAGGAGAGACAGGAGATATGATAGAACCCTACAAATATCTAAAAGGCGTAAATAGGGTACCAAATGGCAGCATCTTTCAGAAAAGGAGATGTCCAGGAATGAGGGGGCATAACATGAGGTTGCAAGGGGGTAGACTAAGGGGTAGTGTGAGAAGTATTTCTTCATGGAAAGGGTGGTGGTTGCAATGAATAGACTCCCAGCAGAGGTGGTGGAGGCAAACACAGTGGAGGAATTCAAGCAAGCATGGAACAGGCATAGGGGAACCCTAGCAATAGAAATGAGGAGGTAAAGCTGGAGATCAAGTAGGGTCTGTAGCTTTCACAGTAGATAGGGAAAATTCACTGAGTGGATGGGCCTAATGGTTTTTATCTGCCATCAATTTCTATGTTTCCAAAACATTCAAAATTAGCGAAGTTATGAGTGAACACTGAAACAGTGTAATGTTCAGTCATAACCTAGACATTTTACTGTATTTGTACACCAAATTGTCAGCATAGTCTTCTTATTACTCCACCTAATGGACCCGGCAGGTGAAGGTTTTCAAATCCTCACCAAAATGTCATTTCACGCCACCGAGATGTCATTCCATGCCACAGGTACAAAAACGCATTTTGGCCAGGATTTGAAAAATGAAAACTACCACATTCGTGTGGTGATGTGAAGAAATGGTTATGTTTAAAATTTGGGGTCAAAATATTGAAAATTGCCAAAGTTACAAGTCTGCATTTGTAAATTTCAATGTAGGCTCATAACTTTGTTGCTTTTTAATATTTTTGCCCCAAATTTTTAATGTAGCCTTCTTATGATACCACCTCATGAACAAGTGCAGAGAAAATATTGAACTCCTGCTCAAAAGGTAATTTTGCACAACGTCTGCAGAATCACTTTTCGGGTGTGAAAATACATTTTGGCCAGGATTTGAAAAATGACAGCTGTCTTATTCATAAGGTGCTATAAAGAAATGGCTATGTTGAAAATATGGGGTCAAAATAATGAAAATTACCAAAGTTATGAGCCTGCATTCGTAAATTTCAACGTAGGCTCATAACTTTGTTATGTAATATTTTTATACCAAATTTTCAGCATAGCCTTCTGATGAGCCCACCTCATGAAAAAGGGCAGAGAAATTTTTCAGCTCCTGCCGGAAAGGTGATTTCACATAGCGACTGCAAAATCACCTTTCAGGACAGGTTTACCTAATATCACTTGCGCTGTTCATGAGGTGGTGTCCCAAAATACATATGTTGAAAATTTGGGGCAAAAATATCAAATAAATGGCCAAGTTATGCCACTAAGTTCAAACCCCCATTGAAATACATTGCATGGCATACCTGATTTCCTTAGTTTGTGGTCCGGCGTTGAAGAGTGAAAACATGTCTGCGGTCCAGAGAAGTGTACAGCATCGGACCCCTGGTGGGTAAGTAAGGGCTTGGGGTGAGGTGGTGGGTGCTGAGTGGTGAAGTCAGAGTGCCGGAAATCAATTTCGGCGCTGTGACTCCCTGGTACACAACAAAATTGCATCGGGGCTTGCATTTTTTACACCCCCTACTTAGGATTCTCAGCTCCAGGGGTACATGTTGAGGGAGGGCAAAACATAAAAATAATAAACTTTGGGCCTGGCACAACAAAAACAAACCTAGTCAGACCTGGACAGCACCCTAGCCACCAAAGCTGGGGCTGACCAGCTACACCACAGGGCCAGCTCGGCAGCCTACCACCCGCACCACTCCAAATCCCCTCCCACCCTCGCCAAGCATGCTCGCCCCCCTCGCGTATGCGTGAGCATGCTTGCCCCCCCGATGCATGTACCTGTAGCAATTTCCTGTCGCTCGGTCCCCAACCCACCCCATCCGGTCACTGTAGCTGCCCGGTAGCCATTGTGCCATATGCCGCGATTGAGTCGCCCTTTCGGGGATCGCTCAATTGCGGTTGTACACATCATGGTATACCCTGCTGCTCAGCCCTCTTAAGGGCATATATAAGTAAAATATAAGGGACTGAATACAAATAATAATGGCAGCCCCCATGGACTTTGGCAGAGCAGGGGCCACTGGGTAAAAGTCATAGGGCACGGAATATGCTTGGGAGAAATGCAATTGGTTGCGGAGCTGGCAAAGATTATAAAAGAGACTGTTTGCCCGCTAAAGAGGGAGATTCCCCTGGGACTCAGACCAGGACAGACTGTTTTGGCTTCTCTGGCAAAAGGTCTGTTCCTGCAGCCAACGGCCTTTCTGGCCCCTTAGTGGAACAGGAGGGAGAGAGCCTATGAAGAGCCAGTGGGATTCAGGAAACAGAGTTGAACTGCTACCTGATTTCTCTGAACCAAGTTTTGAACCTGTGGATGTGAGTGTGGACTTGCGAAAAGCGACCTTCAGAGTTGAGCAAGTGCAGTTTGAAGCCTGAGGGTAAAGATATTCTGCAGCAGAGAGACAGAAATATTGCAGCAGAGAGAGAGACAAAGATGTTGCAGCAGAGAATAAAGTCGGCAGTGGAGAGCAAAGCGTTTGCAGCAGAGAAAAGTTCACAGCAGAGAAGAAAGAGTTTGTGCCTGAGAGTAAAGTGATTGAGCACTCTGGTGTTCCCCCTCAGAGGTGTAAGTGCTTGAGACTGTTTAACTGTGGCCAGCCAGAGAAATTGTGGTGCTGAGGCTAGAGACTGAGCCAAAGCCCAGCTGTAAGTGAGTTGTGGAAGAAGCTGTGTGCCAAGCAGAAAGTCTACAGGACACCTGCCTAACCTGTCCCTAGACCAATGAGGAGATTACTGGAGAGAAAGACACTGAGAGGCCTGTTAGGTGAACACCACATACAAAGGCCCCAGGGGTGAAGTTTAGAAAGGCCTCATAGGTAAAGACCAGCGTTCTTTATTTCTTCAGCCAGTTGCTGCTTCCCAGTGATCTGCTACTGTGGTGCACCACCAGCAAACCTCTGATACCAGCATGGTACCGTGAAACAAGTTTCTGCGACTCCCATTTGAAGCTTCAGAACTGTAAGTACCTCTGAGTGTGGTTAAGGGGAGTTTCTACTTTAGCTAGCTAGCTAGTCAGGTCTCAGAGGGGGGTTAAGTCCTGGGCTGGACTGCACCAAATTTCAAGCTGTGTCTGGGCAGAAAAGTTAAAGGTTTTGTGTGTTTAAAAGTATGGGGCCCCAACGCAAGTACCCAGCTCGAGCCACCAGACTGTCACCATCTTTGCACCCCCAGTGTGGTACCCACTGCTATAGCTAGACTGTACTGTGTAACAGCCATTTGGGGAAAAGCTGGGTGCACCCGCAGGTGGGAGGTGGGAAATACCGTGTGGGGTAATATTGTTTGCACCAGTTATTATTGTTGCTGTTGGGATATGTTCCCATTTTTCCCCCTCCCCAAAATAAATATTGAGGTTGTTTTATGTTACACATACAGTGCTCCCAGATCGGCCAAAGCATTTTCCTGTAGAAGACCCTAATTTTTCCTGCATTTTCCCTGTAAAACTTTGGTGAAATTCCTGTAGATTTTCCTGTATGCTCATTTTCTATCCCTGCTTCTTGCCCCCTTCTCCCTTCCTATCCATCCCTCTCGCAGCTACATCAGCAACACCCCCCACACTCCCCTCTTCTACCAACAGGCATAGAGGGTTAAAATGATCTGTGAGCCTTAGACCAAGTACCCCCCCATGCCTTCTGCCCATCTTGTTTATTAAGAACATTACCATTAGCTTATTAAAGTCTGCATGTTATATATTTTTATGGATATGCAAAATATTCCAACCCCAAACCAGAAAAAATTGCTAAAATATCTTGACAGCTTCCCAGGCATCCTCCCAGGTAACTATCCGATCGCACATCAATGTCCACCTGAAAATAATAAGCTACACAGCCAGAGTTACAACTAATATTCTACCAAAACGGCCTTGATCAACACAGGGTACACTGTAGTTCTCCAAGTCATGAGACTGGCTCCCTGACCATGCTGCACATCATCTCTCCTCCACTGGACTAAAGCATGATTCACAATTATAGGAAGAATTAAAAAAATCATCTCCTCCACCTCCCCCAAGTTGTTAACCATACTCATAGCCAAAGCAGCCAACAGTGACGCATGATTCAAACTTATCTCCGCGACCTCCCCGAGTACATGGCACAGCCAAAGCAGCAGCAGATCATTGACGCATTAGGATTACCTCGGAGACAGGTTTGGTACCTGAATTATTTTTTCATCCTCCAATGTGAATGGGAGTTTTTCTGTTAATATTCATGTTTAAAAACTAATTATCTCCTCAACCTCCAAGTACACACTGTCCCCTGGACACTAGGGAGGACACATGTTAAACATTAAAATGACATTAAAACTAACAAATCTCCCTCCTCAACCTCCTCTCAGCCAAAGCAGCACAGATTCATAGAGGCCAAACAGCACAGATTCATAGAGGTTTCAGCTAGTAGCTCGATTTAATTTTATGCCAGCCCAGACTCAGAGAGAGGTTATTAATATTTTTTTTTACCTTTTTTTTGCAAATGATCGTCTGGTGAGAAGCCAAGAAAGCAGCTCAGGATCTGATCAGGCTCATCTCTCTCAGGGTCCTCTCGGTGCGGTGGGGTCATTTAAAAAAATTATTTTGCAGATTCAAGGCAACAGGCTGGTCTCTCTCCTTGTCGTCTCTGGCTGCTGCCGAAATTAAAAACCGATGAAATTCATGTAGCTCTCCTTCTCTCGGATACTGGGGTCCCAGGTCGGTGAAACAAATGCCAAAAACACATGGCAGGCTGAGGCGGTGAGCTGTGGACATCTGAGGGCCGATATCTCCCTCTCTCTCTTCTTCTTCAGCAGTGGCGGCAATAAATACTAAAGTGAACTCGAAGCAGGAATTAAAGCACTGATAGCCAGTTTAAATATTCGGGCAGCACTCTGCATCAAACACTTGCAGCACAGCCAATCAGAGACCACAGTCAGTGCGTGATCAGAGCATGACTGGGGTCTCTGAACCAATTAGGGGCAGGCTTGTGTGGTAATCAAGTCATGTCTGGGAATTGATCCCGGATGAACTCCAAGACTCTTGCTGTAACTTTCCCCAGATTTAAAGTGACGGCAGAGCGGGTGCCAATTTCTCCCGTATATTTTTAAAAATGACGAATTCCTTCCCGTACCCGGTTTTGAGCCCTGAAACCCCGTAAAATATGGGAATCCCCGTAGATCTGGGAGCACTGCACATATGGTATTACTGATCATAGCAAAGTGTGTTCTGTTACTGAGTGTGGGGTAGGTACTGTGGGGGCAGCTACTGTGTTTTCCTGGGGGGTGGTAACCTGCACTTTATCCACAGGTATCGCCTATCACTACCCCAGGTGGAGGCACTGTGCCATTTCCTTATCCGGGTATCTTATCCATCAATGAACCCAGGCTGACACCCTTGGAGGTGTGTGCAGTGTGGACCCCAGGGGCCCTGGAAGAGCCAAAGTGAGTCAAGAGGCTGTTTTATAAGTGTTTAATAAAACTATATATTTTTAATTATGATGTAAGTAGTTTTTGCGTCACTATAGCCTGCATGGGATGTAATTGCACAGTACTTCTTTTGTTTTTCCATTAATTTCCCCATCACTTATGTGAGACTGACCAACCTATCGTTGTTGGCTTGTCCCAACTGCTATTTTTATGGAGTGAGACAATGTTTGCTCTCCCCCAGTCCTCTTGAACCACGTAGGTTTTCAGTGAGCTGTTAAATAAAGTTACCAGTAGTGCAACAAGTACCTCCCTGAGTTCCTTTCAGTACCCTTGGGTGTATCCCGTCTGGTCCCATAGCCGTGTCTACTTTCAGAACTGCAAGTTCCTTCAGGACTTCTTCCTCTGAAAATGGACTTATGCCCCCCAATTGTTCCTGCTGCTCCCTAGTGGTCCCTTCTCCCCTCCCTCCACTGTGAAGCCTGAGCAGAAGTACCTGTTCCGGATGTCTGCTTTTTCTTGTTCCTGTTCTGTGTAGTCTCCATCTGTTGCCCTCCTTAGCCTCACTTTCCCTCCCCTTGCTTTCCTCTTCTCATTTATAGAAAAACTGGGGCCGATTCCAAGACAAATGGCATAACTTGCATGCAGTTGTGAGTTACACCATTCGCCGCTCCACCAGGGACCCTATGCTGCGTTCCAGGAGCGGCAGGGTCCCAGCACTTGTGACATATAGGATACACCAGGCGTAGGCTACCGCCACACACCTGGCATATAGAACCCGCATGTCGCAAATCGCGGCCAGCAACAGGCAGCCCCACCCGGACCACCTCAGCACACACCAGGGGCATGGGGTGGGACGAAAGCAAAGGCATCTGGGGGTGACCAGAAACAGACCCATGGGGTCCCTGACATTTGGGGGCAGGGTGCAGGGAATGCGCCTGTGGGGGTATGGGGAACACAGCTGCGCTGGTGTTGTGGTGCCACGGGGTGGGCAGCTGACGGATAGCACCGTTGGCTGCCACTTACAGTAGCTCCAGGCTGTCAGTGTTTTAGCTCCACCAGTGCCCCTTCTAGAATGGTAATTGCGGGTTATGACAGCCACCCGCCTAGAATTGGGCGAAGTTGCTGTCATAACCCGCACTTGCGCCAGGCATTGTGGGCTGTGGCATAGTGGGTGGTGTAACCCACGGATGTTGTCACCCATATCTGCCATGGCGCAGGTTGCCACTTGGAATACCACTGGGCGTAACGCATGGCGTAAGTCATGGGATACACCATGAGGTGTGGCATATTTTGCCTTATGTCGGCATAGCCCATCTTAGAATCGGGCCAATTGAAATGTAGACAATGACGGCAGAAAAAGATGAAAGGTCCATCCAGTCTGCCTGAGTTTCCTATTTAGCCCTGTTCCTCCAGGATCCTAGCCCTCCCCATTCCCCCTCCATTCTCCTCCCCAATTCTGACACCCCAAGCAACCACTATACCCTTCATTCTGTCCCAGCCTTGCTTAAAACCACTAACAGTTTTCACACCCACCACCTCAGCTGGTGGCTCCATCACCATTTCTGTAAAATAGTATTTCCTCACATCCCTCCTGAACTTCCTTCCTGTTAGCTTTCATACACAACCACGTGACTGTGAGCTGGTGTTCAGGTTAAATAGTTCCCTGCAGTTTACACTGTCACTGTCATATCTCCCCTTTCCCTTCTGGTCTCCAGTGAGTACATGTTCAGTGCCTTGAAGCATGGACATGCCTTGCTGGCCCTGAATCATTTTATTACCCTGTGCAGCATCGTCTGCAGCCTATCTCTATCCTTCCTGAGGTGAGGACCCCAGAACTGGGCATAGTACTCCAGGTGTGGCTTCACTAAGGATCTCTGCAGTGGACCTGAAAATATGTACTTGAAAATAGTCTTATCCCATTTAGTTACTGCTTTGGCTATCCTTTCCTCTGTCTGTGCCTTTGCTCCCTTCACTGCCTTACCTGCTTGCACTCTGTTTTACTTGGTATGCCTTCTTGTATTCTTCCCTCTGCGTTTCTTTGTACCTACTGAATGCCACCTTTTTCTCCTTCACCACCGTGGTCACATTACTAGAGTACCATTATGGTCTTTTTTTCCATTTGCTCACTTCCTTCGTGCAGAGGCTGATTGCTTTAATTATGCCCTACCTTATTTTTCCTCACTGCTCCTCTAGCCCTCCCTGGCAATCCTTCCCTACTTGGCAGTTTCTGAGGCAGTCTCCCATTCCTTTAAAATCCACTCTCCTAAAGTCTAGCACCCTCATCCTCATGTTGTCACACTCACTGTACGGTTACCACTGGTACCTATGGGACTGCCCACTATGATGTCTGTAGTGCTGTTCCTGTTTGTAAGCACCAGGTCCAACCCTGCCCCATCCCCAGTGGGTTAGCTGACTAGCTACATGAGAAACACCCTCTTGTAGGGAGTCAAGGATGACCCTGCTCCTTGCTGAAGCTGTAGCTGGAAGGCTCCATGCCACATCTGGCAGATTAAAGTCCCCAACTGTAAAAACAATCACCAGCAGGGTTCTACCTAGTGGTCACCTTCCTCGACTCAAATCCCACCTCCTCCATCAAGACTGGTCCCCTATCTTCAATGCAACCAATGTAAACACTGCCCTTGACCACTTCATAAACATCTTCACTGTGGCCTGTGACACGTATGCTCCTATTAAGAAACACAAAGTCAAATCACTCAGTAACCCTTGGCTCACAGGTGACCGCCTCAGGATGCAAAAAACAAGAGACCACCTATGGGAGCCGGCCAGAAACTCTGGAAGGCAAAACGACATCTAAAACTACTAATGTGCCCACAATGACTGCACCAAAACCATCCGGCAAATGAAGTCTGCCTACTATAAGCATGCCCTCACAAACTCCTGGGGCAATGGTCGGGGATTCTGGAAGAACATAAAGGAACTCACCGGGAATCCACCCAAACCCTCACATCAATACTCAACATCAACGGAACCACAACCCTCAACCCAAAAACCATTGTGGATACCTTTAACAAAGCCTTTACTGACCTCAGCTCTGTCCTACCTCAGGACTACTTCAAAGATGGTGAAGCCCCTCTGTCTGCAATGAACACTACTCCCACCAGCTCCCCTTGCTTCTACTTCAAAGCAGTCAAGGCTCACCAAGAACATAAATATGTTACCAAAGCCCTTGGTAAATCAAGATTCAGTAATGACTCCCTCGATCTCAAAATCCTGTCACTCACACTTGATGAAATGCTTAGTCCTCTGACCAGAATTTTCAACCTCTCCCTCAGCCTTAGCCAGTTCCCGGACAGATGGAAATCTGCCACTGTCACCTCAATCCATAAAAGTGGTGACAAAACTGCCTAATAACTACAGACCTATCTCCCTACTACCCCACTCTCAAGGCACTAGGCAGCACTGTCTTGGACCAGCTCTCAAAATACCTGGATACGTACAACATCCTGTGCAAGCAACAACACGGGTTCTGCAAAGGTCACAGCACCTCCACAGCCCTACTTGAATTCACCGGCGCAATCCACAATGCACTTGATTCCGGTGAACTACTAGGCTCAATCTACATTGACTTAACTAAAGTCTTTGACACCATCAATCACTGCCTCCTTCTTGTCCAGCTTCAGAACACTGGGCTGTCAACTGACACCATTAGCTGGTTTGAGAGCTACCTTGAAGAACGGTCCCAAATAGTAAGAATCGCTGATGCACTCTCGGACCCCTCCACTCGGGAGTCCCCCAGGGCTCCATTCTGGGACCCCTCCTCTTCAGCCTGTTCTTAAACTCACTACCGGACAGCTGTCCAGAACAAATAATTCTCTACACCGACGATGCTGTGATCCTCACCTCGGACCCTGATCCAATCCAATTACAAAATAAACTTCAGTGGGCCTTCTCCTCCATCAAATCCTGGTTCCTAAATCATAACCTGCTTCTCAATCAGAAAAAAAAACAAGTCTATGGTCTTCTGCAGCCCCCCACAACAAAAACAAACAACTCCACCTCTCCATTGCAAATGAACAAGGAGCCATCTTAGAGCAAACACAATTGTTCAAGTACCTTGGCATCACCCTTGATCCCCACCTCTCATACGCTGTCCATATCAGCAATGTGGCAAAGTCTGCCAATGCGAGGTTAGGCATATTATTCCGGCACAGGAAACACCTAACCCCAGAAGCACTGTCAGTGGCCGTCCAAAGCTCCATTGTCAGCGTCATAGACTATGGTCTTATCATATATGGGTCTGCAACTACCACTGCTGTCAAACGTATCGTGACCTCCCTGAATAAGGCCTGTCATCTCATCACTGGCTGACATCGCTGTACCCACACATGTGACCTTTATTCCCAATCTGGATGGCTTCAACTGGACAAACGCATAAAATACCAAACTTGCATCATGGCCAAGAAAATTATAATGGGGCTGGCCCCACCTGGTGTCTGTGCCCTCCTTAATCCTAGACATAGGAATGTCACTACAAGGAGATCCAATTCCCTTCTACTACACATCCCACGATGACGCACGACCCAAGGACAAAGATCATTCGCCTGTCGGGCATCTAACTGGCTCAACTCTCTTGGCAGCGACATAGCGACTGCTCCAACACTTGGCCTCTTCAAGTCCAAGCTGCGCCTCTCACTGCTTGTATCCTGCGATTGCCCATCTTAACATTTCCACCATTCCAGCTGCACATGCCCCAGCACCCATCACCTAATCAGTCTTCGCCCCTAGCACCTTACCTGTCCTTATTCCTCGACAAGGCCCCTGGCTGCACTGTCTCCCACCCTCGCCCACCTCCCCTGTATCTCCACTCCTGCCCCTGCCCCAACCACCACCGTATTCCCCTTACCCACTGCTCCTCCTACCCCCTCGATCTTGACCCTCACTTCTCCCCCACCAACCCCCGTCTTGCTCATAGCTGAAGTCTTTGTACTGGTTATTACATGTCTGTAAGTCAGTGACTATATGTTTGCAACTAAAAATGATGACTGTTGCACATGCTGAAGTGGAACCTTTGTAAAAGAGCCTCAGCTCAAAGGTATTGTAATCATAGATTGAAATAAATAAAATAAATAAATAAACTGGCAGCACCTCCTCCTTTTTTGCCATCTTTTTTTTATTCTCCTTCTATGCTGCCTTTTAGACCACTGTCTCAACTTTCCCCTCAGGGTCCCCAAGGTGCTTGGCTCTGCTGAACCCCAAATACTCCAGCTTCCTACCTCCATCTGCTCTGGTATCAGACTCCACCAGGTGGGGAAGGAGGGAGGCCCCCCCTCCTACCTGAATGCTCTTTATCAGGCTGGGAGCTGAGGGTTTCTGGCTTGGTCTGTCTTCAGTCCACTGAGGCCATCATCAGTCTCAGCAGTGGGGATTTCCTTTGTTTGTCCTGACCCCAGGGACGCAGGCACGCATGGTAGGGCCAAGGTGTGTGTGTGCACATTATTGTGTGCTGCTGAACAGGGCCCCCTGCTTTTGTCCCATCCCAACCCCCCACTGTGCCCTCAACTGTACTGCCATCTGTGGTCATCCAGGTAGCAGTACTGCAGTGAGGACGGTAACCCACCTACCCTGGAGGAGAAGAGCTTTCCCTGGGATGCTCAGTCCTCCTCCCCCTGGCCAGCCCCTGATGACCTGCGCTCGTTCCCAAACTTGGGTCACCAGAACACCGGGGGTAGTGCTAACACTGCGCTAATGGGCCAGCTACCCCTTTTCTGCTCTCCTGATAATGGTTTCCACTAATGCTTTATCCAGCTCCATTCCCTGTGCTGGAGGCCTGTTTTTTTTATTTTTTTATTTATTGAAATGTTTCACCAGGAAAGGCACACTGAGAAACAAGTTGCTCGTCTCCCGGTGCGTACTGGGGGGAAGGGGTACATGGAGTTCAATACCAATATACAACAATCATCAAGTAACAATTAGTTCATAATTAAGTACAATACATACAAAATGGTCATTAAGTGAACAAACAGGATACTGGTAATACTATACGAACCGTATAACTGCAAGTCGACATATGATTTTAGGAGGGAGTAAGGCAATAGAACATTGCACCAGTGACAACAAAGGTGCAGGGTAACAAAAGTTCATTCAGAGCACAAGTAAGGAAATTATTTCGAGTTTGGGGATCATTGTGCTACCAAAACAGGAAGGCTAATAGACTAGTGAGTGGTGGTACTTTGAAGGGGGGGGCTAACTGCAGGTACAGTTCACTGAGAGGAAGTTGTGTAGAAAGAACGAGAGGGAATAGGGGGAGGAGGAGTGGCGAATCTTG
Organism: Neoceratodus forsteri; assembly: GCA_016271365.2. Taxonomy (NCBI): domain Eukaryota; kingdom Metazoa; phylum Chordata; order Ceratodontiformes; family Ceratodontidae; genus Neoceratodus; species Neoceratodus forsteri. Next base: position 285,263,428 of record CM028138.1, on the reverse strand, counting down.
GGGGGGAGGGCATTCCAAAGTTTAGGAGGTGGTGCAAGAAAGCCAACTGACCAATAGAGGTTATGCAACGAGGAACTGTCATTAAGCGGAGTCATATGATCTAAGGGAGTGGGCGGGAGGGTGGAGGGTGGAGAGTGAGGAGGTAAGATAGGATGGGAGAGTTCCAAACCAGTATTTAGATATAAATGTGGTGCAGTGGCGGTGGCAGCGGTTCTCAAGTGAGGGAAATACCAGGGACCAATATAGGGTATAGTGGTGAGTGAAGAGGGGAGAGTCAAGTGCAAAGCGGCAGAAAGAGTTAAAAAGGGTGTCTGATCTGGTTAGGGAAGACTTGGGAATGGCAACATAGACTACATTACAGTAGTCAAAAATAGGTAGGTTCATCTTCTGGACATGTTTGCATCTAGCTGTAGCATTAAGCAGCTGTGGTTCCTGTATAAAGCGCTGAACTTGGGGCGCTGCTTCTTCAGGATGGCATCCACATGTCCAGAGAAGTTGAGGTGTTGGTCGAGCCATATCCCCAAATACCTAAAGGAGGAGGTGTCCTCCAAGACTGTCCCGTCAAGGGTATGGAAGGAGGGCAGTGAGGGGAGCCTAGAGAGCCTCTGCCTTGTGCCGAAGGTCATAGAGGCTGTCTTTTTGGCATTGAGGGAGAGTTGATGGGAACAGAATCTTTGCTGAACTTTGTTGAAGCCTGGTCTGTACATCAATAGCGGACTGGCCTGAGGTGAGGAGGACCGTGTCGTCAGCATACATGTGGATGGAGGTGGATAAGCAGACTAAGGGAAGGTCATTGAGGAATATGGAGAAAAGAACAGGGCCCAGGACAGAGCCCTGGGGTACGCAAGTATTGATTGGGCCGGGGGTGGAGTCGGCAGTTCTGACAGACTGAGTTCTGCCAACCAGGTAGGCATGGAACCACTTAGTGGCAGAGTTGGATAGGCCAGCCGAGGAGAGGGAGTGCTGGAGAAGAGTATGGGAGACGGTGTTGAAAGTCTTTGCTAGGTCAACAAGAATAGCGGACATGATTTGACCACTGTCCATCCCTGAGAGGATGGAGTCAGTGAGCCTAATCAGCGAGGTGGTAGTGGAGTGGTTTTTCCGTAAGCCAGATTGGAATGATGTGAAAAAACTAGAGTCGGAGAGGTAGGCAGAAAGTTGGGAGAGAGCTAGGTGCTCTTGAAACTTCGCTAGAGTGGGTAGGAGGGATATGGATCAGTAGTTAGCAGGAGCAGAAAGATCATCTCCTTTCGGCAGAGTAAGTACAGTGGCATGCTTCCAAACAGTTGGGATGGCAGTCAGTGAAGAAATGGTTGAGAAGGTCGGACAAAGGGAGAGCGATAGCTGGAGCAGATAAGTAAAGCAGCTTAGGGTCCAACCTGTTGAGTGAGCAGCCTTTGGAGGGGTTTAGTGCATACAGCGCATCCAAGGTTTTGGAGGGGGAGATACTGCAAAAGGTGAAGGTGTGGGGGGAGGAGGCAGGGTAAGGAGGAGAGGAGGGGAACACCGTGGGGGGAGCTGAGGGCAGGGATGCTAGAAGAGCAGAGACACAGGAAGTAGAATAGGAATTGAATTCCATAGCAACACTAGCGTGGTCAGCAAGGAGAGTGTTGTTTACTTTGAGGAGAGGAGGTGGGGGGAGAACAGGGAGTGAATAACTCACCAGAATTTCAAGGGTTTGTCAGTCTTGGCCTGCAAGGAGGAGCAGAAGTAGTCTACTTTTGCTAGATGGGTGGCTCTAATGCACATGTTTCGAAGGGAGCGGTATGTGTTAAAATCTTGGGGGAGCTTGGAAGTTTTATGTGTTTTCCAAGCCCAATCATGCGCTTTTTGACACGCAAGGAGTTCAGGGGTGATCCAAGGAAGGTGGTTACCCCTAACACTGGTGCGATGCAGAAGGGCATGGAGGTTCCAGGTTTCCAGGAGTTTGTTTTAAAAATAGCTATAGGCTTCATCTAGCGAGTTGGCTGTGGCAATAAGTGTCCAGTTTGTGTGGGCTAGGCCTTGGAGGAGGGAGTCTAGGCTCAAGGATTTGTACGACCGGTGATGGAGTATTTTTTGGGAAGAGCCTTGGCCTTATGAATTTTACTCACCTTAAGGGTCATAAGGTGATCGCTCAGGGCGTCTGGGAGTATGCCTGATTTTATAACCCTGTACGGATGAGATGTGAATGCCCAGTCTATTAAAGAATGGTTACCAGATCTGAGGTTCAAACGTGTGGGTTCCTGAATGAGCTGTGATAGATTAAGGACAGTGATATCATTGCGAGTTTTATTAAAGGAGGGGGAAAGTCAGTTTTGGTTAAAGTCTCCCATTATATAAGTATCACCTGAGGGGGTGTGGGAGACAATGGTGTTGATGAGATCAGAACTGGCTGCTGCAGGGAGGCCAGGGCGACAATAGGCACCCACAATGTAGATAGGTGCAGAGAAAGGCAGGGCTAATTTTAGGATTAGGGCCTCATAGACTTTGGGTGAAGCCATGGTAAATATTTTGGTGAATTGAATGGAAGTGGAGATGTAAGTAGCCACCCCTCCACCCCTAGTGGGTCAGTCTTGGCAGGCTATAGAGTAACCTGGTTACAACTCCTGTACGGATAGTGTCTCCAACGTCTGTCTCCAAAGAAGACAATGGGCTACAACTAAAGGGAAATCTAAAGGCTTGCTTACATGGCAGCATTTGCACTGCATAAACCCAAGCACACAGGTTCCTGCAGTGCAAATGCACCCGTGTGGACACTTACCCAATGGAGAGCTGATCATTGTTCCTCGCCTTGAGCTGCTGCAGAACAGGGGACGCATTCCAGAGTGAGTGGTACAGGCAGTCATGTGGACAGGCTGCACTGCTTGCTGTGATGCACAAGGAACTTTCTCAGCATTAAATGCTCACCTGTGACCCCGCAGCCCACAGTAAAGAAGTACGGTCCAGTTGATTGCGTGTTTTCAAATAAATTAACTTTTTACAGTCAGTGCATTTTATGTATTTCATTTTTATTTACTTTAATTTCCTCTTTCCTTGCTGGCCCGGTGGTGCTGAGGGTTGAGGTGCTGGATGCCACACCTTGTGTCATGCTGGTGACCCGGGTTTGGGAATGGACTCAGGTTGTCGGGTGTCGGCAGGGGAGAGAGGGGATCAAGCATCCAGAGGACTGCTCTCCCCTCCCAGAGTGGGTTCTGGGGTGAGCCTCGCTCCATAGTGGCCCCTGGCAGAGACCGGGGACCCTAAGGGTAGTGAGGTTCTATAGAATATAGAGGGGAGTGAAGCGGCGGCAGATGGCTGCATGTTAGGTGCACTGCCATCATTGCACATCTGTGTTCCGGGGAGTAACTTGAAAGGAAAACCCTGGTGGCCTAGTGGAGGCAAAGATGGCCCAGAGACCTGCCCACGTCCTGATGCCAGACCTTCCTCCCTAGTCCTCCTGCCTACCATACCCCATGGCTGCCCCTCTATTTACAGACAGGCTGCCAAGGGTGGGTGGGCCCTCTCCTGGGGGGTGATCTGGGTGGCAGGACAGCCCGTGGGACTGGGTGGAGACCACTAGAGGAGGTTTCAGGCAGGGAGTAGAGGTAGTCATCGAATGGTACCCTGGAGAGATGACCTGGGTCTCCAGTGAATAAAATAGATTTAAAAAAAAAATTCCTCTTTCCTCTGCTTTGATTGGGCCTAGTTCCATTCCGTGTCCCCTGGTTCCTGTTTATATCCCCCGTGACCCTGCCACTGTCCCTGATCCCCGTTAGTATTACCCATCCCCTGCCACTGTCCTGTTCCCCATTTGTATTGCCCAGTCCCTGCCATTGTCCCATTCCTGTTCATATTGCCCACCCCCCTGTCACTGCCCATTTCCATTTGTACTGCCCAAACTGCTGCTTTCACCAGATATATGTCAGCAGGCAGCTGACCGCCCCCAGACTCATGGCCCCATGCAGCGTGTCTTGCATCAGTGCCGAGAGATGCCATGTAAACACAGGACAGGATCAGCTTGGGAGGGCGGGGCATCTGTGGAGCAGGACACATGCCACAGTGGAGCAGACATGTAAACAGGCCTAATAAGATGTAGATCTAGCCTATACCTTGGGTTGGCCTTTCAAGCCTTTATATAATCCTTATACTGCACACCAAATTTCTCTTAGAAGAAAAAAAATTCTCGATTTTTAAACCTCTTCTGGAATTTTGGGGTATCCTTTTCAATGAAGCACTTCAGTCAAATTAAAGAGGATTAATGTAATATGTTAAGCTCCTAAAATGAAGACATTTTTAAAGCTAATACCACTGCTTACTGTCCTCTGTCTTGTATTTAAGATAAACATGCTAGATGTGTAGTTTAGGGTGTGTTGCTTTTTCTGTCTTTATCACTCTTTTATTACTGCATGTTTCATTCTTGTTATATAACGTTGTAATTGCTTAAACCTGGTATACTGGTTGCAATACAATAACATCAGAATGAAAACAGTCGGTTGCAAACTACACTGTCCCTAATAGAATAAGGTGTAGTATCACCAAAAATCAGAAAATGTAAAAAAAAAAACAGAAAGAAAAAATCTAAAACGTTTTGTTTTAAAACCAGCTCACTTTTTGTATGGGTACGTAAATGCTGTTGGGACTATATTTCAATATAAAAATGTCTATAGCAATAAAATAAAATGGCCTCAATTTCACAGTAACAGTGTAATATAAATATATATATATATACATATATATATATATATATATTGTGTGTGTGTGTGTGTGTGTGTGTATACCACCTTGGAAAAGAAAAAAACATATTTATCAATATGTTTTCTACCTATCAACATATTTGATCGACATCTATCGCACATGAAAACTATCAATGTGACCTAGTCACATTAAACTAACGGTTCCAATGTTGGATCATTCAAAAGTAAATTTCATTAAAAAGGGCTAGCTTTTGAAAAGTTAGGTCCAGGAACTTAATTAAAAAAATGTTTGCTTGGTGTCATGTATATTAATTTATTGATATATCCACTTCCATATATTGATATATAATAATCATAAAACAGTTGAACTTTTTTTAAATACTGTTGATATTCATCAGAAGGTTCTAGTGTTTGTTCTGAAACAGAATAGATGTTTTTAGTTTTCAATGTGTGGCGAGTGAGTCTTACCCACCAACTACTCTCGATATTACTTTCTTAACCATGGTGACCTGATTATTGTGCATAAGTTCAGTCTTCTGACTTGCTTTTACATTTAGTGATTGACTTGATAACACCTTATCTGACTGTAGATCAGGCTTAGTGCAGATATTTGCCAGTGCAGTTTTTTGGGGGTGGGGGCTGGGGGAGTCTGACCTCACCAGGGCTGAGATGACCTAATTATGCTAGTTGAGCTTTACTCAAAGCTTCAGAAAGATGATCAAAAAAGCATTTCGAGAAAGGAATGCAATGTATGGAGTTATATGATATGACTCAGCATGGCTTCTCAAAAGGACGTTCATGCACAACCAACCTAGATTCTTTCTGTGAGTAGGTTAGTAGGAGTTTAGATCATGGCAATCCTGTGGATATCATACTTTTGGACTTGAGCAAGGCATTTGATATGGTTCCCCACAAAGACATGGTGGAAAAACTTGAAAAATTGGGTTTTAGCTATTATCTAGTAAGGTGAGTTATGTATTGGGTGTTAGATAGAAAGCAACGGGTGAGGGTTGGTACTGGTAGCCATTACGCGGATGAGGGATTAATAGCTAATGGCATCCAGCAGTGTTCAGTACTTGGACCAACACTCTTTGGCTTGTTTATCAGAGACATGCATCTTAACCTAAAAAATAGTATTGCCAAATTTGCGGATGACACAAAATTAAGAGCGGAGGTTAAGGATACTACTCAATATCAAACCCTGGTGAATGACCTAAAACTGATTGAACTGTCTGCAAGTAACAACAGAAATAAAGTTTAACACCCGGCCCGGTGGTGCTGGATGCCACACCTTGCACCACACCGGCGACCCATGTTCAGGAATGAGCACGGGTCGTTGGGGGTCGGAGAAGGATCGAACGTCCAGAGGACTGCTCTCCTTCTCTGGGGTGGGGGGACTCTAGAGTGTTGGCGCCGATTGCCCTCTAGTGGAGGCTGGGGGACAAAGCATGCCACACCTGGATGTGGGGTGGAGCTAGAACAGATGCACTCACCCTTGCGTCATTGCACGTCCGAGCTCCAAGGGGACACTAACTAGAAAAATCACTGGCCCCTGCGTATAAGCCAGGCATGGTGCCCGATCCTTCAGCCACGACAGTTCCGCTTTGGCGGCTCCACCCAGGGGGGCTTCCCGGAGTAATGGTCGGGTACCATGGCCGGGGCGAGCCCGTTCATGGGGTTAGGGGGCTCAGCCAGAAAAAGAGAAGTAAATTCCAAAAGAAATAAAGTTTAACCATGATAAATATACTGTTATACATCTGGAGAAGAAAAACCTCTTGCATTCATATGCTATATAATGTTCCACTAAAATCTGTAACAAGTGGGTGTGACCTAGGGATTATCATTAATGATAAATTCTCAGTGTCTAATCACTGCAGGAAGATAAACCAGTTTACAAATGGTTTGTTGAGAACTATAAAGAAATCATTGATTTCTAGAAGTGATCACTGTATACTACCACTCTACAGAACGTATGTCAGACCCTATTTGGACTATGGTTCTCCCTTCTTTTCTCCATATCTAAAAGGTAATATTAATTTCGTTGAGGGTGTCCAGATGAAAGTCACTAGACTAATCACAAGACTTAAGCACATGACATACAAAGAGAGAGTAACCGAGGTTGGGCTGTTCTGCTTAGAGGACAGAAAATATAGAGGAGAGATCTTGTTATTTAAGTTGTTTGGAAGTCCAGGACTCATTGCCCAGTATGGCATTGCCTTTTGTGAAAGAACTATTAATCCGAGGTTGCATGATAAGCAACTTGTACTTACCAGAGCAAATACTAACAAAAGGGACAAATTATTTTCTATCAGGGCCTCCAGAGCCTGGAATTCTCTTCTACAACATTTGGTAGATAGAACAACATTTATCCATTTCAAGTTACTCTCACTATTTCTAGCCTACAGGCTCCTCACCTCCCTTGGTTACCATATAGTTGCACTGGACTATGAATGCATTGCATTATGTATAAGACAAGGCCTCCCTGAGGCGGCTTACTACCAACTCATATCATGCATTGCCTTAGCTACTAATTGTATAGGTCTTAACCGCTCATTAGATAAATATGTTGATAGCTCTGCCCTGTTTTAGCTACCAAATGTATAGGCATTAATCCGTGCTCATTGTACTTATGTGCTGTATGATTGCTCACCCACATTTATTACATGTATGTACTGCATGAATGTCTATGTTTTATTCTGACGTGTAGCCTTTGAAAACGAGTCTATGACTCAAAGGGTTGTAATTCCAATTTCCTAAATAAATAAATAAATTAGTTAGAGCTTGATTGGTATCTGCTGTCCTTGTCTAGAATAAAATGATACACCCAATAGGAGTGGGGGACAGTTCCGACGTGCTATCAGCCTACTTTGTCTGATTTAAAGTGAGTGAGTAAACTGAGTTCTGACTTGGGATTTGCTATTATTATTATTGCTATTATTGCTCTGTCAAACCCTACTGGCCCCCACGCTGGACCATGGGGCCCAAGCTCTCACAATAAAACTCACCCCTGACCCTAACAGAGCCCCCGTTTCTCACAGTTGCCTATATACCCCCAAAAAAACAAGCAGCTGCAGTAAAATCACTCACAGACCACCTCTCTAGCCTTTCCCATAAGGCAGAACATATACTAGTTAGTGACCATAATATAAACTGGCTAGCCAGCTCTGCTGCCCATGCCAAGGATACCTTTACTGCCCTAGGTATGACCCAACTACTCTCCCAGCCCACATGGAATAACCCCTCCAATGGTACCCACATCCTGCTAGATATCTTACTTACTAATCACCTACACCAAATTAATGATCTAATGGTCCTCCCAAACTCCCTGAGTGACCACTCCCCAATTCTATTCTCCTGGTCCTGTCACCTGCCCAAGCCCCAACCCAACATCATCTTCCGTCGCCGCTGGCGCCCAGGTGGTCTCACTAAACTCAAGCAGCACCAGGCTAACTGTGATTGGTCTCCTATCTCTTGGGCCTTGAACATAGATGATGCATTAGATTACTTCACCCACATATTCAACAAAGCCTGCAATGCTTTTGCTCCTATCTACAAAATCACCTCTAAGAAGTGCAATGCCCCTTGGATTATCACTGCCCTGCTGCAACAGCTCAAGTTGAGGAATGACCTCCGGCACCATGCCTCTGCCTCAAACTCACAGGTGGACAGACAGGCTTATAACACTGCTCACAACAGGTGCACATGGTCGATATGCAAGGCCAAGGCGGAGTACTACAGAAACACCCTAGCCGCTTCCTGGGGGAGCTCAAGAAAGTTTTGGGACAATATTAAAGACCTTAACGGAAAATCTCGCACCCCTCATTCCAACTTGATATCAATGATACCATCTCTGCAGACCTGCTGTGCATTGCCAACTGCCTCAACTCCATCTTCTCTGATATTAGCTCAATACTCCCAAGTAACTTCTTTGACCCCATCCAGCCCACCCCTGTGCCTACCCTGTCTCAGAGTCATTACCCCCTTCAGAAGCCAAAGCTTATCCCACCAAAGCCCTCAGCGGCTCGAGTTACTGCAAGGACTCATTTGACATGCGCATCCAGTACCTGGTACTCGATGCTGTCCTCTCTCCCCTCACCGACCTGCTAAATCACTCTCTGTGCTTGGGACAGTTCCCTTCAGCATGGAAAACTGCAGTGATAACACCAGTTCTAAAGAGCGGTGACCGTTCCTCTCCAAACAATTACCGACCCATCTCCATCCCCCCCCCTCTCTAAAGCTCTTGAAAAATTCTGGCTGACCAGCTCATGGAATATCTATACACTGACAACCTGCTATGCCGGGAACAGCATGGCTTTAGGGTAGGGTACAGCACCATGACTGCCGTCACTGAATTCTCAAATACACTTCACTCCATGCTGGACAAAGGACACATTGCCGGTGCCGTTTTTATCACCCTCTCTAAGGCCTTTCAAATGGTCTCTCACCCCCCCCCTCCTACTGAGCACACTCCAACACATTGGGGTCTCCCAAGGGCCCCTTGACTGATTTTCCAGCTATCTTAGCTCCAGATCCCAGAGTGTCAAAATCAATAACACCTTGTCCACCATGCTGGCAGTACGCTCTGTTATTTAGCATCTCCCACCCTGACCCCTCTGTTCTTCAAATCTCCCTACAAGACTCCTTCACGCAGTTAGAAAATTGGTTTGCCGACCACAGGTTAGTGGTCAACATCAAGAAAGCAAAAACAATCCTCTTTGCTCATCGTAAAAATAGAGCTAAGGACTATCAACTGAACATCCTCTTCAGCTCACTTACCCCGTTTGACCAAGTCCAAACCTATAAATACCTGGGTGTCACCTTTGACACCACTTTCTCCTTCCACGAACATATCAAAATCCTCTCCTCTGCCACCAATGCCCGTATTGGCCTCCTATAAAGGCACAAGGACTGCTTGCCTCAAGAAGCCCTGTACCTGGCCATAACATCCTCAGTCCTATGTCTCATGGACTAAGGGCTCACAGTCTATGCCACCTCCGACCCCACTGCGCTCCACCAAGTCCAGTTGGCAGTTAACAAAGCTTGCTGGATCCTCTCCGGTGCTGACAACTGAGTTCACATCTGCTCACTCTATATGCTTGGTAATATTCTCTCTCTAGAAGAAAGACTACTCTATCAGACATGTATCCTTACTAAAAAAATCCACCTGGGATTGACCCCCCCCCCAGGGGTCACCGCCTCCCTACAGTTGGCTACCCTTGCCATGGCCACTCGCACTGCCACCAAAGCTATCTGGAAGGTCCCAGGGTCAGGACTGCCTCAGCCCAAAGATCTTTCCTCTTCAGATTCTCCTCCTAGTATAATGCCCTCCCTCCCCCCATCACTGCCATAGACAAACTAAGTCCCTTTAAGGCAGCTCTGCAAACTCACATCATGACCTCCTGGAACTGCCAGTGCAGCCGCTAGCACTTCTGTTTCAATGTACCTTTAACCTCACGCTCTGTTCCCTCCTTTGTTGAGACTACTCCCTACCTCCCCTGTAGTCCACAGGCCTGGGCATATTTACCTCCTAGCTTCCCTGGGATGTGACTCATGCCAAAGCCTCCTAGAGGCTACACTCTGCTTAGCTAACTGTAAATGTATTTAATTCTGCTCAGCTACCCACTGTATGATGAACTAACCTAGCTTCCACATGTATAGGCCAACCCTCATCTGGGCATATTACCATATCTGTAAATACATTACCCTGTTAATATATATGTTGTACTCCTATTCTCTTGCTAGGATAACACCCACTGTATACTATTGTTTAATTGTGTATTGCTCTGTATGCACCCAACCAATCTCTTTAATTGTTTTCTCACTGTACCTGACAAAGAGCCTTTGGAAACGAGTCTATGACTCAAAGGGTTGTAATTCTGATGAAATAAATAAATAAATAACAAAATATTAAATGTTTTCTCTGAATCTTGAGAACAACCTGCCAAATTGGGACACATTATAGCCATTTGAGCTTCTTAGGGGAACTACGAACATAGTTGCAGACAATTTTAGGAAAGGAGGGAGACTGGCCCAGTGGTGTGGAGGATTGAGGTGCTGTACACCACACGTTCTGCTATGCCGGTGACCCGGGTTTGAGAATGGACTCAGGTTACTGGGAGTCAGTTGAGGGAGAAAGGAATGAACATTGGAGGACTGCTCTCCTCTCCAGAGGAAGGAAGGTTCACCACCCTGCTGTCAACCACCACCAAGCTGAGGCTTAGTGATGGTTCAAGCGCTTGTGATGTTCAAGGGAGGGAACTTCTAATTTGACACAGGATGTGCATGCCTCCACACAGCACATCCTGTTGCCCGTGCCACAGCAAGGATTTTCATGGGGAGAGCAGGGACTTCATGAGAAGAACAGGGAAAAAGTGTTGCAGGCTTCATGACATCACGCTTGCCTTCCCTAGACTGCACCACCACAGGAAGAGTGACCACACACTTCTGGATGTAGTCTATGGGGAAGGGGAGGATAGCCCCATCTCTGTCAGTCCTGCCTTGGGGTAAGATCTGGGGGGGAATTGTGGGGGACAGCGGGTCACAGGGAGGTAGTTGCCAGCTGGGGAGGCAGGGACAGGGCTGATACCCACCTGCAGTCATGCCAAAGGAAAAAATTTAATGAAAAAAAAGGAAAGAAAGAAGACCACTGGTTCATTGAGTTCTTTCTCTCACCAGTTCAGAAAAAGTGCCATCATAAGACATTCAGTTGGCAACTGCTTCTTTCTCAGAAGTATCCCCTGCTGCACTACTACCTGTGGTCACCCTGATGGCAGCAGATGTGGTAGCAGGGACCACAACCCTCCCTCCCTGAGGAAGGAGAGTGTCCTGTAGGACACTCATTCCTTCTCCTGCTGACCCTCCAATGACTTGAGCTCATTCCTGAACCTGGGTCACTGGCATTGCAAGCGTTAGCGCTGCAACTGGCCTAACAGGCTGTTAACTAAGTTGAAAGGTTATTGCATCAGCTGACATCACCTGTTCTGGAAATCTGCTTCAGCTGTCTACCACATATTCCATTAAGTTGTTCTTTCTGATATTTCTTTTTTATTTTCCTTATATCAGTGATATCATGAGTCCAGATTCAGGAACTGTGTACAGTGCACCTTCAATTATCTGTCACCCTCTTTATCCACTGACCTGGCCTCCTGTACTGTTCTCTTTCTCTGGAAATGCCCTCCACTATTATATTAGGAGACCTTAATCTGGACTGGTTTTCCTGTGTCTCTGTTCCCCTTAAATCCCTATGTGATTCCCTTGGACTGCCGCAACTCATTACTGAAGCTACATGCCCTAATAAAAAGAACCCTAACAATAGCACCCTGCTGGATCTTATTCTAGTAAATAAGCCTCACCTATTTTCCCATGCTAGCATATTCTTCTCTGATATCAGTGACCATTGTTTCACTGCCTGTGAAAGATCCACCTCAAAACCAATGTCTAGATCTAAATTCACCGTCAAGAGGTGTCGTTGCAACCTTGACCCCAGGCATTTATCGCTGACTTGAGGGATTCTTTGAGATGGCAGGACTTCTACCTGGCAAAATCAGTGAATATGGCCTACGATATCTTCCAGGATATTGTATTAGGAGCATTGGATAAGTATGCACCACTGGTTAAAGTACAGTCTAAGAAAAAAATAGGCCGGTGGTTTATGGCGGACCTAAAGGCAGCACTGCATAATAGAGATTTGCTTTGGAAAACAGCTTGAAAAACAAAGCTTCCAGCTGACTAGATTTCATTTAGGAATCTTTGTACTAGGATGGTCAGGGAAGCAAAGGCCAACTATTTTTGCGCAGACCTTGACTCATTCTCTAAATGTTCCTCCAAATTCTGGAAAACACTTAAGGACATTGAGGGTCATGCGTCCACAAATTCCCTACCCACAAGAATTACTATTGGGGCCACTACAGTCTCTGATAGGCTGATAATCCCTGACTCCCTCAATAACCACTTTGCTACTGCAGGTTTAGCATTTGATACCTTCCCTGCCAGTATCCTCTGCTCTCAACTTGGTGTACAGGACCAAGAAGCTCCTGTCATCAGCATTGAGTTCTCCCTTCAGCCTGCATCCTTGAAAGACATTGAGGACCTCTTGCTACAACTAGACACTGGGAAGAGTGCTGGTGCAGACCTCCTTGACCCGTTTTTCCTGAAGCTTGGTCATCACGTCCTGGCTGGGCCAATTACCCACGTCTTTAACTTATCCCTTTCTCAGGGAGACCTTCCTCTCCTATGGAAAACTGTGCACGTGATTCCCCCATTTCAAATCCAGGGAACCTAGTGACCTTTACAATTACAGGCCTCTCTCTACTCCCCATCCTGTCTAAACTGTTAGAGAAAATCATGAGTCCACAGCTAAGGAATTACCTAAAATCTGCAAACCTGCTTAACCCATTACAGTCGGGCTTTAGACCACACCATAGCACCATCTCAGCACTTGCTAAGGTGACTAATGACTGGCAGTGTGACTGAGATGCCAAGAATTTTGTTTGTGCAGTATTTTTAGACCTAAGTAAGGCATTCAACACTGTCAATCACGATCTACTCCTTACATCCTTCCAGAACATAGGTCTGGACTCCCTATCATTGAGATGGTTCTCCAACTATCTTTCAGGTCGTCTCCAGCAGGTAAAAGCAGACGGGGAATTCTCACCCCTAAAACCCCTGCTAAGAGGCTTACCACAGGGCTCAATATTGGGCCCCCTGCTCTTCGCAATATATATAAACAGAGTTGATGCCAACCCCAATACTGCAAGTGTGCATCTATTCGCAGATGATACAGTACTTTACATCAGCAGATCTTCCCTGGAAGCAGCATATAGTGATCTTCAGCAGGAGTTTAATTTGCTGCAGCTGCAACTCTTGAACCAGAAACTGCTACTGAACACTAAGAAAACAAAGGCGATTATGTCACCCTCTGCACATATAACGAACTCCACTGTCCAAGGAACCTTTCCTCAGATCTCCACACTCCTAGGTGAACCTTTGGAATATGTAACTAAGTTCAAATACTTGGGGGTCTGGATCAACCATTGACTTTCTTATAATGACCATACTGAATAACTTATAAAAAAGCTTAGACAGAGGCTTGGTCTGTTCTATAGGATTAATCACTTGCTTACTCAGGAGGCCAAGAAGTGATTGGCCCAATCCACCTTCCTAACATTGTTGGAGTATGCAAACTTCCTTTACAGTCAAGGTCCCGCCTCTGCACTGGTCAAACTGAACACGCTCTATCATAGAGCCTTAAGGTTCATTACCGGCCTCCCCTTTGCCACGCATCACTGCTCCCTATATGCAGCTGTGGGATGACCATCCCTCAAATATAGAAGACAGAGGACTGTTGCCTTTTGGACCTTCAGAGTTGTTACTAAAAAATTGCCTCAATATGTCTTGGATTGCTTGCCTCTAAGCTTGGTAGGCAAATATGCTTTGAGGTGTGCCTCCTACATCTCCTTTATTATACCTAAGGTCAGATCGTGCTTTGGTAGGACATCCTTAAGTTACGCATTACCCTCACTCTGGAAATAGCTGCAAAAAACATTGAAATTGTTCTACCCTATCAACATTCAAAACTCTTAATGCTTGTTCATTCAAGGAACCTATAACTTTTTTACCTGACCCTGCCTTATTTCTTGAATTGAACCTCCCACTCTCCATCCTCCCCTGACCACTATCCCTTCTGTTCCCTTATCCCCTCCCTCCCCTTGCCTTTGACCAGCATCCTGGGGCCGGCTTCATTCCATTGGGGGGTCTCAGCAGCACTCTGCGATCAGTGGCCATCATATGGCTGCCACTGCCCATTTAGTCTTCTATCCCTCTATCTCCTCCCTTTTAGGCGTCTGACCCTTCCCCCTCACTTTATGGATCTATCCTTCTACTTCATATCTAATTGAAGAGCCCTCTCTCTTGCACCCTGTATATTCCTTGTAACTTGTATTTATTATTCCATTCATACAGTCCAGAGAATCTCATGAATATTTTTGTATACTGTATATATTTTTTACCAGTAATTAGTACTGTTATCCATCTGAATTCTGTACATTGTTCTATGTTAAATTTATGTTGTATTATGACTTGTATTATGATTCTGTTGTGTATGTAACCCTTCTATGCTTGACAATGTATCTATGTCCAGGTCCACCTCAAAAATGAGCTTTGCTCAATGGTGTTCGCCTGGTTAAATAAAGATTTTGTTTGATTGATTGATTGATTGGTTGATTGTTCTGCCACATTCTATCCATCATCCTCCAGCACCTTCCAGTCTACAGACTGTGGGCAAGATTTTCAAAGCGTGGTGCAGGGCTTGCGTCTAGCCCTGCACCACGACACTTAGGTTCTGGTGGTTCATCATACACTTTGCCATAACTGTACCTGATTTTACAATCTTGGGCAAAGTTGCGACAGTTTCCATGAATTCTGGCAGCTTGCGCAAATACCTGGCATAAGCTCCATAAAAACGGCTCCCAGGATTGCTCTAAGTTAGAACAGAAAAAGTTGGTCTAACTTGCGGCAGTTGTCAGACGGGATAGATAATCCCATTAGATCACTTCAAGCCCCATGTAACGTATCATCGGTGCACTAGAGATTGCGGCACTCTAAGGCTTTTGAAAATCCTGCCCTGTATCTTTCTCATGATGTTTTCCTGCATTATCCACCATGTCACTGGCACCGACACAGTGCATT
Source organism: Neoceratodus forsteri (assembly GCA_016271365.2). NCBI lineage: Eukaryota > Metazoa > Chordata > Ceratodontiformes > Ceratodontidae > Neoceratodus > Neoceratodus forsteri. The sequence goes on along the minus strand of CM028138.1, from coordinate 285,248,087 downwards.
ATTGTCCCTATTTTTTAGTTGTTGTAAATGTCTTAATGAGAAATATTTTATAGTGCACTGCTGAGGACTATGTTACCTTTGAGAATGGCTGTGAGGATTTTAACAGCTGTTGTTGATCGCAAATGCAGAGCGGCTGTTTCTCAGCTGATAGGTACTATATGCAACCCCTAGGTGGTGCTATCCCAAGGGCTACAACCCCTGCCTGCTTGGCTAGTAGCAGGTTAAGGGGCCTGAGTTCTGAAACAGGTGCCTCCACCCGGAGGTCAGGGTTGGTAGTGGTCACGCTAACGTGGGCACAGCCCTCCGGGACACTGTAACCCCACTCTTTCCCCTCTAGTGGCCTGAACACTGTACAGTAATCACCTTTACAATACCCCTGGCACACCACACAAGTACCCACACTGTTTGCACTTACCATCAGGCCTGGTTCCTCTGGCTTGACTCTGGGAACCCCCTGTAAAACAAGGTTATGCACAGCAAATAGCAACAGTACAGTACTTTGAGCACAAACAGGAACCACAGTCAGATTACATGCAGAAAAAGTTAGATCTGATTTATTCAGAGGACTTGAACAGGGAAGGGGCAAAATCAGATTAATTAGCTTAAAGGTTATATCAATCAAGCAGTTATGCATGTGCTTTGAGTCCCCCACACAGTCACACCTCTGGGTACCCAGGTGGAGAAGAGATGGTCTAGCCAGGACTGATGCCCAGGGTTGGCCAGCATCGCAGCTGGTTGGGGTCCTGTGATGGAAAACACAACATGCACAATACACAATATTTGTAATCTGGAGCCAGAGGGCTCAGTTCATAAAGGAAACGAAACAACAAGACATTCAGATGACACACTCACATTAAGCTGTTGTTGCAGGGAACTACCCTGGTATTTACTCACAACACCCAAGACTGGACACAGGCTGGATGAAAATCGAGACTGCAGGCGGTTGATCTAGAGTGCCAGGAGAAGCAGGGCCCACACGAGTCACAGAGGCGTAGTTCCTGTTCAAGTGTGGAGCAGGGGGCTGATCCCCAAGCAGGTCTCTCGTTGATGGCTTCTCTGTGCAATGGGTAGTCTGGCTGGGCCAGTCTAGCAAGGCCCAGACCGCATGGAGACAAATTCAGATGTAGTCCGTTTTGGTCTGGATACAGCTTCCAGCAAACAGAACATAGTTCACACAGTGGGGAACTAACTCACAACCCACTAGCAGCTCATAGCACATTTACATGTAAGGGAATTCTACTGTACCAGGCAAAGCGCTCCCCGGTCACAATCGCAAAGTCTCTGCACACACCGGGAGCTTAGGGGTAGCTGGAACTCCTGACAGGCCGATCGCATTCAGCAAAAATCTTCGGTCTTCTTCAGGTTGAGCCTGGCCCACTTCAGTAGCTTACTTTAGTCACACAAACTTGGATTTAGTCCAAAATAATTCTCTTCTCTCCCTCTCAGGAGCAACAGACAGACATGTGGTCCGAAAACTCTGCCTTTTCACAGTTTTCCCATGCAAATCCACTCAGGATTGCTGTTCAGAATCACTTCAGATCCTTACTCTTCGGTTTCCAGCTTAGATCTAACTGAAAACTGCAAGCAGTCCGGGACTTCCCCAAGATCCAAAAGGTTTGGTTGGCTGATTTGGCTGTCAGTCAAGGTAAGAGCTCCCTCTTCAGTTGCAAAAGAGGCGCAAAAAGTTCAAAACTACAATTCCTACAGATTTTGACTTCAGACAGCTCCTGTAGTCCGGCTACATTTTAGGTCCCCCCAGAACTGATTGGCTCAATTTGCAGTTTAAGACCAAGATAGTGGAGACAAACAAAACAGTCCTTGCTGCAAAGAAAGCGTGTTAGACAAACTACATTAGCATTATCACTCTAAATGATTTTCAGCAAATAGTTACAGCTTTCAACAGAGCTCCCTCTCAGATTACTTATGCTGCAATCAGGCAGCTCTTAAAGAGACAGTACACAGAGGCTATACAGGCTCTGGTAATCACATTTAAACTGCTGAAATGCAGGACACCAGCCTGGCAGTGAGCATTTAGGTAAGCTCAAGGAAAACTTTTTGGGAATCCCCATTTGTGGGGGGGGGGGGTTACATATAAATTATCAAAAGTCTGTAAAAGTTAACTTCAAACCGATGTAGTTTAGGTATTAGGGGCCAGATATTCAAAAGTTTGTGCAGGCCCTGATGGGTCTTTGCCCAAGTTAACCAGGGTTTGTGCTGGATCCCCATATTCAAAAGGGGCCTTTGCACATGCAAAGAGGGTTAGCTGCTGTATAAAACATAATGTGTGCAGGTGGGCAAGGGAAGGGGCATGGCCATAAATAGCTGTGCTACCTGATATTCAGTGGCTTTGTGCTGCACAATAGGGGTTAGTGTGGTCCTCTTGTACAGTGCAAATATCGCCAAACAAAACACTGACTTACTCTGGGCTACTCTAGTGGCTGCAAGTGGTCCTTCCCTCCCTCTGATTGCCAGCCCATTGAAAGAACAAAACCCTCCCTGGTGTCAGTGGTCCCCCATCCCTCCAATCAACAGTCCGTTGTACACATTAAAACCCTCCCTGGTGCTAGTGGTCACCCCCTTGCTCTGATCACCAGCCCATTGAAAGAATAAAACCCTTCCTGGTGCCAGCAGTTCCCCCTCCCTCCAATCACCAGCCCATTGTAAACTATACACCCCGTAATGCCATCCAGTGGTTCCCCCCTTCCCGGCACCAATCCATGGTACCGCCCATTGCAATTCCATAACCCCTGGCATCTTACAGTCCCCACACCACCACGACACAGGACACCCTCCAGTCACCTTACTAGTATCCTCGGTGTCATGGGTGCACATACGGTGACCAGTGCAGCCCTTCCCACACCCTCTTGGCCACCCGCCATACATCCAGACAGGGAGAATGTTTCTTATTTATAGGACATGGTGACATGCCCTGTCCTATAAATAAAAAGCACACTCCCAGCAGTGACATAGGACACCCAGTTGAGGAGGTGTGAAGAGGGCTGTGCTGGTCACCATATGTGCACCCATGGCACCAAAGATACTGGTAAGGTGATGGGGTGTTCTGTGCCATGGTGGGGGGCCACTAGAGGCCAGGGATTATGGAACTGTGATGGGCGGTACTGTGGATGGGTGCCAGGGAGGGACCATTGAACACCAAGGAGGGTTTAAATGTTCACAATGGGCTGGTGATCAGAGGAAGGTGGGGACCACTAGAACAAGGAAGAGTTTTAATGTGTACAACTGGCTTTCGATCAGAGGGAGGGTGGGCCACTAGCACCAGGGAGGATTTAATCTTCCAACAGGCTGGTGATCAGTTGGGGGCCCATGCACAACGCAGAGTTTTAATGTTTAGAACAGGCTCATGATTGGAGGAAGGAGGGACCACTTGTGCCAGGGAAAGTTTTATTCCTCCAATGAGCTGGTGTTGGAGAGAGGGGGGGGGGCCACTAGCACCAGGGAGGGACGATCATTACATGGGTTGAAATCTTTCAGTACTTGCTTCACGCTGACTGGGATATCCTGATGTAAATGTAGCAATGTTAAACCTGTAAGCCGACTTTCACCCATACTATTCCAAAGCCAGGTCTTTATTCCTTGCAGTGCGCTAAATGATCTCTCTGCTGTAGCAACATTGACTAGCATTGTGGCCAAAACACAAAGAACCACATTAATATCTGGGTAGAATGCAGGATTTACCCAAGATAATGTAAAGAGAATACTGTTTGGACATTCTTCTTTTGGGACAGACATCTACTTTGCTTTCCATCTCTGCAGTTCTGCTTCAAAGCTGTCCAGGCTGGAGAAGTCACCGTTTATGCATCATACACAGCTGTCACCATGTCCTCAGTGTCTATAATGTGCAATTTATTTGGTACCAAGTACTGAGCAAGAAAATGTGGCCAGCATTCAATCAGTTGCTCTGTCAGCTCCAAAATAACATGGCCCAAGAAAGGAATAAAGATAATTCTTCTGTAGTATTCTTGTGGATCTGTTGCACTAACATTGTTCCTCTGAGTTTGTCTTCCACATATCCATGGCACGGATTCTTTAACAGATGCACAGTTTGCTAGACGTTCACCTCAGCATACAGTGCAAAAAATCTGGTATCGGCATGCTCTCTCATGCTTCTCAGTGCCTGAACCACAACACTTGGCTTCTTCACATGCTTACATCAAGTCAATATTCTGATGGTGCAGGTACAAATGCAAAGGTTTTGTAAGTTCCAGAATGGACTCTACACACACACCAAACTGACGAGGAAATCAAACTTGGTAATAGAAAATAGAAATCTTTCAGCACCATCATCGAACTCAGCAATTTTCTCCAAGGTGCCAATTGTCACACTGTATTCTGCTTCAAAGCATCAAATAAATCTGCCTGGCTCATCCATCGTGTATTCCCTGGTGCAGGGAAGGCCGCACTTTGGTCTTCTTCCTTACCTTCCCCGTCTCACAAGTTCATGAATTCTTTCAGTTCTGTCAAATACACGTTGCTGCACTTGGTGGAGGATTTCAGTGCTGCAATTGCCTTTCTGCAAGTGTCAAACATGTTTGCAATCTGTTGTATTGCACAAGAATGAACAGTTGCTGTCTTGAGATCATGGGCTTTGCAGGCAGTGTAGGTTGCTTCAGGAAGGACTACGTGGATTCTGGCTTGCACTCCATTGAACTGCCCACTCATATTGCTGCCTCCATCATACCCTTGACCCCTCATGTATTCCTTTTTGATGCCTCAAGCGGTGAGTCTTTGCAAGGAAAGGTCTGCAAGTGCTCTCCCAGTTGTCTCCAAGGCTTCCACAAGCTTGAAAAAAATCTTCCTGCAATTTCACCATTCCATTTTCATTTCAATGAATATATTGCACAGCCAGTGTTATCTGCTCTTTTGTAGAAATGTCAGTGGTTCTGTCTGCAATCAAACTGAAGAATGTTGCCACTTTCACTTGTCCCAGAATTTTTCTTTGAATCTGTAGGCCCATCAGCTGTAATAGCTCATTCTGAATTTGTGCCGAAATGTATTGTGCGTTTCGAGGTGCGAAATCCTGGTGTTCTTTGAAGACCTGGTCCAACTCAGCAGTGTAGTGCAGAAGTGCACTGAGATTTCCAGTGGTCTGAAGCCTTCCTCTCAGTGCTGTATTATTACTTACACAAAGGAGAATGATTTCACAATTTGCCTCAGAGCATGCCTTGTTCATTCAGTCGTTTTCTGATCCTGCTTCACAAGACAGTGATAGGCCATTGTCTATCCTCCATCACATACACTTATAAATGCATTTGCCCTTGCAGGGGCATTCCCTGTTCTTTCAACTTTCTGTACCTCTCAAGAATCTTTTTCCCATTTGACCAGTCTATCATCAGTGTTGATACCAAAACTGCTTTCTCGTAGGTGTTGAAAACAAAGCATAGTCCACAGAAGACTGCATCCTGATGCTTGGAGTATTGTGCAAAATTGTACTCCTGAAGAAGCTGAGGATTAAAATGTCAATACTGCTACTGGATGCTGCCTGATTTCATGTTTCATCTTGGAAACTGGAAGTCTGACGGTGGTTGCCACTGGCTTGTTAAAACTGTCTTCTTTTGGACTTCTGTCAGTGTTTGGTGGGGTTGTAGAACCCAGTGTCACACCCATCCTGCACTTGCAGACCCTCCCTTCTTAGAACATTGCTTGTGCTGCTGCTTTGTCGAGTTGCAGGTTCTTTGCACAATGACGAGGCTCCAGTTAGAGTATCTTTTTGTCTGCTCTGTAGAGTTAAAGGTTCTTCAGCCAAGGATGAGGTTCCAGTTACAGGAACTGCTTCTCCAGCGATAGTTAGGGTACTAACTACAGGAACTGCAGTTGGTTCTCCAGGGAGATCAACTTCTGGCACTCCAGTAGATGCCAATTTCTTGTTAAGAGCATGCATAAAATGAAAACAAAAAAGAAAAAAACAAAATTAACGTCAGAGAGGAACAGTATCATTTATAACTTTAAATGCCTGTCAAACACTCTTCATGTATTTTAATGTAAGAGGCCTTATTTTGGGATTTCATTTATGTCGCATATTACACCATGCAAAACATTCCTGAATTTGACATTTTTTTTAAGGTTTGATAGGGCAACAATCTGACAGCAAAAAAATGCAAATACAGAAGTACCATGGCAACTTTTGTTTCCAAAAAGCATTAGACAACACATTTTGTGTACTGTACACTTATTCCCAGTGAACTTTAACCAGTTAAAGAGTGAGATAAAAATGACTTACCAAGTTTAGGATGGTCCTTCAGGAAGCTTCACAGATACCACAGGACATGCAGGTTTTCCAGCGTGCCTGAAATGAAACATCGGTGATATATATGAACTGCAGCACACGTGAAATATAGAAACATAGAAACATATAAGTTGACGGCAGATAAGGACCACAAGGCCCATCCAGTCTGCCCATAGTAACTGATTGCAATAAAACACGATTTATCATTAATGTACTTTAGCTTTTAATCTAGCTCTTGCCAGTATAAGGCCATAAACTTACCAAAAAGTCTAGCAAATTACACAGAAGCACAATTTAAAAGAAAAAAAAAAAGGCTTCTAGTGTACAGTACATAGGACAACAAAACTCCTACAAGGGAAAGAGACAGTCACAAAGGCGTACTAGTTATATTGCAATACATACAGCTGCTACTTCAATAAATAAATGTTATAAAGACATTAACGTTGTCATACTGTATACAAACTAATGTTGGTAAATGGTCTTTCACTTATCGAATTAGAAGAGGCCATAACCTTTGACAGCTGTGCTGTCTCCTCTCACTAGGCACATTCTGCTTTCCTCTGCTGGGCACCAGACACTTGTTTTATCTTATGTGCGGATTCCACTCTAGCAAGTCAAGCAAAGACAAAACCAATGAGAAACATTGCAGGGCATCTTGCAGGCTGAAAAACTACAATACACATGTAATTCATTTCAACTTACATTTTTGGTCAAAGAGACCACTGTTCAGTGAGCAAGTCACCAACTGTCTCTCAAACATCTGGATGGAACCCAGAAATGTATCTCCCACACTATGAAATCAGCTATAAGGCTGAAGTTTTAGAAACACTGCAAACGGTGCATTTGTGATGAAGCAGCCTAGCATCAAGCAGGTATTTTAACACTTTTTCCTTAGGAATACTTAGCAGCAGTTTGTGTCATAATTTTCACCAGTTGTGCTGAACTAATTCCAGGTTGCAGTTAAGCAACTGCTAATGAGTTCTGAACTTGTTGAATAATGCACTGTCTCACACATTTGGAAAGGTCATAACGATCATACATGAGTTGTTTTTCAAAATTGTATCCTGTCAAAAAATAAGAATTTGATTACTACCAAGCATTATTGTTATTTCACTGTTAGTTTTTGTATTTTATACAGTGTCCACGGAGAGTGTTACGGAATACTGAAATTCAAAATCCCGTCATTTGATATCCCGGGCCCGACATCCCGAAACAACAATCTCCCAACAGATCACCATCCCAAGGACAGAAAGCCTGACACCACAACTTGTCATGATTCACAGATGATTATATTATTTGAGGGGGGTACAGGAGGCGGAGTCTGCCCACCAACACGGCAGAAGTCTGGTGTCAGGCTTTCCATCCTTAGGATGGTAATCTGTCAGGTGATCGTCATTTTGGGATGTCGGGCTCTGGATATTGAACATTGGGATTTTGCATTTCAGCATTTCATAGCTAATCCCCCACAGAGGAGGGCTTTGACATAACAGCGCTGCTTTTCACTAATGCTCCCCAAGATATTTGTCATAGCAGTTTTTAAATAGACAACGAAACCAGACAGCCCTGTTTGCAGTAATGTATTCTCCAGCACAATAACAGCCCACAGCGCAGCACAGATTTATTTTCCAGAAAAATCCCTCTCGAGCTCAGTACAAACTCAAAACAATCTTATTGGCATAACCAAAGCTTCTGTGAATTGCTGAAATATTTAGAAAAACAATTCATAAAAGTGAGTCCAAAGTGAAGTTGGGTTTCACCCCAGGGACTGACAACTTTGAAAACAAACTCCAACAACAGAAGTGGCATGCTGCCATGGATAAAGTTGTTATTGGGAAGGGGGTGGTTATCCAAAACACAGAACACACAGCTTGAACTGCATGGACCAGTGGCGGAGAACTGGCTGGAGCTTCATGTACCAGATGCACCTTGGCCAAACTTAAAAGACAGAAACAAACTTTACTCCTAGGAGGATTTGGGTCTGAATGGAACCTGTAGCAGCACTTGATACTAGAGACCCCCAATACACTGGCACATTGGGATAGAAGGGGGTTATAGTAATTAGCCTTCAACACAGTTATTTCACTGCTGATTAATCTATACTTATGTATTACTTGTACTTTTCAGTCTACAACACATAATTCAGTCTTTCTATATGCCTCATGTGTCGAGTGAGTGCATTTCTGCTGCCCTCCACAAGCTAAAGGCAGTGACCAGACAGGGTCACTGGCTGCTTCATCAGGTAGCATAAACGGGCAGACTGGATGGGCTTGGCGGCCCATATCTGCCGACAGTACCTATGTATCTATGTACCCTATCCCCAGACTCCTGTGAAATCGAAACACTACATCTCATGATGCTATTCGGGGAGCAAAACTAATTACAAGAGGTGCTGGGTGTTATTTATCTTTCATTTCCTAAACCAGTACAAAATGGAACCATAGAACATTAGTGCACCATGGCTGAGGGTTACTCCCTATTGCCACTGTATTCATCAGTAGAAGGGTCCAGTCCAGTGTAGCAGAACTGAAACTAACTAGTCATATAAAATAGTCCTATAAAATATACCATCCCATACCTCTCAACTGTCCCACATTATGAGCAACAGTTCCTTACTTTGTTTCACAAAAGCCCCTTGTTCCACATTGAGAGGATTTATACCACATTTAATATTAAGAGTTTGAAGCAAAATACATAGTAAATAATGGGAGTGTTCTTAGTTTCTTAGTTAAAAATGTGATTAAGTGTTCCACATTTGGCCAGTTTGTTTTACATTTTGAAAGTCAATGTTTCACATCTGGTGAAGGCTCCCCTCCTTCATACACACACACACACACACACACACACACTAAATTCTGACTGCCTCTATATGACTGGCAAAGGAATGGTATAAAAATATAAACAGTATGAAGTAAAAATGTTGTGGTTTAAAGTATTTTCCCCAAAGGTGTTAGCTGCAGCTTGAAGTCCTAACAAGGGATAGGAAGGATCCTTGGAACAGAATGGATTTAGAGGGGAGAGAGACAGACAGAACAGTGCAGATTTTGTTTTCTTTTTGTGAGTAGAAGGGGCCACTTGTAAAATTAAGCAGTAAAGCAGTCAACTGGATGGATTGAATGGATAAATGAAAATACTTATCTTTCCCTAACCATCCACGTATACAGTATTCTGCCGCTGTTTTGTAGACATAGCAGTTACTCATTTGACAAACATAATGTACTGCGTCTGCCAACAGACTTATGACAGCACACAATATTAGCCTAGATAAAAGCGGTTCAATGTGCCTACACAACTTGGTGTGGTATTGTGCTTGTGCATCTTGCTGAATAAATTTTGATGTGGCCGTTCACCTCTCTGTGCCTCGGGAATATCACTGTGTAGGGATGCCAAAGGCAAGGAACCCTGGAGGAGGGTTCCATCCCTAGAGGTGTCATGGGACGGATTCACTTAGGCTAAAGGTAGCTTATAAAAAGCCCCCAAGGAGAGAAAGGCTAGTCGCTGGAGGAGGAGAGGATGACGGGGCAAAGAAAAATGCTTCTGAATGAAGCAGGAAGGAAGTGTTTAAATAGGTCAGGCAGGGTGTATGTGGTTGTTGCTTCAGCCCTTTGAACCACAGGCTTAAGCTTTTCAATTCAATGTGCTTACACAACTTGGTGTGGTATTGTGCCTGTGAAACTTGCTGAATAAATTTGATGTGGCTGTTCACCTCTCAGTGCCTCGGGAATACCACCCTGTAGGGATACCGAAAGCAAGAAACCCTGGAGGAGTGTTCCTCCTCCAGAGGTGCTGCAGGAAGGATACCTTTAGGCTAAAGGTAGCTTATGAAAAGCTCAAACAGAGACTAGATCAGAAAGCACTGGAGAGGTAATGAGTTGATATCAAGATTTGAACATATTCATTGGTTAGCAGAGATAAGGGTAATGGTTAGTGGTAACTGAAATGAGTAATGATTTTAATGTTGGATGAATGAATTATAACAAGAGGGCATGACTTCCCAAGGAGAGAGGGAACAGCAAGGAGGGCCACCATCCATCACCGTCCAACAGCAGAAACCTACTTTTATAAATGTGGAAACCTACATAAGTAACTTAGGGAATTACAACTAAGGTAACTAGATATTATGACCTTTGGCACTAAGGAGATGAAAACCCCCTTTGAGGAAGAAATCTGTGGGGATCCAAGGCCTAGGCCGCCTTTCCTCCAGGCTAGGGATGTTTTATTTAGTGACAGCTCTGCTGCTGCAATTTAGAAACCTAATCCAAGGGGAGGAAAATATTCCAATTTAGTGGAAAGCTCTTACGGTCCCTCTAATGGGAACTCTGTGAAGGATTGCGAGAGTTCTCTGCAACAGTGGATACTCTGAAGCGAGAGCAGGACCCCCAAGGTGAGAGGAGGAGAGCAATGACCACTGAGGCACTTAGCTGGCCTACCGACTAAAAACAGACCAGGTGAACCAGAGGAGGTTGTAGGGAGAATAGCATAGAAGGCCCCACTGAACCTGATTCAGCTAGCTAAAGGAGCGCCCTTGAGAATGAGGGCCCCATCCCTCATAGCTGAAGTCATAAACCATCATGTTTGTAGTGAATTTTTGGTGCCATTTCTATGGCCCAGGTCATGCCTGAAAACAGTCCCTTGGATCAGTGCACTTACCTAGTAATCAAAGTCATAAATAAATTAATAAATAAAATTAATAAGAGGTGCCATCAATCAGCTGTGTGGCTAAAGCTCTGCTCAGAGTGAGGACATTTCCACTATGGGCCAGAAGATAAGGACCCTGCCCCAAGATTTGCATGCTCAAGATGTGGACTTCGGTGCAGAGTGAGACCGCCAGCTCCAGGGCTGGCCTGAGCCATGTAAAGTAATGGCCATGGTTGGCATATCTCCGATTTATAAATGAGAGCATACAGTCAGCTATAAAGTGTTAAATATGAGGATGCCAGGGAAAGCCAGCAGCCATCGGTTAGGTATTGGTATGCAATATGATTGACTGAGATGATTGACTGATACGATGGACTGATACAATTGACTGGTGAGATTGATGGATAGGAATGCTTAATATGATTGACTGATATGAGCAAAGCCAGTGAAAGTAAGCCAACCAATTCTATTAAGGAAGCCAAATTCATGGTGTCCTAGAAGGTAGGTGATTGAGTAGTGAGAAACTGTGATGCTATTAAGCAGTGAGAGGCTGTGATGCTAGAAATTGGTTCAATGAGGTTTAGTGTAATTGAATTGATGAGGTTTGGCAGTGATTGATATGGTTGCTGCATAAACAGAAAATTGATATGAGTGTCATGGATACCTTAAATGCCATTAAGGTGGAGTTAGGTTATTCGAGTAAGGAGTATTTGCTACACAGTAGTGGAATGGAATGAAGATCTTAAAGCCATGTAGGCTGCAAGGTTAATCTATTTATGCATGGCTAACTGAAAAGCCATGTAGGCAAAAGGAGCAGTTAGAGTTAGGAGATTATTCTGAAATAGCAACAAATGAGCCTGAATAACACAAACACAGGGAGTGGCAGCTAGCTGAGCAGTAAGAGCCAGGACCAGGTGCAGACAATTAAGGTGGAAGCACAAGAGATAGTAGAGAAACAGCACTGTGAGTTGAATCATATGACAACAATTGCAGAAAAACTGAGGATTGCTAGGCAAGGAAGCAGGAGCTTAAGTTGAAGCATACAGATAACAATGCAGTGAAATGAGGGTTTGCATTATCTGGTGAGTAAATGGGAGCCTGAAAGCTCTGGCTCAGGATTAGCACAATACAAACAAAGGACAACAGCCCCCAAAAGAAAACACAAAACGACAAAGACTAACACAGGAGAACAGAAAAACAAGCAATACAAGAAACACGCAGCAGCCAGAGGAAGCAAATACTAACCAAAATCAGGAGAAATACAATGAACAGAGACCAGCACAAACCAAGCAAAGCCCAGAGCACCAGCAATGCTGGAGGGGGGAGGCAAGCTCCAGCATGCCTCAAGGAAGAGGACAGACTGACAGAGACTCTGGCTGTCAAAGAAAAATGCTTCTGAATGAAGCAGGAAGGAAGTGTTTAAATGGGTCTGGTAGGGGGGCATTGCTGTTGCTTCAGCCCCTTGAACCACAGGCTTAAGCCTTTCAAATGAAAAATCAAACCCCAAGATAAAGTCACAAATCTCAAAGCATTTAATATATTAATATGTCCCCCAGAGCCACTTGTTGCGGGATAAGAGTGGTTTCACGTGCGTTCTGCTCGAGAGAGAACAGCAAAGGGAAGCTGAGCTGCTCTGGCTTGGGCAGAATGCAAGTAAAACGACTTTTATCCCTCAATGAGTGTTGACAGCGGACATATCAATATAGTATAGATCAAGTGCAATCAATGTCAGTTTTTAAAAAGAAAAACTGTCCCGGAATGTGCCGGTTTCCAGGGCGTCTGTGCATGAGATGCTCTTCACAGAATAAGAGTGTCACATTCGCAGGGGAAAGGAGCACTCCAATTGGTTGGGAGCACGCCCTCGATCTATAATTATATATTAATATAGGACGCAGAGCCCTCTTAAACTACACCCGCATAAATAAAACATCAGTCCAGTCTTATGGTTGTGATACTACAAAATGGATGCAATTCCTGTACTTGAACCACTGTAAGGTGTCAGATACTTTTGCACACCTGTTAGAAAAGACAGCTTGTGTCAAATCAGGCACAGTTCAAGTGGTATGCTTTTCTTCCTGCTGTACAAATAACAAGACCATGCTAAATTTATTCTGAATTTCTGATTAGGAATAAAATGGCTTTTAATTACATGACAGGCTACTGCAGCATGTGTTACACTTAAATCAATGCCAAAAGCTAGGATTCTGAGAGGGTTAATCCAATATCTCCTACAAGAAATACCAGTTATAAATGGTATAGTTTATATTTCTGACGTTTCTTACAGTATTTAAAATATGAGTAGGGTTGCCACCTTTGGATGAGGCAAAAACCGGATCCTAAGCTTTGCCCCTAGCCCCACCCCTTTTCATGACTCATCATGTATTGCTCCTCCTAGAAAGCCATTGGTTATATCAGTAAAAGACAACACTCGAAGCAGTACTTCAACAAAACTGTTAAGACACTGTACCTGTTAAAATGACTTTCCCAGGTTCTTCTTATTTATTTATTTGTGTATTTATTTATTGGCATTGGTTTACCAGATAAACATACAGAGATAAAATAAATCTCATTTGCAGGTATGATCTGGGGGGAGACAAGGGAAATACTGTAAATAGCATACAACAGTACACATGGTATATAATACATAATAAAGAAATTGTTTCTTATGAAGTGTGTACTTGATATATTTTTCTGTCTCCATTTCCTTTTCATAGCCACAGTACTATTTCAAATTCAAAGTGGTGACCATACTTTTTTCTCGAGGGAAAAATAATTTAAAACATTTAAAGTGCCTAAATTCTGTTAGAGATGAAAATGTATGAAAGTAGAAGACAACTGGCTGTTGTTGTTACAAAGGTGGGGGGCAGCTTTGCTGCTATGCCTGATGAATGCAGTGGAAAAGATCAGGTTAAGTAAGTGCTAATGGTGTAAATGGCCATACTTTACACCTCCTAGGATAACAGTTTTCACAAACAAAAGGCTATATTGACAACAGAACTTGTTTGCAACCTGGTCATGTAGCTGAAACAATGAATAAGGTGACAAAATCTGTTTAAAAAGTATGTGAGCACTCAAAATGGTCCAAAAACCTGACCAGCACAGTGCAAAACCGGATTACCTGATAGGGACCCTGAAAACCTGGTCACCAGGTAAAAAACCCTGACAGGTGGCAACCCTAAATATGAGTCTACCAGAGTGAGACACAAACATGAGAAGGAACGGATCATATGATAAAGACGTTGGAAAACAGTAAACAAAACCTTTTGCTTCGATACAATTCCAACAAGAAAAGGGGCAGAGTGGCCCCAGTTTAATGAATGGTAAATGTTTCTGAAAAGTGATTCTGTTGGAGCTGAAACATAAATTGGACCCACAGAAGGGAATGTTATAGTGCTAGTTGTATTTTTTCCCCTCAGTTACCCAGTCCCACAACCGCTTTACTGTCCGAATGAACTTTTATTTTAACATCTTGACTTTTTGTTCCAAAACCAACCAAGAACCAATTAGATGGACCTCTCCCACCCACCCCAGAGATCATAACGGTCTGTCTCCTGGCAGAAACCACCCAATTCGACTCTAACTTACTGGGAGTGTGCTGGATCTGGGAAGACACAGGAATCAGACAGAGGACGAGGGGGCATCAAGTTACTTATTGGTCGGTGGAAAGTAAAACCAGCACTGTGTGTGTGTGTGTATGGGGGTGGGGGAGCCGAGCATGCCATCACAGAACAGCACTAGTTCCAAGTGGTGATGCTGCCTCCACAGACCACAGCAATTAGCTGAGCTCGAGCTGCCTTCCAGTCCCACAAAGCTGCTTCTAAGTTCCAACTTCCGAATGCAAGTGGCAGGACTCCACATCAAGAAGTTTGCATCGTGTCATCTTTTAATTGTGGTGATGGGGATGGTGAACAACCTGCTTACAGTTGCTGCAAACTGTATATTTTTTTTGTCTAGTTCCTGATGCACTGATAGCTTAGTCAGTCCCCCCACCAAAGACCCACGACCATTCCGCTACGCTCCCCTACGAAAACTACTCTAGTTTCAGTCTGACTTACCTGGAGTGGAGACAGAAAGAAACAGGAATCAGAGGACAGGCAGAAATTAAGGAAATGAAGAGCGTGATTCCTCTTCAGGCTCGATCTGCAGTCTGTAGTCTCCCATGACCGAAGAACATGTCATCTGGCCACTTTGAGTTGGAGTCCTCCACAGTTTCTCTGGCGCTGGCTGCTGCTACTTCACAGTCTGTCTCCTCTGTCCACTGTCTGCTGCCACTGCCGCACTGACTGCTGCTCCAAAAGACAAAATCTCCTTTCTAACTTCACGCTAGTAAGCCAGGTGAGGGTTCGTCTCGTCAAATGCAAATATTTCACTGCTGCCACTGCCGGTGGGTCCGGTGCTATTTCTCTCTGCTGCCACCACCAGTGCTGGTCTGGTCACAATTCATGATGGTGGTGGTTGTGTCCTGTACAGTCATCTCCTTGGGTCGTCGTCATAAAAATCTCATGAACACAGGAATCGAAAGGCTAAAAAAACAATCTTTTTATGGCTACATTATTTGAAAAGCTTGCAGATCCATCCCCACTCCTCAACCTATGGCAATATCAGATATCTTGTGGGCTTGGTTGATAGCCAATCAACTTGTTTCCTCAGCAGTATAGTGCAGTGGGTTAAGGCTCTGAGCTGCAGATCTGGAGATCTGGGTTTGAATCCCACAGCCTCCTAGGTGCATACTGTGTGATCCTGAGCAAGTCACTTAACTTCCTTGTGCTCCCAGGTCGCATCTGGAAACAAGCTTCGGCTTAGTGTGCTACTCCTGGTTAAACAGTGTTCCCTCTCCTTTCCTTTCAGCCGCCAGTCATACCCCCCAATGTTAGCACGAGCACCTATCACCCCCCAACTCCCAGTGTATGCTGCCCAGAAATTGCAGATTAGGGTCCAGCATTGCCAAGAGGAGTCTACAAACAAAAAAGCAGGCTAGGTGGTAGCTCAAGGACAACTATTCCAAATGCTTTGAAAATTGTGAACACAGTAGCATACACTGTGTATGCCTGCCAGTGCTGACATCCATGCCTCTTACTGCTGCGAAATCTATAAGAGCAAGCCGGCAGATTGAGAGCAGGATCGCAAAAACAAAGTTTATCATAGACTTCTTTAAATAAAAAATACAGTACAGTGAAATGAATAAAGTACTGTACAGTATAAATAAATTCACAAAGTCACCCTCTAATCATTCATTATACACCTAAACACTGTGGCACAAGCAGAAAATAAAAAATGGCGCTAAAGCACCTATTCATATCCCATACACCAAATTCCCCATTATCCAAACTAAATGGATGTCACCCCAGCAGTTCGGATAATCGAGGTCCTACTGTACCTGGCACCTGGCAGGGTAAGGTCGGGCCCCACAAATGACCCAGTGTGAGTCATTATCACCTCACTTTTTTGCTCTTCCAACTAGGCTGTGATCAGGAGTAGAGTGCTGTTGTTGCTAGCTCCCAGGATTCAGAGTGTTTCTCCATGTGTTGTTGATGTGTGCCACATTATAAAGGCTCATGTCCCTCATTTTCCTACATTTTGAGTATCAATGTCCAACATTTCAGTGACAAAATGTTAAGAAGTGTACAGAGTCTACCATGTAGGTGGTGGGTTTTATCCCAGTTTCCCCAGAGTCACTCACACTCCCTTCCCAATCTCCAAGCTCTGTACTTTTCCTGGGCACCACCACCACTGCAGGCTGATAAAGAGAGAGAACATGAATGCTAAAATTAAATTAATCATGACAAATAAAGCCAAACAGATGTCCATCATGTGTTACTTCAAAGTTGATTGATGATAAAGCACCTCCCCTGCTGCATACGAGCTGCATATCTCCACTGCTGCATACGAGCTGCATATCTCCCCTGCTGCATACAAGCTGCACATCTCCCCTGCTGCATAACAGCTGCATATATCCCTTGTTGCATAAAAGCTGCATACGAGCTCCTGCATACGAACGTCTCATCCTTAAACTCTCCTTCCCGTTCTCTGCTCCTGTCTTCATGGTTGGTGTCTACTGCTGCCCAGGGCTGTCCCCTTCATCTGTCACTGAACTTCTGACCACTATCTCTTCTCATATCCCCACCAGTGAAGTTCTCATCCTGGGGGACTTCAATAGTAATTGGCTTTCCCACGCTCACTCTAATCTTTGGCAAAATATTAAATCCGTACATCTTACACAACTTATTTCAGTCTCTATCCATCACAGTGCTAGAGTCCTGAATCATTCACTACTGGAATGGGTACTCACAAATCAACCGCAACGCATCATCAATGCTGTCACCCTCCCTGATGCACTCAGTGACCACCATAAAGTCTACTGCATTTGCAAAATTCACTGCCCAAGAGTCCCCCCAAAATTATTCGGATCAAGTCCTTCTAGTCAATTAACTTATCCTTGCTACATGCAGATTTGCTAACCAGTGACTGGTTCCCTATCTCTGATGCCAGCAACATCAACTAAGCTCTCGAGTACTTCCACTCCAAATTTTTATTAATCTGGGATCTGTATGTCCCCCTCTGGAAAACCAGGGTCCGAGGTTCTCACCGCCCCTGGATTGCAGCTGAACTTTTAGCCTGCTTCCATGCACATGACCTGGCTTGGAAGACTTACAAGTCCTCTGATGCACCAGTAGACCTTAACAAATACCGTGCCCTGAGACATACTTGCACCAGAACCACCAGGCTTACAAAAGCTGAATTCTTTTCCTCCTCTTTCCAAAACAGTCTTAATCACCCCTCCAAATTCTGGGAAGTCATCCACGCCCTCTTCTCCCCCCTCCCAACCAGTCCCTCTCCCTGTTCTCAAGGTGGGAGATACCATCATTTCCAACCCTCCTTCTGTGGCCCCTGCGTTCCAACTCTTACTTCACCACCTGTGCTTCCTCACTGCTATCCACCTTCCCCTTTACCACCCCCCTCTCCCACCCTCCCACATGCCCCTCCTTCACTCCCCTTCTCTCCCGTTACCCTGCTAATTCTATAAGTGCCCTCCTGGCACTCAGCCCTCTGAAAGGCAGGAGCCGTGATGGGCTAGACCCCAAGTGCCTACATCTTTCTTCCCCTGCCATTGCCTTCCCATTTCCTCCTTTCTCAATCTCTCTTTCTCTCTAGCCTCAGTCTCAGACACCTGGAAGCATGCAACAGTCATTCCTCTTCCCAAAGGAGGTCCTCCTCCTCTTCTGGTAACTTCTGCCCTATCTTCCTCCTTTCAACCTTATCTAAACTCCAAGATCACATAGTGCTGTCTCAGCTCTCTCCTTTCTTTGACTTCTCCTCCTTATTCACTCACTTCCAGTCTGGCCTCCGCAAACACCACTTCACCACCTCCTCCCTATTCCAGCTCGCTGACTTCATCCACATAGACATGGACCAGGGTCTTATCACCGCCACCATCTTTGTTGGTTTAGCCAAAGCTTTCAGCACTGTCTCCCACCCTCTTCTCCTCGACAAGCTGAAGTCAGCAGGTCTCTCAGACTCTGCAACTAGCTAATTCAGCTCTTATCTAGTGGGTAGATCTCAGTCAGTGAGAACTGGAGAGTCCCTATCCCCCTTCCCCATTTGCATTGACATTCCCCCAAGGTTCCTTCCTTGGCCTGCTACTTTTCTCCATATTCCTCAATGGCCTTCCCTCTGCCTGCTCATCTGCGCCCATTCACATGTACACAGATGACTCCATCCTGTTTGCCTCTGGGTCCTCTCCATCTGAGTTAACAGCCTGGCTCCAACTTTATTTCAGCGCTGTCCAGCAATGGTTCAGGTCAAATCAATTATCTCTAAATGCAAAGCAAACAGTCTTTATGTCTTTTGGTACTCGGTAGAGGCTTTTCAGGCTCAATCCTTCCCCTCCTTCCACACACTAGATGGGGGTCACAATTGAAACTGTGACCTTATTTAAGTACCTTGGGGCCTGACTTGACCGGTACCTTCACTTTTCGTAGCACATAGACGGCATTCATAAAAAGCTCCATCCCAAGCATGGTGCTCTACATATTAACAAAAGCTGCATCCCATTACCTGTCCGGCAAGACATCATTGCTAAAATGATCCTCCCCATTATTGATTATGGCGACATTGTCTATGGTGCTTCCCCAAAGTTCTCCCTGGCCAGACTGGATCCCTCTTTTATTACTTCTACTCTTTTGCCTTGGACTGCCACCCTGCACTCACCACTGTTCTTTGTACTCTGCTTTCTCCCTCCCCTCCCTGGAAGATCATAGCCTAACCCACTGTGTATCTTTCATTTCTAAATTCTGGCTGGCATCACTCCCCCCACCTCAGCTGTCTTCTCTCCACTTTGCCCCCTCCTTGTACACTCTCTGTAACTCAGGCCATCATTCCCTCATGCTTCCCTCTTGTAAATCTCTTGCAGGTCAGGCTGCCTTCTCATTCCACTTTCCTAAACTCTGGAATTCTCTCCTCTAACCATTCGCTCTGCTTCTTCCAAATGCTCTCTCTCTCTTCTCTACTCCA
The DNA here is from genome assembly GCA_016271365.2 of Neoceratodus forsteri. Lineage (NCBI taxonomy): Eukaryota > Metazoa > Chordata > Ceratodontiformes > Ceratodontidae > Neoceratodus > Neoceratodus forsteri. Next base: position 285,228,697 of record CM028138.1, on the reverse strand, counting down.
AGTCCACACCGCTCCCTCTTGTTAATGCCCTTAATCAAAGCCCAGCCCCACTCCACTTCTTATCTCCTCCCCATTTTTCTCCTACTCCTTGCCCTTCCCTTCTCCCACTCTTCTACCTCAGTTCTCCCGCTCTACCTTTCTTCCTCTCCTCCCTTTCCTATTCCCTTCCACACTAGTTCTCTACTTCCCTTGTTTCCTCCCCCTCTGTGCTCCCCTCACTGTACTTTACCCCTGCTGCCTCACTGCAATATTTATTTATTTAAAAGTGTAACCAGGAAAGGCATGTTGAGCAGTGTCGCTCATTTCCAGATGCATCCTGGGGGAGAGGGGAGGCGGAACAAGACCAAAAAAGAAAAATACAGGACATTGCAAATTGATAATAGTCATATATAAGCATGAAATAGAATACATAATTATACAGAATTAAGTGCTGATTTGGTAAGAAAACAGCCGTAACAACTGAGGACTAATATCAGCATATTTTACAGTGCTGAACAGACTGTGGATATAGGAGGCCCGAGACAAGGACCGGAGACATGTAATTGGTAAGGGGCCTAGCAGCAGGGTAACAACCTAAGCACATGACGTTCAGGTAATGGGGGGGGAGTGGGTAGGAGGGAGATGGGAGAATGAGGAAAGGGGAAGGGGAGGAGAATTAGTCGCAATTGTGGGAAGGAGAGATAAGGACTCTTAGGAGGGTGGAGAGGACACAGGGGGAGGTGGCATGATAGATGGGCAAGGGAAGAGTGTTCCATAGTTTGGGAAAGTAGTGTGAGAAGGCTGCCTGACCTGCAGAGGTGGACCTGGTGGGTACAGTTAGGGTACATGAATCAAGGTTTCTAAAGGAGTATGAGGGAGGAGGCGGGAGGGAGAGACAGAGGTAAGGAGGGAGAGAGCTGAACCAGAATTTAGCTAGGAAGCTGGCGCAGTGGGCACGGCGCCTGTCCACAAGAACGGGGAGAGAGAGGTTGGTAGAGGTCACAGTTGTGAGTGCATGGACAGCAGTTGAGAGCAAAGTGGCAGAAAGAATGGAAAATCATGTCCAGTCTAGCTAGGGAAGTTTTAGGAGCAGCACTATGGACTATATCACCGTAGTCAAAAACAGGGAGGATCATTTTCTGGACAAGTGCTCGGCAGGCTGGCAATGGAATACAACCACGGGTTCCTGTACAGGGCACCTAGTTTAGGGTGCAGTTTTTTTGTGGATGGCATCTACATGTCCAGAAAAGTTGAGGTGTTGGTCAAGCCATACTCTGAGATACCTAAAGGAGGTAGCATCTTCAAGCAAGGTCCCATACAGGTGTGGAAGGAGGTGAGGAAGGGGAACCAAGAGAGTCTCTTCCCTGTGCCAAAGGTCATGGAGACTGTCTTCTTGACATTCAAGAACTGCTGACTTGAGCATAACCAGAGCTGAACCTTGTCAAAGTCATACTGATGTTCTTTTCCTTGTTCCTAATGGGACTTATCTCCTGCCCTGGCCTTGTGTTATTGATATTTATTATTCTTTGTGTGTGCTTAGTACACATACAGTCCTGTTGTAAAAAGCATTGCACTGTTTAAATTATATCTCTGTATGATACTGTATTTACTGTATAATCTATTGTTCTATTCTGTACTTATCCCTTTCCCCCAGGATGCATCTGGAAATGAGCTATTATTAGCTCAGTATGTCTTTTTTTTTTGCAATTCACTTTACTTTTTCCCCCTCGAGCCGCCTGCTGCCTTCTCATCCGCTCGTTCACAGCTCACCGGCTTCTGTCCCAAATCGGCCACCCCCCCAATACCCCATGGCTTCCCCCCCACGGTGGGGGCCCGCGACACGGGGGTAATGTCCCGGGCACGTAGTTTTAGGTCGGGGTCGGCCTGGGACATACCGGAGGCCGGGGCTTGGCCTAATGGCGGCAGGCGCCGGCTTGTTTTCCAGTTTTCTGTGGAGGTGGGGCCACGCCCTGACGCCTCACGCCACCACCCGCCCGCCTCTCAGGAACACGTGGCGTCGGATGCTTGGGCACACCGGCCTCCGCCAGGGGTCCCCAGTGCACCGATCACTGCCCACCCTCCCGGAGTAGGAGAGCTGCCCACGGGCGCCCAATCCTACTCCCCGCCAGTTCGACGACCCAGGTCCGTTCCCCAACCCGGTCGCCGCTACAAGCAGAATCCTGATCACACATGGGCCGGCTCAGCTCAGTATGCCTTCGTGGGTGAAACTTTTCAAATAAGTAAATGAATGAATAAATATGAACCATACTAGATTGTACTGTGGTTTTTAAGTATTTTGTTTACCAAACGGTACACAAATAAAGAAACCGAATCGTTAAAGGAAAGCTGTCCTAAACAGTGGGGGCAATCACCGGGGCTGCAAAAACGCCCGATTAAAACAACCTATGTGGTTTAAAATAATTGCAGCTAACCTTTCTGGAGTTGTTGAGTTTTTTAATGTCGCTCCTGGATGCGCCATGTCAAAAGTGCTGCCGCACCGGAAGATGGAGTGTGCCCCTGGCATCCTGTCCTGTGCCGGAAAGGCTCGTAAAAATGACGAGCGAGACATATCTACACGGGATTAAAAGAAACATTGTGGCATGTAGAGGTATGTTAACTGAACCTCTACATCCAATTCCCGGTGAAAACGGAGCAGTGTAATGTACTTAAAATCATTATTGAAGCTGTAGCTCCGAGTTCGGTCATGCGCAGGAGCAACCGGGTGCTACCCCACTCGTGACTTCCCTCTCCTCTGATTTGACCCCATTGACCACAACCCTCTGCTGCCTCCCCTTTAGCCATGGCATGACCATACCAAGTCTTTCATCTTTTTCGGTATCCATATATCTGCTAGTTGCTTTGTTACTGTAGAGGGAGACATTCTGCCAATGTCCACAAAGATCGGTTACAGAAAAAAGAAGAGATGGCTGAAAAGAGTAAGGGAATTTTTCATGGAATGAACAAAACAAAAATTAGCGATAATGGCAACAAAACATACAAAGGAAATAAAAAACTGTGAATATACAGGCACGTAGAAAGTGAAATGTCAAATGGAAGGAAGAAAAACAAGCATTTGTCAATGCCGAATGTTTGCTTGCTGGCACTGGCATTGGTAGTGTAGAAGTTACAGAGCTGCATAACAGGAATGGCAGCGAAGTATTGAACTGAAGCCAACCCCACCACTACCCTGCAGAGAGTGGCAGGCATTGGGGTGTGCCTTTGGGTCGTCAGGCATAACGACCACGCCATTTCACCACACTTTACCCTGCAGACACTGACAAGTGTCACGGTGTGCCTTGGGGTCTTTGGCCCTTATGCGCACCCCATTCCATCAGAAAATACAGTGAGATGGGTGCGGTATAGGAGAATGGGGTGAATTTTGGGCCCAAAGAGTCCGAGGTACACCTTGATGCCTCTCACTGGCTGCAGGGTGTGGGTGGGGTGGAATGGTATGAGCATGACAGGCAAGAATCCCAAGTCACACCCCTGATGCCTGTCATATACTACAGAGTATGCTATGTACGGAAAACCCCTAACACCTCAGGCAGCATTGCTGGTATTTTCACTCCAAATTTTCAACATGGTTTTTGTGACCCCCACCTCATGAGCAGTGGCAATATCAGTTTGTTAGCAGAAAACTGCTTTTGCACAGCGACTATGGCATTTGCACCACAGGTGCAAAACACATTCGAACAGGATGTGAAAAATGACAGCGGTACTGTTCATGGGGAGGTGTAAAAAATGGCAATGTTGAAAATCTGCTGTGAAAATCTTTAAACAAACTGGTGAAGTCAATGAAAGGCAGTAGAAATCGCCAGCAGCGACACCGTAATGTAACTAGTTTGGGATTTTTTTTACAGCAGATTGTTAACACAGGCATTTTGGGACCTCCGATCATGAACAGTGTCAGTGTGATTTTCTTTATCTGTCCCAACAACGATTTCCACAGCTACCACGATCTCTGCACTGAAAGTGTGAAAACACATTTCAGCCATGTTGTGGAAAATGACAGCTGTACTGTTCATAAGAGGTGGAAAATGCCACTGGTGAAAATCTGGACTGAAAATATTACAAATTCATGAACCTACGAGGTGCGTGGAAACTGAGCAATGCTCACCGAATAACACAGTCATTTTATGTAGTTTTGTCACCAAATTTTCAACATAGCCATTTTAAGACCTCTGCTCATGACCAGTGTCACTGTGATTTTCTTAATCTGTCCCAAACATTGTTTTTTCACGCACCGACTGTACCATTGTGCGCTACATGTGGAAACACATTTGAGTAGATGTAATGGTAGCTGCACTGCTCATAAGGAAGCGTGAAATGGCACTTTTGAAAATCTGGTGTGCAAATATTACAAATTCGCAAACTTGCCAGCTTGTGTAGGAACTGCGCAACGTGCGCTCCTAAAACAGTCATTTTGGGAAATTTTTTCACCAAATTTTCAACATTGCCATTTTAACACCTCTGCTCATGATCAGTGTCACTGTGATTTTCTTATCATGTCCCATACATTGATTTCGCACACCGACTGCGCCATTGTGCGCTACATGGGCAGAAACACATAGTGGGCGAGATGTGAAAAATGACAACTATACTGCTCATAAGGAGGTGTGGTAAAATGGCAATGCTGAAAATCTGGAGTGAAAATATTTAAAATTTGCGAACTTACGAGCGTGCATAGGAACTCTGCAATGCACGCTTGTAAAACAGTCATTTTTAGGAATTTTTTCACCAAATTTTCAACATAGCCATTTTAAGACCTCTGCTCATGAACAGTGTCACTGTGATTTTCTTAATGTGTCCCGTACATTGATTTTGTACACCAACTGCGCCATTGTACGCTACATGGGCGGAAACACATTTTGGGTGAGATGTGAAAAATGACAGCTATACTGCTCATAAGAAGGTGTGGTAAAATGGCAATGTTGAAACTCTGGAGTGAAAATATTAAAAATTCGCGAACTTACAAGCGTGCATAGGAACTGCACAATGCACGCTTGTAAAACAGGCATTTTTAGGAATTTTTCCACCAAATTTTCAAAATAGGCTTTTTGAGAGCCCACCTTATGAACACTGGCACTGTCATTTCGATAATCATTCTGGAAAGGTGATTTCATGCAGTGGCTGCGAAATCACCCTTCGGGCCTGAGTAACTCCATGACAGTGCAATAATTCATGAGGAGGGGTCCCAAAAACCCCATGTTGAAAATTTGGTGCAAAAATTCCAAAAAATGCCTGAGATATGCAGCAAAGTTAAAAACCCTATCTATCCCATTATACAGCTTACCAGCATTTCCTCAGTTCGCCGTCAGCTTTGAAGAGTGCAGACATGTTCCTGGTCCACCAAAGATCGTCGCGCCGGACTCTGGAGGTAAGTGTGGGTGAGGGTGTGAGGAGGTAGGGTGAGCAGTGGGTGGGCGCGGGTGGGTGCAGACACTGCATGAGGACTGTTTTACTTTTATTTTTTGTTTTTTTTTTATGACGGCGGGGCGTTTGCCATGCCAGGTGGGCTCCCAGCATGGCAGAAGGACGGCTTGGGCGAGGTAACGGGGATTGGGCACCCCGTCGCCGCCATGGCATCTGTTGCCATGCTGGGTGGGCTCCCAGTGTGACACCCTGTACTCGGGGAGACAGTGGGCCGATGGGGATTGGCACCCCATCGGCGACAGCATGGGGAGAGACAGTGGAGGCCGATGGGGATTGGGCACCCCTGTCAGCCATAACATCATTTGCCATGCTGGGGTGGGCTCCCAGCGTGGCACCTGGATGTGTTGAGAGGCGTGCAGCCGGCGGGGATTGGGCACCCCACATCGGCCATTCACATCATTTGCCACGCTGGGAGGTGGGCTCCCAGCGTGCACCTGGATGCTTTGGGACGTGGAGCCGACAGGGGGGACACCTCACGGCCGACAGTGTGGGGGAAGGCGCACACCAGGTGCGTGCATGCGCACATGTGTGTGTGGGGAGAGCTCTGCTCACCAAGCGGAGCTCTCCCTTTCAACTGTATGCCACTGCATTTTCAGCTGTCATAGACAGCTGGAGCAGTGATTGCGCTCTCCGACCGCGCCTGCAAACACACTGACTGAACTGGAAGAGGCTGACACACCTCTGGAAAACTCGTATGATGGCACTATGTTTCTTGCACATGCATGCAAGCAAACATAAAAAGAAATAATACAAATGATGGAGATATTAATGCATGCCAGAAAAAGGAAAAAACAAACAAACATTACAACTGAACAATGCAATGGTTCGTGAATGACAAGCGCCATAATGCAGCCGTGGTTAGGCCCATAAGAATCCTGCAGAAACCAGGTTAAATGACACCAAAAGCTATGAAACAGGTGTGGAGATACTGCCTTTACTTCAAGCAGGTATCTAGTTCTCAAAAAAAACCGTCTAATTTGTAAAATGACATATAGCGCTGAATACTCTTTTTGTTGCAAGGTAAACATGCACCTAGCTTGCCAAAGGTAATACCTGAAAACCACAAAAATCAGCCGCTGTGCACTGGGATGAAATGTATGCAGTCTGGGAGAATAAATGCCCAGAACCAGAATGTCATATGTTGTTGGGGGTACTAATTTATCAGTCCAAGTCATGCAAAGTAAGGACCAAAATTGTTGTACAAATGGATACAATAAGTAGACATGTTTCTGAGTTTCAAATGGTTGGTCACAGGAAGGATGAGGACACATGCGGTCCTCCAACATTTTATGCTTAAGGGAGTTCCAGACCCCTAATTTGTCATGGCAAGACAACCAACTGACATCCCACAAATGAGCAGGGATATGTTTGTCAAGTAATTGTAAAAAGACCGTACATGTTTGTTCCTCAGTACAAAAAACAAAATTTGGGATGAAATAAAAATGGTCGTGCAGAACTGCTGAATTAAAATTGCTTATGAGTTTTGGACAAAATATAAGACTGCATAATTTTCCATTGTCTCAACTTAGGTAAAACAGGCTTCATATAACCAGGTGTAAGTTTCAATCTTGTAATGGCAGAAATCGTCTGTATGCCTTGCCCCCATTTATCTATTAACAGTAAGAACCACTGGGCCATTATTACATAGAACAAGAGAAGTTTTTCTGTGAGCAAGGCATGAAAATTAACATAGATAAAAATACTATGAAAAAACACTCCGGATTAATCATTCTGATTCCCCTAAAACCATAATCAGAATAAGTATAATTCTACTTTATGGGGTTCAAACGGCTCCCCCATAAGCCTTGGAAAAATGTGTTATTTATTTTGACTTACGAAGAAAAGAGAAGTGGAAAAACATGCAATATGTAAAAAAAGAGGAAGAACAGGTGCCTTCAACAAGTACAGTCTTTTGCATTCTGTTTCCAGGCTGCAAGCTGAGAAGAAGCAGAATGGAGAACAGATTCCCAGTTTAGGGCATCATCATCCTGGCTTCCAAAAGTAAGGCCAAAAATTTGAATAGGATCAGGAAGAATTGGGATGCTAGCCATGAGCTGAATCCCAGAATCCCTTGTGCTAGGAGCTATTTGAATACCCTGGCTCCTGGAATAATTCAGTGTAGCTCCAGAAAGTTGTTCGTAGGAAGAAATGAGACAGACTATTTCTGGCCCAGCAGAAACATCCTATATACAAACACTGTTATCATCAACATAGGCACAGGCATTTCTAGCCACTTCAGTCTCTGAAATGTATATACCCAGAATTTAGGAGTTATCTAAAATTTTTAATTAAAGGATCCAGCATGAACACAAACAAAAAGAGACTCGAGAGACAACCCTGCTGGACAACCCTGTGACCTAAAAAGGAGTATCCCAGCATTCCATTAACATAAGGTGCAATAATTGCACTATTATACAGCACCTTTATTTATTTACGTTTTTGGTAATCAGGTAAGTGCGCTGATCCAGTGGACCATTTTCAGTCACGACCTGGCCACAAGGTGGCGGTACATGGATACAAGCAGTAGATATACAATTTACATATACTATACACGCATCAATAGATAACAAATAGACAAAAGCTTACTTGTGGTAAACAAACAATGGTAAGTGAGGTACCATAGGGATACCGGCAGCAGTACAATGGGAGAAAAGTTACAGATTCACAAGGAGTAGTTTAACATAACAGACTTATCAATATCTAGTCTAGGTAACACGCCTGTCTTGAGAAAGACAGTAGGTTGACCTGAGAGCTTGTGGTAAAATTAGGCATGGCTCCCAGACAGTGCGCTAAGTTCAGGCACTGGGGAGCATAGTCTGAGTAAAACTGAGCAGGATAATTTGTGTTATGCCCCACTAAGTCTTGGTGTAACCTTGAGCCATGGCCTGGACCAGGTACAGAGATGTGGGAGGAGGTCTCACAGGTAGGTTTGAGAGGCAGTATGAGAGTCAAGCGAGTGGGTTTGTGCTTTAGGATAGAGGTGTGGGGGGAGAGTAGGATGGGCAGAAAGCGCCTGACCCTGGTAGGATTATGGTGGCTTTTGGTCTCCTGCACTGCCCTGTGTGCATTTGCAGGTGGAGCCTATCATTAACCAGGCCTTTAGGTTAGATTTGAATGATGCATGGGATGTAGATGTACGAACAGGCATAGGAAAATGATTCCAAAGGAAGGGGGCAGAGACAGAGAAGGCCTTACTGCCCATTGCTGTAGAGACACGGGGAACTTCCAAGGATTGGATGGAGGATACCCTAAGCAGCCTTGTGGACGCTCTGTGTATGAGTAGGGGCCATATAAGCCATGAAACATAGAAACATAGAAGTTGATGGCAGATAAGGACCGCAAGGCCCATCCAGTCTGCCTATTTCTTTTTCTGCCTTATAAATGTGCCATCGGCCTTTGCTCTGTCAGTGGCCTATCTATTCATACTCATCTGTATTGCTCCCTTATGCCTATCCCATGCCTGTTTGAAGCCATGCACTGTATTCATAGCCACCACTTCCTGAGGTAGGCCGTTCCATGTATCCGCCACCCTTTCTGTGAAAAAAAATTTCCTCACATTCACCCTTAATTGGCCTTCCTCTAATCTCATGCTGTGTCCTCTTGTCCTGCTATTTTTCTTATATTTAAACATGTTAGACTCTTTCACCTTGTTAATGCCCTTAAGGTGTTTGAATGTCTCAATCATATCACCTCTCTCCCTCCTTTGCTCAAAGGTATACATATTGAGCTCCATTAATCTGTCCTCATATGTCTTCTGATGCAGTCTCTGCACCATTTTGGTTGCCCTTTTCTGGACTGCCTCAGTTTGGTTAATGTCCTTATGAAGGTGTGGCCTCCAGTACTGCACGCAGCACTCCAGATGGGGCCTAACCAGTGTCTTGTAAAGAGGGATTATTACCTCCATCTTATGACTTGTGATACCTCTACTAATACGCCCTAACATCCCCCTAGCCTTACCTACTGCTTTAGAGGTCTGCTTGGATGATTTCCGGTAATTGGTGATGATGATGCCCAATTCTCTTTCTTCCTTTGTGACTGCCAGCAACTCCCCTCCCAGCCTATAGGTGGCTTCAGGGTTTCTCTTCCCTATGTGCATGATCTTGCACTTCTTTGCATTAAATCCCAGTTGCCACTCTTCTGACCATTTTGCTATTTTATCCAGATCGCTTCGCATTCTGCCCACCCCATCTGGATCATTTACTCTGTTGCAGATCTTCGTGACATCTGCAAACAGACAAGCCTTACCCTCTAGTCCATCTGCAATGTCACCAATGAAGATATTGAAGAGGACTAGCCCCAGGACTGATCCCTGAGGTACCCCACTTGTGACTTGCATCTCTTCTGACTGTATACCATTTACCACCACTCTCTGTTTTCTGCCTGTCAACCAGTTTGCCACCCAATTGGCCAACTTCTGACCCACCCGAGCCTACCCAGCTTATTTATCAATCTTCTATGTGGAACAGTGTCGAAAGCTTTGCTGAAGTCAATTTAGGCGACATCAACTGCTCCACCTTGGTCCACCACTCTGGTTACCCAGTCAAAGAAATCTATGAGATTAGTTTGACAGGACCTTCCTTTTGTAAACCCATGCTGTCTTGGATCCTGTGCCCCTATGGATTCCAGGTGTTGCACTATCCTTTCCTTAAGGAGTGCCTCCATAATCTTGCCCACTACTGAGGTAAGACTGACTGGTCTGTAGTTCTCTGCCTCCTGTCTGCTACCACTCTTGTGGAGCGGGATCACATGAGCCCTTCTCCAGTCTTCTGGGACCTCTCCTGTGCTCAGAGACTCACTAAACAGTTTTGCTAATGCCTCTGCTAGTTCCACCCTTAGCTCCTCAAGTACCCTGGGATGTATGCCATCAGGTCCCACTGTGTTGTCCACCCTGAGCTTAGTGAGCTCTTGTAGGACCCTTTCTTTTGTGAAGGGAGTAGTGCTCACCTCCTTCCCCACTGTATCCATGGTGCTGAGCTGTGGGCCCCGCCCTACCTTCTCTTCGGTAAATACTGAACAAAAGAATCTATTTAGGATACATGCTTTTACAGGGTCCTCCTCCTCCTCACATACCCCCTTTTCTCCTTTGAGCTTAGCAATACCCCCTCTGGTCTTTCTCCTTTCACTAATGTATCTATAGAAAGTCTTGTCACCTTCTTTTACTGTTCGTGCTAGTTGGGACTTTGCCTGCCTTACTGCTTTCCCTGCTTCCCTTAGGGCAGTTTGGTATGCCTCTCTATCGTCATCCTGCTGTGTTCCCTTATATTTCCTGAAGGGCAGCCTTTTGTCTCTGTCTTTTTCTGCTACTGTATTTGAGAACCAGAGTGGTTTCCTTCTTCTTTTGCACTTCCTTTTCTGTCTAACACAATGGGATGTTGCTTCAGGTATTGCATCCTTAATGCTTGCCCGCTTTGCCTCTACCCCCTCACCTGTGTTTCTTTTTGCCAGGGCTAGCTTAACTCTGTTGGCCATCTTATCAAAGTCAGCTCCTCTGAAGTCCCATATTTTTGCCTTGGAATGGGATGATTTAGATGTAGTGGCCAAACTGAACCATACCATGTGATGGTCACTGGCCTCCAGGTGACCTTCTACCTGGAGATCTGTGATCCCTTCCCTGTTAGTCAGTACTAGATCTAGGACAGTCCTGTCTCTTGTGGCTTGTTGTACCAGTTGTTTGAGGCTCTCCCCCTGCAGGGAATCCACCATGTGTCTAGTATTGTAAAGCAATATCATATTCCTGACGTGTATGGAACATATATGTATGACAGACTCGATCATAAGCTTTTCCCTGATCTAAAGACAGAAGGAAGCCAGAAGAAGTGTCAGAGAGTCCACGAGAGAACAAATCATGTATGAAAATGTAATTATTAAAGATGGACCTGTTGGGGATAGCACTAGTCTGAACAGGAGAAATAACAGATTCAGCTATCTGCAATAGTCTGTGAGCTACAGTGCTTGCTAGTATTTTATAGTCCACATTCAGCAGACTTATCAGTCTCCAGTTTTTAATATTGGACCTATTTCCTTTCCTAAATAAAAGAATCATCAGAGCTTGAGCCATTTACTGAGGCATGGAGACAAAATTCAAAATCTCTTATATAAAACTACCAGGACAGAGGACAATCGTGTAGAAACAGGCTTATAAAATTTGGCCGACAACCCATCCTGCCCTGGGGTGGAGTTGTTCTTCAGTCTATGTATAGCCAGGGAAACCTCCTCAGCTGTAATATCAGTGACAATACTATGTTTAATATGAGCAGGGGATATTGAGAAGTTAACATGACGCATGAAGGATGTATCCCACACAGCATTAGAAGTGTTCTGAAAATTTGGAACAAGTACTGTTGGGAAATGTTCAAGATTTTACCTGGAGCAGTCTGTAAATGGTTTGAATCCAGGTCCAAAAGACTGTCCATGGAAGTACAGGTCACTCTATCCGTATAACCTTTAAAAACATATAAAGAAGGCTTTTTCCCTTGTGCACCAAATTGAGATTCCAGTTTCAAGGATTCCGCCCTGTGGTATTGATACAGGAATATTTCTTATTTAATATCCCAAACCTGGTAACTCACATTGCATGTCCATTCATGCACTAAAGAAATAAAAGCATGTAAGTTGTCACAGAGTCTAATGTAATGAAAATATCTATATTTGCCCTTTCTCGCTGCCTGACGTAGGAAGAATTCCTTAAAATCATTTTTTGTGTCAAGCCACCACTGACTTATGGAAACATAGGCTTCAAGAACTGAACCTTGAGCCTTAAATAAGTTATCCCAATTTTAAAGAAGGAGCAGATCAGATAAAAGGCTGTTATTGAATTTCCGCTGTGAATGAGTGGTAGAAGTGACACCGGTTCCTAAGACACAATGGCAAGACACAGCAAAATGATTTGATGTCTCAAAAGGACTGGTGCAAGCAGTGGAAACCTTGAGAGTATGGTAACATAATAAGTAATCGATTTGGGTGGCCAGCACACCTTGAAAATAAGTCTTGGCCCCCGTTGGAAGTATAGCAGTATAGCTGTCTTTATCAAAGTATTCAGACATTCCATATCACTATACACTTTTGAAGTCATAGCACCTCTATCCAGGAGAGAAAGCACACAATTAAAATCCCCCCCCCCAAATGAGTGATATATTTGTGTGTAAGAAAGGTTGAATGGTATGGAAGAGCTCTACATATAAGGCAGTGTGCTGTGGAGCATATATGTTGATTTAAATGAAATTCCTGTTGCCCATATGTCAGATCCAACAGCAGAGCTCTCCTTAAGCTAATTTCAACCAAACGTTGAATATGAAAATCATACCTTTTGAACAATATAGCAACCCCATCTCACTCACACCTCATCTCCCTGAGACCAATAAGAACAACCAAATGTCCATAAACACTTACCCTGAGAAAAATTTCCTGCAGTAGTTCGAGTCTAGTATCTTGTAAAAAGATGTACAGTAAAGGATTTTAATAAGAAACGCTTCGCCAATGTTTATTATATAGTTTATAAATAAAGTCCCTATGCAGAGTATGTTAGCTCTTTGGAACGATGTCACTCCATTGATGTCATTGCATAAGGACATTGCAGCCATTTTAAGTCTATTTAGGAGCGTGGCATTTGAAACTGAAGTTGGAGTTTGTTTACATTTGGGGGCACTGTTTTGAAGCTCATGAAAATGGGTTAAATCATGTTTGTAATACACATAGAGCACATCATTCTGTAGGTAAGCCTCTAACCTACATTATTGTCTTTTTGGTTTTGTTTTTTACAATTTTACTAAAAGCCCTGTTTACTTGTCCTTTAAGTCTGGTTGTCTTAGTACTGCTGCCACTTGACCAAAGTGTGGTGCTGTATGGAGTATACTGGAAGGAGGAAGGAGAAATTCCTTCATACTTAATAGACTTTCCCTTTCTATTGGTGACAGCATTGTCAATGGGGAGTTAATACATATGGGTAATGAAACCTACTGGGGTAATGGCACAGCCCAAAGCTGTCAATCAGCATAGAATCTTGGGTACATGAGCATTTTGAGATCACCGATTCTCCAATCACATTTGTCCACATATTACCTATATACATCTAGGTAACCAGTAATCTCTATGTCGCTAAGGTCAATTAACTCTCTTCTTACCGAACACCACCAACTTATATATGTAAATAATTATGACATTGTCAAAGGATAAATGGATGCCCTATCCCATTCTGGAGAGCTGGATGACAGTGTTTTGCTGACCAATGCTATTGTCCTGCCTTTTAAGCGCCCGACCACTGGTCCTTTGACACAGCTGGTATGCTATCAGCGACACTTGTAACATAAAGAAGTTTAAACAGCCATAACATTGTACATAATTGAAGAAAACAACTTAAGCACTAACCTGTAATGGTGAAGCACCACCCAATGCTCAAAAATCACGACCTGTTAACCTGTGTGTCTGTAATCCAATGAAATGCAAATGTTTCCTTTGTTAGCAGACAATTCCGGGTAACCTACTGTAATCACTTATAAAACATTTCTGCTGAAATACAAAGTCCTTAGATATATCAGACAATATTTTCCAACAGGTGATGGGCTCCTGGGAGAGGCCTCATTCACAACATTGGAGCTAACAGAAATAGAAATTATGGTAAGTATGAAGGAATTTCTCCTTTCCGTATCGCTCCATGTTGTCAATGGGGAATTAATACATATGGGTTCTAAAAAGCACTACCCATCCCAAGACTGGGCGAGGGAGAATATTGTCCCATATATAACCCATATGGTTAATATATAATAATTATCTGCTAACCACCATCTGTAAGACTCTGCGACTGAAGGTCGCGTCGGCAGAGCTTTCAACATCTGATCTGTAGTGCTTAATATATGTATGAATGGAGGACCATGTTGCCACTTTGTGCAAGCCCAAGACTGATAACTTCACTCCCTCTGCCCAGGAGGTAGCTACAACCCTGGCGGAGTGAGCCTTGATAAGGGCCAGAACTTTCTTCTCAGCTGCATGCATCTTGGCAATGCAAGCCCTTACCCACCTGACCAAGGTAGCCTTGGAAGCTTTCTGGCCCTTTTTTGCTGCTCCAAAGAGAACAAACAAGCTGTCTGACCTCCTGAACTTTGCTGTCCTTTTTAGATAAGTCCTGACTGCCCTGTGCAAATCCAACTTGCACAGCTCTTTCTCCATTGGGTTTGCCGGCCAGGAACAGAAGGACAGAAAATATATTTCCTGGTTTACATGAAAAGCTGTAAGCACCTTAGGTACAAAGGACAAAACCATCCTCAATACCACTTTTTTATGAATGATAAGGTAAGGCTCTTTATGGGACAGTGCCTGAAGTTCGCTAATCCTCCGGGCTGAACACATTGCAGTTAGGAAACAAACTTTGTAGGACAGGATGTCCAAAAGCACTGAAGAAAGAGGTTCAAAAGGTGCTTTACATAGAGCATTCAATAACAGGTTCAAACCCCATGGTGGCACAGGGATCGAAACAGAGGTGGGCTTCTGCCAACCACTCTGAGGAAATGGACAACATCCAAGTTGGTTCCCAGGGAGGAACCCATGGATGTTCCCAGGCCTTCTCCCAAGCGCAGAGACCTGGCCTCTCAGGGTGCTCAAAGCTAGGCCTTTGTCTTCCCCTGCCTGCAAGAAAATCCAATATCTGCAGGACCATAGCTTTAGAAGGCCTGATATCTGTTTTTCTAGCCCAAGTAGAGAAGGTATTCCAATGCGGTCATAAACTGCAGATGTATTTATTTTATTTATTTATTTAGTTTTTGTTGACCGGGTAAGTGCACTAGACAAATCCTGCCTATTTTCAGGCACGACCCGGTGGAGGGGGATACAGATTAATGCCAACTGACTTTGAACCAGATTAAGCTGTTGGTGGTATTTATAGTGAATGAGGGAAATTTGGCCAGGACACCGGGGAAATTCCCCTACTCTTTTCGATAAGTGTCATGGGATCTTTAACATCCACCTGAACTACCACCAATCCAGGCAGATGGTAATGTAGTATGATAGGGAACCCTCCTATCTGATGAATAAAGAACCACTGCTGAATCCCCCCTTCTTATGTCTGTTGCAACAGTATCTCAGTTTTTCACTACACATTGGCCACCTGTAGTATATCTTTATTCTATGCTTTCTATCTTTATTCTTTCTTCCCTGAACTTGGTCCCCAAAAAGGCTGTATGGAACTCCAGAAAATAGACAGCCTTGCCTGGCTGGAGCTGTTTGTTATATGTGAGCTGATGCTGGAAACATTAAGGAAGCCATTTGTGATGAATAATTAGTGAGGTTTCCCTGAGCTAATGGGGACTGAAATAAATGGGGTAGTTATCTGCTCACAATAACAAATAAAATGAAGTCTGATATATTGGAGTCCCTCTATGATAATATAAAAAAGAAATAAGTGGAGAAATACATTTTCTTTAAGCAAACTTCCCTTCTAAGTAATTACGTGACCATGCTGAGTGGCTGCCACAGAAATAAATATATTCTTGCACCCCCTGCAGCCACTCACATTAACAAGAACAACTAAGCAGTAAAAATATTGCATGAAATGGTTAGCAGCAGTAAAAGTATTGTTAAATGGTTGTTAATGTTGAGAGGGAGGGAAGGGAGTGAATAGGGGAAGCAAGCCCTCTTTTCAAACAACATGAAGTCTTGCTATATTATGACAATTAGCAGTTTGGTCCTCTTCTAGAACTGCCCCGGAGATGAAAGAGCTAACTCCATACAGGATGGAGATCTGAGCGCGAGCTCAGTTTTCAAAGCTCTCTCTGGGCAGTTTCAAACTGAAACTGTCAGATTCTTTACTCCGCCTCACTGAACAGTCGCTCCGGAGATTTCTCCTTCAGCTCGGTTCATTTCTCGGTTCATTTTAAGTATTCTCGGTTAAATTTAACCGAGAACAGTGTTTTATTTTACCGCATTTCGTTCAAGCTCTGTCTGGTAAACTGTAAGTACAAGGTTTTAGTCTGTGTGGAAATTGTCATTATCGGTTCGGTTTTGAACCGATCGGTTTGCTTTAAAACACATTTTAAAATATATTTAGAGTGCGGTTCCCGGTTCTTATCGGTTCTAAAAGAAACGGATTTCATTACGGTTCTTTCAAATACCCGTGACACGGTTAGGAACCAATAAGGGTGTCTTGCCTGGCACTACCATTAAAAGGGCAAGTTTTTGGTTAGGCTGGCATTATGTCTGAGAAACCCAAAAGAAAAACCGGCCCACTGGGTTTCAACAACACTGTGATGTTTGTGGGGAAGCCTTTTGCCAAGGCTGACCCACACAACACATGTGTTTATTGTCTGGGGTTTGACCACCTCCAGTCAGACTGCCAGATTTGTAAGAATTTCCCTGCAGCCACCCTGGAAAAAAGATTGGGCAGGCTCAGGGAACGAGAGGCCAAAAAGTCCGCTGACCCGGATGGCCAGCCCGGTTCAGTGCCAACTGAACCAGAGGGAGTGCCCTCTGACCAGGGCGATACTTCCTCGGGCAAAAGAAAAGCTGGTTCTGAGGAACCAGCCCCAGTAAAAAAATCTAGAAAATCAGCAGGTCTGGAGTCCAAAATTTCCTCTCCAACTGCTGCAGAAATAGCAAAAGCCATACAAATTGTCCAGTCACTGTCTCAGGGGCCGTCCGAACCACCACTAGTTGGCAAAAGGTTGGTTCGTCCGGCCCCAGTGGTTCAGGAGTATGATGTTGAGGAATTTTATGAACCACAGGAGGGGGAGGAGGATTATGAACAGTATGTATGTGGCTGGGAGGGTCTGGATGTGCCCATTGAACCGGACATCTCTCCAGACAGACCTTTAGAATCTCCCCCTATGCTGTCTGAGTCCCCATCTCATTTTATGTTTTATAAGAAAGTTGCTGAAACCCTCCAGCTTCCCTTAGAAGAGGCCGTGGATGAGCAGGAGGAGCCTGATTATGTTGAAATGATGGATATTCCAGAGTCTAGGAGATTGTCTATTCCTTTGCATAAGTCATTTAGGAAGCAAACAATAAACATTTTGAAAAATCCTAATTCTGTGCCTCCTGTCGATAAAAAGATGGACAGGAGGTATACTCTATCAGGTCCTGATACAGACTTCCTTTCTGAGCAGTGTAGTCATGTAGGAGTAGTGCAGGCTGCAGCCTGTGACAACTTAACATTTCCTGGCTTCCACATCCTCCTGACAAGGATTCCAGGAAGATTGATGCCATGGCAAAAAAAACGTATATGGCAGCCTCTCTGGGACTCAGGCAGGCAAATTATATGGCTTATGTGGCTAGATATCAGAAATCTAGATGGGATACAGTTATGTAGTTAGCTCAAGCAGGCCTGGCCCATGGGCTTGGCTAGTGAATTAGAACAGGTGGCTGCTGATGGCATTGAAGCCTCTAAAGTTCAATTTCATGCTGCTGTGGATGTTAATGATGTTTCCTCAAGGGTCATGGCCACTTCTATAGCTTTTCGTAGGTTGGCATGGCTCAGGTGTACTAATCTGTCACAGGACACTCAGACTAAGGCTATGGATTTTCCTGTGGTGGGGAATTCTCTGTTTGGGGAGCAGACAGAGAACTATATGAAAAAGATGGATGAATACAGAACTACCTACAAAAGTGCCCAAGCCAAGGAGCAGCAAGCCACTCCCAGAGGCACACACCCAGAGGTAGGGCAGGCCTTCCACAGGCCTTTTATCAATTCAAAGCCTCCTCTGTTTTGCTCAGAGGGCTTTTCAGAGGCAGAGGCAGGCCAGGCGAGGTAACCGGTCCCACCCCTCAGCCTAAGGTAACTGCTAAGCAGGCACCCCATGGGGAGCCCAGGGTCGATTCTCCTGTACCAGTAGGGGCAGATTGGCTTACTTCAGTCAGAACTGGGTGTCTCTAACTTTGGACAAATGGGTTCTGGAAGTAGTAAGCCAGGGCCCTGATTCTCAGCTTCAAAAATTCTCAAAGATGAGAGCCAGACATTTTCCTACTGCAAGCCCCTAGAGACCCCTTGCTCTGGAAGCAGAGGTCTCTACCCTGTTAACCTTCAGAGCAGTAGAAAGGGTTCCTCCCTTACACCAGGGCAAAGGTCTGTATTCCAGATACTTCCTTACCCCAAAAAAGACAGGAGAATGGCGGCCCATCTTAGATCTAAGATATCTGAACAAGCACCTTTTGAAACCAAAGTTCAAAATGCTAACTCTGGCAATGATTTTACCCTCTCTGAGGCCAGGGGACTGGTTAGCCTCCCTGGACCTCCAGGACACTTATTTTCATGTCCTCATCAGGCCTTCTCACCGAAAGTACCTCAGGTTCAAACTGCCCTTAGGCCACTACCAGTTCAGGGCAATGCCCTTCGGCCTTACCTCTGCCCCAAGGGTATTCACAAAATGTCTGGCCGTGGCAGTGGCTCATTTAAGGAGGCAAGGGATTGCTGTTTTCCCTTACCTGGACGACTGGCTCATTGTAGGACAGTCTCCAGAACAGGTGAAATCCCACTTACAAGTCACCCCAGCAGCTCTCACCTCCCTGGGATTCCTGCTAAATCTACCAAAGTCAGTTCTAGAACCAGTTCAGGTACTCACTTTCATAGGTGCGGAATTGGACACAAAGCTGGCCAGGGCCTTCCTCCCCTTGGAAAGGGTAGAGAAGTTGATTGCCCTGGCCTCCTCTTTCACTCTGCAGGTCTGTCGACCAGCAAGACACTTTTTGCAGCTCCTGGGGCACATGGCTGCCTCCACAGCCATGGTGCAGGGAGCAAGATTCCAGATGAGAGACATTCAGTTTCACTTGAGAGCCTATTGGTCTCAAAGGAGGGACCCCCTTACCAAATTGATTCCAGTGACCCGAACCCTGATCCTAGCCCTTCAGTGGTGGCAGGATCAGAGCAATTTAAGACTGGGGGTCCCCTTCATTCCTCTCTCCCACCCCTCACCCTCACTACAGATGCCTCCTCCTGGGGTGGGGGAGCACACTTGGGCGACCTCTCCACCCAGGGAGTGTGGTCCCCCAGGAATCTCTGCTCCACATCAACTTGCTGGAACTCAGAGCTGTCTTTTAGCTCTTCAAGCATTTTCTGCATCTGTCCAGAACAAAGTAGTCCAGGTCAGAACAGACAATACCACAACAATGTGGTACATCAACAAGCAGGGGCACTCGGTTTTTCGGCCTTGTGTGCACCGAGCAATGAAGTTGTGGTCTCTGGCCTACTCTCTGAACACCTCTCTGATAGCAGTTCACCTGCCAGGAAAGAAAATGTCCCAGGGATGCTTCTCAGCAGGATTTCTCAGGGCCATCACGAATGGTCCCTGAATCTCGAGTGTTGGGGACAGTTTTGCCAGATGGGGCACCCAGATAGACCTCTTGCAGCCCCAGACAACCACCAACTTCCACTGCTCTGTTGCAGGCCCCCAGTGGTGGGCTCAGTCCCCCTGGACGCCCTTCTCTTGGATTGGGAAGGGAAGTTTCTTTATGCTTTCCCCCCCTTCCCTCTCCTATTCAAGGTGTTAGTAAAAATCAGATCCCAGCCTTGCAAGGTGATTCTGATTGCACCAGACTGGGCCAGGCAACCCTGGTACCCACTCCTTCTATCACTGGCAGTCCACCTTCCCCTGTGTCTTCCCAGGATTCACAACCTGCTGACCTGTGCCCAGGGGAGAGTCTGGTATCCGAACCTCAAATCCCTCAACCTCAAAGCTTGGCTCTTGGAGGAGCTAGATTGCTGATTTGCACCTTTCTCAAGGTGTCCTTGACATCCTAGGGCCTCTATGAAGCCTCTCCACTAGAGCCACTTATAATTCCAAGTGGAAAAGGTTCTCCATCTGGTGTTCTGGGAAGCATTGCCCCAGAATCTGCTGATTTGCCCATTTTGTTGGACTACATGGTCCATCTTAATTCTTTGGGCCTCAGGCCAGCTACCTTAAGAGTTCATTTGACAGCTGTCTCTGCTTTTATTTCAGCAGGAAAGCCTTCCTCCCTTCTGCTCACCCTGTATTTTCCAAGTTTTTTAAGGGGTTACTCCATACCAATCCACCTTTCGTGACCCAGCCCCTGCCTGGGACCTTAATGTTTGCATTGCCCAGTTAATGCAACCTCCCTTTGAACCCCTGGTCTCGCAGAGCTTAAGTTTTTAACTTGAAAACTGTATTTATGGCCATCACTTCTGCTAGACGATAGTGAGTTACAAGCCCTTTCAGTAGAAAATGATTTTATTTCTTTTCACTAGGGATAAGGTAGTCCTCAGGACTAACAGAAAGTTTTACCTAAAGTGGTTTCGGATTTCCATCTTAACCAATCCATCTCCTTCCAGTATTTTTCACTGAGCATTCTTCCTCTGGTGAGAGGAGATTGCACAGTTTGGATAGTAGAGGCATTGAGTTACTATTTAGAACGTACTAAGGGTCACAGGTTCAATCCCATCAACTGTTTCTCACCTATGGTGAGGTTGACAAAGGAAACCTGCCACTAAGAGGACAATTGCCAGATGGATTGTCTCTTGTATCCAATTTTGTTACCAGAAACTGGGTAGAGACCCCCTCTGGATTGAGGGCTCATTCCTACCAGAGGTAGCAGCGCCTCTAGCTGCTGCTAGAGACATTCCTATTTTGGAAATTTGTCAGGTTGCAACCTGGAAAACGGTACACACCTTCATCAAGCATTACTCCCTGGATATCCAGGCCAGGAGAGATGTCTCGGTTTGCCAGCTGTGCTTCGAGCCTATTCCTCAAGTAGGTTCTGTCCTCCTCCATGGAGGTACTGCTGTGTAGTTCGTTAATTGTCATAATATAGCAAGATTCTTATGTTGTTTGAAGAAAAAATTACTCACCTTAGTAATGTTGTTTCTTCTAATGGAGTCTTGTATATTATGACCACCCCCAGCCTGCCCCTCCAGAATTTCTACTTGGGTAGGGGTGGCAACCTAGTGCAGGCACTGTTTATGCCATTGCAGGATTTTTCCCCTTTTGGGGTTTTTGGGGGAGTGTTGTTTCTATTGTTAAATGGTATTTTTTGCTGGCCCCCTGACTTGAGTCTTTGGGTAGGGTCCAGCACTGTTGTTGTTACTGCTGCTATTGTTGTTGTTGTTATTAGGTAGCCAGTAGGCTAGTGTAGGTTACAGCTTCCACACAGACCCTTAGTGAGTTCTTGCTTCATAAAGATCTGACAGTTTCAGTTTGAAACTGCCCAGATAGAGCTTTGAAAACCGAGCTCGCGCTCAGAACTCCATCCTGTATGGAGTTAACTCTTTCATCTCCGGGGCAGTTCTAGAGGAGGACCAAACTGCTAATTGTCATAATATAGCAAGACTCCATTAGAAGAAACAACATTACTAAGGTGAGTAATTTTTTCTTTCACATCCTTTAACACCCTATTCAACATTAGTTAAGGTTATGCAAGCATAAGTTCTGCTGAAGTGGTGCTTACCAGCCAATGTTGGTAGTCTGATGGGCCAGGAAAAGCAGGCCCAAAATCCAACTGTTATTTCTGTAAGGGTCCTCTTTAGGGGCAGGCAGCCCAGATAGACAGCCTATTTATACTAGTGACAGAAATGTGATGTCGTGAAAGTAGGCAGGACTTAGACCAATTATGGTGATAATACTGTTTATATTACTTACGGAAGAAAATAATGTTATAACCCTTATGCCTATCAGTGACACACTGTGTTATCTTGTATATAAAAGGAGTTACAGTAATAAAATGCCCTCCTAGCCACTTTTACAAGTAATAATATGATAATAGATGGGACACATGTTCATGATGTCACAGGATGGCAGGTATAAAAGCCTGCCTCCTGGAAGACTTGTTAGATAGGTTGATCAGTGGAGAGCTGACTGTGTTGGAGGAAGCATCGAAGTGTATATGCAAGTTTTCATACACTGGGAATTCTGTTGGCTGAAGCTAAACCTGATAATTGTACTCTGAAGGAAAAGTGTACTGTTCTTGGAACTGAGAGACTAACCACTGATTTATTTTCTGTATATATATATATATATATATATATTTTTTTTTCTTTCTTTTTATTATTTTCTTGTTTTGGTAAAATAAATATCACAAAGTGTGTTTTACAGCAAATTACTGTGTCTGTGCATCTGTCTAAACCCATACTCCTTCCACACATAAACACCTTCTGAAAAGGCCCTTAAAGGTATCCACTACTTTCTGGAGAAACCCTGCCTTAACAATCTCCTTCTCTCAAGATCTAGGTCATGAACTGCATCACCTCTGGGTCTGGATGCTGAATGGGACCTTGGACATGGTTCCCCAAAAGCAGGAGATGAAATGGAATCTGCTAAATAAGATTCACAAGGTCTGTGAAGCATGGTCTTCTTCCCACTCTGGAGCTGTCAAGAGGAAGCTTCCTTTTGAATGCCTTATCTTGAGACTCACCTTGCGAAATAGCAGTAGTGGCAGAAACATGTAAGCTGTGAAAAAAATCCCCATGTCTGGGAAACAGCATCCACCACCTCCGCTTGAGAACACTGGTACTGGTTGAAGAACCTTGGTACCCAGCATTTTCCATTGATGTAAAGCGGGCAAGCTGAGGTCAACTGAACTTTCTGCATAGAAGCTTGAACACCTCTAGGTTCAACATCCGTTCCCCCAGATGTACCGTCTCTTGACTCATTGATTGTTTGGCTAATGAAGGGAGCACCACATGAATGCACCCAGACAAGAGAGTGCTTTTATTACTGGCAGTGTTATTGACAAGGGGAGCAGTGTCTAGTTGCTAGGCAATGGCACAGAGGTGATGGTGGGAGCAGTAGTTCTCAGGCAGTATGAGTACCGGTGCATTTAACAACAGCAACAGCACTTTATTCTTTGGTCACACCAGAAAGGAGGGGCTGTTTTAATTTGTTTTAAGGTGCAGGAGAAAATGAATTTCTATCTGCACAGTTTTAATATTGGGCCAGTCATTATCTAACATGGAGGTCACGTGACTGGAGGATACTTCTGGGTTTGGGAAGAATAAAACTCACCAGTTTTGCAAGTGGGGTGAGCACGAGCGGGCGAGTGTGCAGAGATGTGCTGAGACACGTGTCTGTGTCTAGCAGGGACAGAGGGATAGTGGCACAGGTAAACCACTAAAACTCTTGGACTGTTTTGGACTATAAATATTCTCATAAGGCATGAGGGGCTAACTAAGACATAAGCAAACGTACTGCCTATGAAATCACTGCTATTAGTAAACATATATACAATTCAACAAGGGGAACAGTGGAGGAAAGGATCTGTGAATGCAAATTGTGCAAAATGTTTATTAAGGGAGGTGATACCCCTGATTTCATATGTGATAAATTTATGATTATACAAATACTACAAAGAGAGCTTGAGGAGTTAAGAAAGTGATTGAGTGTCGAGCAGGAGATCAGTGAGTTAGAGAAATTCATTGATGTATCAGAAGCAAACCTGACTATAACAGGTAGTCCATGACATGAAACAGGTGCCAGCACTGGAAACAAGAAAGAGGTAGGAGGAAGGGATCCAAGAAAAAGAACTGGAACTGAAGTTCCAGTGATAGAGGGAGTACCTAAAGAAGATGATTGGTGTATGGTACAGAGGGGTACTAAAAGGAGGAGAAGGCATACTCTAGGGCAGGTCCCAGTGGAATTAAACAATAGGTACTCAGTGCTACAGCCAACTAACCATATGGAGCATACACTAGCATAACCAAATGGGGGACAAAGAGATATAGAAGGGACAACAGATAAACAATCCCCTACAAATAGTGATACAGACCAGACATGCCCCTATGGATGTAGTAATTATAGGAGACTCAATCCTTCAGCATACAGATAGGATTATCTGTGAGGGCAGGAAAGAACATGTGACCCAATCCTGTCTACCGGGAGCAGGAATAAATTATGTAAGCAAGTAGCCCAAGTTTAGGGCACAGCTTGGAGTGTAGAGCACTAAAGTGGGAAGAGAAGTTGAGGGAGGTATCAAGCCAGACCCCTAGGTACTTGTAGCTGGGGACGTTGTCTAGAGGGGTGTTGGTAGCAGAGAAGAAGACTGGGAGGGTGGGAAGCCTGGCAAGTTTTTGTTTAGATCCAAAGGTCATGGCTATGTTATTTTTATTTTTAATTTTAGGCAGTTGGCATAGAACCAGTCTGTGACTACTGTGAGATCGCGTTAAAGGGTGGGGGTGTGGTGGTGGTGGATGGATTGGATGGATGGCTGGACAGAAAAAGTACGGTATCATCCACATACATGTGAATATTTGCGTGGGAGCAGACTGAGGGGAGATCATTAGTGAAGAGGGAGAAAAGAACAGGCACAAGAATAGATCCCTGAGGCACACCTGTGAGGATGGGGAGGGAGGGGGATAGGACATTGTTAATAGAGACCGACTGGGAACGGCCAGTAATGGTAGGAGCTGAACCAGGACACGGATGCAGGGAAAAGGCCAGCAAGGCATAGTTTATTTAGTAGAAGAGGATGGGAAACAGAGTCAAAGGCCTTGGCCAGGTCAGTGAAGATAGCCAAGGTGATCTGGCCAAGGTCCACAACAAAATGAATAGCATCAGTAAAGCAAAAGAGGGAGAGTGGTGACAGAGTGAAATTTCCTAAAGCCTGATTAGAATGGGGAGAGGGTGTTGGAAGCAAGAAGGAATTCATTGAGCCTTGAAAGAATAAGGGATTCCTGGACTTTGGCAAGGGAGGGGAGAAGGGAAATGGGGTGGTAATTTCCAGGGACAGTGAGGTCACCACCTTTGAAGAGGGGGAGGACTGTGGCAGACTTGCAAGCTGAGGGGACAGTAGCTGTGGAGAGTGAAAGATTTAAGATGATAGTTAAAGGGGTAACAATAGAAGAGGCAGAGATTTTGAGGAGCTGAGGATGCAGGCCATTGGGACTTAACTTAGAATGGTTAAATGAAGCTAGAGTTCTTAGAACTTCTGATGGCGAAATTAGTGATAGTTAAAAACCAGGCATCTGTGATGGGAATTGGAGGGTATAGGGTGGAGAAACAGGGAGCTCTTGAAGAATGGCACAAGATGTGAAGAACTTATTTAGGGCCTCAGCAACAAGGGTGGGGTCAGAGATTAGAGAATCTGACACACGAATACAGGGAGGAGGGGATTCAGTGGGGGGGGGTGCAAAAGCAAGCAGAGAGCCTGCCACAAGGAGGAAGGGGGACTGTTTATTGCAAGCATGTCTTAAAGAAATCAGATTTGGCATGGCAGATACTATTAGCACAACTGCTGCAAAGGGCGCAAAAGGCTTGTAGAGAGGCCTGGTTACCTGAGGGTTTAAAAGTGGCGCCAAGCGAGATCGCGCTCTCTGCACATGGCCAAAGTATCAGGGGTGATCCAGGGATGGTAGTTGTGTTTTACTCATTTAGTTTTAAGTGGGGCATGGGCAACCCAGACTTTTAAGAAGATGAATGTAAAGTGAGTGAGGGCAATGTCGACTGAGAGAGAGAAGACAGGAGACCAGTTTGACCGTGCCAGAACATGGAGTAGTTTATTCATGTCAAGGAATTTGAGGGGCAGTACTGGATATGTTTTGGGGGGGGTGGGGGGAGGTCAAAACTTCTTAATGCAAAAGGTTGGGCAGTGGTCGCTGAGCGTGTTGGGTAAGATACCAGCAGAATGGTGGGAGTGGGTTGAGAGCACCCAGTCCAGTAGGGAATGAATAGTTGATCTTGGGTTAGGACAGGTGGGCTCTTTGATCAGCTGGGTGAGGTTTAGAGCTTCAATCTGGTGGCATGAATTAAGTGACAAGAGGGAGAGCCAGTCAAGATTAAAGTCACCAAGAAGGATAAGCTTGCCTGCAGATGCGAGAGCGGAAACTGCGGAGATGCAGAAGATAAGGGGTGAGGGGGGAGGCTTCAAGGAGGCATATCAAACCCCTACAAAAAGATGAGTGGAAGCTGGAAAAGCTAGATTTGTTAAGAGGAGTTCGTGGGAGCTGGGAATTGCTTCAAGGTGGGAGATAGTGCACTTTATGGAGCAGCGGGAGTAGATAGCCACCTCTCCACTAACCATGATCCTCAATCTATTGCTCACTACAGGTAAATTTCCCCAAAAATGGAAAGCAGCTCTAGTTACAACTGTGTTCAAGAGTGGTGACAGCACTAGTCTCTCTAACTATCGACCCATATCAATTCTTCCCCCTCTCGAAAGTCCTCAAAAGGATAGTCTATGATCAGATAGCCTGCTATCTTGACAAATACAAACTTCAATGCCAGCAGCAGTATGGATTCGGGAGGGCAGAGAGCATGACTACAGCTCTGGTGGAATATGCAGGCTAAGTCCATGACGCTTTTGACCAGGGGCTCTCGTTGGGGGCTATTTACGTAGACCTCACCAAGGCCTTTGATACAGTTAATCATGAGCTACATCTCAGCCAGTTGGCCCACAATGAGATCTTCTAGCATTCAGGAAATATAAGGCAAAACACAAAAGGAGCAGGACAGAGAACTTTATCAGTTAAAGCAGAAAGAGGCTGGGAAGGCAGTCCGAATAACAAAGGCCCAAACCAAGGAAAGGATAGCCAATTCTGTTAAGAAGGGGGATAAGACCTTTTATAGGTACATTAGGGAGCGAAGAAAGACCAAAGGAGGGATATTGAGGCTTAATAAAGGGGAGGGAATGTGGGTAGAGGGTGACAGTGAAAAAGCAGGGATACTGAACGAATATTTCTGCTCAGTATTCACAAAGGAAGTGGAGGGGGAAGTATCTAAACCAAGCAAGAGAAACACTCTGAAGACAGGGCTCGATACCAGTCCATTTACAGAAGAAAGGGGTCTGAAAGAACTAATAAAATTGAAAGTGGACAAAGCAATGGGCCTGATGGGGTTCACCCAAGAATTCTAAAAGAACTAAGAGTAGAACTAGTGACACCGCTGACTACTCTCTTTAACAAATCATGGGAGGATGGGGTGGTACCTGAGGACTGGAGGAGGGCAGATGTGATTCCTCTTCACAAAACTGGGAGCAGGACAGAGGCAGGAAACTACAGACCAGCTAGTTTGACCTCAGTGGTAGGGAAATGATGGAATCACTTCTGAAAGAAAGAATTGTTGAGTACCTAGAGGCCAGTGGGGCACAGAACCCAAGGCAGCATGGATTCATGATGGGAAGGTCATGTCAGATGAAGCTAATAGATTTCTTTGACTGGGTGACCAAAGTAGTAGACCAGGGAGGGTCTGTGGACATGGCCTACCTAGATTTTAGCAAGGCATTTGATACAGTCCCACATAAAAGATTAATACACAAGTTAGCCAGCACTGGAGTGGGTCCCAAGGTGGTAGCCTGGATAAAAAATTGGCTAGACAACAGGACGCAAAGGGTAATAGTAAATGGAGTACACAGTGAAGAAAGGAGGGTTACTAGCGGGGTACCGCAGGGTTCAGTACTGGAACTGGTCCTTTTTAATGTCTTTATAAGTGACATTGCAGAGGAACTGGAAGGAAAAGTATGTTTCTTTGCAGACGACACAAAGATCTGCAACAGGGTTGATACACAAGATGGAGTGGAAAGGATGAGAAGGAATTTGGCAAGGTTGGAGGAGTGGTCAAATGTATGGCAGCTCAGATTCAATGCAAGGAAGTACAAGGTGATGCACATGGGAAACAAAAACCCAGGGGAAGCGTACACAATGGGGGGTAAGATACTGACAACAGTAAAAATGGAAAGGGACCTGGGGTTAATTATATCAGATGACCCAAAGTTGGGCAAGCAATGTGAGAGGCAGTAAGGAAGGCTGGGGGATACTGGGATGCATAGGAAGAGGCATCATTAGTAGAAAATAGTAAGTTTTATCCCTCTGTACAGACAGTTGGTGAGACCCCATCTGGAGTACTGTGTGCAGTTCTGGAGACCCCATCTCCGCAAAGACATAGACAGAGTGGAGGCTGTCCAGAGGAGGGCAACCAAAATGGTGCAGGGTCTGTGCCAGAAGACATATGAAGGAAGACTAAAGGAGCTTAATATGTATACCCTTGAAGAAAGAAGGGAGAGAGGGGACATGATAGAAACTTTCAAGTACCTCAAGGGAATCAAGAAAGTCCAAGAGGGTAGCATCTTTCAGAAAAAGAGATGTTAGAACAAGGGGGCACAATTTGAAGAAAAGGGGGGGCAGCTCAGAGGTAATGTGAGGAAGCATTTTTTCACAGAGAGGGTTGTGGATGCATGGAACAGCCTTCCTGAGGAGGTAATGGAGTCAAGAACAGTGGGGGAATTCAAGAATGCATGGGACAGACATAAGGCAGTCCTAGTTGGTTGGAGGGGGGAGGAGTAGGACTAAGTAAGCTGTTGGTTAACTAGGATCTGCAGCTTATCTGTTAGGTAGGAAAATGGGCAGACTTGGTGGGCCAAGAGGTCCTTATCTGCTGTCAAATTCCATGTTTCTATTGTCAACTACCCCTATGATTGGGTGTACAATATCAGTGAAGCATGGGGATGCAGAGACATGAATGGGAGGGGGGGTGAGGGGTAAGTGCAGCGGGGGTAAGTGTAGTGGTTTAACAGTACTGGATGAGTTTCCAACATCTTTAGTGTTCGGAGTCACAGTTACCCACAGTCACACACACTGTGTGCAATGAAAAGAGTTAGCAGTCGGGACTTGAATGGGCCAAGTTTTGGTTTAGGTAAACTATTCAAAGGGCTAATTAAAGACTCGATAGATCAATACTTACAGGAAGTTGGCAATATTGACATATACCAACAAGGGTTCCATAAAGGCAGATCATGTTTAACTAACTTGATCCACTTTTTTGAACCAGCGAGTGAAGCTTTGGACAGAGATATCCTGGTTGATGTTCTCTATGTAGACTTCAAAAATACCTTTGGCAGTGTTTCTCACTCTGAATTGCTAAACTCCCTAGAGAAAATAAAACTGAACAAGTGTCGTATTAGATGGACAACAAACTGATTAACAAAAAGAAGGCAAAGAGTTTCCATAAAGGGACATTTATCTAACTGGGTACCTGCTAGTAGTGGGGTCCCCCAGGGACCTGTGTTGGGCCCCACCCTCTTTAATGTATTGGTATCAGCCATATTGTGTAATAACAATGCATGGATGGAAAAATTTAATGATGACATAAAAATAGGGGCATATGTCACTAACGAATGTGATGCTAAAATGTTCCAAGGAAATATAAATACATAAGCAGAAGTAGCAAGGAGTAAAAACTTAGATTTAACATAAATAAATGCAAGACTATGCATCTGGCTAAAAAGAACAAGAAATCGGCATACACTATAAATGAAATTACTATAACTAGTACAGCCACTGAGAGAGATCTTGGAGTAATGATAAGTAGTGATTTAAATTGTTCTAACAACTGCAACAAAGTGGTCAAAAAGGGGTATGGAATACTAGCTTCGATTAGAAGAAATATTAAGAGTAGATCAAGAGAGGTGCTGATGGCACTGTACACTGCCTTGGTGTGCCCCCACCTAGAGTATTGTGCACAGTTTTGGGCACCACATCAAAAGGGTGATATAAGGAGGATGGAGGGAGTCCAGAGGAGGGCGACCAGGATGGTAGATGGGATGCAAGGTAGAGCCTATGAGGAGAGACTTAGGGCCCTGCAAATGTATTCCCTACAGTACTAGCGATATCATGGAAACATGTGTCTGGTTTGTAGGGCATTTGAGGACCAGAAATTAGGGGAGTGTTTAGGAATTAATAGAAGACCAGATAATCAGACTTACAGGGGCCACCAGCTTCAACAACTCAAAGGGGAACACTACTATAAAAATCAGAGAAGAAACTGGTTCTCACAAAGTGTTGTGGCATACTGGAATGCACTCCCTTCCTCAGTGTTTTCCAGTGAAACTATCAACATGTGTTTTTTTTTTTTACTTTATTTCCCTCCAGTTGCGGCCCCGTGGAACCTCTCTTGGGCATCCTAGTCCGAGTCCTGCCCACCTGAGTCCCCCCAATTTGTGCCTCCTCTCTCCTCCCTTCCCTGCAGCCAGCACCCCCGGTTTGACCCACCTGGGGTGGGTCGCCCCTCCTCTTGGGCACTCTTGCAAGTCAGACTCTGGCTGCAGGGCAGGGCTCAGCTGGAGGAACTGAAAGGCCAGTTGGGGTTGACCAGGTGAAGGGCATGGAGGACAGGTGCTGTCGTCTGTCCACGGCGCCAGTGTTTTCCCTTTTCTGTGTGCTGCCCCAACCACCTTCCCCTTGCGTGTTGCATGTCAATGCACTGGCGCATGGCAACCCTGCCGACATCAGCCACGCTAGTTATGTGCTTGCTTGGCATGCTGCAGTGCCACTGGTTTCCACCATGGGCCACTGGTACGCCGAAGCAACCCGCCCTTCCTTCCCGGGGAGGACAGCACCACAGGGGCAGTCATCCTCAACCCTTCCCCTGCCGACCCCTGGCGCCCAAGCTCACTCCTGAACCTGGGTCGCCGGTGTAGCACGAGATGTGGCGTCCAGCGCCTCAACTCTCAGCGCCATGGGGCTGGCCCCAATATCAACATGTTCAAGCACAACCTGGATGACTATAGCAAGGAACGCTGCTTCCAGTTAAAAATCTAAATTGGGTTAATACCAATTACAGAAAAAGAATTATCCCTAACAATTTTCAATCTTAAAACCAATAAAAGCCCTGGTCCTGATGGGTATACAGGGGAATTTTTTAAGAACTTTAAGAAAGTTATTGCCTACTCTCCTTGATACATGTGAGGAGGTTCGGGGGGGGGGGGGAGCGGAGAGCCCAGACTCCTGGAGATACGCCACCATCACCAGTGTTTTAAAACCGGGGAAGGACAGTGCAAACTATTCCTCATATTGCCCCACATCAGTTCTTAACATCAACTATAAAGTATTTGCTTCCATTATGGTGAAACGGCTGTAGACGGTGTTGCCTAATTTGATTAATCAAGATCAGACAGGGTTTGTCCCAACTAGACAGACACAAGATAATACTAGGAGAACGTTTCACATACTCCACTACACCTCCCTGTCGGGGGCCCCATTTCTGCTTTTAAGTTTGGATGTGGAGAAGGCCTTCGACAGGGTGGTGTGGTCTTTTCTGGGGATTACATTAGAGAAGATGGGATTCCCAGAGGAATTTAGGAGGTTAATAACAACCCTAAACACGTCCCCAAGGCATATATTAGAATAAATGGATCAATATCAGAACCAATCAACCTTGGGCGGGGTACTAGGCAGAGGTGTGCTTTGTAGCCCCTATTATTCACTGGTCTGTGTGATAACGGTGAACACCTAAAGGCAATTGCCGTTATCGCTCAGTCAGAGTGCTGAACACATTTTTGGCACTCTAACAACCCTGTCGCACCAGCACAACAGCACCAGGACATATTTTTACTACTACCCACACACACACACCCACGAAGGGGGCTTCACCCCCCCACACCCCCCTACTTAAGGATTCTCAACTCCAGAAAGGTGCATGTCGGGGGGGGGGTGAAAGTAGTAAAAATAAAAAGGTTCGGGCTGGGCGCAAAATAAATCGCACCAGTGCCTGGACCTGAACCCAATACCTCAGCCACCTCAGCCATTGCCCAATCCCCGATGTCACACCACAGCTCGACCGACAACTGCAGTGCCACCCCCTACAGCCTCTCTACCCCCTCCCAGCCCACGCTTGCTGTGCTCACTCCCACCCCCCCATGCATGTACATATAGCGGCATCCTGTTGACTAGTTCACCCACCCCCTCATCCGATCGCCCTACCTGTTGGTCGCCCTGAATAGATTGCGCGAGGAAGGTGTCGCCGTAACGGACGGTGCCCTTCCTCATGCACCCACTTCACGGGTTACCATTATTCACCATGTATTTAGAACACCTCGTTCAGGCTATAAGGCAACATGTGGGAATCACTGGTATACAACTGGGAGGGGAATGTCACAAGTTGGCCCTGTATATGGACGACCTGCTGGTCTATCTTACAGACCCTGAAAGATCTTTGGGCCCACTATGGAAGTTGCTAACAGACTTTGGACAAATAGCAGGGTATAAGCTAAACTCAGCAAAAACAGAAGTAATAGAACTCCATTACACCCCTTCAGCTCATATCAGATCCAGCTTCCATTTCCCATGCTCAGTGCCATCTCTCCAATACTTGGAAATATAGTTGGGCCGGGGTCCTGACCAATTATTCAAGCTTAACTATACACCACTCCTGGAGAGGATGGCGGAGGAGATGGAAAGATGGGGAGTACTGCCCATACCATTAATGCAGAGGATAGAGGCAGTCCAGATGGTTCTGCTACCCCACTTATTATACTTGGTGCAGACAAGCCCAATTGAGGTGCCAGACTATTACTATAAAAAGTTGAATAGAAAGATTATGCAATATATATGGGGGGAAACAAAAGCCAAGAATTAGGCAATCTATCATTCAGCTCCCTAAAAATGAAGGAGGGCTATCCCTTCCAGATTTTAATTACTACCATATGGCAGCTCAGGTTTGTACAGTACTATACTGGCTGCACCCCCATTACCTAGCCAAATGGAAGACATTAGAACTAGAGGAGGAGGAGGAGGAGGACCTGAGGAACCCACAGGTAACCCTGCTCGCAGACCGGGGGGAGAGAATGCTAAGAGGCATTTAGAATCCATCCACCCAATCTACATTACAGAGCTAGTACCGAATGCTGTCCTCTAGGAAAATGACCCGCCAGAGACTGCTGTTCTATGCTCTGCCGAGTCTGGAAGGTTTTTTGCCAGCCAGAATGGATATGGGATACCGCAGATGGGAGAGGATGGGCATACATATAGTGTATCAGTTTATAGACACAGGTCACTTCCTCACCCTGGCAGAACTTGGGATGAGGTGTGGGATCTTGCCTCGAGATAGATTTAGCTTTTTTCAGGTTAGGGATTACATCAAAACCTTTGGGACCTTTGGGCATCTCCTCCCATGCCACAAATTGTAGAGGTTTTGAAAAGGATTTTAGAAGGTAAAGCCCCCTAGATCACATTATCTCTTATCTTTATGCAGCAATTCGTGCACTAGAGGGGGACTCCCTGGAGTTAGTCAGGCAGGCATGATGTAGAGATTTAGATATGGATATACCTGGGCAAATGTGGAGGGAACACTTGAACTAAATACACAAGGAAACTGTCTCCCCTTGCTGGAGGGAGTTCGCTTGGAAGAATGTCGTCAGGGTTTTCAGAGTACCTGCAGTGCAGTCCCACATTCTAGGGAATGGAGGAACTGTATGCTGGAGGGGATGTGGGTATGCACCAGCTTCACATTTTCATATATTCTGGGAATGCCCAGGGTTACAGCACTTTCTCACAGACCTACAGGAATCCTAAAGCAAATTTTCTCACCAGCCCTGACACTTACCCTTTTATGTTCCTTTTTCTGGACATGCCCATCTTTTGAAAGAACCCTAAAGCAAGAAAACTGTTACTAATTACTCTATTGGCTGCTAAGAAAGCCATCACCAAAAAATGGCTGGTGAAGGACCCCCCTTAACTGCCCAATGGTAAGACCTAATGATAGGTCTTTATCAAACAGAAATGCTGATGGCATTGATAAATATGATCAGTTTGAGGAAACCTGGAGAAGGTGGATACTGTACATATCCCCAATCAGACCTGAGTTTGTACCATAACATTTTTTGTTGTTGTTTAGATTTGTACATAGTCTCTTCTGGTAGATTATTAACATCAAATGGGTTCGCAAAAAGTCTCTGGATTAATTCACAATGCTCTACTTCCTATTCATATGAAATAATCATTCTGTAACACCTGCTCACAGAAATAAGCTGTATGAATACTTAAAGGCAAAAGGTTGTACCTGTTTTGTATGTTTATGTGGTTTGAAAACAAATCTCTGAAATAAAGAAAGTTTCAAAAAAAAAAATGAAAAAAAATCTAACTTGGAGTGGGTCAAAAATAACTAATGCTATATGACCAGTGAAAAAAATCCTATGAATCCTATGAAACCAATCAGCATAGAT
Organism: Neoceratodus forsteri; assembly: GCA_016271365.2. Classification (NCBI taxonomy): domain Eukaryota; kingdom Metazoa; phylum Chordata; order Ceratodontiformes; family Ceratodontidae; genus Neoceratodus; species Neoceratodus forsteri. Next base: position 285,194,434 of record CM028138.1, on the reverse strand, counting down.
ATTCAATTCCCCTGCGAGATGAACTGCTGAGAGGGTCAGCAAGTTTCTTTCAGGTCACAGTAGCACCACGGTTGCTTCCGCTATCATTCCCTTGCTTCTTGTGCCTCCTTGATTGTTTAGGTATGCCACGGTGACAGCATTGTCTGACCTAATCTTCACAGCTTTGGACTACACCTCATCATGAAAATGAAGAAGGGCAAGAAACACAGCCCTCATCTCCAACATGTTTATCTGTAGCTGCTGCTCATGGGTAGAGGTGGGTGAAGTTGGCAAACTTTGCTTCGCAGATTAATCCACAAATTCCACATGGTGAAGTTCCATTACAAAGTGCGGGATTCACCCACAAAGTGTGGAATACTGCCCATGAACTGCAGAATTTCACCCACAAATGGTGGGAATTCACCGAATTTCCACACTTCATTGGCAAAATTCTTTGGTTTGCAGGTGCAGTTCTGCACTTTGCGGTGGAACTTTGCCATTTCAAAGTTTCTGAAGGTGGGGGAAACTTTGCGGCGCTCTGTTGAGGTGAACTTCAGCTGCTTTGCAGTAAATTTGCCCATGAATTTAAACTTCGTCCCACCTCTATTCATGGGGGGTCCAGACCTTCTGGGTCAGGACTTGGTCCAAGGCCACATCCCAGCCCGCTAGACCAGCATCGGTCATCAACATCAGTTCTGGTGGAATTTCCGAGAGAGACCCTTTGCTAAGTTCTTGAGATTTTCCCACCAGACTAGTAACTGCAGAATCAACCATGGTAGTCAAATCAGGGCTTGGTAGTCTCCTGAGGCCAGGTTCCAAACCTCCAGCACCCTGTTCTGCAGTGGTCACATACAGTATATAATTGAGCCCACAGTACTAGCTCTATCACTGCAATCATTGGTCCTATAATCCAGAGAAGTCCGTGGGCGGAGACTGACAACTTACTTTTCAGCCACTGAACCTCTCACCTCAAGGTCTCCTTCCTGGATAAGAAACATAGAAACACAGACTTTGATGGCAGATAAGGATCGTTTGGCCCACCTAGTCTGCCCATTTCCCTACCTACAGGATAAGCTGCAGATCCTAGTCAACCAACAGCCTATTTCTTCTTACCCACCACAAGAATTGCCTTATGTCTGTCCCAAGTATTCTTGAATTCTCCCACAGTTTTAGACCCCACAACCTCCTCAGGAAGGCTGTTCCATGCATCCACCACCCTCTCTGTGAAAAAATAATTCCTCACATTGCCCATGAACCGTCCTCCCTCTATCTTTAAATAGTGTCCCCTTGTTCTTATACATCTCTTTTTCTGAAAGATGCTACCCTCTTGGACTTTGTTGATTCCACTGAGGTACTTAAAAGTTTCTATCATGCCCCCCTCCCTCCTTTCCTCAAGGGTATACATATTAAGCTCCTTTAGTCTCTCCTCGTATGGCTTCTCTTGCAGACTCTGCACCAGGTTAGTTTCCCTCCTCTGGACTGCCTCTATCCTGTCTATGTCCTTGTGGAGATGGGGTCCCCAGAACTGGACGCAGTACTCCAGATGGGGTCTCACCAACTGTCTGTACAGGGGGATAACAACTTCCTGTTTTCTGCTAGTAATGCCTCTCCCTATACATCCCAGTATACCCCCAGCCCTCCCTACTGCCTTCTCACATTGCTTGCTAACCTTAAGGTCATCTGACATGATTACCCCACACCCCTTTCCATTTTTGTTGTTGTTACTACCTCCCCCCCATTGTGTAATCTTCCCCTGGTTTTTTGTTTCCCAGGTGCATTATTTTGCACTTCTTTGCATTTAATCCAAGCTGCCATACTTCTGACCATTCCTCCAACCTTGCCAAGTCCCTTCTTATCCTTTTCTCACCTCCTTGTGTAGCAACCCTGTTGCAGATCTTTGTGTCATCTGCAAAGAGGCATGCTTTTCCTTCCACTCCCTCTGCAATGTCACTTAAAAAGACATTGAAAAGGACTGGACTCAGTACTGAACCCTGCGGTACCCCACTAGTAACCCCTCTTTCTTCAGAGTGGACTCCATTTACAATTACCTTCTGTGTCCTGTTGTCCAGCCAATGTTTTACCCAGGCTACCACCCTGGGACCCACTCCCAGGCGGGTTAATTTGACAATTAATCTTTTGTGTGGGACTGTGTCAAATGCCTTGCTAAAGTCTAAGTAGGCCATGTCCACAGACCCTCCCTGGTCTACTACTTTGGTCACCAAGTCAAAGTAATCAGTTAGATTCATCTGACATGATCTTCCTGCTGTGAATCCATGCTGCCTTGGGTCCTGTGCCCCACTGACCTCTAGGTACTCAACAATTCTTTCCTTCAGAAGTGATTCCATCATTTCCCTACCACAGAGGTCAAAATGACAGGTCTGTAGTTTCCTGCCTCTGTGTTGTTCCCACTTATGTGAAGGGGAATCACATCCACCTTCCTCCAGTCCTCAGGTATCACACCATCCTCTCATGATTTGTTAAAAAATGTAGTCAGTGGTGTCACTAGTTCTGTCCTTATTTCTTTTAGAATTCTGGGGTGAATTCCGTCAGGCCCCATTGCTTTGTCCACCTTCAGTTTTAGGGGTTCTTTCAGAAACCTTTCATCTGTGAAAGGACTGGGATTGACCCCCCTATTAAGAGTGCTTCTGTTAATTGGATTAGGCACCTCCCGTCCTCCTCTTTTGTGAATACTGAGCAGATATATTCATTCAGTATCCCTGCTTTTTCACTGTCCCTCTCTGCCCACCCACTATCCATTCTATCCAGCCTCACTATTCCTCCATTTGTCTTTCTACGCTCCCTGATGTACCTATAAAAGGTTTTATCCCCCTTCTTAACCGAGTTGGCTATCCTTTCCTCAGTTTGGGCCTTTGATATTCTGACTTTCCTCCCTGCTTTCTTCTGCCTTAACTGGTACAGCTCTCTGTTCTGCTCCCTCTGTGTTTCCTTATACTTCCTGAATGCTATCTTTTTCTCCCTGACTTTCCCCACCACCTCTTTTGAGAACCATAGTGGCTTTTTCTTTCATTTTGATTTGTTTATTTGCTTCACATAAAGGCTTGTTGCCTCTGTGATGGCAGTTTTGATGTTTCCCCATTGTTGCTTCACCCCTCCTTCTAGTCTGTTTGCTAGTGCTTTTCTAAGTCACTCTCCCATCTTGCCAAAGTCAGCCCTCCTGAAGTCCAGTACCCTCACTTTTGTATGGCTTGAATCTGTAGCTGAGTTTATCATGAACCACACTGTTTGATGGTCACTTGCTCCCAGATGACAACCCACTTCTAGATCTGAGATCCTCTCACTGTCCCCATTTGAGAGTATGAGCTCTAAGATTGCTCCCTCATGAGTGGGTTCTGAAACTAGCTGTCTGAGGCATGCCACTTGTAGGGCATCGAGAATGGCCCTGCTCTTGGATGTGGCTGCAACAAATGTGCTCCAGTTAACATCTGGCATATTCGGGTCTCCCATCAACAGTATCTCCCCTTTCTGTGTCGTCCTAAGAATGCCTTCTATCATATCCTTGCCCATTCCTTCCCCCTGACACGGGGGTCTGTATACAACCCTGTGTAGATTGTGGTGCCATTTTCAGTCTCTAAGGTGACCCACAGTGCCTCCTCTCCTCCCTGTTTACTCTTTTGTTCAGTTACTTTTATCCCTTCCTTTACATAGAGAGCTACTCCTCCCCCCCCTTACCCCTCCCTGTCTCTCCTGTAGGTTATGTACCCTGGTATGTTAACATCCCAGTCATTGTTCTCTATGTACCATGTTTCTGTGACTGCTACAATATCCAGGCATCCCTCTTTCATCAAGGCCACCAGTTCAGGGAGCTTGTTGCCCAGACTACGGGCATTGATACTCATTACCCTCCATTTCCTGATGTCCTTACTGCTTTTTTCCCCATCCCTGTCCTTATTGCCTTTGTCACTTTCTCCATTTACCCCTGCTCTTCTCCCTATCAACATCTCTATCTTGGTGTTAGCCTCACTTACTACCCTGACTTTTTTTTTTGGGGGGGGGCTAGGATTTCCCTGCTCCTTTCCAGTGCCTCCCCCCTTGGCTAGTTTAAATGCTTGCCAATGAAGCATTTAAACCTATCACCTAGGATCCTGGTTTCCCTCCTAGACAGATGCAGCCCATCATGCCAGTATAGGCCTGTATCACTCCAGGTGGACCCCCAGTCCCCAATGAAGTCAAATCCCTGAGCTCTGCACCAGTTTTTCAACCACTGATTGAATCCCATGGTGTGGAGCACTCTAGCCTCACCTATGCCATAGACAGGCAGCATCTCCGAGAAGGTTACCGTGCGTGCTACTTGTCCAAGGCCCCTCCCCAACTCCACAAACTCTTCCTGCACTGCTCTGATCCCTTTCTTAGCCAGGTCATTTGCCCCTAGGTGGACAATGACATCACGCTCCCTATCCTGCACAGCTGCTCCAGCGATCCTGAGGATTCGCTCCCTGTCCCTCCAAGCCATAGCACCAGGCAGGCACCTTACCTTCCTCTCCCCTTCCTCTCCCAGTTCTACCTTCCTAACATTGGAGTCCCCTACCAGGAGTTGTTAACTTCCCCTGTGGGGTCCCATGCCACCCTCCTGTGGGTCTCCCTTGTGGATGTTCCCAGCATCCTGCTTGGTCTCCTCTGCGGGTGCCTCCATAGAGGAACCACACTTTGCCAGAACAGCATAGGAATTGTGGAGAGGTACAACTGGAGGGATGTGCCTCTGTTCCACCCCCCTCACCCTCACCTTCCCTGAGCCCACTGTGATCCAACTGCTCCTCCTTCTTGGCAACCTCTGAGGCAGTGGTCCTGGTGGTCTCTGGATGGAACAGGAGATCCCACAAATTCTGGCCAACTCAGCCTGGAGATGAACAACCTCTTCCCTCAGCCCAGAGAGGTGCCTGCAGATGGGACAACATCGCATCCTCCAGAACGTCTCCCTGAAGACTGCTGCTCCACAGCCACTGCACTGCACCACTCCCATCATGTCTTACTTCTGGCCCTTCACTGTTGTTTGAAATCCTTACTCTTTCCTCTGTTTTTTTTTTCTTCTCTCCCTACTTACTTACTGCCTCCGTGCCCTTTAAGCTCCTGATCATCCTGTTCTGAGACAAAAAGATCCTATATTTCTCAGTAGACCCTTTATTTGCTCCGAGGCAAACTTCCCCTCATCTGTCCAGAATGCCCCCCCCCTTCAAATGTTCCAACTTCTGAGATGGGACCAGGGTGCTCTTCTCCTTATTGATGACCCAACCATGTGTCTCCAGCACCTCCAGGGTCCTCAACACTGACCTTTCCACCATCCGAGCAGCTGGCACATGGATGATCAAGTCATCCAGGTAGGGAGATACGTGATGTCCACCCTGCCTCAGTTGCACCACTAGTATGATCAGTACCTTCACAAATACCCTGGGAGCTGTTACCAGATCAGAGGAAAGTGCCTGGTATTGGAAGTGCTGTCCCTGAATTGTGAACCTCAGAAACTTCTTTTGCAACTGGTGAATAGGGAAGTGCAGATAGGCATCCTTCAGATCTAGGGATGCTATATAATCCCCTGCTTGGACAGCCTGAATGATTGACCATAGAGACTACATCTTTAAGACTGCATGGCAGAAAAACTTGTTTAGGTGCTTCAGTTCCAGGATCAGTCGGATCCCCCTCCACCGACTTCTTGGGAACCACAAAATAAACTGAGTATAATCCCCGACCCTCCTCGCTGGGCAACACTGGTATAATTTCCCTGATCTCTAGTAAGTAATCTAAGGTCTGAGTCATCACCTGCCTTTTCACTGGATTTTGGAGCATAGGGGCTTGCAGGAAACGACGTCTCACAGGAACTGTTGCAAACTCTTCGGCATAGCCTGTACCCATGTGTCTGACATTATTCGGACCCATCAGTGGTAAAAGTTCTACAGTCTTCCACCAAGGGAAGGGGGCAGAGATGGAACTGCATACCTTCAGTGTGAATTACCTCCTGCTCATCCTGCACCTCCATTACATCTGCAGGCAAAGGAGCTTCTGTTACTATTGCCCTTAAATCCAGAATAGGCAAGGAGGGGCTTCGCCTGCCTAGCTGATGGCACCGTTTTCCATTTTTCCAAGTTTGCCCTGGAGGGAGCGACATGCAATGATGCCATAAAGCATTAGTCATGCTCCCATGCATGGGGGACACCATCTGCCACATACTATCAATCTCTGCCTCCCTAAGATCTCCAGGTTCATTGACTCCTGACCACCACCAAAAGGTACCTGTTGTCAAATCCCTTCTCCCACCCACCCTGGAATAGGTGAGCTGTCCTCTGGATGCTCTACCCTCCTCCTCCACCCCCACCCCCGGCTGGCCCTCCCATTCTCTGGGCTCGTTTCCAAACAAAGGTCACTGGCATTGCAAACAGTAGTGCTACCAATGCACCAATGGTCTGACTAGCAAAAAGATTTCTAATATTTCTTAAAACCTGGCAAGTAAAATAGGCCAGTACTCAGCTTCTCTGGAGCACTGATCATATCTCCCCTCTGCCTCCAGGCCTCCAGCGAGTACATATTGAGGCCTGCAAGCCATTCCTTATGTGTCTGGCCTTGCTGTTGTCGTGAAACATGAGGAGTACCCAAATCACCACGCACTGAGGTGTGGGTTATGTAAGGGATGACAGTGTGTATGGTCATGGGCAATATATGCACATCTTAGGTGATTGCTGCTTGACATCCCAAGAAGTGGGTATATTCCCTACTACTGCACACCCTAAAGTGTATTATGAAATGGGTAGAAAGGATGTTGGCTCCTGATTGGCCAAGAGGTACTTTCAGTTTGGCTGTTATTTATTTATTTAGTTTGTGTTAACTGGGTAGGGTGTGCTAAGCAGACACTTGCCTATTTTCAGGCACAACCTGGGAGGTTACAACAGCAGGATAATACAAGGTTATCAAAAGACTTGGCAAGTTTGTACAGGAAGTCCTGAAGAGTAGCAGCAAATGCTAAGTAAGATAAGAGTGCACAGTGATATACGTAAACATCAATGTATACAAGAATTACGGTATAATTTTACAGACATTTATTGAGGGTAGAACAAGCAAGGTTATCACTGTAGGTACTGACAAATACAAATTTGGTAACCAGGAGTGCCGGTAATACTGTATGCAGTAACGAGTTCGTTCTTAACAGAGTATATTACTAACTAGAGTCACTAGAGGCAGATAATAGTACTAGATTCAGAGATCTGTGGGCAGCTGCTGATTAGTGCGTCCATTTGTTGGGGTTATCCCAGCACAACGGCCCAGCTGAAAGTTGCTCAACAAAAAAATATGTTTAAAGAAATACATCCAATTCACTAAAAATTTACTAAAAAGGGCCCATTTCATAATTGCAATAAGGCACTCCAGGGAGTGCATTATGGTGGGTGAATGGCCTTTCTCAGGTGGTGGAAGCACTCAGCTTCACCTTATGCTTGAACCCACCTGAGGCAGGCCCATAACACACACCCCCGTCATGCCTTATTGCTTAATTATCACCGTTATCACACGAGTCATTTAAAAACAAAAGATTCTTGGTTTTGTGTTCATTTTTTGTTTTTGTTTTTGTTTTTAAAGAGAAAATTGTGGTTTGGAGTTCCTGGTAGCAGTTTTTGTTTCTGTCTCATTGCATGCATTTCAATTTAGGCATGTGATAGGATGACAATATATACACCACCATGTGACCAGTGTAAATGAATCAGGTTACTGGATTTTGGCTATCCATTTTATAAACCAGCACAACCCACACCCTGGCATGCATTAATGCTTACTTCTGCTACAGAAGCTGTTGCTCAGTCATTTGTGTTTTTTCAGTCACTTCCCCCTCATTTCTCAGAAACAAGGCTTGCATGATATATGAACAGTTCTGAACTATTTATTGACTGACTACTACAGTGTTTACTCTTTTTGTTCCCTTTTCCCAGTGACTGCATGTAGTTTTGTATTCCACTTCAACATTGGCTGTGTATGGTAACAGTACTGTGATGATGGAAGGGACCTGGGGTCCATCTGGTCTTCCCTCCTGCTGCAAGGCACTGACTGTCCATGCCCAATAACACTATGGACACACATCCAATCTGAACTGCTGGAATGTCAATCCTACACTTGCTCTGTAACTCTTAATGCAAATATCCCTCACAAAGCTATCTAGTCCTGCTTTGAAAGCTGGAATGATACCAGATTCCACAAACTCATTGGTTTGGCTACTCCCAAATGTTAAAACAGCAGTGCAACAAAATTGAGCAAAACATTTGACCTTGCCTTTTCCCACTACAAATAATTTCAGGCATCTTCCTCCAGTTTTATTTGGTGGTAACATTTTCTAGTACCACCAAAATCTAAAGGTTTTAATTTAGTTATTTCTCAAGGAAAAAAGATGTTTGCAGCTGACCCACCATGGGGAAGGGGGATCGAGCATCTGATAGACAACTCTCCTCCTCTGGGGAGGGGGTTGGTGTGGCATCAGGAGTTAGCTGGTCCCCTGGCTGAGGTTGGGAGATAGGATGCTGGGACCTCATTTAGGAGGTGAAGGAGCAGCAGGTGTCCAGTGTGCCACGCACAGGAGTGTGCATGGCACCATCACAGACATAATTGTATACATGCTCCTACCCATCAATGGTAGTGACATGAAAAATTGGAAAAATGCACCCTGGCTGGCAGGATGATTGCTGACTTCTCGTATGCCCCACACCCGGCAACCCATGCACGGCCATCCTGAATCCTTCATCCAGCAGGTGCAGGGGGTCCCCACCACCCTGCCACAGTGAGTAAGCCATGGGAGATCAGAGAAAGTTAAAAACTGTGAGAAGGCAGGGTGATGGGGCTGGGAGGATTGGTAGGATGGTGGCCAAGAGTTCTACATCATAATGGTGATTGCCAAATGGTGATCACCATTAGGGCGAGTGTACATCAATGAAAATAAAAATGGCAATGTACACTCACAGTGACAACAAGCAGGCAAAACAAATTTTTTTACACCTCACCCACCGCACCCCCCTACCACCCCACCCCTACCCTCCACAACCAACAGGGCATGAGGTGTGCCTTGGGGTCATCGGACCTAACTCTCACCCCATTCCATGTGCAAGAAAGCTGACGTGGTAGAGTATAGGAGAATGGGGTGAGAGTTAGGCCCAATGACCCCAAGGCACACCCCATACCCTGTTGGTCTGTGCATTAACAACATTTTTTGCAATAATTTTCCTTACTTTTTGAGAAAGTGTAATCTTACCCTTATATAGTTTTGGGAGCTCAGGCCCATTATTGCATAATGGATGGCCCAGCAGTCTCATTACTGCATAATGTGGGAGCGCAGGGCCATGTGGGCCCTGTGCTCCCACCTACCTATAATTATAGTGATGCAGCGCAGGCCTAGACACATTCCAAGTAACCCCTGTGCTGCAAATGGTGCAATATCGCAGTAACCGTAGCAACCTTGGAAAAAATTCCACTGCAGTTGTAATCATGGACTGGTAACCTGCATGCATACTTAGTACACCTTGAAGGTGTACTAAGCTGTGTTTAGTGAACAATCTGTATTTCAAAGCATTTTCGAGATATAGGCACCGAAAGGCGCCAAGTTTGCCACAATAATATCCTACGGGACATTTCTCAGCATCGGAATGGTGTAACTATGGAACTGATGCAAATATTTACACCGAACCAGCATAAGTCACATCTGTGGGACACCTTCTTTTTACCCTACTAATTTCAAGCCAAAAGTCCTAACTGTTTCTTAGCAGTGAACTGACAAAGTCTTTAGAATCCCTGTTTGTGAGCTGTCAAAATCCCCATTCACAAGCCAAATCCCCGTTCATGAGGTGACAAAATCCTACTTTGTGAGCTGATCCCTATTCAGGAGATAGGGCGATCTGGTTATCATCTCATGAATGGGGATTTTGACAGCTCACAAACAAGGACTTTTTTTTATAATCCTTGTTCGTGAACTGTCAAAATCCCTGTTCGCAAGCCAAATCCCCGTTTGTGAAGTGTCAAAATCTCCATTCATGAGAAATCCTTGTTCATGAGATTTGGCCATCTGGTCATCATCTCACGAACAAGGATTTTGATAGCTCTCAAACAAGGTATTCTCACGAATGGGGATTTTGACAGCTCACGAATGAGGATTGGCTCGCGAATGGGGATTTTGACACCTCAAGAATGGGGATCAGAAGCGAGTCACGAACAGGGATTTTCAAACTTAAAAATTGCCATTTTTTTGACTAAACTAAATGGAACCAAAGCCATGGGTTTATAGAGGGTGCTACTCTGAACATAACCCATATTTCAGTCTCTACAGAAGACATCCCTATGGCAAGTTACAATGTTTTGTTTTTGAAGAAAATTGAAAACAAGATGGCAGCTTGCGAACAAGGATTTTTCATACAAAGAGGGATACCCCTTCGTGAGCTGTCAAAATCCCCATTTGTGAAGCCAAATCCTTGTTCGCAACTGTACGGCTATCCAAAAGACTGAACTGAGCATGCACAGAACCCAAAATTTCAAAATTGGATAACTTTGAAACGGATTAATATTTTTTCACCAAATCAATGCTGGCTTGTTCTTTGGGGAAGCTCTTTCCACCCTGAAAATTGCAGGCAAAACTTCCAAATGGTGTGAGCGCAATGTGATCAGGAAAAATGTGCAGAAAAAGGTGAAAAACACACATTTTTCACAATGCGCTATGCAAAGTCCACACATCCACCTGAAATAAAACTTGCCACGTCAAGAGATCTACCCCGTGGGACAGTGCATATCGCATTTTGTGCAAATCCATTGAACAGTTGCAAAGTTATTAAGGTGCAAAATTTGGGGGTTAACATTATACTGCCTACTCAACCCTAACTATGGTGGCGCTACCATGCCACTGTAAGATGTATATATGTATATTTGTACAATGGGGTGGCTGATAAACATCACAGATAAAAGCATGTATTCTCACAAGAGTGATGTAAATGTTGCTCACGTAGGAACTGTGGTAGATATGCAGATTTACACACACAGTTCCTATGTCAGCAACGGATATTCTCACAGTTGCTATGTCATGAAGAGTAAAAAGTGCAGGCAGCTCTGTTTCCTAGCAACTAAAGCAAATGAGAATCACCTGTGAAAATCTTGAAAGCTTTACAGAAGTAGAGCGAGTTATCCGTGCAGCGCAGTACACAGCTGTTAGTAATTCACACAACAGTATTAAAAACTTCGCAAAGCCCCGAAATGAAACAGTATAAGGTAGGCATTGAAACAGAACCTACACATACAATACAACATAGCAAAAAGATTGTACAGCCATGGATAACTATGTAAAAGCAAGCACATTACAGCGGAATACGGAAGGATTCCGTGGAACGAAAGCCGAAGAAAATGCAGAGCATAGAAACGAGCAGCAGGAAATATAGTTAAGCTGCTCGCAATTTGAACCTGATACTGAGCCTCTATTAGAGCCAACTGCACTTGAGAAATCCATCCTGAATGTGTGCGATCCACAAAGAACTCGTACGACAGCGTCAACAGTATTTCTAGACAGCAGTTATATTGATCAGTATATTGAATCAGCAAAAAATGATAATACATGACGAAAAACGGAATGTGATGTTAGCAATTTACAGAAGTATCTGAAAGAGCACTTCAATATGACAACACCCACGGAATTTCTGCCTGCACATGATTTAAACAACCTTCTGTGTCACTACTTCATTCAGTGCCAAAAAAAAGACGGTTCTCAGTATGAGCCCTTGAGCTTGAGAGCTAAATTTCAAAGTTTTGAGAGACACTTGAAAAAGCACCAGTATCCTGAATCGCTATCCACTTCCCCTGCATTTCTAAAGTGTAGAGATGTTTTGCTGTCCAAACAAAAAAAATTAAAGGAGGATGGTAAAGGGAATAGACCGTTTGCTGCTGACGAACTCACTGACACCTTAATTAATGATCTGTATGAAAAAGATGTACTAGGACCAAGAACTCCACAGTCACTCTTAAATACTATGTGGCTCAACACAACAATGTTCTTTGGTATCCGGGGAAACTCTGACTGTAGGAATTTGAAGTGGGGAGATATAAAATTATGCTCGGATGACAAAGGCGACAAATGCATAGAATATTCCCAGGAGAGACAAACGAAAACAAGGACTGGCAGTAACGCAAAAGACACTCGCATGTTAAAACCATGAGCATATGCCATTGCTAACAGAAAGAAGTGTCCTTTGGCAAACTTTATATTTTATATGGAGAAAAGACCTGCCAAATTCAATTATGACTCTGCCCCTTTTTTTTAGTGGTAAATCACCAATATAAACTGGCAAGTAACAACTGGCGGTTCAAACAACAAGCACTGGGTGTAAATACCATCGCTACCATACTGAAAACGATGATACAAACTGCAGGCATCCAAACAGACAGCAGGCTTACCAACCACTCCATAAGGAAACACCTGGTACAGAAACTAGTGGATAGTAATGTACCTCCAACAGAGGTAATACAGATTTCGGGACACAAACAAGTGCAGTCGCTTAATGATTACTCCAAACTGAACGTACACAAACAGAAAAATATCTCTAATCTACTGAGCACCCACTTTGACTCAGAGCCATCTACCTCTGCTGAATGTAAAGCTGCACTGGAACACCAAAAAACAGCTACCGTACAGAATGAAATGCCAGCTTCTGTCCCACATGCTACGACATGCAGAAAAACAGAAAGCATACAACAAAATGAAAAAGAATTTCACATTTACGAAGCAATGTCCACGTGTTTCAGCAGTCCTACAATTTCTGCTGCAAACATTACATTCAATATCTATCAGAGTAAGCAGTAATAGTTCGTACCATAGTTAACTGGGAAAGTAACATAGTAAACGATCACTAACACGTAAAGTACTGCACGTGTTAACTAATATTTTTCTTTTTACAGGTCACTCAAAAGAAAGCCCTCCTCAGAAGAAAGCTAAGCAGATGTTGTCTGACGGCACAGCGGATTAGAACCTGTTACCTGAGAATCACGGCAGTCAAAATGTCTGAAGTCCAGTGCCGTCAATGGGTCCCTTCACGAAGTCACAAAACACTGTCACAAGCAGCACATACAAATATAAATAAAATGCAAAAAAATCAACATTAAGCAAATAAAGTTGTTCCATTCACTATAAGCACATCGCGAAATGCTGTATACCGAAAAGTAATGTAAGTGCACGCCCACACACACAAAATAAACCAATCACAGTCAAAATCACGCTGTCACTCACAGCCAACAACCAATCATTGCACAACAACAATAACCAATGACCTGCATTTCTACCCCAGTTCACGCACCTTAGTCAATGAAAAATAGGCAACTGCTATAATACCCAATCACAAAGAAGAAACAACATCCATTCATAAAAAACGTCAGTGTCCACAAGCAAAGCAGCCTCATTACAACGGATCACCACTGATACGTAAAATAACACCCATTTTCATCACTAAAACCTGCTATTCAGCAACACCTACCAAACCTACCCTATTGTATAAATCGAACACATGATGGGGCTGAGTGGGATATGTAAAATATTGTCACTCTTGCCTCGTGAGGCATGGATATCTCACTCTGCAAGAGTGACAATATTTTACATATCCCACTCAGCCCAGTCATGTATCCCCTATATATATATGAATAGGGGATACATGATGGGAAAGAGTGGGATATGGAAAATATTCTCACTCCTGCAGAGTAAGGCATAGATATCTCATGAGTGCTGAAGGCACGAGTGGGATATCCATGCCTCACGATGCAGTGAGATATCCATGCCTCACGATGCAGTGAGATATCCATGCCTCACGATGCAGTGAGATATCCATGCCTCACGATGCAGTGGGATATCCATGCCTCACGATGCAGTGAGATATCCATGCCTCACGATGCAGTGAGATATCCATGCCTCACGATGCAGTGGGATATCCATGCCTCACGATGCAGTGAGATATCCATGCCTCACGATGCAGTGGGATATCCATGCCTCACGATGCAGTGGGATATCCATGCCTCACGATGCAGTGGGATATCCATGCCTCACGATGCAGTGGGATATCCATGCCTCACGATGCAGTGGGATATCCATGCCTCACGATGCAGTGAGATATCCATGCCTCACGATGCAGTGAGATATCCATGCCTCACGATGCAGTGAGATATCCATGCCTCACGATGCAGTGGGATATCCATGCCTCACGATGCAGGAGTAAGAATATTTGCCATATCCCATGATCTGCACATCATGTATGCGATTTATGCAATAGGTGTGGAAGCTTTGATTTGTTTTGTTTTATCTTATGTCGTTCTGTTGCTGTGAGTTGTTGCTGTTAGTGAATGGGTATGAATGGGGTTTGTATATGTTGTGCAATTGGTCGTTGTGTATGTGAGTGAGTGGTAATAGGTTGATGAGTGTGTGATTGTGATCCGTAGTTGGATGATGTGTTTTGGTAGGTGGAACATGTCCGGGAGGTTTCCTGTAGATACTGCGTGTGATTTTCCTTTTTCCCTATATTTTATTATGTGTAGTGTTTAATTTTTGTTATATGCTGCTGTGCGTAACCTTTTCATTTGTGGTTGGCTTGTATTTTATTTGTTTTGGAATGCTGTGAGAAGTTCCATGGGAACTACAGGTAAGAGAGCAGTTTCAATTGTGCGAGGTGCTTTCATTGTCATTGAGACGCTCAGCTTTATTTTTACTGAGACCAACAGCAAGAATTATAATGTTTCTGAGTATATCTCATGTAAGTAATACCAGTTTAAAGAAGTAATGTTTAGATTGCTGTAACTTGTGAAGAAATGAAATTAAGAACTGAAGGCTTCGGTGTGGAAATACATGTGCTGTGCAGTTCACTGGTATGTTAGTCAGAGTTGGAGTCTGTAGACAGACTTTCTTTATGTTTGTTATCGCAGAGATCATAAATGGGACCTGTTAAGTTTACAGTTTGGATGCACGTCCATTCAGCAGCTTGTAGTACAGAAATGTGCTGTTTAGGCGTGTGCCATTTGGTGCAGTGAGGACTGTACTGCTACAGGCTTCTGGCATTTGTGAAACTGCAAGCAAAGAATGAAGAATGCAGACTGGCTGCTTAATTAGGTACCTCAAACATTTCAGTTTCACATTTAAAAGAATTTCTAACTTATATTGGGGACATGCTGCTGGAGTGAGAATATTGGCTGATGACATAGCTACAGTATGTGTGAATGTAAATATTTTCACTGTAGCTGTGTTATCAACCATTTATCTCACTGGGGTGAGAATATATGCTTTTATTGTCAATAAATACAACACACCCCTATTGTATAAATATATATTTTCACTCTGCTGCCTCCAACTGGCTGCAACAGAAAAAACACACACCCCCATATGCATAAGCTCCCTAAGCAGCGGGAAGGGGTCCCTGTGTTAGGAATAAGCCCACCCGCAAGGGGGGGCTTACATAATGAAATATGCTTTTATAGTTTTCATTGTCCGGCACCTTTAAGTTGCCATCATGGTGAGTCCAGCTGTAAAACAACATTCAAGTTTTCAAGTTCAAGTTGTATTCTAAATTTACAGCCAGTTGTGCAAACAACGTGTTGACATTTTTACATTCACATTTCATTAGACATTGAAAGAAACATTAAAAAGATTAAAAAAATAATTTAGCAGCAGGTTAACAAATACTACAAAAATATACATAGCTAGGCATTAAGTTACACGTACAGATGGAAAAACATTTTCCAGACCACAAAATTTAAAAAAATTGACAACACAGTTCAAAGCAAAAGACCATGGAATTGCACACTAACTATTTTTAAAAGCGAGGTAGATTTGTCATCTGAACTGTTTACCCACCCAAGGTGTAAAAAGTTGCACTGTACTGTTTGCCTTCCCTAATTTAGGGCCCATGGTTGCTTATGTCTCAGCAGATGTTCATTTTCTTACATAGGCCAAGTCATCTATCAATCATCATATTATTTTCAGTGTGTGTGGAGGGACTCTCTTAGTCCTACTTCTACCCAGTTTTACAGCAGGAAGGACACTAAAGTATAGAGAGGTCAAGCAGCTTGCTCAGGGTCACATGTTGAGAGCCAAGGGTTGTGGTGGGATTCAAAACTCTGACCCCCGGTTTCCTCTCCTGTTTTTTTTTTAAACTTTTTTTTTCTTTTTATAATTTTTCCCCCGCATGATTCCTCCTGTCTTCCACCTTAATATAAGGGAGTCACCACACATGCACCCTTTCCCCAGCAGGGAGGGGGAAGCAGCTTCTCTCACAGCTGACACTAGTACGGCTCCTTGCTGACCCAGTGTGTGTGTGTGTGTGTGTGGGGGGGGGTTGGAATGTTGTGATAGCCAGGTGGTCCATGCACTGCTACACCACTGTGACCCACCTGACCCCCAGCTAGACCCACTGTGAAATGCAGAGTCTCAAAGGTGAATCCTGGCTTAGTCCTTTTCACTATCTCACTACCAGCAGTGCAGTACTGGGGTCCCTACACCAGGGGCTTGGAGTGATTTCCTGGATCCCCAGTTTGGAAACTGGTGGCCATCTAATTCAAAGGGGAGCTTTATGTTTACCGTGGATTGTCAGAGTCTGTGTCCGCATAAGCATTTTCCTCCTCCAGCTTTCTCACGCAATTCCTCCCTATATTGATTTGCATGAGAAAGTGCTAAGGCCTGCTTTGGTTCCCCAAACACTGAATGCAACATGCAAATTTTTTCTGTGTAAGAGTGGAGTAGATGAGTCACTGCCATTCCTGTTCAACCACACTATCCCTTTCTAAACCTAGACACAACCAAGAATGTGGGAAACCTGAACCTTTATAGTGTTGGCTCCATTCAGTTAGCAGCACTCTTACTTCTGGGCCACAGAGATTGTAGGTTCTGTCTCACTGGGGAGGGGGCAGCAGAAACCACACTGATAGCAGCAAAAAAAAAAAAAAGTTCTACGTGATTTTAGCACAAAAACTAATATTAAAAGTTCAGTGTCCCCCGTTTTGACAGCCACGGTTGGAGGAAAATATTTGAAACTGAAGTAGTTGAAAGTTTGAAACTTAAGAGCAATGGGGAGGAGGAGAAGTTCAAAAGTTCCAGAGTCAGGGGCTGGGATCAAGCAATATGCTGAGAAGGGCCATTCTCCAGGCTCCAGTGTAACAAACCCAACTATGAGCAAGTTAGATAGGGACTCCCTGAATATTGCCCTCCTTTGTGCTGTTCAAGTGCTGGATCATAAGACTGACAAATTCGTCATCTGGGCTTCCATCTTGGGAATGTAAAATGGAGAGGGTGCAGTCTGAATCCATACCAGTGGCTGGCATGCGAATAGCACCCTGGCTACATCAGCTGGGCTCACAAAGGAGAGAACATGTTGCTCTATTCAAGGTAGAAGAAATCTCAACAATGCGGCTCAAGCAGCCATTTTTAGAATCTTTAGACTGCCTGAGGACACCAAGGTACAGAAAAAGAACCCCAAAATGTTTATAAATCTTGGCTGGATAACTGCTCTGATGGCCCAGTGGCAGCACGTCATGCTGCCATGCAGACGATCTGGGTTCAGGAGTGAACCCGAGTCATCACATGGGGAGGCAGCAGCATGCCTCAGCTGGGGAGGGGTGTCATCGGTGAGTGGCCGGGCCAGAGAGCTGGCTTCTGCTGCAGGGTACGTGCTACATGCATTCAAGGCCAGCGCAGGCTGCGCTCGGATTGGGGAGGTGGGAGGGACCAGAAAAGGGGAAAAACCAAACAGCTGTCTAAATGACGGTCAGGACTCCTGACTCCCTTGGGTCCTAGTGCCTGCCACATCAATCCAAGTCCATATGGGAGCCTCTGCCACAAAGAGAAGAGCTGTGGGAGTATCGGGGATACAGGCCTAAACAAGGTGCATACATGGGACCAGGGTATATCCCTGCAAAACGGACATTGCTGGGGGGAGAAAAATGTCTATGGGGAAAAAAAACTTGACTGGAAGAGAGCGTATAGCTAGATCAACCATCTCAGTGTTGGGAGCCTATTGGGTAACCCTGTGTCAGGGCATAAGACTGGAATCAACCACGCAGACAATGATGGTGGTTTCCAGCAATGTAAGGAACAGAGACTTAATATTGTCAGCAGCAAGGAGGCATAACTTACATGGACATGAAGGTTCGAGTGTTCATGGTTTTTACTATAAAATGAGTTCCAAGTTCATTAGTTAGCACCCCCCCACACACACACACAAATGCTGTTACATTATGTGGATATGCAGTTGTATTGCTTTCGTAATAAAAAGTCACACCTATAGCTGTGTCAGTGTCCTTGGAATATATTTAAATGAGGAACCACTTCAAATATGTACATGTTTGCACAGCATGCTTATTAATACCTGGTTATGAAGTGGGGGGGGGGGCATGTCGAGCCTAGAGTCCCTTAATTCCAACCTTAAATTACTATGATACTATGTATGTTGCCATGTTACTTTGTCTAACATTTTTATGTTTGCTTGCACGCATGTGCAAGAAACATAGTGCCATCATCCAAGTTTTCCAGAGGTTTGTCAGCCTCTTCCAATTCAGTCAGTGTGTTTACAGGCACGATCGCAGTGTGCCAATCACTGCTCCAGCTGTCTATGACAGCTGAAAATACAGTGGCATACAGTTGAAAGGGAGAGCTCCGCCTCAGTGAGCAGAGTTCCCCCCCTCAACACGCACGCACGCATATCGCGTGCTGACGCGCCTCCCTCCCCCACATACTGTATAGCCGATGGGGGTGCTCAATCCCCCGTCGGCACCACGCCCCACCCAAAACCTGTCCAGGTGCCATGCTGGGAGCCCACCCCAGTGTGGCAAAAAATTTTATAGCCAACGGGGGTTCTCAATCCCCCATTGGCTCCACGGCTGCACCCCCCCAAAAAACCTTTCCAGGTGCCACGCTGGGAGCCCACCCCAGCGTGGAAAATATTGTTATAGCCGACAGGGGTGCCCAATCCCCTGTCAGCTCCAGCCCCCCCCAAACAGCCTTTCCAGCTGCCACACTGGGAGCCCACACCAGCATGGCACAAGCCCGTATGGCCGACGGGGGTGCCCAATGCCCTGTCGACTCCAGCCCCCCCAACCAGCATTTCCAGCTGCCACACTGGGAGCCCACCTCAGCGTGGCAAACATCCCGTGTCGTCTTAATTTAAAAAAAAAAAAATAAATAAAAAAACGGTCCCTCGCAGTCTCACTGCCCCCACCCACACCCACCTCCTGCGCACCCTGCCTCCCCACACCCCACCACCCCATACTTACCTCTGGAGTCCAGCGCGATGATCTTCGGTGGACCGGGAACATGTCTGCACTTTTCAAAGCCGACCGCGAACTGAGGAAATGCCGGTAAGCTGTATGATGGAATAAATAGGGTTTTTTCAACTTTGCTGCATATCTCGTGCATTTTTTGGAATTTTTGCACCAAATTTTCAACATGGGGGTTTGAGACCCCTTCTCATGAATGCTGTCACTGTCATGGCGTTACTCGGGCCCGAAGGGTGATTTCGCAGCCACCACACGAAATCACCTTTCGGGAATGATTAATGAAATGACACTGCCAATGTTCATAAGGCGGGCTTTCAAAAAACCTATTATGAAAATTTGGTGGAAAAATTCAAAATGACTGTTTTATGAGCGCATGCTATGCTAGTTCTATACACACGCCGTAGTTCGCTGAATTTTCATTATTTTCACTCTAGATTTCAACATTGCCATTTTACCACACCATCTTATGAACAGTATAGCTGTCATTTTCACATCTCACCCAAAATGTGTTTCCTCACATGTAGCGCACAATGCACAGTTGGTGTGCGAAATCAATGTATGGGACACATTAAGAAAATCACAGTGCCACTGTTCATGAGCAGAGGTCTTAAAATGGCTATGTTGAAAATTTGGTGAAAAAATTCCTAAAAATGACTGTTTTACGAGCGTGCGTTGCCAAGTTCCTACGCACGCTCGTAAGTTCACAAATTTTCAATATTTTCACTCCAGATTTTCAACATTGCCATTTTACCACACCTCTTTATGAGCAATACAGTTGCCATTTTTCACATCTCGCCCACAACGTGTTTCTGCCCATGTAGTGCACAATGGCGCAGTTGGTGTGCGAAATCAATGTATGGGACACATTAAGAAAATCACAGTGACACTGGTCATGAGCAGAGGTGTTAAAATGGCTATGTTGAAAATTTGGTGAAAAAATTCCCCAAAGTGACTGTTTTAGGAGCGCACGTTGCGCAGTTCCTACGCACGCTGGCAAGTTTGCGAATTTGTAATATTTGCACACCAGATTTTCAACAGTGCCATTTTACCCGCACTTCCTTATGAGCTGTACAGCTACTATTTTCACATCTCGCCAAATGTGTTTCCGCACATGTAGTGCACAATGGTACAGTCGGTGTGAGAAAACAATGTTTGGGACAGATTACAAAAATCACTGTGACACTGGTCATGAGCAGAGGTGTTAAAATGGCTATGTTGAAAATTTGGTGACAAAACTCCATAAAATGACTGTGTTACGAGTGAGCATTGCACAGTTTCCACGCACTCTCGTAAGTTCATGAATTTGTAATATTTTCAGTCCAGATTTTCACCAGTGGCATTTTTCCACACCTTCTTATGAACAGTATAGCTGTCATTTTCCACAACATGGCCGAAATGTTTTTACACTTTCAGCACAGAAATGCGTGGTCGCTGTGGGAAATCATTGTTCAGGACACATATAGAAAATCACACTGACACTGTTCATGATCGGAGGTCCCAAAATGCCTGTGTTAACAATCTGCTGTAAAAAAATCCCCAAACTAGTTACATTACGGGTGTGCATTGCACAGTTTCTACGCACGCTCGTGACTTCACCAGTTTGTTTAAGATTTTCACAGCAGATTTTCAACATTGCCATTTTACCTCTCCATGAACAGTACCTCTGTCATTTTCACATCCTGTTCGGAATGTGTTTTTGCACCTGTGGTGCCAAATGCCATAGTCGCTGTGCAGAAGCAGTTTTATGCTAACAAACTGATATTGCCACTGTTCATGAGTGGGGTCAAAAAAACCATGTTGAAAATTTGGGTGAAAATACCGGCGAATGCCTGTGAGGTCAGGGTTTCCAACCATAACACCCCACCCTGTAGAGAATTACAGGCATCAGGGGTGTGACTTGGGTTTCTTGCCAGTCATGCTCATACCATTCGACCCCTACCCACACCCTGCAGCCAGTGAGAGGCATCAAGGTGTGCCTCAGACTCTTCGGGCCCAAACTTCACCCCATTCTCCTATACGGCACCCATCTCACCGCATTTCTTGATGGAATTGGGTGCGCATAAGGGCCAAAGACCCCAAGGCACATCATGACACTTGTCAGTGTCTGCAGGGTAGGGTGAGGTGAAATGGCATGGTCGTTATGCCTGACGACCCAAAGGCACACCCCAATGCCTGTCACTATCCGCAGGGTGGTGGTGGGATTGGCTTCAGTTCAATACTTCACTGCCATTCCTATTATGCAGCTCTATAACTTCTACACTACCAATGCCAATGCCAGCAAGCAAACATTCGGCATTGACAAATGCTTGTTGAAAATGCAATACATTTAAAAAAAAAAGTTCTAATCCCACACTGAGGACTTGAGCTCATACCCAGCCTTGCCATGATAGAGCAGTACTAGAGGGTATCCCTCACTGGTGATTTTAGCTGGTACCCTGTTTACTACTAAAAAGCAGTACTGGCGGCGATGGGGATGGGGTTCCATGTGAGGGTCTTAGGGTCATGCCCAGTGCTGACTCGGTAATGTAGTAATTTGGGAGAGGCCTACATTGCAGTAAAAGGGGGTGTCCCACACTGGGGACCTGGGCTGTTACCCAACAATGACACTTCAACGCTGTACTAGGGGGTGTCCCACACAGGGGATCAGCACTTATACTCAGCACTGACACTTCAGCGCAGTACTAGGTCGTGTCCCATACTCCGGCTTGGGCTCTTACCCAACACTGACGCTACAGTGCAGTACCAGGGGGTGTTCCACACTGGGGGACCTGGGTTCATCCCCAGCAGAAACACTGCAGTGCAGTGCTTGAGGGTGTCCCATACTGAGAGACTGGGCACATACCAAACACTGACACTGCAATGCAGTACTGGGGGAGGTCCCACTCTGGGGATCTGGGCTCATACCTAGTCCTGACACTGCAGTGAATTACTAGGGATATACCACACTGGGGATCTGGCCTTGTACCCAGCACTAACACTGCAGTGTAGTAGAGTACTTTGGGGTGTCCCATACTGGGGGCCTGGGTGCATACTGTACAGTGACACTGCAATGCAGTACTGGGGGGAGGTCTCACAGTGGGGACCAGGGCTTCTACCTAGTGCTGACACTGCATTGAATTACAAGGGTGTCCCAAACTGCAGACCAGGGCTAATACACAGTGCTGACATTACAGTGAATTACTACGGGTATCCCACACTGGGGACCTGGGCTTGTACTCAGCACTGACACTGCAGTGTAGTACAGTACTTGGGGATGTCTCATACCAGGGCCTGGGTGCATACTGAACACTGACAATGCAATGCAGTACTTGGGGGGGGGGGGGTGAGGTATCACACTGTGGACCATGGCTAATACCTAGTGCTGACACTGCAGTGAATTACTAAGGGTGTCCCACACTGGGGACCAGTGCTAATACCTAGTGCCGACACTACAGTGAATTACTAGGGGTATCCCACACTAGGGACCTGGTCTTGTACCCATCACTGACACTACAGTGTTGTACAGTACTTGAGGATGTTCAATACTGGGGCCTGGGTGCATACTGAACACTGACACTGCAATGCAGTACTGGGGGGGAGGTATCACACTGTGGACCAGGGCTAATACCTAGTGTTGACACTACAGTGAATTACTAAGGGTGTCTTACACTAGGGACCAGGGCTAATACCTAGTGCTGACACTGCAGTGAATTACTAGGGGTATCCCACACTGGGGACCAGAGCTAATACTTGGTGCTGACACTGCAGTGAATTACTAGGGGTGTCCCACACTAGGGACCAGGGCTAATACCTAGTACTGACACTACAGTAAATTACTTGGGTGTCCCACACTGGGGAACCAAGGCTAACACCTAGTGCTGACACTGCAGTGAATTACCAAGGGTGTCTCACACTGGGGGACCAAGGCTAACATCTAGTGCTGACACTGAAGTGAATTACTTAGGATGTCTGACACTGGGTACCTGGACTTGTACCCAACACTGACACAGCAGTGTAGTACAGTACTTGGGAGTGTCCCATACTGGGGCCTGGGTGCATACTGAACACTGACACTGTAATGCAGTACTGGGGGGAGGTATCACACTGTGGACCAGAGCTAATACCTAGTGCTGACACTACAGTGAATTACTAAGGGTGCCTCACACTAGGGACCAGGGCTAATATGTAGTGCTGACACTGCAGTGAATTACTAGGGGTATCCCACACTGTGGACCAGAGCTAATACCTAGTGCTGACACTGCAGTGAATTACTAGGGTGTCCCACACTAGGGACCAGGCTAATACCTAGTACTGACACTACAGTAAATTACTGGGGTGTCCACACTGGGGACCAGTGCTAATACCTAGTGCTGACACTCCAGTGAATTACTCGGGGTGTCCCACACTGGGGAACCAAGGCTAACACCTAGTGCTGACACTGAAGTGAATTACTTAGGGTGTCCGACACTGGGGACCTGGACTTGTACCCAACACTGACACAGCAGTGTAGTACAGTACTTGGGAGTGTCCCATACTGGGGGCCTGGGTGCATACTGAACACTGACACTGTAATGCAGTACTGGGGGGAGGTATCACACTGTGGACCAGGGCTAATACCTAGTGCTGACACTACAGTGAATTACTAAGGGTGTCTCACACTAGGGACCAGGGCTAATATGTAGTGCTGACACTGCAGTGAATTACTAGGGGTATCCCACACTGTGGACCAGAGCTAATACCTAGTGCTGACACTGCAGTGAATTACTAGGGGTGTCCCACACTAGGGACCAGGGCTAATACCTAGTACTGACACTACAGTAAATTACTAGGGGTGTCCCACACTGGGGACCAGTGCTAATACCTAGTGCTGACACTCCAGTGAATTACTCGGGGTGTCCCACACTGGGGAACCAAGGCTAACACCTAGTGCTGACACTGAAGTGAATTACTTAGGGTGTCCAACACTGGGGACCTGGACTTGTACCCAACACTGACACAGCAGTGTAGTACAGTACTTGGGAGTGTCCCATACTGGGGGCCTGGGTGCATACTGAACACTGACACTGCAAAGCAGTACTGGGGGAGAGGTCTCACACTCTGGACCAGGGCTAATACCCAGTGCTGACACTGCAGTGAATTACTAGGGGTATCCCACACAGGGGGACCAAGGCTAACACCTAGTGCTGACACTGAAGTGAATGACTTAGGGTGTCCAACACTGGGGACCTGGACTTGTACCCAGCAGTGACACAGCAGTGTAGTACAGTACTTGGGAGTGTCTCATACTGGGGGCCTGGGTTCATACTGAACACTGACACTGCAAAGCAGTACTGGAGGAGAGGTCTCACACTCTGGACCAGGGCTAATACCTAGTGCTGTCACTACAGTGAATTACTAGGGGTGTCCCACGCTGGGGACCATGGCTAATACCTAGTGCTGACACTGCAGTGAATTACTAAGGGTGTCCCACACTGGGGACCTGGGCTTGTACCCAACACTGACACAGCAGTGTAGTACAGTACTTGGGGGTGTCCCATACTGGGGGCCTGGGTGCATACTGAGCACTGACACTGCAAAGTAGTACTGTGGGAGAGGTCTCACACTGTGGACCAAGGCTAATACCTAGTGCTGACACTGCAGTGAATTACTAGGGATGTCCCACACTGGGGACCAGGGCAAATACCTAGTGCTGACACTGCAGTGAACTACTAGGGGCGTGCCACACTGGGGACCAGGGCTAATACCTAGTGCTGACACTGCAGTGAATTACTAGGGGTATGCCACACTGGGGGACCATGGCCAATACCTACTACTGACACTGCATTGAATTACTAAGGGTGTCCCACACTGGGAACCTGGGTTTGTACCTAACACTGACACTACAGTGTAGAACAGTATTTGGGGTTTCCCATACTGGGGGCTTGGGTGCTTACTGAACGCTGACACTGCGATGCAGTACTTGGGGGAGGTCTCACACTGTGGACCAGGGCTAATACCTAGTGTTGACACTGCAGTGAATTACTAGGGGTGTCCCACACTGGGGACCAGGGCTAATACCTAGTGCTGACACTGCAGTGAATTACTAAGGATGCCCCACACTGAGGACCTGATCTTGTACCCAACACTGACAGTACAGTGTAGTACAGTACTTGGGGTTTCCCATGCTGGGGGCCTGGGTGCATACTGAACACTGACACTGCGATGCAGTGCTTGGGGGAAGTCTCACACTGTGGACCAGGGCTAATACCTAGTGCTGACACTGCAGTAAATTACTAGGGGTATCCCACACTGGGTGACCATGGCTATTACCTAGTGCTGACACTGCAATGAATTACTAAGGTTGTCCCACACTGGGGACCTGGGTTTGTACCCAACACTGACACTGCAGTGTGGTACAGTACTTGGGGGTGTCCCCAACTAATATGTTGTTCCAGGGTTTTTGTGCCCCATATGCATTATCTTGCACTTCTTTGCATTTAATTTCAACTGCCAAACCCTTGACCATTCTTCAAGCTTCTGCAGGTCCCTCCTTATTCTGTTTACACCCTCTGGCATGTCTACTGTGTTACAGAGCTTCGTGTCGCACCCTGAGACCAACAGTGAAGAGTCGTACTAGGGGGTGCCCTACATCAGGGACCTGTGCTCTTACCCATAGCTGATGCTGCAGTTCAGTACTGAAGAGTGTTCCACAGCAGGGACCTGGGCTCATACCCAAGGATGACATAGTAATGAAGTATTAAAGGGTGTCCTACACTGGGGACCTGGGCGCATACCCAGCAGCGCTGATTATGTTGTGCAGTACTGAAGGGTGTACTGCACCAGCAACCTGAGTTTATACCCAGCATTGACACTGTAGTGGAGTACTGAAAGGTGTCCCACACCAGGGACCTGGGCTCAAATATATTGTGCAGTACTGAAGGGTGTATCACACGAGAGGCCTGGGTCTATACCCAACATGGACCCTGTAGTGCAGTACCAAAAAGTGTCCCAAATTAAAGAGATAAGAGAGTGCCAGACCACCGAGAGGTTTAAATCAGAGTTGAAGACTTTCCTTTTTAATCAGGCATTCCCCGCTGAAGCTTAAAGTTGGGAACGTAGCTTCTGTAAAGATTTCTGATTTAAGATTTCATGTAGGAGATTTTTTGATAAGATGTACAGCACTTTGATCTTATTGTAATTACGCTTAACAAATAAAGAATGATTGATTGATTGACTGATC
Source organism: Neoceratodus forsteri (assembly GCA_016271365.2). NCBI lineage: Eukaryota > Metazoa > Chordata > Ceratodontiformes > Ceratodontidae > Neoceratodus > Neoceratodus forsteri. Next base: position 285,168,009 of record CM028138.1, on the reverse strand, counting down.
AGGGACCTGTGCTCATATCCAGCTCTGCTACTGTAGTGCAGTACTGATGAGTGTCCCACACCAGGAACCTGGGTTCATACCCAACAATGATATTCCAGTGCAATACTAGGGAGGTGTCCCACACTGGAACCTGGACTCATCTCCAACATTGACATTACATTACAGTACAGTACAATACTGGGGAGGGGTGTACCACACTGGAACCTGGACTCATCCCCAACACTGACATTACAGTACAGTACTGGGGGTGTACCACACTGGAACCTGGACTCATCTCCAACACTGACATTATATTACAGTACAGTACTAAGGGGTGTACCACACTGGAACCTGGACTCATCTTCCAACACTGACATTACATTACAGTACAGCACTAGGGGATGTACCACACTGGAACCTGGACTCATCTTCAGCACTGACATTACATTACAGTACAGTACAATACTAGGGGGTGTACCACACTGGAACCAGGACTCATCTCCAACACTGACATTATATTACATTACAATACTAGGGGAGTGTACCACACTAGAACCGGGACTCATCTCCAACACTGACATTACATTACAGTACAGTACAATACTAGGGTGTGTACCGCAATGACATCACAGTACAGTACAGTACTAGAGGGTGTACTACACTGGAACCTGGAATCATACCCATTTCTCGCACCACAGTGCAGTACCAGGGTGTGCCCCACACCTGGAACTAGAGCTCATGCCCAACACTGACATTATATTTCAGTGCAATACAATGGGGTGTCCCACATTGGGGGCCTGGAACATATCTAACACTGACAGTACAGTACAGTACTAGGGGGTGCACCACAGTGGGAGCCTGGGCTCTTACCCATTTCTGACACCACAGTGCAGTACCAAGGTGTGTACCACACCAGGAACCTGGAATCATACCTGCTGCTGATACTGTAGCACAGTACTGAAGAGTGTCCTGCACCAGCAGGGACCTACGCTTATACTCAGTGCTTAAACTGAAATGCAGAACCAAGGCGTGTTCCATACTAGGGTCCTGTTCTAATACCAGTTGCTGACTTTACAGTGCAATACTAGGGGGTGTCCCACACTGAGGACCTAAGCTCTTACCCAACACTAATACTACAGTGCAGTACTAGCAGGTGTTGCACAGCGAGAACCTGGGCTCATACCCATTTCTGACACAACAGTTTAGTGCTAGTGTATCCCACACTAGGGAACTGTGCTCATACCCATCACTGATATTATACTGCAGTACTAGAAGGTTGTCCAACACTGGGTATCATGGCTCATATCAAACACTGTCATTGTAGCGCAGTACTAAGTTCTGCCTCACACCAGAACCTGAGCTCTTACCTAGCACTGACACTGTAGTGCAATACTAAGTGATGCACCACACTGAGAACCTGGACTCATACTCAACGTTGATATTACAGTGCAATACTAGGGGGCATCGCACATCGAGAACCTGGGCTCATACCCAACGTTGATACAACAGTGCGATACTAGGGGGTGTTGCACACCGAGAATCAGGGCTCATACCCAATGCTGATACTATGGTGCAATACTAGGGAGTGTTGTACACTGAGAAACTGGGCTCATACACAGCGCTGATACTACAGTGCAATACTAGGGGGCGTCGCACACCGAGAACTTGGGCTCATACTCAATGCTGATACTACAGTGCAGTACTAGGAAGTGTCACACACTGAGAACCTGGGCCCATACCCAACGCTGACACTACAGTGCAATACTGGGGTGTCACACACCGAGAACCTGGGATCATACCCAGCACTGATACCACAGTGCAATACTAGTGGGTGTTGTACACTGAGAAACTGGGCTCATACACAGCGCTGATACTACAGTGTAATACTAGGGGGTGTCGCACTCCAAGAACTTGGGCTCATACTCAATGCTGATACTACAGTGCAGTACTAGGAAGTGTCACACACTGAGAACCTGGGCCCATACCCAACACTGATACTACAGTGCAATAATAGGGGTGTCGCACACTAAGAACCTGGGCTCATACCCAACACTGATACTACAGTGCAATATTAGGGGGTGTTGTACACTGAGAAACTGAGTTCATACCCTGTGCTGATACTACAGCGCAATACTAGGGGGTGTCGCACACTAAGAACCTGGGCTCATGCCCAACTCTGATACTACAGTGCAATACTAGGGGTGTGGCACACTGAGAACCTGGGCTCTTACTCAACAATGATACTACAATGCAATACTAGGGGTGTCACACACCAAGAACCTGGGCTCATACACAGCGTTGATACTACAGTGCAATACTGTGGGGTGTCGCACACCGAGAATCTGGGCTCATACCCAATGCTGATACTACAGTGCAATACTATGTAGTGTTGCACATCGAGAACCTGCACTCATACCCAACACTGATACTACAGTGAAATACTAGGGGGTGCCGCACACCAAGAACCTGGTCTCATACCCAACGCTGATACTACAGTGCAAAACTAGGGGTGTTGCACTCTGAGAACATGGGCTCATACCCAGCGCTGATACTATAGTGCAATACTAGGGGTGTCGCACACCAAGAACCAGGGCTCATACCCAACACTGATACTACAGTGGAATACTAGGGGTGTCACACACCGAGAACCTGGGCTCATACCCAATGCTGATACTACAGTGCAATACTAGGGGATGTCGCACACTGAGAACCTGGGCTTATACCCAACGCTGATACTACAGTGCAATACTAGGGGTGTCACACACCAAGAACCTGGGCTCATACCCAACGCTGATACTACAGCACAATACTAGGGGCATCGCACACCGAGAACCTGGGCTCATACCCAACACTGATACTACAGTGCAGTACTACGGCTGTTGCTCACCGAGAACCTGGGCTCATACCCAACGTTGATACTACAATTTAGTACTAGTGTCTCCTACACCAAGGACCTGTGTTCATACTCAGCACTGACACTACACTGCAGTACTAGGGCATTGTCCTAAACTGGGGATCAGGGCTCATATCCAGCAGTGACATTGTAGTGCAGTTCTAGGTAGTGTCTCGGACTAGGAACCTGGGCTCATACTGGCTGCTGACACTGCAGTGCAGTGCTAGAGGTGTGTCACACCAGGGACCTGGGCTCATACTCAATAACTGATGCAGGGTCTTACAGCTAGTAATGAGACTGCAGCGCATTTAGGTAGGTTGGTAAAATGTTATTCATATTTTAGATATGAACAGGAGACTCAATTGAGCAAAGCTCATTTTCAATGAGGTCCTTAACATAAAATCAACAAAATAAAATACAATAAATAGTTTATACAAAACGATAAATTATAATGCATATGATACACAATGATAAGAAATAGTGCTTACAAGTATAAGTCATTCACTTAAGACGCAATGTTTCACAAAGTGTCCTGAATGGGGCAAGAAGCCGAGATCTGTTTGGCCTATTTGTACATTCATTTACGAATGTTATTTCTCAGGACCTTACCAACCTGAGGTCTCAAATTAGGGGCAAACTGTTCCACAAATTGGGACCTGTTAAAAAAAAAAGAGATCTTCCTATTTCTGAATGACATTTTATTGGGCAGAATTCTAATCCATATGCTGTTGTCAGAGATTATTTAGTAGTTCTGCATTTAAGGTGCTCTCCAATAGCTATCCAGGTACTAGATTTTTAGCACACTTTTACATAAACGTAAGAATGTGGTATATTCTTCGGTCACTCAATTGCTTCCACCCAAAGCCTCTATATAAGTCACAGCTGTGGGTTATTCAAGGGGAGTTGAGGATGAAGTGGGCAGATTTGTTACAGCCTGTTATATTTTGCGGTGGAGATGTTGCACACTGGGCACCTTTGTCTGTATCCAGCATTGACACAGTAGTATGGTAGTAGTAGTAGTAGTAGCTTAATTTATGGCATCCCTTCCCTGGAGGCCCAGGGCGCGAGTACAAGGAGAAAATAGCAAACAATTACTCAAATACATAATTATAAAATAACCAATAAAATATAAATGACAACCCTATGCCCAAAATAGGTAAATAAGCCAACAGCCAGACTGTACAATGCATAACAAAGTTTCTCATAAATTACCTGCACATATTTCAAACACTAAAAGCCTGAGCAAAAAGAAATGTTTGTAATGTCTTTTTAAAAACTTCCAATGAGAGGGTGACCCTCAGGGTCTTTGGGAGTGAGTTCCATAATACTGGCCCAGCTACTTCAAAGATTCTATCCCTGGACATTTTGAGTCTGGTCCTGGAAACAACCAGGAGATCCCCCCTCAGGGTCTTTGGGAGTGAATTCCCTAATACCGGCCCAGCTACTTCAAAGATTCTATCCCTGGACATTTTGAGTCTGGTCCTGGAAACAACCAGGAGATCCCCACCTCAGGGTCTTTGGGAGTGAATTCCCTAATACCGGCCCAGCTACTTCAAAGATTCTATCCCTGGACATTTTGAGTCTGGTCCTGGAAACAACCAGGAGATCCCCCCTCAGGGTCTTTGGGAGTGAATTCCCTAATACCGGCCCAGCTACTTCAAAGATTCTATCCCTGGACATTTTGAGTCTGGTCCTGGAAACAACCAGGAGATCCCCCCCTCAGGGTCTTTGGGAGTGAATTCCATAATACCGGCCCAGCTACTTCAAAGATTCTATCCCTGGACATTTTGAGTCTGGTCCTGGAAACAACCAGGAGATCCCCCCTCAGGGGAGTGGAGGGGATGAACGGGCAGGTGTGGAAAAAGGAGCTCACACAGTTAGCCCAGACCCAGACCACGTAGGGCCTTATAGGGTAGCAAGCTAACCTTGTAGGTGATACACCACTTAACTGGCAGCCAGTGCAGTTCCCACAGTGCCAGGGTAATATGATTCATCCTCAAAAAGCCGGTCAACAACCTCGCAGCTGCGTTCTGCACCAGCTACAGGCGCTACAGCATACCTCCACTGACCCCAGGGTAAGGGGTGTTACAGTAATTGAACTGAGCGGTCGCAAAACCACGTACTAGAGAGGTCAAGTCCTTGGAGGGGTTAAAGGAATGAATCCAGCTAATATTCCTCAGATGGCAGAAGCCATTCTGGACAACTGCTGACACTTGAGCCTTGAATGTCAGCCCTTCGTCCATAATGACACTCAGATTCTTCACCTTTTTGACAGCATCAGGCCTGGAGTACCAGATACTGTTGTGATCCCAGTACTACCTGGAATCACAGCAGTGCAGTACCATGGAAATGAAGAGGGGGTGCCTACACCAGGGGCTTGGGCTTGTACCCAGCATTGCTGTAGCTGTGCAGTTTGGGGGGGAGACTGCCCTGTTGAAGGTTCCGCTATTTAGATGCCTGTCTCTAGGGGATGTCCTGATGAAGCTTAAAAGATCCTATGACACTTTTCAAAAATATAAGGAATCTTGAAAAACACACAACTTGGCCACCCAATGGCCAGGCAGCATGGTACGTTGCTGTGCTGGCGACCTGGATTCAGAAATGGACCTGGGATGTTGGCAATTGAGCGACATTGCATCCCAGCCTGGGGCTGGTTGACAGTGTTCTCTTCCACCACAATGATCCCCAGTGGTGGGCCAGGGAGCCTGCTTACTCCTCTATTGGGGGCATGTTGAATGCAACCAAGCCATCACTGATCTGCGCACTACCTCAGGAAGGAGGGAGGGCAAAGGACCACATGGGGTAGACAAAACACCTTGCTATCTAGATGATGGTTGTTGTCACTCTTGGGCCCCACTCCACATAGACCTCTCTGGGGTAGTGGTTATCTGAACTGGGAGGTTCCGACGACTAGTCAGGCTGGCGTGGTAGGATAAAAAAAATATCTACGAAAGAAACTCACCACAAGAATACGGCAGATACAGTTATGTCCTGGGAGGGGGATGGGAAGAAGGAGGGGGTACACACAAAGCAAAATACTTTGTGCACGCAAATTAATGTTTATCCACTGTCTACCAAGCGGAATGAGGCAAGAGATGCTCCTTGATCACAAATACAGCAAAACAGTTACAGTATCAACCTGACCTGCCGATCTAGAACTGTACCCCTCTCACTGTCTAACAGAAACACAAGAAAAGGATATTTGGTGTTCTGCAGCACATTGCAAACAAATTGTAATCCTTTTGTTTTTATCTTTATTTTTATTGAGTTAAAAAATAATACCATTACGCGTCTCATGTGACACATCAGTGTGATCACTTGTTTACAAATGTTTCTAGACAGTGGAGGAAGTATTGCATTCTTATCTCTGTCAGCTGGGGAAAACCACATTACGTTTAAAAACCATAAGAAAACAAGATAAACGCCTTAATCTTGCCAAGTGTACAGTAGAACTTGAGTAGAAGAGAACATTATGAAAAAGGTATACAGCATCTAGTTGTTGTACTTCAAATCCAACATATACCTACAGAAAGTGATTGGATTCTTAACTATGGTAGTCTGTCTGGACCATGGTCCTTAATATACAAATAAACAGTGCTGATTTCCCAGTCTCCCCACAGTTACATACAGATCTGTTAATTCTTGCTGCCTTTTCCACAGGATCCACTCCTCCGTCACAGATACCTATGTGAAGAAGTCCAAATGTAAATTGTGAAAGCCCATTGTTAAACAGTTTAAAAGACCACTGAATATGCTCTGTGACTACAAAAGCCCAGGACAGTCTACGAAGTTTGACTATGTGGTTGCAATATTAAGTAGAACCAGACCTTTTGGATGCAAATTGTGATGTGCCCAAATGTATTTATTTAACAATTTTTTGGCCAGGAAAGATACACTAAGCCAAAGCTTGTTTCCAGGTGCATTGTGGGTGCACTGGGAAGTTAAGTGACTTGTTCATGGTCACACAGTATGCAAGTAGTGGCTGTGGGATTCAAACCCAGTTCTCTAGGTTTGCAGCTCAGTGCTTTTGACCACTACACTATACTTCTTCCCCAAATATGAATAATAAGCCACAAATAAATAGGCATTTCCAATCAATTAATATTACATTCGACATTTTGTATTAATGTGCTGCAGTCCAGACTGTTAGGGGAGGTAATCAGACACCCAAACATTCAATATAGTTTAAACATCAAGCAAAACTTTTCCAAATCCTCCTGCTTAGTCCCCTTCTGATTCTGAACATTCTACTTCTCTGAAAGGGGCTGATGGCAGTTCCTTGGCAATTTTTATAGTCAAAATCCCTCCACCTCAGGGATCATTAGTTTGAAAAGTTTTGCCACCATATGTAACTCACCGATGGCTTTGCACTAGTGGGTAACGTGATACGGAGCGCCCCCCTCCCCAAGCTTGTGCCAAACCATATTGAATTTCTTCCACCTAGTGCGTGTTGCAAAAGAAAGGTTAGGGAAAACACGTATAAAGCATGATAAGAACCTCCTGTTCTTGTCTTGTATCTTGGAGAAGCAGATCCCTGGTGGTGACTCTTTCTGTAACAATCAGGGTGATGCAGGCTGTGTTTCTTGCTGCCTCCACTTTTGCATTCACCCTATATTGCCTGCAAAAATGTAGGAGCCAACAACCCACCATCTATATTCAGAGTATTCAGCAAGAAGTAAATATCAATTCCATCAATCTGCCTCCTTCACTGCATTCAGGTAGACTAACCAGGAGCACATTTGGGGTCCCCGTGTAGTTTCCACGGCCTCGAGCCAATGGTGCAGATGTGCATTTTATTGAATCAAGGAGGAGGTTGTGGCCAGTGTTTTGCAACATCTTTGTCTGCCATTTGGGTCATGGAAGTCACCATTGCAATTTTCTTGTCCCATCCTCCCATGCATAACCAAGATAGTATCCTGTGATATGGGTGAATCAAATTGAGCGACTCAGTTTGACCGCCTGTAATAAGAGTGAAGGTGAAAGTATAGCATAGGATGGTAAGAGCAAGTGTGAAAGACAAGAATCACAATGAGAAGGATACAGCGAATGTAAGGGGAAGCTACACTGAATGATGATATAGGAGGCAGTTTGGCCAGACAATTTTGAGCTGGCTGTTTGGTGTTGTGGAAGTAGTAAATGCCTTTAGTGCAAAAGGGCATGAATTCGGAGCTGGCTAGGGGTGTGGTCATAATTTATTTATTTATTTTTTGTCATTTCAGCACTTTTTTCCACGTTCACATTTTGTGCTCCATGGTCCCCCACCCTCCCGGATGTGATCCCCCGTCTGCAGCTTCTCCCCCCAACGCTTCTCCATTGATGACTTGCCCCCGAATAGCCCCTCCTGAATGTTCCCCTGTACCCCAGTGTCAGACCCCGGATTTAATTTAATATGGGGGGACAGTCCCCCACATGGGGGGGTGCAGGAGGGTATAGCCCCCCCACATAAAAATTGTAGTGAATGTTGTCTCTGGATTGTATAGTCAGAATCCTCACTATTTATGCATGTGCTGTAGTGCACATCGCTGCTATTGTAGTTGGCGATGTGCATTCGCTGCTGTGCCATTTGCTCATTTTTATGTTTGCTTGCACGCATGTGCAAGAAACATAGTGCCATCATCGGAGATTTCGGAGGTGTGTCACCTCCTCCTCCAATTCAGGCAGTGTGCTGGCAGGCACGGCCCCCGTAAGCCAATGCATTTTGGAGCTGTCTATGACACGCCCAAAATGCAGTGGCATATAGTTGAAAGGGGGAGTTGTGCTTGAGTGAGCAGCGACAGAAGCTGCTCACGCACAGCTCCCCCCAGCCGCAGGCGCACGCCCCGACGCAGTGTATAGCCGACGGGTGCCCAATCCTGGCCGGCTGAGCTGCATCGCCTCCTCCCCTCCCTCCCAGAGCTGGTGCCACGGGGAGCCCACCCCAGCGTGGGCAATCAGTCATTTTGCCGACGGGGTGCCCAATCCCCATTGGCTGAACGACTTCCAAAGTCTCTTATGCCACGCTGGGAGTCCACCCCAGCGCAAGCAACGGTCCCATTAGGTTTTTTTATTTTTTTTGCCTCATTTGCTGACGGGGTGCCCAATCCTGTCGGCTGAACGCCTCCAAAGTCCTTAGCACGCTGGGAGCCCACCCCAGCATAGCAAACGGTCCCACAACGCCTTTTTATTTTTTTTACCTGTAAGACAAAAATGGTCCAGCGTGCATCTCCGACACCCTCCCACAACCCGCACCCACCCACTGTGCACCCAGCTTTTCAATAACCCCCACCTCACCCCATACTTGCTCTCCGACTCAGGTGCGGCGATCTCGTGGACCGAACACGCCTGCACTCTTCAAAGCCACCGCGAACTGAGGAAATGCCGTAAGCTGTATAATGGGCTAGATGGGGGTTTCAACTTTATTGTATATTCATCTATTTTTTAATTTAATCAACTAACATAAGTTGACCTTCATGAATGATGTCACCGAGTTAGTCTGGCGGGTATTTTGGCGCAGGAAATCACCCTTCGGGCCTGAATACCACCATGACAGTGACATCATTCATGAGAAGGGGCCCCAAAAACCCCATGTTGAAAATTTGGTGCCAAAATTCCAAAAAATGACTGTTTTACGAGCGTGCATTGCGCAGCTCCTACACAGGCTCGTAAGTTCACGAAATTTCAATATTTTCACTCCAGATTTTCAACATTGCCATTTCACCACACCTTCTTATGAGCAGTACAGCTGTCATTTTTCACATCTCACCCAAAATGTGTTTCTGCCCATGTAGCGCAGAATGGCACAGTCAGTGTGCGAAATCAATGTACGGACAAATTAAGAAAATCACAGTGACACTGTTCATGAGCAGAGGTCTTGAAATGGCTATGTTGAAATTTGAGGAAAAATTCCTAAAATGACTGTTTTATTTAGTGTGTGCTATGCAGTTCCTACGCAAGACGCCATAGGTTTGCGAATTTTCAATATTTCCACCCAGATTTTCAACATTGCAATTTTTCCACACCTTCTTATGAGTAGGACAGCTGTCATTTTTCACATCTCACCCAAAACGTGTTTCCGCACATGTAGCGCACAATGGCGCAGTCATTGTGCGAACTCAGTGTATGGGACACATTAAGAAAATCACAGTGTCACCATTCATGAGCAGAGATCTTAAAATGGCAATGTTGAAAATTTGGTGACAGAATTCCTAAAAATGACTGTTTTACGAGTGTGCGTTGCACAGTTCCCACGCACGCTCGTAGGTTTGCGAATTTTCAATATTTCCACTCCAGATTTCCAACATTGCCATTTTTCCACACCTCCTTATGAGCAGTACAGCTGTCATTTTTCACATCCTGCCCAAAACGTGTTTCCGCCCATGTAGCACACAATGGCGCAGTCGGTGTGCAAACTCAATGTATGGGACACATTAACAAAACCACAGTGACACTGTTCATGAGCAGAGGTCTTAAAATGGCTATGTTGAAAATTTGGTGAAAAAATTCCTAAAAAATGTCTTTTACGAAAGTGTGCTACAGTTCCTATGCATGCTCGTAAGTTTGCAAATTTAATATTTTCACTCTAGATTTTCAACATGTCCATTTTATTAACTTCCTTATGAACAGTACAGCTGCAATTTTTCATATGTCATCCAAATGTGTTATCGCACATGTAGCGCATTAATGGTGCTGTTGGTGTGCGAAAGCAATGTTTAGGACAGATTAAGAAAATCACAGTTACACTGTTCATGAGCAGAGGTCTAAAATGGCTATGTTGAAAATTGGTGACAAAAGTCCATAAAATGACTGTGTTACGAGTGAGCATTGTGCAGTTTCCACGATCCTCGTTAGTTCATGACTTTGTAATATTTTCAGTCCAGATTTTCACTAGTGGCATTTTTCAACACTTACTTATGAACAGTACAGCTGCCATTTTTCACAACATGGTCAGGTGTTTTCACACTTTCAGTGCAGAGATGCGTGGTCGCTGTGGGAAATCATTGTTCGGCACAGATAAAGAAAATCACAGTGACACTGTTCATGATCGAGGCACCAAAATGCCTGAGTTGACAATCTGCTATAAAAATCCTCAACCTACTTATATAACGGTGTGCGCTGTACAGTTTCTATGTACCGCGGATTTCACCATTTTTTAAATATTTTTACTACACATTTGCAACATAGCCATTTTTACACCTCCCCATGAAAGAGTACAGCTGTCATTTTTACATCCTGTTCGAATATTTTGCACCTGTGGTGCTAAATGCCGTAGTCACTGTGCATAAGCAGCTGCCACCAAACTGATATTCCCCGTTCATGAGGTGGGGTCACAAACAAACATGTTGAAAATTTGGAGTTAAAATACCAACGAATGCCTGAGGTATTAGGCTTTTCAACTAAATCGCCCAACCCTATAGAGAATGACAGGAATCAGGGGTGTGACTTGGGATTCTTGCCTGTGATGCTCATACCATTCCACACCCTGCAGTCACTGAGAGGCATCGAGGTATGCCTTGGACTGTTCGGACCCAAACTTCACCCCATTCTCCTATATCGCACCCATCTCACCGTATTTCCTAATGAAATGGGGTGTGCATAAGGGCCAAAGACCCCAAGGAACACGTGACACTTGTCAGTCTCTGCAGAGTGGGATGTGGTGAAATGGCGTGGCCGTTATGCCTGACGGCCCAAACGCACACCCCAATGCCTGTCACTCTCTGCAGGGTGGTGGTGGGGTTGGCTTCAGTTCAATACTTCACTGTCATTCCTATTACGCAGCTCTGTAACTTCTACACTACCACTGCCAATGCCAGCAAGCAAACATTCGGCATTGACAAATGCTTGTTCTTTGCTGATATCACATGGAACCCCAGAATAGTTGGTATTTTGGCCTCATCCTCTGCATGGCCATAAACAATTACTGTCATGATGGCTTTTCCCTGCATGCTACAGACTTCCCCGCTTCTGAGGCCTCTGTGATGTTTTCAATCTTACACTAGCCACTGGTCAGTTAGGAAGTCTAATATTTGCTTGTCCAGTGCAATAAGCTGTAAAGATAGAAAGGCTGAAATCAGAACTCAGAAGTTTAAAGTATATTTTTATTTGTGCATCTCCAGGCAGACCTAATGAGAGCCACATCCTGCTGCATGCATATGTAACCCTCCTACCAAATTGGGGGCTTACCTTTAGCCAGTAGCTCCTGTTTTTGCTCTTATCTTAGCACCTCAAGGGAACGCCTGCATTTTTTAAAAATCAGCCCCTGTCCTGTTTCTGTGCCCTTGGTGCCCTATTTTAACCCCATAACTCTCAACTGTCACACATTATGAGCTATGTCACTCATTTTACCTCTCAGAAACCCTTTGTCCATCGTGGGGAAGGTGATATTCCACATTCCCCACTGAGACTTTAAAGCAGAAATTCATAATAATCTATTATGCTTGGTTATACAAAAACATTATGAACATTAATGCACTGATAGCTATAATGTTCTGAGCTTCCAGTGCCATGTTAGATGATGTGTCACACATTTTGCTCATTTGTCACACATAGTGTCACACATTTTAGTGGAGAAAGGTTGAGAGGTATGCTTAACCCCAGTGTAAGTTCCAGCCCTCCAGGGCTCCAAAAAAGCTAAACCGCGATCCCCCGCTCAAAGTAGGCACTCCAGTGCAGCAGGGATCACGCAGGCATGAGCAGCGCCTTTGATCTTGTGACCGCTACAGTTGCGATCAATTGGAAGGGTAGTTTGGCCCAGGTCCCGGTGACCATAGACAGGGAGGAGAGAGCCCGTGTTTCAGGGAAAAATATGAAGATGCACAAGGCAGTAATGATCAGGGCTCGTGCATATTAATGAGCAGGAGCCCCAGTTGACATGAATATTAATGATGGTCTGTTCTGCCCTCAGGGAAGCTGTATTTCGGCGATGACCAAAAAGAGAAAAGAAAGAAATATTTAACCAACTAAATGTAACTGCTGCAATGTGTGTTTGGGGGAACGTTTAGGGGGGAAAGTGTTTTAAAATAAATAAGTGCTCTAACCTGGCTGCACCAGAAATATGTTTGGGACTCAGAGACAGCCTGTCTGCTGCAAGTCAGGGAGCTAAAATATTGGCAGCAGCGACAGGCTAATGGACTGAGCAAAATACTTAATCTGTGCAGTGGTAGCAAGTACACAACCACGGCTACTGAACTGTGGGGCATTTGGGCAAATATCTAATTTATTCTGACTGCATCAGGACTTTGTCTGAGACTGTGTTATTTCTGCTTAAGGGACTGTGTGTTTTCAGCAGCCATTACAAGCAGCCACAGCCTATCAGAAAGCTAGGATATGAAAGCCAGGACTTGTGGGACATTAGCCAAAGCTCATGGGAAACTTTCAAGTACTCATGGGGAACTGCAGGAACCTAATTTCAGGTGCTAAAACAGCAAACCAACTGTGCATGGAGTGAGGTTCCTGCATTATTAATTTCTTGATTGATAGACCCTCCAGCCAATCAGAGGCTGTGCACCCAAAAACGCCAGCCAGTCAGGAGACTCAGGAGAGCCCTATAAGAGACTGTGTTTTCCAGCATTTTGCCAGATTTGAGCTGGAACCCCCATGGGGTTGGGGGCTCAGGCCCCCAATCATGCATCCAAGCCTGGCATTCCAGTGTATCCTCTCCATCCAGGAGGGGGTGTTTGCTTTCTTTAGCTGTTAAGTTTAAAGTAATTTAGTTTGTGCTGAACTTGCTAGCCTGGGGGTTGCCAGAATGTCCCCCAGGTGCTAGCCTTCCCTTCTACATTGGAGAAAGACATGGACCTGCAACCTGATGACATCAAGCCAGCTATGAGACAGCTGATTCAAACCTCAGTTGTGAGAGGACTGAAGAATTCAGGAACCTTCATAGCGGAGTTCTACTGTGAGGAGCCTGAGTGAGTACTCTTGTAACCCCCTGGTGCAAGAACAAAAGAAATCTTGCTAAATTGGGGGTGCTTTGCCCAAGTAACTGTTCTATGTGAGATCATTCTAGGGTCTGCACCCTGCAACTGCTGCGCATAACCTTAGCTCAATGAGAGTGTACCTGGATGTTAAAACTTTTGCCAAACGTAACTGTTCTGGGGGACCCATTATGAGCCCAGAACAGAACAGAAATATGCTGATATGTGATGTCTGCTGGAGCCTACAGGACTAGAAGGGGAGCACTCAGTCAAGGGGCTCATTCTGACTTTGCCTGAGAGGTCCAGTATTGTGCTAACTATCTGGTCAAGACATCCAGTGGAACCACATGCCACTGCTGCAAACCACGAATAGGACTGAGACCCCAAAGTCTGAATCAGATTTTCAGTAACCTGGAAATGACAGTTTTCCTCTAAGTAATCTGACCAGGGCGGCCCTCCTGGCCCCTGGTGGAAAGCGTTATCCCTTCTATAATTGTGCTGAGTGTTTCAAATCATATAAATGTGCTGAGTGTTTCAAATCATATAAATGTGTTAAGCAGTCAGAAAGAAAGGCTTAGCTTCCAAACCTGGTGTGACTGACTGGTTACATCCAACCACATGTTTTGTTTCTAACTGCAACATGCAGGGCAACCGCTGCACACCCCAAAGGGTCTGACATTGTTTGCTGTTTAATTGCTTTCAAGTTGAACACTATTTCTCCTCTACTTCAAAGCCGGCCCAACGCACAGCTGCACTGTCTGCCAGGCCTGCAACCATCAAGGGACTTTGGTAACTGGGTACCCAGGGCAAAGTGTATGAAATTGCGGGGTTTCATACTGAGTCTGGGGAACTGGTACCAGTGGTGGGTAACAAATGATATGTGTTCCTTCTGATTATTATTAATATTCAGTTTAGATAGCCAGGGCTCAGTGTTGGTACAAAGTGATTGCTTCTTCTAGTTTAACCGGTATCTGCCCAGCTGAAGGGTTTTCGCCAGCACCAACCAAAATCCAACCCAATCAAATGTAAATTTTGTAAATATTAATAATCACTGCATAACCTCTATTTCTTCTGTTTCCCCGTTCCTAATCCCTATACCCCAAAATAAATATTGTTATTGTTTTGCCATTATGTTGTCATGAGCATATTATTAAAGAGAATTTTTAATTACAGAAATGTCTGAAATGTGGGGAAATGCTTTTGGGTCATGTGCTGGGGTGGCTAATGGTTAAAGTGGATGGTATGACATCCCAGGGGGTTGTAACACATACCAGCTAGCTCACTTTAAAAGTACACTCTGGGTGGAGGCACTGCTCAAAGGTGAAAGTATGGAAAGTACCAGTTTAATGTAAGTTTTGGGAACCCAGGCCCCTCAGCCTTGTTCAGGCTTGTGAGGCAGGGGTAGTAGCCCTTGGAATAGTGCTGTCTAGGGGTTATACAAGATTCAACAGCAGCCACAAAACAAACTGTATTTCAAACATTTCACAATCCAGGAGAAGGAGAGGAGAGAATGTTGTTACCATTATATATGTGAAAAGTGCTCTCAACCAGTTGGCACAGACTTTGCAGGGTGTGTGGGTTGTCCATTTGGCACCATACATTCTTGCTTGGGGCAGAGTCAGTCTAAACTCTGTTATGGTGGTGGAGCCATGAAAGTCTGCCAGCAGAGGTGGTGAGTGCCAAGACCATAAATGGCTTTAAGCATGGCTGGGACAGAGTGAAGGGTCTGGTGGTTGCTCGGGTCAGTAGCAGTAGGAAAAGGAGCAGGGACTTAGACCAGGAAGGATAAAACCCTTTATGGACAATAAGTCCCAGGGCTTAGAAGGAACTTGAGGCAGACTAGATGGACCTTTGGAATTTTTTTGTCAGCACTGTCCATGTTTCTATACGTGAAACACTCTTACATTGTAAAGAATGTCTCATTTGTAGGAGATCTGGAAACAGGCATAGTTGTGGGTTTAAATTTTTAATATACCAGTATTATTGATCACCCTTGATGAATAAAATATTAATACACCCTTGAAGACCACTCTTACGATTTTAAGTGTGGTCCCACTGACATTAATAGGGTATCAGAAAAACTCAGTATTGGTTCTCATACCCTAAGAGGACATGTGGGACTATTCTTCCAACCATAAGAATAATCTCCTAGGAAGTATTAACAATCATTTCAAGTGCACAGGGAGATTAAGTGAGCTGTTCAGTGTCACACAGTGTTGGCCGTGTGGAGTTCTGCTGATGACAGCTGTGAACTTGCACGTTGGCTGTGCAGGGGTTCTGCCGATGCCAAATGATGTCAACTGTGAATTGGCACTAACTGATGAAGTTCTACTGATACCAATTGTGAATTGGCATTGGCTGTGAAGAAGTTCTGATGCCAACTGTAAACTGGCTGCCCGAAGGAGTTCTGTTGATGCCAACTGTGAACTGTCATGAACCGTATGGAAGTTCTGCTAATGCCAACTGTGAACTGGCATGTGCTGTGCAGGAGTTCTGCTGATGCCAACTGTGAACTGTCATGAACTGTGTAGAAGTTCTGCTGATGCCAACTGTGAACTAGCATGTGCTGTGTAGGAGTTCTGCTGATGCCAACTGTGAACTGGCATGGATTGTGTGGAAGTGCTGCTGATGCCAACTGTGAACTGACATGTGCTGTGTGGGAGTTCTGCTGATGCCAACTATGAATTGGCATGAGCTGAAGAAGTTCTGCTGATGCCTGCTGTGAACTAGCATGGGCTGTGCAGGAGTTCTGCTGATGCCTGCTGTGAACTAGCATGGGCTGTGTAGGAGTTCTGCTGATGCCAACTGTGAATTGGCATGGACTGTGCAGGAGTTCTGCTGATGCCAGTTGTGAATTGGCTTGGGCTGTGAAGGGATTCTGATGCCAATTGTAAACTGGCTGCCTGAAGGAGTTCTGTTGATGCCAACTGTGAACTGTCATGGACTGTGTAGAACTTCTACTGATGCCAGCTGTGAACTGGCATGGGCTGTGTAGGAGTTCTGCTGATACCAATTGTGATTTGGCATTGGCTGTGAAGGGGGTCTGATGCCAACTGTAAACTGGTGGCCTGAAGGAGTTCTGCTGATGCCAACTGTGAACTGTCATAGGCTGTGTAGAAGTTCTGCTGATGCCAACTGTGAACTGTCATGGACTGTGTAGAAGTTCTGCTGATGCCAACTGTGAACTAGCATGTGCTGTGCAAGAGTTCTGCTGATGCCAGCTGTGAACTGGCATGAGCCGAAGAAGTTCTGCTGATGCCTGCTGGGAATTAGCATGGGCTGTGCAGGAGTCCTGCTGATTCCAACTGTGAACTGGCATGGGCTGTGCAGGAGTTCTGCTGATGCCAACTGTGAATCTTTTGCTGGAGATGGGAAAACCTCTTTAAAGATAATTGGAAATATGCATTTACAACAAAATGCTCTGGGTCCCCACAGTCTCTAAGGACTATCGCTAAGGGGTGTCGGGGCCACTGAGTGACAGCACAGTGACGTTGCGACCCCATAGTGCCACTCAACCCTTTCTGCACAGTTACAAGACATATAGCAACTGTGTTGGGAAAGGGCAATGGTCACCATGTAAATAGTCTTCACCATTCACAAAGCATGGCAAACCCTCAGAAGGTCAGCCTCAGGGTGGTGAGACACCTCCTGCCTGTAGAGCTAATACAGTGGGACAGCAGGGGCACTCAACTGTATGTCTGTATCTGGAGGAGCTGGCAGTGGTCCAGTATTGTCATGGGGCACATTACTCAATGGTACAGCTCAAGAAACAAAATATAACTGAGAAAAATAAGAGAGTGAGAGAGCAGGTTAAGTGCACTAGAATTTCTCTTTAACTAAATGGTTAGTCTTTGGGACTCGAGGTCCCAGGTTGCTCAGAGGAATGTTGAGTAACTTGCTCAATGTCACACAGTAAACAAGTGGCCATGGCCAGATTCAGACTTGCCTCTCTGGATTCTAGACATGAGGCTACACTGCCTCCATCGGAAGGAGACAGCACTATAAAAGTTTAGAAGTAGGACCCCTTGGGCCACCTCATGGCCCAATGGGTAGCATATTGCAGTCCCATGCTGGTGACCCAGGGTCTTGGGTAAACTTGGGAGCTGGCAAGGTGACCTAGGAGAGGTTGGGGAGGTGCTGTTGTAAAGCAGTGCTCCCAGCTGGCGAGGGCTGCCACCAGGTTCAGCTGCTGTAGTAACCACTGCGGTGGGTAGAGTGACCTTGTCCCCTCTGCAGAGATGCTGCATGTAAGTGTGGCCAGTTAGAGATGCTGTCTGTCACTGTGTCAGTGGTGGGCAGGTCCAGGGATAAAATAATGAAAAAATAATTATGAGCTCTGGCTGCCTGTATAACAGCACCAGCAGAGGCACTCTCAGGTTCCACCAAATGTGGATCCCAGACAGCAAGGTGAGTGGCAGGACTGGGAGATTGACAAGAATGGCCTGAAGTAGGAGTAGATGGTGGACCATGGGCCGGGGGACCAAAGATCTAGATGAAGAAAAAGTACGACCCCCTTCACAGATGGAAGATGTGTGTGTATTTCAGTTGGGTTATCTGTTTGAAGGGAGCTGGGGGAAATAAACCATAATTCCCTTTCTCCACCCACAGCTCTGCTTGCTTGCCCACTGATCCAGATGCTCTATGATTTGCATGCCTGCCTGCCTGATGACATCAGCAGAAGCCTCTCTTCACTCATCTGTCTTGCCTGTGCATGCCTAGATTACAGCTCCACCCCCTCCTCTTGTGTGCCTTCAGCAGCATTTAACACCAGCCCAGCTAGACATGACAGAAAGTGCAGAACTTGCTGTTTTAAGGGTGTTTCTTTGCATCTGCAAAAGCAATGGGGCACAGCAGCTTGCCAAGCTATGTAATGCAGAAAATAAAACATCTATGTAAGAAATGTGCCTTGGCTCCTGAGAGCGAAGGCTTTATTTATTCACTTATTATATTTAAACAAATGCAAGTCACATACTAGCACAGTATAAATCAATCGCACGTGGCAGTTTTTTGGCATTAGTTTTTTTTTTGTGTGTGTTATCGGTTTATGCCTCCTACATGCTCCATCTCAGCCACTCTTTCAGGCATGAGCCAAGGCTGAATCTGCGACCCATCTTACTCCCCTGATCCACTGTTCCATATAGCAGCCGACCCCAGGGTAACCCCGACATAACCCTTTGCAGGGTGGGTCCCCCTCCTCCGAGAGGAAAGGCACTGGCCGAGAGGACATACCAGCGCAATGCTTGGCCCCAGGGTGCTGCTGAAAAAGATGGCTCTGTGGGATATCGATGGCCTTGGACAGCCAGGCAGCCATCATCCGGCTGAACATGGAGCGGGTATTTTCACTTTTCTAGTGGTATTCCCTCCTATGTTAATAATAGTAATACATTTCATTTTTAAAGTGCCTTTCAATTTTCAAGGTGCTGTACAAAACAATACAAATCAGAGATTATAATTTAATATAAAACACAGATAAAACTACAATCTAATCAGTAGCTAAAACATCTGTAGTGCCTCCATTCTCCACTGGGGGCCACTGCAGAGTGCCGCCGCCTCCGTCCCCTCCTCAGGAGAGGTCAGCAGTCCTACGGACGCTCAATCCTCTCCTTCCCCTGCCAGCCCCCGGCGTCCCGAGTCTGTTCCCAAACCTAGGTCGCTGGCATGGCTCGAGGTAAGGCACCAGTGCCTCAACCCTCTGTGCCACTGGGCCGGCATTAGCTTTTTTTTTTAAAAAATAAATCTGTGCAATATTTTCTGTACAATATATTCTAAATCCTGCAGCATTAGTTTGTACAGGACCCTCCACTTGGGGGGCACTCAGGGTGCCTTAGGTCTGAAGGTACTCCAGCTTTACAATGCACCATAGATGTTTCAGTGGCTTCATCTGCCTTAGGAACTAAACAAAGCTGAAGGGCCTGGGTCATACTGGGATTCATACTGGAAACGCTAGAGCTGGGAAGACGTGAGCCCATGGTTAGCTCTAATAGTTAACATTTTTCCCGAGTTATGCATTGTGAATCTGTCTACATTTTTCTTAAGTTCTGATTTATTTTTACTTATGATTATATTAGTCAGTAGCAAATTCCACATTTTAACAATATGCTGTGTGTATAATAGTTTTGCCTTTTTGTTGTCCTTGCACTTGTTGCTTTCAGTTGAAATAGATGTCCTCTACGAACATACGAACATACGAAATTTGCCAGCAGATAAAGGCCTAGAGGTGTATCAAGTCTGCTCGAATGTGCAGCTAGCACCCCTTATTCTGCAGCTGCCCCTCCCTTCCACCCTTCCCCTTCATTAACCCTCCCCCTAGTTTCAGATTCTGTTTGTTTGAATTCCATGTGTGTAAGTCACTCATCAGATAACCATCACAAACAATCTGGTACATCTACAACAGATCTTCCCAGCTCGTCTTGTCTCTAATGACATTAATTTGAGTTCTGTTGGTCTTTCTTTGTAGGACATACTGTATTTTCTAGCCTTTTAATAGTTTTTGTTGCCCATCTTGGCACCTTCTCCAACTACCCAATTTCTCCTAGCATGTAGGGACTCCAGAACTGCAAGGCATAACCAAAGTGGGGGCTTACATACTGTATGCCTTCTACAATGGAAAAATCACCTCTTTATCCCTCGACTTTAATTTATGGCCCAGAAAGTGCGATTAGCTGTGGCAATGGCATCATTGCCCTGTTTGTTATTGTAAAATTTTGGGGATATTATGACTCCTAAATCCATTTCAATGTCTGTGCTTTCCAATATTGTGTTACATAGGGTGCATATATTTTTACTACCAAAATGCATAACCTTACTTTCTCAATGTTGAACCACATTTTTCATTTTCTGGCCAGTTTGTTATTTTATCTAGAGCGTCCTGTAATACTAATGCTTGTTTGCAACTTGGAGTTGTCTGCATGTTTTATTGAATGGCTCTGTAGTTGTTTGGTCACATCTGTTATAAAGATTTTGAACAGCAATTGTGCTAGTACAGAGCCCTGTGGTACTCCGCTAGTCACATTTCCCGGAAATTACATATAATCCTTAATTCAATGCGTGGGGAACAAAATGTAGTGCTTGTGTGAACTTAACTGTAAAGAACTGTTTATTTGGCCCTTCTCACTCCCACCCTCAGTAGAGGGCCGACGGATTACGGAATGAAAAGGCCCAAAAAGAACAATGGGAAAGAGTGATAACCTCCTCCAAGTCAATCAGAGTATGGTAGCAGCATGTAGGAGAGAAAAAAACCCTGTGGGGGAAACCTCTGAGGAACCATGGCTGCTAACCACCCTACCTCTGAGCATGCTAGGAAGAGATTACCCTAAAAGCATGTCTTATTTCTTGCTCTGGGTTAGGTATGTAGGTTTCAAAACATGATAAAGTCCATCGTCCAAGTTTCTTGATTATGTAAATATGTTGTTGTGAGATGCTGAAGAGGTGGCCCCAATTCGGAATGAGTGACCAGAGTATGAGAAAGGGTTAAATCCCAGTCTTTGAAGTAGAGTCCAAACATGATTGATGAATTCCTTTGTAGTCAGAGGTTTCTTTTGTTCATTAGACAGAAGGGGATTTCATGGCTGAGAGTTGGAGTGATGATGGGCGAGTTGATCTAGGACCTGGATGGGACACCAGTTGCTGTAGGTAGGGTAGAATGAGATTTGGACTCCTTTGTAAAGCCTATCAGTTTTTGATTTGGAGAAGTGAAGAATATAATGGTCTGTCTGCTTCTTTAAGTTAGTGATTGACAGAAATACTGAAAGAGATGATGACTCGATGGTGAATTCTCTGGGGTGGAGGAAACTGTAAAACGCTTAGCAGATGGCTGATGTGGTTGTGATATTGATTGAAGATTAAAAAGGCTTTGAATGAAGTAGGTCCAGTAACTGATGGAATATAGGTCCATTTATAAGAAGTTGCTTTGGTTCTTTCTTGATTAAAGACCTACTAATACCTAGTAACAAGAGC
Source organism: Neoceratodus forsteri (assembly GCA_016271365.2). NCBI lineage: Eukaryota > Metazoa > Chordata > Ceratodontiformes > Ceratodontidae > Neoceratodus > Neoceratodus forsteri. The sequence continues at coordinate 285,146,289 of CM028138.1, read as the reverse complement.
TTAACAGATGAGTTGGGAGAATAGATGACGTGGACGGGTTAATTTGTACAAAAAAGTATTGCACTCCAGATAAAGTACTGGCTTATGGTATTGGGAGAAAGATGTAAGGCTTGGTGGCAGTAAGTGATAAATGCTAGGACGATGTCAATCGAAGATAATGCAATATAGCTTGGACGAGTAGAGCAAAAGTTTGCATATTTTTTCCAAGCATTGGAACAGGTGGCTTGAGTGCTGGGTCATATGGTGGACCACAATAATTTGTGTGCTTGCTGATGATAAAAGTTCAGGTCATGATTAGGTCTGAGGAGCTGGGAGGTTGCGTCATTAAGAGAGGTCAGCAGAATAACTGAGTCAGTGAAATTCCTGAAATCGGAAACGAGAGAGAGTATCAGCGGCTTTATTCTCAAGGCCAGGTATATGGAAGCATCACATAGTAAATTTATGACACAGAGATAACCAAGTCAGCCTCCACATGAACAGCATGATAGAATGGGATGAAGATCTGTTTCTATTGATTATGTGCAAGGTGGATTGGTTATCGGAGAATATTGATACAGTTTGGAGAGATCAGAAGTGACCCCATGTGAAGGCTGCAGCTACTACTGTATCAAGTACATTTTGAATAAAGGGGACATTTTTGGAAGATCCCTGAGGTTGTAAATTTCAGGTGGCCAAGGAGAACTGAACCATGAATGTTCAAAGATAGCAGCAAATCCATAAGCGGGGATTGCATTTGTATAAATTATTGGATGGAGATCTGGAGAAGGATCTTTATAGCACATGGAACAACCATTCCAAGAAGATACAAAAAGGGACCACATTGCCCAATCTGATTTTTGCTGAGGCTAAAATAGTGACATGGTGGTGCAGCATGGAAACAGATGAAGCCAGCTGAAGGAGGTATGATATAAAAGATCCTTGAGGGATAATTCACATGGCAAAGTTCAGATATCCTAGTAGAGAGAGGAGTTCATGCTTGGTGCAAGAAGATCACTTTGAGAAGGATTCTACGAATGACTGGATCCAGTGTAATTTATCCAAAGGCAATTGAACTTCCATTTGTGTTGAGTCAATTTCAATGCCAAGGAATACAAGTGAAGTAGTAGGACCAAGATTCTTTTCAGAGGATAAAGGTACTCCTAAATGGTGAAAGAGATTCATAAGGGAAGAAATGCTTGCTGCTGGAGGATGTTTGAGTGGATTGATGAGGAAGAAGTCATCTAGAAGATGAATCACGGTCAGGTAGTGGCAATGATTAAGAGCCAGCAAAGAGCTTCCGAAAATGCATTGAAGAGTTTAGGTCTGCTTTTGCACCTGAAGGTTAAGCATACTGCGCAGTAGTAATGGTCTGCCCAGCGAATGCCATAGAGATGCCATAAGGAAGGATGAATTGGAAGAAGCTTGAAAGCATGAGTTATGTCAGCTTTAAAAAGCCAAACACCAGGACCAAATTGTTTAATAATGGTGATTGCATTGTCTACGTGAACATTGGATAAGGAGTAGTCTTCTGAAGGAATCAGAGAATTGATACTGGGAATAGGTTTTGAATGAGGAGCATAGAGATCGATTAGTCAACTCTTCTTTCCAAAAAATTTTTCTAGTGGCTATGCCAATAGGACTGATTCTGCAGGAAGGAAAAGGTGGGTATTGGAAGGGAGCTAGAAGAAACCCTTTTGTAATTCTTTTTGCAGGAGTTGCTGGACAACTTAAGGTTTTTACATGGCTGATTGAAGATTCTTACAGATAAAGTATTCTGACGGGATAACTGAGACTCCAGAAAGAAAACCTTCGGAGAAACGGGTTATGAGAAAGTACATGAGGACTTGGTTTGGATGGGAAGACAAGGTAGCGGCTAAGGCTTGGATTTTGATGCTGAAGGACGGGTGCGATAATTGTCACTGTTTAGGCTGGGACATCTTCTGACATATGGAATGGGAATGAGCATCCCTACGTAAACTGCAGACATGAAGGAAATTACAACCTTGGCATCCTTTACCATTGAAATTATTGCAGATTGAATGGTTATGCAGGTATTTGATCAGGCAACCAAATCTGTCACTAACGGGGTGCAGCAAAGCCCAATGATTAGAAATACTATGGACTATGTTAGCAGGAGATACGACTCCTGACTCAGAGGTTCTGTGAGTCATAGCAGGTGGATATGATACCGTCATTGGACATAGGGAGGCAAAATGAGAAAATGAACCACAGATATGACAAGATAGTGCTTGTTGACCAGCAAAATGGAGACAAAACATTTCATTGTCAGAGACAGCCCAATTAAGTCTGGAACTGAAATGAGTCGAGGCAGTCAAGGCAGTTGCTGCTTTAACTGAAAAGGAATGATGATAATTGTCAAACCTAGTGCCACCATGATGGACTCCGAGGTCGACTACCATGTATAAGTAGGAGTCCAATTCCCCAGGCCTAGATAGGAGGATGGAGAAGACTATGTCCCTGTACAGACTAAAAGCAGTACAAATTCAGAAATGGCTAGTTTCTTCAGGAACCTTCAGGTCCTTAACCTTGAGTACTACAAAAATGTCTCCACATGTGACCACCTGGTTCTCCATGGTATCATGGGAGGATATAAGATGGGAAATTAAGTTAACATCCTTTCTTTCTATGATGTCCCTGCGGAGGTGACTAGGAATAAAATGCAAAGGAAATGTTGTAGGCAGGGTAGAAGAGGGAGTAGCAGTACCTGAAATCTTAGGAACGCTGGATAGAAGTGGTGAACAGCAGGGGTGCTGATAGAAATCTCCAGGCCTGGGACACACCTTTTGGGCCGGGCCACCCCCCCCATCCTCTGCCCTTCCTGCGGCAGACCCTCCAACATTTGACAGATGAAAATATGTAACCCCTGTGCTATGTTAAGTGAGTGGTGAGGGGCACCCCTTTTGCCCATTATTCCTAGAGCATATTTGCGTGCACTGTTTGCACCTAGTACCTTTTTTGTCCTGTGCCCTTTTGAACTTCTGCACCCATCCAGTCCCCCTTTCACCCATGTATAGGGCAGTGTAATAATGTTGGTACTATCGCCTGGTGATTGTGCAAAACAGAATGTCCTCCACCACTACATGCAAATAAAGAGTAACACACAATAGATATCTGACCACCTGGACATCAACGTAAATCCTCTCCACCACTCTACCTGGCTTGAGCTCTCAGCTCCCTATCAGGTTATGACCATAGAATCAATAATGCTATATTTATTTCAACAGTTTCAACAGGAAAGACATATAGTCATACTTAGACCCATGAACTTGACATTGGGGAACTGAACGGCAGAAAAATGCCACTTACAGTCTGCCATTCACACCCTACGGCTTGGCTACCAAGACTATGTTACAGATTAATTAATGAAAATCATATTTTACCTTATGCAGCTGGTGTAGTTAGCCAGACTCTGAAAGAGGGGATCAAGGATCATTGTCTGACCTGGTCGACGGTCACAATGCCCATGGCCCACCCGGACCTGATCCAACTCGACCAACCATCTGAGATTAAGACCAGGCAAACAATGGACACAGTTAGTCGCAAAAGAAGCAGAGCCATATTTTTCACCACGGGCAATCGAGATGTGAAAACACCTGCTGAGGAAGTGTCTGCGGATAATTGGCTGCAGCAGCTCCTTCTGGGGGTCACAGGCCAGCCACCAGCCAGCAACGCAAGTCCATGGTGGTTACCATGGGGACCGGACACAAACACTTTCAATTCAGAACTGCATGCACAGCTCCCCCCACCCCCCGGCACCTTGCACTCTCAGGTTCTGGCAGGCACACTGTAGAAAAGCCAGTGCTGTATGCTATAAATTGGTGCAGACAGTTGAGGGAGGGTCTGCTACAGTGTTGGCAGTATTGCTGCTGCATATGGGCCCCCCTGAGCCACCGGGCCTGGGACAGTTGCCCTGGATCTCCCCCCGTCAGCACCCCTGGTGAACAGGGTTGAATGTCCTCTTCTTAGAGGTCAGTTGGTGGAATGGGCTCTGGCAGAGGCCTGGTCGGAAAGCCGGATGGAACAGGAAGTTGAGCTTCGAGCATCATAAGGCGAGTTTGTATATCAGAAGTTGACGAAGCGAGTTGTATTATAAGATCTCTGAGTTCATTGTTCGCATCAGAAGGAGGAAATGGTGCAGGGTTGTCAGGAGTCGGTGGCTTCACTGCACAAGTCTTGGCTGTCACAAAGAGATTAAATAGTTCCTTCTTGGCCGACACAGAATAAGAAATCCCCTACTTCTGGAGCACGTTAATAAGGCAAGGGACTGTCCAGTCCTTTAGAGAATATTTATGTTTATTGGTAGGCTTGCTTGGCTGTCATTTAGGGAGCTTGGGATGAGAGAGGCTGGAAGTGCCTTCTTTGGGGTCTGAGGAACGACCAGAAGTTGCTGCATCCATAGCAGTATTTGATATAGCAAGTAATATATATATTTATTTATTTATTTTAAGTTTTTGGTAACCGGGTAAGTGCACTGATCCAGGGGACCATTTTCAAGCATGATCTGGGCCACACAGGCAGCAGTTACAGAGGTAGTAACAAGTTATACAATGAGTACAAGCCATGTGGATATACAGACATCATTGGTAAACAAAGTGGATATACAGACATCATTGGTGAACAAAGAAAGTGACATAGGAAAGTACAATTAATGAGAGGCTGAAAAAACAATCAGTACATCATGATAAGCAACAATTATTTACTAAGAGTAAGTGGCCAGTGCAGATTAATGCATGATGGAAAACAAACAAACAAAAAAACATACAAGACAATAGCCAAGTGGGAGAGCCCAAGAAGCAGGCAGTGAGAGATCTAAGACAGGAGTCCAAAGAAATGAAAGAGGGCATGGGAGGGCAAAGCAGCCCAAGAGGGAAAAGTCAGAAAGGTGTGTGGGGGGGGGGGGATTATCCAGTCTAGCAACGACATGTGGCCCCATCAAACAGCTAGGATTTGACATGTGTCTTGAACGCGGCATGGGAGTCCAGAGAGCGGATGTGCATGGGGATTCTGTTCCACAGAGTGGGAGCCGCTACGGATAACACTCTGCTATGCATAGCTGAGGAGGCTTTTGAGATATCCATGGGGGGACTGAAGATGCACACAGACACCTCGAGGGAATTCTGGTCTTGAGGAGAGACGTATAAGGGGAGGCTTCACCATGCCTGATGGCACTGCCCAGGAGGCAGCCAAGCCCTTAATCAAATCTGCAGTGTAGTGGGAGCCAGCCAAGAGTCTGGTAGAGGTGGCAGCGGTGAGTGGAATATGGTGCCAGGAGAGTGAAATGACATATGTTGTTGTACGTGGAGCAGAGGCACACATGCAAGGCTGTGGATGTGTGTTAGTAAATAGGGGAGCAGTAGTCAATCAAGGGTAGCAGGTTGTGTTGGGCAATGGCTAAACAGGCTTCCCTGGTCAGGAGTGACTTTATCCGATATGTCGCACCAAGTTTCTGGTTAATACGGTGGATAACAGAGGAGATATGATCAGAAAGGAGAGGGACAGTTCCAGGATAACTCCCAGATATTTGACAGTTAGTACATTTTCAAGTGCAGTGTTGTCCGGTGAGACTACTGAGAGGGTGGACCCAGCCTTGGTGACCTTAGATAGGGAGGGTTTAGAGCCAAATAGCGTGGATTTAGTTTTTTTAGCATTAACAATTAGGCAATGTGAGTGGAACCAGGTGTGTGCCGGAGAGTGCTTATTGGATAAAGCCCTGGATATATTCTCAAGAGCCTTGTCACTAGTGAAGAGGAAAAGGTCATCTGCATAAAATAGGGCATCATAAGTGAGACAGTCAGAGGGGAAAGAGTTTATAAGCAGGGAGAATAAGAGTGGGCCAAGGATGGAGCCCTGGGGTACACTGGTAGTGACTGGGAGGCCGGGGGAGGTGGAAGGTCCTACACATACCAACTGAGATCTATCTAAAAGGTAACTTTAGAACCACCACGTGGTCTCAGTAAAGCAGCCAAGGGTGCGGAGGGAGGAGAGTAACAGGGTGTGGTCGACCAGGTCGAAAGCTTTAGACAGGTCAACAAAGATGGCACCAGTTGCCCTTCCAAAGTCCATGTTCCTAAGAATATGATTGGTAAACAGGGCAATGGCAGATGTGGTGAAGTGATTTTTATGGAAGCTGTGTTGCTGTCTGAACAGTAGATCGTGTGCGTCAATATAATCAGACAGTTGCCGCTGGACAATACTTTCCAGGAGTTTACTAAGGTGGCGGAGCAAGGATATAGGCTGATAGTTATCTGGGTACAGCGAGTCACCAGTCTTAAAAATCAGGATCACCCTGTCATGCTTCCAAGTGCTGGGCACTGAGGAGGTAGTCAATGCCAGGTTAAAGAGGTAGGTGAGTGGTTTTAAGATGGCATGTGATATAAGTTTAAGCATAGCAGGGAAAAGACCGTCGCTGCCTTGGCTGCCCTGGCTAGGCAAGCTCTTCAGCAGTTTGGCAGTGTCCCTGGGGTGATGGTCCGGAAGAAGAAAGAGGAAGGGAGAAGTTTGAGGGTATGGGTGGGGGTGATCAGAGAGACCAGTGGTCACCAGGGGTGGCAGCTTGCTAAGAAGGGCAGAACAGGTCTGTGAATTTTTATTGAAGGCCTCGGTCATAGTAACAGGGTCGGACAGATGTCCAGAGGGAGTGTTAAGGTGAATAATGGGGTTATGAGTGCGTGGGTTGAGTAATGAGCCAGCCTCACCCCAGAAGCGATGGGGGTCACCAAGACTGTCCCTTTGTTTGCTCTGAAAGAAGACATGCTTTTTGGCAAGGACTGACAGTTTACAAAGGTTTTGTAGCCCCGGTATTCATTACATTGGGCAGGAGAGGTGGCTTATTTGTAGGCTTACCACAGCTTATCCCTTTCCCTCATCATGGCCAGGAGATCTTTGGTAACCCAGTGCATACAGCCACCCCTAACTTGGTGAGTAGTCAGAGGAAATGTTGATTTTGGAAATGGAGGAGTGTGGTTCTGAAGAAACTCTCAGTCGCGGATACGTCAGAGAGGGTGTAGAAGCTGACCAGTTTATCGCTCAAACATCATGAAGGAGGGAGGGGATGTCTGGGTGATTGAAATAATGGAAGGAGAGTAGTTTAGGGGGTGGGTGCTTGATCTTAGAGGCCCAGACCAGGTAGATAGGGGAGTGATCGCTAATGGCATCGGACAGAGTGCCCGATAGGCGCACCCTGTCCTCTCTATTAGTGATTACCCAGTGAAGAAGTGTATGGTTTTGGGTACTAGTTGGTTAGAGTAATCAGGTTCCTGGGCACTAAGCCAGTCTAGGTTGAAATCCCCAAGGAGGATGGTGTCCCTGTCGGGGGAGAGGCTTCCCATCTCTTCAATGTGGGCAGTGAGACCTGCTGGGCATCCTGACAGCCACCCCACCACCCCTTTTCTTACCAGGTTTGTCATGCCTCAGCAGGGAGTATCCTGGGAGACAGTAGGCAGCATCAGAGAGATGGTGTTTTAGCCAAGTTTCAGAGGTGCCTAGCACATGTGGCTTGTATAGGGTGACCCAGGGTTCAAGGTCGATGAATTTGAAGAAGAGGCTGCAGAGGTTGATGTGTGCAAACTTCAAAGAAGGAGGGATCAATGGCAGTACAAGGGGGGCCAGGATTGGTGGCAATGTTTCCTGCTAGCAGAAGCAAAGAGAAGAGCAGGTGATATGCCATGGGCAGATTCGGAAGGGGACAGTAGTAGAGAAGAGGAGGAATCCAAGATAGCAGGCATCCTGTTTGGAAAGAAATGCAAAAAAAAAAAGAGGCCCATGGGCTACCCTCCCACCTGACAGTGGGACGGGGGGGGGGGATGTCAGGTGTGAAGGAGGGGGTAAGGCAGGATAAGAGCTTCCGTTCTATGGCAAGTATGGAAGCACCAAGATCTACAAGGAGTAGGGTGCCTAGCAGCAAGGCTGCCAGCAGCAGTAGCACAGCCCACCTCATACTGGAGAGCAAGGTTAATGACAAGTAACTAGATGGTCAAAGTATCAGGGTGTGTGTGGCTTTGGACAATAGGGGATAGGAAAGGTAGAAGGAGTGAAAAAGTACACAGCCAAATTGGCTGTCCCAGTGGTGTAGCAGATAGGGTGTAAGCCTTCGCAGTGGAGGGTCAGAAGTCCAAACCCAAGGTGGGTATAGAGAAAGCACACCTGGGTGAGCAGGAGATTAGTGTGTGTCCCTGCTGGGGATGCAGTTGTTAGAGCAAGGGAGAAGTACAAGTAGATAACAAAAGAAAAAAAAAGGCAGTACAGCTCTAACATAGAATTGCAACACAGTTCCAACAGTACATTTGCAGTTTTACATTAAGAACCTTTCAAATTCAGGGGGATCAAAGGCAGAGATGCAATGAAGTAGCAGGCTTATGAGTAGCAGGGAGGCAGAAGCCTAGTCTCATCTCTGATGGACTGCTGTCGGACCCTGCTTACACTCAGCCACTTGGTGAGAGGTAGGGAGACGAAACCAGAACTGCTGGTGAGGACTGGCATAAAAGATAGATCAGAGGCAGTATAAGATGTAAAGCTACTTTGCAGTGCAGGTAAGCAGAGAGGGGAGTACAGCTCTGAGGGGATGATGTCACAACCAGGAAGTAATGGCAGCCAGACTAGCACAGAAACAAACCCCAGAAAGACAAGAAGCAAAGGCAGCCAGCAACAGCAAGGAGACAAGGGAACACGAAGATGACAAAAGACAGGGGAGGGAACAAGAAGAACGGGGGGAGGGGGATAGAGGGAAAGGTGGAGCTGCACAGAGCTCAGGAGCAGCAGCCTGGACCCAGAGCATGAGAACAAGCAAGCAGCCACACTACACACACACACACTTACACGCAGGAAAGACCAACGTCCAGAGCTGAGACACCAGCAGCAAAGGGGAATGACGACATCAGGTAGGAGACACCAGGTGACTGAGAAGGAAAAGTGGGGAGACAAGGGCAAAGGAACACAAGAGACACAAGAACAGGCAGAACGCATGGGTAGGCAGACAGCCAGGGGACTGCAGGGAGGCAAGCAGCAACCACACCGGCAAACTGGGAGTGTGTGTGTGAGGTGAACGGGAAACAAACCAGGGAAACAAAAGACAACCAACAGAAAGGAGGGGAGTGAGAGTGGGGAGAAGGGGAGAAAGAGGCAGACTAGAAAATGACAGGGAGACAGAGAGCACAAAAACACAGCAAGAGCACAGAGTGCAGAGTCACAAGGACCACACAGGGCATAGCAAAATTCAACTAAGCACTGAGGAAAGGTCCTAGGGGGGTTAAATATGGTTAGGGGAGGAGTTTGCTCCCTCCCGCATTGAACCCCTAAGCCCTCCCATTATTGATTTTGTGTTCTGTTGATAACCACATTGTTTTTTGTGTTCTTTTGGACAACCATGCTAATATCCAGTTTATAAGACTGGGGCTGATGTTTTCTGCTTGAAGTTTTTCTATTATTGCCCAGTGTAGTACCACAGCAGATAATTTATTGAAAGGTAAATCACATCATATGGTGTGGAGTTATCTAGGGATTTACTGATTTTCTCATAAAGGCAAAGAAGATTAGTAGTACGTGATCTTCCTGCTATGAAACCGTGCTGGTTATGATCATGAGTTCTTACTGTATTTTCTATTTTTGGTTTTATAATACTTTTTAGTATTTCCCTGTCACAGTTGTCAGAGTTATAGGCCTATAGTTATTACAAGTATGTTTGTTTCCCTTTTTGTAAATTGGCACTAAATGGGCTGTCTTCCAGTCTGTCGGTATACGGTAATTTCTTATTGACTCTTCATAAATTATCTTTAATGATATAGCTATATTGTTAATCATTAGTTTAAGCATTTTTGGTGAAGTGCCATCACGACCTGGAGATGATTCTGATTTTATGTTTTTGATTTTATTAATTATAGTTTCTAGGCTTATGTCTATACTGATTTTGTTATTGTTTTGTATTGCTGTTCTGTCAAGCAATTTAGTTTTAGTGGTATAAACTGATATAAAATATTTATTGAATGTATTAATCATTTCTAGGGGTGAACTGATAGTAATGTTTTCTGTGAAGATTAGGCCAATAGTTTAATCTGATTTGTTGAATGAGTTTATATATCAGACAAATGCTTTACTGTTGTTTTTATGTGCATTTTTTGCTAAACATAGTTCCATCTGTTTCTCTGCAGATTTAATAGGGGCTTTGATCGCGTTTGCTGAAAGGGGTCGTATCCAGGGTTAACTTAGAAAACAGCATGGTGCCGCAACCTAGAGAAAGGTTAGAGAGGGCCTGGTGCAAGTCTGGTACAACCGCCTGGGATGCCATACCTACCCACCCACCCCATTGGATCACCCCACCAGTGAAACATCACATTGTAGTGACAGTCCCCACAAAGCATGCACTTAGTACTGCAGCTTAAATACCTGTAGTTACCAGACAATGATGTCAAACAAAAGAACAAAGGATTTTATTGATGTTCTGGAATCATGCCCTAAATGGGAGAAAGAGGGTAGTCCGCAGCACTGAAGTGGTGCGGTATAGTCTCCTGTGGCTGGTCTTCAGTGCCTTCCTAGGCCCAGTCCACCTGAACCCCCAGCTGCTCGTCAGTACTCTCCAAGGGCTGTGATTATGCACCCTACCAGGTGTAGCCCTCAACCACTGCCTGCCCACACATCACAATGCACCATGCAATCACTTGCCTTCAGCCCTGCTGTACCGGAAGCACTACCCTCTTCCCACTGATACCAGTACTATAACCCTTAAGTCTAATTAGGGAGATGCTTCAGTGGGTCCCCAGATGTGGAAACAGTGTAGACCCAATGGTGTTACATGTGCTTGGCCTGTGGTGGTGCACTTAAAGGAATACTACACCCAAATGCAAAGTGCAAGCCTCCCCTCATTTCAAGGGGGCTTACTACTCACTGTTAGGGTCCCCCTTCTACCAGGCAAAGGGTTGTTTAGTGCTCTGGGGAGTGTAATTTCTGCTGGCTGCCACTTGGGGGCAGCGGATTAGGGGATATATAAAGGGAGAGCTGAGGGAGTGAGATAGAGAGTGTGGCGGTTCTGCAGCAGGGCGGTTCGAAGGGGTTCCCCGCCCCCTTCCTTAGGCAGGTCAACAGCTTTCAGCGGCAATGTGCTGGGTTCCTGGGTGGTGCATCTGAGAGAGAGATGAGCAGCAAGGCAGTCTGAGGTCGTTTGATTCTTGGATCCCTGGGGGACTGGGTGGTGAGAGTATCCAGGGAGTGAGTTGTGGGCAGGTAGAGTAGGACTCTGGGGAGAATTTTTGGGCCCAGAGTTGGGAGGTTTGTGTTTCTTGGGCTGTCGGGGCTGCTGAGGTTGTGGCAGGGCCTCTGCAGGGATTTGGGGCTGGTGGTAGCAGTTCCAGTCCTTTCCTCATGTGGCAGGGCAGCCTGGGCAGTTTCACTAGAAATACCACTAACAACTTAATCTGGTTCACTGTCAACTGGCATCAGTCTTTATCCCCCTCTCATGGGACGAGGCTGAAAATAGGAAGAATTATCTAGTCCTCCTTTCCCGGTCAGCAAAACCTAAATAAATAAAGGTGGAAGTTGGTGCGGCCTTTACTCAAGAAGGGGCCTGCGTGGAGGGCCAGATCCTCAGGCTGTGGGATAGAGGCCAAGGTGGGTCCTCTTGCAAGGGTAAAGAGACATTCTGGTGAGGCCTTTTAAGCCATTGCCTTCTTGTTGCACAAATGGTGCAACGCAGGATTCAATTTTAGGAGAGGTGCCACTGTGACTGTTTTTGGGAGGTGCAGCTCCAGAGAAAAGTGAATTGGAAGCCAGGTTAAGAGAGAGAGAGATCAAGAAGCTGAGGGGACCAGGTGGGTCCAGGACAAGGATTTTATACAACGTTTGAGTCAGAAATTTGAGTGCAGTTAAGGAACTAGCAGGCTGCCAAGGAATTATTCCCTGTTAGGATGGATTAGCTCAGTGGTGGCTTAGAGGAGCTCATTGCTCCTCTGTTAGAAGTGCTTAGGTGGAAATAAAAGAAAGGAGCACTTGGGGAAATGGTTTGAGAAGTGCCCTGTGTTCTGTGAGGTGAAGTTCAAGTTTAGGTTCTTACCAGTGCCAATGAGTGATGGGGAAATCACACTTCTGGTCATTTAAGAGAAATTCTCAGTCCTGAGTAAAGTGCTGCTGCTTTTGTCTGTACCAGTAGAAAATCTCTCTGTGCTTAAGTACTGCCCTAAGAGTGCCTCTCTCAAGATGTTATTAGCTCCATGGTGCTATGCATTTTATGTTCTTAAGCAATTGGGACCCCTGAGCCCTGTTAATCATTTAGGGGCTCAGGAGAATAAACCTGATTAGTTTGGGAGAAATCAGAGTCCAGTGTGATTAATTTTTTAAAGGATTTTAAATTAAATGATTAGTCCTTTAGTTTTAAGGGCATTCCGTAGTCTCCTGTGGGGTCTTGAAGCAATCCAGATATTTCCTGAACCCTCTTGCTCCGGGGCCAGCGTGTGGATGTCTGTGAAGGCTGAAGATGAACTGCCTGGATCTGCTTTCCTGGAAAGAATCTGCTGGAGCAAAACGATTCCATCGTTTTGGGGCCCTTGAGACAGGTACAAGAAGACGTCTCAAGGTAGGAAATATTTTATTCCATGCTTTCTGGTCAGAGAAATGCTTGTGAGGATACTGTTGTCTGGGACCCCCTTCCCTGGAACATCTGACCCCTAGATATTCTGGAAGGGGGGGCTACAAAAGTAACAGGGGCCAATAAAATCTTTTGATTGCAAATTTAACCATTCTATCACCAGTTTAGCCCACCTCTGACAAACCTGACCCCTGCCTTATCCTGGAGGCTCCCTGTGATTCCACCACCCAGCACTGGGGAATCACCATTTCTAGATGTTAGGAGTTTTGCATGAGAAAATGATGTCCAGATGACCGCCAGCAGCTCCATGGGATCTCTTGCTGTTTCTAAACAGCTCGACTTCTGTAACTTGATCCCACCCCATTTACCATGGACACTGGAGCTCGACTGTGAGAGTTCTGTTTTTGACCCTGCCTCATTACTCCCAGTCTCTACTAAGTACTTCTGCAGCCAGTTTCTCCCTGGTAACATAATGAATGGTGATGTCCTGTCCAAGTTTTTATTTTTGACTGCAAAGTGCCGAGATAACACTACTTTCTTTCAATGCCTGCCAACCGGCTCTTGACAGATTGGGTTCCTCAGATGTTCCAGTCTTGTTAACATCATGATTCAACTGGCAATTGTCAGGGAAGAAACCAAAAACAAAAATCTTCTGATTTGAAGGTTTTACAGGGCCAGAGTTAGTAAAAAGCAATGCTTTTTGAAATCAGGCTCAAAACTTAAATGCTTGTAAACCTCAAACAGGTATTCGTAACTCCTGGCCAGATGGCCTAGTCCAGTAAATACTTTTCCAACCATTTTACAGGTTCCCAGTTTCAGGGAGCTATCCTCGCGTTTGCTCATGTTTCCTGAACCAGGGTATCTCCCACTCTGTGCAGGGGGTTGATGACAGAGTTAGCAGCAATCCCTCTCTGACTGGTGTCCATTTGTTCTCCTTCTCTCCTGTCTCACTTTTACTCCTGTCTGGGATGATGTTTTTGTAGCAGGGCTTTAGATGTCACTCCACTGCAGGTCAGTCCCCTCCTGGCTTTATAAAATTTACAGGGTGGCTTCTCCTGTGTCAGTCTCCAAGAATCCACTCCCACACTACATCTCCTGGACAGTAGCATAGCAAATTCCCAGGGGGCCTGGGTGCAAGGCAATGTTACAGGGCCCTTCCCCAGTTTTGAATAAACATCAAAATTATGATTTGGGCCCCTCAAACCTCATGGGCCCAGGTGCCACTGCAACCCCTGCACCCTGGTAGCTACGCCCCTGCTCCTGGCATCAATTCCAAAGGGGTGTCAATAACCAGCACATGGCAGCAGTGCTGTTCTTGCAGATCTAGGTGCAGTTTCAGGCTGCAGTACAGTAAAAGTCTCTTTTGAGTGTCAGCTTTCAGCTTCAAAATCATGCAACACTCAACAAGTGAGTACAGTACCTATCTTTCTAAGCTGAGCTCTGCTTCTCACGTCTCTATTTGCCTCAGGCAGATAGATGGCACAGTCTGTTCCTGCGGTACAAGCCCTCAGCCACACTGAGTCAGCAGCACCCTCTTCCCAGTCTGTTGAGCAGACACACGCAGATTCAAACTTAATAGGGCTCAGCTCAGCACCTGCTGTTCACTGAGGAAACAGCAGTTCCGATTGGTTGGCTGAACTAGCAATCAAGGCAGGCAGTCTTGAAGGTGTGTCACTTGACAGGTGATTGGCAGCAGCAAAAGTGCCTGAATTAATGAGGTCCATCACAAGTCCAGGAGGCCTTGTGTCTCTCTCCACAGGCAGATTCACCTTATTGGTTGGCCAGTTATCCTCTGACTCCATCACCATGCCATTCGGGACCAGAAGTGACAGCAGTGGCTTTCTGTTTGTAGTCAAAGGGCAGTTTCCACAAAAATGTTCATTCATGGGATGTGGCTTGGCTCCTAGCGTGATGTCTGTTTGATTTGAGCGCTCTGCCAACCCGGGGCTTAATTCTTGATGTTTGCACCATTAAGTCTGTATAATCATCAGGTGTAGCAGAATTACTTACAACCGGATCACCCAGGAACAACTTGAACTGTTCTGACATTTCCATTTTTTTAGCTACGAGGTCACTGGTACCGTATCACTCTCCCGCTTCAGCATGGCGCACAGTAGGGGCTCAGAAGTACCTAAGGACCTCAGTACGTAGCAGATAAATGACATGTTTGTGGCCCTGATGCAGCGCATGCCGGAGGTAACTCTAGCTTCAAACAACACAACGCTGGCTAGTCAACAAATGGATGCCAGGATTTGCAGAATGGAGACCCGAGTAAATACCAATACTGATGCCATCGTCTCACTTACCACCACTGTCTGGGAGCAAGAGAGGGCAATACAGCTGCTCCAAACCAAGCTTGATGATTTGGAGAATAGTAGCCGGCATAAAAATCTCCGGCTCCTAGGTTTCTCTGAAGTCGCTGAGCAAGGGAATCCTTTGGAATTTTTGTATGATGTCCTACCAGAAGTGCTAAGATACGAACTGCCTCCTGGCCTGGTGACTGAACATGCTCACAGGACACTAAACCCGGGACCCAAACATGGGGAGAAGCCTAGACCCCTTATGGCCAGAATCCTGAATTTTGCGGATAAGGGGTGGATCACTACAAGAGCCCACAAACTTGGTGCTCTTTTGTGGCAAGGCCACAAAATTTTGATTTTTCAAGATTGCTTCCATGAATTGGCAGCTAGGAAGAAAGAAAATGCTGAAGCCCACCGATTAATGCACTCTCTGGGAATCAGGTTCTCTCTATGATACCCTGCCACAATGCGCTTGGAAGTGAACGGAACCTCCATTTCCTTTTCGACCCCAGAAGCCCTTATGGATTATTTGCATCGCAGCTGGCCACCCCATCCCAGAATGGAGCCCTCTTCTTGTTGGAACAACATCTCTGACCAAAGCAGGGCCGAAAGTCCATTGACGGGGGCATCTAATGTATAAGAGGAGCCCCAGCAGGGCTTTCATTTTCAGGAGGCAAGTTCAGGCCTTCCAGCTAGATCCCGTAAGCAGCAGCAGTCGGGCCAGCATGCCAAAAGGAACCACCCCCAAGATCGTGCAACAGAACCCAGCTAGCATTAAGCGACAGCTCGTGAGATGTCATATAGCAGTATTAGTAGGTTCTCCACCTCTAACCAATATGCCTTACTGGCCTCTGTAGATCTGGCCAAGCCATTGGAGTGTCCCCAACTTCTTGGAGGAGGAGGAGATGGTGCTAGAAGCCTCTGCTACTGAAGCGGAGCAACAACATCGGCCAGTCGAAGAGTCTCTGAGTATAACCTCCCCTCCATCCCACTGTTCAGTGGACCCAGTGGACCTTGGCCCAGACAAGTGGGCATAGCATTCTCCATAAGCCACAGAGAATCTCCAAGCAATGTTGCCATAGGACCGGACCTAGATAACTGTTCTTCTGGTACTTTTCTTGTAACCAGGGCAGGGGTATGGGCTTAGGGTGTTGGCTCCCAGGAGTTATCGATTAATGTCCCACATATAGTAATTGGGAAGTGTTATTTCAATCAGTCCCCCTAAGCTAAGTTAAGCTTAGTTAAGGTGCTTTTGGCCTATTGCCCTTGCCCTGCCAAATAAGAAAAAAATCCTGGGACACTAGTCAGTTAAATATTATTAGAGATGTTCTGGCTTGCTGGCTTATATATTACTGATTGTTTCTGCTTACTCTGTTGGTATGCTAACTCTACCCTAAGGGCTGTATGGAGGAGGGGGGTGGGTATAATTGTGCAGTATGGGACAGCAGCCAGTGGATGAGCAGTTGATCAAAAGATCTACGCTTAAACCGAGGGCCTGTCCAGTTGGATGATCTGTTCCTCCTTTGTAAGGGCAAGAGTATGTACGTATATTTCAATTTTAATACAAATCCTATAGCACTCGCTATTTCATGGAAGCATGACTGTTCCTTCACAGCTGTAGTGGGAAGCTCCTCACTTTGTCTGGAGCACAGAACGGTTACCCCACCTGAATCCTACCTCCTCTTCCTCTCTATATGGATTACTGTGATATAAGGGTAAGGATGCTGGGTGCATTTGGGATACATGCTGAGTAAGGACTCAGAAGCCTATTGCCTTCCCTGGCCTACTAGTATACCCTCTTTGTGCTTCTTTTTTTCTTTACCCTCTAGGCTACTTGTACCAGTGGTGTACACACATTACATGCTTGGTTCCTCGGGGAAGCGAGACTCAAATGTAGCCAACCCACACACCCTTGTTTAATTTAGGTGCCCAAGGGAACAAGACCCATGGGGCACTGCAGAAGCTCGTCTCGGATAATCCCCCAACTGGAAGGGTAGGTTAGGCCTGAGAGGATGGTGCAGCCTCAGCCTGTTATACCTACTCTGACCATTTCGTGGTATTGTGCACTACATGTAAATAGTTTAATTCTGTTTAATGTTTTTTTGATAATTCTGTTTATACACCATGTAATGTTGTTAGTTGATGGGTCAGTGCATGATCACTTTCTTGCTTCCAACTGTTGTTATGTAGCCTTCATCCCTGAGAAAACACTCACTCTCCTATTTTGCAAAATACTCCATCTGAATCTCTGCCCTGGTCAGCTGCTCACACGCTCTCCTTCAAAATTTTTCACTACATCCATGACTATGGATGAGACATACTTCATTACATGGAATGTCAGGGGCTCAATACTCCTTCAAAGAGGGTGCTTGTGCAGCTGGAAAGGGTGAAGGCCCAGGTTGCCTTTTTACAAGAAATGAAACTAACTAGGCAGGATCATGCGTATTTGGTGAGAGACTGGGTGGGAAAGGAACTCCATGCTAGTGCCCCATGGGGAAAAGAGGGGTGGTCATCCTGTTACACAAACCCCTCCCTTGATCCATTCTGAAGAGCAAGTCAGACCCCCAGGGTAGATAAGTGATCGCCTTTCTTTGACATCCCCAATGGGCATATCCTATTGGTAAATATATATGCCCAAATGAGGGTGACCCCACCTTTTTTCTTGACGTAACAACAAAAATCAAAGCCATGGCAGAGCCCGGCACTCCTTTTATCACAGGGGGGGATTTCAACCTCACATTGGTACCTGTCTTGGACAGAAGTGATCAAGGGAAAGAGGCCAACATCAGATGGTTGCAGGCCATGTTGTGGCTAAGCTCCAAGTTCCAGTTGGTTGACATCTGGCACCTTATACGCCCCAGAGAGTGTGACTATACATTCCAATCCGGGGTGCATGGCTCATTCAGCAGACTGGACTTCTGGCTTATCTCTCAATGCCTTACCCAATTTGTCTTAGAATCCAGCATTCTTCCCACTGTCATATTTGACCATGCCCCAGTTCAAATGCTACTATTGTGGGTCTCCCCCTGCCCCATTCCCATACCTGAAGGCTTGACCCACTCCTTATGCAAGACCCAAAATTTGTAGAGTGGGCTAAATCTGAAACCAAGCTGTTTCTGCAGGAGAACCCTGTCTCTGAAACCTCTGCACAAACTACTTGGGAAGCATACAAAGCCAATATGAGAGGGAAGATTATAGGGTATGCCACTCACAGGAGGAAAAATAGGGAGGAGGAGCTGATCCAACTTGGAGGTGAGCTTGCCACTGCAGAATAAAGCCCTTAAGGCTATGTCTCACCCCTCCCTCCACTCCACCTGTGGTAGGCGGGGTCTCACAATCCATTTAAAACTGAATGAGCTCCTGTCCAGGAAAGCCGATTAAGCTCTCCTCTGGGTGCGCCATTCATACTGGGAGGGTGGAGACAAAAGTGGGACAATATTGGCATACCAACTCCAGAAACAACAGGTGAGCAGGTACTTCTCAGGGCTTAAAGACCCCGCATCCGGGAAGGTAAGAACCAAACCACAGGAGGTGAATGATACTATGGCAGCCTTTTATTCCCAACTATATACTTCCTCCAGGGCTGAAACTCGACCTGAAACCCACTAATTCCTAGAGAGCATAAGTCTGACCAAATTATCTCATACCCAAAGTGCAGCTCTTGAGGTACCTATTACACCTATGGAGATATCTGTTGTCTTGTTGTCTTTCAAAAAAGGGAAAGCTTGGGGGGGGGGGCAGGTTCTCTGTGGACTTCCTTCAGCCAATAGCACCCTTGATCACCCCCTTACTCTGCCAGGTATTTGCTGAATCTGAAGACAAAGGCATACTACCGCGCACTCTTCATGAGGCCATAATTATTGTTCTTCCCAAGAAGGGGAAAAATCCCACTGAAGCAGCCAGCTATCATCCCATCTCCCTGATTAACACCAATAGTAAGGTATGTGCAAGAGCACTGGCCAACAGGATAAATCCACTGCTGCTTACCTTGATCCACCCATCACAAGTCGGATTTGTAAGAGGCAGATATAATACTGACCATTTATGAACACTCCTCAATCTCATTCACTTAGCCAAGCAGGTGAACACCCCAGCTGCAGCTCTGGCAATAGATTTTGAGAAGGTATTCGACTCTGTTGAATGGGATTATCTTCACAATGTCTTTGAACATTTTGGTTTCAGCCCTCACTTTAGGTCGGCCATAACAGCTTTATGCACTTCCCCTTTAGCAAAGGTGCTAACCAGTTCCATGCTATTGGACCCCTTTCAACTCCATAGGGGTACTAGACAGGGGTGCCCCCTTTCTCCCCCCTTTTCTTTGTTCTGGTGGTTGAACCCCTGGCAGCAGCAATCCGACAGGATCCCCATATTAAAGGGATATGTCTAGAACAGTCAAACT
Source organism: Neoceratodus forsteri (assembly GCA_016271365.2). Classification (NCBI taxonomy): domain Eukaryota; kingdom Metazoa; phylum Chordata; order Ceratodontiformes; family Ceratodontidae; genus Neoceratodus; species Neoceratodus forsteri. Next base: position 285,127,022 of record CM028138.1, on the reverse strand, counting down.
ACTCTACCCTTCTTAGAAACTGGAGGTGTCCCATCATGCCCACCATGAGTGAAATTCTTTTAGTACTCACCTCGGTGTATGACTTGGAGAGACATTCCCATCTGGTGTTAGGGCAGACATGGTCACTCCAGAAATGCTGGGCACCGTACATGGCTTACCTGTCTCCCAGGGCAGGCATGGGCTGAAAAAAAATTATATTTTCTCTACTGGATTACACTTTGTTAATGATGTGATGCATGGCTATGGGACTTCTTCTTAACAAATAATGGTTGCAGCAGAAGGTTGTTTTTTGTTTACTACAGACAGTGCTGTAAATAGTTTACCAGTCAATGTTTTTCTTCTTTTTTTCCTTTCTCCCTTAACTGGTTGGTTCTCAGCATGATGCTTTGCCCATGTATGTCTTAAATACATTGTTTGAGACATACATTTTATTATTTTATTTTTTGTACAATACAGGACTGTCTTATAAACAGGACTACACATCCTAATGACATGATTCCTGTTTAAAAAGAACATTTTTACTTACTTAGTAAATACCCTGTCATAAGGCTGAGTTTACTTTGTGGTGACCTTCCCTTTCAGACACAGCAACTGGAATGACCAATGGAAGGTACATCTTTCTGACTACTTGAAGCCTTGGCGAATCAGCAGCGGTACCTCCTACGTGGTCGTGGCAACTCACCACAGGTGTAGAGGTAGATTCCTTTTCCCAAGGAACCGTGTTCATTTCGTTAATTTACCCTGTCATGACTTTCGTTGCTCAGTATGATTTATCCCCCGATCCTACCTTGTGACTGTTTAGTAGGCCGATTACCAGTTTGTGCAAATATGACTGCAGGTGTGTTGGCTTTTCATTTTACTCTGTAAATATATATATGTCATCTTATGTTTTGAAAAGAAAACCAATAAAACATTTAACTGAAAAAGACGTTTTCATTTTCACCCACATCTGATTTACAGCAACATCTAAGTACAAATTCATACCCCAAACAAGGTCTGCATGAATGCAGTCTCACGTGTGGCTCAGTCTGTGTTATGGTCAGGTGATTCCTGGGTCTAGTTGTTAACACTGCAGTCTCACCCCGTTGTTTGTGGCTAACACATTTGATCTATGAGAAGCAAGGGAGTCTTGAAGGTATAGCAGCTCTATATAGGTTACAGATATCTACAACTTTAATTTAGCATTTTTCACATTGGCTACTGTGGTTTTCTGTTAGGTGTTACATATCAAAACAGATGGTGAGAAACTGTGTCGGAGTTTCTCAAAACAACATGAGAGCCCTCATCTCCTTTCTGTGTGTGTTCCTCACTGTATCTGACTTTCATGCCTTTTTTAACAATTCAGCACACTAAAAGCTTACTTTTGATACATTCTAAAACATTTTGCACTAGTGATAACATGTTTTTCTGTGCTTTGTCCCTGCACTACACAGAAAAACACAAAACTTTTGTGAGTGATCCACACTGTATTAACAGGACAGGTTAGTCCTGTAGCAATCTAAAAATTGCTAGCTAGGGTTACTACCTTTTAAGAAGACCAAAGTCTGACATTTCTTATTGAAACATGATTTTTCGCAGGACATGTAACCTCGACCAATGCAACAGACTTCTTTTCTTGAAATAATCAGAATTAAGACTATAAGTGTTGTAGTTTTTGTATCTGTTTCTAGTGTTTTTTTATCATTTTATGGTATTTTAGTTAAAGCAGTATAGCTTTTTGCAACATTTAGAGGAAAGTCAGAAAATATTATTTTTCTACTATAATGTCGAGACTTGTATTTTTCAAATTTTTTGTAGAACACAGCTGCCCAAATCAGGACTGCCCTGTGAAAATCGGGACAGGTGGTAACCCTATTGCTAGCTAGTACCAGGAATGGAGCCTTTTCACCCATCGGGACCTGGCATGGATTTAGTTGCCTCTTCCTTTACTGGACTATGGGCAGGCAACCACAGTGGTGAATCTAGAGGGGGGTGAAGGAGGTAGATGCCTCGCCCCACATCGGACTCTTAACATACTTCATGACATTCTTCCATTCCCTATTGGCCAATTCCCAAACCACACCAAAACTGCATGATCTGTGTTGTTATTACAGTACTAGAAAAGGTAATAGCAGATTATATAAAGGATATAAAACCCCTTATAAAAACATTTGCATATCAAGTACCACCCCCAAGTTCCAAACCCCCCACACACACATTATGCTAATGACTGCTGCTGATCTCTGCCATTAGTTGGCAGCACACATTGGCATAATGCGAGCACAGGAAGTTGGATGTTTTGCACAATATGACTGTAAACATGTCTCATTATTAGGCATTATGGCACAGTAATTACAAGATGTCAAAACTATAGTAAAATGAAAAATACCTTCACCTCCACAATTTCCATTACCGACAGTGTTCTGAGATCAAGTTTATTTGTCCCTTCTCACTTCCACTCATTTCTTCGATTCCTCCTTGACAATATACAGGGCCCCTTGACCCATTTCTGCAAAGGGGGGCTCCCTGGTGCCATTAAGTGACAGGGAGGATTGAGAAGGGTGCCATTGTTTGCCTGCCGGTCAAAGGGTCAGGTCAATGATCACTGCTGCCTCTTTTTCTGAGGTGTTTTGAGTCTATCAGTATACATGTTATCTGCCCATAAGCTCTGATTGGCCTAATTGTCTGACATCATGCTCTGAAGATGTCAGATGGCTGGGCACTGCTGAGCTTTTGAATGGGAAGGAAAGGAAGAAAGAAAGAGAAAGAAAGAAAGAAAGAAAGAAAGAAAGAAAGAAAGAAAGAAAGAAAGAAAGAAAGAAAGAAAGAAAGGAAGGAGGGAAGGAAAGGAAGAAAGAAAGAAAGAAAGAAAGAAAGAAAGAAAGAAAGAAAGGCCAATGGACTTACATATGTGGTCCCCTCAGTCACCAATGTAGTCTATAGTTGGACCAATGAAGTTATGGCAGTGGAGGTCAGTATACCAACTGTTCTACATCCAGTGGCACTCTCCTCAATCTTCGTCTTCACTAACTGGCTGCAGAAAGCTCCCCCATGATTGCTGAAGTGGGCTGGAGGGCTCCATACATTGTCAAGGTGGATCTCAGAGACAGGGCGAGGTGTTCAGTGAGATTCTGGGGATGTGAATGGGCGAGGGAAGAGAAGTATAAGCTGTAAGGGGATAGAATGGGTCTAGGACGGTCAAAAAGGCAAGAGCAAAATGGCATGGTCAGTAATCACACAGGAAAAATAGCGGGATCAAAAAATGTGTGTGGGCAATGCAGGCAACCGATGAGCACACGTCTGAGGGGTGCAGAACAGTGGGGGAAGAAAGTAATCGGGGATTTATTATTCAAACTGTGGGTGAAGGGTAGAACTTGGGGGATTGGAGTTGTTGGGGTGAATTTGCTATTCCAAACTCTGTGGGAGCAGAACCTGGGGAGTAATTAGGGGATTCACTATTTCATACTCCGGGAGGGAGAAAGTTGGTGCGGGGGTGATTTACCATTAGTAACCCCAGGAGGGTGATAGTGGGGGGGGGGCATGATAACATCTTGACACTGTTTTATCCCAGTCGCTATTTTTACTGATGCTATTTTCACCACGTGGTTTTTGCGGCACATTTTTGCTTGTGCTGTATTGACTGGATCCTCCAAATAACAATCATAGAACACCATGGGTAATGGGAGGCCCAAGACTGCGAGCCTTTTTAACTAACACGAGGAGGGAATAGAGGGCTGTTTTCTCCCACTTTTGTAGGCTGGATTGCTGGAGAAGTATTGGGATTGGACATTTCTAATCAGATAAAAGTAGTTGACATTCACTTTTGTTTCTTTTGTTTGATGTAGCTTTTTTCGATATATTTGCTTTAGGAAAAATCATATCATCACACTGTTTTCAAACTATTTTGCTAGAATGTGAGCAGCTGTACCCTGCACTTCCTATATCAAACTCATTGCTTTTTAAAGGGCTTTTGAGATACTGTTTATATGAAAAGTGTCATAAATATATAAATTATATTTTACATAACCGGTACTATCAATATCTCATTGCTTTGTCAAAGCTCAAGATACAGTATATATGAAAGGCATTGTATAAAGCCAGATTCTGCTCTATTCCACAGTCCTTGCACTACCATCATCTAACGCACTGTTCTGTAAAGCACTTTGGGATGCAGAGTGCATGAAAGGTGCTATATATATCCCAGTTCCATTCTAGTTTACAGTCTCTGCACTACCGGTATCTAATCTATTCCTTTGTAAAGCACTTTGGGATACGGTTTGTATGAATGATGTTATATTAAACTAAAGTCTGTTCATTTCTACAATGTGATTGAGTAGTGTGTGTATATGTGTGTGTGTGTGTGTGTGTGTGTGTGTGTGTGTATGCCATGTCCTGCTGCACTACTGCCACCTGTAGACATAAGGGTAGCAGAGTGTAAGGGACATGCCGTGCTGTGTATCATGTAAGCATGCCAATACCCACTCTTGTCGGAACTACATCCCAATGCTAGCATTTCTACAGGGTTCAGGGACATATGGCATGGAAAGAAAACCCTCCTCTGCCCCCGGCTCCACAAAGTTTGGTACACCCAGACCGAAGGCAGGTAAATCCAACAAGCCAGAGTGGAGGAGGCATAAAAACAATGAAAAAAAAAAAAAGACCACAGGGTTCCCTGAAAACCCATTTCCAAACAGCCTCAATCTGCTAAGTGCAACCATTTTCTGGGCCCCACATGCTGGCTCACAGTCCTGCTCCCACTGTTCCAGTTGGCAAAAGGTGACTCAGTGGTGTGAAGCCGTCAGTACCACCCTGATGTCTATGCCAAACTGCTGCAAAGACCACTTTTGGATGAGCAAGTGCCAACCCAGAGTCCTGACTTACTTGTTCCTTGTAACCTGAGACCCTAATCTACTAGTATATGTATCTTTTTACTTAAGGTTATATCTTTATAGTTTTTGGATTTATATGAATTTTAATTCTGTACTTGTAAGACTTATGTAACAAAGTCACTGCAGCAGGGACACTTAGTAAATAGGCCTTTTAGCCATAACAGTTATGTCCTGTCTAAAAATAAAGGTCCTTGCTACTAGTACTGCTAATTCTGCAATACAGCAAATATATGTATATATATGTGTATATTTTATGTGATTTTGTCAGCTACTAATATGTGTCCAAGACCCAACTACATGGCACTGTCACATTGCTGGCGTGAGTATGTGTGCACGGTTTTGTACTTCTAGTGCTCTCCGATAGCTGCGCAAGCTTGTGCTGACTTCACAGCTGCTGCAGGTGTAGTACTTTTCCTGGGTTTCCACTCTGCACTTCATCAGGTCTGAGCTGGGCCAGGTACAGAGTAGGAGAGCTGTTGTGTAATGCGTTGTCATGAAATGGCTGAGCATTCCACCCCAAGGTGGCTGTAAATCAGCGATTGTTCGGAGTGAGCTCCATGTCGAGCCTAAAGTGCTTTGAGATGCTTACATGGAAGGCACTGTATAAATGCAAATCATATGGTATGGGATGATATGGAGGGCAGCTGGTGCCGGGGTGGGGTGGGGGAGTAGTGCAGTGTTGTTGGCATTGTGCCATGCAGAACTTGACCTGGTGAGTCAGGTCACAGCAAATTACGGGAAACCTAGCCAGCAATGACAGGAATAGCCATAAAGCAATCTACATTATTGACACTCTCTCATGGAATGTTTAAACAATAACCTCACATATTGATGAGAAGATAAGCAGAGTCCAGGAAAATAATGCACTGTTCACAGCAGGGAGTCCTAAACACAAGAGTTTTAGGTTGAATGCTTTTGGTAAGAGAGAGTAGTTTCATTACAGATCTTTGGACAATGCAAACGTGATAATTTAGTTCCCTTATTCCCTTGACCTTTTTGTGTATTTTATTTTATTTCATCAGACATAGAACAATATTGCATCCTAAGGAGGGAAATCAGTCACAAAATACCAATCAATTGCAGTGGGATTTTATCCACCCACCTTGCTTACTACACCTTGTGGGGTTTGCAAAGGCCCAATTAGAACTGCTTATTGCAGAGCTGATTTTGAAGGAGCTGTATCACAGCAATAGCTTTTACCCATGAAGAGAGAGAGAGAGAGAGAGAGCCCAGAGCCAATCTGTCAAATGTTTCAAATGCGTAAGAGATAGTGAAATGCTTATTGACGGATTAATTTGTTTTTGATAGCAGGTAAAATCACACCTGGCATACATACAGCTATTGTCAGGCATGATCTGGGAGAATTTCCAGAACGCACATCATCGTCAGCAGCACAATAACAATAAAACTAATATTTGTTTTTGAAAGCAGTTAACTATTAACATTTATATCGGAAGTACTTTTTCCTTTGGTTAAATAGAAGATTTTTGACCTGAAGGTTTTTTACCTTATTTTAGTAGGTGTAAAGTGTGGAACAGCACTCTGCCTGGCAGCTGACATATCCAACTGTACTGCCCCCTTACATCGTCAACATTGTGACCTCACTCACTGTGACATCACAGCTGTGCAGGAAGAGACACTCAGTAGCTGCCAGGTCAGTAACCTGTAATGCCACTGTCAGTGAGGTCACAGTGCTGATGATGTAATGGGAGGAATAGAACTAAATATGTCAGCTGCCAGGCAGAGTGCTGTTCTACACACCCAGCATAATACCATCATAAACTTTCTAACAAGCAAAAGGAAAAAAAATACTTCTGAAATATAAAGGTATAAAGGACTACTTCTTAAAGTTTGTAACATTTTCCTGTCTATTTTTGTTTCTACCAACTCTTTAAAGGCCGTCAATCTAATGACCAGAGGAGCTTGTAACATTAGCTATAACCAATTAAACACACAAAACTATAAGACCTAGCCTCCCAGACAGTGCCAAAAGGTTTTGCAGAAGGAGCTGCAATTTCTTATGGCTGAATCAGCCCCACCACTGCCCTTTGCAAAAGAGGCACTTTATACATCATATATGGCACTGAAACATAGGAGTTGAGGAAATGGGGGTACTGGGAAGAAGATGGCCGAATGGCCATTTTGTACATATAACAATACAATAAATATTTTCCAACAGTATCCAAGCTGTTATTCCCACCCCAGGCACATTTCTTGTGTTACACAAACAACTCTGCTTAGTCCAAAATGTATGTAAGGATTTAAAAATCGAAACCAGAACTTTAAAGCAGTGTCAGTAGCTCAGTAGGTAGCACACTCGCTTCTGAGGTCGGGAGATCAGAGGGCTGTGGGTTCAGTTCCCACCTCTGGCACTTGGGTTAATATCCCAGTACTGACACTGTAGTGCAGCATAAGAGGGGTGCTGCACTTCTGAGGTGCCGCTCTTCGGATGGAGACGTTAAACCGAGGTCCCATCTGCCTGGATTGGTGGTAGTTCAGGTGGATGTTAAAGATCCATGGCACTTATCGAAAAGAGTAGAGGAATTTCCCCGGTGTCCTGGCCAAATTTCCCTCATTCACAAAAAATACCACCAACAGCTTAATCTGGTTCAAGGTCAGTTGGCATTCATCTGTATCCCCTTCCCCCGGGTTGTGCCTGAAAATAGGCAGGATTTGTCTAGTGCACTTAGCCGGTCAACAAAAGCTAAATAAATAAATAAAGTCACTAATTGCAAGAACAAAATGCCCTCATAGAAATCAAACCTCAGTCATCCACAGAGTCACAATCAACGTCACACGTACTTATGTTCCAGTGCAATCTTTTTGGTGAGTTTCACTGCTTCCTATAGTTTCCCTTAATAGCCCACTCAGAGTCTGGCAAGGGGCAGGATAACTCTGAAAACATTAAAGCTGCTGAAGTAGCACCGGATTCCATTTAGTGCTTTTCAGCATTGCCGTGTAGCATAGCTCCAGTCAGGAAAAATCCACACCTGGTTATCATAAATCATGAGGGTACCATCCCTCTGTGCCACTTCTAGCAGCCAATCTCACTCTCCCATACTGGTAGTCATTACTAAGGTGGTCCTTGATGGTGGATCATGTCCCATGCTTTTCCATGAGGATATTTGGTAGGCCTTCTCCAGCTGCATGCCAGCCACTCCCCCATTCAGACACAAAGAAGTTGCTAGCCAGGCTGTCAAAAATCCCGGCAAGTTGTTGCCCTCACAGTCTTCAGAAAATCCCAACAAACAATGCTGAGTAAATCTGTTCAGGTTTTTGATATATTCCATCCCCAGGCACAGCAGGCGATTCTCTTTAGCTAGGTTGGCTGTTGTTGCTCGCATACACGAGGCCAACAACAATGCTTCCTCTGCCGCTATTTGTGCCACCTCATCCTTCTGCTCCACCACCACCTTCCTTGAGTTGTTAGTATCCAGTTTTATCAATATACGCCACAGTTTTTGTTAAAACTTTGAGTCTGGCATATAGCGGGTATTGAGTATTCTGCTGCATCTCCAATGTCTAGTGTGGATCATGATATCTCATCAAGCTCTCCAGATCAGTGGATCCCCTTGGGCTTGAAAAACCCCTTATGATTGTTTTTACTTGCTTTGTATATGTTTGGGCTTACTCTGTAGCTAAAGATGCCTGCTGCACAATGTACTCACGTCCAAGTCAAAGATTAAAATTTGTTAAGTTTTTCTGGTTGAACTGGTGCAAGCCCATGTAAAACATGTCTACCAGCTCTGGCTGCTAACCCTGAACCCTTCATTGACTTTAACCAGTCAGGGGTTACTGACCCCAGTCTTCTAACTACTAACTGATCAGGTTTTACTTACCCCTACCCTGTAACTACTAACCCCTCAGGGGTTATTGACCCCAACTCTGTAACTACTAACCGATCAGCAGTTACTGACTCTAGCCCTGTAACTACTACCAATTAGACTGCCCTCACCCTGTAACTGTTACCCAATCAGGGGTTGCTGACCCCAGCCTGTAACTACTAACCAACCAGGGGTTAGTGAGCTCACCCTGTAACTAGTAACAGATCAGGGGTTACTGACAATAGTGCTGTAGCTACTACCCAATTGGGGTTACTGACTCTGGTCCTGTAACTCATTTATTTATTTATTAATAGCATTTTGGTAACCAGATGAGCCTGCTCAGACCAGAGGTCCCTTTTTCAGGGGCGACCCAGAATTAGTTACATACAGTACAAAAAATGTACATGTATAATATGGTAAGACAGTACATAAAAGATTGCATGAGGTACGAAACGGTTTTACTATAGCGCTTTGACAGCGCTTGCACTGACATCCCCCACAGTGACAGACACAATGCCGAGCTTCGGCATTGTTCCGTCGGGGATGTTGGTGCATTTCCAATGGGGGTATGTGCCCCTCAACCCCCATGTGGGGGGCTCCACCCCCCAGCCCTCAGTCTGTAAATATCTAACTCCGAGTCGGAGTTGGACTTGGGGGGGGGGGGTGCAACACTGGGAAACACACTGTCGGTGTCTTCCTCGCACCAGCACAGCAACTCACCACAGACAGGCAAATTCTGTTGCTGTGCTGGTGTTCGCTGTGCGGGTGTCGACCTTGCATCGGCACACCGTACAAGACAGGTACATAGGAGCAATTAGTTAAAAACAACAGCAGGTTACACAGTAACCAATTACACATGAGTAACATATCAAAGAATTTATATCAGTGACTTGACAATACCTTAATACCGTTAAAGCCTGAGATTAGAGAATTCAAATTCATTGATTTTTAGATTCAGTACAGGTTATTGACTGTCAGGTAGGAGGGGGGACTGAGCATAACTACTAATTGATATGGGGTTACTAACTCTAGCTCTGTAACTGTTACCCAATCAAGGGTTGCTGACCCCAGCCCTATAACTACTGCCCAATAAGGGATTACTTACCCCAGCAGTGTAACTACTAACTGGTCGGGGCTTACTAACTCTTGCCCTGTAACAACTAACCACTGAGGGTTAATGACCCCAGCCCCTGCAACTACTAACCAATTGTGGGTTACTAACGGTGGATCTGTAACTACTAACCAATCAGGAATTGTTGACTCTGGCCCTGTAACTACTGTACTAACTGATAAGGGGTTACTGGCCCTGGCATTGTAAATACTACCCAGTCAGGGGTTACTGACCTCAGCCCTGTATCTACTGTCCAATCAAGGGTTACTGACTCTGGTTCAGTAACTACTAACTGATCAGAGGTTAGTGACCCTAAGGTTACTAAGGCTACTAAAGTCAATCAGGAATAGGAATAGACCAAAGTGGTCCTTCATGACCATCCCCCCCAACACACAGTGGACTGATCAGATCCCATTAACTGTAGCTGTTGTTGTTTTTTTTTTTTTAGTTAGTTATTTTATCTGCCTTGTCCCTGGTGGAGATGCATCCTGTTGGATCCACCAGCCCCATCCCCCACTCGCAGCCTACCCTTCCAGCTGCCCCACAGCTTACCCCCCGTGGTGGGGCAGTGGGGATCCTTGACCCACCTAACTACAAATCCGATGCTGGAAGGATTACTGCACATTGTGGGGGTGGCGCCTGTGGGGACCGACCATCATTAGAGCAGTGCAAGTACCCTTTTTCCTCCGGTAATTTTTGGTCCCTAAGATGAGGCATGCAAAGACATCACAAGGAGCGAGTGCGTATGCTCCCGTATGCGTTCCTCTGAGCATCTGCCTCATTTCCCCCAATCTGTAGCTTTTGGTGCACCAGCCCCTAGCCTCCACCAGGGGCCAGACATGCACCAAATGCTGGTATCCCCCTTCCCCGGAGAAGGAGAGCAGTCCTACAGATGCTCGATTCCTCTCTTCCCCTGCTGACACCCAGCGGCCCATGCTCATTCCTGAACATGAGTCGCCGACGTAGCGTGAGGTAAGGTGACCAGCGCATCCCAGCCCTCAGCACCACCGGGCCAGCCCACATGTACTGTAGCTGTTTAACAACTTTATAAAACTATCAGTGTCCTTTGCTCGGACAATTTCGCTTGGTAAAGCATTCCACTGTCTCGCCACTCAGTGTATAAGATATGATCCCTGGATATTCTTCCAATACCTTCTCCCCTGTAGCTGCAGGTAGTGGACTACGGGCTGGTCATCTATGGATCGGCAACTGTCTCAGCCGTACGGCGTATTAAAACAGTGCTAAATAAAGCCTGCTGTCTCCTCACAGGTTCTGCTCATCTGACCCACACCTGCGACCTGTACACCCAGGCTAACTGGCTCTGGCTTAGTAGCAGAATTAACTTTCAAACCTGTCTGCTGGTGAAAAAAGTCAGCCTAGGTCTGATGCCCACTGGAGTTCAGAAACCTCTTGCCCCTGCATCAACCCTCATCCTCCTTGAAGCTCTGTTAACCAATTTTTCAAGATCTTCTGGTGCCACACTTCCCAAGGACAAAGGTCCTTTGCCTACCGGGCCCCACTTTGGTTCCACTCTCTTCAGGACAACTTAACTACCATAGCCTCTCTATTCCTTTTCAAATAGAAACTCCATCAGCAGCGAGTGTCTAATTCCAGCTGTGCTTCCTCTATCCTGTCCTTCTACCGCTGCTGTTTTTAACTCTCCCAGCTGTTGCTGCTTCTTCCCCACAACTTCCCAGCCTCACTCCATCTGGATGGATGTATTTCCTTCTCCTCCAATTTCTTCACCTACCATTCTTTGAACCCTCCCTCTCATACCTTCTTACCAGCCCACCCATCCTCTCCCCCCTCCAACTTTCTGCCTAATCATTGCTGTCTCATGTGCCACTAGACTCTTTGAAAGACCCCATGACTGCTACTCTTTGACTGACAAGGCCCTTAGGCTGACTCTGCTTATCCTACACAATATGTGACTTCCCTTCTGTTTACCTCCCACGCTCCCTGCTTTGCACTAAGTAATCTGATAATGACTGCACAACTGCCAATCCGTGCCAGCACTTCCTAGTCTCCATTGTTAGCCTTGATTGTTTTTTTTTACTTTGATCTCATCGGTGATGCTCAATTTTGTAACTACTGTTGTAACTGCATTTGTATTACTTTTTTTGTGTTATGTAACTCTCTGACATGGAACCTATTTAACAAGCTCCTGGCTCAAAAAGTGTTAATCCGAGAACACATACATAAATAAATAAATAACTAAATAAATAAATAAATAAATTTTATATATATATATATATATATTATGAGTACAATCTTTGAACACTAATCCCATTTTGGCACACAGATTTTTGTCTCTACGTCTACTGTAAAGTAATAGTAAGTCACCTCTGTTTCACCTTTTTTGCAAACTATATAACCCTAGAGAATCCAGTCTTGTTTTATAATCCCGCCCCTCTTGGCCCTGTATGCATGTAGTGAATCTCCTTTGTACTTTTTCTAATGCTTGGATTTGCCTCTTTCATGGGTGTGTGCCCAGAACTGAGAGCAATAATCCGAGCATGGTCTGGCCAAGGATCTACACCAGGGCAGGATAACATCTCTACGTCTACTACAAAAATTTATTTTAATGTTAACTAGAATTCTAAGAGTTTATTTACTAATTTGTTTATATTTGAAAATGACAGACCAGCTATATAATAATCCCGATATGTCTTTCCTACTCTACCCTATCCTACCCTATTTAGGATGTGATTGTCCAGATTATATTTTTTGGGGGGATTTTGTCTACCGAAATGCATTACACAACATCTGTCTGTTAAAATTCATACCCCCTATGACTGCCCATGCTTGTATTCTATTCAGATCCTCTTGTATCTTTGATATATCTTCATCAGATAACTCTGGCCCCCCATCTTTGTGTCATCCATGAATTTAATAACATTACTTTTACTTCCTATGTGCATATCTGATATATAGAGTGTGAACAAAATTGGACCAAAGACTTAGCCCTGTGGCACTTCACTCGTTACCACAATGTTATTTGACAGAGAATCCCCTCTCCTTACAGCTTGTGATCTCCCTTCTAACCAACATTCCATCCACGTAACCAACCTGGAATCTAAACCCATGCCACCTACATTCATAATCAGCTTTCTATGTGGCACTCTGTCAAAGGCCTTAGTGAAACTGAGGTAAACTACATCGCTCAGAATATTAAAATCTAGTAATTCACTAATAGGTTCATAAAAGGCAATTAGGTTAGTGACACATGCTCTATTCTTACTAAATCCATACTGGGTATTATCAATTTTGCCATCCCTAGTCTCTATTATATGGTTTTAAGTGTTGTCTCCATAATTTTACCTAACACAGATGTTAAACCCTGCCTGTAACTAGTAACTGATCAAGGGTTATTGACCATGGCCCTGTAACTACTGCCTAGTCAGGGTTACTGAACCCGGCCCTGTAAATTACTACCCAGTCAGAGGTTACTGACTCGGGCCCTGTAGATGCTACCCAGTCAGGAGTTACTAACTCTGGCATTGTAACTACTAACTTATCGGGGGTTACTAACTCTGGCCAGGAAATGCTAATTGATCAGGAGTTACTGACCCTGGCCCTGTAACTATTAACTGATCCAAGGTTATTGATCCAATCGTGTAACACTACTACCCAATCAGTGGTTACTGACTCTGGCCAGGAAATGCTAACTGATCTGGGGTTACTGACCCTGGGCCTGTAACTAATATCTGAGCAGAGGTTACTGAACTGGCCCTTTAATTACTACCCAATCACGGGTTACTGATCCCGGCCTTGTAATTACTACCAGTCAAGGGTTATTGATCTTGGCCCTGTAACTGCTACCCAGTCAGGGGTTACTGACCCTGGCCCTGCAACTAATAACTAATCAGGGGTTACTGAACTGGTCCTGTAACTACAACCCAGTCAGAGGTTACTGACCTTGGCCTTGTAACTACTACCCAATCAAGGATTATTGGTCTTGGCCCTGTAACTGCTACCCAATTAAGGATTACTGACCCAAGCCCTGTAACTACTAACCAATCAGGGGCTACTGACCCCAGCCCTGTAGGGCTAACCACTATGAGGTTGCTGACTCTAACCCATTACCTAGTAACCAGTCTGGGCTTATTGACCCTGGCCCTATAATTGCTAACCACTATGGGGTTACTCACTATGGGCCACTAACTAGTAACCAATCGGGGGTTACTGACCCTGACCCTGTAACTTCTAACCACTCAAGGGCTACTGACCCTGGTTGACAAATGAATTGTTGCTGAACTCCTCTGTGGTGAATGCTGGCCCCAGTAAAAGTTAACAACTGATATCTACAAGCATAAGGTGCATTTATTTGTCCATTTACCAATGAATAAGTAAAAACAGCCTATCCAAAATGTAGAACAGTGCTAAACTGGGGCCAGAGCTACTGATTCCAGGACAAACTGATGCCCCGCACCCACTGCTCATTAGAGCTTTCTGAAGGGGGGCGGGGGCTCTGTTACCATAAGACAAGGTTTAAAGATGGGAGATACCCAACCACAAGCTTTAGTTCAAAATTTAAAACATGATCTCCAATACATCTTGTAGACTGTGATCAGGTGTTCCCCTACAGTCACCAAGTGAATGTACAAAGTGCTAAGTGCAGATAATAACCACAGTAGTGCAAATATACAATTCTGGTACCAAATTTCGTTATCATATAGTAACAGCTAATCACGATTAACTCCAGAGAATATGTACTGCTTCTACATTTTATGAGAATTCTTTATTTATTTTATTTATTTAGCTTTTGTCTCTAACCAGAGATTCCTTTTAACTATCCAAATGACAGTCTGTTACCAGAGACTCTGGTAGGCTCTGTACCATAGATACATTAATTGTATAAAACAGTAGCCCTGGGTGCTGTTCACCATGACTTTTTCAATTTAATACACTACTGAGTTAATTAGCAGTCAGCTGTACACTCACCTTCTCTCTACTGCATATATTTAACACTAAGTGGATATTTTAAAATATTCAGGATTGTATCAAAATCTAAATATTAATTGGTATTTAGTTAGCAGCAAGAAATACTTGTGAACTAATGATAAAACTGAGTTGTTTCCCATGTATGTTTGCATGGGAACCTCTTTGCTGTGGTCACACCTTGTACTTTAGGTGTCTCAGAACTGGAGAATGCTTCACGCAGGATGGCTGCCATCTGTTCCATTCACACAAATCCAAATAAACTACTGGAATAATTCCGTATCGGGATCTGGACCGCAGATCACCACTGTGTCTGTTACATCCAAGTTCTCCAGCCACTGTAAGAAATAAATCCACAGAAAAAGAAAACAATTTGTAAGACATGTAATCACATCCTAAAGGAGGAGAGCGAGACAAAATGTGTCGACAAACGAGGCAAACATTTTGCAAATGAAATCCCTTGTCACTAGAAGAATACCATTACTCCTCGAGGGAGGCTCAATAAACAATTTTTACCTTAGAAATTCTGGTGTGTGGGGAACGACCTATATAAACTATTTTTTTTACTGACCCCAGCCTTGTAACTACTAACCAATTAGGGGTTACTGACCACGGCCCTGTAACTACTAACCACTCAGGGGTTACTGATGCCTGGCCCTGTATTTATTAACCGATCATTGACTCAACCTTGGAACTAGTAACCATTCACTGGTTACTAACCTTGGTCCTGTAACAGGCAGCAAAAATTTGGTTACTAAACCCAACCCTGTAACTACTAACTGATCATGGGTTACAGACCCAGCCCTGTAACTAGTAAGAAAGTGGGTAACTTTCCTGGTTCTGTAACTAACCGACCCAAGGTTAATGACTTGATACTGTAAAAACTAGTAACCAGTCAGGGATTATTGACCCTGGTACTGTAACTAGTAACAAATTAGTTACTGCCCCCAACCCTGTAACTACTAAGCAATCAGTGGTTACTGATCCAACCCTGTTACTAGTAACCAGTCAGGTCAGGGATTACTGATTGTGGTCCTGCAATTAGCTACAAATTAGATTACTGACCTTGGCCCTTGAACTAATGAATCAGGGTTTTTTACCCCGACCCTGTAACTAGCAGGTCAGGTGTCACTGACATTGACCCTGTAACTAACTGGTGAAAAGTTATTGATCCAATCCTTGTAACTAACTGGTCAGGTGTTACTGACTCCATCTTTGTAACTAAATGATCAAGGGTTACCGATATTGGCCCTGTAACTAACTGACTGGAGGTTACTGACCCTGACCCTGTAACTACTAACTGATCAGGGGTTACTGGCACTGGCCTTATACCTACCAATGGATCAAAGAATACAAATCCCAACCTGCAACCAACCAGTTTGGTGTTACTCACCCTCGTTCTGAAACTAACTGATCAGAGGTTGCTAACGCTGACCCTGTAAATAACTGATCAGGTTTACTGACCCCAGTCCTGTAATGAAATGATCAGGGATTACTGAGCCCTGGCCTTGAAATTAACTGATCAGGGCTCAACACCAGCCCTGTAACTAACTGATCAAGGATTACCGACCTCAGTCCTGCAGCCAATCAATGGTTGTCACAAGCCCTGTAATTAACTGAACAGGGATAGCTTACCCTGGCCCTGTAAATAACTAACAGTGGTTGACACCAGCCCTGTAAGTAGTCAAGAGTTACTGACCCCAGCTCTGTAACTAACCAATCAGGGTTATGAGCCCTAGCCCTATAACTAACTGATCAGGGATTACTGACCCCACCTCTGTAATTTACCCCCCCCATCTCTGTAACTTACCAATCAGCAGTTATTCATTCCAGCTATGAGACTAACTAATCAGAGGTTACAGACCTTGCCTCTGTAACGAATGGATTACAGATTACTGGGCTTGGCCTGTAACTACTAACCAGTTAGCCCTAAAGTACTAATAAATTGGGCTGATACAAGCCTGTAAGTAATCAATATGAGGTTACTGGTCTGGTTCCGTAACTATATAATCAGGAGTAATAAATACCAACCTTGTCAATTACTGAATTACCCTTACAGCACTCAGAACGCCTGCATTATGGTGCTGGGCAATCAGGACACCAAATGTGGGATGTGCCCCCCCCCCAAGGTCTGTCCACCCTCAGAGTAGGAATCTATCAGTGTGCGGGGGGGGGGCTCTCACAAAAAACTTGATCAGTGACATTGCCAATTGGCGCCCTAATTGTCCAGCACTGGATCATGGGCACGTTTCGATGGTGGAACCACTGAATTAACATTTACTTTCCTATTACTCTGACTATAAACCCTATATTCATTTTTTTTGGTTTTTCTTGGTAAAATCTATTTATTTACTCTTTGTAAGGTGGGGATCTACTCCTCTATCCGACCAAGTTCCTGAAGCACCCCCCACCCACCACCCAGCATCCAGCCAACTGCCCACACAGGGAGACCTGTGACATAGCGCTCACAGTGGGGCTCCCAGGTGGCAAGAGGAGAGACTGAGATCTACCTGAAACACCTGCCAAGCCAGCCAGACATCATTCCGGTGAGTGGAGCTACGGAGACTGACTTCACACTGCTCTACTGAACAGCTTTCTGTGGTTTGTCCCTTGGTAGAGCAGATGTGCAATGATGTCAGCATGTCGGGTGCACTCCTGCTCCCCATGTGTAGATGTCTGTGGCTCCACCAATCCCCTGCATCTGCAGTGGTCCAAAGTGACCTACTCCCAGTCATCGCTAGGGGTTGGGATTTTGCCAGGCACCAGATCCCTCCTTCCCTGGATAAGGAGAGCAGTTCCTTGGAGGCTAATCCTTCTCCCCCCCAGCCAGCCCTCTAACAACCCAGTGTTTGCTGCCAAACACAGGTAGGCATCAGCACAAGTTGTAGCACTACCATGCCAGTGGGCCAGCTTCCTTTATTAATTTTTAAGTTAATTAAAAATGTAGCCATGTGTGTTGCTTCCTTAATCTCCCTACTGTGCTCTTTCAGTTGCTCACTTTGAAATAATCTTATTTTATCCCTTTTTAGGATCCCTTGTTGTTGGTCTTTCATGAACAGTCTTCTCCATTGATTTCCACAGTTCTATGTGATAGTGGCGAGCACCGAATGGCGACCCGCATTATCGCGACATCAGGGTGGTGAAACCAATTTCTCCACCCTGATGTCCTCGCCGCACGGAAGAATGGTGCCAGGGACTTCAATCATTTGCATTCTGTGGGTGGCTGCCCCCCCATCCTCCCCATGTGGGGGTGACCCCTCTATAAGGATTCTCAACTCCAGGGTGGTGCATGTTGGGGTGGGGGAAGCCAAAAAAACAAATTTTTGGCCAGGGCGCAGCAGAGCTGCAGTAGGCGCCAGGACTCAGACCCGGGCCAGACCCCATGCATAGCGAGGCCAATCCTGATGGCATGGCGCAGCTCGGCAGCTGACCATAGCGCCACCCCTACATTCCCTCTGCCCCCTCCCAGGCCACGCTCGCTGTGCTCGCTCCCCCTTGCGCACGTGTACATATAGTGACATCCTGTCGCTACAGTCACCCACCCCACCACATCCGGTAACCCTCCCCCCTCGCCATTCAGGCTTTCACCCACATCATGTCGCCGTTTTGGACAGCACCTTAATTCATACGCCCACCTCATGTGCTACCAATTTCCACTTATGGGTCTGGCCCAGAGGTCTTAGGACCTGTGGGAACAAAGCTTTGGCCCGATGGACCCTTAGCAGCTACTGAGCACAAGTACCTGTGCACCCGATGGCTTTCACCGATAGCCAATAACCAACATGCGGCTCCTCATCACCTCAGTTTGTTCTTTCCACTGTCAACAGCACACCGGGGGGGGCACTCCTCAGTTTACCTCATTGCCACGAGCATCATTTTTTTACTGCATCACTGTGTCTTTTTTATTATTACGGTGCCATCCTTGTTTGTTTCTTTTCTGCAATGATGCTGAAGTGAAGACCAAAGGGGCTGTTCTAACAAGAAAGTTTGACAGCCACCCAACATACATCAGTGCCCATGTGGGAACAAAATGCCTGCTGTGGACCAACATCAGACTTGCATTGCCTGCTTTGGACCAAAGTGGGGTCACCTGATCCCCACCTTCACAGCCAAGGACTGAAAGTGTGCATCCAAAGTAAGGTCTCTAGGCCTTTCCTCTGGGCCTCTTCCTAGGACCGCTGGTTCCAAGGAGGCACAGAGTTCTCCTTGATCTTACCACACTGAGGCATCGGGGACTCTGGTGGAAGGCTCTGGTGGACAGCCTGCCTCCTTGTAGATTCTCAGCTGAGAACCCTCTACAGTCTGTCTGCCTCAAGCAGCAGATGTCTCCAATGGCAAGGATGCACCTATATGTTCAGTCTACACCACTGGACATCTTAACGCTGTCCTCTGGCGTCACCCATTCTGTTGTCACTGTTCACAGTGACAACATGGTGGGTCACAGTAAGGATGGTGCCAGGCCTTCCCCTGACACTGTTTGTGGTATTAGGGGAGGGACCAGCACCAATGCTGTTGTTAGTGTAAGGCTCCCATCCCCATGTGGGGCTTACCTGTTGGGGTATGGCCCATTCTGCCTCATGACTGCTGCTTTCTACCTCCAGTCCCCAGGACTGCTTTAAGGGGGACCAGAGGGCTTCCATGTATTCCTGGCAGCTGCCACCTGTCTTCTGGTTCCGTGGCCACATATTGGAAGTAGGGCTGAGGTCTGCCTGTTGTCTTGCACCTCCAGGCACCAAAGAAGTTGTTGCCCATAGTTGGGGTTTTACAGGGCAGCTGCTGCCATTACAGATATGACTACATGTGCTGCAGCTGCACATATGCGGCCATCCTTAAAGGAGCCGCGGCTCCCTTTCACAACCTGGCTGCAATGGATGTAGTTTTAAAAACACATTCCCGGTTCCAGGGCAGGCAGTGGAGCTGGGAATCAAGAGGAAAATGCCTCTGAGTGTGCAATTGTGGTCTCCCAGTCCCCAAATAGACATTGGGACCGGGAACTACCCACAGTGATAAATGGCACGTAAAGGGTGTCTTTCCTATCAGGAGCCCCAACAAGCAAACGGTGCTCCCCCCAAACAAACTGAGGGTTCCCCTTGGCCCATTAGGGAAAGCTAGGCCAGGGCACTTGTTTTCTGGCCTTGAACATGCATATAAATAAAATGGGGGGGGGGGAGGCTTCCAAAAGCTGGCAGAAAAATGTAAATAAATATGGTGGCCCCCAGTGATTCTCCCTGGCATGGAAACTGCAGGGAATGGGAAAAAGGCACCAGCAGCAGCCCAGGAAAATGTTGCCCGATTGTGTGGGAAGAAATGGACTGGTATATAATGGGCTGTGCCCTGCGGTTTTGGAAGGAGTCCAGCCAAGACTGGCGGGAGGGCTGCATGAGCCAGAAGGCTAGCCTGTGTGCAGTCGGGCCCCTCTGAGCACCTAACTCTTGAGGCAGAGTGCCTATCCAGCCTTTGTTCAGGAAGGAAATAAAATCGACTGTTAACCTGTTTTCACTGTGACTTTGCTTGAACTGCCATTTTCACTTGGTAAGTCTGTGGACTTATTAAACTATTTCTCAGCTGGAAAGCAAAATTAATTGGGCTGTACAGAGGCTGTACATAAGCCCAAATGAACTTCAGTTCCAGTGAAAGTGTGTGCCTTGCTTCAGCCCTGGGTGACCACAGACCTGGGTGGTCCCCTTGTGACGACAACGGAGAGCCCAAATGGCAAAGATGACAAAAGGCACATGATAGATGAAGATGAGAAAGGCCTGAGGGGCGAAGACGAGAAAGGTCTGTCACGGGTGAAGAATCCTGCACCTGACTGGAGTATCCTGCCTGCATCAATTGTTCATGAAGGGACTGTCTGCTGTAATCTGAGCCGTACCACCAATCCAAAGTACTCCTCAGCACCCCCAGAGACTGTCAACACACTGCGAGTACCTCTGGGCTGCAGCCCTGAAAAGTTTTTTTCAAAGACAGTTAGTTAGTTAACTGCATACCAAAAGGGGGTAAAATCCTGAGCTGGGCTTTGTAAATTTGCAGGAATCCTAGGCTGAAGATTTCGAAACATATTTGTTTTACACTTGTTTGCCAACTATTTTGGGGTCCCTTATCAAATTCTGCCATTCAAGTTCAAAAGACTGTCGTTCCCACTGTAACCCAAACTGCCTGCACCCTTTAGTCATTTGGTTAGCCACCAGCAACCCAGTGAGGTACCCACTACAATGGACAGTAAGAACCTTTATGGTTGTGGGGGAAAACCGGGTGCACCCATGGGGGTGGTACGGGGACTGTGCAGGCAAACTTGTTAAAATCAAAACTGTTTGTTCTGTGTTTTTTGCTTCCGCTTCACCCCTTCCCTATAATAAATCAGAAGTGAGTTTATTTAACAGTTGGTGTTCCTGGTTATTGCTTCATGTGTATTGCTACTAGAGGGAGAAAGGTAATTGTGTGTGGGAGGGAAAATAAGATGTGTTCCTTGGGGGAGGTTAGGGCCACATTGAGTAGCCTGTATATACCCCTGCCCGAGCAGGAGGCATCAAAACCTGTTCCAGGTATTCTAATTATATACTGCACCCAAAAGAACCCAGGCCGACCCTAAGGTAGATCAGTGCATGAGGGGGCACCAGGGTGCACATACAGAAGTTACCCTCCTTGCATTAGCACTCAAACTGGCTTGGAGCCTGTCCCTGACTGTGGTGTCACTAGCAATAGTGAGGAGTGGGATGATCCTGAGCATGATGAAACTGTCAAAAACAGCCATGGTGTCAATCCTAGGTCCGTTTTCATACTCAGTACTGTCAGAGATGTTAACTTGGAGACGTTTCTGACTCCGGTGTCGTCTGCGGCACCACAGAGGGTGATGGCACTGAGGCTGATTTCGATGATGACACTGAGAGCAGTCTTGAGTATGGTGTTGACAGTGGTGAGAGGAGGGACACCGTCCCTGAGGACATTGTCAAACTTTAGCACAGTGCCAGAGGCAGGGCCAGTTCAGAGCCGGAGTTCTCTCTGGAGCTGCATAAAGACATTGTTACTGGTGAGGACCGGGGTCAACTCTTGTGACCTTCAAAGCTCTGGTTTCCTTACTTGGGGGTTCCTCCAAAAGGTAACAATTGGATTACTCTTCAGATGGAGGAGGACACCCTTCAGGTGACTTTGTTATGCCCTCCCCATGGGCAAGGGCCCCTATGTAGTTTTGCAGCCCAGGTCATGGCCTTTGAGACCAGGAGTTGCAACCCTTCCCCCAGGAAGGGCCTTGCCACTTTTTTGATAGGATGCCCTCAATACTAGGCCCTGTGGGGCCGCTAATGTGTGAGCAACACAGGGCATAGGTCAGTGCCTTAGAGGACTGGCATAGAGAGTATAACAGGGCACAATTCAGGCCCTTCTTCCCAGTATGACCTTGCCTGGTGGCAGTATCTCATCTCTATCAAAGTCCTCCTCAGAGGACGATGAGTCATTCCATCCATCTCCTTTCTGCTGCTGAGTACACAGTGTACCAGCAATTCCCGGTGGAGATGCTCCAGGCACTCGACACTGAGGCCTATACCAGTCACAAACTGAAAGCTCTGCAATTGGAACTCCTTGGATTACCCAGTATCGACACTGTAGTCATTCCTCCTTGGGCCCAGAGCCATGAAGGAGGCATCCATGGCCTTATGGAGGCATCCCTCTGCCACTCCAGCTATCCCCAGGAACCTCCTCATGTGGTATCACACACCCACAGGGTCTGCTGGTGACATTCTTCTTCCCACTTCAGGGCTAAGCACTGCAGACCCCATCAGAGTAACAGTGCTTTACACATGCCCAACCTCCAAATGCTGATTCTGCCCATGGCAGTGCTCTGAGAAGAAAGGTGTTCACCTCGGCATGTGCCCTCGTGTGGCTGCACACCAGCCCCATATGGCTACCTATAACCGTTGCCTATGGAGTCAATTGCACAGTCTGCTAACTGCAATGCCACACAGCAAGACTGTCAGGCAAGCCATTGACCTTTCCACTTGGGGTCTTAAGGTAGCATGGCACCATCTAAGGGCATCTTACAATGCCATTGAGATGGCCTCCAGACCGGTGAGATCAGAAGTCTGTATCTGAAAGATGGTGCAGCTTCATCTATCCCAACTGCCACCTTTGGCATAGTGCAAGGTGCTCAAGTCACACTTCAAGGGGACCCATTCTTTCTCCTCTAGGGTCAGGCAGGGACTTTCGTGGAACCTCCTGTACCTGTACCTGTGCCACAGCAACCCCCACCTAGCCTTGACCACTCTCAGATCTCACCAGATCTGTGAGGAGCCCTTTCCTGCCTGGGATATATCCCCCTCTATCTTGGTATATTCCTATTGGTAGCTAAATGCAACACATACCAACAGGGCACTATCCAAATTGAACTGCACTTGACAGTAGCCCTATTTGTTGGGGTTGGGGCCTCCAGTGCAACAGATTGGATCAAACTGAATGACACCTAGCAATGGGTACATTGCTGCTGCTTTCAGGAGGAGGCAGGTTAGGGCTTGCTGTGGTTTTCTCCGGCCATGCCAGGCAAATTTTTCATTACTACTCATCCAGCACAGAATGCCGCCGCACTCCCATAGGTCACCCTGTCTGTCAAAATGAACACTCCCAAGACAAATAAAGTATGCTGAAACAGAGTGTCAAAATTTATTTCACCAAACAGACAAGGTGTAAAGTAACATTCAATCAATCAATCTTTATTTTATCAGGTGGAACACCGTTGAGGAAGACTCATTTACTAGGTAGACCTGGATAGGTACACATTTATAAAATAATATAGAATACAAAGGTCATCAACAGTACAATACATAAAATACAAGAAGCTAAGTGGGTTTGAATCCCACAGCTTCCACTTGCATACTGTGTGACCCTGAGCAAGTCACTTAACCTCCTTGTGCTCCCAGGTCGCTCCTGTAAAAAAGCTTTCAGCTTAGTGTGCTATACCTGGTTAAAACAACTAAATAATAAATAAATAAAAAAGGAGAGATTGTCATCCAATACAACAATGTTCAATGCACATCAAATAAAATATTTACAATATATACAAAAAGACCTTGAGCAGGCTGAGATACAGCAAAGAGTGGTTAGGGGAAAACCAAAGACAGGGGGATAACTAAGAGAGGTAAGGTAGGGGAGGAGAAGCACTAGCTTGAATGAGTATCAGAGATGTAGAGAACTAGTAACAAAGAACAAGTCTAAGGTGGAGTTAGTCCATACACAAGAGTAGGGGGCAATCAGGAGCAATTACAGGACCCCCTAAATGAGCGTGAAAACAGGGTCTTAAAAAGGCCAGCTTTGCTGGCATTGCAAGCTTCAAAGTTGCAAGACCATCAGGCCCAAAGTTTCCCTGGTACTTCATTAGTGTACAGCTTTGCCAGGGGTGTATCTGTATTGGGATACTTAACCACTCATTACTGGCAGCTATATGCTGGATCAAATGGCTGTCAAATGTCAATCGCGTCACAGTGATGTCTGAGGAGGGGACCTCCCCCAAGAGCGAGTTGAATCAGGGAGCATCCAAAATGCGGC
The DNA here is from genome assembly GCA_016271365.2 of Neoceratodus forsteri. Classification (NCBI taxonomy): domain Eukaryota; kingdom Metazoa; phylum Chordata; order Ceratodontiformes; family Ceratodontidae; genus Neoceratodus; species Neoceratodus forsteri. Next base: position 285,102,747 of record CM028138.1, on the reverse strand, counting down.
TCTGGAATGCACATGCCACTGGGGCAGACTGAAGTACCAGAGCTGCCTCTGCATTCTGAGTGGCAGTGGGGTGGCAGCTGAGCTGCAGTATCCATTTTGTATGGTTGGCCTCTTACATGTAGTCGTCCTGCCTAATGCTTTTGGCCCATGTGAGTGAGCTGTGAGCACTTACTGCAGCAGCTTTGCTGCTCCTTGTATCTGTTGCCAGACTCACTGACTTATGCTCTCCATCTTACTCGATCGGATGTTGGGGTTGGTTAGCCTGGCACGCTCCTCCGGAGGTGTCTGAGCATAGTTGTGGCAGGCTGCAGTGATGATCTGCACACACTGCAGATTTTAATCTGCAAAAAATTACCAGAGACCCGAGCTCTAACTCACTGACAGTGCGGTAAGTAAATGCCTTCAATGTTCTTATCAGTTATCAAAAAATGTAACAGGTGGGCAGCTGGGCACTGAGATGCAACAAGGATTGTTAGGAAGGTGTTAAATGAAAGTGGGCAAGCAAACTGAGCTGAGGTTCCCACAAAACTATTATTTAATGTTTATTTATTCAAATAAAATCCATCGATGCAGCCTAGCTAGTGGCACAGCAGTAGTAATATTGCCAGCCTTGCTGTTGACCTAAGTTTGAGTGTGATTTTGGGCAGGATGCGGGCCCGCCAGGAGGGAGAGAGGAAGAGCATCATAGGGACTGCTCTCCCCTTCGAAGGTTGGGGAGGGCACATTACCCCTCGATTTGTGTGCCAGTATGCCTCCCAGCAGAGGTTGGGTGGCCACACCGCCACAGCATCTAGTTGGGGATAGACTACTGGCAGACACACACGTGTGCATCCTTGCATGCATGGTGCAGCTGATAGGTGTAGGGGCTTGTGGGTAGGCTGGATGGAGTCTGGTGAGTTTGATGAAGGTGGGCAAGCAAGGCAGGATAAAAGGGAGTGAACTGGATTAAAAAAAAAACTACAAAAAAGTATATTTTTAACCTGCCCTGCCTTAACAAACTAAGCCATTGAAGTTTCAGGTGCTAATTTCACTTCTTTAAGAGCTTTCATTTTCCAGAAAAAAGGACACTGAAGGACCTTCTTCAAGTAAATGAAAGCTTTGAAAGAAGTGAAACGTTTATGACAAACCACAACACGAAATACACATGAATGCATCTTAAATCCCCTATTCATTTCTACGTGTGGTATGCAGTATCCTGGTGGGGTAAGCTGCAATCATATGTAACCCCACTGCAAATGGGGGTTCCCAAAAGTCTTCCAGGAGCTTGCTTGAATGCTCCAAGCTTAGATGGTGTTCGGCGTCTAAGCCGTTTATCTGTGAGTGCTTTTAGAGCCTCTGGTACTGTCTCTTTAAGAACTGTCTGCCTGCAGACATAATAAATTTGGATGGGGCTCTGTGTGTTTCCCTGCTTGAGTCCCACTCGAGCTGCTGCCAAATCACTCCGTTTCTGCTGTCACTAAGTGGGCAGAGTGAGCACTTTTCAAAGATGTAACTGTTTGCCAGAAATCATTTAGGGTAATAACGAAAATACAGTTTGTCTAACCTGCTTTTCTTTGCAGTCAAAACTGTGTTTGCCTAGTCCCCCATTCTGGTTTTGAACTGCTGAACTGGACAAATCAGTGTGGGGGGACCATTGAAATGGAGCCTGCTGCTGGCAAATCAGAACTTGGACTCTCATTGTGGAGCCAGCCACCTATGTACTGTATGGCCAATGCTTCTGGGAATTGTAGTTTGGACTTCAGTGCATTTTTTTCCACCAACAGGGGGAGTTTACTGTGAGTGACAGCCAAACCAGCCAACTGAACTGGAAGGAACTCAAAGGAAATGCCCGGCTCTGTCTACTGGAAAGATCAGATCAGGTTTGGGGCAGTGAAGAGACAAGGAGCTGTGAGCTTCTGCGCTGTATAGTTCCACACAGTAAGTGCGTGTAAGGCCCTAAGTTTCAGTCTGCAGCTTGTGCAAGCGCCTGTTCGGACTGAATCCGACCTGTGAAGAGAATCAAGGAGATCTGAAGAGTAGAAACCAGGCTCAACCTGTAGAAGACTGGAGAAATTGCTGAATCGCGCTCGGTCTGTCAGGAACTGAATCTGCTGTGTGTTCTCCCGGGTATTGTGCAGTAATTGTGATCAGGATCGAGAAACAGCCTGCCTGGTATAGTACTTTCCTTTTACATATAAATGTGTGTAGTGCTTATGGGGAATCGCGTTTCAAATCCCCTGTACAGTGAATTGAGTGCATGAAGCTGGAAGTAAACCCCAGCTTAATCCAGACTACATCCATTTGCTCTAAACTGCAGTGGGGTCCAGTCACAAGGACCTTGTCCGCATGATCTGCTCCTCCTGGCAATCCAGGACAATCAGCCTTCCATCCAGTTCCCAGCCTTGAGTTTGTGAGTACAAAGCAGGGTAGCTCCCTGCCATCTGTTTATCAAATCGCAAGTGTGTCATCTAATTGTTGCTTTTTTTCATTTCTTCATGAACTGAGCCCTCTGGCTCCGGATTACAATTGGGTATTGTGCAAGTGTTTTTTCCATCACAGGGCCCCATCCAGCTGCACCGATCCAGGCTAGCCCCCCCCCACCCTGGGTATCCAGTGAAAGTGACAATTTGTGGCTCTGTATATGTGCACAGTACTGTGATTATTAATGTGTTTAACCTAATTAACCTGATTTCCCCCTTCCTTGTTACAGCTCCTTAAATAAATCAGATCTGTCGGTTTTCAGCAAAGTTACACTGACTGAGCTATTCGTTTATGTTAAAGTATTGTACTGTGGTTTTTGCACTGTATCATCTTGTTTTACAGGGGGTCCCCAGAGTCCAGTCGACAGAGCCAGTCCTGGGGGTAAGAGTACATTGTGAAGATATTCCTAATGCATTGTATGGGCCACTGGTGGGAAGAAGGAGGGGTTACAGTGTCCCAGAGGGCTGTGACCAAGTTAGTTCAACTACTGCAAACCCTGACCTCTGGGTGAAGGCACCAGCCATTGGACCTAGGCCCCTCAACCTGTTAGTAGTTAAGCAGGTAGGGGTAGTAGCCCTTAGAATAGCGCCACCGAGGGGTTACAAATACAGACTCAGGTATTGTACATGCTGTTTACTATGTTTTTACAACTAAAAGAAATATCCTGAAATAATCTTAAAAGGCACACAATCGTGTTAAAAATGCACCAGAATCCATATAAAACCATAAAACTGCTGGGTGCCGCATAAGCAGCCCTCAGACACCTGGCCTATTGCTTTAGTTTCTCTCATGAAAATCTGGTCTTTTAGCAGACTTCACCCCCTCCCACTCGCATTAAAAAAACTAGCTATGCCCCTGGCCTCCACTTAACTGGTTCCACCAGGTTGCAGAACTGGTTCGTGAATCAAGGCAGTAAGGAGCTGGAGGAGGCTACACACCATGCACAAATTCATAGTTCTTTTAACAAAGGAAAGGCTATGTTTATGTTCTTCCCACCCCCTCGTCAAGGTTACATACCCATGATAAGCTCAACTACATATTATACAGTGGCTAAAAAATACTCCTCTCTGATTGGCTGGCACAATTTACCCTTTGTAAATCCTGGCATAACCAAAGGGTAAAAGTGCTGACCTACCACATCTGCAAGCCCCAATTTAACCTCACTCACCCGAACGCCAAAGAAAAATGCCATATTAACTCTTCGCTAAACCTGATGGTAAAGAGGGAGTTTCAAACAGACTTCAGATTTACTTTCACACATCTCCACAATGCAGAAACCTATGTTACATAGCAGAATTTATTTTCCTGTAAACGGGTCAAGTTCCAGCCGTGCCTGTTCACAGCTGCACAACACAAACAAGCATTTGTCAATGCCAAATGTTGGCTTGCTGGTATTGGCATTAGTAGTGCAGGAGTTAGAGAGATGCATGATAGGCATGGCAGTGAAGTATTGAAGTAACACCAACCCCCACCCCCACCCTGCAGAGACTGTTGGGGGTGTGCCTTTGGGTCATCGGCCATAACGCTCATGCCATTTCACCTCACCCCACCCTGCAGACACTGACAGGTGTCACAGTGTACCTTGGGGTCTTCAGCCCTTATGCTCACCACATTCCATAAAGAAATAAGCTGAGATGGGTGCAGTATAGGAGAATGGGGTGAACGTTAGGGCCGAAGACCCTAACACACATTTGATGCCTGTCACTGGCTGCAGGGTGGGGGTGGGGGTGGAATGGCATGAGCATTACAGCTGCCAACCCGAGTCACACCACCGACATCTGTACAGGGCGGGCTTTACAGTTGGAAACCCTAATGCCCTGGGTGTTTGTTGATATTTTCACTCCAAATTCAAATAAAATCCATCGATGCAGCCTAGCCAGTGGCACAGCGGTAGCAATATGGCCAGCCATGCTGTTGACCCAAGCTTGAGTATGATTTTGGGCTGAATGTGGGCCCATCAGAAGGGAGAGAGGAAGAGCATCATAGGGACTGCTCTCCCCTTCGAAGGTTGAGGGAGGGCACATCGCTCCATGGTTTGTGTGCCAGTGTGCCCCCTGGCGGAGGTTGGGTGGCGAGACCTTGTGGGTAGGCTGGATGGAGTCTGGTGAGTTCGTTGAAGGTGAGCAAGCAGGGAAAGATAAAAAGCATCGAACTGGATAAAAAAAAAATACAAAAAAGTATATTTTTAACCTGCCCTGCCTTAACAAACTAAGCCACTGAAGTTTCATGTGCTAATTTCACTTCGGTAAGAGCTTTCATTTTCCAGAAAAAAGGACACTGAAGGACCTTCTTCAAGTAAATGAAAGCTTTGAAAGAAGTGAAACGTTTATGACAAACCACAACACGAAATACACATGAATGCATCTTAAATCCCCTTTTCATTTCTACGCATGATATGCAGTAACCTGGTGGGGTAAGCTACAAGCATACAGACTCAGGTATTGTACATGCTGCTTACTATGTTTTTACAACTAAAAGAAACCTCCTGACATAATCTTAAAAGGCACACAATTGTGTTAAAAATGCACCAGAATCCATATAAAACCATAAAACTGCAGGGCGCCGCATAGGCAGCCCTCAGTCCCTTGGCCTATTGCTTTAGTTTCTGTCATGAAAATCTGGTCTTTTAGCAGACTTCACCCCCTCCCACCCACATTAAAAAAATAGCTATGCCCCTGGCCTCCATGTAACTGGTTCCACCAGGTTGCAGAACTGGTTCATGAATCAAGGCAGTAAGGAGCTGGAGGAGACTATACGCCGTGCACAAATTCCCAGTTCTGTTATCAAAGGGAAGGCTATGTTTATGTCCCCCCTACCCCCCATCAAAGTTACATACCCATGATAAGCTCAACTACATATTATACAGTGGCTAAAAATACTCCTCTCTGATTGGCTGGCACGATTTACCCATTATAAATCCTGGCATAATCAACGGGTAAAAGTGCCAGCCAGTCGCATCTGAAAGACCCCAATTTAAATCACTCTGACTCACGGAACACCAAAGAAAAAACATATTAACTCCTTGCTAAACCTGGATGGTAAAGATGGAGTTTCAAACAGACTTCAGATTTACTTTCGCACATCTCCACGGTGCAGAAACTTATGTTACATAGCAGAATTTATTTTCCTGTAAACTGGTCAAGTTCCAGCCGTGCCTGATGACAGCTGCACAATACAAACAAGCATTTGTCAATGCCAGATGTTGGCTTGCTGGTATTGGCATTGGTTGTGCAGTAGTTAGAGAGATGCATGATGGACATGACAGTGAAGTACTGCAGTAACACCAACCCCTTCCCCCACCCTGCAGAGACTGACAGATGTTGGGGGTGTGCCTTTGGTTCATCAGCCATAACGCTCATGCCATTTCACCTCATTTCACCTCATCCCACCCTGCAGACACTGACAGGTGTCACAATGTGCCTTGGGGTCTTCGGCCCTTATGCTCACCCCATTTCATAAGATGGGTGCAGTATAGGAGAACGGGGTGAACGTTAACGCACACCTTGATTCCTGTCACTGGCTGCAAAGTGGGGTTGGGGGTGGAGTGGCATGAGCATTATGGTCGCTGACCCCAAGTCACACCACCGACACCTGTAACTCTGTACAGGGGGCGATACGGTTGGAAACCCTAATGCCCTGGGTGTTTGTTGGTATTTTCACTCCAAATTTTCAACATGGGCTTTTTGGGACCCCACCTCATGAACAGTGGCACTATCATTTTGTTACTCAATCCAGAAAGGTGATTTTGCACAGCGACTGTGCCATTTGGTGCCACAGGTGCAAAAACACATTTCAGGCAGGATGTGAAAAATGACAGCTATACTGTTGATGAGGAGGTGTGAAAAAATGACAATGTTGAAAATGTGGAATGAAAATATGAAAAATTGGCCAAGTTACGAACGTGCGAAGAAACTGCAAAATGCATGTTCATAACACAGTCATTTTTTGGAATGTTTTCACCAAATATTTGACACAGCCTTTTTGGGACCTCCCCTCATGAACAGTGGCACTGTGATTTCATTAATCTGTCCCAAAGCTTAATTTCGCATAGCGACCACACCATTCTGCACCACAGGTGCAAAAACACATTTCGGGCAGGATGGGAAAAATGATGGATGTACTATTCACAAGGGGGTGTGGAAAAATGGCAATATTGGAAATTTGGAGTGATAATATTAAAAATTTATGAAGTTAGGAGCGTGCGTAGAAACAGCGCAATGCATGCTCATAACGCAGTAATTTTTTGGATTTTGTTTTTACCAGATTTGCAACTTTGGATTTTTGGGACCCCACCTCATGAACAGTGGCACTGTTGTTTCATTAATCAGTCCTGAAAGGTGATTCCACACAGCAACCATGAAATCAGCTTTCGGGATCAAGAAACTAAATGACAATGCATGTGTTCACGAGGTGGGGTCCCAAGAATCCCATGTTGAAAATCTGGGACCAAAACTCCAAAAATTGGCTGAAATATCAACCTAAGTTGAAACCCCATTAACTGCCATTATAGGGCTTACTGTGATTTCTTCAGTTCCCAGTTCCACTGTGAAGAGTGCAGACGTGTTCTCAGTCCACCGAAGATCGCTGCTTCCAATCTCCGTAGGTAACTATGGGGTGAGGGTATATGGGGAGAGGGCTGCAGAGAGAAGGTTAGGATCGGGAGGGGGCAGCGGGACAATGAGGGACCGTTTTTTGTTTTTTTTTTAGGTTTAAAAACCAAAAAAGACCTTTGGGGACAGTTTCCTTTTTTACAGGTGAAATAGTATTAAAATAGATTTCAGCACACTGGGGTGGGCTGTCGGTGTGCCAGACTCGTAGGTGGGGGGGAATCATTGCTGACCCAGGGATTGGGCACCCCGAGGTCGGCTGAGAAAATAGGGGTGTGGGGGGAGGATCTGGTGCATTCAACACCGGATGTGGGCATTCTGGTGTTGGAAACATAAAGAAGTATTTTGGCACACTGGGGTGGGCTCCCAGTGAACCACATTAATGGGGGAGGGATACATGCCAACACAGGGATTGGGCACCCGATGTTGGCTTTCCGGAAAGCGTGTGGGTGGGGGGGCAGCAGGAACCACCAATGTGGTAATCCATGCTGTGGCTCATTTATTTATTTAACTGTTTCACCAGGAAAAGCACACTAAAGAAACTGGGGGCAGGGGCCGACAAGAATCTAAACTCTGCCCATGTGCATTACTGTGCTCTGTGATGCGCATGGCTAGATTCTTGTTTGCTGGATGTCTGTGTGCCTAGTTGGGAGGGAGGGAGCTGCCGCTGCAATGACAAAACTGTCCCTGACTGCAGCGGCTGATTTCTTTAAAGTGCAGCTGTCGCTCTGAAACTGCCATTTCGGCAGCTTCCTGGTTGATTGGTGACCGAGGAATGCACCCATTAGAGCATCCACTGCGTTGACCACAATACGGACACACCTCTGCAATGCTGTACTATCTCAATATTTTTTGTGTGTGCTGTGCCTGCAAGCAAACATAACAAGCATTTGTCAATGCCGAATGTTTGCTTGCTGGTATTGTCAGTGGTAGTGTAGAAGTTACAGAGCTGCGTAATAGGAATGGCAGTGAAGTATTGAACTGAAGCCAACCCCACCACCACCCTGCAGAGAGTGACAGGCATTGGGGTGTGCGTTTGGGTCGTCAGGCGTAACGGCCACGCCATTTCACGACACCCCACCCTGCAGAGACTGACAAGTGTCACGGTGTTCCTTGTGGTCTTTGGCCCTTATGCGCACCCCATTTCATTAGGAAATATGGTGAGATGGGTGCGATATAGAAGAATGGGGTGAAGTTTGGGACCGAAGAGTCCAGGGCATACCTCGATGCCTCTCACTGACTGCAGGGTGTGGAATGGTATGAGCATCACAGGCAAGAATCCCAAGTCACACTCCTGATTCCTGTCATTCTCTATAGGGTTGGGCGTTATAGTTGAAAACCCTAATACCTCAGGCATTTGTTGGTATTTTCACTCCAAATTTTCAACATGTTTGTTTTGTGACCCCACCTCATGAACAGGGGAATATTAGTTTGTTACGCAAGCTGCTTATGCACAGTGACTACGGCATTTAGCACCACAGGTGCAAAAATATTCCGAACAGGATGTAAAAAATGACTGCTGTACTCTTTCATGGGGAGGTGTAAAAAATGGCTATGTTGCAAATGTGTAGTAAAAATATTTAAAAAAATGGTGAAGTCACGAGCGTACATAGAAACTCTGCAATGCACACCCGTAATATAATTAGGTTGGGGATTTCTTACAGCAGATTGTCAACTCAGGCATTTTGGTGCCTCTGATCACGAACAGTGTCACTGTGATTTTCTTTATCTGTGCTGAACAATGATTTCCCACAGCGACCACGCATCTCTGCACTGAAAGTGTGAAAACACACTTCAGCCATGTTGTGAAAAATGGCAGCTGTACTGTTCATAAGGAAGTGTGGAAAAATGTCACTGGTGAAAATCTGGACTGAAAATATTACAAAGTCATGAACTAGCGAGTGCGTGGAACTGTGCAATGCTCACTCGTAACACAATCATTTATGGACTTTTGTCACCAAATTTTCAACATAGCCATTTTAAGACCTCTGCTCGTGAACAGTGTAACTGTGATTTTCTTAATCTGTCCTAAACATTGCTTTCGCACACCAACAGCACCATTGTGCGCTACATGTGCGAAAACACATTTTGGGTGACATATGAAAAATTTCAGCTGTACTGTTCATAAGGAAGTTTAATAAAATGGACATGTTGAAAATCTGGAGTGAAAATATTGAATTTGCAAACTTACGAGCATGCATAGGAACTGTGCAACGCATGCTCGTAAAAGTCATTCTTAGGAATTTTTTCACCAAATTTTCAACATAGCCATTTTAAGACCTCTGCTCATGAACAGTGTCACTGTGATTTTCTTAATTTGTCCTGTACATTGATTTCAAGACACCGATCGCCATTGTGGCTACATGGGGAAACACGTTTAGGTGAGATGTGAAAATGTCAGCTGTACTACTCATAAGAAGGTGTGGTACAATGGCAATGTTGAAAATCTGGAGTGAAAATATTGAAAATTGCAACTAACGAGGCGTGCATAGGAACTGTACAAGCGCTCGTAAAAGTCATTTTGGAATTTTTTCACCAAATTTTCAACATAGCCATTTTAAGACCTTTTGCTCATGAACAGTGTCACTGTGATTTTCTTAATTTATCCAGTACATTGATTTCAAGACAACCGACCGCGCCATTGTGCGCTACATGGGCGGAAACACGCTTTGGGCAAGATGTGAAAATGACAGCTGTACTACTCACAAGAAGGTGTGCAAAATGGCAATGTTGGAAATCTGGAGTCAAAATATTGAAAATTCGTGAACTTACGAGCCTGCGTAGGAACTGCGCAACACACGCTCGTAAAACAGTCATTTTTGGGAATTTTGGCACCAAATTTTCAACATAGCCATTTTAACACCTCACCTCATGAACAGTGTCACTGTGATTTTCTTAATTTGTCCTGTACATTGATCTCGCACACCAACTGCGCCATTGTGTGCTACATGGGCGGAAACACGTTTTGGATGAGATGTGAAAAATGGCAGCTGTACTACTCATAAGAAGGTGTCATAAAATGGCAATGTTGAAAATCTGGAGTGAAAATATTGAAAATTCATGACCTTAGCGTGCGTAGGAACTGCGCAATGCACGCTTATAAAACAGTCATTTTTAGGACTTTTTTCACCAAATTTTCAACATAGCCATTTTAAGACATCTTCTCATGAACAGTGTCACTGTGAGTTTCTTAATTTGTCCTGTACATTGATTTCACACACCGACTGCGCCATTGTGCGCTACATGGGCGGAAACACATTTTGGGTGAGATGTGAAAAATGACAGCCATACTGCTTATAAGAAGGTGTGGTAAAATGGCAATGTTGAAAATCTGGAGTGAAAATATTGAAAATTCGCAAACTTACGAGCCTGCGTAGGAACTGTGCAACGCACACTAGTAAAACAGTCATTTTTGGGAATTTTGGCACCAAAATTTCAACATGGGGTGTTTGGGACCCCTTCCCATGACTGATGTAACTGTCATGGCATTATTCGGGCCTGAAGGGTGATTTCGCAGTCACTGCACAGTCACTGCGCGAAATCACCCTTCGGGCCTGAATAACGCCATGACAGTGATATCATTCATGTTGAAAATTTGGTGCAAAAATTCAAAAAAATGCCTGAGATATGCAAAAAAGTTGAAACCCCCCTATCTAGCCCATTATACAGCTTACCGGCATTTCCTCAGTTCGCAGTCGGCTTTGAAGAGTGCAGATGTGTTCCCGGTCCACCGAAGATCGTCGTGCCGGAGTCCGGAGGTAGTATGGGGTATGGGGGTGTGGGAGGCTGGGTGCGCGGTGTGTGGGTGCGGGTTGTGGGAGGCGGGGAGACTCGCCGTGGGACTGTTTTGGGTAGAAAAAAAAAGCGGACAACATGGGACGTTGCCACGCTGGGGTGGGCTCCCAGCGTGGCACAAGGACGTTGGGGGTGTTCAGCCAACGGGGTAATGGGGAACCCTGTTGGCCTAAGGAATAGATTGCCACGCTGGGGTGGGCTCCCAGCATGGCACTTACTACTGGGGGACAGTGCAGCTGACGGGGATTGGGCACCCCGTTGGCTATATTATTAGTTGCCCAGCGTGGCATTTGGAAGCCTCTGGGGAGGCGGGGGACGAGCACAGCCGGCGGGGATTGGGCACCTGTCGGCTATACAGCTGTCTTGAGGGGCACGCGCGGGCGTAAGGCGGTGTGTGTATGGGGAGGTTGCGGATGAGCAGGCGATATCTTATCGCTGCTCACTCAAGCGTAGCTCCCCATTTTAACTGTATGCCACTGCATTTTGGAGCGTGTCATAGACAGCTCCAGAATGCATTGGCTTACAGGCGCCGCGCCTGCCAGCACACTGACTAAATTGGAGGAGGAGGTGACACACCTCTGAAATCTCAGATGATGGCACTATGTTTCTTGCACATGCGTGCAAGCAAACATAAAAATCAGTACCTTTGTTCTGTTTTTGCAGTGTTGGCTCCGTCTCAGCTGTTTACACAACTCATTGAATTCTGGCTCCTCCAGAGTACATGTTCACTGAAATGTCCTGGTGCCCAGCATCATACATTTCCAGTCTCCCAACCACTGCACCCCCCCCCCCCAAAAAAAAGAAGGAAAGAAAAAAACATTTGAAACGTGACTTCGTGTACAGTAACAACGGAAACCAGACAGTGGAATCCAACAGTACAGGTAGTTCCGTCTCTCGCTGCCACCTCCCAACACTTTTAGACACAGAAGTAAAGCTTTTTCCCTTACTTATCAGATTAGCAAATGCTGCTCCAGCCAACCTCTCTATTTCTTGTTAACTTGCTGCTGTAGTGTCCCAAAGTCATCTAACGAACCCCCACCTGCACTTCACCAGGGCTCCTCCCTCCTTGGGTTCGCTGGCAGCTGTCCTGCTAGTTTTTAGTCCAAGAACGAAGTCCCCCTTTGCTCTACAGCCCAGCTCATTTGCACTGTTTCTCTCTCCCTTCAAACAGTACTCCAACAAAAAACCCTTGCAGAGCTTCCTCATACTTTACGGAACTCCCATTTTCTCAGGAACTCCGTTATTTCTCCTCAGCACATTCAACCAGCTCCCACTCCTGGTACTGCTCTCCCTATCTCTCTCTCTCTCTCGATCTCCACAGCAGTGGCCATGAACTAAACACATGGTTTCTCCTTCTGTCACCATTAACAAAAAATAAATAAAAAAACAGCAGTATCAGTCTGTCACTCTTCACAACAGTTGCAGATGCCAGTCATGATAGAGCTCCAAGCCCTATCAACCAAGGACTATTTTTTCTGGCGCAGTAATAAATTCAGCAACAATAAAATAAATAAAAAAAGATATCTTTTTTTTTTAACAAAAAATACAGAGGGACATTGTATAATTGCAATATGTACCACACCAGTGGTGAATAAATTGAGTAAATAAATCCTGTTATTTTGGGATATTTCTTTTCACTTAGAACACCATTTATTTAACCTAGAACATGATATTTCCACTTAGAATCTGGAACTAGAACACAGAGAACAATGGGCCAGATAAAGAGTTTACAATGGAAAGAAAGACAGTTTTAAGCTAAAACAAGGTAAAACACTAAGAACATTACAAATGGTGGGGTATATATCAGATACATAATGGGTTGTAGTGGAATTACACATTTACCTCCACACCACTGGTAAGACCTTTATAACTAACTTGTGGTTTCGCCACTCGTGAGTTATATGTCTTAGACTCACTAGTGGAGATAAATGTGTTATTCCACTGCAACCCATCATGTATTATCTATATCCCATTCCAGGGTGTGGGTTATGGTGGGATCTACCCATGCCTGGTGTTTTTTGCTTACTCGGTCTGTGTCCTCGTGACCAAAGAGGGTGCAATCCTGAGCCCGGGCTTTGTAAACTTGCAGGAAGCCCAGGCTGAAGATTTCTAAAAATATTTGTTTCACACTTGTTTGCCAACTATTTTGGAGCCCCTTATCACATTCTGCCATTTCAAGTTCAAAAGACTGTTGTTCCCACTGTATTCCAAACTGCCTGCAAAATGTAGTCATTTGGTTAGCCACCACCCAGCGAGGTACCCACCACAACGGACAGTAAGAACCTTTATGGCTGTGGGGGAAAACTGGGTGCACCCATTGGGGTGTTACAGGGACTGTGCAGACAAACTTGTTGAAATGAAAATTCTTCGTTCTGTGTTTTTTTGCTTCCTCGTCACAATTCCTTATAATAAATCAGAGGTGAGTTTATTTAACAATTGGTGTTCCTGGTTATTGCTTCATGTGTATTGCCACTATGAGGGGGAAGGTAATTGTGTGTGGGAGGGAAAATAAGATTTGTTTCTTGGGGGAGGTTAGGGCCACATTGGGTAGCCTGTATATACAGTACCCCTGCCCAAGCAGGAGGCATCAAAACCTGCTCCTGGTATTTTAATTATGTACTGCACCCAAAAGAACCCAGGCCAAACCTAAGGTAGATCGGTACATGAGGGGGCACCAGGGTGCACATACAGAAGTTACCCCCCTTGCATTAGCACTCAAACTGGCTTGGAGCCTGTCCCTGACCGTGGTGTCACTAGCAATAGTGAGGAGTGGGATGATTCTGAGCATGGTAAAACTGTCAAAAACAGCCATGGTGTCAATTCTAGGTCCGTTTTCATACTCAGTACTGTCAGAGATGTTAACTTGGAGACTGTTTCTGACTCCGGTGTCATCTGCGGCACCACAGAGGGTGATGGCAGTGAGGCTGATGTCGATGATGACACTGAGAGCAGTCTTGAAGATAGTGTCGACAGCTGCGACAGGAGGGACATTGTCAGACTTTAGCACAGTGCCAGAGGAAGGGCCAATTCAGAGCCAGAGTTCTCTCTGGAGCTGCAAAAAGACATTGTCACTGGTGAGGACCAGGGTCACCCCTTGTGACCTTCAAAGCTCTGGTTTCCTCACTTGAGGGTTCCTCCAAAAGGTAACAATTGGATTACTCTTCAGATTGAGGAGGACACCCTTCAGGTGACTCTGTTATGCCCTCCCCATGGGCAGGCCCCCTAGGTAGTTTTGCAGCCCAAGTCATGGCCCTTGAGATCTGGAGTTTCAACCCCCTCAGGAAGGGCCTGGCCACTTTTTTGATAGGATGCCCTCATTAGTTGGCCCTGTGGGGCCGCTAATGTGTGAGCAACACATGGTGTAGGTCAGTGCCTTAGATGACTGGCATAGGGAGTATAACAGGGCACAATTTAGGCCCTTCCTCCCAGTATTGACCCTGCCTGATGGCACTATCTCATCTCTATCAAAGTCCTCCTCAGAGGACGATGAGTCATTCCATCCATCCCCTTTCTGCTGCTGAGCACACAGTGTACCAGCAATTCCTGGTGGAGATGCTCCAGGCATTCGACACTGAGGCCTATACCAGTCACAAACTGGAAGCTCTGCAATTTGAACTCCTTGGAGTACCCAGTATTGACACTGTGGTCATTCCTCTGTGGGCCCAGAGCCATGAAGAAGGCACCCATGACCTTGTGTTGGTGTCCCTCTGCCACCCCAGCTATCCCCAGGATCCTCCTCATGTGGTATCACACACACTGGGTCTGCTGGTGACATTCTTCTTGCCACCTCAGGGCTAAGTACTGCAGACCCCATTGGAGTAACAGTGCTTTACACGTGCCCAACTTCCAAATGCTGCTTCTGCCCATGGCAATGCTCTGAGAATGAAGGTGTTCACCTTGGCATGTGCCCTCATGTGTGGCTGCACACCAGCCCAATATGGCAGCTTATAGCCGTTGCCTATGGAGGCAATTGCACAGTCTACTAACTGCAATGCCACACAGTGAGACTGTCATGCAAGCCATTGACCTTTCCACTTGGGGTCTTAAGGTAGTATGGCACCAGCTAAGGGCATCTTACAATGCCATTGAGATGGCCTCCAGACCGGTGAGAACAGCAGTCTGTATCTGAAAGATGGTGCGGCTTCATCTATCCCAACTGGCACCTTTGGCATGGTGCGAGGTGCTCAAATCACACTTCCAGGGGACCCATTCTTTCTCCTCTAGAGTCAGGCAGAGACTTTCGGGGAACCTCCTGTACCTGTACCTGTGCCACAGCAACCCCCACCTAGCCATGACCACTCTCAGATCTCACCAGATCTGTGAGGTGCCCTTTCCTGGCTGGAATATATCCCCCTCTAGCTTGGTATATTCCTATTAGTTGCTAAATGCAACCCATACCAACAGGGCACTATCCAAATTGAACTGCACTTGACAGTAGCCCTATTTGTTGGGGTTGGGGCCTCCAGTGCAACAGATTGGATCAAACTGAATGACACCTAGCAATGGGTACATTTCTGCTGCTTGCAGGAGGAGGCAGGTTAGGGCTTGCTGTGGTTTTCTCCGGCCATGCCAGGCAAATTTTTCATTACTACTCATCCAGCACAGAATGCCGCCGCACTCCCATAGGTCACCCTGTCTGTCAAAATGAACACTCCCAAGACAAATACAGTATGCTGAAACAGAGTGTCAAAATTTATTTCACCAAACAGACAAGGTGTAAAGTAACAATCAATCAATTAATCAATCTTTATTTTATCAGGTGAAACACCATTGAGGAAGAGTCATTTACAGGGTGGACCTGGATAGGTACACATTTATAAAATAATATAGAATACAAAGGTCATCAACAGTGCAATACATTAAATACAAGAAGCAAAAAGGAGAGATTGTCATCCAATACAACAATGTTCAGTGCACATCAAATAAAATATTTACAATATACACAAAAAAGACCTTGTGCAGACAGAGATACAGCAAAGAGTGGTTAGGGGAAAACCAAAGACAGGTGGATAACTAAGAGAGGTAAGGTAAGGGAGGAGAAGCACTAGCTTGAATGAGTATCAGAGATGTAGAGAACTAGTAACAAAGAACAAGTCTAAGGTGGAGTTAGTCCATACACAAGAGTAGGGGACAATCAAGAGCAATTACAAGACTCCCTGAATGAGCGTGAAAACAGGGTCTTAAAAAAGGCCAGCTTTGCTGGCATTGCAAGCTTCAAAGTTGCAAGACCACCAGGCCCAAAGTTTCCCTGGTACTTCGTTCGTGTACAGCTTTGTCAGGGGTGTATCTGTATTGGGATACTTAACCACTCATTACTGGCAGCTATATGCTGGATCAAATGGCTGTCAAATGTCAATCGCGTCACAGTGATGTCTGAGGAGGGGACCTCCCCCAATAGCGAGTTGAGTCAGGGAGCATCCAAAATGCGGCTCTGGAATGCACATGCCACTGGGGCAGACTGAAGTACCAGAGCTGCCTCTGCATTCTGAGTGGCAGTGGGGTGGCAGCTGAGCTGCAATATCCATTTTGTATGGTTGGCCTCTTACATGTAGTCGTCCTGCCTAAAGCTTTTGGCCCATGTGAGTGAGCTGTGAGCACTTACTGCAGCAGCTTAGCTGCTCCTTGTATCTGTTGCCAGACTCACTGACTTATACTCCCCATCTTACTCGATCGGATGTTGGGGTTGGTTAGCCTGGCACGCTCCTCCGGAGGTGTCTGAGCATAGTTGTGGCAGGCTGCAGTGATGATTTGCACACACTGCAGATTTTAATCTGCAAAAAATTACCAGAGACCCGAGCTCTAACTCACTGACAGTATGGTAAGTAAATGCCTTCGATGTTCTTATCAGTCATCAAAAAATGTAACAGGTGGGCAACTGGGCACTGAGATGCAACAAGGATTGTTAGGAAGGTGTTAAATGAAAGTGGGCAAGCAAACTGAGCTGAGGCGCCCACAAAACTATTATTTAATGTTTATTTATTCAAAGAAAATCCATCGATGCAGCCTAGCTAGTGGCACAGCGGTAGCAATATGGCCAGTCATGTTGTTGACCCAAGTTTGAGTGTGATTTTGGGCAGGATGCGGGCCCGACAGGAGGGAGAGAGGAAGAGCATCATAGGGACTGCTCTACCCTTCGAAGGTTGGGGAGGGCACATCGCTCCATGGTTTGTGTGCCAGTGTGCCCCCTGGCAGAGGTTGGGTGGCCACACAGTCAGAGCATCTAGCTGGGGATAGACTACTGGCAGACACACACATGTGCATCCTTGCATGCATGGTACAGCTGATGTGTGTCAGGGCCTTGTGGGTAGGTTGGATGGAGTCTGGTGAGTTCGTTGAAGGTGGGCAAGCAAGGCAGGATAAAAGGGAGTGAACTGGGTTAAAAAAAAAAAACTACAAAAAAGTATATTTTTAACCTGCCCTGCCTTAACAAACTAAGCCATTGAAGTTTCATGTGCTAATTTCACTTCTTTAGGAGCTTTCATTTTCCAGAAAAAAGGACACTGAAGTACCTTCTTTAAGTAAATGAAAGCTTTGAAAGAAGTGAAATGTTTATAACAAACCACAACACGAAATACACATGAATGCATCTTAAATCCCCTATTCATTTCTATGTGTGATATGCAGTATCCTGGTGGGGTAAGCTGCAAGCATACAGACTCCGGTATTATACATGCTGTTTCTATGTTTTTACAACTAAAAGAAATATCCTGAAATAGTTTTAAAAGGCACACAATTATGTTAAAAATGCACCAGAATCCATATAAAACCATAAAACTGCTGGGCAGCACATAGGCAGCCCTCAGTCCCTTGGCCTATTGCTTTAGTTTCTCTCATGAAAATCTGGTCTTTTAGCAGACTTTACCCCCTCCCATCCAGATTAAAAAAACTAGCTATGCCCCTGGCCTCCACGTAACTGGTTCCACCAGGTTGCAGAACTGGTTCATGAATCAAGGCAGTAAGGAGCTGGAGGAGACTGTACGCCATGCACAAATTCCCAGTTCTGTTAACAAAGGGAAGGCTACATTTATGCCCCCCCCCATAAAAGTTACATACCCATGGTAAGCTCTACTACATATTATACAGTGGCTAAAAATACTCTTCTCTGATTGGCTGTCACGATTTACCCATTGTAAATCCTGGCATAATCAACGGGTAAAAGTGCCAGCCAGTCGCATCTGAAAGCCCCCCAATTTAAATCACTCTGACCCTCGGAACGCCAAAGAAAAAACACCATATTAACTCCTCGCTAAACCTGGATGGTAAAGAGGGAGTTTCAAACAGACTTCAGATTTACTTTCACACATCTCCACAGTGCAGAAACCTATGTTACATAGCAGAATTTATTTTCCTGTAAACGGGTCAAGTTCCAGCCGTGCCTGTTCACAGCTGCACAACACAAACAAGCATTTGTCAATGCCAAATGTTGGCTTGCTGGTATTGGCATTGGTAGTGCAGGAGTTAGAGAGATGCATGATAGGCATGGCAGTGAAGTATTGAAGTAACACCAATCCCAACCCCCACCCTGCAGAGACTGACAGGTGTTGGGGGTGTGCCTTTGGTTCATCAGTCATAACGCTCATGCCATTTCACCTCATTTCACCTCATCCCACCCCGCAGACACCGACAGGTGTCACAATGTACCTTGGGGTCTTTGACCCTTATGCTCACCCCATTTCATAAGATGGGTGTGGTATAGGAGAACGGGGTGAACGTTAACGCACACCTTGATGCCTGTCACTGGCTGCAAGGTGGGGGTGAGGGTGGAGTGGCATGAGCATTACGGCCGCTGACCCCAAGTCACACCACTGACACCTGTAACTCTGTGCAGGGGGCGATACGGTTGGAAACCCTAACACCCTGGGCGTTGGTTGGTATTTTTACTCCAGATTTTCAACATGGGCTTTTTGGGACCCCACCTCATGAACAGTGGCACTATCATTTCATTACTCAATCCCGAAAGGTGATTTTGCTCAACGACTGTGCCATTTGGTGCCACAGGTGCAAAAACACATTTCAGGCAGGATGTGAAAAATGACAGCTATGCTGTTCATGAGGAGGTGTGAAAAATGACAATGTTGAAAATGTGGAATGAAAATATGAAAAATTGGCCAACTTACGAACTTGCGAAGAAACTGCAAAATGCATGTTCGTAACGCAGTCATTTTTTGGAATGTTTTCACCAAATATTTGACATAGCCTTTTTGGGACCTCCCCTCATGAACAGTGGCACTGTGATTTCATTCATCTATCCCAAAGCTTAATTTCACACGGCAACCGCACCATTCTGCACCACAGGTGCAAAAACACATTTTGGGCAGGATCCGAAAAATGATAGATGTACTGTTCATAAGGGGGTGTGGAAAAATGGCAATATTGGAAATTTGGAGTGATAATATTAAAATTTATAGAAGTTAGGAGCGTGCGTAGAAACAGCACAATGCACACTCATAACTGGTAATTTTTGGATTTTTGCAAATTTGCAACATGGGATTTTTGGGACCCCACCTCGTGAACAGTGGCACTGTTTCATTAATCAGTCCTGAAAGGTGATTCCATGCAGTGACCATGAAATCAGCTTTCGGGATCAAGAAACTAAATGACAATGCATATGTTCACGAGGTGGGGTCCCAAGAACCCCACGTTGAAAATCTGGGACCAAAACTCCAAAAATTGGCTGAAATATCAACCTAAGTTGAAACCCCATTAACTGCCATTATAGGGCTTACTGTGATTTCTTCAGTTCCCAGTTCCGCTTTGAAAAGTGCAGACATGTTCCCGGTCCACCGAAGATCACTGCTCCCAACCTCCTTGGGTAACTATGGGGTGAGGGGTGTGTAGGGGGAGGAGGGTTGCAGATGGAAAGTTAGGATCGGGAAGGGGGCAACGGGGACAATGAGGGACCATTTTCCTTTTTTTTTTTTAGGTTTAAAAACCAAAAAAGACCTTTGGGGATGGTTTTCTTTTTTACAGGTGAAATAGTATTAAAACAGATTTCAGCACACTGGAGTGGGCTGTCAGTGTGCCAGACTAGTGGGGGGGGGATCATTGCTGACCCAGGGATTGGGCACCTAAGGGTCAGCTGAGAAAATAGGGGTGTTGGGGGGGATGTGGGCATTCTGGTGTCGGAAACATAAATAAGTATTTTGGCACACTGGGGTGGCTCCCAGTGAGCCACATTAATGGGGAGGGGGTACATGCCGACACGAGATTGGGCACCCGATGTTGGCTTTCTGGACAGCATATGGGTGGGGGGGTGGCAGGAACCGCCAATGTGGTAATCCATGCCGTGGCTCATTTATTTATTTAACTGTTTCACCAGGAAAAGCACACTAAGCAAACTGGGGACAGGAGCCGACAAGAATCGAAACTCTGCCCATGTGCATTACTGTGCAATGTAATGCGCATGGCTAGATTCTTTTCTGTTGGATGTCTGTGTGACTGGTTGGGAAAGAGGGAGAGAGCTGCCGCTGCAATGACAAAACTGTCCCTGATTGCAGCGGCAGATTTCTTTCAAGTGCAGCTCTCGCTCTGAAACTGCCGTCTTTGGCAGCTTCCTGGTTGATTGGTGACCGAGGGACACACCCCTTAGAGCATCCACTGCATTGACCACAACACGGACATACCTCGGCAATGCTGTACTATCTCAATATTGTTTTTTTGTGTGCTGCGCCCACAAGCAAACATAAAAATCAGTACCTCTGTTCTGTTTTTGCAGTGTTGGCTCCGTCCCCACTGTTTACATAGCTCTTTGAATTCCAGCTCCTCCAGAGTACATGTTCATTGAAATGTCCTGGTGCCCAGCATCATACATTTCTAGTCTCCCAACCACTGCAAACCCCCCCCCCCAAAAAAAAGAAGGAAAGAAAAAAACATTTGGAGTGTGACTTTGTGTACAGTAACAATGGAAACCAGACCACTTTGTGGAACAGTACAGGTAGTTCCGTCTCTCGCTGCCACTTCCCAACACTTTTAGGCACAGAAGTAAGCTTTTCCCCCCTACTTATCAGATTAGTAATGCCGCTCCAGCCAGCCTCTCTATTTCTTGTTAACTTGCTGCTGCATTGTCCCAAAGTCATCTAACGAACCTTCACCTGCACTTCACCAGGGCTCCTCCCTCCTTCGGTTTGCTGGCAGCTGTCCTGCTAGTTTTTAGTCCAAGAACGAAGTACCCCTTTGCTCTACAGCCCAGCTCATTTGCACTGTTTCTCTCTCCCTTCAGACAGTACTCCAACAAAAAACCCTTGCAGGGCTTCCCCATACTTTATGGAACTCCCTTTTTCTCAGGAACTCCGTTATTTCTCTTCAGCACATTCAACCAGCTCCCACTCCTGCTACTGCTCTCCCTATCTCTCTCTCTCTCTCTCTCTCTCTCTCTCTCTCTCTATATCTCCACAGCAGTGGCCATGAGCTAAACACGTGGTTTCTCCTTCCATTACCATTAACAAAAAATAAATAAAAAAACAGCAGTATCAGTCTGTCACTCTTCACAACAGTTGCATATGCCAGTCATGGTATAGTTCCAAGCCCTATCAACCCAGGACTATTTTTTCTGGTGCAGTAATAAATTCTACAATAACAAAAGCAATCTCTATTTTTTTTTTTCATCAAAAAATACAGGGGGACATTGTATAATTGCGATATATACCACAGCAGTGGTGAATAAATTGAGTAAATATATTCTGTTATTTTGGGATATTTGGTTTCACTTAGAACACCATTTATGTCACTTAGAACACAATTTATTTAACCTAGAACATGTTATTTCCACTTAGAATCTGGAAATAGAACACAGAGAACAATGGGCCAGATAAAGAGTTTACAATGGAAAGAAAGACAGTTTTAACCTAAAACAAGATAAAACACCAACATTACAAATGGTGTGGTATATATCAAATACATAATGGGTGTAGTAGAATTACACATTTATCTCCACACAAGTGGTAAGACCTTTATAACTAACTTGTGGTTTCGCCACTCATGAGTTATAGGTCTTACCACTCACTAGTGGAGATAAATGTGTTATTCTACTGTAACTCATCATGTATTATCTATATCCCACTCCAGGGTGTGGGTTATGGTGGGATGTACCCATGCCTGTTGTTTTTTGCTCACTCAGTCTGCATCCTCGTGACCAAACAACACACCAGGTGTGGGTAAATCCCACTGTAACCCACTCCCTGTCATAGTATATTCCTTAAATCCACCTCTACTTCAGTCCATATGTAGGGGATAAAATAAGGGACATTGAGGCCTTGAGTACATTGGCAGTCTGTTTTTCAAAACAGTTTTAAACTCACCACAGAAATCCATCCACACTTATTTGCATTGCTTCAGAACAGAGTTAACACAATCGCACCGCATCCACACTGTAGCCCAGCATGGTCTCCAGCATGGATCAGTGCTGCTTCAGGAGAAATATGGATTGCTCTCCCTTCCACACTACCACGTAAACCATGCTAAGTTTGAAAGCATGTTTAAAGCTGAGTTTAAGGGGGCTGACCCAATGGTGTGGAGGGCTGAGGCACTGTTTGCCTTACTTCCAGCCACGGTGGCTACCCACGTTCAGGAATGAACATGGATTGCCAGGGGTCAGTGAGATGGGAGAGAATTGAGCATCCCAGGGACTGCTCTCCTCTCCCGGGAAGAAGTGGCCAGCTGACTTGGCCATTGACTGCCACCTGGTGGAGGTCCACTACTGGTGCAGGCACGAGTGACTTGAAGAGAGGGGCCGCAATCCCGCAGGCCTCCATGTGCATATCCTGATGTGCTGTTGTGGCAGAAGAACTGGAGAGAAAAACAACGAACTAGTGTGGGTTACATGAAGCCCTGCCTGCCTACCTCTGCCCCACACCATCGGCTGATCACCCTGACCAAATCTGAATGTGTGTCACTGTCAGAGTTGAGACCACCCCCAGCACCATGAGACATTCCGCTCTCCCTGTTCATTTATACTTAAAATCTACTGCAGTAGTACGTCTCTCTTTCCTTTTTCTTTTTCACTATTTCTACCATGAAGGTGTGGCCTCCCATCATGGTACCTTAAGCTATCTACCCCGCTATTTTTTCCCTATTGTCCCAGTGGTGCATATCCGTGTAGAATGATGTTACAGACACAGATAGGCTGGAGACAGGTGAGCCTCACTGCATTTTAATTTTGAATCATGGTGCCTAGAAAATAGAATGCCTTCAAGTTTGGCAATGGTAGGAGGCACTGGAGTAATAGTTACAGGGATGCCTGTAAAGACTGGCACTCAACACTGTATTGGTATGCAGTCACTCTTTGGAAATAGCTGGGCGGCATTTGTTTTAAATCAAAAGCTTACATGTATGCAGTAAAAACTCTAATTTCTTGGTCCGGACCTGTTGTAGTGGTAAATTCTGTTGAATCCAATACCCCATTTTGGGCCCATGCGCCCTTTGCCCGTATTCTATGCCCTGTGGCGTGCTGGCTCCGGAACAGTATGCAAAACACTGTCCTTTTTGCAAATATTGTTTCCAGCACGACCTGCACAGAGTGAGATGGCACCTCGTCCAGGAGACTCGTGCACTGTCATATAAAAGGAAAAGAGTTATTTAAAAACTCTCGGGCCATTGGTATATGGGCTGTGTTTTGTTTTAGGTAGGAATCCCATAATATTCCTGCACAGCTCATAATACCTGGAACACCCAAATGGACAGCCAGACTGACTCATTCAGCTAGCTTTACCGATAATACTGGAGGAGTTGGCAAACTTACTGAAATGATAAACAATGATAAGAAAATGTTCAGTGAAGCCACACGTATACTTGACAAGATGTTTTATACCTGAAAAGTAGGTTTAAGGGGACAATAATAAAATCTTGAATATACCCTGTATGAACTAAATGTTAAGATATATTATTTTACTTGTTAACCTGTATTTTAGCATGTCCATACCTGCTTCAGATATTGTCTCTCCCTGTGCAAGTGCTGCATTCCTAAGGGCCAGCGGCCCTCCCCTGAAACCTGTTTATAGGGAACAAAGGTGTGATGTCAGTACCTTGAGGGAGGGGCTAAACCTTTTAATCACCATTTAAGCTTTTTTCCACGTGTAACATATGTCTAAGAGATTGATATAAAAGCATACAATATGCATTTCTGAATAAAATATGTTCTGGTCCTGCAGATCCCCTACAGAATGTATTAGTGCAGGATTTAAAGTGTATTAGAATAGGGACGGATCAGCTGACCTATGATGTCAGAGCAACCAAATATAAAAGGTAGCTATTAGCCAAGGTAGACAGTCTTGGAGCACAGAGAATAGTGGATGTGCTGGAGCTAAAGCTCATCTACTCTGTGGCAACACTTAACAGTAGGAAGTACTGAAGTTCTTTAGTTTGAAAGAAAGCCAGATAGTGCTTTGCTTTGTTTATTTTGCTGTTTTCTTTACTTGCAAAGTGTTTTCTTTTATTTTTACAAACAAAATCCACACAAGCCTTGTGTGTTCTACAAAGAAAGTTGTGTCTGACTTATCACATCCCACACCCACTCACAGTCATGAGTTGGGGGGAGGATGGCCCTCCCTTTTCACCCCTCCCCATGGGCAATCCGTCAAGGATCTCGGGCATGGTGGTCCAGTGCAGTGAATGCTGGGCGAGAGGAGGCAGGGACGAGGCTGAGAGCACGCCCACACCACCTGCAGAGAAAAACCTACATTGGGAAAAGGAAAAAAAGAAAACTGCTTTTAAGTGTAGGTCCCTTGTATGGTTTAAACACAGTTCCAAACCACGTACAGTGCTGACGCAGACCATGTTTGGGCTTGTTAAAATGTTTTAAGGGTCTTAAAACATTTTGACAAGCCTAGTGTGTACAGGGCCTAAAACCCAGCTACAGTACATAACTCACTCTTCCTCACATGTATGGGGTAAAAATAAGGGATACTCAAATCTGGCTACGGAACACATCTGTCCTTCAGAAACATGTTTGAGGTAAAATAAGGGACAGTCAAACCCCTACTACCTAACCCACCTCTCCCTAAACCTACATGTATGGGGTGAAAATAAGGGGCAGTCAAACCAGACTACATGATCCACCCCTCCCTCAGCCTACATGTATGGGGCAAAATTAAGAGACAGTAAAACTTAACTACATAACCCACCTCTCCCTCTGCCTACATGTATGGGGTAAAACTAAGAGACAGTCAAACCTGACTACATAACTCACCTCTCTCTCAGCCTACATGTATGGGGGTTAAAACTAAGAGACAGTCAACCCTAACTATATAACCCACCTCTCCCTCAACCTACATGTATGGGGGGTAAAACTAAGAGACAGTCAAACCTGACTACAAAACCCACCCCTCCTTCAGCCTACATGTATGGGGTAAAACTAAGAGACAGTCAAACTTGACTACATAACTCACCTCTCCCTCAGCCTGCATGTATGGGGGGGGGGTAAAACTAAGAGACTGTCAAACCTGAGGGGCCGGCTTTAGGATGTTGGGGGCCCCCAGCAGGATCGGTGAACTCATGGGGCCCCACATGACCCACTTTTACCTCATGTGTTTAACTGTAGCCCATATACACATCATTTTATTTTATTTTATTTTCAGTACAACCTGTAGTATATTTATATTTTTTAGAGGGAGACAGCAGTGGTAGTCCTTGGGGCTTTTTACTCATTCCATCCATTGTTGCCCATCTACCTCTTATTGACTGGGTCATAGCTGTTTCATGACATAATGATGCCACATCGCACAGTGAGCTGCACAGTCCTTTGTTGCTGATTTAAGAACACAAGAAAAAAATGTAAAAATGAATAACGTAAACTGCTTGAGTTGGGGCCCCCCCCCCCATGATCAGGGGGCCCCCAGCGACTGCAGGGTTTGCTGGTGCCTAAAACCGGCTATGTGACTACATAACCCACCCCTCCCTCAGCCTACATGTATGGGGTAAAACTAAGAGACAGTCAAACCTGACTACATAACTCATCTCTCCCTCAGCCTATGTGTATGGGGGGGGGTAAAACTAAGAGACAGTCAAACCTGACTACATAACCCACCCCTCCCTCAGCCTACATGTATGGGGTAAAACTAAGAGACAGTCAAACCTGACTACATAACTCACCCCTCCCTCAGCCTACATGTATGGGGTAAAATTAAGAGACAGTCAAACCTGACTACATAACTCACCTCTCCCTCAGCCTACATGTATGGGGGGTAAAACTAAGAGACAGTAAAATCTGACTACATAACCCAGCTCTCATACAGCCTACATAGATGCGGTCAAAATAAAGGACAGACAAATCAAACTACATAACCTACCTCTCCCTCAGCAACATGTAAGGGGTAAAAATCATAGGAATCATAGAAATGTGACTGAGTCAGTAGTGTTAGCTATTATTGACTCGCCATTATACAATGGATCATCCCAATTTTTTGTTAAATATATAGTTGTCCAGCGATCGCTTAAATGATTCCATGTTGGGAGCTTTAACTACATCTGGTAGACTGTTTCACTCAGTCACCACTCTCTGACTAAACCATGATCCTCATTTTCTTGTTTCATATAATTCACCTCTAAGTTGAAGGTCATGTTTTCTTGTTTCCCTAGTTGTTAATTTCCTAGTTAGACCTAAGCATTCCCATAGATTGTCATTTTTGAACACCTTATATGTCAGACACGGATCTTCGCAGGGCCTTCTTTATTCTAGGGGGTAAAGCCCTACTTCATTTAATCTTTCTTGATATGAAAAATTAGGCATCTCAAAGATCCATTTGGTAGCTCTTCTCTGTACGCCCTTCAGCAAGGCAATATTATCGGCTTTATATGGTGCCCAGAACTGGGCACAATACTCCAGATGGGGTTGCACCAACGAACCATAGAGGGGCAGGATGACCTTCCTATTCCTGCTTCTAATATGCTTTAATATACATGAAAGCATTTGATTACTCTGTCTTACTACTTCACTTGTATGGTCACTTAAAGATAAATCATTAATGATAAAAATCCCCAAATAATTTTCTTTAATTGTAGATTAGAGTTCCATATCATATAGGTGATAGTTTGCTAGTTTGTTTTTACCACCAAAGTACATCATCTTACACTTTCCAATATTAAAGCTTAATTTACGTTTTCTTTGCCCGCATTTATGTACTCTTCAGATCCTTTTGTAGGCTGCTAATTGCAGACTCATTTCCAACAATTGCCCTTAGTTTAGCGCTGTCTGCAAATTTACTTAACCAAGATCTGGGTGATGTTTGCATGGTGGACAGGAATAAATTGAACAGGGTAGGCCCCGGTACCAACCCCTGGGACACACCACTACCCACCTCACCCCAATTTGAACAAAAACCCTTTATTACCAATAAGGGGCAGTCAAATCTGACTACAGATCTCATCCCTCCTTCTGCCTGCAATGCATGGTGTAAAAATAAGGGACAGTCAAACCTGGCTACATAACCCATCCCTCTCTCTTCACATGCATAAAGTAAATATTTGTCTGCCACTTCCTGCATGAGCAGTGCTCCTTGTTTTGTTTCTTTATAATATGAAAATGCAAATGAAGTATAGATGACTAACACAAAGATTAGATTCATGAACATGAGTGACAGTCCCTTAAAGATTATTTTTTTTCTCAAATCCAGATTTTTAAGGCATCATATTCCCATGTCTTGTACATAAAGCCTGTCTTGTTTGCTGGGTACTCAACTCTGTTACGGACCCAACCAGGCTATCTTCTGATATGGGGTGGGGTGGAGGGGGGAGGGGATTGAACCTGTGTTACTCAAGAATCACAATACGATCTTACTTACAAATTTCCTGCTGCCTTTCTCCTCCTGTTTCCTCATTAGTTGTTCCATTCTCCTGCCTCAGTGATGGGATCATTATGGCTGTACCCTATCTCCGTCAGCAAGGCAACAACTAACGTGCTGCATAATTTTCAAATATGTGATAGATACACATGGTTGCCGCTACATAAGAACAGTAATAATAAGAAGAGATCCCTCTTAATTGCTTAACCAATATTACGTTTAAAGTACGTCACTTGAGGCAAAGATTTCTACCCCCTAATGTGGGACGACACGAAAAGCAGGACTGTCAGAAACATCAGCAACAATTAATAGGTTGGACTTGAGCATGCCAGCTAGTGGTGTAGCCCCTGACCTAGCAGTACCTTTAAACAGGACTGCAAATCATGGGGCAACTGCAGGGCAACTAGCAGGAAAATTATCCATCTGATTGGCTGTTACTGCTCTGTAAGGATAGTAAAGTTGTATTAGAGTTACATGTGATTAAAGGGATGGCATAGTATATCACGTTTCAGTGACATTTATAAGGTTACCCTATATTTTCATAATAAATTCTTTTTTTCTGGGCTTTAATTTACTGTTTTTCCATGTATCTCTGTTTGTATTGCAATACAGAATATTTGAATTAAAAAGTTAAATGTTATATATAAATAAAGATAACAATCTAGCAGGGCCCTCCTCCTCCTCCCCATAACTGTTCTGAAGTATTTCAGGTGAAGGAATCTCAGGGCCTGAGTCACATAGATTACTGGAATATGTTCAAATCCAGCATATCCCAGCCATGGCTCTGCACCCCTCCATGGCTGTCCACCCCAGATGGCATATACAACCCTTGCCTGCTGAGCTTTGCTGTTCCGG
Organism: Neoceratodus forsteri; assembly: GCA_016271365.2. NCBI lineage: Eukaryota > Metazoa > Chordata > Ceratodontiformes > Ceratodontidae > Neoceratodus > Neoceratodus forsteri. The sequence goes on along the minus strand of CM028138.1, from coordinate 285,074,258 downwards.
AGCCACATATTGGGTCAGGGGGTGAGCAGTGCTCGTCTGGACCAAGTGCATCCAATCAGATACCCTGTGGATGTCCACAAGTAGATTCCTGCCTGCACTGGGTGCAGGGGAGGACAGGATATGGCAGTCCTCCAGGACTACTGTGGACTGCTGAATCCCCACAATAACAGGCAAAATTGTTTCAAACACACCAACCAGTGCTGGTATTGCCCTCAGCCACTGTGTAGGTTCATAGGGCTGGGGCTGGTAGAGGGGGGCTGATCAGGCCTCAAGAAAGATGATGTGGTGGGGACAGAGAGGAGTGGGCAATCACTAATACTGCCCCAAGACACATGTAGCAGCAGTCCTCTCTGCCGGCACTCTGCAACATAGAGATTGCTTAAGTGATGGGGTGCATGTCTGCACCTACCTCATGATATGCCCCCATCCCAGCCTCCCGAGTAGCCACACATGCAAACCAGGATGGGGTGTAGAGGGGGCACGCAGTCCTCTCTGTGGATGCCACGGAGTACCCTGATGGTACTACATGTCCTGTTGGTAGGGGGTACTCCACAGCTTTCCACAGCCTTCTGGACACGTGGAAGAGCCAGGAGTCATTTGAGGCTCAGGCCCTGACTCATGAGAGCCACTTGGTCCAGATCTTCTATAGCCCACTGCATGATGTGGGCGTGATGTGGGACAGGAATAGCTGTGGGGCACCTGTCTAAATGTAGTTTGTCTTGGCATATGCAGAGTGAAACTTCTGGCTTGTGTGCTATCTTCTGGGCTATGAACCAGATGACAGCCAGAGAAGTGTACATTTTGATTTCCCAACTTACTGACATGAAGAAACCCAGCACTTGACGGGTAGGGGAGAGCTGTGTTATGCACCTGTGTTTGATTGCCCTTTTGGGGGGAGAGTAAGAGCTATTACAGTTTTTGCTGTCATTGATTATGGGCTTGTTGTCTACAGAGCAGCCACAGCTACAGCACTACGGCGAATCATTACAGAGCTGAATAGGGCCTGCAGACTCCTTACCAGTGCAGCCCACTGCACGCATACCTGCGACCTCTACGAACAGTCAAACTGGTTACAACTTCAGGGAAGGATTACTTTCCAAACCTGCCTACTAGCAAAAAAGTAATTGATGGGACTCATGCCCCCTGGGGTTTAGTCTCTCTTAAGCCCAGCCAACCACCCCCGTTACGCAAGAAGCTCTGACAACTATTCTCTGTCTGTTCCGCGCTGTCGCACTGCCCAAGGCAGTGGTCTTTTGCAGGTAGAGCCCCTAAGATGTTTAACTCCCTGGGCAGCGAACTCACCAACTTAGGCATCCTCTGCTCATTCAAACACAAGCTACGTCAAACGCTTGTGTCCTGAGCCACCTGTGACTGTTTCTCCTAACCTCCCTGTTTGTCGCTTCTGTTCTTCGCACCTCTACTATCACCACCTCTGCCCGCCACCACCCTCCCCCTCCCCATATCTACCCCTGCCTCTCTCTCTCTCTCTCCCTAGCCCTGGTCCACCACCTTCTTCACTTACCCTCCTTCAACTCCCTTACTCTCTCCCTTTTCTAATCTGCTCACCCCACCCACTGTTGCACTTGTTCCCCGATCCTTGCCTCCCACCCACCTCTCCTTCTACCTCCCTCCCAGTTACCCCTCTACACCCACTCTCTTTTTCACTTTCCTACACTACCTGGCATAATTGACAGCAACTCAGTTTTTCTATTGTACCTTTCCCTTTGACAATGCCCTTCTGGCAGTTTTAATTCATGTAAACATTATTTGTTGTGACTCATCATTCTTAAATGTATGCTTGATTGTGTTGTTCTAACTGTTATTTATATTACCTGTAGCTTTAGACCATGTATACCCTGTACTGAATTTTGTATTCAAATTGCTTGCCTGCTAATCTCACACAAACTGTACTTCTATTCTCTGTATACTGACGTGGAACTTTTGTAAAAGAGCCATTGAAAGGTATTTATCCGAAATTCTAATAAAAAGTGAGGTGAGACCAAAACACACAGCACTACAGCCAGTTCATGCCTTTCAGTTGAAGAGCAACAGAACAAGATCTCCCCCCTGGTGGGATTTTTGGTGAACTTCAGGATTGAATGAAGGAAGCAAGACCTAATTTGCATGTACAAATATTTCAAATAGCTTCTTACCACCTGCCAAAGCAAACGTCCTTTACCTGAAAAACTGATGTTTCTAGAGTCAGTCTCTTCCATAGTGCCACACTCTTTGGTATTATTGACAGAGGCACTAGGACCCCACGGGAACCAGAAATTTTGGGGCCAGCACACACTATGTGCATGGCACTGAGGAATGTTGCCATGTGCACTGAGGTGCCATGTTATAATTGCCACTCCAAAAGCGCGATCGCAGTATTGGCGAGTGACGAATCGCGAGCTGTATCAGCGCGACAAAGCATAAAAGCGCATGCATTATAGCGCCACAGTCAAAATTGCACAGTTGTCGTTGTCTTTGTATTGCCAGATAATTTTAAGGGCTTAAACACTGTCTGCAGAAACCATAGTGTTCAGACATGCATAATTACTAGATTGGAGCACTGTCACATCTGTTTTTGAATTGAAAGGAAATGAATTGAAAAGAAAGCTAGCTGACACAACTTAGAAGAAAACCAACTCAGAACTAAATGTCCCATTCTCTCCCCTTTCTCTTGTACTGTCTTCTTGCCTCCCTCCTCTCCTCCCTCTGTTTCTTATTTATGCTGTCTGTGTTTAAATATACCCCCCACAATACAAGCTTGCTTTGCAACAATACTGTAATAGAACTGATATGTGTTCTGCTAAGGTGTTGTTTAGGAGCATATATGTGACTTTACAGCTTTTAATTTTTTACTCACATCCCTTTTTTCAGTGATGTTAATGGCCAACTGTGGAAAACTTGCACAAGTTACAATTGTATGAATATCTTCAACGGGTTACATCAGGTTGCAGATCTCAGCTCTCAATTCCATGGCTCATGGTTCACAATTGTAGTTTAAGGGAGCTCCCTTATATTTATTAGTAAGATGCATTTTTGCAGCTAGTAGCTTCAGCCTGGAAGTTCAGGTCTCGATTTCGACCCCTGGCATCCTTTGGCACAATGAGGAGGACTGCTCTAAAAGAAATCCTATGATGTGGTTTGGCATGAAGTGAGTAAAGCTTTACTTGTTTACTTGTTGAGCGCACTAATTGATGAGTTGCTAATATTCAGTAGTCGCTCATGTAGTTCAGTATGTGGCAGGGTTTGTCACGCTTCATGTATTTGCGCTGTTTTTTCCTGTCGCTGCTGTTTGGGTAGCTGTTATTGCATCACAATTTTTACAGTCGCTGTTGTAGAGTCACGATTATCATGGGATACCGTGCACCGACAGTATAAATAGCAGTGCTGGCCCCAGTGGCCTCAGTTCATTTTTTCCCCACCGTCGAAAGCTATAATTATTTTGGGGTTCAGGAGTTCTTGTTCCTCTGAACAGCTTTGCTGAGCTCAATTTTCAAAGGCTGATGGTGATGCAGGGCTTGTGTCCAGCCCTGCATCAAAGCCATTTTATTGGCACAGCTTCACCAAACTCCTTAGCTGCACACGATTTTCTATTGTCAGATGCAGCTGCAATAGTTTCCTTGGTTTACGGCAGCTTGTGCCAAAGATTTGGCACAAGCTCCATAGAAAGGGTCCCCTAAACGGTGCAAGTTAGATCAGGAAAAAGCTGATCTAACTTGGGACATTTGGTGTTCCCCAGCTGAGAGAATGTTGCAAGCCCCGTGTGCTAAACGATCAGTGCACCAGGGCTTGTGGCATTCTCGGGGCTCTTAAAATTGAGCCCCCATCTAGCTTGTTGTAGTTTATTGTTTATTTTTGTAGTATGTATTTCTTTCACAGATTCCACCTCTCCCTTGGCTGACATGCACTGCATAAAATAAGGGGCAGTCAAACTTGGCAACGTAACCCACTTCTCCCTCAACCTACATGTATGGGGTAAAATAAGGGACAGTCAAACCCAACCACTTCATTACCCTTCCAGCCTACATGTATGTGGTAAAAATAAGAGACAGTCAAATGGAGGTCACGTGATGCAAGTGGTCTGTTAGCAGCAGTGGTGCTGAGCTCCTGCCTATTATCTACTTTATCTAGTTAATTTCAGCCTATTTTAAGGGTTTCAAACTTATCCAAAGCCAGAATATTACTTGCATTACCACTAAATTACTAGATTTGGATTGCAAGCGGTCCCATGGAGCCACGATGGAGTCGGAATTGCGTCCAGCTTCCATTCGTCACACTCCACCGGCAACGCCAGAAAAGAACCCAAAGAAACCAAAGGCTCAAGGAGGTAACCAACATAAAAAATCTCCACAATCATCAACCTCGATTCCTCTAACAGAGGATCGTTTTTTACAAGAATTACAGCCTTTCAAAGAAACACTGGTGGAGATCGCTAATGAGTTCAAATCTCTGCATGGAGATTTCTCAGACCTGTCACGGAGGGTCGCAGATTCTGAGGCCCGCACCACATCTATCGAGAAGTGGAAAGAGAAACTTGAGCCAGAGGTGGTGGCGTTAAGGCAGCAAGTGCAGAAGTTACAATTGAAAACCGAAGACCTGGAGGAAAGGAGCTGCAGGAATAACATCCTGATAATTGGATTGCCTGAGGCTGAGGAAGGGCAGAATATACAGGCTTTCCTACAAAGATTCCTGTGTAAGATCGCCGGTCCATCCCCAATGGAGGCCTCATACCAGATAGAAAGAGCACACCGTGCCCTACGGCCCTGACCTCAAACAGGAGCTCCCCCAGACCCCTGATAATAAAATGTTTAAGTTTTGTAGAGAAACAACACGTCCTAAGTAAAGCGAGAGAAACACAAGCCATTTTATGGGAGGGTGTCAAGATTCGTATCTCGAAAGACCTGCCATACGAGACAAGGCAGAAATGAGCCGCCTTTCACCCCATAGTGAACGAGCTGATTGCAGCAGAAATCCGCTTTAAAATGCTTTATCTCTTCACACCTTCAAGCCAGGATATTGGATAGTTGGATCGCCTATGAGACCCCTGTTAAGGCGCTGGAAGACCTGACCATCAAGCTCCCTGAATTATTTCACAAAGGTTAAAAGTTAGAGGAACTTTGGTTGCTGTGCAACTATCAATCAATCAATCAATCAAGTCTTTATTTAACCAGGCGTTCATCGTTGAGCCGAAGCTCATTTGCAAGATGGACCTGGGTGGAGCATGAACAATTGTATATACAGGTCAACACAGGTATTTACAAGGCAATACAGATAATACTCTTTACAGAGAGGAAAAAAAGAAGTTCATATGTACATAGAATTATACAGATATTGTACAGATTACACGGTATTTACATACATAGAAGTGTTAGGAAGATAAAGCAGGTTATCTAAGGTTGCAGGAGGAAGTAACGGAAGAAAAAATAAAAATAAAACTATACACCAGGTAGAGGTGAAGATAGGGGGAAGAGGGAGGAAGTAGGGAGAAAGGCTAGGAGAGCACGGTGCACAGAAAGGAGTTGGTAAAGCTGGATGTAGAGAAGGTGGATGGAGAAAAGGAGTATGTGTGAGCCCCGGGATTGAATGCTATAAAGTACGGGGCATGGTAGGATGTCACAACCCAGGGTAGTGAGCTCCTATCCGAGGTTGGGAAAGGAAGAATAAGGGGATGGATGGGCCTAGTGTTGATAAGACAGGGGGATAAGAGAGAGAACAATTAGGCTGGTGAGGAGCAAGCTGGGGGGGTCAGTACTTAAAATTGGGTCTAGGCGTGGCTGTATACCAGTACTGGGTCTGAGTGGGTGAAGCAGTTATATACTTCTCTGATTGTATGGAAATAAAGCATCTTGAAAGCATTTATACCGATTAGAGTGCTTAATTTGAGGGTTTTTTGTAGATCGTTCCATAAGGTAGGTAGCACGAAGCTTATGGCTGCCCTGCTAAGCGGGATTTTGCTTTGGGTACTTTAAGTGTAATAGCTGAGTAACTCTCGTATTTCCCAATTATACTCAGGGAAGATAGCAGGAGATAGTAAGGCAGCTTATTAGAGATGGCTCTATAGGTCAGAGCGGCGTTCTGTGGCGCTGAACTTGTGATGTCCATCCCACTGCTGCATATAGGGTGCAGTGATGTGTGTCGAAGGGGAGTCCGTTATAAACCTCAGTGCTCGATGGTAGAGTGTGTCCAGTTTAGCCTTGTAAGAGTTGGGGCATTGGCTGTAGAGGAAGTCAGCGTAATCAACCAATGATAGGAAAATGGATTGGACCAGTTGTTTCTTGGCATCTCTGGTGAGAAATTGGCTGATTCTAAAAAACAGTCCAAGCCTTTGCCGAAGTCGTTTTAGCAAGTCCTCGATATGTTCAATGAAGGAGAGTCTTTGGTCTATCCAAACTCCCAGATACTTGAACTAGTGTGGCAAGTTTGTGACTTTTCTTTTATTCTGCGGAGGTTTTGCCTTATTTTAACAGATTAATGTTGGTACTAACCTGTGGCTTCAGGTCAGCCGAGAAGAGGCTGTGCTTCGGATGGTTGGAGGATCTTGCAGAGCAGCTGGCTCTGAAGGCGGGCTGTGGGAGGTGGCGAAGGCCTGTGTCGGGACTGTAGTTGGGCCTAGGGGCCTCCACACGCGGTCACAGTGTGTTCCCCTCGCACAAAGTAGGAACTTTACAAAGTGGAGGTGTTTTCTGGAGGAGCACGTCTGAGGAACACAGTGCACCCAGCTGGTTTCCCCTGGGAAACAAAATGACTCACTAGCATCGGGTTACATTTAAAACTTCGCATTGGTGATTAATACCCTTTTCCTTCTGCATAATGATGGAATAACAGTTAATTTTCACAAATTAGAGCATTGGGGAGACAATTTTATTTAACTTCCAAATGGGTGTTGATTCAATTAAGGGAGAGGGGCGGTTATATGGTGGTCTCTGGCCAGAAACAATACATTGTTTTGGGACCCCTTGAGTTAGGCTGTTTGGTCTTGTGGTAGGCAGGGAGGGGCGGCACCAGAGCGCTGATAGAAATACTGTGTCACAACCTATATATTGGGGGAGAGAGACCTCTTTGGAGTTATTAGCCTATTATTGTTTTGGTCAGTTAGACTGGTAGTTAATGAGGGTAATATATTTTATTGTTCTCCAATTAAAGGAGAATGCTCCAAAGTGGTCAAAGGGGTTAAGGCTTTCCTATACCTAAATACTCCTAAATCTGAATGTTTCAAAGTGGGGGAGCCTCTGTAAATAGTGCTGAGGGTTTTGGTAGGGGGGGTTACATGATTGGGGATATGTATATTGGGAGGGGAGGGAGGAGGGGTTGGAGCGATCATAGATATAAGGCACAGAATTTGGGGTGCTCGGAAAGTTATAAAGTATGGTAGACGTTAAAGTTAAAATTGCTTCTTGGAATGTAAGGGGAGCTCGAGATCAGGTTAAACGCATAGCAATTCTTAAACACATATCTTTATTGCGAGCCAATATAATTTTCCTATAAGAGACACATCTCTTCACTCATGAGGCAGATGGTTTTAAAAGACAAGGGGTACATCAGGTTTTTGCCACCGGGAACTCCTCTAATAGAGGAGGAATGGTGATTCTTATCATGAAAGCTGTCCCATTTCAACCCGAAACCATTGTCTCGGACCCACAAGGTAAATTTATTTTAGTTAAAGGTCTACTAGATAGAAAGCCATTAGTTCCAGGGTGTATATATGGACCGGTAGGAGGTGATCTAGACTTTCTCATGGGCTTAGCAGATAAACTGGCTGCATTTATTCCAACCCCTATAATACTGGGAGGAGACTGGAATCTTACCCAATCCCATTTATTGGATAAATCCAACCCGACCCCTAGGGCCACGCCCCATCTTAGAGGGCTCTCAATGAGATGATGGATCTTCTAGGGTTATGTGACCCCTGGAGGATCTTGAATCTGACCACTAGGGCTTTTTCGTTTTACTCACAGGTGCACCAGACGGCCTCTAGGTTGGATTATTTTCTTATAAGTTCAACCCTATTATCCGGGACTTTGGGAGGGGGGATTTAACCGATAGTGATATCTGATCATGCGGTAGTGTGGCTCTATATCACTCCAACAATTGAACAACAGAGAGACATCCTATGGAAATTAAACACACAATTACTCAAGGATAAGTTTATCGTCTCTAAAATTCGCACCCTCATTGGGCAGTTCCTGGAAGATAATCTAGGCTCCATTCCCAGGGTGGATCAAGTTTGGTGTACGTTGAAGTGTTATATAAGAGGGGAATTTATTAGACTAGCATCAACATGGAAAAGGGTTAGAGAGGCTCAAGCACAAAAATTATTGGAACAGATCAGGACACTTGAACAAAATATATCAACTGCTTCCCTGCAGAGGTCACTCACAGACCTTTTGTCTCTCAGAAATGCACACTCAGATCTCCTTAAGGAGAAAGCCGAGTTTGCCATTCTTAGAACAAAGGCAGCCTATATCGACCCGGGGGGGGGAAGCTGGGCATCTTCTGGCCCTTCGCATGAAGCAGCTGGAAAGCTCATGACCCATTCAAGCAATCCAGGATGTAGATGGTACCCTTAAAACTCTTCCCAGGGATATAGCCACAGTGTTTGAAAGATTTTATGCAGATCTTTATGGCCACTGGCTCAACCCCCCCCCCCCGAAGGATGACATCGAGGCATACTTGGCCAGTATCCCACTCCCCAGAATGCAGGAAGCTGACCGATCTATACTAACAGCCCCTATCACATTAATGGAAATATCCCAGGCCATCAGGGCCTTAGCCCTAGATAAAGCCCCAGGACCAGATGGCTTTCCCTCAAATTTTTTTAAAGTCTTTGAGAAAGAGCTATCCCCAACATTGCTTAAATTTTATCATTATATTCTGTCTAATGATACTATGGATCCCTCCATTATGGAAGCAACTATCATCTTGCTTCTAAAACCTGACAAGCCACCAGAACAACCTTCTAGTTACTGCCCTATATCGTTGTTGAAATGTGATCTTAAAATTCTTACCAAAATTTTGTCGAATCGGATTCAAAAAATATGGCTTCCTCTGCTTAGCCCAGAACAGGTGGGATTTGTCCCGGGAAGGTCGGCGTCAGATCACTTCCATAAATTGAGCCACATATTTCACTTGGCTCAAGCCACCCTACATCCTATGGCCTTAATATCCCTAAATGCTGAAAAAGCCTTCGATAGGGTGGATTGGAGCTTCTTATGGCTTACCCTTAAACACATGAATATACCCCAGGAATTTATTCAATGGATCCAAAAGATTTACTCAGCCCCTACCGCAAGGATATTTTGTAACAAAGTGCTCTCCTCCAGTTTTTCCCTACACTCTGGTACCTGACAAGGTTGCCCTCTCTCCCCTTTACTTTTTAATCTGTATTTGGAACCCTGATAAGACAAATCAACTCCTCTGCCAAAGTACAGGGGATTTCTATAGGCACAAATAATTTAAAACGCTCTGTTTATGCGGATGATATTTTGCTTCATCTAGCAGATCCAATAGCCTCATTAGACGAAGTAATAGCAATTATAGGAGATTTTAGTAAGATCTCTAACTATAACTTGAATCGTAACAATACTGAAATTCTCCCCCTTAACCATCACACTTTTTGTCAAGATTTTAGTAAATTTGGAATGAAATGGTCCCCACTATCGATGAAATACCTAGGCCTACATCTAACCACGGACCCCCTACAGTATAAAAAACTTAATTTAGAAGACCTGGTTCAGAAAATCCAACAAGATCTTTCTAGATGAAAAGGCTTGCCCGTTTCTCTTTGGGGGAGGATTAATCTTATCAAAATGAATGTGCTCCCTAGGCTATTTTTTCCTTTAAATATAAGTAACATCTGGTTGCCTCTTTCCTTTTTCCGGAAGATACATACCAATATCTCAGAATTTTTGTGGTTAAACAAGACCCCCAGAAGAGCATACAGCAAGCTTACCCTAACTAAGAACAAGGGAGGGCTCAAACTGCCCAACTTATTATACTATCACTGGACTAGTCACCTACATAAAATGGGAATGTGGATGTCCTCCTTCCCCAGTAGAATGGAGAGCACCTATATTCCCATATGGCTCCAAATTAAGTCAGACATCTTTCATACAACCAAGATATCTCTGGTTACATCATTGTTTACACCTCCTAGGATACTCCCAGATATAATTCAACAGTCAGTGATGGGCACGTCCATTAAAACCTTCTCCCAGATTTGTGCCTCCCTACGTATATGCCCAAGTAAGGATACAATGCAATGCATAGTGGATAATCTTAATATAAGAACAGGAGATTCCCCTATTACCAGGGATTGGATTCCTCAATTACAAGGCATGCGAGTGTGTGACCTTTATCAGCCTAAAGGTCTCCTGTCACCTACTGAAATGCTTGCTAAACTCCAGACATCCTCCAGACTTATTTTCAAGATATACCAATTGTGGCACCTCCTTCAACATAAATTTGGGGAAGTATATGTGCCCTCAAGGCTAAACAACCTTGTGGAGCAAACCAAAGACCTAGCGACACAGCCACACATCATCTCGCTAATATATAATACTCTTCTCTCTATTTTCTTTCCCATCATGATATCAGGCTCCAAGGTATGGGACTCTCTTATTCCTAATCACAGGGTTAATTGGTCCAATATCTGGAGAGAAGTGCACATTTATATTACACAAGATAGGTTAAGAGTTACCCAGTATCAAATATTAAATAATATGTATTATATTCCAAGTAAGTTAGTAAAAATGGGACGGGTGCAATCACCCACTTGTGTTAGATCCCAAGGAGATGGGACTGTACTACATGTTTTCTGGTCCTGTGAAAAGGTTTCCCCAATATGGACAAAAATCAAATCCCAAATGGATCCTTTATTGGGTTTGGACTCGTTTTTTACCCCAAAGGTTTGTATATTGGGGGATCTATCTTCAATTAAGGTCAAAGAAAGAAAATTTCATATTTCCGTAATCTCTGTGGCGGTGAAAAAATTAGTCCTCAAGCAATGGCTGGATCAAACTTTCATATTTTACACAGAATGGCTACATGATATGTCCTTTTATCTCAGGACTGAAAAAATGATAGCAAGTCTGCGAAATAACCCAACTGCCTTTGATAAAAAATGGGGCAAATTATATGCTCTCTATTTGAATTAGAATACCCATCTTCTCGAGCTCTCCAGCTTAGTGGTTAGTTTTACATTTTGGTGCAAGTAAATCTACATGTTTTGTATTTAGGTGAAATTAGATCGCTCCAACAGGAGGGGAGGGAGAAGGGAGGGGGGAGGGGGGTATAGTAACCATGGCAATAGTCCTGTTACATTGTACCAAGTGATGTTGTTCAAAACTGAATACAATTTTCTAAATAAAAAAAAAGAGACAGTCAGATATGGCTACATAACCCACCCTTTTCTCAGCCCACAAGCCTTCGACCTAGTTGACCATGTCTTACTTTGCTCTCAACTTCGGTCCTTTGGTCTGTCCCCACCTGTCCTAAGATGGTTCACTGATGACCTCCAGGGCAGACAGCAACTTATTAAATTCAGTAAGGTCCTCTCAGCCACCACTCCTGTGACCTCTGGTGTCCCCCAGGGTTCAGTCCTAGGGCCCCTTCTCTTCTCTAGCTTTGTCAATAATCTCCCCTCTACTTCTTCCAACTGTAGCTCTATCCTATATGCAGATGACCTGGTTATCCTCACCCATTCCTGTGACATTGGGGTCATCAACCACCAACTGAGTGAGGATTTCAGGAATATTCAGTCCTGGACAATGACCCACAAGCTGGTCCTCAACCTTAAAAAAACTCAGGCCATGCTTTTTGGGTCCCTGGCCAAGATAAAGACCTCCCCTGCCCCACTAAGTATTATTGGTATTGATGGGACTCCTGCCCTAATCACTGACTCCATCAAATACCTTGGGGTGACACTTGACCCCCAGCTTGACCTTGGGCATCATATCCAAAATGTATGCAGAGCTGTCAACTGCAAACTGGGTCTGGCCAACAGAGCGAAGAACAATCTTACTTCTGCTGCTCGCCTTGCACTGGCCAGAGGTGTGTTTCTTCCTTCCCTCTGCTATAGACTCATCCTGTTTGCACGCACCTCCAAAGTTCACCTCTCTAGGTGGAACATAGTCTATAATAACATTTGCCACTTTGCACTTGCTGCCCTCGCCACACCCACCACTTTGACCTGTATAATAAACTTGACTGGCTCTCCCCACCTAACCACATGAATTTTGTCTTGGGCAGCTTCACTGGCAAGGTTCTCAGAACTGGCACCCCCCAAGGACTGGCTGAGCTCCTAAAACTATCTGTCTTTTCTTCTTACTCCTTTAGGTCATTGGGCCCTGCTGTTCTCAAAGTTTCTGCCACTCAAATGCAAATGGGGGACAGGGATTTTGCTTCATGTGGCCGCAGAGTATGGAATTCCTTTCCCACCCAGGTCTGCTCCTCCTCCTCCCACTCATGCCTTCAGAGCTTCCTATGGAATTACTTGACGCTCTTCTCTGCATGTGGCTGTCCTAAACTGCCATAAGTAACCTTGGTCCCCTGGAATGAACTTACATGTCCTTCTTTTGGTACCCTTGCGCAGGTCCTGCTGATGCATCCTGCCTGCTTGGGTTCTGCTCTATATAAAATGTATTTACTCTCTGTTCCACGTGATACTTTGACTGCGGCTCTGCTTTTGGGGCTCTGAGCTGTATAGAATTGTATAATATACCGTTCATATCCTTGGTGACTCTATGTATATATTCTTTGTTCCTACTCTAACTGTATTTACTGACTGCTTGTGTTATGTTCATCAGGTTCTACCTGCTTCTGTCTAATTTGTATCATGTTGTCTTCTGTATGAAATTGTATTTCATTGTACTTTCCCGAGCCGTACCTGAAAATAGGCAAATGTCTTGTCTAGTGTACTTACCTGGTCAACAAAACCTAAATAAATAAAATAAATAAATAAATGGGGTAAAAATAAGGGGCAGTCAGATATGCAGCTTCATAACCCACCTCTCCCTTAGCCTACATGTATGATATAAAAATAAGGGACAGTCAAATATGGCTACATAACCTACCAACCCCTCCCTCAGCCTACCTGTATGGGGTGAAAAAAGGGACAGTAAAACTCGGCTGTATAACTCATCCTCCCTCACATATATGGGCTTAAAAAAAGGGATAATCAAACTTGTCTACATAACCCATCTCTCAATCAGCCTGCATCTATGGGATAAAAATATAGGACAGTCAAACCTGACTATATAACCCATATCTCCCTCAGCAACATATAAGGGGTTAAAATAAGGGGCAGTCAAATCTGACTACAAAACCCATCAACCTACATGAATGGTGTAAAAATTAGGAACAGTCAAATCCCTGCTACATAACCTACCCCTCTTTTTTTACTTGGAAGGTTGGGCCTGTGGTTCAATGGACAAGCAGCCAGCCACTTCCACTTCCTGATCATATAAGCAGTTCCTCTCAGCCTCCTTCTTAAGGCTCTGTTGGTCTGTTCTCTGCAGCTGTCTGGGGCCTAACCCCTCCCCCCACCTTGCTGCTTCTGCTTGTCTCTGCTGGACTTCTGTGTTTGTTTTCCTGCATCTGGTTTGTGTTTTGCGTCTGGCTACGTGCTTCTTTCTGTCATTTGTTCTGTTTTCTGTGTTTGTGTCTTTAGTTTTGCCTTTTGGGGGCTTTGTTTCTAAGCTCCTAGCATATTGCTAATCCAGAGCTCATGCTACTTGCTCTGTTACTCACAATGTTACTGCAATCATTATCTGTGTGTTTCAACTAAAACCACATAGTTGCTCTCCATGCTACACACTTAATTGTTTTCACCTGATTCAGGCTCACTTTGAACCCTAGTTATGCAGCTCAATCATGCTTTCTCACCTCATTTTACTTACCTCATTGCTGCACTTTCATTGCACTGCCTGGTGATAGCTGCTTTCAGAGCATTGGACCCCCCCTCCATTCTGTGTTTATCGAATGTTACAAGTCATAGTTACTCAACCCAGATGCTGCTCTCTATGTTTGTACACTGTTATTATACTCTTGAGGTCAGTTAAGCTGCTGCTGATGGTGTAAACTAGTTTCAATATCTGCATGTGAGTCTTGGCGCCTTCTATCACTTGCTTGTTTTTCCTACAGTGGGTACTTGGAAGTGTTGGGGGAGTCATGGCCCCGTGTGGCTGCTTACTTTATGTTCTAAATCCTGCCTCCGCCGCTGAAAATCCTCAGAGCATTTGTCACCTTCACTGGCTTTCTTGAATGCCTGGCTGGCTTGCCCCATTATTCATACTGCTGCTCCTCCGACCTACATGCAGGTCCAACTATGGCTACACTGTTTTGCAGACCTACGTGCAGGTCCAACTATTGCTACTCTGCCCTACTAACCTACGCACAGGTCCACTCTTTGCTTATGCAGTCATTGCTCAACACTCACTACTACCATCTGACCTCTGTGAGGTCCTAGCTATCAATGCTCATTCCACTCCTCTTCTGTTTTCTGGGGCATGCCAGCCATACTATTCCTGGCCCAGGGCCTTCCTGCACCCGCGGTCTTGCTCTGCATTTATAAGTCAGCATCTTGAGTGTGCCTGACTTGGGGCAGGGTCCTTTTCACCTGGCACATAGCTGGGAATGTCCTCGCTCTGGGCCTGGCTTTAGCCATTTGATACTCAATGGCAGCTCCTGGTGTAGAATATAAGACTAGCCGTGAAGGGTGGTTACAACGATCTCCTTTGGCTCTCGTATTCTACTAGCAAGGCACCTTCACCGCATTCTCCCTACAACTGCCTCTGGTTCACCTGATTTAATTTTAGGGAGAGTAGGTCAGGTGAGTGCTTCAGCAGTCATTGCTCTCCTCCTCCCGCCTTGGTTGTCCCCAATGTTGCAGAGCACTCTCGCAACCTTCCACGGTGTTCCCGTTAGAGGGATTGAGCAAGAGCTTTCCTCTAAAGTGGAATATTTTCCATCCCCCTTTTGATTGGGTTTCTAAATTGCAGCAGCAGAGCTGTCTGAAAATAAACATCCCAAGGCTGGAGGGAAGGTAACCTAGGCCTTGGATCCCCAGAGATTTCCTCCTCAGAGGTTGTTTTTTTTTTCTCTCCTCCATGCCTCAGGTCATAACTGTTAGTTATCCGTAGTTAGTGTAACCCCTAGTCGGCGCTATCCTAAGGGCTATTAGCCCTGCCTGCATGCCTAGGTGCAGGTTGAGGGGCCTGAGCTTATTCAATGGGTGCCTCTACCCAGAGGGATGGTTCTGGGGTAGCGTAACTGCTGTTGGAATAGCCCTCCAGGATGCTATAACCCCCACCAACCCCTCTAGTGGCCTAAACAGTATAATAGCAAAACATTCACATGTACCATATGGCAATAATGACTTGCTCATGTCCCTTGCACTTACCACCAGGGCTGGATCCTCTGCAGCTGCCCTGGAGACCCCCTGTAAAGTAAGACCTGTAATGCAACAGTTCAATGGCAGTACAATACCCCCACCAAAAAGGTACATACCAGCCAGATTAAATGCAAAAGAACAAAATCTGATTTAGTCAGGAGAAAGTAAACAGAGGTGGGGCATGAATCTAGGGGATGATTGGCAGATCTGATTAATTCAGGCTGACCATGCATGTACAGTGAGTCCCTTGTATACAGTCACACAACCCTGGGTACCCAGTTGTTAAGCAGGCTAGCCTGAAGCGATGCCCAGGGTAGGCCGGCATTGCAGCTGTTGTTGGAGCCCTTAGGAAAGAAAACAATTAGCATGCCCATCAACCCAGAATTTGTAATCCAGAGTCGGATGACTCAGTTCACTGTAATAAACCCAAACAAATAAATCAGAAGACACACAATGATTGCAGCTTTATTGCAGGGAGCTAACCTGTTCGGTATTCATGCTACCCAGACCAGGAGGCAGGACTGACGAGATGAAGACCTCTGGATGGTGTTCTGGTTTGTCAGGGGGAAGCAGGGCCCACATGACTCACCGAGGTGGTCGCTACCTGTTTGATGGTGTTGAACAGGACACCAAATCCCCGAGCGGATCTTTCGTCGGAAAATGTCTCTGCGATGGGAGCGGCAGTCAAAGCCGAGATGGCAGGGCCCAGACCAGAGCAGGCAGTTTGGATTTAGTCCGTGTGAGTGCTGGAGCAGCTTCCAGCGAGCATAACACACTTCAAGGTGGGGAACCAAATCACAACCCACATAGCACATTCAGCACACTTATAAGCAACACAGCTCTTGGTCACAGTTTGGGTAAAGTCCAGTTACAATTCAGCAGAAGTTCTGCGCAAACCTCTCAATCCATGACTCACTTTGGTACCTGGCAGGCTGATCACTTCTGGAGCAAGTCTTCAGTCTCAAATTCAGGCAATGATCACTCTATTTCTCTTCTGGCTTCTGTTATCAAACAAAAAATTTGATTTAAGTCCAGCTTTCACATTCACAGGATTTCTCACTGGAAGATGTGACAGGCAGGCCAGCGCAGCCTTCCCACCGATTCTCCCATGCTCCTACACAGGAGCAGCTGTTCGATTGCTCGAGCTGTTCACTCTCTAAACTCCAGCTCACAACTGACTCTGTTGCAGGCAGTTCTGGGGATTTTCTCTGAGATCCAAAAGGTTTGGTTGGCTGAGGGAACTGTCTGTCACAGCCAGGTCCATTTAGGTACCAAATCTTAAAAACTACAGTTCCTGCAGATTTAAATCCCACAAGACCTCTGGGGACAGTCTCCATTTTAGGTCCCCTGAGGTTCGATTGGTGCAACTCTGGCAGTTCAGAACCAAAATGGTGGCTCTTATGCAAAAAGTCCAAGCTGCAAGAGAATGCAGGTGAAACAAACTTCTATACTATTATTAATAAGGCAAATAAACAGTAAATGAACACAGTTCCTAACAGAGCTCCCTCTGCGCATATAGCAACTGCAGAATGGAGCAGAAATACCACTTGCCTGGCCTGTTACAAGCCCTAATCTACTGGGACCCAGCCCAGACTAATGTCTAACACAGCATAATGACTCCCTTAAAGAGACAGGCATGGAGGCTTTCTATAGCACTCTCATGCAGACACATACAGCTACTGCAGACACAGGACACCATCCTGACAGTGGGCATTAGGCAGCCCAGGAAGACATCTTAGTAAACCCCAGTTTGTAGGGAGGTTACATTAGTGTTCCTTAGTTTCTTTAGGTAGGTTCTGCTGTTGGATGGAGGTGGATGGTGTCCCTCTTACCATTCCCTCTCTCATTAGGAGGCCCCTCAATCTCCAATGTAATTCATCGTACTCATAACATTGCTAACCTGCGCATCTCATTACGTTATCAAACTGCTTGATGTCTTATCTACTACTATGTCTCATAGCTACTGATTGCTAACATGCTTCATACTACTACATTTGTTTTTGGGGATCCTTCCTAAGGTACCTTTAGCTAGGGAATCTTCCCGTGGCACCTCTGGGGGTGGAACCCTCTTGGAGGGTTCCTTGCCTTTTGTACCCCTACAGGGTGGTAATTCTTCTGGAACAGAGAGTGTGAACGGACAAAATCTAAGTAACACAGTTGCACAAGCATTACACTATACTGTCTGCGTAGGCCATTGAATTGGAAGGCTGGGCCTGTGGTCCAATGGATAAGCAGACAGCCACTCCCACTTCCTGACCTATATAAGCAGTTCCTCTCAGCCTCCTTCTGAAGCACTTTCTCTTGGCCCTACCAGCCTCCCATCCTCCTCCAGCGGGAGCGCCTCTCTCCTCGGGGTCCTCCCTAAGGTACCTTTAGCCACAGGAATTGTCCCGTGGCACCTCTGGTGGTGGAACCCTCTTCGAGGGTTCCTTGCCTTTGGTACCCCTACAGGATGGTAATTCCTCTGGAATAGAGAGTGCGAACAGCCAAACCTAAGTAACACAATTGCACGAGCATAACACTATACTGGCTGCATAGGCCATTGAAACATGCAAAAGGTAAATATTTGTTTGCCACTTCATGCACGAGTACAGTTTTCCTTGTTTTGTTTCATTATAATATGAAAATGCAAACAACGAGATGACTAACACAAAGATTCATGTATATGAGCAACGATCCCTTAAAGATCTTTTTTTTTGGCAAATCCAAACTCTAAAGCCATCATGTTCCCATGACTTGAATTTAGTGCCTGCCTTGTTTGCTGGGTGCTCAGCTCCGTGTCACATCATGCCCTCTTCTTCTACTGGGGGGAGGAATTGATGTGTGATGTATTGGTTAAAAATAAGGGACAGTTAAACCTGATTACATAACCCACCTCTTCCTCAGCCTACATGTATGGGGTAAAATTAAGGGACCGTCAAATCTGACTGCATAACCCACCTCTCCCTCAGTCTACATATGTGGGGTAAAAGTAAGGGACCGTCAAACCTGACTACATAACCCACCTCTCCCTCAGTCTACATGTACTGTATGGGGTAAAATGAAAGGACCATCAAACCTGACTACATAACCCTTCTCTCCCTCAGTCTACATGTATGGGGTAAAATTAAGGGACAGTCAAACCTGACTACCTAACCCACCTCTCCCTCAGTCTACATGTACTGTATGGGGTAAAATTAAGGGACCGTCAAACCTGACTACATAACCCACCTCTCCCTCAGTCTACAGGTATGGGGTAAAATTAAGGGACAGTCAAACCTGGCTACATAACCCACCTCTCCCTCAGCCTACATGTATGGGATAAAATTAAGGGACAGTCAAACCTGGCTAAATAACCCACCTCTCCCTCAGTCTACATATATGGGGTAAAATTAAGGGGCCGTCAAACCTGACTACATAACCCACCTCTCCCTCAGTCTACATGTATGGGGGAAAATTAAGGGACCGTCAAACCTGACTACATAACCCACCTCTCCCTCAGTCTACATGTACTGTATGGGGTAAAATTAAGGGACCGTCAAACCTGACTGCATAACCCACCTCTCCCTCATTCTACATGTGTGGGGTAAAATTAAGGGACCGTCAAACCTGGCTACATAACCCACCTCTCCCTCAGTCTACATGTGTGGGGTAAAATTAAGGGACCGTCAAACCTGGCTACATAACCCACCTTTCCCTCAGTCTACATGTGTGGGGTAAAATTAAGGGACCATCAAACCTGGCTACATAACCCACCTTTCCCTCAGTCTACATGTGTGGGGTAAAATTAAGAGACCGTCAAACCTGACTACATAACCGACCTCTCCCTCAGTCTACATGTATGGGGTAAAATTAAGGGACTGTCAAACCTGACTACATCACCCACCTCTCCCTCAGCCTACATGTATGGGGTAAAAATAAAGGACCGTCAAACCTGACTACATAACCCACCTCTCCCTCAGCCTACATGTATAGGGTAAAATTAAGTGACCGTCAAACCTGACTGCATAACCCACCTCTCCCTCAGCCTACATGTATAGGGTAAAATTAAGTGACCGTCAAACCTGACTGCATAACCCACCTCTCCCTCAGCCTACATGCATAGCGTAAAATTAAGGGACCATCAAACCTGGCTACTTAACCCACCTCTTTCTCACCCGACATGTATGGGGTAAAAATAAGGGACAGTCAAACCTGGCTACTTAACCCACCTCTCCCTCAGTCTACATGTATGGGGTAAACATAAGGGACAGTCAAAGCCCTGACCAAGCAGAACCTTTAATGTGACTGCAAATTGTGGGACTTCATTAGACAACTAGTAGCAAAATTAGCCATCTGACTGGCCAGCACTGCTCTGTAGGGATACTGAAGTGGCCTTAATGTTTATATGTGATTAAGAGAATAGTGGAATAGTATAGTATATTACATTTCAATGACATTTACCAGGCTACCCTTTATTTTCAATATACATTTTATTTCTGGGCTTTAAGGTTACTATTTGTCTTTTTTTTAGTGTTTATAGTGTAATACAGAATATCTGAATTAAAATGTTAAATGTTAGAAAAGTGAAGGCAATAACCTAACAAGGCCTTCTCAACTGGAGGGAAGGAAATCTCTGTCCTTCTGAGAGCCACATGGTCCAGGTCTTCTAGACCTAATGTACCGAAGTGACTACATGATGCAGGCATGATACTGGATGGGAATGGCTGTGGCGGGCTTGTCCAAAATGTAGTTTGTCACATACAAAGTGAAAACTTGTGACTTGTATGTTATCTACCAAGCTATGAACCACAACATGACCAAAGCAATGTACATTTTGATATCCCAACTCACTGCTGTGAACTAAGACAACACATGTAGGGTGAGGGTGGAGCTCGGTCATGTACCTGTGTTTGATGTGCCTCTTGTGAAGGAGAAAGAGAGAGAGTGGTATTATATGCAGATATTTCAAGAATCAGTCTTTTCAGTCCAGGATGTCCAGTGCCGACTGGTGACGTGGGGTTCTGGTGTCTATCTGGATGACTCCTGCTTCAGGGAGGGAGGGAGGGTGCCTCCTTCCACCGCATGACTGCTCCCTGGTGGCCTGGGGAGGGAGATGTGATGTGGAAAGGAATAAGTGGTCCCTCTGGAGTGGCCTTATGTCCACACGCACTTGCTTGCTGGATGAGTCACGTGCCCAGGGTGGGGCTGACAGGGGAGTTCTGAAGGTAGAGTGGAGCTCTGAGGGAAGGGTGGGGCTCACCCACCCTCCCTATTGCCCTGATATGTGCTCTTCTGGTCACTTCTCAGGACCACACTCTGGGGAGGGAAAGGGGAGGATTTAGGGGAAAAATAAATACCCAAGCAGCACTCGACAGATGAAGCAACGCCATCCTCATGCCACAGCAAGTCCTTCAGACTCCTCCCATGCCTCACTGGCTCCTCTTCCTGGGGCTTTGACTGTCCAGTGAAGTATCCTCCTCCCAGCTTGGGGAACTAGGAGGTCCCACCTGCAGGGGACAAGCTGTAGGTTACAGTTGGGGTTTCCGGAAAGGATATCAAGCAAAGGCGGTGAGGGGTTTGAATATTGGAGGACTTCTACATCAGGCAGAAGGGTTTGAGCAGGTGGAAGGAGGACCTGGCAGCTGGCAAGGAGAAATGGGGCCAAAAGTAGAAAGTAAAAAAAAATAAAAAGCTCCATGGAATCCCATTCTGTGGTCTTACGGCTAGAGGCACTTGAATCCCATGGGAGCAAATCTTTTTAGCCAGGGTGCCAACACTGGCTATTGGTGGCAGTGCATGCATGACACCATGTGGTGGCACACTCTTTTCAGTAATCATTTCTGATGCCATAACTTACCTTAATTCAGTTTTTTCTGCTGTGGTAGTGAGTCGTTGTGCCTCATTTCAACAGCTTCTTTTGTGCTTCATCTCTCATTGTATTATTTTATTGTCTGAATCCTTGGATGGTTCTCCAAGAAGGGCTGAGAAAAAGGATCTCTTTTTTGGCATTGCCCCTGCAGGGAGACATCGCCACACCAACCAGCATTCCTTGTACATGGCCTACCTCGGGAACAAACACAGTATGGATTCCTGTGACTCATGCTTCTCGTTTGAATGCCAGATGTTCTAGAATAGATGTTTGGAGCTGAGTCATCCCTTACAAACTTGCAGCAGCTGATATTGGACCTGGAAATCCCAAGGTAGATCTTTGGATTGTTCCCCTATGTCCCTTTGCCATACTTTGAAGCTGGCTGAGGTACAAAGAAGCTTTGCCTCCCCCCACTGTGCTGAGGTTGTGCCAGAGATTCCATTGGGGGAATTGGGTGGACCCTCGGCTCCTTCTGGTTAATTGGGGGAGAAATCACCATGGCCCTTTTCCTTCAGAAATGAGTCTCCACAGAGTCAGGACCAATATGTTTGGTCTTAGTCACTCTTTCAGTGATGTTGACTCTTGCCTTTGGTGTACCTACTGGAGTTAGCACTAACTCTGAGAGCAACACCGACATCAGTGCTGTCTCTAGTGCCAACAGTGCTTGTGATGCCATTGCTGGGGTTGGTGCCAACATCGGTGTCAGTGTCAACATCAACTTTGATGCTGTTAGCAACACCAAGGACCAAGGTTGTGGCTGATGTCAGTGCCTAGATTGACATCGGTGCTGAGTTCGATGCCAGCATTGGTGCTGGGGGATTTTGAGATCAATGCTGCTACTGTTGGCTTTGAAGTCAGCTTAGGGAGCAATGCTGGTGCCATTGTTGGATTCCCTGCCGGTGTGGGCATTGGCATCGGTGCATGACTGAGATTATGCCACATAGCAGGGCCTGCCCAGTCTGGGACACTCGTGTGCTCTGGAGCTACCCCATATGACCACCGTTCCACGATCTTATCTGCATTATGAGTTTCACATATGGGAGACTCTACCCATTCCTCCCTTAGGGCACAGAGGCTGTCAGAGTCTCAGGGTCCCACCTGAGGCATGGGTTTCTTTGCACACTGGCTGTCCCTTCCCCCTCTAGGTCTTTGCCTCAAGTGCCTCGAGCTTGGTTTAACAGGGTGCCATGACCACTTCCCCATCTCACTTCCCCATTTCCCACCACCTACTCCCTTCGCAACTCTGGCCCTTGTCCTCTTGTGCTCCTGCCAATAAAATCTTCTGCTGGCTAAGCTGCTTTCTCCATCTGCTGCCCCAGATTTTGGAGCTCTCTCCTCCCTACCATTCATTCTACTTCCTCATCCCACTCTCTCAAATTTCTCCTCTGTGAGTTCACTATTCACTCCTACAGTTGCCCCTGATCCTGGTTGACAGGCTGTATTTCTGCCACCTGCCAATCCTGCACTTGTGCCTGAGTCATCAGCCATTCTCCCTTGTGTTCCCAGCATTTGCGTTGTTCACCCCACTAATTCAGCCTTCTTCACTTTTGCATTGTCACTCCTCATATGCTAGTCCTTGCACAATTTGCTGATTTTGTTGCTGCTTATTTGTTTAACTTTGTATTTTCATATTTTGTTGTTTATTTGTTGTAACTTATTGCTATACTCTCCACTTCTCCCTCCCCTCAGGATGCATCTGAAAATGGGTTGCTCCAGCTTACTATATCTTTTCTGGTAAAATTTTTGAAATAAATAAATTAGGCCGCCAGGTCCTTTGCTGCAGGACAAGTACAACCTCTGTATGGAAACTGTAGAGATATGGTATAAGGAACAGACAAAGTTATTGAATAGGATCGCATCCAGGGAAAAACAATGCCCAGGTCAGAGAAACATAAAGCGAAACAAGTATGGGACCGGCACCTGTTTAGAAGGATTGATAAAACTTACTTAGCTCCAAAAGTGACAGAAGTCAAGGACTCCAGAGAGTAAAGTGCCAAAATTCTTTATTGAAGAGTGCTCACAAGGCTGATAAAAGCTCAGATGTCACAAGGCAAACCAAATCACTTAATGAAGTTAGAGACTATATAGTTCCTTGTATGCAGGCTTGTACACTGGATTCCATCCAGCTCCCCGTCAGGTGTGATGTCTGCCTGACAGGGAGCTGGACAGCAGCCAGTGTGCAAGCCTGCATACAAGGAACTATATGGACTCTAACTTCATTAAAGGATTTGGTTTGCCTTGAGACATTTGAGCTTTTATCAGCCTTGTGACAACTCTTCAGTAAAGAAGTTTGGCCCTTTACTCCCTGGAGTCCTTGGCTTCTGTCACTTTTGGAGTTAAGTAAGTTTTACCAATCCTTCTAAACAGGTGCCAGTCCCCTACTTGTTTCAATTTATGGTATAAGAAATTTCAGACAGCCCTCCCCCGGCTACTCCATCCATACAGTTTTCTAGCTTCATCTCCCTCAGAGTCCTCCTCTGCAGATACTGAGTCATCTCCTCACCTGCCCTCTGCTGCTGAGTATGTGATGTACAGTACTAGTGATTTGTGGAAGGGGTGGTAGAAGCTCTGGAGTTACCCTGCTATTTCAGTCAGCATCTCTTCATTTTGCCACTGGGACTCATTGCAGTTTCTAGCAGTGACACTTCTGCCATTTCTTCTTGGCACGTGGCCACGAAGGAGGCAACTTGGGTGACTAGGATAAATTCATTTTTGTACTCTCCTGTCCCTAGAGACCTCCAATTACTGTACTGTACACCTGCTAGTACTGCAAGAAAGTAACCTTACCCTCTTGCTGGGCTGCTGTTTTTTCAGACTCGGAAGGACACTGTGACTGTGACTGGGCAGTATCCTCCCAATGCTGACTCTAGCAGGTTTGATATGTTGGGCAGGAAGGTTTTTACCTCTGACAAGTCATCCCTGGCCATAGCATTATACCTGGCCCATACTGCAACCAACAGTATCAACCTTACCTCTGGATGCAGGTACACTTACTGTCATCTGCAATGTCAGTGAATGAATCAACAGGTCAGGCCATGGGCATTACACTTAGGTGCCTAGAGACAGCTCGGCACCAGTTGAGGGCATCTTATGGCACTAATGAGGTGGCCTCCCACACCACAAGTTTGACTGTCTGCATCAGACAGATGTCCTGGGTTTGCTTTTCCTGGCTAGTGCACCTTGCTTGCAACAGTGACCTAAACTCTCAGTTCCAGGGGACTTACTTTTTTCCCTGTGGGTCAGGCAGAAACTTTCTAGAACCCCCCCAGCCCCTGCTCCTAAAGTTCACCTGCCTGATTCCACGCAACTCTTGGATGATCCTGACAAAGGTGGATGCTGCCCTCTGGTGCCCCCACACTGAGAGCTGAGGCACTCAGGCCCTCGGGGGTGAGATGACTCCTCCTTGATAATGGAGAGCTTGCTAAACTGGCCAAAAACAGTGAGACTCGGTGGAGAAGGTCGATTCTTGGAAGACAGAGAAGTTACTTGCCGCAACAGCAGATCTTCAAGAATAGCTTCCCCATTGAATGCCACTTGCTCACCATCCCCTTCTCTCAGTGAGCCAGAGCTACTGCCTGGCAGCTCTTCCTGAAGAAGAGGCAGCTATACTGCACCAGCTTTCCCCCCAGTGTTTGTTTACTCATTTACAAAGGGCTTTTGGGCTCTCAGGTCCACAAAACGAACCAACAAAAATATTTGGGGTGTATTTTTTCCCCTGGAAAGAAAAATTACAAAAGAGATGAAAAATGAAAAAAATTCTTGGGATTTCTGCTGTTACTTTCCTTTTTACAGTTACATAGCGAGAGTTACGCATGACATAGTGCAAAGGGGGCTTTGGTAGCGCATGACTGTGAATGCAGCACAGCTGCAGACATCTGTGTCCTTCCACCAGAGTGGAATTGAATCTCTCTGTGCCCTCTTCATTCAGTACAGTGTGGTTGCTTCCTCCCCCCCCCCCCCTTGCTGCACTAGTTTCTTGCAGGAACACTGTCAGACCCTAATTAGTGAAAGTTCAGCCTACCTCTCTGTAGCTCGCTACTGCTACTAGATACCCATCAGGAACCTTCTGCCATATTTATCTGTTTTGTTACTTTTTTAAGTTTCCTCTGTCCCAGTGGTGCAGCGCGATTCACCTTAGTTTCCGAGTGCAAGAGTAACTTGCACATGCGCACCTTGCAGTTTCAGTGTGTCATGCGTGTGCATGCTCTCCTGTACTCATCATCAGGTCTGCTTCTCATAGCAAATCTGCATCCAAAAGCAAAGCTCCTTATTTTGTTTTTTGGGTGGCAAACTGAGTGAGCACATTACTACCATACTTATTGTCTGATGAAATGTAGTCAGCAGTAATTATGTTGCAAGTGCCTCATTCTGCTCTGTGGGTGCCAAGTAATGGCAAACATTTACCCCATGCATATAACCATGCAGAGTTCACTGCACTAGACCCGTCACCCAAGAAACAAAGTAAAAGTTACACACTTTCCACTGACTATGTTTCAATAATCAGGACACTAATCCAAGCTCCTTTTATGTACAATAGACCATAACTGCCAACAATAAGTAGTAATGTGGCCAGTTTGGCTGATCAGAATAACATGGACATAGTGCATTATGTACAATTATATATGCACAGGGTAAATGTTTGCTGTTACTTAGCACCCACTGGGCAAAATGAAATATTTGCAATACAATTATCACTGACAACATTCACCCAACAATAAGTATGGTAGTAACATGCTCACTCAGTTTGGCACCCACAAAAAAAGAAGGAGCTTTGGATTTGGATGCAAATTTACTACAAAGAGCAGACCTGATGATGAGTACAGGAGTAAACACACGCGTGTGACACACTGAAGCTGCAAAGTGAACATGAGCAAGTTGCTCCTACACTTGGGAACACAGGTGGACCATGCAGCATGGAGAAAACATTAAAAAAGTAATGAAATGGATAAAAATGGCACAAAAAGTGTGGACAACAAATAAAGAAGGTTCCTGATGGGCATCTAGCATTAGTAGTGAGTTACAGAGAGGTAGGCTGCAATTTCAGTAATCAGGGTCTGACAGTGTCCCCTTAAAAAGTTAAACTTTATGGGTGACAGCCCACCCCCCAAAAAAATTTTATCTTCCAAAAAAAATGTGCATGCACTGGGACTTAGTTTTTTCAATGCCTTTTTTATGGCTGTGGGGTGAAGTTCTGCAGATGTATTGCCATCATCTGGAAAGGGCACTGTGGAAGCACGTCACTTGATAGAGCTCCAGTGTGCTTACACAGTGCTCAGACACAGTTCCAGATGGTTGTGTTTACTGACCAGAACGTGTTCCTATCACTCATAACTTTTGCCTTTTTATTATATTTTAGCAAAATTTGAGGGGTGTGCTACAGACCCTTTCCTGCAGAAGACACATACAACCACTCAGCTGTTAACTTTCAGCCCTGCCAATGGGTCTTCAGCTTCAAGGTAAGCAAAACAGATCCACTGCTTTGCATAGGTACAGAATAAAAGCCAAGGGATAGGCTGTCAATGTTTCCAAAAAGTGCTTGTCTAACAATTACAAAAGCAACATTTTCTAGAAGAATGAGATATACAATGGGAACAGCAGCCAATAGGGTAAGTCACCACTGCTTAAAAAAGCTATGCTTGTTTAACTTGTATAAAACATACATAAGTTTGCACAGTGTCCCTTCTTAGACTGTTAGGGGAATGAGTAAGATGTGTCTCCATTGTGCTTTGAAGAAAGTCAGTCAAAAGCTGTTAGAAACTAACGCAGGTCAGAGCCAATATGGCTACAAAGTTATGTTAGTGATGGTAGTTGCATCCAAGCTGTTATATCCTTTGTAAAAAAAAATGATGTGCATGCTGCAGGTACCAAATGATTTATATGAAAGAGCAGACATTGCCCCATGAGTATTTACAATGGACATACAGTAATAGATAGGATGCAACCACCATCAGTAATATAATTTAGCAGCCATATTGGCTCTGACCAGAGTTTGTTTAAAAATATCTTTACTAGAAAAACAATGATGGTACATATACAGCCAGACAATGCAGTAATTTGAAAAGAAAAAAAAACATAAGATACATGAGTAAAGGAAGAATTATAGATATAATTTAGGTATATCACCAATGTGGCAAGCTGCCTGCTGCCAGTCCTTATTTGTAGATATAATTCTGTGTGGTGTGTGTATCTATCTATCTATATACAGTATATCTATATATATATATAATATATATATATATATATATAAATATATACAATTTTATGTAATCATGTGTATATGCACAGGCCAAAAGACATGCCAGTGTCAGCACAAAGGTACCTAGAGAAAAGACTAGATTAAAAAAAAAAAGCTTGACCTTCTTTTGACCTGATGGCAGCTGCTTGCCAGGAACTGGAATTGCAATCCCAGTTTTTTCCCACAGGGATATGCCAAAATCCACTTGTATGTCATAAAACCATGCACTCAGGAGTAGAATGCTTTGATCTAAGGAAGCTGTTATGATCTACTACATTTTATGAGGTAACAGGAGAGGAACATTCTTCCTTGAGAACCAGTGTGAATTTTATCTTATGGGTGCCAATGGTCTACAGGGGCCTTCAAAGGGTTTAACTCTGAAATGTCATATCCATGCTAATTATAGGTCTCAGAATCTGATTCTTGATATGCTTGGAAATTTTGGAAACATAGGAACATATGAAAATGCCAGCAGATACAGGCCTCATGGTCTATTGAGTCTGCTCGATTGTGCAGCTATCCCCTCACTTTGAAGCTGCCCCACTCACCCCTCCCCTCTTCATAATTACCCATACTCACTCTGTCCCATCCCCTCTTAAAGACATCTACCATGCTACAGGCTACTATCTCATCAGGCAGAGTAGTCCACTTGTTCACCACCCTCTCTGTGAAATATGGTCTCCTGACTTTTCTCCTGAATCTTCCCCCCTCCATTCTCAGCTGGTGCCCCTTCATGACCCTCCCCCTTCTGATCTGGAAAATCCCTTCTGTACTAGTCTTGTTTATCCCCTTTAGGTATTTAAAGATTTTAATCATGTCCCCCTTCCCTCCTCTCTACCAGGGAATACATGTTCAGCTCACTAAGTCTCTCCTCATAGGACTATCCCTCTAATCCCTGGATCATCTTTGTCACCCTACACTGTACCCCCTCCAACAATCTGATGTCCTTCTTCCGGAATGGGTGCCAGAACTGCATGCAGTATTCCAGGTGCAGCCTGACCAGCGACCCGTAGAGGGGCAGGATTACTTCCCTATTTCTAGAGGAGATTCCCCTTACTATGCACCCCAGCATCCTGTTGGATTTTGCTGCTGCCTTCTTGCACTGAGCCAAGCTGTTCAAACTCCCCATTATAAGCACCCCTAGATCCTTCTCCTCCTCCTTGGTGCATTCCAGCTATACCCCCCAGCTGATAGCTCCTCCCCTGGTTTTTATCCCCAAAGTGCAATACCTTGCACTTTTTGGTGTTAAACCCCAACTGCCATGCCTCCAACCACTCCTGTAGTTTGGTCAAGTCCTCCTGCAGCCCCCTCCACCCTTTGATGTCATCTACCACAGCCTCCCATCTTTGTGTCATCTGTGAAGAGACTGAGCTTATTCCAGACCCCATGGGAGATATCAGCAATGAAAATCTTGAACAACACTGGTCCCAACACTGATCCCTGTGGCACCCCACTCAACACATCCCTCAGTGATTACAGTCCCCACCACCACCACCACCGTTTGCTGCCTACCCTTCAGCCAGCCAATTCATGATCCAATTTACCATCTTTGTTCCCACCCATATAGATTCCAGCTTCCCCCTCAGCCTCCCATGTGGCATGGAATCAAAGGCCTTGCTGAAATCCAAATACAGGACATCCACCACATGGCCTTTGTCCAGTTCCCATATCACCCAGTCATAGTACTCAATCAGGTTTGTCTGTCAGGATCTTCCCACAACAAACCCATGTTGCTGACCATCCTGGAGACCACTGTTCTTCAAAAAGGTCACCAGTCTCTCTTTTAGGATAATTTCCATGAGTTTTCCCACAATTGATGTGAGGCCCTCTGGTTTGACTTTAGGTCCACTTTTGTGAATGGGTACCACAGGGGCCATCCTCCAGTCTGGTGGTATGCATCCTGTGTCCAAGGAGATATTGAACAGGTCAGCCAAACAGCGCAACAATGCCATCGTCTGGCCTAAAAGAGACATCTCCTGGTCAAACAGAGTAGTTGCTCTGAACTGGGAATTGATGACACTGCAAGATTACACAAGGGTATTTAAACCCCCAGCTCAGGGCATTTGGACACACTTTCTCATCTGGACTCCACCTGACACACAGAAGCCATTCTGTTCGGAGTGTTTCTCCTGACCACAAGGCTGCTACAAAAAGACTGAAAGACTGCAATATTTTGCAAACCAGTGATTCTCTAGACTTTGAAATCTTCATACCCAAGGTAGACTTAGCTAACATGTTTTAATGCATTTTCTGTATATTTTTCCCATTCTGTTTCTTATACTATAACCTCAATTAGTATATGTTCTCTTTTACTTGTAACTGCATTTATTTAAGTATTTTGATAAAAACCTTTGCTAAAAGAAATTCTGCCTTTGTGAGACTTTCTATATGTGTGTGTGTGAATTGTGAAAACAGTATTAATAATCTGTGAAAACTTTATTGCCAAAAAGGGTCACATCATAAGCAACCAAATTGAAAAAGGGTCTGTATGGGACATCTGGAAGGATAGGGAGAATACCAGAGTCTACAAACATTTTTAACCAGGCTGTTGCATGTTCTGTAGGGAGAAGGCCAAATCAGGCTTACACTGCTACCCCGAAGAGAGTGTTATGCCTGGGTCTTCCTCCTTTGTGTAATAGCCAGGGAAGGGTTCATATTTGGCCACAAGACTCGAGACTGGTATTGTGCCCTTATCCTGAGCTAGGGGATGCCCTAGATCCTGGTGGCAGAGGTGCAGTCATGACCTCAGTGAGCATTCTAAAAGCATGAGAAGAGTACCCCTGTCCCCCCCCATCATGGTTTGCATTTAAGAGTGGGCACTGTGAGCTCAGTGGGCCTGACCCCCAGGAATGGGTTCATGACAACCAACATTGGGATTAGTCAAGAAACTTCCAGAAATAGGTTCAATGGCCACACTATAATATCCAAAGCATAAGTGTAACCCCTAGGTGGCACTATCACAAGGGCTACTACCCCTACCTGCTTGGCTAGTAGCAGATTAAGGGCCCTGCGTAATGA
The DNA here is from genome assembly GCA_016271365.2 of Neoceratodus forsteri. Classification (NCBI taxonomy): domain Eukaryota; kingdom Metazoa; phylum Chordata; order Ceratodontiformes; family Ceratodontidae; genus Neoceratodus; species Neoceratodus forsteri. The sequence continues at coordinate 285,043,793 of CM028138.1, read as the reverse complement.
AAAGGGTGCCTCCACTCAGAGGTCAGGGTTGTTAGTGATCAGGCTAACCTGGGCACAGTCCTCCAGGGCACTGTAACCCCCTCTTTCCCTTCTAGTGGCCTAAACAATATACAATAATTACTTTCACAATTACCCTTATTCACCAGGCAATTGCCCACACTGTTTGCACTTGTCACCAGGGCTGGTTCCTCTAGCTTGACCATGGGGACCCCCTGTAAAACAAGGTTGAGCACAACAAATAGCAACAGTACAATACTTTTGGCACAAACTGGAACCACAGTCAGGTTAAATGCAAACAAAGTTAAATCTGGTTTATTATGGGGACTTGAACAAGGCAGGGGTGTAATCAGGTTGATTTGCTGAAAAGCTATATTAATCAGACAGTTATGCATGCAGTTCAGAGCCCCTACACAGTCACACACACTATAGGTACCCAGGTAGGAAAATGGTGGGCTAGCCAGGAACGTTGCAGCTGGTTGGGGCCCTGTGATGGAAGAAAGCAACATGCACAACACACACTATTTGTAATCCAGAGCTGGAGGGCTCAGTTCGTGAAAGAAAAGGCAACAAGACAATCAGATAACAACATTTTTAGATTTAGCTATTGTTGCAGGGAGCTACCCTGATGTTTACTCATGATACCCAATACTGGACACAGGCAGGATGAAACTGAGACAGCAGGTTGTTGAACTGGAGTGCCAGGAGAAGCAGGGCCCACACGAATCACCAAGGCGTTGTTCCTGTTCAAGGCATTGTGCAGGGGGCTGATCCCCAAGCCGGTCTCTCGTCGATGACTTTCTCTGCATAGCAGGTATTCTGGCTGGGCCAGTATAGCAGGGCCCAGGCAAATGGAGATGGATACGGGTTCAGTCCATGGAGCTGGATACAGCCTCCAGCAAGCAAAACATGGTACAAACATACAGTGGGGAATCAAATCATGACCCACTATAAGCGCACAGCACATTCGCATGTAAAGAAATTCCACTGTACCAGGCAAATGGCTCTCCCGTCGCAATTACAGAGTCTCTGCACAATCCGGGAGTTCAGAGCTAGCTGGAAGCCCTGTCAGGCCAATCGCATTCAGCAAATCTTTGGTCTTCTTCCGGTTAAAGCCTGGTCACAATTCAGTGGCTTAATTCGCTCTCCAAATTCGGATTCAGTCTGAAAAAAAGCATAAGTTCCCTCTCAGGAACAGCAGACAGGCATGCAGGCCAAACTCAGGCCTTTCCACAGTTCTCCCATGCGAATCCACTATGGATTGCTGCTCAAACTATCTCAAGCTGTTACTTCTTCACTTCCCAACTCAGATCTAACTGAAACTGCAAGCAGTGTGGACTTTCCCCAAGATCCAAAAGGTTCGGTTGGCTGATCTGTCTGTCAGTCACAACAAGGGCTCCCCCTCCAGGTTTTTTTAGGTGCCAAAAGCCCCAAACTACAATTCCTACAAGTTTTGGCCCCACCAAGCCCCTGTAGGCAGGCTTCATTTTACAGTCCCAAATGTATTGACTGGCCCATTGTGCAGTCCAGGACCAAGATGATGGAAATAAATGGAACTGTCCATGCTGCAAAGAAGGCAGGTTAGAAAAAAATTACAATATTATTACTACTCTAACAAATGATCAACAAACCAGTACATCTTCTAACACAGCTCCCTCTCAGATTAATTATGTCTGCAATCCAGGCATCTCTTAAAGAAACAGTACACAGAGGCTATACAGGCACTCTCTGGCAATACATTTAAGCTGCTAAAATGCAGAACACCAGCCTGGCAGTGAGCATTTAGACAAGGTCAAGGAAAACTTTTCGGGAACCCCCATTTGTAAGGGGGGGTTACAATCTTCCCTGCCTGGAGAAAACTTGTCATCCACGTCAAGTCTATACCATCATGAATCAGTTAACATAAACTTATTACTTTACTATACATATTCACTACACTTCATGATACTATATCCATAAGGACAATACTTATGCATGTTTCATACAGGTAATACTGATTCTACTATGACTAACATACTTGTGACATCACAATACTGATTCATGTTATATAACTTCCTGTACATTAAGCAGTGTAGGAGGGGACCCTATCAGCTAACTTGGGGCTGGATGGGGCAGGGGCACCATACTGAGAAGGAAGAACAACCAACCTGGAATTGGCCATTAAGCTTAGTTTGGGTAGTGAGCTCTGAGAAATATAAACACCTTTGTGAACCACATTGAGAGGCAAATCCACTGGCCTCCCGAGAGAATCATAACTGAAGCACAATACTGGCTTGGCAGCTCTGCCAGTCTTTCTGGGGGGAACAGCCACAGTTTCTGTACTTTCAGCACTAACTTTGGAGCTTTTGTCATTTGTGAGGGGTGCCTCTGCATGGATGGGAATGTCCAAACTGGGAGCACTGTCAGCTCCTTGCTCTGTAGGCTCTGTCTCCACAACACTTGGCTCATTTAGAGAAGGTTCTGGCACAATTAGGCTTTGTGGCACTGAAGGGGGGCTGTCAGCACTCTCATATTGTTGTTCAAGTTCTGGTGTGTCACCAGAGAGACTCAGACCATCATCCCTTTCTTCAGACAAGTCACACAGTTCCACTAAACACAGGGAGTCCGCAGCCTCAGACGTGATACTTTGCACTTCACTTTCAGGGAGCATTGGCTCCAAGGACAAAGCTGGGGGGGGGGTTAGGCAGTCCAGAAGGCCCAGCTTCATCCCCATGATTCTGCATAGGATTTCCACGAAACAGCTGACTCAGTTCACAGAAGGGATACTAGGCATTGTTACACTCACTATCGTCAGAGGTGGACTGACAGTCACTATCATTCTGGGCCTGCTGCAGGGGAAACCTTAACTCTGTAACTATGGGGTAGGTTGACTCTGTCTCTTTTTTGCAGCAGCATGAGTCACCGGCCCAGGAGAAGCAATATCTGCTGGCTCAGCTTCAATAATAACTCGGCCGATAGGCAGCAAGTGGTTACGGTGCATGGTCTTGACAGCTTTGGAGTTATTCTCTGGGCGTACCTTGTATACTGGTAGATCATCCAACTTTCCAACTACTACATGAGGAAGATGGAGCCACCTATCAGCAATTTTGTGCTTGCCATTTAGTCCCAAATTGCATAACAACACACTGTCTCCGGGCCGTAGCTCTTGAGCCTTTACTTTGTAGTGCCTCTCTTTGTTGGCAAGATTTCTTTTAGCAGCCATTGTCTGGGCCAATTGATATGCTTGGTTCAATTGAGATTTCAGTTTCTGTACATACTGCAAGTAGTTTTCAGCTTGGACTGCATCTGGAGAGACCCCAAAACAGGCATCAACTGGCAGGTGGGCCTCCCTCCCAAACATGAGGTGGTAGGAGGAGAACCCAGTAGCGTCATTTTTGATGCAATTGTTTGCGTGTAGCAAGGTGCGAATCTGCTGGATCCATTTATGTTTGTCTTTTGGGTGAAGGGTGCCCAGCATGTCTAGCAGGGTGCGGTTAAAACGTTCTGGTTGAGGGTCCCCCTGCAGGTGATAGGGGGTGGTTCTTGACTTCCACACCCCCCACAGAGAGAGAGCATTTCTTTGATTAACTGACTTTCAAAGTCTCTGCCTTTGTCAGAGTGGATCTGCTGGGGGGCACCATAGTGGACAAAGAATTTTTCCACTAGCACCTTGGCCACGGTAGAGGCTTTTTGATCTTTAGTTGGAAAAGACTGTGCATACCATGTGAAGTGATCCATAACCACTAACACATTGCCAATATTCTGTTGATTGGGTTCTAAACACAAAAAATCTATGCAGACCAGTTCCATGGTGGTGCTGGTAGTGATAATGACAAGGGGGGGGCAGCCCTCTGAGGCAGGGCTTTTCTTTGGAGGCAATGACCACAGGTCTTTACATGGTGCTCAACATTGGCCCCCATCTTGGGCCAGTAGAATCGAGATCGTACCAGGTTGAGAGTTCTGTCAATACCGAGGTGCCCCATGTGATTGTGGAGGGACCTCAGTACCAAATCTTTAAAGGCTGTGGGCAGGACCAATTGCTGCTTGTCTACTCAACCACTGTGATCCACTGTCTCTCTCTATAACAGCTGATTGTGTAACTTCAACCTGGGGCCTTCTTTAAACAATAGGGCAGTTCACAAATCAGGGGAACACAACTGGGACACATCTTTCCCTGCATGCAGGGCATCAAGTGCTGGCTGAATCATAGGATCTTGGGATTGAGCCCACTGGATGCTGTCATTGTCAAATTGAGGTAGTGCACTAATATCTAGAGCAGAGAAATGGCAATAGGCAGCCAGTATGCAGGTATCAGGAAGGCCCAAGCAATTTACTAAACAGTCCACTGTGTCCGTAGACATCTGTTCATCTCTAACAAACTTTTGGCACAATGCTCGGATGTCAGGTTCAGACAACCTGACCCAATCACTCTTGGAGACTGGCCTTCATGACATGGCATCAGCATCAATATAGTTCAGTCCTGGCCTGTATTTGACAGCATAATCATAGGTTGATAAAGCAGAGAGCCACCGGTGTCCAGTGGCGTCCAACTTAGCTGAAGTCTGCACATAGGTTAACGGGTTATTGTCGGTCTTCACCAATATCTTTGCCCCATAGAGGTACTCATGAAACTGGTCAACAGTGGCCCATTTTAGGGCAAGGAACTCCAGCTTGTGCACAGGATAGTTCCGTTTTGACGGGGTCAAGCTCCTGCTGGCAAAAGCCACTGGTCTCAAACTATCCTCATGGTCTTGATACAGCACAGCTCCTAGGTCCTGCAGACTAGTGTCCATATGCAGCACATAGGGCTTGGTAGGGTCAGCATAGGCGAGGATGGGGGTGTGGATGAGCTAATATATGACTTTGTGGAAGGCTGCTTCACATTTGGGTGTCCAGCAGGGCCCAAAAGGTTCACCTGTTCAGAAGTATACTTTCTTGGGTTCTTTGACAGCCCCTTTCTTGTATTTACGGTTGGTGGGGGGTAACCCTGGGTGAGATTCAGGAGCAGGCAAATCACCTTGGAATAGTCTCTTATGAACCTGAGATAGTAGCCACATCACCCCAGGAAATGTTGTAGTTCTTTCAAGTTATGGGGCTGGGGCCAAGAAGTCAGTGACTCAACCTTACTGGGATCGGTCTCTGTCCCTTCTGCAGATACTATGTGCCCCACATACTTCACGGAGGTTTGAAAAAACTGGCACTTGTCAATATACAGCTTGAGGCTGAAGTCTTCCAATTGGTCTAGGACTTTAAACAGTCAGGTCTCATGCTCCTTTAATGTGCGTCCGAACACAATGACATCATTTAGGTACACTAGGCATTCCAACAAGTTCATATCTCCCACCGGACGTTCCATCAGTCACTGAAAGGTGGCCGGGGCACCCAAAATCCCTTGTGGAATTCTCAGGAATTCGTAAAACCCCAAAGGACAGATGAAGGCTGTTTTCTCACAGTCCTCCAGGGCCATCGGAATCTGGTAATATCCACTGCGAAGATCCAATACGGAGAACCATTTGCTCCCATTCAAGCAATCCAGGGCATCTTGTATACAGGGCATGGTGTATTGATCTGGGACGGTCCACCGGTTCAGGGTTCGATAATCAACAAACATCCTCACTGACCCATTCTTCTTATGCACAACCAGTATGGGAGAGGCATATGGGCTCCTTGATTCCTGTATCATGCCAGCAGCGAGCATTTCCTGCTAGTGTCTCCTCACATCATCTATGTCTGCTGGGGTGAGGCGTCAGGATCTCTTTCGAAATGGCCAGTCATCATGCAGGCGTATATGATGCTCTGCACTCTGGACACACCCCACGTCCCATTCTTTTAACGAAAACACCTGGTCTCTCTGGGTGAGTTTCTTGCTAATCCTAGCCTTCCATTCAGCTGGCAGTGGGGAATCAACAAAGTCAAATAAGTCTGGGGTCACTCTCTCCTTTTGGCCAGAGTACTTGTTATTGGGTAATGCTGCAGTGTCTGTGCAATGTACTGTAGCTAGAGTGCACCCTCTGCTCACCTGGACCTCCTGATCTGACACATTTTGAATCTGGACCATCACTCATCGTGAATAGGCATGGGCACGGGCAGGTAATATGCTGGGTTTAACCAATAATCCTTCTGGCAACTTTCCATCACCTGGTGCATCCAACATTAATATTTTGTTCTTTATGTTTCTCTTTAGGCAGACTTCTCCATGGATTGTGCACTGGGCATTGGGGGCCAATACCAAGGAGTCAGGTTCCTTTTTCCACACTATCCCCACTGGCTCATCTGGGTCCTTTTTATTGGGTTTCTGTTGTAAGTCATATGCCCCTTTTACTAAGGCTGGAATTCTTAGGGCCCGTCCAGTCAGTTGCTCTTGTTTCTCATGGCAGAGTTGTGCTAGTCTCCCAAACATGTGGGCGTTTGTTCCAATTAACAGGGGAACCCCATCATACAGTCTGGTGTCTCTACTTGCTCCTCTACACCAATTAGAGTTGCAGGAAGAGACAACCAGAGGTGGACATATCCTAGGTAGGGATAAGACTTGTCACTCAGCCCCCACACATGTAGACCTTCCAGGGATTGTAATGGCACATCAGATAAGTGTTTGTCATACCAGTCCTGAAATACAATGGTCACTTATGACCCACTGTCAAGCACAGCCTGAGTAGAAATACCATTCACAGCCACAGTAGTCTTCATTGAAGGGCCCACTATTTTGGACCAGTCTGAAGGGACAACAACAGGGGCCTGGACGGATGATTTAGCCACAGAGGGGTTTGAGTTAGGATGGCCGAAGCCTTCACTGCGGTCATTTTGTGCACGCCTTGACCACTGACTCGTTTTCCGAAGCTCTCCTTGAAGCCAGTTCACTGCTTTCTCTAACCTCTTCTGAGACCGGCATTCCCTCTTCATATGGCCATCCTTGCCACAATTGTGACAGATGACAGGCTCTCAGGGCATCCTTGGGGAAAACATAGCAGGGGATGCTGGAGCATCAATGGGAGATTGTGATCTGACTTCTGTTGGTAGTGTACCATGTCTCAAAAGTTCCTTTAGGGTGGCAGTAAATTCCTTGAGCTCAGCTGAGAAACCACCCTCAGTAGAGGATGCCTGAAGGTGCACCCTCACCCCCATAACAGTCACGTCCTGACTGGGGCCTGGGTCTCTGTCAGCAGGGGATACCTCAGCGAATGCACCCGGTTGTACTTTTCTGACTTCCTTCAGCAACTCCTCCCCCCACCATTTAGCCCACGGCAGGACACTCGTAGTGGTCTCCATTTTGGAAGGGCCTTCCAGTGCCATGATCACTTGGGCTGTACTCACCCCATAATAACAATCTCCCTCTTCACCTTCTACCTCCCGAAGTTCTCTTATCAAGTCACAGTAGTCAGGTGGGTTACCTCTCCTATCCTGGAGCCTTAACTGGATGATCTGCAGTTTAGAATACCTGGCATGTTGCAGTATGTGCCCCAAACTCACACAGTTCAAATCACTGGTGGCTACCCCACCTTTCTGGTAAGCTTTCTGCAGAGCTCTTTCTAGGTGAGTAACATGTACAGACAAACTTCCCCCTGCCATTGTTTGGTATCTTGTAATTTCCAAATCAAAGTCTCCCCTGACTCAATGCTTCCAAAATTGCCTTCAAGTACAGATAGGTACTTCTGAGCAGATGCATCAGGGTTCGTGGATCTCAAATATTTAATGGCTTCAAGGGTGGGGCCCCTTAAACTTTCTATGATTCTTTTCCGCTTCTCAGCCTCCACACATTGCCACTTGGGTACCAAGGGAGCAACATAGTCGACCCAGGTCTCCCAGTCATCCTCCCCTTGGGGGGTGGGGAGGGTGCCCAAGAAAATTCTCAGCCTTTGATAGGAGTTGTGACTAATGGTGGGTATAGATATGGGGGCCAGCATTGGCATAGGCACAGAAGGTGGGGCAGTAATAGGTGCTGGAGTGGGAGGGGGTGTTGGGGAAGGAACACCCCCAGGTGGCAGGAATACTTTCTTAAAGTCCTCTATGGTTTTCCCTTCCTCCAGCAACAACTTAGTAAATTTCTCCTCAAAAGTCTCAGATAATGGTGGGAGCTCATCCTCCCCAGGGTCTTTAGTGCCTTTTGTTGTCACTCTCCAGGCAGCTAGGACCCCTTCTGAGGCAATAGTCTGTGGCACTTTAGAGCTGTCTCTGAGGTCACTGCACTCTACCAAGGCTATGAAAGTTTGGGCGATCAAATCAGCCTGTCGACCCACCACCATGGAGTTTTTTAAAAACTTTGGAGAGTGCTCCCTCTACATTGTCCTTACTGGTACCCAGGGGAATATCCAGTATAAGCAGAGCATTTTGTGTGTCAATCTCCTGCCCAGTACACCACCCCACCAACTGGTGTACAGCCATTTCTACTGGGGTAGCCATTAATCTTTAACAATAATTTGTCATTTTTGGCCACTAGAAGGCACAAAATCCCAGCGGTGCCTCCAAGATGTAACCCCTATGTGGCACTATCCCAAGGGCTACTACCCTGCCTGCTTGGCTAGTAGCAGGTTAAGGTGCCTGGATAATGAAATGGGTACCTCCACCTGGAGGTCAGAGTTGTTAGTGGTCAAGCTAACCTGGGCACAAGCCTCCGGGACACTTTAACCCCCCTCTTTCCCTTCTAGTGGCCTGAACAATATACATTAATTACTTTTACAATGACCCTTATTCACCAGGCAATTACCCACACTGTTTGCACTTACCACTAGGGCTGGTTCCTCTAGTGTGACCCTGGGGACCCCCTGTAAAACAAGGTTAAGCACAGCAACTAGCAACAGTACAATACTTTTGGCACAAACTGGAACCACAGTCAGGTTAAATACAAACAAAGTTAAATCTGATTTATTCAGAAGACTTGAACAAGGGAGGGACATAATCAGGTTGATTTGCTTAAAAGCTGTATTAATCAGACAGTTATGCATGCAGTTCAGAGTCTCTACACAGTCACACATTCTGGGTACCCAGGTAGGAAAATGGTGGGCTAGTCAGGAACGTTGCAGCTGGTTGGGGCCCTGTGATGGAAGAAAGCAACATGCACAACACACACTATTTGTAATCTGGAGCCGGAGGGCTCATTTCGTGAAAGAAAAGGCAACAAGACAATCAGATGACAACACTTTTAGATTTAGCTATTGTTGCAGGGAGCTACCCTGATGTTTACTCATGATACCCAATACTGGACACAGGCAGGATGAAATCGAGACAGCAGGTTGTTGAACTGGCGTGCCAGGAGAAGCAGGGTCCACACGAATCACTGAGGTGTCATTTCTGTTCAAGGCGTTGAGCAGGGGGCTGATCCCCAAGCCAGTCTCTCGTCGATGACTTTCTCTACGTAGTAGGTATTCTGACTGGGCCAGTGTAGCAGGGGCCCAGGCAAATGGAAATGGATACGGATTCAGTCCGTGGAGCTGGATACCACCTCCAGCAAGCAAAACACAGTTCAGACATACTGTGGGGAACCAAATCACGACCCACTATAGGCACACAGCACATTCACATGTAAGGAAATTCCACTGTACCCGGCAAATGGCTCTCCCGTCACAATTACAGAGTCTCTGCACAATTCGGGAGTTCAGAGGTAGTTGGAAGTCCTGACAGGCCGTTCACATTCAGCAAATCATCTGTCTTCTTCAGGTTAAAGCCTGGTCACAATTCAGTGGCTTAATTCGCTCTCCAAATTTGGATTCAGTCCGAAAAAAGCACAAGTTCCCTCTCAGAAACAGCAGGCAGGCATGCAGGCCAAACTCAGGCCTTTCCACAGTTCTCGCGCGCAAATCCACTGTGGATTGCTGCTCAAACTATCTCGAGCTGTTACTTCTTCACTTCCCAGCTCAGCTCTAACCGAAACTGCAAGCAGTGTGGGACTTTCCCCAAGATCCAAAAGGTTCGGTTGGCTGATCTGTCTGTCAGTCACAACAAGGGCTCCCCCTCCAAGTTATTTTAGGCGCAAAAAGCCACAAAATATAATTCCTACAAGTTTTGGCCCCACCAAGACCCTGTAGGCAAGCTCCATTTTAGAGTCCCAAATGTACTGATTGGCCCATTGTGCAGTCCAGGACCAAGATGATGGAAACAAACAGAACTGTCCATGCTGCAAAGAAGGCAGGTTAGAACAAACTGCAATATTATTACTACCCTAACAAATAATCAGCAACCAAGTACATCTTCTAACATAGCTCCCTCTCAGATTAATTATGACTGCAATCCAGGCAGCTCTTAAAGAGACAGTACACAGAGGCTATACAGGCACTCTCTGGCAATACATTTAAACTGCTAAAACACAGGACACCGGCCTGGCAGTGAGCATTTAGGCAAGCTCAAGGAAGACTTTTTGGGAACCCCCATTTGTAGGGGCTTACATAAGAATGTCAATGAGGATTCATTTATGCTGTGACCACCCGGATGAAAGAAGATGTGAGTTACTTTCCTTTTATTACCCTCCCTGTGCAGGGTATATTCCCTCTGTCAGTGGGGTATATCCCTATTAGCTGCTACATGAAGCAGCAGCTGCATTACCCTCTGTGAGTACACTCCTGGCCTTCCAGCTTAAGGTCACCTGATACAAGTACCTCATTTGGGAGGCTTCTATAGACACGTACTTTTTCACAACATGAAGGTAAGTTTTGACAGTGCCAGGGCAGTCTATCTATTCCTAGATTTAATGCGTTAGGGTAACTCCCTATTTAGAATGGCTTTGTTGTATGTTTTTGCAAGGAAAGGTCTAAATTCTTTTCAGGACTTATTAAGTCTCTAATATTGCACGTGCTGAGTGCAACAGGTTTTTCAGTCTGCATCCTGGCAGCCTTTTCTTCTGTCTGTTCTCATGTTCCCTGAGGCTACTACTCTCAGTACATTCAGGACATACTGTATCCTTTAGGGTGTCACTTTTTCTTATGGGAAATAGCTGCAGTTCTCAGGTCTGCTGGTAGTGTTCCTATTCTCTATAAGGTGCGCAGCCTTTTATGGCAGTCATTCTGCCTCTTTTTCCCTTTGTGGGGTAAAAGAGATTTGGAATGGCTGAGCCTACTCCAGATCAGTGGTGTAGCTAGGAAAATAAAATTTGTAAGCCAGAATCCTTTGCTGCCTATTTGCTGACCCTCCCAGTTGTAGACATGCCCATTTCTGTGACCTAGACCTCTTGTTTGTTTTTTTTTTTGTGTCATGGCTGCCCAATCCTCTGCCCTAGCCGTCCGGTCCCTGTTCCATTCCCACTTCACCTTTTCTACCCCACAGATACCCCCTGGCTTGGTGTCCATCCCGCCCCCCACATTGATGGCGTTGGCATGGGTGGTGCCCTCAGCCTCTGCCAGGAGCCCACGTTGCGCCGACCGCTCTACTGTCCTCCCCCGGAGTAGGAGAGCAGTCCCTAGGGTGCTTGATCCTTCTCTCCCAGCTGGACCTCTGACGTCCCGAGTCCGTTCCTGAATCCAGGTCGCTGGCATCGCAGATGGTCACTGGGCCCCCACGCCAGCAGGCCAGACCTCTTGTACAGGCCTTATTGTACTAAAGGAACTGTATAACCATAATGGGCCCTATGCACGAACGATCACAGTGTGCACATGGTGCGCAAAACATGTGAGTAAGGACATATGTCAACAGATGCACATGACATGGCCATACGGCATGCTTGTACTGCACACAGATGCATGTGTAGGCATCCCTCATGGAGCTACACTGCAGCAGTGCTATGCTCAGGTGGATGGGTGTGGTCATGTAACAGTGTGCACACCACCCCCATATGTGCATGCACAATGGGCGATACATCAGTCCAGCATGTAGCATGGGGCACCCAGCCCTAGGCCATGTGGAGGGGTGCCATAAACCACCTGCGTGCCATGTCTGCTTGATGCACCACATGGAGTGTAGGTGCCATGGATACAGGATGTTTCTGAACAACACCGTGACAGAACCTCCATGCACTGGAGGTCAGATACTAGCCATGCAACAGTCATGCCACTGCACACCACTGCCTGGCACAGTGGCATGCAAGTGGACAACTGAATAGCACAGGGCAACAGTGGCGATGCCAAGCACCCCTGACACGGCTCCTCCCACCCCAACAGTGAACATAGTCCCCCCATATATGGGTCACAGCCCTCCCCCCGAAGCCCACAGTTCCTCTGTCTGCACCAGCCCCCCCCCACAGACAGTGGCAGAACAGCGCCATCCAAAAGAATGACCAGGATGCAGGAAATAAGTACAGATCGCTTTACTGCAAAACCACACAATTATACAATGCAACAAATGCCTCATACAACTACTGTCCAGGGACAGGTTAGACAAACAGATATGTAATATGAATGGTACACTTGAATGCAACATATATTTGCAAAACCAAATTCGGCACTGCCAGGGACAGAGTTGAACAGTTGCATAGCAGTCAAGGACACGGGATGGATTATTCTGCACTCAGTCCTCCTCCATGGACTCCTCGCTGGACCCTGACGGTATTGAGTGTGTACCCTCATGTCATGAGTGCCAGCCTCCTCAGCAGACTGCTGTAGTCCTGCAATGACAAGAACACAGAGGGAGGGTAGGCATGAGTGGGATCCACATGCAGAGCCCTAAATGTATAAGTGCTACAAACAGGTAACCTACAATCTGCAGCACTTACCTTTAATGGCTCGGCCACCCTCCACAGATCACAGATGTCATCCTTATAATAGATGTCCTCACTGCTCACCTTCCACATGAGGAAATACGATGCCTGCAGGGGCCAATGTACCCACCATGCCAACACCACCGCCAATGCCCCTTACAGCTGCTTGTTGCGAATGAGGACCAGTTCATCCAGACGGCCCCGAAGTCGTGTGGGAAACATGAAGAGAGCACAGAGATCACCATTACAGCACACACAACACATGTAATGCACTGCCATACACACCTTGCCTGTAGCATACACACCTTACCAGGCTCCTCCAGCTCTCACAAAGTGCCCCCTTGGGGTTGTCCACATATGTCTTCTCAGCCATATGCCAAAGTTTCCTGGGCTATGCCACAACCCTACCAACTTGTGGTGCAGAGACATAGGTGGACACCTGTGCTGCTGCCACTGTGGTATCTGTATGAGACAGGTGTGGTCCAGTGACACCCATGCACATTGCATCACCCCACAGGCATGGCTTGCTCACACCCCTTTAAAGTGATATGTGTCCACGGTAGAGGGCTGTGCACCACATCTAAGCCGAGTCATCATTGGTGTCCCTGTCACCAAGTAGACTGCTGGGTGACCCAGAATGTGGCCAGGTATGTTAATGCATGTCCTACTACTGGATGCTGAAGTGGAGCAGGAGTGGCCAGGACCATGGCCATGTGTACTCAGGCTGCATATGTATGCCTATGATCTGTGGGATGCACAGTGCCTCAAGAGATTCCGTTTTGACGGTGACACCATTGCACAGCTGTGTGACCTTGTGCAGCCCACTGTGGCACCATGTAACCATCAGTTCCATGTGATGTCTGTGCAAACTAAGGTGCTCTGTCCTACTATGCCACCAGCTCATTCCAGAGGGTGACAGAGGATGCCATGGATGTCAGCCAGTCATCCATGTCCAGGGCACTGGAGTTGGTAACAGATGCCCTGCTGCAGCAAGTGCATGAACACATATCCCCCACAGCTGATGCAGACATACAGTCCACGAAACTGACATTCTATATCATGCATGGCATGCTTAGTGTACTGGGGGCGATCAGCTGCATGCATGTCATGATCATGGCACTGATGGTGGCAGAGGAGGCATACAGAAACTGTAAGGGTTACCACAATATAAACTGCTAGATAGTATGTGACACAGCGGGTATCATCACCACCGTATGTGCCAAGTACCCTGGGTCTGGCCCCGACTCATACATCTTTGATTGGTCCAGGTCATAGTCTCTACTTGACGCATGCAGGGGGAAAGGATGGCTGATAGGTGAGTAGACATCAGCGGCATGTATGCTACACAGGTGGATGCACTGACACATGCTGTTACAAAGGCTGTAGTGTACCCTTTGCACAGGTGACAGTGGATACCCACTATGGCTGTATCCAATTACCCCATACCTGCAGTCAAACAGCGCTGTGGAGGAGATATACAATGATGCACACAGGAAGACGTGTTGTTATCCAGAGGACTACATAGCTGCTGAAGATGAGGTTCTGATGTCTGGATCAGACAGGTGGTACAATACTGCTTGCCCTTGGGAAGGCTTGCAGAGTGTTCAGAGCGTGCACCATGTTGCACAACACTGCCGTGCACTGACATGTACCCATGCAGCAGAACAGATCTGGGGATGCCTCGCAGGGTTATAATGGGGGTGAGGGGCACCGGGGCATGCTAATGAGACCCTGATTGGACAGTCAGCACTCCATGCACTCATGCAGGGCATTCTACCATTGTGGGGTGATAAGTCAGCGAGGCACCATGATGACATCAGGACCTAAGTGTCTCTGACCCTGGGGGGAAACATGGGTGTAGGGGGTATTCATATTCAACAGTGTACATGCTGGTGATGAGTACTGGGAGGGAAGGGGTGCGCTGTGCATGTCTACAGGTTGGGGATGTATGGCATGTGATAGTGTTGGGGGGCAAGTGTACAGTACTTGCATTTATGCCACTATGTTGTGTGCATAGTACTGCTGCCTGTCATCACAGCATCCTAGATGGTTGCTGTACAAGCTGCGTGGATGTCTATGTGCCCAGATGCCAGGTCTTTGATGTTGCCTTGCCCCTCCACGTAGTTGCCAGTCCACATGTGTTCCTGGTACATGCTGTGGCTGGCTGTTCCCCCAGACCTCTGGTACACTGGGTCTGTCATGAGCATGTGGCATTGGTGTATTGTGCTGTGCCATGGATCCTGGGGGGCTGCTGGCTGCCAGTGAGGATAGGACATATGGCTGTGCCTCAGATACAGAGGTGCTGTTGGATACCTGCAGGAATGGGACATATGGCTGTGCCTCGGTATCTGGGGGGCTGAAAGTGCTGGCTGGGATGGCACATCCCACCATAGCATGGGGACAAACTGGCTGACCATGATGCTCATGAATAGCAGGTGGTCTGTCAATCTCTCAACTAGGTCACCCATGCGGTCAGTGCCATGGCCCACACCTCTTGCACCTTATCAGTCAGGGCCACCAGGGCCTCTGTTCTTGTGCTGTGTCTGTAGACCCTCCCGTTCCAGCGTGCACACCTCCATGTAATACGTGTGGGGTACTCCACCTCTAATTGGCCTCCATATCTGGCTGGTTGGCTGGCTGGCTGGAGCCATCAACCCCACTGTCACAGAGCAGTTGTGTGGTGGGAGGCCATGCCCGCGAGCCAACCACTTATGGCTGTTGGTTGGTGGTGTGTGTTGGGTGCAGTCCATGGTATGACTATGGCATCAATTTGGGGCCAGGAGTTGCAGGGGGATGTCTTTCTATGAGGTCAGTGTTGTCTTTATCCTAGGCCACCTGTGTCTCTTACACTGTCCCCATCTGTGAGGCCCACAGTAGTGTCTCCATGTCCACCATAGCCACAGACTCCAACATTGTACCTGAGGGCAAGAGAAGGGACATGTGTTACAGGCAGTAGAACTTCAGTAAGTGTTACATGGTGTGCTACTGGCAACCTAGGGGACACCTACATAGAAACATAGAAACATAGAAGTTGACGGCAGATAAGGACCGCAAGGCCCATCCAGTCTGCCCATTTCTTTTTCTACCTTATAAATGTGCCATCGGCCTTTGCTCTGTCAGTGACCTATCTATTCATAGTCATTTGTATTGCTCCCTTATGCCTATCCCATGCCTGTTTGAAGCCCTGCACTGTATTCATAGCCACCACTTCTTGTGGTAAGCCATTCCATGCATCTACCACCCTTTCTGTGAAAAGAATTTCCTCACATTCCCCTTAATCGGCCTCCCTCTAATCTCATGCTGTGTCCTCTTGTCCTGCTATTTTTCTTATATTTAAACATGTTAGACTCTTTCACCTTGTTTATGCCCTTAAGGTGTTTAAATGTCTCGATCATATCACCTCTCTCCTCCTTTGCTCAAGGGTATACATATTGAGCTCCGTTAATCTGTCCTTATATGTCTTCTGATGCAGTCCCTGCACCATTTTGGTTGCCCTTCTCTGGACTGCCTCAATTTGGTTAATGTCCTTGTGAAGGTGTGGCCTCCAATACTGCACGCAGTACTCCAGATGGGGCCTAACCAATGTCTTGTACAGAGGATTGTACCTCCCTCTACGACTTGTGATACCCCTACTAATACACCCTAACACCCCCTAGCCTTACCTACTGCTTTAGAGGTCTGCTTGGATGATTTTAGGTCATCAGTGATGATGATGCCCAAGTCTCTTTCTTCCTTTGTGACTGCTAGCAACTCCTCCAGCCTATAAGTGGCTTCAGGGTTTCTCTTCCCTATGTGCATGATTTTGCACTTCTTTGCATTAAATCCCAGTTGCCACTCTTCTGACCATTCTGCTAGTTTATCCAGATCTCTTCTCATTCTGCCCACCCCATCTGGATCATCTACTCTGTTGCAGATCTTGGTGTCATCTGCAAACAGACAAGCCTTACCCTCTAGTCCATCATGCAGGTCACTAATGAAGATGTTGAATAGGACTGGCCCCAGGACTGATCCCTGAGGTACCCCACTTGTGACTTGCATCTCTTCTGACTGTATACCATTTACCACCACTCTCTGTTTTCTGCCAGTCAACCAGTTTGCCACCCAGTTGACCAACTTCTGACCCACCCCGAGCCTACCTAGCTTATTTATCAATCTTCTATGTGGAACAGTGTCAAAAGCTTTGCTGAAGTCTAGGTAGGCGACATCAACTGCTCCCCCTTGGTCCACCACTCTGGTTACCCAGTCAAAGAAATCTATGAGATTAGTTTGACAGGACCTTCCTTTTGTAAACCCATGCTGTCTTGGATCCTGTGCCCCTATGGATTCCAGGTGTTGCACTATCCTTTCCTTAAGGAGGCCTCCATAATCTTGCCCACTACTGAGGTAAGACTGACCGGTCTGTAGTTCCCCGCCTCCTCCCTGCTACCACTCTTGTGGAGTGGGATCACATGAGCCTTTCTCCAGTCTTCTGGGACCTCTCCTGTGCTCAGAGACTCACTAAACAATTCTGCTAATGGCTCTGCTAGTTCCTCCTTTAGCTCCTTAAGTACCCTGGGATGTATGCCATCAGGTCCCATTGCCTTATCCACCCTGAGCTTAGCAAGCTCTTGTAGGACCCTTTCTTTTGTGAAGGAGTAGTGCTCACCTCCCCCCCCTGTGTCCATGATGCTGAGCTGTGGGCCCTGCCTACCTTCTCTTCAGTAAATACTGAGCAAAGTATCTATTTAGGATAGATGCCTTTACAGGGTCCTCCTCCTCACATGCTCCCTTTTCTCCATTAAGCTTAGCAATACCCCTCTGGACTTTCTCCTTTCACTAATGTATCTATAGAAGTCTTGTCACCTTCTTTTACTGTTAGGTGCTAGTGTTTCCTCAGTTTGGGACTTTGCCTGCCTTACTGCCTTACCTGCTTCCCTTAGGGCAGTTTGGTATGCCTCCCTATCTTCATCCCGCTGTGTTCCCTTATATTTTCTGAAGGCCAGCCTTTTGGCTCTGACCTTTTCTGCTACTATATTTGAGAACCAAAGTGGTTTCCTTCTTCTTTGCACTTCCTTTTCTGTCTAACACAATAGGATGTTGCTTCAAGTATTGTATCCTTAATGCTTGCCCACTTTGCCTGTACCTCCTCACTGTGTTTCTTTTTGCCAGGGCTAGCTTAACTCTGTTGGCCATCTTATCAAGTCAGCTCCTCTGAAGTCCCATATTTTTGCCTTGGAATGGGATGATTTAGATGTAGTAGCCAAATTGAACCATACCATGTGATGGTCACTGGCCCCAGGTGACCTTCTACCTGGAGATCTGTGATCCCTTCTTTGTTAGTCAGTACTAGATCTAGGATAGCCCTGTCTCTTGTGGGTTGCTGTACCAGTTGTTTGAGGCCCTCCCTGCAGGAATCCACTATGAGTCTAGTTCTGGCAGATGTTCCTGCTGGTATTGACCAATCTGTATCTGGCATGTTGAAGTCTCCCATTATCAGAACCTCCCTTTAGCTGTCATGTTTTGTATATCTTCTAACAGTAATGTGTCTATGTCCTCCCTCTGGTCTGGGGGCCTGTAGACAACCCCAGTTCTTATGGCTGTCCCATTACCTGTTTCCAGGGTGACCCACAGTTCTTCTGGCTCCTTATGTGTATTCTGAATTTCTGTAGCTTTGATATTTTCATTAACATACAGGGCCACCCTCCCCTTTTTGCACCTCGGTCTCTTCTGAACAATACATATCCAGGTACTGAAGTCTCCCAAGTGTGGTTACTGGTAAACCACGTCTCACTAATTGCTACTATGTCCAGTTTAGCCTCTGACATTATTGCCTGCAGGTCTGGGATCTTATTTCCCAGGCTGTGAGCATTTGTGAACATGATTTTCCATTGGCCAGATTTTGGTGTGTTAGTTGTTGGGTGAAGTTTGGCATTACCCCTGTGCATCGTATGGGGAGACAAACCTTTTTTCTTACCTGGTGATGCAAATGAATGGCAAACACGCTGAATTCCTGTTTGACCACTAGCTGAGGGAGGGGTGTTCTTCCCATTCGACGTATGGGGTGCTGCACCCCTCTCCCCATTTGCTAGTTTAAATATTCTGCAAAGACATCAAACTTCTGCCCCAATGCACTGACTCCTCTTTAGTCAGATGCAGTCCATCAAATTAAAGAACTTTCGCCCCAGAACTGTTGCCAGTTCCTACAAATCTGTGTCCTTTTCCTGGCACCAGTCCTTGAGCCACGTGTTTAGCTCCCCTATCTCCCTTCTCTGACCTTCCGTCCATCTGCTCCCTTCTCCCAGACTGGGATCTCAGAAGGAGATGCCGGACGAAATAGATGATAGTTTGTCACCCAGCCTAGTCAGGTGTTCCTGGTCTCTCAACTGACCGGCTGGCCGAGATCATTAGTCCCTATGTGTACTAGGACATCAGTGTTTTCTCCTGCTTTGTGAACAACTTTAGCACGCGTCAAGTCTCTCCATGCTGATGTACCTGGGAGACATCTGACCATCACCCTGGCTGGAGATGGGTATCAACTCCCGAATCATGGAGTCTCCTATGATCAGAAGTTTTTGGATTTCCTTTGTGCTTGTTTAGTTTTGGTTCCTGATTTGGGTGAGTATTGTTGTGCTAGCTCCTGTGCCGCAGTGTCCTGCTCTGCAGTGTCTTCTGCCTCTTTATTTGATTTCAGAGATAGAGGCAGATACCTGTTTGTAGTGTTTATATGGTTTTGGAGTAATGTGTTGGAGAGCAGAGTGATGGGGCACCTGATTTGCTCCTCCTAACCACCTGCCAACCTCCTGGACCAACTACCCTCTGCGGTCGAGGTTTTTCTGTTGGATGCTGGGGAAATGGCGGGTGGTTCTTATAATGTATTTCCTCTTCAATATGAAATTTGAGGCGTGCAATCTCTGCCCATGCTGCCCGGAGCTGAGACCTAAGATCTCCAAAGGCCCAGCCTTTGCTCTTCTCTAGTTGCCGGACATCTGTGTGGGACACGTGTTGCGTGGGGGGCTCCACAGAGGGTGCTGTCTCCATGTCGAGGGTGTGACCAGTATCAGGGTGCAACACAGGATGGTTAGCTGTTACGTGGCATCCAGGGCATCCCAGCCCATATCCCAGCATAATACTACATACCCAGCACTGTGTCCCTGCCCTCTGCCTCCCAATGCAAGGCCACCTTGGTGAGGGTGTCTGCCATATCCTCCTCATGGGGGTTAGGCTGAGTCACTGTTTGGGTGCACCACCGGCTGTCCCTAACTGTGCTTGATTGTCAGCTGCCAGCTTACATGTAACAGCCAAAGGAAGGTCACACCATTTATGCTTGTTTGCCAATAGTGCCAATGCCTGATATCCGGCTATGTTCACAACGGCCTGTATATGTAGCCACAGGCAGTCTTTAGTCTTGGACAATGTCTTAAGGGACTCTACCCCATAGATGGTGGCAAAATGGGAGTGGCCTCCACCTGTCCATCAGTGAAGTTTGTGGACAATGACCGTCCACTGCCACAGGTCTGAACACATCCACGGCACTGCCTGCCATTGTGTCCAGCACCATCATTCCCTGGCGGTGGACCAGGTATCTTGTACACAGCACTGCTGTTCTCTGCCATTGCCTGCTTTCCCTCTTCTACATCAGTACTGACTTCCGTGGTTCCACACGGGGCAGCAGGGTGCCATATATGGTGGAGTCATGGGACAGGACTGCCTATGTCAGGACTGCCCAAGTTGCACTCCGCATGGGCCTGCGCATATCCGTAGGACACCCCCCACATCAGCACACCATGTGCACCTGTTCATGCATGACGCATTGCTGGGACGGTATGTACACTGCGTTGCTATGCTCCAGCATTGCGTTACATGTTGGCGCACTTCCCGCTCCATAGTGCCTGGGCCCCAACAAAAGCAAAAAATGCAGCAGTACTTACTTTATTTGCATTTATCATTATGCTTAATTCACATAGAACACAACAATCATAACACCAATGAGACACCCAAAATCAATGGTCATGGCCCAGAACGCCACCCCCCCCCAATCAGTTGTAAGCTGTAACTTACTTGGAGTATGCGATCCTACACCCATGCTCCTGACTACATTTTCTTTCATTAAAGAAGACTTTTCTTTCCAGGGGGAACCTTTCTATAGTCATATATATTTAGCCTTTTTTCTACAAATAACAAGCCCTAGACCTGACACAGAGCATAGGCCAGTACCAGTCAGGGGGCAGCTGCCCAGAGTTCTTCACCTTTTAGTTACTGACAAGGATAACTCCTTATGGGGGTTGCAATATACATATAAGTACATACCCATAGGAAGTATTTGGGAAGCTATTAGGTCTGCAGTCCATTGCCTTAGAATTTGTAGTTCTTCTGTAGTCCCTGTCATGCCTAGGGGGCATCATTCTCGGTTGTCCTGCTGGAACAATAAAGATGGCTGTTAGAATTTTCTGCTGTGCCTGAGTCTGACTGTCCTCTAATTCTCCAATTACAGCAGTGCAGACAAGGTAAAGAGATCATACAGGTGCTAGTTGGTCTGCAGTCGGGTAAGGCTGCTAAATTAACAAAACAAAACAAATCCCCCTAAAACAAAAAAGTTGAGTCCCACAGTCATTCAGGAGCCATGGTGCAAACACAGGAGCACAGAAGTTGCAAGAAAGACTAGAATGGCAATGACCCCCTTTTGAGGCATGTAAAGCATGCTACCATCTTGTGGATGGCAAAACACACTGCCTCTGTATGCAGTTTCAGCTTAGCACTTGTAACACTTCCCTGCCCCAAAACCACATGCAGCCCAAATTTAAGCTCTCCTGACCCTCTCAAACTGTAGATTGGGGCCAGGGAGCACTCATACCACAGCAGTGCTGCTGAAAACCACAGGTATATTCCACTCCCTTGTCCTATCCTGAACTTCGGATAGGGGCTGGGAGCACACGAGTAGTCCGTTCTTCAGTTGTGCTACAACAGTGGGGGGATTATTCTACAGTTGTGCTCCAGCTGCTGGGACAGAGGGCTGTTCTATGGGCAGAAATGGTGGTCAGGGGGATCCAGCTGCAAGGAGAAGGGGAGCTGTGGGTGGTCTAGTGAGGGTGCTCAGCTTGGGGAAGGCTGGTCCAGCTACAGGGAAGGTGGGATTGTTCCAGCTGCAGAGAGGTTTATTGAAGGCTAGTCTGGGGGCTGGAAAAGTGGTCCAGCTGTTGGGGGTTGTGCCAATCCATAGGCAGAAATGGTGATTCAAGTGGATCCAGCTCCTGGGAGGGTGGTCATCTGGGGGGAGAGGCTGGCCCAGGAATTGGGGGTGATCCAGTTCCTGAAAGGGTCATCAGTTTGGGGTGGGGGGGGCACTGGTCTATGGTTGGGAAAGGTCTAGCTGCAAGGAGGGTTGTCTGCTGGGGGAGGCTGGTGAGGGGCATGGAAGGGTGATCCAGCTGCAGGAGGGACCAGTCCAGGGGATGGAACGGAGGTCCAGTTGCAGGGCTAGTAGTCATCCAGGGGAGTTGGTACAGGGCTTAGGGCAGGTCTAGCCATTGGTAACGTGGCTGACTGGGGGTTCTTGGTGGGCAGCGGCAGAGACTGTCATCTGCTGGGAGGATGAGGATTGTCTGGGGGCATGCAGGGTAATCCAGTTACATGGAGGTTGCTTGGCATGGGGTTTGATGCTGGTCCAGATGCATGGAGGGTGGTCAGCTGGGGAAGAGGTTGGTCTGGGGGGCTATGGGGTGGTGTAGCTCCAGGAAGGTTGCTCATGTTAGAGAGGGCTGGGCTGGAAGGGTTTCCAGCTGCATGGAGGATGGTCAGCTAGAGAGGAGAGTTTGGTCTGGTTCCTGAAAGGGTGATCCAGCTGCAGAGAGGGTAGTCGGCTAGGTTGGGGGCTCATCCTGGCACCACATGATGGTGGTTGTGGTGGTCAGACCAGAAGAAAAAATTACTCACCTTAGTAATTGTGTTTCTTCTAATGGAGTCTTGCTGTATTCTGACATATTGCAGTTAGCCCCAGCACTTGAACTGCCCCGGAGAGGAAAGAGTTAAATTCTATGCAGCTCATAGAACTTTGAGCTCGAGCTCAGTTCAAACCTCTGTCTGCTGCAACCATCAGATTCTTATGAGCTAATACTAACTAACTAACCCATTATGTGGAAATTGTAAAACTTCTACTAGCCAAATGGCAACCAAGTGTTTTGGGTTCCCCAAAAAACTCAAGTCAAGAAATCCAAAACCAAAAACCAGGTAGTGAACAACTAATGACTATTAAATTTAGAGATCATAACCCACTCCCCCTCTGTAAAAAGATTGAGGG
Organism: Neoceratodus forsteri; assembly: GCA_016271365.2. Taxonomy (NCBI): domain Eukaryota; kingdom Metazoa; phylum Chordata; order Ceratodontiformes; family Ceratodontidae; genus Neoceratodus; species Neoceratodus forsteri. The sequence goes on along the minus strand of CM028138.1, from coordinate 285,020,928 downwards.
CCCAAATACACCCCTGGAGTGCAACACTGCACTTGCCCGCCCACTTCCCAAAAACCAGGTTCTGAGAGGGGAGGCAGGGAGGGAGGTCAGAATACAGCAAGACTCCATTAGAAGAAACACAATTACTAAGGTGAGTAATTTTTTCTTCAAACAACATGAAGTCTTGCTGTATTCTGACATATTGCAGACTACCAAGCAGTACTTCCCAGGCGGAGGGATTCAAACCTAATTTGGGAATAGGCTCTGTAGTATTGCTGTACCAAACCGAGCATCACTCCTAGCTTGGATATCCAGAGAGTAATGCTTGGTGAATGTATGGACTGTTTTCCAGGTGGCTGATTTGCATATCTCTATTAAGGGAATCTCCCTGGCTGCAGCCAGGGAAGCAGCTATACCTCTAGTTGAATGAGCCCTCAGGCCTGAGGGTGGTATTTTGCCTAGCTTCTCATAGCAGAATTGTATACAAGAGACAATCTGCCTGGCAATAGTTCTCTTAGTGGCAGGTTTGCCCTTACCCACTTCCCCATAAGTGAGGAACAACTGGAGGGATTCAAACCTGCGAGCCTTAGTATGCTCAATGTAGTAACTAAGGGCCCTTTTAACATCCAAACTGTGTAATCTTCTCTCTCCAGAAGAAGAATGATCAGTGAAGAAAACGGGGACAGTCATGGATTGGTTCAAATGAAAATCTGAGACCACTTAAGGTAAGAACCTCCTATTGATTCTAAAGACCACCTTATCTCTATGGAATGAGATAAAATCAGGTTCCACTGACAGAGCTTGCAACTCACTGATACATCTGGCAGAGGTAATAGCTACCAGGAACACAGTCTTCCAAGTCAAGTACTTAAGTTCTGCTGAAGACAAAGGCTTAAAAGGGGGTTGCATAAGCTGGGCAATGCAAACATTAAGATCCCAGGCAGGGGTAGGGTCCCTAAAGGGATGATTGGTATGAAGCAATCCCTTGAAAAATTTACAGAAAACAGGATGAGATGCCAGTGAGGAGGACTTTTCCACTGACAGAAAAGCAGAAACAGCTGACAAACGTACTTTTAAAGTAGCTGGTCTGAGGCCTAGACCATTGAGGTGAACCAAATAATCCAGAACTGTAGACAATTCAGCAGTGTCTGGGGATATATGCGTTTTGGAACACCATATACTGAATCTCTTCCATTTAGAGTTATAAGTTTTTCTGGTGGCAGGTTTTTGAAAGGCTGTGAGAATGTCCAGAACCCCTTGAGATAGATGCAAACTTGCATACTCTAACTCTTCAAGAGCCATGCCTTGAGATTGAGAGACCAAAGGCTGGGATACCAAATCCTCCCCTGAGAGGAGGATAACAGATTGTGATTCCTGGGAAGAGACAGGGGAAGATGGACTGCTAGGGACAGCAGCAGGGGATACCAAGGCTGCCTGGCCCAATCTGGAGCAATCAGGATCACTTTGCAAGATTGTGACCTTATCTTGACCAGGATCTTGAACAACAGAGGGAAGGGAGGGAAGGCATACAGAAATTTCCCTTCCCAATTCAAAATCAGAGCATCCAGAGGGACTGAGCGCAAGACTGGGGGTCTGCAACAGAACAGAAGAAGTTGGTGATTGTCTGGGGCTGCAAAGAAATCTATCTCTGGAGTGCCCCATCTTGAAAAAATCACTTTTAACACTAGGGGATCCAGGGACCATTCGTGAAGGCCCTGGGAAATCCTGCTCAATGCATCTGCTAGCACATTGTCCTTTCCTGAGAGGTGGCCTGCTACCAGAGAGGTCTGTAGGGAGTAAGCCAGGGACCATATTTTCATGGCTTCCATGCACAAGGCCATAGACCAAGTGCCTCCTTGCTTGTTGATGTACCACGTGGTGGTGGTGTTGTCTGTCCTGACCTGAACCACCTTGTTCTTTACTAATTGTGAGAAAGCCTGTACAGCCAGGTAAACCACCCTGAGCTCTAGAAGGTTGATGTGGATAAGAGACTCCTGAGTGGACCACACTCCCTGGGCTGTGAGAGCCTCCAAGTGGAATCCCCAACCCAGGAGAGAGGCGTCTGTGGTTAGGGCCACAGAATGAGACTGAGAAATGAGTGGGACACCTTGCCTGAGATTGTCCTGATCCTGCCACCATTGAAGAGCCTGGATCAGAGTCTGAGTCACTGGAATCAGTTTGGTCAAGGGATCTTTTTTCTGAGACCAAAAAGCCCTCAAATGAAACTGAATGTCTCTCATCTGAAATCTGGCCCCCTTGACCACTGCAGTGGAAGCTGCCATGTGGTCCAGCAACTGAAGAAAGTATCTTGCTGGTCGAGAGACCAGAGGGTGGAAGGAAGAAGTCAGCTCCATGATGGCATTCACACTTACCAAGGGAAGAAATGCTCTTGCTCTGACAGTGTCTAATTCCACCCCTATGAAAGTCAACAGTTGTACTGGCTCGAGAACTGACTTGGGAAGATTGAGAAGGAAACCTAGAGAAGTGAGCACTTGTTGGGTCACTTTTAAATGTGACTTGACTTGGTCTGGAGATTGGCCCACTATGAGCCAGTCGTCTAGGTAAGAAAATAAGGAGATATTTTTTCTCCCTAAGAATGCCACTACTACTGCCAGGCATTTTGTGAACACCCTTGGAGCTGATGTTAGGCCGAAGAGCATTGCTTTGAACTGGTAATGGCTTGAAGGCAGTTCGAACCTGAGGTACATTCTGCGGGGAGCATCTGATGGGAATGTGAAAGTAGGCATCCTTTAGGTCCAGGGAGGCTAGCCAGTCCCCTGGCCTTAGAGAGGGAAGAATTATTCCCAGAGTCACCATTTTGAACTTTGGTTTTAATAGATGCTTGATCAGGTATCTTAAGACTAGGATGGGCCACCACGCCTCTGTTTTCTTTGAGGTAAGGAAGTACCTGGAGTACAGATCTTTGCCCCTGTGGATTGTAGGAACTCTCTGTATGGCCCTTAAGGCCAGAAGAGATAAAACCTCTGCCTCTAGGGCAATGGTTTCAGAGGTGCTTGCAGGTGGAAAAGATCTGGCTTTCAGCTTTGGAAACTTTTTGAAGCTGAGAGCCAGTCCCTGGCTTACTACCTCTAAGACCCACTTGTCTGAGGTGACAGACTTCCAGTCCTGGAAGTAGTAAGCCAGCCTGCCTCCTACAGGAATGGGGGAGTTGACCCGGGCTGTCACATCAGGGTGTCTGCTTGGAAGGAGCCTTGGGCTGAGAGGAGAATGCAGCTCTGCTCATCCCCCATCTGCCTCTCCCTCTGAAAAAAACTTTCTGAGGAAAGGGAGAAGAGGCTTGTGCTTGGTAAAAAGGCCTGTGAAAAGGCCTGCCCCTGCCCCTAGCTTGCTGCTTCTGAGGAGTTGCCTGCTTCTCTTTGGCCTGTGCACTCCTGTAGGTGGTTCTATATTCGTCCATTTTCTTCATGTAATTCTCTGTGAGCTCCCCAAACAGAGAATTATCCAGCACAGAGAAATCCATGGCCTTAGCCTGGATATCCTGTGACAGACTAGTACATCTGAGCCAAGCCATTCTCTGAAAAGCCACAGATGTAGCCATGACTCATGATGACACATCATTGGAGTCCACAGCAGCATGGAATTGGACTTTTGATGCCTCTATCCCATCAGCAGCCACCTCCTTCAGCTCCTTGGCTAGCTGGGGGGAAGCCTGCTTAGCCAGTTCCAGAACAGTATCCCACCTGGACTTCTGGCATCTGGCTGAATAGGCCATGTAATTAGCCTGCCTGAGTCCCAAAGAGGATGCCAAATACTGTTTCTTAGTCATGGCATCTATCTTCCTGGAATCCTTATCTGGGGGATGTGATGCCGAGGGTATGCTAGCCTTATCACAGGCTGCAGCCTGCACAACTGCAACATGGCTGCATTGCTGGTGCAAGAAATCCGTACCTGAGCCTGACAGCATATACCTGCTGTCCATTCGTCTGTCCACAGGGGTAGAGAATTTCATGTTTTAAGCATTTTTTGTGTCTGTTTCCCAAAAGATTTATGGAGGGGAATAGACAGGCTCTTGGACACTGGGATGTCCATCATCTCCCCATAGTCAGGCTCCTCTTTTTCCTCAACAGCTTCAACCAAAGGAAGCTGGAGAGTTTCTGCCACTTTTTTGTAGAACATAAAGTGGGAAGGGGACTCAGAAAGCCTTGGAGGGGAAACCCTAGAAGGTCTGTCCAGTGAAATCTCCTGTTCTATGGGCTCCTCCAGACCTCACAACCCATCATCATCGTCATCATCATCATACTCTTCCTCCCCCTCCAGATCTGGTTGTTAAAACTCTTCATGGGAGTAATCCAGAATTGGAGGAATCAACTGAACTGAACGCCTACCTGGTGGCACCAGATCAATTGGAACTGGACGAAGTGATTCTACAATTGCAATCACCCTGGCAATCTCTTCGGCAGTTGGATGATGCGGTTCTGGATCTGAACCGGCCGATTTATCTTTTTTCTTTCTTTTTGCCGGAACCGACCACTCAGGATCAGCTCTCCTCTTGCCTGAAGGAGTATCGCCCTGGTCAGAGGGCACTCCCTCAGGTTCGGTCAGAACCGAACTGGGCTGGCCATCCGGTTCCGCGGACTTCTCAGCCTCCTTTTCCCTAAGCCTGCCCAATCTTTTATCCAGGGTGACTTTAGGGAAATTTTTACAAATTTGGCAGTCTGAATCGAGGTGGTCAAATCCCAGACAGTAAGCACAGGTGGTGTGGGGATCACCCTCAGCAAAGGCCTCCCCGCACACACCACAGTGCTGAAACTCCGTGGGCCCAGTTTTTCTTTCGGGTTTCTCAGACAAAGCCATCCTAAACCACAACTTACCCTTTACACGGCTTCAGGCCAAGCAAGACACACTTATCGGTTCCTAACCATGTGACGGGTATTTGAAAAAAAAAACACAAAAACACGTTGTTTTTTTTAGAACTGATAAGTACCATTACCTCACACTAAAAGTTTAGTCAGGAAGCGATCGTTTCAAACGAACCGACCGAACAACACAGACTTTTTTTTTTCACAACTTCCACACAACTCACAGTGCAGTTCACTACCTATACTACTTACAGTACCACAGACAGGGATCTGAACTGAATATAAATGAAAATAGCAGTATAAAACTGACGATTTTACTGGAACTGAACCGAAAAGCAAAGGAGAATCTCTGAAGCGACTGTTCAGTTAGGCGGAGTAAAGAATCTGACCGTTACACTTCAAAGTGCAGCAGACAGAGGTCTGAACCGAGCTCAAGCTCAACGTTCCATACTCTGCATAGAATTGAACTCTTTCCTTTCTGGGGCAGTTCAAGTGCTGGGGCTAACTGCAATATGTCAGAATACAGCAAGACTTCATATTGTTTGAATTGTTTGCATATATAATGAGAAAACTTTGACTATTCAGGATAAACTGTTGACTACCAATAGTCATAACTATTGTCGGTCATAGTTCATCCATCAGGGGTCAACATTTTCCCTAGATAGCCCTCAACTGATAAAGCTTCCATCACGGAGCTAAAAAAAAAGACTATAACAGTGACACACCCTCTGCAGGCATGTAAAATGCTCTGCCACATTGTGGTTGGCAAAAACGTGCTGCCTGGAGAGGTTGCCACTAGTCTGTGTAGCCTTCTGACAACTTCGGTTGTGAAGCTGTCATATTCCTGAAAACTATGTCACCGATCTTCCTGCTCTCCTGACTCAATCAAACTGCAGATTGGGGTCAGAGAGCACTCAAAGCACAGCAGCAGCAGTTATCTGCGGGCCTAAAGCTGCATGTACAGTATGTTCTGCTCTCCCAGCCCTCTGCTGAAATGCAGAGCACATCCAACAGAGCACAAAGCCAGTACAGTTTTCATGTATGTGTAGTGAGGTGGTGGGATGCATGCTGGCTGCATGCCATCCAAGTCTCCCTCAACTGGAGGGAATCGCCTTCATTTCCAGGCAATCACCTTCAAGTGGCATCAAATATATACATAGGATCTCTCTCCAAGATCCCATGATAACTGTGATCAGATCTGATATTCTGCAGTGATCCGTAAAAACCTCCCTAATAACAGCCCTCAAGTCCTGCCATCTATGGTGTTGGGTGAGTGGTCCATGGGCAAGAAGGTGGTGGAGGGGGCAGCTGAACGGAGGGTGGTTGGATGGCAGATGCAGGTTTGGAGGTTGTGGACTGGCCCAGGGAGGGTGCTCATCTTGATGGAGGCTGATGTGGAGACAGGAAGGGTAGTCCAGTTGCAGGAAGTCTGGTGGAGGTGGTGGTGTTCTAGCTGTAGGAGGGGTTAGACAGGTAGTCTGTGCTTGAGAAGAGTGGTGGCGGGGCGGAATCCAACTGTAAGGGAGAGTGGTTGGCAGGGGAGAGGTGTAAGTTTGGGGGCTGTAGTGGTCCAGGGAGAGTGCTCAATTTGGGGGGGGCTGGTTCTGCTGCAGTTAAGATGATCAGCAGGGGGTGTTCTAGCAGGAATATTTAGTAGTCAGCATTGTGTTGGTGCCTTATCCGTGGGCAGGCATGATGGTTTAAGGGGAGTCCAGCTGCAGGAAGGATGCCTAGCTTGGTGAAGTCTGATTCAGGGGCAAGAAGACTGGTCCAGTTTTAGGCAAGGTGGTGGTGGGGTGTTCCAGTTGCAGGAAGAGGGTTGGGTGACTGCTCCATGGATAGGAAGAGTCCAGGTGTAAGGAGGGTGGTTGACTGAGGGATGCAGGTTTGCGGACTGTAGTGGTCCAGGGAGAGTACTCAGCTTGATGGAGGATGGTGGTCAGCATACTATCCACTAGTATTGCCCTCACTATGGTGTGCCATATGTACTACCACCATTCCACTATGCCAGGTGCACTGCCACCATTGCACTGTGCCATGTTTATAGCTGTCAGTGCTATGTGCCACGTGCATTGCTGATACTGCTCTGTGTCACATGTATTACTGTCATTATGCTGTGCTAAATGTACTGCCGTCACTACACTGTACCACATGTATAGCACGCTGCCACATGCTCTGCACCATGTGCACTGTGCCACATACACTTCCATCACTGTATTGTTGTCACTGCGCTACCACCACTGTGCTGTGCCATGTGCACTGCCATCACTGCACTGTACCACGTACACAGCTGTCAATGCACTGTGCCATGTGCACTGCCAACTCTGTACTGCGCAACATACACTGCAGATACTGCACTGTGCCACTTGCACTGCAGACACCACTATGTTGTGTGCACTGCAGATACTGCACTGCAGCACTCACACTGCTGACTCCACACTGCACCACATGCACTGTGCCACATGCACTTCCATCACTGTGCTGCCAATACTATGCTGTGCCACTTATACTGTCATCAATGTACTATATCACATATATGGCATAGCACAATAGTGGCTAGGTTTTTTTTAAGCTTTCCCATTAAACTTACGCTACTCAGTGATGTGGCCCAAGAGGCACGTATCAATCACAGCCAGATTGATCCAGATTACATGAAAGATGTGGTACAACATGTGATTTGTTTTTTGGGCAACATGAATGCGTCCCTCTCCTCTAAAAGAAGAAAAACTGCCTTTTTGAAATTCCAATCGGACTCTTCAGAACTGGCTTCCAAAATTGCAGACCTGGAGGCAGATTGCTTGTTATTTGATGAACCCCTGCTCAAGGAGCTTAAGAAATTGGGCAGATTCTTTTCTGGCATCAAGAAGACCCAATCTTCCTTTATTTATTTATTTATTTATTGAATTGTTTCACCAGGAAAGGCACACTGAGCAAAAATGCTTGCCTCCTGGTGCAACCTGGGAAGTGGGGGAACATGGGGGATAACATGCAGGTTATCAAACTGAGTACATTTCTCATTACAGTAGTTCATAGTAGTTTAAGGCATTGGGATATCCCCTGATTGAGTGAGCTGGAAGAGGCAGGGGCTTCTCTTTTGGCTGGGACCAGACCCAAAGCTTTTGCCTGGGCTCCGCATTCGACGGCTCCTTAGGCTATGGAGCCCAGTCAAGAGGAGATGGGATTTTGATCCAGAGGACATTTCCATGGGGGTAGAGGCTCATTCACACCCATCTCCACCCCCAATTAGGTAGATCACCCTCAAGTGGGAACACCCCAATCTCTCTCTCTCTCTCGATCAATTCCTTTTCATTCCAGGCCACTTCAACTGGCAGGCAGACCGTGCATTTTCTCCTACAGCTGGGAACTTATCACATGGGACACATGGCTTCTAAACGTGGTGAGGGGCTACTGGATTGAGCTCGATATCCACTCATCCCCCTTTTTCAGGTCATTCCCCTTCTTTATCCAAAGAAGAAATTATCCTGATATCTCAGGAACTGGACTCCCTTTATTCCAAAGATACCATGGTTCGAGCCCCAGTGGGGCTCCAAGGTTGGACCATTTAAATTTTCCTGGTTCCCAATAAAGATGGGGGTCATTGGCCAGTCATCAACCTGTGAGATCTCAGTTGTTATGTTGTCTACAGACATTTCAAGATGGAGGGTATCCCTCTTCTCTGAGACACCCTCTTCAAAGGAGATTGGCTGGTTTGTCTGAACATCAAGGATGCTTACCTAACAGTTCCCATCTATTCGGATGACCAGAGGTGGCTCAGGTTCTTGTGGGAAGGGGTGACCTAGCAGTTCAATTGCCTTCCTTTTGGTCTCTCCTCAGCACTATGGTGCTTCACCAAGCTTCTGTGCCCAGTGGTGGCCTGGCTCAGGGCTGCAGGTGTCATGCTTATTATTTACCTGGACAACATGTTGATTATGGATCAAGATGCTCCATCCCTAGTGAAGCATCTCCACCTAACCATCTCCGTACTGGAATGGCTCAGCTTTGTCATCAATCTGGACAAGTCAATCCTGTCCTCCTGCCAGACAACCTCTTTCTTGTGGTTTGAGGTGGACTCAGTAGAAACCTGTCTCAAACTGCCCTTAGCCAAGGTCAAGGCCATAAAGGAGTTATGCAAGTTCCTCAAGAGGGAACAAGCCATGATTCGGGACCTAACCAGAGTTATTGGTCTCCTTTCCTCATCAATCCAAGCCATATTTGCAGCTCCCCTCCATTTCCACTACCTCCAACCATGCAAGATCGAGGCCTTAAGAATCTCTGGCTCCTTCAACTCCCCAGTGTGTCTCTCCCAAGCAGCCCACAATGATATTCTCTAGTGAATCTGCCATATGGACACGTGTAATGGGACAACTATTTTCCAGACTCTTCCAGAACTTATGACAGAGTTGGATACCAGTTTGTATGGCAGGGGAGCCTGGTGTCAAGTCACTCCATGGGTGGCAGATGGTTAGAGGAATCCTTTCTCCATATCAATGTGATCTAACTCTTGGCAGCACTGTTTGCAATCCAGAGTTTTACCAAGGGCAGGAATGACCTGGTAATTTTCCTGAAGATGGACAATGTGGTAGTGGTGCGCTACATCAACAAATTGGGGGCGATTAAGTCTTTCCAACTCAATGTAGCGGCCCAGAGGTTCAGACATTACTGTCTGAACCACAGCACATCCCAGGCCTCTCCAACATGGTGGTGGACTGGAATTTCTGCTACCTGGTAGACTCCAGTGACTTCCATCTCAGAAGGGACATGCTCCTCCTGTTACACTCTCAGTGAAGACTAATGGAGGTGGATCTTTTTGCCTCTTGCCTCTCGACTCAACTCCCGATCTTTTTCAGCTGGAGACTGGATCTGGAAGCCACTGCCATGGATGTTCTCCTCCAGGACTGGAGCAATCTGAAGGACTATACCTTTCCCACATTCTTCATGATCTGCAGAGCAGTGGCTTGGATCAAGAGGCAACAAGCCACATTCATACCCCAGGAATCCCTCACTATGCTTACTATTGCAATCAGCCTGCAGATCTGAGCTTCCCTGGAAAGTGGAATTTTATACAAGTTAGAGAATGATGGAATGAAATTCAAATCTCTGCTGTGTGGTCACACTCCACTCTGCTCTTTGACGTCAGATTTATTTTTCCGCCTGAGGAAGAAGTCACCCGAAGAGCTCTCACCATCTATCCTCTAGCGATCATGGTTTTTACCACTTTTTTTATTTTTCCCAGTAGTTTTTTTTTCTTTTCAAATCTCTGCAGTAGTTAGGTTTTGTTTTACTTTTTACCCCCTTTCTCTGGCTCCCAAGTTGTACCCAGGAACCGGAGAAACCCCCTTCCCTTGCATTTTTTCTGTAGAAACCATGCTACATTCCTATATCGTTCATATATATATATATATATATATATATATATATATATATATACACACACACACATGTATATTGAATTGAAAAGCTAGCTTACTTTCCCAGTTAGTGGCTTTTATTTACTTTGGTTCCTCTTTTACAGGAACTAAGACGCAATTGGTACTTTTTACTTTAATTTTCTTTTAAAATGTACTTTTTTGTTAGAGGTTTACATAATTTTGGGAACTGAACTGCAGATGTTCCTTTTTACCTATTTTGTAACAAAGTTAATTCAGGTTTGTCACAACTGGCATGTCTGAGAGACCTAAAAAGAAAACAGGACCTGCAGGCTTCAAAAACTGTAAAAATTGTTTTAATCTGCTGGCTAAGTTGGACTGCCATGAGTTGTGTTTGAGGTGCCTGGGTTCAGACCACTTTTTCTCTGATTGTGAGCTTTGTATTAGGTTTTGCCCTAAAACTACTAAAAAAGGGCTACAAAATTAGAAGACATGATAGCTTCTCAGTCCACCTCTATGTCACCTAAGCACTCAGAAGAGGATCCAGCCCCTTATAGTAAGCAGGAGATCAAGTCTGCTAAGGATAGTTCAGAGTCCAGGGTGTCTGAATGGGGGAACACTGAATTCAGTAAACATAAAAGACCATCTGGTACCTGCTAAGAAAAAACAGAAAGAAAAACATATCCCTGCCCCTCCTCCTGAAGAAGGAAAGGAGCCGTAAGTGGACAGAAGTAGAATGCCCAGGAGGACATGGCCAAGGCATGGCAGTTTTTCCAGGCCTTTCAGGCCATGGAATCACTCATGGGCATGCCAGTTCCTTCTCCCCTGGTTCCAGTTTTCACCCACCCACCCTGGTTCTGGAGGAACAGGGGGCTGAATTTTATTATGATGAAGAGGAGGAGGAGGAGGGGAACCTATTGAGCCCAACGGTTCCCCTGAGCAAGAATTTAACTCTCCTTCCCAGGCCCAGGATGATTTCTCTTTACACTATTCTTTTGTGAGGCACTTTCTCCACCCAGGAGACAGTAGGATGGGAATGAAGTAGAATTTTTGGATGTGATGGGGTTAACCTCGACCAAGAGGTTGCTCCTGCCAGTTCAGAAACCCCTCAAGAAAGCAACCTGCAAGCTTTTACAGACATCCACCTTTACCCCTGGTATTGACAAAAAAAAACAAAAAAAAAAACAGAAAAGAAGTACCAGCTGAATAGACATAATGCTGAGTACCTTTGTTCCGATCCTGACCATAAAGGGGTAGTACAGACTGCGGCCTGTGACAAGGCAAATGTTCCCCTCTCTACCCAACCCCAGATAAGGACTTCAGGAAGCTGGACAGCATGGGGGAAAAAAGTCTACACCTCTGCATCCCTGCTTCTATGGCAGGCAGCCTACATGGCTTATACTGCCCAGTATCAGAAGGCTCTGTGAAGCTTTATTCTGGCCATGAGTTAAAAAGCACCTGGTGACTTGGCATAAGACTTAGCAGACACTGGAAAGACAGCCTTGGATGCCACCAAGTACCAGTTTCATATGGCAGTGGACACCAATGACACCACTTTCAGGGTCATGGTACATGCAGTATCCCTGAGAAGGTTTGCTTGGCTCAGGACTATCAACCTCTCCCAGGATACTCAGTCAAAAGCCATGGATTTTCCCTGTGAAGTAAATTCCCTGTTTGGTGACAAGACAGAGGCATATATGAAAAAGGTGGTGGAGGAGTACAAAGCCACCTACAAAAGCAACACTGAGAAGGAAAAGGCCTCCACTTCCAGTAGGCCTTATGGAAGGGGAGGTAAGATAGGGGTTATTTTCCCTGTGGTTTCCTAGCCCATGACTTCTCCCAGCTGAGCATTGTTTTCAGAGGCAGAGGTAGAAGGGGCTCTAATATGTATATCCTGGAGGAAAGGAGGGAGAGAGGGAATATGATGGAGACATTCAAGTACCTCAGGGGAATCAACAAGGTCCAGGAGGGCAATATCTTTCAAAAAAAAGAGATGTGCAAGAACAAGGGGTCACAATGTGAGGCTAAGGTGGGAGACTCAGGGGTAATGTGAGGAAGTATTTTTTCACAGAAAGGGTGGTGGATGCATGGAACAGCCTCCCAGTGGAGGTCATAGAGGCTAAAACAATTGGTGAGTTCAAGAATGCATGGGATAGAGCCGGCCCGGTGGTGCTGAGGGTTGAGGCGCTGGACGTCACACCTCATACCATGCGGTTCGGGTTGAAATGGTCTCCAGGCCCTCAAGGGTCAGCTGGGGGAGAGAAGGATTGAGTACCCAATGGCTTGCTCTCCTTCTCTGGGGAGGGGTGGGAGCTATCCCCGCCGCATTACTGCCACCTCCCGGTGGCCACAGGCATCTGGCAGTGTGGCTAGAGGGAAGCTAAGAAGGGGGAGGGACCAACATCATCTGAGGGCCTGATCAGAGATGCAACTCTGTGCACCTCTGTCTCATTGGCCCTCCTAGTAAGTCGATGTTGGCAGAGGGGTGGGAACAACAGTAATGAAGAAAAAAAATTCCCCGTCGGTCCTAGGTGACGATCCTTCCAGCCTCGCACATCCACAAGACCAAGGGCAGACTCCACTGTGTAGGCACACGCTCCTCTGCAAGTTGGGGAGATAAGTGGGGAGCCTTCCTTGCCCCACCCGGGGGGTTATCCAGCCTCTAGAATTCCCGGAGTAGTGCTGCACTCTAGGGGCAGACTCCTCAGCAGTCGGATGATGTGTGTGTGCGGGATCCAAGTGAGTGGAACGACTGGGGTGGCAAGGAGGATAAATAATGAGTTAAAGAAAAAAGAATGCATGGGATAGACAGAAGGCAACCCTAGTGATAGGAAAGAACAGGTAAGCTGCTGATCATTTAGGATCTGGAGTTTAAGTAGGTAGGGAAATGGGCAGACTAGGTGGGCCAGGCGATCCTTATCTGTTGTCAAAATCTGTTTCTATGTAAGCGTGCTGACCCAACCCCAGCACCAACGGCCCAGCCCAAGCAGAACCCTTGATGAGTCAGTCTAGGTCCCCAACCATTGCTGGCGGGGGGAAGGCTGGCTCACTTTTTTCAGGAATGGAAGAAAATCACCACCGACAAGTGGGTCCTGGAAGTAGTGAGCCATGGGCTCACCCTGCAGTTCGAAAGGTTTCCAAGACTGCAGGCTCACAAAAACTTTGCACCTTCCAGGAGGTCAAAATGTTGTTGCAGGCAAAGGCAGCAGAAAAAGTCCCCCCCCCCATCACAGTGGGGAAAATGGCCTTTACTCAAGATAATTCCTCACCCACAAGAAAAATTGGGAGTGGCGACCCATTTTAGACCTCAGAAATCTGAACAAACATTTCAGAAAGGAAAAGTTCAAGATGGTAACCCTGGTTTCAGTGATCCCATCCCTTCAGCAAAGGGACTGGCTAGGTTGTCAGGGCCTGAAAGATGACTACTTCCATATTCCAGTCAGGCCCAGTCACAGGAAGTATTTATGATTCAGGGTAGGGACATTACCAGTTTGCAGCCCTTTCCTTTGGACTCTTGTCAGCCCCCAGGGTGTTCGCAAAGTGCTTGGCCATAGTAGTAGCACATCTCAGGAGACAAGGAATGCTGGTTTTCCCTGATCTCGATGACTGGCTGGTCACAGGGAAATCTCACCAGGAGACCAGGGCCTATCTTCCCCTCTCTCAGCGTACCTTGGAGGATCTGAACATTCTCATAAACACACAAAAGTCCCAGACAGAATCAATACAAGTTCTGCTATTCATAGGAACAGAACTGGATGCCCTCCGAGGGAGGGCCTTTCTCCCACAAGAGAGTGAGGAATCTTGTCAATCTGGCAAAGTCCTCCATTGTGGGTCAGCCCAGGTAAGCAAGAGACTTACTTCAGCCATTAGGTCATATGGCTTTCCCCACAGCAATAGTGGTAGGGGCCAGGTTCCAAATGAGAGACATCTAGTATCACCTAAGGACCCATTGGTCCCAAAAATGAGATCCTAGCTCGAGGCTGGTGCCTGTGACAAAATCTCTCTTAAGAGTACTGGACTGGTGGAAGGAAGAGGGCAACCTCAAGGAAGGTGTGCCCTTCCTACAGCAGTCACCCACTGTTGTTCTGACAACAGATGCCTCCCTTCAGGGCTGGGGGACTCATCTGGGTGACCTAACAGTAAGTGGGGTGTGCCCCCCCCCAGAATCCCAGGATCACATAAACCTGCTGGAGTTCAGGGCAGTTTTCCTGGCTCTACAGTCTTTCACTCCTCACATCAGGGGGCAGTCAGTCCAGTTCAGGACAGACAACACCACTACCATGTACTACATCAATAAACAGGGAGGCCCTCCTGGGACGTTTGATTCAGCTTCCCTTCCTTCTTCCCCTGGAGAAGGACCTTCTTTTGGACATACAGGGCAACCTGCACCCTCTACTCCTGGAAGACAAGCTCCAGCTGGTGGCTTGGATTCTTTCAGGGGTATCTGGGCAACCTTTGAACTTTCTTATGGGGCTGTCAACCTTCTCAGAGAATCCTGGGCCAAAAGTGCTAAAAAAAAACGTATTCAGCTGCCTGATCTCGGTGGACTAGCTGGTGTGGTGAAAAGGACCTGAATCCCTTTACAGCACCTGTAATGGAGGTGATAGAGTTTTATTCCAGCTGTATGTTTCAGGTAAGACATACAGGTTTATCACGTTGTGTGGTCTGCCATCTCTGCAACACATATTCCCACGGAAGGTAAGTTTGTAGGCCAACATCCACATAGTTGTAGATTTCTCAAGGTTATCAGATGGTCGAGAACCCTGCAACCCAGGTACAGATGCACCCAGGATGTGAACAAGATTCTGAAACTCTTTAGGAGACAGTCCTCCAATGGGGATTTAACTTTAAAACAACTTTCCATGAAATTGGCCTCTCTGCTGCTCTGTCTGACATCAGTCAAGAGGGTGTCAAGCATTAGAGCCTTAGATATTTCTAGACTGCCACACTGCTTAGGAGTTTATTTCTCCTTTGTCAGATGGACAAAAGCAGCAGCTCAAGGGGTATCTTATCTGCATTTCGAGCTGGAACCCAAGCTGTGCGTGGTATCCTGCCTTCTGGAATATCTTCACTGAACAGTCCCCCCCTTCTGTGGGGGTGTGGATCAAGTTCATAAACCAGTGGTGGTGACCACCATTGTGAGGTGGGTCTGATGGACCATGGTGGAGGTGGGGATTAACATGACCATGTTCAGAGCCCACTCTGCTAGGCAGGCAGTGGCCAGCAAGGCATTCAGGAATGGTGTCCGTTTGGAGGATATCCTTTGGACTGTTAATTGGTCTGGGGATCCAGCCTTCAGAATTTTCTACCATAAGCCTATGACTAATGAGATGGCGAATGTAGTTCTATCTGGAGCTCTGAACATCCCTGTAATACAAGCCTCCATGTGTTGATGTAGAATTCTAATTTTCCAAGAGCATAGCTTGAAAGAAAGTTATGGTTTTAATAAACATACAGAGGCATAGGATTATAGTCCCTTTTCTCCCTCCCTGTTTACTTTTGCAGCTAACACCTGGAAGTACTCGGAATGGCTGCTGTTGGACCCAGAGGTGACCTGTGGCTTGGTTCCATTTTCCAGTTGTTGGTTCCAGTTCCATGTTGTTATAATAGAGTACTCTGGTTTCGAGTGCAGTTGGAGGTTTCTGTTTCCATAGCCATGCAAAGAACAGGAAGTCAGTTTGGCACCTTCACCTTTTATAGGTTCCCAGAGGACTATGGGAGGGGCAGAGGACTCTGGGAGTTATAGGCAGTTTGGCTATTAGTAAGGGCCGTGTGGCCATGTTTTAGTGTTTGGATCTGTATTGTTCTTTGCTACTGGTCAACAGTAAAACTTCTGGCAGTATAGCCTAGAGGTTAGAGGAACGAAGTGAGAATGAGCTTGGTACATCCAGCCATACCTCTCAAGTGTACCGGATTGCGCGTGATGTTCCGGATTCTGGAGCTGGTAGACTGCCTGTACCGCTGCCCCGCATTCGCCCGTTCTTTTCCGCCAAAACCACATGGCTGCACCGCGCGCACATTAATTCCTTTGTTTGTCCTGACCTGCCCATGCCGGCGGCACCTGGGCTTTCGCCGGCCGCATCGCCTCGCAAATGATGACGTCGGGGAGGGGCTAGTTGGAGTCGTGGAGTGGACTACTGGCTCAGGCTGCAGTGGCTGGAGGACTGCGATTCCCGATGTCAGGCACGGCCCCCCCCAAGGCCACCCTGCACCCCCGCCCCCCAAACAGATTAACAAATTGTTTCGTCACTTGTGGTCATTCCTCAGGTCCGCTGCCCCACTATAACCAGCCTGACTCCACTGAGGGGGAACCATAGCATCAGGAGGAGCATTTCTGGAGGACACTGCTTGAGAAGGACCACCACTGCCAGCAGCTACCAATCGCCGACCGCCGTGCAGCAGCACCAGGAAGAGCCAAGAGGAAGCCGCCTCGAAACAGGCTGACTGAGGCTCCCTCAGATTTTGAAGCAGAAATGCCGCGATTCAAACTTTGAGAGTTGGACTAGAGTCTTTGGAGAAGGAGAAGCCTTCAAGTCAGGCACCGCACCACGCACCAGCTGACCGAGCGTCCCGACTCCCGAGCAAGCAACGCAACAGACAGTAAGTTACTTCCGGCGGCTGCAGAGGTAGTCTTATGCTTTGTTATTTTTTTGGTGCAATGTACTGTCTCCTTGCTACCTGGATCATTTATTGTATTGTAAGGTTTTTGCTGCTCATGTATTGTGAAACGAAACTATAACACTTCTGATGCCATTACTTCTTTACTGTATTTGTGCTTGGAACTGTAATCTCCCAGGTCCTGACTGAAAAAAGGCATATTATTGTCTAGCACACTTACTCAGTAATCAAAAACTAAATAAATACATAAACCCTACTCTGATTACAAGTAGTCTGGATACATATGGCATTCTGCTACCTCTATAGTTTTTGTGTATGACAATGAAATAATTGTAGGCATTTTTTTCATAAATGCTGCTGCTTGGAAAAGTGGTACACACATGTAGCCCAATGAATGAATGAGGTGGCAAATTCTTTAGATGGTGGGCAGATGTGCGGCTGCAGTGCCTACTGCAGAGTACAAAACAACAGAGATAATGCAAAAAGCTGAAGGCTGGTGCGTTGAATGATGAATGCCTGGATGAACACAAATGGTGGTTTGCTTTCGGTCCTGTACTACCTGGCTGGAGATCAGATCCTCGCACACCGAGAGAGCCAAATAGGATTTGCATCACTTTTTTTTTATTCAAGGACACACACACACACACACACACACACACAACATTCTCTTTAATTTGCAACACAAACCATATGCCAAGCATACAAACAATAGTTTCAGTGTGGTAAAATTCATTTTACGTGACAACGCCAGTGCACGACTCCGCGCGCCGTGAAAAATGAGGTGTACCACATTTTTGGCATTTGTCACACATTTTGTAGCCCTCTGTCACACATTGGTAAGTTGGGAGGTTGAGAGGTATGCATCCAGCAGACCAGACCTGAGTTTGAGTCTCACAACCTCCACTTGCATACTGTGTGACTCTGAGCAAGTCACTTAACCGCCCAGTGCTCCCAGGTCGCCCCTGAAAACAGGCACTTGTGCCTAGTGGGCCTTACCCAGTTACCAAAGACTAAAATAAAATAAATAAATAAAAAAAGGAGTGCTTGCCTGTAATCCTGCACCTTCATGTGTTTATTAAAACCATAACTTTATTTCAAGCTGTGCTCTCAGAAAATTATAATTCTGCCCAGCAACACCAACAAGAGGCAAAAGCAGTAAGCATGCATCACCACGACTGAACCCTGCACAGCCACAGCTAAGTCACACTGCAACAGCAATTTCTAGGCAGGAGTACTGAATTGTAGGCATCTAGCAGCAAAAGAATCACAGCAGTAGCACCCGGTGGCCAAAGCTGAAATTGTAGACAAGTAACTGCAGGCAGCACAGAATACACAGAAGAAATTGTTTTTTTTCTGGATGGTGGAGCAGTGTGACCACTGGTGTGACACTGAAGACAGCACATCACAAGTCACAGGGGCTTCACATCAGGCACCACATCATTTCCTTGCATTGTGTAGACAGTGAACAGCTCCAATGACTCCATTTCCAGTTCAGTCTCTGGCATGTTGTCTGTGACATACTGTGCATGAACAGTCAATGATGCCCTTTTGCACACTCTCTGTAGATGACCCCCTTTTCTACAGTTGTAGCATTTTTCTTGTTGTAATCAGCATCTGCTTTGCTGATGGTTACCCCCACATCGGTAACAAACTTATTTTGACTTTGTGGGAACTGGGCTGTGGTGCGGCTTCCAATGTGTTTGTGGGTGCTGATGAAATGGTGGTGGACCTCTTCAGGGTCTGGAATATCCCTTGGCCCCTGGCATACAGGTGACCCTGTGAACACCACTCATTGATGGTTCAGAATGTCATACTAATTCCCTGGTGTCCTTCCGGGTGGGCTCCAAAATTAGTGCAATATCACAGGCTGACTTGAAAGTTAAGTCTTTTTCTGACAAAAGCCATTTGTGATAGCCTTCTCCTCAGACTGCAGACAAATGGATCCCATAGGGCATCAGCCAAATCCTGGCTGAACTCACAGGTGCTTCCCAAATGCTTCAGTGCAAAGATGTAGTAGCATTGTAGTTGGCCAGAGCTTCCCCCTCCTCTTGGTTCCAACAATGAAAACATAAGCATTCTGCAGTGAGAATTGGCTTGGCTTGAAATGCCATGAAAGTGTCTCAGTGATTTGATCATACTACATGTCCACCAGCTTGACAGGTGCAGTGAGGCTATTGAGAAGTCCATAGCCTGTGGATCTCAAAACTGCCAGGAAGACATTCACCTTTTTGTCATCAGTGACTGCCTTCACTGCCAACAAGCATTCAAAACTCTCCAACGCAAACTGATGAATTTTCCACCTTAGTGGATATCCACAAATTTGCATGCAAACTTAACTGAAGAGCCCTTTTTTTGATGGACAAAAAGAGAATCTATCACAAGAAACTGAAGGAGAAACAGAAGACCCAACCCCCATAGCTATTCCAGAGTTGAGACCAAAATCCATCTTTTGTCTTCCCTTACTGCCACAGATTGAGACTTCTGTGTGAAATTGTGAAATGGACTTAAAAAAAGTGGTCACTATTAATGACAATAACATAGTTTTCCATAATATTACTGTAAAGAAAAGGAAAGCATTGGAGGAATTAAAAAAAATAACAGTGCCATAACCATCAAGGTGGCAGATAAGGAAGGGAGCATTTTTATACAGGACACTGATAAATATGTATCAGAAATAGAGAAACAACTGTCAGATGTATTTTATGAGAGAATTAACGAGGACCCCGCCCCTGAGATAAAGGCACGTGATGATTCAGTGCTGCAGAGAGGTTTTGGAAGCAAAACAGATCACCGCCACTGAACATATGTTCCTCACAGTAGAACATACCAAGAAACCTGCAATATATCCCGTTCATAAACTACATAAAAACATAATGCATCCACCAGGGCACCCTATCATTTTGGGAATCGGCTCTGTGACAGAACCCATTTCTAAGTATATAGATACATTTCTTAGGGACTCAATTGGCAGTTTAAGCTCTTACAGAAAAGACAAAGCACAAGTGATTCGATTATTAGAGAACATGCAGTTTCAACAGGATTTGTTATTGGTTACAATAGATGATAATGCTTTATAGTATATAGTTAGGGTTTATTGTGGATGGAAAACGATGACTTTCAAAATCTTGTTGTAGTACAGTTCAAAGGTCAAAAAAGTTGTACTATCGTTCTGACGTCACATCGATAGTACAACTTTTTTACTTGCCCTACCATCTGATTGGCTGATTCCCAGCAGGGATTAAAAAAAAAACAGAAGAAAATGGAATCAGCATTTACCAATCGGTCAGGCGAGCAGTTTATAACTACAGTTTGGACACGGACTGTGTGATCAGCTCTGTGTGTCCAAACTGTTTTCAGTGTTCCTTTTTTTTAAATTTACTGCCGCAGTTTACAGTTGCTAGTGTGGCATGGGATGGTAGCGAGGATTCGGACGAACCAGTACCTTCTGGGGCAGGACTGCATCGAGCACTGGAATCCTCAGGTACGTGAGTGCAGAAAGAGAAAGGAAAAAAGACGAAAATGTGAACGCAAGGTATGAACCTTGCAAAATTGTGGGCAACCATATACTATATAAAATAGTAGATGGTTGACCATCCTCAACGAAAGCTTTGTTTCCATTGAGGGAGTCGATGGCGCCACAGAAACCTCTCGAGCTTCGCTCTCGAGGTTTCAATGACGCCATCAACTCCCTCGATGGAAACGCAGCCTTGTTGTGGATGGTCAACCATCCACTATTCTATATATATACCAATGTGCCAAATGAAGGGGCATTGAGGCCATAGATTTTTTCCTACAAGACAGAAATGAAATCACAGATGAACAGAGAAAATGGTTATGTGAACTGTCTGAAACTGTACTGAAAACAATGTTTTCTGTTTCCAGGAATGACAGTACACCCCAATAAATGGGACCTCTATGGGGGCTACATTTGCCCCAAGTATGGCCAATTTGTATGTAGGTAAATGGAAAAGTGAAGTAATCCTTGATCGAAATAACAAACCCTATTACAGTGCTCCCAGAGCAGGCAAAGCATTTTCCTATAGTGCACCCTAATTTTCCCTGTATTTTACCTGTAAAACTGGGATGAAATTCCTGTAGATTTTCCTGTATGCACAAATCAATGTAAGTACGCAATTGGTGTCATTATGCCGGTCAATAAAATCACTAGGACAAATGTTCAGGCTGTTTTATGTGTTCTTATTTATTTTAAATATAAAAAATCACCTACAACGTATCACATAACTACTCTACAACTATAAGAACTTTATATGTAACAATATAATACCATCTTGAGGTTCTGGGGACATGTTGGAATGTATAAAGCTCAGTTCTCAAGGTTCACATGACTCCAGAACCTCCTGAAAGTATTATAACCTTATAATGTATGGTAGAACGCTGTTAACCTTAGGAAATCATCATTTCCTAAGGTTGTTAACCTATCGATGGGACGTAGATATGTTGTTAACCTATCGATGCTACTTCACATCGATAGGTTTCTAACAGCGATTGGTGTGCGCATGTGCGCGCTTTTTTTTTCAACGGGGAACCGACGGATGAACAGCAGCAGTTAGGGAAGGACTGAACGGCCGTGGCGGTGACTAGTTACCAAAAAGTAAGCAGCCTTTTTAGGTGGGACCATACACTATAAAAAATAATGTATGGTCCCTCTATTGGCAACCAGTCAATGTTATCGTCTCGAGGTTGCCATGGTGACGTAAACCTCTCAAGCTTCGCTCTCGAGGTTTACACTGTCACCCTGGCAACCTCTCAACAGTTAACTGCCCGGTTACCGATAGAGGACCATACATTATCCTCTATGTAATAATACAGTCCTTATACAGTATTCTATTTATAGTATGAAATGCCTTAACTTCAAATTTACCCCTTAATCACAGACTGATACATTTTGTGTTCTGCTCACAATGCATGAAAGGGGCATAGGGATGCACAAATTGCGCATACCCCACCCTTGCCCCTGCACCCCGCGGACAGGTGCACCCATACTGACATTCACCAATGCCGACCACCTATCCACGGCTCCTCCTCCAATGCACAGGACTCTGCAGGGTGGCCGGGGGAGGAGTTGTCCCAGGCAGACATCCAATGGGATGCCCGCCTGGGATCCATAGTGGATCTCACACATAGGATGGCATGGGTCTGGGGCTGTGCATGCTGATAGCATGCACCCAGACCAGTGCGGCACCCTCCAGTCCCAGTGCTGCCTCACATAAACTTTCTGGGCACTCACCCATCCAGCTGCCCCTGCCGCCTCCTGCTGCCCAGCAGTCGGGAGCAGCACAGTGTGCTCTGTCCTGGACCACCAGTGACCAAATACCTATGTTCATGGGGGCATGCTGTGGGTTATGGCAGGGGTCTCCCTGTGTGTACCCTACCACCCTCTGCTCTCACGGCCAGCACGCGGGTTAGTGAATACCGCAGTGCTGGCACACCCACGGAATGTCCCCATTGCGGAGCTCTCTGCAGACATGGGGGATCGGGTGCGGTGGGTCTGCATGTGCCCCCTTCGTGCATGCCATGCAGGGGGCACAGGGGGGTGTTGAGTAGCTACTCGCCCCAGATATGTGTGCATAGTCACTGCACACCAATCATGCACTGGGCCTACAGCTCTGTGTGCCTGTAGTGCTTCATTAATAAACATTGTTTCAATGTACTGTTGTGTTTTTCACTGGCATGCTTAAGCATCCCCCCCACACACACACAAAGCTTTGTGCACTGAACTCTCAGAGGTAAAAACAAATATTCCCTATTTTTTTCATTTATTTTACTAACCTTAGGCCAGATCACGGTCTATGGGACCCTTCTGATCTTACACATATAATTCAGAACTCCTGCTTATCTTGATGAAAACACCCCCATACCTTTCCCAGGCTCACAATTAAATAGAAACACTATCTAATTTTTTTTCAAATAACCTCAACCTCTAGGCTGGTCAGAAGAAGTGCTACCTTAGCGATCTTTTTAAAAACACAACTCTGCTCTGTGCACCAAACAAGCCAAGTAGCACTTAAGCACTCTTTGTGTCCCCGTCACCCTTTAGAGCCCACCATCATTGAGTCTCTTGTCTGGCTCGCTTTTTGCACTTCATGTGTTTAAAATAGACAAATTTGCAAAACAGAAGGTTTGTTTGCCTTGGTGGTTTGGGGCGCTGCTTCTCTCAAGCAACACTTAAGCACTCTTTCTTGCACCCCCAAGCATATCATCATCAAGTGGTCAGTGTTTTGTCTGACTCATTTTGCACTTAAAATGAGTTTAAAATAGACTAACCTGAGGCTGCCCACAAGAAGGCTAGTTTACCTTCAGTGGCTTAGGCTCTCTGCCAGTCCAGAACAGTGGCAATTGAGATGCAGCTCAGCTGACCCAACGGTGTTGCTGTTTTGAATGGGGCCACATGGCAGGTGTTTGGATCATGCAGCAGCTCACTGGTTCTTGATCAGAAGATCTGAATTCATCCTCAGAAAGATGCACTGCCAACACATTTTATTTATTTATTTTTATTTAGTTTTTGTTTACCGGGTAGGTGCACTAGCCATAGCAAATGACTATTTTCAGGCACGACCCGGAAGGGTACAGAGCAAACAACAGGAAACAAATTACAGTTCATACAAACTGCAGTACATAGTAGACAATAACATATCAAATGAGCAGTGTCAGCAGGCGTAAACAACAAGGCTGGGTAAATACATAACAGAGTGAAGGTACTGCAAAAATACTAGTAGCTAGACATTAAATCATAACTATTGCAGACATATTAACAAAGCATATGAGCAGAGTCAACAGGCGTAAACAACAAGGCAGGGTAAATACATAACAGTGTGAAGGTGCAGCAAAAATACTAGTAGCTATACATTAAATCATAACTATTACAGAAAATAGGGGAGGAAGAATACAATGATTGCTATAATCTATAAAATAGCCAATATCAGGTAGGTGTAGCAGAGAAAATATAAGGCAGGGAGGGTAGAGGGTGGGATAGGGTAGAGCTAGGAACAAGATAAAAGGGAGAGTTTAGTTGATGTAAGGGCAGTAAGAGAAAGTAGGAGCAAGTGCAGAGAGTTAAGCGGGGCTAACAGAGATGGCCTGGGTGGTGAAGGTTAGAAGAGTTACGTAGGCTAAGGCGGTTTGAAACAGGAGCACAAGTTGGAAGTGGTGAGATGGTTACGTAGCTCCATTCTGAATGTGGCATGGGAAGAGGCCTGGCGTAATTAGGGTTACCACCTTTTAAGAAGCCCAAAGTGGGACATTTCTTACTGAAACATGATTTTTCTCAGGACAGTACATAACCTCGACCAATGCAACAAACTTGTTTTCTCTATATAATCAGAATTAAGGCTAAGTATTGTAGTTTCCTAGTAGCTTCTATTGTTTCTTATCATTTTAAGGTATTTTAGTTAAGGTATTATAGTTTTTTGCAACATTTAATGGAAAGTTAGAAAATATTTTTTCTACTATAAAGTCAGGACATGCAGTATTTTTCATGTTTTTTTGCAGGACACAGCTGTCCAAATCAGGACTGTCCTGCGAATATCAGGACAGGTGGTAACCCTAGGCATAATTTGAGAGGGAGGGAGTTCCAGTACTGGGGGGCATGACAGGCAAATGCACTCGCACCTTTGGAGGTACTGTGTTTGGGGATATGGACAAGGGCATTTTCCATCGATTGTAAGCCATAGCAGGAAGTGTGGTTTCAGAAGAGAGTTGCCAATGGCTTGGGTATCTGTGATCTGATAATGTTGTCAATGATGGTGCCATATGCATAGTACCGTGATGCTTGTGGTGAGAGCTACCCCAGATCAGAGTAAAGGAGGCAGTGATGTTTCAGCCGGTGACAGGAGGACGCATAACGACAGACGTTGTAGGTAACATCCCATTTCTTAAGGTATGATTTGCCCTCAGAGGCATATGTTGCAACAGCATAAGTGAGGGTCGGTAGGAGTATGCCTCATGCTATGGCAAGTATAGCTGAGGGGGTAAGGACGTAGCTGGTTCAATAGGCAATACCGAGTTTCATGTTGTTCAGCTTGCAGGTCTGTTGTATTTGGATATCGAAGTTAAGTAGCGGGTCAAGTGTTACGCCTAGGTATTTAAATGAGTCTACCACCCCAACTGATGTACATCAGAGAAGGAGACTCTGAATTTAGGTTGGGAGTTTTTGAGCTTCATAATGGACCCAAATAGCATGACGTGGGTCTTAGATTCATTCAGGACAAGTTTATGACTCAGCAGCCACTGTTGTATTAGTTGGAAATCTTGGGAGAGACTTTGGTTGATCTTTTCAACAGTTTTTGCACTCCTGTATAGGACGATGTCATCCGCATATAACAGGGAGGTGGTCTGCAGGAGGCTAGAGGTGATATTGTTGATAAAGATGGTAAAGAGCAGTGGTCCTAAAATGGACCCTTGTGGCACACCAATGTTTATGGTTGTTTTATTTGAGAGGGTGGAATTAAATTTAACCACTTGTGTCCTATCGGATAAGTAGCTTTCAAACCACTTTACTACATTGGGTGAAAAGCCTAAAAATGTGAGGGTGGCTAAGAGGATGGGGTGGTCGACTAGGTCAAAAGCCTTAGTCATGTCGATAAAGATGGCTCCTGTGAGGTGACCAGAGTCCATGGCTGCAAGAGCATCTGATGTAAATTTGAGAAGGGCAGTGGTGGTACTGTGACCCTTGCGGAAACCATGCTGTGCAGACATTAGAAGATTATGTTTATGGAGGAATTCAATAGTTTGGGTAGCTACAAGCTTTTCGAGGAATTTGCTGAGAACTGACAAAATGGCTATGGGTCTGTAGTTTGGGGGATCCTTACGGTCTCCCTTTTTAAAAACAGGGGTAATTCTAGCAATCTTCCAGATGTCAGGGACAAAACCCTGGCATAAGGAGAGGGTAAAAATCCTAGCTAGAGGAGCGGCAATGTAAGGAGCAGCCAGTTTCAATAGTTTAGGTTCCAGATTGTCAGACCCTACTGCAGTGAAATCAGAGATGTTGTTCAGTAATCTTAGTACCTCATGGTTAGAGATCCTTTTGAAGAAAAATTTAGGCCTGTATAGCCAGGAAGGGTGCTTGAGTGAGGTCGGGTGGTAAAAGAGGAGGTGTATTTGGTTAGGTCTGAAAAATGAGAGTTAAAGAAGTTTGCAGTGGTTAGGGGATTGACGCAGTGGACCCCATTTAGCAACATGTCTTTAGGGGTAGGGGCTGGATTTGAACCCAGGAGGAACTTTATATGGGACCAGAATTTTTTGGAGTCACCATAGGATGTAGTTAGTAGATCTTTGCAGTAGTTGCTTTTGGCCCATTTGATTTCCTTTTTACAGGAATTTCGCAGTGCCCTATAGGTATTTAGGTCAGGTATTTGCTCAGTACTTTTGTACTGGAGCCAGCTTTTGTCCCTCCGCCTGAGTTTAGAAAGCAAGTCAGAATTTAGCCAACGGGTATGCCTATTTTTTACCCTACTTGTAGTGAGGTGGCAGTGTTTATCCTGAAGCGCAAGATATTTGGTTATGAAGTGATCTAGTGCTGCTGGAGCATTGTTGGTAAGAAAAAGGGGGGACCGATCAATAGTACCGATGTCAAGAAGAAAGGCCTGAGAGTCGAAGTTCGCATAGTTGTGGAAGGTGATAAAACGTGGTTTTGACGGAGATGGTCTGCTTTTGCCCCAGATACAGAAGGTAGGGGAGTGGTTGGTGATGGCGTCGGCTAGTACCCCTGAGGTGATTATATGTTCAAGGTGGTTAGTCATTATCCAATCCAGTAAAGTACTAGTATTCGAGCGCAGGGCCGTTCTGGTGGGTTCACAGATAAGCTGGTGCAGGTTATGGTTTTGTAGTCTGAATAGAAATGTGCATTGTGAGTTGCCCAACCAGTTGATATTTAAGTCCCCAAGTATAAGTACCTCGTTTCTCCCAGAAAGAAATGAAGTTTGATCCAGCAGCTCATCTAACCCTTTAAAGCTGCTGGTAGCGGGGTTGTATGCACATACGATGTGTAGTTTTTTGCTACCGAGAGTGAGGAGGGCATGCAGCGCTTAACAGTGGGTTAGAGGTGGTGAGGAGATGGAGGTGAGTTGAAGGTGGCCTTTGAAATAGATAGCCATACCCCCCCCCGCCCTTTTAGGTGCAGGTCTGTCATATCGCAGGAGACTGAAACATGGGATGGAGCAAAAGGAGTTGGGGTAGAGGGTTTGAGCCACGTTTCAGTTATGCATATTATATCTGGCTTGTAAAGCGAGGTCCAGGATTCCAACTCGGCAAAGTTGTGTTCAAGACTCCTTATATTGTGGTGAGCCACAATTAGACCTTTGGCATCCATAAAAGGACTGGGTGTAGCATTTACTGGACCAGGGTTGAGGTGTACATCACCTGAAAGCAATATGGCCAGTAGGAGGAGATACCATAATTTGTGGCGCAGGAAGGGGCACAGAGTATTTATATGCAGGTAACAGTTTTTTAAGAAGTATGCTGCCATGTTGATCCAAGTCCTATTTAAAAGTAGTGGAATGGAGTCATATCAGATAGCGGGCATGAGAAGAAGGTTCGAGTAGAGGTAATCATTGGTTGGGAAGGATGGGTTAGCTGAGACAGCTCTGAATACTGTGGGCAAGGATAGGTGGAATAGAGGTAGCAAGAATGCAAGAAATGACAGTACTACATATTGGTTCATGGTAGGAATATCCTAAGGACAGATAGATTTGCCAGAGAAGAATCAGTAGACTCCCGGAGGATTAAGGATTAGGGATTACCTTACTACCCCAGAGAAACACAGGCTGCAAATGGACTAACAGAATTGCTTAGTGTAGCAAAGTCAGCAAACTGAGCACCAATTGGAAGGGTCTGTCTGGATCTTGGCAGCCATGAGATTCATAGTGGACATTTTCCCGTAGTGTTTGTCCATTTCCCCTGATATTTTAAAAATAAAAGATTTCCTTCCCTTATCCCATTTTTGTAAAAATCCCTTAAAATACAGGAATCCCTGTAGATCTGGGAGCACTGCCACTACCACAAAGTGGATGTTTGGAAACCATGTATTGATGATGCAGCGATGGCGTGGCAGGGTTCAATAGAGGAACTAATGAGCTTTAAAACATTTCTGGAAAGCACTAATCCAAATTTTTAGTTCAAAATGCAGTTTGATAAACAGAGCATTGAATTCTTGGACATATCCATTACTAAACTCTAATGGAGGACTGAAAACGAATTTGTTCAGAAAACCTACTGTCAGAAATGGCATATTGCTCAGCAGTAGCTCCCACCCCTGTCACACCATCACAAATCACCAACGTCCCAGAAGGACAGTTCATTCAAATTAGAAAGAAATGCACTGGGCCAGAAGATTTAAAAAAAAAATAGTGATGAACAAATGGTAAGATTTAAACAGAGAAGATACAAGGAAAATGACTTGGAGAAAGCTAGACAAGAAGTGGAGACCCTACCTAGAGTTATATTGTTGAAAGGATCACAGAGGGAAAGACCCCATAGATCCACAACTCAATTTGGTGACAGTTTATGGAACAAAAGCCAAAAAAGTGCTGGAATTGATAAAGAAAGAATGTAGCCACTGTGAGGAGTGTACAGGCCTTAAAATAACTCTGTAAAAAAACCTTTAAGGGTTTCATACAGGAGTGTTAATAATTTAGTCGATATTGTAAAAGGACATTACCAGCCCATTACACAGAGTAATTGGCTACTAAAACCACTAAAAGGCAAGTTTCCATGTGGAAAATGCAAAATGTGCCCTACCATGTGTAAGACATAGTGTTTTGTGAACCCACAAGATGGAAAAAATGTAATAATAACTGGCTCTTATTTTTTCCTATAGGAAAAATGGGGCTGTAGTTTTATGAACATATGAAAATGCCAGCAGAAACAGGCCTCACAGTCTATTGAGTCTGCTCGATTGTGCAGCTAGCCCCTCAGTTTGCAGCTGCCCCACCCACCCCACCCACTCCTCCCTTTTCATAATTACCCCCCACTCTGTCCCATCCCCTCTTAAAACCGTCTGCTGTTCTACAGGCTACAACCTTCTCAGGCAGAGTATTCCACTTATCCACCACCCTCTCTGTGAAATAATGCCCCCTGACTTCCCTCCTGAATCTTCCCTCCTCCAATCTCAGCTGGTCCCCCTCGTGACCCCCCACTTCTAATCTGGAAAATCCCTTCCGTACTAGTTTTGCTAATCCCCTTTAAGTATTTAAAAGTTTTGATCATACCCCTCCATCCCTCCTCTCCTCCAGGGAATACATGTTCAGCTCGCACAGCCTCTCCTCATAGGTGTATCCCTCTAATCCCTGGATTATCTTTGTCGCCTTCCACTGTGCACCCTCCAACAATCTGATGTCCTTCTTCAGGAATGGGCATCGGTACCGCATGCAGTATTCCAGGTGCGGCCTGATCAGCGACCTGCATAGGGGCAGGATCACCTCCCTATTTCTGGAGGAGATCCCCCTTGCTATACACTCCAGCATCTTGTTGGCTTTTGCTGCTGCCTTCCTACA
This sequence comes from Neoceratodus forsteri, assembly GCA_016271365.2. Classification (NCBI taxonomy): domain Eukaryota; kingdom Metazoa; phylum Chordata; order Ceratodontiformes; family Ceratodontidae; genus Neoceratodus; species Neoceratodus forsteri. Next base: position 284,991,636 of record CM028138.1, on the reverse strand, counting down.
CTACACTGAGTTGTTCATAACCCCTGTTATAAGCGCACCTAGATCCTCTTCCTCTGTGCATTCCAGCTGTACCTCCCCCATCTGGTACAGTAGCTCCTCCCCTGGTTATTAGCCCCTAAGTGCAATACCTTGCACTTTTTGGTGTTAAACCCCATCTACCATGAACATGACATAGAACATAGAACATAGATGTTGACAGCAGATAAGGACCACAAGGCCCATCCAGTCTGTCCATTTTTTCTACCTTATGAATGTGCCATAGGCCTATAGTTTGGTCAGGTTCTCCTACAGCCCCCCTCCACCCTTCGATGTCATCTGCCACCGCTCCCATCTTTGTGTCATCTGCGAAGAGACTGATCTTACTCAGGACCTCATGGGAAATATCAGCTATGAATATCCCAAACAACACCAGTCCCAATACAAATACCTGCAGCACCTCCGCTCATCACATCCCTCAGTGATGAGAGTTCCCCCACCACCACCACCCTTTGCTGCCTTCTCTTCAGCCAATTGATGATCCAGTTAACCATCTTTGTTCCCACCCCTATACATTCCAGCTTCCCCCCAAGTCTCCCATGTGGCACAGAATCAAAGGACTTGCTGAAATCCAAACACAGGACATCCACCACAAGGCCTTTGTCCAGTTCTCTTGTCACCCAGTCATCGTACTCAATCAGGTTTGTCTGGCAGGATCTACCCAAGACAAACCCATGCTGCTGACCATCCTGGAGACCATTGTTCTCCAGGAAGATCACCAGCCTCTCTTTTAGGATCATCTCCAAGAGTTTTCCCATGATTGATGTAAGGCTCACTGATCTGTAGTTGCCTGGTTCATCCTTAGGACCACATTTTTGAATGGGCACCACATGGGCCATCCTCCAGTCCTGTTGGATGCATCCTGCTTCCAAGGAGGTATTGAACAGGTCAGCCAGTGGTCCTGCCAGGATCACCGCTAGTTCCTTGAGTATCCTAGGATGAATACCATCTGGACCTGGTGCCTTATACCCCCTCAGTGCCCTTAATCCTTTCAGCACCCTATCCTCTGTAATCTCTATGTCAGTCACTCCCTCCCCCCCCACTCCTCCTCTCCCAGGAGGTGTATGCCCCCCTTTCTCTTTCGTGAATACAGAGTAGAAGTAATCACTAAGTGCCTCTGCCTGGTCCACTCCCTTCTCCACCCAGCCCCCATCCTTCCTAATCCACAATTTGATTTTTGTTGGTTATAACTGATTATAATGGCAAAAACGCACCCGGTTTTCCTAGCTCAGCGCATGCGCTATCGATGATCTTCCTCTTCTCTTCCGCCCCCTGCCATCCTGCTCCTCAACACTCTGCAGTTCGCCAACAGAAGGAGTCAGCGGTTGGTTCCTCTTTTTTTAAACCAAAATATGACTGGGCACAGAAAATGTTGCTCCATAGAGATAAACATTTATTTTGTATAATTACTGTGGCAAAAAAAATGATCCCCAGCAATTATACAAACTAAAGGATGGTAGGTGGTCAAAACACGTATTTCACAGACCCCCTCCGTGTAGGATGCCTTAATAAACCCCTCGAGTTTATGTGGCATCCCACACCTCAGGGGCCTGTAAAATCCTCGTTATAACCACCTACCCATCAATTATTCTCTATGTAATGCATGATTTTACCACTTGTGACACTGAAGGAGTAATCTACCTACTGGAATGCAAATGTGGAGCATTCTGTATAGGACATACAAGAAGGAAATTTAAGAAGAGGTTAGGAGAACATTTAAGGGCAATCCAAAAGGGAGACTGCAGTTATGCAATGGGGATGCATATCCATAAAGCTAGAGGCAACACTCAGCATTCTAGTAAAGCTGTTGCATTACAGAATGTAAGAGAAGACCCCAGAGGCAGGGACTTTGAAAACAAATTGAACAAAAGAAAACAGTTTGGGATTTATAAGTTAGGGGCATTACAGGGGCTGAGATTAAATGAGAAGTTTGAACTCAAACCTTTCTTAAAGTAAATTTGATTTCTAATTGTTGGACAAAAATATGTTTCTGCACAAGTATATTGGAAAAGTCTCTCCCCACCATACTAGGGATTGTGGAGTGTTGTAAGCAGCATTATTACAGGCTGCTAGATAGTTAAAATATGTTAAGAATGAAGTGATATTATTTTAACGTTCTGCTTTTATCTATTTTTTGCAGACAGGAGTAAAACTGAACGGCAGCATCAGCATTTGGAAAATTAATTATTTCAAGCTGATTTTGCTTCCTGGTCTGGCAAAATACAAGGACTTATTTTTATTTTGTATTTCACTTGTGTGTTTGTAGTAAAACTGTCTTGCTATTCAGAAGTCGACAGAGGGTGAGTGTCATATGGTGCCTTTAGTTACTAAGTAACAATATACCAGAAGGCAAAAGATCAAGAACCATATGATGAAGGTGGTTGCAAAAGTAATAATACACTATGGGAAGTTAAATGTCAGCTAGCCAATAGAGGAGCACTACTCTGAGGATATGCATAGCATGAAACATCAGTTGGGACATCTGAACACCGAGCTGGCATCTTGAGAATTATGCTGAACTTCCAAAACTGATTGTAATTATTTGTATCTGTGTTTTTAACTCTACTGGCTTTGTGAGACACCTTTACCTTCAATAAAATGAGTTGTGTTTGCATTTATATCCTGAGGCGTGCCAGTGGTCATCTGTCAGCTTATGTACCTGTTAAGAGTTTCTCTATTTATGATCCAATACTAGATTCTGTTAGGGGTTCAGCATTAGAAAATTCCAAATGGTGGGCAAATACTCTAACTGTGAATACCAATGATTGGGACTGGAATGCCATTTTGCTGTTTTCTACTAGGGCATTTAGCCCAGTTAATTTGAGGTTGACTCAGTTTAAAACATTACACAACCTCTACTACGCCACTCATCTGATACATATTATAGCTCGAGTGAGCGCTTCTGACCAATTGGAGTGCTCCTTTCCCCTGCACGTAAAACATTCTTATTCTGTCAAGAGTCTCTCATGCGCAGATGCCCTAGAAATGGGCACGTTCCGGGACAGTTTAAAAAAATAAAAAATAACTTTGATGGCTCGATCTATGACATATCAATATGTTCCCCATTGCCACTTGTTCCGTTATAAGAGTGGTTTCACTTGCGTTCTGCTTGAGTCAGAACAGTTCAACTTTGCTTCGCTGTTCTCTCTCGGGCAGAATGCATGTGAAACCACTCATACTACAATGAGTGGCTCCGTGGGACATATTAATATATAAAATGGATCTTAGAGTTTCATCTAACTGTAACAAATGTAGCAAGATCAATGGTACTTTGATTTCTATGTTTTGGGATTGTCCCTTAATCCAAGATTTCTGGGGAAAAATTAGGGAATTACTTAAAGATCTGCTGTTTTTCTCAGACTTTATAGGCCCACTTCTCGAAGGTCCCAGAATGGCACAAGGGGTTTGCACCACAAGGAATGGTGCAATGTACCCTTTACACCAAAACATGCACCGGGAGTGATTCTCAAACACAGCCTGTGGTAATCAGGGGCTGTGTGCACCAAAGCGGGCTTGCGCCATCCTTGCAGCACACAGTGGGCTACAGCAAGGTGCTAAGGGGCTTGTGGCATATGCAGGCTGCCAAATCCCCTAATTCAGGATTCTCAAAAGACTCCCAGAGGGCAACTATCTAAGTACTGTTAGACCAGCCAGGGCTGGTCTAAGGGTACTTAGAAATTTGCTCTCTGGGAGGGTTGAACAACATGCGCCAATGTGCCACAGTCCCCTCTGCCAGATCCCCTTATCATTAATATATTTGCTCACTGTTGGTCAATTCCCCCTCCAGCCATGATCCCCTTATCTTTAAAATAATCAGGTCTTTGGGGGTCTAGTAGACCCCCCCAGCCCAATCCCATTTTCAGTAATATAAACAGGTCTCTGGTGGTCTGGCAGACCCCCACCAACCCAAGCTGCCTGAATAATAATATATTCATTCCCTGGTTGTCTAACGACCCTCTTCGCTATCCCCGATCGGCCCATATAATTATATATAGTGTTACTCTGGCAGTCTAGTGGACCCCCATCCCAGCAGACAGTGCTCCACCACTCTGCTCCCTCTGTACCATCCCCGAGATGGTGACTGGCACAGTCCTCCTCTCCCCTCCGCAGCCAGCTGCCAACTGAACTATCAAGGAGTGCATACTGTATACAGTATGCACTCAGTGATTGACAGCTCTGTCTCTCAATGAGCATGTCCTGTATACAGTACGCACTCCTTGCGGTTCAGTCGGTGGCTGGTTAGGGTGAGGAGAGGAGGGCTGTGCTGTTGCTAGCTTGGGGATGGGACAGGGGGAACAGGGTGGTGGGGCACTGCCTGCCGGGGTGGGGGGTGAGGGTCTACTATCCCACCAGCATAACAATATATATATAAGTATATGGCTTAATTGGGGATAGGGAGGGGATCCGCTAGACCACCAGGGAATGAACATATTATTATTCAGGCAGATCAGACATGAGTGTCCGCTAAACCAGCACGGACCTACATTTCTTTATTTATTTGTTATTCTTGAATAACAGCTCTGAGCTAGATTGGAAGCTCATTTACAAAGGTTCCATGTCATTAAAGGTACAGACATGTGACACAAAGGATATAAAAAAACGTAAAAATATAGACAAGGTAAGTACAGACATAAGTTACAATCGCTGGTAGATACCAGGGTACAAGGCTTGTGCAATGATAGTGAATAAGGTGAAGTAAGTACATTTAGTAAAGTACATAAATTATTTCTAACAGGTATTGAAAGGATTTGGGGCACAGAGAATACAGATAAGTGTGGTGGGGGGATGAGTGAATGGAAGTGCAGACAAGGCAGGCTGTGCCAGGGGTTAAGAAGGGAGTAAGCAAGAGATGTGTTCAGAGACAGTAGAGCAGACAGTGAGAGTCATTGTCAAAGGAACTGAGGACAGAGTGGATAAGGGGTGAAAGTAGAAGGAAAAATGAGAGAGGGGAGGCAGTCTTAGTGTCAATGAATGGGCAGTGTCATGGCTCGGGATAGGTAAGTGGGGGGTGTGGTGGAGTGGGAGAACAATGAAGGGGCAAGAGAAGAGAGGGGGACAGGGCACTAGGTGGTGAGGGGAGTGTGGGGATGTGGGAGGGGTGTTAGGACCTACAGTCACAGGAGAAGAGATATGTTAGGTGATTGAGTAGCATTTTCTTAAAAGTTCCAAGCTTTGGAACTTTTATCACTTCCGAGGGGAGTTCATTAAGCCAGAGGGTTGCCTTGTAGGTGAAGGATATCTGTGCCAGGGCAGTGTATTGGAAAGGGATATGCAGGGTATTCCTTGTTTTTCCTCTAGTTTGGTGGAGGTTAGAGGCAGGTTTAAGAAGGTTCCTTAGGGATGGAGGTGTTAGTCCAAGGAGTGATTTTTTTTCCCGAATAGGCAGCCCTGGTATTTTATCCTCCCCTGGAGATTAAGCCACTTGGATTGGGTGTAGAGTTCGCAGGTATGAGTGAGTCTGGGCACATCTAGTACTAGCCTACAGGATTTGTTTAGGGCTGTCCTGACCCTTTTTAAGGCTGTCTTCATTGCAGCACCATGCACAATTAGTTCATAGTCTACAACAGAGATGATAGCACCATTGACAGCCAGTGACAAGGCTGCAGGGGTCAGATTATGTCAATGTTTGTAAAGCAGGTCAGTTCTGGCATTGGCTGTCTTTGTACCATGGTCTATGTGGTGGGTAAAGGAGGAGAGTGAGCTATCTAGAGCAACACCTAGATATTTAAGGGTGCTGACCTGGTCAAGAGGCTCCTGTTTGTTGTTCCGGATGGTTAGCTGGCTGTCTCGATATTTACTCTGGTGGTTAGCAAACAGCATGATCTTTATTTTTTTGTAATTCAGAAGAAGTTTGTTTTGTGTAAACCAGTCCTCTATAAAGGAAAAGCTATTTTGGAGTTTGGATTCAAGCAGGTGGGTGTGTGGGTTACTGGAGAAGATTGCCGTATCATCAGCATAAAGCAGGCCATGGGGTGGAAATTAAGGAACAAGCTAAATAGGAGTGGGCCCAGGATGGGGTCTTGCAGGACTCCGGCTGTCACTGGTCAGCTGTCAGAGAAGGTCCCATTGATTTTTACTTGATGTGATCTGTTCCCAAGGTAACTTCTAAACCAACCATGTCTGGTGATAACTCAGATGCAAGAAGTTTGTTAAGTAGTAGACTGTGATTGACCGTGTCCAAAGCTTTTGTGAGGTCGATGTATATTGACTCTACAAGTTAGCTTTCATCAAGTGCTGAGTGGATGAAGTCAATGTATTCCAGTAAGGCTGAGGTGGTACTATTGGCCTTAAGGAAACCATGCTGCTGGGGGCACTGAATGTTGTACTTGTCCAGGAAATCCATTAATTGGTCTGAGATTATGTGCTTGAGAGCTTTTGAAAGAGGCGGTAGTATGGAGATAGGCCTATAGTCGGCGTGGTTAGCTCGATCCCCATTTTTGTTAACTGGTGTAACTACTACGGATATCCACTTCATGAGGAATTGTCCAAGTCTAAGGCATGGGTTCAGTAGCGTGGTGAGTGGCTGTATAAGTTCACGAAGAGAGAGGGCTATTAATTTGAGGTTGAGGGAGTCACTGCTGTGCCTATATTTGCAGAGGGAACCTGAAGGTATTTTTTGCTTCATTGTGAGAGATTTGGGGGAGATTTGCTTGAAATAGAATTTGGGGGTTCCAGTCGGGGGCTGAATGTAGACAGTCAGGAACTCTTCTGTGTTAAGCTTTTTGGGGCTTAGGAAGTCAGGTGGTAGGATGTTACTGAGGTCTGAAAATGCAATGTTGACGGCATCTGCAATTGTTTTTGGGTCTTGAGTAATTTCTTCCTTTACTAGGAGCACAGTGGGGGAGGATTTTTCGTCCTTTCCCTATAAGATCTTTTATGTTGCTCCAGAATTTTTTGTCATCTCCCCATGTGCTGCTAAGTCTGTCTTTAAAGTACTTTGCTTTAGCTAGCTTGATCTCCCGGGTGCAGGCATTTCTTGCTGCCCTGTAATTTTATTTATTTGATAATTTGGATGGGTGTCTGCTAGCATGCTTTTTTGTTTTGTGCCAGAGATGGTCTCTTGTCCTCATGAGGTCAAGGAGAGATTGTGTGATTCAGGAGTTGGTGACATCCTTTAGTTTGTTTTTTCACCAGTGCATAGGTGTCACAGGTTAAAGGTTGAAATGAAAGGGCCCAGTCAACATCTATGTATGCAGAGAGGGAGGACCAGTCAATCATTTTAAGATGGGAATTGAACATGTCTAGTTGCCCTCTTTTATATTATAAGGATGAGGGGACTGGGGCTGGGGGGGTCCACTAGACCACCAGGGAATGTTTAGTTACATTGCCGCTCGGCCACTCACAGCTTGAGGCAACCTGTCCAGAAGTGCCCCTTGTTTGCTGCGCCACTGTGGTTGCCACAAGCCATGGGATTTTGCCACCTGGACCCTACCCAATAGAGAACTGGGTGCAGGGTCCCTGGTGCACTGGCAAATGGTGCAAGCCACCTTTGGCACAGCTTCCACTGACTTTTGAGAATTGGGCCCTATGAGTGTAGAGACTTGGGGCAGGATTTACAAAGCATGGCACAGGGCTTGCATCCAGCCCTCCATTGTGCCACTTGAGCTCTGGCAGTGTGCCAAACCCTTCACCTCAACAGTGCCTGATTTTACAATCTCAGGCGCAACTGTCAGTTTCCTCGAATTACGTCAGCTTGCGCCAAATATCTGCCACAAGCTTCATAAAAATGGCCCCCAGGATTGCCACAAGTTAGACCAAAAAAAGTTGGTCTAACTCGTGGCAACTGCCATACGGGATAGAAAATTCCATTAGATCACCACAAGCCCCATGTGCCATATCGTCGGCGCACTGGGGTTTGCGGTGATCTAAGGCTTTTGAAAATCCTGTTTACTACCTGGTTGCTTTTAACTGCAGGAATTCCACAGGAAATGAACAGTTTGTGTAGTTTCAGCCTCCTGATGCTAAGTTCAGCTCCAAAGTACTAGCTAGAGGTGGGGAAGGGGGGGCATTCTTGCAATAAAACACAGAAACACTTATGTATTTTTTATTAGTTGTCTTCTTTTTATTTTCTCAAACTTTTTTCCTCAAGCAAATTAATTCTACATTTCACCTATTTCAAATAGGCTTCTTCAAGAAAATTGCCTACAACTGATAAAAATGATAACAAAATGCTTTTCTGCTTCTGGTAACTGATTCGTATAAAATTTCTCAAAACGTTGTGCTTTTCACTTACAAGTGTAGTGTTACTTTAAGATCTTGTACAAATCATACTCCATAGCTCTCACATGAACAGTCAATTCTGTGGAAAATAAAATAACATCATTTAAATCCCTTTGCTGCTATTTCTCATCTTTTCACCACAGAAATGTGATTATAACAAGTTATCTGTTTTTTACTTCAACGCTCCTTCTTTTAAACTGTTAGTCAATACTTGTTAAAAAAATGCCTTTTTACTTTTTTACTTCATTCATTTCAAACATTTGTTTCATATTAAATAAAAAACATTCTCTGTTCAGCATATTTAGCTTTCAGCATATCTTAGTTTTTAACTTTGTATAACATCTAGCTGCTTTTTAACATAACAAGGGAGAGTCAAGCCCGGCTACATAACTCACCTCTCCATCAACGTACATGTATGGGGTAAAATAAGAAACAGTCAAATCCAACTATATAACCCATCTCTCTCTCAACCAACATGTATAGGGTAAAATAAGGGACGGTCAAACACAGCTACATGACTCATCTCTCGGTCAACATACAGATATATACATATATATATATATATATATATATATATATATATATATATTATGTGCACGGTAGTGCTACCATAGTTAGGATTGAGGAGCCATTTCAATGTTAAACCCCAAATTTTGCACCTTAATAACTTTGCAACCGTTCAATGGATTTGCCTGAAATTTGGAATACTTGATTAAAACCCATATGCCTTGGGATCTGCCAAGTTTTGTACTGGTCAAACATATGGCTGCGGAGTTATTAAGCGTGATCTGCGCGTGTGTTTACGCTTTTTTTGGAATTCTGCGGTCACGCCTACAGGTCGCACGGTTTGCGCGACTGGTCCAAAATCTTCAGGGAACATGCAGCTGGGGTCCTCGATGTGCCTTTTGAAGATTTCGTGAAAAAATATTAAACGGTTCAAAAGTTATTCAAAAAACAATTTCCCATTGTAAGTCAATGGGAAAAGTTAACAAAAAGTTTAACAGTGTCACAAATGCACTTTTTAGTGTCGCAAATGGCCCTTTTACTGTCTCAAATCCACCATTTTGTTTTCGGTTAGTGATCAGAAAAATGCTTGGCATTTAAAATTGGCACCCTCTAGCAACCTAATTCTTTTTGTATTCACCTAGTCGGGCCCTGAGGATGCTAGCCATGTCTATTTTGTGGTAAAACACCCCAGAAATATGTTTTCCAAATTTCTGGAAAAAGTACTTTTGCAAAGTACTGTCGCACTAACGACACTGTCAAATGAATTTGCGAAAGTTATGCATAAATTGCGACAGTACTTTTCTAGGCTGTGGGGAAATGACAGCAATACTTTTGCACCCTGCTGCAAAAGAACGGTTTGGTGCTTTGGCCTGAAATTTGGAGGGAACGCAGCCAACATCTAACAGATGTGTCTTTCAGTGTTTTGTTGAAAAAACATTACATGGCAGCAAAGTTATGGCACTCCAAAGTTGATGCTTTTTTCCCATAGGATAACATTACGGCGTATGACGCATTGCAGCAATCCTTTGGCGCCCTGCTGCAATATAATGGTTTGGTCTTTTGGGCTGAAATTTGGAGGGCAGGCAGCCAACATTCCACAGATGTGCCTTTTTGTGGTTTGGTGAAAAAAAATATTACAGGCCGCCAAAGTTATGCCACTCTGAACTTCTCTTTTTTTTCCCATTGGATAACATTACGGCATTCGCCGCGCCTTTCAGGGCCCGTATCTCGGAAACGGTGCGAGATACGGACTTTTCATCATAAAAATGTTTAGCCCCCTAAGGGGGGCAAAGTACAAAACTAGCCAGGAAAGTGATAATTCATATGACTTTTAAATGTTTTTCTATGTCGTACGGTTCCTGAGCTATAAGCAATTTACTATTCCAAGTCCTCATTTTTCTGTTCCGAGAGTCATTATTTTGCATACATTCTTTGTACTCATTGTCTTTCTGTATACAGCTATTGGGGGAAAACCAGCCTGTGCGCTTACATTACTGTTACCATTGCCATTTCTGCTTGCGGTTCCATACCCGTTTCAGTTACTGCCCACGTTTATGCCATCATGTGCGTTACCCTTTGCGTTTTCATTTGCAGTTGTGTTTGCGTTGTTTTTTAACATTTCTGTCTACAGTACTGTTTCTCTTTCTGTTTTGCTTTGCATCACTATGTGCATTATGATGTGTGTTTGTGGGCACAATGTTACTATGTGACAAGACATCACGTGGCGGGAGTGCGTGGCCCGTAGGCCCCCGCGCTCTCGCCGCTGCATTACATGGCACTGTTTCTCTTTCTGTTTTGCTTTGCATCACTATGTGTATTATGATTTGTGTTTGTGGGCACAATGTTACTATGTGAGAAGACATCACGTGGCAGACGGGCCCCGCGCTCCCGCTATTACATTCACTATTTGTCATTATTATTCTAAAAAATAAGGGAGATTAGAGGCTAAAAACTCCATTTACTGCATCAGTTAGGGTTGTTACACAGCGGCAAAAGTGAGGAAAATTGATGTTAGGGTTCAAACCCTGTTTGCATGCCTCCAGCCCACCCTGCCGCATTACGTGATGGGAGCGTGAGGCCCAGACTGTGTGCTTACATTACTGTTACGATTACTGTTTCTGGTTGTGGTTCCATACCTGTTTCACATGCCGTTCATGTCTATGTCACCATCTGTGTTGCCCTTTCCGTTTTCATTTGCGTTTGCGTTTGCATTGTTTTTAACATTTCTGTCTACAGTGCTGTTTCTGTTTCTGTTTTGCTTTGCATCACCACGTGCATTATGATTTGCATTTGTGGGCACAATGTAACTATGTGAGAAGACATCCCGCTGCTGCATTACGCGGCGAGCGCCAGAACTTCTCCGGCGCTGCTGCATTACAGTCACTATTTCTCATTATCATTCTCAAAAAGAAGGGAAATTAGAGGCAAAAAACTCTGTTTACTGCATCAGTTAGGGTTGTTACACAGCGACAAAAGCGAGGAAATTCGATGTTAGGATGTCCAGCCCACCCTGCCGCATTATGTGGTGGGAGCACGAGGCCCAGACTGTGTGCTTACATTACTGTTACAATTACTGTTTCTGGTTGTGGTTCCATACCTGTTTCACATGCCATTCATGTCTATGTCACCATCTGTGTTGCCCTTTCCATTTTCATTTTCTGTTGCGTTTGCATTGTTTTTAACATTTCTGTCTACAGTGCTGTTTCTGTTTTGCTTTGCATCACCATGTGCATTATGACTTGCATTTGTGGGCACAATGTAACTATGTGAGAAGACATCACATGGAGGGAGTGCGGGGCCTGTAGGGCCCCCCACTCCCGCTGCTGCACTACGTGGCGGAAGCTCGGGGCCGCTCCCGCTGCCGCATTACATTCACTATTTCTCATTATCATTCTCAAAAAGAAGGGAAATTAAAGGCAAAAAACTCTGTTTACTGCATCAGTTAGGGCTGTTACACAGTGACAAAAGTGAGGAAATTCGATGTTAGGGTTCAAACCCCGTTTACACCCCTCCAGCCCACCCTGCCGCATTACGTGGTGGTAACACGGGGCCCAAAGGGCCCCGCGATCCTATCACTAGTACATTTTGTATTGTACAGTAGTGTATATGTTTGTGTTTTGTGTGGTGGGATGTGGAGTTGTATGGGCCCCATGCTCCTGCTGCTGTTTCACATTTAGTATATTTCATTACTGTTAATGTTCACGCTAATGTCACTCTATTACATTCAGTATTAAGTGTAGTTAACATTGTTGTCATTTGAATGGCTTCAGCCAGGTAATGTCTCTTCAGACTGTAACACCAGATACTGGATCCTCAGTAGAGAGCCACAGCAGATCTGAGGGTATGGACATCAATGGTAGACATCAGTGATTTCAGGGACACTCAAGTTAGCACAGTTAGTGTTTGTGTTGGCTGACACAGGTAATACCCCCTACCCCAAAGTTTGTACTGCATCATGAGTACCGATGCGCAGCAAGAATGAAGCAAGCAACATCAATGGTACAGGTCTGTAATTGTTGATACACACAACTTAGCACAGTTAGGCTTTCTATGGCTTCAGACAGGCAATTTGCACACGCATAACAGTTACTGATACTTACTGTACAGTCACAACTGCATGTGCTTAGGTACAATGTCACACAGCTTTCTAGAACAGGTATGGCACTCTGACTGTAGACTGACAGTAGATGTAAGCACGGTACATGGTAGTTAACTTAGTTAGGAATTATAGGAGATCTGTAACTCAATGTATGAACACCTAGGCTACATATTGTGCACTGAGTTGACAGTACAGAATAGAAAGAAACATGGAGGTAGACAGTGTGATGGGGGAACTGTACTTTCACAGCACTTGCTGCATCCTAAGTAAACAGCCACAGGAAATGATAGGCAATGTACATCAGTTGTACAGCTGTCTGGTTACAGTAATAGTCCAGTTAGCACAGTTGCCACTTGAATGAATTCAGGCAGGCAGTGTGCATTATGACTGGTTATCTATAGGAACCATAGGGGACTGGAGATCTATGGCATGCCTCTGTAATTGTAAGTACAGTTAAGTTACCACAGTTAGCAGTTGCAGAAGCTGAGACAGGGAATTGAAGTAGACATAGCAGTGACTGCATCCTAAGTGTATAGTCACAGCTGCATACTGTTAGGTGCTGATGTGTGGCACCTTGCTACAGTACTTACTACATGCTGACTATAGAGGCACAGGGAAAGTAAGTGCATTGTAGATGTTTTTACACTCATAGCAATTATGGGAAGTGTGACATGCAATGTGCCACATCGTTGCCTATGTTGTGGATACTGAGTGGACAGTACAGCAACCAAAGAAATTCATGGACACATAGTTGTGGCACTATATGTTGCAGTTGATTTGCATGCTTAATAGAGATAACAGTTATGTTCTAATGTCGTTATGCTATCTTAAGTAAAGACTCGACACAGGTGGTTATGATTTAAAAAGATTTAATGCCAATTGGTTAAATTGAAAAAGGCCCAATTATGACTGTATTTTTTTTACAAAATCAGTCTCACAATACAATCCTTGTATGTGTGTAATCATTGCTTGAAATATATGTTAATGCGTCACATTTATAGTGAGTAGCTTTTATGAATTGGAGCAAGTATGTGATATAGTAATACAGTATACAAAGAAGGTAGCATAAGGTAATTTGTTTTATTTATTGTGATCGTGTTACAGGGTACACATCTTGAGGTTACGTGTTTGCTATCCCTGCAGTGTTCTCCCATCTTTTGCTGCTGGGGTTGTTATCTACCTTCTATGCATATATGTGGTTCTTTAATAGCTGGTCACTGTCTTTAATTAGGTGTTCTGTGTTTACAGTGACATTTAAGTGTTCACAGCTCTTTGTGGGAAGAAGTGCTTTCTGACATTCCTCCTGAACTTGTGATACTGAAGCTTAACCTGTGGCTCTTCATTATATATTTGCTACTGAACTTGAAGAGACTTTGGTTAAGAATATTATCTATTTTTTAAGTAGTTGCATGTTCTAAAAATGTGTTGTCCATTACTTGTGTGCTATGTTAATAAGGGTATGTCAGTAGCTTCTAAACAGTGATTAGACACATGAAACAGAAATGTTTAGTTGTAATTGTGTGACTGATAATGTGGATGTTCCTAGGGTGGGTGAAAAACTATATGCTAAGTGTTTAAGTAATAGAATATAAAAAAATCTGATTTCATTGATATTAGATTACTGGCATGTTCAGTTAAATATTTAATGATATGTCACTGACTAGGCGCATATGGAAAATTCCCACCCGACCCCTCAATAGAGGCGATCATAAATATTGTCAGGAACAGGTATGAAGTGCATTGTGATCAGTAACAGTGTCTGATTTACAATTGTCAACATTGTTAATATAGGTTTAAATTACTTGTATGACAAGTACAAAAAAATTTAATATTATTACAGGAACAAAAATCATTTTTCAATTGTTACATTGGTTTCTAAGTTACCTCTGAACTAGTAATTTTAAAAATGTGCATGGTATGCTGTTTTTATCAAAAAGTATGGGTCATTGAACTTAATCAGTATAGTACCGTTTTATATGTTAAACATTCATTTGTACTTTACTCTTATACTAATGGTTTTAATACAACTATGAAGGTAGTTAACAACAATGGCAAGGTGGAATAAGAATGTAAATATTATTTACAAGTAATTACAAAGTCATGGCAAAGTCAGTTGATAATATGATGCAATCGCTCGGTATTAACACTTGTTTCATTCAACTTGTTGTATTATGAATAAAGGTTGTTATTTTTACATATGTACAGTATCAGTATTACAAGTAAAGGAGGCATAGTTAAACACTGTTGCATGGTGAGTGAATGATGTTGTTGTCTACACGGCAACAGTTAATAGACAAAAACAAGTGGTGATAGACAAGTTGTGACAGACTGCACTGTTTGGTGAAAGAGACATGTGTTGCTCAGTAATTTACGATGGTAACTGACAACTTTTCTTTATCTGCAGAGAGTAACAGTTTAAACTGGCAGCAACTTCTTGTTATGTATGGGTATGATACAGTAACAATAAAAGATATGTACAGAAGAGGAGAGCAGTAAGGTCTCTGTTTTGAGATATGCAATCTTTGATAGACATGTAAGCATGGTTTCTCTAGTGACTGTGAATACTGTTGCAGCCGATTGAAGCCACAACAATTTCCATGTTATCACTGATCCACACAAGATCTTAGATGTCATAGTGCATGAAATGTGTCTGGCAGTATAGCCTTTTCTTGAAATGCTATGGTTTATTGACAGTCGTAGATTGGTAACAATTGTACTGACCTACAACTGTTCCTGTCACAAACTAGTCATTTGAAAAATGCAACATGTTCTGTCCTATTCTTCTGAAATATGAAGGTCATCATAATTCTTCAATATTAGAAGATATGCATTCTTTAAGTGTCATGGCAGTCTCTGTTTAAAACTGCTTGTAGAGTCATCACACTCTACCCATCCACTTCTGTACCTTAGTAAACAGGTGTAATGGTCAGAATGCATGGATTGGCCATGGTGATAGATTATACTGTGAGTGTCAAATACTGATTGATTAAAAACTATTCTACCAGCTGTGTAATCTGTGATAGGAGTGTCAACTCTGAGCCCATTGGAGTCAAACCTGTGCAACATAAGCAACAGATATTGAGATGAACTCCTGAGATGTATGGACTGAGTGCATCTGCCTCCACACCTCTTACAGGAGTGACCACATTGAGCATTGGTGAATAGATGTCAAAATTTGACACTTTGGCTTGAGGGACAAAAAGAGTAGTCCACAGCATGTCTTCTGTGGTTTCATGCTTTGAATGGCCACATGAAATACATACATATTTGGTTATATATGACACTGTGAAGTAGTGGCACATTGGGGTGCCGTCTTCAAGAGTTTTATGACAGCCATCATGAACTCACTAGTGTCTTGCTGTATGTCAGCAGCAAATATATACAACCATCATATGTACCTAATACTTGTCGGAGTGGTCTTAGTGACCGCACATTGTTAGACTGGTCAGAAGTCATGTTGACAATCTGCTTCAATGCCTTTGATAGGGGAGTGTCTTGTGAAGCAGATATTGACTGCACAAAGTGTGGCATGTGTAGAAAAACTTGCATAGCTGAGCTAGCATAGCAGTTCACTCTAGTGCTGTTGTCAAAGACTGGTACAGCAGCTACACCAACTGATTTCTGATTAATTGCTGGCTGTGAATGTTTACTTGAAGTTGTAACCTTTGCCGAACTCTTTTGAGTTGTATCACTTCTGGAAGCTTGTGGCTGTTTGTTGACACCTGTAGATTTGACTGGATGATGTGAGACAATCAGATATGTAGGCAGTGGTATTAAAGACATTTGTGGCTGATGTAGAGTACGTAACCTGTTGTACTCAAGAATACATCACTTGTCAGCTCATATTTTCTGAGGTACTAGAGTTATAATGTGCAACCTAGAAAGAATGCGGACACGTGAAAGGGCCACGTAGCTCATGCCATCCTTGAAAATGTCTGTACATATGTCCACCATTGCTGAATCCAAACTCAAGCCCTGAGATTTGTGAATAGATACAGCATATGCAACACATACTGGAAACTGTTTTCTGTTTACATAGATATTCTTAAATACCTGAAATTTAATGCAGGTCCATTCTATGTGTACAGGCTGTTCCATGCTGTCAAAGTGAACTACAAGGGTCTCAATATATGTCTTCTGGACATTGTAGACAAAGTCAGTGATGTTTCCCATGGCACCGTTTACCATGCCTCGTTCAACATCTAGATTACGTCGCAGCATGATACGTGCATTCTTACAAAGTGTGAGAACAGCTTCTAGGCCAGCTGTGTGTGAAACATCTGACTTGAGTTCACTGAGTCATTCAGTCATCTTTGTTACTAGGTTGTGACTAAGAATGACACCATCAACTGTATCAACAGCATGCAGAGTTAGAATTTCTTGGTTTTCTCTCTGCAGCATTAGATTGTTGAACTCAGTGCATTTCTTTAGTCGCGGCATAAGACACACTATGTGTGTCCCTGTGGAGTATACATTGCTGTAAACATTACATGCTGTTTCTATGGATGCAGTATCTACAGTGATTCTCCGATCGTTTAACATACAAACATGTTCTGGTGATAGAGAACCCGTACAAGCTTCATCTAAAAGTGATTTGTAAGCCAGATCTCCACTTTGGTGCATGTTCTCAGACAACTCAGCATAGGTAAATAATTCCCATATGTTACAGCCTGCAATGCAGCCGAGAATATTCTTAGCTTGCTTGGCAGTTAGAGTTGTAAATACATGCTCTGCATTGACTGGTGCAAGCTGTAAAAGGTCTCCCAAAACAAGAATACTTTTGCCACCAAATGGCACTCCATCATCAGTACCTAAGATCTCCTGTAGACGTAGATGAATACAGGCAAGCATGACATTGGAGACCATGCTAATTTCATCAATGATGAGTAACTTCATCTTTGTGAACATGGAACAGAACTGAGATGCAACCTCAAATGACAGTTTACGATACTCTCCAGTTTTGCCATGTTCCACTGGCAACATAAAGAGATGGTGTAATGTAACTCTACCAATGTTGTATGCGGCTAGTCCTGTGGGAGCAGTAACAGCAACAGACATTGATGACCCTGTCAGGCTCTGTATTTCAGCAGTGATGGCTTCAATAAGGAAACTCTTTCCTTTGCCAGCTGAACCACTAACAAAGATCAGTAGTGGCTTATAGTCATGACAGTCACATTTTTTTGTTTCCTGTTGTAGGCCATGTTGGACAGCGCCAACTACTTGAGAGTGAACTGTCTGCTACTGCTGATTTAGTCTTTCTCTCAAGTCAGCTGGGTTGACATTGGAGTGTGTACAATGTTCCATGGCTGTCTCAATTTCTGACATTAACACTTCTGGGGCATTTAAGTGCAGAGGTTTACCTAGAACAGCTTGTCCTTCTGGATCAAGGTTGTCTTGTGAACTAACAGGAGTGTCTTCCTGGAGCTGCTTCTCTGCCTTCTCAAGCTGTTCTTTCTCAGCCTCTAGTCTCTGTATGTATGTCTCTGAGTATTGACTTTTGAAAGTATCGTAACTGCGATTGAATTCTTCCTCGAATGTATCGCAGTTACCTTTTAATTCAGACTCACTTCTCCAGGGTCTAAATATGAATAGGAGAGCAAAGTAGTAGTGTTCTCTGCTCTCCGATGTGCCTAGATGTAATCTGCAGTGGTCTATGAGCCATGGCTTGTGTCTCTTTACGAGACAGCCATTGACTCCATTCACCTTGTAAATCTGGCGTGTTGAGTCAGGTGATATATCTGCCTTGTAGTCATACCACTTAGCCACCTGAAAGAGACACATATCATCCATGTCTTCATGTCTACAGGGGTAGTATATGTCTATCAGGTTATTCTTCAAGATATGTTTTGAAGAAGGTCTATTGGCAGCGAGCTCCTCAATTTCAGCATGGGGAATCAGTACACATTTTCATTTCTCTTTGTAGTTTACACTGAGAAACCGGACAGCGTCAGACTTCCCGTACAGATGTGTACCCATTAAATGGTCACTGGCTTCATAAGCTCCACATTCTCTGTGTGAAAGAGTCTTCAAGCCCAATGACCAGAGCTGAGACATCAGGCTTCTGCTTGAACTGGCAATCTCTTCCCAAAGATCTTGCAAGCTAGTCTGTTCATGTTTGGTAATGTACAAAGTGATGTACTGTACCAGGGCCAATGAGTTATCAGCCACAAACTGAACATCTATGTCTGCTTGCCACATTA
This sequence comes from Neoceratodus forsteri, assembly GCA_016271365.2. Classification (NCBI taxonomy): domain Eukaryota; kingdom Metazoa; phylum Chordata; order Ceratodontiformes; family Ceratodontidae; genus Neoceratodus; species Neoceratodus forsteri. Next base: position 284,973,075 of record CM028138.1, on the reverse strand, counting down.
AGAGAAGAGTTGGGTTGTAGTCATTTATGTACACCTCTTTCTCATCTCTGGGTGACTGGTATACCCTCTTGGTTGATTTTGCCTTTAAATGGTGTCGCATTGCTGAGAAAAGGTCATTCATGGCACCATCCTGACAAACTCATCTAGGAAATCCAAAGCGACATCGTCTGTACCAATTAGATTTTTTCTTTACTACTCGATGGCAGTATTTTGCGCAAATATGTCACTGGAACTTTTGAACCAACTTCCATAGTGTAGGACTGTCATACTTGTCTAGAATGTGACAAGTGATATATTTCTTGATGAATGATAGCACTTGTGTTGCTTCATTTTCACCTATGCATGGTGCATCCTTGATCCACAACAGCATATGGATGTGAGGGGCACCCCGTGCTTGATACTCCATCCTCCAAAAGTAATGCTCCACAATACCAAGAGGTGGATTGTCCTTTGACAATATGAAAGTCAGAATGTCATGGAACTGCTTGTGAAAATGTCTTGTGACAGACACAGGATCAAGTGAACACATTTCTCCGACAGTCATTGATGAGATGCCGTCGACTTCAGAATTTGCCCACTTCAACAGTTCAATGAGCTCGTCCCAGGCATATTCAGCACAACTAAGTATGACAAACCATGTGGCTGCACCATACTCTCGCAGCATTGTCATCACTTCAGAGTGTCTGCGATACCAATATTCTTTGGTACCTCGAAGACTTGAAAGAATAGAAGACAGATTCACTTGCACATTTTCATCTTTCTGCTTTAATTTCTCTAGAAATTGAGCAGCTGTTATTCCATCTAGTGGACTTGTGAGATGAATAGTATGTGCAATGGACGCAGACAGAATGCTAAGTTCACTCTCCCAGAGGAGATGAAACAGGTACTGTATGTTATGTCTGAATTTGCCATTGTTACTCAGCACACGGCTAGTGCGGTACTCAGCACCCTGTACATGAACTTCTCTTTCATCTAGGTGTCCACCTGACCCTTTTGGGAATAGATCTGGGAAACAGCGTGCTTCTAGTGTTGCCTCCCAAATGCTGACAGGCTCACCTTCCACCTGCTTCATTTGATAGAGATCAATGTTGTCTCCTACTGGATCTCTACCATGTAGCGGGTGAATTGTGTACTGTTCATACACATTGTCACTTGTCTGTCCACTGACCTTCTCAATGATTGGTTTATTTTTTTCTAATAGATCATGTTGGACAGAGAGACTGGCCATCTGATCTATGTCAAGGTCTGTATAAAAGGGATTGTTAGTCTTTAAATAAGTAAGAGCATGCTTCACCTTTTGTACATTGACAACATCTTGCCAGATGACCTTGGACTTTGTTGGAACACCATTTACAAGAATCACCAGACTATTTTCTGTTGAAATCGCTTCCACATTTCCCTGTGGAGGAAGTGGTAGATACATCATGGAACCCTTTAGAGATCTAACAAGTTCTTTCTGTGGAATGTTCCGTGTCTTTGTGTTCAGACGTAGAATGGTTTGGAATGGTTTCATTGTCTGAATTAGAATGCGTTCAAACATATTCAATGTTGAAATCTCACTTGGTGTAACATGTGCCTCCATATTGTTCAGAAGTGACCTTGGTGGCAAAATGTTAGACTTCAGTTTGGAGAAACAGTGCTTGCATAGCAGAATGGTGTTTTCTAACTGAAAGTCAGATTTAAGCAGCAAAAATGCTGAGAGACGGAACCACATGTCATTGTATGGTGACAAGGTTTCGAGGTTCACTGCGACTGTTTGTTTAGTGTAGCACAAATGGTCACATGACGCACATACAGAGTCAAACTTCTGAGACTTTGCCAGCTCAAATTTTGCTATTTATTTGCCATACTGTCTCAGTATGTCAGTTTCTAAGACTGAAACAGATGTTTCAGCTGAAGTGTTTAACTGAGAAATTGTTCTGTCTGGTACAGAAGTTACATGTTTCAGTTGTTTGAGAAATGTGATGGTACCCTGCATGTCACCTGACTGCAATAAGTAATTTAAACAAGTGTAGTGATTTACAACTCGTCATACTTCATATACTCTGTATACAAAGTTTCACATGCCTGTTTGATGCACTCCAAGCATCCGCATGTTGTGAAAAATACTATCACAAACACCACTATCGAGGCATGCCAGTGAGTGACCCATTAGTCCAGTATGTGGACGAATTTCACAATGGTCAATTTTGTCAAACAGTTCATATCTTTCTTTGTGATCTGTTATCACAAATAGGTTGACAAACTGTTCAACTTTTTCAAATGACGATTGCCTACGGTTGCAGGTCTCATCACATGCCCATGCCAGACAGTGCAGTTTATTGGAGACAGTGGTTGAATCACAGTCATCATCTATATCCATTGCAGTGTCATCACAGATACTGAGGACATTGACCAGCTTACCGGACTCATCAATGGTGAACTTGAGTTCCTTTTTCTGGGAATAATAAGATTCATCACAGAAATATGCCTCTGAGTGCTGCATGTGCATCCAGTGACCTGTGAAAACATCACAGAAATTGTGGGCAGTCAAAGAGGGATACTGTTGTAGCCTTATTTTGATGTCATACACAACTTTTCTGAATTGTTCAAGCACATGAGACATCTTACACCACAACCGCTGCAGTACAAACACTGCTCTGTTAACAAAAGTGCGTACTTTGAGACGCAATTTCATCAAAGACAGATGACTCTTTGTCTTTTTGCGTGCATGTCTCATCACAGCAGCAATAAGTCTGTCGATCTTAGCTTTACTTGCTAGTGATCGAAAATACTTTTGCTTTCTCACTTGCAAATCACCAGGTGTGAGTCTACGATGTTGTTTGGGAGGCTTGTTGATGGTTGAAGTTACAATAGTTGTGTTTCGTCTGAGAGATCTACACAACTGTTGTAGAGGTAAGCATTTTTTACTTGCTCTTGAGGAAGTATGTGCTTTTGATGTGCAGTGAGTTGTTGTAGGGCTCACTGTTGCAGTAGAGGTCTGTCTCTGTTCATACAGTGATGTGACATTTGTGTTTTCTTTATCACCCTTAAGCAACAGTGAAGTACTGTGATACCTGTCTCGTTTTCCTATACATCCACGTCTGTATTTAGTTGGCATGTTTTGATATGATAGTTCACAGTGCCAGTCAGCAATCTTACAGAAGTATCAGGCACCTGTATGAAAGACAGAGGAAAAGAAATGTTACTATATGCCTCTGTTCATGCCTTCTAACATTGTGCATTGAGACATCTGATTTAAGTATCTCATCAATTTAAAAAATAAATATTTGCAATCTTTTAATCACATAAGTTATTGACATTGTTACAGTTGTATTTCATTTCTGTCACATTGTCTTGCTTATCATTATCACTATAGAATCTACATTTTGTTTCGTATGATTTCCATGTTCAGTTATTAACAATTAGTATTACTAAGAAACATTTATATAGCTTATGCTGTCACACTTCTGGTTACACAATAACTTTATTGATGATCGTTTTGTTAATTACTGACACATTCATAAGTCAACTTTGCACACTTAGCTGAAGTTAGTGCATTATGGCTATTTACATGTGAGATTGTAAAGGTTGGCATTTTACTACAACTGTTTTGCAATTACACAGCTGTCATTTTTCACATGCTTGCTGAGATGTTTTGTATGTAGTTACAGTGACCACTGCTGCAGGTGTTGTGTGAAACCACTGTTCAGAGCACATTGTGATAATGACAGTCACACTGTTCATGAGCAGAGGTGTGAAATGAGTACGTACAAAATTTGGTAATGATAGTCTGTACTATGACTGTTTATGTGAGTGTTCATATGAACTTCAGAACACACATTTGTAAGTTGATGTATTTGCAGTATTCCTATGTCAGTTTGGTAACATTGCATTTACATCCTCAAATGACTTAGTTGGAAATTTAGTGGCAATGCTGCATAAAAATATTGCTTTGTGATGTTGATTAACAACTGACAAACTATGCATTACTACAAGTCAGTTACACCGTGCCATTGTCACTGAAGATATTCACCTTTTTGTGAGTGTTTTTACCAAGTCACAATACTATGCGTCTCCAGTTGTGAGAGTGGCAATGCAGTGTAGCAGTGTTTGGCATTGAAAATGTGGTTTTTTTGGCCATTAAGCATCAAATTGTGGTAGAAATAGACAATTTGGGAAAATTAGTTCTCGAATGCATGAAAGTGTCGCAAAAAATACTGTCATGCATTCAACAGTGTCGCAAATGGCACTTTCGTACATTCGACAGTATGCCTAAAAGTAACGTCAAAGTTCGACAGTTTCACAAATAATAGTGTCATGCATTCGAAAGTGTTGCAAAAAGTACTTTCGTGCATTCGATAGTGTCACAAATTACTGTCGTGCGTTTGCAAGTGTCGCAAATTTTTAACTTGGGAGTGGAAAATGCATTCATTATCAAATCAGATCTGATTGTATTTGAGTGACAGCTTGTTCTACCAATGTAATGCAAGATTTGTCAGGCCATGTGAGACAACCAATCAGAGATGGGCAACACTGAAGAAGAAGTCAACAGCAGCCATCTTAGTGACAACTGAGAGACAGCATTTCAAAAACTGTAAGTACAGTATATTTTATAACGAATTTTTCCAGCATGATAAAAAGTGTTAGCAACATGTAAATACTATTAATCAAAATGCTTTTTAGTGCTGTATTTGATTATGTTACTTGTTATAATCTAGGATGCTGTATTCTTTAGGTAAAACTGTTTAAAGTCAGATAGTAGTTTAGTACTATCTTGTACAGCTACAGCTGCAAATAGAGGGAGATAGGAAGCTGCATGTGGACCCATAACAGAAGAGGGAACCAATCAGACATGTTTCTGCAGTTGTTATTGTTTAAAACTGCCTATGAAAAGGATGCATTTTTCACACCTCTCAATGTTTGCACATTTTAGCTGTAGCAGAATTGTAGTAATAGTCAGTGCATGGCCTACACTGGTGAATGAAGCCAGAGCACTAGCCAATGATTTTTTTTTATTTGTGTGTTATTAATCAGCCCAGTGAAGCTGGCTTGAAGTAAGGAGGGGAAATACCAGTTCTACTCTCACTAGTGCCTAGCCACTGCAGGGTGAACCCTGACTTTATTGGTCGCTCTCTGTGCACTTCTGAGTTTAAAAACTGAGAATGGCAGAAAATAGCAAAAGAACTTTGTGGATAGTTGGAGACAGTATCGTCAGACGAGTGTCTGAGTATGCTCACAACAGTGATTTTGGGAGAAATCTGCAGCTCCCAAATTGCTCTGTGAAATAGTTTGGAAAGGGAGGAATGAGGTGGGAGCACCTCATGCCAACCATGCACAGACTTTTTAGTACTCAGCCTCATCCTGACATATTGCTGCTACATCTCAGATGCAATGATTTGGGCACCAAACGCTCGGTTGATTTAGTAGCAGAAGCAAAATTGGACCTTGCTTCTATAATGAGTATGTTGCCTGCCTGTATAATCATATTTTCAGATATTGCAGAGTGTGGTGTCTGCAAGCAGAACACCATATGTATCTGATTGACAGAACTCGAAGAAAAGTCTACATACAAATATCTGCTTTTCTACGCATGCATGGAATGTACACTATACGTCACCCAGAAATTAAGTATTGTTATGATTGGCTATACCTACCAGATGGTGTACATTTCTCACATGCTGGCAATTGCCATTTCCTGGGAAACCTTCGAGATGCAATCCTTAAAGTCCTCCAAGACTGTCAGGCTGTTTGATCAAATATTACAGTGTCAACAAAGGTTCTTTTCAGAACCAAGAAATGTTGGTCAAAAAAATAGAACAAGTGTAAACATCACTCACACAGATGTAACAGATGGGTTGGTATTATTCAGACCATTCCAGGCTGTGGAACAACACTGGACAAAGTGCAGCAGGGATGCAGCAGGCTGTAGTCAGGGCAATATTTAACAGTGATGTGCCATGCTTAGCATTGTGAAATATATTTAACAGTTACCCTGCATTGTACATGTTACTCTGGCAGTGCTCGTGTAACTGGGTAGAGAGCAGTAGGGGGAACAGAACACTGAAGTGCTGTGGTGGTAGATTTGAAGATCACACTGTTTACTGGTATGCATGGACATTGAGACAGCATTCATGCAATGCGCCAACATACGTATTTTTTTTTATCATGCTGTCATTGTTATGTGGGTGTCCTGTTTATCAATTTCTTGTTCCTGGAACTGTGAAACTCAGCACTTGTTGTGTAGTGATGCCCCCTGTGCACGTGGGGGTGTCCAATAAAGTCCAGAAAGCAGTCAGGATCCAATACTCCGAAATTTATTAGAAGCAGAAAAAAATAAAATGAACTTAAAGCGGAACTTGTACATAACTTTAAAAAAAAACATAAGGCACAGAAAATCATATCTTTAACAAGAAATAAAAATTCCTGCCAAACAGGCACCTAGAATCTGGCTAGGCATCTGTAGGTTTGCCTTCCTACCACACACTGACTCAAGATTTCACATTCACCTCCTTTTATACCAGTGGAGGAGCACATGACCTTGTTAGCTCCTCCCCAACTTCTGCACTATAAAAGTGGGACAATTCAGGCCGCCTGTCAGTCCTATAAGGAGATTGGACTGAGAGGAGCTGAAGCACTTACAAGAGAGTTGTAAGTCTAAAAGCTTTTCTGGATCACAATAGGAGACTTTTGTCCTTTTAAATTAAACATTTTCATCTTTCTCCTTTTTACTGTGGCATGCTTTGCCTTTTCTCTTTTAAAAAGTAGTATTTTAACCTTTTTATTTAAGCAAACAAATAAACACCACTTTTTAAATGATTCTTGGTTACAATTCTGATATGTACCAAAATTCTGAGCTTCTCATACTAAAACTAGCACAAAGGCTGTTAATTTGTTCAGAATTCACCAGATAATGAAAACGCCATAACAAACTCTTTTCTGGCATCTTCAGACGTCAAGATTGATTCATTGTGTCGCATTTTATCGACAGTCGAACGTATGCGGCATTCGCAGCAGGAAAATTAATCAAACAGCTTGTACTGCAAGCACAGAACATTCCTAAACATTGGGGCTTTATTATTTAGAGAAAACGAGCTGAAATAAGGAAAGGGACAGAAAGACTGCTCAAAGCTGGCCAAGCTTGAGTAGGGGAATGACAGAGAAGGAGCGATAGTAAAAAGGAAGAGATTAGAAGAGCAGAAGACTGTTGCAACAGATTTTTTAATATTTTAGCCCACAATGTTCTCAAATTACCTCCAAAACATAGGCAGGTAATTACATATGCTTTGTATCCATGAGAGCATATCTAAGTTCGGGGTGGGCACGACCCTACTACAGTCCCCCACTCAAGATGAAAACTAGTAGTTTTCACTACTTGAAATAGCACGTAGATCTCTTTTGTAAAACAAAAAGAGATGGAGCTTTAGCCCACCCACTCCCAAAGCTCCACCTCGGGGCCCTTTAATATTCTTTTTTTTTTTACTTAAATACAATGCATTTTCAAAACACAAATATATTCATTCCCCGAGGTCTACATTTGATTCTAACATTATGTCTGCTCCAAAGTGAGACATGAAGTCAGCATTACTATTAGCAGTCCCAGCTCTATAACTAACAGTAAATTTATATGGTTGCAATGTTAGATACCATCTCATAACCCTTGGATTGCTATCCTTCATGTTATGTATCCATCGTAATGGATTATGATCTGTCCATACTGTAAATTGAGTTCCCCATAAATAATATAGGGACTCTATGGCCCATTTGAGTGCCAAACACTCCTTTTCTATTGTGGAGTACTTGGTTTCCCTGACATGTAATTTACGACTAATGTACAGTACAGGATGTTTTTCTCCGTGATGGATTTGAGATAACACAGCCCCCAAACCAACATTAGAAGCATCTGTCTGTAACAAAAATGGTTTATCAAAATCAGGACTTTTTAACACTGGGGAGGAACAAAGTATTGCTTTTATGGCAAGAAACCATTCTTCACATTCTGAATTCCAGATTACTTTTGAGGGCTTGTTCTTTTTTGTTAATTCAATTAGAGTGGCTAGCTAAAAGTAGCAAATTGAGGCACAAAACGTCTATAGTAGCTCGCTAGGCCTAAAAATGAACGCAGATGTTTTTTGTGAGGATGAGGACTCTTGCACGACGGCCCACCTTCCCTACCTCTGGTTTTACCTGCCCATTACCAATTATAAATCCAAATACCGGGCTTCCTCCACAGCAAAGGAACATTTGTTGGGGTTGATGGTGAGACCAGCTTGTTTTATAGTCCTTAAAACAGCAGTAAGGTGTTTAACGTGGTCTTCCCATGTTGGACTATAAATGATTACATCATCTAAATAAGCTGCTATATCCAACGTGAGGTCTCAGGAGTTTATCCATCAACCTTTGAAAACTAGCTGGGGCTCGTGAAGTCCAAATGGCATCATTGTGAACTGAAAAGACCATAAAGGAGTGCAAAAGCAGTTTTCTTTTGATGCTTTCTCAGCGGAATTTGCCAGTATCCTTTAGTTAAATCAAGTATACTAACATATCTCGCTTGCCCAAGTTGATCAATGATGTCATCTATACGGGCATTGATATCCATCAAACTTTGATATTATGCTGAGTTTTCGGAAGTTCAGACAAATTCTTATCCCTCCTCTTTTAGGGACGAAGACCATGGAAACGCCCATTCGCTTATTAGCTTCTTCTATAATAACACCCATTTTCATTCTTTCTATCTCTTGTGATGACTTGTTTGTTTAATTTCTCAGAACCGATAGGGCTTTACTCTAATGGGTGTGTTTTGAAATGTATGGATCTGATGACATATTTCCGTAGTTTTCCCTGGGACTGTTGTAAAAGTATCATGAAACTGACTTAGAACGTGGGCTAGTTCTTGTTTTTGACTGTCTAATAAAGAAGGGTTTATTGTCAAATCTTTAGACAATTGTTCTCCTTCCAGTCTATCATATGCCAGCTCCATCTCATTGTCCAATGGGTTGGAACATACATACATGACTTCAGTAGGCCTATCATGCCATCTTTTCAATAAATTGGCATGGTACACTTTTAGTTTTTGTTTTCTGTCTGGTACTTCCACCAAATACGTAGTGGGGCTAATTTGTTTCTGTATCACATAGGGCCCTTGCCATTTCATAGTTAACTTATTTTCAGTGGATGGAAGCAACAATAAGACACGATCCCCAGAGCTAAAGTGTTTTTCACCCACCCCTATGTCATATCTTTCTTTCTGATAGTCTTGCTTAAGTTGATTCTGTTCTTGTGCAACCTGAGTATACTTTGCTATACTTTTATGTAGCTGCGTAACATAGTCAAGGGTAGTTGGATTTTTCCAGGTGGTAATATCCTCCCACTGTTCCTTAACTACGTCTAGGAGACCTCTGGGATTCTTACCATATAATAGTTCAAATGGTGAGAATCCAGTCGATGCTTGAGGTACCTCATGATATGCAAAAAGTAACAGTGGCAGATATAGGTCCCAGTGTTTACCCTCATCTTCCACATGCTTTTGTATCATTTTCTTCAGTGTTTTGTTGAAACGCTCGACCAAGCCATCAGTCTGGGGATGGTATGGAGATGTGTAGACAGCTTCTACCCCCAGAGCTTGGTAGAGACGTTTCAAAATGGCTGAACAGAAATTGGTTCCCCCATCCGTTAAAATAACTTTTGGTATGCCCACTCTGCTAAATACCTTGAGCAACTCCTCTGCTATTTTATCCACTGTTATTGTGCGTGAGAAATAGCCCCAGGATATTTTGTAGCATAGTCACACAACACAAAGGCAAACCTTGCCTTTAGTACTTTTGGGGGAGAGGTCCTATAATATCCATGGCCAATCTTTCAAAGGGCATAGCAACCAATGGTAACGTTGAAGAGGGACTTTGTCCTTTTGTAACCGCGCCACCTTTGGCACTGGCTGCAACTTTTACAATATTCAGCCACTTGATTATGAATGCCAGGCCAAAAGAATCTATAGTAACCTTTTAAAGTTCTATCCCTTCCTGCATGCCCCACATGGTACATCATGCGCTAAGAATATTAACTGTTCTCTATACTGACTAGGAGCTACCGGATTGATCTACCATTTCCCCAGTTTTTGGATTTTGACAAACTCTATACAATTTATCCTGTTGCAATTTATACATTGGAGTGTACCTTCCACCCCATCAGCAATAACTGCGAAAACAAAGGGGTTAGTGTAGGGTCATTCTTTTGGTCACTGATAAAAGTCCGACTTGTTACAGTTTTGCCATGGTATCATCACAACCTAAGTCCTTTGTTTTATTCCATAGTCCATTTTTCTAGTCTCTTTTTGTTTTGATTTAACAGTTTTCCAGGAACATCAAATAAGGTATCATCAAAAGGAAACAATTCACTGTCCATTTGTTCCTGAGATGCTTGAGATTGTGTAACCACAGCAGATATAGAAGAAGAGGCAGCCAATAAATTGTTAAATATAGGAAAGTCATGTCCCAATATCACAGGTACAGGTAGTCTAGGAACCACGCCTATCTTCAGATGATGTGCCATGCCTGATGCAGTAATAGTAGCTTTCTGTACAGGATAAAAATGAGTGTCCCCATGAACACAAGTCACCCCAGTTTTCTCCGAGTGTTTCTTTGTAAGAGCACCACTGAGTAAATCAGCATGTACCAGGGTTTGCTTACTTCCTGAATCAATCAATGCCATCACATCCTGTCCTCCAACATTAACAGACACAGTGTATTGCTCCCAGTTTGCTAAGGCCAGATGAGAAGGATCAGATTTTTTCTTGGGGCAGAATCTAGTGATGTGTCCCTTGGTCTGACACTTGTGGCAAATAATATCTGGGTTAAATGTTCTCATACTTTTCTTTCCTCTTTCATCTTAGTAGAAGGACTAGTGGGTGGATGTTTATTAATACTTGGGAAGTATTTGTTCCATGAGACCCTTTCTGACGATGTGGGCGAGCTGTAATATAATCTTCAGCTAAACTGACAGCTTTTCTACTGTGTCAGGTCGATGTTCTCTCCACATTTGAACCTCATTAGGTAATATTTTTATAAATTGTTCAACACAACTGACTGGAAGCCACTTGATGTATGGATACGAAAGGCAGGTTGTAGCCATTTTGTGCAAAGTCTTGCAATCGAGCACAAGCTTCTTGTGGAACTCAACAGTATGATATCTGAATGCTCGAAACCTTTGAGATAAGTCTCTCCACGATGTCATACCTTTTTAATATTGCTTGTTTAACATGATCATAGTTGGTAACATTTCCAGGTTCTACATGACTATAAGCTAGCTGAGCCTTGCCTGTGAATATGGGGCTAAGCGAATAGCACAGATCCCTAGGCCACCCACATGCTGTTGCCACTCTTTCAAATGTTGTAATGTATGCTTCAATATCATCACTGTCCATTAGTCTGGAAATTTTAATGTCCTTGGGCCCCACTAGGTAGAATAGGTCTAGTAGTTCCAATAGCCTGAATAGCCTTAAGAGTCTCCACCACCTGGTCTCATTTTGTAGACGGTCTCTCTCATTTTGTAGACAGTCTCTCTCTCTCTCTGCTTCTCCAGCTCGAGCTGTCTCACACATAACCATCTCAGCAAATCATGTACTTCGGAAGGGGGTTCCTCCTCCTCCTCCTCTTCTTTGACATCTTCGCCCCCAATAGCTTCTTCCACTGCCTTTGGTTTACCAGTCTCTTTCCTTCTGATATCACCCAATCCAGCTGCTAGGGTTAGTTGAAATTTGTCCACCATGGTTCTGGTCCATGTACCTTCCGGTGCAGACATTTCCGCTTTCTCCATCTTCTTCTGCTCCTCCATAATGACTCTGGACAATATCCACAAGAAAAGTGGCTCTCCTTCCCTTGTGATCCCACTTCTGACACCAAATGTGCACGTGGGGGTGTCCAATAAAGTCCAGAAAGCAGTCAGGATCCAATACTTCGAAATTTATTAGAAGCAGAAAAAAATAAAATGAACTTAAAGCAGAACTTGTACATAACTTTTAAAAAAACATAAGGCACAGAAAATCATATCTTTAACAAGAAATAAAAATTCCTGCCAAACAGGCACCTAGAATCTGGCTAGGCATCTGGTAGCTTTGCCTTCCTACCACACACTGACTCAAGATTTCACATTCACCTCCTTTTATACCAGTGGAGGAGCACATGACTTTGTTAGCTCCTCCCCCAACTTGCATCATAAAAGTGGGACAACCAGGGCCGCTCAGTCCTATAAGGAGATTGGACTGAGAGGAGCTGGAAGCACTTTACAAGAGAGTTGTAAGTCTAAAGCATTTCTGGATCACAATAGGAGACTTTTGTCCTTTTAAATTAAACATTTTCATCTTTCTCCTTTTTACTGTGGCATGCTTTGCCTTTTCTCTTTTAAAAAGTAGTATTTTAACCTTTTTATTTAAGCAAACAAATAAACACCACTTTTTAAATGATTCTTGGTTACAATTCTGATATGTACCATAATTCTGAGCTTCTCATACTAAAACTAGCACAAAGGCTGTTAATTTGTTCAGAATTCACCAGATAATGAAAAGCATATAAACTCTTTTCCGGCGTCTTCCATGCGTTCCGACGATCGCACAATCACACGATCGCACAGTCGACGTCGCACATTCATGCAGGAAAATTAATCAAACAGCTTGTACTGCAAGCACAGAACATTCTAAACATTGGGGCTTTATTATTTAGAGAAAACGAGCTGGAAATAAGGAAAGGGACAGAAAGACTGCTCAAAGCTGGCCAAGCTTGAGTAGAGAATGACAGAGAAGGAGTGATAGTAAAGGAAGAGATTAGAAGAGCAGAAGACTGTTGCAACAGATTTTTAATATTTTAGCCCACAATGTTCTCAAATTACCTCCAAAACATAGCAGGTAATTACATATGCTCTGTATCCATGAGAGCATACAGGATTCGAGGGTCACGACCCTACCACACCCCCCTTGTAAGTTGGTGGTTATTTTTTTTTAAAGTAACAGTTGTGTTTTCATCTTAAAAAATACTGCTGTCAGTACAGTGTAGTGTGACGCTTCACCTTATGATGGCTCAAGTATTAACAGTTTAGCCGTTGTGTCCCTGATCACTGTACTTGTTCACTTAATTGAGTGGAGTGAGAACTGCACTACAGCAGAATGGTTATGTTTATACAGAAAACAGACAATTTGGTGACAGGGTTTGGGTGAAGTGTTGTATGATGTAATATTTGACTTTGCAGAGCCACAGTTGGTGAGGGAGGGTGATGCCAACATACAGTTGTGCTGGTGCTTGGGTACCACCCATATCTGGTTGCTGTCATGTTATTCTGTACAATGCTGTAGCTCCACTGGATTGTCAGTGATGTTTATCTAGGGTGGCTGAACAGTGTACAGTACAAGTACCAATTGTGTTTGCTGATGTTAGTGTTATCATGGCATCAATATCAGGATGTGTTAAGTGTGTACACCAGTCTCACTATGCTATAACACAAGCTTTGTAGTAAAAAGAATGCTCAAATGTTTTGTGGTACAACAGTTGTGACTACTCATTGGATATATAATATTTTGACAGTATTTTCTGTGTATGCATATAAATATTTTTAATAATGATATCAAAATTAATAAGATGCAGCTGTTAACATTTAACCTGTGAAACTTAATAGAACAGAAAGTTGCATATTTCAGAGAACATGGCAGTAAAATAGTATTATTTGTGGGGGGGTTTTGCAGAAAAATGAGAATTTGGAGCCTGAGAGAGGTGTGTGTTCGTTGCTCGAGGCAGTCCAGGTGCGGGGGAGTGCATGCATTCTTATGCGTAGCATGAACCGGAAGTTGGACAGTATGTGGAGGTGCATACACACTTATTTACATGTAATACTCAAAATTCGGAACAAGACACCACTGCAGTGCAAAAGGAAGTGGAAGCTGTTGTGGCAGCATTTCTACCTACTGAAGCAGAGGGAGGAGGTACCTGATCAAGACATGTGCTGGTACTACCTCGGGTATGAGCTTTGGGAGGCGGCTGGAAAGCCACGAGCTGGGGAGCGTGTTACACACCGTAAGTAAAGTAACAATTATTTCATTATCATACTTGTGCTGTGTAGTAGTGTATGCCACATTCTGCAAGCACTATGCCACTCAATTCAGTTGTGCTAATGATAGCATGTTTGGTGTTGTAGTGGTTCGTCCATCCACTAAGTGCAATGTGCGATCCCTGTAGCCACTTACTCAAATGATTTCTTGGTGTTTTAGTAATGTGCACACCAACCCGAGGCATGATTGAAAACTGTCAGTAGTCGCACAATGACAGGAATATCTGCTGTTGTAGTGGTGCCTGCCCCTGCCCAGAACTGTGCTGCCCATCTTCCTGTACACAGAATTTACAGATCAGTGTCAGACAGCTCAGCTCTCTTCTGACCACCATAGCTGTCTGATGAATGTGGTATGCATGACTGCTACTGCAGTCTCTAGCCAGTTGTGATGGTGAGAGGATAACTGAGCTGCTCGTCAGACCCGTTCCTACTCTGTGTATTGGAGGATGGACAGTGAACTTCAAGTTTGGGAGCAGTAAACCACTAGCTATTGCTGTCATATTTGAGTGTTTTGAGTCATGGAATGTGGTTTGGGGGCTGGGGGGGTACTAGTTCACCAGTAAAACATTACTTTCTCATGGCGACAGGTTTGAAATTGCAGCTGGGGGGGTGGCTGTTCCACTAGAACAGCAGGTATATTGTGATGTTAGCATGACAACGTAGGGTGAGGATCGTGCTTAGGGGGTGGGGGTACCAGTACAACTGGAGGAATATCCATTCATTAATGTGCCTACATGGGTTCGAAATTATGATTGGGGGTGGGACTATAGTACAAGAATGGGGCAATCCTTACAAAAAATGTGGGTATGAGGTTTGGGGATTGCACTTGGGGAGTGAGGGAGTAGAGGCACTATACTACCAGAAAAAAAAGAATGTAATATGGTAGAATGGGTAAACAGGAGTCATGCTTTGGAGTGGCAGGTACACTACACTGCTGGGGTGACTTGTTTGAATCAGGCAGACATATAGGTGTTTGGGTTGTATGCAGTCATACTTACTGACTGTCATTACTATTCAGGTTGGGCCCTGATTAAGGCTGTAGATGTTCATGTGTCCATAACAGAATATGTGTTTCAGTGCCACAACAGTGGGGATTGCTCTTACACATCCATCTGATAATTTACCGTAACAAGATGCTGCTGTGCCTGAAGGTGCTTCTTAACACTAATGCCCTTATCGTATCAGATTCTGAGTTTACAATCCCTAAAGTGTGTTTGTTATTATCACTCTTTGCTCTGATCCTTTGAAGCCTTGACCGTTCTGTTGTTCAAATTATATCCTAGTTCGCTCAGTTTAGTGTTACTGATTCTGGGAATCTCTATGTTTGATAGGTATTTGAACTATGGTATTATTTTGACTGATGTCATTAAGTCTGTGTATGCTAATAGATAGTTATTGTAGTTAAACATGTGGCTCCAGTGCAGAGTTATTAATAATGTAAGATTTAATTGCTTGTGTTGCAGGGGGGAGGTCACTTCTCATGTCAGCTTGCATACATTAGAAATGACAATACCTGACGTACAGGTGACAACCATAGTGTCATCATCTCTTATGGTTGCTAGGGTAACTGTTACTGTCTTGCGCTGTGCTATCGAGGTTAAGTGACACTGGAGTAACCACTTGAGGTGATTTTACAATGGTTATCAGCTGTATATCAGGTATTAGCGTATATCTCTTAAACTGCTGTTATATGGAAGTGTATACTGAATCTAGAGTAGTATTCAGTTCAACAGCAATAGTTATCATATAACTTACACTGTTGAACTGATAACTATTTGAATAATTTAAATTACTTGTTTAGTTGCAATATTCACAATAACACATGTGCCATTTTATATGTCTGTATCATGACTGGAAAATACTTGATAAAGGAACATGTTAAGTAACAGAAATATGTCAACTATTTATAGAAAGTGCTTCTAAATAACTGATGATTAAAATAATACAGTTACTAAATACCCTTTTTATATTAATTTCACAGATCATCAGAGGCGCTCTCCACCTGTTGCCGAGGTAGTACCAGCATGTACAGAAGCTGTGGAGGCTGTGGAGTCTGACTCCGAGAGTATGATTTTTGTGGAGTCAGATGGTAAGAAAGCACCTGTTTTCATAATTTTGATTATCACCTATGAGTACTTGTTGGGAATGTTATAAGTAAGCATTCTTGATAAGTGAGGAACAGAGAGTTTACAGGTTTTTTCTGGGGCTATAATTAAGCAATAATGGCCAACAGGGTGTGTGCCATGCTGGGATAATATCACGCCTCAGGTGCTTGGGTACGAGGCCGCAGGCTGAGCACGTCCAACAGCTGAGGTGTGATGTTATCCCAAACGACAGACACCATGGAGGGCATTATTGCAATTATACAATGACCCGTTGTCATACAGGATAAAAAATATCATTTTAAAGATGTTTGTGTGGAAAAAACATTCTGTTTTTTTAAAAGAAGATTAGACAATCAAGCTGATCATCGAGCACAGCATCAAGCAAAAGTTCATCTATAGGTTCACAGTGAGGGTGAGATTACACCCGTGATGTTGTACTGATTAAGATCACGGGTCCAGCCCAAGACTGACCAATCAGAGACCAGGATATTTTCTAGCCACTGTATGATGAGTAATGTCGAACTGACAAAATAATGCTGCAGCAGAAACAATGGTATATTGACATTGAATAGGTCATGGGAAAGAACATTGTAGTGCTTGTGATAACTTAGTTTACTTTCATACTGTCACACACAGTAAAGTTAAAACACAAACAAAAAAACAATGGCTGCCCAAACTGAGGTAAGGTGCTGTATTACACAATGCAAGAAAGGAGCTGGTCCCTCTGAATACAATCCGATCTCTGGCACTGTTGTGTGTTGCTATGATACCCCCCCCACACACATATATAGAATAGTGGATGGATGAACATCCACAACAAGGCTGTGTTTCCATCGAGGGAGTTGATGACATCATAGAGACCTCGAGAGCGAAGCTCGAGAGGTCTCACTGATGTCATCAACTGCCCAAGATAGAAACGTAGCCTTAGTTGTGGATTTTCACCCATCCACTATTTTATATAGTATATGTATTTTTTTTTGTTTTGTTTTACATTTTTTTTTGTCATTACTTGCTGAAAGTCCTGCTCCCGTTCCCGCTGGTGATGCTGCTTGCTCCCGTTCCCACTGGTGCTGCTGCTGCTCGCTCCCGTTCCTGCTGGTGCCACTTGTGCTTGGTTTGGCTTCTCAATTTCTCCTCTCCGTGTCGTTTATTTTTAAAATCATGGAAAAAAAAAAGAAATTGATTTTTAAGAAAGGGAGCCATGTATGGCTCTCTGTGTCCCAACTCCAAAGTCGGTGCCTCTGTTGCCCGTCGCTCGCTAAATCGTGCTGCCATGTTTATTTTTATTTTCTACAGAGAGCTTTGTCTGAGCCAATCAGGTGGCGGTAAAGGGTAAAAAGTTGTTGTACTATAGATGTGATGTCAGAACGATAGTACAACAACTTTTTTGACCTTTGAACTGTCCTACAACAGGATTTCAGCAGTTGCTGAAATCCATTCACAATAGATGGCACCCATATACTATATTCTAATACTAGACTATGCATAGCTTTACAATCCCTGATTGGAAATGTTGTTGTAGTGAGCCAGTGTTGCCTCTGCAGCTGTAAATATATTCCTCGGGGACTAGTGCACAGTCATCTTGCAAAATTCTGGTTTTCAAATACATACATATGTAATATAGATTGTGCACTATACCCTTGACGGAAGCACAACACGTGGTTCATGGATTTACCTCAGTTCTACTGGTGCAGCGGTTGTGCCCAGCACGATTGTGGGTAATATGTTGAGACTGTGGTGTGGTGCATAACGGTACTTGTCTAACTACCCAGACAGTCACAGTTGCTGCCCTACTCCACCTCCCTGTGATGTTGGTGAGCAGCTACCTACCTCCAACCCATCTGGCTGAGCATAGTCTGACAACATAAAGTATCACTGTGCATACATTGGCACACAGTGTGGTCGATAGGCATGTTGAAAATAGTGTAGTCGACTGATCCAACGTGTTAATTAAACCACATATTCACATATTAGGACTGTGTAGTACACTACAGTGTGTACAGTCAGTGTTCATGTTGTGTAGCAATCGTAGTACAGCCACACTCAATGCTATCAGTTGTTGGATGTGTTCCTGTTTGCTGTTTGCCTGGTGGCAAGCTACTGTCTCCTGCTGACTGAGGGAGTGAGCAGGCTGTCATTACACAGTGGTAGGGTTGGTAGGGTGGTACGACTATCAACCAGTGTACTGGTTAAATGTATTTGCTGTAATTGGCCTGGATGCAGCCAGTGGGCCAACAAGTAGGGTTGTCAGAACCCTCTGAAGTTCTGGGTTCTAGTTCTAGTCTAGAACTTTTGAAAAAGTTCTAGGGTTCTAATCTTTTTTAGAACTTTTTAGAACTTGACCCCTATTTTTTTATTGTGCTGCCAGTAATGAAGATAGTAATAAAATACATGTGAAGGAAAAACTGGTCAACATAAGGGGGAGAGAAATTATCATGTGTGACATTGATAGGAATACAACTAGGTTTATCTATGGTTTCTTCTGTTTGCTAAAGCCAGCAACTTAATATGTAACAGGACCACCCACCCACCCATATGTTAAAAGTTTTCCTGCTGTAGCTGCATCATAGTTCCTTAGTGAAAGAAAGAGGCACATTAGCCATTTATGTACTCAGTTATATATACTCATCGTCATGAATTATGAGAAAAAATAACTGATATTACCTAATCTCAGCTATTTGCTGCTTTCTGTTTTAAATGAGTAAATCAAAAGTTGCTATGTTTAAAAGAAAGCTTTTATAACAAAGTCAAGCCAAGGTACTGTAGCAGCAGCACATGGAACTGTTGCAAAACATATTATGTCATAACGTAGTCAGTCAAGACATTTGAATAAAAAAAAAATATGCCAGTCATTGTTGCTGGCAAAAAATGCATGCAATTTTCTAAGATAATGCATACATATACCAACATTCTTGTTGGCAAATTGAAGTAATACATAGAAATTTCTAAGATGATGCATTTTTCCAGCTGATACATCAATAAAATCTGTATTTCAGTCACATAAATAAAAAAGTGGTTTCCTCACCACATACTAACTTAAGGAATATTTAATGTAGATGCAGCAGTTGGCATGTGATGTTTAAGGAACAGTGTCTGTCAACTCCATTATGTATCAAATTATCACTACTTGTAAAGCAAAAACACTTTATGATAGCTCACATTCTGTGAAAACTGCTGATGCAGATTTTCTTTAATTTTTGATTCCTTTATTCTTTTTTTAAAGGGGACAGGACAATTGTGCTAGGTGGCAGCAGTTTGCAATGTATTTAATAAGAAAAAAAATATATATATATATATATTATATGTATAGTAGGTTCGGTCTGTCATCATCTTTTTCTTCACCATCCCCAGCCGATCACGAATCTGTAAATGAAAGGACTAAAACAACACCCACCTTTCATCCCATCACCCATTCCACTTTTCTTCCACCACCCTCATCTATGCAGTAGCACCCATACCACCCTTACACCCATGTTAAAACCAACCCACAACCCTCACCCCCTCAAGCATGTATTCCACCCTCCTCCCTCACCCAAATGTTTGAACTACCCCCACACTTAGTCATGAACTACCATTCATGTCACCCTTCTCCGTCCCTCACCCATGTTAAAACCCAGTCCCCCAACCATCACCCATGTACTAGCATCCATTTTGGTTTATGGCTAACATTTCTGTAATTGAAAAAATAATAAACAGCTGCCAATTAGAACTCATTGTTTTGACCTCTTTAAAATTGAAAAATAGACCGCCCCCAGTCCCAGCCCATACTGATGCACCACAAAGTCACAGAAGGTAAATCCAAAAATATATGTTTGCACTTTAACTATAAATAATATGATACAGAAAGGATTGATGTGACAGAGTCCCTTTTATGCCAAATTTGGGCCTGTTCCCACTGATGTTAAAATTGCCCTGTATATAAAACTTGTTGACTTTAGTTTAGTCCCTAGCTACAAAGCAGTTTGCCATGAAATGGTGAAAGTTTTGGGGGGTATATAGCCCAAGGTAGTAGATTGAGAAAGGAGAGAGACAACCAAAGTCATCACAGTCTGTAAAAGTTTCCTTTTTGGTGCAGAGAGACTCTATCCCACACAGTATTTACCAGCCACCACCATCTGAGTTGTCATCACCATCAACATCCACAACATCAATCACTTCAGGATCAGTTTGCATACTCTTGTAGGGATATGAAAATCTTGACTTATTAACTTTAATAAAAGTTAACGCATGTACATTTTCTGGCAGCAGCCTATTTCTGGTGTCTGTCACAATATTGCCAGCTGTACTAAACATGCGTTCTGAAGAGACACTTGTTGCAGGACAACCAAGATATTTACAGGCTTCATCATACAGCTCTGTACAAATCGACTTTTTTGATCTCCAGTATTCAAAAGGGCATGCATCAATAGGAATAGGCAGTTCTTGCAGGTAACTGTCTACCATGATGGACAGAGGCCATTCAGAAGAGGAATCAGCAAAAGCTGGTATGGCAGCAATTTGGGAAAGGTTTTGCCACAGATTTCGCTTGCTACTAAGGGTTGAAGAAGTGGCAGTTGTGGAACAACTACTGTTAATGTTTGGTGACTTTTCCAGTTCTGTATCCCTTTGTGAAGATGAACCTGCATGTTGTGGTGATGACAACCTGAGGGTACTGTTCGTGTCTGTGTTTGACTCCTGTGAGTGCTGCAGCTCATCTAGCAACAGACATTTGTACTGCTCTATATCATCTGTTTTGGGAAAATGTATAGCCTTGAACCTGGGATCTAAGAGAGTTGCAAGGATGTAGTGTTTTGATTTCATCATTGCAACTAATTTGTCATTGGTTTTGAAGCGCTCGCTCATTCTCTTTACGAGATTCCCATGATACAGGCAACATGTTGTCTGAGCTTCAGATCTGTCTTTTTCTACTTGTAGATTTAGAACACTAAGATAATGTGAAATTAGCATTATGAGTGGGATAACCTGACTCACAGATGCGCCTTCAGAAGACATGTCCCTTGTAGCTGTCTCAAAAGGAGCTAGGATGCAGCACACTGTCTCCATTAATTTCCACTGCAGCACAGACAGCATAATGCCATCTCCAATAATGTAACTGGAGCAATACTCATGTACAGCTTGCTTTTGCTCCAAGAGGCGCTGCAGCATATAAAGTGTTGAGTTCCAAGGAGTGGAAACATTTTGAATCAGCTTTTGCTGGGGCAGCTTGTGTTTTTTTTGCAGTTCAGACAATGTCCATATAGCCTTGGTTGAATGTGAAAAGTGAGTCACAATTTTTTTGCAAACAGCAATCATACCATCCTTTTGTGTTTTATTGCTAAGAAATCCCATGACAATTAAATGTAAGCAATGTGCAAAGCAAGAAGCATGCAGAAATCCTCCATCTTTTACTGCTTTCAAGATGTTGGCTCCATTGTCACTTACTATGAAGTCACATTTTAGACCGTGAGAATAAACCCATTCATCAAGGAGGTCATTTAGTTCCTACAAGATGTTTGCAGCAGTATGACTTTGCCCAAACTTCTTTATATGCAGCAGCACCATCTTTTGGGGTGTCTTTGTTTTTGAAGAAGCACAAGAAAACGTGACCCAATGAGCGTGAGGACATGTAATCTATGTTTTGAGTGCTGGTCCACATATCTGTTGTGACATGAATAACCTCACCCTCTGCAGTTTTAAGTGCAAGCATCACTGTCGCTTTTAAAGCCTGATAAATGTTTGGTATTTCAACATAGAAAAAGTACCTTCGATGAGGAACATTGTAACGAGGCTCTGCTAATGTCATGAGCTCCCTAAAATCCTCATGGTCTATCAAAGAGTATGGGAGAAGGGCTCCGGCTAACAGTTCACCAATTCTGTGATTAAGATGAAGGGTCTTTGGATGATTTCTAGTAAAGGTATTCTTCCTTTCAAATGCCTGAGACAGTGTTAGCTGTTTACAACATGTCCCTGTTGGTTTATTATACACCGTGCTTTGATGGGCAGATGGACGCTGAGATTGTGGACTAGGACTTATACATTCAGTGCCATCACTGGATGTGCAACTGGTACTAATGGTGCTGGCATTGGTGGTAACAGTGATCCTAGGGCTGGCAGTGGTTCTGTCTGCATCAAGTTCAGACAATTCAGTATCCATTTCAGATTCCTGACCCTTCTCACATGTGGTCTGGAAGATGGAGGACATGGGTTTTGGATGATCAAGCAAAATTGAATGCTTTTTCAGATGGCGTTTAAGAGCTTTAGTGCCAAGGCATGACACAACTTTACCACGGCTTACACTCTGTTTACACAGGGAACAAACTGCTCTGCATGGATCAGTTTTACTGACAGAGAAATAATTCCACACCTCAGATGTGACAGATTTTGTTCCAGTGCTAGGAAGATAGCTAAAGACTGTTTGTGTCTTTTCACCTGTCCTAACAGAACCCGGGACATGCTTCTTGGTGCTAGAAGAGTGGGCAGAAGACTCTGATGGATTTTCATTGCTGGCCGACACAGAAGTGGTGGATTCAATGGATATGTCCTTTTCATTGCCAACAGTGCTGGATGTATTTGCAAGTGCACTACCTGATTCATTGTCAGCAGACTTGCTCATTTCACTTTGTTGAGGAAGTAATGATACATCACAAGACACATCAGTGTCAGACTGAGACAAAGAGCTACTGTCTGAGTCAGAGAGGGACTCACTATCACTTGCATTATTACTGCTAGTCACAGGGATTTTAACAGCATACCTTATGGTGCCTCTCCATGTGACCCCAGCAGCTGCACAGGTTTTCTTAAAAGGTCCCCCTTTACCACACTTTGCTGTTGCTCTTTTGCTGTTTGTTGAATTTTTATCACGTGAAACATTTTGGTTATTTCGGCTAGCACCAGGATTACCACTACCACCAACACCTGCTCCAACACCAGCACTAGATGCTTCATCTATGTTGGTGTCAGCCATAACAGAACCAGTATACTGCAGTGAATACACCCACACAATTCCTGTGTAAGAAAGCAACATGATCTATGAGCACTGACTACAACTCCAAAATTTTATTTTGGCTGTGTGACACTGTGATGCAGTGGACTGAAAGTAATTGAAGAATATGACGGTTTGCAACTAAAGGATCCCAGGTTCAAGGCTTACAGAATGATTGGGCTGCTAGGCATAGGCATACACATAGCAGTGAAGGGGCACACAGCAGCAGGGTTATGGGCTGACCACAAGAGACAGAGTTACACACACAAACCGAGGAAAGATATTTTTCTGTCTCTCCTCCCAACAGGGAAATATATTTCTGGGCTTCTGTCATGTATTTAAGGATAATGCCACCACACGACAACTGGCCACTGGGCCTCTCTCGGTAACACGCACTGGGTAGGGTACAGTGCAGTCAAAAGGCACACAGCAGATGGGCTGACCACAGGAGATGGAGTCTCACACATATACAACCCAAGGAAAGATATTTTTCTGTCTTTCCTCCCAACAGGGAAATATATTTCTGGGCTTCTGTCATGTATTTAAGGATAATGCCACCACAGGACAACTGGCCACTGGGCCTCTCTCGGTAACACACACTGGGTAGGGTACAGTGCAGTCAAAAGGCACACAGCAGATGGGCTGACCACAGGAGACAGAGTCACACACACATATAAAACCCAAGGAAAGAGATTTTTCTGTCTCTTCTCCCAACAGGGAAATATATTTCTGGGCTTCTGTCATGTATTTAAGGATAATGCCACCACACGACTGCCCAACAATGGGCTTCTCGCAGTAACATACAATGGGTAGGGTACACAGTCAGCAGCCGCAGCAGGGTGATGGGAACACCACAGAAGAATAGAGAGATACAGTGTAGTGGAGTCACACACACAACACACAAGAAGGGAGTACTGTGTAAAAAAAAAATAAAACAGCCTGGCGTTGTTCTATCAGGAATTTTATAGGGTAGAATAGAAGAATGCTCAGCAGCACACTGAGCACAGTACCACAGAATCCCTTCCCCTCCCTGTCCGCTGATTATTTTACTTTGTTTTGTGGAGTAGGATATAAAGTAGTAAGTAAAAAAAAAAATGCCATCAAATTCAAATGTTTCAACTTCTCAAAGACTCACACATTAAAGTTAAACTTAATTTTCCTCACAATTTGTTTGTTTTAATTTCTTCACCCTTCCCCCAGCCATCTGATGATCGCTCCTTCTTCCCAGTGCGAAACAACTACGCCACGCAGAAATGAAGTTTTTGAACTGTTGTTTGAGACTATGATAAAATTCTCTCAATTTCTCAGTTTTACTCAAATACTCAGCAACTTTAACTTCCCCTCGCTCTGTCCGTCTCATCCTGAGGCTGAGCCTCTCACCAACTGTTCCTAACTTCGGGCCCTTTCTTCTCCTTGGTTCTCACTCCCAACCCTGAGTCCCCCCCGGCCTCTATCTTTAGTTTTCACCCCCACCCACCCCTTAGCTTTTTTATTTATTTTTTTAGTTTGCAATACACACACGACAATTTCATTTCACAATTAGCAAGCAATTGCCAGAGCCAGAGAGCAGAGCTAGCCCAGACAGAGGGAGCGAGCGAGTAGCACAAGCTGCTGCAGCCTGGAACTCCTTTATGGCACTGGCTGGGTAAATGAATGGAGCTGCAACCGCGTGCCGGTTTACATCTACCCATCCACCACCTGACCGCAGAGCAGATGGTCAGGTGGTAACATGGACTGTGGGGATGAAGTACGCAGGTGCACAGTCCAACTCAAGTCCATGCCATTCAGCCCCCACAAGTTTCTGCATGCCATCAGGCACCCTTCCCTTCATTCCACCCTCTTCATCTGCTCCACCCCAGACTTTCTGCCTCCTGTGCTGCCTCCCAATCCCATCCTGCTTCAACCTCTCTCCCGTCCCTTCGGAGCCGACACTATAGGGCTAGGCAAGCTTGTGTTGCGGTTGCGGCTTCTTAAGGCATAAAAAAAAAAAACAGATTGATTCAAACCCGTTTGTGAACCCACTAGTGTTCGAGTTCTGAATTAGAACTCGAACACCAGGCTTCGTGATGGGTTCAAATTTTTCTCGAACTAGTTCTGACAACCCTACCAACAAGCATAATGATTTATCAATTCATGTCACAATGAGGTTGTGATAAGGTTCCAGTGCTCCTCTAGCTTTAAATATAGCATGGTAAGTCTGCATTTGCCCATGGTGTGGGTGCCAGATGGACATTGCAGTTATATATATCATGTAAAGACCATGAGTGGGTGATAGGTTTTGGTTCACTGCATCAGTATGGATATTTACACACAGTAACTGTGCGATTGGGTGAGTAGTTGGTTGTACTTTACTATCAGGGATATTTTCTTATAGTAAGACTCTGAACAGGTGACGGGGTTGCCTGCAGTGTTCTACAAAGGACACTTTTTATGTTGTGAGGATGTAATTCGGCTACGGGGTGCATTGAGGTTAAAGGGCATGTGCATCAGCATTCAGTGGTCGCTGTGTGGCAGCATGCCACAGACAAGTAACTGTTAATTGGCTTTCTTGTATATTAAGTGGCCCACATTGACACAGAAATATTAAGATTTGTAGTTTCCATGTAATATGTTAACATGTGGGTGTCGATTGCTGAATACTGTGGTTGATATACATAGTAAAACAGCGCTGGTGCTGTATTGTAGATGT
Source organism: Neoceratodus forsteri (assembly GCA_016271365.2). Taxonomy (NCBI): domain Eukaryota; kingdom Metazoa; phylum Chordata; order Ceratodontiformes; family Ceratodontidae; genus Neoceratodus; species Neoceratodus forsteri. Next base: position 284,947,253 of record CM028138.1, on the reverse strand, counting down.
ATTGTCTGTCAACTTCCAGTAGCTCAGTGCCACTGTGCAACGTATGATGCAGGTGGTGGAAGTTCACATTTTATTGTTGTGAACATGTTGCAGCACTGTTGCATTTCGCTGTGGTAAACTTTCTTAAACACCCCAGTATTGTTAAAACAAGGATTGTACCACGTTCTGATGCACTGCAAATACTGTAGCCCTTCTGTGTATTACAGTTTGCATAGTACTATTTTACGATGCTCTACTCTTTTGCTATTTAGAATTGTCGCATATAGTTGGATGACAGTATTGAAGTATGTGATCTGTATGTAATACAGTAAGAGTTGTGTTAGATATTGAAATATTTCAATTATGATAATTACATATAACTGTGATATTTCTTATAGTGACTACGAAAGGTCTGGTGACACCAGTGGTGCAGGTGAAGGAGGAGGAGAATGCTACTGTCGAACGTAAATATAAAATCAGAAGTATATAGTTGATATGTTATGATAAGTACATTTGTATTACAAGTTATTTCCTATTATATAATGGACATAAAAAATGAAGTATGACTTTTCTGATCTCATTATCTGTCTGACACAGCTCTACCATTGTAAAAGCTGCAATCACCATATGACAAGAGATGGCAAACAGCTGTATCTCTAAAAACCTTGTGACCGCTGAAACAATTGTACTGCTACACAAATTAAGATGACAGCCAGCCTCTTGACTGATAACTGTGCATAAATCACTATGACACCCATCTCGGTTCACATGGGACAACATCCTTGTCATTTGCATACACACCCGTTTCACTAAATAAAAGACAGTGGTTGTTAAAACAAAAGCAAATTGGTACCTCATTCACATTAACAGACAGAAGCCTGCAAAGAGCACAGTAACATAAATCAAGCACAAGACATTTACGTATGCAACGTGCTGTCCAATGCCATTCTCGTCATCTCAACTGGCTGCTTGCTCACAAAGCATACCCTGAAAATACAGTGCAACCGAGAATAATGAAACAAAAGTACATATCCTCAGTAGCAGGGCAGTGTAGCAATCAGGGAATATTTTTCCCAGTGCAAGAAGTACCACAGTAACATTGCATAACCATAGTGGAAATTAACCTCGATTTACTACTTTCTGTCTCACCCCAAAACCAGGCTAGTATATACTTACAATGTGCCACTTGAGGATGTTGGTAGTGACAGGATTCCCCACGCATGCTGTGTTTCATACACTTGGCTGTGCCTCGTTGCCAAACAACACCCCAGTACATGGGCAAATGATGTCATCACCAATACCGTTTCATGTAATATTGTTTAACTATATGGTAACTGAATGCAGAATCATAATAACTGTTTTGAGCACTGTTTATGGCAAATATAATTTTAAGGGTTAGAGAAAAGTATCTGGTCTGTGATGTGTACCAGTGCGTTGTAACTCCGTATAACGATTTTCATTATCAAACTGTGAATGATGCATTGTCGATAGAAAAAAAAAACAGTTACATTTTGAGAGATAGAGAGTCTGTACATAATTCTAAGTAGTACTTACAACATTTACTGTTGCTTTATATTCCACTATGTTATGATGTAGAAATAAAAAAGTCAATGTTTTTATTGTATTTATTGTTTAAATATTGTTTAGTTTTATATGTTTTGACATAATGTGTTATTGAAAGAGTTGTTGAAGAACTGACAGGTCTGATATTGAAATGCTTACCATTTATTGTGAGATGATATGTTTAACATCAGTAGAACATGGATCTTAAATATTTGTTGCAAACAGCGACAGTAGAACAGTGGTTTTCACTCGTTGCTATGTAACAGAAATTATTGTAATTAACATTGACTAATATGTACTACCTGATGTTACAGTGCAGGGTGCACAACAGACATGTACAACTAAGAACTTGTTCACAAAAACAGTACATGTAAATTGTGGTACTTGCACAGACTTTAGAGGATAAAGGAATTTCGTTTGCTCTATGGCTTACTGTGATATACATAGTTAGCAACCATTGTATGAATCAACAATCTGATGCATGAGGTTATATATAATATTAATATAGCACATGTACAATTTCTAAAGATTAACAGTACTAATTGACTAACAGTTCATCCTATGTGACTGATATTATATATTCAGTAAGATCAGTAACTTTTAAGAATCACTACTTCAATGTATATTCCTAGTAGCAAAGATGGATGTCTGCTTATGATACATAAAAGGAAAAGATAATATCATGATTAGATGCAACAGAAGAAAAAAAATGAATATTTATAAGTATATATTAATGGCTATTTTATTTGTATCTTTACAGAAGAAGATTGCTAGGATAGATGCACTGTACACTGCTGCTGTGTCCGCAGGCTCGAGCAGAACATTGATTTCATTAAGGAAGAAACTGCTGCGCTGCGGAAGGGGCAAGATAAATTGTTGTCCCTCTTTGCAGCGCAGCAGGCAACCATAAAATTGATGCTCGAACCTGTGGACACAGCAGCAGGTGTCAGTGTCTCAAGTAGCACTACTTCGCCTGCACCACCACCAACAAGTCACACAGAGATGGACTAACCAGCCTCCACAGCTTCATGTGTGTCTCCCCCCTCTGCCATGCCACAACAGCTTCCACTTCTGTTGCGCCTCCACATACTGTCCAACTTTCGGACTGGGCTGCCTCGAGCAGCGTCACACCTCTCTCTCTTATGGACAGTGTTTTCTTTGTAAATAGTTTAATACTTTTATGAAAAATAATTATGTTTCTTTTAAATGTTTACAAAATGACTATTTTTTCAACATATTTATTTGAAAAAGTTTTTTTGTTAAAGTCAAATTTTTGCATTTCTTATTTTACTTTAATAAGCATTATTTATTTTTTGTATGATACACAGATTTAATACTTTATAGCAGATGTGATATTTTGTATGTTTTATAATGAAAGATAATACTATATTTTCTTTAAAAAAACATGGCTTGTGTTTCATTTTTATGTTTGCTTGCACGCATGTGCAAGAAACATAGTGCCATCATCTGAGTTTTTCAGAGGTGTGTCAGCATATTCCAATTCAGTCAGTGTGTTTGCAGGCGTGGTCACAGTTCTCCAATCACTGCTGGAGCTGTCTATGACAGCAGTTGAAAATGCAGTGGCATACAGTTGAAAGGGAGAGCTACGCTTCAGTGAGCAGCTCCTCCCCCCACACACACACACACATATACAGATCAACTGTGTTGGTTACCTGATAGGATGGTGTAGTCTTGTCTAGCTTAGAGAGACAAGCCACACATCATTACTTTAATAAACTGTTCCCTGCCACAGCAGGACCACCAGAAAGTGTAGGTGCCTAACAGTCCTTACACACGCCAGCTCTCCAAAGCACACCTACATGGACTCCATGGGTTCTAATCCTCCAGAAAAAAATACCTCAGCATTTGATATGAAAACTCAGACTTCGTTGTATGTGTAATTCAAGCGTTTTCTCTTACTAGACTCTGTCAATGTGAACTCCCCACTGCTAAAACCTATGCAAAGCGACTGGCGTACTGTACTACCTGCAGCTGAAGCAAAGAACAGCCAGAATGCACAAAGGAGAACATACTGCGATGCATTTCAGCAGCAGCCAGTGGGGGAGGTTTTCATGACTGAAGCACTTTAATGCACCTTTTAGTGCTGTCATATACACACCCCTGCATGGTAATTCACTAAACTGCACACTTAGTCTGGTAATGCAGCTTCAAAATATTTTTTTTTTCTCTGAATTGCTATGAGCTGGCATTTTTATGTGACTGCAGAAACAAGATGCTGTATGTCAGCCATGTGTCTGCATTCCCACACTCATCCCCCTCACAACTCTCAAACAAAGCCACTGGTGCTTACTGAATTGAGAAGAGTTACATGGATTTCAGAAGTTGTGCCAGATGCATTGCACATTGCCTCATCTACTCTTTGTTTCAACCCTCCACCTCCACTTCTCTTGGGCAAAGCATGAAGGCTAGTTCACACTAGCACATTCAGACACTTAATAATTCACACTTCCTTTCAAATCAGGAAAGGCATGTTGCTGGTCTATTACACTATGAAAACAAGCATTTGTCAATGCCGAACGTTCGCTTACAGGTATTTGCAGTGGTATTTGGCACTTGGACATGGCTTAAAAAATCAGTGACAAAAGTACAAGCATTTGTCAATGCTGAATGTTGCTTGCTTCTATGTGCTGTTTAGGTATTTGGAAGTCATTGGAGTGCAAATATTGAAAATTCGCGAACTTACGAGAGTGCGTAGGAACTGCGCAATGCACACTCGTAAAACAGTCATTTTTAGGAATTTTTTCACCAAATTTTCAACATAGCCATTTTAAGACCTCTGCTCATGAACAGTGTCACTGTGATTTTCTTAATGTGTGCCATACATTGAGTTCGCACACCGACTGCACCATTGTGCGCTACATGGTCGGAAACACGTTTTGGGCAGGATGTGAAATATGACAGCTGTACTGCTCATAAGGAGGTGTGGTAAAATGGCAATGTTGAAAATCTGGAGTGAAATATTGAAAATTCACAAACTTACAAGCGTGCGTAGTAACTGCGCAACGCAGGCTCGTAAAACAGTCATTTTTAGGAATTTTTTCACCAAATTTTCAACATAGCCATTTTAAGACCTCTGCTAATGAACAGTGTCACTGTGATTTTCTTAATGTGTGCCATACATTGAGTTCACACACCGACTGCGTCATTGTGCGCTACATGGGTGGAAACACGTTTTGGGCAGGATGTGAAAAATGACAGCTATACTGCTCATGAGGAGGTGTAGTAAAATGGCAATGTTGAAAATCTGGAGTGAAAATATTGAAAATTCGCAAACTTACGAGCCTGCATAGGAACTGCGCAATGCACGCTCGTAAAACAGTCATTTTTAGGATTTTTTCACCACATTTTCAACATAGCCATTTTAAGACCTCTGCTCATGAACAGTGTCACTGTGATTTTCTTAATGTGTCCCCTACATTGATTTTGCAAACAGACTGCGCCATTGTGCGCAACATGGTCGGAAACACGTTTTGGGTGAGATGTGAAAAATGACAGCTGTACTGCTCATAAGGAGGTGTAATAAAATGGCAATGTTGAAAATCTGGAGTGAAAATATTGAAATTTCGTGAACTTACGAGCCTGCGTAGGAACTATGCAACGCATGCTCGTAAAACAGTTATTTTTAGGAATTTTTCCACCAAATTTTCAAAATAGGCTTTTTGAGAGCCCACCTTATGAACATTGGCACTGTTGTTTCATTAATCAGACCCAAAAGGTGATTTCGCGCAGTGACTGCGAAATCACCCTTCGGGCCCGAATAAGGCCATGACAGTGACAGAATTCATGAGAAGGGTTCCCAAAAATCCCATGTTGAAAATTTGGTGCAAAATCAAAAATGCCTAAGATATGCAACAAAGTTGAAAAAAACCATCTAGTCCATTATACAGCTTACCGGCATTTCCTCAGTTCGCGGTCGGCTTTGAAGAGTGCAGACATGTTCCGGTCCAGTGATGATACGTCACGCCGAGCTCTGGAGCAAGTATGGGGTGAGGGGTGTGGGGAGGCAGGAGTGCGCAGTGGGTGAGTGCGGGTTGTGGGAGGAGGGCGGGAGACTGTGTGGGACTGTTTTAATTTACAGGTTTCTTTTTCTATAATTGTACGCGGGATGTTTGCCATGCTGGGGTGGGCTCCCAGCGTGGCAGAAGGATAGCTGGGGGCTGTGGAGCCGATGGGATTAGGCACCCCCGTCGGCAAGGAGCGTGGGGCGTTTGCCACGCTGGGTGGGCTCCCAGTGTGGCAGCAGAAACTGTTTGGGGAGGTGAAGCTGACGAGGTTGGGCACCCGTCGGCAGATGATACTGGGCGTTTTCCATGCTGGGGTGGGCTCCCAGCGTGGCAGCAAAGATTTGGGGGGGGCGTGATGCGCTGCAAGCACACAGCGGTGGTTTTCTTTGAAGAGAAGACTACCGCTGTCACACACAGCACCGCAGCGATTGGTGCAGGACCGCCACACCTGCTTAACAGAGCAGGGGATTGCACAGGGCAGGCACACCTCCAAAGTGTCCCATTCTCCCAAGATGTTCCTTGCGCATGCGCGCAAGTGAACGTAAAACCAAAAAACAAATGATGGACTTTATAGGACACAGTAGAAGTGCTATCACATTGATTTTGCATTTTCCTGTAACTCTAGTGCAAATTTTCCTCCCCCCCCGTACATTTCATTATTTCACATGAAGCAGAATTGCTCTGATGCCCCTGAAGCAAATGATTATTTACTTTTTAATGGACCAACATAGATGTAACAACAAGAACAAAGTGCTCTAGCTTTCGGACCAACCAGTCCTTCTTCAGAAGCTCATGGCAGTTGTTTAGAAAATACAATACTTACAACAGCTAGATAATGCAGAGAAAAACAGAAAAAATTCCCCATTGGTTTAAAATACTCATTTAAAAAAAAAAAAAAACAGAAAATGATGTCAGAGAAGTTTAACAGTACAATACTGCCTTCAGCCAGAAGCAACCTTGGGTTAAACGTGCTTGGTGGAACACACATACAAAGAATCCTACTGCATATAAATTTAATTGACATAAGATGCACTGCTGAAGCAGATAACTCCTAAATCAAGCTATGAGTGTCACAGTTAGTATAAGGATGTGATTACTGAAAGGCAACCCCCACCCAGATTAAAGACAAACTAAGATTGTTATAGGGCTCATGAAGTTTCAATGTCTGCATTATAGACAAGAATTTACCAGTAAAGTTGTCTTAAAGACATAAGTGCACACTGTGTGATGTGTAAAACCTAGCTGGACCTGTCACCCAGCTGTACTCTCCAGCTAGATATAAGGCCCAAGAAATTTCAAAAACCTCAGGACTATATAAATGATAATTTAAATATAAATTGATAATATCAGTGTCAAACAAAAAACTCTAGTCGAGGAACCTCAAGGAATGAAGACCACATAGCCTGATATGTACTGATGTCAATATACACTGAGAATGTAACAACTTGATGTACCACAAGTGTCTAAGGAATCTGAAAAAGAGATAAAAATGTAATTTCTCTCCTCCTCTTCATACAAACAATACACCCTAACCCACCCCACATCACCATAATGTGGGTGGGGGAGATACATAGCTTTAAGGAGATGTCTCTCTCTCTCTCTCACCTCCCCTTTTTTTCCCTTCTCTTTCTCTCTCTCTCTCTCCACAGACACACACACACACACACACGCACATGCACACACTCACTCTCTCCTAGTGAACCTATATTCACTTCAGTCACCATAATTGTTCCCCAAAAGAATTCAACTTGTCATGAAATCCTAAGTAAAAGGGCTTATGTCTGATGCCCCTGTAACCAATGCAAGTCAATGGAACAATTTCCTGTAAATGACTCCCTATAGATCTGGGAGCCCTGCTGTATGTAGTCTGCTAGGTCTTACAATATAATTCTTATTTTAATGCAGTGCATTCAAAAAAATTATACTGAAGCAAATGGTTTGTTGCCTTTTACTGAACCAACATACGTGGATGTTACAAAAAGAACAGTGTCTAAGTGTTTGGCCCAACAAGGTCTTCTTCTGAAGCTTACATGAGTAAACTTACAAGGGATGTTCTAGCCTGTGTGACAATGGTTTCAACTATGCCACTGAATTTGAAAAAAACAGCAATTAAATAACTTAGTATAATGCAGGATATATAAATGAAATCAGTGCGCACATGTGAAGGCATTGTCATACCAAAAGACAGCAACAGTACAGCAGCTACCTGAATTCATCTGCTTTTAATTGCTGTTTTAAAAGGGGAATTTTTTTTAAATACCCTGTAAATAGTTTCACAATAATTCCCTCATACCTTTTTACCAAGTGTCTGCTCTACATAATTCAATGGTTGGCAGCTTCTCCACAGCACACAAATGAACAGAGACTATTTTAGTTGTCATTTTTCATATCTAGCCCCAAATGTGTTTCCGCGCATATAGCGCACAATAGCACAGTTGGTGTGCGAAATCAATGTTTGGGACAGATTAAGAAAATCACAGTGACACTGTTCATGAGCAGAGGTCTTAAAATGGCTACGTTAAAAATTTGGTGACAAAAGTTCATAAAATGACTGTATTACGAGCGAGCATTGCAGTTTCCACGCACCCTCATAAGTTCATGAATTTGTAATATTTTCAGTCCAGATTTCACCACTGGCATTTTTCCACATTCCTTATGAACAGTACAGCTGTCATTTTCTCACCATGGCCAAAATGTGTTTTCGCACTTCCAGTGAAGAAATGCGTGGTCACTGTGGGAAATTACTGTTTGGGACAGATTAAGAAAATCACCATGACACTGTTCATGAGTGGAGGCCCAAAATGCCTGTGTTAACAATCTGCTGTAAAAATTCCCCAAACTAATTACATTACGAGTGTGCATTGTGCAGTTTCTATGCTCACCCATGACTTCACCAGTTTTTCTGATATTTTAACTCCAGATTTTCAATATTGCAATTTTTTTTTACACCTCCCCATGAACAGTACAGCTGTCATTTTTCACATCCTGTTCGAAATGTGTTTTCACAACTGTGGCGCCAAATGGCGTAGTTACTGTGCAAAATCAGCTTTCAGCTAACGAACTGATATTGCCACTGTTCATAAGGTGGGGGTCACAAAAAAACAATGTTGAAAATTTGGAGCGAAAATACCAATGAACGTCTGCGGTGTTCCCTGTAGAGACTGACAGGCCTCAGGGGTGTGACTTGGGATTGTCGCCTGTAATGCTCATACCATTCCACCCCAACCCACACCCTACAGCTAGTGAGAGGCATCGAGTTGTGCCTTGGATTCTTGACCTCAAAGTTCACCCCATTCTCTTATACTGCACCCATCTCACCTATTTCCTAATAGAATGGGGTCAACATAAGGGCCAAAGACCCCAAGGCACACCGTGACACCTGTCGGTGTCTGCAGGGTAGGGTGTGGTGAAATGTCATAGCCGTTATGCCTGACGACCCAAAGACACACCCCAATGCCTGTCAGTATCTGCAGGGTGGTGGTGGGGTTGGCTTCAGTTCAATACTTCACTGCCATTCCTATTATGCAGCTTGACTCAGTTAGGCAATCAGTGCTGTAAGAACATAAATGGACATATAAATGGGGACTATAAGAACATGCCGTGGGTGCTTGTGCCTTAGTCCAGCTGTGCAACATCAGCCTGAAGCTCAGGTAGAGCTTACTGTCTACCACTTTGTTCACCCCCCCATGTACCTGTACTATTTCACATCCTCCCTTACCTTAGTCCAGCTGTGCTACATCAGCCTGAAGCTCTGGTAGGGCTTACTGTCTACAACTTTGTTCACCCCCCCCATGTATCGCTGTGCTACATCAGCCTGAAGCTCTGGTAGGGCTTACTGTCTACCACTTTGTTCACCCCCCCATGTACCTGCACCATTTCACATCCTCCCTTGATCTACAGTGAGTGGATCCCTCATTCATACGTCACATATGCATGCACAAAAAAAAACACCCAGTCTTCAAAAATTAAGATACATTTATTATGTTTGCTATGTTTGCTTGCACACATGTGCAAGAAACATAGTGCCATCATCCAAGATTTCGGAGGTGTGTCACCCCCTCTTCCAGTTCAGTCAGTGTGTTGGCAGGCGCGGCCCCTGTAAGACAATGCATGCTGGAGCTGTCTATGACAAGCTCCAAAATGCAGTGGCATACAGTTCAAAGGGAGAGCTACGCTTCAGTGAGCAGCGATAAGATATCGCTTGCTCATGCGCAGCTCCCCCCCACACATGCACATGCAGGCGTGCGTGCCCCCCCCGCGCACACACTATATAGCTGACGGGGGTGCCCAATCCCCCATCGGCTGTGCTGCGCTCCCCCTGACCCCCCAAAGTCTTCCAAATACCACGCTGGGTGCCCACCCCAGCGTGGCAACTCATGATATAGCCGACGGGGGGTGCCAAATTCCCCCATTGGCTCCACTGTCCTCACACCCCCCACCGAGTACTGGGTGCCACACTGGGAGCCCACCCCAGCGTGGCAATCGATGCTTTGGGCAACGGGGGTACCCACTCCCCGCTGGCTGAATGCCCCAACCGTCCTTGTGCCATGCTGGGAGCCCACCCCAGCATGGCAAATGTCAGCGTCATCATTGGAAACAAAAGAACACCTGTAAAGAAAAAGCGGTCCCACGTAGTCTCCTGGCCCCACAGCCACCCACCTGCACCCTGCCTCCCCACACCCCCGTCACCTCATACTTACCTCCGGACCTCGACGCGACAATCTTCGGTGGACCGGGAACACGTCTGCACTCTTCAAAGCTGACCGCGAACTGAGGAAATGCCGGTAAGCTGTATGATGGGCTAGATAGGAGGTTTTCAACTTTGTTGCATATCTCAGGCATTTTTTGGAATTTTTGCACCAAATTTTCAACATGGGGTTTTTGGGACCCCTTCTCATGAATGATGTCACTGTCATGGCGTTATTCGGGCCCAAAGGGTGATTTGCGGTTGCTATGAAATCACCTTTTGGGACTCGATTAACAAAAAACACTGCCAGTGTTCATAAGGTGGGCTCTCAAGAAACCTATTTTGAAAGTTGCTGGAAAAATTTCAAAACGACTGTTTATGAGCCGCAGTGCTATAGTTCCTACGCACGCCAGTAAGTTCACAAATTTCAATATTTTCACTCCAGATTTTCAACATTGCCATTTTACCACACCTTCTTATAAGTAGTACAGCTGTCATTTTTCACATCTCACCCAAAACATATTTCCGCCCATGTAGCGCACAATGGCGCAGTCAGTGTGCTAAATCAATGTACTGAACAAATTAAGAAAATCACAGTGACACTGTTCATGAGCAGAGTTCTTAAAATGGCTATGTTGAAAATTTGGTGAAAAAATTCCAAAAAATGACTGTTTTACCGGCGTGTGTTGTGCAGTTCCTACGTACGCTCGTAAGTTCGCGAATTTTCAATATTTACACTCCAGATTTTCAACATTGCCATTTTACCACACCTCCTTATGAGCAGTACAGCTGTCATTTTTCACATCTTGCCCAAAATGTGTTTCCGCCCATGTAGCGCACAATGGCGCAGTCGATGTGCAAAATCAATGTATGGGACACATTAAGAAAATCACAGTGACACTGTTCATGAGCAGAAGTCTTAAAATGGCTATCTTGAAAATTTGGTGTAAACATTCCTAAAAATGACTGTTTTAAGTCGTTGCGCAGTTCCTATGCATGCTCATAAGTTTGCAAATTTAATATTTTCACTCCAGATTTTCAACATTGCCATTTTATTACACTTCCTTATGAACGCAACAGCCGCCATTACTCATATGCCGCCTGAAATGTTAAGCCGCTATACCATGCCAATGGTGCTGTTGATGTGCTAAAGCAATGTTTGGGACAGATTAAGAAAATCACAGTTAAACTGTTCATGAGCAGAGGTCTTAAAATGGCTATGTTGAAAATTTGGTGACAAAAATCCATAAAATGACTGTGTTACGAGTGAGCATTGTGCAGTTTCCATGCACCCTCGTAAGTTCATGACTTTGTAATATTTTAAGTCCAGATTTTCACCAGTGGCATTTTTCCACACTACCTTATTTACAGTACAGCTGTCATTTTCCACAACATGGCCGAAGTGTTTTTTCACACTTTCAGCACAGAGATGCGCGGTCGCTGTGGGAAATTATTGTTCGGGACAGATAAAGAAAATCACAGTGACACTGTTCATGATCGGAGGCACCAAAATGCCTGAGTTGACAATCTGCTGTAAAAAAATCCCCAACCTAATTATATTACGGGTGTGCGTTGCACAGTTTCTATGTACGCTAGTGACTTCACCATTTTTTGAAATATTTTTACTGCAGATTTGCAACATTGCCATTTTACACTCCCCATGAACAGTACAGCTGTCATTTTTCGTCCTGTTGAATGTTTTTGCACCCTGCGATTACTAAATGCCGTAGTCATCTGTGCATAAGCAGCTTTCGGCTAGAAACTGATATTCCCCTGTTCATGAGGTGGGGTCACAAAAAACCATGTTGAACATTTGGGTGAAAATACCAATGAATGCCTGAGGTATTAGGGTTTCCAACCATAACGCCCAACCCTGTAGAGAATGACAGGCATCAGGGGTGTGACTTGGGATTCTTGCCAGTAATGCTCATACCATTCCACACCCTGCAGCCAGTGAGAAGCATCGGTATGCCTTGGACTCTTCGGCCCCAAAGTTCACCCCATTCTCCCTATAACACCCATCTCACTTCTCCAGTTCCTAATGGAATGGGTTGCGCATAAGGACCAAAGACCCAAGGAACACCGTGACACTTGCCAGTGTCTGCAGGGTGGGGTGTACTGAAATGGCGTGGCCATTATGCCTGACAACCCAAACGCACACCCCAATGCCTGTCACTCTCTGCAGGGTGGTGGTGGGGTTGGCTTCAGTTCAATGCTTCACTGCCATTCCTATTACGCAGCTCTGTAACTTCTACACTACCACTGCCAATGCCAGTAAGCAAACATTCGGCATTGACAAATGCTTGTTTCTTTATCGGTAGCATCTGTCAAAAAAAGTTTCATTACAAAGTATTTACTATACTGATTTTATTACAAGGGTGTAACTGGTAATATTCTCTAAAACAGTGCAACATTTTAAACAGCCTTATGCTAATCTCTTATTTCAGATACCTGTAGAGCTTAGCAGTATGCTGTTCAATACTTTCCATTGTTTTAGAAAATATATATATAGTATTATTACAATGCAGAAGTATGACAGATTATGATCATGGTGAGTTCATCACTATGTAACTAGATTTCACACTTCGGCAGATGTTGTGGTACAATACAATGCTGCAAGGTCATAAGGATAGTGTGAACATAATTGTAGAGAAACTATTATTATACAATGGGCACTAAAGAAATCACAGAATGCAGCATTCTGATTGGTTGGCTGGCACCTTCCCACCATTGTAAATCCACTAGTGTACCCACTGGAAAAGGTGCCAGCCAACCTCATCCCATGCAACCAATAAAAATATCCCTTCGAGCCCCCACAGCACCCCAAATCGCCGCCACATTGAACGCCGCTACAAACGCGCTACCGCAGTAAATTTAAAACAAATATGACTTCGGCATTTACACTGTACGACGAAAGCGAGTTAGAAAACATTTTCAGCAATGAAAATGACTTGTCCGACACAGAAGCCACCTCCTCAAACCCCACAGCAAATATAATACAACCACGTAACAGTCTGGTACTTCTCCCTTCCCCCGCCCCCACTAATCCTACACAGGCAATGGTAACACAAACTGCAAATGCCCCAGAAACTGCGCACATACCTGGGGAAATTCTGCAATCTGTCTCCAGTGATCCCAGTACGTCAGCAATCGCAGGCCCCTGCAAGAAAGTGGTGGTGGAAATCTGTGATCCTCCTGCACATGCACAGAACTTGCAAAAAAATCCCACCAGTACCGCTGCAGTGAAAAACAAAGCGAGCAACTTTTTAAAACAAAGGGACGTTTTAAATATTTTTTTTGTTAAAAAAAAAAAGCAGGACATAGAAACATAGAAACATAGAATTTGACGGCAGATAAGGACCGCTTGGCCCACCCAGTCTGCCCATTTCCCTACCTACTGGATAAGCTGCAGATCCTAGTTAACCAGCAGCCTACTTCTTCCTACCCCAACCCCCTAGAATTGCCTTATGACTGTCCCATGCATGCTTGAATTCCACCACTGTTTTTGACTCCACAACCTCCTCCGGAAGGCCGTTCCATGCATCCACAACCCTCTCTGTGAAAAAATACTTCCTTAAATTACCTCTGAACCGCCCCCCCATCTTCAAATTGTGCCCTCTTGTTCTTGCACACCTCTTTTTTTGAAAGATGCTACCCTCTTGGACTTTGTTGATTCCCTTGAGGTACTTGAAACGTTTCTATCATGTCCCCCCTCCTTTCCTCGAGGCTATACATATTAAGCTCCTTAAGTCTCTCTTCATATGTCTTCTGGTGCAGACCCTGCACCATTTTAGTGCCCTCCTCTGGACAGCTTCCATCCTGTCTATGTCTTTGCAGGAGATTGGGTCTCCAGAACTGCACACAGTACTCAGATGGGGTCTCACGCCTATCTGTACAGAGGGATAATAACTTCCTGTTTTCTACTGGTGATGCCTCTCCTATGCATCCCAGTATCCCCCAGCCCTTCTTGCTGCCCTCTCACATTGCTTGCCCACCTTTAGGTCATCTGATATGACTACCCCTGTCCCTTTCCATTTTGTTGTTGTTAGTATCTCACCCCATTGTGTACTCTTCCCTGGGTTTTGTTTCCCAGGTGCATTACCTTGCACTTCTTAGCATTGAATCTAAGCTGCCATACATTTGACCATTCCTCTAACCTTGCCAAGTCCCTTCTCATCCTTTCCACCCCACCCTGTGCATCAACTCTGTTGCAGATCTTTGTGTCATCTGCAAAGAGACATACTTTTCCTTCCAGTCCTTCTGCAATGTAGCTTATAAAGACATTGAGAGAGGACTGGTCCCTAACTCTGAACCCTCGGTACCCCACTAGTAACCCTCCTTTCTTCTGAGTGGACTCCATTTACTATTACTCTCTGTGTCCTATTCTCCAGCCAATTCTTTACCAGGATGTCATCTTGGGACCCACTCCCAGGCTGGTTAACTTGTATATTAATCTTTGTGTGGGACTGTGTCAAATGCCTTGCTAAAGTCTAGGTAGGCCATGTCCACAGCCCCTCCCTGATCTACTACTTTGGTCACCCAGTCAAAGAAATCTATCAGATTCATCTGGCATGACCTTCCTGCAGTGAATCCATGCTGCCTAGGGTCCTGTGCCCCTCTGGCCTCTAGATACTCGACAATTCTTTCCTTCAGAAGTGATTCCATCATTTCCTATCACTGAGGTTAAACTAACAGGTCTGTAGTTTCCTGCTTCTGCCTTGCTCCCACTTTTGTGAAGGGAATCACATCTGCCCTACTCCAGTCCTCGGGTACCACCCATCCTCCCATGATTTGTTAAAAGGGTAGTCAGTGGTGTCACTAGTTCTACCCTTAGCTCTTTAGAATTCTGGGATGAATCCCATCAGGCCCCTTTGCTTTGTCCACCTTCAGTTTTAAGAGTTCTTTCAGAACCCTTTCTTCTGTAAATGGGCTGGTATCAACTTCTGTATCCAGAGTGTTTCTACTGTTTGTTTTATGTACCTCCCCTCTTCATTTGTAAATACTGAGCAAAAATATTTGTTTAGTATCTCTGCCTTTTCACAGTCTCCCTCTGCCCACCCTCCCTTTTTAAGCCTCACTATCCCTCCCTTGGTCTTCCTTCGCTCCCTGATGTACCTATAAAAGATTTTATCCCGCTTCTTAACTGAGTTGGCTATCTTTTCCTCGGTTTGGGCCTTTGCTGTTCTGACTGCCTTCCCAGCTTCCTTTTGCTTTAACTGATACAGTTCTCTGTCCTGCTCCTTCTGCGATTCCTTGTACTTCCTGAATGCTTTCTTTTTCTCTTGAACCTTCACTGCCACTTCCTTTGAGAACCATAGTGGTTTCTTATATCATTTTGTTTTGTTTATTTGCTTCTCACAAAGGCTTGTTACCTCTGTGATGGCAGTTTTTATTATTCCCCATTGTTCTTCCACCCTCCTTCCTGCCCATTTGCTAGTGCATTCCTTAGGCACTCACCCATTTTGGCAAAGTCAGCCCTCCTAAAGTCCAATGCTTTTGTCTTTGTATGGCGACTCTATTGCTGTGTTTATTGTGAACCATACTGTTCGATGGTCGCTAGTTCCCAGATGGCTACCACTTCTACATCTGTGATCCCTCTCCATCTCCATTTGAGAGAATCAAATCTAATATTGCTCCCTCTCGAGTGGGCTCCAGCACTAGTTGTCTAAGGCATGCCCCCTGTAGGGCATCTAGAATAACTGCACTCTTCGAAGTGGCAGCTGCAACTGCACTCCAGTTAACATCTGGCATATTCAGATCACCCATCAGCAATATCTCCCTTTTTCTGCCATTCTAAGTATACTTTCTATCATTTCCTTGTCCATTTCCTCCCCTGAGAAGGGTCTGCTATACTAACCCTATGCGGATTGTGGTGCCATTGCCTGTCTCCAAATTTACCCACAGTGCTTCTTCTTCTCCCTGTTTACCCTTTTGTTCTGTTGCCTTTATTCCTTCCCTTATGTAAAGAACTACTCCTCCTCCTCTTTTACCCTCCCTGTCCCTCCTGTAGATAGTGTATCCTGGTATGTTTATGTCCCAGTCATGGTTTTGTGTGTACCATGTTTCTGTGACTGCCACGATATCCAGTTGTTCTTCCTCCATCAAGGCCACTAATTCAGGAAGCTTGTTACCCAGACTACGGGCATTGGTACTCATTGCTCTCCATTTTTTGATGGCTTTACCTTCTGTTGCAGCATCCCCCACTGACCGTTCTACCTCAGTCTTTTTCTCATTTAGTATCCTGTTTTGTAGGGAGAGGCTGGGATTTTCCTGCTGCTTGTCAGTGCCTCCCCCTTTGACTAGTTTAAAAGCTTGCAAATGAAGCATTTAAACCGATTGCTCAAAAGACTTGCTCCCATCCTGGACAGATGCAGACCATCCTGCCAGTATAGGCTGGTGTCCCTCCAGGTGGAACCCCAGTCCCCAATGAAGCCAAACCCCTGTGCTCCGCACCATTTTTTCAACCATTCTTTAAACTGCATGGTGCTAATTACCCTCGCCTCCCCCATGCCTTTGACAGGCAGCACCTCTGAGAAGGATACTGTGTGTGCTACTTGTCTTAGGCCCCTCCCCAACTCTGCAATGTCCTCCTGCACTGCTCTAATCTCATGATGAGCCAAGTCATTTGTTCCTAGGTGGACAATTACGTCCAGCTCAGACTCCTTGCAGCTGTTCTCGTGATCCTAAGGATCGCTTCCTGTCCTCAAGCCATGGCACCAGGCAGGCACCTTGCTTCAGTTTTCCCAGCTCCCCCAGTTCTATACCCCTAATAATTGGAGTCCCCACCAGGAGCTGCTTCCTTTCCCTGTGGTGTCCTCTGCCTCCTTCCTGTGGGCCTCCTTGTGACAGTTGTCATCAGTCTTCTTCATGGTGCATTCATAGGGAGCTATGCTCCCAGAATGGTGTATGGATTGTGGAGTGCAACAATTGACTGGGTGTGCCTCTGTTCCACCATCCTCACCCTCCCTGAGCCCACTGTGGTCCAACTGCTGTGCTTTCTTCACAACCTCTGAGGTAGTGGTGGTGGCGCTAGTGCTCCCTGGATGGGGGAGGTTCCCTTCCTACTGTCCAGTGTGGCCTGGGGGAAGGTTTCCTTACTACTGTCCAGTGCGGCCTGAAGACGGGCAACTTCTTCCCTCAGGGCAGATAGTTGTTTACAAATAGGGCAGCATCTCAGCCTCCTTTGGACCTCCAAGGACCTTTGTATAATAGCAATATACCCTTCCAGGGAGTGGGTATACCGTTGGATTTAGCACTACTGGTGTGGTTAAGTCCCTTGGCTGCACCTCAGGACCGAACCACAGCAGCCGTGTTAAATCCACCAGTATACCCACACCCTGTCGGGGTATATTGCTTAATTGTCTGATTAAGAAACAGTGACATTTGTTATGCAGTACAAGATTAGAGACACAGCAGAGTTTAACATACTTAGATTGTGGAACACATACAATTTCTTATCACTTTCTTTAGAAAAATATGTTAACATGAATACAGTTTTCAGAACAATATCTTTCAAGTCAAGTTAGAGAGGTACAACATGAGGAAATATAGAGATATGTAACAAAGATTGACACAAACATGTAGCCATATGCTGTGTCATATGAAATATTAACAGTTACTGTAAAATCAAAGAATGTGAAAGAGCAGCAAAAACATTTTTTGTCTGTTGTATTACACTGCTAAGTAGATGGAAATGAAAACCAGTAATAGAAATGCATCTCTAGATAGATTCCCAACACAAAATACTATGTGGTCATAATACCATGCAAGTATTTATGTGCATAACTTTTCATTACTGTGGGTGGAAATGTTGGTTCAGGATTTTTTAAACACTTACCTTTGATCTTTCATACATGAAATACTGTGGTTGTTTAACAGCATCCCAAAGGTGTGCACTCCCACTACAAATGCATAATGTAAATAATTAACTAGTAGTGTGGGCTGCAAAGTATTTATGTATGACCACTCTATTTATACACCAGATTATGTGGTGGGAGTGTGAGGACAGAAGGATAGGCAGTAGCAGCACTGCAGCCGTGCAGGTGATCATGTGCTGACAGTGTATATCTTGAAGAACCCGTCCCTGTACCACTGCATGTATATGACCAATCAGATACTGTCACTGTATGTCCTGTAGGAATTATACTGCCAGAACAGTATACATACACCAAATGATATTATGAGACCTCATGAGCAAAAGGGTCCATGGTACCACGTCTGGATTCATACAGTGAATGATTTGTTGGAATTCTGTGACTGCAGTGGCACGTCTGTATTTACTACTTATAGTTTCCATTCTCAAAAAGAAGGGAAATTCATAGCAAAAAACTCCATTTAATGCATCAGTTAGGGTTGTTCCACAGCGACAAAAGCGAGGAAATTCGGTGTTAGGATTGAAAACCCTAACTCCAAATTCACCCCCCTCCAGCACCACACACACACAGACACACACACACACACATATGCAAGTAGGGAGGAGGATCAAGGCAACACGACCAATGACAGACAACCAGTAGCAGGTGACAGAAATAAAAAAATTGTCTAAATGTACTGCAAGACATCCCCACCCACCTGACCAGGTACTGCATGCTCAGTGGAGATCAACAGCAAAACTGAGGCCATGTACACCAAACGTACACATCCCTGATTGCAGGTGCACACAACGTACCACACTTAGTAGTTGCATGGCCTTACCTAGCGATGCCCCACACCCCGCCACACCTGGTACTGCACCATTACTACACATCAATGATGCAAGTGTCTGATTGCACCTGCACAAAGGTTTTAACACTTATGAGTAAACAGAAATCACGAAGACAACATCCATTTACTACAAGATGCATTCTTGGTCAAGATACAAGAACTGTTGCATGTAAGAATGCAATTTATGTCATAATAAATTTAGTGCAGCTGTACACTCAAGATGCAGAGGTTGCTGTTGAAGCATGGGAAAACTAGCCCCTGTACAAGTATGTACAAATCCTAATGTCAGAATCACGCATACAGTTCAACTGATATGTCTACTGCTGTACATATATGTAACTTCACTGTGTCTTTATATTACAAATGCAGTAACTGTTCTCTCTAACAAACAGTTTAATTACTTGGCTAAGGAAAGCAAATTCTAAATATCTAAACATAACTGTTGCTACAATGTCATAGGTGTATCATGGTTGTCTTTAGGCTTAATTACACTGCAGCTCTTTACTGAGAATATACCACTTGGTAAAGACAATGGCATTGACTCTCTGACGCCTCACTTATTGAAATAGTGGTAAATTTTGTATTGTTGCAATGAGCGATCTATACCACTTATGCCCACAGCCTCACTTTTTTTTTAGTTGTTGTACACTCATGTTGTAATACGTAGTCCTTGGGTTTGACAGACTATTCTGTCACTTATGCCATAAAAGTGATAACTATCTTAATTGTAGTACAACATTAATAAAGTAGATTAACGATAGATATAAACAGAATTTTTTTACTATAGCTTTTAGTCACAATGGGATAAGTGTTGTAGGACAGAAGGGGACATTTTCTATCACAGACTCTGTGAGTAACAATTGTACTACCCTTTGAAAGGCTACAATCAGTGAGTTATAGTGTTGATCTTCATGGGTTGATTTTACATGGAGTTGTCCATTAAGTACACAGTATGTGCTCTGAGTGGGTGGGGCACTGCCTTTGTCAGCTTCTCCAATGCCTACCAGTGGAACATTGTTTATACATGAAATCAAGCACACACAGTATACATGTTCAACTACTAACTTTTTATGTGCTCTATAACTGAAGTGCACTACCAGGTGTGGTGGGGTGTGGGGCATCGCTAGGTAAGGCCATGCAACTACTAAGTGTAGTACGTTGTGTGCACCTACAATCAGGGATGTGTACGTTTGGTGTACATGGCCTCAGTTTTGCTGTTGATCTCCACTGAGCATGCAGAACCTGGTCAGGTGGGGGGGGATATCTTGTAGTACATTTAGACAATTTTTTTTATTTCTGTCACCTGCTACTGGTTGTCTGTCATTGGTCGTGTTGCCTTGGTCCTCCCCCCTACTTGCATATGTGTGTGTGTGTGTGTGTGTGGTGCTGGGGAGGGTGAATTCGGAGTTAGGGTTTTCAACCCTAACACCGAATTTCCTCGCTTTTGTCGCTGTGGAACAACCCTAACTAATGCATTAAACTGAGTTTTTTGCTATGAAAAAAAATATATATATATATATATATATAAAACCTTCCACAAGGGTGTCCTGGAGCATAGCTACAAAGTGGTTGAACTTAGTAAGACTAGTTGCTCTGATACAAGCATTACGAAGGGTCTGGTGCTTGATTAGGTCAGCAAGAGAGCCAGAGAACTTGTGAGTCTGCCAGGCAAGATCTCACGCACGGCGACAGGCCAGCAACATTGCAATGATCCATGGCAGATGGAAACCTTGGTCCATGATTTTTCTAAGGGGAACATGTAGATCCCAGGCAGACATTAATTTGGTGTTGAAATATTTGAGGGCAGAATTTATGCTGCTGGCTGTAGAGATGGGTGACCAATTGGTAGCCAGCAGGTCAACATGGAGGGAGGAGAAGTCCAGTGATCTGAAGGGCTGGCACTGTATGAATTTAGGAGGGCTTTGGGATGATAAATCTTGCACAAACAGTAGATCATATGGTGATCACTTAGAAAGTAGTAGAGGGTAGCAGCATCCGCGATATGGTGGGGATGCGAGATGAGAACCTAGTCCAGGAGGAAGTGATTGAGGGATTTGTGATTGTGCCAGTGGGAGTCAGTGATAAGATGGAAAAGCTGGGTAGACTTTGTTTTGGCACAGTTTATTTAGAGAGGGACAGAGCTAACTGAGGTTAAAGTCACCAAGGATGAGAACTTTGTCATGGGAGGAGATAGTGATGAGAAGCTCAGTGACTGAAGGTGGGGACAAGCCAGGATGGCAGTAGGCATCAACTACGAATATAGGGACAGAGAAGGGGAGGTAGAGCTTGAGAAGTAGCAACTCATAGGCAGAGGAGGAGGAGATGAAGGGCACAGTCTCAAATTGGATGCTAGAGAAGAGGTAACAGCAACATCACCACCTGTCATAGAGCAATCCTGCCAGATGATTGAGTACCCAGGGATGGCAACAGCTGAATCAGGAATCTTGGGGGAGAGCCAAGACTCTGAGATCACCAGCACATCAGGTATTAGACTGGCTATGAGTGGTTGCAACCAGTCAGTTTTGGTAAGGAAACTTTGGATATTGAGATGTGTTACTCTAAGTCCTTTAGGGAGATGAGAGGGAGATAATTCAGCCCTGCCAGGATTAAGCTCAATATCACCTGCTACTATAAGCAACAAGGAGACAAAGAGCTTAAGGGAGCCTATAAGTCACTTGTGGGGAGAGGAGAGGAGTGGAGAGGGTGTGTGAGGAAGATGAGAGGTGTAGGAGGGAAGAAGGCACCTGAGGGCTTTGAGGTGAAGCTGGAGAGAAGATGCACCTAGAAAGACGGGGGGTGGGATGGTGAGAAGAGGCAGGAGGTAGGGTGGGTGCATGAGGGGGAGGGGGAGGGAGGGAGGTGGAGGAGAGAAAGGAAGGATAGGCAGTAGGGAGGAGGGGAAGGAAAATAGTAGGGTGAAGGAATGATAGGGTTTGAAGTAGCATAATGGAGAGACAGCAAGCAGATGTCACATTGAACCTTGCTAAATTAAAGCGGGAGAGTAAGCTTCATTCCAGTAGGGAGAAAGTCAATTATGAGTGGGAGAATACTACACCCAGGAGGGGAGAAAGCCTAAGTTAAATAAATTTGGGGAAACGTGGGGCTTACATCTGATGGGGCGAATCCTAATTTATTAATCTGGGGTGATGCAGGCTTCATTCTGAGGGAGGAAGCCTAATGTTAAAATGATGTAGTGATCTGGGAAGCACAAAATCTGCTACAGTAACCCCCATGTAACACAAGTGCAGTACATGCACAGGAATGTTCCCAACCCACCCAAACCATGAAAACCAGCAAGACGCAAAGCCAAAACATGCCAAACGGAGCACAGCCCACTTTATTTCTTTCATCGCAGCTAAGTGACAGCTGTACACATCATGACAGGGAAACAAAGATGGCCACAAACATGTCCAACTCATCCATGCCTAATAACAGCCAAAGCTACAACAGCAGCGAAAACAAGCAGTCCGACACTAACAATGCCGAACACAAGACACCATGGACCCATACCGGGATGACCCATATCCCACGGACACCAGCAGTGGATCAGAGAACACAACAGACAGCGAGGATGAAAATGTGTGGCTGCTCCCATACAGAAGCAACCAGCATCTAGGCAACCATGATTGGTAAGCAATGCACAGAACCAAGTCCTGCACACACCACCAGGAGGCACAGGTGCAGCATTGGAAGAGGGCTGCCCTATGAAGCATGATAGCCCCCCCATGACCAAGGCAGATACAAGCCCCACCCCCATAAAATGCATGCCACATAACTAGTGCACTGTGCAGGTAGGGACAGCCCCTCAGCAGCAAACTGCAGTGAGACACACAGCATTGGTCCTGCATGAATGAGAACATCCCATGGAAAAGCCTTCCACTGGCCAATCTGGACACAAGCAACCCCCCAACCTGTAAACCACAGGACATGCAAGGGGAACACCTGAAATGCTGCAGGATGTGTGTGCACAGTGCAAGTAACCCCCCACTCCACAAAATGCATGCCACAGAAGTAGTGCACTGTGCAGGTAAGGACAGCCCCCCTCACCACAGCAGCAAATTGCAGTGACACACACAGCATTGGGGGAAAAGCTGTCCACTGGCCAACTCAGGCACAAGCAACCCCTCCAACCAGTAAACTGCAGGACATGCAAGGGAACACCTAACATGCCGCAGGATGTGTGTGCACAGTGCAGGTAACCCCCTCACCCACCTGGAATGTGCACAGACATACACAGTGGCAGTCCTGGAAGCAACAGGCTGTCCATGTCATGGCATCCCAATGACCAACCTAGACACAAGTGTCACTCCCCACCACCCACTCTGTAACTGGGTAATAAAATTACCTTTCTCAGGTTCTTGTTAGAATGGCACAAAGGAAGAGACAACAGACAAATGGTGCATATGTAATAAATGTAATTTATTACAGGTAAATGATAATACAGGCTTACTACCAACAGTGAATGCAGTGGGAGAGCTTCCAATGTTACTTACCTACGTAGATGCAGTCTCTAGTCTCAGAGAAGCTACATGCTGCAAGGGGTGTTATACCCCAATAATAACCATGGTAACTGCTAAAGAAGATACCTGTACATAAAAAGTATTTAATTGGATAGTAACAGGTGGCATGAGTAACCATCCTAACTAACATGACAAGTTGCTTAGCTAGCAGAGATAGTATGAACAATGGGATCTCTATAAGTCTCCAAGGTCACTTGCAGTTATAGTGATGCACAAGCACTAAAGGTGGCACTATTGCCTAACTTATAATTATACAATAAAAATATAATGGAAAGCATCTCCCAGGACTAAGATACATTGGTAAAACATAATGGAGCATAATATACATTAGTAAAATACAGTAGAACACAGATCCTGACACTTATGCTTGTACGATAAGTGTCTCTGCCCTAAGGTTAGTACATATACCTACATATGTGTTGCTGTCCAGCGAGGTGGGGGTACAATCAGGAGTGCTGGACCATGGATAACATTCCCCTTCCCCTTGTTGCCTTCAGAAGAAAAGGCAACAACCACAGGAAAGTAGTGGGATGAAGCTAAAAAGTCATTTACAAGTCCAACGCACGAGCCTTGTAAAGGAATTCGAGTTGTTCTTGGTGTTGTCTTAGAGTACGTCACAGACAGCAAAGGGTTAGTATCAGAAAAGCAATCAAAAATGCTTGAATAATAACAAAAGCTTTAAAAGTTAATTCTAACCAAGTATTGGATAGAGCAGTACTTAAATCACCATCATGAATAGGATCATTAAGAGCATCACCAGCTTTAGAAATATTATTGCTAATATAAATCAAATGCAAATCTTTCCTAGCTAAAAGAAAGAGTCAAAGGGCCACTGCGCACGTTAAACACGGGCATGTATTGAGACAAGGCAAGCAAGTATTGCAGATCAGTATCAATAACATGCGGTTCAGGGAGAGGAAGAGGAGTAATGACAGTTTGACCAATAACTGTTTTCTGCTGTGGAGTAAAACAGAAGTTAGGAGCTGAGATATCACAAGACTTTTGACCATAAGCAAAGGATTTATGATTTGTCACTACACAATACCGCCCATCGGAATTTTAAGTAACTCTCACAGTTGGAACCCTCCATCACTGTAAACATATAGGACAAGCGAAAGACTGGCTGGTGAGCCGTAAAGTGAAGCGATATACCTGTTCCAGGTAGCTTCGGGATGCAGCTGTTTTGGTGTCAGGCGCTGAAGATGCAGCTTGCGAAGATTTGGATTTGCCATCTGGGTCAGTCAGGTTAAACGGCAGATCATCACCCAAAGTGTAGGACCAGTCAAGATGTTCTGGGGAGTAGCCGCAAACAGGTTTCACAATATCGAAAACGTCACAGTGGCACAGGTAGTAATATCCTTTCTTGGTGCAACAGTTTGTTTGGGGCGCCACCCAGGCTTGGAGAGTAGAATGATAAACCGATAAAGAAGGGAGATCAGTTCTTTCTCAGTAGATGTTGTCATCAAGGTGTCCGATGGAATTTATTGCAGTCAATTTGTCGAAGACAGAGGTTTCAGGATCAAGATGTGGTAGTGACCCGGTAAAGGTAATAAACATATTGTCATGGATTGAGCAAGTCTTAGTAAGGTGGCAAGGTGCTTAGTTGGGATATCGTGAGACATACCCAAGGTTTTGAGCTGTGGACATAGAAATGTTAACAGAGTTTGCTAAACACATAGTAATGCAGCCATTTGATTTGCAATGAGGACAATACCATTTAGCCATCCACCTTTCATGGATTAGATCTGACATGCATCCTGTTTCCAAGTCCATGAAGAGATTGTTAACAGTGGCAATTACATAAGAACCATAGGTGGAGCATAAAAGTTCACGGGCAATATATTGCTTGTCTGCCTCCTCGGTATTTTGAAAAATCAGTTCATTAATCTTATTCTAAGTATCATTGAACCCTTTGGCAATTTTCTGCATGTTGTATACAGTAAAATGTTCTTCCTTACTTAAACCATCTACACTATATAACAGTGGGGGTAGGCTATCATTCTTAGCAGCTTGATGAAAATTAAGTGTTTGTGCTTTAATAGCAGCTATATCTGCTCTGTTCCAGATAGACATGCCTGAGCCAAAAAGGCCAGAGACGGTGGCTGCTGCACTGGTAACATCTGCAGTGCCATGCCTAGTGTGTGGTCTAGCTTTAGCATTAGGTGTGGGTCTAAAGACTCCTACATGAACAGCGGTATGAGGTCCACTAACTGGATCGTTAGTGCGTATGTAGTAAGCAGCTACAATAACTGTAAGCATCATACTGAAAAATGTAGAAGTATTGGTCATGTGACAGAGACCAATCTCAGCCATATTAAAGTGTGTACGATTGAAAATAACTGAGACATGCATAAATTGTACATCATTAATCAAAGCTCCAGGAAGGGAAGTGGCGGTCAAACCACTAGGAGGACCATCCTCCTGGGGAGGGCAGTCAGTCATTTCTTCTTTGGTGGGTGGGACTACAGAAAGAAAAAGAGCTTCAATAGCTATATAGTTGTGAAGACAGCACATGACTCCTCAGAGGTAAGGCGGTCACACCAAGCAGGATCTATTAGAGCAGTAAGGTTGTAGCGACCAGTATGTCTGGGAGAAGTCTGTCGAATAGAAAGTGTACCATTGGGAGAGATGCCTGTGTTGGACCATCCGTGGAAAGTACCTTTAGATAAAATGAGCTACAGGAATTGTGTAACCATTAAGATCAGTTTCCCATTGTATTTGCAGTGCGGATTTGTCTGGAACTACTACCATGGCATTAACAGTAATCATTTTGTTGGGTACATTAATATGAACTCTTTTGGGGGCTGAGTGTTCAAGTTTGCTAAGCAAATGTTCTATACATTATTTGTGTGCAGTCGATAGGGGTTTGTTCTGAGAATCAGTCAAAGGGAGTTGTCCCACCAGGATGAGGAGGTGCAAGATAGCCATCTTGCCAGTGTACCTGTAAGAAAACAGAAAAGGATTGTTAAATGAGGAGTACTATTCCGCCCTAAGTGAGTTAGTAAAAGTAATTTTAGTCACCTTTGTACAACTTGAGTTGATTAGCATGGAACCACTTGTCGATGATCTGTTTCTGCTGTTTAACTTGGACCTGATAGACAGCAGGACTGAGTCTGCTGACAATGGGATATGGGCCTTCCCATTTGCTGGCAAAGTAATGAGTTGGTTGTCTGTATTGGAGAAGTATAACTTGGTCTCCAACTTGCCAGTCGACTTCTTCGACATGCTTATCAAAATGAGCTTTAGCTTGTTGTTAAGCCTTACCCATCTGATTGGCAGTGAACAGGTGTGTCTTCATGATATTCTCATGAAGCTTTTCAATGTACTTATCTATAGATACTCTATCTGCAGTAGGGGTGTGGCGATCAATCAACAGGTGCTCAGGTGATCTCATGGCTCTACTAGTCATAACCTCATCGGGTGTGCACTGTGTAGTTGCTGCAGGAGCGCCCCGATCACCATCAGTAGTAGCAGCAAGAGGGAATCCCAGTCCTTGGGATTATCATTGATGAATTTGCATAACATCTTTTTTTTCTTCTGTTTGCTCTTTCTACCTGGCCTGAGGATTGAAGATGGTAAGGAATATGAAATTGTTGATCCGGAGTGTCTGCTGCATTAGCTCAGCTGTAAAACTGGTTCCCTGGTCTGAGTCTACCTTGAGGGGCAGGCCCCACCTGGAGAACAATTGATCCTACAGAATCTTGGCAGTTGTCTTTGCTTTGTTGTTCTTAGTGGGGAATGCCTCTACCCACTTAGAAAACAAATCTGTGACAAGTGCATACTTGTTCTTGCTGGAGTTGGTCAAGGAGCCAATGAAATCGATTTGTATCACATTCCATGGTCCCGTTTGCCTTTGTGGCAACAATTTGGCATTTCTTTTCACCAAAATTGGATTATTCTGGGCACACACTATGCAGTTGTCCACGTAGTGCTTTACATCTTTTGCCATACCAGGCCACCAGATGACAGTTTTGAGTCTCTGGAGGGTGTAGTCTGCCCCCTGGTGTCCACCAGTCGGGGTATCATGAACCATGTGGATGAATTTGGTTCACAAAAATTGTGGTGCATCCCACAGTTTGTCACCTGTATCTTCTTTTCAATACCAGAAGAGTGCCTGATCACTAGACAAGTGTATGTTGTCAGAGTGGCTCTTGTATGGACTGCCAACAGGTAGTGGTTGTTCAATTCCCTTGTCCAGGAATTTGAACACATCTTTTAGTTCTGGGTCAGATTTCTGTGCTGAAGAAAGGTCCAGTAGAGGTTCTGGTACTGGTTTCTGCCTTGTGTTGGCAGCTAAGAAAATAGCTGCCACAGCTACTGGCTGAGTCATTGTCCATGTCTCTCCCCCTCGAACACCTGCTTTGGCAAGTGAGTCCACTCGATCATTGAATTCATGGTAAGGGTCAGATTTACAGTGAGCCTTTACCTTGTGAATGTACAGTTTATGAGTAAACAGTTGTGTCAGGGTGTGTTTATACACAAACAAATCCCTGTATTTGACAGGTGTGCCATCAGAGGATGTGAAATTATTTTCTCCCAGAATGGTGGAAACTCAGTAAGGGATGAACAGACCCAATTGGAATCTGCAAAGATGATGGCATCCTTGTCACCACGGGGCATGATCTCCAAGGCACAGGCTACAGCTGCCAATTCGGCATACTGTGAGGAGATAACAGTGCATTTCCTGGAAATGCACCTGAAATCACCATCTTGATCTAATATGAGCACCCCAAATCCTACTACCTGCTCTCCATCCACATAAGAGGTGGAGCCATCTATAAAGACACAATACATGTTGGTATCTTCTAAAACATCTGGTGTAGCCAGTAAGAATGGTCCTGGCTCAGGTAAGTCAGGAGGTTGGAGTGCACAGTCATGGGGCTTACCTGTGTACAGTAGGCCATGGACCAGGATGGATGGCATTTTTGAAGGTAGTACTTTGATGTCCCTGTCCTGCAAAAGCAAAGACCAGTGGGTAAGTCTGGTGCTGGAAACTGAACCATCTTTTACTTTGTCTGAAAGCAGAAAGTTGGTTGGGGTGTGACAGGTATGCAAGACAATAGGTGCATACCCAATGATGTACATGAAATGTTTGACAGCCCAGAAGGTTGCCAAAAGTGTTCTTTCACAGAGACTATATTTTCTCTCTACTGGGGACAGCGTCTGAGAAGCATAGGCAAATGGTCTGAAGTACCCATTGTACTTCTGTGCCAGCACTGCAGACATGGCCACATCAGAACTGGCAGTTTCCAAATGGAATGGGAGATTTGCATTAGGATTGATCAGTGCTGGGGCTGAGGCTAAGGCCTGCTTAAGCTATGTTACAGCTTCAGTATGAGTGGGGCCCCATGTCCATGGGACATCCTTTTTCAGAAGTTTGTACAAGGGAGCAGCCTTCAAGGCAAAGTCAGGGATAAAATCCCTGGAGTAGTTTACCATTCCTAAAAAGCATCTGAGTGTTGCCACGCTAGGAGGAAGTGACAAATCTTGCAAGCCCTGGATCTTCTTGACAGCTGGGCTTCTACCTTGGTCTGTAATACATAGGCCAAGGAAGATGACCTCTTTTTCACACAATTGTGCCTTAGATGGGTTGCACTTCAGGCCTGCTCTCTTGAGGAGAGATAGAAGTTAATCTAGAAGAGCCAAATGATCTTCTTTTGTGGTGGTTGCTAGAAGCAAGTCATCCACATACTGCAGGAGACACTGGGGTGTGGAGAATCCCTGCAGGGCATCCATCATGTGGAGATGGAAGAGGGAAGAGCTGTTGTGAAAGCCCTGGGGAAGGCAGGTCCAGGTGCACTGGCATCCATCAAAGGTGAAAGCTAATTTGTATTGGCTTTCTGGGCTAATGGGAGTGACCAAAACCCATTAGAGCTGTGAACCACTTTTTGTCAGGTGTCAACAGCTTGAGCACATCAGGTGCTGATGCTACTGTTGGGGCTCAACTGGGGGTAACTTGATTAAGTTTCCCGTAATCAATTGTGAGTCTCCAAGCTCCATTTGGCTTTTTCACAGGTCAAATCAGCAAATTAACAGTGGAAACACAGATCCTAATAACTCCTTACTGTAGCAGTGATTGGATGGTCTCCCTCAGTGATGGCAAGGCTTCAGCAGGGAATAGGCACTGCTTCTGCCTCACAGAGTCAGGTTCTGTGATTTCAGTGGTAGTGTGCATCCTACCACAGTCATGCTTGTTGGTAGCAAACACGTCAAGATGTTTTTCCAACAAGGGTGCAAGTTCAGAAAACAGGTCATGACTTTTGAACAAAGCCATGACGTCATTTTCCTTGTTGTTATGGGAGATGGCTGCCACCACGTGTGAGTCTGGAATGATGACAGCATGACACTGTCCTTTGATCTGGAGGAGTTGCTGGTTGGCTAGGTCCACTACACATTTGTGTAGTGCTAGGAAGTCATTTCCCAATATGCTGGGGTGATGACGTACTACCATGAGGTCAAAAGCAAAATCGGTCCTGAGGTGGCCTACCACCACAGGTAGATGAACAAATTGGTAGGTGTGTAGCTGGATACCATCTACACCCTGGGCACTGGTCTTCCAGCCAGTAGACCATTTGGATGAGACTGGGTCCTCATCATGGAGGACTGACATGGCTGCTCCAGTATCCATAAGCATGGTAAGTTGGCAGCCTCTGACCATGGCCTTTACACAAGGCTGTCCATTTGTGTCAACAATCAAGTCACTTACAATCAGGACTGGGGCTTGTAATTGTCAATCAGTGTTTTCAGAATCACAATCATCATCCTGTTCCTGGAATCTGAGGCCTGCAGGATCTTTCAAGGCCTCCTGGATGTTTTGCATAGGATACAGATGTACCTGTGATGTCACAGGCACAACGGCGGCCTGCACGCATGGTTCCTCCTTGGTCATTGCATCAGCCTGGCCAGTAGCCGCTGCCACAAAAGGATTCTTCCATCAGCTGTTCGTTTGTTCGGTGGCCAGAGGCAGGAAAGGATTCCCCTGATTGCATGGCTGTTCAGCGGCCGGAGCAAGGGCTGGTGTGGTTCTTGTAGGCTTAGCTGCTCTTTCAGCATGGATCTCCTCCAACAATTTGCGGAGGGTCTCATTTTCATCTTTGAGACTTCAGTAGGTGGAGCCTTTGCGGTTCTGGTTATACTGCTGAGCATTTGGATTTGTCCAATTACTCCTATCTCTAGTTCTGTGTTTTTTGTAGTTCTGCCCCCCCTCCATGTGACTGGTTGTCATCAGAAGGGGTATCACTTTTCTGGTTGTTGTCCTCCATGGTGTAGTGGGTAGGGGCATCAGAGGTAAGCTGTACTGCAGCCACCTGTGCTGCCGGGACTTGTATTGCTGCAGCCTTGTTGATTTTACCGGAAGCAAGGTTACAGAGGTAAACCTGGTATGCACGCTCCGTTTTTGTAAGGATGTTTGCAAAGGAATCGGTATTTGGGTAAACATTAAGTTCAACCTTTTCCCGCAAGGCCAGAGTCATATTCCGAATGTACAAATTCTTATACCCAATCTGGTCTCAGTCTGCAAGTTCACCTGCTAAGCCTTTGCCAGTGTAGTATGCGAGCCATAACCATTGATGGTAGGCTGTGGGGCTTTTTTCACATTCTGCATAACCTTGTAGGCCAAGCGAGCTCCTACGACACCCAGGGAGCTGGCGGTGATGAGGGCCACAGCAATGTCATCATAGACAAGGGTGTCAGATTTGCGTACAGTCTCTGGAAGTTTGGCCCAGAGGATAGGTTCGATTGTCTGTCGCAAGACTTGAACCTGGTACTCAGGTTGGAGAGAAAGCTTCTCGCAGAGGGAGTGCACCTTCTCCAAATGGCAACTGAGATTGTCAGTTGAGCCCATCTGTCCAATATTTTGAGAAATTTGCTGGACAGAGTGAGCAACTTGTAAGTGATTGGAAGTATGAGTGGTTGCATTCAGCTCAATACGTTCCATGGCACCGCTAAGTGCAGCTTCCACTGCCACATCAGTGACTGCCTTATATGCATGGTCCTGTTTGACTGTTTATTTGAACATTTTGTCAATTTGGTCCCAGATGGCTCTCCTTTGGTCCTCTGGTATTGTGATGTTACTGAGAGCCTCTTGAATTAGGCCATGAACTTCCGCCATGTCTCCCCTGTTGAGAGGAGCAAAGGGAAGCACATTGCAGAATACAGGCCCTCCACCTGTGTCATGGGGCCACCAACTTGGCGTTGTGTGTGACTTCCACCATGTTTGAGTAGACATGGCAACGCAGACTGCGTGCCGAGGTAGGTGCCATCTTGTAAATGGCTGGCAGAAGTTACACTACCACGTGGGTTGGACTTGCGTGTGATGTGGCATGCCTCATCATCAAAGTCAGAGTCGTCATCGCCGGATGACACAATCTCAATGGGTGTATACTGGAACCCATTCATAGCCTTAACATTGCCGGCAAGAACCTCCTGCTGATGGCACAACTGTGTTATCTTTTCTCTACACTTCTTGTGACAAACTCTTGCAGTGCCCTGCTCAATAACTCCCTATATGTCCTACAACTCCCTCGTCTTAGCATCTCTCCTGTCGGACCTAGGACGCGTAAACTGGTCTTTCATCCCCGAGGCACTCTCCATTGACACAGCTTTTGAGGGGTTCATAACCTGTTTCCTTAAAGTCTGGGACAAACATGCCCCCCTACATACAAAAAGAGTTAGAGGTGCACATCTCCCCTGGATCTCGGCTGACATAATCAGAAAATGCCACTCCAGGGACCACGCCTGGAAAACATACAAGAAAACGGGAACACAGGCTTCCCTCACCACATACAGAACCCTCCGAAACGCATGCACAAACACCATCCGCCAAGCCAAAAAGACTTATTTCCTATCGGCCTTTAGCAAAAACATTAACCACCTGACTGATTTCTGAAATCACTCAAATCCCAGCTGTCCCCCACTCTACCCCACCACCCACACTATCAGCTCAGGGCTCCCTCATCTCCGACCCCATCTCATAGCTGAAGCCTTTAATAACATTTCTCCAGCTGTGCTGACAAGCTCCTATCCTCCCTCCCGCACATACTCCCTCTGGTCCCCCCACCACACATGCCCCCAAAACCTGCCCCCAGTCCTGCCATTCTCATTCCGCCCAGTATCCCAAGCAGAAGTCTTCCGCTCCCTACAGGTCATGAACCCAAACAAAGGCAAATGCCCTATGTCCCTGGATGCCAAGATGCTTTTTCTGTCTGCCCCAGCCATAGCCACCCCTCTTGCAGCCCTTTTCAACCTCTCTTTCTCTCTGGGCAAGTTACCAACGGCCTGGAAGTTGGCTACCGTTATACCCCTGCCAAAAGGTGGTGATCCCTCCTCCCCAGGCAATTACAGACCCATCTCCCTACTCCCTATACTGGCCAAAATACAGGAATGCCTAGTCATGTCCCAGCTCACCCCGTACCTGGATGCCTCCTCCTTCTTCACTCCTTTCCAATTGGGCTTCCATAAATCCCACTCCACCATCACCTCCCTGTTACATGTCACTGGTGACATTCTCACCAGCATGGACAAAGGACACGTCACCTTGGCCATCTTTATAGATCCAGCCAAGGCCTTCGATACCATCTCACACTCCCTACTCCTCTCTAAACTCACTGAAGCAGGGCTCTCAAATCCAGCTACTGAGTGGTTCCATGACTACCTAGTGGGCAGGAAACAAACAGTCAAACTGACCTCTCACACCTCAAACCCCCTGCCAGTCACTGCCGGTGTCCCCCAAGGATCTGTCCTTTATTATACAGACATTGTACAGATTACAGGGTATCTACATGCATAGAAGTGTCTACAGGAAGTTAAAGGTAGGTTATCTAAGGTTGTAGGAGGAAGTAAAGGAAGAAAAAAAAATAAAAATATACACCAGGAAGAGCCGAAGGTAGGGGGGAAGGGAGGGAGGAAGGGGGAGAAAGGCTAGGAGGGCACGGTGGACAGAGAGGAGCTGGGAAAACAGGATGTAGAGATGGTGGATGGAGGAAAGAAGTATGTGTGAGCCCTGGGATTATATGCTATAAAGTATGGCGCATGGAGGATGTCACAACCCAGGGGTAATGAGCTCCTATCCGAAGTTGGGAAAGAAAAAAAGATTAGGGGAAGGCCAGGCCTAGTGTTGATAAGTCAGGAGGATATGAAAGAGAACATTTAGGCTTGTGGGGTGCAAGCTGGGGGGTCAGTACTTAAAGTTGGGTCTAGGCGGGGCTATATACCAGTGCAGGCACCAGTACTGGTTCTGAGTGGGTGAAGTAGTTACATGCTTCTCTGATTGTATGGAAATATAGCATCTTGAAGGCATTTAAACTGATTAGAGTGCTTAATTTGAGGGGTTTTTGTAGATTGTTCCATAAGATAGGTAGCACGAAGCTTATGGCTGCCCTGCTGAAGCGGGATTTTGCTTTGGGTACTTTAAGTGTAATAACTGAGTAACTTCTTAGCACGTATTTCCCAATTATACTCAGGAGAAGACAACAGGAGATATAGTAAGGCATCTTATTAGAGATGGCTCTATAGGTCCAGAGAGCGGAGTTTCTGTGTCACCTGAACTTTAGTGATGTCCACCCCACTGCCGCATATAGGGTGCAGTGATGTGTGTCGAAGGGAAGTCCCATTATAAACCTCAGTGCTCGATGGTAGAGTGTGTCCAGCTTAGCCATGTAAGAGTTGGGGCATTGGCTGTAGAGGAAATCAGTGTAATCAACCAATGATGGAAAAATGGATTGGACCAGTTGTTTCTTGGCATCTCTGCTGAGACATTGGTTGATTCTAAAAAACAGGGCAAGCCTTTGCCGAAGTCATTTTAGCAAGTCCTCAGTATGTTCAATGAAGGAGAGTCTTTGGTCTATCCAAACTCCCAGATACTTGAATTTTGTAACAAATTCTAGTTTTTCACCTAGAACTGTGATAATTTGAGGAATTGTCCCACTGGACACAGGGTTAGCTGTACGGATGAAAGGGGAGAGGACCATTGCTTTAGTTTTTTTGTCATTGGGGAGTAGCTTTTTTTGGAGAAGTTGGCTTTGCAAAAGGTTGAATTCTGACTGTAGGTCACTGCAGACAGTTTCAGGTGTTGGGCGACTCACGTAGAGAACTGTATCATCTGCAAACAGATGGATGTTGGCTTCTTTTATACAGTGGTCGATGTTATTAATGTAGATTGCAAAAAGTAAGGGCCCTAATACAGATCCTTGAGGTACCCCTCTTTGCAGAGATTTTAAGGGAGACAGGCCTCCTTCAGCTTCAACTTGTTGAAGAAGTCCTGTAAGATAGTCAGTGAACCAGCACAGAGAGAAGGGGTCCACACCTATGGTTTGAAGTGAGGAGAGGAGCAGACTATGGTCGACGGTGTTGAAAGCCTTGCTTAGATCAAGGAAAACAGCACAAATAAAGTTTTTGCTCTCAAGATTACGCTGACAGTCGTTAGTTACTTTGGCGAGGGCTGAGATAGTGCTATGTTTAGCTCTGAATCCAGACTGCATAGGGTTTAGCAGTTCCCTAGACTCAAGGTGAGTCCTCAGCTGTGCATTTACAATTTTCTCTAGGAGCTTGGACAGGACCGGAAGGAGAGAAATTGGTCTGTAGTTATTGAGATCACCGGGGTCACCTGATTTGAACAGTGGTATGACATGTGCTGTCTTCTATATAGGTGGTAAGGTGCCCTGAGACAGGGATAAGTTAAAAAGGTGGGTGTGGTATTGCTAGGACATGACAGGCAAGTTTTAGGAAGTAAGGGTCAAGGGTGTCAGCCCAGCACTTTTCTAATATCCAACTGAAGCAAGAGGTCCTCTACCTCTTTCAGTGAGGCAGGTTGAAGCGAGAAAAGCGGTTTCAGTGTTTCAGGCAGTTGGCTGGCAGTCTGGGACAAGTATGTTTGCAGGAAGTTATCAAATGCCATGCTTGCAGTAGCAAAGTGGTTATTAAATCGCCAAGTATATCCATCTTTTCGTTATAGTCAAGTTGCCAGAGGTAATCTTGGTCGGGAGTGAATTTCTTGGGGAGTGGCCTAGCAGATCGTTGATTGTGTTCCAGAGCTTGATTGGGCTCTTTGTGGCAGAGTCGAGTTCGGTTTTGAAGAAGGTAGCCTTCGATTCTCTGATTGTTTTAGTACATATTTTTCATAGTCTCCTGAACTGGTTCCAATCCTTAGCAGTGTTCAGTCTGCGCACTTTTTTCCAGAGCTTATCTCTTTCTAGAAGCAAGGACTTGATCTGAGGGGTGAACCATTTATAGGTTTTGGTCCTAGTTCGAACTTTAATCAGGGGAACATACGTATTAAGGGCCCTAGATAGAAATGTCGGAAGATATTGTGTTGACGTGAACTGCTTGGCCAGGTAGAAATCTTGCCACTGAGGGAGTACTTACCGCTTAGATAGGCATGTGCATTGAAGTTGCACTTGGATCTCTTCATAGAGAACTTACTAATGGGTGCTGAGTTGTTTGTAGATCTTACTCCCGCAATAAAGCAATGGTCGCTGCGTCTGAGAAGAAGACATCAGCGTGGGAGTAAAGATGAGGTTTGCTCACCATTAGCACATCCAAAAGTGTACTTTTACTGGGGTTCTTCACGTTTGGGCATGTTGGTTCAGTAATAAGTTGCATCAGCCCATGTGCATCACAGAAGGATGCAAGGGGGGGCAGCTGCGTTAGAGAGTCAGTCAAAGTTGAGGTTTCTGGCAGCCCCTGTCCCAACTTGTCACTTAGATATGACACAAGCTGTAGGCCAGCAGATGGTGGTCTGTAGCATCCTACTACGCAGAGTGCATTAGTCTGTGTAATTTCCACTTTGAGAATTAGGCATTCAAATTCGTTGGCAACAGATGCCGAGGATAAGCAGAAGGCAGAACATTTGTCTTTAACGTAGATGGCCACCCCTCCTACTCTGGTATGCCTATCAGCTCTGAACAAGGCATAGTTGGGGATGTTTACTTCTCTATCAGTGGTGTTGGGTCTAAGCCAAGTTTTGGAAATCACAAGTATGTCAGGAGAGGTATGATTTACCCAGGTTTGTATCAAGGTTATCTTTTTAAGGAGGCTACATACGTTAATATGCAGGAAGATAATTCCTTTTAAATTTGCTAGTTCTACTGGCGAAGCAATAGCTTCTGGGGGGCCAGGGTTGAGTTCTACGTTGCCTGAACATAGCAGGAGGATGAGTAGGATTTTTCTAAGTGCGCCAATTATAAGCTTTTAATTCCTGCCTTTTTCCCATCAAGTAGATCTGACATTTTTAGGGACTGGAAAGTAGCCACCATAGAAGAGCTGACCTGTTGTAGCAAGAACTAGTACCCCTACCACAATAGGCGGGGAGGAGATAGAAGTCTGCATGGTGGGAGGTGGGCCTTGTGGTGGGGGAGTGTTATAAGTACTCCTGGAATGTGTGGGCCAAGAGCAGGGCTCGAGGTATTGGTGCTTGGAATCACGGAGGCAATTAAAGGATAAGTTGCCATGTGGTATACAGCACAAGGTGCCATTGTAGACCAAGCATGATGGTAGTTCAGGTGTCCAATGCTGGGCAGCTGGTACCAGCAGAAGAAAGGGCAGTATAAGGAGCCATATAGGGCCCGACATGATGGTACCTCAAAAAAGGAGCCACTCAATTAGCCCAGAGGCCAGAGGGGTTGCTGGATTAATGCAGCTTATCAGTAGCTTTCCGATCCAGGTCGACCTGAATTTGAGAGCATTAAAAATATTTAATGATGAAGGCACAGCCAAGGAGAACCTATGCATTTTAGTAAGGCAAGGCCCTAAGAATTTGATCCCGTAGGCTGGACAGAGAAGAGGGGGATCACAAGCTAAGTCTCTGTTGGAGAGGCACTGCGCCAGGGGCATGGACTAATATTTGGCAGGAGCTACTGTATTTAATAATCAGTGGAGCTGGGAGGGGGGGCGGAAAAGTTGCGGCAGTTGCTGTACCTTGTAGGGCCTTGGGTCTGTGTCTGCGGTCTCGAGCGTCAGCTAGAGGGGCGCCGACCGCCTGGTAGCCAGGAATCCCATGGCTTAGGAGCTGGGAGCCTGGGTGGCAGTTCCTTGGCTGAGGGAGAGAAGGAGAGCGAGGATTAATAAAGGGGATTCACACAAAGGGTCGGACAGAACAGCAGGGAGTCCAAAATTTGCAGAACAAAAGGACGTGTATTACTTTGTCACCCAAAAGTGTCTGGGGCCAGTGCACGTATGCAGAGACAGGGCTGTAAACACTGGTTTTCCTTCCCAAAAGCACAATTCAAGTCCTCTCAATTACAGACTGGATTAACACTTAAGCTTTTTTAACATTTTTAACATTTTTTAACATCTCTTCGTCTGAAAGATACTACCCTCTTGTACTTTGTTAATTCCCTTGAGATACTTGAAAGTTTCTATCATGTCCCCCCTCTCCCTCCTTTCCTCAAAGGTATACATATTAAGTTGCTTTAGTCACTCCTCATATGTCTTCTGGTGCAGACCTTGCACTATTTTGGTTGCCCTCCTCTGAACAGCCTCCACTCTGTCTATGTCTTTGCGGAGATGGGTTCTCCAGAATTGCACGCAGTACTCCAGATGGGGTCTCACTAACTGTCTGTACAGAGGGATAACAACTTCCTGTTTTCTACTGTTGATGCCTCTCCCTATGCATCCCAGTATCCCCCCAGGCCTTCTTACTGCCTTCTCACATTGTTTGCCCACCTTTAGGTCATCTGATATAATTACTCCTAGGTCTCTTTCAATTTTTGTTGTTATTAACTCACCCCCCATTGTGTACTTTTCCCGTGGGTTTTTGTTTCCCAGATGCATTACCTTGCACTTCTTTGCATTGAATCTGAGCTGCCACATATTTGACCATTCCTCCAACCTTGCTAAGTCCCTTTTCATTCTTTCCACCCCACCTTGTGTATCAACCCTGTTGCAGATCTTTGTGTCATCCTGGGTAGCAAATCATACCATCTTGTTGTACAGGATTTGCATTCGGGTGACCTCCAGCTTGGCCATTCCCTGTATTACAGGGGCACCGTAGGTCAGCGTGAGGAGCAGGACGCTGGTTGCAATGGATAGCCTAGCTTCAGGTATAAGCTGGTCCTTTAACTGATACAGGATGCCCAGTTTGCAGTGGATGGACTTGGTCACTTGTTCCATGTGGTTCTTGTAGGTGAGACCTTGATCAAGCGTGAGCCCTAGGTACTTTAGAGATTCCACTACCTCAATGCTTGTCCCGTCATGTGCGGTACGCTGTAAGGAGTTGGTCCCGTCTTGCCCCAGGGATCTGGGTCCGAACAGCTTGGCTTTTGTTTTGCCTGTGTTCAGGACCATTCTATTCTTCCTTAGCCAGGCCTCCAGGGACTTTAGATCAGTTTGGAGTGTGGGGCCAATTTCTGCTAGGCTGTCTGAGAAGTGGTATATGACTGTGTCGTCCACATATTGTATGACCAAGGCCCCCCCACAGTGGAGGTTGAAGTCATTCTTGAACAGAGAGAAAAGCAGGGGACCAAGGATTGAACCTTGTGGCATGCCTTCCTTAAGGGGTAAGGGATCTGATAGCACACCCTTCCAGATGACCCTCTGTGTACGGCCAGCTAAGTAGCTCTCAAACCATTTGAGAGCCAGAGGGTCAAAGCCAATGCTGCTCAGTTTGACGAGGAGGAGGTTGTGGTCGACAAGGTAGAATGCCTTGGATAGATCTATGAATACTGCTCCTGAGGGGTTCCCCCTGTCCATGGCACTGAGTATGTCTATCGTGAGGTTAGTGAGGGCAGTGTCCATCCCATGGTTGGTTTTAAAACCATGCTGGGAGGGGGCTTGTACCTGGTGTTTCTCCAGGTACTCGCGGAGTTGGTTATATATGAGCCTTTCCTGTAGCTTTGCGAGTAAACAAAGCAGGGAGACTGGTCTGTAATTGCTTGTGTGTTCCCTGGAGCCACCCTTGTGGATGGGTACCACGTTTGCCTGTTTCCACTGGTTTGGGACTGTTCCTTCCAGCAGGGATCTGTTTATAAGTCAGGTCAAGGGTCTGGAGAGGGATTGGGCTCCATCCTTGAGTAGCCTGGGATTGATCCCGTCCGGTCCT
Organism: Neoceratodus forsteri; assembly: GCA_016271365.2. Classification (NCBI taxonomy): domain Eukaryota; kingdom Metazoa; phylum Chordata; order Ceratodontiformes; family Ceratodontidae; genus Neoceratodus; species Neoceratodus forsteri. The sequence continues at coordinate 284,907,743 of CM028138.1, read as the reverse complement.
CCTGGGCCTTTGGTTTTCAAGGCCCTCAGGAGAGTTTGTACCTCTTTTGTTTTGACCAGCTGCAGGTGAAATAGAGGTTGATTTAGGCATGGTGGTTTAGTCTTGCTAGGTACCGGGAAGGGAGGGGGTAGTCCAGCCTTGTATGCTTCGAGGTTGGTGAAGTAAAAGTTTAGGGCTGAGGCAATTTGTGGGTAATCGCTCACTAGTTTACCATTTACCTCCATAGGTCCTGGTTCAGTTTTGGTGTTTCCCCCAATCAGTTCATTTATGTGAGACCAAAACAGTTTGGGGCAGCCCAGGTTGTTTTTCTGAAGTCAGGTGACATAATCCCTTTTCGTCTGTTTAGTGGTGCTCTTGCACTTGTTTCACAATGCTTTGTATGCCACTAGATCATCTTGGAGCGAGGAGTTCTTGAACCTCTTCCAGGCCTTGTCACAGCTGATCATCAGGGCTTTTAGGGTTGGAGAGATCCACTTGTAGCAGCTGCCCTTAGCCCTGAGTTTCTTCAGAGAGGCAAAGAGGTTGGCTGCTTTACTTATTGAGTGGTGGGGGTATTCAAGTGCCTTGTCCAAGGAGGGGAGGCTCCTGATTGGGCTCCAGTCCTGGGTGTTGAGGTAGTCATTGTATTGCGCCGCCGTGAAGTTGGAGTAGTCACGAGCAGTCAGTATTCGGGGCTGGACCTTGGGCCCCCTATTTCTCCAGATGCAGAATATTGGGGAGTGGTCACATGAGTCCAGCTTTCAGGATGTTGCTGGGGTTTGAGACCAGAGCCCAGTCTAGAATGGTGTGGTTCCCAGTCTTATGGTTCAGCCTGGTGGGTTCTGTGATAACCTGTGCCAGGTTTGCCTCTTGTGTCAGGGACACAAGGTCTTTATTGGGATCGTGGGCCCAACTGAGGTTGAAGACTCCCAAAATAAGGAGCTCAGTTGAGACTTCTTTAGCTGTGGATCTGGTCATATACTCGAGGGATTGAAGAGCCGTCTTAGGGGGGTTATAGACACATTCTATTATGAGATGTTTGTGTTGGCCAAGGGTAACCCTTATGAATTTGGATTCACTGTCAGGGCCTGAGTCCTGCTTCAGGGTTATGTGCGACGCCGTAAGGCAGTCCTTTGTGTAGATTAGTACACCCCCCCACTCTTGCCCTCCCTGTCTTTGTGGAAGGTGTTGTATCCTTAGGCCATGATCTCATGGGCGAGGATGTGGGCCTTAAGCTAGGTCTCTCATATAGCAAGAATATCTGGCTTATAGAGGTCGAGCCAGGCTTGCACCTCTTGCATTTTTGGCCTGAGACTGAAGACATTCATGTGTGCGATTTTGAGTCCCTTGGAGGATATCCAATGAGGGTCCTACGGGGATGATATTAAGATATTGGCTGTAGGAGGGCCTGGATTTGGCTGGATATCACCTGCCAAGAGAAGCAGTGCCACTAACAGTGCAATTAGCTTTTGGCTGCTAGCTGGGATTAGGTTACTCTGGATCCTCCTTCTTATAAAGTAGAGTGATTCATGGCATATGCCCCTTCTTACTAGTGCATGTGCTGTCAGGAGGAATTGTATGCGTGGGAGGGATTTGGAGTTATAGAGGTCCGTGAGAAGGGGGTTGTTGTCTGGGGAGTCCCTGATGTCAGGGACGCATCAGCCTATAATCCCGTCCACCCAAAGGAGGGATATTATATATAGTGTTGCCAGGAGCACTCCTCTGTTTGGCAGTGGGGTACCGTGCTTGCTTTTCCCGCTCAGCCCAGGGCTGGGTGGTCCGCAGTCCATGGCTCTATCCTCAGGAGACATGTTTGAAGAACATTGTAGTCCTGTTTTTGTACACTATTTGTCAGCAAGGCTCTATTAGAGAGCCTACTCTAGGCACTGGTAATGGGAAGTTTAGAGATTGGAGAACCGGGATTCTGCTGGCATTAGACAATGCTACCCACTTTGTCTACACAGCAATTACTGCATAATTCTCCTTTCAAATTTGTTAGTGAATGATCGCTGTACTATGAAAGTTCTACAGAAATAGGCCCTTTTTCCCCCTTGAAACTCGAAACAAGCTTGTACAGGCCACTTTTCTCCCCCTACTCGACTATGGCGATGTAATCTATTCCTCCACCACTCTTGCAAATCTAAGTAAACTGGACATCCTTTATCACCATGCGTTACGGTTCATTACCAACTCCCCTTACCGTTCGCACCACTGTGACGTATATGCAGCTGTTGGTTGGACATCCCTTACTACTAGACGCCTGCTTCATGCTGGGCTATGGACTCTTAAACTGCTCCTGCAGAAATTGCCAAGCTATCTCTTCCCTTATTAGTATCTCACATAGTGCATACTCTAAGAAAATCTGACTTTATTATGCTTGACATACCAAGGACGAGACTTCCTTTGGTAAACGTGTATTGCATATGCCCTTCCCTCCATTTGGAACCAATTACAAACCATACTGAAACTAACTAGCACAGTTTCAATAAACTTCTACAAATCGCTAAGTTCATCCAAAATAAGACACCTGTAACTGTCATTAAGTCTCTTCCTTCCCATGTGTGCCATATTTATCCACTGGTAAGGTATAATTGATTTGTCATATTAACTGCTTTCCTTCCCTTCTACTCCTGGCTTTATCTTTGCTTACGCTCCACTGCTACTCTATCAAATCACTCCTCCTCCCATATCAGTTGTAGACTGTTGTTTGTTCTAGCTGCCAAAATACTGTATATGTATTGCACACACCAGTCATCATGTTTCATTTATCAGTATGCAACCTGTAAGTCGCTTCCCTGTCTCATATCAATGTTTACCACCTGCAGTCACCCTATGTGGTACCCTTGTATGTATATCCAGCCTGTATCATGTAACGTGCATTTCATGTATATACTGTTATTACCTATCTGTGTTTGTACTTTAAGTGTTTTTGTCACAGGACCTCCTTGTGAATGAGCTTGCTCAATGGAGTTTTCCTGCAATAAACTTGAACTTGAACTAATAGGCAATGCTACCCACTTTGTCTACACAGCAATTACTGCATAATTCTTCTTTCAAATTTGTTAGTGAATGATCACTGTACCGTGTAAGTTAATGCACTTACTTTAGGGCAAAAACTCTCCCAGACTTACTACAGCTTGGGGCAGCAGAAGCATGTAGTACAGAGTTCTACTGATGTCAAGCAATGCTTCACGCTTTCAGTCTGCACTGCCATTTCTGCTTCATTCAGCTTGTTAGAGATGTTAGCAATAATAGCCCCTGATTCAAGACGGAACCCAGAGAGGCGCAAGACCCTAAGAAGAGGGACACACTGACCCCCGAGGTGCTCCGGTGGCAGCAGGCTTATTTAGCCTAATTTAATGAACCTGGGGATTTATGCAGTTTGTTCACCACTACAGCCAGATCAGAAGGAAAGGAGGCCCTATCTTATAGCCTAGCTATAGGGATGAGGTTGCGACCACTAGTGTAAAAAGCTGAAAACCAGCTAATGGGAAAGTGATCTGATAGGTTATTATCCCTCACGTGACCCACACTATATAAGAGTTTGTTCAGGTAGGGTGGGACCGCTCACTCGCACAGAAAATAATTGCTGGCATTCTGTTTTCTGTTTTCATACCTGCTTTTAACACCGGGGAGTCGAAAGGGGTCCAGCTTAGGGGAAGGCTGGGCAAACGAAGGCCCTCATGACCACCGCAGCTACAACTGAGGGAGGAAAGAGAAAAGGACCAGGTTATTAACAGGTAGGCAGGAGAAGGAGGAGCAGACAGGAACACTAATGTTTCGGAACTTATGTTACGGTTTCTAATTGGCTGAGCTGTGCTGAACTAATTCGAATTTGCACAGGAGAATTAAGTTGCATGCCTACTGGGAAGGGATTCACTACTTTTATTTTTTATCTTACTTCTGTGATTTTAACAACGTAGTAAATTGAACAAGCTCTCCTGAGAAGCAGTAACATTACAGCACAAGGAATAAAATCATAACCTGATAGGGCTCACTATTACACAGGTTAAATTAAGTAACTGAACTGTGGATAAGTCACCTTTAAGCTCCCAAGGCAAATGGAGTTAGGCACAGTTGATTTCCAGAGGGTAGAAGTTGCAAAAAAAACACTGTCTTCACTACTCTGCCGACTGATTAAGACAGAAGGACCTTTTTAAAAAAGGTGCCAAAATCCTCAGTCCATTGTTCCTCACTCGCAAAGAAAATAATTGCTGGCACTTCGTTTTCCATTTTTGTACCCACTTTTAACACTGGGGAGTTGGCAGGGGTTAGGCTTGGGGGAGGGCTGGGCAAACGAAGGCCCTCACGACCACCGCAGCTGCAACTGCTTTTAACACCAGGGAGTCAGCAGGGGTCCGGCTTGGGGGAGGGCTGGGCAAATGAAGGCCCTCATGACCACTGCAGCTTAGCAAGCAGAGATAGTATGAACAAAGGAATCTCTATAAGTTTCCAAGGTCACTTGCAGTTACAGTGATGCACAAGCAGTAAAGGTGGCACTACTATTGCCTAACTTATAATTATACAATAAAAATATAATGGAAAGCCTCTCCCAGGAGTAAGATACATTGGTAAAACATAATGGATCCAGAAGCAAATGATTTGATACCTTTTAATGGACCAACATAGATGTAACAACAAGAACAAAGTGCTCTAGCTTTCGGACCAACCAGTCCTTCTTCAGAAGCTCATGGCAGTTGTTTAGAAAATACAATACTTATAACAGCTAGATAATGCAGAGAAAAACAGAAAAAAATCCCCATTGGTTTAAAATACTCATTTAAAAAAAAAAAAACAGAAGATGATGTCAGAGAAGTTAAACAGTACAATACTGCCCTCAGTCCGAATGAACCTTGGGTTAAGATGTGCTTGGTGCAACAAACATAAAGAATCCTTACTTTTTATCTTTGCCTGTGTGGGGGGGATTGATTCTATTGCACCATATTCAGTTTACCCAGCCTGCTAGTGTACATACAGGAGTGTTATCTTATACTGTTATATATAATTTTTGTAACTCTGTACATATTGGGATGTGTGATCTCATTTGCTTGGGGGTCCTGCACATATCTTTTTACATTAGGCTAATATTGTAGTAATTTACTCAGAATTTCATTACAAGTTGTATTCCTTTGGGGAACAATTACAGTGACTGAAGTTAATATAGGTTCACTAGGAGAGAGATTGAGAGTGTATGTGTGTGTGTGTGTGTGTGTGTGTGTGTGTGTGTGTGTGTGGGGACAGAGAGAGAGAGAGAAAAGGAGGGGGGAGAGAGAGAGAGACAACATCTCGTTTAAGCTATGTATCTCCCCCACCCACATTATTGTGATGTGGGGTGGGTTAGGTTGTACTGTTTGTATGAGCAGGAGGAGATAAATTACTTTTTATCTCTTTTCAGATTCCCTAGACACTTGTGGTACATGTAGTTGCTACATTCTCAGTATATATTGACATCAGTACATATCAGGATGCATGGTCTGAATTCTTTGAGGTTCCTCTACTAGAGTTTTTGTTTAACACTAATATTATCAATTTATATTTATATTATCATTTATATAGTCCTGAGGTTTTTGTAATTTCTTGGGCCTTTTATTTAGCTTGAGAATACAGCTGGGTGACATGTCTAGCTAGGTTTTACACATCACACAGTGTGCACTGATGTTTTTTAGACAACTTTACTGGTATTCTTGTCTTTAATGCATACATTGTAATTTCATGAGCCCTATAACTATCTTAGTTTGTCTTTAAGCTGGGTGGGGTTGCCTTTCAGTAATCACATCCTTATACTGACTGTGACACTCATGGCTTGATTTGGGAGTTATCTGCTTCAGCATTGTTATCTTATGTCAATTAAATTTATGTGTAGTAGGATTCTTTATGTTTGTTGCACCAAGCACATCTTAACCCAAGGTTCATTCGGACTGAGGGCAGTATTGTACTGTTTAACTTCTCCGACATCATCTTCTGTTTTTTTTTTTTTTTTTTTTTTAAATGAGTATTTTAAACCAATGGGGATTTTTTCTGTTTTTCTCTGCATTATCTAGCTGTTATAAGTATTGTATTTTCTAAACAACTGCCATGAGCTTCTGAAGAAGGACTGGTTGGTCTGAAAGCTAGAGCACTTTGTTCTTGTTGTTACATCTATGTTGGTCCATTAAAAGGTATCAAATCATTTGCTTCTGGATCTATTCTTGCAAGGACCAATACGGCAACTACTAAATCAAGATTAAAACATAATGGAGCATAATATACATTAGTAAAATATAGTAGCACACAGACCCTGACACTTATGTTTGTACAATAAGTGTCTCTGCCCTAAGGTTAGTACATCTACCTACATATGTGTTGCTGTCCATGAGGTGGGGGTACAATCAGGGTGCTGGACCATGGATAACAACTCTCACACAGCGGTCTGCTGTAGATGTATACTGTGCCGGTAGAGACCGCACATATCCCCCAACCCACCCAGCGGCTAACTGCACTGCCACATGCAGTGGAGGTCCTACAAGCAGTAGGATGTCCCATGGAAAGGCGGTCCACCAAGCGACCTGAACATAAGCATCCCCCCAACCTGTAAATCGCAGGGAATGTAGGGGAACACATGAGTGGATGCAGAATGTGTGAGGACAGTGTGACAGGAAGATGCCGGGCACAATGTGTCCTGTCACTGGCAAGGTAACCATAGCTGCAGTGACATGAACACAGATGTGGCAAACACACTGGCTAGATAATGCACAATAGGTTCCCAAGGTTGCGTGTCTATGCTGCACTGATGGCAGTGTTTGCCGTGGGAACACTGGAAGTGTGACATGTCGTGCTATGAGCATGGGAGAATGAGCCAGCCTGCAATGTGCAACACAATGTCACCATGGGGAAGCCCCCCCCCCACAAGTGACACACCAATGTCAAGTACAGCAATGGATGGGGACTGTGCATAACTAGCCACCTGCCACTAGGAGAGGTGCAGGCATACACCCATACAGGAACTGCATGTGTGTGGGAGGCAACTCGCAACACCTGTGAGTGTCACCATGCCCTGTGAGTCAAACAATGACCAAGGCAGCACACCATAAGCCAGGGTGACATGGACGAATACTGTCCATACTGCGGGCCATGAACGTCACCCTGAGTGCCCGTGGAGTGTGTTGGAAAACACTGTACAGACTGAACCAGTGAGGTACTGCCACAGGTGGCACAGGTCCTGTCTCACTAGAATGTGTCAATGATGGGAGAAAAGACATGTGGCCATGACCAAATCACACGCAGGTGCATCCGGTATGTGTGTGCATGTCAGGGGACATGGTCAGAACAGGCACTCGTACAAAGGGGGACACATCATGCAGTCCCCGGTAGGTACAGCATGGTGTTGGTGGTACACACAAGTGACCCCCATGCACCCCTAACACAGAGGTGGGGAAAGGAGGGTCTGTATTGTGCGGAACATGACTAGCACCCCAGACAATGACATGTGTCCAAATTATGTAACCACTGCAAATGGTGACACCACCACTGCCACAACCCCCATGTGTATCATGGCATGTTATTGGAGGGCAGTAGTGTGTAGGCCCCTCATGAACACTGCATGCCACGCCCCCACAGAGTGTCAGGCAGTGCAACAAATGCACAAAATGAGGCATGTGTGGACTGAGAATATTGTTGGTAGGTGGCGGTGTGTCAAATGCAATAAAGCAGTACCCAACCACAGGAACATGTGAATGCAGGAGTGTGAGGCAAGTGGCAGCGCAGCAGCATGCCACCAAAAGACGTGACATGCATGGCAATGGAATGCTGTGGTGCACCACTACTCTGGACACATGTACAAGCCATATTTGCCTGACATGGCCATGCATGTCAGGTCAACAACAACAGGGCAGACACTGCTACTGCATGCATGGCCTGGTGGTGGGATAGAACAGATGGGTGTGGTGCTACACAAAGGCCAGCACAACACACAGCAGCCACAACATCTGTATGGCTGGGTGAAAATGTACTCCCACAAACCGTCACACACTGTGCACCTATAGTAATTGATAGTAGGGTTGGTGAGGCGCAGCTTTTGGTAATAAAAACTGCTACAAGCAAGAGCTGCATGAACATTTGTGCTGCGGTTTTATTACATATCCTACTATCCTGAGTCTAGACTGTGCCGGTGCTTCTCCTGTTTGCTAATTTCACCTAAATGACTCGTATCAGCTGTGAGAGGGTGGGTGTGGAGTTGCTTTGCAACGCAGCAGGAGGAGGGTCAGCCCACAGGTTTAAAGATCACGCTGCTACTGCGAGAGTGCAGTGGCGCGAGCGTGAGTGGCGCGAGCGCCACTCGGAAGAGAAACGGAGTCAGGAGAGGAACGCTTGATTTTTACTGAACTGGGAAGCCTGAATATTATGTTTGGGGTAAGAGATTAGTTCAGTATAAAACTAGCCTTCTCTCCTTTAGATTTTAAAGTGAAATCAGGAATTTAACTAAGTTTAAAATTTTTAAGGCAGGTTCTGATTTTTAAATTTAAACCCATAAAAATGGGTGTTCTTAATATTTGGGTGTATTGGTTTGCTTTATGTTTGATACTATGTCCTCTCTTTTTAAGTGAAGACAAAGAACAGAATAACGAGGACCTAGCCTCAAAATCATGTCTAAGGCACCAATGGAGGGAAATGCAGGAGGACAAATTGTCCCCAAATAGATTAAAAAGACGTAATTCTTTCTCTTTGGTAAGGGAATCTGTTGTCAGTGTTGAGCCTTTTAAATTACCAATGCACTTTAAGCGTTTAGACAAACAAACAAATATATATTTGATCCTGATAATGGGAGGGGATATAGAAATAAATCCTGGGCCGCTCCCCCCTTCCTGTAAATTAATATATGATAACGCTAGAAGCTTGAAAAATAAAATAGACATGCAGAGGATTTGGGAGGCCATAGAAAATCAAAATATTATAGCTTTAACTGAAACTTAGTTGACCCCAAAAATTAGAAATGAGGAACTTGGGTTACAAGGGTATGAGTTGCATAGAAGAGATAGGGAGGGGAAGAGAGGGGGAGTTGTTATTATACCTTAAATGGGATTTTGGACAAGTAAATGTTTTGTTTATGGGCGAACTAGGTTTGATTTAATGTATTCTCCTGAAAGTCAAAGATTTGAATTTAGTTTTGGGATTAATTTACTCCCCCCACCAAAGGTTAAAACTACAGATTTTGATAAATTGACCCATTTGTTGCATCCACATTCTTATGGTTCTGAATTGTTGTTAGTGGGTGATTTCAATGCTGCATGGAATAAGTCGAGGGGAAATCCTTTACGGAATAGCTTGGCCCTACTAAATTTAAACCAGAATGTTGCCCTTACTACTAGGAAAACTTCTTTTGTGAGTGAGGGGAACATTTTGGATCTTCTGTTTACCTCTGAGGGAATCCGGGTAACATCTATAGCTATAAAGCAACCTGTATTTGGGGACCATTGTTCTGTTGATTGTTCATGGGGGGGGGGGTGGATGGTCTTAAAAAAAATCATCAGATTAATAGTCAAATAAGGTTGTGAAATATGACAAAATATAATAAAGAGGCTTTTTTGTATAAATTGATGAAAGTTAGATGGGACAGATTGTTTTGAATACCTGAACTGGACTGGGCTATAGAAGAATTTACTTTTTTGTTCATACAGGCATGTAATGAAATTGCCCCTGTCAAAGTTAAAACAAATAGAGAAATAAATGTTCCCTGGATTACAGATAAAATAAAACACAATATTCGGTATAAAAATAGGTTATGGGGAAGAGCAAACAAAACTTTGGAAACAAATGACTGGGAGAAATTTAAAAAAGAACGAAATTTACTTAAACGTAATATTAGACTAGCAAAAAAAAACATATTACATGACTAAGGTTGAACAATGTATAGAGCTGAAAAAGTATTGGCATTTGATTCAATCTTTTCAGCACCCAGTTGTAAATAAGCAACCTATTCTAATTAGGGAAAATGATATATTGTTGTCATCTTCAGACTCAGCAGAGAGACTAAATGCCTACTTTATTACTCTCCCAGATATCCAGATTCCTCGTGGATGTCCTGAAGAAAATGGAGCAAGGAAACAACAGCACAGTTCGGGGAAAAAATTTAGATTTAGAGGAATTACCTGTAGAGAGGTAAAGGAAGAATTAAGAAAACTTAAAGTAAATAAAGGCCCTGGTTTGGATACGATAGAAAACAGATTTTTAAAAGATTCCCCAGAGGTTACAGCTCCAATATTAATAAAACTTTTTAATCGGAGCTTATTAAATAGAAGTTTCCCAACTATGTGGAAATGAGCAAAAGTTATCCCGATACATGAAGGTGGCTCTAAGGGAGAACCAACAAATTATAGACCTATTTCGTTGTTGTCTGTGGTGTCGAAGGTATTGGAGAGATTAGTTCAAAAGCAGCTGAGTAACTTTCTGGAAGAGAATTTTCTCTTATCCAGCTATCAGTCGGGTTTCCGAAGTGACCATTCCACGGACACCGCACTCGCCGATTTGGTTGACATCGTAGCCTCCAAATTAAATGAAGGTGAATTGGTGGGTGCGGTGTTCGTGGATCTCTCCAAGGCCTTCGACACCATCGATCACAACATTTTATATGAAAGAATGTTGAGCTTGGGGATTGATAATGAAACCCTTCCTCGGTTTCAGTCATACCTAACAAATAGGGAGCAGCAAGTTCAGGTTGGAGATGTTCTCTCAAATTCAGGGTTTATTAAAAGAGGAGTCCCTCAAGGTTCGATTTTGGGCCCTTTACTGTTTATAATATATGGAAATGATGCTCCTAAAGTAGTAAATTATTCAGCTTTAAAAATGTATGCAGATGATACTGTTTTGTTGACAAGTGGGAAAACCTTACAGAAGGTGGAACAACATCTTCAAAGAGATTTTAGTATTCTGGAAACCTGGTTGAGGAGGTCAAAGCTGGTTCTTAATAATAAAAAAACAAACACTATGATATTCACATCTAAAGGGAATGAAAATTTAAATGTATATAAACTGTTCATAAAAACATGTAGTAATGAAACTTTGACACAGGTTGAATCTTATAAATACCTGGGGGTTTATATGGACCAAAACCTAAAATTTGATGTTCATATTAAGGAATTGACACAAAAAACAAATAAGTTGGGTGTTTTACGGAGGTCTAGAAAATGAGAAGGGATGTTATAAATCAATTAATTATAGCATGTATTGATTATGGTAGCCATATAAATGGCATGGCAAATAAATCTGAATTAAAATTGGTAAGAGTGTTATATAATAATTTGGCTAGATTTATATTAAACTGTGATAGACATATGCACCATTGTGATATGTACTCTCTATTACAATGGCCCCTTTTAGAACAGAAAAGGGATCTAAAATGGATTAAATTGCTCCTGTAAAAAAGCTTTCAGCTTAGTGTGCTATACCTGGTTAAATAACTAAATAAAAAAAAAAAAATTAATTCACAGTGTGGTTCATAAACAATCCCCTGGGTATCTAGTAGAAAATCTGTTAAATGTTACCCATGGACACCAATATAAACTTAGAAGAACTGAGGGGAAGTCCTTTGTTAGACCTAAATTAATGAATAAATATGGAAAAATGACTTTTGGCTATAAAGTGGCTCATTTATGGGCTCCTATTGAGGTAGAAAAGCAGAAAATACAAAAATGTAAGTTAAGGATGTGATCGGATATGATCTGAAAATGAGGTGTACATGTAATGGCTAGAGTCTTTGATTTGACTATTTGTGGGTACAAATGTGCATTTTGTTCATGTTTAAGACAGACACAGATGTATTTTAAATTATGTGTTAATGTCTATTGATGTAAGTCTTATGTTATTGTATTTATATATCAAATGGAATTTTGATACATGTCCATCTTGAAACTGGGATTCCTTCCCAATGATGTGTTACTACTACTACCTGTTTAAAAATAAACTTTTCTACTACATAGCCACGTCTTACTGCGTGCATGTGTCATTGAAGGAGATGGGAAAGGTGACACTGTCCAACACCTTGACAGTGTCTGTGCAGTGCCCAGCATATAATGAACCACATGGGATGGAAATGGCACAAAAGGAAGGCAACCACAACACATGGGCAGTGCTGTGGCCAGCATGCACCAGGTTGGATGTTGTTGGCAGGGTAAGATAGGTATGGCAACACTGATAGGACACTGCTGTGTGGTACGCATCTGGCATGTCAGGGGGTACCAAATGGAGTGATGTTGAGGTTGCACACCTGTGCCAATGGGACATTGCAGTGCATAGCATGTATCGCCATGTGGATGGGTGTGGAGGCCACAACATCACACTGGGAGGGGCTGTGCTATGTGCACACAGCAGTGCATGTGATGTGCAGACAACAGAGAAGGAAACATGCAAACACTGTGGCTGTGTTGGCCTGAGCCAGGAACACATTGTATGAGCTTGCCAGGTTACCAGGTGGAGGCACCATCACAAGGACACTGGAGTCTGCACATGCCACTGACAACATTGACCATTATGGGGACATATGGCACCAGTACCAGCAGGCCCCACACTGGTGAACATCCATCACAGTGGATGGGATGGAAAGGGTGCATAGGGAGGCCAGCGGTAACACCCGTCAGATGACAGGCATGGTGCCTGCAGACCGGGAGATGATGGTGATGTCAGGTCGACAGTGTACCATGGTCAATGATGAGCTCACTACACATAGCCATGGATGGAATGTGTATGGAGGCAGGGTCACACCATCTGCATACTGATGCGCCGTGCATGTGTGTGATTGTACGTGGTGGGAAGGCTGTAGATGTATGCCACCAGGAACATTGGGCCAGTGCTGGTCATTGTGAACTGGATGTGCAATAAACAGTGGCAGAAGAGGTAGAACACACCACCATCACTGTGTTGCAAGCAACACACCACAATGCATGTCATACACATGGTATGGAGGAAGGTAGCCGACAACAGCCTGCCACAGCAATGCTGTCCGTGTATGATACATGACTTGGGGGGGTGGAAACAATGTGGCATTGCTGAGGTGACCATGTGTTCAATACCATTGGAGAGACAGTGTGTGTAGGCCGGGAAACACTACCACTGTCATAGAGCTGTTTCCTGAGCATATGGTACCGGGTGTGATGGGACTAGTGGGAAACAAGAGTGCCCACTGAACTGTGTGTGACCGCGTAGCCACCCACACACTGCAGTGCAACACATGCCAATGGTATGTTTTTTTAATATTCTTTATTTTTATTGTTTTTATATAGTTTTATATATTTATATATATATGAGATATATATATATATATATATATATATATATATATAACAGCAGGAGTACATCTTTACAGTATTGCTCTTTTGTCTTACAATACATAGAATGTTCTTCAGGTTGGCAATTCATGTTTCTACAACATAATTCTGTTATATATCAAATGACACTAGATCAAAATTCATATCCTATAAAAATTGGTCACTTTCAAATAGCTTTATCAGGGAACAAATGTTTCATCCAGAGGTGAGATATAGAAAACCCATGGCCTCCACTGGAGCTCAAATTGTGACCTCCTTCCAGCTCTAGAAGCTACTATTCTCTCTAGATAGTTTATCTCAGTCATCAATGAATGCCAATCAGAGAGGGTGGGTACTTTAGCCGTTCGCCATAGGCAAGTTATAACCTTTTTAGCTGCTGACAGGTACAGGTATAACTTATTTCTACTTGGTGGAACTTTTCTGTCTTCCCCAATATAAACTAGAATCATCTGATTGGATAATATAATTTCTGGTACCACAATATTTTGTATGCTGTTTTCTATATCTAACCAGCATTGGGTAACTTTCGGACAAGCACAAAAAATTTGTGTTATATTTGCCATTTTTTCTCCACATTCTCTCCAACAAAGGCCATGCCCCATAGATACAAATTTAGCAATTTTGTCAGGGGTATAAAAATATATACTACAACAGTTCCATATATATTCTGACCAGTATGATGACTGTGATACTCTCATCGAGTGAGGAATAGGTTCCAACCATTTCTCATAAGTTATCTGAGTCCCTAATTCTCTATTCCATCTCCCTAAGGTATCCTCAGTGGATTCCTTCCAAAAATCTCTTATTGCTTTATATATTTGTCCAATTAAATGAATTTGTTCCCTGTTCTATAGCGTCCCTAAAAAGGGACATCAACATAGGTATGAGAGAGGGCAGAGTATTTAATGTTAATTCTTTCTGTATAAATGTCAGCATCTGTAAGTATCTATAATGATGTGTATGGGGGAATTGATATTTTGCCTGTAGTGTGGCAAAAGGCAGTACTCCATTCACATCCAGGTATTGATATAACAAAAGCAGACCTTTTTTCTGCCATTCTTGATGGACCCGAACAGCACCCATCTCCAAAGATACACTTTCTGTACCTGTTAGTTTAAAATAACCAAAAACTTCAGTTAATGTAGTAGACTCCCTTATCTCATACCAAGCCTTTAACGTATAACGGGTTCCAAATGTAAAGTTTTGTAACTGTGGATAAGAATTTTGGGGGGCAAATATAATAGGGATAATGTTTACTAGATCATTTAGTATAAATTCAATAAATTTCCGTGGTTTCTCTACCTGAAGATTCAGCCATGGCATCACTATTTTACATGTTACTGCCTTATGGTAATCTCTAAGGTTTGGAAGATTACAACCCCCCTTTGCCACTGGTAACTGTAACAGAGACCATCTGATCCATGGCTGTTGTCCAGCCCATACAAACCTCGAAAAAATTCTAGCCCAGGATGCAAAGTAGAATTGTAATGGAATAATTGGTAAAGTCTGGAAATAATATAATATCTTAGGAAATAAGGTAATCCGAATAGCTTGTATTGGAGCTGAAAAAAATAATACCTGATGTGTCCAGTTCCCAACTAAATTCGCTATCTCTATCTCTATTGATTGAGGCTCTAATTTAAACAGTTCCAAATGTTCCAGTTTCTGGGGAATATTTACACCCAAATATTTAATTTTATTATTTCTCCATTTCAGAGGGATCTGGTTCTTCAGAGACTGAGAGGGGGTGAAATTTAAAGATAGTAACTCTGTTTTTTGTGTATTTATTTTGTATCCAGCTATTCCTGAAAACGTATCTATCACTTGTAAAGTAGCAGGAATGGACTTTTTAGGTTCTAGGAGTGTTAATAATACATCATCTGCATATAATATATAGTAAAATCCCTCCCTCCCTCCTAAAGGGACCCCCTGAATATTAGGATGTTGTCTTATGGCTTCAGCCAATGGCTCAATGTATATGGCAAACAGTAAGAGGGAAAGTGGGCAACCCTGCCTAGTTCCCCTTCCCAGCTGTATCATTGAAGATAACTGTCCATTCACTTTAACATACGCCTTTGGAGAGGTATAGATTCTCTGTATCATGCTAGAGAATTCCCCAGGAAATCCAAACTTGGGCAAAGTTTCCCATAAAAAAGGCCAACTGACGCGATCAAAAGCTTTGTCTGCATCGAGGCTGGGCAACACAGCCTGTATCTGTCTTTGATTTAAGTGGTCCAACAAATGCATCATTCTACGTATATTATCTGTGGTTTCTCTGGCTCGAATGAACCCAGATTGATCTGAATTAATCAAATAAGGTAACAATTCCTCTAGTCTATGTGCCCATATGGACATAAATAACTTGTAGTCCATGTTTAATATGGATATTGGCCTATAAGAAGTAATTAATTCTGCTGGTTTGCCTACTTTTAAGATAGGTGAAATATTAGTGTAATCCCATGATGGAGGAGGGGGACTCTTCTGTTGAATTTCTAAAAAGGAATTTAGTAGTAAAGGAGTCAGCTGTTTACTAAAAGTCTTGTACCACTCGGCCGGAAATCCATCTGGGCCAGGGGTTTTTAATGATTTACTTTCTTTTATGGCACGTCTGACCTCCTCTGATCTGATAGGGGCTTTTAATCTGATTTCCATTTCCTTAGTTAGCTTTGTTAATGTAAGGGGGGGGGGAATTCCTCGATTTTGTTAAATTCTGGACCTTGTGGTTTCTCATATAGCTGCCTATAATATTTCTGTAACAGTTGCAATATCTGCTGTGAGTTAAGAGCTCTTGTTTTTTTCTCTGGATCCACTAAATGTGTTACGATTGTGGCTGTCCTTGGTCCCCTAAGCCTCCGGGCTAAATTTCTCACCCCTTTTGGCCCTCCCTCATACCTATATGTTTTTAAGTAAAATAGTGCCTGTTGTGTTTTTTCATCTAAATGTTTCTGGATCTCAGCCTTTGTCTGATTAATCTGGGCTTGGGGCTCCGTGGTAATAGGGGTAAACTTAGTTTGTATTTCCCTTAATTTCTCATGTAATTCACCATATCTTGTTTCCCAATATCTCTTCTTGTATGCTGAATACGAAATTATCTCCCCCCTGATCACAACCTTCATAGTATCCCAAACTTTTGTATTGGATGTCTCCTGGGACGAATTTTCTGCAATAACCTAAGCTATTTTTGAGTTAAAGCTGTCCCTAAAGGCTTTGGCCTTTAAAAAAGATGTATTCAAGCGCCACCCAGTGGATTTTCTTGGTATTTTAAAATCTAGCCTCAAAAATAGGGGAGAATGATCAGAAAGAAATCTAGGTCCTATAGTTAAATCTTGTAAACAGTACAAATGTTCTTTTGAAATGAAAAAGTAGTCCAATCTTGAGTAGGAATTGTGTCCAGGGGAGAAAAATGTATATCCCCCCGAAAGAGGATAAAAATGTCTCCATACATCGATTAGACGGAATGCCCTAAATTGAGAAATAAATAATCTTTGAGCTGATGTTAGCCTATATTTGGAAGGTGCAGAGGAGTCCAACCGAGGTGTCAAAGTTAAATTGATATCTCCCCTATAATAAGGCAGTTGTGCATAATGTCTAGGAGGTTTGCAAAAAATCTTTTAAAAAGACAAACAGATGTAAGAGGGGGAAAGTACACGTTCACTAACGTGACCTTTGTCCCATAAAGGGTACCTTTTAAGATTATATACCTTTCCTCTGGGTCTATGCACTGTGTTTCTAAATGAAAAGGAGAGGTCCTAGATATTAAAATGGCTACTCCTCATCGTTTCCCTTTAGGAAAGGACAACGCATATACCCAAAACCTGCCCCCCCAATTCAATTTTGCATGTTCGGTATCTGTTAAGTGTGTTTCCTGGAGATAATAAAAATCACTGGGGTGTTTCTTGATATATTAGAACAGTCTGGCCCTTTTAATGAGGTTTTTAAGCCCATTTATATTAAGCAAGAGTGCTTTTACTATCTGAGTAGCCATCTTATTCCCTTATGGAAACATATTCTCTCCTGTTGTCCCAATCTTAATAATCCCATTCCTGAGGGATCACCATACTGATATTCCCCCCGAGCCATCTTTCTGAACGTCACTTTTTGTGAAACATTTTATGCCTTTCCCGTCTAGATTATTTTTAAACATCTCCTGCTGTGATCTTATCAAACCTTTTGAAATCTGAAGCAAATTGTCAGTATATGTCTGACCTTTGTCTTGATATCTATGTACATACACTGTATTCCAAATAAAATTGACTTCCAAGGTAGGAGAGTTTAAAAACCTACTCCCTAAGTATGCCTCCTAATAGTCTGGGGTCACTGGAGGATATCTGGTAACACCAAATGCCCAGGCCTCCTGGGGATATACTGCTCCCCTAATAAAAAATAAAAAGAAATATGCAGACAAGCTAAATAAAAATCCAAATGTTAACTCAAAATATTCTGCCTGTCTGTCTGTCTTTGATTTGAAATGAGCTTCCCTGTAACATCTGGAGATGCTTCCTCCCCCTCCCCCGCAAAATAAATTGTTTATTTTATGATTAACTAAATTCTGTATTATACAACTAGGGCAGCTTTTCTCAGGCCCTTATGTCAGGTTAACCCTGAAAACAAATCAAGCAGAGCACAATAATCTGCTCTTTAAAGTTATATCCGTTGCCTCCTTCAAAGTGTTCATCAGGGCCAGTTCAGACAGCCAGATCAAATGTTTTACTTGTTTCTTTGTTATGGCAAAGTTCTCTGCAGGTACACTTATTGGCCCAGATATTCAAACTGCGCCATTCTGAGGCGCAAGCCCCTGCACTGCTCAAAATAGTTGTGCAGGGGTGTGGCCGGGGTGATATTCAAAGGAGTTGGCTATTGAGCAACTCCTTGAATATCACCTCAGCCATTGTGCCACTGGGCAAGATGGCGAGGAACTTGCGCCTCACCGTTAAGTTGCCAGAAAGTTGAGCATTAAACTTATGTATGCAAGTACCATTGTGCCATCGCGCAAATTTCCGATATTCAAAAGGTGACATGCAAACTGGCTTTGAAGCTGATACAAGCCGGAATGCTGGCTTCACTCACTTGCTTTGGAGAAGAAGGTGAGCTCAGGTGGATCTCCTGTGACACCTTTTTAATGAAAGTTTCTGGCTGGAGAGGAGTCCGAGTCGGAATCAGAGTTTGGGAGTTCACCCTCTTCTAGGATGTATAGCCAGACCCCGAGGGTGACCTGTCCCATCTGTGCTTCCCATGGGCTGTGTCCCTGGGTCTGGCTCTACTCCTGGATCTGGGCCTCTTGCTCCTCCTGTCGTGAGGAGTGGGGGTGTCCTTGTCCAAGGATTGGGAGGCAGGGCGTTTGCAGGTGGCTTTCCTATGGTTCCTGGGCTCTGGAGACTGCTGTGGGGACGTTGAAACATGAAGGGTTGATGGCAAAGGCTCTATTCAGTTTCTCTATTAGATCTGGGGCCAGAGCCCCAGCCAAGTGGCAACGCCCTCTAAGGTGGGGAACTGTCCCGGAGCTGGTCTTGTGGATCCTGAGATTCTGAGGTAGACTCGCCTGCCTCGTCCCGGCTAGAGGAGGCTGCACTGTCACATTTGACTATAGAGACCCTGTAAATGGGCAGCACGGGAGTTCTGTATTTATGGCACTTTCTGCCTCGGGGGTCTTGTCCTTAGTTGAGGCCATATTGTTATTTAAAGTATTCTGAAAAATATTTTTATTGGCTTGAAATCTGACCTTGGTGCCTTCCAGTCCCTTTAAGGCTTTGGCTTTTTATTGCCTTGAACTCTGAGCTTGTGCACTCCAGTCAATTAAGATTTTGGCTCCCCAACAATATCCGTTGATGAGTAGAGGAATGGTTTGCCCCTTCCAACCTAGTTGCCTGCCTCTCCGCCTGCCTGAATAGGCGCTAATATTCCCATGCTAGTTGTCCAGCATCTGACAGCCTGATGCGATCATGCTGCTCTCTGACAGGCAGGCGCATCGATGGCCTAAACTTCCGTGACGGTCAATGGGGAGAATCTCCGAGCGCCCACTGGACAGCCAAATCCTTGTTGTGCTCATCGACAAGGTGGCTGCTGTGTCAGGAAACACTTGGTCTTGCAGCCGTAAGACAGCTGATCCTGTAGGCCCCAGCCACATTGTGACAGCCTCCTCGATGCTCCGTGGGGGCTCTGAGCGTGAAGCACGCGGTGAGAGGGAGAAGGGAGCCTGTCTGTACAACTTGCAAGGCTGAGACTGGGGTCCCTGCGCTAGCGCTCCAGAGCGCAATTAATTTGTCCAAAACAGAAAAGATGAGTGGACTCACAGAAGTCATCTTTGGTTCTGTCCCTCCGTGACAGAGTTCCTGCAGTGCTCCTACCACTAGACAGGCAGGAAGTAAACTGACTTCTGGAAGGAGTGAGTGGAGGAGTATCACCATCCTGCAGAAGTCTGTATACCTCCTGCCCGTCATGTGGTTCCAGGAAGGACCTCCCAGAAGTGATGAGCCCGGACACCAGCTTTGGGAGAGAGAAAGAGGCATCGAAGGTGGCCGTCCTTATGAGGAACCTGGGGCCGCACTTCTCCTTAAGTCGTTGTGGTGGAGTAGACAAGCGAAAATAAAAGACAAGCTATTCCAGCGAGAATTCGGTCAAAATTGGCGATTAGCTAGCAAGTGTAACCACAAGGTACTCTCGCATGAGTCGACAGCGGGGAAAAAAAGCGGTGGGCATAGGGGACTGCCCACTATACTGGAGCATGCTGGCGTTCGTCACATGGCGTCCTGGTGGGAAGTCCCTGCCAGGCATTGCTGGAAAAGTTTGCCATGCAGTCCTGACGCCAGAGGCCACAGTCCTATCTGTTATGACCTACTGTAGGATCCTCTCAAGTAAGATCTAACTATTCTGAAAAACGTTCACTTTAGAAAGCAATAAAAGCCGATCTGGACACCAGAAATACCAGAGATGACTTCAGTGCAACTGCTCTCTTCAGGCAAGTAAATAAATGTTTCTTTCTTCAGCGCCCAGTCCCAGGGTTTGTGTGCTTCACAGAGGTAAAGATAAATAAAAAAAGCAGCGTACAATATACAATATCAACAAATCTATGAAACTCCATAAAATCATCTCAATAAAATAGCAGCGTTTCAGTAATGGAACCATAGCTGAGAGAAACAAAGCTGACGTTCCGACTACTAGTGGAGTGGGACCACAGTGCAAATTTGAACCTTAAGTTCTAAATTCCATAATTAGCATAAGGTTCATCTTACTGGGTCCACCTTCATTGACAACTAAAGCCTTTGATACCATCAACCACAATCTCCTACTTGCCCAGCTTCGAACTAGCAGGGCTCTCACCTAACTCTGTGAACTGGTTCAAAAGCTACTTAGACAACCGCTCTCAAAGAGTGAGAATTGCTGGCACACACTCAGACCAAAGACCAGTCCGTCCAGTGTCCCACAGGGTTCAGTCTTGGGCCTCTTCCTTTTCAGCCTTTTTCTGAACTCACTGCCAGAATCCTGCCCTGAACAGAACCTACTCTACGTGGATGATACTGTCATCCTGGCATCCCACCATGATCCAGTCCATCTACAAGGTAACCTCCAACAGGCCTTCTCTGCAGTTGAAAACTGATTCACAAAAGACAGACTTATACTTAACCAGAAAAAACAAAGACCATGATCTTCTGCAGCTCCCAAAACAAACACAAACAATATCAGCTCTCCATTAAAACCAAGCAAGGAATCACCCTCGAACAAGTTTATACCTTCAAATACTCGGCCTCACCCTCGACTGTAATCTCTCCTATGTCCCACACATCAGTAACGTGGCAAAAGTAGCCAACACCAGGATGGGCGGCTATTCCGACATAGGAAACATCTAACCCCAAAGCTCTGTCCATAGCTGTCCAGAGCTCCATCATCAGCATCACTGACTACGGTCTCATTATCTATGGATCTGCCACAACCTCATCTCTCAGGCATGTTTCGACTTCCCTCAATCAAGCCTGCCGACTCGTTACTGGTTCCCACCGTCTCACCCACACTCGACCTCTATTCTAGAACAGGCTGGTTGCAACTGAACAACCGAATCAAATACCAAACCTGCATCACTACTAAGAAAATCATGATGGGAAAGGCACCACTAGGAGTCAGCACCCTCCTCAAACCAAAATCACCAACCATACACCAGGAGCTCTAAGCCCCAAATCCTTCAAATACCCGTGCCGCTTTCCAAGGCCAAAGTTTGTTTCTATACAGGGCTCTGAGTTGACTGAATGAGCTCTAGTGACACCTCATCCACAGCAACGCTTGGAGTGTTAAAAAAAGCTCCGCCCACTCCACAACTGGCACCTCCACCTGTGCTTGCACCCCATAACATCTTCATTCCTTATGCTGCTTCAGACCCTACAGGTGTCAGTTTCTGCCCCTCTCTTCTAGCACACCTGTCCAATGCAACTTCTAATGCACTTGCCCTGTGTCTCTCCTGATAAGGCCTCTCGGCTGCCTCACCCTGACCCTCTACACCTATGCCTTCCCCTACCCTCAGCCCTCTCCCTTCTTGCCCTCTTCCTCCTATTGTTTCTTGAGTTACTCATCGCTCAGTCTGATTCTGTCAAGCAAAGTTACTGTCTGAAACCATGTACCTGTAACTGTTTTATGTATTAGTGTCTGTTACCCTGTAACCAGCATGATGTGGAATCTTTGTAAATAGCCTTGGCTCAAAGGTACTTTGTAATCCAAGACACAAATAAATAAATAAAATAAAAAAGGTTCTCTCCAGGGCAACACTTTCTACCAGGAAGATGATGCTCGATGCAAATCATCAGTTCAGGGATTCCTGGTATTAGAAGAGTTTTTCTTTTAAAATATTAAGATATAAAGTTGGTCTACTAGCACTGAGGTTTAGACACTGGATGCCTGTGGAGGGTTGTGGGATAACAGATGGACCAGACATAGAGCGTCACACACAATCTCCGTGTGATGTTTATTTAAAACATAGGGGATAACCTTAAGCAGTGGAATATCCCTTCTTCAGTACATCAGTCTGCAGCAACAGAATACGCATGTCCTTCCTCTGCACTTGGCACCTACGGATCCATCTCTTTACTGAAACTTATTTCATTCCCTATGTTGGTCTTGTGTGTTTGGGTGATGGGAGCTCCAAAAAAAAAAAAAAACAACTCAAAACAAGCTAAAGAAAAGAACCTCGCACTGAAGCAAGGGTTATTCCAAAGGGCACTGGCAAGCCAAGTTTCAAAGAAACACGTCTTCACACATACCCCGTAATGCAAAGCGTCATGGGATGTATATGCAAATTACCACAACATTTTAGGCTGGTTCAGCTTAAAGCTGTACTGCATGGTGCCAAAGGGCCACTCAAACAAGCTGCAATTCACATGCATTTTAAATAACACTATAGGGGTTCTGATCCCTACCTCAGTAACATAATTTTTATAATACAGTTCCTAGTAACTTTTACCTTTATCAAAACACCTAGTGCCGTGGTATTTTCAATATTTACAGGTGTCATACACATAAGGCATATACATCAAGGTATGACAGTGCTACTGCATACTTAATCCAACAACAAGGAACACAGCCTGTTTGACATCAGCTAAGAGGTCACCACAATAACTTCCCTGTATGAAGATCTGAGAGGAAAAGGAAAATTAAAGAGGACGCTATAGCATAGTAAAGGAGGGAGGGGCACCCAAAGCAGGCCAACCTTATGGACTAGAAATTGTAAAGGATAGATTAGGGTAAGAAATAGAAAACTGTTGCAACAGATTTAAGAAAAGGTTGGTCCTCAAGGGTGACAGGATCTCCCTGTCACAATGCCACACCTCCCACACACACCAATGACCTGGGTACAGATGCGCACCTGGGTTGTCAGGGGTCAGAAGATGACTGAGCATCCAAAGTACTACTCTCACATTTCAGGAAGGAGGGTTACAGTGCACAGCACTTGCCTGGCCCTTGTGTCAGCTGGGGGCAAGGCAGCTGGGACTGCTCATTCAGGGAGAAGTGGCAGCTGCTGACATCCCACGTTTGAAGTGTTGGGTGGGAGCATCTGGGTGGTACTGCACACACACCCTGGGGGAGGGGTGCAAGAAAATGGTGGTCTCCCAAGCAGTCACTGATGTCCAGTCATCTGGCAGCCCTGCACCTGATGACTACCCAGGCCATACTGCTTTGTGCAAAGGCAAGTCCTAGAGGAAAATTATGCTGACACGGCTGGAGTGGCTGGCATCCAGTGGCTACTTAGCCAGATGGAGAAACCGCTCTAACTGCAATAAATAAATACAACGTTAATTTAGTGACAGGGTTCATTTTATGTACACTAACAAGTTCAATTTACATGCTTTAAGGAGAAAAAACATGTGAGACTAAATGGACAATGCTGTTTCCCACAGAATGTTGAGCTCCGAGAGCGCAGAGCAAGACAGTAGTGACAAAACCCAATTTAGTGGTACACTTCAACACTTGTTTTCTTATAAATACACTTCAGGAGTGAAAATAAAGTATTTTTCACAATACATGTAAGTAAAATTGAAATTGTTTTCCATTGGCTAGTAAGAGTCTGTGGCTGTTCCCCATCACTGTTGCTAAAGAAACCAAGGAGGCCCTAGCATGCTGGGAGATCTGCAACCTCAGGGCTTCAGAGTTTCTAAATTTTTTACAGGTTAAAAAAAGCAACTAAAAATAGTGTTCTTAATATGACTGTCAGGAAGTATTAAGGAAATGCTACTGCAAACAGTTTTAGGCAGCCTACTAAAGAATGGCCCCAGTAGGTGATCTTTAAGGGTAGACGTCAAACTAACCCTCCCCCTTTTTTATTTTTTTAATCAGAAGTTTCTGAAGGTTCCTCTACAGCTGTGTTTCTGACAGCAGACTGCACATTGAATTTCCCACATTTGTTTTAAACAGACATACAGCTCCTCTGCTGGCAACAAGCAAACAAGACGCTGGGCAGACTAAAAAGGCTTTCAAGATGTTTGCTTAGACCAGACTCACTTAGTCAGTAGCTCAGAGGAGAGATTCTTGTTCAAACAAGTATACTGCATTTATTGCATTAAACAGAAACTCTTATGAACATCAATCATTATCTGAAAGCCCAAGAAACGCTCTCTTGAATGAGGTAGTAGGCTTACTTGTAGAAAGAAAGAAAGCCAGAGTTACTAAGTCTGCCTATAGTGATACTATTTACCACAATTTCTAAATCTTGCGATGTCACGCGGGGTGAAGCTGTGCCTAACTACAACGTGGCTGGGCACAGCTTCACCCTGTGTATACTGTAAGTTTCTGAAAATGGAGGCAATGTGGTAACTGTATAGGGAAGACAGTCACATCTCTAGGCTGCTGCCAGCTACAAGTAAGTTCAATACTAATTTAAGTACAGCTTTATATAGGCTTTATTTATTTAACTGTTTACGGGTGAGTGCACTGGTATTAAGTACCTTTTTCAGGCATCACCCGGTGCAGAAGCAGACAAACAGGAAAACAAATTACAGTGAATACATACTAATTTACAGCAAGTCGAGCAAACATGAGCACGATGAGGCTAATACTTGTAAATATACAATGTGATATACAATGTAATATACAAAAGTGTTTGTACTATTATAAACAGAGGTAGAATTGAGGACAGAGAAAGGAGGAAGAAGATGGAAGTGGAGAATGAAAAATGTGACAGGGATTGGTGGTGGGTGCAATTAGCTAGTACAAGGTGGGAGGTCATGACGGGAGGTTATC
Organism: Neoceratodus forsteri; assembly: GCA_016271365.2. Lineage (NCBI taxonomy): Eukaryota > Metazoa > Chordata > Ceratodontiformes > Ceratodontidae > Neoceratodus > Neoceratodus forsteri. The sequence goes on along the minus strand of CM028138.1, from coordinate 284,882,754 downwards.
AGAAGCAAGAGCAGTTGTGGGCTGAGGAGCAGTGTGACTTAAGAGCTTGGCAAAGGCATAGGAGAGGAAGATGTTCTGACAGAAGGAGGTAGGGCATTCCAAACTGACGCTGCACGATAACTAAAAGCACTGATCCGCATTTGTGCAAAAGTTGGTATTGCAGTATTGTATTGTTTTTGGTTGCAGAGCGGAGGGAGGAAGGAAGGTTTATGAGAGAGATTTGGCTGCTGAGGTAGGTAGGTGTCCCCAGTATGCATGGTTTTCTTACTAGTGTTACAATAGCTAGACTGGATTTGATGTCAGAGAAAAACAATTATGATTTGAGAGCCACACAGTGGTGAACACTGGACCTGCAACAAAAGGCAGATTGACATATATTGTAGTAGAGTGAATTTTTGCTATAGTGTGGATTTACTGGCAGCATCAATTACAACCAATACATAAAATGTAATGATGGGACTAGGTTTGCAAGTGCAATACGGGTTCTGGCCTCATAAGTTAAATGTTGAACACGGAAGAGAGCACCTAGCTTCTGATGTAAAGACAGATGGTGTGTTGGAGATGGATTCGAGGTGTAACATAGGGTCAAGATGAACCCTGAGGTACTTGAAAGAGTGTCTTAGCTAGGGTGTACTGTTGCTGGTAAGGACACAAATTGGAGGATTTCTTGTTTATTCTGTGCCTAGTTCCAAACAGCATGGACTGTCTCTTGGGAAGGTTGAGCACCACCATATTTTCCATTACAAACCAGTTTCGAAGCCTGGCTTGGCTATGGGATATGGGCACACCATTCTGAAACATTTCCTTAAATTTTTTTTTTTTTTTTTAAAGGAAAGCTGTCATTATTACCCCCTCCGCTTCAGCAAAAGCTTACCTCCAGTTAAGCTTTTAATGTATGTTACAGCGTTCTCGCGCGCAACATACATTATTTTAACTGTAAAAATCTAGGCCAGAAGTATGGCAGGCGTGGGGGGGGCTCCATTATCTGTAAAAAGTGCGGTGGCGCTGGAGGCAAGCAGTGCGTCGCCGCACCTTACAGATAATGGACCCCTCCACGCCTGCCGATTTCAGATTTTACAGTTAAATAATGTATGTTGCGGCACAAGAAAACACCGAATATACATTAAAAGCTTAACCGAGGGCAAGCTTATCTGGGGTGGGGTAAATAATGACAGCTTTCCTTTAATATACATAATGCATGAGGTCTTATAGAGATGAGGCCCCTCACCCTTGTTGCACTGCAGCAGTTTGCCCTATTAGTACTTTCATATTTATTAAAAACAGCTTTAACAAAGGAACATAGAAATTGTCAGCAGAAAAGGACTGCTAGGCCCATCCAGTCTGCTCAGAAGCCCTACACTTGTTTAGCCTCTGACCCTACCTGGTCAATGGCTTTCAGGGATTTATTTAACTCTAAAATTGATTAACATTTTGCTCGTAAGTGTTAAATCTTTGGAAAATGCATAGCTTTGCCTCACTGTGATTAACAATCACAGCACTTCTAGAGAATCTATATAAATACTTTCTGTACAGTTACTACAGTCCCAAGAAAAACTGCTAATCAATTATTTAAAACCCTGGCTTTTCACCACGCCTTCCCACCGCAAGGATCCCTATGCCTGTCCCAGGCATGTTTAAAATGGTGCATATAAGACACCAACAGCAAGATGAGTTTCCTCATACTCCAACTCTCAAGTTTTTTTAAGTTTTAAAACCACCTTTACTGGCTAAAATGAAGAAGAAAAGATAGCCAGAGCAGTTAAGGGCAGGATGGATAGATACATCTCTCCCCATACCAGTTTTATACAATTTACATTTGTGTTTGCTATCAAAGACACAGAACCATAGCTAGATGTATTTTTACCTTTTGCTAGTAGGGTATGTCATCTCGTTTATCTTGCTAATGGGTACGTCACTCTGTACCTGCACTGAGCACTGTGCCTCAGGAACTGCTGGACTGCTGTGGCCATGGTTTCTACAGGTTTTTTTTTTTTGTTTGTTTTTTAAGTACTAAAGTGGACTGTATAAACTGGACATCTGATAAGTGCTCAGAGATCATTTTATCTTCATTCATAGTTCGTGACATCTCAAACCTTTACTCGTAGCTTTGTCACTGTGAGGCTCAAGAGAACACATCACTCATGAAGATGAAAATGATCTCCAACAGCCACCCATCAGATGTCCCTATTTATCACCTGATCTGCCCAGTCCGCTCCATCTGCAAGCACCCGCAAGCCCCATTCCCCTTCCCTAGGGATATACATCCATCACTTCTCCCGACCAATACCTTGTGGGTGTGCCACAGTTGGTATTATGGAGCCTGCAAGGATGCCCACATCATCCTGATGGCCAGGGAGTTTTCCTGCAAGTTTTCACCCCTGAAGATTGCTGGCATGAAAGAACATGCTTGTGTGCAATGGGGCACATGTGTGCTGGTGTCCAGTGACGCTCCTCCCTGCTGTGCTGCCACCCAGCCTCCAGCAAGTTAAATAATAGGAAGGGCATCAGAGAGGTACCAGCCTTAGGTTGCAAAGGAAGAAATATTGCCAGTGCATTGACTGTGACATGCAGGTCCTCAAACGGTTACCGAAGTTCAAGATCACTGAGTACTGACTACTTTCCAGTATAGTACCAAAAAATACCTGGAACAAAAATCCTAGCTCACTTACAAGGAAGGAACAGGTTCCATGGCTTTCTTCTGAAGCAAGAACTGTAGCCTTTGCTTTAGCAGGGACAAGCATTCCAGCAGATAAAGGGAATGAAGGGGATAACCAGAGAGGAATAGTTTATTCCATGCAGGACAGGCTAGATACGTACTAGAAGATATGGTCACCCTTTATAGAACTGAGGTAATAAAATAAGTTAAAAGGTATCAAAGGACATTAAATGTTAATACATGTAGTTAATGATTTCAATCGCTATCTTTATTTTTGTGTGTTTCTGAAAATCAGAATCAGAAGTATTTTCAGCATCGGACTGTTTAGAACTTTAAGTGTATCCTGAGAGTTAACGTAAAAGTATTTTCTCTTATAAGTGTATTTGTGAATGTATTACTAAGCAACTGCTGCCTGTATTTTGAAAGTTAAATACTGATAAAAATTATTATGGTAAAAATGAGATCAGTTCCATTGCATTTCCCTTTTCACAATTTCCATGACCCATTTGTCTCTCTCGCCATTTTGCAGATGAAGAATCTTTCCTCTCTGCACCGCTGGTGGCAACCGAGAGAGGAGGAAGTGGAGAGTCAGAAGGTACCAGAGGTGGCTGGGTCACCACAGATATAACCTTTGGGTGCTTTGGAATGTCCACCTGGTGCAAGAGGTCTCCCCAGAGACCCATCTCCTTTCCCAAGGTACTGTGGATGGTAGCCCAGCCACTACAGTTGGTGGGCTTCCTAAAAGCAACTCTACCTCAAACCTTGATATTCTGAGTGGCTAAGGACTTTGACAGACCTTATGGTCATCTCAGAAGATTAAAGGTCTTTACAAATCCATGCCAGGTCCAGAAAGCTTGAAGCCTGAAATGGGGCATTCGGTGCAGATTCCTACATGTCTGTAGCAAAACCAGCTATTCTGACCCAGAATAGATTCTAAGGCAAATGCTTAAGGCAGAAGACCTGACTGAAGCATCCGCAAGCATATGTAGAGCATAACAAATGCTTTCCTGCACCCAGCCCAGCTGCAGCTGCTTTTTAATTCCAAATGTAACATTTTATTAAAAAATGTATAAAAAGATGAACATTCATAGACAAAATACATGTGACAATGTTGCCCCTACAGTGCCAATGCTGTAACAAATACAACACAGACATCCTGCTACATATATATAATGTATGTTAGAAGCGTTGTTAACCTTAGGAAATCATCATTTCCTAAGGTTGTTAACCTATCGATGTGACGTAGATATGTTGTTAACCTATCGATCTCGTCACATCGATAGGAAGTTAACTATTTCTTAATGGTCTCTTGCTTGTGTCTGCGCTTTTCCGACCACGGAAACCGACTGAAAGGGAAACCTTGGAGGAAGGACTGAAGGCCGCGGTGACTTTTTAAAAAACGTAAGCCCTTTTTTTTTTTTTGATAGTGGGACCATACACTATAAAAAATAATGTATAGTCCCTCTATGACAACCGGTCAATTTTAACCGTCCTAGGGTTGCCATGGCGGCGTAAACCTCTCGAGCTTCGCTCTCGAGGTTTACATGGTCACCCTGGCAACCTCTCGACTGTTAACTGACCGTTAACGATGAGAGGACCATACATTATCCTCTCATATAATACACGACCAGTAAGGAACCTGTGCCTCAACATTTATGATCACTGGAACAGAGGAATCTTCATGGAATAAAGACAAAGAACCTCTGTGCGAAACACTGAGGCAAGGGTTACCCTTAAAGGGCATTGGCTGGGAAGCATGTTTCAAAATATAAAATCACATAGTCTACGTAGTATCATGGTTGATATAACAACAGATTAGAAAGGTTTTACAGAATTGCACGGCACCATGTATTCCTGCTTAAAGTTGACCAGCATAACATTCTGTGGTGATTTGCATATGCAGCCCATGATGCTTTGCATTGTGTGGCATGTGTGATTTTGTATTTTCATGGAATAAAGTCTTTTTCTGTTGGTTTGTTTTTCATTTTAGAAATTATGTATATCACCCATCTATGCCGCCTGATTTCAAAGGCAGAAAAGAATTAGTAGCACTGATTATCTGAACTGGCTGGGGACATCCAATCATTTCAGATAATCGCAGGTCAGATAATCGAGAGTGGCTGGGGACATTTGAACAATTTAGATAATCGCAGGTCGGATAACAGAGTGCCTACACTGTACCAAGTTGCACGTGATGTTTGTCATGTTAATACAGCAATACTGCTGTATTTTTAAAAGGTAGTAGTATCAATCTCAAGGCAGTAGGTGGCATCAAAGGTATACAGAAACCATAAAGCACTTGCAATAGAAAATTCATTACCTCATTAACTGGCTCACTGGTCCTTCTACTCCCAAGACAGACCCCCCCAACCCCCGGGTGGATCCACAGCTTGTTTTAAAATCTGGTGAACAAGGGCACAATCCATGCTGCTGCTAATACATATAAAAATTTCAATCCTGCTACCACACACTTACATGCATACAGATGAGAGTAATGATTGTCAGAGAAGTTGACAGCCCAAACCACTACTGCAGAGAACTGCAAGTGCAACCTAGACACAAGGCATGAGGAAAGGCACACATTAACACTAAAATGAAACTGATCCTCACCTTTTTTTTCCATATTTTTCCTCCCTGCCTTATCTACTCGGGTGGGGTGGTCCCTATTATCCAGTCGACCTCAGCGGCACTGCACCAGGTGCCGTACCTGACCTCACCACCCGCCTCACCCTTCTGGCCACATCGCTCACCCCATCGTGGAAGACCCTCACGCAGTCAGGCTTGGATGGAGCACTGTGGGATTGTCTGGTGCAGCGCGGGGGCCAGCCATCCTGGCGCCCGGAAGATTAGGCTGCTTTTTCCTTGTTCCGATCCCCTTTCCTAGTGCAGACATGCAGTGACGCTAATGACGCTGCAGTGCACAGTTCCACGACCGCACATCCGACATTGGCTCGCACCAGCCCCATAACTATACCACGGCATATAATGACCCCCAGCCATTGCCAAGAGGCAGCAGAACTGTGTTGTCCCTCCACACCACCCTGGAGGAGGACAGCAGTCTCCCAGGATACTCAATCCTCCTCCTCCCCTGGCCAACCTACCGACTTCAGAGGTCACTCCCAACCCCAGGTCGTTAGAGTGGTGTCCAGCGCCTCAACCCTCAGCACCACCACCAGGCATTAATCCTCACTCAAAGTCCTGCTCTCGATGATCCCAGTATCCATTCTCGGCTCACGCTACACTCTGAGTTAATCACCTCTACTTATTCTCCTCCGTAGTAGCGTCTGCAAGTTTCTCCTTTTATTTCAGCAGTTGCAGCTGGTGATACAGAGTATGACTCACATCACATTTTGTAATGAATGGCAAACATTCAGTGTTAAACTATGAACACTGACAGAACAGCTGTTGATAGTTTCCATTGTGATTGCAGGAGCTGCAATCGCCTGCGAATGTAGGTGGAATAGCTTCCATCAATTTCAATGAGAACACTGGGAATAAGCAGCTAGTTTGTTGAGGAGATTCTATTAAATGGGCGGGGGTAAATGGGGTTGACCTGTATTAAAGTTGCGGTTAATTTCTCCATCTGGTATATGTTACACATTAAAGCATGCCAAAGTTTGAGAGAAGGGGGAATGTGGAGTCAGTCACAGTTTAGTAATGGTTTTTCTGGCTGCAACTACGGCTGTACTCAATAGTTTGTGGATATCTGGGGGTCCTATCACCCTCTGGTATATCTAAAAGGTAATCTGTGAGTCGAACGTTGAGGTCCCAGATGTCTCTAAAGGCTTGCTGCAACTGAGGTTTAAAACCTGTCAGTATTGGGCAGGAATACATTATATTACTAAGAGTGTCTGGTGATGTTCCACACTGTCTCCAGCAATGGGCACCTCTGTGGGTAAATACTTGACCTGTTTGGCTTAGGTGATAACATATCTTATGGTGGACTTCCACAGATGTGAAAAAGCAACCTTATCTAAAGACTGAAGACTAACATTTATTTATTTACATACGAACATATGAAGAAGCCAGCAGAAGGCGGACATTTGATCTATCAAGTCTGCTTGTATTGCAGGATCCACAGCTTGAGCTACTGTTCCTGCCATGTGCCATCCCTCCCCACTCCTCCCTACACATGATCCTTACCTTCCCTATGCCTATCCCAGCCTCCTCAAAGCTGCCCACTGTCTTCAACGAGATGACCCCTTCCAGCAGCGCAGTCCAAGTGTCCACCATCCTCCTGTGAAGTGCTTCCCGACCTCTCTCCTAAACCTCCCACCATTCAGCTTAAGACTGTGCCCTTCGTGTTATGGTTGCCACTCAGCTTAATGAGACGCTCCTTATCAACCTTATTTATCCTTTCAAGTAACTGAAGGTCCCAATCATGTCCCTTCCCTCCCCTTTCTCTCTCCTGTCTTTCAGGGAGTACATGTTCAGTGCCCTCAACCTCTCCTCGTATGCCTTACCCTGCTGACCAGCTATCATCTTTGTAGCCTTCCTCTGGATCTTCCCAAGCAGCTTAATGTCCATTTTCAGATGTGGGCACCAGTACTGAACTCCGCACTCTAGATGTGGCCTTACCAGTGACCTGTACAAGGGCAGTATAACCTCCGCCTCCTACTTCTGATCCCCTAGATATGCTTCCCAGCATCTTATCTGCCTTTGCTGCTGCTTTCTTGCACTGCGTGGAGTGCTTCAGGTCACCAGTGATCATCACTCTCAGGTCCTTTTCCTCTGATGCAGATACTCGGACTCCACCCAGGTAGTATTCTGTCCTACGATTCTTGGCTCCAACGCATAACTTGGCATGTCCTGGCATTGAAGCCAAGCTGCCAGATCCTGGACCACCTCCCCAGCTTTTCCAGATCCTGTATCCCTTCAGTTGTGTCCACTCTCTCGCAGAGTTGGTATCATCCATGAATAGGCACATTTTGCCCTTAATGACATCCCCAATGTCACTGATGAAGACACTGAACACCACTGCCCTAAGCCACTCCATGGCCCCACTGGTTACCTCTAGTGCAAGGTAACTCTTCCCCCACAACCACCTCTGGTTCTGTCCCAAGCCGATTTCCCACCCATCTGACAAGCTTTTCCCGAAACCCCAAGATCCAACAACTTCCTGATTTACCTTTTGTGGGGCACAGAGTCAAAGGCCTTACTGAAATCAAGACAGAGGATGTCTACCACTTGGCCCTGCCTACTGTCTTAGTGACACAGTCAAAGAAATCAATCAGATTCATTTGACACGATCTCCCCAATGAACCCACGCTGCCTCACATCCTGGAGACCATGCTCCTCTACATATTTCACCAACCTTCCTTTACTATGGTCTCCATGAGCTTGCCCACAATGGAGGTCAGACTGAATGGTCTGTAATTCCCCGGTCATCCTTGGGACCGCTTCTGTGGAGGGGCACTACATGTGCTGTTCTCCTATCCTGCAGTACCACACCTGACTCTAGTGAACTATTAGACAGGTCTGCCAGTGGACCTGAGCTCCTCGGCCAGTTCCTTTAGTACCCTTGGGGATACTCTGTCCAGGCCTGGTGATCTGTCCACCTTCAATGCCAGCAGCCCCTCCCTCCCTCACTCTGTCCTCCTCTATCACAACATTTATGTTCCCCTCCCACCAACCTCTTTTCCCTTACTGCCTGGTAACACCAGAACTGACCCAGCTGGGCACTCTGGCCCTTGTGTTCTTCCCATGAGCCAACTGTACTCATTTGTGGCAACCAGTAGACCACCTTTGGTCCACCCCCATATCTGCTCAGATGGCTCCTAGCACTTTGCCCATTTTCCTGAAGTCCGCTCTCCTGAAATCCAAGATTTTTGTGTCTGTCGGGATGCTTTCCCTGCCCATATCCAACTGGAACCACACTGTGCAATGGTCACTTCAACCCAGTGGCTCCTGACCATTATTTCCTGTACATGGTCCCCATTTGTGAGCACCAGATCAAGAATTGCCTCAGCTCTTGTTGGTTCAGTGGCGCCCAGAGTCAGGAACCCACTGAGCAGTCCCTTCAGGATCGCCCGACTCCTAGCACATATTTATTTAAAATGTGGTAATCAGGAAAGGCAAATTGAGCGAAGCTCGTTTCCAGGCATGACCGGGGTATAAGGAGACAAAAAGTACAGTTACTGAAGAACTTACCGTAACAGTAGATCTTCGAGAACAGCCTTGCAGCACGTTACATCATTAGACTGAGCCGCAGGTGCCAGGACCCCACGGAAACTTTTTAGCTAGCAGTATTCAGCGGGACAGCCTCAGACGCCAGTTCTGCCCCGTCAGGCATAGTACATATGAGGCAGTCCCCAGAATCCCCAGTTCTCCCGACAGAGACTCCGGCCGCTGGATGACATCAGAAGAGGAGACTGAGGATCTGCCATCAAATGGCAATCAGAGTGATGCTGAAAATCCCTGATTCTAGGAGAAGGATATCTGAACAAAATATCTACCTCCAGCAGGGATGGTGGAGGGAAAGTACCTGCTGCAGAACTGGTCTCAAGATCTACTGTTACGGTAAGTTCTTAAGTAACTGTACTATCTTACTGAAACAGCTCTTGCAGCAGGTTACACCATTAGGACTGATTCCCAAGCAATAATGGAAATTCCACACCACTGGGAGGAGGGAAGGTAGAAATTCTTAATAGAAAACCTAGGACAGAAGTCCTTGAAGGACTGCTAGACCAAAACCTGCTCTTCGCCTCGATGCAACATCCAGGCTATAATGCCTGATGAAAGTGTGCACAGTGTTCCAAGTCACTGCCGCGACAAATGGCTGAGGTGGACACTTTCTTTAACGCTGCAAAGAGGTAGCCACCCCTTGTGGAATGACCCTTAACCTGCTCGTAAGGGTTTGTTGCACTCTGGTAACAGAACATGATACACTGAATGAGCCACCTGGACAGCGACTGTTTGGAAACAGAAGCACCCATCATCCTGTGGGCAAAGGAGACAAAAGCCGGTCCAGTTTTCAGTGGTGTTTGGTTCTGGTTAGGTAGTATCGAAGACAACTATGCACATCTAAAGTGTGCAACAGGGCCTCTCCTCGATTAGAATACTTGGGGAAGTACACTGGTAGATCGATGTCCTGATTAAGGGTGAGAGCTGAGACCACCTTAGGCAGAAACTTAGTATTAGTCCGTAGGGATACCCTGTCTTGGTGAAAAACCAAATAAGGTTCTTTGCATGTAAGTGCATGAAGTTCAGAAATTCTTCTGGCCGAGGTAACGGCAACCAAAAACAACGTCTTCCATGTAAGGAGGCGTAGCTCACAATCCGCAGCTGGCTCAAAGGGTGGCATAAGCTGCTCCAGGACAAAGGTAAATCCCATGGCGGAATCGGATCCTTAGTTGGAGGTCTAAGGTGGAGAACACCTCTCAGGAAGGTTCGTGCAGTGTCCAACTGAGATATGGTACATTGGCCTATAGGATTATGATAGAGCTGAGATGGTACAGAGGTGTACTTTAATCGAGGAGTAGGCCAAGCCTGTATGAAAAAGGGACAGGAGGCAGTCTAAGACCAACCCTTCTGGACAATCCATAGGCAAAAAAATGTGTGCTTGAACCCATAGATTAAATCTGCGCCATTTCATGGCGCAAGTAGCATGGATAACTGGTTTCCTAGCAGCAGCAAGAAAGTCTGCTACCTCTTGCAAAACCCCGTATCGCATCATGGCCATGTCTCTAGAGCCAAGCGTGCAGGTTCAGTGAACGAAGGTCAGGATGGACCAAAGAACCCGCCTCCTGAGACAGAAAGTGGGAGATGATCGGCAGAGGCACTGGAGGTTCCCGAGACAGCTGATGTAGTAGAGGAAACCAGATCTGCCTGGGCCAAAACAGCGCGATAAGTATCAGCGCCGCTGTTCTCTCGGCGGTTTCAGAAGGACCCTCTGGATCAACAGAAAGGGGGGAAAAGGCATAGAGGAATCTGCCCTCCAGGAGAGGGACAATGCGCCTCGCCAGAAAACACCAGGCCCTGGATCTAGCGAGCAAAAATTGGGCAGTTTTGTGCTGGATGGGGACGTGAAAAGGTCCAACTCTGGTGTATCCCATCTGCTAAACAGATCCTCTACAACCTCCTGAAGTAGCTCCCACTCGTGGACTCTGGCCCGAGTGTGGCTCAGGCTGTCTGCAATGACGTTGTCCACTCCTGGGACATGAACAGCAATGACGCTTGCGCCGTGCTGTAAAACCCAATCCCACACCTCATGGCCTCCTGCAAAGCAGGTAGGAATGGGTGCCTCCTTGTTTGTTGAGGTAATACATCACCGCAGAATTGTCTGTCTGTAGCAGAAGAGTATCCGTGGGATCTTCGACTGGAAGGCCTGCAGGGCGTAAATAACTGCTCTCATTTCCAGGATATTTATGTGGCGATGAGTCTCTTGGGCTGTCCACAGGCCCAGAGACTGGACACCGTCAAGGTGTGCTCCTATCCGAGCCCTGAAGTGTCTGTGGAGAGTTTCACAATTGGAGACAGTGCAATGGAGGGACTCCCTCGATAGATTCTTCAAATCTAGCCACCATTGCCAATCCTGGATTACGGCCTTCGTGATCCGGATCGGAGCTGCAGATGGTCTTGCTTTTGATCCCATTAGATTTAACGTCCACTGGGTCACCCACATGTGGAGACGGGCTAGAGGGACTGTTGCAATGGCTGCAGCCATGTGTCCGAGCAGGAACGGACCAGTCCAGCAGGAACAGTCTTCGCCAAAATGTCCCTGATAAGGATCTGATGTGATCTGCTCTGTCCTGGGGCAGAAAACTTTCCTGGACGATGTCCAGAACTGCGCCTATGAACTGCAGAATCTGAGACGGAACCAGGCGTGACTTCTCTTGATTGATAATGATGCCCAATGTCCTGAACAGAGATGGAGTACAATGAATGGCAGACATCAGGGCCTCCCGAGAGGCGCCATGAGAACCAGTAGTCCAGGTAGGGGAACACGTCACGACCGCCATGCACTTCATGAATACCGAGGGTGCCGATGACAGTCCGAAGGGAAGGGCTCGGAACTGATAATGGTGACCCTGAAACTCGAAGCGCAAAAACTTCCTGGCGCGCTTGAGCGATGGGTATATGTAGGTAAGCATCCTGCATGTCCAAGGATGCTAGGAAAGCGCCCTGCTTGAGCATGGGAATCAGACCTGGGAGGGTCATCATGGAAGCATCTGTACAGGACCAACTCGCCGAGGTCGCTGAAGTCCAGTATCGGACGAAGGTCCCCTGTTTTCTTGGGAACCAGAAAGAAGTAAGAATAACCTGCACCTCTCTGGTTCCGTGGTACGTGCTCTATAGCTTCTTTTCCAAGAAATCGCGAGCACCTCCTGCTGTATGAGCAGGGCGTGCTGACCCAGTAACGTGAAAGCAGGGAGGTCTTGCCGGTGGGTGGTCGAGGAATTCTATAAAGTGGCCTTTCTTCAACAATTGGAGAACCCACTGGTCAATGTAATCGACTGCCACCCTAAAAGTGGCGAATGATGCAACCCCGACCTTTTGTGCCTACTGATCCAGAGGAGGGCGGGGGCGGAAAAGTCGTGCTGTGCAGCACTGGTCCTTACAAGCTGGGCGGTTTAGTGTAGCGCTGGCCTCTGCCTGGGGACGACTTAGCCTGGGCCTTACGTTGAAAAGTGCCCCTTTGTTGCTGGTCACGGAAACGGATCTGGTTCCTACGAAGGAACCAGGCCTGGATCTGTACATGGCCTGTACAGACCTGACTGCCTTCCCAGCATCCTGGAGTTCGGTGATAACCTTCTCCGAGGTTCACCAAAAGTACTTGCCATTGTAGGGGACATCAAGAATGTTCTTCTGTACATCCAGGGTAAAACCGGAGACACGGAGCCAACAGCGCCTCCAGAGACAGATGCCTGAAGTTGCAGCTCTGGCGGATCTAATCCGAGAATCGTATGCTTGTAGCACTTGGGTACCCACATCAGACCCTGAGCGGAGAAGGTTTAGGAGCCCGCCTTCTGATCGCCATCCGGGAGTTTATTGACCAGGTCCTGCCGGGCCCTGTTCCCACAGGGCGTCTGAAACTGTACAATGTGAGACAGGTAGTTCAGGGACCTGATGGAGCATGTAGCAGCCGCATACATGCACTCCTCCGCGGCATCCAACTGTTTGGATTCCTGGTCCGTGGCTGTGTGCTCATATGCTGCGGTCTTTGGGACTGGTGATGCGAGGCCATAATGACCAGGAGTCTGTCAGAGGTTGTTGGGCCAAGTACTGATCCTCTTTCAGGGCCTTATACAGGTGGTCAGCTTCTTCGGCACAGCTGGAGTGGGAGCAGACGCCTCCACGCAGCCTTGGTGACATCTGCGAAGGTGTCCACCAAGGTGGCACTAACACAGGCTTTGGGTCTTTCTGCCAAAGATAACAGGCAAGGCGCTGTCTTCGGGTCGAGGTCTTCAGCACCCATCCCATGTTGTCCTGAATGTGCCTCATGATCTCGGAAAACAATCATCATCCAGAGGAGACCTGGGTAGGTCATGTGGCTCATGTGATAGAATGCTGAGTGGAGGAGAGATCTGGAATATTCCGAGGTATCCGATCTGAGTCCTCCCTGACGGAGTGTACCGACGACGCCTGGGTCGCATGGGGCTGGGAGACCCTGATGGAGATCTTGAGGGAGGCCTTCTCAGGTCCTTGGATCTACCCCTGAGAGGTGGAGTCTGCTCCTTAGGAGTTGGTGGTCATCCTGCTGGCCCCTTGGTGGAGGAGGGCGAGGAGGTGAAGGAGGAGAGGTTTCACAAGGACCACATCCTTTCAGATGGTGTCCACCAGAAAGTAAAGAGATCCTTTACCTCTTGTAAATTCATGCCCGGCGATGGGCCAGGGCGTCGGTGGTCTGTTGCCAGGGTCGGTCCAGCGGGAGTCTCCGGGTGGGCAAAGGTTCCCTTGAAAGCCCGGCATCCTCTGTGTCACCTGCCTGGTCTTTGGGCAGTGTCGTGTCCTCCTCCACGGAATCTCTGTGACCGTGTCCACTGGTGATTGGGGCGGTCTTTTGGCTCCAGTGAATGCAAGGCCGACGCCTTCGGTCCGGCGAATGCCCGCCAGCATCTGGTGCCTGGCTGGTGTCCGCGGCTCCGCGAACGCTGGTCGACTTCTGATGCTTGCCAACGCCAGGTCCATCGTCCGCCTCAGGAACGCCAGGTCTTTCGCCTTCCTGGGTGGTGGGTACGGACCTCTGGGAGGCTGGGAGACCGATCTGGAGATGCCAGGTCCCGGCATCAGGTCGATGAGGAAGACTTGTATGCCTCAGAAGACTGGGAAGAGGCCCAGAGGAAATGGAGGAAGCCGAGGGCCCAGAAGTCTTGATAGGCTGAGGAGTTGAAGAAACGCCTGAAGCCTGGACTTTGACCGAGGGGGCTGAGAACGAGCCCTGGAGGGAGAGGGGCTGATTTGGTGGAGCCTGAGCTACGGGAGTCCGAGGGCCGGGTTCGAGGATCTGGACCTTGCTTTCTCCCGATGTTTGTCCCGTGTTTATGGGCATTGGAGAACAATCACCCCTGGAGGAAGGTTCGTTGTCCATCCTGCTAAGTTTTTCTTCTGGCAGAAAAGCCTGAAGTGCCTTCTGACGGTGGTTTCTGGTGTGCTGTTGAACCCTTGGCAAAGGTGCAGGCCTTGTGTCATGGTCCGGCCTAAGCAATGCACACAGGAGGAATAAGGATCCTTGAAAGGGATCTGTTTTCCGAGCACACTTTGAAAGGTGTCCCTCAAGTGAAGGAGTTGAGAGGATATTAGGTTTGGAGAAACTCTAAGTTCTAAGTCGTCGAGTGCACTAGATAGAGACTGAGAGGCCAATGCTGGCGAAGTCGACGGGGAAAAGACCTGGGTATTCTGGGGACCGCCTCCTTATGTACTATGCCTGACGCCGGGGCGGACCGACGCCGAGGCGGTTCCCGCTGAATATTGCTATGGAAGATTTTGCGGGGGTCCTGCACTGCTTCAGTCCTAATGGTGTCAGCCTGCTGCACGAGCTGTTTAAGTAAGATCAAGGCTAGTCACACAATTTATAGTATTTTACAAATGCATATACAATTTACAAAATGTTGCAATATTATTACAAACAAGTGACAGAAATACTTAAAACCTAATATCCAGTAGTAAATGAAAATAATAGGAGTCAGTGACCAATTTATGAGAACAAAGGTTTGAAGGTGGTTTTACACAATAAATGGTGCTAAAAAGATGGACTTGGAAACTGCCGCTAGTTGGCCAAATTCAAGATGGTCACCACAAATCTCTAAATGGCATCTCTCTGCTCATATCTGTCGATAAAGCTGTATTTGTGTCTAAATGGGGGTTTAGAGGGCCAAGGAATGCATTTCTTGTAATAAAAATGTTCTTTCTTGAAGCCAAATTCATATATATATATATATAAATACATACATACATACACACGCACATACATATATACACACACACATATAATCTTCAGAGGTGTGTCCCGAATGAAGTTCTGTGATTGGCGACAGGAAAGATGTCGACACCCTTGATTAAACCAGTGCAACAGTTGAGAGGAAGAAAGGAGTCGAGACGAGACAATTAAAACTATGTATATTATGTGACAAAGTTGTGATGAAGACAAAAGTGACTATCCAACTGATTCATGGAACAAACTGAAGAGTCTGGCACTGGAATGGAGGGGTTGGATAAACATGGAAGTGTTTTTAAAAGTAAACTGGGATGATGGTCCAACTGGGACGTTTTCACAGATTGTGTAAGACTGGATTCACAAGTAAAAGGAAGCTTCAACAAGCCAAAACTAGGAAAGAGAAACAGCAGATGCAAGAAATCACTGTATCCCAATCTGAGCATGACAGTTCCACTGAAAATGCTCCTGGTCTTTCTGCTAGACTTTCACAGAGTGGTCCCTCACAGGACAAGGATCTCATGCCTGGTGCATTATGCCACAAGATAAACATCCTGGCCAAGACAAGTGGTGTCTTTTCCAACAAATGGATGCATAGACATGTTCAAGTCTCACACAGTGTACCTAGAAGATGCTACAATGCGTGACAATATCTTAGCTTTAATTGACTGTACAACAGATCCTTTTGCCACCGAGATTCAGTATCATCGCTCCTGTTGGAAAAAATATGTCTCTCCAATACACCACCAAGACAAAAACATTAATTCAGATTTCCACTTACAACAGGTAACAGGTTTGTCTTGCAGAAGTTCAAGAAATGTTCTTCAAACATGTACGGACAGTTGTACTGATATGAAAGGGCAAAGAACGCTATAAGGACTACTGATGGACTACAATAACCTGTTAAGGAATTTCGTTATGATACAAGTACAGCAAAATCAAGCACAATTAAGCAGATGATTGAAAAGGAGGTTGCAAACAGGATTGATTTCATGATCATTTCCACAAAATGAGAGTACCACAGTGTATGACATCTGCAGGTGGAAGTTATGTGAAGCAGCAATCTACTCATGAGGAGCGAGCGATGAACAATTACTGAATACCATTGCCAGGCGCTTGAAAGGTAAGTTATCGCATGATACAGGCATGAGCTGGCCTCCACATATTGATGAGCTTGAGAACACTGAAGAACCTAATCCTGGGAGGTGACTATCCCAGGGTATAACTTGTTCAGGAGAGATATAACTGTGAAAAAGATTTTTTTGGGGGCTATTTATGTTAAAGATACCATAAGTGCTACTGAAATCCAGCCGGCACAGGGGAAACAGAGGACCCACGGATTACAATCGGGCCGGAAGCCGTTACCCTAAGGGTAGGTAGGAGTAATCTATAGATCCCCAAATCAGGAGGAAACCAGGGACAAAGATACTTTGGAAACCATCCTTCAGATGGCAGACAATGGGGACATGGTGCTGGTAGGAGACTTCAATCTACCAGACACCGATTGGAGTTCCTGCACAGCAGCATCAGGAAAAAAACAGGAAATTTCTCCGTATACTACAGGAAGCAGGCCTAAGTCAACTAGTAAAGACACTCAAAAGAGGAAACGCGATATAGACCTGGTATTCACAAATAGCGATAGGGTTCTGGGCCGTCAAGTGGGAACCACCGGGGAAAAAGTGACCATCGACAGTATGGATCAAGGTCAACAGGACTGAAAACTCCACACACTCTAAGCCAAAGGTCCTTGACTTCAGGAGGGCAGACTTCACAAAAATTAAGGCCTGCCTGAGGGAGAATCCTAGTAACACAACAGAAGGGAGTGTTAAGGAGTGATGGACAAGGTTGAAAGATGCACAACCATGGTCACATCACAGTGTGCTTTGCAGGCCAGTAAGAATAAAAGGGAGAACACCCACTATGGTTTTCCAAAGAAGTGGTTTATCATGGTGAGGAAAAGTGCAAACCTTCAGAAAGTACAAGGAGTCAGGAAAGAGGCTGACAAAACAGAATGTAAAGAAAAGCTAAGAGACAGGGAATGTGATAAGAAATGCCAAGGTACAGACAGAGGTGAGGATAGCTCAGGGAGTGAAGAAGGGTGACAAAATATTCTACAGATACCGCATGAGAAAAAAAGACTAAGGGAGGCAACTGTTAGAATCACGTAAAAGGATAGGCAGCCCACGGACCAAGACGGAGAGAAGGCAGAGGCACTCAATGAATACTTTTTCAGTTGTCACACAGGAAGCAGACGGTAGCAATCCAACAACAGGCAAAAGAATATTCCACTTGGCGGTACAGACGCAAGTCCCTTCACAGAGGAAGAGGTACTAGAGGAAATCAACAAGTTAAAGGTGGATAAAGCTATGAGCCAGATGGTTACACCCACAAATACTTAAGGAACTTGAAGGAACTAGCAGCCCTTAGCAGTGCTCTGCAACAAATCGCTGGAGAGCGGGAGGTTCCGAGGACTGGAAGAGGCAACAGTAGTGCCACTCCACAAGAACTGAAGCAAGCAAGACCAGGAAACTACCATCCAGTTAGTCTAACTTCAGCAGTGGAAAACTGATGGAAGTCCCTACTGAAGGAAAGAATCGCTGCTTTTTGGAGGAACGTGGTCAGCTTGACTCAAAGCAACATGGTTTAACAGCAGGAGATCCTGCCAGACAAACCTGGTAGAGTTCTTTGACTGGGTCACCAGAACAGTGGATCAGGGCGGGCAGTGGATGTGGTTTACCTGGACATCAGTAAGGCATTTGACTCAGCTACGCACAGGAGACTAGCCTAAACTGGAGAACATGGGAGTTGGGCTTAAAGTAACAGGCTGGGTCTGAACTGATTAAATTGAGAACACAGAGGGTATTAATAAATGTCACTCTATCAGAGGAGGGTAGGATGACTAGTGGGTTCCGTGAGGGCTCGGTTCTGGAGCCGATTCTCTTTCAACATATTCATCAGCAACACTGCCGATGGACTGAAGGGAAAAGTGAGACTGTTTGCTGATGACATCAAAATTGGCAACAGGGTTGGCACACACCAGAATGGCAACAAAGCATGGAATCTGATCTCCAAAGCTGGAGGAATGGTCAAGGAACTGGCAACTGAAATTCAATTCCAAAAAATGTAAAGTCATGCACCTGGGACAACATAATCCAGGGAAACTATACTCAATTGGAGGGGAGCAGCTGGTGGATACAAGGCTAAAGCGAGACCTTGGGGTGATCATATCAGATGACCTCAAAGTCAGTAAACAATGCAAGAGGGCAGCACTAAAAGCTAGTGTCATCCCGGAATGCAAACAAAGGGGCATCACAAGCAGGAGGCATGGAAGTGATCATGACTCTGTATCGATCCTGGGTAAGGCCCTATCTGGAATATTGTACCCAGTTCAAGGCCACACATCAGGAGGGACACAGGCTGAGATGGTGCAGAGAGAGAGCAACAAAGATGGTGCAGGGCTTGCACCAGAAACCATACGGCCAGACTCAGTGAACTCAATCTATACCCCTAGAGATGCGCAGGAATCGGGGGACATGAGAGACATTTAATTACCTTAAAGGCAACAACAAGGTACATGTGCAGAACTTCTTTCAGGTAAAAGACTATAGCACGACAAGAGGGAATGACCTTCCTTCAAAAGAGGTAGGTTCTTGAGCAATATGAGGAAATTCTTCACGGAGTGAGTTTTTGAACCGTGGAATAGACTGCCTGAAGGGGTGGTGGGGAATTCAAACGGGCATGGGACAGGCACTGCAGGATACCAAGCAGGCAGCGAAGTGGGGTGCACTAGGAAAACAAGGAAGACCTGATGGAGCACAAGGTCCCAATCTGCCGACAACTTCTATGTTTCTCTGTTTCTGAGTTACAAAGGTTTCTCACCTGGCTAAAGAACCCTGCTGCTAATGACTTCAGTGATGCTTGCCAAGATCCAGAGACTGCAGCCTTGTCATCACTGTTATTTTCATTCATCACAAGGAAATACAGGTTACTCACCTGTAATAGGAGTTCTAGAATGGTATATGTTGTTCATCCACACTGTTAGCAGGTTCCTTGCCGCTTTAAATCTTGCCGGAAGGTCTTCAAGCTGGCTCCTCCCACCCACCCGGTGGTAACTCTCTGCCCACCTCATGACGCCAGATCTAGCCTGCTGGAAGCCAGGTTGCGCAGTCAAAGTCGGGAGGTTAGATGTGGTGGATGAACAACACATACCATTCCTAGAACTCCTGTTACAGGTGAGTAACCTGTATTTCGGGACATGGATATGTTGTTCATCCACACTGTCTGGCAGACTCCAGTAGTTCTCTGGAGGAGGAGGCAAGGCGCACACCTCCTACTTAGGGAATAAGGACTGGAGAAGCGAGGTCCCAAAACCAGCACCTCGGGCGTGACTCAAGGTCAATGTGGTAATGGGTTATAAGGTGTGTGCTGACTTCCAGGTAGCAGCCCTGCAGATTTCCTGGATAGGGACGCCCCTGAAGCAGCCACTGAAGCAGCGATATGGCGGTAGAATGAGCTCTTATCCCTTTGGGAGGCTCCATGCCCGCCAACCTGTAGCAGAGATCTATGCAGGAGGTGACCCACCTGCCTATCGTCCACTTGGCTGCAGGTCTGCCAGGTGCGGCTTCAGCGTAGGTGACAAACAGTTGGCTAACCTCTCTCCGAACTTCAGCCGTCATTCCTTATAATAAGAGAGCTTCTAGGGTCCAGAGTATGGAGCCTATATTCAGCCTCCGAGGTGTGACTGGATAGAACACCGGCAGAGTCAACATCTGGTTAAGGTGAAATCCAACACCACCTTCAAAGGAATTTGGTGGGAAGCAGGACAATCTTGTTCTCTGAAAGACCAGATAAGGAGACTCTATGGAAAGCACCTGGAGCTCTCCATTACTTCTGGCTGATGTGATAGCCACCAATAAGGTGGTCTTCCACAACAGGTGAGAAATGTCACACTTGTGCATCGGTTCGTATGGCTTGCTCATGAGCTTAGCCAGTACCAGCAGTAGATCCCGGGAGATGGAGGTTCTCGACCGGAGGGATATGTGATCAAGGCCTTTGAAAAGCGCCCGACCACCTTCTCCTGCGCACAGACTGCTTCCCAGCCCGCGCCTGGTAAGCAGAGATGGCTGCCAGGTGCACCTTAAGGGTCGCCGATCGAAGCCCTAGTTGAGAAAGGACCACAGGTAGTCCAGAATGCTTGCCAAGGAACAGGAGGAAGGGTCCAGCACCTTGCCCTGACACCAAATAGAGAATCTCTTCCATTTAAAGGCACAGCATTTCCTGGTCGACTACGGGATGCCTCAACTACGCTGAGGACCTCGCCGGAAAGACCCAAGGCCTGGAACTCTAGCCGCCCAGGAACCAGGCCGCCAGGTGTAGGGATTGAAGGTTCAGATGGAATACCTTCCCTGGTTGACTGAGATCAGGTCCGGGCGGGCTGGAAGCTGCCTCAGGAGCCTGGAGCTGAGGCGGAGAAGATCTGGATACCAGACCTGGCGGGGGCCACTCTGGGGCTACCAGAATCACCTGCGCCTTGTCCCTCCTCACCTTGAGAAGCACCTTGTGGATCAAGGGAAATGGGGGAAGGCGAGAAGAGGCCCGGGTCCATGGCCTCGAGAAGGCATCCCCTGCAGCAAGCCCTGCTGAGGGAGGCGGCATGAAACAACCTCAGCTTTGCATTCTCCTGAGGCAAACGTGTCCATCTGAGGCGTGCCTCGTGGGAGAACAGATCTTGTACTACCTCTGGCAGGAGAGACCACCGTGGGACGCAGCTCCAAACCGGCTTAGGGCATCGGCCAGAATGTTGGAGGCTCCTGCCACATGGATGGCAAGGAGACACGCCAGGCTGTGCACGAGGGACCAAGTGTGGAGAACTTCCTGCACAGAGGCATGGAGCGATCCCGCCTCTGGCGGTTTAGGCAGTACATGGTCGGGATACTGTCCGGCCTGAACCTGGACCACTTGACCCTGTACAAACAGAGCTAAAGCGGTGAGGGCTAGACGAACCGTCAAGCTCCAGCAGGTTGATGTGCCATCGGGACTCCTGAGGGGACCAGAGGCCGTGGCGCCTGTGCTCCCTCAGATGGGCACCCAACCCATCAGAGAGGCGGTCGATAGAGACCGCCGGCTCGGGCGGAAAAACAGGATACCCTCCTGCAGATGAGCTGGAACGATCCACCACTGGCTGGTCCAAGGGACCGGAGCGCTGGACCATTTGCTGGCCAGTCCCATTGTAGGGACCCATGTGCCAACGGGCCCATCGGACCACGCTGGTGCAGGTCACCATGAGGCCCAGGAGACGGAGAAGTCCCGGCAGGGCGCATTGCCCAACCTGAAATGATTAGGGAAAGGACCTCGGCCTTGTCCGCTGGGAGCCATGCTCTGGCTCGCAAAGAGTCAGCTCTGCCCTGATGAAATGGATCACTGCTTTGGCACGAAGTTCCAACTTGGCCTCGCTCATGAGGAGGCCAACCTGAGAGCAAACCTGAGGGCTAGATCCCTGGACCGCCTCCACCTCCGTCTGAGGAGACCGCAATCAGCCAGTCGCCCAGGTAAGGGTACACCCGAACCTTCGGCCAGCAGGGAATGCTGTCACCACTGCCATGCATTTGGTGAAGACTCTGGGAGCTAGAGAAAGGCCGAAGGGCATTGCCCGAACTCGTAAAGGGACCCTCTGCTCTGAAACGGAGGAATCGCTGAGGGACGGACGGACTGGGATGTGAAAGAACATGTCCTGCAGGTCCAGAGAACAGAACCACACACCTCATTTCAAGGATGGAATGATCTGAGCCAGAGAGATCATCCTGAAGGTTCGAGACCTTAGGAACCTGTTCAGGTCGTGCAGGTCTAGAATGGGCACCAGTCTCCGCCCTCCCCTGTTCGGGACCAGGAAATACCTGGACACAAACTCTGGGTCTGGTGGAGGATCCGCCACCTTCCTGATCACCTCCTTATGGAGGAGCAGGGCAATGTCGGCTCGACGGGCCGACAGAGAGGCTGCGGACCCCTGAGCCTCCATGGGTGATGGCTCGGAAGGCAGGGCCTGCTCAACTCCAGAGGCAGACCCTTTCCTACCACTTCCAACACCCAGCGTCCATGCGAAAGAAAGTGGCGGAGCGCCCCCAACGGGGAACCCAGGGAAAGCACGAGGTTAGAGGCGACACCCCTCAACCTCACACTGGGCAGGCTTGGAGGAAGGACCGCCGAGGGACCTCCTGGGCCTTTTCCTCCCGGTTTCCTGCTGGAGGAAGCTGTAGGCTGGCTTTGGGGTGCCAGAGTGAGCCTGCTGGCCCTGATGCTGGTGTTGCTGAGCCGGATGTGCCGCAGGGGTGAAAGGGTTATGTTGCTGCCAGCTGCCTTTGTCCTTCTGGGCAGGCGTGACCGAGTCCAGTGGCATTGACCTTTTCAATCCTCTGGAGGTGGTCTTCCACCCCAGGCCTGAACAAGTCGGTACCAAGGAAGGGACATCTGCCAGCTTGTGCTGGGTATCCGCTGTGAAGGTGGAGATCCACAGCCAAGCTCTGCGGCGCATGGCCACTGCGGCCGCTACTGACCGGGCACAGAGTCTTTAATATCGAGAGCCGCTTGGAGCTGTTTCACCCACTGCCCTTCCCTGATCCCGCACAGCTTGACCGTAGTCTGAAGGTCAGCTAGAGATGAGAGAACACCTCATCCAGGGAGCCCATAAGAGCGTGGGAGAAGTGCGCCATCAGTACGGCCGAACTGGCCTGACGGAGGCCGAGGAGGACGGCATATACTTTATGCCCATCATAGTCCACCTTGGACTCTGTCAGGGGCTTGTCCACGCCCCTGGTGTTCCCGGAACGCCGAAAACACTATCGGTAACCAGCCCTCCACTGAGGGGTGCTCCAGAAACCAGACAGTGACCCGTGGGGACCGCTGTACTTCCTGGCCATCCTGGGCTAAGGAGCAGGACAAGAAGCCGGCCGCTGCCATAACTCCAAGGCTGGGCCAACAATGGCTTCAGCCACCGAAAGGCTCTCGTGGGAGAATCCCCTCAGTCCAGTATCTTCGTGAGGGATACTTGGCCCGCTTGGATACAGGCTTGAGCTGCATCCCAGTAGACTCGGAGATGAGCCAAGCAAACCCATGAATGAGGATGGGCTCTCATCCATCAACTGTCCCCGGAGGACTCCAGGTCAAGGGCCTGGAGAACAGGGAAGAGATCGCCATCAGACTCCAAGGAGTCTGTGAATAGTTGCCTAGGGCCTGAGCCGCCTCCACCTGCCGAGGACGGGTCGGAAGTGAGGGTGACCGACAACACGTGGGAGTCCCTGACCCAACCGAGAATCCTTGGTCGGAGCCCCAGATTTAGGTTGTGGAGGCGAGGGTTCCACCACAATCGGTGCAGGTGGTTTTGCCGAACAACCAGTGCCAGTTTAGGCTCCTCTACCACCGTGAGGGGTTGTTTTGGCCTTTCAGGTGACAGCCACTTAATGGCTGGAAGGCGACGGTGTCGGCTTGTTCCCAGTCAAAAGGAGCTGCTGCCACATTAAGTCCTCATAGCATCGATGCAATTTGTGCCAAAGCCTTTCCTCAGAGGAGTAAGAAGACGAGGGACGAGCAGCACCGCCGCTTCCCTCAGTGTCGAGACCGCCGGGTCGGGCGGGATTGGCTGGACTGAAAAGAGGTCCAAGACTGAGACCGTGGGCATTTCAAGGGTGGGTCTGTGGAGGAAGCTGGAAAAACCCATTCCTCCTCGGCTCGGGAGCCTTAACCGGGAACTCCGGCACAGGCGCAGGCAAGTCCTTGGTTTCCACCGGGGAACCGTGAAGAAGGGTTGTCTGCTTCTCCAGTCGACAGGCCCGTCCGACGGGTCGAGAAAGATCTTGACCACGCCGACAGGTGTCTCGGCCGGCTGACCTGGACGGGGACACTGGAAGCGAGCTGCCTTAGCCGCAACCTGACCGAGTTGAAAGTCGACTGTCCAGGGAAGGGGAACTCTCCCGCCTCCCACGAACGCCGACGGTGGGACTTACCCTTCAAGTCCTTCTTCTTGACCGAGAGGAGTGTCCTGATGGACCTCACCTTTCATGGAGAGGGACTGACAAAGCTCCTTAAAAGAAGCTGTGTAGGAGGAGCCCAAGGAGAGCGGGATAAATGCCACGACCGAGGAAGATGAAGATGCGGCCTGGGCCACCTCCTCCTCGAGGGCGATCATCTGTTCAAGTTGCTCAGCCGAGCCCGCTATCACGGAAACCGCCTAACGGGTTCCCCTTTGACTTAGCGGGCGTATACATCTCTCGGGCGCCTGTTGAAGCCTGGCAGCACGGTTTCGAGGGATTTGCCAAGAAGGGACTTGCACAAATCGCAGGCCTGCAGATCGTGGTCAAGCCTCAGGCAGTAGACGACGTGGAGTGCGGATCGGTCAGAGACATCTTCTGCCTGCATGGGCACCGCCAAAACCGGAGTTGATTTATCCATCGCAGCCACAAAGGAATACACAGACCCAAGTCTTGTAAACTTTAAAATTTGTTTTGGGTTAACTGAAGAGTTTGGATCCAGTCTAAATGCAGAGCGCTAAGGAGGGAACCTGAGCTTCCAAGCGGTAAGGAAGATATGGCGCTCATGGGGGCGGAGCAGGAGTTTGTACCACCCGGTGGGTGGGAGGAGCCAGCTTGAATACCTTCTGGCAAGATTTAAAGCGGCAAGGAACCTTCCAGACAGTGTGGATGAACAACATATCCATGTCCCTAGCAACACACTTTCTTAAGGTCAAGTTATCAATGACAATTCATGGCCTGAATGGAAGTTATAAGATTGACATAATGAAGAAATGATCACTCTGAATAAACTACCAGGATGTTCTTAATCTGTATGCTACATGGGCTAAGTTTGAGCTTGAGAAGAATGACAGCTGTCCTGAACAGCCTGCCAACAATTTTCCTGGAACTGCCATTCTTCATCATTTAACAATTTTTACGAACCCACGGACAGCCCCATCTGAATGACCCCAGCCCAGTCACCCTGAATTACTGGGGCTAACCTTACGCCCGACCTGGGAGCGAGGCCTGCAGGAAATCTGTCACCATCCTTCCGCTGGTGATTCCTTTCCTCCATTTCACTCCCAAGGGCCCCAGGAGTGGTACACATGCGTGTGGAGGGACACATTAGTCCCATGGCCCCAGTAATGGCCCCTTTCTTCCCACCCCAGATCTAGCACCTAGCTTTTCCTGGGCCATGCTGTTCCCAGCCTCCAACAGGTGGCAGCCATCAACCGGAGTAAGCCCTCTCACCTCCCGGAGAGAACTTGCCTGTCAGCAGCTCTATCTAGCTCTGCCACCCCGGACCTCTGACAGGCCGGACTTGTTCCCAAACCCGGGTCACCAGCATGCCCCGAGGTAAGATGTCCAGCGCCAGCACCACCAGGCCAGCTGGAACTGCCATTCTAGATAATGACAACTTTCAGGATGACACACTGACCAGCGCAGACATCTCACCACACAAACGTGATGTTGGTTCATCCACAGGATGTCGCTACTAAAGTTTCTGAGAATCGTCCTAAACTGGCCATGGCGAAGCCTCGAGATAAAAAATATCAGTGCAAACAACACAGAGTTCAATACAAGACGGTCAAACATGGTCTACCATCAGTCTGAGCTAAACGCCATCTCACCACAAAGCACTCAGGACCAAAAAATTTGGCTCGCTAGATAGCAATGGGAAAGAGGTTCCAGCAGAAAGCCAGAAGACTGGAACATTTGCTGGATTTCAAGCCAATATCCTTAAGTTAGTTACAAAGAGCAAGGCATACTACCTCACATTGCCCCAGTCACCCCACAAGTCAGTGGTACATGAGAAGATGTGTTGCATAGTCGCTGTAGCATAAAAGAAATCAGTGCCTTTCATTCAACTGGATGGAGACCAGCCAGTCCATGCTCTGACTGTTCAGTTGAAAGAAAAGAGAATCCTACACAGGTTGAACTCATCCTTCCACTCCTAGGTCCATGCCATGCCAGTGCTCTTTCATATCAGCAATCAACAAGCAATGCACATGATCTGGTTTATCTGCCATTCTTGTTGCAGCTAGTGTGATTATAGAGGTTCAGCTGACAAAGCACTACATGGAAAACATTATAAGAGACGCATCAGATATCTTCAACTAAGTACGAGGTACTGGATTGCAGAATAATTCAAAAGGACTTTAGTGATGGTCTACACGCTCCAGAGCTACAAGAAAAGCTAGAAAACTAAGACATCCCTACACACACACACACACACACACACACACACACACACACACACACACGAGAAGAGCTCAAGATGATCTGTGATGAACTAACATACTAAAATGCCAGCAGAATAGGCCTAATGGTCTTTCGCGTGTGCTCGTTGGTCAGCCCCACCCTGGTGCTGACCTTGCTGTCCCCCTCGCCTTCTCTGGCTTCTCCTTCCCAGTTCCGGATATTCTTGCTGCATTGGATTTTGCTTCCTGAACCCTTCCCTGTACCTGTCCCACCCCTCTTGAACCCCTCCACTGTCTCTGCCTCCACCAGCCCCCTAGGTAGTGCATTCCATGGCTCTACCACCCTCCTCAGTGAAGTAGCACCTCCTTTCTCCCTGAATCTTCCTCCAGCTTCCACCCATGCCCTCTAGTGGCCCCTCCTCCTTCCTTGAAGCACCCTCACTGTTCCTCCCTATTTACCCTCTTCATGTACTTGAAGAACCTCTATCATGTCCCCGGTCCTTCTCTCTTCCAAAGTGTACATATTTAGCTCTTCGAGCTCTCCTCATAGGTCCTGTCCCCAAGCCCCAAATCATTTTGGTTGCCCTCCTCTGGACCCTCTCCAGGAGGTTAATGTCCCTCTTTGCGCGGCCTCCAAAACTGCACGCAGTACTCCAGGTGCGGCCTCACCAAGCAGTTATACAGAGGGAGTATCACTCTCCTTCTGAGGTGATCCCCTAGCGATGCATCCCAGCATCCTGTTGGCCTTGGCTGCTGCCCTCCCACAAGTCTCAGAGTTGTTCATCTTGACATCCACCACCACCCCAGGTCCCTCTCAGCCATTGAGAACTTGTAGTATTTCCCCAGGGTGTACACTTGGCCTGGGTTTCTGGCCCCAGGTGGAGTACCTTGCATTTCCCTGCATTAAACCTCAGCTTCCACTTTCTAGACCATCTTTCCAGAGCCTCCAGGTCCCCTGTGAGGCCACCTCCCTCCTCCCCATCCACCACCGCCCCCAGTTTCGAGTCATCTGCAAAGAGACTCATCTCACTCCTGATTCCTGTCCTTATGTCAGATACATACGCTGAACAGAAGGGGCCTAAGGACTGATCCCTGTGGGACCCCACTAATGACCCTCCTTGGGAAGAGACTATCCGACCAACTACGACCTCTGGGTCCGGGTCCTGGAGCCAATTGCTATCCATCGGATCATCTGGTTTCCACCCCATTTCTCCTAGTTTATCCAACAGGCCCACGTGAGGAACAGAGTCAAATGCCTTGCTGAAGTCTAGAAAGAGGACATCCACTGGTCTACCCAGGTCCAAGGCACTTGTCACCCAGTCATAGAACTCCACCAGGTTTGTCTGACATGATTTCCCCGGGATGAATCCATGCTGTCTATCGTCCAGGCACCCTGACTTATCCAGGTCCCCCTAGCCTCTCCTTGACAATGCCCTCCATCACCTTGCCCACCACTGATGTCAGGCTGACAGGCCTGTAGTTCCCTGCCACCTCCCTTGATCCCCCTTGTGGATAGGCACTACATGCGCCACCTTCCAGTCTTGGGGCACCCACCCTGTCCTCAGAGATGGTGAAAAGCTCTGCCAGGGTTTCGCCAGGACATCTGCAAGTTCCTTCAGCACTCTAGGATGTAATTTATCCAGCCCCGTGCTTTCTCCGTCTTAAGGGAGCTGAGGGCTTCCCTCACTCTCTCTGCTGTGATTTCCCTTCCAGTACCTCTTCTCCTGCTTAGAGGCTGATCAACAGTTATCTTCATTTGCTGTGAAAGCATTTGAAACAGTAGACAATTCTGATAGTTCAATGGCAAAGTATTGGCTCAGTTTCACGTACATGACTGAAATACTGATGAAGAATATCTATGCATTCAGAACTCAGGATTGGGAAGAATTCAAGGCATCACTCAGACTGATGTTGCCATGCCTGCAAGTACATGACAATGACAAGTATGGAAGATGGCACATTGGGTTCTGACTAGAGATGAGCAATCTGTTTGAAGAGACAGTCAAATACATGCATAATGGTTTATCTGCACAATCAATGACAGGGAACCCTACTCTTGCTTTGCCACTGGATCTATGGCTAGAAATGACAATAAACAAGGGCTCAAAGATGAAAGCTGGCTGGATGAGAATGCTAAAGAATGAGAAGATGCTGCTAACTCACACTCGAAATGAAAAGTTTATAAACAGAGTTAGAGTGTCTCTGCATGCCTTTGCAAACATGAACACAACTTCTCAATGCCATAGTGAGAATTCAACCACCGACTCGAGCAGATGAACAGGCAGTACAGATCTCAATAGCTGCATCACAAAATCTGACTGTGATCCTTTGACCTTACAAAGCCTACTCTGAGGACTCTCCAATCTGGAATGATTGCATCAGAAAAACTCGTCCAGGACTTTGAAATAGCACATGAAGACAGTGAATTCTAGTCAACGAATTATTTCAGGAGCAGATATTTTCAACTAAGAAATAATTTGATGCAACAGTTCACAGAAACTCAAGGTACAACTTCAATAGACAACCTATTAACAAAGACGGAACAAAACCATTGTAACGAGGACTAGTGTAACGGAAAACAATGCCGTGCCTTAAGTAATCTCTCTTGTTCAAAGGCACAAGCAGAAATGTTACCTGTCACAAGTACCCTTCCCCCCAAACAGCTCTCCTTACCGACTAATTATGCTCTCCCGTTCTCATTTTCATTAGGTGTATTCTACCTCTCCCTTTTATTCCCCAGGTACCGGACTGCAGCCATGTATACTGCACTTACTGTATATACCTCACTGCTGACACTGTTTATTGTACTTATTGTGTTGCCTCCTTGCACGCTCATTGTAGGCACACTGGTTCCCATCTGCTGCCACTGTATTTCACATATATTGTTTGTACCCTTTTTTTCCCTGCCAATTCTGTATATTGTATCTAATATGTACTCTCTGTATTTTTACATTTAGCTATATATATGTTTACCCTACTCCCTCCACCGGACATCTGAAAATTAACTATTTTGTGCTCAGTATGTTTTTCCTGGTGAAACGCTTAATAAATAAAACAAATAACTAAATAAATGGAACATCGTGTGACAGAGGATTGTCTCTCAATATTCAGACCTAATGGGACTATAGTCAAAGTGCAAATGTGTTAATTGAAAAGCTGAACATGGTTCCACTACACCACATCACTAGCTACATTGCCCTGGTAGACATGGAATTCATTTGGATGCTTGCCACTCCTCCTGCAGAGGATAGAGAAAAGCATGATGAGACTGACTTCACAAGGGCAGATTATGCTCATTAGGTATTTGCACTTGTCCTGGCTCAACACCTAAAAGCTTCCGAGATAGTCTTTGCGAACGATCCATATGATCTGAAGATGAGCATCAAAGACAGTGAGCAAGAACATAGGACAACATGCACATCATACACAGGAGGGCCACGAAATATATATGCCAAAGAGATAAGACAAGCTGCCTGCTTCAAATGAGTTCCACATGTTCAAAAACCCAGGCAACAAAATACATATCCAGCAATTCCTGAAGGGTGAATTCAGGGTGTCTGCACATCAACATCCAGCCATCCGATTTCTATATTCTTTGAGCAACAACTGTTGGGATCTGTCCTCTGAGGATAAACATGTGCAAATTAAAGAGTTCCAGTGTCACCACATAGACGCAGATATGATACTTCTGTATATATAACTCACAACTAAGGAAGAATGAAGTAAAGGATGTTGTACTTGATGCAGAAGATACTGATGTAGTACTCCTAGCTGCATATGTATCACACCAGGCTGACAGTGTTCTCGTTTGCAGAGGAAGAAAGACATATTTGACTGCAAGGCACTGCGTTTAAAGGAAGTTGTTCAAGTCATTGCATCCCTCATATACACACACACAGGAGCAGATGCAGTCTCAGGGTTCTTTGGACATGGAAAGAAATCAGTATTTCAAAGTGCACTGAAATCTGAAGCAGCATATAGGTTGTTGTCAGGTGCTGGAAAGAGTCTCCCAGTGACACCAAATATTATGGACAACGTGGCTAAGTTCACCAACAGGTCCATCACGACAGTATCAGCAAGACACTAGGTGAGGCTCGAACATCGAAGTGGGACAAAATGAAGAGAAAGTCAACCCAGAGAATACCTCCTGACCGTGATTAATATGATTTGAAGGTGAAGCTTAATTAACTACCAGGTGTACATCTTGCTTGACTATGACAAGGCTGTTGATTCACCACCATCACTGGACCATGGCTAGACTCTGAAGGAAATGTCAACCTCTCTCCGATACAAAGGCACCTGGCGAGAGCCTCTCGAAGACCTACTGTTCACGGTGAGATTTCTTGCTAGCTATACTATCTTACTTTAAGAGGGCTCTTGCAGTAGGTAATAACCTTGAGGACAGAGTACCAAGCAGTTTGAATCAGAAGGAACTGAAACATGGGAGACAGGAGAGGTCTGCAGAAAGGCAGAGAGTTTAGGACAGAAGGCCTTGGAGGACAGCTACACCAAAGCCAGCTCCTGCGCCTAGAGGCAATGTCCAGACTGTAATGCTTGATGAAAGTGTGGACAGAGCTCAAGTGAGCCGCTTCACAGATGTTCACGCGGACACATTCCTGAAACAAGCAAAGCGCAGCCATGCCTCTGGTAGCACACCCCATAATCTCCCCGGGAGGGTTTTACCACACGCCTGGTAACAGAACACAATATGGTTTGCCAACCATTTCAATAAACACTGTTTGAAACTTCTGCACCCTCTGGTTTGGGTGCAAAACAAACAAAAAGCTGATCCGACTTTCAGACAGACCTAATACGGTTAGTTTAGTAATGCAAAAGTCTGTGAACATCCAAAGTATGCAGAATTGCCTCCTCCTGATTGCAATACTCAGGATAATACACTGGCAGTTGAACAGACTAATTCAACGTGAACTCAGAAACCACTTTTGGAAAAATGATGATTGGTGGTATGCAGCGCCACCGTCTCTGAAAAATTAAATAAGGCCCTCACCCATCAGGGCCTGAAGCTTGGAAAATCCTTCGAACAGAAGCAGACCGGTGGGCTGTGGACATGGCCTACCTAGACTTTAGAAAGGCATTTGTTTTTTTCAAATCTATTTATAGCAACGACCACTGAGGCATCTCTCAGAGGTGCCAACACGACTCTCGGGCCCTTCTACTCCCCCACCATGACATACCACCACCAATTCCCTCCAGAGAGAGCTCCCAGCCCCATCACCCCTGGGCAGGGCCTGCTACTCCTACCTTGGCAGCGGCCCTTCTAGGATTAGAGGGTCCATCTCCTGAAGTCTGCCATGGGCCCTCGGTATGGGTGTCCAGTGTTGGGGATGTGAGGAGGTCCCCGAGGCCCTCGTTGCTTCCTCAGTATGCCACGGTATTTTTACTTAAGTCTGACCCTCTGGAGCAAGGTCAGAAAGGCAACATGATGCCATGGCTCTGCCCCCAAGCGCACGCTGTGTCGCTACATTTGGCAACCCCAGCTGCCGCCAGAGGCCGCTCAGCTAGGCCAGCACTTCCCCAACTCCTCCCCAGGAAGACAGGGCAGTCCTCCTGGACACCTCGATCTCTTCCTTCCCCACTCCCCTCAGCAGCCCGGCTCGCTTCTAAATCCCGGTCGCCGAGTGGCACGAGGTGTTGCGCCCAGCACTCAACCCTCAGCGCCACTGGGCCACCTTAGCAAGGCATTTGACACAGTTCCACACAAAAGATTAATAAATAAGTTAGCCAGCCTGGGAGTGGGTCCCAGGGTGGTAGCCTGGGAAAAACTGGCTAGGCAACAGGACATAAAGAGTAATAGTAAACAGAGCCTACTCAAAAGAAAGCGGGTTACTAGCAGGGTACCACAGGGTTCAATACTGGGACCAGTCCTTTTAATGCCTTTATAAGTGACACTGTGGAGGGACTGGAAGGAAAAAAGGTTACTCACCTGTAACAGTAGTTCTGGGAGTGGTGTATGTTGTTCATCCACACTGTCTGGCATTGTCCTTTCCCTTTAAATCTTCCCAGAAGTCTTCAAGTTGGGTCCTCCCACCCACACGGGTGGTTAATACCTCAGCTCCGCCCCATAACGCCAGATCTAGCCCGCTGGAAGCAAGGCTGTGCGCCTCAGCCGGGAGGTCGGGTGGATGCGGTGGATGAACAACACATACCACTCCTAGAACTACTGTTACAGGTGAGTAACCTGTTTTTCTAGGAGCGTGGATATGTTGTTCATCCACACTGTCTGGCAGACTCCTAGCAGTTCTCCGGGAGGAGGGAGGGAGGCAAGGCACACCCCTATTTGAGAAAAAGAGATTGTAGAACCGAGGCCCCAAAACCAGCATCCCGGCATGACTCAAGGTCGATGTGGTAATGGGTAATAAAGGTGTTTGCTGACTCTAGGTAGCAGCCCGACAGATTTCCTGGATAGGGATGTCCCTGGAAGCAGCCACCAATGCAGCAGTATAGTGGGTAGAATGAGCTCTTATCCCTCTGGGAAGCTCCTTGCCCGCCAACTCATAACACAGACTTATGCATGATGTGATCCATCTTGCAACAGTCCGCTTGGCTGCAGGTCTGCCAGAAGCGGCTTCAGCATAGGTGACAAACAGCTGGCAACCTCTCCCGATCTTCCACCATCCTCTCCTTATAGTAGAGAGAGCACATCTGAGGTCCAGAGTATGGAGCCTGTACTGCGCCTGAGGTGTAGTTAGGTAATATACCAGCAGAGTCAACACCTGGTTAGGGTGAAACTCTGACACCACCTTCAGAAGGAATTTTGGGTGGGGAAGGACAACTTTGTCCCTGTGAAGACCAGATAAGGGAGTCCACCGAGAGCACCTGAGCTCCCTGTCCTTCTGGCTGACGGATAGCCACCAGGAAGGTTGTCTTCCAGGACAAGTGCGAGCTCACACTTGTGCATGGGTTCTAATGACTTGCCCATGAGCTTTGCCAAAACCAGCAAGAGAGCCGATGGAGGTAGAGGTTCACGATCGGAGGGGATATGTGATCCAGGCCTTTATAAAAGCGCCCGACCACTCTCTCCTGTGCCAATGTCGGGCTGGACCGGCCCGCACTGGCAAGCAGAGATGGCTGCCAGGTGCACCCTAAGGGTTGATGACCTAAGACCCCCTGGAGAGGGACCAAAGGTAGTCTAGAGTGTTAGCCACAGAGCAGGATAAGGGTCCAAGCTCTTTCTGACACCAAATGGAAAACCTTTTCCATTTGAAGGCATAACATTTCCTGGTCGATTCCTTCGAGATGCTTCCAGCACGGTGTAGACATCCTCGAAAGACCCAGAGCCTGGAACTCTAGCTGCTCAGGAACCAGACTGTGAGGTGCAGGGATTGAAGGTCAGAGGAAAGCCCTTCCCTGGTTCAACGATATCCGTCCAGGCGTGTACAAAGCGCTCTGGGGTCCTGCAGCTGAGGCTGAGGAGATCTGGATACCAGAACTGGTGTGGCCAATCTGGGGCTACAGGATCATCTCGCCTTGTCCCTCCTCACCTTGAGTAACACCTTGTGGATCAAGGGAAGCGGAGGGAAGCGTAAGAGAGCCTGGGGTCCACGGCCTCGAGAAGGTATCCCCTGCAGCGAGCCCTGCTGGGGGCAGGCATGGTACAGCCTCAGCTTGGTGTTCTCCCTGGAGGCGGTATAGGTCCACCAATGGTTTGCCTCAACGGGAGAAATGATCAGAAGCTACTTCTGGATGAAGAGACCACTGTGGGATGTCTGGCCTATGCGGTTGAGAGCATCCGCCAGTAGGTTCGAGACTCCTGCCACATGGATGGCTAGGAGATCCTCCTCCAGCTGGCTGACGAAGGTCCAACCGAGCGCCCCTGCATAGCAGACGGAGTGCGTGCTGCCCTGTTTGTTGAGGTAGTACATGGTCGTGGTATTGTCCGCCTGACTTGAACCACTTGACTCGAGCTGAGGAGCGAAAGCTGACAGTGCCAGTCTGACTGCTCTGAGCTCCAACGAGTTGATGTGGCATTGGGACTCCTCAGGGGTCCAGAACTGTGAGCTCTGTTGTCCCCATGTGGGCTCCCCAGCCCATGAGAGAGGCATCGGTCGTAAGGCGACCGCCGCTCGGGTGGACGAACCGATCCCTTCCCGCAAAGACTCGGGACGGTCCACCACTGGAGAGCATCCCACATCCTCTGGGTGACAGTGACCAGCTGGTCAAGAGGCCCTGACGCTGAGGTCACTGGGCGGCCAGCTCCCATTGAAGGGGGGCATGTGCAATCTGGACCAACGTACTCACAGAGGTGCATGCCGCCATGTAACCCAGGAGGCGCAGGAAGTCCCGGCAGGGCGCAAGTGCCCAATGAGAAATGACTGGGCAAAGGAGGAAAGAACCTCCGCCCTGTCCACCGGGAGCCGAGCTCTGCATCGATAAAGCCCATCACCTGAGAGGGCACTGAATCCTGACTTGGCCTCGCTGATTAGGAGGCCCAGGTGGGAGCAGGTTCGGAGGGTCAGGTCCCTGGACCTCTCCACCTCCTGTAGGGAGAACCCGCCAGTAGCCAATCGCCTCAGATAGGGGTAAATACTGAACCCTTGACACCGCAGATGGGCTGCCACCACTGCGATGCATTTGGTGAAGACCTGCAGGTCTGACAGGCCAAACGGCATGGTTTGAACTCGTGACAGGGTCCCTTCGACCTGAAGCGGAGGAACTGCTGATGGATGGACGGATTGGGACGTAGAACGCGGCCCTGAAGATCCAGTGAACAGAACCACGCTTCGCCCAGAGATGGTATGATCTGGTACAGAGTTACCATCCGGAAGGTGCAAGACCTGAGATATCGATTCAGGTCGTGAAGATTCAGGATGGGGCGCCAACCCCCATCCGCTTGGGCACCAGGAAATACCTGGACACGAAGCCTGATCCGCACTGAGCTACCGCCACCTTGTGGAGGAGCCGAGTAATGTCGTCCCGAAGGGCCAACTGAGATCCTTTCCTCCCGTGGGCATGGGCCCGCTGGGGGTACTGCTCGAACTCAGAGGCAGTACCTGCCCGACCACTTCCAGAACCCACCTGTCCGAGTGATACCAGACCAGGCAGAAAGAAAGTGGCAGAGCTGGCCCCCACCGAGGACCCAGAACTGGCGTGACGGATGTAGGGGAGGCCACCCCCACCTGCCACTGTGCAGGCTTGGAGGAGGCGGCACCTGGACCAGCACCTCGCCCTCCTTTGCAGGGCTGTTGGGACCTTGCTTGGGCCTAGGGCGCCAAGTTTGAGCCTGCTGTGCTGACCCTCCTGGAAGGAGGGCTGTCTAACCGCAGGGGAAGAATGCAGAAAGGACTTCTTCTTGCGCTCTGCTGGTTCTGCCTGAAGAACCCTTAGCAGAGGTGGCATCTAAGGTGGCATTAGACTGCTCAATGCGCTTGTAGATGACCTGCACTCCCGGACCAAGAGGCTGGTGCCAAGGAAGGGCACGCCAGCTAGCTTGTGCTGAGTATCCGCTGGAAAAGAGGATAACCTCAGCGCTGGCCCTGCGGGCGAGTGGCTACCGCGGCAGCTAGTGAACGGGCAAGGAATACCAATGTCCAGAGCTGCCTGAGCTGTTTAGCAACAGCATGGCCCTGGTCCCGGACCTGCTTGACCGTGGTCTGCATGTCTGCTGGGAGATGAGGAGGACTTCATCAAGCGACCCAGAAGGGTGTGAGAGAAGTGTGCCACGATCACTGCTGAGCTAGCCTAACGAAAGCCTTGGGATGATGCTGCAGAACTTTCCGGGCCGAAAGTGGTCCATATTTTGACTCTTGTCCAGAGAGCTGTCAGTATCCGCAGAGCTGCCTGCACCTAAACACTGAGGCAGTCACAAGGCTCTCGGCCGAGGGATGCTCAGTGAAGCCCGCCAAGGATGCTATGGGCACCGCTGCATTCTGCGGCCCATCGGAGCAGACGGAGCCGGGCAAGAGGCAGGGCGCTCAAAGTTCCAGTGCCGGGCAACTATGGCTTCAGCCACTGGGAAGGCCTCCGCTGAGGTATCCCTATCCTCCTCCTGACAATATCCATGAGAGGATATTCCGCTTTTGCATGGGCTGCAAAGGCATACCTATGGACTCTGAAATGAGTTGAAGGATGCCCTGAAGGAGGAAGGACCTTCCTCCAGACCTGTCACTGACAGCTCATCATGTGAGTGAAGGCCAGTAGTATCTGAATCCGAGGAATCTGGATACAGGAGTCTCTCACCTAAGCCCCTTCAATGCGCCTAGGGTGATCAGGAGTGACTAATGGACAACCTATGGGGCAAGCCCATAGTTGAGTCGATCCTCCTTAGAGGAGCCCTCCTTGAGGCTGTTTGGTGGTGGTTCCACCAAAATTGGTGGGGAGCCCTAACAGGCCGACTAGAGATATGTACCGTCCCACTGGAGGGAGAACTGAGTCCTCGAAACCGAGGGAGTCGATGTCGGCTGAAGAGGCTGGGGCCAAGTAATGGCTGGTGGCAGCTGGAGTAGATGGCTTTAACCCATCAAAAGTAGTTGCTGCCACATGAGGTCCTCATAGCGTCGACGGAGCTTCCGCTCTAAGTCTCTCCTCGTCCGAAGAGGATGAGGAACGGTGTGGCAGCACCTCTTCTGGGAGTGTTTGTGACCCTTCGGCCCACCGACCGACGGGTTCTACTCCCGATTAAGACCAATTGGCCGGCTCTGTCGGTTGGGGAGAAGCTGGATTCGTGAAAACTGAGATTCCTGCCTCCCCGCCAGGAAGGAGAGAATGGAGTCCTCCAAGAGTCGCCGACAGGCTGCATGACAACAGCTCGACCGGGTCAGAGAAATCTCGGCCGGTTCTGCCGTATCCTTGGCTTCAGTGCCCTGGCCTGACGGAAGGTCCGAAAGCCAGCAGCTGAGAAAGCTATCTCGACCGTGGCCGAGACCGCCTGCTCCTGAGTGTGGGACTGAGAGCGGTCCCAGGAACGCCTTCTTCAGCTAGAAGATGATGATCTGGGGTCCTTATCCTTTTCTTGATCGGAGGAGGCGAGTCTTAAGGTGCCTCACCCTTGGTAGGGAGAGACTGGCACAACTCCAGGAAGGATCCCGTGAAGGTGGAGCCCAGGCTGAGCGGAACGAAGAAGCTCGGTTGGCGGCTTGGGCAGCTTTCTTGAAGGCCACCATCTGCTCGGCGGATCCCGCAGTCGAGAAACTGCCCACCTGCCCTCCTTCGATTTCACCAAGTGGATTGTGGAGCTCCAGTCTCCCAACTTACATGCTGCTGCTGCGGTCCTCCAGAACGGTAGCATGGAAGGCCAAACAGATGGTGAAGCCAGTATCACGACGGTGCCTAGGCAGCAGACGACGAGATGGGGATCGTGTGGAGACATTTTTGTCCACAAGGATACCGCGAAACCCGGGGACGACTTGTCCTCCATATCCGGCGCTCAGATCCGATCGCAAACTCTGACGAAGTTTTAAAGTGAGTAAGGCGCGAAACCGGCGATTTGACTCCAGGGCCTATGGTACTTGCAAAGTAGCATGAGGAAACCTGTATCTTCCAGCGGAAAGGAAGATCTAGCATCATGGGGCAGAGCCGAGGTATTTATCACCTGGGTGGGTGGAGGAGCCAGCTTTAAGACTTCTGGCAAGATTTAAAGGGAAAGGAACAATGCCAGACAGTGTGGATGAACATATCCACGCTCCTAGAAAGTATGCTTTACAGACGACACAAAGATCTGCAACAGGGTTGATACATAAGGGAAGGTGAAAAGATGAGAAGAGATTTGGAAAGATTAGAGGAATAATAAAAGTATGGCAGCTTAGATTCAATGCAAAGAAAAGAAAGTAATGCACCTGGGAAACAAAACCCAGGGAAGAGTACACAATTTGGCTGGGGTACTAACAACAAAATGGAAAGGGACCTGGGGTAGTCATATCAGATGACCTAAAGGTAGGAAAAGCAAGCAATGTGAGAAGGCAGTATGGAGGGCTGGGATGCATAGGGAGAGGAATCACCAGTAGAAACAGAAGTTGTTATCCTCTGTACAGACAGTTGGTGAGACCCAATCTGGAGTACTGCATGCAGTTCCGAGACCCCATCTCCGAAGGACACAGGATAAAAATTACTCACCTTAGTAATTTTGTTTCTTCTAATGGAGTCTTGCTGTATTCTGACATTATGCAGTTAGCTCCAGCACTTGAACTGCCAATGGAGAGGAAAGTTAACTCTATGCCAGAGCATAGAACATTGAGCTCGAGCTCGGTTCAAACCTCTGTCTGCTGCACTTTCAAGTGTAACCATCAAGAGTCTTAC
Source organism: Neoceratodus forsteri (assembly GCA_016271365.2). Classification (NCBI taxonomy): domain Eukaryota; kingdom Metazoa; phylum Chordata; order Ceratodontiformes; family Ceratodontidae; genus Neoceratodus; species Neoceratodus forsteri. The sequence continues at coordinate 284,844,270 of CM028138.1, read as the reverse complement.
AGGCTAATCCTAACCAACTACATCTGCATGGTGGAAATTGTAAACTATTAGCCAAAGAGCATACCAACTGTTTTGGGTTCCCAAAAGACAAGTCAAGAACTCCAAAACAAAAACTAGGTAGTGAACAAACATAACTATAAAAATATAACATAACCCACTCCCCTTCTCTATATAGGGGAGTGCTAGTGCACCCCTGAGGTGCAACACTGCACCTACCAGACCACTTCCAAAAACAGGTTCTGAGAGGAGAGGTGGGGGTCAGAATACAGCAAGACTCCATTAGAAGAAACATACCTCCATGGAGGAGGAACAAACCTAATTTAGGAATAGGCTCTGCAGTACTGATGTACTAAACCTAGCATCACTCCTAGCCTGGATATCCAGGGAGTAATGCTTGATGAAAGTATGGACTGTTTTCCAGGCGGCTGCTTGCATATATCTAATAATGGTATATCTCTGGCAGCAGCCAGAGAAGCAGCTGTACCTCTAGTAGGATGAGCCCTCAGGCCTGAAGGGGTATTTTGCCTAGCTTCTCATAGCAGAATTGTATACAAGAGACAATCCACCTGGAAACAGTCCTCTTTAGTAGCAGGTTTGCCCTTTCCCACTTCCCCATAAGGGAGAAACTGAGGACAGTCAAACCTAAAAGCCTCGGCATGCTCAATGTAATAGCTAAGTGCCCTCTTAACATCCAAGCTGTGTAACCTTCTCTCTCAAGAAGAATAATCAGTGAAGAAGACAAGAGACACGGACTGGTTCAGATGAAAATCTGAAACCACTTTGGGTAAGAACCTCCTGTTAGTTGTAAGGACCACCTTATTTCTATGAAATGAGATAAAATCGGGTTCCACTGACAGAGCTTGTAATTCACTGATGCACCTGGCAGAGGTAATAGCTACCAGGAAAACAGCTTTCCAAGTCAAGTACTTGAGGTCCACTGAGGCAAAAGGCTCAAAGGGGTTGCATAGTCGAGCTATGCAAACACTGAGATCTCAAGCAGGAGTAGGATCCTTAAAGGGGGACTGGTATGGAGCAATCCTTTAAAGAATTTACAGAAAGCAGGATGAGATGCCAGTGAGAAACCCCTCCCACTGACAGAAATGCAGAAACAGCTGCCATGTTACTTTGAGGGTAGCTGGTCTGAGGCCTAAGCCATTAACACTAACCATATAATCCAGAAATGTAGCCAAATCAACAGTATCTGGAGATGTCTGCTTATTGGAACACCAAATGCTGAATCTTTTCCACTTGGAATTCTAGGTTTTCTGGTGGCAGGTTTCCGAGAGGCTTTGAGAATATCCAGAACCTCCTGAGACAGATGCAGGCTTGCACATTCTAACTCTTCAAGAGCCATGCCTTGAGGCTTAGAGACTGAGGCTGGGGTACAATCCTCCCTTGAGAGAAGGTTAACAGATTGTGATTCCTGGGAAAGATAGGGAAGATGGGACTGCTAGTGACAGCAAGAGGGTACCAAGGCGGCCTGGCCTAGTATGGAGCAAGCAGGATCACTTTGCAAGATTGTGACCTTATCTTGACCAGAACCTTGAACAAGGAAAAGGAGGAAAGGCATACAGAAATTTCCTGCCAATCCAGAAATACAGCATCCAGAGGGACTGAGCCCAAGACTGGGGGTTTGCAACAGAAGAAAGGAAGTCGGTGATTGTCTGGGGCTGCAAAGAGATCTCTGGAGTGCCCCATCTTGAAAAAATCACTTTTAACACTAGGGGATCCAGGGACCATTCGTGATCGCTCTGAGATATCCTGCTCCAGAGCATCTGCTAGCACATTGTCCTTCCCTGGAAGGTGGACTGCCACCACAGATGTCTGCAAAGAATAAGCCAGAGACCATAATTTCATGGCTTCCGTGCACAAGGTCGAGACAGAGTGCCTCCTGCTTGTTGATGTACCACATGGTGGCTGTGGTCTGTCCTGACCTGAACCACCTTATTCTGTACTGAGTCCGGAAAGCTTGTAGAGCCAGACACACTGCCCTGAGCTCCAGAAGACTGATATGAAGGACAGACTCCTGAGGAGACCACACGCCCTGTGCTGTGAGAGCTCCCATGAGAGCTCCCCACCCCAGGAGAGAAGCATCTGTGGTCAGTACCACCAAATAAGTCTGGGTGATGAATAGGACTCCTTGTCTGAGGTTGTCCTGATCCAACCACCATTGGAGAGCCTGGATCAGAGTCAGAGTCACTGGAATCAGTTTGGTTAAAGAATCTTTTTTCTGAGACCAAAAGCCCTCAAGTGGAACTGGATGTCCTCATTTGAAATCTGGCATCTTGAACCACTGCAGTGGAAGCTGCCAAGCGCCCAGGAGTTGAAGAAAGAAAATGTCTTGCTGGGCGAGACACCAGAAGGCTAGAAGAAGCCGCCAGATCTGTAAGGGCCTTTACCTTGACAAGGAAGAAAAGCCTTTGCTTGAACAGTGTCCAACTCTACCCCTATGAAGGTCAGGAGTTGCACTGGTTCCAGAACTGACTTTGGAATATTGATGAGGAAACCCAGAGAAGTGAGCAATTGTTGGATCACTTGCAGATTTGACTTGACCTGGTCTGGAGACTGCCCCACAATGAGCCAGTCGTCTAGATATGGAAATATGGAAATGCTCTGTCTCCTTAGAAAGGCTACTACTACTGCTAGGCATTCTGTGAAACCCTTGGTGCTGATGTTAGTCTGAAGGGCATTGCTCTGAACTGATAATGGCCTGAAGGCAATTCAACCCCGAGGTACTTTCTGTGGGAGCATCTGATGGGAATGTGAAAGTAGGCATCCTTGAGGTCCAGGAAGGCTAACCAATCTCCTGGCCTCCGACAGGAAGAATTATTCCCAGTCACCATTCTGAATTTTGGTTTGACTAGGTGCTTGTTTAAGTATCTTACGTCTAGGATGGACCGCCACTCCCCTGTCTTTTTGGGAGTAAGGAAGTATCTGGAGTACAGACCTTTGCCTCTGGGTGTAGTAGGAACTCTCTCTATGGCTCTGAGAGCCAACAGAGAAACCTCTGCCTCTAGGGCAATGGTTTTGGAGGTGTTTGCAGGTGGAAATGACCAGACTCTCTGCTTTGGGAATTTTTTTGAAGCCGAGAGTTAGTCCCTGGCTTACTACCCAGGACCCACTTGTCTGAGGTAACAGACTTCCAGTCCTGGAGTAGTAAGCCAGCCTGCCTCCTACAGGAATGGGGAGTCGCCGGGCTGACACATCAGGGTGTCTGCTTGGCAGGAGCTTTGGGCTGAGAGGAGGATGCAGCTCTGAAAAACCCTCTGAGGAAAAGGAGAAGAAGCTTGTGCTTGGTAAAAATGCCTGTGAAAAGGCCTGCCCCTAGCTTGCTGCTTCTGAGGAGTTGCATGCTTCTCTTTGGCCTGTGTACTCCTATAGGTGGTTCTATATTCGTCCATTTTCTTCATGTAACTCTCTGTCTGCTCCCAGAACAGACAATTATCCAGCACAGGAAATCCATTGCTGGTATCCTGGAGAGATTAGTACATCTGAGCCAAGCCATTCTAGGAAGAGCCACAGATGTAGCCATGACTCGTGATGACACATCATTGGAGTCCACAGCAGCATGGAATTGGGACTTTTGATGCCTCTATCCCATCAGCAGCCACCTCCTCCAACTCCTTGGCTAGCTGGAGGGAAGCCTGCTTAGCCAGTTCCAGAACAGTATCCCACCTTGACTTCTGGTATCTGGCTGTATAGGCCATGTAATTAGCCTTCCTGAGTCCCAAAGAGGATGCCAAATACTGTTTCTTAGCCATGGCATCTATCTTCCTGGAATCCTTATCTGGGGATGTGATGCCAAGGGTATGCTAGCTTTATCACAGGCTGCAGCCTGCACGTCCCCAACATGACTGCATTGCTGGTACAAGAAATCGTACCTGAGCCTGACAACATATACCTCCTGTCCATTCGTCTGTCCACAGGTGGTAGAGAATTTTGTGTTTTATGCAGTTTTGTGTCTGTTTCCCAAAAGATTTATGGCGGAAATAGGCAGTCTCTTGGACACTGGGATGTCCATCATCTCCACATAGTCAGGCTCCTCTTTTCCTCAACAGCTTCAACCAGAGGGAGCTGGAGGTTTCTGCCACTTTTTGGAAAACAAAAAGTGTGATGGGGACTCAAAGCCTAGGAGGGAAACACTAGAAGGCCTGTCTGGGGAGGCGTTCGTTCTGTGGGCTCATCCAAACCTTCTATACCATCATCGTAGTCTCCTCATCCCTCCAGATCCGTACATAATACTCTTCTGGACATTAGTACAGAACCGAGGAACAGACAAAACAAGCGCCACCGAGAGGTGCCAGATCGGTCGGAACCAGACGGAGCGATTCAATACTAGTCGCCCTGGCAATTTCTTCTGCGATTGGACGATACGGTTTTGATCCCAACCGGACGATTTCTCCTTTCCCTTTTCTTAGCCAGAACTGACCCTCAGGATTGGCTTCCTCTTTGCCAGAGGGAGCATCGCCCAGGTCAGAGGGCACTCTTCAGGTTCGTTAGAACCGAACCGGCTGGCCATCTGGGTCAGCGGACTTTCTCGGCTCCTTCCCTAAGCCTGCCCAATCTCTTCTCCAGGGTGGCCTTAGGAAAATTTTTACATATTTGGCAGTCTGAATCAAGGTGGTCAAACCCAGAGAGTAAACACAGGTGGTGGGGATCAGCCTTAGCAAGGCCTCCCACACTCACTGCAGTGTTGAACCCCAGTGGGTCGTTTTTCTTTTGGGTTTCTCAGACGTAGCCATCCTAACACTTGCCCTTTAAACGGCCTAAGCCAGGCAAGACCCGCTTATCTGTTCCTAACCATGTTATGGGTATTGGAAAAAACATCTGAAACACTTTTTTTTTTTTTTTAAGAACCGTACCTGCACTAAACTGTAAATTAAAGCAAAACCAGACAATCGGTTATGACCGAACTGACAATCTTTTTACAATTTCACACACAGAAACAACACTCAGTCTGCTACCTAAGCACTTACTGTACTGCAGACAGGGATTTGAACTGAAGCAAAATAAAGAAACTGCAGTATAAAACCTACTATTTACTGTTACCTAACCAAAAGCGATGGCTAGATCTCCAGAAGCGACTGTTCAGTTAAGTGAGTAAAGAATCTGATGGTTACACTTGAAAGTGTGGCAGACAGAAGTCTGAACCGAGCTCAAAGTTCTATGCTCTGGCATAGAGTTAACTCTTTCCTCTGGAGCAGTTCAAGTGCTGGGGCTAACTGCATAATGTCAGACTACAGCAAGACTTCATGTTGTTTGAAGGAAGCAGTCCAGAGGAAGGAAACTAAATGGTGCAGGGTTTACACCAGAAGCCATACAAAGAGAGACTAAAGGAGCTTAATATGTATACCCTTGAGGAAAGGAGGGAGAAAGAGGACATGGCAGAAACTTTCAGTACCTCAAGGAATCAACAAGTTCAAGAGGATAATGCTTTTCAGAAAAAAGAAGTGCAAGAACAAGGGGACAATTTGAAGATAGAGGGGGACAGCTTAGGGGCAACATGAAGTATTTTTCACGGAGAGGGTGGTGGACGATGGAATGGCCTTCCTAAGGAGGTTGTGGGATCAAAAACACTGGGGAATTCAAGAATGCATGGGACAGACATAAAGGCAATTCTGGTGAGGGTAGGAAGAAGCAGGCTGTTGGGTAACTAAGATCTGCAGTTTATCAAACAGGTAGGAAATGGGCAGACTGGTGGGCCAAGCGGTCCTTATCTGCCATCAAAGTCTATGTTTCAAACAACATGAAGTCTTGCTGTATTCTGACTATTGCAGTTAGCCCCAGCCCTTAAACTGCCCCGAGAACAAAGGGTTAACTTTCTATGCTGAGCTCAAGCTCAGTTGAGGTCTCTGTCTGGAGCACTCTGAAATCCAACCGTCGGATGCTTTACCCCTCACTGAACAGTCGCTCCAGAATTTCTCCTTCAGCTCGGTTCGAAAGTCAGTTAAAGTCTCAGTTAAACTGCGGTTTTAAACCGAATTTATTTCCGCACATTTGGTTTAGTCTCTGTCTGTGGTACCGTGAGTAATAGATAGGTTTGTGATTTTCTGTGTGGAAATTGTAAAGTGTTAGATTGGTTCGATTTAACCCATCATTTGTAGTGAATCCCTGTGTTTTACTTTAGAGTGTGGTTACCGTCCTTATCGGTTCTAAAAAAACAAAAAAACAATAATAAAAAACAAATTTTGAATTTTTTTTTTACAATACCTGTGACATGGTTAGGAACCGATAAGGAGTCTTGCCTGGCGGTAAGTTTGCTTAGGTTGGCTATGTCTGAGAAACCCAAGAAAAAACCGGCCCACTGGGTTTCAACACCGCAGTGAATGTGGGGAGGTCTTTGCTAAGGCCCGACCCATACCACCTGTGTTTATTGTCTAGGGATTGAACACCGATACATACTGCCAAATTTGTAAAATTTCCTAAATCTACCCTTGAAGAGAGATTAGGTAGACTGAAGGAAAAGGAGGGCCGAGAGAGTCCGCTGACCCGGATGGCCAGCCAGTTCGATTCTGAGCAAACCAGAAAGGAGTGCCCTCTGACCAGAAGCGATACTTCTCCGAACAAGAGGAGAGCCGATCCTGAGAGGTCGGTTCCTACAAAAAGAAAAAGCAAAAGAAATTCGACTGGTTCGGATCCAGAGGTTCATGTTCCGACCACCGAGGAGACAGCCAAGGGCGAATCGGACTGTGGAATCGTCACTCGGTTCCGACCCATCCAACACCTTTGGTAGGGTTCGGTTTGGTCGTTCCCAGGTTCATAATTATACCGCTGAAGATTTTTATGAACCAGAGTTTGAGGAGGAGAGGAGTTTGAAGATGATGGTGATGGTGAAAGTCTGGATGTGCCTGTGGAACGGACATCTCCCAGAGAGACCTTCTGGTGTTTTCTCCCAGGCTTTCTGAGTCCCTTCCCATTTTATGTGTTACAGAAAAGTGGCTGAAACCCTCCAGCTCCCTATGGAGGAGGCAATGGAAGATCAAGAGGAGCCTAATTATGTGGAAATGGACAACCCAGAGTCCAGGAGACTGTCTATTCCCTTCACAAATCTTTTGGAAGCAGACACAAAAATCCTGCAGTCTCCCAATTCTGTGCCTCCTGTTGACAGAAGGATGGACAAGAGGTACACACTGTCAGGCTCAGATATGGAGCTTTATACCAGCAATGCAGCCATGTTGGGAGTGCAGGCTGCTGCCTGTGAAAAGGCAAATATTCCCTTGGCTTCACACCCCACACAGACTCCAAGAAGATTGATGCCATGGCAAAAAAACAGTACATGGCATCTTCCTTGGGACTCAGGAGAAGCGATTATATGGCCTATACAGCCAGGTACCAGAAGTCCAGGTGGGACACTGTACTGGCACTGGCTAAACAGGCCTCCCCCAACCAACCAAGGAGCTGGAGGAGGTGGCTGCAGATGGGATTGAGGCATCAAAAGTACAGTTTCATGCTGCTGTGGACTCCAATGATGCGTCATCAAGAGTCATGGCTACATCTGTGGCTCTTCGAGAATGGCTTAGCTCAGATGTACTAGCCTCTCACAGGAAACCCAGGCTAAGGCCATGGTTTTCCTGTAGTGGGTAATTCTCTGTTTGGGGAGCAGACAGAGAATTACTTGAAGAAAATGGACGAGTACAGGACCACTTACAGGAGTGCTCAGGCCAAGGAGAGGCAGGCAACTCCTCAAAGGCAGCAGTCTAGGGGCAGGGGCAGGCCTTTTACTAAGCACAGGCCTCTTCTCCTTTTCACAGAGGGAAAGGCAGAAGGGGGATGAGCAGGGCTGTATCCACTCTCAGCCCAAGGCCCCTGCCAAGAAGACACCCTGATAAGTCTGCCCGGTCGATTCTCCTGTTCCAGTAGGGGCAGGCTGGCTTACTTTGTCTGGGACTGGATGTCCATTACCTCAGACAAGTGGGTCCTGGAAGTAGTAAGCTAAGGACTGGTTCTCAGCTTCAAAAATGTCTGAAGATGACAGCCAGATCTTTTCCAGCTGCAGGTCTCTCAGAAATCCTTGCCTTAGAGGCAGAGGTTTCATCTCTTCTGGCCTTGAGAGCCATAGAGAGAGTTCCTACCCTACACAGGGGCAAAGGTCTGTAATCCAAGTACTTCCTTACCCCAAAAAGACAGGGAGTGGCGACCCATCCTAGACCTAAGATACCTGAACAAACATCTTTTAAAACCAAAGTTCAAGATGGTAACACTGGGAATAATTCTTCCCTTTCTAAAGCCAGGGGACTGGCTAGCCTCCCTGGACATCAAAGATGCCTATTTTCACATTCCTATCAGGTGTTCCCACAGAAGTACCTCAGGTTCGAGTTGCCCTCAGGCCACTATCAGTTCAAAGCAATGCCCTTTGGTCTAACATCAGTCCCAAGGGTTTTCACAAAGTGCCTGGCGGTAGTTGTTGCCTAAGAAGGCGAAAGATTTCCATTTTTCCATATCTGGACGACTGGCTCATAGTGGGCCAGTCTCCAGACCAAGTCAAGTCAGACCTGCAAGTGACCCAGCAAGTGCTCACTTCTCTAGGATTTCTTCTCAACCTTCCCAAGTCCGTTCTCGAGCCAGTGCAGCCCTTACTTTATAGGGCAGAGCTGGATACTGTCAAAGCAAGAGCCTTTCTTCCCTGGAAAGGGCAAGAGTTCTTATAGAACTGGCTTCTTCCTTCAGGTGTCTCGACCAGCAAGGCATTTCCACCAGCTCTTGGGCCATATGGCAGCTTCTACAGCAGTGGTCCAAGGTGCAAGATTTCAGATGAGGGACATTCAGTTCCATCTGAGGGCCTTTTGTCCCAAAGGAAGGATTCCCTTACCAAACTGATTCCAGTGACTCGGACCCTGATCCAAGCCCTTCAATGGTGGCAGGATCAGGACAATTTAAGGTAAGGGTCCCATTTGCCACTCAGTCTCATTCAGTGGTCCTTACCACAAATGCTTCTCTTCTGGGCTGGGGAGCCCATCTGGAGGCCCTCACTGCCCAGAGACTGTGGTCCCCTCAGGAATCCCTTCTCCATATCAATCTCCTAGAACTCAGGGCAGTTTTTCTGGCCCTGCAAGCTTTCTCTCAGTCAGTGCAGAACAAGGTGGTTCAAGTCAGAACAGACACCACCACCATGTGGTACATCAACAAGCAGGAGGCACTCAGTCTACGGCCTTGTGCACAGAAGCCATGAAGTTGTGGTCGCTGGCTTACCACCTGCAAGCATCTCTGATAGCAGTCCACCTTCCAGGAAGGACAACATGCTAGCAGATGCACTGAGCAGGATCTCACAGGGCCATCACGAATTGTCCCTGGACCCTCTGGTCTCAAGGTGATTTTTTCAAGGTGGGACACTCCACAGATAGATCTCTTTGCAGCCCCAGACAATCACCAACTTCTTCTCTTTTGTTTCAGACCCCAGTCTTGGGCTCAGTCCCTGTATGCTCTGATTCTGAACTGGGAAGGGAAATTTCTGTATGCCTTCCCCTTTCCTCTACTGTTCAACGCTTTAGTCAAGATAAGGTCACAACCTTGCAAAGTGATTCTGACTGCTCCAGACTGGGCCAGACAGCCTTGGTACCCCTGTTTCTGACCCTAGCAGGCCATCTTCCTCTGTCTCTTCCCAGGAATTACAACCTGTTAACCTCCTCCCAGGGGAGGATTTGGTACCCAATCTTCAATCTCTCAATCTCAAGGCATGGTTCTTGAAGAGTTACAGTATGCAGATTTGTATCTGTCTCAGGGAGTTCTGAATATTCTCAAAGCCTCTCGAAACCCACCACTAGAAAAACCCATAACTCAAATGGAAGAGATTCAGCATTTGGTGTTCCAAGAAACATGTTTCCACAGACACTGCTGAATTGCCTACAGTTCTGGATTATATGGTCCATCTTAATGGCTTAGGCCTCAGACCAGCTACTCTCAAGGTGCACTTGTCAGCCGTGTCTGCTTTTCTGTCAGTGGGGATGTCTTCCTCACCATCATCTCATCCTGTGTTCTGTTAATTTTTTAAAGGATTACTTCATACCAATCCTCCTTTAGAGACCCTGCTCCTGCCTGGGATTTAAATGTTTGCATTGCTCTACTACTGCAACCTCCCTTTGAACCTATGTCCTCAGCAGAGCTTAAGTACTTGACTTGGAAAACTGTGTTTTAGTAGCCATTACCTCTGCCAGACGTATCAGTGAATTGCAAGCCCTGTCAGTGGAACCTGATTTATCTCTTTTCATAGGGATAAAGTGGTCCTTAGAACCAACAGAAGGTTCTTGCCCAAAGTGGTTTTAGATTTCCACTTGAATCAGTCTCATGTCTCTCCCTGTTTTCTTCACCAATCATTCTTCTTCAGGAGAGAGGAGGCTATACAGTTTAGATGTTAAAGGGCCCTTAGCTACTATACAGAGTGTACCAAGGGTCACAGGTTTGATTCCCTCCAGTTGTTCCTCACTTATGGAAAAGTGGGAAAGGGCAAACCTGCCACCAAGAGAACTATTGCCAGGTGGATTGTGTCTTGTATACAATTCTGCTATGAGAAACTAGGGAAAAATTCCACCCTCAGGCATGAGGGCTCACTCCACCAGAGATACAGCTGCTTCCTGGCTGCTGCCAGGGATATTCCTCTCTTAGAAATTTGCAAGCAGCCACCTGAAGACAATCCATACCTTTACCAAGCATTACTCTCCGGATAGCCAGGCTAGGGAGTGATGCTCGGTTTAGCACAACAGTACTTCTGAGCCTATTCCCAAAGTAGGTTCTGTCCTCCTCCATGGAGGTACTGTTAGTAGTCTGCAATAGTCAGAATACAGCAAGACTTCATGTTGTTTGAAGAAAAATTACTCATAGTAATTATGTTTCTTCTAATGGAGTTTGGCTGTATTGTGACCTCCTCTGCCTCCCCTCTCAGAACCTGTTTTAGGGAAGTGGGTGGGCAGGTGCAGTGTTGCACCTCAGGGGTGCTCCTTTACACCCCTCTTTTTGTTTGGGTGTTTGTTGTATTAATATTCTTATTTGGGTTGGTTTTGGTTTCCTGACTCGAGTCTTCCTTTGGGAATCCAAAACTTTTTGTTGCCAGTTGGCTAGTAAAAATTTTACAGTTTCCACATAGGATAGTTACTGAGTTTTTGTTCGTAAGAATCTGACAGTTGGATTTCAAAGGGCTCCAGACAGAGACCTCAACCGAGCTCGAGGCTCAGCATTCTATGCTCTGCATAGAAAGTTAACCCTTTGTTCTTCGGGCAGTTTAAAGGCTGGGGCTAACTGCAATAGTCAGAATACAGCAAGACTCCATTAGAAGAAACATAATTACTAAGGTGAATAATTTTTCTTCTATGGAACCCCAGTCTCTACTGGATGATTCACATGCTCCAATGGTCCCAATGCATCACTGCTGTGGCAGAGGCCATAGCCCAGGAGCCTGAGGAAATCCTGGGCTATGAGCCAAAGTAAGACAAATCCTCTGCCCTGTCCAAACGTAGATGCATGCTGGCCTGCAGCAAGTCTAGTTCCACCCCAATTAACACAATGTGGTGAGTCAGTCGGTTCAGACTTTTTCTTATTTAGTATGCCCCTCGCGTCTCTGCCAGTCCCATTCTGCCTCTCCTCCAGCCCCCGCCACCCCGCTGCCTCTAGTACTTACCAGACTGGTCAACAGCGCTCCATGTCCCCCAGCCACATTTGTTGTGTGGATCGGCAGTTTCAGCACAAAAATGTTACAGCATTTGTTATTGTAACTGGTGCCGCTGAAAAACAGTGTTCCGTTTATTGTGTTTCTTTTTTCTTTTGGGCTGGAAATTTATATATTTTTATTTACTTTTTAATATTGATCTTGCTAGTCTCTTGGTACATGAAATAGAAGTGGATATTGCTCGCCACCCAAGACAGAACTGGGTGATTGGGATAGTCTATCTGCTATCTTAACTGGGATATTTGTGTATTTTTTTTTTTTTTAACTCTCTAGTTTTTTTACAGCGTCTAACACACCATAGTGCGCTAATAGGAAAGTCTGCCTTTACTGCTGCGCAGCTCGACATTGCCACTGGAGTGAAATACCTGCTCGTGGATAGTGGTACAGCTGGATTGGTCATTAACTGACCATTAATGACCAATACAGTAGCCAATCGCAATGCTCAGAAAGGTCATGTTTTATTAGTCTTATAATTACCAAGAATATCCCAGCGGAGATGCAAAACAGTCAAACCCGCTTACAGAAGACACTCCATGCATTCCGTTTTTGTCCAATGTAGAATGTGTCCGCTATATTGTGTATGTGAGGTCAGCTGTTCAGCAATTTAGTTTAACAGAGCTAATAAAATGACATAAGCAGCTGTGCAACTCCGATTGCTGATCTGACCGCTGTTCTCCGGTGCAGTTACTAGAGCTCTTATAGTGCTCCAATTCAGCAGTAAAAAGGAATCAGTGGCTTTGTTTAGCGTTGATCCCCAGCTAGGTCCAGTACTGCATACGGAGCCACTGCTGATGTTACAGTGCTCTAATACTGTAACAAAACAAAAAAATCAGTGGCTTTACTTGACTCTGTTAATGCATCATGCAGCTGCTGCTAGGGAGAGGAAGAGGGAGTTGTTGCTTTTGGTGTCTGGTCAGATTCAGAAAAGTGTGGAGTATACACAGTGTTAGGTACAGTCAGTTTCAGAAGAAACTGAGTATAGACCAGCAGAGTATGAATGACTGTGCTATTCATGGTAAGTGGGGTTCTACATATGTAAAACGCTTGCTCTACTGTTACTGAGATCTCAAGAGTTCACTGTGAGAGAGCTGTGAATCACCCACTAATCCTCATCAAGTGTCCAATTTACACAGGACTACATGTGTTATACGCATCAACTTTATTTACTCTATGAGGAGGACTTCTGGCAAGAAGAAAGTGTCCAGTTACACAAAGAAATTGTCTAGTTAAATGCAGGGTTTTAAATAACTCTAAAATTGATTAGCGTTTTGCTCATAAAAGTTCTAAAACATTGTGAAAATGCATATCACTTGCCTCACTGTGTTTAACAAACATGACACTTTTAGAAAACCTATATAAATGCTTTCTGTACAGTTAGTATTGTCCCAAGAAAAACTGCTAATCAATTATTTAAAACCCTGAAATGGTATAAAGGTGTCTGTTATAAGTGGGCTACACTGTTCGCTTTTCTTGGGGATCCAGTTTCTACCAAGATTTACTGCTGGGGACTGAAGAACTGAGAGATCTTGTTACTTTTTCAGGGTGTCTGTGTTCACACACACGCTTTATTACCACAATAATGCACACTAGCTCCATGACAGACTCATAGGCTCCATGTCACAAAATGTACAAAGGCTCTCACCACGCAAACACGCTCCACAACACAGAAACATATTCACTACATTTAGCAAGACATAGACTCCTTACCACCCAAACCCACAAAGGCTCAACAGGGTCAATCTGTCATGCTCCTACAACATGCCAATGCAAACACTCCTGTACACACATAAAATAAGCTTTAAATAAACAATTTTGTAAGAGAAGCCTACCTTACCCGCTGGGTCATAAGTGAGGGTAATCAGCGGACGGGATAAACTAGTGGGTGGATGGAAGGCAGTCAGTGGACAAGAACAAGTGACGAAACCAGTTAGTGCCCCCCTCTCTTTTGCTCTAAGGTTGGCTACAGACCACGGAGATTGCCAATTGATCATCCTTGATACAACTGCCAGTATCAAGCAGGCAGAAAGAAGGCACAGTGCTGCTGTTATGGGGGTCAATGGCATTGGTCCAAGTTTGTGTTGACATCTCCGAGTACTCTGGTGTCACCCAATGCAGACAGGGTCTGTAAAGAAACCCCTCCCCATCCCTATACTGATAGAACAGTTTCAGGACCAACACGTTCACTACAGGGTAGTGTTAAGGGTGTGCTTTGTCGCTGAGCAGTCACTGATCACAGGAGCATGTTTTGTTTGTAATTCAGTTATCTGATTTTTTAAAAATAATTTATACATAAGCATACTTGTGCAATTAAAGTATTGCATCCAATGGCTAAATATGCATAGTCCAATACCATATTGCACAGCATTTCCTCACAAATCATGCAAAACCTTCATACAATTAAGTATTTACATAATTCATTATCTTGACTATTAAAACACTGAACTCAATTACTCCACTTACTAAATAAGGAAAACACTAATGGAGGATTTTCCTCAATTGATCAATATCTACTTGAGGGGGAGTAAGGGTAGGAGTGCAAGGTTTTAAGAAAACAGAGAAAAGGGTCCTACAATTAAGCATTAAAATATCGACAAAGGAGTGTTCTACTGAGGAATTAATGCATGGTTTGGGGGTTGTGGCACAAGGCCACAAGCCGAGTGCTCACAACCACCCAACCATGCATTAATTCAACAGTAGAACACTCCTCTGGAGTGCCTTAATGCCCTTGTAACATGGCACTGTTGTGTGCAATCTGGAATACTGTGTTGTTCTCAGTAATAACAAATGCTGCAATAACAAATGATGTTTGTAGTAAGAAATTGGGCTGTACAGCCAGGGTATTACATCCAGAAGTAGGGAGGTGATCCTCCCTCTGTATAATGCCTTGGTCAGGTAGATGGGGTACTGTGTACAGTTCTGGAGACCTCATTTGAAGGAGGACATAGTGCTGCTGGAGAGGGTTCAGAGGAGAGTGACCAGGATGATTCAGGGCATGGAGGGGAGGCCTTATGAGGAAAGACTGAAGGAGCTTGGGCTTTACTCACTGGAGGAGAGGAGGGATGGGAAGACATGACAGAGGTTTTCAAGTACGTAAAAGGAACAAATAGGAGTGGAATCAAGGAGCTGTTTAGGTTAAAGAAGGGGAGCTACCAGGGGTCATGAGTGGAAGCTGGAGGGAAATTACGAGGTGGGGGGCGTGAGGAGGCATTTTATTCAATCAGAGGGTGATGGAGCCATGGAATGCACTGCCTGGGTGGCTGGTGGAAGAGGGCACAGTGGAGGGCTTCAAGAAGGGGTGGGACAGGTACAAGGGAAATCTGAATAAAAGACCACTCTTGGAGGCTGGGGGATGGTAAGGCAAGCAACCACTAGGTTGATGGCTTCGAGCAGACAAGACAGACCATTTGGCCTATGCTGCTGGCTCTTTAGTATGTTAAACAGTTTCATGGTACTTTGAGATTTGTTCAATAATGTCTGGCCGCCAGGCAAACAACACTACACATCGTGGTTACTACCGACCAAAAACTGATACGACTGGTTTCTTACAGGTCTGCTGCTAAACTGGATAAGAGTTATTAATATTAGAAAAGAGGTTCATTTGCTGTGCTGTTACTGTAACATGGTTTCTTACAGGTCTGCTGCTAAACTGGATAAGAGTTATTAATATTAGAAAAGAGGTTCATTTGCTGTGCTGTTACCGCAACATGTCCTTATATTGGTAATACACGGATTCATTATGGATGACAACACTGACAGATATCTGCAGGCAAGATTTGATTACATTTTTGTAGGAACTGATGCTATTTCTAAGATGGAAACTGAGTACACATATAAAAGAAAACTGTATTATAGATGGATTTTAGCAATAAAGAAGAAATGCTCCTGCTCTGTATTTAACATACCCCATGCCTCTCTGCACTCCGGTGGTCTTCTAGTGCATTGCTCTCCAATAACGGCTCCACATCAGACTTCCTAACCACAGCTGCGTAAATAATGTTCTACTTAGCAAACATTCTGCCTAACTCTCCAGATGGTTTCCATGTGCAGTACAAATAACGAAAAAGAAAGCCCACAAATACTACTTTGCTACTTTGCACTGCTACTGCTATTTCATCCATGTATATCTTTATTCACTAACGAGGAGTTAATTTTACTGTGTAAGTGACACTCTGCTTGCATGGGTCAGAAGACAGTGCTTAGACTGCTTTGTAATGTGCCACAAATTGAAGTGGTCAAATTGGGCTGGCCCACCGCACTGCGGTTGGAATTCTGTTAGAACGCTGGCTACCCGGGTTCAGGAACGGACCCAGGTCGCCAGAGGGCCGGCCGGGAGAAGGACAGAGCGCCCCAGGGACAGCTCTCCTCCTCCTGGGGAGGCTGGGAAGTGTTCCGCGCGTGATGGACCCCTAGTTGAGGCCAGGGGTCCCACAGCTACCGGCACTCACAGTTAATGGAGGTGGGACGATGCTGGACGCCATTGCACGCCCCACCTCCCGGAGGCAAAAACAAGAGAATGGAGGAGGAGAGCCTCCGTTTCACGGAAGCCCTCCCCGGGCTTCAATCAGCCACTGCCGCGACTCCCAACCAGTCACTAAACCCATGGTGCCAGAATTAGGGAAAATCGTGCCGCAGAGCCCCGCCCTCTGGGGGTAACCGGAGTTGGGCCAATTGGCGGAGCTCCGAGGGCTGTGACCAGGGCGGATAAACAGGACGGAGGTCTCTCCAGGAGAAAAAAAGAAAATTAAAGTGGTCAAATTATGAGTTTCTTTTGGCTGTACGAGGAGTCGCTTTTGTAGCTTGTAACAGATAGTGGTTTGAGTGGCTGGGAACACACAGTGCTTAGGAGTGTTTTTAATATGGAACAAATGAAAGTGCTCAAATGAACAGTTTGTTTTGTTTAGTGGTTGTAGACAGTACTACATCACCAACTGTGCATTACTTGGGAATTAACGCATGACAGGCTGCTATTTACTGACCAGTAGAAATGCTTCATTTCAGCTCTTATTTTGCCAGGTTACAACAATCAATTTTGGGCATACAAAGCATTACGATCCAGCGATAACATTTTGGGATAATAAATGTACTGAATCATTCCAACTGGTATTTTGTTTGCAATTCGATTGATCTATCAAATGTTCTATTGAAAAGTTCATAGAAATTTGTTACTCCATCTCTTAGAATTCAAATTCCAATATTCTCTGAATCCTGTCAGCTAATATATAGAGTAACTAAACCGCTTTCATTAAAACAAGGAGATTCTCAACATTGAGTTAGTTCAGTGACATAGGTAGCACAAGAGCAAAGCTTTGTGCCATCCGAAAAGTCACTGAACAAGGCGTTGAAAATCTAGAAAGTTCAAAGAAGTGCAGTTTTGTTATTCTTTGTAATATAGTGAAAGACTGTTTTCAACACCACTTATGTATTTCATATATATTTTTAGTTTGTGTATGATTTTTATTATATTTTTTGGTGCTATAGCTATTGGGCTTCACAGCCCAAAACCTTATATCGTTGTGAGCTCACTGCTACCAAAATTGCAATTTTTAAGGCAGTAGTTTTAGTAGGGGAAGAGATCGAACTGGCGCCAAACCCACAGCCAGCCAATCCTTCCAACGTCCTGATGAGTCTTCGGCCCACCCCATGCTCTCTGAATTTGTGGTGTGTGGCCAGGGAGAGCTGGGGAGAGCCCCATACAAGACTATGGGGGCTGTTTTAAATGCAGATTTTAGTGATTTTAAAGAGATGTTGTGATGTACCACTTTGGGCTTCATAGCCGGGTACTTATGGTGGACAGCCTCTGAGTAAAAGAGTAATTTTTACTCACTGTCAAAGTGTGGAAAGGATCGAATGCAGTCCAAACTGTGAGCCAGTCGATCTCTTCCCACTTGCTTGGCTACACCTGCTCCGCCTCCGATTCTCCCGTTTTGTGACATTTAACCAGGAAGAACAGGGACGAACCCCATATAAGTCTATGGGTTTACTTCAAAACGTACAGCACTTCAGTATATCTTGATAGTCCGAAAGCCACCACTCAATTATAGGACCCTATTAGGTTGAGCGTGGCTTTCAGTTTTATCCAAAGGTACACTGAAGTGCTGTAAAACGTTTTGAAATTAAACCCCATACACTTGTATGAGGCATATCCCCGCGCCTCCCCTGGTTAAACATCACAAAACGGGGAGCGCAGGGGCGAGCAAGCATAGTGGGAAGGGATTGGCTGGCTCACAGTTCGGACTGAATTACGATCCCTTCCCACACTTTACTGAGTGAGTAAATATATATATATATATATTTTTTAACAGGGCTATCGCCACTCCAGGGTACTGGGCCTATGAAGCCCAAAGTGAATGATACATAGAGAATAATGCACATGTAGGGAATTGATATGGAGTTTTTTCACACTCAAGTCGTGGTGATATTACAAAACCTTAGAGCGTAAGCCTTTAGAGGTTTTACTATTATCACACAACGAGGGTGTGTGGAAAAATCTGTTTCTACCCCTTACATGTGTTTTATTTTATTATAACTAGCACTAAAAAAAATTCCATAGTAAGAATTAACATCACGAGGAGACGCGAGGCCAAAACGCTCATATTCCTTACTAATAGGCACGCTTCCCACGCCTATTCAAGGACTGACATCACATAACGTGCTAGCATGGGGGCACGCCTACTAGTAAGGAAGTACGAAGTGTTTTGCCCATCGGTCTCCATGTTGGTTTTCACGAAATAAATAAATGCTGCACACATACAGATCTCTAAACCAGAAGGTAAGCTACAGAATTCATTTAAAACGATTACGCTTTCTCATTTGGATCTGTGTTATGGAGGTCATGCTATGAGTTTGAATCTGTTTACTCTGGAATGCAAGTGCTGCAGGCTTCTTGGCACAAGACAGTAAAAGCGGTTGATATGACTTTTGACAATACTGAAACGGGTAACAGGGTTCACTAGTTATTTTATATAGATATATACACATATATCTATATATGTATATATATATATATGTGTATATATATATATATATATATATATATATATATATATATATATATACATATATATATCTATATCTATCTATCTCTCACATTTACTTTAAACACTCCTAGAAAATAATTTAAAGCAGTCCTTTTAAATGCACCACCAATTTACCTGACTTTCTGCCTTGCTAATAGACTGAGGTTTAACGTTATGTTGTTCTCTATTCATTCAATTTTGCTTCTGTGCCTTCTTTAGTGTCAATTCAGGTAAATATTCCACATGCCCCTTTTTTTACCCAATTTTTTACTTCAAAATCTAGTTATATATTTTTTCCTTTTTGAATATAATTATACACACATGTGTGTGTGGGAGGCAGTATAGTGCAGTGGTCTAAGGCTCTGAGCTGCAAATCTGGTGACATCCAGCAGACTAGACCTGGTTTGAATCCACAGCTTCCACTTGCAAACTGTGTGACCTTGAGCAAGTCACTTAACCTCCTTGTACTCCCAGGTCGCTCCTGTAAAAGCTTTCAGCTTAGTGTGCTATACCTGGTTAAACAACTAAAATAAAAAAATATATATATCTCTCTATCTCTCTCTCTTAGCTTACAGCTGCACCCTCGCAACATATTGAAAGGCTTTCCACAAATGTCCTAGTGGTTTACTGCTGTCGTAATCTAAAAAAGGTATTCCATATAGCTTTTAAACATCTCAGGATGCAATAGCCAATTATCAATCCTCCAAACAGGGCGTATCTTTGTCCCAGACTTGAGTATCCCCGCCACTCTTACATTTTCTTCTTGCTCTATAATCACAGTCCTCCCTTTACTATATCTTGCAGAGACTATATCACCTGGCTTGGATTCATTGAGTTTTGTTTGCCAGGCCCAAGGTGTGAAATGATCATCTAAATTTTCTTTGTGGACTACTCTAAGCTGGGGGTGGTAGACAGGAGATGGGTCCTGCAAGAGGACCTGGATACTCTGTATAGGTGGTCCTGTACCTGGAAATTAAAATTTAACTCCTCCAAAGTGCAAGGTGCTACACCTATAGTGGGAAAACCCCGACTATGTGTACAACGGGGATGAGATGTAGGCCATGGCAGAGAAAAGAGTCCTAGGAGTCATGGTGGATGTTAACATGAATAATTCAGAGCAATGCAGGAGGGCTGCAGTCAGGACAAATAGGATGCTGTGATGCATCACTAGGGATTACCTCAAGGAACAGGGAAGTGATTTTGCCACTGTACAACAGCCTGGTTAGATCACATCTTGAGTACTGTGTGCAGTTCTGGAGGCCACATCTAAAGAGGGACATCCAACTCCTGGAGAGGGTTCAGAGGAAAGCAACCAGAATGATCCGGGGCCTGGGAGATATGACATATGAGGAACGACTAGGAGAGCTCAACCTGTTCTCGCTGAAGGAGAGGAGGGACCAGGGGTACATGACTGAGGTTTTCAAGTACCTCAGGGAGTAAATAATGTAGCCGAGATAGGACCTTTCGATTGAAGGAGGGTGGAATCACCAGAGGACACAGTTGGAAGATTGAGGGTGGTAGGATTAGGGAGAAGGAGGTACTTCACCGAGAGAGTGGTGCAACTGCGAATGCGCTGCCGGGGAGCTGGTACAGGCAGCTACGGTGGGAGGAGATTCAAGGAGGGTGGGACAGATATAGGCAAGGGGTGAAGTTGGTTTGACCCGGGGCAGGATTGGGGGATGGAGTAACAGTGGAAGGACACAGAGGCTACTGTCCCAATCAGGGTGCTGAAGCACGAGCAGACTTGACAGACCAGTAGGCCTACTCTGCTGGCGCCTAGCATGTTAGTATGTTAAATCAGAAGATCTTGTTCCATTTCTCCAGAGCGCTTGCTCGTGGCTTTTAATTTCTGTCACTGCTTCTGACAATGAGGACAGATTTTCAGAGAAAAAAAATGGAGAGTTCTGTTACTTTAGTTGTGTGATGTGGCGGGTTACTGTTTCAAACTGCCAGTTTCATCTTAAAAAAGAAGAGTGCCTGTTTGTGTGTCATTTTGTTTAGTATTGCCATTTTTTTTCCACTTCCGCTTTCTTGACAGTAGATGTGTCAGCTGTGCTATTCGAATCTGCAGCAGTTTAGAGGATTCTTCATCACAACCTTTAGAGTTTCTCTTTGCTTGGTAATATTTTATTAAGGATTTTCATGCAATATCCAAATACATTTATAAAACCTGTTTTTATTTTCTAAAAGGATAACACTCTGCACCACGCTTATAACATACTAAAGAATCTTCTATAGTCAAGTTTATGAAACTAGCATATTTGTCAATGACCATGTAAATAAACTCTAAATAGTAACATATTTCATTACCTTCTTAATTAATTACATGTAATTTCCGCTGTGTCCTATGACAATCGTAAATTTAACTGGAAAACAGAATACTAGTGAACTCTGAGAAATAAAAAGAAAGAGCAGGAAAAGGAAGAAATAACCCATGACTGGAGGGTTGCACATATCATGCCTATCCACAAGGGAGGATCAAGAGGAGGCGTGGAACTACAGGCCCATCAGCCTGACATCAGTGGTGGGCAAGGTGATGGAGGTTATTATCAAGGAGGCTGGGCGGTACTGGAGAAGCTGGGTACCTGGATAATAAACATGGCTTTGTCCTGGGAAAATCATGTCAGACAAACCTTGTGGAGTTCTACGATTAGGTTCCGAGTACCCTGGACCAGGGCAGGCCGGTGGACATCCTCTCTTGACTTCAGCAAAGCGTCTGACTCAGTTCCTCACGGGGCCTGTTGGATAAGCTGGGGAAAATGGGGTAGGAAACAGATGATCAGATGGATGGGAAATTGAGAGTGTACCAGAGGGTCGTGGTTGAGGATTTAGTCTCATCTCCAAGGAGGGTCATCAGTGGGGTGCCTCAGGGATTGGTCCTAGGGTCCCTCCTGTTTAATGCCTATGTCTCGGACATAAGGAAGGGTATCAAGAGTGAAACTAGTTTCTTTGTGGATGACTCGAAGTTGGGAGCAGTGGTGAATGGGAGGAGGGAGGGTGAACCTGCAGGAGGACCTAAATGCTCTGGAGACGTGGTCAAGGAAGTGGAGTCTGAGATTCAATGAAGGAAAATGCAGGGTTCTGCACCTAGGTGCCAGAAACCTGGGCCAAGTGTATACGGGGAGGGGGGTAATGCTTCAAGTCTCAATGGCTGAAAGGGACCTGCGGGTGGTGGTCGATGTCAAAAGAACAACTCTGAGACTTATAGGAGGGCAACGCAAGCCAATAGGATGCTGGGATGCATCGATAGGAGATTACCTCCAGAAGGAGAAGTGATAATCCTCTGTACAACTGCTTGGTTAGGCTGTCCTCAGGGACTGTGCAGTTTTGAGGCCATGACTTAAAAGAGACATTGCACTCCTGGAAAGGGTCCAGAGGAGGGAACCAAAATGATCTGAGGCTTGGGAAAAGGACCTATGGGGAGAGGCTCGAGGAGCGCAACATGTACACAACTTGAGGAGGGGAGGGACAGAGGGGCATGATGAGGGTCTTCAAGTACATGAAGGGGCTAAAGAGGGAGGCTCAGTTGGGGTGCACCAAAGGAAGAGGGGAGCAACTAGAAGACACGGAGGGGGGAGCTAGAGAGGGAGAAGGCTCAGGGGAAAGGAGGAGGTGCTATTTCACTGAGAGGGTGGTAGAACTATGGAACACGCTGCCCAGGGGACTAGCGGAGACAGGACTGTGGAGAGATTCAAGAGGGGTTGGGACAGGCACAGGGGTAGGGTTGTGCTGGCAAAGTCCAATACGGGGAATATCTCGGACTGGGAATGGAGAAGCCCGAGGGTGGGGGTGGGCGGCATTAATGTCAGCTCCCAGGTTGGGGGCTGATCAACCGAGCAGACACGAAGACCATTAGGCCTACTCTGCTGGCATTTTAGTACGTTAGTCTGTTAAAGTGGTGGGGTTTATAGGCAACAAAATTGTGAATCAGAATACAGCGGATCTATTGTGTAAGTTTTCACTTTAACTCCCTTTTACTACCTTTTTATTTAACTGAGTTTTGTTTAATTATCCACTCCTCCTCAGTTTTCTTATTGTTAGTGTTATCGATACTATATGTATAGTTTATTCAATGATCTACTAGGCACTCCCAGGAAATTCACTCCCACCAAGATTACCTCTGGCAACTTGACTATAACCGAAAAGATGGATATACTTGACGATTCAATAACCACTTTGCTACTGCAGGCATGGTATTTGATAACTCCCCTGCAAACATACTTCCCCCAGACTGCCAGCCAACTGCCTGAAACTCCATAGTTTTGCCGCCTTTCTCACTTCAACCTGCCCCACTGAAAGAGGTAGAGGACCTCTTGCTTCAGTTGGATACTAGAAAAGTGCTGGGACCGACACCCTTGACCTTACTTCCTAAAATTGCCTACCACGTACTAGCAATACCCATCACCCACCTTTTAACTTATCCCTATCTCAAGGCATCTTACCACCTATATGGAAGACAGCACATGTCATACCACTGTTCAAATCAGGTGACCCTCATGCATCTCAATAACTACAGGCCAATTTCCCTCCTTCCGGTCCTGTCCAAGCTCCTAGAGAAAATTGTAAATACACAGCTGAGGACTCACCTTGAGTCTAGGGAACTGCTAAATCCTATGCAGTCTGGATTCAGAGCTAAACATAACACCATCTCAGCCCTCGCCAAAGTTAGTAACGACGGCAGCATAATCTTGAGAGCAAAACTTTATTTGTGCTGTTTTCCTGATCTAAGCAAGGCTTTTGACACTGACCATAGTCTGCTCCTCTCCTCTTCAAACCATAGATGTGGACCCTCCTCTCTCGTTGGTTTACTGACTACTTATCTAACAGAGAGCCTTCAACAAGTTAAAGCCGGAGGAGGCCTGTCCCCTTAAAACTCTGCAAAGAGGGGTACCTCAAGGTTCTATATTAGGGCCCTTACTTTTTGCAATCTACATTAATAACATCGACTACTGTATAAAAAGAAGCCAACATCCATCTGTTTGCAGATGATACAGTTCTCACGTCAATCGCCTAACGCCTGAAGCTGCCTGCAATGACCTACAGTCAGAATTCAACCTTTGCAAAGCCAACTCCTCCAAAAAGCTACCCTTAATGCCAAAAAACTAAAGCGATGGTTCTCTCCTTTTATCCGTGATAGCTAACCCTGTGTCCAATGGGACAGTTCCTCAAATTACCACAGTTCTAGGTGAAAAACTAGAATTTGTTACAAAATTCAAGTATCTGGGAGTCTGGATACACCAAAGACTCTCCTTCATTGAACATATCGAGGACTTGCTAAAACGACTTTGGCAAAGGCTTGGATTGTTTTTAGAATCAACCAATTTCTCACCAGAGATGCCAAGAAACAACTGGTCCAATCCATTTCCTATCACTGGTTGATTACGCTGACTTCCTCTACAGCCAATGCCCAACTTACATGGTTAAACTGGACACACTCTACCATCAAGCACTGAGGTTTATAACGGGACTCCCTTCGACACGCATCACTGCACCCTATATCGTCAGTGGGGTGGACATCACTAAAGTTCAGGTGCCACAGAAACCTAGCTCCCTGGACCTACAGAGCTATCTCTAATAAGCTGCCTTACTATATCTCCTGCTGTCTTCTCCGAGTAATAATTGGGAAATACGTTAAGAAGTTACTCAGCTATTACACAAAGTACCCAAAGCAAAATCCCGCTGGCAGGGCAGCCATAAGCTTCATGCTACCTACCTTATGGAACGATCTACAAAAACCTCAAATTAAGCACTCTAATTGGTATAAATGCCTTCAAGACGTTTATTTCGCACAATCAGAGAAATATGTAACTGCTTCACCCACTCAGACCCAGTACCGGTGTCTGCACTGGTATATAGCCACGCCTAGACCCAATTTTAGTACTGAACCCCAGCTTGCTCCTCACCAGCCTAATTGTTCTCTCTCTCTCTCTCTCTTATCCCCATCTTATCAACACTAGGCCCGTCCATTCCCTTTATTCTTCCTTTCCCAACCTTGGACAGGAGCTCACTACCCTGGGTTGTGACATCCTACCATGCCCTGTGCTTATAGCATTCAATCCCGGGCTCACAACACTCCTTTTCTCCATCCACCTCTCTACATCCTGTTTTACCAACTCCTTTCTGTGCACTGTGCCTCCTAGCCTTTCTCCCCTACCTCCCTCCCTTCCCCTACCTTCACCTCTACCTGGTGTATATTTTATTTTTTTCTTCCGTTGCTTCCTCCTGCAACCTTAGATAACCTGCTTTATCTTCCTATAGACACTTCTATGTATTTTTATTTATTTATTTAGTTTTGTTAACTGGTAGGTGCACTAGCCAGCAAGTGACTATTTTCAGGCACGACCCGGAGGTACAATTATAATACAAGTAGAACGGTGCAGTTTATACAGTACAAGTACAGGTACATAGATACAAGCATACAATTTTTATAAGTAAGCAGAGGGTACTAGAGGAAGGACAGATTTTGAATTAGATTTGAGGAAACTGATTGGGGAAGGGGATGTGGGCAGGGAAGGGTGAGTGCACAGCTTAAGGTAGTTGGAAGGTGGCAGGGCTGGAACCAAGGTAAGAGAACTCTGCCAACTGTTTTGGCCAAGAATCTTAGGAGAGTGTAGGGTGGGAAAGCGAAGGATTACGGCTTTTATGCAGGAGGCAACAGTCTATAACCGGCTCATGGAACCGATTCCCAGTATGAGAGGCTCAGGTGGGGGGACGGCCAGGGTAGGCCGTGATGGGTAGGAAGGAAAGTGTATAGACTACAGGGGCTGGAGACAGGGAAGGGGTAGGGTTACACAGGGAGTTGTGCTGAGAACGGCAGGAGCAGGCGTGAGTACGGCTGATGGGGGAAAACATGGAACAGCAATCACACTCACGGGAACCTTGGGTCGGAATGAAAGGCAGGGGCCGGCTGAGGAGCCCAAGCTGGGCAGGGTTGGCATTCTGGATGAGCGAGGGTTCCAGAACTAGACAGGTTTGTTCACGAGCACGGTGACCCGCGAGGTGGTCGATATAGGGGAAGGCTGAAAACCGCGTAAGGAAGGGATCAGGAGGCAGGAAGATACGGCATTAGCGTGTAGAATGCTGCAGTCGCATGCCTGGGCTTATGGAACTGTAAGCAGGCAGGAAAGTAGGGGACTCTGTCACCAGGGGAGCGGCATGCCGCATACAGCTTTAGCGAGAAAAGGCATGTAGCGACCACTGCTGCGGAACTGATAGCCGATAAGAAATACCAGGAGTAGTCGTAAAAGGGGGGAGAAGATGAGGAGAGACCAGTACCAGTTTTCAATAAATACATACGCTAAAAGATTAGTGCAAACAGCAGGATGTTTTCAATACATGTCAAAAGATTAGTGCAAACAGCAGGATGGGAAAGCAGGTACCACAATCATAAGGTAACTGGCAATTATTACACACATTGTAACAATAAGGTGACTGAAGACATTTGTAATACATAACGCAGTAAGTAAAACGGCAATTGTCATAACACAAGGTTAAGAAAGGTAGAGTGATAGAGGCATATATAATACATCAGACAGTTGAGCCATATAAGTTTCTTTGTGATCATAAAAGAAAGTGCAAGCTGTCCAAATAACCAGTATGCAAGGCATCAAGTTGGGTGTAGGTAGAGAATGGGCATGTAGATAGGGGAGGAGAGGTAAACATGAAGAAAAGATTTAGGTAGGATCAAAACAGGCACATTGGTCCATAGAAGTAAGGTGATTCCGTAGTCTTCGCTTGAAAGCAAGGTGTGAGGAAGCTCATCTTAGGTCAATAGGTAGTGAGTTCCACGCTTGGGGCAGCATGCCCAAATGCACCAGCGCCTCTTGGAAGTGCGCACAGGGAACTTTTAGGAGAGACTTATCAGACGATCTCAGCTCACGGGGGATAGCAGGCTGGAGCAGCTCAGATAGTGTAGCAGGTCTAAACACTCTGATTATGGAGTCTGAGAGGCAGCAGAGGTAGTACTGTCTAGTGGAGGAGGGGAAAGCCAGCCTAGGTCCTTATAAAGCTGGCAGTGATGTTTAAGGCGGGGGCCTTTGATGCATATCGGCAAACACTGTTGTAGGTGGTATCCCACTTTTGAAGTGCAGTTTTGTTTGCCATGGTTAGGATGAGGTAGCGTAGGATAGAGTTGGCAGGAGGATTCCCTGGCAATGGCCAGCTTGGCAGTGGTGTGTGCATGTAGTTAGTTCTGTAGGCAGCCCCCAGTTTGCAATTAACTGTTCTGCAGGTTTCTTGGATGTGCTGGTTCAGGTCAAGGGTTTGGTCGAGCAGTATGCCCAGATACATGGAACGTACTTACAGTCTCGAGAGGGGTTCCGCTTAGGCCGGGTATATTCAGGGGAGATGAGCAGGATCTAAGTTTATGGGTTGTTCCCAGTAGCATGGCTTTTGTTTTGCTAGCATTAAGTATGAGGCGATGAGCATTTAGCCAGTGTTGAGCCGAATGGAAGGCAGATGTCAGAGTGGCATTGAGATGGTTAATACAGCCTGAACGAGCATAGATAACCAGGTCATCAGCATGGGGTAGCGAGGCACCAGATGTTATACTGCTGGGAAGATTATTCATGAACAGTGAAAAAGGGGAGGGCCTAGTATTGAGCCCTGCGGTACTCCAATGTTGATTGTGGCACTGTCAGAGATAGCAGAGTTGAGTTTCACCGCTTGTGTCCTGTTTGTTAGGTAGCTACTGAACCAGTTTGTTACAGGGGATGAGAAGCCAAGGTTTTTAAGGGTAGTTAGCAGAAGGGGTGATCCACAAGGTCGAAAGCCTTGGTGAGGTCAATGAACACAGCCCCCGTAGATGACCTTCATCCATATTTATAAGAGTATCAGAGGTAAACTTCGCTAACGCTGTTGTGGTACTGTGATGTTTCCTGAAACCATGTTGTGCTTCACAGAGTGAGTTTGAGGAGTCGAGGAATTGATGGCCTGGGTGGCTACTATTTTCTAGAATTTTACTGAGGACCTGAGAGAATGGCAATGGGTCTGTAGTTCGACATTTCGCTTTTGTTCCTTTTTGAAAATGGGGTAATTCTAGCGCCTTCCTTATCTCTGGGACTGTGCCTGTGGAGAGGGACAGTGTGAAAATCCTGGCTAATGGATATGAGATGAGATGGGCAGCAGCTTTCAGTAGTCGGGTTCCAGTGTATCCGAGCCAGGCTGGTGTTATCAGATATGGCATTTAGGAGTTTAAGAACTTGATTTCTAGTCACAGCCTTCAAATAATAAGTTTTTGTTGCTACTTGCTGTATGTAAATACCTTGTAATCTGTACAATAGCTGTATAATTCTATATACATATGAACTTCTTTTTCTTCCTCTCTGTAAAGAGTATTATCTGTATTGCCTTGTAAATACCTGTGTTGACCTATATATACACAATTGTTCATGCTCCACCCAGGTCCATCTTGCAAACGAGCTTCTGCTCAACGATGAACACCTGGTTAAATAAAGACTTGATTGATTGATTATTCAGTCTTCTGCATTTAGACATTTTATTTTTGCTCCATACTCTGGGGTTGCAGCTAAGAGTTTTGAAATATTTTTTTTTTTTTAAACTCACAAATATCCTCAAAATTCACCCCTCCAGCAGACTCACCTGGACTCAGGTCCACTTGTCAAATGGCTGTTGGTGCAAGGACTACTTGGGCCATCTTCTCCTTCCAATACCTAATTCTGAACATTACTTTTTCCCCAGTCTCTTCTCCTTGATCCAGTCTGTTTGGATCCTTCATGGTGCTGAAAATGTAGCCTCTACTCCTTCTGCTTTCCGGCTGTTGCAGTCATAACACGTTGTTCTCTGACTTCTCCACAGTTCCATCTCCTTCATACCCAACATCACCTTTGCTGGCAACAAACAGGACTTAGAGGGTAAAGGAAAGTTCTCTGGGAGGGTGAGCCTACCTTTTCAGTACTGTTTTGACGGATTTTCTCCCCCCACACCACCTACTGCACCACTGCTGAGACGTCCCCATTTTCTGCATGAGCTACACTATCAAAATTTAGGTACCCGAATATTTCCTTTCTACAACTGCTAGCCTCAGGGTTCTAGGACCACTGAGATGTCCTCCTGATGCTATGCATTAGGCTGAAACCAAAACAGCAGCAGAGGACCTCCGCCTCCCCACCCGAGGACTGAGCGGTCTGTTCAAAAGCAAGTAGTCAGATGACCAAAACCAGACAATCCTACAATGAAAAACTTGAAACAAAATTTTATAGAACATTACAGAACTAACTAGAGGCTAATAAGCCAACTGTGTACATTCACGGGGAGATCAGCCCTGCAACCAACAGTCGGAGAAAGAAAATTTACAGGTTCCTAAATTTCTATTTCCTCCTAGTGCTGGTTGCAGGGCTCTAGGACCACTGGTTATACAGCAAGACAAGTGAACCCCAGGGTGGGAAGAATGTAGAAAACAGGTTATTCACCTTAACAGTAGTTCTAGGAGTGGTATATGTTGTTCATCCACACTAACTGCCATATCCCTTTAAAGATATTTGCTGGAAGGTCAAGCTGGCTCCTCCACCCACCCAGGTGAAGGTATAATCCTCGGCTTAGCCCCATCATGCCAGATCTTGTAATCGGGGCCAGGAGGTCGGGTGATTCCGTGTGGATGAACATATACCACTCCTAGAAAGTGTGGTTACATAAGAACTTACTGTAGGAGGTTCCTACAGAAGGGTGCTGTCACACGGCAACTTCTTCAGTAGTCTTTACCAGGGATCGCTACACATGATATCACTTCCTCGCTTCCCGCCACCAAGTGTGAGCAGTCCCTGGTATCTCTCTGTTCCCTGCTGTTTCAGGCTCGCAAAAGCGAGGACCGAGGGAAACTGAGGTACCAGTGAGTCCCAACCCTAGTCCTTAGATCAGGATTTTCTGTTAGAGAAGGGAGGGGATGGAGGGCAGGATTGTAGCAAGAGACATTCTCTAAGATCTACTGTTACAGTAAGTTATTTCATAACTGCACTATCTTCTACGGAATGGTCTCTTGCAGTAGGTTATTACTCTTGGGAGAGTTCCCAGCAGTTGTGCCCATATGGGAGTACAATTATGACAGGATGCTTTTGCAGGACAGCACAGCCAGGCTCGTTTCTGCATCTCGAGGCAACATCCAGATTGTAATGCCTGGTAAAGGTATATGTGGTAGACCAGGTGGCCACATTGCAAATATCAGTAATGGAGGCACCTTAGAAACAAGCCACGTGGTCAAGCTACGGCCCTAGTGGAATGGGCTCAGACATGGCCCAGTAAGGGTTTATTGTGTTTTCAGCAAAAAGGTAATGCAATGGCTAGCCAGCAACAGAGGGTTCTGCAACA
Organism: Neoceratodus forsteri; assembly: GCA_016271365.2. Classification (NCBI taxonomy): domain Eukaryota; kingdom Metazoa; phylum Chordata; order Ceratodontiformes; family Ceratodontidae; genus Neoceratodus; species Neoceratodus forsteri. Next base: position 284,814,276 of record CM028138.1, on the reverse strand, counting down.
AGAAGGCCCTCACGACCTGTGGCAAAGGTGACAAACAGTTGTGAGGTTTTGCAAAGGGACTTCATCCAATCAGTATAATAGCAAAGTATGCAATGAACATCCATCATATGCAAAAGTGAACTGCCAGATTGGAGTACTCAGAGTAGAAAACCGTAACTCCAAGGACTAATTCAAGGTCTGTTCAGAAACAACTTTAGGGAGAGAGGAAGGTTAAAAGTGAGCACGACCCGATCCTTATGAAAGATAAGATAAGGTTTCTAACATAAGGGCATGAAGCTCGGAAATTGCTGAGCAGAAGTGACAGCCACTAGAAATAGTGTTTTCCAGGAGAGGAAACACGGATCACAAGTGGCAGCTTGTTCAAAGGAGTCCACTGTTTTTAATCATGAAATTCAGATCCATGGTGGAATGGGACGCCAAATGGGAGGCTTCAGATGTAATATGTCCTTCAAAAACATCTTAGCCAGATGGTGTTGATACAAAAGCCAGACATCCAATGGCTAGTGGAAGGTAGAGATGGCGGCCAAGTGGACTTTAATAGAAAATAGCTGAGGCCTCCAAGGACAAGGAGAACAAGCAGTCCAGAACCTTCAGAAGAGAGCAAGAGTCCAGCGATTAGGTACGGACCAAATGGAAAAACGTTTCCACTTAGAACTGTAAGTATCCTTGGTAGCCTGCTTCCGGGCAGCAAGCAGAATATCAGCCACTTGAGAGGAGACTTGTAATCTTTTTATGACGACGCCTTCAGGAGCCAAACATGAAAATGGAGGGCTTCAGATTGGGATGCAGGAGAGAGCCTTGGCACTGTGTTAGAGGTCCGGCCTGAATGGCAGCAGGACAAGTTCAACAATTGATAGCTGTTGCAGAAGTGGGAATCATGCCTGTCGAGGCCACAGGGGAGCTATGAGAAGCATCGTGGCGGCTCCATCTTAGTTTCAGTGATGTTCAAAGCAGGGAGAGAGTGGGGGAGGCATATAAGAAGAGTCCTGTCCAAGGTTGGGACAGAGCACCTGTAGAGCTTCCACTTGAGTTCGGATAATGGAACAACAGAAGGATCTCCACAAGGAGGAGAGCAGATTTCCTAGTGTCTGCTTTTATTAGCCAATCATTCGAATAAGGAAGACAAAGTGGCCCCTTTCTCAAGGCCCTGCAACCCAAGGCTGGGCATCTGGTAAAACCCGTGGGGCTGATGAAATGAAGGGCAAAGCCCGAAATTGGTAATTATGGCCCAGCAGGTGGAAGCATAGGATTTCCAATGGGCTGGATGAACAGGTATATATATATATATGCAGGTATGCATCCTTCATATCCAATGCGCACATCCAATCTCCTTGTCGCAGGAGAGGCAGGATGGACATCAAGGTAACCATCAAATTGTTTGTACTGATGTAGATTTAGATTTCTTAAGTCCAGTACTGGTCTGAGGTCTCCAGTTTTCTTGGGTACCAGAAAGAAATGGGAATGAAAACCCTGTTGTGACAATGGCACCGGAACAATGGCCTGCTTGGTTAGTAGGGCAGTAAGTTCCTCATGGAGTATAGGAAGGTGTTCCTGAGGATACTGAACCTTCCAAGGAGGAAGTGGAGTGGTACTGAAGTTAGTTCCAGTACATGACAAGTTTGGATCATCTGCAGTACCCATACATCTGTTCTTGTGCGTTTCAAGCCTCCAAATGAAGGGCAAAATGAACCTACCACCTGCAAGGCATGGACGAGGAGGCAGGGAAAACTCTAGGAGGTAATCGAGAACTGGAGGTTCCGGGCCCCACCAACAGGGACGGGCATGGGAGGGGCGATGTGGCGGTTGAATTGCCTCTCTTTTGACTGCGTCCTCGAAAAGTACCATGGTTACAGGACTTGTATCGGTTACCCTTTTATTGTAGTGCAAGTATCGGTTTCATGGCATATGGCACATGCCCTGAACCATTCTGAGGGCACGTCCAGAAGCCTGAAAGTCATCCAAAATGATTTGGGCACCGGGATGACCACTGAGTCGGCGTAGCACTGTGGACAAATATGGATGGTCCAAAGGGGCTTGGCACAGCTGTCAGACTTACGAGGAATAGCATTCTGACTGAAGGCTGACGCCACACATCAGAAATAGCGTTTGATAGGTATTAATGGAGGAATGACTAGGACAGGTTCCTCGGGTAGTTCGAGGTATTCAGCCATGTCCAGTCGCTGTTTATTCTGTTCAGTAGAAAACCCATGACTCTCTGAATTTGTAACATCGTTGAAAAGGGGTTGTCCAGAGAGGAGGCAGCCGAGGGGCTGGCAGATCCTCATCAAAGGAGGAGACCACGGAGAATGGAGTGTCCGGGTCCGGAAAATCTATATTTGGAAATTCTTGTTCATAACTATCCTCCGGGGAGGGCTGGGGAGACGAAGGGCACGCTCCTGGTCAGTATAGGGTCGCTTTGGGCAGAGGAGGCGAGAACGCTGTGGAAGATGAGTCATGCCTGAGTAGAGACAGGCTATATCCCATGGATTGCAGCACTGTTTGTACAATATGTTCAATATTGGGTACCTGCAATGGCGGGATATCCACCGTCGAGGCTGGCTATTTGTAATAATAGGTGCCAGAGAGGTATGGGGCAGTGGGAAGGATCCGATGAGCTCCAGAAAATATAGCCCTGGGTCTCTCTGTGGTCAGCCACACCCCTATAGGAAGGCACCTCAGAAGGTGGAGGGTGTTAAGCATGGCAAGCGATATTGGTTTGCCCTAGGAACCCCATGTCGCTGACGACAAGGCAAGGGAAGAATGCACACTATATGTAACAAAAGACATCGACGGGAAGGGGTCTCCATCGACGGAGCACACGCTTGCTTGGCTGCATGTCCTATAGTGGTCGCCGACAAAGAAAAAGAAAGCCTTCATCGATGGAGGGACAGTGAACACACTGTCCTGAGTGCCTGGGCAAGCTCCATCAATGGGAGGCTGCTCCTGTCAATGAGGAAGGCACAAAAGATCACTCCGTTGATGGGAGAAGAGGTCCGTCGACGAGGAACGCTCCGTCGACAGTGTACATGTTGCAGAAGTCAACATCGGACGCACTGTGGAAGGGAGTGAGGGGAGTTTCTCCTGTTCCTTTGAGTGTTTAGAACAAGACCAGTGGTGGGGGCCCTGGAATGAGCCCCTGGGTCTGCTCCAACAGGGAAACCTGTTGCTCCATCAAACCTCTGATTTCTTCAACTGCTGTCGCATTTAGTTACCTGGATAAGTTCTTTGCAGAAAATAGGAGGTGGTGGTGTGTGTGGGTCCCAGACACCTAACACAATATAAATGATTGTTAAGCTTGAAAATCTTCCTGCCACAAAAAGCAGGAAACTAAATAAGCCTTGCTTGTTTGTAGATCCTTCCTTAGACATTCGCTTTGTTCAAGTCTCACAATGATCGCTTCACAGAAGACTGAGCGAGTTGAAGCCAGGCGGAAAATGAACAGGACACCAGGAAATGCCCACACTTATATAGGAAGCAAGGAAGTGACATCACGTGTGGGCAGTCCCTGGTAAAGACTACTGAAGAAGCTGCTGTGTGACAGCACCCTCTGCTGGAACCTCCCAAGAGTAATAAACTACTGCAAGATCTACTGTTACAGATGAGTAACCTGTTTTTCTAGGATCGTGGATATGTTCATCAACACTATTGGGCAGACTCCTAGCAGTTCTCCAGGAGAGAGAGAGAGAGGCAAGGTGCCCACCACCTACTTCAGGAATAGAGACTGGAGAATTGAGACTCCAAACCAGCATCCCGGCGTGACTCAAGGTCAATGTCGAATGGGTAATGAAGGTGGTTGTTGTCTCCAGGTAGCAGCCTGCAGATATCCTGGATAGGGATGTCCCAAGAAGCAGCCACCATCGCAGCAGTATGGCGGTGAAATGAGTCCACAGCTCTCACGGAGGCCCCCACCTGCCAAACCCTAACAGAGATCAATGCAAGATGTAATCCATCTGCCAATCATCCACTTTGCTGCAGGTCTGCTAGTGCAGCTTCAGCATAGGTGACGTACAGCTAGCGAACCTCTCCCTGAACTTCAGCCATCTGCGCCTTATAATAAGAGAGCGCCATCTCAGGTCCAGAGTATGGCGTCTGTACTCTGCCTCCAAGAGTAGTTCTGGCAGAACACAGGCAGAATTAACAGTTGATTAAGGTGAAACTCTGACACCTCCTTCGGAAGGAACTTGGTTGGGGAGCAGGACAATCTTGTCCCTGTGGAAGACCAGGTAAGGAGACTCACCAAGAGCGCCTGGAGCTCCCAGTCCTTCTGGCTGACGTGACAGCCACCACGAAGGCAGTCTTCCACGACAGGTGTGACATCTCACACCTGTGCACTGGTTCGAATAGCTTGCCCATGAGTTTAGTCAATACCAGAACTAGCTCCCACAGAGGTGGAGGTTCACACACTAGAGATGTGTGATCGAGGCCTTGAAAAGCACCAGACAACTGTCTCCTGCGCCACCATCTGCTGACGACCCACACCCGCAAGCGAAGATGGCTGCCAGGTGCACCTTAAAGGTAGTCAGTCCGGAGACGACCTCTGGAGAGGGACCAGCATACTGGCCACAGGACAGTAACTAGGTTTGGCCTTGTTTCGACACCAAATGGAAAATCTTTTCCATTTGAAGACATAGCACCTCCTGGTCAACTTCTTCCTAAATGCCTCAACTACGCTGAGGACATCGTTGGAAAGACCCAAAACTTGGAACTCTAGCCACTCAGGTACCAGGCTGTCAGGTGCAGGGACTCAAGGTCCGGTGGAATACCTTCCGCTGATTGACCCGATATCAAGTCCGGGCGCTCTGAAGATGCCGTGGAGCCTGTTGCGAGGCTGAGGAGATCTGGATACCAGAACTGGCGTGCCGATCTGGGGCTACCAGGATCACCTTTGCCTTGTCTCTCCTAGTCTTGAGAAGCACCTTTTGGATCAAGGGAAATGGAAGGAAGGCAAAGAAGATGCCTGGGGTCCACAGCCTCGAGAAGGCATCCTCTGCAGCAAGCCCTGCTGGGTGGGGGAGAGAGAAGACAGGCATGAAACAGCCTCAGCTTTGTGTTCTCCCTGGAGGCCAACAGGTCCACCTGAGGGTGCCCACAGGGAGAATAGGCTGAACTACCTGTGTGTGAAAAGACCACTCATGGGATGCCTCCCTACACGGCTGAGGGCATCCTCCAGTTGGTTCAAGGCTCCTGTCACATAGATGGCTAAGAGATCTGCCTCCAGTCAGCTCACGAGGGTCCAGATGCGGAGTGCTTCCCTACACAGAGGTTGGGAGTGCGTGTCGCCTCTGTTTGTTGTGATAGTGCATGGTTGTGGTGTTGTCCGTCTGACCTGGACCACTTGACCCCACAGAAAAGGAGCCAATACAGTCAGCGCCAGCTGTTCTGCTCGGAGCTCCAGCAGGTTGATATGGCATTGGGGACTCAAGGGGTCCCAGAGTCTGTGGACTCTGTGGTTCCTCATGTGGGCTCCCCAGCCCGTGAGAAAGGCATCTGTCGTGGGGCGACCGTCGGCTCAGGGCGGACAAACAGCAACCCTCCTGCAGATGTTCCAGGACAGTCCACCTTTGGAGAACATCCCAAAGTCTGGGTTACCATGACCAGCTGTTCGAATTACTTAGGCGCTGGGACCACTGGCTGGCAAGCCACACTGGATGGGACGTGATTCGCCACTCAGGCCCAATGGGCCATGGTGGTGCAGGCTGCCATGTAACCCAGAAGACGCAGGGAAGTCCCGGCAAGGCGCAATTGCCCAACCAGAAATGACTGGGCAAAGGAGGAGAGAACCTCCGCCCTGTTGGCTGGGAGCCAGGCTCTGGCTCGGCAGAGTCAAGCTCTGCCCGATGAAGTAGATCACCTGCGAGGGCACGAGTTCCAACTTGGCTTCATTGATAAGGGGCCAAGTTCGAACAGGTCTTGAGGGCCAGGTCCCAGGACCTCCCACCTCCACTTTGGAGGACCCACTATGAGCCAATTGACGAGGTAAGTGTACATCCTGACCCCTCAACGCCAAGATGGGCTGCTACCACTGTAATGCATTTGGTGCAGACCAGGGGGCAAGGACAAGCCAAACGGCATGGCTTGAACTCAGAGAGATTCCCTCCACTCAGAACGGAGGAACCTTGTGGTGACGGACGGATCAGGACGCTTAGGAACGCATCCTGAAGATCCAGGGAGCAGAACCAGACGTGTTACTCGTGGGATGGTATGATCTGGGGACAGAATTAACATCCTAAAGGTGCACTACCTGGAGATACTGATCCAGGTCGCAGATCCGGAATAGCCACCAGCCCCCATCTGTTTTGGGACAAGGAAGTACCTGGAAATGAACCCTGGGTCGAATGGGGAATCTGTCCCACGAGCAACTACCTCCTTGAGGAGAAGCTGGGCTATGTCTTCTCTCAGAGCCGAACAAGTGTGGACCGACATCCTTTCACGTGGGGGCGCGGGCTCAGCTTGGTGGGTGCTGCTCAAACTCTAGAGGCAGTCCCTGACCAACCACTTCCAACACCCACCTGCCCGTGGCATCAGCGGACCAGGTGGAAAGTAAGTGACTGAGCCAGCCCCTCATGGGAGGATCCAGAGTAGTCATGATGGGGTGGGCTTGTCACCCCATCACATCAGTGAGCAGGCCTGGAAGAGGAGGAGGATCTGAAGCGACCGGCCGATCCTCCCCTCCCAGTTTGCTAACTGTGCACCTTACTTGGGCCAAGGGTGCCAAGACTTGGGAGGCTTTTCACTTGGTCTACTCCTGTATGGCAGCTTAGCTTTGGGGCTCCAACACAACCCAAACAAAATCCATTATAATCTGCAAATAAGAAAATCCATCCTGTCAAATAAACGAGAATTACAGATTACCTGATGCTAACTAAACATAAAATGAAAGAAAAATCACTCTGAGGACGGTAAGCAACAGAAAATGTTTGAGACCCAGGCCCACGAGCAACGGCCCAACCAGCAATGGAAGCACGGAACAGTGATTCAGGAATGGCAGGCCAAGAAGAGGAGGGCTGCATTATAACATCTAAACAATTATGCAGTACATTAAAGCAAATGAACGAAACCTTGCTGCGTTTAGACAAAAATGTCTACAGCCAAAAACAAGGTATTGCTGATCTGGCACAGAGAGCTACAAGTCTGGAGACTACAATGTCGGATTATACCCATACTACAGACACCCACAACACTGCGCTTGTTGGATCTTCATCAACGGGCAAACAAGCTTGAACAAAAAGTTGAAGGAGTCGAAAACAGAAACTGTCACAATAACATCTGCATTCACGGTTTACCAGAAGGTACAGAGTCAGAAGCATGGTTGAATTCATGGATTCTTTCACACGAGATCCTGAACCTCCCAATGTTAAAGTGCTGAATATTATATGTGCCCACAGATCTTTAATTCTCCACCCAGAGACCCAAAGGCAAGACCGCTCAATAATGCTAGCCTTCTTAGACTACCAGATAAAGAAGAAATCCTAATGTTAGCCTGGGGAAAAAAAAAAAAACTTTCAGTGATGTCCAACTATATTTTGATCAAGATTACTCACCCCAACTCTTGCACAAAGGAGACAGGTTCTGGCAGTGGTGAAGCTATTGCAGCAAAGAAATTACAAGGCATGTGGAGTATCCTGTGGAACCGAAAATACACACAAAGGGTCCCATTCGCTTAACGAGCTGGAAGCTGCAGAAGAGTTTCTACACACTGGGTATCAGCATACCTCTGCTATCCACAGATCAAACCAGAGACAGCTGCAAAGTAAGAACTGGGCAACAGTCGGTCCCAAAAGACGTAATGAGTAGAAAGGGACACTTCCTACTCTATGGAATTCAGTCAGAGCCAAAGAACATATGGACAGAAGCTAGAATTCCAGTGGTTCGAGGGTAACACACATCTTGTTTCACCACCACAAGACATGCTGGAGATTGAAGGGACACCTGAAAAGTTTGTGAAATACCAAGGTTGGGCAATAAGAAACACACCAAGCTAAAAGTTGGCTGCACTACTAACACTATAACGGCAAGTGGATTAAGGGACAAGGAAATCTTATTAGCAGACTTTAATTCCACCCTAGCGCTTTATACACCATTTGGGATGGGTTATTAAAGTTTCAGAAAACTGTTTAAAAAAGGATATATAATCCGGGGCGGGGAGGGCAGTTGTTATCTGTGTGCTGGGGAAGGCTCTCTCCTACTGCTGGCGGCTTTGGGGGCTTGATACACAGAGGCCAAACACCTCAGGAGGAAACCCCATAGTAAGGAGCTGTGTGTTCCATGGAGTGAGCTACAATTCAAAGGTACACATGCTGGTCAAGGACCAAGGGCTAAAGAGACCGTACAGTGGCCTAAATATGATTACGAAAAGTTAAACTGCAGCAGGTGTGGGTCAGTTCACACCGGAGGCCTGATAGCCCCTGGGACGACTGGGATCCACCTGACACAAGACACTTTTTTTTTTTTAAATGAGATATGGCACTGAGGGTCAGCCCTGACAGACAACAAAGGAGGTCCTCTCTCCGTGAAGACACGCCTGGTAATTTTAAATTTATATATATATATATATCTATATATATATATATCTATATATATATATATATATATATATATATATATATCTATATATATATATATATCTATATATATATATATATCTATATCTATATCTATATCTATATATCTATATATACATACACATACACACATTTTGAAGTAAACTTCCTTGGGGTATAATATAAAGCTCCTACTCACAACACATAGATACTAGCTATTGTGTTGTGTCCTCCATGCAGAGTCCGCTTTGGTTGGCTCGGGGCATGCTCTCGGGACCCGGGGACACTGGATAGGTTGGCTCAGCCCATGCCTTTATAAAGTGGAGGAACATGGATATCAGATCACGTCAAGGGTTGTTTTCCTTCTTTAGGAAAATAAGTTGACATTAAAAAAAATTTTTTCTTTCTTGCCAGTTTCTCTTACACTATTGCAATTTTAGGGGTTAAGGAGGGCTCTCCTCTGACACCCATATGGAGCTGTGTATTTTAGAGGACAGCTCAGGTGAGGGCTTCTTTAGGCGGTAAATATACCTCACCTTACTCTCCACTTCCTCTTAAGATCTGTAGGAGGGAGGTGAGGGGGTAAAAGAGATTCGTTAATATGAATCTTCTACCTTGGAAGTTTACTACTTATTGGTTGACGCTGGATATGGGCCCTGTTTGCTGTTACTGTTCTACAAAATATTCTTTATTTAATTTTGTTTTACTTATAGCAATTCATGTCATCCTCAATGTACAAATGATGATCAGACAATTGAATTTAATAGGATTGGGAAATGGACCATTATGGGTTAGGGCAAGGTATTATGAAACTTTGCTTTAATCCCACTATCAAGAGTCACGGCTAAGACAGGTTCACTAATTTGTTCCTACAACGTGAATGGCCTCACCAACCCTGTTAAACGAGTAAAGTCATAAGTTTTTGAAGAATACATCAGCAGACTTTATATTTTTGTATTAAACGCATTTGTCAAAAACAAGAGCATACCAAATTGTTGAAATTTGGGTTTTGGGAAAAGGTGGCATCCTCCTATAAAAAGGCAGAGGGAGGGGACAGTTGTCTAATCCCAGCCAAAACCCATTCTGAAAGACTGATACTTTATCGGGCAAAGATGGTGCTATGCTTTAATGAAAGACAGGTTGGCAGGGCAGTGATTACCCTAGCCTTTGTATATTTTCCACCGGTTCCAAATACCAGAATACAGGACCTTTTGACTACCTTATTAGACTGGGCAGAGGGCACCATAATGCTGGGGGCATTTAACTTGTCCCTGAACCCGGCTTTAAATACACATCACAAATCCCAAAAGTGATACATGGGACAGCGAGGAAGGTACAGAAATTAGTGAGAGAGTTAGGTCTCCAAGATATATGGAGGCATTTTAATGGAAAGGAGGAAAGTACAGTTACTTAAGAACTTACCGTAACAGTAGATCTTCGAGAGAGGCTCTTGCAGTAGGTAATTACATATAGGACTGACGTCGCAGGCGGTAGGACCCCACGAAAAATTCTCTAGTTAGCAGTCCCTGGCAAGGGACCCACCCCACGGCTAGGTGACCGCGCGCTAGATGTGACGCCGGTATGGGGCAAGTCCCGGATTTCCACTCTTCCAGTTCTTCTTTCTCGCCACAGGCCCGACGAGAGAGAAGCAGATATTTCCCTCAATGGAAAAGGAGCTGAAAAAGCCTAGGGGATGGAGGCGGGAGGGTTACCATTGCAGAGCTCTCTCGAAGATCTACTGTTACGGTAAGCCCGCACTGTACTATCTTATTTTGAGAGGGCTCTGCAGTAGGTAATTACATATAGGACAGAATCCCAAGCAGTCTGGAACAAATGAAAGGCACCGGAGGAGGAACTACTCCAAGAAGAGTAAACGCCTTGCAAACCTCAAGACAGGAGGCCTTGCAAGACCGCTAACCCGAGCCTGCTCTACGCGAGAGGCAATGTCCAAACTGTAATGTTTCTCAGAAGGTATGGATGGAAGTCCAGGTGGCGGCAGCAGATGTCTGCCATAGACACATTCTTGAACAAGCCGCAGAGGCGCTACTCCCCAGTGGAGTGACTCTGACTTGACCCAGAAGGGTCTGGTTGTACTTTGTCATAACAGAAAGTGGTGCAATGAGTCAACCACTTCGACAGGCATTGCTTGAAACAGCATTGCCTTCCCTTTTGTGAGCAAAAGAGACGAACAACTGATCAGTCTTTCTGAGATCCTTCTTCTATCGGTGTAGTATCTCAGAATCCTGTGAACATCCATGGTATGGAGCAAATATTCCCTGGTTGCAGTACTGCGTGTGAAAAGGCAGGTAACTCTATAGACTGATTTAAGGTAGACTCCACTACCACTTTAGGTAAAAACTTCGGGTTCGTTGCGAAGAGCTACTCATTCCTTGTGAAAAATCAAATAGGGATTTTACACATAAGGGCCTGGAGCTCGAAATTCTTCTAGAGGAAGTAATGGTCACCAAGAAGAGCGTCTTCCACGATAGAAACTTCAGATCTGCAGAGGCCGAGGCTCAAGGAGGAAGGGTAAGTTTCTCGAGAACAAAGTTCAAATCCCAAGGGGAGCAGGAGTCCGGACAGGGGCCTGAGATGAACACCTCTAAGAAAAGTCTTGGATACCTCTAATTGGGCAAAGGCTTTATCAGCTAAAGGAACATGGTAGGCTGAAATAGCGCCATGTGAACTTTCAAGGAGGAATGACTGAGACCCAGGTCGAAGAGGTGATGTAAATATTCAAGCAGCAGACCACAGGACAGGAGAAAGGCTCCACATTCCTGGAGGCAGCCCAAATAGAAAATCTTCCATTTCATGGGCGTGAAGTGATCTAGTGGAGGGTTTTCTAGCCTCCACCAGAATCTCTGCCACCTTTGGAGATACACACAAAGCGAGATTGGGCTAGGCCTGCAGGAGCCATGCATGAAGTTGCAGGGACTTGAGTCCCGGATGGACCACGTCCCCTGATCCTGGGTCAGCAATCCTGAGATAAAGGAAGAGGAAGAGGAGAACCTCTGAGTATTGTTGTAGAAGACAGAACCAGATTTGCCTGGGCCAGAAGGAGCAATCAGAATCATTCTCGCTCCTTTCGTTGTTAGTTCTGCAGTACGAGAGAGACCAGAGGAATTGGAAGAAAAGCATAGACGAATCTGCCCTTCCAGTTTAGAGACAGAGCGCCACCCAGAAAGCACCTCGGCCTGAAGCGAGTGAGCAAAAGGTGGGAAGTTTTATGCTTTGGGAAGAGGCGTAACAGGTCTACCTGTGGAGTCCCCCAAAGCTGGAAGATGTCATTTGAATCTTTGGTCCAGCTCCCACTCATGGGCAGAGCAGAGGAGCCACTTAGCTTGTCTGCCAGTGTATTGTCGACTCCCGGAAGATGGATCGCGAGGTGAAGGCTGTAAAGCGTCAGCCCAGTCCCAAACCCTCATCGCTTCCTGCACAGCGGCAGGATCAAGTCCCTCCCTGCTTGTTGATGTACCACACCATGCACATGTTGTCCGTCTGGACAGTTAGGTGACCGGAAGGATGTACTGGTGAAGGGCTTGAGAGCATATAGTACTGCTCGTAGCGCAGGCACATTGATGTGGGAGAGCTGGCTCAATCTGGACCATAAACCCTGGGTTGGTGAGGGACCCAGATGGGCTCCCCAACCTTCGCCTGAAGCGTCCGTGGTCAGAGTCTGGAAGGGGAGGATGACAGAAGGGACCCCGAAACAGGTTCTCTCGAACCATCCACCATTAAGTCTCTTGCCATCAGCGAGGAGATCAGAACCAGATGATCTAGATCGCTCACGAGTTGATCCCACTGGGAGCGGAGAGTCCACTAAGAAATCCTCATGTGAAGCCGCTGGGGAACCGCCGGGATGGCGGCCACCATGAGCCCCAAGAGACGGAGAACCGACCTCCGCTGAACCTTCCTGCATTCTGATAGCAGGAAATTCAGACTGGAGGAGGCCACCCTTGTCCGAGGTAGGAAGGCTTTGTCACCATCGGGTACGAGGATAGCCCCATGAACTGAAGTCTCTGGAGGGGTCCAGATGAGACCTGGAATGGTTGATGGTAACACCCAGGCAAGTGAAAACCTGCTGGGTGAGGGAGAGAAAATGAAGGAGCCCTCCCTGGACGAGGCCGCCAGGAGCCAGTCGTCCAGGTAGGGAAACACCTGAACTCCCACAGTACACAGGTGGGCCGCTACCACCGCTGGCATTTGGTAAAAACTCAGGGAGCCGAGGAAAGACCAAACGAAGTGCCCGAATTGGTAATGGTCCCCTGGAAAGCAAACCGAAGGTACTTATGGCGCGAGGGATGTAATGGGATGTGCAGATATGCGCCTGCATATCCAGCGAACAAAGCCATTGACCCAGCCGAGAAGGGGCAGAAGGGTTTGAAGGAGAGCATCCTGAACTTTTGTATTTCACGAGAAGTTCAGGGAGCTGAGATCGAGAATGGGTCTGAGATCTCCATCTTCTTTGGGACCAGGAAGAAATGGGAATAATGACCCGCCCCTGAAGGTGAGGAGGAACGGTTCTATGGCCTGCTTCGCAAAAAGGGCAGATATTTCTTCCTGACCAAAGGAAGACGGTCCCTTGCATAAGAGGACTTCAGAGGAGGTGGCATGGAGGTTTCTGTAGAAACTCAATGGAGTGCCCTCCACAATGATCTGAAGCACCCATGAATCCATTGTTATCCTCTCCCAACCCAGAAGGTGGAGGAGAATCTCCTCTCGCTCCTCCCGGGAGTCCGGAGGCGGTGGGAGAGGGAGGAGTCAGGTGGTGGGGTAGCGCCAAGAGTTGGGGCACCTGCTGCTTTTGGGCGCAAGGGGGCCTGGCAGCCGCGGGCCCAGCTGCTTAGTGGCCCGCCTTGGGGTCTCGCTGGAGGCCAGCTGCGCTCATGCAAAAGGACGGCATCATGGGGATGGGGACGATACATGGAATCGACAGATTTCAGAGCCGCCCTCTCCCGCAATCGGTGATGATGTCCTTGACATCACCACTGAAAAGCACTGAACCCCTGAAAGGTGCTTCCTGGATTGCTGACTGCACCTCCGGGACCAAACCTGACACACGGAGCCAGGCGTGACGCCAAGACTTACGGCGAACGAGGAGCTCCGCCTGCAGTGTCCACTGCATCGTAAGTCGCCTCAGGATGTGACGACTGGTCGAACGAGCAGAACGGGACTAGATCAGCTAACTCCTGATTGACTTGGGAGTCAGGTAAGGAGTCAATCTGAGATTCTGCCTTGGTAAGGATAGCCTCTGGTAATCCCCATATGTGCTAGCACAATTCAGGGCTCGAATCCAGTGTGGAAGAAGCATATATTTTCTTCCGTACTGGTCCAGAAGGTGAGATTCTTATCCGGAGGAGACTAGCTTAAATGTTTAGGTGTGCTGACCAGCCGTGAGCGGCGCTTAATCACGACAGAGTCTGCACGGAGGTGAGAGTCCAAAAATCTACACCTCCGGAGCCTGTTATAGCCTGTTGGGACTTCCAGAAAGTGGGCTAAGTTTGACGGTTGTTTCCAAATAGTGGAAACAAGGTGGGTGTGAGGCTCATCCAGGGTGGCACTAAAGTAGGAGCCGTAGGGGCAGGTACAGATGTTCGGCGAGTTTGACCCGCTGAGGATCTGGTTCCAGAGAACACCACTGATGTACTTCCTGGATCTTCCTGAGCAACTCCGTGAATGAAGGATCCTCCAGAGGAGACTTTGGAGGAGTCCTCGGGCTTGGACGGAGAGCAAGGCTCGTAGTCTCTCTCGAGCATCCGTCGGAGGAATCCTGGCGAATCTGAGAGCGAGGAACAAGAAGAATTAGAAGCAGAGTAAGACTCCTGACCTGCCTAGGGGAGGAACGGGTTCCTTAGGGGGATCCCGACGGTGTCCTGCCTCTCTGGTTCCAGAGGAAGAGCTCTGAACCGGAGGCGGAGAGGGTGTGCAGCCTCGGGACACGGGGTGGCACTGTCGCACATAAGCGGCTCTCGACTTCTTGGTGAGCTGGAGTTTGCCTCAGCTCACCAGGAAGCCAGAGTCTCCGTAGATCCACCGCGCCTGGGGGCAGTGGAGGCAGAGGAGGGGATAACTATATGAATGATATCCATAAGGCAGTATCCGAATCTGCTGCGGAAAACCGAGCCGGTATTGCGGCGGCCGGGTACTGGCTGCGGAGCCGAGGCCGGTACTGTTGCGCTGGATAGGACGGCGATACCAGGTACCGGAGGAGCTGCCGGAGCAGACGGCCCAGTGGTAGCCCCAGGCGGTTGACATTGAGAGGCCCGTGGGGGGTCGGGTTGATGGAGGGGGGATATCCTCGCCAGCGCCAGTGGGTTTTGGCGTCAAGGCCAGATCCAGTTCTGTAGGAGGAGGGTCTGACGGTGGAGGAATATCCCCAACATCGCCTTGGGGATGGAGGAGAAAGTCCCGGGTCAGGCTGGAAGCTACTGTTCCCCGGATGGCAGCGAAGGCTGCGGGAACCTGCGACGACAGACGATGGGGAGTCTGTTGTAGGTTCCGACACCCAGCGCACGCCGGAGGGAGCTGACGGCGACTTAGGGGATGGATCTCGCGGGCGCCAGAGGAGCCGGTGTCCGGCTTATGGGGTCCTCGTCGGAGGCGGGCCGAGGGTGGAAGCGGCTCGGCCGAGAGGGACGCGACAGTGCGCTGCCCGAAGGGTCGGGCGCTATCGGTCTTCTCCCGGCGGACGTCGGAGGAGCCGACGTCCGACTTGCGGGAGGTGCCAACGTCCAGCAGGCCGCAAGCCTCGTGGGCGGTACTGGGGCAGAGGCCCCTTTAGCCTGGAGGCACCCGCAGGACCCAAGCGCGATCCCGACGGGCGGTCCGACGCCTCCAAAACCTTGAGGCTGCCGGACAATCTCAGAGGGACGTTATCTGAACCACGACTCGGCTGGAGTCGCGATGAGGAGGCCTCTCTGTGCCTTTCTTTGTCCCGCTTCTGTGGTGTCCTTCAGGAGAGGTCGACGCTGCCTGAGCTTCTTCAATTCCTTCTGCATTGAAGACATCATCTTTTTGAGCAGATGGGCTTCCAGGACTGTTGGCGCCGTCTGCGGGTAGCAGCGTTGAAGTGCAGGCAATGCGGGTACTTGTTGACCGCATGGTCGGGCCCTGAGACAAAAAGGCAGAAAGAGTGGCCGTTCTGTGGTGGCAGTTGGGCGCCGACGAGCCGCACTTATTTTTGGAAGGGGACTACATACACCACGCTAACCTGGCGATATTGAATGAAAATATTGAAAGTTTTCGTAAAAACTGACGAAGAACAAGGCTTTACTAAGCACGAACTTTACCGCGGGCGCTGCATGAGCTAATGGCGGGGAAAGAACTGGAAGGCGGGCGATCTGGACCGCCTTTTACCGTCGCTCGACACAGGTCACCTGACGGGGGCAGTCCTCGCTAGGGACTGCTTAGCTAGAAATTTTTCTGTGGGGTCCTGCCGCCCGACATCAGTCCTATATGTAATTACCTACTGCAAGAGCCCTCTCGGCAAGATCTATAGTGCTTCTTCAGCCACTCACCAGATATACTCCAGGATGGACTATTTTCTGATCCCTGATGAAGGGCTGCATAAAGGACATATATGGGTGGGGATTTAGGTCTTTCTTATCATGCCCCCTGTTCACGAGGATCGATCTGGGAGATGTCAAAAGAAACACCTTCTGGCGACTCAACATATCACTGCTTAAAGACCAAGAGGTTAAGGACAGCAACAAGGACACTTTTGATAATTATATGGCGGAGAACTCACTGCAAGATACCTCAAAGGCAATGAGATGGAATGCTGCGAAAGCAGTATTACGGTAAATTTATTTCAATAGCATCTAAGAAAAAAAAAAAAAGGACAGGGAAACCAAAAGCTAACATTAACTAATCAAATTCGAGAGGCTAGAAGACTCCAAAAATTTTAATAGATAAAGAGAGGGCAAACAGCTAAATATACTTAAAAGGAACTAGGTGATATACTGACTACCAAGTCAAACAAAACTCCTTTTCCACGTCAACAATACTACAAGGGTGGGCCAAGATCATTAAAATTGTTAGCCAGCAAGCTCTGAGCACAGAGGGCTAAAGTCACAATAACATCAATTTGGCATCCACACAAAAGGAAATGGTTTATGAGGTAAGGGAAATAGCGGAGGCTTTCCAATCATTGTATGGTAAACTATATACCCCAGATAAGGTACCTTGTGAACAGAGAGTACAAGAATTTTTGAAGGGACTGAAGTTACCGGGGTTATCTAAAGAACAGGGATGACGTTGCTAGCCCCTATCACAGAGGCAGAGTGAAAACAGAAATAATTAGACATAAACTGGTAAATGCCCGGATCGGATGGTCTCCCATCAGAGTTTTATAAGACATTTAGGGATTAGTACAACCAAACCTGTTGAGCTTATATAAGGAGTGCTTAAAGAAAGCGAACAGATACCCCCTCATGGACAAGGGCAAGCATTTCTTGTTGCCCAAACCAGGAAAGGACCCCACTAGATGCCCTTCCTACCAGCCAATTTCCTATTAAATACAGACTATAAAATCTTTACATCTGTTTTGGCCAAAAGCATACAACAGTATTTCCCAAGCCTAACTGAAATGGACCAGGCGGGTTTTGTCCCGAACGTCCAGGCCCAAGACAACTTGAGGAGAACATCTCATATTATAGATCAGATCAATTACACAAAGACAATTTCCTTCTAATGAGCTTAGATGCTGAAAAGGCATTTGATAAAGTTTCTTGGGCCTTTCTGGGCCAGGTCCTTTCAGTTTGGGTTCCCACAGGAATTCCTGGGGGCTCTCTTTAAGTTATATAAGTCCCTTCGCCTATACGTGCAAATGGACATGTCTCGAAAATGTTCAACTTGGAGAGGAACGAGACAGGGATGTCCACCCCATTATTATTCGCCTCTATATAAAACTCTTAACTCACAGTACAAGACAAAATGAAGGTGAAGGGGTTAAGACGGGTGGGAAACATAAATTATCCTCATAGGCAGATGATGTCCTCAACTTGTCAGAACCGGACAATTCATTACAGTAAGTGTTTAAGCAAATAGAGAAGTTCTCCTGTTCTCTGGTTACACTTTGAACAAAAGTAAACGGAGATCCTCAGCTTTTCTATATTCCGTCCCCGAGATTAGGCAGAAATACCCAATGAAGTGGATATGGAAGCTATTAAATATCTTGGGATCAAGACACGAAACCACGTTAACTTATTTGATTTAAATTGCCCCCATTTGTGCAACAATTAAAAGCAGATTTTAAAGGTGGTCGCTGCTCCCCTAACTATATATATGCCAGAAATCAAGCGCTAAAGATGAATGCCTTACCTAGGCTACTTTATTTATTTCAATGTGTCCCCTGTGTCATGTCACAGAAAGATCCTGAGTCCTGGCAAATGTGTTTATTAACTTCTTGTGGGGAGCAATGTGCCCAAGGGTGAAAAGAAAAAAAAGTATTCCTTCCCAAGAACAAAGGGGCCTGGCCTTCCCTCATCTACAGGGTTATTGGATAGCATCCCAGATGAGGGTAGCACTACTGTGGGGCAATCGAGAATATACCTCCCACTGTAAACAGACTTAGCAGAAACCAGAGCAGTCCCCTCCAAGCGGCCTTGTTTGGAGATAGGAAGTTCCCAAGAACCACGAGATACTCAGGAACTGCGGTGGTTCTTGAAGGCTGGAGGAGGGCACCACCAGAGGTAATACCAAACAACAATTATGGAAGTTCCAGTGGTGGGCCTATGATCCCAAGTTTACCACAGCAAAAAGATGATTGGTTCTTGAGACAGGCAAAAAGGGCCTACCACTTTATCAATTATTTCATGGCTCCAACGTTAGTCTTTCGAGATGTTACAATTAAAATTCGTATAAGCTCACAAGACCAAGTAAGATATTACCAGTTAAGGATAATATAAATGACCAACTGAGAAAGAGAACTCTGGAAAATAAACAGGAAATAGGGAACTCCTGCTCCAACATATCTGGAGCTCGACAAATACTAAACATGTGATAACACTGTTATACAGCAATTACATAAATGACCTAGATGCTTCCTTGTAACGTACAAAATCAATGGGAAAGACCTGGACCTCTCTCTTACAGACTTGCAATGGTCCCAGGTTTGAAGGCCTTGAGCACCTCGTCCTCTCCAACCTGGAAGAAGTTTGCTGGAAAGTAAGGACCCTTCTTTCTGGTCCCAGCCCAACTCAGTCATTCCAGCTCAGGGTGTGTTCTGAATGCTGGCGGCAATGCGGAGAGGGACATGCATCCAAGGCACATGTTTTCTGGACCTGCCCAGGAATTATATCCTCTGGGAGGGGTCCGCAGACATGCATCTCGGATGTTCGAGGTTCAAACACCCCTGGGACCGAACATAAGGTTTTGGGTATGATCCCAAGGGAAATAAAGGGAGAGGCGCTAAATATTTATGGTCAATTCTAATGATTGCAGCATTGAAATCTATTACTAAGAGTTGGCTAGTAAGTAGCAGTCCTGATCTAAATGAGGGCCAAAATAACAGACACTATAATGGGTCTAGAAAATAAGTTTCTCTCAGGCAACTAGGCCATGTATATCAAATAGATGGACAAGGTGACTCTTATACGAGGAAAAAGAAGAACTGCAGACCTAGGAGATAAGGGACAGAAGCCCTTAAAGTAAAGTAGCCCCAAAAAAAAAAAACAAAAAAAACTGGAGCTATACCTTTGTAAACAAAGGGACAATAACTGTTTGGATGCCAGGAAGGCCAGGTCTTGCCCATGTGGGTTTCCTTGATAAATCTGATTGATATATAAGATTTGTAGGATGAATTCAAGTTGTGTTTTTATTAACCTGGTAACTGTTTTGTAGACCGCTTTTATTTAAGTGCTGGATGATTTTAAATCTGAGTATTACAATAATTATAGAGATATGATAGATTGCTCCTTTCTATTTTCTTTTTAACCTTTCTTAAAAATATAATTCTGTAACACATACATAATATTGATGTATGAAGGAAGATCGATATATTTCTGTATCAGATCACTAATAAAGCAAGCATAAATAAAAAAAAAAAAAAAAGGGTGCCAAGACTGGGCCTGCTGCTGCTGCCCAGATTTAAATGGGAGTCGCTGGTTGCAGGGGCAGAAGGGTGAAATGGTTTCTTCTTCTGTTTCTTGAACCTTTGGATTCCTTTGGGCAGACGAGTGGAGTCCAACGTGGTACTGGACTTCGACACGCTCAAGGGGACCATCAACTCCTGGACCAACAAGTCGGTACCCAGGAGCAGGACATCTGCCAACTTGTGCTGGGTGTCGGCCGTGGAAAGTAGAGACCCGCAACCAAGTCCTATGGTGCATAGCAACCACAGCTGCAACACAACGGGCACAGGAATGTCAGATGTCCAAGGCCATTTGGAGCTGTTGCCTGGCAACAACCTAGCACTGGTCCTGGACCTGCTTGACTGTGGTGTGAAGGTCCATGGGAAGGTAAGGAAGCACCTCATCTAAGGAGCCCAACAGGGCATGGGAGAAGTGTGCCATGATTACAGCAGAGCTCGCCTGACTGAGATCCAGCAATGAGGCAGCATAGACTCAGGCGGAGGATCAAGCTTTTGGACTCTCTGTCCGGTGGTCTATCAAGAGTCTCCAAGTTCCTAACCCGCCTGAACACATACTTGGTCTCCACTCCTCAACCAAGGGATGCTGTGAAAATCCAGAACGGGAGTCAGTAGGTACTGTGTATTTGTGGGCCATCCTGGTGGATGGTGCGGAACAGGAGGCTGGGTGCTGCCAGAGCTAGGCCAACAATGGCTTCAGCTACTGGAAAGGCCCCAGTCAGAAATCCCTTCTGAGGATGTCAGATGAGGGTATTCTACCCATTTCTCAACGGGCTCCAGCTTCATCCCCGAGATTCAGAGATGAGGCGGAGGATGCCCATAAAGGAGGTGGGTCCCTCCTCAGCAGATTGACTCATGGCATCGCGTCCCGAGAAGCAGATGTCAAATCAGAGTCTGACTCCAAGATTCTGGATACAGTGGTCTGCCACTGGACATTGCGAACTACCGCGGCGGTCGGAGTCAATGTAACAGACAGCCTGGTACAGGAGGCCTGAAGCAGGCCAAAACTCCCTTAGGGGAGCCCCGAAGAAGGCTGTTTCAGTGGCAGATCCACTGGGATAGGTGGAGGCGGCTTTGGCAGAGTCGGGAGTGGCGACTCCTTGCTGAGGAGGGAGCCACAACCAACTCTGCAGTGGTCAACTTCGGCCTGGAGGCGATACAGCCAGGTAATAGCTGGGGTGAAAGGGAGGTTCCATGAGCTTGGCAATGCAAACATTGAGGTCCCAAGAAGGTACCAGCTCCCTATGGGGAGGATGTAGGTGGGCTAAACCCTTAAAACATTTCTTTAAAATAGGGTTAGCAGCCAAAGAAGCACACTTACCAGCTGACAGATAGGCAGAAACTGAGGCCAGATGAACCTTGAGGGCAGTGGGCCAAGCCCAGTGAGTGTAGATAG
This sequence comes from Neoceratodus forsteri, assembly GCA_016271365.2. NCBI lineage: Eukaryota > Metazoa > Chordata > Ceratodontiformes > Ceratodontidae > Neoceratodus > Neoceratodus forsteri. Next base: position 284,793,251 of record CM028138.1, on the reverse strand, counting down.
GTGAGACAGTCCAATAGGACTGGTAGCCCTTCCTGGGCAGGAATATCCCACAAGAATTACACCAGATAGAAAACCTCTTCCATTTGGAGGCATACATTTTCTTGGTAGAGGGTTTCCTACAACCCCTAAGGACCCCGAGTATGCCTTCAGAGTGGTGAACCGGCTGCATTTAGTTCTTCAAAAGCCATGCCTTGAGTTTGAGAGACCGGAGATTTGGATACAGGATCCTGCCCTGAGAGGAGGACAGAAGGTTGTGCCTCTGAGGGAGGTGTATGAATTGAACTGAGCCACTGACAGGGGCAGCAGCAGTGAATACCATGGCTGCCTGGCCCAGTCTGGAGCTATCAGAATCATGGTAGCTGGTTGGGACCTAAGCTTGATCAGGACCCTAAACAAGAGAGGAAAGAGAGGAATGCATAGACTCCTCCCTGTCCAATCCAACACTAGGGCATCCATGGGCACTGTGCCCATTGCAAGAGGCCAGCAGCAGAATAGAAGGAGCTGGTGATTCTCTTGTGAGATGAAGAAATCTATCTCTGAGTACTTCACCCTGGAACATAACTTCCAGTATTTGTCTGTTTAGAGACCATTCATGATGGTTTTGGTTGATTCTGCTGAGTGCATCTGCCAGGGTGTCGCCCTCCCTGGAAGGTGGATGGCCGATCCTGACATCTGCAAGGAGTAAGCCAGACTCCAACCTTTCGTAGCTTGTGCACAGCAGGTCGGATCTTGTCCCCTGCTTGTTAATGTAGTACATTGTCGTGGTATTGTCTGTCCTGAACTGTACCACCTTGCCCTGACCAGAGAAGTGAAAGACTGCAGTGCCAGGAGCACTGCCCCTGAGTTCCAAGAGATTTATATGTAGAAGTGACTCTGCAGGGGACCATGTACCGTGAACTGTATGTTCCTCTAGATGCCTCCCCCACCCCCAAGAGGAAGGCATCTGTTGCAAGTATCCAAGTTGAGGGACTCTCCTCGAATGGGACCCCTGCCAGAGGTTGGATCTGTCCTGCCACCATTGCACTGCCTGTAACAATGTCCCTGGAACTGGTATCAGCTTTGATAGTGTCTTTCTTTGACACCAATGTGCTCTGAGATTAAACTGAATGGATCTGATTTGAAATCTGCAGCGTTGCACTGTTCCTGTTGCTGCGGACATGTGCCCCAGCAACAGAAGGAAGTGCCTTGCTGGCCTTGGTCTGTTGAGACAGAAAGATCCTCCCAGCTGCAGTACATTGTCTACCCCTGTCTTGAGGAATGAAAACCCTCCCATGCTGGGTATCCAGTTCTTCCCTATGAAGTTAAGCACGGAACAGGCTAGAATACTGATTTTAACATTGTTCAGGAACCCTAGAGCCTCCAGTGTGTCGTGCGTGAGCATGAGGCTCTCACCTGTTGGGGCGACTTGCCCACAACAACCAATCATCCAAGTAGGAAACACTGACGCCTCTGCCTTCTCAGGTGTGCCACCACTACTACCAGGCACTTTGTGAATGCCCTGGGATCTGAGGTCAGGCCGAATGGTAGGGCTGAGAACCGTAGCGCCCTGAAGGTAGTCTGAACATGAGGTACTTTCTGTGCAATTCCCTAATAGGAATGTAGAAGTAGGCATCTTTAAATCTAGTGATGCCAGCCAGTCTCCTTGTGGAAGTGTGGAAGAATCATGGCCAAAGTCGTCACCCAGAACTCTGGCTTTGCTAAGTGCTTGTTTAGAGCTCTTCAATCTAAAATGGGTCTTTGCACTGAGCCAGTCTGCTGTGACACTGTATTGCCTGGAATGTACACTGCCCTTATGCTTGCCAGGTCGTGCTCGGCCCACTGAAAGAGAAGCATGGACTCCTGTTGCAATTTTGAGCTTTTTGTGCCGCCCTGATGGTTGATATATGCCATCACTGTCTGTCTGTCAGAATTAGAACGTCCCAATTGAGGACTTGTTGTTTGAAGTGCATCAGGGCTAGGCGTACTGCTCTCATCTTGAGGATGTTTATGCTGTACCTTGTTTCTAACAGCGACCCTTGCCCTGAGCTGACAGCCAATGCAGACAGAGTCCTCCAGCCCCTGAGGCTGGCATCGGTCTTGATTGGGATTTGGTGGATGGCCCAACTTGTGACCTCTCATGACATTTGTCCTCAGAGTCCGCCACTGGAGGGAAGTTTTATCGTTGAAAAATTGGGATCAGTTGGTGCTGGCTGTGTCTGTACTAGGACCACAGCCTGAGCAAGTGTGTGAATAGGTCTCATATGGACTAGATCCCAAGAGAATGAATCCACCAGCGACACTGGAGTTCCAATTAGCTGCATGAAGGAGTGAGCTGGCAGCTGAGGAGCTGTGTGAAACTTCTTGATGAGCTTCAGCAGGTCCCTGAATTTTGCTTCCAGGGAAGACCTTGTTGGCTTGTGTCATGAAGTCTGCCCCAGGTGGTTCAAGGTCTGGCTTGGAGTTAGGAACTTTTTCCCCAGTTGATGACAAAATTGTGGGCCCATAGGCACCAGACTACCTCTGCCACTGCTTGGTCAAGCTGCAGGGCCTTGATGAGACTATTGTCCAAGTAAGGGAAAAGTTGTATCCTCTTTTCCAAGGTGAGCAATGACCGTACTAGCGCCTTGGAGAATGTCCTTGAGCTGAAGAAAGCTCGAATGGCAGTGTTTTGAACTGGAACTGCTGCTTTCCACCCTGAACCTGAGTTATTGCCTGTGTAGTTCCTGAATGGGAATATTCAAATAGGCATCTTGCAGATAGATGGGTGCCAGAAAATCCCTTGTTGCAACTCTCTTATGATTGGTGACAAGGTTTCCATCTTGATGGGTCTGCTGTGGACAAAATGATTCAGGAATTTGAGGTCTAGAACTGGCCTGAATCCTCCTTGCAATTTGGCACGATGAAGAATAGGGAGTAGACCCCCATTGATCTCTTTGGGGGAAAGAGAACTTGCTCTATGGCCCTGCTTAAAGAAGGTTTGTAATGGCCTGTAGCATCGCCTGTCTCTTGGATGGGTTGCCCGAGATAGGGAGGGCACCACATGAGGCAGTCGGGGTTGGATTCAAATTCTTTTAGATAACCCTTGCTGATGATGTCTAGGACCCATTTCTCAGATGTGGTGGGACCCATTCCTTGAGAAATTTTGAAAGTCTGCCCCCTACTCAAGGATGGGCCCGAATAGTTTCATTGCATCTGGGGCCTGAGGACCATGATTTGCCCCACCTCTTGACTGGGGCATATGCACTTAGCTGTCCCCCGTATCCTTCAATACCCTCCTTTGTGGCGTGAGGAATGCTGATCCTTCTCGTCCGAGGATCTGCTCCTGTATCGGGAGATTTTCTTTTATTGTAGTGATGCGAGGTAAACTGCCCTCTTCGGATGAGGATGGGATGGAGTCCTCTTTTTTTTACCTTCTTCTGAGGCCTCACATCTGGTGATCCCGGAGGCTGCCAGTCAAAGCATGCAGGGTCAAGAGCAAAGGCCCTATTTAGCTTGTCTATGAGGTCTGGGGCTAAAGAGGGGCTGCAGACTGCTGGGGGCTCCTTGGTGGCCGCTGCTCTCTCAGACCTGATGGCTGCGGCTTGCTCAGATCTTCTGTCTGTTGGCTATCTGTCTAAGCCATGGAAAGGGAGGCCTCCGTCATGTCCTCCCCATTTGCAGGCGCTGCCTTCTCACATTTTAAGCAAAGCAAACCTATGAAGGTGATTAAAAGAGGGACTTGAAACACTGGCATTTTCTGCCCCTGGCAGGTTTGTCTGAGGCCATGACTGAAATGGCTCTATTCCCCTTTCATTCCACATCCCCCGAGGATTCCTGATAATACAGGGCTATCTGTAAGAATCCTGAAGCCCCTATGGAACACTTCTGCTGGCCTTTAGGGCAAAAAGCTGAGCTGTTTAAATTGTTGGTTGATTACATATTTTTTGCTCCTTAGTGCTGGGGGCAGAAGGAGCCTGCAGTGTGCACCAAGAAACTGTTTATTCCTGAGCAGCACTCCTTGTAAAATGCAGTGCTTGTCGGCGAGATAACGCAGGCGTCGGCGAGCGACAATTAGACCTGCAGGCCCACAGTCAACGAGCGGCTGAAAGTCAGGAAGCCAGCTGTCGACAGGAGAAAAACGGTTCTGCCATTGACGAGGACAGAATCCTCTCAGAGCACTAAGGTGCTAATACTGTCCGATCACCGTAAAATGGCATCCATCAACGAAATCCACCAGTAGACTAACTTCAAGGGTACAATGAACACTGGGTTGGGCTCAGAATTGGGGAAAAACTCTGCAGTAAAGTGGGTTAGTCTGTACTGCTTGCAAGGCTAAGACTGAGGCCCACATGAGAGTGCTCTAAAATGCAGAGATTCTTCAGCAAATTAAATTTTGTGACTTAGTCTGATGTCTTCAGTGCTCTAAAGTGCTGAGATTCTTCAGCAAATCCAATAAGAATTAAACTATGTGTCTTTTTTTTTTTTTACCAATTATTTTACCAGGTGAGACACACTAAGCTGAAAGCTTGTTTGCAGGTGCAACCTGGGAGCACGAGGAAGTTAAGTGACTTGCTCAGGGTCACACAGTATGCAAGTGGGGCTGTGGGATTCAAACCCAGGTCTCCAGATTTGCAGCTCAGAGCCTTAAACCACTGCGCCATACTGCCTCCCCACTTAACAGCCTGATGTCTTTCAGCCCTGCCACATGGTGGCAGAGCTCTGCTGCAGAGTACCTGCTAGTTGGAAGGCAGGAAGTAAACTGGTGTAAACAGAAAGTGGAGGGCTGGATATCACCAGCTTGCAGAGCTTAGTTCCTGCCTGCAGATCTGCATCAGGAGGTACAGCCCATCTATATGGCAACCTAGAGACCAGCTTAGGAGAGAGAAAGGAGGCCCTCAATCAGCTGCACAGGCAAGGGAAAAAAAAAAACTGTTTCAGCTCAGGTGGGAGTAAGGAGAGCAGGCAGAGCTGCAATCAGCAGAATCATCTGCAGGAAAAATAGTGACCTAGGTGGGCAGGAGGGCTCAATTAGCCACATCAGCGACAGGAAAACTACTATTCTGACCAAGGTGCGATTAAGGGCATACAGGCAGGGGCTCACTCAGCAGCAGGAATAATACTGCCAACGTTCAGCAGGGCAGGAGAGGTGAACAGCAGGCAGGCTCAATCAGCCGCATCAGCAGCAGTAAAATGGAAATTACATACTTACCATAATTCTTGATCTTCTTGTATCTTCACTATTCATTACTGCTTGGGTGCCAGCCGGAGGCACGACCGCTATGGGAGTTTTTGGGAGAGGAGTCAGCACAGACAGCACCACCTCAAGAGCGACGCACTGTGTGGGGGGCGAGGGCGGCCGTTAAGCCAGAGACTCTCCTCCATCTCAGTTCTGTAGTCGGAGAGGCGTAAATAAAGATAAGAAAAAGGAGAGCAGGCAAGAGAGCCGGGATAGGTAAAGGAAAAGATATAAACTGAAAAGGCATGTTTCGACAGGACAGGAAAGAGGAAACCTACCCTCTGGGACTGCAGGGCCTCACTCCTGGGGTGGTTCCAGGGAGGAACAGGAAAGGAGAGGAGAAGGAAGGAGTAGAGGAAAAGAAAGGGGGATGCTGGGGAGGAAGAAATTTGCAAACTGTCAGAATTGACTTGAAGACTCAAGCTCGAACCAAGGAGAGGAGCAAGGATGCCATTTAAGAAAACCGTGAAGAAGGTTCCAGTGAACCTTTGCACAACTTGTTACACAAAAGGCAGATGCTCTGCACCTCCCGGCTTCCCATCTCCTTACACTGTAGCTGATGGCTCACAGACTGGCAAGGCAGAATCTGTTCCAAAGGACAGCGGCAAACTAGGAAGGAGAAAAAGGCTACTAGCACCTTATGTGCCAACACAGATGTGTGTGTGGGTGGAAGGGGGTATTGAAGCCCTACAAGGGCACCCTTTGCAGAAGGAAGAGTGGAACTCACTCTGACTCCGAAGGAAAGGCAAGCCGATCACCAGTCTAAGAACTGGAGAGCCAGGACAGTGTTAACTAGAAGTAGCTGGTGCAAACAGGAGATCTGGACATGCCCGTGGAGACCTAGGTAAAGGAACCGACCTTTTAAGGAATGGTTTCCTTGACTGTGAACTGAACAGTATGGCTTAAGAAGGAGCCAAGAGGTCACCCCAGGGGCAATCAGAAAGAGTTCCTCAGGATAGAGATAAATTCTACTTGTTCCCTCTCCTCCTCAATTAATTAATCCGCTCTGAGAGAAGAGCGGAAGGCTCAAAAAATTATTATTTTTTAAATAGGCTTTAAGGCCATGAGAGAGAAGGGGAGACACCAAAGAAGGAGGCCCATGAGGGAAGGTGGGGAGGGTATCAGTAATGAATGGTGAAGATACAAGAGAAGATCAAGAATTACCGGTAGGCAATGTATCCATATCTTCCCTTGTCAATCTTCATCATTCATTACTGCTTGGGTGAGTACTGAGCCTCCCTAAGGGCTTACCAAGACACATCCTGAAGGAACAAGACCTCAGCCTCCTGCTGATGAGAAGGAAGAGACCTTGGCCTTACAAGACCAGAAGCCCAAGGAGAGCTAGGAGGTGTCTCCCAAGACAACAAGATGGAGGAAGCCCCTGCAGAAGTCTCCTAGCTCTGGTGGAGACAAGGCGGGTCCCTCGAATGCAGAGCGAATCACCCTACGCGGGCCTGGGGTGACAATCTTAATAGATGCAGCCATGCCATCCGCCTAATGCAGATCGCTGTCCCATAAGCCTGGAAGCCACCTCACTGGCATCATAGGATGCCTTGCTTGATACCTTGCCAGCTCCAGGCCTATAGCAGAGAGAGCAATAGCTTACCTGGATTGCTCTGTATCAGCACAGATGCTAGAACCTGAGAAAGTATAGACTATAAATGCCTGTTGTAGGCAGCATGGTGAGCCTGATGTGATGCAATACATAACATCACACGAGAGGAAGAGAATACTCTTCGCCCACACGGGTCAAACTGTAGGGAATCAGAGTCCAGTGGATGGTCACACACCAGACAGCGGACGCCGGAAGGAGTCTCCAGAAACTGCAATCCCGAGGGTGGGTTGGGGAGTGTACCTAGAGATTCCAAAGGGCACAATACCTCCTCCTGCAGTCTACGGGACTGGAAAAGGAGCGCTGGAGAATGCCAGGTGCGGATAGATGCCGCCTGGAAGGAATAGGCCAGGATGGCACCACCAGATGTTGGGCACTGAATTCTAAGGAATTCCCTGCCTGATGCTCGGTATTGTCTTGTCTGAGAAAGGAAATACTGAGATCCTTAACCATCCTCGATAGGAAGCGCTGATATTCCATGAAATCAAGGCCAGATGAAAGGTGGGCAGAGGGTTCCTCTCCTCAGAGGAGGAAGGTGAGGAACTAGAATGCCCAGAGGACTCCTGCGACGGTGGGGAGGCGAAAACCCACTCATACATATACCTGACATATGACGGGATGCCTCAGCAGAGCCTCTCAATATCTCCCAGGATAACGGGCCTGTGGGATCAACATGGCCTAGAAGCAAGGAGGGTGGCTGCACAGGAATGAGAGAGGGCGCCACAAGAAGGCAACTGTCCTCTGCCAGGGCTCTGAAATCCAGGAGCGGAGCCAGAGCTGGCGGATCCCGAATATCAAACCAGGTCGCAAAACAGAACCCTGGCAAAATGAACTCTGGAGAGCTCAGGCGTGGGAATCTCCCTGTGATGCACCCTAAGTTTGCAAGGGTCCAGAAGGGCAACCAGAAGCAATGCCACCGGAGGGTCCCTAGAGCCTAAGAGGGAGAGGCTGGGCTCGACATTTCGGCTCCTCGTCACACCCCAAGGGGTGGTGTTGAACTCGATGTCCTTAACTCATGCCCCTCAACCGCTCAGACTCCGAGGACACCTTCCTCCTTAACTCCCAGCTGCAGGCTCTGTCGATCCTGAGGTGCCCCATGGGGGCCCTGAAGACAGAACCCCGAGTCCAACCTGAAAAGGTGCAGCAGCACCACTGGAAACAGCAGCTGCCACAGCAACCTCTGGGAGACAGACCGTCCCTCATCTCCAAACTGCCCTCCCGATGGGTTCCAGGCCACCCACCGCCTGAGAATCCTTGGAGGAAGACAGCCGGGAAATTGGAATCGGACTGCTGGCCGCTTGACACCACGCTCCAGAAAAGGACTCAGATTCAAGAATCGGGAACCAGGTCAAGTCAACTTCCGAGTCATCAGCCTCCAGGGAGGAGTTGACCAGAAGGACCTTGATGCTAGCAACCCCTATAGTCCCTTGAGAAATGATGACGCCGACTGGTGCCAGTGTCATGCATGGCACTGTATGGCCCCAGCGCATCACCCGCAGCTCCAGGACCTGGACTCAGCCTGCCCATGGCTCCGCCAAGTTCTCAGCGCCAACTCGCGCACCCGAACTCAACATGGCGCTGGGCCACGGAGTTGACCAGACCCATGGCACCTGCAAGCAGCACCAAGCGCCAACACTTAGCGCAGAAGCCCGAAACCGCACCACAGACGGCGATGGGATCAGAGAGGGTGCCAGAAGGCAGCGCGAGGGTCCACCAATGCTGGGTCCAGCAACTGTTGGCTGCAACACTGGGGAGCTTGCACCTCCAAGAGATGACTGCCAAGGCGTGGTCTCCACCATGCCCCGGGAGGGACCACGGCATTCTCCGACACCGCAAAACATGCCTCCTCCTCAGCAAGGCTGAAAGATGGGGCCCTCCTCACCAGACCATATAGACCTGGGAGGGACCCAGAGGAAGAGCCAAGAGATCTGGCCTTGGAGGCCCGAGAGCGACGCTGTCCTCCAAAAGTCGGGGCCTTGCCAACTTTGAACGCAAACTTCAAGAACACAGCAGTCCATCGGGAAGCAGGAATCGATCTGGCCATATAATGGTTAGGTCTCAGGCACCAAAGGCAGACATCATGTCGGTCCATAACAAAAATGCCGCCACAGGAGCACCAACGCATGGGGACACCGCCGCCACTTTTACGCTAGGTCCCAACCAGACATGATGCGAAATTAACTATAACACAGGAGAGCTCCCCAGCACCGTTAAAATATTAAGAAAAGAACGATCTGACCGGCAACGGCTCCGGGAAAGTAAAACTGAGATGGAGTCGTGAACAAAGTCTCAGAGAAGGCCTAATGGCGTATCACTGTTAACTTCGCACTGCAGGTATAGCCTCGATGGCGGGAGAAACAGAAATTGAGATGGAGGAGTCTGCAGCGCCAGCGGCTGCCCTCACACACACCATGCAGTGTGTCGGCTCTTGGGGTGGCGCCGTTGGCGTGACTCCTCCTAAAAAAAAAAAACTCCCGTAGCAGGTGCGTGCGCCTCTGGCTGACACCCAAGCAGTAATGAATAGTGAAGATTGACAAGGAAGTCCAACCTCAGATTTTTACGACTGGGTGACGGGGCCTGGACAGACAGAGACCAGTGGACGCTATATCTGGATTTCAGTAAGGCATTTGACTCTCACCCCACTTCGGTTATTGACAAAGTTTGGGGGATGGGGTGGGAAGACAGTTGCTTAGATGGGTGGAAAGCTGGATTACAGATAGAACACAGAGGGTGGTGGTTGGTGGGATAGTCTCCCCAGGAATGTCTTCAGTGGGGTGCCCCGAGATTCAGTATTAGGACCACTCCTGTTCAACGCCTATGTCTCCGCTATAGGGACGGGGTTAGGAGTAGGATGAGCCTCTTCACGGATGACTCCAAACTGGGAGCATTGGCCGACGGGAGGAAGCAGGGTGGCAGTCCAGAGGATCTGGATACCTTGGAGGGTTGGTCAAGGTGGTGGGGCTGAGGTTTAATCCGGGAAGTGTAGGGTGTTGCATCTGGGGGTCAGAAACCCAGGCATGTATACACCATGGGAGGGGTCACACTGCAAGCCACTTTGAGTGAAAGGGATCTCAGGGTGGTGGTAGACTCCAGAATGAACAACAGTGAGAACTGCAGAAGAGCGTGTGCAAGGTAAACAAGATAATGGGCTGTACAGCCCAGGGAATTATGTCCAGGAGGAGCGAGGTGATCCTACCTCTGTATAATGCCTTGGTCAGGCCACATCTTGAGTATTAGGTGCAGTTCTGAAACCTCACCTTAAGAAGGACATAGTACTGTTGGAGAGGTCCAGAGGAGGGCAACCAGGATGATCCAGGGCATAAGTGATAGGACCTATGAGGAGAGGCTGGAAGCCCATGGGCTGTATTCACTGGAGGAGGAGGAGAGACAGGGGGACATGAATAAGGTATTCAAGTCGTGAAAGAGATTAACAGGCAGAGCCAAACAAATGTTCAGGCTAAAAACCTACAGGGGAGAGCGAGAAGGCATTACTTCACTGAGAGGGTGGTGGAGCCATGGAATGCATTGCCTGGGAGTCTTGTAGAGCAAGGCACTGTGGAGGGCTTCAAGAGGGAGGACAGATGCATGGGTGTACTGAAGCCAAGGTTGACCCTCTCAGGGGCCAGGGACGGAGAAGGAGCTAGCAACCAATAGGGGCTGGCTACCGAAGCAGACATGAAAGACCGACAGGCCTATTCTTCTGGCTTTTAGTATGTTAGTATGAATAAGCAAGGTACAAGAAGGGAGCATTTTCCAAAAGAATAAGATGCTCAAGAGGTTACAATATGAAGCTGGAAGGGGAGGCTTAGAGGAGACTTGAGGAATTACTTTCACAGAGAAGGTGGTAGATGCTTGGGACAGCCTCCCAGCAAAGTGGTGGGTGCTAGAACAGTCACAGGATTTAAGAATACATGGGACAGGCTGGCCCACCAATTCAGCAGCAAGGTGTTCACTTGCAGTGCTGACATCCCGAGTTCAGTGACAGACCTGGAATCAGAGGGCGGCAGGGAGGAGAAGGAGGATTGCTGTCCTGGGGACCACTCTCCTTCTGGGGAGGGAGGAAGAGTGTCTGGCACTTTGTGGACTTTTACGGAGGTCGAGGGTACCGTCGCTGCCAGCGCCGTCATCTGCGCAGGCAGACCGATGCTGGACGTCACTACACGTCCTGCCCCCAGGGATTTCCACTTCACTACTCCTGCCACCTCCCTCCGTGACGCCCACATCAACAGTTTCCCGACTTCCGCCGGCGACAGGTAGATGTGTCTGCTGGAGCGGCCTCAGTCCCGTGGCCTCACCCTGGGGAAAGTCAGGGCTCTTCCAGTGTGGGATTCCTGCCAGAGACCTGACGAAAGATCCACGGGTGTCAGGTTGACCAGCAGCCCCACCCAGGGGAGACAAGCTTGGGATCAGTCGACCCAGATAAATCCAGGGGTCAGTCGGATTGGGCAGTGGTGGCTGAGCCTGGGAGGTGGGCACAAAAAAGCATACTAAATTGCAAAAGAAAAAAAAATGCATGGGACAGACAAGGAATCTTAGAAGCAAGAGTGTGGTGTGGCAGAGTCCAAGTAGGGTCTCCAGTGGCACTGTGTGTGCAATTTAGGGCAGACTAGGTGGACCAAGTGGTCCTATCTGCCGACAATTTCTATGTTTGATGTAATCTGAAGTTTCTTTTTCTCAATTTAAAGGGGGTGGAACAAATCGGGGTGGGGTTACCAAAAGGTCACACAAAAGCCCACACCACAATGGCTGACAGTGCAACTCAGACTAGCACCCTGTAGTGACAGCTCATCTGTGTTGACTATTGTGCATAGTACTGATTTTTAAACGTTTTTATTTTAATTTTCTCACTTCTTAACATAAAACCCATTTTACAAGCACTACAAGACACTCTGGGGTGCTGTTTGTGCCACAACCACACCCTAGGGCACAGTAAGGCACGAGGCGGCAAACCCTGAAATGTGAGGTAAACCCAGCACAACCAACACCCTGAACTGTCTTACTACACTTATAAATTGGGTCCATATGAAACTTCTAAAACAAGCACCCTAAATGTTTATGATACAAAAAATACAATAAAATGTTGCTAAAAATGTAAAATAGTTACTCCGTAGATGGTTTTCACCTGTCAGTCATCGGTTTTGTTACATATTAATTCATGGTCTGATTACTATGAAATACAATAATTAAAAACACTGCAGAATTCCACTAGTAGAATGCTCCCTCCAACCCCACCCACACATGGAGTGGTAACATGGAATGCATAAATTCAAAATTCTGCAGAATTCCACTGGCAGATACACACAGGCCTAAAGTGTCACCAGAATATCAATTTCATCTGTTGCAGGTTAAGGAGCAGGAATATGTCTAGCAAACTAGTAAGGATAGGAGGAGGATTTTTCATGATCAATTAAACACTAGAAATGGAAACTCTGAACAGTACTTTATTTTTAATTGGTTTATGTGTGTCATGAGTAAGCAATCTTGGAGGAGCTGGAATCAGTTATAGAGCTGTAGCCAGGGGCCACATCGGCGGCTGAAGAGCCAGGAAGTTCAGCATCGGCAGCTAAGACGGACCAGGGCCCTGCTGGAGAGTTTGCTTGGCTGCATCGGCAGCAACAGGGCTCCAGGAGGACTGCATCAGCAGTGAGCCAGGACTGCAGCAGAGAGGCGGACCAATCAGCAGACAGGGCACAAACTTTAAACTCGCAGCTGGGCTATAAAGTGGGGCTAGCCCAGCCACCTTCAGTAAGCAATCTTGGAGGAGTTGCATCATCCCCACCCCACCCCCCAAGACCCAACCTCTATTAAAGAATTGGAGAAGGAAGAGTCAGGGATAAGAGTGGTCTAGACCTGCAACTTTGGACCTTGGGGACACTCAGTTCTGAACTGCCACTTTTGCTTGCTGGATAGGTGACTGTTCTGTGTGACCTAATGCAGCTCTGGGCCTTGGGAACCCAGCTGTAACTTATTCTTGCTTGTTGTGGGGGACTGTGTTTAACTTAAGTGTTTTACACTTTCTTGGGGGCTTATTGGCCTAAAATCTACTACAAGATGGGGCCGGGACCGAATGTCACGAGAGTGGGCATCTTTTGTAGGGTGGTTGGGTGCACAGGGTGTGAGCAGCCATGGTACCTGACTGAGCCTGGAAGTTCGGGGATGCCCAGTTTGCTATCAGATAGTACAGCTTAGAGAGGAGGTGGAGGGATTAGAGACAGCTGGGGAGATGAGGGGGCATATGGGGAGGAGGGAGAAGTAGGGGTCAGTGGCCACCTACATAGCTGCACCAGGAGCTGTACATGTGGGCACAGGAGAGGAGCAAAGGCGGCCACCAGGGGCACACGGTACTTGACAGAGGAGGCCCAAAAGGTGGAAACCTCAAACAGCAGGCAGACGAATGTGGTTGTCCGGAGGGACCCGAGATGAAGGAGAGGGACAGGGATAGTAGGGGGCAATTTGGGGGCAGTCTTTAAGCTTAGCAACCATTTTGACCCTCACGACTAGTAGAAGAGGGTATTGGGGGGTAGATGGAGCTAGAGCAGCAGCAGCAGACAGGGAGGTGGGGGAAGAGGGCAGGAGGAAGGGCCAGAAAAATCAGGAGGCGTGGGGGGATGGAATGCGAGTAAGCTGAGGTCGGGGGTAAGCCGGACAGGCTGAGAGGATGGGGAGAGACAGGAGGCAGAATAAGGAGGAGGATCGGGGATTGAGGGGAGACTGCAGCACTGGGTGCTGAGGGTTTGGACCATGGGGCATGGCAGGCAGGGGGACTGAGAACATAGACAGGCCAGAAGAGATTAAGAGCCAGGCTAGGCCATTAATTAGTCACGGAGGAACCAGTCAAGGAGGGGCGGGGGGATGCAGAGAAAGGATACTCGGCAGAGGTTGGCCAGCACCGGATTTGGGGAGAGACAGGACAAGAGGGAAAGGGCTGCACATGACACCCATATTGTGGGGTGCAAGGAGCCGCTTGGGGGATGAGGCCAGAAAAGGACAAGGACGGGCATGAAAGGATTGGTAACTTGGTGGGTGAACATGGAGGCAAGGGGAGGCAAAGTGCTCCTGTTGGGGATTCCATGATCAGGGGTGTCTAGCGGGAGGGTAAAACCTGTCCAGTTAGGACCAAATGTAACCCTGGCCTGAAGGTGCACAAGGCTAAATTCCTGGTATACTCACTGGCAAAAGGTATGTGGAGGTTCGCGGACATTCTGGCTGACCTGGGAGCAAACGACAGAGGGAAATAGTGAATTAGAGATACAGGCAAAGTTTGGGAGCTAGCCAGGTTTGCCATTCCATGGGATGCTCGATTATCTTCTCAGAAATCCTGCAGGTGCCAAGGGCTAGTGCAGAGAACAAGCAAAAATTAGAATGGTAAACCAGTAGCTCAGGCTTGTGGGGACTAGGGTGCAACCAGAGAGGATAAGGGTTGTACGCTAGGGACAGGCTCCACCTCAGTTTGGAAGGAGGAAATTCTAAAACTAGCTGGATTCGTCCATGAAAGGTGGGGTTTAAACTTGTGAAGGGAGGGATGAAAGGAGGGCTTTTCCAGTAGGTCCAGTAAAGGGACTTGGATGCCGCTCCCCTAGGGGATGAAGGAACACGGTGAAAGTCCAACGGCAGGCGGGGGTGGCAGACAGCCACACAGGAGTACGAGGGTTGGAGACGGTAGGAGGGAAAGGCATGGAGGGTGGTCCGATCAGTGCCAGGAGCTTAGAAATAAGATGCCCGAACTTCAGGCGATGCTAGCTGAAGGGGCAGTGAATGTGGCAACTGTCACTGAGACCTGGGCCACCCAAGGGCATGACTGAGCCTAAACCTGGAGGGTACACGATGTTCAGGAAAGATGGGGGAGGGAAGGGGTAGCACTGTTAGTCAAAATTACATCAGTACTGGAGGGTGGAGACCACCAAGGGGACGTGGAGGTGATTCGGGTCATCCTGCAAATGCAGGGGTTAAGAGAATAAAAGAGGGTGGTATAGCGACCCACCGCTGGCAGAGGATCTGGAAGAAAGCCTTGTGGCAAATATTATGGGCCACTGTAGACTGGCCAAGGAAGGATAGTGGTGATGGGGACCCAAACATGTCTGGGACGGACTGGGGACTATGACGTCCACAGTGGCCAGGGAGCAGAGATTGCTGGATGTCTTTCAGGACGCTCCTAACCCAGCAGGCAGGGAGCTGACCAGGGAGGATCAGATACTGGACGTAGTCTCGCAGACAGTAACCAGATTAGGGGCCTGGAGGTGAGTGATCCGTTGGCGGGATTGACCAGCTTACGTCTGGTTTTCCTAGACCAGGGGTGGGGAAACTGCAACAAAGACGGTGGTAATTGACTTTAGATGTGTGGACTTCTGGGCATGGGAAGGATTCTTAAGGGTTATTTGAATGAGATAAGGCCAGACATGGATACTGACAATAGGTGGGAGATCATTAGGAGGGTGGTACAGGAGACTACAAGTCCTGTGCAAAGGTGAGGCGCAAATTCAGTATGGCCACAAAGCCATGCTGGTGGACCCGGAGGTTCAAGAAGCGTTGAGGGAAGAAAAATTACTCACCTTAGTAATTATGTTTCTTCTATTGGAGTCTTGCTGTATTCTGACAAATGCAGTTAGCCCCAGCCTTTAAACTGTCACGGAGAACACAGGATTAACTTTCTATGCAGAGCATAGAATGCTGAGCTCGTGCTCAGTTGGTGTCTCTGTCTGGAGCCCTCTGAAACCCAACTGTCAAGACTTACGAGCAAAAACTCTCTAACTATCCTATGAAATTGTAAAATTTTTCTAGCCCACTGGCAACAAAAGTTTTGGAGTCCCAAAGAAGACTCGAGTCAGGAAACCCAAAACCCAATCCAAATAAGAATAATAATACAACACCCAAACAAAAAGAAGAGGGTGTAAAAGGAGCACCCCTGAGGTGCAACACTGCACCTGCCTACCCACTTCCCAAAACCATGTTCTGAAGGGGGGTCAGAATACAGCAAGACTCCATTAGAAGAAACGTATTACTTACGTGAGTCATTTTTTCTTCAAACAACATGAAGTCTTGCTGTATTCTGACAAATGCAGACTACCAAGCAGCACTTTCATGGAGGAGGAACAGAACCTACTTTGGGAATAGGCTCTGAAGTACTGTTGTGTTAAACCGAGCATCACTCCTAGCCTGGATATCCAGGGAGTAATGCTTGGTAAAGGTCTGGACTGTTTTCCAGGTGGCTGCTTGACAAATTTCTAAGATAGGGATGTCCCTGGCAGCAGCCAGGAAGCAGCTGCACCTCTTGTAGAGTGAGCCCTCAGGCCTGAGAGTGGAATCGCTCCCAGTTTCTCATAGCAGAATATACAAGACACAATATACCTGGCAATGGTTCTCTGGTAGCAAGTTTGCCTTTCCCACTTCCCCATAAGTGAGGAACAACTGGAGGAATCAAACCTGTGACCCTTGGTACGCCTATGTAGTAGCTAAGGGCTCTTTAACATCTAAACTGTGTAGCCTCCCTCCCATGAGGAAGAATGATAAGTGAAGAAAACAGAGCGAGACAAACTGATTCAAATGGAAAGCTGAAACCACTTTGGGCAAGAACCTTCTATTGGTTCTAAGGACCACTTTATCCCTGTGAAAGGAGATAATCAGGTTCCACTGACAAGACTTGCAATTCACTGATACATGTGGCAGAGGTAATGGCCACTAAAAACACAGTTTTCAAGTCAAGTACTTAAGCTCTGCTGACGACATGGGTTCAAGGAGGTTGCATAAGCTCAGCAATTCAAACATTTAAATCCCAGGCAGGGGCAGTGTCTCTAAAGGGACGATTGGTATGTAGCAACCTTTAAAAATTTACAGAACACAGGATGAGAAGACAGTGAGGAAGACTTCCTCACTGACAGAAAAGCAGAAACAGCTGACAAGTGAACCTTGAGAGTAGCTGGCCTGAGGCCGAGGGCCATTAAGATGGACCATATAATCCAGAACTGTAGGCAATTCAACAGTATCTTGGGAAATATGCTTCTTGGAACACCAAATACTGAATCTCTTCCATTTGGAGTTATAAGTCTTTCTGGTGGAGGGCTTTCGAGAAGCTTTGAGAATGTCCAGAATCCGAGACAGATGCAAATCTGCAAACTCTAACTCTTCAAGAGCCATGCCTTGAGATCGAGGGACTGAAGATTGGGGTACCAAATCCTCCCCGAAAGGAAGTTAACAGGTTGTAATTTCTGAGAAGAGACAGGGAAGATGGACAGCTAGGGACAGCGAACAGTACCAAGGCTGTCTGGCCCAGTCTGGAGCAATCAGAATCACTTTGCAAGGTTGTGACCTTATCTTGACTAAAACTTTGAACAGAAGAGGAAAGCATACAGAAATTTCCCTTCCCAGTTCAGAATCAGAGCATCCAGGGGACTGAGCCCAAGACTGGGGGTCTGCAACAAAAGAGAGGAAGTTGGCGATTGTCTGGGGCTGCAAAAGATCTCTGGAGTGCCCCACCGTGGAAAAAAAATCACCTTCAATACCAGAGGGTCCAGGGACCATTCGTGATGGCCCTGTGAGATCCTGCTCAGTGCATCTGCTAGCACACTGTCCTTCCCTGGAAGGTGAACTGCTATCAGAGAAGTTTGTAGGAATAAGCCAGGGACCACAACTTCATGGCTTCTGTGCACAAGGTCGAGACCGAGTGCATCCCTGCTTGTTGATGTACCACATGGTGGTGGTGTTTTCTGTTCTGACTTGAACCACCTTGTTCTGCACTGACAGAGAAAGCTTGCAGGGCCAGAAAACTGCCCTGAGCTCTAAGAGATTGATATGGAGAAGGGATCCTGAGGGACAACAGTCCCTGGGCAGTGAGGGCCCCAGATGGGCTCCCAGCCCAGAAGGGAAGCATCCGTGGTAAGGACCACTGAATGAGACTGAGTGGCAAATGGAACCCTTGCTTTAAACTGTCCTGATCCTGCCACCATTGAAGGGCTTGAATCAGGTCCGAGTCACTGGAATCAGTTTGGTAAGGAATCCTTCCTTTGGGATCAAAAGGCACTCAGGTGGAACTGAATGTCTCTCATCTGGAATCTTGCCCCTCGGACCGCTGCTGTAGAGGCTGCTATGTGGCCCAAGAGTTGAAGGAAATGCCTTGCTGGTTGGGACACCTGAAGGCTGAAGGAAGAAAAGAAGCCAGTTCTATAAGAACTCTTGCCCTGTCCAGAGGAAGAAAGGCTCTTGCTTTGACCGTATCCAGCTCTGCCCTATAAAAGGTAAGAAGCTGTACTGGCTCGAGAACTGACTTGGGAAGACTGAGAAGAAATCCTAGAGAAGTGAGCACTTGCGACTTGGTCTGGAGACTGGCCCGCTATTAGCTAATCGTCAGATATGGAAAATGGAAATCTTTTGCCTCCTTAGAAAGGCAACTACTACTGCCAGGCACTTTGTGAAAACCCTTGGGGCTAATGTGAGACCAAAGGCATTGCTTTGAACTGATAGTGGCCTGAGGGCAACTCAACCCGAGGTACTTTCTGTGGGAGCACCTGATGGGAATGTGAAAATAGGCATCTTTGAGGTCCAGAGAGGCTAGTCAGTCCCCTGGCCTCAGAGAGAGAAGAATTATTCCCAGAGTTACCATCTCGAACCTTGGTTTTAAAAGATGTTTGTTCAGGTATCTTAGGTCTAGGATGGTCAGCCACCCTCCTGTCTTTTTGGGGGTAAGGAAGTACTTGGAGTACAGACCTTGCCCCAGTGTAGGATGGGCACCTCTCTGATTCTTAAAGCCAGAAGAGATGAAACCTCTGCCTGTAGGGCAAGGGTTTCTGAGAGACCTGCAGGTGGAAAAGATCTGGCTGTCATCTTCGGAAATTTTTGAATCTGAGAACCAGTCCCTGGTTTACTACTTCCAGGACCCACTTGTCTGAGGTAACAGACTTCCAGTCCTGGATGAAGTAAGCCAGCCTGCCCCTACCGAATAGGAGAGTCGACCTCGCCTGCTTGGCAGGGGCCTTAGGCTAAGGAGTGGATGCAGCCCTGCTCATCCCTTCTGCCTCTCCCTCTGAAGAACCCCTCTGTGAAAAGGGAGAAGAGGCCTGTGCTTGGTAGAAAGGTCTATGAAAAGGCCGCCCTTAGACTGCTGCCTTTGAGGAATTGCCTGCCTCCTTGGCCTGAGCATTTCTAAGTGGTCCTGTACTCGTCCATTTTCTTCATGTAATTCTCTGTCTGCTCCCCAACAGAGAATTACCCACCACAAGAAAATCCATGGCCTTAGCCTGGGTATCCCAGAGAGGCTAGTTCATCTGAGCAAGCCATTCTCCTAAGAGCCATGATTTAGCCATGACTCTTGATAACACATCACTGGACTCCACAGCAGCATGAAACTGAACTTTGATGCCTCAATCCCATCTGCAGCCACCGCCCAGCTCCTTGGCTAGCTGGGGAGGCCTGTTTAGCCAGTGCCAGTACAGTGTCCCACCTGGACTTCTGGTACCTGGCTGTATAGGCCATATAATTCGCCTGCCTGAGTCCCAAGGAAGATGCCATGTACTGTTTTTTTTTTGCCATGGCATCAATCTTCCTGGAGTCTTTGTCTTGGGGCGTGAATCCAAGGGAATGTTTGCCTTATCATAGGCAGCAGCCTGCACAACCCCAACATGGCTGCATTACTGGTATAAAACCTCTGTATCTGAGCCTGATAGTGTATACCCTTGTCCATTCTTCTATCAACAGGAAGTATAGAATTGGGAGACTTCAGGATTTTTTCTGTCTGCTTCCCTAAAGATTTTGATGGGAGAGACAGTCTCCTGGACTCGGGATGTTCATCATTTCCACATAATCAGGCTCCTCTGATGCTCCACTGCTTCCTCCATAGGAAGCTAGAGGGTTTCAGTCACCTTTCTGTCATACATAAAGTGGGAAGGGACTCAGAAAGCTAGGAGGGATACACCCCAAGGTCTGTCTGGGGACATGTCAGGTTCCACAGGCACATCCAGACTTTCACCATCACCATCTTCAAACTCCTCCTCCTCAAACTCCGTTCATAAAATTCTTCAGGGTATAATCATGAACTGGGAACCGACCGAACGCAACCCCTGCCAAAGGTGCCAGATTGGTCGGAACCGGGCAAAGCGATTCTACAATCCGAATCGCTTGGTTATTTCCTCGGCGGTCGGAACATGAACTTCTGGATCCGAACCGTCCGATTTCTCTTGCGCTTTCTTTTGTCTGAACCGAACCCTTGAGATTATCTCCTTTTGCCTGAAGAAGTATCGCCTGGTCAGAGGGCACTCCTTCTGGTTCGATCGAACCAAACCGGACTGGCCATCCGCCAGTGGACTTCTTGGCCTCCTTTTCCTCAGTCTACCTAATCTCTTTTCAAGGGTAGATTTGGGAAAATTTTTAGATATTTGGCAGTCTGTATCAAGGTGGTCAAACCCCAGACAATAAACACAGGTGGTGTGGGGATCGCCTTAGCAAAGACCTCCCCACACTCACTGCAGTGTTGAAACCCAGTGGGCCCGTTTTTTTTTTCTTGGTTTCTCAGACATGGCCATCCTAACAAACTTGCCCTTTTATGGCAACCACCAGGCAAGACTTCATATCAGTTCTAACCGTGTCAAGGGTATTGGGGGAACATACAACATTTTTTTTTTTTTTTTTTTAAGAACCGATAAGGACGTTGGCACACACTAAAGAAAGATACAAGTAATAACACAAATGATCGGTTCAGCCAACCGATCTACACTTTACAATTTCCACACAGAAAATCAGCACAAAACCTATCTAGTACTCATGGCACCACAGACAGAGACTGAACAGACTATGTAGAAATAAATTTCGGTTGAAAACCGACACTTCAACTTTCGAACCGAGCTGTGGGAGAAATCTCCAGAGCAACTGTTCAGTGAGTAGGAGAAAGAATCTGACGTTAGATTTCAAAGGGCTCCAGACAGAGACACCAACCGAATTCAAGCTCAGCATTCTATGCTGTGCATAGAAAGTTAACCCTTTGTTCTCCGGGCAGTTTAAAGGCTGGGGCTAACTGCATTTGTCAGAATAAAGCAAGACTTCATGTTGTTTGAAAAGAAGGCTGCCTTTAGGCACTTCAAATCACCCTCTTCTACCACTGCCATATCCTCTGTCACAGCTCTTCCAACATCAACATTGCACTTATTTATTCACCCTATCCCACCACACACCCTTCTTCACCCTGCCTTCCCCATACACCCCCCACCTGCACTTCTCTGTGTGATCTGACAATGCCTCTGGTTACTCTTCGATTGTGTCCTTCCCTGTCTTGTAACACTGTGCTCCTGAAAATGCCCCTTGCAACAGTTTAATCAAAATGTATGTATACATGTTTAGTAACGGATTGTTAATCCGTTATCCTGTCTTGTTAATTGCCCTGATCTTTGTATTGTACTTCTACTGACGTGGAACCTTGTAAAAGAGCCTCGGCTCAAAGGTACTTGTAATCCTAGACTCAAATAAAAATAAAAAAAATAAGGAAAGAAAGGGATCAGAGAGAGTATGAACTGATGTCCAGAAGGGTCACCAGGGTGGTAAGATCAAGCAAGGCTAGGAAGGAACAGAAACTAGCTAGGGGAATCAGGAGGGGGGACAAGGGGCTCTTTAGCTATACAGGGGAAAAAGGAGAGTGAGGGACAGATTAGTAGGATTAGGCAGCAGGGATGGGCACAGGAAGCGGGCGACCAGGCCGAGGTACTAAATGAGTACTCTGCCTCAGTTTTACCAGGGGAATGGAGGAGTCACACCTCTCGATGGGAAAGATGGTGAGCCTGCGAAAGAGGCAGGAGCCCAGCCGAGTCTAGGAACTGTGATGAACCGACACAGTCAGGTAAGGGCAGGAAGAACTGGTGGCAAGGGGATGGGAAGGTTGAAATCCCAGTTGATAGGGTGAGGGAAGCTTTAAGTCCCTCTATAAACGGAGAAAGCTCTGGGCTGGATGAAATGCATCCCAGGGTGCTGAGGAACTGGCGGATGTCCTAGTAGCCCCTGACGGAGCTTTTCAATGTCTCTCTGTGGGCAGGATGGGTACCCATGACTGGAAGATGGCTCATATTATGCCTATCCACAAGGGTGGATCGAGAGAGGAGATGAGGAACCAGGCACGTTATCCTGACTTGATTGGTGAGCAAGGTAATGGAGGTATGATCATGAAGGGCCTGGAGGAAGCTGGAGCAAAAGGGTTACATGGATGATAGACAGCATAGCTTCATCCCAGGAAGATCGTGTCAGACAAACCTTGTGGAGTTCTATGAGTGAGTGACGAATGCCCTGGACCAGAGTAGGCTGGTGGATGTCCCTCTTTCTGGACGTCAGTAAGGTGTTTGATTCTGTATCCCACGGTGGCCTGCTGACTAAGTTGGTGGAAATGGTGGTGGGGAGGAGATGATCAGGTGGCTAGGAAATTGGCTTCTGGAGTGTACTCAGAGGGTGGTGGTTAGAGGATATTATAATCCCCAAGGAAGGTAATTAGTGGGGTCCCCAGAGATCGGTCCTGGGACCACTCCTGTTTAACACCTATGTTTCTGACATAAGGAAGGGTATCAGGAGTGTAATGAGTCTCTTTGTGAATGACTCGAAGCTGGGAGGCGGTGGCGGATGGGAAGGAGGGAGAGTGGCCCTGCAGGAGGACCTGGAGCCTGTGGAGAGATGGTAGAAGCACGTGGGACTACGGTTCAATGCGGGAAATGCAGGGTTCTTGCACTCAGGGCTAGAAACTTAGGCCAAGGTACTCCTGAGGGGAGACACACGCAAGTTTCAAGGGTGAGAGGGATCTGGGGTGATGGTGGATGTTAAAATGAACAACCTCAGAGACTTGTAGGAGGGCAGCAGCCAAGGCCAACAGGATGCTGGGATGCATCTTTGGGGATTACCTCCAGAAGGAGGAAGTGGTCCTCCTTCTGTATAACTGCCTGGTTAGGCACACGTCGAGTACTTTGTGCAGTTCCGGAGGTTGCACCTAAAAGGGACATTGCAGTCCTGGAGAGGGTCCAGGAGGGCAAACCAAGATGATCTGGGGCATGGGAGGTTTGAGGAGCTCAACATGTACACCCTGGAGGAGAGAAGGACAGAGGGACATGACAGAATCTTTAAGTACATATTAGGGATTAATAAGGGTGGCTCAGATGGAGTGTTCTAAATAAAAGGGGCACAACCAGAGGACACATGTGGAAGTGGGGGAGTTGGCGTTACTTCAATGAAAGGGTGGAGGAACCATGGAATGTGCTGCCAGGGGAACTGGTGAAGGCTGATACTGTGGAGAGGTTCAAGAGGGGCTGGGACAGAGTGCACGGGGAGCGAGGAAGTCCAATACCGGGAAATATCCTGAAAGGGACGGGGAACCAAGGGGGTGGGGAGAAAGAAATGGGCACCCAGTATGGGTGCTGACCATCAAGCAGACATGAAAACCATAAGGTCTATTCTGCTGGCATTTTAGTATATCAGTATGAGAGAAAAGAACATTCATTATTTACTTATCTGGTTTAAGAGAATTTTTTTTTTTATTTATATGAAGGGCCTAACTGAAAGTTTGACATATGAGCAAAGGTGGCAGCTATGTTTCTGATGGCAATCAGGAATAAGTGGAGTGGTTCATGAATTCTGTATGCAAGTTGCCCACATTCCAAATCCAACTGTCTGAACTTGTTCAAACTTGTGTAACTGTGGAGAACTAAGATATGGGTCTGAGAACCTGTTTAGCCTAACAGGTAATATTGTCGCCGAGATCACTCTTATGGTTGTAAGAGTGGTCTGCTTTACATCCTGAGAACTGCGAAACAGATGTGAGTGGTTCTGATACCCTAAGAATATAAATGAGACTATTCTAACAACCGAGACAGTGGTCTCGACTAGTGATGTGATTTACATATTACTGACGAGCTTAATCAATAATATATATTCCATTTTTTTTATTTTTAAAAGTACCAGATTCCAAGGCAGTTACATGTGAGACACTTCACAGAATAAGAAAGTGTCCGTGACGAGAAAAGAGTGCTCAGATTAGTCGGCATGATGATGATCTTGAACAGTTCATGAGTCCACCTTATTGATACCACTCATGATGTTTGTAATTAAATGCTTCAGTCATGTCCCCTTCTCCCTCCTGGTCTCCTGAGAGTACACGTTGAGGTTCTTTAGTCACCGCTCATGTGTCTTCCTCTGCTGGCCCTGTATCATCTTGGCAGCCCTCCTCTGCACCAATTCCAGTCTATTAATGTCCTTCTATAGATGAGGGTTCCTAAACTGCACACATTATTCCAGATTCAGCCTCACTACTCCAGGGAATATACAGCTGTAGGTAGCCTCTTTTCTCCAACTACTGAATCCTCCTGCATTGGGCCACACCTTTGGAACTGTAACACTTCAGCGTCAGGACATTCCAGAAACTTCACCCAGTGGGGCCACCATCGATGACATGTAACATTGGTGCCTATAAAAACATGGGTGGCCCCCTCTCACCCCTGGAGATAGCAAAATCTCCTTCAGGAATTTACAGGACACTTCTAGTTGTGCTACCATGAATACACTAGTAGGACCACAGACAGCTAATACCATAGCTAAATGCACCTTAACAGAGGAGTACTGTAGACCAGAGGTAGAGAAGTACAACATTAACAGAACACATAAAAGGGTCCTCAGGGTGGGAAGCACAAATAGCAAACCTCTCACTTCAGTGAATATTCATGTCTCGTGGAAGGCTTCCTAGCAGCCAGAAAGATATTGACCACATGGGGAGACCCTGAAGCATGCAATGGCTATGTCCTCAGAAGCCAAGCGTGCAGATGGAGGGACCTGAAGTAGATCAGAATACCCCCGCGCCCCTGAGACAGCAGACACCAACACAGGGTAACTGAACTGGGGGTTCCACTGCCAGGCACTGCAGAAGTGGAACATCATCTGCGAGGTCGAGAAGGGTGATCAGTATCAGGGTGGCCCTCTGCCACACCTTTAGAAGAACATTCTGAGAGTGATCAGAGGCAATGTCTAAAGGAACCTACCACTCCAGGATAGGGACAACATCTCGAAAAAAAAAAAAAAACACGCCACGCCCTAGAGCATACAAGCAGAAATGCGGCAATTCTGCGTTGTGTGGGGAGACAAAGGTCCAGCTCTGGACAACCCACCTTACAAAAAATATATGTTTTGCCATGGAAGTCAGCAGTTCCCACTCATGTACCCGAGACTGGGACCACCTCAGCTTTTGGTCTCCTGGGAGAAAACAGCTGTCAACTGCAGGCAGAGTGAGAGTGCGCTTTGCCATACTCATTGCTTCCCTGCACAGAGTGTACAAACGAGTGCCCCTTGCATGTTGATATACTGCATCACACTGATGTTGACTTCTTATCAACAGGTGACTTGGAGAGAGAGAGAGAGATGCTCTTCAATGGCCTGGAGCCCAAGAACAACAGCCCTCATTTTCTTTATTCATTCATTTCGGATTAACACCTTGAGACAAAAGCTCTTTACATACAGTAGGTTCCATGTCGAAGACATATGAGGGAATAGGGTACAGTACAGAAAGGTAGGGATTAAACAAACATACAAGTAGCAAAATTGTACAATCATAACAAAATTGTATATACAACAGCAAGAAGGTGATTTTTTTTGTTTTGTTTTAAAACACATATGAGTTGCACAAGACTGCACAATGGTGTAGCAGAAGCATTGTCGAGCAGGATGCTGCATCTAGGACCAGATCTTAAGTGCACTGGTTCACAACAGTGTCAGGAGTGGAAGACAGGAGGGACACCACCAGTGGGTAGATATAGAGCTGGGAGGGTGGACAGGATAGCATGGAAGGTAGATGGGGTTAACAGAGGCGGAGGGGAGTTAGAGGTGAGTGATGATAGAGGTGGCTGTGGGTAGGGATCAGGGAGGATACAGGAGGGTGGGGAATGGGAGGCATACTAGAATGGGGATGGGAGGGAGGTAGCTGGAGGACAGTAGGAAATTGGAACAGCGGAAGAGCAGGGGTGGCAGGTGAAGAATGAAATAGGGAGGAGGAGGACTGTGAGGCGTGGGAGATAGGGAGGCATAATGGGAAGGGTGGAGGGGCAGGGAGGAGCAGGGGAAAAGGAGGAGCGAACAAGGGTAGGCATAACAGGCACAGGTTGCTAGGTAGCCACAGTGGCGTGGGAGATAGTAGTCAAGCAGGAAGGACCTAGGATTAGGTAAAACAGTCACGGAGGCTCTGGTAACAAGGTAGCCCAGAGCTTGCATTTAAATGGGCCAAGAGCAGCGTGTCAGTAATTCTCTAGGCAGGAATTAAAACATTTTGGGGCTCAGTCTGAAGGCAACGACTGCTGCCCTTGTGAAGTACTGACACCTGGGGACTTGAAAGGAGGAGCTGCCCGAGCTTCTGGTGTGCCGTAGCTTATGTGAGGATAAGGCGATTCTGCACTCCAGGGGCAGTAGTCCAGTGGAGGCTTTCTTTACTGTGAGACTGGTATGGTAAAAGATACGGCCATCCAGCTGCAGCCATTCTGCTGTTCAGAGAGGTCACAGGTATGTGTCCGAGGTGTGGCCCTTATAAGAGTCTGCAGACCCTATTTCAGACCATGAATAGTCTACTTAGTGCTGTGACAGTAGCTGCACCACAGATCACCAGCCTGTAGTCAATAACGAAACTATGGAAGTTTGGATGGCTATTCTGAGGCTTGCTCAGTGAGGCAGTGTTTATGCCTGTAGAGGAGACCAATCCAGGTATTCACTGATTTGGCAACAAGGTCAGTGTGGTTACTGAAAGACAGGGTAGGATCCAGGGTGACACCTAGGTACTTGAAGGAATGGGTCTGTCCAAGAGCAATGCCTGAGCAGTTCCTGATTGTCAGAGGTACTGACCGATGCTTGCTGTGGGTGGACTGGAAAAACACCGATTTGTTTTTGTAGTTAAGCACAAGTTTCATTCCGAGAACCAGTCTTCTACTTTCATGAAACTATCCTGTGAGTTGCCTTAAAACTGTGCGTAATCAGAGTTCTTTGTGCAGATTACTGCATCGTCTGCATACAGCAGAACATTAATGTGGAGATCAGAGTTTTGGTCAGCCCACAGCCCCGTGTCCGGCAAAGACCCAGGTGGGCACCTCGTCCCTTCCCAGAAGCATTCACAGGAGAATATGCTCCGGAGTAGAGGAGAAGAAGGGACACCCAGCAGCAAGTCAGGTGTTTAATGCAGCACAGTAGAGATTTTCTGAGAGGAATGTGATGAAGACTATGTGTTCCAACTCATCCGTCAGCTGGTCCCACTGCAACCAATAAACCACTGCGGCATTCTCATGCGCAGGTGTGCTAATAAAGTGGCTGCAATGGCAGCTGCCTAAGGCCCAGGAGGTGGAGCACTGTACTGGCAGACACACAGTGATTCCTGTGCGTAACACAGGCCTGAGTAATCAGGGCCTCTGTTTTGACCAGGAGCAGGAAGGCACTGCCTACTACCTTGTTCAGGACCACTCCAACATACTGGAGTCGTTGGGATGGAGTGAGAACAGGTTTCAGTACTGTACACCTACAGTGATACCTAGTGTCCTCAAACAATAGTTGCATCCGAGACACTGAGTTCTGGACCACTTCCCTGGACAAGCCCCACAAGAGGCAGCTGTCCCAAGCCCAAAAGACATAAAGGCTTTCCTCTGAAGGGCTGCTACCACAACTGCAAAGCATTTCCTAAATACTAATGGTGCCAAGGATAAGCCAAAGGGCAAGACTCTGAACTGATAATGGTAGTCCTCCACAGTGAATCTGAGGTACTGCCTATAGCACATTCTGATTTTAATATGAAGGTAAGCATCTTCACACCCAGAGCACAGTCTCCTTTCTATAAAAGGGAGCGAGAGCTTGAAGACATTATTTGAAGCGTTTTGTATATGATGAATTTGTTCAGGACTCTGAGGTCCAACATGGGATGCAAGTCTTCTCTTTCAGAACCAGAAAGTAGAACACTGGAAACATAGATTCTGTCATCAGAAAAGGACCATTAGAGCCAGCCTGGTGGCGCTGAGGGTTGAGGCACTGGACACCACACCTCACACCATCCCAGCGACCGGGTTCGAGCGGACTCAGGCCGCCGGGGCTGGCAGGGAGAGGTTGGATTGGCGTCCCAGGACTGCTCTCCTTCCTCTGAGGTGAGGCTTGTGGGTTGCATCACACTTGGGTGGCCCTGCTGAAGACAGAGGGCGAACACAGGCGCAGCGCCAGCAAGGGAGGAGTTCGGTGCTGCGGCGTCATTGCACTGCCGGCTCCAGGGGACAAAAACCAAGGTGGAAAAGGGCTGGGCGCGACCCAGCAGCTTGATGGCTGCACACCCGACCTGGAGGCCTGTCACAGAATCACGTTTGGGGGGGTCTGGTGACAGCCGTGCTTGGACCCTCGCGTGTCAGTGAGTCTGTTGTCCTCTGGGTTGGTGGGGGTCAGCGACTGGATGCCCCCACCAGAGCGCTGCAGAGCGCAAAAGTAAAAGCACGACCAAAAAAAGAAAGTACCAGTAGGCACATCCGTCTGCCCCTGTCCCTGCCTATTCTGTCACCACTGACCCTAGTTGGTCATAACAAGTGTCCTCCCTCCCCCATTCCTCTACCTAATATACACCTGTGTCTAACCCATGCATGCCTGAAGCTCACCACTTTGTACTTGAGTAAAACCCACTGTTCCCTTCTTTGGGAGGCACAGATTCTATGGCTTTTTCCTGAAGCAGAGACTGAACATCTTCCCTCAATAGGGACAGGTGTCCAGGAGGGTAATGACAGTGCACTGGAGATTTTGAGACCAGTTCTAGTACATGCCCTCTTCCCACTACTTCCAGGACCCAATCGTCTGAGGTGGGATCCCTCATTTTTTGCAGGTGAAGGGATATCCACCACACACACACTTGTACCCCTAACACGAGCTGTGGAAAGGGGAGGAAGTGGGGAGACAGAAGGTGCCACAGAACAGGAATCTTTGGGGCCCTCCTGGCAGCAGGTCCAGCTGGGGACCTCCACCTCTACCACAGCAGGGCTGACAGCTATGGCCTCCTCGACTGGCAGGCTTCTGAAAAGCACCCATACCATGACCCTGTATGTATTCTGGGGTGTCCACGGACTTTACAGACCTCAAGAGGCACTTTGAATGACTGTACATCCTTCCATGCATTATCCACATCTTGGCCAAACAACTTGCAGCCCCTAAAGGGCACTAGGCATAGCCTGTTGCACACAGAAGCAAATCTGCCACTTTCCGGGCAGAGCACTTCCTGGAAGCAGATACCAGAGGCAGCTGATCTTGCAGTAACATCTGAGGCACCATATGTTTACCTTAGAAAATGTTTACCAGTATGAAGGCCATGGTGCTGCCTTCAGTAATTCTTATAAGAGCTATCTGGCCATATCTGTGCCATGGCCACAGCTGACTTCCAGAGGCTATTCTGATACTTGCTCATATAAGCCTGGTAGTTTGCAATATGAAAGCACAAAGTGGAACAGGCATAAGTCATCTTACCCATTACATCCAATTTTCTGGACTCCTCGTCAGGAGGCAGGTGCTCATTACTCTAGGGGCCCTACAGAGATCATGGGAGCCATGATAACCAGAGTAAGTTTCAGGCTGGGAAGCATAACAGGGCTTGAAAAACAGAGCAGGACATCGTCAGCCTTTCCTGGGACTGTTGACAGATTGCCAGATCTATGCCAAGCAGCAAATGTAGCACCTTCTATTGTAGGGTAAACAGGAGGCACCACAATACTGAGACTGCTAATACCTCCAAGAACTCTAAGTTTCTTTTACTGGAGGCTGCCTCTGTACCCTCGAATCCAATCGCATTCTGAATTTGTTTAAACAAAACCTAGAAGGTAGGATCCTCTGGAAGAGACCTGGGGTTATATACACTAGAGCCCTCACTACATGAAGATATGGTTTAGCTGGAAGGAAACCACCTTCATAGGTTGCTAATCCTCACCTTCCACTTCTAAATCCTCCTCCATTTCTACAAGATCAAGACTGTAATTTACATCATAACTACCTTGAATGACAACATGGGCCATCGCCAGAAACAGCAACAGTACCGTCGGTGCAGCAGGTATGCTTTCGGTTTCGTCAACAATGGCTG
The DNA here is from genome assembly GCA_016271365.2 of Neoceratodus forsteri. Taxonomy (NCBI): domain Eukaryota; kingdom Metazoa; phylum Chordata; order Ceratodontiformes; family Ceratodontidae; genus Neoceratodus; species Neoceratodus forsteri. Next base: position 284,763,386 of record CM028138.1, on the reverse strand, counting down.
TGCCGAGAGGGAAGGCCCTGTCGAAAGAACAGACACCTGCTCTACTCCTGAAACAAGCTACTCTCAGTTGGTCTGGCCGTCCCTGCTGTCAACGGTTCAGATCCTATCTCACAGACAGGCAATCTGTATTGGTAGCTCCGTCTTATTAACGCCTCTCTCCCATCTTTGCCTCCTCTTCATCAATGACCTCCTCTCTGTCTGCACCAACTCCCTCATCCAAATGTATGCAGACAATACCATCCTATACTCTTGGTATCTACCACCGCTAATGTCCAGGACCCCTTCAGCAGGATTTCAACAGTGTCCTTAGCTGGTTCCATGCTAATCATCTTAAGAGTCAATACTGAGAAACCGTCGCTATGACATTTGGGACAAAGCAAAAGCTGTATAAGCTCCAGACTCTCCCAGTGTTCTCACCTGATGGCTCCAACCTTGATAGTCACATTTAAATACCTTGTGGTCTGGCTGGACACCAATCTCGATTTTCCCTCCCACACTGCTGTCATATGCTCTAAACCCAGACCTAAATTAGGCATATTGTACCAAAACAGAGATAGGCTCTCCTCCTATCCATCGTGAGCTAGTCAAAAAATGAATCTCCCAGTAATTGACTATGCTGACAATCTATGGTACTGCCCTGCCACATCCTTGTCCAGGTTTGATATTCTCCTGAACTCCTCCTGCTGCTTCATTTCTAATTCCCCCCTTCACCGCATCACTGCTCTATATCCCCCCTTGCTATTTCACCTCTACCCTATCGTGCATGACCCACTGCTTGGCTTTCATGGCCAAACACTGATCTGGGACCCTCCCTCCTAGCTCTCCTCCCTCCTTTCCACAGCAGCCCCTCCTTCTACCCATTGCACTGCAGGGACTGCACCCTTTCTCCATGCTTCACCCCTGCTGCTCAACTTCTGGTCTGTCATCTTTCTCCTACAGATTCCCCTTCCTCTGGGATCAGCTCTCCCAACCACTTGCCATTCACCTTCGCTTCCAGCCCTAAAGCATTTGCTTGACACTCTCCTTCCCCACTTGGTCCTCGTTGCCTCCTCCCTAGTCCCTCAGCATTAGTCCCTCAACCTTAGACCCTTGCCCCTGACAACCTCCTAGTCTCCTCCTTCTGACACACTATTTGATTTGTTGACCTACCTACCCTGCTTGTTATAATTTGCTGTAGTTACTGGATGTATGGTTTTGATCCTATTCTTATTCCATAGCACTTGACTGTTATAACTGCAGTTACTGTACTCTCCCTCTGTTTGACTTTGTGATAATTGCTATGTCTGTTCTCTCTCTCTATTTGTATTGTAACCTCACATTCCCAGGTCGCACGGAAGCGAGCCTCGGCTCAGTGTGCCTTTCCCAGTTACCAAAGTTTCAAGAAATATGCACAGCAGTGCAAGGCTAGAACTCGATCTTGATGTCTCAATAACAGTCGGGCGGCGGCGGGGGGTATACTATAGTCAAAAACCACCAGAGCAGAGCGGACGAGGTTTATCCTCCTTCAATGGAGACCTCGACCTCACCAGTGAAGCATCGTCTTTTTATGATTATGGTGACTATGACTAGAAGAAGAAAGGGTCTCAACAATGATTTATCCTTTTATTTGGATTTGTCCAGTGTCCTCGGCGATGATGCAGTCGACAACCACTAGGTCGCTTCCTCTCCGCAGCCGGATAGTCATGAGGAAAAAGTTGACATGGTCCCATGGTCTTACGCCTGGGTTTCCATTGCTTTAATGGCCACAAAAGTTTCAAGGCCTTCTTTTGGCATGTTCTTGTGGCCTGGTTAAATCCTGGCAGATCTTGCAAGCCCTCACACTGTGGGACAGGCCCAGGCACGCACACAATGTTAGTGTTGTCCTTGTAGATCTTGTAATCATAAGTACAAAACCTAAATGAGGTTCTTTCAATGGTGGCATACAGGGATAACATCGCTATAAATCAAACTTAAGACAGCAAAAGTGGCCAGCCCACCAGGAAGGTGTTAGTCTTGGGCACAGACATCCAGGGTTCAGGGACAGACCAGGGAGTCAGAGGGCCGGCCAGGAAGCGGAATTGAGTATCCTATGGACTACTCGCCTTCTCTTGGGGGAGAGAGAAAGTGTCAGGCACAATGAGGACACCAGGTGGTCTCGCGCAGCTGGCACTGTACACATTGGGGCAGGGCTCAGCAGCCCCATCCGGGGGCCTGAGATGGGGAGCAGTGGGCGGGCAGGGGACCGCAGCCAGGGCCAGACAAAAAAAAAAAGCAACAAAAGAAAAACAAAATAGCGAAGTAATAAAGCAATGGCACAGTTTCTCTGCAGGTCCAACAAGCATGTCGACGGCAGAAAAAAGAACCGAGTGAAGGGGCCATCCACGCTTTAAAGGCACCGACATTATTTGTCATCGCAGGTGCTTCTGCTAGGAGAAGATTCCAGAAGGTCCCGACTGATGGCTTACAGTTCAAGGTGTAACCCAACAAGGAAATATATTCTTTATAAAGATCACCAAGGATCCCACTAGTGACTTCATACCTGCAAATTCCCTATTAATCACCTCCTCTGTGTTCCCTCTCAGCCAGTTGCCCACCTGTTTTGTCAATGTGTCCCAACTCTAAAAGTCCCCAGTTTCTAAATTAATCTATTGTGTAGAAAAGATTCAAAGGTTCTGCTAAAGTCCAGATACAGGAGCCTGACTACAGGGTACATACTGCTGGCGTTAATGGCATACCAGACAGGAAGCTGGTGCTGAACTGCCTCCATGCACCATTAAGAGAACTGCTGCTTCAGAGCCGTGTACAATACATTTATTTTTGATGACCGGTAGGTGCACTAGACACAAGAGTGACTATTTTCAGGCACGACCGGAGGTCGACAAACACAGAGAGATACAGGCACATGGAAATGGTGTCAAAAAAATAAAATAAAAATACATCACATATCAGAGTGAAAAAAATTAAAACAATGACGGTACCAAGGCACAGATGGAGTATCAATTACAGACAGAACATAGTAGCAGCAGTAAGAGCACACTACATCAAGGGACTGCCAGCCCCATCACTCTCCTTTTCTACGGTAACACGGCATGCAGGATGTGATGGTCAGCACTCCAAGGGAGTGGTGCTGGAGTACGAAATATTTCAGACTCAGCTGAGTGCAACCCTCCCCGCACCTGCTTAGCACACAGGAAAAGTGCAAGGGGCTGACAGGATGCTGGTACTCCCTACGAGCAATGCAATAATGATAGAGTTGGGAGTTCCCAAACATATTCCTAACCTGAAGCAGCCAAGGATTGCAAAGTAGATCACATTCAATGACACTTTTTGTAATGGTATTTAGAAGAAGCTGTTGCCTGCACGTCAACAGCCACTGCACTAATGCCTCAGTGCTCATATCTGTAGCACCTCCTGCTGACTGCACTGCCAAAGAGTCTCCCCACAGCATGCAGTATTCACCCCACTGGAACTCATGAGGGGAGGGAGGAGGAGGAGAAGAGACATGCCATATGAACCTAAGGCTTATGAATATGCTTGATGGCCACGTCCACTGTTCTTCAGTCAAGAGGCACTACTCTGGATTCTAAGGAGCAACTGAAATAGCCTGTCAAAAGTTCAGGTAGTATTTACACCATTTCCCTCAGCACCCAAGGGTGTTGTTCATCTGATCCTGGAAACAGATTTACTTTTATAGCTAAAAGTCTTTTGAGAACCATAGTGCTCCACATAAGGCAAGTACAAGACTATTTACTCACCATTTTTTTTCTGTTTTGCCCTCTCCATCGCTGAGCCATGCCATTCCTCAGAGTCCTCCAAGTTATCAAGGCCTGGCATACTATCAGATCACACCCTGGCATCCAGTCCCCGCTGCCTTGGCTACCCTCCCTCGGCGGGTAAGGAGAGCAGCTCCCCTACCACTCCCTACCTGCTTTAGGTCTTCATCAGGTGGTGCCAGGGTGTCCGGGTTTGGTCCATGGAGCACAGTGCCAGAGGCCATCGTCAGGCCAGCTGTGGGCTTTTCTTCCATTTTCTCCCATCCCCAAGGACACAGCGCTAGGGAGGTCCAAGGAGCGTATGCTCGTAAAGCGTGCTGCCACTCCAGATCTCAGCCAACTTCCTCCCCTCCCCTTATTGCCTCCCTGAGCTGCACCACCACCTGTGGTCACCCAGGTGACTGTATTGCAGTGGGATGGTAATCCACCCTGCCCAGACGAAGCAGTCCTTGGAATGTTCAATCCTCCTCCCCCGTCCAGCCGCCCGTCCCCCAAAACAACCAGAGTCTGCTCCCAAACCCGGATCACCAACACCAGAAGCTGTAGTGCTACTGCTGCACCGATGGGCCTGCCACTTAATAATTTTAAAGAAACTTTTTTTTTAAGTACAAACACTAATACCCATACATGCAAATGCTCCATAACCAGCAAAAGAGTGCATAATAAAACACTATTACTGTTCAAAAGGAGCATTTGCTTACGTGATTTTACTCACCAAAGTTTCCTTTCATTACGCCTAATTTAAAAATGGGAGTAAATTACTCTTGCCTGCCAAAATTATCGGAGCACTGAGAACCCTGTCCTTATAAATGGGGTCTGGGCACAATTCTGGCCCCTCTTCTAGACCCATGCTAACCCTTATCAGTGGCAGTAGCCCTCCTCCTCATTCGGAATACTGAACAGAGGTATTTATTCAGTATTTCAGCCTTTACCCTTGTTATCCTCCACCCATTCCTCAACTTGTTTTACCATGAACAATACCTTTCCTCATATGCCCTTTTCCTTGCTCAAGGAAATATGGCCTTGTCCCTTCCCCTAACACCTTTAGCAATTTTTAGTTGCATGTCCGATTTGGCCTTTCTTACCACCCTACTGGCCTCTCTCAGGTTAACTGGGTAGTAATCTCTATCACCCTCCTTTGGGCTTCCCTTGAATTTCTCAGCCCAACCCATCTACAAGTCCCTCCTTCTCACCTGTCACTGTTGATTTTATCGGATCAGTCTTGCCCCTTCATGTCTAAAACCTGCCTCCATGAATACCACACTACTTCTCTACCCACTGACACCACTGCTTGACTCTCAACATCAGACAAGCCACTGAGATTGTTTTTCTGGCTCAAGATGATTTCCCAAGGGCCACCCGGTGGTGCTGAGGTTTAAAGTGCTGGGCGCCACGCCAGCGACTCGAGTTTGGAAGTGAGCTGGGGGAAGTCGGCTGGGGAAGGAGCAGATCGGCGCCCGACAGGCTGCTCTCTGCTCCCAGGGCGGGTTGGGCGATGTCTGGAGTTCCGTAGATCGGGGGGTGCTGCAGAAACCCGGACTGTATGTAGAAGATGACTGACACCAGCAGGGTTGCCATGCACTATGGCGTCAGGCATGCCCATGCAGGGGAGGATGGGAAGCGGAGGCTACTGAAGGGGAAAAGCCCTCGGCCTTGGATAGGTGACAGTCCGAGGTCCACTGGCCACATGTGCAATGCTGGACCTCAATCACCACCCCTTTGAACAACCTGCGGGGCTTTGGCCCAGGGGCTCCACAGATACCATAACGTCTCTGAGGTTAGTGGAGGCCACAGCGGCGGTACAGCTGGGGATGCTAGCACCCGAGAGTGTTCCAGGTGTCCAAGGTGATAAAGAAACTTGAGGAAAGGAAAAAACACACAAAAAAAAAAAAAAAAGATGATTCCCCAGCCATGCCCTCAACATCATTAACAGATCACGCAACAGTTTTCCCCAAAACACACAAATGACACAATAACTAAACAAAAAGCATCATAATCACAAATGAAATACCTCAATGCATACCTAAAACAAAATGCTGACACAGTAAGGCAACGCGACTAGAAGTGCTGCCACACGCACTCAAGACCACTCCCCCAATGCTTCACCACTAAGGCTTCATCAGGGGACAGAGACTAATAGTATGAGCCATACTTTTAACCTGTGTACATTTGACACGCTATGGTTAATTAGCAAATTCCTACAAAAGCGTGCTTTAACAAGAAAAAAGTTTATACCAGTGCATATTCAATTAATCCAATCATACAAAACATGTTCCTATTCATTACAATCTAAGGCCCCATCCACATTGAACTGCGCCAGACCCCGTGAACGGACAGAAACCGTTACAACCGGGAGTGGTGCATTGTCCGTTACGGGACTCGCACCACCGGGTCCACAGTTTGGAGTCAAGTGATCATATTTATGGCACTCCGATCCTACAATGCAGCTTGTAAAGGCGCTTAGTGGACCGTGCCACATTCAATATCTATGTCGCACGTTACTACAGAGCAATTCGTTATATCATGTGTTGAAACCACCTCACATGTGGTTTCAACAACGGTTATGAATGCCTTCTGTAACGTTATAGGAAAAACGCGAAACCGCCACGTGTAACGGGTTTGGACACTTATAATGTTACAGAGGGGTAGTGTGACAGGGCCTAAAAGAACAAGGTACATTGCAACTGTCACTAATTCAAATTACTTCCAGCATTCCCTCATGGTTTGAAATTTAGAGTGTTGAGTTAGATTACATTGACATAATGGAAGCCAAGTGATGCGATCCACCAATGAACAGACCCACCAGTCTTCTTTCTATGGTGATCAGCAGCAATTCCATTGCTTCTTGTAGGTTCCTCATAACAAAACACAATGTGGATCAGAGCTGACGATTGTAATTTGAAATTAAAAGAACAAAATGAAACAGACTGTAGCTATCAGACCTAGATTTCTTATTACGGTGTTATTAAACATGTATTACTTCCAAATCATCTCAGAGATATAATAAAATTCCACTAGATTTACAAATATAATAAACAAGGAAGAAAACAAACTGGAAGTTTTCAATATACAAAAGGCTGGCCACTAAAAATCTATTCTGCAAATATTCTACTGGCTCCTTACTGGGAGTGTACCATTTGTTTTAAATATGGTAGGTGTGCTTGTTCATATCTAAAACCCAATCATACATCAAACTTAAGAGTTTTGTTTTTATCCCGTAGATCTCTTTAAAATGGTTGTAAGTCCCAGTATTCATATACTCCTGAGGGACTTGGTGTCTGTAGTTAATACATCCAGAAATGTTCCTGTTTTAACAGTAGATTGAACCCCTTCTGTTTTTATTATTTTTTTTTTAACAAGTTACAATACTATGAATATTTTAAAGATATAGGTGACACTGAGAAAACTTGAGAATATCAAATGTCAGCAAGGACTTCAATGGATAATTATAGATGTGGAAGCTCTTTACACATTTACACGTCACCATGATGAGGCTGATGAAGGATGTGGTATGTAATCCCCATTCTGTACTAAGATCCCAAGGAATTCATCAGAAAGGCTCTTACATTTTGTTTTAAGCCACAATGCCTGCCTTGAGTTAGATAGGAGTTTTACCATCAGATGAGTATTACCGATGGGAGCCTCTATGGCCCCTTCAGTCGCGAATCTCTTTTGGGAAAATGAGAACAGAGCGTTTTATATAACAAGATTTGAACCCTATCTCAACATTTTTTTAAGTTATCACATTTATAGATCTAGCAGAACTTTATTATTTCTTTGAAATAGTTTGGAGTAATACATGTTTAATAACACTGTAATAAGAAATCTATATTTGATAGCCTATGGCGCTTTTCATTTTGTCTTATTTTCAGGTACAATACGCAGCTCTGATCTACATTTTGTCTTGCTATGAGGAACCTACAACAAGCAATGGAATTGCTGCTGATCACCATAGAAAGAAGACTGATGGGTCTGTTCATTGGTGGATTGCACCTACTTGGATTCCATTATGTCACTGTAATCTAACGCAACACTCTGAATTTCAAACCATGAGGGAATGCTGGAAATAATTTGATGAATTAAAGTGACGAGTTGCAATGTACCTTGCCTTTTTAGATTGCAATAAATAAGGACATGATTTGTATGACCTGATTAATTGAATATGCATTGGTATAAATTTTTTCTTCTTAAAGCACGTTTTTATAGGACTTTACTATTTATCCATAATGTGTCAATTAAATGCACACAGGTTAAAAGTATGGCTCATACTGTTAGTCTCCCCCCTGATGAAGCCTTACTAGGGTGTGTGGTAGCACTTGTTTATACTTACAAACATACATACTAAAAGCCAGGAGAATAGGCCCTAATGGTCTGCTTGGTAGCCAGCCACCTAATGGGTGCTGGCTTTCCTGCCCAGAGAGGGCCTTCAGGCTTCAGTTTCCCCTTGTACCTGTCCCACCCTTCCTGAAGCCTCCACTGTGCTCTCCTCCAGCAGACTCCCGGGCAGTGCATTTCCATGGCTCCACCACCCTCTCAGTTAAGTAATATCTCTCGTTCTCCGCCCTGAATTTCCCCCCTCCAGCTTCCACTCATTGCCCCTAGTTTGTTCCCCTTCTTTAGCATGAAGATCTCCTTGGCTCCGTCCCATTTATTCTTTTTACATATTTGAAGACCCTATCATGTCCCCCTCCCGTTTCTCCTCTCCTCCAGTGTGTACAGCCCGAGCTCTTCAGTCTCTCTTCATAAGGCCTCCCCATGCTCTGAATCATCCTGGTCACCCTTCTCTGTGCCCTCTCCAGCAGTGCTATATCCTTATTAAGGCGAGGTCTCCAGAACTGCACACAGTAGTCGAGGCTGTGGCCTGATCAAGGCATTTACAGAGGAAGGATCACCTCCCTCCTCCTGGGCGTAATCCCTTGGCTATGCAGCACAGTATCCCATTTGTTTTTGCTCCGTTCTTCTGTAGTTTTCTGTGTTATTCATTTTGACGTAACACCACTCCTAGATCCTCTTACCTGATGTGACTTGCAGTGTGATCCCTCCCAGGGTGTATATATGGCCCAGGTTTCTGACCCCAGATGCAGCACCTTACATTTCCCTACATTAAACTTCAATCCCCACCTCCTTGGCCACCCCTCCAGGGTATCCAGGTTCCCTGGACTGTCTCCTCTCCTCATCCCTGTCCGCCAGTGCTCCCAGTTTTGAGTCATCTGCAAACAGACTCATCCTACTCCTAACCCCCAAAATATCCAAGACAGGCATTGAAGAGGAGTGGCCCCAATACCGAACCTTGGGGACCCACTGATGACCTTCCTGGGAGGAGACTATCCTACCAACCACTACCCTCTGTATTCGGCCCCGTAAGCCAATTGTCTACCCATCTGAGCAACTGCCCTCCCACTCCCATCCCCCAGCTTTGTTAGCAGACCATTGTGGGGTACTGAATCAAACGCCTTACTGAAATCCAGGTACAGGACGCTCACTGCCTATGTTGGTCCGTGGTCCCGTCACCCAGTCATAAAACTCCACAAGGTTGGTCTGACACAATCTCCCCGAACGAAACAATACTGTTTGTCATCCAGGTGCCCCAACCTTTCCAGCTGCCCCCAAGCCTCTCCTTGATAATGCCCTCCATTACTTTGCCTACCACAGACATTAGGCTGTCAGGCCTATAATTCCCTATCTCCTCTCTAGTCCTCCTTGGGGATAGGTACCACATGAGCCTCCCTCCAGCCTTGAGGCACCCATCCTGCCTGCAGAGAGGTGTTAAAGAGTGCAGACAGTGGAGCTGCTAGCTCATCCACCAGTTCCTTAAAGCCCATCCAGCCCGGCGACTTATCAGTTTTCAGCATCCGGTACCTCCCTCACCCTATCCCCTGTGTTCTCCCTCCTGCCCACCCCTCATTCAACCACTCATCCCCTTCTAGATTTGGCCTAGCCTGTACCTCAGCCTCTTTCAATCCTCCAGACTTCATTTGACTTCTCAATTTTGTTGGCTCCCTTCCATCCCATTGGGCTGTCGGGATCCCCTGCCTCCTTCTGTAAATAGAGGCAAAGTACTAATTCAGCACCTCTGCCTGTTCCCCTGCTTCCTGAGCCCATCCCTCCCCAGTCCTAATCCTGCTGATCTGTGCCCTCGCTTTTCTCTTCTCCCCTATGTATCTACAGAATCCCTTCCCTCCCCTCGGATATCCCTAGCCAGGTTTTGCTCCATCTTCGCCTTGGCTCCCAGCACCACTCTGGCGACCCTCCTAGCCATCAACTCATATTCTAGTCTCACTCCATACCCCCAAAGAGTGATTAACACACACGTAGGCAGCTTTTATCCCTCACGGCCTCCTGCACTTCCATGGTCCACCAACACGGCTTATTGGCTCTATTACGCCACGCCTTACTTTTGTACAGGACCTAGTAGCCTCCTGCACCCCTTCTTAATGGTCTCCCACAAGCTTCCAACATCCATGTCCAGCCTAATCTTGTCCAAGCTCCTCTCTTGTTCACTAAACATGTTCAAATAAATAGCTGAAAACTATTACTTTATAGTTGGGATAGTGCATTAATTGCATTTGTCGACAGTCTGTGAACCTTGGGACAAGTTATAGTGGAGAAGACACCTACAGCAACCACCTTTCTTCAGCAGAGTAAAAGGGCAGCCATTTTGTGATCAGTGGGTAAACAATGGGCTAACAAGGCACAGTATAAAGGTGATTATTTGGAACACACATATTCACCAGGACATCATGAAGGATTCAACTAGATGCAATTAGTGTGACATCAGTTCACGTTAAAAATAACTATTTGGTGTAGCACTTTCTTTCCTTGACTATATCTACTCAAACTGGATGAGCTTTGGTTGCTTGCTCAACAAAAACTTTTCAGCATTTCCCTTCTTCTTGTACCAACAACCATGGTCACTCCAACACCATTCCTCTAGGCTGGAGGACAGGCATGCAGCTACGCTTCACAGCCAACACCAATGCTGCTTCATGATCAGCCAGCAGGGACTATGCAAATATCTGCAATCTCCTCCTGAGCCAAGTGCCTCAACTCTACAACACATGCAGGATTCTGGCGAATCACACTAACTAGATCACCTGGGTGGCAGGCGTACGCGTAACCACCACACCACTGGCCCGCCTAAAATAAAATATTGATCCATTACTTTTGCGCCACTAAGCCTACCTTGTATATCTCTCCTCCCCCAATGGTTTACTGCTGTCCATGTCACGCTTTTGGGTTATTTGATATGGTTAGTGTCACCATACTGCACTACTCAAACACTGAAATTATCATCACAAAATGCCCTGAAAATGGGAGCCACTAAAAGAAGAGGGACGGGTTCATTTCCAACTTTGGCCTATGTGAGACAGTGACCACTGGGTTCAAAAACTAGAAATTAAATGAAAAAGTCAGGTCCCAACAAGTTGTGATTCTTACAGCAACAGTGTAAAACAGTTAGAGCAAGGACGTCAGACTGTCCCCAAAGGAGAAGAAAAGGTGGATCAGGATTGGGAACCATGTGACATTCATCAGAATTCCCCACTGAAATGAACACCGGAGAACAGAAAGGCTGACCTTGGAGACCATTATTCAACACATAATGTGCCATGATACATTATAATAACAGTGGCTAAGGAAGAAAAATGCAACAAAATCACAATTCTCGAGATGCTGATGACATCAAACCACTCCAGATCCACTCTAGTGATTTGTGATGTCTTCAGAATCCTTTGTAAAAAACAAAACCCTGTTATGCATTTCCCGTCCACCATTTTATTTATCATCGTTAATGACAACATTACCAACCACAGATATCATTTCAGTGTTGTGATAATTAATACCTTGATAGTTGGGTAAATCACACAAGTCACCAGAGATTAGCTTTCACAATGCTGATGACATCACAACAACCTTATGCAACACTGAAGCGAGCAGTTACAATCAATGTAAAACAAGTTAAATCTTCACCCAAACAGCAGATTTAAAAACGTACAACTAGAAAACAGATTTTGTACAAACCAAACTCAAATATGCGAGACAATCACAACTTGTGAGAGGCAGGAATTTCATGACTTGTCACTCCACCACCCTATGAGTTATGGCCTTGCCTTCTCACACAAAACTAAACATTGACATCTTTGCAAAAAAAAAAAATCACAATCGGTGAGCTGTCTTTTGCAGAAAATACTCTATAACTCTATACTAAGAATGAACAAAACTAGTGAACTCTGTTCCTGCTGCTGTATAGACCATGAGATAGCCTTGTGCAACCCTGGCAGCACACTGAAGATCAATGTAACGCTGGGGTTCAAAATTATAGCATTAAAATGAGAGGAGTTAGAGGGACACTCAAGCTCTGATTTAGACAGCTAAATAAACTGTGAACACCATGAAAATGTTCTCCCTGGCTACAACTAGGATCTCTACACTGGCCCATCTTTCTATTGGCTAGTGTTGAACCCTACCCTTTCTGGTAAGATCTATATCATTAGATAACTAAATGGATACTGTTCGTTTCTCCTTGGGAGACTGTATTATGAACTACAATATTGGGCACCGTATTATTTTGGACTATATCTTGTCTCATGCAAGTACTGCCACTGTGTAGAACAATATGGGTGCCATTACATATGAAAATATTGCCAAGTTATTGGCACAAACTTAGTATGAAGGCAAAATTTAATGATATGCCTCTAGATCCACTCACCTGTTAAAATGTTTCTGCCAGCCAATCCGATGGCGCAGAGGGATGAGAAGCGCTAGACGGCTTGCCTCGCGCTATACCGACAACAGTTCAGGAACCACCTGGTCGTCAGGGTGCCAGCGTGAGGGAGGGCAGGATTGGAGCATGCTGGTGGGCAGCTCTCCTCTGCTGAGGGTGGGTTGGTACCCCGGTGGTTCGTTCCCTCCCACCGGGTGAAGTCCGGTGGGCAATGGCAGGGAGGTGGAAGAGGCTGAGCTGGTGCCACAGGGTGTGAAAGCACTTCCATACGCCTGCACAGCCATGTGCCAGGCCTCGGGTGGGGGGCTCGGGAGAAAAACGAAGATACATGTGTGTCCCTGTCACCAGTTGGCAGGAGGAGGCGACAGAACAAAACCAAACAGCTGAATTAAAAAAATTTCTGCCCGGCCATGAGCCGAACAACATGGCAGCTGAATTAGTACATCTGTACCTCGGCAGTTGGAAAGCGGCAATAAAATTCAATTTTTGGACCAGACTAGATAGTTTACCAACTGCATTTGGTGTGGTAATTTTCCAGCTTCATCAAGAGCAATCCACACAAGGTTAAACAACAATCTCAGGAGATAATGGCAAGCTTCTCCCAGGCTCTCCGATTATGAGGTCTGCTTCTGGAAACACTACGGTTGCCTCATCTGTAGACAGTGAAGAGACACTTCAGAGTCTGGTGGTCAAAATTACTCATTTAATCCATACAGTTTCTGGACTGATAAATTCAACTCTGACCAACAGAGTCAGCTCCCTGAAATGGACATGGTGACTGTCAAAAACAGAGACAGTGGATAGCAAAAAGATCCAAAGCAGCCCTCAGAGCTATGGCTGATTTGGTGAAGGACAATACACACCTGAAATCACATCTTGAGTCACTGAGACTCAAGCCAGATCATCCAACATCAGAGTGGTGGGTTTGCCAGAACGGAGTGAAGGAGAGCATCTCTTATGCACCTGTCCATGCACTTGCAGCCCCTGCATTATGTGTGCATGGGGGTCTCTGCACCCTCAGGGTCCACTGCACTTATTCTCCCGTCCAACTGGTCAAGTAATGGTAAATGGCATCCCTACTCCAGTCCGACTCCCAGTCTTCCTTCTCGAAGGGGTCACCTGACCCTCTTTCCCTCCCTCCTCCCTCGTTGGCTCGCCCCAAGGCCCCCACGCCCACATGCTAGCACTTACTCCTAGTTTATCATAGGACTGAACCTGTGTTGTGGTTAGTATGTGCACTGTACCCATCTTGTCCTAAACCTTTTGAACACTGTTAACTACCTACCCAAATCATGCTAAGCATGCCATTTCTTCCTTGAGTGCCATATTTGGTATTGCCTGCTCTCCCATTGTATGTAAATTTGACTCACTCACTGTTTGTGTATGCTCTAGCTTTCAACTCTTCGGGTCGTCTGTAACCCCCCCCCGTGTCTCCTTACTGGTTGTCATTCTCTTATATAACCTGATATCTCACTGTATGTAAAATTAATTTGTCACTGTACCTGTATACTCAAGTTTGTAACTCTCCCGAATTAGCACCTGAAAATAGGCACTTGGCTGTCTGTGTGACTTACCGGTAAACAAAACCAATAAATAAATACATATTTCTGAAAGACTGGTTGGAGCAACAACGGTGAATGAACCCCTCACCGCTCCGCTATTTCATATTCAAAGACCTACAGATTGGCAGCCCATGGTAGACCAGAGAACCTAGATGCATCCAGAGCAATAGTATCGGTACTGGATGGGTGGGGCCAGACTTTGTATTACCCATAGGAAACATTTTATTTTCTACAACTCAGAAGAAGCATTAAAATGGGCTGGCAGCCAGCACCAGTGCGCTCCCGGAGGAATGAAGCATCAGTTCTGACCAGTAGGAGGAAGCTCCCACCTGAGAACTTTGTTGCTCCCTATTTTAGGTTTGTTACATCTTTTACTACAGCAGACTGTGTCCTGCCTCACCGATTTGTTCAAGATTTTATAACAGTCCATTACAGATCGCTCAATGGGATGTGGACTTTAACAGTTATCAGCCAGGCCTCATCTTTGTTATTTCACTTGACTCTTATTTAGGAGTACAGTCTGCTGCATCACCTGTTGATGGTGACAGAAATATTTTGGGACACATTTTGGTTTATGAGGGTCTTGCAACAGCTTTATGTGCTACTGTAATGTTCTATATAAACTATCCCTGTTTGTTCTCATTGATCTGTTTTCCACTTACCACCCATAATGTTTCTGATTCTTATACAGAGCCGTAATAATATTACATTATTTGCCCTTAGCGCACCAGTTTGAAAACAGCATGCATTTCTGTTTCCCTTTGAAGGAATAGGATAATGCATAGATCACCTGTTCGAAAGTACTCATTTTCATTTTCAGTTGGAATGTTCATAACTGCATTTGATAAGTTTTATCTTATTATAATTACTGGGGATCACTTTATCCCCACAGAAAACATGGTTATAATGAGCCGTTAGAATGGCAAACATGTGCGGGTTTCCATGCTCCACACATGCACAAACCTCCGTTCTCTCCTTCCTCAGCTGCCAGCCACGTAACTTACCACCAGACATTTCACCGCAGCTCGCATTGACACGAAGTTAAATAAAAATAAAAAGTAACTGGATGTTTCAGTGAAGCGTCTCCTCTAAACAAGTAGACTTAAAATGATAAAAAAAAAAATGGAAAGTTTGGAGCCACGGACTGCGCTTCCGCCAGATCGGACAGTAGCTGAAAACAGATGTGTCTTTTTTCCTCCACACAGTGTGGCGGCTTGACTCCCGGCGATTGTATAACATAAAGGCTGGGTAGGGGTGTAACAATTTTACACATTGCTCAGTGTGGGATGCCTTTTATAAACCCCTCGAGCTTGCCTCTCAGGGTTAATATGGCATCCCACACCTTGTGTGTGTAAAATCTCATTCTAACCCTTACCAGCCATTATCTCTATGTTGTACCCCCAAAGGCGTATCTTATAGAAATGACACATTTTACTTATTCTGCAAGAATAAAGAGGTAAGCGCCTCAATACCTTGCTACGTCAGAAATTTTTCTGAATGTACTTTGGCAAACTGAATAAACATATTTTCAAAATGTTCCACCTAGTTTACTACATAATTTGGTTATTCTCATTACTGTTATTTATTTAAAGTTGATAACCAGGAAAAGCACTCTGGAGTCAAGCCAGTTTCCAGGTGCAACTCGGGGGCGGGGGATTAGGTTAAAGGAGAACTTGCAATATTTAGTATGCAGTTTAACCAACTGAAGTAGAAAAAGACCAGACAAGCGGTAACAATAAAATAAATACAATGTATACAAATGTGTTGACGTGGATAAGAAACATAAGGAAAAATACATGTAAATAATTGTCAGGAAAAAAAAATGCGGCGACTGTACAATGTCTGATGATATAACTACATCTGTTGTGTACACTGCATTATTTTAAGTTGCAGAGCTCCTGATGCCTCTGGAAGAAATTTAAAACATAATATTTAGACACAATTTAAAGGGGTTTAAATTGGCACTGACCCACCAGACAAATGATGGCATATTTTGTACCTGGCGAGTAAAAATTTGCTTAAAAGCAGCAGTCAATGAAATTAGGCAAAGATTTTACCCTACTGTTTTAACTATAAAAGATTCCAGGCATCTTCCAGTTTATTTAGTGGTATAATTCTCTCACTCTTTTTATATTTATTTTACTTTTCCTCCTGCCAAGCTGTCTGAGCTCCGCCCTCGTCACGGTGCCCCCTGGCTTCCAACACCTGTTGAGCCAGCTCTCCTGGTCACTCTGACTTGCCCCCAGGAGGCAGGGCACGGCACCATAGCGGGCACCAGTGCCATGTAACCATATATGGTTGGAAGAGCCCTCGCCAGGTAGCTAATTGAAGTCTGGGGCCAGGGCGCAGAGGTGGCCAGCACAGAGGGATTTTAATCCCTATAGGTTGGGGCAGAGAAATGCAATGACGCCTGCATCTGTCCCACCCAGAGATCCCTTTGAACGCAAGGCCGGTGCATAGGGTGAGGTACTTAGCTTCCCGCTAGCTGTCGCCTCCTGCACCGAGCACAAAGACCCCACCCCTCCCCGGAGGACAGCTGTCCTGAGACGCCGATCCTTCTCCCCGGCTGGCCCTCTGACTCACCCAGGCTGATTCCCGAACCCGGTTTGCTGGCGTCGCAAGCAGAAATCAACTAGCAGTACCGCGGGCCAGTGGTGGTATAATTTTCTAATTCCACCAAAAGCTGAGTATTTAATAAACGTCTGAATTTAATTTTTACTCAAGAAAAAGATGGCCATCGATTTGCATAGAAATATCACTATAGGCCTGGCAAGGTCAGGATTGAGGAAAAAAAAAGACTTGTGGTGCACAGCATAAGAGTTTCTAGACAAATATATTTGACAGGTACACTAATATTTTTTAACTGTGGCTGAAACAAGCTTTTAGAAAAAATGTTTCATGTTAGCAAGGCGTTTGATTCAGTACCCCATAAAGGGCTGATAGCAAAGCTGGAGGAGATGGGATGGGAGGACAGGAGCTGAAGCAGGTTGAAAATTGGCTTTTGGAGGCGAATCCGGAGGGTAAAGATCAGTGGGATAGTCTCCTCCCCCTAGGAAGGTAATCAGTGGGGTCCCCATAGTTCAGTATTGGGGCCACTCCTGTTCAATGCCTGTGTCTCGGACATAGGAGGGGTTAGGAGTAGGCTAGTCTCTTTGCAGATGATTCCAAGCTGGGAGCACTGGTGGACTGAGAAGAAGCAAGACAGGCAGTTCAAGGGGATCTGGATACCCTGGAGGGTGGTCAGGAGGTGGGACTGACATTTAATGCCAGGAAATGTAAGGTACTTCATTTGGGGTCAGAAATCCAGGCCATGTTTACACCGGGGAGGGTCACATTGCAAGCCACCAGTGGTGAGCGTGATTCAGGAGTGGTGGTAGGACGTCAAAATGAATAACTCTGAAAATAGTATAAGAACCACAGCTATGGCAAACAGGATACTGGGCTGAACAGCCAGGGAATTCACGTCCAGGAAGAGGGAGTGATCCTCCTCTATACAATGCCTTGGAGACCTCATCTGAAGAAGGACATATCACTGTTGGAGAGAGTCCAGAGGAGAGCGACCAGGATGATTCAGGGAATGGAGGCGAGGCCCCATGAGAGAGACTGGAAAAGCTTGGGATGCACACAGGAGGAGAGATGGGACAGGGGAGACATGATAGGAGTCTTCAAGTATGTAAAAGGAATAACTGAGGCGGAACCAAGGGCTGTTTAGGCGTAAGGGGGTGGACTAGGGGCATGGTGGAAGCTGGAGGGAATGTGGGGGGCGTAGGATGCATTATTTCACTGAGAGGGTGGTGGAGCTGTGGAATGCACTGCCCAAGAGGCTGGTGGAGGAGGGCACAGCGGAGGACTTCAAGAAAGGGTGGGACAAGTACAAAGGAAACTACATCCAATGAAGACCCTCTTGGGGCTGGGGCGGAAAAGTGAGCAGCCACTATGGTTGGCTACCAAGCAGACACGACAGATCATTAGGCCTATTCTGCTCGCTTGGTATTATTGCACTGCTGCTTTAAGTAAGCCCTGTGGTCTTTTACTGAAAAAGTAATATTTCAATAAGTAGCAGATAACACCAAGATCTGCAACTCAGTAGATGATCCAGATGGGGTGGACAGAATGAGAAGAGATCTGGATAAACTAGCAAAATGGTCAGAACAGTAGCACCTGGGATTTAATTCAAAAGTGCAAGATCATGCATGGGAAGAGAAACCCTGAAGCCACCTATAGGCTGGGAGGGAGTTGCTGGCAGTCACAAAGGAAGAAAGAGACTTGGGAATCATCATCACCACCAATGACCTGAAATCATCCAAGCAGACCTCTAAAGCAGTAGGTAAGGCTAGGGTGGTGTTAGGGTGTATTAGTAGGGTATCACAAGTCATAAGAGGGAGGTAATAATCCTCTTTACAAGACACTGGTTAGCTCCTATCAGGAGTACTGCGCGGCAGTACTGGAGGCCACACCTTCACAAGGACATTAACCAAATTGAGGTAGTCCAGAGAAGGGCAACCAAAACAGTGCAGGGACTGCATCAGAAGACATATGAGGACAGATTAACGGGCTCAATATGTATACCCTGAACAAAGGAGGGAGAGGTGATATGATCGAAACATTCAAACACCTTAAGGGCATTAACAAGGTGAAAGAGTAACATGTTTAAATATAAGAAAAATAGCAGGACAAGAGGACACAGCATAAGATTAGAGGGAGGCGAATTAAGGGGAATGTGAGGAAATTCTTTTTCACAGAAAGAGTGGTGGATGCATGGAACAGCCAACCTCAGGAAGTGGTGGCTATGAATACAGTGCAGGGCTTCAAACAGGCATGGGATAGGCATAAGGGAGCAATACAGATGAGTATGAATAGGTAGGCCACTGACAGAGCAAAGGGCATGATACATTTATAAGGTAGAAAAGAAATGGGCAGACTGGATGGGCCTTGGGTCCTTATCTGCCGTCAACCTCTATGTTTCTCGCTACACCAGCTGGGCTGCTGAAAACGTCAATGGGGCTGAGTGTATTTCCCAATCCCTAACCCTGTTGGCTAGTGGCTGACCTTGGTTGTGTTTCACACATCTTCCACAGGAAACCTAACAAGTACTTATTATTAAGGTGACCAGCCAAAGTTTATCTGCAGCCTGCTCCCATTCCCACATATCTTTCCCATACTGCTTATGGGAGTCAAAGGCTGCTATAACCAAAACTTTCGAGCTATACTACATTTAAAATCAAACTATAAACTATATGCAAACTGTACCGCCAACCCAGAAACTCCACGTGGGTCCTAAGCACTTGTAAGACCTCATGGTACTCCAACCCATTTAGTGATGTAGATACTACCACTGCTGTAAATTTAATAGCAGTTGCTGGAAATTATTTTATTGCTTCCATGGGCGTGTTGATACCTAAAATAATACTTACAGCAACACTTGGACAGGACATTGCTGTATTATTTTAGTGATCAACACACCCATTGAAGCAACCTAATAAAGCATTAATATCTCAAATCACTGCTGTTATGTTCACAGCAGTGGTGGTATCTACATCACGAAATGGGTTGAATACCCATGAGACCTTGTTCATGCTCTCGATCAGGACCTGCACAACTCATTCCAGGGTTTGATGGTATAGTTCAACAATGATATAAAACAAAATATAGCTAAGAAAATGTTGGTTATAGCAGCTTTTGACTTCTGCAGTGGCATGTCAAGGTATGTTGGAACGGCAGTGGTTGCAGCTAAACTTTGCTGATCGCTTTTAAAGAATTTTGCACAAAAACATGTTCTTCATCCTTCAGTGTTTATATACACATACAGCCAATTCTTCACACTTGAAAACAGTGACATCACAACTGAGTATTATGACATCGGGGCCAGACATTCAAAATTGCACAAAGCAGAGCACAAAATTTACGTGTTGACTTACAATTGCCCAAGACGCTATATTCAGTCTAAAAGCACACCAGTACTATTTGACTGAATATAGGACCAAGTTGGCCCAGCAATAAGCCACTTTGTGCTGCCCCAACAGGGCTCTTTCAGTGTGCCGCCAGAATGGACAGTGCAGGAGCGCTATTTGTTATATAAAAAGGGACACATGTAAATAAGTCCATTAGGAATGCAAGATGCTAAGGGGCCATATGCCTGCCCATTATGGGCTCATTTGCATGGGTAGCAAGGCAAATTAGCACAGTGCCATCCCTCCAATTGACTGGTTCCAGACATGTAGATATACTGGTGGTAGTGGTCCCCTCCCTCCGATCACCAGTCTGTATAGATCTATCCCTGGTGCCAATGATTCCCTCCCTCCAATCAATCTGTAAAACAAAATCCATGCCGGTGCAGTGCCCCCCCAATCAATCGCTGGCCCTTCTATAAAATAAAAATATCCCTGGTGCCAGTGGTCCCCCAGTTGCCTGTCCATCTGTAAAATAAAAATATCCCTGGTGTTAGTGGTACCCCCACAATCAATCACCGCCCATCTGTAATATCCCTGGTGCCAGTGGTCCCCACTGCCTGAATATGAAGCAGCACAGATGTTCACTGCCATCAGCAATAGGAACTGATGACACCTGCAAAGAACAAAGATCCTGCCCCACATACCTGATCTCAGTAATAAAAGATGTGGAGGAGAAACAGAACTAATACACAATATATTCTTCTACAGGAGTCATTTGTTCTTTAAAAAACACTTGTCCTCCCAGCACTCACCACTATTAGGCTTTTTGAGCACCCCAAATCAAGTTTTATCTTACCTCCTTGTCTTCATATTGGCTCAGATATATCGGCACTATATAAATAAACCCAGAACTGCAGTGAGCATGTGAAATGGCACTGTGCTACTCTAGGCTGGTTTACATTAGCAGTGCTATATCAGAGCCAATATGAAGACAGAGAGCAATTAAGAATCTATTGGGAGCTCAAAAGGCCTAATCAAAGATTTTGGTTTGGGGACGGGTGTAGAGGACATCTGGCCTACTATACAGGGAAAGGAAAGAAATTGTTTAGCCAAGAAAGGCACACTAAGCGAAGCTTGTTTACAGGTGTGACCTAGGAGCACAAGAAAGTGAAGCGATTTGCTCAGGGTCACAAAGTATGCAAGTGGGGGCTAATGGGATTAAACCCAGGTCTACAAGGTTGCAGCTGAGTGCCTTAACCATTAGCCTATACTGCTGCCCCATAGTCTATATGGGCATTTCATACACAATGTGTTGGCATTAAAGGACCAGTAGGCCCATCTAGTCTGCCCTGTTCTCCTGCCTATTACTACAGTCTGGCTCACCATTTAATATGCTCACTTATTTTTTATCACTTATGCGCTCCACTTATTTACTCACCATCTTTTTATTGCTCATCTGATTTTTGCCACACAAGTTCAACTGCAATAGCTCATCCTACTTTTAAATGCGCTTCAAAGTAACTGGAAATCCCTGTTTTAATGCAACTGCTGTGGTGGTGACTGTAGTACATTTTCTAATGCATCATCCTAATTCTCAAGTCCTGCAGTTTGCATTATGTATACTGTTTACAAGTGTAATTCACAAAATACTGAAAAATACCCACTACCTATATTCTGCTAGTTATCAATTCAAAAGCAGATTAAGAATTAATTTAGTAACAACCAAAATTATTATTTTAAAAATATGGACAAAAGATAAAAGTCCTCTCTGGATGAATAGGAAAAAGACATAACATAAACAACCTCTGTTAAGAATGGGAGCATCTGAAGGGGGTATGTGAGACAGGTAGCCGGTATGTTTTTGTTTGGGTCGGGGCGAAGCTACCCATGAGCTAAGACTGGTGACGTCCAGGAAGGTCATTTATGCACAAAGACAGGTCGGCAGTTGTGGGTGGGAGTAATGAAATCAGCACACTGGTAATGGGCAACCTTCATGCGGCACAGATAACCAAACTAGTCAGTTACCTGGGTACTGAAGCAACCAACAAGTCTGTGGGAAAAGGCTACCTGCGTACTGAGAAATATAACCACTCTCTACCGCAGTTACCGGGTGTAATGGTCCATAAAAACAAAACAAAGAAGGGGGCGCAAAGAACTAGGCGGTGATCACCGAAGGGCAGCCCCTGTGCAGAGAAGGGTAAACAATCTGATGGGTTAGAGCTACCCGCAGACATGTAGCCAGCCCTGGTGGATAGACACAACCCGTTTACTAAAACAGGCAGGCAATGTGATGTTACCTATCAAAACAGGTAGACAATCCGGCAGGATACTACCTGTATATCGAGACACAAAACCCAGCCATCAAAACAACAAAACGATTACACATCCAACTTAACCTCCTACCAAAATATATAAATAATCCCAAAGTAATCTAGGGAAGGTGGTTAAGGACAGAGAACGCAGATCTCAGGTAGTGACAGCCTAACACACATACACAAAAATAATTTTGCAACAGTAAGAGTGAAGGCTAGGTCTCTTACCTGCTCAGCAGTTGCCGGGTCCAAGGAGTCGATCCTCGCCGCCGTTTCGTACTCGTCCTCGCTGTTGCAGCCTGCTCCTTCCTCCTGGTCGGGGCTACATCCCCGCTGCCACCGACCCTCCTGCCACCCCACCACTTACCACCACCACGGCTCCCCGTCACTGCCTGCCGCCGCCGCTTACTATGTCCGGGACCAGAGCAGCAGCCGCCCTCGCTGGGCCCAACACCGCTTCCTCCCCTGACCCCGCCGCCACCGACACGGGAGGCGAGAGGCCTGCTGCGGCCGAGCGCTCGCCTGCCGCTCTCTCGAGCCGCCGCTGCAACCGCAGCCGGGGATGACGACACCTGGTAGGCCCAGCGCGGCGGGGCGAGGCGCGAGACGGGCCCCGGCCCGCTGGTGTGCGTGAGAGTGAGGTGCGGGTGCGAGTCGGCCCGTTCCGCCGCTCAGCCTCGTCCGAGTCGGCCGCCGCCAACGGCTTCTTCTTCGGCAGAATCGTCATTTTGTTTTGTCTGTAGGGAGGAGCGCTTTTCCAACAAAACTTTATTGACTTAAAGAGGGGTGCAGCGTCGGTTTCTGTAGGGGATACACTGCGGCAAAACAGCTTTATTGAAACTTGAGACAATAAACAACGGGTTCCCCTCTCCCTCCCTCCGCCTTCACCTCTCCAGAGCTCGGCTTCCAGTTCACTGACTGACAATATCAACAAACAGCTGACCGACGACACGCTTCCGGTCCACGGCGGAAGGTGTGGGGCGGGACATAGTGCTTGATCGTCCTCACAGATCTAAAACTTTGTGATCATCCCTAGTTCTAGGGATGGATGGGCTAGGTCAGTGAGAGGCTCCACCTCATGTTTCGTGACGCAATTCTGCCTAGCAACAGGCGTTTTTAAATTAGGGTTACCACTTTTTAAGAAGCCCAAAGTGGGACATTTCTTACTGACGCATGATTTTTTTGCATTATAATATGTAATCTCGACCAATGCAACAGACTTATTTTCTGTAAATAATCAGAATTAAGACTAAATATTGTAGTTTTTAGTTGCTTCTATGTTTCTTATCATTTTAAAGTATTCTAGTTAAGGTATTACAGTTTTTTGCAACATTTAAAGGAAAATCAGAAAGATATTTTTTCTACTATAATGTCAGGACATGAAGCATTTTTCATGCTTTTTGCAAAACACAGCTGCCCAAATCAGGACTGTCCTGCGAAAATGGGGACAGGTGGTAACCCTATTTTAAATGCATGAAATCACCCATGGGCACTAAAAATATAATTTAGTGGTCATATAACTAGTAGTTTTTTTGAGGGGTTGCTTAGAGGTTAGGTCACCAGCTGTGAACCCAGAGAGCCAGCAGACTAAGGTCTGAAACCACAACTACTGTTTGCATGGGGGTGGTGTACCCAAGGTGGTAAACTGGGTACAGAAGTGGTTGATGGATAGCGACAGAGAGTGGTGGTAAACAGCACTCACTCTAGTGAATGGAGAGTGACCAGCAGAGTATCTCGGCTCAGTACTGGGATCAGTCTTCTTCAATGTCTTTATAAGTGATGTTGCAGAGGAGTGAAGGAAGGTATGCCTTTTGTGGATGCCACCAAAATCTGCAATACAGTAGATACTCCGGAGGAAGTGAAGAGAATGAGTAGAGACCTGAGAATACTCAGAGTGTTTATGGGTATAGCAACAGGGTTTCACTGCATAACAGTGCAGAACCATGCACCAAGGGCACAGAAACCTACAGGCGATGTATAACATGGGGAAAGAAGTAGTGATAGTCACTAAACAGGAGAGAGAATTTGGGGTTATCATATGTGATAACCTTGAGGTGGTGAGGCAGTGACAAGGCAGTAGGCAAGGACAACGGGATGTTGGGATCCATAGGGCGGAGTCACCAGCAGAAGAAGAGGGGTGTTGCCACCACTGTATCAATCGCTGGTGAGACCCCACTTTGACAGGGTAGAATAAGACCCTGTCCCATTTGTTTTGAAGAAAGTGCTTAAATGCAAGGATCTGTATTCTTTCCTTTTCTGTCTGGTTGTGCAACCAAATTTTCCTGTGAGACCTTGGACTTGATCAACCCGTCCAGTCTTGCAATCCTTTGCCCGCATCGTTTCTCAGTTTTCTCTTGCTGTCTTTCTTCCTTGCATATCTATATCTGCTAAATAAATATATGAGAATCAATGTAACCCCTAGGTGGCACTATCCCAAGGGCTACTACCCCTGCCTGCGTGGCTAGTTGCAGGTTAAGGGGCCTGGGCACTGGAAACGGGTGCCTCCACCCGGAGGTCAGGGGTTGTTAGTGGTCAAGCTAACCTGGGCACAGCCCCACGGGACACTATAACCCCCTCTTTCCCTTCTAGTGGCCTGAACAATCCACAATAATCACTTCACAATGACCCTTATTCACCAGGCAATTACCCACACTGTTTACACTTACCACCAGGGCTGGTTCCTCTAGCTCAACCCAGGGGCCCCTGTAAAACAAGGTTATGCACAGCAAATAGCAACATTACAGTACTTTTGGCACAAACTGGAACCACAGTCAGGTTAAATGCAAAAGAGTTAGATCTAATTTATTCAGGTGACTTGAACAAGGGAGGGGCGTAATCAGGTTGATTTGACTTAAAGACTATATCAACTCAGTTATGCATGCACCTCAGAGTCCCTCCACAGTCACACACCTGGGTATCCAGGTAGATGGTGGGCTAGCCAGGAACGCTGTTCGGTAGGCCAGCGTTGCAGCTGGTTGGGGCCCTGTGATGGAAGAAAGCAACATGCACAACACACACTATTTGTAATCCAGAGCCAGAGGGCTCAGTTCGTGGACAGAAAACAACAACAAAGCAAATCAGATGACTACACTTTAGATTTAGCTGTTGTTGCAGGGAGCTACCCTGATGTTTACGCATCTATACCAATACTGGACACAGGCAGGATGAAATCGAGACTGCAGTTGTTGAGCTGGAGTGCCAGAGAAGCAGGGCCCACATGAATCACCAAGGCATCGTCTCCTGTCTATGGCATTGAGCAGGGGCTGATCCCCAGGCAGGTCTCTCGTCGATAGCTTTCTCTGTGTGGGTAGTCTGGCTGGGCCAGTGTAGCAAGGCCAAGGCCGAATGGAAATGCAAATGGATTTAGACTGTTGGAGCTGGATACTGCCTCCAGCAAGTAGAAAACAGTTCAACACACAGTGGGAATCAAATCACGACCCACTAACAGCACACAGCACATTTACATGTAAGAAATTCTATACCAGGCAGATTGCTCTCCAGTCGCAATTACAGAGTCTCTGCACAATCTGGGAGTTCATAGGTGGCTGGAAATCCTGACAGGCCGATTGCATTCAACAAATCTTTGGTTTTCTTCAGGTTGGAGCCTGGTCACAATTCAGTGGCTTAATTCATTTCACAACTCAGATTCAGTCTGAATAAACGCTCTTCTCCTCTTAGGGGCAGCAAGCAAACAATCAGGCCAAACTCAAGCCTTTCCACAGTTCTCCTACACGGAACTACGCAGAATGGCTGCTCAACTGTCTTGAGCTGTTGCTTCTTCACTTTCCAACTCAGATCTGACTCAGACTGCAAGCAGGCTGGGACTTTCCCAGGATCCAAAAGGTTCAGTTGGCTGATCTGTCTGTCATTCATAACAAGGACTCCCTCCAGGCTCAGTTAGGTGCCAAAAGCCCAAAACTACAATTCCTACAGAATTTTGCTCCACACAGCCCCTAAGGACAGGCTCTATTTTAGAGTCCCCAAAGGTACTGATTGGCCTACTTTAGCAATCCAGGACCAAGATGGTGGAGACAAACAGAAATGTCCATGCAGCAAAGAAGGCAGGTTAGGCAAACTGCAGTATCATTATCACTCTAATAACTAAGCAGCAAACAATTACATCTTCTAACAGAGCTCCTCTGCGCAAATAGCGATGGCACAAACGGAATGATTATCTGTAGCCTGTGGGGCTCGAGCATTGAAACACTCAGCCCGCTCCCCAGATTAATTATAACTGCAATCTGGGGCAGATCTTAAGAGACAGTACACAGAGGTTATACAGGCATGTTCTGGCAATATATTTAAACTGCTAAAACGCAGGACGCCAGCCAGGCAGTGAGCATTTAGCAAGCTCAAAGAAGACTTTTTTGG
The DNA here is from genome assembly GCA_016271365.2 of Neoceratodus forsteri. NCBI lineage: Eukaryota > Metazoa > Chordata > Ceratodontiformes > Ceratodontidae > Neoceratodus > Neoceratodus forsteri. The sequence goes on along the minus strand of CM028138.1, from coordinate 284,736,776 downwards.
GACCCCCATTTGTAGGGAGGTTACAAATGTATGGAAATGTAGCTGATATTGGGATCACTTTTGTTTAGAAAATTGTGTTACTGTTGAAATGTATGTATTTATAATTTGAGATAACTGTAAAAGCTAGAGGTTACTTGGGTGCAAATGCTCTGAGCCTTTTGCATTTGCTGTGGGGCCTCAGAAAGTTCTCAATGTTCTAGCAGCTCCTGAAATTTACAGGACAGGATGCTCACAAAGGATGGGGTTGAAAAGATTTATAAAAACAGCTAAGCTTGAGCTGCACGGGAGATTTTTGCAAGAGATTTTATTTGCTTATGTATATAGTTATTCCAAACAGGTTTATTTTATTTTATGTTACTGCAACAACAAATAAACAGTTTTGTAGAATTTTACAACTGCTCCTGGGTTTTCTATGCTTCCTGACCAGTGCCTCAACGACAGATGGTGTCAGTACCAGTGGGATTTAAGCCATGCATACCCTAAAACAGGAGATTTGTGCATGGTACTGGACCTAGTACCAGGGAAGCACAGAGGAAGGTATGGGTTCTGAGTCAAGTCCAGTCTGAGATTGTACAGCCAGCACAAGTCATGGAAAAGAATAGACAGTGACAGAACCTGAAAGCCTGATGGACTATTTGAAATGGTGGGCTATACAACAAAAAGAGACTGAGACGCAGAGAGAAAATAAATTCAGTGGTTAGAAGTTGCTATGTAAGAGATACAGCAACAGATGAGAGAAAGATGCAGTGACAGGAGCAGCGATGGTTGGATGCTTTGCAAGCTATCGAAGGCAGAGGATCCAGCACAGACCTAGAGGAGCAACAAAATGCAAGCAACTTAAAAGCTGTCAAACTTACAAAATGTGCCCTCAGATGATATTGAGGCATACGAAAGAGTTGCCCAGCCTGCCAGTGGCCAAAGCAGCAATGGACAATCAGACTGGTACCCCTACCTGACAGAGAAAGCCCAGCTTGCCTACAGCAGTATGGACACTGCACAGTCAGAAAACTATGACTTGTGAAAAGCTAAATCCTGAAAAGGTACAACATCTCCAGAGAGACCTACAGGCAGAGATTTCAGTCTCTGGGTACAATTCGGTTGACAATCTTCAAAAAGCCTTCACCCAACTCCAAGAACTCCTGATGAAGTGGATCCAACCAGAGAGCAAAACAGTCCCACAGATCAATAACACATTTGCTATGGAGCACTATCATCAACATCTTACCACAGATGTGCAGCTGGGTAAAGGAACACCGGACCAGAGAATGGGAAAAGTTGTTTATTTGGCTGGGATCACCAAATGGTCAAGACAGACGCCACAGCAGCAAGGTAACAGCCAAGCACCAGTAAGAAACTTTTTCCCATTTTAACTCCAAGCCTGCTAAGAACTCTGGTGGGGGTAACAAATCGTGCCAAAAGACGTTATCTGCTATAACTGTATTAAGCCAGGCCATTTTGCAAGAAACTGCCATAATAAAGAGAGTGGCACTGGAGCAGATTTGTCCTTGGCAAACTAAGGGCAAGTAACACAGATGTGGAAGGTGGGGAATACGACTGTAAAAGGACTCATTGATTCCAAAGCAGACAGACCCTAGTGCATGTCAAGATCCTGGGAAAACACAGTGCAAAGGGGCCAGGAACTGGTGTCATCTGCATCCACGGGACACTCGATACTATCCTACCACCCAAGTGACTTGACAGTTAAGGGTGTGTCGCATCAAATGAAAGAATTGGGTATCATTGAGGAGTCAAGGAGTGCTTGATCATCTCCCTTGGTAATCGTAAAAAAAGAAGGGGTGTTAGAATCTGCCTTGATTTCATTAAGGAAACTTAATCAAGTGTCAGAATTTGACAATAATCCTATGCCCAAAATAGATGATTTGGTGGACAGGCTGGGGAGTGCAAAGTACATCAGTACCCTTGATCTCACAAACGTTACTGGCGAATACCTTTAGCTAAAAATCCAGAGATAAAACTGCATTTGCCACCCCTATAGGATTCTATCAGTTCACCACCATGCCCTTTGGTTTACATGGTGCGCCAGCTACATTCCAGCGGTAAATGGATGTAATTGTATCCCTCACATTGGTTATTGTGCTGCATACCTGATGATGTCATGGTGTACAGTCCAGACTGGAAAAGTCATGTGAACACCTACAAACAGTTATCCAAGCCATCAAAATGCAGGTCTGACACTTAATCCTACTAAATGTGCATTGGGCATGCATGAAACTAGATATTTGGACTATGTGTTGGGAAATAGAGAAGTCAAATCAGAGATTTCTAAAATAGAAGCTGTAGCTAACAGCCCTGTGCCTAAAACAAAGAAACATGTCAGGTAATTTTAGGGCTATTGGTTATTAGCAGAGATTTGTTCCTAATTTTGCTGAGTTAGCTACTCCTCACTGAACTCACAAAGAAACAATACCTAAATAATGTGAAATGGACTCCAGAGTGTGATGAAGCTTTTCAAGCCATAAAGGCTGCATTATGTTCAGTGCCTGTTTTAAGAAGCCCAGACTTTGAGAAACCATTTCTGCTTCAAACAGATGGATCTGAGGTATGCCTAGGTGCAGTCCTAAGCCAAAATATAGATGGGGAAAGTAAATCCTAGTCTGTATATAAGTATAAATTGCATGATAGTGAAAAAGGTACTCCACTATCGAAAGGAGTGTTTAGCAGCAAAGTGGTCCATGGAGTCCTCAAATTTTGTTTATTAGAACTGATTTTGTTCTTGTAACTGATCACATTCCTCTCTGTTGGCTTAACCAGATGAAGATAACAATTCCAGAATCACACGGTGGTACCTGGCACTGCAACCATTTAAATTCTCTGTGATACACAAATCTGGTAAAGAGAATAGCAATGCTGATTTTCTGCCAAGATATGGATCAGGAATTGAGGGTTCTGGTGGTTGAAAAACCAAAGACTTAATGTATGGGTTTGAACTGTACTTTTGCTGTACTGTTAAAAAATGGATGCAAATGTGCTTAATGTCTGAATATAACAATTGTTATTAGAAAATGAAGAGTTTTAGAAACCTGTTTAATAAAACAGATTCCATCTTATAGAGGAGTGTATATGTAACAGGGTAGAGTAGGACCCTGTCCCATTTGTTTTGGAGAAAGTGTTTAAATGCAAGGATCTGTATTATTTCCTTTTCTGTCTCTTCTGTCTGGTTAAGCAACCAAATTTTCCTGTGAGACCTCAGACTTGATCAACCAACCAGTCTCGCAATCCTTTGCCTCTCACTGTCTCTCAGTTTCTCTTGTTGTCTTTCTTCCTGCTTATCTATAACTGCTAAAATAAAATATATAAGAATCAGTGTATGGAAATAGAAACATAGAAACATAGATTTTGACGGGCAGATAAGGACTGCTTGGCCCACCCAGTCTGCCCATTTCTACCTAATGGATAAGCTGCAGATCCTAGTTAACCAGCAGCCTACTTCTTCCTACCCCCACCCCTAGAATTGCTCTTATGACTGTCCCATGCAAGCTTGAATTCCACCACTGTTTTTGACTCCACAACCTTCTCCGGAAGGCCGCTTCTATGCATCCACAACCTCTCTGTGAAAAAATTCCTTAAATTACCTCTGAGCCGCCTCTTCTATCTTCAAATTGTGCCCCTTGTTCTTGCACACCTCTTTTTTGAAAGATGCTACCTCTTGGACTTGTTGATTCCTTGAGGTACTTGAAAGTTTCTATCATGTCCCCCTCCTCCTTTCCTCGAGGCTATACATATTCAGCTCCTAAGTCTGTCTTCATATGTCTTCCAGTGCAGACCCTGCACCATTTTTAGTTGCCCTCCTCTGGACAGCCTCCATCCTGTCTATGTCTTTATGGAGACTGGTCTCCAGAACTGCACGCAGTACTCCAGATGGGGTCTCACCAACTCTTTGTACAGAGGATAATAACTTCCTGTTTTCTACTGGTGATGCCTCCCTATGCATCCCAGTATCCCCAGCCCTCCTTGCTGCCCTCTCACATTGCTTGCCCACCTTAGGTCATCTGATTTTAGCTGATATTGAGATCACTTTGTTTAGAAAATTGTGTTACTGTTGAAATGTATGTATTTATAATTTGAGATAACTGTAAAAGCTAGAGGTTACCTGGGCACAAATGCCTGAGCCTTTGCAGTTACTGTGGGGACCTCAGGAAGTTCTAATGTTCTAGCAGCTCCTGAAATTTACAAAGGACAGGATGCTTGCAAAGGATGGGGTTGCTAAAGAGTTATAAAACAGCTGAGCTGAGCTGCAAGGGAGATTTTTACAATAGATTTTATTTGCTTCTGTTATGGTTATTCTGAACAGGTTTATTTTATGTTTCTGCAACTACAAATAAACACTTTTGTGGAATTTACAGCTGCTCCTGGTTTTCTATGCTTCCTGACCTGTGCCTCGACGACACCCACCTGGAGTACTGTGTCCAGTTTTGGAAACCACATTTCAGGAAGGAAAATTCAGTGAAGAGGCTGCCCAGAGGAGCGCAACTAAAATGGTGCATGGACTGCATCTGAGTCCTACAAGGAGAGACTGAGGGATCTCAATATGTACACCCTTTAAGAGAGTGGGTCATGACAGAGACCTATAAATACCCTCACGGGGGACTAAGGTACAGAAGCGGAGTATTGTTCAGAGAAGAAGTGTACAAGAACAAGGGACATGCAGTGAAGCTGGAAGGAGGGATTTTAGGAGGGATGTGAGGAAATACTCCTTAATTGAAAGAGTGGTGGGCACCTGAAATAGCTTTCCAGTGGAGGTGGTGGGACGAAACCAGTGGAGGACTTCAAGTATGCATGGGCTAGCACAATGGAATCTTGATAGGAAAGTGGACGGGACAGGCAGCCAGAGATTAGGTAGGGTCTGTAGACAGCATAGGCAGGGACAAAGGGCAAACTGGGTGGGCCAAGTGGTCCTTATCTGCCAACAAATTCTATGTGTGACCATGAGCATTCATTTAACCTCCCTGTGTTGCCATTAGGGTGACATGGCTGTAGCCCCAAATATTTATTAATTAGCCCTGAATAAATTATTTCCAGTTCATAAAGCTGACCCCTGGTCTATCGCTTGTTTTTCACTGGACAGAAAGGTGGGGCTGAAGCCCTAATCTTTTCAGACTCTAGAAATGCCCTCCCATGATGCACCTGTAAATAAGTTTTGGCTCAATGTGCCTTTTCCTACAAAAAGAAACAATTCTAAAATAAATAAGTTGTGACACCAAAATGTGGTGGCCAAGATTCAGGAATAAAAATTTTGTGTGTAGCATTGTTTCTTCCATTGTTTTATTTGTAAGATTTCTTTTAAAATTTATAAAAACATAATTTTACAGGGTTCCAGGGCAAAGTCCCTCTGAATGATAAACAAAATCATCATTTTCATAAATGATGAAGATTTGCCTCAAAATATTGCCTGCCATCTTGGTTTGTCACAAAATACCCATTTACTGTTTGCTCCCAGTTTTAACCCTCTTCTCAGCCCTGACAATCAAGGTCAACATGTTCTACACCTTTCCTTTTTTTAAATCTGATATACTTTATTGCAGATTTTCATTTTACACAAGATAAACAGTGACAACACCCACAACTAACATTACAATCCCACCTTAGGTACACAGAAATGTCATACATCGAAAGTATACAACCTTATAGAGCGCACAACCCCATAAGGAGACAATCATCTGTAGAGACATTTGTTATCCTCAACTTAATATTATATATTTGAACTCCTATATGACATGAAAGGATGTAGGGCCAGCATCACTGGTTACATATCATGCCTGCCAATCACCCTGTTCCATAATTAGTTCCAGTTGCATAGGTATATGAAACTGCTCCAATGCTTCTGATATCTTTTAGCCGATTATATAAACTGTGTAGCCTATCTCCTCTGCGGCACTGCCGAGGGCCACTACCTTGCTGCAGCAGGCCTGACTATAGTTATGGCCTGGATTCTCAGAGAGCTGTAACATAGGGGGTCCTTTCCTAAAAGTTAAAATAAAATGACGGTGCCTCCACCCAGAGTACATATTAGTGGGTCTAATTACTTACAGTACAACTCCCTGGGATGTTGTATCAACCCACCTCCCAACAGTTACTCCAGACATGGACTTACCAGAATTCAAACCTCCCGCATTCAGTTAAGCCATTTACATTTCCCATTTCAGCCAATACCATGCTCACTAAAATTAGTTCTTCTGCAAAACAGTAACATCACAATTTACTTACATGGGGAGGCAAAGGTAGACAGGTATACCACTGTACACATTTGTGTACATACTTTTGTTGGAGTGCCTGTCACAAACAATAAGCTACTCTGTTAATATTATCATTCTAACCTGTAGTATTTGGTTAGTGTAGGCCACTGAAGAGTGTCTCTGTTTAAACGTCTGTTGTTTAGGAGACAGATACATGTATAACCTCTTTAGAGAGTACAGGAATCATCTACGTGCCATTTGGAAAGGATGTGTACATTTTTAATGGTGGGGTAACTGTTGGAGATTGTGTACAAAACAGAAATGTCTGGCTACACTTCTCATGGGATGGTTAGGATGGGGTAAGAGGAATAGAGTTTAAGCAGACATTTTGTGATTGCATTTTAAAGATTTGCATTCCCAAAATCACATTTTCTTTTAATTCAAACCCACATTTCAATCCATGCAGCCACCAGCTCTATCTAGCTAGCTAACTGCTGCAGATGTACCCCAACACAGACTCCGCAGGTCCCAGTCCAGTTGAAACCCTGTCCCTGGGTACCTAGATTTAGTTGCAGGCCTGAGATGCAGCTGGTAGCCGGCACTGCACACTTTCTTGAATTAAATAACTTCACATTCCTTTTCTCTTGTTTTCTAACTCTTGACTCTGTCTCCTGCCCTGGTGGGCATGTGAACTATTTACAATCCCCAGGTGCAGGGCATTCCTGTGTAACCTCTGCAAATGGGGGTTCCTAAAAGACTTCCAGGAGCTTGCTTGAATGCTCCAAGCCTGAATGGTGTTTGGCATTTAAGCCATTTATCAGTGAGTGTTTTTAGAGCTCTGGTACTGTCTCTTTAAGAGCTGTCTGCTTGCAGACATAATTAGTTTGTATGGGGACTGTGTGCTTCTCTGAGTACCACTCGAGCTGCTGCCAATTCACTTCATTTTGCAGTCACTAGGAGTGCAAAGGAACCTATCTGAAAGATGTAACTGTTTGCCAGAAATTATTTAGAGTAATAATGAAATTACAGTTTGTCTAACCTGCTTTCTTTGAGTCAGAACTGTGTCTGCTAGTTCCCATTCTAGTTTTGAACTGCTGAACTGGACCAATCAGTGTGGGTAAGCTAGCTCTAAAATGGTGCCTTGACGAATCAGAACTTGGACTCATAATCTGAGCCAGCCACAAGAGGATTGTATGGGCAGTGACTCTGGGAGATGTAGTTTAGACTTCAGTGCCTTTTGGACCAACAGCAGCAGTCTATTGTGAGGACAGCCAATCCAGTCAAGAACTGGGAGGAACTCAAAGGAAGTGCCCGGTTTTGTCGGTTGGAGTTTCAGTTGAGCTTTGGCAGTGAAGAAGGAAGGAGCCTGTGCTTTTTCAGTGTGCAGTTTTAGTCAAAAACGTGTGTAAGGCCCAGAGTTCCGGTCTGCAGCTTGTGTAACAGCTTGTTAGGACTGAATCCGTCCTGTGAAAAGAATCAAAGGATCTCTGAAGAGTAGAAACCAGGCTCACCCTGTAGAAGACTGGAAGAATTGCTGAAAATTGCACTCGGTCTGTCAGGAACTGAATCTGCTGTGTGTTCTCCCGGTATTGTGCAGTAATTGCGATCGGGATACAGATGCAGCCTGCCTGGTATAGTGCTTTCTTTTATATGGATGTGTGAAGAGGTTTGTGTACCTCAAGTGAGCTCCTGCTGACATTGAAGGACCCTATCTTATTTGGAGGTCGTGAGTACTAATTCAGGGTCGCCCCTGTTGAACTGCTACATTAAATCCAAATGGAATTACTGTACTGCTGACTGTTTAATTCTCCTTTCTCTGTGTGAAAGGGCCCCTACCAGCTGCCACAGTTTGGACTAGCCACTAGGGCTTGGGTACCCAGGGACAGTAACTGATAGGGATAGGCCTGTGCACAGAGCCATAGGTAGATTATTAGAGTGATAAGCTAATTAACCTGATTTCCCTGTCCTTGTTATATCCCCTAAACAAATCAGAGCTGCTTGTTTCAGCAAAGTTATACTGCCTGAGGTATTTGTCTATGTTAAAGTACTGTACTGTGATTGTTGTACTGTATCTCATTTCACAGGAGGTCCCAGTGCGGAACCAAGACCTGGGGGTAAGTGTATACTGTGAAGGTAATTCTGATATATTGTGTGGGCCACTAGTGGGAAGAAAGGGTTGCAGTGTCCCAGAGGGCTGTGACCAAGTTAGTTTAACTATTGCAAACCCTGACCTCTGGGTGGAGGCACCGCCATTGGATCCAGGCCCTCAACCTGTTAGTGGCAAATCAGGCAGGGTAGTAGCCCTGAGATAGCGCCATCTAGGGGTTACATCTTGGAGGCACCGCTGGGATTGTGTGTCCTCTAGTGGCCATACTTACGTAAACCACTGTTAAGAAAAAATGGGCACCCGACAGAAGTGGCTGTGCACCGGCTGGTGGAGTGGTGTACTGGGAGGAGATCAACCCCTCAAAATGCTATGCTTATCCTGGACATCCCCTGGGTATCAATAATGGACACTGTGCAGGGAGTACTTTCCAAGGTGGAAGGTTTACAAAACCCTGTGGTGGTGGGTCGGCATGCTAATCTGCTCACCCACACTTTCCTGGCCCTAGTAGAGTTTAAGGATCCCATAGATAGCTCCAAAGTGCCACAGACCATTACCCCAGAGGAGCCTCACTGCTTGGAGAGTGATAACTAAGGACAGTAAGACCTGGGGAATCAACCCCACCACTATCTGAAACCTTTGAGGAGAAATTTGCTGAATGGTTGCTGGGAGAGGGAAAACTGTGGAGGACTTGAAGAAACTATTCTTGCCACCTGGGGTGTTCCTCCCCAACACCCTCTCCTGCTCCAGTGCCCGTAATGGTGGCTGAACCAATGCAGACTCTATTTCTGCACCTGCCATTAGTCACGACTCTTACCGAGGTTGAGGGATCTTCTGGCACCCTCCCACCCCGAGGGAGGATGACTGGGAGACCTGGATAGACTATGTTGCCCCCAAGTGCTAGAATGGCAATGCTCGGAAGGCGAAAAGTGAAAGAGGGTTAGTGAGAGCCTCCAAGGTCCTGCCCTGGCTACCATCCGTAGCAACGGGCCAGTAACCCTGAAGCGACTGCACAGGCCTATCTTGAGGCCTTGGAGAATGTGTATGGGAGCCCAGATTCTGATGAGGACCTATGGTGGAGTAAGAAATGCACAACAGTACCAAGGGAGTTGTTGTGTGTATGTCTCTCAGCTGGAAAAATTGTTGCAAGAATGCCTCAGAAAGGGTAGTTTGCCAGCGATTGAACTGGACCGAACCAGACTGGACAGAATCCTAAGTCTGCCCCTTCTCAGAACTGCTGTTGCTTCAGTTACGCCTGGCAAATCGACTGGAATCCCCACCCTCCTATGATGAGTTAATGAGAGAAATTGAAGAGTTGAGAAAAGGCGACCTCGGAGGTACCTGCACCAACAGCTGTGGCTATGACCCGAGTGACTGAGGGTGACCCATCAAGTGAAGTTCAGGGCAGAGGTTGACAGTCAATGAGTGCTCTGACAAGGAAAGATATGCCACAATGGGGCGAACTGTTGAGAGAGATCTGGGAATTCAAAACAGTCCCTTTATGAAGGCCACGCCTGCAAGTACGGGCCCTGACCTATATCCGACTGCATCTGCTATGGGGTGGGGTACCCACCCATGTATCTCCTGCTGATAACAGCTCCAAACTCAATTCTTGACCATGGAAGTGGAGAAACTGACGAGATGTCTCCAAATGCTTATCACGCCGAGACAGAGATGGCACCCAGGTTTCCAGTTAGTGATACCCCGCCCTGGCTCCCAGTGTGGCGCCTCGGCCAGCTCAAACTCCAGAAAGTATGTTTTGCTATAATTGTGGGAAAGATGGGCACATGAAAAGGGAATGCCAGTCCCCAAAAGACACTGACAAAGTTGCATATAGGCTACAAGGAGAGCTTCGGAGAAGAAATCAGTGGTTAGAGTGCACGACATGATCCCAGTGAGGCACCAAAATGCTAATTCACGTCCTTTGTGGCAAGGTCAGTTTCCCAGGCCCCCACTACCGCCTCTCAGACTGGTCCAGAATAGTGGGTCCTCCATGGAGACCACTGTAAAGGTGAATGGAGTGTCTACAAGAGCTGTATTAGACAGTGGCTCCCAAGTGACAATTATGTTCCAGGATTGGTATCAGAAGCATTTGTCAGACGTACCCTACAACCATTAGAAGGACTGCATGTATGGGGGTTAAGGAGAAGGCCTACCCCTATTCCGGTATATCCGAATTTGGCTGTCTTTCCCCACCTCCGTGGCTGGAGTGGCGAACAAGTAGAGACCCTAGCCTTAGTGTGTCCCCCACTGGACTGTAAGGATGGTGTCCCTTTGTTGATTGGAACAAATGCTCATATGTTCGGAAGGCTGGCACAGTTGTGTTATGAAAACAGGGTCAAAGACTAGTAGAGCTTTAAGAGTTCCGCTTTAATTAAGAAGGCCTATGAGGCACAGAGATGCTGAAAAACAGAACCAGAGGAACCGGTCGGAATTGTATGGAAGAAGGATCCTGAGTCTCTCTGATCCTGGCGCCAAATGCCCAGTGTACCTTACAGGAGAGGTCCGTATCAGAAAGGATGTTAAGAATAAAATATTAATGTTGGATGCACCAGGCGATGGAAAATTGCCAGAGGGACTGCTGGTCAAGCTTCTAGTATTTTGCCCGCTAGAGCCCATGCTTATGCCAGAAGGGTAATGGTCCAAGTTCATAATGTGTCTGAAAGACATTCGAGTAAACAGAGGTTGCATCCTGGCTAATGTGCATTGTGCAGACACTGCAGTGCTACCCAGCAGCAAGAGTTCAAGGAAGAATGACAGAGTAATGCCTGACTTGTTTGATTTCGGCGACTCCCGCTGCCAGCTGAATGGAAAGTGAGGATCAGTGAGAAGCTTGCCCAGAGAGACCAGGTGTTTTCTTTAAAGGAATGGGATGTAGGATGCGTGCAAGGAGCTGAGCACAATATCCGCTGCATGACGAAAGACCATTTCGTGAGAGGTCTCGACGCCTGGCACCTGCTGACATAGATGATGTGAGACGGCATCTGCAAGAGATGTTAGCGCTGGTGTAATACAAGAATCCAGAAGCCCTTATGCTTCCCCATTGTAGTGGAGGAAAAGAATGGAACAGTAAGGATGTGTGTGGATTATCGCATCTAAACCGGCGGACTATCCCTGATCAGTACACAATGCCCGCATTCAGGATGCTTTGACTGCCTAAACGGGAGCAAGTGGTTCTCTGTGCTGGATCTCCGCAGTGGGTACTACCAGATCCCGATGGCCCCAGAGGACCGTGAGAAGACGGCCTTTATCTGTCCGCTTGGCTTCTATGAATTCATGAGGATGCCTCAGGGATTTCAGGTGCCCCAGCCACTTTTCAACGATTGATGGAGCGGCAGTGGGGGACATGAACTTACTAGAGTGCCTGGTATACCTAGATGATGTTATTGTGTTTGGCAGCTCACTGGAGGAACATGAGAGCAGATTATTTAAGGTATTGAATCGACTGGAGGACTTTGGCCTTAAACTGTCCATTGATAAGTGTCAATTCTTTCAAACATCAGTAAAGTATGTGGGCACATAGTATCCACCGAGGGAATAGAGACCGACCTAAGTAAAGTTGAGGCCTTGACCACCTGGCCACAGCCCAAAAATCTAAAAGAACTGCAAAGATTCCTGGGATTCTGTGGTTATTATCGGCGCTCATCAAGGACTATTCAAGAGTGATCCGCCTTTACTTAACTCTTACTCAAGGGTATCCCCAACCCACAAAAAATACCAAAAGTCAGCATCCCTCAAGACTGAAAGAGTGTATTTTCATCCGAGTGAAGTATTTGGGGCCCGCTGACCCTGATTGTGAGACTGCTTTTCATGAGATCATATATCAACTTACCCATGCTCCAGTGCTGGCCTATGCCGATCCAAGAAAACCTTATGTCCTGCACACTGATGCTAGCTTGCAAGGGTTGGGGGCTGTGTTGTACCAAGAGCACGAGAATGGCCTGAGACCAGTGGCCTTTGCCAGTAGAAGCCTGACCCCATCCGAAAAGAACTATCCTGTACATAAGTTAGAGTTCCTAGCTTTGAAATGGGCTATTGTTGACCAATTCCATGAGTACTTGTATGGGGCTAAAATACTAGTAAAACTGACAATAATCCTTTGACCTATGTGCAGACCTCAGCTAAGTTGGATGCCACTGGCCATAGGTGGCTTTCTGCATTATCTACATATGACTATGCTCTCGAATACCGAGCAGGTCTGAACCAATAGATGCTGATGCTCTCCCGGAGGCCTGTTCCCAGAATGATTGGGTCCGATTGCAGAACCTGACATTCGGGCACTCTGCCAGAAGTTTGACAGGGAGGAACAATGTCCACGGACGCAGGGACTGTATGGTGGATTGCTTGGGAGCTCTGAGAATTGCATACCTGCTGCTTATTGCCACTTTTCTGCACAGACATTGGTGCACTGCCTCAGCTGGACAATGAAGTATTCATGGCTCAATCCTGCGATCCCATGATCAAAGCAGCTTTAGAAGCCCTCTATGCAGGAAAAGATGTGTCCAAATTACGCCCACTGATTTGAGAACTGCACTGTTATACAAAGAAGGTCCTAAGTTGAAACTGATCAATAAACTGTTATACAGAGAAACAGTAGACAGAGGGGGACAAGTAGACAAACAACAACTAGTGCTGCCCACTGCCTTCGAGACTCAGTACTGAGGTCCTTGCACAACCACATGGGGCACCTTGGTATAGACAGAACACTTGACTTGGTGAGATCCAGATTCTATTGGCCTAAGATGGGGGCTGATGTGGAGCAACACATTCGAACTTGTAGTCGCTGCTACAGAGGAAAGCTTTGCCCCAGAGGGCTGCCCCTTGTTAACATCACCACCAGTGCACCCATGGAGCTGGTCTGTATTGATTTTCTGAGTTTGAGTCAGATCAAAGAAATGTCAGTAATGTGTTGGTGGTCACTGACCATTTCACGAGATATGCCCAAGCTTTCCCACCAAAGACCAGAAAGCATCCACTGTGGCCAAAGTACTTGTAGAAAACTTTTGTTCACTATGGGGCCTCACAAAGAATCCATTCTGATCAAGGGAGAGACTTTGAGTCGTCTGATCAAAGAGATGCTTTCTGTGGGGAGTGCGAAAGTCCAGAACCACTCCTTACCACCCCAGGGGACCCACAGCCTGAACGTTTCAACCGCACTTTGCTAGATATGCTAGGCACCCTGCACCCAAAGGACAAGCCTAGATGGAGCCAACAAATTAGCACCCTGGTACATGCTTATAACTGCACCAAAGTGATGCCACTGGATTCTCCCCTACCGCCTGATGTTTGGAGAGAAGCTCGACTACCAGTAGATGTGTGTTTTGGGGTCTATCCTGATGGGGTCAAGCTGACAACTATTTACAGTATGTGCAAAAGTTAAAGGCCCAGCTAACTCATGCGTACCAACTGGCTCAAACCATGGCTGCCAAAAGAAATCTGGCCAACAAAGAAAGGTATGATAAAAAGGTGAAAGTTATTATAACTCCAGGAGGAGATCGGGTATTGCTAAGAAATCTGGGACTGCATGGCAAGCACAAGATTGCTGACAGATGGCACCATCTCCCTCACATTGTAGGGCAAACTAGATGATCTGCCAGTGTACAAAGTAAGGCCTGAGAATAATTCAAAAGATGTAAAACAATGCATAGAAATCATTTACTGCCCATTGGACAAATCTTAATTGAGTCTGAGCCCCTAGAAGATGCCCCTCTGGACCAGTGACTAGAGCTGCTGCTAAGAAAAGATCAAGAAAGTCTGCACCTACAGAAGCAAAGTTAAAGTGTTCCCTCCACAAGTCCCAGTTGAGCATGACTGTCAGTCCATATCGGAAGAAAGTGAGAGTGACTTTGAATACTATCCTTCTACGAACTGAGTCAATTGTTTCGGGCAATCCCTAGTCAATACTGGAGATGAAGCTGGCCTCTGGACTGTCTAAGCCCCAGCTTCATCCCTGGAGCCAATGCTCCCAGAAAGTGAAGTGCAAAGCATCAGATCAGATGAAATGGAATCATTGTGCATGGTTGAACTGTTTGAGCTTTCAGGAGGAAAATGATAGATTGGGGCAGACTGGTGATACAACTAACAAGAAGAGTATTTTGAGTGCCCTGACAGTCCACTGCCAGTGTCCGAAAGCTTCCATGCGAGCCAAATGTTGTGGACTCAGAAACTGTAACTCCTGGAGCTGAAAGTGCCCCAAGTTCTAGCCTCTCTCACCCCATGGAGACTCCCCTGACAAGTGAGGACAATGCTGAAAATGAGGCTCAGAGTGCAGAGACTATAACAGTTCCCCCTAGAAAGACTGGTCGAGCTGTAAAGCCTGTGGTGCACCTCAGTTATGATTCACTTGGGAGGCCTGTGGACTTGCTCTCTCAATGTTGTCCATAAAGGAGTGTATGTGTCCCTGAGCTCATTGCCCAAACTGAGCATCAGTGCTAACTCCAAGTTACTTGTGTTGCCCTTCTAGTATGGTGCCTTGCCCCATCCAGCCCCAAGGTAACTGATAGGAAGGGCCCTCTCTTCAGGTTTCATGTACAAGAGGTAATAACTTGAGTTATGGTACAATGTGTGTAATACTGTGTAAAGAGTCACGTACTGCAATGTTTCAGAAATGTATTCTTGGTAAAATTATATATTGACTGATGATTACATGTGTGAGCCTAATGCAAATGTATACGGTTGCAGTTAAAACTTTACAGTACTTGCTTGACGTAGACGCCAAGCTTCCTTTAGGCCAGGAAGGGTGTAACCCCTGCAAAGTGGGGGTTCCCAAAAGACTTCCAGGAGCTTGCTTGAATGCTCCAAGCCTGAATGGTGTTTGGCATTTAAGCCATTTATCAGTGAGTGTTTTTAGAGCCTCTGGTACTGTCTCTTAAGAGCTGTCTGCTTGCAGACATAATTAGTTTGTATGGGGGACTGTGTGCTTCTCTGAGTACCACTCGAGCTGCTGCCAATTCACTTCATTTTGCAGTCACTAGGAGTGCAAAGGAACCTATCTGAAAGATGTAACTGTTTGCCAGAAATTATTTAGAGTAATAATGAAATTACAGTTTGTCTAACCTGCTCTTTGCAGTCAGAACTGTGTCTGCTAGTTCGCCATTCTAGTTTTGAACTGCTGAACTGGACCAATCAGTGTGGGGTAAGCTAGCTCTAAAATGGTGCCTTGACGAATCAGAACTTGGACTCATAATCTGAGCCAGCCACAAGAGGATTGTATGGGCAGTGACTCTGGGAGATGTAGTTTAGACTTCAGTGCCTTTTTGGACCAACAGCAGCAGTCTATTGTGAGTGACAGCCAATCCAGTCAAGAACTGGGAGGAACTCAAAGGAAGTGCCGGTTTTGTCGGTTGGAGTTTCAGTTGAGCTTTGGCAGTGAAGAAGGAAGGAGCCCTGTGCTTTTCAGTGTGCAGTTTTAGTCAAAAACGTGTGTAAGGCCCAGAGTTCCGGTCTGCAGCTTGTGTAACAGCTTGTTAGGACTGAATCCGTCCTGTGAAAAGAATCAAAGGATCTCTGAAGAGTAGAAACCAGGCTCACCCTGTAGAAGACTGGAGGAATTGCTGAAAATTGCACTCGGTCTGTCAGAACTGAATCTGCTGTGTGTTCTCCCGGTATTGTGCAGTAATTGCGATCGGGATACAGATGCAGCCTGCCTGGTATAGTGCTTTCTTTATATGGATGTGTGAAGAGGTTTGTGTACTCAAGTGAGCCCCAAGGACATTGAAGGACCCTATCTTATTTGGAGGTCGTGAGTACTAATTCAGGGTCGCCCTGTTGAATTGCCACATTAAATCCAAATGGAATTACTGTACTGCTGACTGTTTAATTCTCCTTTCTCTGTGTGAAAGGGCCCCTACCAGCTGCCACAGTTTGGACTAGCCACTAGGGCTTGGGTACCAGGGACAGTAACTGATAGGGATAGGCCTGTGCACAGAGCCATAGGTAGATTATTAGAGTGATAAGCTAATTAACCTGATTTCCCCTGTCCTTGTTATATCCCCTAAATAAATCAGGCTGCTTGTTTCAGCAAAGTTATACTGCCTGAGGTATTTGTCTATGTTAAAGTACTGTACTGTGATTGTTGTACTGTATCTCATTTCACAGGAGGTCCCAGTGCCGGAACCAGACCTGGGGGTAAGTGTATACTGTGAAGGTAATTCTGATATATTGTGTGGGCCACTAGTGGGAAGAAAGGGGTTGCAGTGTCCCAGAGGCTGTGACCAAGTTAGTTTAACTATTGCAAACCCTGACCTCTGGGTGGAGGCACCCCATTGGATCCAGGCCCTCAACCTGTTAGTGGCAAATCAGGCAGGGGTAGTAGCCCTGAGATAGCGCCATCTAGGGGTTACACCTGCTTGTTACTCACGGTTCTGCAGAATCAGTCCTTGGATGGCACAGTTCACAGAAGTCATGGGATTGGTGGAAACACATGCAGAACCGGGCACATTGCTTGAAACTGGAAGGGGGAGAAGCTGCAAATTGCTCAGTCTTCCTCTTGCTGGCAGATCTTGCAGCTTGTCCCTTCAGCCCATTATAGGCCTGTTGCAGGGCATGTGAGCAAGGCCTACCAACTACGGGGACCCAGACCTGGGAGTGGCCCCCGCGGCTTGGCTCCTCGATCAGAGCACCCAGCACTCGGGTACAAGACCCATGATCCCCTCAGAGCGGCAGACCCCACTTGATGGGGGTTAGCAAGATCCTTACCTGGTCTCTTGGTGTCAGCATGAACATTCAGCATGTTCTCTGCTTCCTCGCTTTCTTTTATCTTTCCTGCCACAGCGTGTAGCCAGAGCAATTTGTTTCTTTTTCAGAACATCAGGCTCTGGGAAGCTGTTCAGAGTCTGAGAATCCAGGATTTGCCACAGCAGTTTCTCTTCTCACTGTATCTCAGGAGCAGACAACAGGTACCCGACCCCAAAAGGCACTTGTCCATCCTTCTGCTTTCACAGTCTCACAACTTCAACACAGCTACACTCTCACTCTGGCTCAACAACTTTCAGAGTCTCTTTTCTCACCGTGTAGGCACATACAAATTCTCCAAGTTGAAATGGCTCACTCTTCCTTTTCTTCTCTCAGCACATCTATTCACATTCCTCAATATTCCATCTTTTCCAAGCTTAGATGCAACCTTTGTCCTTTTACCAGGCTCAGGACACAGCCTTTGTCTTTTCCAGAAGCAAGACACAACCTTTGTCCCTTTTCAGGCTCAGGACACAACCTTCCTTCCATCCCACCGCTCTGGTACATCTTTAAATCAATGCAGATTCTTGTAACCTGCAGCTTTTCCTTTCCACTCAAGCTACCTTTATCTCACCAGTGTGGTGCATCTTTAAACAACACAGATTCCATCAACCTGCAGCTTTTCTCTTTCTCTTCAAAGCTGCTTTATTAACTTTTTTCTTCCTTGTTTCTCCTTTTTCCTTTTCTTAATGGGTGGGCACTACCTGCCCTGGGGGCAGATTGCTGGCAGCCCCAGGCAGGCCCATTCCCAGCCTTGCAGCCCCAGTTTCCTCACAGGGCAAGAACCCCTCTCTCTGGAGGGGCTCTCCCAGACTGACTTAAAATCCAAAGTTCTCTGCCTTTGGGAGCTTTTGGAAGCTTCCCATTGACTGAAGCCACTGTCCTCAATAAAATTATATGTGAGCTCCCTCGATGCCTCATTGGTGCAGAAAAAGGCACCTAAACATTCCTTGGTATTTTCCCCAGGAGTCCTTTCACAAGCCCCAGAATCCTCTCTGGCAAGTCCTGGCTTGGGTTGGTTGATTGGTGTCATGTGGCTGCAACAACATGATGGCTGAGCTGAAGTAAACAGTTGCTCACAGTTCCTCAGTGTTCCCAGATGTTACATGTCCCTACAAGCCAAACCCTTAACTTTTATACATTTCCCCACACAGTTGTAGCCACCCTGTGCTCTGTTAAGCGACTGAATTCATTAACATGTTTTATTTAACCCTTCTTCAGTCTGCTGCCATCCTGCCGAGCCCTAGGCAGCCACACATTATCCCATTACAGTTCATACAGTGTTCTGCTCTGTTTCCTCTTTGCAGCCACAGGGTGCACATCCATCTGCTCACTGTCCACAAAACAGGTAGCTTTTCCTTTTTCTTGCACACCAGTACTTTATTTATTTCATGTATTCCTCCTTTTCCCTGTCGTGAGTATAACTACTAACCTGTGCCCCTAGGCACAGGACAGAACTCTGATACTTCAAGGGGCGTCACCTCATGAATATTCATGAGGTGGCTCCCACTCTCCCGAGCGCAATTGGTGCTCACAAATGCGGCTTTTCTTTCTTCCTGCTGTCTCCCCGGTCCAGCTAATGGTCCTGGTCCTTCTTTACTTAACCCTGGAACCAGGACCACTGTGAAGAGAGCCAGACTGGCCACCAAAACGGCAACAAATTTAGGCTCCTCACGCATGCGCCGGAGTTCAATGGCAGCAAAGTGCTATTTCCAAAATTGGCGGCCTAGAACTAGCCCTCCAGCCCTGCTCTCTCAAAACCATGTGGAGGCTGGCAGGAGAGGACAAAGACACTGGGCAAACCAGAAAATCCGGGACCCAAAGGAAAAAGAATGGGTGGACCAAAACCCCAGGGGAAATGGAGCCTTTTCGGGGCTCACAGGTAAGTCCCCAACTGGGGGATTACACTAGCATTCGATTTCTCTACTCTAAGAGCAATATAAGCATGTCATACCATTCCTAATAGGTGGGTGTATTCTGGTCTGTCCAGTGGCATAAATAACTTTTTGGCATAAGCTGCGATTAGGGCCATGTGATACTTCTGCTCACCCACTATCTGCTGCCATATTCCCCTATGATACATATTTCTGGGTGAAAAGCTGTCAACCCCAGTAAAGAGCTAGCTTAGACCTATATTCAAAAATCCCCTGCAAAATCGCGCGCACCTGCCTGTGCCGCATCTGAGATGACTGGCCACAAAATGGTATATTCAGAAAATGCACGGAAGATGCACTCACACATATCCGGCTGAATATCCCGAACATGCACAATCATGCATCTGAAGATGTGTGGTGCATCTCAGGTGGTGGTGGGGGGGGTCGCACCACAGGCAGGTACATAGGGAAATGCGCTGGGACAGGTGAGATGGGCATGGTGCAGCTTTGCCATGATCAGCTGGGATATGCAAATGGCCTCATTGCACATTCTGAGTCCAAACCCCACATCCTGGAGCTCATTATTGGAATGTATTCAGGCCATTTGCATACCCCAGGCATGCTCAGTTCCAGCTTTGCAGGGCTGCTCCACCACCCCACAAAGCTGAACAGGAGGTACTGCAGCCTAGCAGGCAGGTCTGCTGGGATGGTGGTGTGTGGGTGGGTGGGTGGACTGCATTGGCCTGGGTACAGTGCTACTCCCACAGCTATGTACAGGGGTTAGACACGGAGTACAGGGGCCACCTGGGCATGCAACAGGAGTGGGCACAGGGTGACACAGGTCAATCAGGATGCCACATGCATGTGATACACCAGTTCTGTATGCTGCGTACTATCACCTGCAGTGCTCCACACACCCCAGTACAGGAGGTACCTAGCAGGTACCACAAGGGATGGCAGTGTGCAGACAGTGACCAGGTACCTGGGGTGGATCCCACCTGTGTGCACCATGGTGTACTGCAGTGTGTGTGCTCCACTGGTCAGTCCCTGGCCTGTGCCATGTGGACACTAGTACCACCAGGCAACCTTTGCACAGTTGCCACAGACATCACCCTGGGTGCATGCCACCACTGGGTGGTACCCTGCAGAGCTGCATGGGTGATGGCCATGGCCCCTGGTACATGTGCTGCAGTGTGGCTGTCCACCTTGCCGTGTGCCGGGGGCACACAACAACACTGGCATGTGGCTGCTGGGTGTCTACGTCCAGGGTACGGTATGGGGTGTTGCTCCTGTATGGTGCCTGTGGTTCAGGGTTCATCCATCCTGGCATGACTGCTGTGTGTGGTGCCTGGAGCATGTTCTTATGCATCTCCAAGTGCTCCTGGATGGCCTGCCTGTGTCCCTGCGGCCTGCCTGTGGAGGCTGGCTGATTTAGGCCACCCTTTGTATGCCTAACTTTGGGCGTGCTCATTTCCTAGATGTGCAGCAGATATGTGACACATTTTGGCTGAATATGGGGATGCACAGCATATTCATCGGAATGCCCCTTTATTTGTGCCACATACATTATTTCCATGCGATGGTGCATCTGGAGATGCGCACAGCATCTCTGTCTTTTGAATATCACGCTTTGGCACATTTTTGAGATGGGCGGTGCATCTCTTCTTGCGCCATGCATCTCCTTTGAAAATGTGGGCCTTAGACTTAATAGCTAACCAAAGTGGCTGAGTGCAGGGACAGTGCTAGAGGATATGTGGGAATACCTGTCTCCTCCCCACACCCAGTAAAGTATCACACTTCAGCCTATGTATCTTATGCAGCTTCACCACAGTGTAATACAAAATTGGACAGTATTTTAATTGCATCAGTCTGTAGGTGTCAAATTTTATGTACTTGTATAGGTCTTTCCACACTGTGTGCAAGTTGTATTCCTCATGGTCTTGATTGAGTATCGCTTTTGAGTTCAGTAAGGGCTGGAACCATCATTCACTTTGTTCTTTAGTAGGGTCATATACACAGTACTTTGATACAGATGTGAAATTGGATGTGGTAGCAGGATCCAGTTAGCTAAAAGGAGAATGCTGTCACCATGGTTAGAAGGGCAGGTGTTCCCAGAAATACCCTGCCAATATATGGGTCACCTGCAGGAAAGGGAGGACCATGGTGTCAGAATTTGGTGTCTCTAATGAAACATGGCAAAATCTATAAGCTTATTGTTCA
Source organism: Neoceratodus forsteri (assembly GCA_016271365.2). Lineage (NCBI taxonomy): Eukaryota > Metazoa > Chordata > Ceratodontiformes > Ceratodontidae > Neoceratodus > Neoceratodus forsteri. The sequence continues at coordinate 284,715,651 of CM028138.1, read as the reverse complement.
ACTCTATTAATACCCAGATCTTGCCAGATCTGTTGGGTAATGGTTTTCATTGATTCATAAATTAGGATTTCTCAGCAAGGGTTGCATCATGTCATGCACTGGCTGTAATTTAAGTAGGCAGCAGAACGGGTGATGGGCCAGAACTGATGATGCCAAGGGGTATTTTAAGGCTCTGAGGTAATCTTTTAATGCTAGTGTATATGAGTGATTTCAAACTGATGAGGGCTGAGCATGGGGCCTGCTCAGTTTGTAACCATAGCGGTGTGTAGGACATGCCTCAGCCATAGCAAATGTTACACAATTAACAGTTAAATGTGAATGAAAGGTTTGGCAGTTTAACCCCACCAATCAGTCGAGGGCTGTCAATTTATGGTAAGCACTATGAGTGGTTTTCAGCCCAGATAAACTGGGAGATCAACCTATGCAGTTTATCAAACCACACCTTGGGTACTGTCATATTGATCATGCTGAGTGGGTATAATATCTGAACTGGCAGGTTAATTTCGACCAGTTAATTTTGCACACAGGGTGAGCGGGAGGTGAGCCCATCTGTCTAAATCCTGCGATTGTTGCCTGAGCAATGGATCCAAGTTCTGGTAATCATATCTTGCTGGTTCTGCAAACCCAGCATACCTATCCGGGATACCTATCCAGCATATCTATCTGGGATACCTATCCTGCATACCTGTCCAGGATACCTATCCAGCATACCTGTCTGGGATACCTATCCAGCATACCTGTCTGGGATACCTATCCAGCATACCTGTTGGGATACCTATCCAGCATACCTGTGCATTTGGATTTATCAGGCTGCCATTTGAGGCCCTAATACTGTGATTTTGTGCTTTTGTACCCTCTACTTCAGGGCATCACTTCCATTTTGTCAACATTAAATTTGTAGTTTGACACTTCCCTGAACTTAGAGATTTCCAGAAGGGCATGAGGCAGGGATATGCTGGGGTAGGTAATATGAAGCAGTATATTGTCCATATAAAGCAGGAGCAGCTCTAGTGGACTGCACTGACTCTGTGCCTAGCTGGTTAATAAATAACTGGTTCATTTCTGAAGTATCTTTCAGAGCAATAAGCCAATTTACATATGACATGCAACATCATTTTGCACTCAATAATTAATTTAACCAAGATGTACAAGGAGGCCACATCTCACAATCTGAATCAGGAGACTCAATTTGGGCATATAATCTCTATGTTGAACCAGTTATTTATTTATATATTCTCTAGATGTATTTTTAACAATCTATGATATAGCAATGAATATTATGACTATTTATGATGGATTTGATAAATATATATAAGTGCTTGGTAAATATCATTAATAGGCAGAAAAGCCAGGAGTATGTTCTAAGCATTCAGCATTTAGTATTCTGCTTCATAAATTGTTTATAATAGTCATATTATCTATTCACCCTCATAAAATTCTCCACTTAGCTGTTTTCATAACGACATGAGCGTATTATGGGATTGTAGTTGTGTAAGAGCACAACGAAGGGCCAAAACCAACCCAAACTGGTTACTAAATGATCATTGCACAAGTTTAATGCTTTGAGTTACCTGTCTGATCTCATGAATCTACACTGGCAAAACCTATACCTACCCAAAACCATGGACGAGGCTGTCACAATCCTAAACAACAATCTTACTTCCTGGCCAACAAACATGCCCCATTCATCAAATCTAGAACACGTAATCCTCTCATCCTTGGTTTACACCAGACTTAAAGCTGCTCTTAAGAGGTAAACTCTGGTCCCATGCTAGGCTAACTAAGAGTCCATCTGATTGGCAATCCTTTAGGGTGACTAGAAATGCCTGTGTTAAATGTATATGTGCCACCAAGTCACATTTTTACATCTCCACCCTAGAGCAAGCCAAAGGAAATGCACACAAAATCTGGAGACCCCTAAAATCAACTGAGGGACAGTAGGATCCTCGTCCAAGGTAAGACTATTGAAAATAATAGCCAAATCCTAGAAGAGCTAAATGTGTATTTCGCCACAGCTGGTCTGGCCTTTGATTTATCCCCTTATGCTGGGCTTATGACCCACCACTAGACAGGACTAACTCTAAGATTCTCCCTTACCCTACCCCTTTGCACCAGGTCTCCTTCAAAGAGATTGAAGATCTGCTCATTAACTTAGACACCAGGAAAAGTGGAGGCAAGATGGCCTGGAGCCTTTTTTTCTTAAAAACCTGGCTACTACTATTTTACTGCCCACATTCTCCATATATTCAGTCTTTCAGTTGACTGGCCACAGTACCAGCCTGCTGGAAATCTGCACACTTCCTCCCTTTATTTAAATCAGGTGACCCCTGTGACGTAAACAATTATAGGCCCATCTCTTATCCTCTCCAAAATCTTTGAAAAGCTGATCGACTTTCAACCAAGACACCATCTTGAAACCTACTCCTCCTTAACCCAGTGCAATCCGGGTTCCAATCCAAACACAGTGCTGTCTCCGTGCTTGTCAAAGTCACCAATGACTAGGTCACATCCTTGGACTCTAAAGACCACATGTGCGTATTCTTAGACCTTAGTAAAGGCGTTCGACACTGTCGATCATAACAGTTGTCAGCAGCCTTATTAATGTTGGAGCCACTCCTTCCACTGCCCAGTGGTTTACTAGCTATCTGTCAGGAGGGTCCAGAAAGTTAAAGCTGATGGTCTTTTCTCAACCTCCCTCCCAATTTCAAAGGGTGTTCCACAAGGCTCTATCTTGGGTCCTATCCTTTTTCCTCTGTATAAACAGCCTTGACTATAACATCACCAAATCCAAACTCCACTCTTTGCTGATGACACAGTCCTGTATGCCTCTGGCTCAACTTTATCTGTGCAAGAAATATACTTCAAGCTGACTTTGCACAGCAACCAGAACCTTGTAAACGCTTAAACTCCTTCTCAATGCCAACAAAATGAAGGCAATGATCTTTACCCTGAAAACTCCTCCTCCTCCTCCTCCACCTCCACCTTCCACCCGCCTAATGTTATTTCTACCTCCTAGGTGAACCTCTTGAGGTTGTCCCCAAATTCAAATATCTCAAGGCATTTGGCTAGATAATAAACTCACCTTCAACACTCACATTGACTATCTGATTGATAAGTTGAAGTCTAGAATTGGCTTTTCTTTAGGAATAGGTCCCTTTCTCCCAGCTGAGACTAGAATCAGGCTTGTCCAGGTGACATTCCTGCCCTTACTCGACTATGGCGACATAATCTGCAATTCCTACCCTGCTGTGTATTTGAGCAAGCTGGATGTCGCCTCTATCACCATGCCCTACGATTTATAACCATCCCCCTTTGTACTCATCACTGCAATCTGCATGCAGCTGTCAGTGGATCTCGCCACTACCAGATGTCTGATCCATTCAGGTACCTGGACACTCAAAATCCTCTTGAACAAACTCCCAGAATATTTGTCCTCCATTGTTCACATCTCCCACAGTTTTATTCCCTTAGGAAGTGCAACCTTATCCTCTTAGAGGTGCCTAGGATTCGTACCTCTTTTGGTAAATGTGCCATCTTCATGCTCCTTCCTGCTGCCTGGAATCGGCTTTAGTCTGTATTCAAATTCTCCGGCCTAGTCTCTATCACCTGCTTTAAAACCTTAGCTGCAACTAAATTGAAAGAAACATGTTGCTGCCACTAGTCTTCTTTGACCACTGTCTCACAATCAATTTCCCCTTCCTCGCTATTCCTCCTGCATACCCAACGTTTCTTTCCCCTACTCATCTTCACCACTTTGGCCCATTCACGCCTTGCTTTCTGAGACATTGTGTTCTCTCTTTTCCTGGACATACATCGACTGTCCTTCTCTCCCTTCTCACGCTTCTTCTCTTTATCTCATTTCATATGTACTCATTTCCATGTCATTGAATGTTGCTACCCTTCTTACTACAATGTAGTTGGTATGCTCTATTATCAAGTTGTACATTTGCTACATTTTTCTGTGTGTGCTTTTCATATGCATCATGTACTTTATCCTTGGAATTTGACTGGTTGAATATAATTTGCCTTGTTTGTATATTTAACTATTACATGTCCTCAGGACCTCCTTGTGAATGAGCTTGCTTAATGAAGTTATTCCTGCAATAAACTTCAGCTTTCAAGCTCTTTCCATCTCCTGCAAACTGGTCTATCTACACGCACCTTCAAAATCAATGTAAATAAGTTGTTAAGAGATTTTTAAATTCAGTTACCTCAAGTCTCAACTAGAGGTGGGTGAAGTGGACAAACTTCTGCCACAAAATATTTTGTGTATTCGTCCAATACATGAAGCGATACACAAAATTTCCTAATTCATTGTGGCCAGATTGAATGTGAAGTATGGAACTTTCGGCCTGTGAAATCTCTACATTCCCCACTCAAACTTTGGCCACAAGGTGTAGCTGACCCCCACCATAGTCACAATAACAATCACCCCTGCCCCAAACACCCACAGGATCGCTGGCCAGACAGCCTTAGGCAGCCCACAGCCCATGTCTGTAAACAAACATTCCTGGTGTCCAGTGGACCTCCCACCCTGTCAGGTAGTACCCCGCTCCCCCAACCCTGAGTCCGAAAACTCATTTATCAGTTCCTTGGTGTCTAGTGGACCCCCCAACCCTGTCAGGTAGTCACCCTGCCACGCGCCGCTCCTCCCCAACCCCGAGTCCAAAAAATAATTTATCACTTCTCTGGTGTCTAGTGGCCCCTCCATCCTGTCTGGTAGTGCCCCCACTAGCTCCCCCCAACCCAGAGTCCGATCCATTTAAAATAAAAAATACAAAATCATTAATCACTTCCCTGGTGTCTAGTGGCCCCCACCCTGTCTGGTAATGCCCCACACCGCCCCCAACCCCAATCAGAGTGGGCCACCGGCACAGCCTTCCACTCGCCTCCACAGCTGGCAGTCCACTCGATTGAGCTATCACTGAATGAGCGCTGCTTGTACAAGCACGCGCTCATTCATTGACAACTTGGTGATTTACTCATCTGTTTAGAGGTGTAGAGGGGAGGGGCTGCTGCGTGTCTCACGGGGGCAGAATGGGGAATGGTGTTGTGATCCCGGGGGTTCAAAACACTATTCCCCCATCCCGCTGCCCCTGCCACTGACCAGAGCAGCCCCTCCCTCCTCTACACCCCTAAACTAATGAGTAAATCACAGCAAGTTGTCAAAGAATAAACGTGTGCTTGTACAAGCATGTGCTTATTCATTGACCTCAGTCAGAGCAGGCTTCCAGCCATGGAAGAGTGTAGGTCTGTGCCAGTGGCCTGCTCCGGTTGGGGTTGGAGGAAGTGGGGTGAGGACACTACCAGATAGGGTGGGGGCCACTAGACACCAGGGAAGTGATAAATGATTTTGTATTTTTTACTTTTAAATGGATCTGACTCAGGGTTGGGGAGGGTGGGGGGCAGTGGCAGAGCCAGGTTTGGGAGCATTTGGGAGCTGGGGTGGTATTCAGTCAATTGTGGGCTCCACAAAGGGCACTAAACAGTGAATAAAGATCATGGTGGACTCCACTACTCACACTGGGGCAGCCAGGAGGGGCAACCGCCCCTGCCCCTCTAGCTCCACCACTGGGTGGGGGTACTACCTGACAGGGTTGGGGTGGGGATCCAGGAGACACCAGAGAAGTGATAAATGATTTTTGGACACGAGGTTGGGGAGAGCGGGGGAGTTATGCCTAACAGGGTGGGAGTCCACTAGATACCAGGAAGTGATAAATGATTTGTTGGACTCAGGGTTGGGGGCAGGGTGGGGTCCACTAGACACCAGGAAGGATTAAATTACATTTTTGAGGCATGCGATTGGTGGGTGGGGGATCACTTGACACCAGGGATAGATCAGGGGTGGTGTTGGAGGGAATTCACGATTTGTAACATAGAGTTGCTTTGGGGTTTTAAGTGCAATTTGCACTTAAAACATCCCAAAGCAAGGCAAAGTCACAAATGGCAATTCTGGTAATTTTTAGAAAATTACGCAACGTGCTATGTAATTTGGCCTGCATAGTAAAACTTCACTGCATCTCTAGTCTCAACAGACCAAGAACTTTGATGACCCCAAAAATTCTGGTATGCAATTAATTCCTTATTAATCTTGGACCCAAACAAAACCTACTAGTCTCTCACTTGAAGGTACATTAATTACATACTGTAGCAAGCAAAATCAGATACCTTGAGTATGGTAGGCCACAGACCACATTTATCCAAAGCCAGCAAGAAAGGTCTAGGCACAACAACCCCATTGGTAGCTGTACAAATAAAACAGTACACGTGTACTAAAAAATAAGGTGCTTATTATTGTATTTAACCAAGAAAGTGCAATATTACTTAAAAGCAGTGACAATACCAACAAGGTGCCAACATTTCATGTGTGTGGAACTTTATCAAGGCATAAACACTAACTGCCACTAATGCTCAATTTATACAACCTACTCAATAATGTGATTTAAAGTGATTAGTGCAAATTTAAAGAGACAGTGTACAAAATAAAACATAAATTGAAGCCGCCCGGTGGTGCTGAGAGGTTGAGTGCTGGACACCACAACTCGTACCACACCAGCAACCTGGGGTTGGGAGTGACCTCGGGTGCGGAGGTCGGCTCGGGGAGGATCAAGCATCCCAGGGACTGCTCTCCTCCTCCGCTGGGGAGGGTGGGAAGGGACTACTGCAGACGTATTTGCTCCTAGAGGTGGCTGGGGTCGGTGCGACATCAGCGTGCCGTGCATGGCAGCATCATAGGTGTCATTGCACGCCCCCTCAGCTGAGGAGTAATAAACAAATCAAGAAGTAAAAAACATAAATTGACTAGCTATATATAAACAATAATAATTTATATGCAACCTGGAAACAAGATATTGCATCATTTCAAATTCATTTAGATGGATATATATATATATATATATATATATATATATATATAATCTTATCATTTTTGTTTCAGTACACATTCAAGGGTGCATAAATCCTTAACACCGATAATGGCATTTTAAGTAGATTGTTATTAATGATACAGCATCCCATTTGCCAGAAAAACAGGTGGAGTTTTCCAGGTAGAGCCTTTGTACTTCAGTTTAGAACCCTTCACAGTCTGAAGTCCAAATATCAAATTGACAGGTGTGAGCTGAACAATAAGAAAGGCCATTTCACAGGAAGCAAACAAACAGTTTCAGGTTACACGGATATGAGATCAAATGCTCATCTTAAAGGAGACAGGAAATTATTTTTACATAGATAACTGCCCTTCCATCTTCCTTTCCATGCCAGTAATGCATTCTGATATGCTTGATGATTTTTTTAAATAAATATTCTAACTTTGGGGTGCCCTCAGATCTACATAGCTGTCCACTCTCCTCACCAGCTACTGCACTTGATGTTCATATTTCTAAGACGTTCTATGCATCAGTAACTCCCATTCCATGCTATTCATCTGAATGGCTTGGAATGGGTGTTTATATGCCACAGAATGTTCAGGCAGTACGAAAAGAGACAGCAGCAACTGCTGAGGGAGTGGTATTCAGGGAAGTTAAAAAGGCAACAAAATTAGATTATTAATTTAAAAATGGTAAAATAAATATATCAAATTCTGAGTAGCCAATAAAAGAACAACTGGGAGGCATCTAGAGGTGTAAAAACTGTTTCCTACCACCTTTAAGCCAAAAGTAGCATTCACTTGAATCTTATTTAAATATCCACATTGATTCCTTTTGGCAATAGATTATCTATATCCCCACCCCAATTAGGCAACCAGCAATTGTCAGTGCCCATAAATAAACACAATGTTCCGGACCTCAGTGATGTCTGTTCATGCAGTTAAATTATGCTTATCTTGAATTGCTGCTGTATCTACAACCAGTTGCTGTACACACAGCATTGCTCATGTTGATTATACCATATAACTGTTTCATTTTCTTGTACATTTTCAGTTTCCTAATGCTTTGTAAATCTTCCTTGCCTAATGTTCTATATTATTCCATCTTGTATCACTGTATCCAAGTGCCATTGTATCATATGCACTATCTTGTATTCTGAATTTACTCTGTTGCATATCTTTGCTTTTGGCTCAACCTTGTATGCTGCCCTTCCCAGGACCTCCTTGTAAATAAGCTTGCTCAGTGGAACCTTTTCCTGCTAAAATAAACGCAAATACAATACAAATACATGTCTAGTTAAGGCATAATCTAAGCTCACATTTTCAATGTCTGAAATGTTCCCCAATGCAGATTTTGAATCTGCATGAAGTTTTCCTGTATATATATATATATATATATATATGTGTGTACATGCATTCACAATTGCATTTAGCCAGATAGATTAAATTGTCCATGTCACAGTTAAAAGTTTTTAAGTTTCTAACTTCAAACTCCTTGCCTGTAATTGGGTTTTTAAAGACTTTTTCCTTACAGGCGGTAGCAAAATATTTACAGTCACTCGAATGATTGCCCTTAGTGGGGTGCAGCCAGTTTTCTGCTAACCACAGCTGGTCTCTGGAGGCTATAGGTTACCCAGTCCCCAATATTTTACCCTTCGATACACAAACCTAGATGAGCTTTGTGCAAATGGTTCAACAGTATGATCTGCCTGCACAATACTCCAGTATTTCTCAATAACATTTTTAACACCATTGGTTTGCATAGAATAGGTGATCACAAAACACAGCTGTTCACGCTGAACTGTAGGGAAGAGAAATTGCATGAACAACTTGTGAACCCTCTGTAACATTCTCATATACGCACTAACTGAACAACTAATTCTATAATCTGTACCTCACTTTTGTGCATATGTCAATATCCCTGGCTTTTGCATCCCACTTGCTATAGATATGTGAGTAAACTCTCGCCTGAATCTTTCAAACATTTCCTTATTGTAATTAACTCTGTCTGTATCATCAGTACAAATCCTATTGAGACAAAAAACTGACTACATGGAGTGTTTGCTCAATTGTAGTAAAGTTGGCAACTGCTAAAATGTAACACAGAATTATGGTTAGTTTCCTTACAGAAAATGTCCATTCTCAACCCACCCTTGTTATGAAGAGAGAGATAGGAAGCTCAGGAAAAGCTGGCAAGGGAGTGAAGAACGGGAGGTGGTGAGTGATTGGAACCTACTGGATATCGACTGGGACATTCCAGCGGCCAGCTGCACCAAACGTCAGGCCCTGTTAGATACATTGCCAGACTGCCTGCTGGTGCAGCTGGTTAATAACCCACCAGACAAGCAGTCTGTTCTCAAGTTGGTGCTCACCAACTTGGAGATTATTGCTGGGGTGAGGAAGGGAGCCCTGGGGTCTAGCAACCATAACTCATTTCATTCAGGCTGGCCCTCAGGACAAGAATGCCCTATCAAAAACAAGTCCTAGATTTCAGAAGAGCAAATTTCAACTGGATAAGGAGCTAATCCAAGACAAACTGACAAGGTATGCGGCATCAGAGATGCAGCAGAAAGATGGGGTGCAATCAAGTGGACAATTCTCAAGGCAACAAAGTCAGGCATGAGAATTGTTGCAAAATGAAACAAGGTACAAGAGACCAATACGGTTCTCAGAAATGGTCAGAGAAGCAGTGAGGGCTAAGAAAAGACTTACCAGGTGCAAGGAAAAGCAGTGGAGGAGGAATGGAGAGAGCACCAAATAAAAACTAGGGAAGCAAAGAGGACGGTGGGAGGCAAAGGCAGACACAGAACTGTATATTGTGGAGGGTCAAGGGTGGAGAAAACAATTCTTCAGATATATCAAGGATAAGAGGAAGAAGGAGGGATATTGTTAGGCTACAAGGGGGGTTACTAGAGGAAGATGAACAAAAGCAGCCACTCTTAGCAATTACTTCTGCTCTGTCTTCACAAGGAAGACAGCCAGCCCCTGCCTGAAAGTGGCATCAAGGCAGCTGTCGGGGCATTCCTCAAATGAACAGCCAGTATTTACCAAAGAAAGGGACCAGAAGGGTCTTGAAGCCCTAAAGGTAGATAAAGCCCCAGGGCTGGCTGGGACGAAACCAAAGGTGCTCAAGGAATTAGCTGCAAAGCTGGCTGATCCTCTAGTTAGTGCTATTCAATAGCTCAATTCAGACAGGTGTAGTTCAGAAAAACTGGAAGGTAGTGGATGTAGTCCAGCTATACAGGGGGCAAGAAGCAATCAGCAAATTACAGACCTGTCAGCCTTACCTCTGTAATAGGAAAATTGATGGGGTCACTGATCAAACAGGACATTGTGGACTACCTAGAGAGCAGTGGTCTGTGGGATAGTGAACAGCATGGGCTTGTGGCAGAGAGGTCTTGTCAGACCAACCTAATAGTTTTCATTGACTGGGTAATGAAGGTAGTAGATAAGGGCCATGCTGTGGATTTACTCTACTTAGATTTCAGCAAGGCTTTTGCCTCAGTGCCACACAGAAGACTGCTGAAGAAGTTGGAGGACCTGGGTGCAGATGGGGACATAGATAGGAAACTGGTTGAAGGAGAGACAGCAGAGAGTGGTGGTAAATGAGGTCAAATCGGAAGTGAGGGAGGTCGAGTAGGGTGCCACAGGGATCTGCCCTAAGTTATATCCTCTTCAATATGTTCATCAGTGACATTGGAGAGGGCATCCCGGGCAAGTTGTGTCTATTTGCAGATGGCACAAAGCTTTACGGTGGGGTAGATAGTGACAAAAGGATCAGAGAAATGCAGAGGGACCTACAAAGGCTAGAGAGAGGTGGTCTAAGGTTTTGCACTTGAAATTCAATACCCAAAAATGCAATGTTATGCACCTAGGGAAAAAAACAGGACAGAGTACTGGATGAGAGGCGTCAAACTGAGCACTGCAGCAGAGGAAGCAACCCGAAGTCATTGTTAGTGACTCCTCAAGCAATCAAGCCAGTGTAAAAGGCCTATAGTAAGGCTAATAGGTTGTTAGGGTGTATCGGAAAGGGTATTGACAGCAGGAAAATGAAGGTACTACTATCTCTAAATAGGTCAGTGGTGAGGCCACACCTGGAATACTGTGCTCAGTTCTTGAGTCCTCACCTAAGGAAGGGACAGGGAGCAGGCTGGAGATGGTGCAGTGCAGGATGACCAAGATGATTCAGTGCTGACAGGGCAGATCTTCGAAGAATGTCTCAAGGCACTGAACATGTACTCACTGGAGACCAGGCACGGGGAGGGGAGGATATGATAGAGACCTTCAAGTTCCTGAAGGCAATAAGCAAGGTGAACTGCAGCAAACTATTTAGCATAAGCACAGAGTCAAGAATCCGAGGTCACAAGTGAAAACTGGTGGGGGAAGGTTTAGGAGGAGGTCATGCAGTTCTATTTTACGGAAAGAGTTGTGGGGCTGTGAAACAGTCTACCAGAGAAGTTAGTTGACACCAAGACCATAAATGGTTTCAAGAATTGCTGGGAAAGATTGAAGGGTTTGGTGGTAGTTCAGTTCAGTAGCAGTAGGGAGGGAGCAGGGGGTGGACTGGTAGGGATAAAACCCACAAGGACAATAGGTCCTGGGGCAGATGGGGAACTACATGCCGACTAGAAGACCTGTGGTCTTTTTCTGCTGTCATTGTTTATGTTTCTATGTTTCTATCTTTGGTGATTAAGAGATCCAAATAATGATCGCATTCAAGTCAGACTTCACTGTAAGCCATAAATGTTCATCCGTTCTCTCCAGATAACTGACAAAATCACAGAGCTGCATTTCAGTGTCTTCCCATACAAGGAATATATCATCAACATATCAATGATAAAGGCTGATATTTTGACAATATGGATTAACATCAGAATCATGGATAATATGATCCTTCCACTGTCCGTGTAAATATTAGCATAATTAGGTGCGAGGCAGCACTCATCACCGTACCTTTTGTTTGTAGAACTCATTAAGAAAGGTAAACACATTATTTGTCAACACCTTTTCAGTCAGGGTTAAAATGAATTCTACCTTGTGATCAGTAAGGTTGTTATGCTTAGGGCCTTCTAAAGTGCTGTTAGGCCTCCTGCAATAGTTACTTACCCCACCGTTGTAGTGAACCACTTTAATAAGAGCATTATCAATCTAATCTAGCTAGTTACGTATCCCACTTCCTTCCTGTGATCAGGACAGCCCTAACCTCTCATCCAGTAGCTCGAATGACTGCTCCCTCCTTAACTCTGGATGCACTCCTTTCTATTTTAAAACAATCTCCCCATGCCGGCCTGTCAGTGCAGCAGTTGGATTTCCACTTGCGATGCCAGCGACCCGGGCTTGAAGCGGATCCGGGTCATCGGAGGGCGGCCTCTGGGAAAAGCGATGGAGCATCCCCAGGACTGCTGTCCTTCTCCGGGTGGAGGCAGGGAGAATGTCCGGTGTTGGCCGGACCCCTGGCAGAGGCCGGGTACTGCAGCAACTGGCGTTAGAAATGACTCTGGGGTGGGGCAGATGCAGGACATCATTGCATACCCACCCCCAAGAAAAAAACACTCAAAAATACTCCTGCAGTCCGCCCTCTATAATGCCTGCCTTGGCCTTGATTAGCCTCCAGGACCGGCCCTCGGACCTAATCCTGTTGTTGCGGCACCGTTAAGGGGTGGTGTCACAACCCACCCTGGGGGCAAGCCAAGGGGTATTCGAGGTCCAGCGGTCCTATATGGAGGTGGAGGCTGAGGTCTGTGACCAGGCAGAGGTACCGGGTTGACGGCAGTGAGGGAAAAAGTACAATAAATAAAAACATAAAATAAAACAAACTCCTCCGTTGAGACCTATAAGCTTCTGCTTTCTCTGCCGAATAGTGGAATTAACAGTGATGAACTAGATCCCAGTTCCTGAAACTAACAGCCCCGCCATTGCATGACACCAGTCAAAAATTTTAATCTTTGACTTATCTCATAAACTCTGCCTGGAAGGAGTCGTGTGTTGTGCCAGTATCCAAAGGAGAAAACCCTTACTTGTCGAGAACTACTGACCAATCTCCATGCTATCCCGCTGAGTACCCTCCTTGAAAAAATTGTATTTGCACAACTTCACTCCCATGTAAATTGGAACAACCTCCTCACCACTGAGCAGCATGGTTTCAGGAAGGGCACATCACTAACCCAGCCTAATCAGTTTTACTGACCATACCCTCTCAGCCATGGATGATGGCAGACATAGAGCAGTATTTGTGGATCTGACAAAAGCATTTAATCTAGTCATCCACAGGTAAGGAGTGCCACTGGGACAAGTACACAGTAGTTAGTTAGGGTAAGTAGACGGATGGGCCAAATATCCTTTTCTGCCATCGGCATCTATCTGTATGTATAGTATCCTAAAAATAAAACTGCCAAATGTTGGCATATGCCCTAAAGCCACTTCCTGGGTTGATAACTACTGTATAGCAGTTTAAATTTACTCCATCTTTATTTAGCGCAGCAGAGGGTTTCAGACAAGTTTGCACCATTCTGTTTTCCTGCTTGCACCTTTCGACTGCAGCTGACAGTTTGACTGGCACTTGACAATCAGCTGTTTACAGTGTGGCTCTCATCATGCTCCCCAAGCACAATACTCAGCAGCCGTCTCCAGTTACACTAATCTCAGCACAGCCCCAATTAGCACCTAGCAGGCAGCATTTGAAAGGTGTTACATGCCATTACATACCACCATCGAAAGTGTGGTTGCTGCTCGAGTGAGTTTCAGTACTAATCATGTCTTTACTATGCTGCCTGCAGAGTAAACCTGTTAAAGAAAGAACTTATTGGAAACAATGGACCTTGACAATCTGTCAGAGAAACCAGGGGTTGATAACCACTGTTGCCAAAGCAGTCACAAAAAGAGTTAGCTGCTTCCTCTTCCTTGCAAAAAAAAAAAAAAAAAATTGCCCTCCACTTATACCACTTACTCGGCAGAGACAAAGTTCGAGGTTGGGAAGTATGCCTGCAAAATGCTGTTATGAAGGCTGTGCATTTCTACACAATTAAATCAGGAAATGCTATTAAAGAAAGTGCCATCAAAAATATAAATCTGACTGTATGGCCCAATTGAGCTACCCCCCAAAACACATATCCTGACTGTGCCAGAAGCCATGAAGGTGACCAGCACTTTAGCTGGAAGATTTGGATGAGCAGCTGCAGAAGGTGGTAGGGTGCTTGAGAGTACAGGGTGCCATTGGCCATTGTCAATGCAAGGGTGGTACATGCAGTGGCTTTGGGGATTGTTAAAGCTAGCCCTCTGCATCTTCTAGCCAAAATGGTGGCCAGTTAAATTTAGCAACCAAATGGGCATAGGCTTCCTACATTGCATGGGGTACAGCAAAGGAAGAGAACCAAAGCTGCAAGGAAAACCCACAAGACTTCCTCCAGTTAAAAGCAGCATTTCTGGCAAGAATCAGCGGCCTACACACACGAGCTTATACCACCAGAGTTGATACTGAACCTGGACGAAACAGGCATCAGTATGGTGTCTGTTTTCAAGTGGACAATGGTGGCATCTGGTTCCAAACAGGTGGTCGTTCTCTGCCTTGGAGACAAAAGGCAAATTTCTCTGGTTCTGTGCTGTACCCTTGCTGGAAGTTTCTGCCACCCCAGATCATATACAAAGGCAGGACAGCAGCCTGTCACCCACAACACTTCCTCTCCCCTGACTGGGATATCAACCACTCCAATAACCACTAGGCAAATGAAGTTACCATGCCTTTCACACAGACAGTGTTATTGCTCCATACTTGAAATCCACAACAGACAGACTTGGACTACTGTCTGAACAGAAAGCCTTCCTATTATGGATCTCTTCCATGGCCACACAACAAAAGCTGTGATCAAAAACTCCAAGAGCTGTGGCATTATGCAGTTTTTGTCCTTGCATCCTGCATGGATGCTTTGCAACCTTTCAACATGTCTGTGAATAAAATATTAAAGGACTTGCTGAAACAACATTTTACAGCCTGGTATGCTGATGCGGTCTTGGAGCAGATCGCAAGTGGGAAGAACTAAAAATAGACTTGAAAATACAGACACTCAAGGAATGCCATGCCTAGTGCTACAGGCAAACTTCCTCGAGTTAAATGAATGAAGAGATGATATGCTACATAGCTTCACTGAAGCAGGTATTACCAAGGCACACTGAAACAACCTAAACAAAGTAATGCTGCTTTACAAATATTACAAAGTTTAATACTGTTGTCCTCAAATTCACTGACGTACTGTGCTTGTTGTTTCCTTTTTCAGAGCCACAGTCCTGCTGCTCACAAATGGTGAAAACAGAGAAACACCAGTGTGAACTTGCACCACCAACAAAAATGTTTTTTTTTTTGTTAATCCTTTTTCTCCCAGGCCCCTGGTCTGCCTTACCTTATCCACATCCTGGCATCTCCCTTAGGTCTTCCGGCTGCCCATCCCAAGGACCCTCCACTCCTATTCGGGCCCCGCAGCTTCTACCCCTGTGGCTTGCCCCTGTGGTGGGGTGGTGGAGAGCCCCATGCTCTCCACCCAAACAGGATCCAGTATGTGCTGCGTACCCAGGAGCTGGGTGCCCCTTCCAGAGATGGCCATCATGCCACCATGACCTGGTGCCTGATTTCCTCTGTTCTGGTTCCCCCCTGACATGTGTGGCGTGCAATGGCGCCAAGGGACAGGGAGTGTGCACGTTACCACATGCACTCCTTCCTGGCGTCTGTCCCAGCATGTCCCCAGTGTGTCGCCCCCAGCCGACGCTAGAGGTCACCAGTGCACTGATAGCAGTGCACCCTCCCGGAGAAGGAGAGCAGTCCCACGGATGCTCAGTCCTTCTTCTCCCACCGACTCCCGGCGACCCGGGTTCATTCCTGAACCTGGGTGGCCAGTCTTGACACGGAGATGTGCGTCTAGCGCCTCAACCCTCAGCGCCATCGGACTGGCAACAGAAATGTTTTTAATACTGTGAACCATTAAAGTTTGCTTGATTGCACTGATGTGTCTGTACTTTGTGCATTTAATATAGACGATCAGTTGATTTCTCTGATTCATGCTGACATTGATAATGGTGAAGATAAACTGATTGTGATAATGAGCTGTGTTTGTAATTGTATTTGAGGTCTTTTCTTAACTGCCATTTCTGTGTGCTTTTCCATTTAATTTGGGCAGGACTGATGGATTCTTGCTGACAAGTTTGTGACTGTGTGTTTGAAAGTGGCTGTGTCGGAACTTTAAGTGCAGGCATCATATTACAGGGATTAGTGTAGTTTGAATGTGAGGTTTTAACTGCCATTTATTTATTTATTTAAAGGTTTTACCAGGAAAGCATACTGAGCAGAAATACTGCTCGATTCCAGATGCATCTTGGGGTAGGGTAAGCACCAGTAAAAGGTACAACAATGAGAAAACTAAGTCCAGAATACATTAATACATTGATGGAGAACGTCATACATGCAACAATATAGAAATACCAAGTGCAGTGAAAAATAATAGTAATTTATGCAATCCAGGAAAATAATAGTAAATTCATGCACTTAATCGACAGATTGGAGGAGCTGGCCTTAGGGTGGGTCAAAATTTTTAGTTGCATGTACAGGAGGAGGAGAAATGGGCTATGAGCAGTGAATTTAGGTGTTGATTGGTGGAGACATGCTGAATGCCCATGTGGAGGGAATTCCATAGTTTGGGCATGCGATATTTGAAGGCTGCCTGACCTGCAGTGGTGGACATGTATGGCATGGAAAGGAGCCTGGAGCCATTATTTCTTAGTGCATAAGCTGGAAGGGCAGGGGTTGATAGGAGGCGCGGTAAGTGGGAAGGGACTAGGTCCAGAACTTGGCTGTCATCCAAGCATAGTGTGACAGCCTACGGTTCTGGAGGAGGTGAAGCCCAACATCTGGTAGAGGGTGCAATGATGGGTTGAGGATGCACAGTCCAGGGTGAAATGACAGAAGGAGTGGAAGAGTGGGTCCAGTCTGGCTAGGGAGGACTTTGGTGTGGCACTGTAGACTATGCCCTGTAGTCAAAAATAGGGAGGATCATTTTCTATATCATGGCACATCGTGCTGGCAGCGGAATGCAGCCACGATGCTGGTAAAGAGCCCCCAACCTAGGATGGAGCTTTTGTGGATGGCATCAATGTGTACAGAAAAGTCGAGGTGCTGGTCAAGGCAGACCCGAGATATCTAGAAGAGTCACAGTCCTCCAGGGATGTCCCATCAAGGTGTGGAATTTGGGGTGGTGGTGAGCCGTGATAGTCTCTGCCTAGTGCCGAAGGTTGTGGAGACAGTTTTCTTGATGTTGAGGGAGAGTTGGTTTGTGCGAGCCAGAGCTGAATGTTGTTGAAATCAAGCTGTAGTCTGGTTGCCACATCAGAGGTAGTGGGGCTGGATGTATACAACACCGTATTGTCCACATACATGTGAATAGATGTACGAGGGCGGGTAGAGGGCAGGTCATTTAGGAAGATGGAAAACAAAAGTGAACCAAGGACAGAGCCTTGTGCACACCACTAGTGACAGGAAGGGTGGAAGAGATGTTGTTTCCAATATGGACAGATTGGGATCTACCAGCCAGGTATGAGTGTAACCAGTTGGTAGCTATACCAGAGAGTCCGGCAAGTGAGAGCTTGGTCAGGAGGAGTTGGTGTTAGACAGTGTCGAACGCCTTGGCTAGATCAACAAAATTGCTGAGGTGATATGTCCTTGGTCCATACCAGTATGGATGGCATCCGTGAGCCTTAGCAGGAGGTGGTGGTGGAGTGGGTCTCCTAAAACCAGACTGGTAAGGCATGAAAAGGATGATGAGTCAAGGTAAGAGGAGAGTTGTGAGAGGACCAGGTGCTCCTGTAGTTTAGCCAGTATTGGAAGGAGGGAAATAGGGCGGTAGTTGCGGGGATGGATGGGTCACTGCCTTTCAGAAGGGGGATGACTGTGGCATGCTTCCATTCAGATGGGATGGAGGTTAGAGAGAAAGAAAGGTTGAAAAGTGCTGCCAGTGGGGAGGCAATGGCGAGCAGACAGGTATAACATTTTGGAGTCCAGGCCAGTGGGGCATTTGCCTTTGGATGGGTTTAGGCAACCAGCACCTTTAATACTTCTTGCAGGGTAACCTGGTGGAAGGAGAAGGAGGAGGCTGGTGGAGGGGTTGAGCAGGGGTGGAGGGGTGAGAGGAAGTTGGAGCAGAAGGGAGGAGGACACAGCCATTTCAGTTGATTTTCATTTAGTTGGAGCAGGAGAGAGGACTCTAGCTGGTAAGTTTGTGACTGTGTTTGTAATTGTATTTGAGGTCTTTTCTTAACTGCCATTTCTGTGTGCTTTTCCATTTAGTTTGGGCAGGATTGAGGATTCTAGCTGACAAGTTTGTTACTGTGCGTTTGAAAGTGGCTGTGTCTGGACCACGGTGAGTGGAGTGAGGAGTCACTGTCAGAGGACTCCTTGGCTGATTGTTTTGGACATAGCCTGTGGTGTAGTCCCACCTCCCACCCCACTACCCCCACCCCAGGGCTTGCCCTACATTTATTGGGTGAGTCCATAGGGCCTTGCAACATCCTGCATTCATACAGGAAGTAGCGAAGAGAGGAGCATAACAAAACACAACAAAAATGAAACAAATATTCAGGAGATAACAAATAGCCATCTTAAACAGGCAGTTGATTGAGGAGGAAACAGACATGATGGGAGTGATGCAGTGCAGTGATTGTGGAGCAGCTGTCTTCAGGGAGACATTCTGGAGCTGAGATGCTGCCTATCTGTAGCGCCCCTCTGGGCTGAGGGAGGGGTTGTCTGTTTCTGAGCAGAGTTGGCCAAGCTGAAGGTGGCATCCACCCCACCCAAGACCACGGGTCCACAACCTGTACCTCAAGGATGCCAGGGAAGAGGGTGATTGGACTACGGTGGGCTCAGGGAGGTGAGGTAGGGGCTCAAGCACATCCCCCAACCGGGTCCTGCTTAGTAACTCCGACACTGTTTTGGAGGAGCGAAAAACCCACTCAGGAACCTGAGGCTAGGACCAGGGAGGATGGGAGGTCCTCCAGGATGGAGCCCCATGGAAGGAGGCAGGGAACCCCAGAGGAGGGGAAGCTTCTCCTAGTGGGGGACTCTATTGTCTGGGGAGTGGAGTTAGGGTCAGCTAGCAGGGAGAGGGAAGTCAAGTGCCTCCCAGGAAGCACTGTGTGGAGGGATGGGAAGCGGATCCATAGGATCGCTAAAGTAATGGCTAGGAGGAGCAGTTGGATATCATTGTCCACCTGGGAATCAATGACATGGCCAGGAGAAGGGTGGAGTTAGCCAGAGTCCAGGAAGATTTCAGGAAGTTAGGGAAACCTGAAACAGATAGCATACTCCGTCTCATTCTTGGAGGTGCTACCTGTCCAGGGCACAGGAAGCTAGGGCACTCCCACATCCGTACTTTCAACTCCTGGTTGAAGGGTTGGTGTGGAAGGAGGTTTGGGCTTCATAGGGGACTGGGGTATGATCTGGGCAGATGCAAGCTTATATAAGAAGGATGGTCTGCATCTGTCTGAGAGGGGACTTTGGTCCTTTGTGAGACGTTTAAATGCTTCAGCTATGAGCATTTCTAACTGGCTGGGGGCCAGGAGTGTCAGGAGGCTTAGAAACCCCCAATGGGAACCTGCAGGAACATAAGTTGAATATGGGAACAACTAAAGCAGGCAGGGAGGGCAGGCAGGTGAAGAATGCATAACAGAGGTGAAGGGGGCATGAGCACATAGTAAAGGAAACCGGGGTGGGAGAAGGCGCTTGAGAGGGGAACAAGGGCAGAGGAGAGCACACTGTAAAACATGGAAGGTCACGTTAACGAATGCCTGTAGCCTAGGAAATAAGGTTCCAGACCTGGAGGCCTTGTTGGCAGATGCAGACCTTGACATAGCAGCAATAACAGAGACATGGTACTCTGCTAATCATGGCTGGGAGGTCAATGTACCCGGCTATACACTGCTCAGGAGGGACAGGGAGGGTAAAAAGGGTGGGGAGTGGCCTTGTACATCAGAGATGGTATAAAGGCTACAAGTTCAGGAGAGACAGGGGAGGCCGAGGTAATGTGGGTCACCCTGGAGCCAGGAATGGAACAGCAATATGCACATGGGTGATCTACAGACCTCCGGCACAGAGGAGAAAGTAGACAGGAACTAGTGGAGAACATACCACGACATGACAGCTAAAGGCGAAATCCTGCTACTGGGGATTTCAATATGCTGGACATGGATTGGGCCACCAGATGGCTGTTTCAGCCAGAAACATAGAATTTGACGGCAGATAAGCACAGCCATCCTTGAATCCCTGCAGGGGTTGGACTCAGGCAGCTGGTGCAGGAGCCAACCAGGAACAAGTCAATTCTGGACCTGGTATGGACCAATGAGAACAGAGTCGAAGAAATACAGGTGGAAGGGCAGCTGGGGTCCAGTGACCATCACATGGTGTGGTTCAGCATGGAGACATGGACTCAATTAAAGCCACACAAGGGCAAGAGTATTAGATTTCAGGAGGCGGATTTCACTGAAATGGTAGATGTATACAAGCAGTTCTGGGGAAGGAGGAGGTAATGAGGGGTGGAAGAACAATGGGAGAAACTGAAAGGAGCCATAGTGGATATAACAAACCAATGCATTAGGATAGTGGCCAAAGGAAAGAAGAAGGAAACCACTATGGTTCTTCAAAGAGGTGGAGGACAAAGTCAGGGCTAAAGGCCGAGTTTCAGGAACTATAAGGGGAGTCAAAGGGAGGAGGACAGAGAGGTGTACCTTGAATGTCTAAGGGAAGCAGGGAAGGCTGTTAGGAGGGTGAAGACACAGATAGAAGAGGACTTAGCACAGTCTGTAAACAAAGGGATAAGGCATTTATAGATACATCAGTGAAAAAAGAAAAACTGGGGAGGGATTGTGAGGCTCAAGGGGAGAAGGAGAGTGTAAGGAGAGGATTTGGATAAGGCAGAAATACTGAACAAATACTTCTGCTCAGTATTCACAAAGGGTGGAGGTCAAGGACCACAGTTGGGTTGCAGAGGCAATGGGTGGAGAGAGGTAGACACCAGTCCATTCACAGTGGAGAGAGTTCTGGAAATAACTCACAAAGCTGAAGGTGGATAAGGCCATGAGGCCAGACAGCATCCACCCGAGGATATTAAAGGAGCTGTGAAGGGAACTAGCGACACCTCTGGTCAGCCCTGTTCACAGAGTCACTCAACACAGGTGTTGTTTCAGAGGACTGGAGGAAGGCACATGTGGTTCTACCACAAAGCGGCAGTAGGGAGGAGGCGGGGAACTACAGGCCAGTCAGCCTCACCTCAGTGGTAGGAAGGATCATGGAGTCACTGCTGAAAGAAAGTTAGTGGCACATATGGAATCCAGCGGTGCTCAGGATCTGAGGCAACACAGATTCACACAGGAAGGTCATGTTAAATGAATCTAATAGCTTTTTTATTGGGTGACTAAGGAACTAAATCAGGAGGGGTGGTAGACGTCACCTACCTAGATTTCAGCAAAGACTTGACACCATCCCACATAGAAGGCTGATTAACAAGATGGGTAGTCTGGGCATGAGAGATAAGGTGGTGAACTGGGTTAGGGAACTGATTAACAGACAAGAGACAGAGGGTAGTGGTAAATGGGGTACAATCTGGGAGAGGGGGTGACCAGTGAAGTACCACAGGGATCAGTACTAGGACCAGTCCTGTTCAATGTCTTCATCAGTGACATTGCAGAGGGGCTGGAAGGAAAGGTCTGCCTGTTTGCAGATGACACCAAGATCAGCAACAGGGTGGATACCCCAGAAGGGTGCAGAAAATGAAGAGGGACTTGGAGAAGCTTGAAAGATGGTCACAGATGTGGCAACTGTGGCTCAATGCAAAAGTGCAAAATAATGCACCTGGGTAGTGGGAACCCTGGGAGAGCTACAGGTTGAGGGGAGGCTGACTGTCACCAAGGAGAAAGGGACCTAGGGTTGTCTCTCTGATGACCTTAAGGTATCAAAGCAGTATACAAAGGCAGCAGGAGGGCCAGTGGCATGCTGGGGTGCACAGGCAGGAGGCAGAAGGCAGGAGGTGGTTATGCCATTGCACAAAACATTGGTAATGCCTCACTCAGAGTACTGCATGCAGTTCTGGAGGCTACGCCTGTACAAGGACATAGATAGGTGGAGACTATCCAGAAGGGCAACAAAGATGGTGCAGGGTTGCACTACAAAACATGAGGAAAGACTAAGAGACCTCAATATGTACACACTGGGGAGAGGAGACAGCGGGGGACATGATTGAAACTTTCCAGTACCTCAAGGGCATAAACAAGGTGCAGGTGGGTACCTTTTCCAATGTAGAAAAAGTACTATAACAAGGGGCATAATATGAAATTGGAAGGGGTAGATTAAGAGATAATGTGAGGACATTTTCTACATAGAAAGGGTGATCGCGCTTGGAATAGTCTGACACAGGAGGTAGTGGGGCCAAGCACAGTGGAAGGGTTTAAGTATACCTGGGACAGGCACAAGGAAGCCTGAGAGGGAGGAGGCGATTATAAAGCCATTGATCACATAGGGTCAGTGGCCTCACACTATATAGCTCCTTTGGGCAGACTGGATGGGCCTAGCAGTCCTTACCTGCCGACAATTTCTATGTTTCTATGTTTCTAAGCTGCTATACAGTGTCTTTCAGGTAGATTCAATGTGTGTCACAAGGAATGAACTCTCTGCTACTTAGCCCATAAAGTACAGGATACAAAGGTCTCTATCCTAGGCCTTCTCCTCTTCTCTTTATTTATAAACAACCTTCCTCAAGCCTGCAACAACTATAACACTCTCCTGTATGCCAGTGATCTCATTTTCCATATCTCAAAGTCACTGACCAATCTCCTCAGAACTTGAATGATGAATTTGCATCTTCCAAAGTTGGCTCCTGAGAAACAAGTTACTACTCAATGTCAAAAGACTAAATCCATACAATCTGACTCAAAACCAAAACTCACCAACCAGTTGTCCCTCTAGCTCTTGCCTACCCTAATGGCCAGATCGTGGAGCAGGTACACAGCTTCAAGTAGCTAGAAGTCACATTTAACCCTCTTTTACCTACTCAGACCACACTGATTCTCTGAGGAAAAGAAGTCACCAAAATTGGGTTTAGCAGACTGAAGAACCCCATGATATTTGGAGTTCACCTCCCGTTGCCAAAGGTACTGTGCTGTTGTTACTGGATGATGTCGCTCCCATTTACTTGCAAGCCTCTTGGAACCTGGTTACTTCTGAATCCACCTGCTCATGCTCCCTAAGGTGACCTTCCCACTCTGGGGTGCAGTTACCTCTACCCCCTCCCTCACTCCAGCCCCACCCTTTTTCTGGTCTTGTTGTCTTTCCTTCCCCTCTCCCTTACATACTTGCTCTGTCACCCTCCCCATCCCTACCTCTGTTACTTTATGTCCCTTGCCTCCTCCCCTCTCCCAGCTCTTTTCCTAGATGTTCTGCCTTGTCCTACTCTTTCCTCCCCTCTCCCTATTACTGTACCTAGTTACTTAGCAACCTGGTGTGTGTCTATGACTCCACTGGCACTTATTTTCACTACTTTCCTCTCTACCCTACTACAGACCCCTCCTAGGGAATCTCACCCTGTCACTTGCCTCAGTACCTAGTGCACTCGGTGGATGACTCTGAACTAGCTGTCTTGTTCCTACCTGCATTTATCTCTCCCGCGTCTCCTCGTTTCACCTCCACCAAGGTATTGTTCTGCTTGCATACTGTTTACCCTTCTAGGTTTTGTTTGCCATGTCTCAGTTTAGTATTTACTGCTGGTACCAAATTGTTTGGTTACTCTGTTTTGAAACTTAACATGGAAACATAGAAACATAGACTTTGGACGGCAGATAAGGACCGCTGGCCCATCTAGTCTGCCCATTTCCTACCTACAGGATAGGCCGAGATCCTAGTTAACCAACAGCCTATTTCTTCCTACCCCACAAGAATTGCCTTATGTCTGTCCCATGCATTCTTGAATTCTCCCACAGTTTTAGACCCCACAACCTCCTCAGGAAGGCTGTTCCATGCATCCACTACCTCTCTGTGAAATAATACTTCCTCACATTGCCCTTGAACCGCCCTCCTTCTATCTTTAAATTGTGTCCCTTGTTCTTGCAAGTCTCTTTTTCTGAAAGATGCTACCCTCTTGGACTTTGTTGATTCCACTGAAGTACTTAAAAGTTTCTATCATGTCCCCCCTCTCCTTCTTTCCTCAAGGGTATACATATTAAGCTCCTTTAGTCTCTCCTCATCACGGCTTCTCTTGCAGACCCTGCACCATTTTAGTTGCCCTCCTCTGGACTACCTCTATCCTGTCTATGGCCTTGCGGAGATGGGGTCTCCAGAACTGGACACAGTACTCCAGATGGGGTCTCACCAACTGTCTGTACAGAGGGATAACAACTTCCTGTTTTATGCTGATGATGCCTCTCCTATACATCCCAGTATACCCCCAGCCCTCCCTACTGCCTTCTCCATTGCTTGCTAACCTTAAGGTCATCTGATATGATTACCCCCAGGTCCCTTTCCTTTTTGTTGTTGTTACTACCTCCCACCCATTGTGTATTCTTCCCTGGGTTCTTGTTTCCCAGGTGCATTATTCACTTCTTTGCATTGAATCCTAGCTGCCATACTTCTGACCATTCCTCCAACCTTGCCAAGTCCCTTTTCATCCTTTCCACGCCTCCTTGTGTATCAACCTTGTTGCAGATCTTTGTGTCATCTGCAAAAGGCATACTTTCCCTCAGTCCCTCTGCAATGTCACTGATGAAGACATTAAAAGGACTGGACCCAATACTGAACCCTGTAGAACCCACTAGTAACCCTTTTTCTTCAGAGTGGACTCCATTTACAATTACCTTCTGTGTCCTGTTGTGCAGCCAATGTTTTATTCAGGCTACCACCCTGGGACCCACTCCCAGGCTGGTTAATTTGACTATTAATCTTTTGTGTGGGACTGTGTCAAATGCCTTACTAAATCTAGGTAGGCCATGTCCACAGCCCTCCCTGGTCTACTACTTTGGTCACCCAGTCAAAGAAATCTATTAGATTTGTCTGACATGACCTTCCGCTGTGAACCCATGCTGCCTTGGGTCCTGTGCTCCACTGGCCTCTAGGTACTCAACTATTCTTTCCTTCAGAAGTGACTCCATCACTTTCCCTACCACAGAGGTCAGACTGACAGGTCTGTAGTTTCCTGCCTCTGTCCTGGTCCCACTTTTGTGAAGGGAATCACATCTGCCTTCCTCCAGTCCTCGGTACCACACCATCCTCCCATGGCTTACTAAAAAGAGTAGCCAGTGGTTTTACTAGTTTCTCCTTAATTCTTTTAGAATTCTGGGGTGAATTCCATCAGGACCCATTGCTTTGTCCTCCTTCAGTTTTAAGAGTTCTTGCAGAACCCTTTCTTCTGTGAAAGGACTGGGATCGACCCCTATCAAGAGTGCTTCTGTTAATTGGATTAGGCACGTCTCCCTCCTCTTTGTGAATACTGAGCAGAAATATTCGTTCAGTATCCCTGCTTTTCACTGTCCCCTCTGCCCACCACCATTCATTCTATTCAGCCTCACTATCCCTCCCTTTGTCTTTCTCGCTCGCTGATGTACCTATAAAGGTTTTATCCCCTTCTTAACTGAGTTGGCTATCTTTCCTCAGTTTGGGCCTTTGCTATTCTGACTTCCTCCTGCTTCCTTCTGCCTTAACTGGTACAGCTCTCTGTCCTGCTCCTTCTGTGTTTCCTTATACTTCCGGAATGCTATCTTTTCTTCCTGACTTTCACAGCCACCTCTTTGAGAACCATAGTGGCTTTTCTTTCATTTGATTTATTTGCTTCACACAAGGCTTGTTGCCTCTGTGATGGCATTTTGATGATTCCCCATTGTTGCTCCACACCTCCTTCTAGCCTGTTTGCTAGTGCTTTTCTGAGCACTCTCCATCTTGCCAAAGTCAGCCCTCCTAAAGTCCAGTACCCTCACTTTTGTGTGGCTTGACTCTGTAGCTGAGTTTAACGTGAACCACACTGTTCGATGGTCACTTGTCCCCAGATGGCAACCCACTTCTAGATCTGAGATCCTCTCACTGCCCCGTTTGAGAGTCACGAGGTCTAAGATTTCTCCCTCACAGTGGGTTCTGAAACTAGCTGTCTAAGGCCTGCCACCTGAGGGCATCAAGAATGGCCCTGCTCTTGGATGTGGCTGCAGCAAATGTGCTCCAGGTAACATCTGGCATATTCAGGTCTCCCATCAACAGTATCTCCTTTTCTGCCATTCTAAGAATGCCTTCTATCATATCCTTGTCCATTCTCTCCCCTGACATGGGGTCTGTACAACCCTGTGCAGATTGTGGTGCCCTTTCCAGTCTCCAAGGTGACCCACAGTGCCTCCTCTCCTCCCTGTTTACTCTTTTGTTCAGTTGCTTTTATCCCTTCCTTTACATGAGACTACTCCCCCCTCTCTTCTCCCTGCCTGTCTCTCCTGTAGGTTATGTACCTGGTATGTTAACATCCCAGTCATGGGTCTCTGTGTACCATGTTTCTGTGACTGCTACAATATCCAGGCATCCTTCTTCCATCAAGGCCACCAGCTCAGGAGCTTGTTGCCCAGACTACAGCATTGGTACTCATTACCTCCATTTCCTGATGGCCTTACTCCCTTTTGCCCCATCCCTGTCCTTCTTGCCTTTGTCACTTTCTCCATTTACCCCAGCCCTTCTCCCTATCATCACCTCTATGTTGGTGTTTGCGCACACCTACCATGATTATTTGGGGGCTAGGAGTTCCTGCTCCTTTCAGTGCCTCCCCTTGGCTAGTTTAAAAGCTTGCCAATGAAGCATTTAAACCTATCACCTGGGATCCTGGTTTCCCTCCCGGATAGATGCAGCCCATCATGCCAGTATAGGCTTGCATCACTCCAGGTAGGCCCCAGTCCCAATGAAGCCAAATCCCTGAGCTCCACCAAGTTTTCAACCACTGATTGAATCCTTGGTGCTGGAACACCCTAGCCTCTCCTATGCCATAGATGGGCAGCACCTCCGAGAAGGTTACCTTGCATGCTACTTGACTAAGGCCCTCCCTAATTCCACAAACTCTTCCTGCACTTCTCTAATCCTTTCTTAGCCAGGTCATTTGTCCCTAGGTGGACAATGACATCAGCTCCCTCCTGTGCAGCTGCTCAGGCAATCCTGAGATTCGCTCCTGTCCCTCAAACCATGGCGCCAGGCAGGCACCTTACCTCCGTCTCCCTTCCTCCCCCAGTTCTACCTTCCTAACAATGGAGTCCCCCACCAGGAGTTGTTTCCTTCCCCTGCAGGGTCCCCTGCCACCCTCCTGTGGGTCTCCTTTGTGGAGTTCCCAGCATCCTCCTTGGTCTCCACTGCGGGTGCCTCCATGAGGAATCACACTTTGTCAGAATGGCATTGGAATTGTGGAGGTACAGCTGGAGGATGTGCCTCTGTTCCACCACCCTCACCCTCCCTAAGCCCACTGTGGTCCAACCACTCCTCTTTCTTGGCAACCTCTGAGGCAATGGCAGTGGCACTGGTAGTCCCTGGATGGAAGAGGAGGTCCCACAAATCCTGGCCAACTCAGCCTGGAGATGAGCAACCTCCTCCCTCAGTCCAGAGAGGTGCCTGCAGATGGGACAACACCGCATCCTCCAGAGCGTCTCCCGGAGACTGTTGCTCCACAGCCACTGCACTGCACCACTCAATCATGTCTTATTTCTGGCCCCTTAACTGTTTGCAATCCTTACTCTTTCCTCTGTTTTTCTCTCTCTCTTACTTTCTGCCTGTGTGCCCTTTAAGCTGCTGATTGTCCTGTTCTGAGACAAGAATATCCTATATTTCTCAGTAGACCACTTACTTGCTCAGAGGCAGACCTCCAGCAGCTAGAGGGGCAGGAGCTACTCTTGCCCTTCTAGGATGGTGGGTCTTTGGTGGTTCTGTGATCACTCACTTCCTGCTCCCAAACAGGAAGTTCCTGTTGTCAGTCAAATCCTGTGCCTATAACTTGTAACTGTACATCATGCTTTATCTCTCTGTACCATTGCTTACTCTGTCATGCACTGTTTCCTTGTGATTTATCTGTATTGCCTATAACCTGCTACTACTATTTGGCTTGTATAATTATTTATTCTGTGCCAATGTTGTGGCGGGTCATACTGAAAACAGTCCTTGGATCAGTGCACTTACCAGTAAACAAAAACTTAAATAAATAAATAAATACAGCCACTATGAAAACTATCTCCTGGCTAACCACAATTTACAACAGCATTTGCCAGCTTGCCTCATTTGCACCTTTTGAACACACCACTGTGACCTTTATAGTAACCTTGGTTGGATCTCCAGAAGCATACAGGTGCTTAATTTTCTGCTGCCTGATCGATAAGTCACTGAACACCCTAACCTATGTCCTATCAAGGTTCACAAGGCACAAAGCAAATCCACATGAACTCGCCCCTCTGATGCGTCTTCTGCTTGAATACGTGAATTGTGCCAAATTGTATCCTACCCTAACGTGTGTTTATTGCTTACTATTATCTCTGTTTGTATATGAAGTTTCTGCTATATTGTTGCCCTGTCACTTATGTTCATTACATGCCTAATTGTTGTCATTGCTGTACCTTACTGTTTGTCATTACTGTATTCTCATTTTGTACTCTCGGGTCATGCCTGAAAATAGGCAGGTTTGTTGCCTAGTGCACTTACCCAGTTACCAAAAGCTGATAGATAAATAAATAAATAAATTCTAACATGGGCAAAAATGCTTTTTCTCCGCTGGTCCACTCCTCTAAAGCGCCCTTCCAGTGGGAATTAAGGCTACCTTCCCACATCCTCTTTAAATCACAGCTTCTGGGTCACCTATTGAGCGCATCCCACTGCAATTGTGCAGCGTAAGATACTAGCTACTGTCTTATCAGTTTATATGTGTTATGTTAGCACTGCTTGTACTCACTATGCTGTGTTAGCAGCAGTTTTGCATTCTTACAAAACAAAGTGTTTAACTCACGCTTTGTGTCCCTCTTATTGAAACTGTATCCGATTTCATCCCAAGGCATCACTCCTCCAAAGGTGCTAGCGCTTTCTCCTGCCATGCCCCGAAAAAATGGAACTCCCTCCCTTTAACTATTCGTCAGGCATCATCCCATGCCTCTTTTCAAAATATTGCTTCATGACCATCTTGCTGTCTCATGCTCTTGCTCCTGCTTCAAACCCCTTAGACCAGTAAATCTTCTTAATGTCTCCTACCCCAACAACCCTACTGAGCTCTTTCTCAACAAACTTTTTCTGCACTGTTTCTGCCTGTCTCCTATCTTGTCATACTTTTAACTTTAATTGCATCTAGTCATCATCTCTTACCTCAATTTTTCTTTCCTATCCTATCCCACCTCCTCATACTACCTCCCTCCCTAAATACTCCTTTACATTGTATTTCCGCCTTTTCGACTATTTAAGTTGGCACTCTGTTTTGTTTTAAGCTCACTAGACTGCTACCTAAATGTTGCCTACAGATGTTTTATTGTTGCTCTCCCATAGTTCTATGTTACAGTCTCTGCTGTATCTATCAATCAGTCAATCAATTGTATTTCTACTGCCTGCACTGTATTACTGTTACTATTTACTTAGTCATCTACTGATTTATGTTGAATTACTGTCCTGTCTCAAATTATATTGTTTCTCAAATCGTACTGTTTCTGTAAACTCCCGGTCGTGCCTGAAAATAGTCATTGCTATGGCTAGTGCACCTTACCCAGTAAACAAAATCTAAATAAAAATAACAAAAATAAACATTTTACTGTTTTCTTTGTGTAATGTTTTTATTGAGTTTATCATGCCAAAATGACATACAAGACGGATAGCACAGTTAAAAGGCAATCAAAACTTGGAGTGCATACGGGGTTTTAAAACACAAAGCCATTATGACATGCACAGACTAAACAGAAGTTTTAATCAATATATAAATTAAGGTAAAATAAGATAAATAATAATAATAAATGGATTACAGTAGAGCCATATTATATGCATTACATTCTATGCTTTACAATTAACGGTATTGTTTGCCTCCCAATCATTGGCTGTTGTATTATTTGCACCAGTTTTGTACAGCCCTGTAGATTCCTCACACTATTCTGCCTTGTAAAATTAAATCCTCTGGCAGCTGGCAGTGAGTTTAATAAACTTGTCCCAGTTTCTATTGAAGAGTTCCTTATGCCTCCTTAGCATATAAGTCAGTCTTTCTAGACTTCTGGTAATGCATCCCATGAGAGCAGTCATGCTGTAACAGAGCTCAGGAGTCAACGGCACTTAAACACTTCAGAAAATCTGTATTTTGGCATCAGACCCTCAACTAAGCCACCTCATTTTGCTGAGTACCTTACCTGGCATTAGTATATCCAATTTCTTCGACATGGTTCACCAACAACAAAAGCCCTGAGTCTAAATTTCTCAGCCACTGCTGATCCTGGTTCAGTCCCAGGCCCCAAAATTCCACAGAACTAAGTCACCACCATTCCTCCTCCAGAAGCCTCACTTTGGAGGGTTCCTGTAAAGCTCACTTCAAGTCAAGATGATGGTGACAGCAAGTGCTGAGGACTTAAAATGGTCTAAAACTCCCCAGACACACTGGCTGAATGAGTGGGAGATGTCGAGGCCAGGGTAAGTGCCTTGGAGGGTGGGGTGGCTTGAGGCAGAGAGAAGTGGTGGCACTCTGTAGGAAAGTCACCCTCTGGAGGAAAAGGTCGATGATCAGGAAAACAGGAGCAGGCACAACAACCTGCTTCTGGTGGATATTCATAAGCTTACAGAAGGAAAGATCAGGTAAACTTTGTCAGTCAGTTATTTCTGCAACTAGCAGGGCTCCCGGACTAAGGCACCTCATATATCATTGAGAGAGTGCACAGGGTATAGAGACCAGTGCCCCAAAGGGAGTATGTCCAAGGACACTGATTTGCAGACTACTTAATTTTCAAGATAAGAACAAAATACAACAAACAACAAGAAACTACCCATCTATGCACTGGAAGAACCCCAGATATTATGGGCTCAATTCTGGAAGCTCCCAGCACAGAGCAAGGACTTGCACCACAATGAATAAGTGCAAAATTGCTGCTTTTGCAAATAGCGCACCAGGAGCAATTCTCAATAGCAGCCTGCATCAGCGCAGGCTGCCTGCCTAAATGGGGCTTGCACCACCATGCACCCAAAATGGGCTATGACCTGATGCTAGGGGGCATGTGGCCAATCAAGCTGCCACATCCCCTAATGTGGGATTCTCAGAACTCTCCCAGAGGGAAATTAAATACCCTTAGATCAGCCAGGCTGGTCTAAGGGTACTTAGAAAAATCTCCTCTGGGAAAGTTGCCTGTTTATGCATTGAGTTGCAGTATGCCCTCCCGATCCCCAATGTCCCCATAGTGAAAAGTAAACTTATACCCCTTCATGGTGGTCTAATAGTCTCCCTACTGATCCCCAATGTCTCCGTAGTCAACAGTAAACATATACCCCTTCCTGGTGGTCTAGTGGCCCCTCCTGATCCCCGATGTCCCGTAGTCAAAACTAAACTATACTTCTTCCTGGTGGTCTTGTGTCCCTCCTCCTGATCCTGGTGTCACAGTCAAAGTAAACATGTGCCCCTACCTGGTGGTCTAGTAGCACCCCAACCCCATCCGGCAGGTAGCGCCCACCACCACGCACCTCCGCATCCCAAAACAAAGCCAACTACTGGAACAGCCCTCCTTTCACCTCTACAGCTGGCCACTGACTGAATTGTCACTGAATGTGTACTGTAAAGTGTATACACTCAGTGATCGATCAATCAGCACGTACACTTTACAGTACATGCTCAGTGACAGTTCAATCGGCATCCGGCCATGGAGGTGAGAGGAGGGCTGTGCCAGTCACCAACTCTATTTCATGATAGGGAGTGCGGGGTGGTGAGGCAGCGGTACCTGATGGGTGGGGTGAACTCACTGAACCACTGATGTCTGCTAGTGATGCTATGGGGGGACATCGGGGATCAGAGAGTGGGATCACAGATCACCAGCTAAGGATTTACTGACACGCTTTTCATATACTGGTGTGTCACGGTGGGGATGACTACAAGACCACCGGGACTAGAGTGGTGCATGGCTGCCCCGCGGCTTGTGAAACTCTCCAGGTGCGCCATCTGTTTGGTGCCTGGCCACAGTTGCTGCAAGCTGCAGGAATTTGCTTTTGGCGCCTGGCCACTGCCGTTTAAGCTGCAGGAATTTGCCGCCGGACACTGCCTGATACAGAATCAGCCGCAGGGTCCCTGGTGCACCTGGCATTGATGGAAGCTGCCTTTTGCTACAGCCTGCATCAGTCTAAGGGCCTTTTGAGAATCGAGCCCTACATGTTCAATTATCTTAGCCAATTGGTACAAGAAAAGCAGAAAGCATATAAAGACATTAAAAAGCTAGTGTACTGCTTAAAACTAATATTAGTTTTAAAGCAGTCAACCATTACCTCTTATATCTAAGGTACTTTTCTTTTCCCTTTGGTTAATTAGAAGATTGTTTGCCTGATGTTAGTAGGTGTGATGGGTGAGATGGTACTCTGCCTGACAGCTGACATACCTATCTCTGTTCTCCCCACTACATCATCAGCATTGTGACCTTACTGACTGTGACATCACTACTGCTTGGGAACAGCCATTCGGTGGCTGCCAGGTCAATCACCTGCTGATAGTCACTCAGTGAGATCACAAAGCTGATGATGTAGTGAGTGGGATAGAGACAGATATGTCAGCTTCCAGGCTAAGAGCTGTTTCACACATCCAGCACAATATTATCGCATGGAAGACTTTCTAATGAACAAAGGAAAAGAAAATACTTCAGAAATAAAAAGTCACAACCAGATTACCTCTTAACATTTGTAATATTTTCCTCTCTGCCTGTTTTGGCTCCACTAGTTCTTTAAGACGAAATCAAATGTTGGCCACATCGAATTCTGTATTGTCTTCCCTTCATGGCTTATTCTCCAGCTCCCCATGGGCACTCACACTTTTGAGTTGTTGTTGGCTGTGACAGGGAGCTCCTGCCACTCTTGAGGAATGACCTTTTCTTAAATCTTCTTCTATTTCTTAGCTTAATCTATCTTTTACAATTTCTAGTCCATAAGGTTGGCCACCTATGGGCACCCTCTTCCTTTCTTAACTATGCTATAGTGTCCTCTTTAATTTTCCTTTTCCTGTCAGGTCCTCATTCAGGAGGTTATTGTGGTGACCTCCAAACATATGTAAAACAGGCTGTGTTTATCGTTGTTGGATTTAGTATGTAATAGCACTATGTCATAAAATACCTTGATCTATATACAGTACCTTATGTTTATGACACCAGTAAATGTTGAAAATACCATTTGATAGTGGTAAAAGTGCTAGGTGACTATTATAGAAATTAAGTTAGTTGTGCTATTTAAAATGCATGTAAATTGCTGTAAACTGAACAAGTCTGAAATTTCATGGTGATTTGCACATATCCCATGATGCTTTGCATTATGGAAGAATGCCGCGATGTTGTATTTCTTTGAAACTTGTTTTGTTGCCAATGCCCTTTAGGGTAACCCATGCTTCAGTGTTTCTGCACTGAGGTTCTTTTTTTTAGCTTGTTTTGTTTTTTCTTTGAGCCCCCACTACCCAAGCAAATGGGGCCCCATAGAGATAAAAGTTTTCACTGAAATGTGGTTAGGTCAGAGATCAGTGTCAGTAGGTGCTGGCTAAGTGCAGAGAAAGGACATACATAGTCTGTTACTGCAAACTGATGTACTGAAGAAGGAATATGGCATTGCAGAAGCTTATTTCCTGTATTTTGAATAAACATCCCACAGAGATTGTGTGTTGAACCTGATGTTCTATGTCTGGTCCATTTGTTATCTCACAACCCTTCCACAGACTTGGTGTTAGAAGTGGGATAACTTGCTGGAAGCATCTGGACTGGCTGAAGAGGGATGTTTTCTGGTGGATATTGCCCAGATATCCTAGGTGGACTGATGCATCAGGAGTTGCCAGAGGAGAACCAGAGAAGAAAGTCCGTGGAGTTCTGCCCAGAACCAGGGCTGACAGGACGGAAGAAGCTGCTGCCTGGACTGGACCTAGGAGCTCAGAGGAAGGCCAAGCCTGAAGACAACAAAGAAATGCAGGTCGAGGCAGACTGGAGGTGTGAGAGACAACACCCTGGAGGTGGAGACCCTGATAAGGATGAGTCACTGGATGAGTGGGCAATGGCTGGAGGCAGACCGACTACGTGAGAGTTGGAACACTGGTGCCAGGTGCTCGAGAGGTTCCTGCCGGAGAGTTTGGATAAAGAGTCAGAGGAGGATTTTACGTGGGCTCAGTTTGAAGAGGACCCCTGACTGAGCAGGATATTCCTTTGTTTCCTGTGTTCCCAGGATGTTACCTGTTGGAGGTTGGAGATGCAAGTATGGAACTTGAGTGTGAAACCCAGGTAAGACTGTGCCTAGTGATATTGTGCTGGGGTTGAAGACTCCAAGCAAGCAAGAAGAAGCCTATGAGGCTGAAGGGACTTTTCTTGTATTGATGCAGCTAATATCTATTAACAGTATTGACTGGGGTATACTGCAGGCTAAAGATGCTAATATTGCCAAAATGTTACAATATGCTAAGATCAAGGAGGTGGTACATGTGCTTTTTTATGAAAACCTACAATGGAGGAGGTGGGTGGAAATGGATAGGAACCTGTGTTGGGGTAACACCTAGATAGTGTCTACCTTCAGGAGTCTGTATCAGTAGCAAGTGAAATGAATGAATCAAGAGATACAGTGGGTTTATGTAGAGGGTTGAACCTAGGACTAGGACCCTGCTTAAAACTGACATGTCTGGTGGGGTTGGAGCAGGTAATTACTTACCCCAGAGAAAGTCTTTCTGTGGTACTGGACTTTACAGCCATCCAGATTTTTGGTTAAGAAATATGACAGACTTTCCCTAAAAGGAGATGGGATGGTACTTGGTCTCTGTTGAGAAATGTGTTAATGCCTCAGGGTAAAGAATGATCTCCACTATGTCTATGATAGAATGTTTATCTTTAATAGGGACCCTGGGACTGAGCTTCTGAAGATGGATGAGTGGAGCTCCATCCCTTCCTGGGACAGGAAGGTGGTAAGCAGTCTGCAATAACTGCTTCCCTCTTAAGGTGAGGATATGTAACAGGGAGCTCCTGCCACTCTTGAGGACTGACCTTTTCTTAAATCTCTTGCAACAGTTCTTCTATTTCTTAGCCTAATCTATCCTTTACAATTTGTAGTCCTTAAGGTTGGCCACCTATAGGCACCCCTTCCCTTTCTTGACTATGCTATAATGTCCTCTTTAATTTTCCTTTTCCTCTCAGGTCCTCATACAGGGAGGTTGTTGTGACCTCCAAATGTAAGTAAAACAGATTGTGTTTATCATTGTTGTATTTAGTATGTAATAGCACTATGTCATAAAATACCTTCATCTATATACCTTACATTTATGACACCTGTAAATGTTGAAACTACCATGACACTAGGTGTTTTGATAACGATAAAAGTACTAGGTGACTATTATAGAAATTAAGTTAGTTGTGCTATATTTAAAATGGATGTAAATTGCTGTAAACTGAACAAGTCTGAAATTTCATGGTGATTTGCACATATCCCATGATGCTTTGCATTATGGAAGAATGCAAGATGTTGTATTTCTTTGAAACTTGTTCTGTTGCCAGTGCCCTTGGGTAACCAATGTTTCAGTGTTTCTGCACTGAGGTTCTTTGTTTTTAGCTTGTTTTTTTTTCTTTTTGAGCCCCCACCACCAAGCAAATGGGGCCCACATAGAGATAAAAGGTTTTCACTGAAATGTGGTTAGGTCAGAGATCAGTGTCAGTAGGTGCTGGCTAAGTGCAGAGAAAGGACATACATAGTCTGTTACTGCAAACTGATGTACTGAAGAAGGAATATGGCATTGCAGAAGCTTATTTCCTGTATTTTGAATTAACATCCCACAGAGATTGTGTGTTGAACCTGATGTTCCATGTCTGGTCCATCTATTATCTCACAACCGCTCCACAGTGGCAGTCTCACAGCAATTGTCAGTGGTCCTCCCTAAACTGTTCCACAACAAACTGATGTTACATCTACATATTGTCATGGAACAGTAGCCAATGCCATGTTTTAATATCTCTCTGAGGTCACTTTTGGACTTGTCCCAGTCGAATACAGCTTTAGTGTTTGATGTTATGGAAACTTTGATTTGTGCTTTGACTTCTGCTTCATTGACATTCAACTTTGGTTGTGCTAGCTCTTATGCAGAAGAGAGACTGCTGTGCTTTTGTTCTATCTCATTGGAGGAATGAGAGAGAGAGAGAGAGAGAGAGAGAGAGAGAGAGAGGAGGTATCTTTGTGAACTGGGCCAAACTGCAGCACAAGCCTTTCCAGAATAGCACTCTTGCTGTCAGAGTTTCCTGCCGCTCAACCTCTCCCCAACCCAGCTGCACAGATGTGCCATTCCTCCTGCATGCACATTCATGAGTAGCTGGCCAGCTTGCACATTTGTGCAGCACGCTTCCTCAGTGAGGCCGGCACAGAGGATCACCTTGTGTACACAGAAGCGAGTGGCAGGAAGGCTCCCACTGCAGGCAGAATTCCAGCTTTACTCCTCAGTGGTGATGGGTCTGACTCAACAGACTCCTCCACAGCATTGCAGCTTAGCATCTTCACACATAGACCATCACCTGCAGATGGACCCCAACCTCCAGCCACCTGGAACTGAAGGCTACGTGCATCTTCGCCAGCCTGTCCATTGTGGCCTCCAGACATACAATCTGGGATTGGGACTGTCCATTTAAGGTACTTTATGTGGCTCTGATTGCCTGACTACTTTTAAATCTCTGATACACTGGAGGGTTACACTTTAGCATTGGACCCTATGCAAGACCTGGTGTGGCAGTATTACCGCCTGACTCCAGACTACATCCTGGATTAGATTGTTACTGCCCAGTTACAAGCAACCTACTAATATTTATTTTTGTGTTGTGTTTCAGAGCTGCCTTGGCTATAGACAGGTTCTTTTAATGGTCCTTAGCCTCTATTGTTACAACAGATTGAGAAGTTTGTGGTCACTTCAAACCATTTTCAAATCTAGATCTTGATTTCTTCACAGGTTTTGTTATTTAATTCTTCTCAAACTTACTTAGGGTGTGTGTGTGTGGTGGGGGCTGGATGCCACTCATACGAGTGCATGAGCACTGTCAATCCCTGGTCTTAGGTGGGCTAGCAATCAGAGGATCCACCAAAGTTGGTGATTGCAGCAGAAAGGCAGATGAAATACCTGTTTTACTTTCCATACCAGATACCCCAAGCCACCGTGGGGATGCAGCTGACACGAGCATGGTGTCCAGGCCAGGCTAAAGCTAACCAAGTCAGAAACCACAGAAGGATGCTGCACCTGAATGTATGAGGGAGATGGGGTATGTGTGTATATGTTTTTTACTGTTTGGGCTTTGTTGTGGGAGAACTCAGTCAGATGTCTAACAAAGCTAACCACCATCTGTCGTGGGTGTGCCTCTTATCACTGTTACCTGGCACATTCACATCGCCCTAACGACCTTCTGCAAATCCATAGGAACCCCTCGGAGCTACTGATGATGGTAGCAAGAGAAATTCCTCACATGGAATGTTAAAGGGCAAACTCTCCACAGAAACTTGGACAGATTCTGTGTCACCTAAAACATTACACTCCCTCAATAGTCTTCCTGCAAGAGGACCATCTGTGTGAACCCCATGTGTCATTTCTCTGAAGGAGATGGGTTGGTCAAGTCTTCAGAGTGGGGCTAGATTCTAAAAAGTCTGAGTGGCCATCCTGATAGCCAGAAATATCCCTTCCAATTGCAGGAACAAGTAACAGATCCCCAGGGACATTACATTTTAGTCAAAGGCATTCTGGACAGATCTATAGTTATCCTGGCAAACATTTATGGCCCCAACAGCAGCCCAACCTTTTCACCTCCCTGCTAGCCCATCTGGCTGCTTGGTCCTCATACCCATTAATGCTTGGGAGGACTGGAATGTCTTGGTAGATACTGACATGGACAGGTCATATGTAGAAAGAAAAGGGCTATCACTAGATCAGAGAGCACTGTGGGGCATTCAGGATTCTCTCCATAGTACTGACCCCATGAAACTTCTCCACCCTACCCAGAGGAATAGCCTTTTCTCAGTGTGCATACTACTTGCTGTAGGCTGGACTATTTCTTTATTAGCCTAAATCTGGTCCCTGGGCTTCATACAGTGGTGAATCCTCTTCAAGTAATATCAGATCACATTACAGTTGAAGTAGACAGGACATGAACGTTTAATAAAAATATTCTGAAGCATCCTTAGGCACTAGAATCCCTTAAACTATTTGCAGAAAGGGTTTTCCTTGAAAACAAAAGCTCCATCCCCAGGCCACAACTATCTGGAATGCTTTCAAGTGTGCAGCACAAGGTGAAATTATCAAAGGAGCTAGGTATTCTTAGGAGAAGTACCATGAGCTGAACAGGAAAAGGTCAAATGGCACTATTCCGTGCTAAAACCCACTATGTCTCTGAATGAGAAAAAGCAGGTAAGCTCCTAGCCCTACACCTTAAGCAGCAAGAGATACTTAGCATGATTAAATCTATAGTGGACCCCAGCACTAATGTTGTAGTTACTGACTCCACACTTTGGCTCAAACTTTTCAGGATTACTACTCCAATTTATATAAGCTGAGAGAATTTGGCGTTCTCCTCAGCAGACAGAGGAAGTACCTAAGCTTCATCCCAACACAGCGGGACAAAGATAGGGAGGCATGCCAACCTTCCCTAAGGGAAGCAGGGTAGCAGCAAGGCAGGCAAAGGCCCAAACCGAGGAAACACTAGCATAAACAGTAAAGAAGGGGACAAGACTTTCTATAGATACATTAGTGAAAGGAGAAAGTCCAGAGGTATTGCTAAGATCAAAGGTGATAAGGAGGAATGTGTGGAGGAGGACCAAGGAAAAGCAACTTTCTTAAATAGATACTTCTGCTCAGTATTAACTGAGGACAAGGTTGGGCAGGGCCCACAGCTCAGCACCATGGACACAGGGGAGGAGGTGTGCACAAGTCCCTTCACAATAGAAAGGGTCCTCAAGCGCTCGCTAAGCTCAGGGTGAGCAAGGCAATGGGACCGGATGGCATACATCCCAGGGTACTAAAGGAGGAAGGTGGAACTAGCAGAGCCATTATCAAAACTGTTTAGTGAGTCTCTGAGCACAGGAGAGGTCCCAGAAGACTGGAGAAGGGCTCATGTGATCCCGCTCTACAAGAATGGTAGCAGGGAGGATGCAGGAACTACAGACCAATTAGTCTTACCTCAGTAGTGGGCAAGATTATGGAGACACTCTTTAAGGAAAGGATAGTGCAACACCTGGAATCCATAGGAGCACAGGATCCAAGACAGCATGGGTTTACAAAGGAAGGACCTGTCAAATTAATCTCATAGATTTCTTTGGCTGGGTAACCGGAGTGGTGGACCAGGGGTGCAGTTGATGTCGCCTACCTTGACTTCAGCAAAGCTTTGATACTGTTCCACATAGAAGATTGATTAATAAGATGGGTAGGCTTGGGATGGGTCAGAAGGTGGTCAACTGGGTGGCAAACTGGTTGGCAGACGGCAGAAAACAGAGAGTGGTGGTAGCGTTATACAGTCAGAAGAGATGCAAGTCACAAGTGGGGTACCTCAGGGATCACTCCTGGGGCCAGTCCTCTTCAATATCTTCATCAGCTGACACTGCAGATGGACTGGAGGGTAAGGTTTGTCTGTTTTCAGATGATACAAGATCTGCAACAGAGTAGATGATCCAGATGGGGTGGGCAGAATGAGAGAGATATGGATAAACTGGCAAAATGGTCGGAAGAGTGGCAACTGGGGTTTAACACAAGAAGTGCAAGATCATGCACATAGGAAGAGAAACCCTGAAGCCACCTATAGATTTTTTTTTTAATTTTTAACCAGGAGTAGCACACTAAGCTGAAAGCTTTTTACAGGTGCGGCCTGGAAGCACAGGGAAGTTAAGTGATTTGCTCAGGGTCACACAGTATGCAAGTGGAAGCTGTGGAATTCAAACCCAGGTCTGGTCCGCTGGATGTCACCGGATGTCACCAGATTTGCAGCTCAGAGCCTTAAACCACTGCGCTATACTGCCTCCCTGTAGGAGGGAGATGAGAGAGTTGCTGGTAATCACAAGAGAAGAAAGAGACTTGGGCAGCATCATCACAGATGACCTGAAATCATCCAAGCAGACCACTAAAGCAGTAGGTAAGGCTAGGAGGATGTTGGGGTGTATTAGTAAGGGTATCACAGTTGTAAGAGGGAGGTAATAATCCCTCTTTACAAGACACTGGTTAGGCCCCATCTGGAGTACTGCATATAGTACTGGAGGCCGCACCTTCACAAGGACATTAACAAAATGGAGGCAGCCCAGAGAAGGACCACCAAAATGGTACAGGACTGCATCAGAAAACATGAGGACAGTTTAACTGAGCTTAATATGTATACCCTAGAGCAAAGGAGGAGAGAGGTGATATGATCGAAATATTCAAACCCTTAAGGGCATTAACAAGGTGAAAGAGTCTAACATGTTTCAATATAAGAAAAATAGCAGGACAAGAGGACACAGCATGAGATTAGAGGGAGGTCGATTAAGGGGTAATGAGGAAGCTCTTTTCACAGAAAGGGTGGTGGATGCATGGAATGGCCTACCTCAGGAAGTGGTGGATATAAATACAGTGCAGAGCTTCAAACAGGCATGGGATAGGCATAGAGAGCAATACAGATAAGTATTACTAGATAGGCCATTGACAGAGTAAAGGCACATTCATAATGTAGAAAAGAAAATGGGCAGACTGGATGGGCCTTGCGGTCCTTATCTGCTGTCAACTTCTGTGTTTCCTGCCTTTCCAGACCAGCAGGATATACTGTGAAAGAAATACAAAAATCACATGCCCCCACAATGCAAAGCATCATGGGCTCGTATACAAATCACCACAGAATATTATGCTGGTTCAACTTTAAACAGAAATGCATGGTGCTGGAAGGCCTCACACAGTTTGCAAAGGGCACCAACAAAAGACAAAGACCCGTGTTTCATCCTACCAGGATTCATCAGTGTGCCTCATCTGTTTGACACCCCAGTGGAATGAACCAGCTACCCTAAGATGGTCTATCTGGGTTATGTTGTGGTGAACCCAATTAAAACAAAAACAATTTAAAAGACAAAGAACTCCTGTGTGCAAGCACTGAGGCAATGGTTACCCAAAGGGCATTTGACCGAAGCCAAGTTTCAAAGAAATACAAAATCACACATGCCCCTACAATGCAAAGCACCGTGGGCTGCATATGCATGGAGATACTGTGGCAACCTTTTACTATGCTGGAAATACAGCAGGCCATAAATTCCATGTCTCTAGATGAAGCATCCAGCCCGGCTGGCTTTTCTACTAATTATTACAAGGCTTTGAGTGCAGAGATTTCTGGCCCACTTAAAGACATGTACCTTGAGGCCTATCAGAACCAGGCTCTAGATACCCTATTCAACAAGCCACCATATCGGTACTAACCAACCCAGGCAAGGATCCTACCTTGGTACAAAATTATAGGCCTATCTTCCTTTTGAACATAGATTTCGGACAAACTATTAGTCACAAGGCTACAAAAGGTCTGACTCACAGTTTTAGGCCCAGAACAGGTGGGTTTAGTGGGAGGCCTTTTGTCCTTGGATCATCTACATGAGTTGTTTCATATCATTTCTGTATCCAGGGGCAGGCAGATGCTGGCCGTGCGGTGAAACCCACATGGTGAAATCCCACACAGCGACAATCTCAGCAGGTTTGAGATTGTTGCTGTGGGACCCAGGTTAAATTTCACCCTTTCGCCATGTTGCCCCCAAATCAAGTCTGACCGAAGTTGATAATCTTTAGTAGAAAATTTGCCTGTTGACATTGGGGATTTT
This sequence comes from Neoceratodus forsteri, assembly GCA_016271365.2. NCBI lineage: Eukaryota > Metazoa > Chordata > Ceratodontiformes > Ceratodontidae > Neoceratodus > Neoceratodus forsteri. The sequence continues at coordinate 284,673,781 of CM028138.1, read as the reverse complement.
GTTATACAAACTTCTAGAAACAGTGTTGTCAACTCGGCATAGGTAAACCAGGGGCAGAGCCCTGCAGCTATAGCCTCCATGGGTGCAGAAAAAGCGTTTAATAGCATCTCTTGGGGCTGTTTATTACAGGTCCTGGAGCATTTCGGTCTTCAACCAGAATACATCCAATGGCTCTGCTTGCTTTTACTGTCAGCCCTCAGCAGAAATTCATTGTAACAGGGTGTTGTTGTCTGGATTCTTCCTGTCTAATGGCACTAGAGAGGGTGCCCTTATCCCCATCCTATTCAACCTCTATTTGGAGCCCTGTGCAATTAAACTGAACCTGAATAGGAACATACAGGGTATCCCATTTGCAGACAAACAGTACAAATGTTGCTTTATGCAGATTACATTTACTACATGTCTGGAATCCAAGCACTTCTATATCTGAAGTTCTGTGGAACATAGAAGATTTTGGCAAAATTTCCTGTACAAATTAAACAGCTCCAGAACCATTGTTTTACCACTTAACAACAAACCAGACAACGGGACCTTGCCAATCTGGGACTGACCTGATCTACAACCTCCCTACTATATTTGGTTATACACATATGCACCTCCTGGAATCAAATGGTAAAATATAACCTGACCTCCCTTCTGACCAAAATCAAAAGGACCTTCACCTTTGTTCCACCCTTCCTATTACACTGGGGCAGGGGTAATGTCATTAAAATGGCATCCTCGTCAGGATCCTCTATCCTCCCAGGATCCTCTACCCTTTAGCATCCATCAGACACACACTCCAATGGTTCCAGTCCTTGCACAGTACCATTTCTTCCTTCCTCTGGCAAGGCAAATGACCTAGGGGCCATATACCAAACTGGTTGCTCCAAAGCAAGATGAGGGCCCCAGCCTTCTGAACATTTTGGCATAGTATCACGCAGCTCAGTGAGCCAAATACTTCCAATGGGGAGAACCTATGCATACCCTAGATATGCCATATTGCCCACAATGGCTGGACATACAGGGCTACTGTGTAACCAGCATGACATTACTTTGGCCTCCTTATTCTTTCTTTATTTATTTGAAAATTGGTAACTGGGAAAGGCACACTGAGCTGATGTTTGTTCCTATGTGCAACTGAGGGAAAGGGTTATAGAGTGAACAACGACACATTATACAGTACATTTCAATGGTACAGAAATAGAGTAAAGACATGTACAGTACAGTACATAATACTATGCAGATGCAAGCTTGGAACAGAGTAAATTGGAAGTTTATGGACAGTAAGTTGCACCAATACAAGTACAAGATAAAACTGAATTCTGCCATAGAATAGGCAAAAGGCAAGCAAAAGCAGCACAATAGGGACCAGATTAGGTCGGGAGGCCAAAATCCTGTATTACCAGTGTCACCAGGAGGGCCTCCTAGGGGCAAACAGGTGCAGGTGGCAGGGTGGAGGAGTTTCAGCAGGTATTTGAATGAGCTTGGAGAGGTGGAATAGTGGAGGAATGAGGGGACCTGGTGCTAGATTGATGGAAGGTGATAGGAGAAGGAATTGCCCAGCAGAGAAATAGGGATGAGGTGGAAAGGTTCGCTAGTCCCTGGATCAGTGGGACTAGAGAGAGAGGAGGTGGAGGAAGGAACCAAACCAGTATTTGGAAATGAAGGAGGTGCAGTGTGGTTGGTGACATGAAGGAAGGGGGATGATGGAAAGGGAGGAGTGGAGGAAGCAGTGCTGAGTATGAGGAGAGAAGTTTGTTGCAAAGCAAGCGAAAGGCATTGCAGAGGGTGTCCAATCTGGCTAGGGAAGTGGGGGCAGTGCCATAGACCACATCTGCATAGGCGAAAACTGGGAGCACCATGTTGGTGACCAGCTCACAGTGGACCAGCAGGGGTAGGGAGTCTTTGTTATGGCACAGAACACCCAGTTTAGGGTGGAGTTTCACATGGATAGCATCAATGTGGGCTGAGAAGTCAGCTTGCTGTCAAGCTACACTTTGAGGTTCTTCACCAGAACAGCTGCATTACCCAGATCCCTGAAGACTACCCCTATTGCCACACCCCTATATCTACTCCCAGCTGACTAGATTGCCAACTGTTATTTGATTTACAGTTAGTGTCTTGTGCAAACTATGACTTGGGATGTTCTGTAAACAAGCCTTGCTTCTCATTGAACCCCTCCTGTATTTTTGCAACTTTTAAATAACGAAAACAGACTGGAAACTGTAACCTCCCAGCCTATTTGGAACAGTAACACTATTTGCATTGCAGCATTGGAGGAAAAACATTTTTAAAATGACAAAGGCATAACTACCCTGGAGCATATAGTTATAGCAGGTAAGTAGGTGGCTTATGCCCAGATGCAAGAAAGATTTAGACTGTACAACAAAGATGCTTCTTATTTATTAAGTTAGACATGCAGCTATCAAAGCAATAGGTGTGTCTCCTCCTCCACCACTTCTAGGAGCCCCAGCTCTGCCTCAGCTAGTGCAGAATGTATCTGCCCCATTCTATCGCCCTACTATATGGGGTCATTAGAACTCTGGTACCCCACAGGTTTGGTACACCTGTGAAATATTGGACCAAGACCCTCAGACAATGCGTGGAGAAAAATCTGGTCCAACACCCATTGGTTTGTCAAAATTGATCACCACAGGCTGGTTCAAACAAAATATTACAGGGTGTGTATCATACGTGTGAAGCTTCATGCCTGGCACATCCTTGACTCTCCTTTATGCACAGAATGTGGTGCCACAACAGTACTATAAAGCATATCTTATGGGACTCTGCCAAAAGCACAACCTCTGTGGTTTCAGGTGCAACAAGAACTGGACCCCTGCTTGGCCCAGCAGATACTTTAACCCCAAGAGATGCCTTATAGGCCTGGGGGAACAACATATGGACACAGAAAATACCATTTCACACTAATCACTATGGCTATTAAAATATAATAATGAGACACTTTATGGACCAGGAGACACTGACAATTCTGGAATGGCACACTGAAGTCATGCAGACCCTGCACATGGAAAAGATGTTAGCTTCCATGAGCCATTGATAGAAATCCTTTAAGAAAAGATGGAATCTCTTTATGCTTTACTAGGGTTAGTAGACCTGCAATAAAGGACAATAAATGACAATATGTCAGTAGGACACAGTGTAAGAGTGTGGTAACTCATGCATATAAAGTCCTTGTATACCAAAACAGTGTACATGTCATCTTCTGCCACTGACCTTGTCTAACACTATGTTGTGTGTGTGTGTGAGGGGCACGTGTTGCCATGTGATTCTGAATATTGTATGATGCACGGTTATGTTCTCCTCTGTAAGTCTAATTATGAAATTTCAATAAAATGTATTAATGTTGGTGCATGCCACTGAACCCACTGCATGGGTATTTCACGTAGGGCTGCCTACCCACCTCAGATATGCGGTGCATAGAATTCATGCTTTTGAGAATTGGTCCCTATATTTCTAATTGACCTGGACTGCGACCAAAAGTGCTAACAAAGTTAATGGGCTCTGTGTAATTGAAGGGGTAGAGCTGAGAGGCTTAGTGCCTTCTAAAATTAATTACTACAGGCTGTTTGGCTCACAGCAGCAAAGGGATGTAAGGGAAGGGGACACAACAAACGCACAAACACATAAACACAAAAACACTACTGCTGTCCTCCCACCCTCCACCTAGCCAGGGATACTTTTATAGGCTGTAGGGGTGATTGACAGCAGACAAATACTTCTTGTGGAGGCAGGAAGTGAGGGTTCACTGGAACACATAGAAACAGCTACAGGGCACAAAGGCAACTAAGCAAGAGTGTTTCTCTACTGAAGGAAAGTAGAGAGAGGAGAGAAAGATGAAGAGAGAGAGAGAGAAAAATACCCTAAAGCAGGAAGGACTCTTATAGACATGATGGGAGTGGTGCAGTGCAGCAGCTGTGGGGCAGCAGTCTCAGAGAGACTTTCTGGATGCGGTGGTGCTGTCCCATCTGCAGACACCTCTCTGGGCTGAGGGTGGAGGTTGCTTGTCCCAGGCTGAGCTTGGTCTGGATTCAGGGACCTCCTCCGCCACCAGGGACCACAAAGTCTGCCCCCGCTACTCAACGGGTTGCCAAGGAAGAGGAGTGGCTGGATGACGGTGGGCTCAGGAAGGGTGAGGGCAGTGAGGAAGAGACACATCCCTCCTACGGTTCCATTCCATAACTCCTATGCTGCTCTGCTAGGGCAGGGGCTGTCCCCAGAGGAACACGCAATGGTAGCCAAGGAGGCTGTTGGGTCCTCCATGGCGGAAGACCAGGGGGAGGCAGAGTACCCGGAGGCAGAGGAAGGAACTCTGGTGAGGGACTCTATCATCAGGGGGTAGACTTAGGGCCAGGACAGGAGGAGTGAGGGAGGTCAACTGTCTACCCGGCGTCATGGCTTGGAGGTATGGACAGCACATCCTAAGGATCGCTGGGACAGCAGGACAGAAGGGTGAGCTAGACATCATTGTCCACCTGGAGATGAATGAACTGGCAAGTGGTGAGGCTAGGGTAGTGCAGGAAAAGTTCAGGGAGTTAGGGAGGGTCTTAGACAGGTGGCACGCTCTGTAACCCTTTCAGCGGTGTTACCTGTCGAGGGGCAAGGGGACAATTTGGTACTTTGCACCAAGAGATTCAGCACATTTGTTTATTTCATTTTTGTTGACTGGGTAACTGCACTAGACAAATCCTGCCTATTTTCAGGCATGACCCAGGGAGGGATAGAGATGAATGCCGACTGACCTTGAACCAGATTAAACTGTTGGTGGTATTTTTAGTGAATGGGGAAATTTGGCCCAGGGCACGGGAAATTCCCTACTCTGAGTGGGGGCACTGGTGGACCATGGCTTCGACCTCTGGAACTGCTCAGTCTGCTGGTGTACCTGCAGGAGAACAAACTCCGCTCCTGCAGGTCCAGCTTTGGAGCCTATTTCATCTCAACTGTCTGTGTGTTCGATACTATGGACATTGATTCTACTGCTACACCTACATTCAAGTGCTTCAGCTGGGTTTTGCCTGCAGATGAATTATGGTTGAAATCCTACTTGTTTCCCATAGGCAACATGTCTTGGCTGTTATTGATGCTGCTGCCTCTGCTGGATTATCGTCTCCTGAGTTGCAAGCTCCTGAGCCAGGTTTGGATGCTGATACTACTGTTTCTCGTTGCCTAGTGTCCTTGCAGCTACGGTGCTTTCTGAGCTGCTAGTGGTGATGAGTCAGGAGCCGCTAGTGGTGATGAGTCAGAAGCCTGCTCTTCCTGTTCCTGTTGCATCTATTGCACAAGTGTTACAGCACGCTGAGTCAGCTGCTGCAAGACCACTGCACTGTCTTCTGATGGCACGCCAGTGCTGCTTTCACCGATAGTTGTTTCCCCTGCTCTGCATGTAAGTGCTGCATTTACTTCTCCACCTTGTAGCATGGCTTTATCTCCACTTGTAGTGCCTTCCTTGCCTCCTAGGGAATGGTGCCTGTTGCTGTTGCTCCTACGATGAGTCCACTTCTAGCTCCTTGGCAGCTTCCCGGAACGCTGGCTGGAAACCGGGTGCCGCAGAGGCCATTGGATCCCTGATCCTGCCCACAGCCCAATACCTGGACAAAGCGTATGGGCATCCACTCTGGTTACTGCTGTTCCTGACCTGCCAGCTTCTCAGCTTTCTTCTTTCACAATTGCTTTAGACAATGATTTAAATGCTGCAGATGTTCAGCATCCTGTTTTGAATACTGAGCTGCTCAAAATGTCCCACTCTTATCTGCCTCCTCTTTGGTGGATGAAGGCCCTAGTACTTGGTGGTCTACTTGGGGTGACTGTATGGACACAGACATTCCACTCCTGGACCCTCCTCCTGACCATGGGGAGAAGGCGAAATCTACTTGGGAAGAATTTAGGAAAGAGATGCATTTAGTAATTCCTTCCTCCACTTCAATGGAGAAATGCGGTCCGACTACAGTATGTTGGGGGCCTGGATATTGTACCTGATCACCTTTATGTAGGAAAAACCCTCATTAAAGCTCGTTGGGTTATTTCACGAATGAGGTTTTGCTCTCATTCATGCATCTGGAACTTCTCTGTCTGACATTAGTTTTAAGACTCCTCAGGGTTGGACGCTTTTTGGACTAAGTGTGAACTGCTTAGATACTCTGCATTGTGGTTGCCCTTTCGGGTTATTCCTCTCACTAGGCCGGCCATCAAGAATGTTACTGTTTTGTTCCGTAATGAGAATGTGGCTGTGCATGATATTTCGCATTGGTTGCAACAAGCTGTGAAGTTTTGGGGACACCGCAGCCCATCTTTGATTCTGAGCACTTTTGGACTGGTGGCTGGAAATATAAGGTGCAGCTTGGCATACTAATGTAGGCCCAGTTCATTTACCTAACAGTCTATTTTGGGTAGAGAATGAGGTCATTATTTTTATGTGGGCCAGCCATGTACTTGCTTTAAATGTGGTTCCCCTTCCCACCTTAGTGCTGCCTGTGATAGGTTGAGGTGTTCCGTTTGTCTCTCATTTGGTCATTCCAGTATGGATTGTACTGCAGAGCTTAAATGTAATCTTTGTGAGGAAGTTGGTCATGGCTTTCGGGTCCTGTCCTTAGGCTACTCATAATCGAGAGGATTGCCCTGATCAGGATCTGATCCTTCTTGAGGCCCAGAAGAAGATATAGCTGCCTCTAAGCCTCCTCCTTCCCCTGTTCGTATTGTCTGCCCCTCCAAACCCACAGGTACCTGCTCCTGAACCTCTGAACTCTGACCCGACTTCTTTACCCCAGAAGAGCCTCCTTCACAGGATTTACCACAGGCTCCAGTTCTGGTTAACTCAGTTCTGGTTAACTCCCCCGTCTCTGTTCTGGGGATTGAAGAGATATCTGTCCCTCCTGTATGGTCTATTGATATTTCAGTTATGCTCCCTCCTGAGCCTTGTGTGCAGGCGAAGAGAGACCCAAAAACAAACCAAATTTAGATCCAAATTGGCTAAAGTTTCCTCCCTGGTGGGACTGTTCCTTAAGTAACAAATTTGAAGTCCTTTCTCGGCAATCTCAGTCTTGGTTTGGGAGCCGATTCTGATACTTCTTCCCAACCCCTTTTATCCTCTGATTCTGAAAGTGACAAATCAAAAGATGTGGCCACTGACATTAGCCCTCTTGACTGGGTTGCTTACGCAGAGTACTAGAACAGGAAGGATTACCTGATTTTCATTCTTGTTTTCTTTTTTTTTTCTAATGCTCATAGATGGCCTCAGCATTTAGCCTTACTGTTGCCACCTTGAATGTTAATAGTGTTAAGAATGCTCGAGGTGACTTCTTACCTTTCATTTTCTGAAAGATTTGAAGTGTGATATCTGTCTCATACAGGATACCCAATTAAATGCCCTTTCTTTGGTTTCAGTGGCAAAGAAACTTTGGCATTAGGGTCCCTCTTTTTCTCCTTTGGGTTGAATACTTGTGATGGTGTTGGGGTTTTATTCAGGGTGATGGTTTTCATATCACTAAGTTAGTTGAAATTGTTATGGGGCATGCTTTGTTGCTGGATTTTGTTTTTGGGTACTTGTTGGAGATTGATTGTGGTGTATGCATGTTACAAAGAAGGGAAGGGTTGATCTGTTTAATACTGTTCAGCCTTATCTTTTCATGACTAGGTTTCTTATTTGGGGTGGTGACTTTAATTGTGTTGTACATAAATAGGATCAGGAGCACTGACTGATAAGGATTTTGTGACACCAATTGTCTTAATCGTATTATTGATGGGGGTGTCTTCAGGATGCTTATCGGGTTTGTCATCCCAGGGAGGGCATACTTATTTTAAAGGTCCTTTATCCAGCAGGATTGATTTTCTTTTTACAACTACTGCTGTTCGTGTTATTTCTGCTCGTACTATTCTGGCTAAGACTTCAGATCATGTGGTTTGATGCCACCCTATGGGTGGCCTTCATGTTACAGTGGGCAGGGGTTATTGGAAATTGAATATCCTATTGTTGGACGATACTTGTTTTTGCAACAGGTACATAAATTGTTAAAAGCCTGTATGACTCTGGCTGGACTTACAGGATTTGATGGGCTGGTGGTTGGAAACTAAGTCTGATCTGACATCTTTAGCTACAGTTTCCCAAGTCTGTTACATTGACTAAATATAAGCTGTATTTGTCCTACGGTCCCAGTTGGAAACATTGTATTCTGCAATCAGTTCTCAACGTTTAAATTTAATGTCACAGGTGCAGGCAGTAAAAGAGATGGCAGCCCTACAATACTCTAGGGCTGCTTCTCTTTACATGAGCATAGGTATGTTCCACCAAGAAAGCTGGTTTGGGGATGCATTAGAATGTAGTCATAGACAGTCTGCGGATAGACTGTTGACGGAAGTAGTGTGCCCTGATGGTACACTGTGTACTTCCTTACCTGACATTATAAAGGTGGTTTCTCTCATTTTACAGACTTGTATACTGCTCCTTCTTTGGATGAGAAAGGTATTGGGGACTTTCTTTCTTCCTAGACATTACCCTTGCCCTGATATGCTATTAAAGGCCTTGACTGCTCCAATTAGTACTGCAGTGACACGGAAATTTCACCCCATAATAATATGGCACCTGGTATTGACAGTTTACTGGCTGAGTTTTATAAAGTTTGTTGTCCTTTGATTAGTGAAACACTCACTGTGGTGTTTAATTGGACTTTGCAAAGCGCTCTTTTGATTTTCATTTTGTACTTCAGTTCAGATTTTATTGCATAAAAGGGATATGGGGTAACCTTTCAAATTGGAGGCCATTGAGTCTTCTTAATATGGATTTTAAAGTCTTAATGAAGGTTTGAATACAGATTATTGTCGGAGGCCCCTGCTTTGATTTCTCTTCATCAGTCCTGTTCTGTCCCTGGTAGATCCATATATTCTAACCTCTTATTACTCAGGAATTGATAGAACTTGGTAAGGCTGATGCTGTGTCAGGGTTTCTTATGTCCTTTGATCAGGAAAAGGCATTTGATCAGGTTCCACATGACTTTTATTTCAGGTCTTAAGGATCTGTGGTATTCCAGAATGTTTTGTGGCTTGGCTTGCTTTACTTTAAGAACATGCATATGCATTACCTCTGGTGAATGGATTCCTGGGTTCCTATATCCCAATCCGTAGAGGGTGAGACAGGGTGCTCCTTAAGCCTTTGCTTTATGTCTTTAGTTTAGACCCACTGTTAAAATTATTGCCCAAGATGCTCAAGTTACTGGTGTTGCCCCGGGTACAGTTGGTGCTAAAATTTCGACTTATGTTGATGATGTCTGTGTTTTGTTGCTGATGTTCCTTCTGCTAATGAGTGTTACATAATTTTTCTACTTATTCCACGGTGGCAGGTACCTCCTTGAATAAAGTTAAGAGTTTTTGTATCCGCTGAATACTCTGGACCCTGCAGTATTGGATTTACAGGGTATTCCTGTGTTGCAAGGCCCTATCAGAGTTTTGGGTATTGATTTTGGGAAAGGTGATAATGCACTTCTCAAACTGGTCCTCGGGATAGATATGGCTAAACCTAAGGTTGCATTGTGGAAATCTTGGCAACAAACTAAATGTATGAAAGTAACTATTGTGAAACTTTGCTTCTTCCCCTTTTTTATATCTAAGTGTGGTATACCCTGTCACCCCTAATTTGGAAACCACTTTGCTTGGCCTTTTTTTCAAATAGTTTTGGGTAGTTGCTTAAATCCGATTAAGAGGATGATGTTGTATCTCCCTATAGCACAAGGTGGGTTAAATTCTGTCAATCCTATAACCTTTATTTTAGTATTTTTTTCCACGGAACCTGATTGATCTCCATTGTCCTCAATCTGTGATGTGGGTGGTTTATGCGGATACATGGTTAACTCGTTTATTTACTTGTTGGAATGTGCCAGGTAGGTGGACACTGCAGACTTCTTCCTTTTCTGTTTATTTCAGACCCACTATTACAAAACTTAATAAATGGAAGGTACTCCTGATTAAGTGTTGTCTAGATCAAGTAAATATATTTAGGAGTTCTGCAAACCCAGGCACATTTTGTTGTCCCTGTGTATAAGGATATTCCTGATTGTTATACTGGACGTATACTTCAAGGTCTGGTTGGTAAATTGATACCTCCTAGATTGTGGGATGTGTGTGGCTTAGTAGTCATGGTTGGCTGAATGTTAAGGGAATGCTAAGCATAAAATGGTATCTGAAAGAATGTGTCCTAGGGATACTTGTGTAGCTCAGGAGGAAACAATTGCCCATTTTATATTTCTTGTCCTTATGCACAGGATATTTGGTCTACCCTCTCTGTTCGCTGGGGCCAATCCTTTGGCAAGCTACTTATGTGAAAGTTGTATTTTTTTTTTGCGTCCATACTTCTATGGATGCTGGCGTTTTGAGACTTTTATTTGCCATGTTCAAATTTCATTTGTGGCAGGTGAGATGCCAGCTTACTCTGAAACTGGTATATCAGTCTTCTACCTGTGTTCTTGAGCGTATTGAACATGATTTGTCATCCCAATGTTTTCGAACACATTATTTACCTTATGATGTGTGGCTATATGAGGTGGAAGGAGGTGCCCTTTCTGAAAGATAAATTAGGATGAATTTCTTTTCCTATAACTTGTTCATATTTTCATATGTTATTACAGTATTATTCTGAGCACAGGAGAGGTCCCAGAAGACTGGAGAAGGGCTCATGTGATCCGCTCCACAAGAGTGGTAGCAGGGAGGAGGCGGAGAACTACAGACCGGTCAGTCTTACCTCAGTAGTGGGCAAGATTATGGAGGCACTCCTTAAGGAAAGGATAGTGCAACACCTGGAATCCATAGGGCACAGGATCCAAGACAGCATGGGTTTACAAAAGGAAGGTCCTGTCAAACTAATCTCATAGATTTCTTTGACTGGGTAACCAGAGTGGTGGACCAAGGGGAGCAGTTGATGTCGCCTACCTTGACTTCCAGCAAAGCTTTTGACACCGTTCCACATAGAAGATTGATAAATAAGCTAGGTAGGCTCGGGTGGGTCAGAAGTTGGTCAACTGGGTGGCAAATTGGTTGACTGGCAGAAAACAGAGAGTGGTGGTAAATGGTATACAGTCAGAAGAGATGCAAGTCACAAGTGGGTACCTCAGGGATCAGTCCTGGGGCCAGTCCTATTCAACATCTTCATTAGTGACCCGCAGATGGACTAGAGGTAAGGCTTGTCTGTTTGCAGATGACACCAAGATCTGCAACAGAGTAGATGATCCAGATGGGGTGGGCAGAATGAGAAGAGATCTGGATAAACTAGCAGAATGGTCAGAACAGTGGCAACTGGGATTTAATGCAAGAAGTGCAAAATCATGCACATAGGGAAGAGAAACCCTGAAGCCACTTATAGGCTGGGAGGAGTTGCTAGCAGTCACAAAGGAAGAAAGAGACTTGGGCATCATCATCACTGATGACCTGAAATCATCAAGCAGACCTCTAAAGCAGTAGAGTAAGGCTAGGGGTGTTGGATTGTATTAGTAGGAGTATCACAAGTCGTAGAGGGAGGTAATAATCCCTCTGTACAAGACACTGGTTAGGCCCCATCTGGAGTACTACGTACAGTATTGGAGGCCACACCTTCAAAGGACATTAACCAAATTGAGGCAGTCAGAGAAGGGCAACAAAATGGTGCAGGGACTGCATCAGAAGACATATGAGGACAGATTAATGGAGCTCAATATGTATACCCTTGAGCAAAGGAGGGAGAGGTGATATGATCGAGGCATTCAAACACCTTAAGGGCAACAAGGTGAAAGAGTCTAACATGTTTAAATATAAGAAAATAGCAGGACAAGAGGACACAGCATGAGATTAGAGGAGGCCGATTAAGGGGAATGTGAGGAAATTCTTTTCACAGAAAGGTGGTAGATGCATGGAATGGCTTACCACAAGAAGTGGTGGCTATGAATACAGTGCAGGGTTTCAAACAAGCATGGGATAGGCATAAGGGAGCAATACAAATGACTATGAATAGATAGGTCACTGACAGAGCAAAGGCCAATGGCACATTTATAAGGTAGAAAAGAAATGGGCAGACTGGATGGGCCTTGCGGTCCTTATCTCGCAATCTTCTATGTTTCTATGTATGTTATCTTCTCTCCCGTTGTATGTACTGTTCTGTTTACTTGATACAAATTCTCTGCTTTGATTTTTTTCCTTTAGAACATTCTGTAATCATATTGTTGTTGTTTTTTTTCTGTTTTGTTTTATTAATAAAACATTCCCATCTCTTTTCATATGTGTTCATATGTGAAATCTTTAAGGGTTTCTTAGCAAAGAAATAGAGGTTAGGGTGGCTACAACAATTGACCTATGAGAGTTTTGTGTTAGGGCACTACTCCCACTTAATTACTAAATACAATGATGAAACCTTGACAGTATTCCTATGTTGTATAAAATTGTATATTTAGCAGGCAAGATGCCAATGGGCAATTTATCAGAGGCTAATGCCCTCACGAGACAGTAAGCATCCTAATACAGAAAGCAATGAATTCTGTTTATGAGAAGGATAAGGGAGAAATGCATCCCAGAAAGTTTTCAGATGCTGGAAAGGGTTTGAAATTTTATAAAATATAAATAAGAAATATTTATTGTTAGATAAACCTGGAAGTTAACAGAAAATGAAGGTATATATTGATTGGTAACATGTCATAAGATTGGAAAATAATACAATGAAAAAGTCTATTTTTAAATTATTCACAAGTTATTGTTTGTAAAATAAATGTGTTGGTGTAAAATTGTTGATGTGATTTCTAATAAAACTCCCCTACTTTTTTTAGAAAGTGCCATGGGATCTTTAACATCCACCTGAACAGGTAGATGGAACCTCGGTTTAATGTCTGATCTGAAGACGGCACCTCAGTAGTGCAGGAACCCCTCATGCTGCACTACAGTGTCAGTATTGGGATTTAACCCAAGTGCCTGGTGTGGGATAGAACCCACATCTTTCTGATCTCCCAGCCTCAGATGCAAGTATGCTACCTGCTGAGCCACTGACACTGCATGAAGGACTGAAGGACTGGTGCAGAGTGGAGGGATTTGGCTTCATGGGGATTGGGGTTCCACCTGGAGGGATGCAGGCCTGTGCAGGCGATGGCCTGCATCCATCCGGGGTGGGGGAACCAGGATCCTCAGTGAGAGGTTTAAATGTTTCTTCAGCAAGCATTTAAACTAGCCAAGGGGTTGGCAGAAATAAACTGGTGAAGCAAACAGCCACTTCCCCAAAATGATACAGATGGCAGAAAGGACCCAAAGTTTGAGAAATCGCTAAAGATAACTAAAACCAAAATAGGTAAGCGTGCAGAGAAAAGGTAGAATGGGAGTAAGGACAAGAGGGTATGGAGGAGAGACATGGGATAGGAGGGAGTTATTAGGAGACGAGGCAGTAAAATTGGATGGCCATGTGCACAAATGCCCACAATCTGGGAAACAAAGTTCTGGACCTAGTGGCCCTGATGGCTGAGGTGGATCTGGACATTATTGCTGTTACTGAGACATGGTTCACGGGGGAACCATGACTGGGATATGGTTCATGGGGAACCATGACTGGGGTATGACAATACCAGGTTACACTCTATTTAGGAGGGACAGGGTGGGTAAAGGGAGGAGGAGTGGCTGTCTCGTCAGGAAGGAATTAAGGCAACTGAGGTACAGGGAATGCAGGGAGAGGCGGAGGCACTGTAGATCACCCTGGAGACAGGAAACGCCACTGCCATTCACACTGGTGTGATCTACAGACCTCCCGCACAAGGGAAGAGATGGACAGGGTACTTGTAGAAACCATCCACAGAATGACAGCTAAAGGGAGGTGTGCTGCAGGTAGGAGACTTCAATCTGCTGGAGTGGATTGGAGCAATCAGGCTGCAGCCTCAGCCAGGTAAAAGACATCCTGGAAGCCCTGCAGGGTGCCTAAGACACCTGGTGACAGAGTCCACCCAAGAGGGCGACTTTGGACCTGGTACTCGCCAGGGGACAGAATTACAGATGTAAAAGTGGGCGCCATCTGGGATTAAGTGGTCACAGATGATGTGGTTCAGTGTGAGAACAGCAGAAGAGTCAAACCATAAAGCAAGGGTCCTGATTTCATGTGGGCTGACTTTACAAAGATGAGGGAATGTCTTAGGAAATCACTGGCAGGGAAGGAGAAAAAGGGGCATGGAGGAACAATGGGAGAATCTTAAGGAGCCATAGCGGAGGCAACAAACCATTGCATTAGGCAAGTAAGCAAAACAAAGAGAAAGAAAAACACTATGGTTCTCAAAGGAAGTGGCCAAAGAAGGTAAGAGGCGAAAGAATTTGGCATTCAGGACGTGCAAGGAAAGACAGAGGGAAGAAGACAGGGAACTGTATCTAGAAAAACAGAGGGAGGTGGGGAAAGCAGTACGGAGCAAAAGGCAAACAGAAGAAAAAATAGCCCAGGCAATAACAAAGGGATATGTTAGGGAATGAAAAAGACTAAGGGTTGATACACAAGGTGGTGGCAAGAATGAAAAGGGACTTGGCAAGGTTGGAGGAATGGTCAAATACGTGGCAGCTCAGATTCAATGCAAAGAAGTGCAGGTAATGCACCTGGGAAACAAAACCCAGGGAAGAGTACACAATGGGGGTGAGTTAATAACAAAATCGAAAGAGACCTAGGAGTAATTATATCAGATGACCTAAAGGTGGGCAAGCAATGCGAGAAGGCAGTAAGGAGAGCTGGGGATACTGGGATGCATAGGGAGAGGCATCAACAGTAGAAAACAGGAAGTTGTTATCCCTCTCTACAGACAGTTAGTAAGACCCCATCTGGAGTATTCTGTGCAATTCTGGAGACCCCATCTCTGTAAAGACATAGACAGAGTGGAGGATGTTCAGAGGAGGGCAACCAAAATGGTGCAAGGTCTACACCAGAAGACATTGAGGAGAGACTAAAGCAGCTTAATATGTATACCCTTGAGGAAAGGAGGAGAGGGGACATGATAGAAACTTTCAAGTATCTCAAGGGAATTAACAAGGTACAAGAGGGTAGTATCTTTCAGAAGAAGAGATGTGCAACAACAAGAGGGCACAATTTTAAGATGGGGGATGGCTCAGAGGTAATGTTAGAAAGTATTTTTTCACAGAGAGTTGTGGATGCATGGAACAGCCTTCCTGAGGAGGTTGTGGAGTCAGGAACAGTGGGAGAATTCAAGAATGCATGGGACAGGCATAAGGCAATTCTAGTGGGGGCAGGAGGAAGTAAGCTGTTGATTAACTAGAATCTGCAGCTTATCCATCAGAGTAGGAAATGGGCAGACTGGGGGCCAAGCGGTCCTTTCTGCCATCAAATTCTATGTTTCTATAATTCTATGTTTCTATGTAAAGGTGGGATTGTGAGACCAAAAAGGGAAGGAGGAAGTGTGCAGAGGAGGACCAAAAAAGCAGAAGTCCTGAACAAGTATTTTGTTCAGTATTCACAGAAGAAGGGAAGGAGGGACCAAAATTAGGTGATGGAACGCACCGCTGGGAGAGGTGGACACCAGTCCATTTAAGGAGGAGAGAGTCTAAAGGAACTCACTAATCTGAAAGCGGACAAGGCAATGGGGCTGGATAGGATACATCCTAGAGTGCTAAAGAGAACTCAGGAGGTGCTGGCAACACCACTGACAGCTCTGTTCAACAGTTCACTGGAAACAGGTGTGGTATCAAAGGACTGGAGGAGTGCAAATGTAGTCCCTCTCCACAAAAGTAGGAGCAGAGAGAAGGCTGGCAATTACAGGCCAGTCAGCCTAACCTCAGTGGTGGGGAAACTAATGAAGTCACTACTAAAAGAAAAGTTTGTGATATATACATGAAACTCTGTTGAAAAACACAAAGTTTTCTGTTTTGATACAACACTAAGTGTATGCTTACTTGTAAATGAAGCTTTATTGTGAAAATGTATGTTTATTACAGCACTTGCTATTTGCTGCTATCGCGAGTTTTGGAGCCCTAGTTTAAACAGGAACTAGGAAGAGGAGTGTAGTTCTGTGTGTTCACTCGAGAACTACCACTCACTATTAGAGGTATTTTCTTATATTATGCACTTGGAGTGATTTCTATACCCTTGTTAAGCCACAACTGTAGTTATTTTAACATTTTAGAGCTTATTTTTAAAGTTTGGAAACCAAGACACTCCGTGACCCCCAGCAGTACTTCCTGGGTCACTAGGGCCTTTATAAGGAAGCCCTGCTGAGGCAGGGTGAGCAGGAGCAGGGCAAGCATGTGTGCACACAAAAATGCGACAAAGACACGCATCTAGTGCGTGTCACGTGTGTCAATAGGGCAAGAGGAACAACGTATATAGTGAATTTGCTTGTAAGTACACTATTCTTTGCAGTATCTCTTGAAAAGTAAATATAACCAACAATGAGTGATTTAATTGCTCTGGATGGTCTACCTGCCACATGTACCACTACAATAAATACAATAAAATCCAGTAGGAGAGAAGTCATTATGACACTCGATGGGGAGACTAGTCTAATGTGCAATACTTGTCATATGTACACTTTATTTAATTCCTCCCAAAACCCCTTTATATATTTGTATAAATGTGTGAATAACAGTGTACTTAAAGAAGATATTGACACTTTTACAAACGGTTGACTGTGATTGAACAACAACAAGTAGCAATGGGCCTTAATACAGGCTGTACTGTATTGAGTGAGGGAACATCTGATAAATCTCACAATAATGACGAAACAGGAAAATTAAACACACAGGCGGTACAATACAGAAAGAAATAAAGAAACGCCCAACTTATAGTGAGACCAGTAACACCTCTGACACTGAGGACTGGACTGAAGTTGTAGTGGGCACAAATCCAAGACTAGACATAGGGCATTTGGCAATAATATGGTACTTAGTAACAGATATGAACCATTAATTAATTTGGACTTAGGTGACAGTGTGGAAAAAGACCATCCAAGGGAGAACCCTGCTGGAAACAATAAAGAACTACATGTCAGTGAACATACTGACACTGACAATGATTTATCTTAGTCATGCCCACCAGTTTGTTCTCTAGAATCCCAGTCCGAAATTATGGATAATCACAATCCTATTAAAAGTTTACTAAGGATAAGGAAGGCAAGTGTAAAAGTAAAACTAAACACTCTGAACTACTGGGAAATGAGGAGAATCAACTGTGAATGCAGGAACCCCTAACAGGTGGGATGAATAACATACAACCAATGGAAACTCAACCAAAAATGAGTCTCACAGGCAATACTTTGTATTAGGTGACTCTATAATAAAATACACTAATAAAATTGTATGCAGAAGAGGTAAACACAATATTGCCTGCTCATCCTTTAGAGGGCAGGAATTAGGGATATACATTCTATGTGTGCTAACATTCTACATAACTCAGGTTCAAATCCTTTGTTATAATACATGCTGGAACAAATGATTTAAAAAAATTATCAATTGATGAAATAAAACAGGAATATATGAGCTTGGGAAAACACTAAAAGAATTTAATTAGAGATATATTTCTCAGAAATATTACCTGTACCAAGAGCTAACTATCAAACAACAAGAAAAATTAAATGCTTAAATGAGTGGTTGAGGAAATGGACTCTCAAGAAGGATACTCTACCATTCCTCATTGGGAAATATTCTGTGATAATAGACAACTATTTTGTTGGGATGGTTTACATCTAAGTAAGCAAGTGCTTACAAACTAGGAAGAGCCTTTGAGAATATTATCTTGAAATCTTTAAACTAAATTCAAGGGGGGATAAGGGAACCCAGAAATAACCTAACCCCAATTGTAATAACATAAATAAACTTGAGATCTGGAGTATTAATGCTAGAAGCCTTAATAACATTAAACTAACTGAATTAAAAATACTTATAAAAAGACATAACATAGGTATTGTCTGTGTAACTGAAACCTGGTGGGACGAGAACAATAAATGGTCTAATAGCATCCCGGGTATCAACTTTTCTTTAAAAATCGAACAGATAGGAAAGACGTGTAATTTGCTGCTATGTATCCAAGTTGATTCATAGCCAAGAAATTGAAATATCTAGTACCCTGAAAGAATAACAGAAACACTATGGTTAAATATATTTTCACACTTAACAAATATAGTACTGGGAATTTGTTATAGACCTCCAAATAGTAATGGTGACTATAATTACAATTTAATTGATGAAATTAATATAGCCTGTAGTATGGATGACACTATACTATTTGGAGACTTTAATGCACCAGGCATCACTTGGGATCAAATGACAGGAGTTACTACTTTTGAAAAAACTTTGATTGATACACTAGCATCCCATGGTTGTTATCAAATGGTGGAATCCTCCACCAGAGGGAACAATATTTTGGATCTGGTTATTACAAACTCTAAGGAAAGAATTAGTAATGTTGAGGTTATCCTCATCTGGGCTGTAGTGATCACAAAACTATAGAATGTATTTTAAATATTAGAAAGGCCAAAATTAATGACCATTCTGCATCATTAGATTATAAAAAGCAAATTGGCAAGAGATCATTAAAGCCCTCAATAGTATCAACTGGGGACATCTTTGGTGACATGGAAGTCAATATAATGTGGGATACACTAAAATCTAAAATTCAAGAAATAATTGAACTCCATATCCCTAGGCGTAAAACAAGAACAACAAAGGTGCTATCCCTTTATGGTTTTGTAAGGCAATTAAATCCCAAATAGCCAAGAAAAGAAAGCCTTCAGAAAATATAAAATAAACCCATCACTAACTAATCAAAGTAAATACAGGATTCAATAGAGACTATTGAAATTACTAATTTAAAAGAGAAAATAAGGCTTGAAAATAAATCAGCGTCCAACAAAAATCATAAGGCCTTTTATGCATATATCAATAATAATAAGCAAACTAATACTAGAATAAACTTTGTCACTGTTAATGGTGAAATAAAGAAAATAATAAGGAAATTGCTAACAGTTTCAATACTTATTTTACATCAGTTTATAAAGTTAATAACTCTAATGTGACTACCCTGGTGTGGATGAGCGAAGTATTTAGTGTCACCCATGATATGGTTTTAAAAGAGTTAAATAAAATACACCTCTTCATGACCAGGACCAGATAATATTGATTCTTAATTTGGAAAGAATTGGCTGATGTGGTTGTCGGACCTTTGACTACCCTATTTAATAAATCCATTTCACAGGTGAAGTCCCACTTGATTGGCATAATGCAATAGTAGTTCCAATACACAAAAGGGTAATAAATCAAAAGGTTGCCAATTATAGGCCTATTAACCTACATCCATCTGCTGCAAGACCTTAGAACGACTGATAAAAATAAAATTGAAAATGATATAGTCGCATTAGGTCTACAGGACATTTCTCAACATGGTTTTAGGAAAGGCCTTTAGTGTAAAACCAACTTGTTATTCTATAGTTTTGTTAGCACTAATTTAGATAAAGGAATACGATTGATGTTATCCTACTGGACCTGGGGAAAGCGTTGATACAGTACACATAACAAACTGATACAAAAATTATGTGATTTAGGTCTGAACAAATACATTGTGAGATGGATTGGGAATTGGCTGACAAATAGAAAACAGAAAGTTAGAATTAATTCAGTTCTCTCTGATGAAGGTGTAGTTTGCAGTGGAGTCCCACAGGGTCAGTACTGGGTCCAGTGCTATTTGGTTTATTTATAGGTGATATGGGAACAGGCCTAGAGTCAGTCATACCAAATTTGCAGATGACACAAAGGTAGGTGGGGAAGTTTCATCCTTGACCAAATACAAACAATTATGTGACAGTTTAAGGAAAATTGAACAATGGGGGAGACCAATAATATGAAGTTCAATGAAACCAAATGTGCAGTAATACACTTTGGTAAAAAAAAAAATCTGAAACACCAATATTGTCTTAATGGCAAAACAATCAAAAATAGTAAATGGAAAAAGATCTAGGAGTATGGATAAATTCACAGCTATCATCAGGTTCACATATAGTTAAAACTGTATGGGAATGTAATAGTATCATCCGTTCCATTAAGAAAGCCTTTATTTCCAAGAATACAGAATGTGTTATGAAATTATATAAAACTTATGTCTTACCACACCTGGACTATGGATCTCCAATTTGGAGTCCATATCTTAAAAGGATATAAACCAGTTAGAAAAAGTACAAAGAAGACTGACTAAATCCATCAAAGGACTAAAAACTATGGATTATGGCAAAAGACTGGAGAGTCTAAATCTTTTTCCTTGGAAACTAGAAGAACCAGGGAGCTCTGTTATTAATGTATCAAATTATGAAAGATCCAATAATAATGGAACAGTGTAAAATAAATAGAGTTCAAAAATAGTAAATTTAAGATCACATGATAAGCAAATTGGCATAAACAAAGTTTCATATGGTTAGACACCAAAATTTCTATAACGCACTAACAGCAAAGTTATGGAATAAATTACCAGGGAAAATTGTGGAGGCATCTACAATACATACCTTCAAAAAAGGCTGGATGAATATTTAACATGTAAAAGTGTTAACTAATAGGCCCACTAAGAGTGGAAGACAATTTAATGGGCACTTAGCCTACTTTGTCTATATACACCAAGTTAAACCAAGTTAAAGTTAAATATATCTCGAATCCAACAGAGCACAGAATCCAAGGCAGCATGGATTCACAGCAGGAAAATCTTGTCAAACAAATCTGATAAATTTCTTTGATTGGGTGACTAGGGAGGTGGACCAGGAGGGGCGGTGCATGTGGCCTACCTGGATTTCTGTAAGGCCTTCGACACTGTCCCATATAGGAGGCTAGCAACAAGCTGGGCAGCCTGGGAGTGGGTCCCAGGGTGGTAAACTGGGTCAAAAATTGGCTGAACGATGAGGACACAGAGGGGGTGGTGGTGAACGGAGTTGAATCCAAAGAAAGGGGGTGACCAGCTGGGTCCTGCAAGGGTCAGTGCTTGACCGACCTCTTTAATGTCTTCATAGTGACATTGCAGAGGGGCTGGAAGGAAGGCGGTCTTTTAGCAGACGACACAAAGATGTGCAACAGGGTTAACACTCCAGGAGAGGTAGAAAAATGAAAAGGGACCTAAGTGAGCTTGAGGAGTGGTCAAGGGTGTGACAGCTAAGATTCAATGCAAAGAAGTGCAAGATCATGCACTTGGGGCACAGAAATGCAGGGAGGAGTACATGATGGGGAGAGGTACTGACAGCCACCAAACAGGAAAGGGACCGGAATAATCATATCTGATGATCTAAAGGTTACCAAACAATGGCTGCTATTCCTGAATGGGTGGAAAGTATACGCCAAAGATGTGTACCTTGCCCGTGTAGCCACGACCCGTGGGACGGTAAGCATACATGCTGGTATGCACAACCGATGGCCACCTGTCCAAGGCTCTGCACCTCCCCGTGCGCAGGCATGCCCAGGCAGGCTGGGGTGGAGCTACAGATGTAGATGAGTGGCCAATCAAATGCCTACCTGGCTCCCAGAGTGGATCCCCATGCATGATGGCGGGAGGACTGGGATCGTGCATTGCCGCATGCACCCATGGAATGTGTGGATGGCTGCCATCGGCAGTAGAGCCCCCCAAGCCTGCCGCGAGGCACCCCCACAACCAGGTGCACAGCCATCTCCCCCAGCATGGCGGAGCACCCTCCCCAGCCCCTGATGCCCGCCAACCGGCCGAAACATCGGTGCCCCATCCCAGCTTTGCTGCCCCTGACTCACAGTGGGGCACCAGCCCATGACTGCTGTACCCTCCTGCACACATCCATGCCCGTCCTCGCTGTGGTCCCCCAGCCAGTACAGCACAACCCTGTGATATGGAGATCCCATCAGCCACATAGCTGCCCACATGCCCCGGTGCCAGGACTGTAGGGTGCCCTGCCACCATCCACCTGTCACAGACATGTGCATGGCTGCATACCCCACGAGTTATGAGGGCAACCATCCCACTACTCCCTGTCACCCCTGCCACCCTGATCCCAGCACCCTGTGCCCCTGAGTAGTGGTCCATGGACCCTGAGTTGTGGTCTGTGACCTCCCGCACCAACCATGCCACCACTGTCCCCTGGACCTGCCATGGGAGAGCCAGCGGCAATGCCCACCACACACCTCCTCCACTGCCTGCACTGGGATGGGGCATACATGTGCTGGGGTGTCTCCTCATTGCAGGGACCAGGGGTGCTCCATGTGTTGGGGAAGGTGTACCTGACAGGTTGCCAGGCTTGGGGACTCTATGGTGCATGGGCATGGCTGTGTATGGCCAGTATAACAGGGTCCCCCTGGCATATCCTACCCACCTCTATGCCCCCTGCATTTTGCACTGCATGCTTTGTGAATGGCACGTGATGCAGGCATGCCCCTGGCATGATGCTGTCCG
Source organism: Neoceratodus forsteri (assembly GCA_016271365.2). Classification (NCBI taxonomy): domain Eukaryota; kingdom Metazoa; phylum Chordata; order Ceratodontiformes; family Ceratodontidae; genus Neoceratodus; species Neoceratodus forsteri. The sequence continues at coordinate 284,651,430 of CM028138.1, read as the reverse complement.
ATAGATGGGGAATCAGGCATGCAACTGTTGCACGCCTTGTTGGTGAATGCCATGGGTCCCCACTCCATGGCATTCACATGTAAGCGATGCCTCGCACCCTGTTTCTGTGGTGCATAGGCTTCATGAATAGGCCCAAAGTGAGAAGGCTGTCAGGAGAGCCAGTGGAATGCTGGGGTGCATAGGAGAGGCATCTCCAGCAGCAGGAAGAAGGTGGTGATGCCACTGTATAGAACATTGTTGAGATGTCATCTAGAGTACTGTGTCCAGTTCTGGAGTCCGCATCTCCTGAAGGACATAGACAGAGTAGAAGCAGTTCAGAGAAGGGTGACTAAAATGGTGCAAGGCTGCACCAAAAGTAATATGAGGGAGACTGGAGGATCTCAATATGTATTCCCTGGAGGAGAGGAGGGGTATGTTAGACTTTCAAATACCTCAGGGTGTAAATAAGGTACAAGAGAGTAGCATCTTTCAAAACAAAAGATGTTCAAGAACAAGGAGCCATGATATGAAAATGGGGGGTAGACTTAGGGGCAACGTGAGAATGTTTTTCACAGAAAGGGTGGTAGATCCATGGAACAGCCCCAGCAGAGGTTATAGGGCAAAACGGTAGGGGAATTAAAAACACATGGGACAACATAAAGGAACCTCTAGTGATAGGAAAGAGAGGGTAAGCCGCAGATCATTTAGGATCTGTGGTATGTGAAACAGGTAGGGCAAATAGGCCAACTAGATGGGCCAAGTGGTCCTTATCTGCCGCCAAGTTCTATGTTTCTATGTGATTCATTTTGTCTCTTGTCCCTTGGTGCTAGTAGGCTTTCTCTCGGCTATAGAGTTCATTTGCAGTCTGATCTAATATTTCAGGTCTGGATCCTTTAGCCAAGAATCTGTCGCTCATAAGCTTTCTTTGTTTAAGATAATCACTTTCTTTGCTGCAGTTCCTTTTAACTCTCAGGTACTGGGATTTAGGAATATTGTCCACCATGAATCACAAGCTTCATGAAAGCCAGACAGAAGTTAATTTTTGGATTTGGCAATAAGAAAAAAGATGATGGCACAATATGAACTAGCCAGTACTGCAAAGAGACCGACAGAAACATCCCCAGCATGCAACAAGCTGCCATCCCAAACATATGGTGGACAATATTCCTAAGTCCCAGTACCTGAGAGTTAAAAGGAATTGCAGCAAGGAAAGTGATTACGGCCAAGCCCGATGGCGCTGAAGGTTGAGGCGCTGGGCGCACACCTGCGCCGCTGGTGACCGGGTTTGGGAACGAGCCGGGCGTCGAGGGGTGGCAGGGGGAGAGAGAGGATTGAGCATCTGGAGGACAGCTCTCCTCTCTGGAAGGAAGGGGTCAGGTTCGGTGTTTGACTGCCCCTGGCAGAAGCCGGGGGCACAGCAAGCATTGAACTGATGTTGAGGGATGGGGAGTGGTGATGTCGGTGGTGATGCCTTGGCATCTGGGTGTGTGCCACTCCCCATGAACAGGGAAATGCCCACGAGGCTCCGGTCAGACGGAATGTCGAGGTAGTCCTCTCATTGCCCCCACCTGCTTGACTCCACGGTCCCTGACGATACCAGATTGTGCAGGGTGTAACCCACCCACCTCGTCTCCCCGAGGGGTAGAACCGAGGCTCCATGGGGGTCAACCGAGAAGTCAAGGTAAGGTGGCAGGTGGGGACCGGCCTCATTGACACGCCTGATGATGTGGTGCCTGTGGGTGCGGGGTGTAGAACAATAGTAATTTCAAAAAAAAAAAAAGAAAGTGATTACCTTAAACCAAGAAAGCTTATGTGAGACAGATTCTTGGCTGGAGGATACAGACCTGAAATATTAGATCAGGCTGAGAATGAAGTGAACTCTATAAGCCAAGACAGCCTATTAGCATCAAGGGACAAGAGACAAAATGAAACACAGCCCATTAAATTTGTTGGCACTTTTTGGTTGCCAGTCCAGGGCAATTAGAAATCTAATAACTAAAAACTGGGGATAATATGCTCATATCCAGTTTTAAGTAATTGTTGCCAGGATCCACCAAGATTCACATAGAAGAGGACCAAAAATCTATCAGATAACCTGACATATAGCCTACAACCGGACCCAGAAAAACTTCCACACATGGCTACCAAATTTACCCAAGGGCAACTATAAATGTGGCTGCTGTAAATATTGTTCAGAGCTAGAAAAAGTAGTCATTTCCACAAGCATTCATGCCATTAAAACCTTTGAAGTGTGGGATTTTATAAATTGTGACTGCACATGTAGTGTACCTGGCATACTGCAAGTATGGTGCATTTACATAGGGAAAACATCTAGAGTATTTAAACCACGATCGGAGAGCATGTGAGGGCTACTGCTAGAGGGATGAAAATAATGCACTTGCAGCTCATGCCAAAAGTAAGCCCACCACAGAGAAGCATAATTTTTTTTGGGGGGAGGGGAGACTTTGAGGCTTTACTCTTGAGAAGAGAGGCAATGTGAATCGTCCATTTGGGGCCACTACCTACCAGGACTCAATAAGAAAACAGTTGTAATGCCCTTGATAAAGAAGAAATAGATCTGGGTAATCACTAAGAGCCACTAATCTTACACTCTCTCCTATCTACTCTTTCTGTCACAGGTTCTGGATTTTGGACTAACCAGTGATAATGCATGAATAAGATGAAATAGCCTACCTTTAGGGGCGGCTAGCAGTTGAATAATACAGGATTTATTTTCAGTTAAAACGTTAATATAAATATATGCAAATGTGTTGTATGGTAATGCTTCACCCTTTACTGAGCTTTGTGTAATATCAAATTAAGTACCTACTCAGCTGAGTATGTTAAATGATGTTTTTAATGGGCACTGCACCTTTAAATTCAGGATTACACTTTGAGTGTTGAGCACTTTAAAATGAGCCTTCATGTTACTTTCTCATCCCTTGAGAAAACTAGAGGGTGAAACCAGTCGGGCAACCATGGTCTTTTTCTTCCACCACTGTATAAGGTATTTACCCTTGTATGTGTTTTCATGAATGAAGTAAAATATTAAATTAACCTTGAAGTCTGGCGCCGTATTTTTGGTATTGTTTGCACTTGTTATAGCCAGACATGGACTACTAGTGTGGAACAGCATTCCTTTTCTTCCTAAGTCCCAAAATAGAGGCGGATATTCAGACTAAGCCTGGCAGCGGAGCAAGCCTGGGCAGTGCAACTGGGCTGGCGCCAGGACTAGGACCAGGCGATATTCAATGGTGATACACCATGGCTCAGCACCATTGAATATGGCACGGTCGGCACACATACTGCGCATGGCGCGAGTGGCACTGCACCAGCACAAGCCACAGAGAGGAGCACGGGATGCGCCAGCACAGGTGCAGTTGTGCAAGGTGCATCATCCGTGATATTCAGCCAGGGGCATGCAAATGGGGCCATAATCTATGCAAGGTGCAAATGGAGTCATTTGTATGTCATTATGGCCCCATTTGCATGCGATATCGCTGAGCATCCCGGCAATTGAGCCTGGCGCCCTGCCAAGCTGCCCGGCGTCGGTGTTGGCTCCCTGATGGGCTATTGCAGCCCCTCCTGTATGCCCGATCGTGGCAGTAGTACAAATAAACATGTCCTTATGCCTGATCATGGGCAGTAGTAATGTTAAACACATTCCAATGCCCAATCGTGGGATGTAGTGAAAATAAACATATCCCAATGCCTGACCGCGGGCTTTAGTACACATACACATATCCCTGTGCCCGATCGCAGGCAGCAGTAATATGAAACACATCCCAATGCCTGATTGTGTGCAGTAGTAATGATAAACACATTCCTATGCCCAATCATGGGCAGTAGTACAACTAGACATGACCCGATGCCCGAGCGTGGCAGTAGTAGGTTTAAACATAAGCCTGGTGGTCTAGTGGACCCCCTTCCCGTATGCCTGATCACGGGCAGTAGTACAATTACAGGTAATCCTATGCCCGATCGCGGGTTGTAGCAATATGTGAGAGCAACCTGGTGGTCAGTGGTACGCCCTCCCCTCACCCACCCACCCCACTCACGGAGGCCCCTGGCCACCCAGAACCCCCTGCATACTGCCTGCATACTGCCCAGCCGCCTGCCGAATGACAGTGTGCAGTATGAGAGTATGCCTATTGGGCTCACAGTGTGGACCAATGGGCTTACAGACCATACTGTACTCGCGGGACCTGATATGAGAATGGTACGCCCCTGCATCCTGCGCTGCATACATTACCAACGCGCCTAGCACATCGGGGTTGCTTTCATGCAACATGCCCTTTGAACATTGCATCGGGTAGATTGGGGTTGTACATGGCTAACCCTTTGAATATCCCAGTAAATGTATATATGTTTCTATAGCTATGTGGCATCTTCTACACATAGGTGAGATGGTGGATTAAACTTGTGGGCTACATACAAGGGGGGCCCTCGCAACAGAAGGAAGACTTCAATGATGGACTTTCTTTCCACTCATTTCATCTTACTTCATATGCACTAACACTTTAAGACTTAATATGCTACTTTGATCTGCAGTATCAGTCCTGGTTTCAGTGCCTCTCATCTCGCTGTTCTATGTTCGTGCTGGAAAGTTTTCTCTTTCTGTAATGGTTTCTGCTTTTCTGCCTTGGCAGTCCTCTGATCAGAAATGTCTGATACAATCATTTTAAATGCACTATGGCTTTTATTCAATAAAGCTGAGTTAAAAAAAGAGACTTGTGGGCTACACTCAGTAGACAGTAAAGATGATGTATGATTTTGTACTGGGACTCTTTATATTTGTTGCAGAGGAGAACACTCGTAGTTTTAGAGTGTCCTCCAGCTCTCCTCCAAGATGACCCTGTCCAAGTCTTTTTCCATAACCCTTTTACCTTCAAAGAGAGATCTGGGAGTTTGAGTTATGTCCTGTTGAGCCACTATGGTGATTCCTCTTAGGTGAGAGTCTAGACCAGAAAGTGAATGGTTCCAGTGCATAAAGGGATGACAGCTCCACTGGGTCCTGCTCTAATGGTCTACTGAAAGCCCATGCTTGGAGGTACTTACAATGGTGCAAGGCCAATATATCCAATTCTCATAGTTCTGTGAATGGCTTAATACCTTCTCTTGTATGTTGGTTGATTATACAGTTAATACCCTTGTTTACCCACTCCTTAGATCCTCTGTCCTCCAAACCAGGGAGAAAGTCTGTGTTTCCTGCTATAGGAATCAGGACAGTGATGTCTGATTTCACTTTCCATCTATGCCTGATCTCCACCAGGTTTCCAAGATGTATTTGACCATTGGGTCATTGCTACATTAGCCATGTATGCCAGTTTCCCTTCAGGTGCCAAGTATACTGTTAGCCAGAGCTGGCACTCCCTTTCTCCAGGTCCACCTAGCTGGCTGCTCTCTGTTAACCCAGTCCTGGGCATATCACTGCTGAATGGCCATGAAGTTCCCCTTAATATCCGAGAACCACAGCTCTCCCTGTTCTGTCCCACTTTTCAGCAGCTGCAATCTAATTCTCGGCCTCTTACCTTGCTAAATAAAGGCAGAAAATCCTCTCTCTAGCTTTTTGATGTCAAGCTTAGTGGAGTACATGGACAACATTTGCATCACATACCGAATTCTGGGAGGCATTCATTTTCGACAAATTTATGCGCCCATCTAGAAGCTAGGCAGTGCCCTCCACCATTGCAGCTCTGTCAGTATAGTGTTAAATATAGGCCGATAATTTAATGACTAGAGGCACCTGATGTCCCTTCCCTCTTTAATTCCCAAACAGGTAAGAGAAGAGCCTACTACCTGAAGATCCCAGGTTTCCAGTACCCTTAATATAATCCTCCCCAGTCCAAATCTCTTGAGTATCATGAACAGATACTCCCATTCTGTGCAATCAAATGCCTTCTCAGTATCCACTGACAGAACAGTTGCTGCCTCTGGGCACTGAGAACCCCAATGCACCACATTCAGCAACCTACACATTGTGATATGATAGTCACCCTTACACACAACCAGTCTGGTCTAGCTGCACTACCTCACGGAGTATCCATTCAAGGCCCTGAACTAAAATCTTGGCCAATATCTTAAGGTCACAATTTAATAAAGATATTTGATGAGTGGTGGAGCCAGCAGCCATCCAGGCAGGACACATTCTTCTCAGGTTCCTACTTAGACTCTCAGCAGTCAGATTTGTTGCAAAACTTGACTTTTCAGTATATAGTACAAACTTTGCTAACGTCAGACAGAAGACTACAGTCTACTTGGGTGCTTATTCTGTAAAGAAAGAAGAATGGAAAACCCAAAGAAAAGTTCTGGGGATGGCAGCTGTAAGAAGAGCAGCTAGGTCGCGTCCATATGTGGCACCAAAGCTGCACTCACACTGGACAGTGAAGAGTTGGAAATAACACTTAAAGATGTGTTACAAGCCATCAAAGCCTTAGATCTTAGGTAGTAACCCTGGACAAAAGAGTGTGGACTTTCAAACCCAAATTACTCTTTGCAAAACACAATCAGTGGCTACTTCAGCAGAAGCCAAAGAGGCAGCAGCAGCTGTACTGAGAGCTACTACCGCAACCACAGGCTTAATTAAAGAGAACATGGCATTACAGTATTGAGTTGAGGCCCTGGTAATCTTTAAAAGATCCCCTAATTTACAGTACTTGGGTTACCAGAAACAACTGAAGGTGAGGATGCCATTGGCTTTCCACACAGTGACTGAAAGATATGTTAAAATTGAAGAGGATTCCTACATCCCACGGAGCCTACAGGATTACACCATGTAGATGTCCGGAGAATGCAGATCTGATACTGACTTTCTCAATCATTCTGAATGGTGTGCAAGAAAGGGATACGATTCTGGATGCAGCATGTAGGTTGGGCCTGATCAGTATGGAAGATGGCACTAGGATCTCTATTTACTCAGACCTGAGTTATGCCACCCATATTAGAAGGAAGTCTTTTGGTGCAGTATGGGCTACACTGAAATCTGGGCATATCCCATGCTTTACAGTACCCAGCTAGACTTAAAATTATATATGCAGGTAAAGTATATGGGCCCGATTCTCAAGGGATCACCTAGCAGAACTTGACTTGCACCAAAATGATGGCGTCAAGTAGCAAGTTCTGCCAGCATTCTGACATGCAGCATTCTGCAAAGCTGCATCGGCATGCTTATTATTTATTTATTGAGAATATCGGATTATAACCTTTGAGTCAGGGACTCATTTCCAAAGGCTTCACGTCAGGGTACAAAACATAACAATAACAGTGTTGCAGGCTGCTTGTGCCAGATTGGACAAAAGCCACCAGCTGAGCCCTAAACCCCCTGCGACATGGCGCTAGAGGGTTTATGGCAGCAGTTGTGCCCTATTCTGAAAGGGCAGCAACAAAGACCCCAAGGTTGCCATTCTCAAACAACTCCCTTAGGACATCCGTAAGTACAGATGCGTCAGCTTCTAGCTGGTGTAAGTGTACTTATACCTCTAGGGTAGCGTGTAATGCCATGGCCCAACACCTGATGCCATGTTGCCCTCCCGCATCAATGGCCCTCCCCATACTGCTACATGTAATGCGCCATCCCCAAATGCCCCGACCACCAAATATCCAAGTTAAAGCCCTGCAAGACTATTGCTGTCCCCCCATGCCCCGACCCTGGAAATGCTGGTTAAAGCCTCGTGAGACTATTGCTGTCCCCCATGCCCCAACCACTGTAAATGCTATTTAAAGAAGCCCAAGTATTCATGCCCTCCATGCCCCGATCGGCCACCTCCCGCAAACCGCATCTCGAGTAGTAGATACCCCTTAATCCTGGTAGTCTAGTGGCCCCCCACCGGCATTGGCAGACTGCCGCCCCCCACCCAGCCAGTGACTGGCTGGCCACCTCTCACCACGCGTAGCGGCCGACTGAAGCGCTACCAGGCGCATACTACTCTCGTAATACATTCATGAATATTCATGAGCTGCGTATTATGTACAGTAGTACACGCCTCCAGTTGAGGTCAGTCGGCAGCTGGCTATTTTTTTTGTCAATTCAGTTTTATTAAAATAATGTTATAACAAAAAGAACATCAGTTACATACATCTTTTACAGACTATAAAGAAACATCAGATAATGAATGTCTGACACATTTCCTAACTAAAATAGTACTAAAACAGAGAGTAAAAATAAGACAGCAACTGTTAAAATACTGAGACGTGCTGTACTATGAACAGCATACCATGCATTTGAAAGAGATATAACAAAACAAAATTTACATATCTGAAAACTGTAAATTATTGAGGCACATTTGCACACAGTTAGGGTGGGTAAGGGTAAAGAAAGTGCCTATACTTCCCTGATGGTTGTAAAGCAAAGATCACAATTAGAACAGAGAGAAAATGTGAGAAGAGAGAGGAAAGATAGAAATGATAGAAAAGGTAGAGAAAATATAGGATGGTTATATACATAAAAGTGTGGTCTGCACTGTAAGGAAGAACATCTCTTATAAAAGCGGCATCTTAGAGGTACTATCACTCAGAGGTAGGGGACTCGATGTATTTTATTGCCCATTGGGAGTTGTATCCACATTACTACAAACAACCTTGTATAAAGCACCACCTGTGAAGAACTGGTGGCCTTGATCATGCCCACAAAGGTAAGTTTTTCTGTGCTCAGAATCTCAAAATGCAATGTTGCCATTCCAATAAAGCTGGGGCAGTATCAGACAACCAGTTATGTAAAATAGTGTTCCTGGTTGACACTCCAATTAGTATCAGGAATACCTTTGCTCTAGAGTCCAGGCCTGATGTTCACTGAAATGCCCCACTATACATGTTTCTTTATTAATGCAAGCTGACAAAAACCGAGGCGCTCAAAGAAAGTTTTAGTTTCCTCCATAAGCTTTGTACATAGGGGCAGTCCCAAAACATGAATTAAAGACCCACTGGATAGATTACACTTAGAGCAGGTTGGAGAAGTGCGTGGGGCCATCTTATGCATTAAGTAAGGGGTATAGTAAAGACTGTGCATGGTTTTGAATTGTATCAACTTCACATTTGTGGCACTAAAGGCTTTAGTACTAAGATTTCAGATCCTGCCCCATTTCCATCCCTGAGTAGGAGTGTTCAAGGCCTCAGCCCACCAGCCCACACATTCAGTAAGCACTCCCCTAACGTTCTCTAAAAGTAAGTTATAGAAATTAGAAATACTAGGTGGAGTAATGGATATAGCCCAGAAATTCACTGGTATTACTGTTCAAATAATCTGTTGAAGACACTACTTTAATAATTATTTGTTTAATAATCTCATAAAAGTAAAGTCTACAACTAGTGTGTTATTTACGTGCACTGAGGTATTGAAGGGCTTAAATTTTTCCTGACTTACTATGTCTCTTAGGCATTTTATTCCATTAATTTCCCAGTCCAGCTTCTGCAGGGTTATATTATTAATCAAAAGTTGGGGTTACCCCATAAGGGTTGTGATCTAGATTTATTCATATTCAAAGCAAGTAATTCATTCCATTGGCTAATCTGTTTTAAAAATCCATAATCAACTTATTTGGTTTGGATAATTTAGCTTTAACAAGCGGCAGCGCATTAATGTTGATACCTTGTCTTGCAAAATCTCAGTTTCCATGAGCAACCATTCTGGATTATACTGCTCAGGAGAAACACTCAATGACCACTTAGAGAACTGCAGTGCTCTACATGCCAAGTAATAGAAGTAAAAATCAGGCAGTTTCAGTCCCCCCATTCTTAGCCCTAGACATCCTGGCAAGAGACGTTCTGTGCCTCTTAAACACCCAAATAAATTTTATAGCCAATCCATTTATGTTGGAAAGCCATTTTTTAGTGATATAGCAAGGCAGCATTAGAATAGATATATAGCCCTAGGTAGGAGGTTCATTTTAATAGTCTCTATCCGTCCCCATAAACCCAAAGGCAACTTGTTTCACCTAAGAATGTCCTCTTGAGCTTTATTTTAGGTTTTGTTGAGTCATTTCAGAAACTATTCTATACACCCTAAGACCCAAATATTCAATATAATCTTTGGACCAGAGATCCATCCATTGTATCATCCAAGTTATCCTTCTTACACTCCATATTTAATGGAAAAATGTGTTTTGGATACATTTAGTTTATATCCGGAAACTTGTCCGAAACTATCTATAAGCCTCAAAATCTCTGGAATTGACATTTTGGGGTTAATTAAATAAAGTAGTATGTCATCGGCATAAAGGGAGATTAAGACTTCCTACTCCTATCTTAACCCCTCAATTTTCTGAGATGACATTAGTTTTCAGACTAGTGGGTCGATGGTAAAATTAAATAGAAGGGAGACAAAGGGCAGCCTTGCTTAGTGCCTCTCCTATAGAGAAGAAGGAGAAGTAATCCCACTAGTATTGACAGTGGACAAGGTATTACTGTACAGAATTTGAATCTGCTTAATGAAATCTTGAGGAAATTTATACAACTGCAGGGTACTAATAATATGCAGCCATAACACTCTGTTGAACGCCTTTTCAGCGTCCAGAGATAATAGCCCCATAGGTTGCTTGGCAGCATTGGCATGCGACAAGATGTGAAACAGTTTTCTACTATTGTCGACTGCCAGTCTACACTTTATGAATCCCGCTTGTTGGGGCCTATGATATGGTGAATTACCTTCTAGTCTGCTAGCTAAAACTTTGGCCAATATTTTAATATCAGAATTGATTAGGAAATTGGTCTATAATTTGAACACATCAAGGGATCTTTCCCTTGCTTGTGTATTAGAGTGATTAGCACTTGTGTTATACTGGGGAACAAAACCCTTGAGAAAAGCTCTAAAAATGCCTTTAATGGGTGGTAATAATACTTCAGAAAAGACTGAAAAAGTTAACTGAAAACCCATCAGGCCCCAGTGCTTTGTTCTTTTCTAAACTGTTGACTGCCTGGTATTTCCTGATCCGATATTTCTGCATCAAGCTCTTTTATTAAGTTTGTGGGTAGATCAGGCAACAGCATGCCTTCACAAAATTCCTTAAGCGTAATACTATTACTGGACACCTCAGTAAAGTAGAGTAGAGTTCTTTATAGAAACTGACAAATTTTACATCCATTTTTTATGTCCTGAGATAATGAATTATCACTGATGTTCCTGAGCATTGAGATAGATGTTGATGAGCTCGTTTGTTTCAACCAGATTGCTAGGTTTTGATGATCTGGGTCCTGAATGGATGTAACTGATTTTAGCTTTATGAATGAAAAACCGTCTTGCTTCTTATTAGTTCATTATACTCTGATTTCAAACTGGACCATTCCCTCCACTTAACACCGGATGCGTCCCCAACTAGGTCCTGTTCTTTCTCCTTAATTCTACTTAATAATTCATTTTTCTTTTGTCCCTTTCTTTTTATAGGAAGAGACTGCACTAATGATATGCCATCGGAGCCACAACTTCATACATTCCCAATTTTGTACTCCAGGAAGTATCCTTGGCTTGTTAACAGTTAATAATTCATTGACAAGTCCCTTGATTTTAAGAGTGAAGTCAGAGTTTTGCAGTAGGAAGTTGTTGGAACTTCCATCTCCTGCTCCTGCTGTGATTGAGAGCTTCTTTAATAGCAATTTGGACCGGAGTATGATCAGATATGACTTGCTGTAGTATTTCAACTGAGATAATCCTGGTAACTGCCACTTTAGGTACAAAAATTTGGTCTATACGAGATCCAGAGTTGTGTCAACTAGACCAAAAGGTGTACTTTTTGTGTTAGGATCCATAGATCTCCAGGCATCCACCAAGCCCAGATTGTCAGTTAAATGAGATAGGTCTCTGTCCGTCTTTGATAGGGTGGGCCAGAATTTAGACCTGTCAAGGATGGGATCCACAATGGAATTGCTGTCCAATGCTATGATAATGGTACTGTCTATGTATGGGGATAGGCAGTTAAATACAGTATTAAAAGTATCATGGAAGGAGAGTTTGGACCATAAATATTAACCGGGTGGCACTTAGCGCGGCGTCGGGCTGAGGAAGGAGGCGAGGAGGATTCATGAACCTTCCGCCGACCGAAGTTGGAGACGGACAGCTGCTGTCACTGCTCACCTGAGTTTAATGCCAGAAATTACCAAGAGTCCAAGACCTACAAATGCATGAAGGATTGCCTCTGAGATGACGCTTAGATGTGGTCACGAGGGTTGCCTGGCAGGCCCTCCCCCACCCCCACCCCGACGCTGGATCCTGGACCCGGGACCCCTACCACATGCAAGGTAAACCACTTGGCCTAGTGCTTCCGCACAGCGACCACCTGTTTCCTAACTCTGCCTGAAAATACAACCCCTGGTGGTACCTTTTTGTCCACCAGCACACCTGCTCAGGCTGACTCCTGCTCGCTGCAGTTGTTCTGCTGCTATTGCTGCTGAACCTCGAAGGACTTTCAGGCAGCCCTGACGCTGACTGTTTTTCCTCTCTGCTTTTTGATCTCCTGGTTGCCGTGGTGCAGGCCAGTCGTTACTGTTGCCTTAATTAAAGGGCCCTTGTCTCACTGTTGCTGGAAATTACAACTGTGAAATTCCTGCTCACTTTCTGCACAGCCCCCACAGTTGCCTGCCTGCTTTGGTTGCCTTTATTTCTATTACTGTGCCTTAAATTGTGCTGTCCCTGCTGGCCCCATTTATCACTGTGCTGCCCTATAACAAGTTTAAAACTAGTGTGTGAATAATTACTGTACTTTGCTCATAATATTAGTTGCTTTAATTTGCCTGTGGTGCTATGCAGAGGTTTTCCTGCTCTCCAAGATTCTGTAACCAGCGTTAATATAAGTTAGCCTTGTGGGCGCCGCCATCTTGTGCAGCCCCACAGTTGCCCACTGTACTGCTTTGGTTGCCTTTATTTCTAGTACTGTGCTTTAAATTGTGCTGTCCCTGCTGACCCGTTTATTAGTGTGCTGCCCTATAACAAGTTTAAAACTGGTGTGTGAATGATTACTGTGCTTTGCTCACAATTTCAGTTGCTTTAATTTGCCTGTGTGCTGTGCTGTGGGTTTCCTGCTCACCGGTTCATTGGTGGCCTTGGAGGTTGCCGTGCGACATAATTCGCTGCCACTGTTTGCATTGCGGGGATTGTATTGCCATACTCTGAAGCCCTGCTCTCCTGGAGTGGTTGGTGGCATTGGAGCCTACACTAATCTACCTGCCTCTCCATTTGCTAGCTGCCCTGCCCCCATTCTCCTCTCCCACACCTGCTCACTTCTCCCCCAAGCCAAAAAATAAACCTTAAATACTCACCCTGTTCTTTCTCCCTCAGGATTGCCTCTGAGATGCTGACGAGGCGTGGATCTGCGAGGGTTGCCTGCGGGGCCCTCCCCACCCCACCCCGCGCTGGATCCTGGACCCGGACCCCTACCACATGCAAGGTAAACTACTTGGTCTAACGCTCCTTGCACAGCAACTCACCTGTTTCCTAACTCTGCCTGAAAATACAACCCCTGGTGGTACTTTTTGTCCGCCAGCACGCTTGCTCAGGCTGACTCCTGCTCTGCTGCCAGGTTGTTTCTGTCACTCTGCCACGCTGCTGCTGTGGTAGAACTTGCCCCTTGCTTTGCCTTCCCACCCCATACCACCCATAGTGGTGACTCGCTCTTACAGGGGAGGTCACATGCGCGTTTAGCCTATCAGCCCAGTTTGCCATTAGCAACCATACCTCCTGCCACTAGGGCATTTTTCTGTTTTATCCTTCTTTCCCATACTTGCCACTGTAGCAAATCTCCAGAACTCTCTGCTAGCTCCTGTCACTGCAGCGAACTCCTCAACTCACTACTAGCTCCTGTTTCACCTCCATTTCCCAAACCCCCTCCTCCCACCCAGTCCCACCCTCTGCCTGCCACCGCGCCACCCTCTGCCTGGTCCACTCCAGCTATTGAATCTCTCCCCTGCTGCTCGGTCCTGGCCTGCGCTCCACCCGGGACATGGCCCCTCACGCTCGGACTGTTCCAGCCGCTATGTCCTCTGATCGCCCACCACCCTGGCCCATGCCACTCTTCCCTGCCTGGTGTGCGCCAAGGGCTAAAGATAGCACACCTAACGTCCGCAGCATCCTCCAGAATATTTCAGAACTAACAGCTTGGGTAGCCCTCTATAAGCTAGACATCCTGGGCATCTCCGAATCCTGGCTCAAGCCATCCACCCCTGACTCTGTCTGCTCCATCCCAGACCACAGCCTTGCACGGTGTGATAGGGCAGGTAGCAAGCGTGGGGCGTACTCCTCTACTATAAGGAGCACCTTAACATGTCCATAGTTGCTCTCCCATCCCTTACCCTACCCTCAGGTTCCTCCACACCTCATCCTCCTCGGCAATACTAAAATGGTGCACATCATCTGCACCTATAACTCTCTGAGGGTGGCATACTCGGGCTCTCCTCCATGCTCAAGCAGCTTTGGGAGAGGTTGGCACCAATGAGCTCCTCATCCTAGGGGTCTTAACCTTAACTGGCTGGGGCCCAACCGTAAGCAGTTCAAGCCGCTGCTCTGGCCTCGCACTCAGCCAGGTCATCACCGAACCCACCGGCCCTCCCCGTGGAGCCCTGGGAAGCTCATTGACTGGGTGTTGAGCAACCGACTTGAAAACAACATCCACTCAGGGATACTTCTGACTCCATCTCCGACCACCCCCACCTACTGCATCTGAGGTTCTACCTCCCCAAGTTCCCAGTCGTGTGCTCCTGATGAGGGACTACTCTAGGTTCTTGACCAGCCTCACCTCAATGACCTTGGACGGTTGACTGGTCCAGGATCACTCCACTAGTGACTCTGCTGCTGTCCTAGATAATTTCAGTTGCAGTACTTGTCCCGCTGCAAGACAGGCACGCCCCCTCTCAAGAAGAGAGTTGAGGCACAGCCACAAAGTGGCTGACAGTGACCTCCTCTCACTCATGAAACTGCGAGACAAAAGCTGGGTGAAACACAGGATCTCATGCAATAATGCTGACCACCTGGTCTACCGCCAGCTAAAAACTCCTTCAAGAGTGTGCTATCCCAGGCATAAAAGTGAGTTCTGTAGAGCTGCCTGCTTGCCTCGACTAGTAACCCCTGGTGCTTGTGGACACGCGTAGAAAAACCTAGTCAGAGGGTCGGCCAAGGAGCAGCCCACCGATATGCTTATGGGGTACAAACTGCAATAACCCTAACCATCGCCACCTCTCTTAACCGACTGTCACTGACCTGCCGGACTCTCTCTTCCCATCTCCTCAACCGTCCGGGTGCCTCCTACCCACCCCCCACCTCAAAGCGAGCCAAAATTGGTGAGACCCAGAAAACTCTTTGCAGGCCTCTCCCATCACATGGGAGCTGGCCACGATGGCCTAGAGCTGAAGCTTCTCAGCCTGGGGCTCCTCTCCTTGCTCGTCTGCTAGCCCATATTTTCAACACCTCACTTATCTCAGGGGTCCTCCCAGACATGTGGAAGGTTGCCAAGGTTGTCCCTGTACTCAAACATGAGCACCAAGGACGTAAATAACTATCGTCCCATTGCTATTTTATGCGCTGCCAGCAAGCTCCTCGAAAAGGCAGTCACATCGCAACTCACTCACTACCTCCAGGGACATGATGTGCTTTCCCTGCCCAGCACAGTTTCCATAAAGGGCACAGCACATCGACCACCCTTGCAGTGGTCACCTCCCAGATCAGGTCCTCAACTGACCAAGGCAAGTTGACTGGGACCATCTTCGTTGATCTATTGAAGACCTTTGACCGGGTGGACCACCCTCCTCCTCTCTGCCCTGCAGTCCCACGTATTCTCCCTCCATGCCCTTGATTGGTTCGCCAATTACCTTGAGGCAGGCAGCAATATACCTGCTTTAATCGAACCTCTCACCCCTCTCCCCAGTGAACAGCGGGTGCCCCAAGGATCCGCCCTGACCAATCCTGTTCTCCCTGTTCATAAATGAGCTACCCTCCTTCACTTCCTATGGGCACCTTACACTCTACGCTGATGACCTTGTTATCCTAGCCAGCTCCCAGCACATCACCTCCGTCAACTCTCAGCTTAACTCTGATTTCGCCCACATCAGGAACTGGCTTGTTGGGCACAAACTCACAGTGAACCTTAAGAAAATGCAGACTTGCTCTTTGGCTCCATGGCCAAAACCTCCTCCTGTACGATCCCCTAAAATACAAGGATCTAGTAATCCCTCCTTCCAAACGCTGACTCTGTAAAATACCTAGGCATCACTCTTGATCCCCAATTGACCTCACCGCTCACATTCGGTCCATGTGTAAAGTGACTAATGCCAAGCTTGGCCTAGCCTATAGGGCTAAAGACTGCCTCACCCCGCAGCTTGGCTTGCCATAGCTAAGGATTCTCCTCCTACACTCTCTTAGGGCTCATTGCCTTTGCCCTGACCCGTCCTCTAGCCTCGCCATAGTGGGCCACCACATACAATAACGCATGTCGCCAGCACTCTTAGCCCCTGCCTCACTCACCGCCATGCAGCTATACTCTGCTCAGAGTGGCTACCCCTGAGAGGTTCCGGACCTACACCCTTGGCAACTTCATTGACAACATAGTTAGAATGGCCACCATGCCTCACTCGCCCTTTCGCTAAAACACACCTCCACCATCTACAACCTTGGGTCGTGCGCAGCTAAGGCCCGCTGGTCCCCAAGACCACACCTCACAGGTGATCGGGCCTTCACCGCTCAAGCAACAAACTATGGAACTCCCTCCTGCTCTTGTCCGTGCCTCCCTCCCACCCCTCCTTCAAATCCTCCTTATGAAACTACCTAAATACCGCCTCCACCTGCCTGTGTTAAGCTCCCACCTGCGTCCCTCAGCATGCAGTCTCTCCCATCGTATATATCTACTGCTGACTACCTCCCAGGCACTTACCGCCCAGGTGGCGTGGCATTTATTGTTGACTCCTGCCATGTTGTTCTTGTAAATTCCTAAACTGTTATTTGTTGTTACCTCTGTATCACCCTACAGCGGAGCTCTTTGCTCATGTATGTAAACTCTGTTGTATTACCAACTGTTGGAGCATGTGGCTCCTGGATGTAACCTAACTGTCGGAGCATGTGGTTCCTGTATGTAATCATTGTCTTATGGATACCCTGTAACTCTCCCGGTCGCTCCTGAAAATAGGCACGTTGCTGTCTAGTGTGCTTACCTGGTTAACAAAAGCAATAAATAAATAAATAAATATTCCTCTCCCAACTTCCCATCAAGTATCAAAAATGACCAGATGAATCTTCTACTGAGCTACAAAATTGGAAGGGCAAACATCTTTTAAGTAAAATTAGGACCCTGCTTTTTAGAGCTGTTCCTGCCCCATAAACCTGTCCCACCCACTACCTTCACATCAAATCATAGGGCTCTTTTTGAGATAGTTTTCTTGCAAAAATACAATGGCTGGATTCATTTTTTGAGATGTCTAAACACAGAATACCATTTAATTTTATGATTGAGCCCTCTAATGTTCCATGTAATAAGCACCAAGCCTTCTGCGTCAGACATTAAAGATGTCATAAGTTTTAGATAAAAGTGTAGGAACAACATGACAATTGCCCTTATGTGAACAGTGCAAAAGAATAGTATTTGTAAGAGAAACCAACCTGAGAGAAGAGAAGGAAAGAAAGAAAAGTGTGCAACATGAAGTGCGGAAGGTAGAGAAAGAAGAAATAAAAATAGCAAGACTTCTCAAAACTGTGTCATAACCCCCTTATATTTTTGAAGGTAAAATGATATAAGAACGTTCTGAACTTCCAGTGATGTCACCCCTCAATGACAGCATAACTCTGTCGGCTCCTAAACCGCCCCCAGCAAACTGCCTCAAAATAAAGCTTTTAAGAAAAATCACATGAAGGAAACTTTACGGAGGTGGAGTAAGGATGTCAAGAGAGGAGAGACTTCTAATTTAAAACTGGACGAGGAGCGGATGAGACAGGATTGTTGGAAGGAGACTCAGGCAGCAAGGGCTCCCAGGCCTCAGCCCCTTCACGCTCGAGCAGACCTAAGGCAAAGCAGCCACCACTGATCACCATCCAAAGGCAAATGTTGCTCATGCTTCCAAATTAAGGGACTTTCGAAAGGAGATGTGATTGACAGCGATAGCCATGCGCACAGACATCACAAAATTAGAAAAGCAGCAAGAGGCCCTGGAGGGACAGGCCACTGAAGCATATAGCAGGGTAGACAGTGCTGAACATGCAACTGTACAATTACACCAGAACTTACAGGCACTACAGGCAAGAGCGGAGGATGCGGAGAGCTGCAATAGGCAGAATAATATCCATATTTGGAGTTCTGGAGGGGCAGAGGGCTCTGACATGTTGACATTTATTAAGCAACTCATCCAGGAGTTGATAAAGCTATCAGAAAAACTTACACTGAAATTGGAGAGAGCTCATCGCCTTAGGCCCAAAACCTGCTGCTGGAGCATTGTCCACGTGCCATCCCAGTGAGGTTTCTTTGCTTCCAGGAAAAAGAAGCGTCTTACACTTGGCCTGGAAGCAGGATGCGGTTCTTTTTCATACCCAGAGACTGTATTTGAGAACGATTATGCCCCTGAGGTGATGAGCAGGCAAAAGCAGTACATTCCAATCACGCGGCCCTAAAGCAGCAGGCCTTCGCTGCACCCCATCCTGCAAAGCTGGTAATTTTATTCCCGGAAGGCACCCAGACCTTTGAGTCAGCAATGGATCAGACAGCAGAGCTAAGGAACAGAAGTATTGAGATCCTGCAGGGTCCCTCAGGCCAGAAACAATCACTAGCATCCAAGTTGTCGAAGCGGATGGAACTCGGGGAGCAAGGAAGCATGCAGGTGGCAGGCAGAAAAGCCATCCAGAAAATATCCAATACCCTTTGGAACCAGCCACAGAATCTCCCCACGGACAAGCATGTTATGAAGAAGAATGGCAACGGGTCACTGTGCTGAAACCTCCCGGACTGACTCCTGAATATTTTTCCTGTTTTATTCTGGGACCTCTCTGGTGCACAGACCATCGGCAAACAGGCCTCTGCTGAAGAAGGGATCCTAATCACCCTGAAGACATCCTTATCTACCCGACCAGCGAACTGGGACTTCTATGACCACCCTTACCACTCCATGTTGGCTCAGATAATCAATCAATCAGTCAGTCAATCAATCAATCAATTAAAATCTTTATTTTACTAGGTGAACATCATTGAGCAATGCTCATTTCAAGATGGACCTGGGCAGAACGTAAAGATTAATTTACATTGGCTAAAAGCAATGAGTAAAATAGTATAGGATTTTAGAGACTAAATGATACATTCAGCAGGAGTAGATAAGATATTTACAGCATACTTAACATTCATTGGTCAATGCCAGGCTGAATGGTGCAATCAGCAGGACTAGACATAAGATTTGCAGTGCATAAACATTACATTGGTCGATGCTAGACTAGATGATACATTCAGTGGGACTAGACATAACATTTTCAGTGTATGGACATTTCAGAGTCAGTGTGCTGGTTTAGATAGCTGTGCTCCAGCATAAGCATGCAACCCTAAGGCTAACAAAGGAGGGAGGAGGGAGGATGGTACAACACTGGATGATAGGATAGAGACTGGTGGAGGTGGGTAATATACGGTTTTTTTTTTTTTTTTTTTGAGAAAGAGCCAGGAAGGTTACCCAATGGGAGAGGAATATGTGAAACCTAAAGTGCTGGTTCAGAAGATTAGGTTTTCGGAGCAAATAACTGATAAGTAATCAGGGTGAGGGCCAGGTAGTACTATGGTCTTGGAGAGAGATTCGGTGTTAAGCACATAGGCCAAGTTAGGATAGAGATCAAAACACTGGGTTGATAGAGAATACTGGTGAGTGCTAGGGGTATGGGAGAAGAAGATAAAAGGAATGTATAACAAACATTATGACTCCAGTTCATCATAGTAGGAGCAGAATTACAGATTCAATGATAACAACTACAGAATTTAGTGAAGAAGAAATCATAGCTTGTTTTGAAAGCAGCCACTGACAGAAGATGGACCAGTTTCAAGGATTTTGTATCATATTCCATAGTAAGGGGAGTATATAACTTATTGAAGCCCTACCGAAGCGAGATCTCACTTTGGATACAAATAACGAGATATAGGAAATGCTTTTAATGAGTACTTGCCTACTGTTCAAAAGGCAAGCAATCTGATATATATATTGGGCAGCCTACTGGAAATGGCTCTGAACGTCCAAATGGCTGCATTTCTCTGCCGTCTGTACTTAGCCGATGACCATCCCACTGCTGTATTCAAAGAACAATGATGTGTCGAGTAGGGTAGACCAATGATAAATCTTAGGGCTCTGTAGTAAAGGGTATCTAGTTTTGCGAGCATAGCAGTCTGGCCCTGACAGTACAAGAAGTCAGCATAATCAGAAGGGAAAGAAAGTGGATTGAACCAGTCTCATCTTGGCCTCTTGTTAGGAACTGTTTAATTCTATAAAAGAGACAGAGTCTCCACCTAAGTTTTTAGCAGTTCTTCTATGGGTCATTAAAGGACAGCCTTTGATCAATCCAGACTCCCAGGTATTTGAACTTAGTTATGTATTCCAAGAGTTCTCCCAGAAGTGTATTGATATGAGGGGATGATATAGGTGTGGCATCATATGCGCGAGGTAGAATAGCATTGCTTTGGTATTTTTTCATTTAGTAATAGTTTCTGGTTTAATAGTTGCAATTGTAGCAGGTTAAAGTCAGGTTGCAGGTCATCACATGGCAGTGGGAGAGGACCTTTGGTGAGAGCACTGTGTCGTCAGCAAAGAGGTGAATGTTGGCAGCTTTGATGTCATTGATTCTATTAATGTAAATTGTGAATAGTAGAGGACCCAATATGGAGCCCTGGGGAACTCCTCTCAATAGAGGTTTTAGGGAGAAAATTCCCTTCCGCCTTACCCAGCTGGAACCGGCCTGTAAGGTAATTAGAGAACCACTTTTGGGAGTGTTGGTCCAGACCAATGTTCCTGAGTGAAGTGAGAAGACTGTGGTCTACAGTCTCAAAGGCTTTGCTCAGGTCCAAAATATATTTCACACAAAGTTTTTAGTATCCAGACTATGTAGCCAGTCGTTGGTCACTTTAGTGAGCAGTGACAGTACTATGTCGTGCCCTAAAATGGATTGTAAAGGGTTAATTAGATTTTCAGCTTCTATATATTTTTGAGCTGGTTACTCACAATCTTTTCCAGGAGTTTGGATAAAATTGGAAAGTAAGGAAATGGGCCTGTAATTATTAAGGTATGCAGGATCTCCTGATTTATATAGGGGATGACATGAGCTGTCTACCATATTGGTGGTAAGGCAGCCTGGGAGAGTGATAGGTTATAGAGGTAAGTAAGTGGGAAAGCTAGGACCTGGTAACCAATTTTCAGGTAGGGGTCAAGAAAATTGGCTCCAGCACTTTTCTTGACATTCAACTGTAGCAAAAGTTCTTCAACCTCCTTCAACGAGACTGGCTGCAGGGAGAATGAGGAGTTAGATACTGGAATTGCTTGTTCCTGGACACTAAGTTGGGGTCATAGGTTATTGGCAGGAGAGGTGTCAAGACTAGTCCTGCAGTGGCAAAGTGGTTGTTGAGGTGTTCAAGGATGGAGGTCTTGTCAGAGATAGAGGTGCTACCAACTAGGATTTTAGCGGGTAGGGAGTTACCAGGGTGTGTCCTTCTAAGTCTTTTAAGGTTTTCCAGAATTTGTTGGGGCAGCTCAAGGATGTCGAGTTCCTATGATAAAAATGGCTTTTGATTCTCTGACCAGCTTGGTGCAGAGATTTCTCACCCTGCTGAACAAAGTCAAATCAGTTGGGAGCTTAGATTTCGCGCCATTTTCCAAAGCGCATCTCTTTTTGTAGGTCAGACTTTAGCTCTGGAGTAAACTAACGGCAGAATTTTCACCCTATTACAGGCTTTAACCAGTGGAGCAAGGTTATCAGGGCTCCTGTTACTATTTCATGAAAGATGTCATAAGCTGCGTCCCAGATTTTGCAAGGTAAAAGTCCTGCCATCGTAATGAATTTCTTAGCTGGATATTAAATGTATGGGGTTGAAGTTGTGACAGCTTCTTTTTGTGGTAAACTTTGAGGCTGATGTGGCATTTTTGATGCTCTTATGCAGGCAATGTAACAATGATCACTTGTATCTGTGAAGAATATGCCAGCATGAGTAAATAGATAAGGTTTACTTACTAAAATAAGATCCAGAAGGCAGCTATATTGGGTTCTTTCGATTTGGTCTTGTGGGTTCATTGATAAGTTGTGTCAACCCAAGGGAGTCACAAATGGCTTGAGGGTGCAGAGGCAGTGTCAAGCCAATTCAAGTTGAAATCTCCTAAGGTATGACTTCTAAGGGTAATGATCCCAGAGTCTTGTTTAGGTGATGCAGCAACTCAGATCCAGCAGACGGAGGCCTATAGCATCCAGCTATACATAGCAAGACCATAAGTGAAATCTTAACCTTCAGGAATAGGTATTCAAATTCATTTTGAATGGAGGTCGAGTCAATAATGGAGGCTTGAAATTTATCTTTTATGTATATGGCTACCCACCTCCTCTAGTCTGTCTATCAGTCCACAGAGAAGGTACGATGGAATATTCACTCATGGTCAGCCGTTCCAGGTCTTAACCATGTTTTAGTGATCACTAAAATGTCAGGAGCAGTATGAGATGCCCAAGCCTGGATGGAGGTAATCTTCTTTAAAAGGCTACACGCGTTTACATGCACAAAACTTATCCCTCTGAGACTGGGTAGGTCAGAGGGGAAGAAATAGTATCTGGAGGTCCTGAGTTGAGCTCCACGTTACCGAGCAGAGCAACAAAAGGAGTAGTAGCTTCCTAATAGCCCCAAGAGAACTTGAGCTGCCTTTACTCTTTCTCTTTAGATGGGTATTTAGAGGTCACAGCTGGCATACTAAAGCTATTACCCAGCTGTCCTAGTACAGCAAAGATCAGCGTTCTAACTATAAGGTACTTGGGATAATGCAGAGCATCCATAGTGGGTGGGGAGCCCCATGACTATAGTTACGACTGTTCCCCATGCCGGAGTAGCTGCAGGCCTGTTCCAGTTTGGGGAGCAGAAGGGGAAAGAGTAAGAATTCAGGTGCTCAGCTGGGCATTGGGACACCTCAGCATGCCTAGCTGTAGAGGCATTACTGGGTGGCATATCAGCAATCCTAAACAGGAGACAAATGCAGTTCAGGAGAAGGGCATGTGTAGAGTGGGAACCCTCCCGGACAAACCTCTGCTGTTCTCTATTCTGTTATTTTCTTTTAAATCTACTGCAGTAGTACTAGTTTATTTCTATATTTATTTTTTTCCTTTCTCTATCCTTTATTTTCTACTGTAATAGGGTTGGCCTCCTATTGTAGTACATCCTGCCTGTTTTCTCTTTAGGATTTGTTCAGGAGGTGGAAAGTTCCCACATATCACCAAATGAATGTCAGACTGTAAAAGGTAGACACTCGATATGTATACCCCCCGTTGAACTCAGTATGTGAGAGGTTATCGCTGTGTTGGAATTCTTGCTCATTAGAGCAAGGAGAGTTGCCTGACATGCCCTGTTTCCTGCTGCCTCACTCACATTGGGCTGTGAGCGTCTTACAGAGACAACTAGGCAGGTAAGCAAGAAGTGAATAAAAACAAAACAAGACAAGACTCATAGCAAGCTCTTTCTACAGTTATTTTTCCCTTTTCTTGTTCCAACCTGCACACAAGGATTGTGCCTACCTGGTCTTTCAATGACCCAGTCCAGATAAAATAGAACACGTCAGAAAGGGAACAAGAAAATAGTTAAGTTTATAAGTTACCTGACAGAGGTGCTTAGGAAGGAACTCCTTCAGCTAGACTTCAGAGCAGCCTAAACAAAGCTAATATTTAAAGTGACAGTAGCAATTTAGGTCTAGTAATCATAATCACTGTTAATGAAGGAGTTTTATTTTATAATGGAGACATTTCATTTTCTTTTTGGGTTAAAGGCTAAACCTTACCTGCCTAACACTCCACACATAGTTCCTGCCTGTAGGAAGGCACTCATAGGACTGAATGCTCCTCTGTCCTGCTTTTATAACAACATTCAGAAGGAGGTATTACATCAGAGGAGGAGTCAGGGTGTTAAGGTGTCCTATTAGTATGCAGTTAAAATTATTATGATTTATACAAAATTTATAAAACTTTATTTGATTCAGCCAATCTAATGGGCTTATAAATATGATATAATGCAACTAATGACCTCAGTTACCTCCAAATACATGTATTAGTGTAGATTAATTCCTTGTATTAGTATTAGGGCGGAGTTAGTGTAACATGATGTCATCAAGTAAAGACTATATAAAGACTTGACGGAAGCCTGATTCAGATGGATGTTGGACACAGAGGATGGTGGTCCGTTAGTCTGATGGGATCACCCTGTGTGAATTTTGTTTGTTTTAAACTATGAAAGTTATTTTCCTTTGTTGCTTCAGTGGATGAGTTTGATTTGATTTGTAACAGAAATAAATCCTTTTAACACACTAAGCCAGTGTGTTTTCTACAACTCAGAACTGTCTTGTGTTGTCATTAACCACACTTCACAGTTGGTATCAGAAGTGGGATTCCTGGCTGTCCATAAGCTCACTTGAGGGAGGCCAGGATAATACCAGTCTTGGTACTGGTGACAAATAAAAGATGGCTACGGAATTGATCACAGGTGGGAGCTGTCACGGTCCCAGGCGGAACAGAGGAGGAACCATTGTATACTGGGCTACCAGATGTTCGACGGAAAACCACTAAAGAGTCTCCAGTGGAAAGAAAGAGGAAGAGGAACACCAACCGGATATTTCTGCAGATACTGGGACATTCCACCAAGAGATATAAATGATCTTCTGCATTGGCTGGCTGTTCGTCAAATGGAAATCGAACGACAGAGGGATGCAGATGCCCAAGAAAGAGATCGAGACAGGAGAAGACAAGATGCCCGGTGGGTAGAGACTTTACAATTATTACAACAGCTGGGTGTGGGACAGGAGCTAGAGGTGGAACTACAACTAATAATCCCAAAGACATCAAATTATCACGTATGTTACCAACAGATGATATAGAGGCCTATCTTACCACATTTGAACAGTGGCTAAGGCATGTGACTGGCCAACCCAACAATGGGTTGTGAGACTTGCTCCTACTTGACCGGAAAAGCCAGCTGGCCTATAGCAATATGGACTCACGATTAGCAGACGACTATGACCTGGTAAAACAGGAAATCCTAAAAGGTACAACATTAATGCTGAAACTTATTGACAGAGGTTTCGATCTCTGAAACACCACCTCATGACCCTCCAGAGAGACTTATGTGAGATTATGGAATTATGCCTAAAATGGATTGTGCCTGAGGAAAATCAAGAACAGACATTATAGAAATGTTCATCTTGGAACAATTTCTACAGGTGTTACCACTGATGTATAGATATGGATTAAGGAGTATAATCCAGAATCAGCAGAAATAGCGTTACCCTGGCTGAAGATTTTTACACCATCAACCTTATAAAAGAGGAGGCACCCGAGTAAATGAACCTGGGATAAGACCTATAGGGTAAGACATCCTCAGACTGTACCACCAAAAAGCTATGAACTTGAGAAAGGAAAAGAACTGTGCCTATGAATATAATATGTCATAATTGCCAGGGTAAGGGGCATATTGTCAGATTCTGTCCTCTAGAAAGCCAGAGAAAGCTCACCTAGCTCTATTAAATTCAACATATTTAACTACTAGTGTGCAGATAGAAAGGTCAGACGGTATTGGTCTAATCGATTCAGGTAGTAAAATACATTGGTAAGAAAAGATTTAGTATTGAACGGGACTAGGGCCTACAATGAAAGTGGTATGTGTACATGGGATAGCCATCAATACCCCACTGTAAAAATACCTCTTCAGGTTAATGGAGCTGAATCTGTAGTTACAACTGGATTAGTCCCATGTCTACCAGTACCAGTAGTGATAGGCCATGATTTCCTGGGTTTTCTTCCTTAATAGAAAATTGTAACTTGGGTATGACAGTCATGACAACTAGAGCCCAGAGTAGAAGAGAGGTACTACTTGGAGACCTGTTCCCATTTGAGGAGAGATGTATGGGACCCCTGGGAAAACAAGGAAGTCAGGAAAGGAAAGAAAGAGATTACAGGAAAAATGGAAAGAGGCTACATATAAAATTCCTGATAAAACACCACATATATATGTTAAGTTGGATATGGCAAAGCAACAGCAAAATGACCCAACCTTAAAATCTTTTTCCAGCAGGTTGGTAAAAGGAAGTACCAGGATCCTCACATACAGACTAAAAATAACTTATTGTACCGGATATGTAAAATCCAAATACAGGAGAGACAGTAGAACAGTTACTAGTTCCTCAGTGTTATAGAGCAGACATATTGGGGTTAGGTCATGATGTACCCTGGGCTGGACATACAGGAAAGGACAAAACTACTAATCAGATTTTGCAGAGATTCTTTTGGCCAGGTATACATCAAGACATAGCCCAATATTGTCAGTCATGTCCAGAATGCCAACTCATTGTGCAAAAGAAAAAACAGATGTGGTACCCTTATTACCCTCTCACTAGTAATAACCCCATTCGAAAGGATAGGGATGGATGTGGTAGGACCTTTAGATAAGAGTAGTAAAGGTAACCGATTTATTCTGGTAGTCTGTGACTATGCCACTAAATATCCTGAGGCTATCCCAATGAGATCAGTGACTACCCTAGGATAGCCGAAGAGCTAGTTAAACTATTTAGCAGGTAGGAATCCCAAGGAAATTGTAACTGACAGAGGAACTAACTTTAATGCGGAATTGTTGAGAGAATTGTATAGATTACTGGGAATAGTGGCTATCAGAACACCCCTACCATCCTCAGATGGATGGGTTGGTTGAACAGTACAATCAAACCTTGAAGAGAATGCTAAGAAAGTTTGTAAGGATGAGGGAAAGATTGGGATAAATATTTACCCTTTCTATTATTTGCATATCGAGAAGTTCCCAGGCCTCTACTGGATATTCCCTTTTCTTGCTATATGGTAGAGATCCCAGAGGAATATTGGATGTGGTTAAGGAATACTGGGAAGAGGGAAGGATTTAAAGTCTCCTGCTTAGCTCACTATATGAGACAATTGAAACAAAGACTGGTCTTTTTGCCCAGAAAGCTCATGAGGCAGGAATGGAAGCACAAAAGATCAGAAAAGTAACTATGATAAAGGAACAAATCCAAACAAACAGTTTATGATGGGAGAAAAGTATTATTACTGTTACCATCTTCCACTCATAAGCTATTTATGAAATGGCAGGGCCCATATATATATACGTCAAGTCGGTCCAGTGACTTATGAAATAAGTACACCTGATCGAAAAGAAAAACAAAATCTACTATGCTAATGTACTAAAAAATGGCATGAGAGACCTGAAACAGGCCTGCAGTTATTTGTAATGCCTGGTGAAGTCCAGACAGAACTGGAGATAGCGTATATGCGTTTAGAAGGAGAAAGAGGATAGAGAGATTAAAATAAATCCAAATTTGTCAGGTCCACAAAAAAGGAATTACTGAGCTTAATTAAGAAATTTGCAAACACCTTTACTAGTACCCTGGGTTAGCAACAGGGTAGAACATAAGATACAGACTTCCACTGGGCCCATCAGAAAGAAAGCATACCGCTACCTGAAAGAAGTAAACCCTTGGTACAAAGAGAAATCAAAATATGCTGGAGTTAGGGATTATCGAACCTTCACACAGTCCATGGGGCTCCCCTATTGTAATAGTACCTAAGAAGGAAGGAGGAATTAGGCTCTGTCTAGATTTTCGAGGGATAAACCAGGACTCCCAATTTGATGCCTCCGATGCCTCGATAGATGAAATCATTGATATGGTGGGACATGCCAAATATATTTCAACTTTGGACCTGACTAAAGGATATTGGCAA
Source organism: Neoceratodus forsteri (assembly GCA_016271365.2). Classification (NCBI taxonomy): domain Eukaryota; kingdom Metazoa; phylum Chordata; order Ceratodontiformes; family Ceratodontidae; genus Neoceratodus; species Neoceratodus forsteri. The sequence continues at coordinate 284,623,562 of CM028138.1, read as the reverse complement.
ATTCTTTAGCAGAGGAATCAAAGGAGAAAACAGCCTTTAGCACTGACATGGGTTTGTTCCAATTTAAGACTATGCCTTCCGGTCTTCACGGGCCCCGCAACCTTCTAACGATTTATGGACCAAGTATTGGCACCACATGTAGGTTACTGTGCAGCCTATCTGGATGATATTGTTGTGTTTAGTTTAGATTGGGAAACACATATGAAACACCTAGAGTCAGTAATTGCTTCTCTTCAACAGGTGGGTATGACTATCAATCCCACCAAGTGTACATTGGCCAAGAGGAAATCAGATATTTAGGCTTTATATTAGGAATGGGCTAATTAAGCCAGAAGTCAGTAAAATAGAGGCGTAGCAAATTGTCCTGTACCAACTAAGAAAAACAAGTAAGGTCACTTTTGGGGTTAGCTGGTTATTATAGAAGGTTCATACCACATTTTGCAACAATTGCTACCCACTTACTGATCTTACAAAAAGAAATTTGGTAACCAGATTAAGTGGAACCCTGAATGTGAACAAGCGCTTTCTACAAATTAAGGCCGCTTTATGTTCATCCCCCGTGTTACGCAGCCCTCATTTCCAATACCCTTTTGAGGTATACATAGATGCTTCTCAGACAGGTATAGCGGTACTTAGTCAAACCATAGAGGGTGAAGAACACCCCGTAGTGTGTACATTTCAAGGAAACTACATGACAGGGAACAAAAATATTCAACCATAGAGCAGGAATGTCTAGCTGTCAAGTGGGCAATAGAATCCCTTAGCTTTTATTTATGGGGAGCACCTTTTTCTCTATACACAGACCATAATCCTCTGTTTTCTTTCACAAATGAAGGACAAGAATACTAGGGTTATGAGGTGATATCTGGCCCTGCAACCATACAAGTTTACAGTACAGCACAGGGCGGAGTAAAATATGGTAATGCAGACTTCCTTTCCAGATATGGGGCTGATGGTAGAAACAGTAAAGAAGATGTCCATGATGTTGAAATGACACCCCAGCGTAATTAAAAAAAAAAAAAAAGGAAAAGAAAAAGGTAACCTTAAGTTGCCTTGTTATATTATGCTTTAAACGGGTACCCTGAGGTGGAGCTTCTTAGAGAGGGTGGGCGGACGCCCATTCTATTCCTTCCTAGAATAATAAAAGAAAAAGGGATAGAATGTCAAAAAAAAAATCTTAAGAATTTGTTTTTTACTTAACCTTGGGGAATGTGGTAGAGTGAAACCCTCCCCGGACAAACCTCTGCTGTTCTCTATTCTGTTATTTTTCTTTTAAATCTACTGCAGTAGTACTAGTTTATTTCTATATTTATTTTTTTCCTTTCTCTATCCTTTATTTTCTACTGTATTAGGGTTGGCCTCCTATTATAGTACATTCCTGCCTGTTTTCTCTTTAGGATTTGTTCAGGAGGTGGAAAGTTCCACATATCACCAAATGAGTGTCAGACTGTAAAGGTAGACACAGACACTCGATATGTATACCCCGTTGAACTCAGTATGTAGAGGTTATAGCTGTGTTGGAATTCTTGCTCAGTAGAGCAAGGAGTGTGTTGCCTGACATGCCCTGTTTCCTGCTGCCTCACTCACATTGGGCTATGAGCGTCTTACAGAGACAACTAGGCAGGTACAAGCAGGAAGTGAATAAAACAAAACAAGACAAGACTCATAGCAAGCTCTTTCTACAGTTATTTTTCCCTTTCTTTGTTCCAACCTGCACACAAGGACTGTGCCTGCCTGGTCTTTCAATGACCCAGTCCAGATAAAATAGAGCACGTCAGAAAGGGAACAAGAAAATAGTTAATTTTATAAGTTACCTGACAGAGGTGCTTAGGAAGGAACTCCTCAGCTAGACTTTAGAGCAGCCTAAACAAAGCTAATATTTAAAGTGACAGTAGCAATTTAGGTCTAGTAATCATAATCACTGTTAGTGAAGGAGTTTTATTTTATAATGGAGACATTTCATTTTCTTTTTGGGTTAAAGGCTAAACCTTACCTGCCTAACACTCCACACATAGTTCCTGCCTGTAGGAAGGCACTCATAGGACTGAATGCTCCTCTCTGTCTTGCTTTTATAACAACATTCAAAAGGAGGTATTACATCAGAGGAGGAGTCAGGGTGTTAAGGTGTCCTATTAGTATGCAGTTAAAATTATTATGATTTACACAAAATTTATAAAACTTTATTTGATTCAGCCAATCTAATGGGCTTATAAATATGATATAATGCAACTAATGACCTCAGTTACCAAATGCATGTATTAGTGTAGATTAATTCCTTGTATTAGTATTAGGGCGGAGTTAGTGTAACATGATGTCATCAAGTAAAAACTATATAAAGACTTCAACGGAAGCCTGATTCAGATGAATGTTGGACACAGAGGATGGTGGTCCTGTTAGTCTGATGGGATCACCCTGTGTGAATTTTGTTTGTTTTAAACTATGAAAGTTATTTTCCTTTCGTTGCTTCAGTGGATGAGTTTGATTTGATTTGTAACAGAAATAAATCCTTTTAACACACCAGCCAGTGTGTTTTCTACAACTCAGAACTGTCTTGTGTTGTCACTTAACCCACACTTCCACAGGGCATATAGGGGAATGACAGTATAGTCTGCATTGTGACCTCACGCTACTAACCCCTGCAACTTAGATATATTTGAGTCTGAGAATCAGAACAATAAGAATTTTCTTCACGGTATAACAATTGCCCTCTAGTCAGTGAGCTCATTTTAAATCCAGCCTAAATATGCAAGGCTAGTGTCTCACCTAATTGCTTTAAGGAGACAGGCAGGTTCTGAGAGAGTTCACCAGTTGTATAATGGTATCTCTTAAGACTGAGCTGTGGGATGCTTGTGGGCTTAATTGCTGATTGAAGTCCAAACCTGAGGATCAGGGAATAGCACATTGGTACACAAGGCCAGAACCTCACACTAGATACCTCAGTCCTTCCCTAGTATCCTTGAGGGACAAGCAATGCCTACAGTAAATTGCCACAGATTGGAGTGCAATATCCCTTTAAGGACTGATCAGCAAGATAGTTACAGTCCTATCTGACAATGGAAATGAACGTAAAAGATGGTGGGCAGAGTCGAGAGCATTTAAGGTTGGCCTGGGAGGTGGTGGGGGTGTGGGCCAAAAATTCAGTTCCAGCACTTGCTCTCACTAGTGAGGGGCGCTCTGAGTTGCAGGCCAGCTGTTTCTGCACTCAGGAAGCTGTCCACTTAACAGAGCTGTAATGCAGCACCAGAACAGCACCAGAATCCCCATTGTGCCAAGTGTAGGTTGCTTCAATTTGAACTTGGTGCCGAAATGCAGGTTTCTGCATCGTATCTGTCTTGTGGAGGCGGGTGGCTGCAGGCTCCTCGCTGAGGAGGCTGGCTTCTTTAGTTATCCCACGGGCTGAGGATGCCTGAGGAGAGAGGTACAAAAGAGTCACTAGATATCCTCTGCAATAGAGAAAGGGTACAATTTAGCTTCAAAGGATTATGTCACAGAGGTTGCGATCAATCAAAGGGGCAGGTACCAGACTTTCAGCAAGGCACCAGCTATGTCTACGATCTGAGGAGAAAGGACAAAGGAGGGAAAAGATGTGGGAATGGGGCAGGATAGTGGCCGGCTGAAGCAGCCTACAATTTTACAATAGACAGAGGCAAAGGAGAACAGTCTAAAATTTAAGAGGGGGGAGGAAAAATAGCATAAAACAAATGCAGGACAGATTAATGGCCAGAAAGGAAGTAACAAAAACATTAGATCATTTACAAGTCCTAGAATCAGATACAGGTAATTTACTTCAACTAGGCTGTTTATCAGATTTCTAGCTAATGAATTTATGCACCATCAGAAATTTGCCCAAGATCCTTCTCAATTCCCACATTAGAGTATAACAGCAATAATCCCTTCTATTTTAACTGCTACTATGGACAGGAAAGTTCCTGTTGTAATACAAGCACTCACACCATCCAGAAAAAAGAAAAAATGTCAGTTCCAGCACTTTGCTCTCACTAGTGAAGGAGTGCCCCGAGTTAGCCAGATCAGCTGTTTCTGCACTCAGGAAGCTGTCCACTTAATGGAGCTGTAATGCAGCAACCCCAGCACAGCACCAGAATCCCCATTGTGCCAAGTGTAGGTTGCTTCAATTTGAACTTAGCGACCAATGCAAGTTTCTGCATCGTACCTGTCTTGTGTGGAGGCGGGTGGCTGCAGACTCCTCACGCTGAGAGGTGCTGGCTTCTTTAGTTAGCCCACGGCTAAGGATACCTGTCTGGTGTGGAGGGCAGGTGGCTGCAGGCTCCTTGCACCGGGAGGCGCTGACTTTAGTTAGCCCGTGGACTAAGGATACCTGTCTTGTGTGAAGTGCAGGTGGCTTCAGGCTCCTCATGCCAAGGAGGTGCTGGCTTCTTTCTTAGTTAGCCCACGGGCTAAGGATACCTGTCTTGTGTGGAGGGCAGGTGGCTGCAGGCTCCTTGTGCCGAGGAGGCACTGGCTTCCTAGTTAGCCCACGGGTTAAGGATACCGTCTTGTGTGGGAGGGTAGAGCTGGTGTGCCGAGGGAGGCTTGCTTCCTTAGTTAGCCCCAGTCTTACTAAGTTTACTTTTCTATTTCTATTAACAATCCTATCCTTAGTGTATTTGAACAAAAGAGGCTACCTTAATATGGATTACTCAGGCTTTTACCTCCTCCTTTCCCTGACTAATGCAAATTAAATGACCCCTTCTTATTCACAACCCACCTCTGTATACTTCCTTTGGGCCCTAGTTTACCTAAATTAGTACTTTAACAGCCCTCGGTCCAGAGTAATGAAAATAGAGGCCTTTACCTTTCTTACCTGACTGGGACAGAAGATGTTACTAACTACATACTAATGCACTTGGGGAAACCGGAAAGGATTGGGATGAAATGTAATATGTTTTTCCTTTTGAACAAAGTTATAACATTATAAGACTAGCCTAATTTAGGTAGACTGGGTGGGGTCACTGGGTCTATTGAGCCTCAGGAATTGCACACACCCACAGTAAGAAATTGGGCTGAGGTATACCTCCCCTTGGAGACAGAAGCATAATGGGATTTAAATTACTGTCCAAGTATCTGGCTGGGCCCTGTGCTTGAGATTTGATTGCCTCTATCACACATCCACTCACATCACAGAGATGAATGAATGGGCTGTTTGGGAGTGCAAGTGGTGTTCCCAACCCTTGTAACTCACTCTCCCTCCCTTCTGCTCCACCCCACCCCATTCTCTTGACCGACTCCACCCCGATACTGGCAGTGTCTCAAGCTCCTATTAACATCAGGAGCATAGGTGTGGATGACGATATACATCACGGTCACAATGAGTGACCACCATGATGGAAGACCCACAAATTGATGGAAGACCAACCTGGTTATGTTGGCCCTGTTGGCCCAGTTACTTATAAGGTACCATCAAAACTGGGAGAGTAGCTCCTTTTAGTCTTGTTTTTCTTACTGGTCACCAAGTCAGAAACCAGCTTCAAGTTCCAGTTGGTGTTCACAAAGTCCAGTGCCAAATGATATCTCTAAATATAAGTACTGGTTTTGGATTTCACAGAGGCTTTTCATTAAGCAGTTGACTGATAGTCACAAGTTCCTATTGGGTTTAATAGAGGCTCTGACAAGATGTGTATTCATTGTGGTATTGAGTACTCTGGTCCGATATACTATAAGTATGAATAACCAACATCTAACATGGTACTCTTTTTTTTTTTTTTGCAAACATCTTTATTGAATTTGGTATTAATGAAGACAGACATACAAACACCCAGGGTCAACCCAGGGCCCACAACCCCAAACTGGTTGTGGTCACTATACAAGGAAACCATGTACGCACATAGGTGCACTATACCCTCCATCTTAACATAATATATATCTTGTCTAATTACAGCTTGGGTAGGCAAATACACTTTTCTAATAAAAGCATCAGTAATCCGTTACCTGCCCACTCCGATATGAGCTTGTTAAGATGTCCATTTAACTAGTAACCAACTACAGGAAGAGTTTGCACCTGCATCCCCAGAAAAAGAGGAGTCCCCACCCTCTAAAAATAGAGCAAATCCTTGTATTCCTATAATGTCTACTGAGTATAAGAGCACTTGAGAGTATTGTCGCTTTTTCCTTAAAAATACAGACACGCAAAAATCGAGCAAGAAATAAGAAATTAAAATAAAAAGAGATTAAAGACTTTCTATGTGAAAAAAACATCTATATTCCAGCTACTGATACTAGTAATCATCACAACCAGATAGACAGACCTGCAGTCGATCACTTTTGACCTGTATAGAATAAACTGCCTCCATAACCATCTATATTTTACTATATAGCCCTTTCTTGCCCTCCATGAGCATTTGCCTCTTAATTCTTTCCAGTACCCTAATAAGATCCCTCACCCAATGATCATAAGTATATATAAGGTCACTTTTCCAAGGTTTTAAAACAAAGGGCTTGACCAGGGCTGACATTAAAGAGAGATGATTTAACTGCCGCCTGAAACCTGAGCCAGTCACCCAAAACACAAATCCCTGGCATTATAAACTCTGAATAATTCAATAAGGGGTCCATGTTTAGTTTGATATTAACCCACAAGGGCTGTATTTTGGAACAATCCCACATCACGTGCAGAATGTCCCTGGACTCAAGCCACATCTAAAACACAGGTCTGTCTGTCTAAGGCTGAGCACATAGTTTAGCAGGAGTGTAGTATATGTTGGAAGAAATAAAACTGCATAATCTTGTACTGAGGTATAGGTATATATTTGCAACTCTTCCATATACCTTTCCAATCAGGCCTCAGAGGAGCTATACTCTTGTCCTAATATAAGGTCTGCACCAGTGAATCAGGGCCTCACAAAGTCCAGTAGCACCCTATAAACTTGTGATAGAGGGCTAAGTGCATAGTTTACCTCTTAACTTTTCCCAGTTGAATGGATGTTTCTGGGCCTCCCTAGCTCTCTCAGCACCTTCCCCACGAGCTTAGTAAGCTGTAACTTTTATAAAAATCCATGTAACCACACCTTGATGGAAGAACCACCTTACCCTCAATTATAAAATCTGCAAATTAAGACCAATCAGTGGAACTGCCCATTTTTATGTTATTTGTCCCCGAGATGGAAATTAGATTACCAAATAGCTTGTCTCAAGCTTCCTCATTTGTTCCTTGTCTCAAGAGGGGTTAAAAGGTTCACCAAGCGTTACCGCTATTTATTGGAGTAAAAGTTTTATTTTATTAGGCAGTCCTTCTGGATTTGCAAGAGCAACACCTCTGGAGATAGACCTGCATCCCTTAATATCTTCTTTCATCATGTAACCAAGTTGGCTCAGATTCCTCTCCCGCCTGAGTTCTACACCGTCCCATTAAACCAATTGTCGAGCCACATAATATAAAATGAAGATCTGAAGTTTAAGACCTCCCATATGCTGTGGAAGATGTATATTGATGTGCTTTTTCCTGGGGAGCTTAGAGTTCCATAGAAATTCAGATATTAGTTTTGAACTTTGATGAACCATATTTTAGGAATGATGTATGGAACCAAGTAAATTGGGTATTGGAATCTGGGTAATAGGTTCATTTTAACCAGTCCCAACCTAGCTGAAAATTTAAAGGAAGCTTATTCCATCAAAGCGTCGGATCTAATTATTTTCAGCAGTTTTCCCATATTTGCTTCCACCCTTCCTCTGTATTCGCAGTGATCCAGATGCCCAAATATTTAACCTGCTGTGGGCCCAGTGAATTTGCAGCGGTTCAAAATCTGCTTTATAAATATGCAAGGTAAGGGAAGTACCTATGTTTGGACAAATTCAATTTATAATTCGAAACTTTAGAAAATTGCTTGATAATTTCTAGAGCTCTTTAAAACTCTCTACCGTTCTTGTAGATGTAATAGTATACCATCTGCGAATACAGAAAATTTAAGTTCCTTCCCCCACTACAATTCCCTGGATCACGAGTCCCTAATAATCACTCTTAGAAGAGGTTTCAAATAGATATTGAATAAAATTGGTGATGGGGACAACCTTGTCTGGTCCCGTGGTGTAAATGAATTTCTTGTGAGACATACATACCCATTACATAGAACCCTGGCTGTGGGTGCCGCATATAAGTTTTCAAGTCCTCTAAGAAGGTCTTCAAGAAACCCATCCTCTCCATGACAGTGAATAAAAGCGGCATGGGAGACCCTGTCAAAGGCCTTCTCAGCATCGAGAAATCAGCGCCATGGGTATCTTAGAATTGGTTGCATAGCAAAAGTATGTGATGGAGTTTCCTAAGTGTGTCGTGGGCCCTCTGCTCGGCATAAACCCTACCTGGTCCTGACTAATTAAGGCAGGAGCTAACTTGATAATTCTATTAGCCAAAATCCTCGTCAGTATCTTAATATCTTGATTCATCAAGTGTATAGGCCTGTAGCTACCTGGCACTTCTTTGGTTTGTCTGGTTTCAGAATAAGTGTTATATATGCCAGATACAAAGGGGTGAGGGACTCCTTCCTGCATTATTTTGGTGAATAAATCCCTCAACAGGGAAGGATAGTGGAATATGGGTTTTATAAATTTAGCTGTAAGACCATCAGGTCTTGGGGTTTTACCATTTGTAATGAGTTTACTACCTCCAAAATTTCAGATTCCTTTATTGGGGCTGCCAAAGTCTGTGCTTGTACATGATCAAGTCTAGGGAGAGCTATGCTATCCAAAACACCTTTGATTTCTTCTTCAGTACTAGTAACCCCTCCTTGATAGATCTCTTTATAATAGGATGCAAAAGCATCAGCCATTCCCTGGGGATCGGTTATAGTTTCCCTTTATAGTTCATTAGCAATAGCATGCACTGCTTCCCATTCCTGAACTCTAGATGCAAGAAGACGCCAGGCACATCCCCTGTAGTAAATATTTAGCTTGAAGCCTTTCTAACCAGTAGTCTACCTATGATAGACTATGTCTGCTATTTCATCTCTTAGGGTCTTAAGCTCAGCATCCAAGCCCCTAGAGGAGCCTTCCAGAGGAGTAAGTGAGTTAATAACCCCAATATAAATTCCTCCCATGCCTTTCTCATGCTATTCCTTCTAGCTGCTTATCTTTGGGCTATTCCTGCATATAATACCTTACATGTTGGCCAGGCTAATGTTTTATCCTGTAATGTTGGGAGTTGGGTCTGAAGAATCTCAGGAGAGCATTCTCCAGCTTGGTAACAAGATTATCATCTGTTAATAAAGAGTTATCTAGTCTCCATCTATTTGGCCTAGGTGGAATAGAGTCAATCTCCCAAATCAACGGGATTGGGAATGATCAGATAGGACTCTGCTATGGGTAATCAACTCTTTGAATCTCATAACATACGTTATGGACCAGGAAGAAGTCTATCCTGGTCTGAGTTTGTGTGCTCCTGAATAAAGGTCATATTGTTATCCCCTTGCTGTGTCCTATAGGGGTCCAACCAATGTGAAACCTCTAAAAATCTATTTATGGCCACTTGGGTCACAGATGGTGGTTTTTAGTTGGTGGCTTCCTATCTACCCAGTTATTTAAACACAAATTCCAGTCTTCTGCTAATATGAGAGAGTGGGTTGGCAGTGCAACAAGATCTGTCTCCAAAGAGGCAAAAATTCTGGATTGGGTGGCGTAGGGCCATAGACAGAAGCAATTGAGAACTCCTACCCAAGATGGCACCTGAGGCAAAAATCCTCTACAATCCTCCCTCGCTATCACTGTGTTACTACATACAGACATGCCTTTCCCACCAAGATTGCCACACCCCTGAAGCCTTGGCCTTACCAACTCCTAAGACCTGGCCCACCCAGAGTTTTTAAGAAGACCCAGCTCCTCCGTCAACAAGTGAGTTTCTTGTGGTGCTACTGTATGAGCCCCCATCTGTTGGAGATGTTTCAAGATCACTAATCTTTCTTTCTACCTCTGAGGCCTTTGACATTCAGGAAATAATTTTAACATTTACCATTTTGTATGTCTATACTTTGCTTTTCACTCTTTAGTTAGAAGACCTCATAGAAGACCAGAAAGGAAGAAGTATTTGAATTGAAGATGTGTGTGGGGAAGGTGTCTGGTATTTGTGTTCATATGCTCACTGTTTTCTAAAAAGTCTACTGCAGTAGCATATCTGTCTTTTCTCTGCTTTTTATCTTTCTGTAGTGCCCATTGTCAGGTTGGCCACCTGAGCACAAAATGGGTGCTTCTTTACTGTATTCTTTTCTAGCGGTCTAGTGCTTTTATTTTTCCTTTCTGCTCTGCATAGGAACAAATACCAGCCTTCCCTTGTCTCATTCACTGAGGTATAATGTGTTTCAAAATCATAGCTTGAGCACAGGAACTTGGGCTGGAGCTACTCGAACTCTTGCATGAGACCGTGGGTGTTTTGTGTTTGTTTAGAAAGCCCTGCTCCCAGACTATTAATTAAAGCACACTGGGCAGTTAGAATTCAGAAGTTGTGTGCTCCATGCTGTGAGACTGCTAAATATTACACACTCTGAGACACTGTGTGTGGCAGTCTGCAATATTATCCCCAAAGTTCATGCTGTCTGTGGTTCTGGTTAAGTTAGCATAAGATAGTTTAGCCCTTTTTATTTTAGGGTTGCTCTCATTGTAAACAAGCAGCCTTTCACACTATTAGAACCTGAAGTTCACTCCTACCTAAAAACACAGGGACTGGGTGTGGTGCTCCCACTAAGGCTGTTATTTCTGCTGTCTCCTTAGGAGGCAGTCAGCCCTTCCATCACTTAGTTATAGTTGGGAGGGGGGAGGAGCCACCTGTTCCTGCAGCAATGCAGTTTATCTGTTATATTGTTTTGCTTTATGAACTTTAACATTAGCAAATGTAACCCCTTGTTACCCGAGGTTACTAGAATCCCAGTAAGACCTAGTGGTAGGTAGGGAGGCAGCTTGTGAAACTCCAGTTAAATGGGTTTCACACTGTCTCACTCTGTTCTAAGTCTCAGCTGAGACTGAGAGATGACATCACCAATAGAACTGTTGCAGCTGCATGAGCCACATTGGAATCTGCAGCAGAGGGAGTGAGATAGAACGTTGGGAGTTTTGAAGTTAGTGTCTTCAGTTCAGTCTTCAGTGAGTGTATGAGAGTTGGGAGCTTGCTGGTAAAGAAGCTCAGTGAAGGCTCTAGGAGCCTCAGCCCTGGCAGAGGGCTACTTTTAAGTAAATAGGTGTGTGTCTCCACATTAAAGAGAGACACAGAAGATTACTAAGTGGTGGAGACCGCTGTTTTTTAGAAATTTAGTGCCCCTTTTTCTGGGGAAGGAGAGTTTCTCTGCAGATTCCTGCAACCCCTAGTTCTGCTTGTGGAGGAAGAGCTGCCTATGTGTTCCAGTGTTATTTGTGAGAATAAGAAGATTTGCGAGTCGCTTGTGGGGCACCTGCAACGTGAGGGTGAGTGTCTGCTCTGGCTAAAGGGCCTATGTTTTTCACCCTGGGACTTGTGTGTGACAATGTGGGGATTGAACTACTAAATATTGGGAAGCCTAGAGTAATGGGCTAAGCAAAGTAAAAGTAGGTTCAAGTCCAGATGCTTGTTGGGATGCAAATAATATGTAGAAGAGATGTGACAGATGTCTACCCATAATCTACATTTGAAAGTTCAGTAAAGGAATTGTTCAGTTTCCAGAGAAATGGCCAGGTATGGGCTGTGGAAGCTGGAGGTGGGTGGCCCCCATCTTTAGTGACCAGGTCCACCTCTACGATTTCTTCTGTGGATTTCTACTTTGCCTCAGGCACTTGGCCAGTGATGGGGAAGTACCAGACTGGGATTGTAAGGAAAATTCTCTCTAGAGTCAAGACTCTAGTGTGGTTGGGGAGCCACAACAGGATAATTGGTTCATTCTTCCAATGGACCGTGAATGGATAATTGGTTCATTCTTCCAATGGACTGTGAATGGGATATTGGTTCATTCTTCCAATGGACGTGGATCAAATGTATTGGGGAGCCAGGCCTGTGGGGAAAAACCAAGTGTGTACAAGTCGGGCTGTGTACCCAAAGCTGCGTGCAAGTCCGGGCTGTATGCCTGGTGGGTTTAGAACCTGAGGGCTAGAAATAGTGCTAAAGTGTTCTGTAGTTTCTAATCTGCATTACCAGGAAATGTAGCCCCATGGGGTCCGTCTATGCTTTGTTTGTTCAGCTAGGATGTGAATAAAAGCCACACTGAAGAATCCCATTCCTGGTTCTGGACATTACAGTTATTGCTTCCTGTTTCCAGATTTACGTGGGTGCCCTGTTCAGAGTAGCCAAACCTAGGCCCCTGTGCTAAGTAACCTCATCCTCCCAGAACCCAGTCCCCACCAGGTACTGTGTCAGCTTCAACTGCATGCCACCTGTCATTTTGCTAAAAAGGCATGAGTGAGGGGTTACAAAACGTGTATAAAGGTAATTCATTCAGTTGAGCTCATGGTATTAAAATAATAAAATGATTATGGGCTTTTGCTGTAATAGTTGGTTTGAAGGAGGAGTCAGCAATAGTCACATGTTCATGATTTACTATAAATGAGGTATCCTTTCTGGGAGATCTGATTCGTCTTGGGATCAGCCGTTACTGACCCCTCTGTTTAGGGCTGCTCCTTCCAGACCTGTAGCCAACTCTATGTGCTGGTGAGGTGACTATTGCTGCCTGTACCTCAAGAAAGCAAGAGTTGAATACTATTTGATGTTGTTTTGTTCATTTTGTATTTTATTTGCGTAATGCAGTTGATTTTGATGGCTTTTTCTTTCTTTTTGTCTGCAATAAATTTCTGGTCTGGCAATTGCCTTCCAACACCTTACATCTCTGTGTCAGTGTCCATCAGTACAACCTACAAACCACGACAGTATGAAATATTGCTTGTATTTGTATCTGGGAAGATAACACCTCTAAAGACACCTTAACAAATGAAATGTACCTCTATGAAATATTATTTAAGCCTATTTGTTTTAATGAATAATGGAACGTGTGAGATGTAAAGTTTCAAATATTTAATAAAAATATAGTTACAAAAAAAAAGAATGTTCTGAACTGGATTAAAAAATGACATATTTTGAAACTTGAATGATCCTCCAACACCATTTTCACCCATTATTCATCTGGATAAACACAGCCCGACTGAACAGCTGCCCTCACACTTAATAATAATAAGATCCATAATGACCTAAACCAAACTAGAGTTATACATATTTTATGTATTTTTTGTAACCTAGAAATAAATGAAGTTAAACAGTTATTTTTACTCGTGATAAACAAGAGGTGCCAACAACATAACAGGTGCAGAACATTAATTAATATTAAAGAATTGCAAACAATCTACATTCTACCCCATTAGGTTATTAAAGTTCAAAAACTAACAGGTAAATAAGCCACTATAACTAAAACTGCAATAATGCATATTTACTGCATAACAAAAATATACAAATCCCACTTTACAGTAAATAGGGTTTAGTACATCCCAATCAAATAATATAACCCTAATGGTAACAAAACATTACCTGTTCTGTTATCCTGTGCTAAAACTGCACAACTGTATGATGGGCAAGCACCTATGTTTTGACAGTGCTATTTTAAAAATTAATAAGCGCCTTGCTTCCATGCTGACACCTCAGGAGACATCTGTCTGGTGAAAGGCAGTTTGTTGGTACAAGTAGCAGGCACATCTTGTATAGAGCTGTGAACTGTTCTTGGGCTGAGAGTATAAAGGGTAACAACAGATTAGAGTAAGCACTCCTTAAAGTAAACTTAAAATCAAGTCAACATTAAATTAGAGGAAAAAGGTAGTACTGAAACATAGAGAATAATATATGAGCAACCATACACAACAAGGCTGTGTTTCCATCGAGGGTTGAGATGACAACTATGAACCCTAGAGTGAAGCTGAGAGGTCCATGCTGTCATCTCAGCCTAGAAGATGGAGACACACAAGTTGTGTGTGTTGAGCATATTTTATTTTTATACTACATGTTTTTTAACACTAGAGTGACAGACCCCCACTGAAGTGAAAACAAAAAATCTTGCCATTTCTTTTTCTACTCACATATCAAAATCAAATTTCCAGACTTTTGAAAGGTAAAGGTATGACTTTGGGCACTAGGTGGTTAGTAAGTAGCTAGGTGTAGAATAAATGAGAAATTTAAAATTGTATGACCATTGAACTGTGCATAACAACTGTTGAATGTGCATAACAAACTTAGAATACACATAACGGTTTAGAATGTGCTTAATAAGGATTTTGAGCAGGCTGATTTTTATACATAACAAAGGGTAACCCTATACCATAAGACTATTCTCCTCCACACTTATGCCATATCCACAACCCTAGAAACAAAGGTGGTAATGTAATTGAAGTATTGTGCTAAAGTAATTACTTTAATGCCTGAGCCAATTGCTGAGAGAGGATAACTCCTCTTTAGCATGTAGATTACAGGAATTTATTCAACCAATGCACAGAGGAGGAGGAGGAGGAGGAGATCTCGTGCCCTACATGCTCGAGAAAAAGAACAATTCAAACCCATGTTCTATTGAAGCATCTATAAACTACTTGGGCTGTTGAAAACTAGATGGAGGACACTGAAAAACCTGGTAACCTCTCAAACCCACTGCCCATAAGCATTGTGGTCCCTGGACAGCGATCCCCATACAGGCCCCTGCTCCCAGGTTGCCACCAGAAATCATCAGTACTCCCACATTTTAAATGCTACTTTCAAAAGGACTGTACAATTAGAAGCTATAAATGAGTCTGCTTATCTTTTTTCTTTAAGTAAATAAATCATGCTCCGTGACAATAACAGGAACTACACCAACCTCCTGCTCAGATTGGAAAGGATCCTTTAACTTGAGAGTGTGCAGCAGAGTTAGTAAACTATTAATCTCTATCTCTTTTCCCTCATTAGAGGCAGTTCCTCCCTCCTCAACATAAGAGAAGAAGCTGCCACCTCCAAGGGCAGAACAAATGTAATTCCACCTCAGGTCAGCACTCTTCATCTCCAGGGCATAATTTCATTGAGCATTGTTGGGAGCCTGAACATTGCACAGAGAGCCAACTTGAGTCAATGCTACTAAGGAAATTAAATTGAACAACTCTCTTTGAAAGAGGCGGTACATCGAAGAGCCCAAACACTGATAGCCAACATCAGGGAGGCGGGACCACAGGGACCACATAATCAGTTCCACATACTAGCTAGGAGGAGGTTTTAGCAAGTACCAGGCCTAAAACTGGCAAAATATAAACATGGGTAGTATACAAAAACAGGAGAAGGAGAAAAAAAATTCACACAGCAATTGGTTGACAGAGCACATTACAAGTTACTTTGAGCAGGATATATACTCTCAAACATACTGTATTAAAATTGAATGATAAGAAAAGTTCTGGCAAATCCTTTTAGGACCTGCTTTGGCAGCGTCAAAACTGTTGTATTACTTGGGACCCTCAGGCAAACAGACCTCCAACAAGGTTGGAAAAAATAGACTGTAGCACAAACCCACATCACAGGAGCCTTTTTGATAGGAAGGAATGCATCTGTTTTTAATAACTTCAGGAGGAGATCATTATAGATAGAAAGTTTGCAACCTTCAAATTCAATCTGACTTTTATTTCTGAGAGCTCTTTGGATGAACACCTTCTGTTGAAAGTTTAATAGTCTTAAGGACAATGGCATGGCCACTCATTGACAGGCGGTTTAGGCTTCAGAGGCGATGGGCTCTCTCGATCACATATGTTTTATTGTCAAGGGGTGGTCCTGCAAGTGATACCAGCAATTTATTAGCAAAGGAAATAGTGTCACTACCTTCAGTTCCTTCACGAAGCCCAAAAATCCTTAATTTATTCCGTCTGTTCCTTCTCTCTAAAATCTTCTATTTTCTGCTCCAACTTTGTTAATTTCCTGCCATCATTAACTCTCTCAGCCCTGTCTTCCATGCTACTAATCCTCATCTCTGCATCATCTAATCTTATTTTATGACCTACCAGCTCTTGTTTTATTTCCTTCAGACCTCCTGCCATGTCACTTAAAGTTAATTTCATAGAAGCAATCTCACTCATGATCAAATTGAAATGAGCTACAGTAAGCTGTTTCTGTGAGGAGGATTTTGGCCCCAACTCCTTCTTCTATCTCATCATCTGAGGATAACGGTCTCTTGAGAGGATTTCCATCTTTGGCATTTCTACTAAATTTTCTGCCATTCTATGTAAAAATAGGATTAAGATGAGAAAAATGAATACTTGCTGTTGAATGTTTGTGTACTTGTTCCTCAGCAGAAATGGTAAACCGTCTTTCTAGCCTTAACTATACAGCGAAACTCTCCGTAGCAATTAAGAGGAAGTTTAACTGATCATAAAACTATATAAAAGTATCTGAAACATTCTGTAGATTGTGTTATCAGCACTCGTTTAAGAAAACAAGATATAAATAAACATGGATTCCTTAAAGTAACAGTCAGAGAATTTGAATATTGATGAGGAGGGAGGGCCGACACGGAGCTCACGTCAGCATGTCCTGTCAGTACACTTCCATCCGATCGGACCGGCAGCTGGCTGTGGTAGTGAGAGATGGGCTGTGCCAGTCGCTGGCTGGGTGGGGGCGGGGGTAGTCTGCCACTGCCGGGTGGGGGTCACTAGACTACCAGGGTTAAGGGTATCTAATACTCGGGAGATGCGTTTGTGGGAGGTGGCCAATCGGGATCGGGTCATAGGGGGCATGAATAGCCCTGCAGGGCTTTAACTAGCATATTCAGGGTCGGGGCATTGGGGACTGCAATAGCCTGTGGGGCTTAATGTTCCTACAAGTGGGATCGAGGCATGGATGGGTGCCACTTGCACCTTCAGGTCCAGGGATGTGGCTTGTGACAGTCCCTTCAAGTCGCCCTATGTTTGGTGTACCCATGGGATTGTTGCAAATTGCAGGACTTAGCCACAGGGTTGGGCGCAGGGTCCTTGGCATATTGGGGTTTGGCACAAGTCACCTTTGGCGACTTATGCCATCCTTATAGAATTGGGCCCTATATTTTAATGATCCACAAGAAGCTGGGAAACTAGTGATCAAGATTGGGAAGGACTTTGGGTCTCCTACCCAGAACATGGCTGCTGACTCAGACCGTGAGCCTGGAACTGTCCGTATGAAGACTCGTGAGTACTTCTAAATGACTGGTTCTGCTGCAGGGGAGACTAGGTTCACTGCCTGTATTTTAAACCCTTTGCAAGTTAGACTGTTTGGTTACAGTATTATGCATGTTAAGCTGTTTTATTGCAGGGTTCAAGGTTTGGTGGCATTTTGAGCTCACGGAAACAATATGGACTGACTGTGTGGTCTCCCTGTGCTGTAACTGTCCTCTGAGAGACACAAAGATTCAATCAATGTGTACTACTTAAGCTCCAGGACTTATGGTTTACTCTGTTCTAGCTATATATATCATAATGAGCCACAGTAGTCAATTTTATAGTGTTTCTCAATGAAATTATTATAAAGTTCTGTGTTTGGTGAAGTTCTGATATAGCATTGTAAATGTCTCTCTAAACCATCGTTTAGGGCGGCCAGTGGTGCTGAGAGTTGAGGCACTGGATGCTACCTACAGTGCCATGCTGGTGACCTGAAACATGGAAACATAGAAACATAGACTTTGATGACAGATAAGGACCGCTTGGCCCACCTAGTCTGCCCTTTTCTTACCTAGAGGATAAGCTGTAGATCCTATTTAACCAACAGCCTATTTTTTCCCACCTCCCACAAAATTGCCTTGTCTGTCCCATACATTCTTGAATTCTGCCACAGTTTTAGACCCCTACAAACTCCTCAGGAAGGCTGTTCCATCGTCCACCACCCTCTCTGTGAAAAATACTTCCTCACATTGCCCCTGAGCCGTCTTCAAATTGTGTCCCCTTGTTCTTGCACATCTCTTTTCTGAAAGATGCTACCTCTTGGACTTTGTTGATTCCACTGAGGTACTTAACGTTTCTATCATGTCCCCCTCTCCCTCCTTTCCTCAAGGGTATACATGTTAAGCTCCTTTAGTCTCTCCTCGTATGGCTTCTGTTGCAGACCCTGCACCATTTTAGTTGCCCTCCTCTGAACTGCCTCCATCCTGTCTATGTCCTTGCAGAGATGGCGTCTCCAGAACTGGACGCAGTACTCCAGATGGGGTTTCACCAACTGTCTGTACAGGGGATAACAACTTCCTGTTTTCTGCTGGTGATACTTCTCACTATACATCCCAGTATCCCCCAGCCCTCCCTACCACCTTCTCACATTGCTTGCCAACCTTAAGGTCATCTGGTATGATTACCCCTAGGTCTCTTTCCATTTTGTTGTTGTTATTACCCCCTCATTGTGTAATCTTCCCTGGGTTTTTGTTTCTCAGGTGCATTACTTTGCACTTTTTGCATTGAATCCAAGCTGCCATACTCTGACCATTCCTCCAACCTTGCCAAGTCCCTTCTCATCCTTTCCACCTGGGTTCAGGAATAAGCCCAGGTTGCTGGGGATCAGCAGGGGAGGGAGGGAGAGGATTGAGCATCCAGAGGACAGCTCTCCTCTCCCGGGAGGGACAGGGGTCCAGTCGGTGCTTGGTTGCCCTCTGGCAGAGGCCAGAGTTGCAGCAAGCGCTGATGACACAGAAGAAGGAGGGGGAATGGCAGATGTCAGTAACATGCCTTGATGTCAGGGGTGCCAGCCACTCCCAAGAAACAGGGAAAAACAGTCTTCTGCTTGGTGGAGGCGGAGCACGGGCTGCCTCGATCTGCGGCCACCCGCTGACACCTTCCCGACTGATGCTACTGACTGCTCAGGGTGTTAGGGGGCCCATCTCATCCCTGCCTGGGGGTAAACCGAGGCTACGTGGGCGATTTGAGGATTGTTCAGGCAGGGCAGACCGCAGAGGGATGACTCCTTTGTGTCTCCTGAGGAGAACAGAGCTGAGGGGCAGAGAGAGGAATAAACATGAGAATAAAAAATAAAAAAAAAACTTTTAGAGTAGCAACCTGTACTTTTGGTATCATATTTGAGTCTAGCACAAGTCTTTAGGTTTTGTAATTGTTTATATTGTTTGGGAGTGTTGTGGGGAAGCTAGAGGTTGAATGCATACTATGTGTAATTGTTTCTGTATCATTACAGGTAAAATGACCCATACAGCTAATAATAAGTTATTTACCTTTATGACTATACCATATTTTGTAATTAAACAATAAACCACTCCAGAGTGTGGGTTATGCTGAGGTATGCTAGGATTTCATACGCCTGGTGTGGTTTGTCACAAGACTGCAGGTCGAGTGAGTAAACCACACCAGAAGTAGAATCCCTGCATAACCTACACCCTGGAGTGGTTTATGTAATTATACAATGTCCCTTTTTGTGGCAAGAAAAATAAAGAAAAATAGATTTTTTGCATTTTAATTATTTTTATTTCATTTATTGCTGTGCCATAAAAAAAAAAAAATAGTGTTGGTTGCTAGGGCTTTAGTTGGGTTGCTAGGGTTACTGCCCCTTGTGAAACAGCTTTTTAAAACTTACTTGCTAATAGTCTTGGGTTGCTAAGGCTTCCGTTGGGTTGTTGGGCCTTATTGCTTCCTGTAGAAATAGCTTTTAAAAAACATTCTGTTACCTTTGTTTAAACTATGAAAGTGCAATGCCGTTGTGGCTTTACAGCAGGTCTTGGACAAGTAAGGTAGGCCAGTACTGCAAAAGGACAGCACGCAACTGTCCATTTCTGTTATCAATTGTGCTCGCTCACTCTGGAAACAGCTTAGTGCACTACAAGAGTAGTGGGTGATCAGGCAATGTAGAAACTTTTTCAAATGACCACAACAGAGATGACAGACAGACGCTGTATCGCAGTTTATCGGAGAACTTTGGGAGTACATGTAATGAATACGTAGCCCATCAAACTGGAGGGTTCATCGAGGTCATCTGTAGCCAAGTACAGAAGACAAAGTCACAGTTCGACTTTGGCATGTATTGCGTTTGGAGGTACATGACTTTTAGGGCACATTAAAGTGCACTACATGTATTTTAAACAAGCATTTGTCAATGCCGGACGTTCATTGCAGGTATTTGCAGTGGTGTTTGGCACGTACAGCTTTATCCTAATGCCCTGTGCGATTGCTGGTATTTGCACTACAAATTTTCAGCATGACCTTTTGTTACCCCACCTCATAAAAGCATTTGAGACTCTGCTTATGAACAGTACCACTGTTATTTTGTTAATCTGTCCTGAACGTTGATTTCCCAACAACCACACCATTCTGCTCCACATGTGCAAAAACACAGTTCAGGCAGGATGTGAAAATGACAGCTGTGCATTCATAGGGAGGTGTGAAGGGATAGCAATGTTGAACATCTGGAGTGAAAATACAACAATTTCTTGAACTTCTGTAGATGGAAACTACGCAATGAGCGCTCATGACACAGTCATTTTGTGGACTTTTCACCAAATTTTCAACATAGGCATTTGGGACCTCTGCTCATGAACAGTGTCACTGTGATTTTCATAATCTGTCCTGAGCATTGATTTCTCACTCTGACCACACCATTGTCGCTGGATGTACAAAACACATTTCAGCCAGGATTTGAAAATGTCAGCTGTACTGTTCATAAGGAGGTGAAAAATGCCAGTGCTGAAAATCTGGAGTGAAAATATTTCAAATTCTCGAATTTATGAGGTGCGTGGAAACTGCGCAACGCCGCTGTAACATAGTCATTTTTGACATTTTTCACCAAATTTGCAACATAGGCTTTGGAGACCTCTGCTCATGAACAGTGTCACTGTGATTTTCTTAATGTGTCCCATACATTGAGTTCACACACCGACTGCGCCATTTATGCGGTACATGGCGGACACACATTTTGTGAGGATGTGAAAAATGACAGCTGTACTGCTCATGAGGAGGGTTGGTAAAATGGCAATTTGAAAATCTGGAGTGAAAATATTGAAAATTTGCAAACTTACAAGCGTGCGTAGGAATTGCATAGCATTCGCTGCCTCAGAAACAGTCATTATTGGAATTTTTTACCAAATTTTCAACATAGCCATTTTAAGACCTCTGCTAATGAACAGTGTCACTGTGATTTTCTTAATGTGTCCATACATTGATTTCGCCAAACTGCGCCATTATGCGCTACATGCGGAAACATGTTTTGGGTGAGATGTGAAAATGACAGCTGCACTACTCATAAGAAGGTGTGGTAAAATGGCAATGTTGAAAATCTGGAGTGAAAACATTGAAAATTCATGAACTTACAAGCCTGCTTAGGAACTGCATAGCATGCGCTAGTAAAGCGGTCATTTTAGAATTTTTCACCAAATTTTCAAAATAGGCTTTTGAGAGCCCACCTTATGAACGCTGGCAATGTTTGATTAATCGGCCCGAAGGTGATTTCGCGCAGTGGCCGCGAAATCACCCTTCAGGCCCGAATAACGCCATGACAGTGACATCTTTCATGAGAAGGGGTCCCAAAACCCCTATTTGAAAATTTGGTGCAAAAATTCAAAATGCCTGAGATATGCAACAAAGTTGAAAAACCATCTAGCCATTATACAGCTTACCGGCATTTCCTCAGTTCGCGATCGGCTTTGAAGAGTGCAAGACGTGTTCCCGGTCCACTGAAGATCGTTGTGCCAGACTCTGGAGGTAAGTATGGGATGAGGGGTGTGGGGAGGCAGGGTGCGCAGTGGGTGGGTGCGGGTTGTGGGAGGGGGCTAGGGAAGGCCTGTGGGACCGTTTTAATTTACAGGTTTTTTAAAAAAGATGATGCAGGACGTTGCCACACTGGGGTGGGCTCCCAGCACAGCAGAAGGATGGCTGGGGGCGTGGAGCTGACAGGATTGGGCACCCGTCAGCCAAAACAGAGTTTGCCACGCGGGGTGGGCTCCCAGCGTGGCACCAAAGCTTTGGGCGTGAGGCACTGTGAGCACACAGCAGTGCGGCCTTGGATGTTTCCCACGCTGGGGTGGGCTCCCAGCGTGGCAGCGAAAGCTGTTTGGGGGCGTGGAGCTGACGAGAGTTGGGCACCCCGTTGGCCCAAAACATTTGCCACGATGAGGGCCTCAGCATGGCACCAAAGCTTTGGGGCGTGAGGCGCATGCAGCGCATTACAGCGGTGGTTTTCTTTGAAGTGAAGACCACCACTGTTGCCACACAGCACCCACGTCCATTGGTGCAGGAGTGCCGCCTGCTCAATGGAGCAGTGCATTGCACAGGACAGTCACACCTCCAAACTGTCCTATTCTCCCAAGGCGTTCACTTGTGCATGTAGCGAGCGTAAAAGTCTTCTGTGGTATTAAAATGGGTTTGGTGATGGGGGTTGTATCAGTTCAAAAGTGACTGCAGGTTTGAATCTCCCACTTTGCGTTGTGGTTTAGCACATAATCAATATGGCCATTTTAATGGTTTGTTTTTGGAGGGGTCACAGTGATTTCTTCATATGGACATTGCAGATGAGTCTGACTGGCACCTTTTGCGTGGTAATACCAAGATTTACCACAGCAGAAAGGCACCAGTCAACCAATCAGAATCCTCCATTCTCGGACCCCATTGTATAATTTTCATTCAAATACACAGTTTTCCATTGCTCTTAGCTCCCTCCCCACCTTGTTTATCCGAAGCTCCTTTTCATGCTCAGCAAATGATGTCATCAAATGACATCACATCACAGTTTTACCAAATAGCAGGAGGGTTTTCTGCCCCAGAAATGAATAATTCATATCATAGGAATGAACAATTGTTGCCACAGAATCCTGGGAGCCCTGCCGCAGATCCCTGCCATAGAAATCAAAACTGAAATGCCATGGAGCACTGAGGACCCTGCCCTTCTCTTGCCCCTCTGCCTTGAGCTTGACCTTCTGTTCCTCAGCTTCTAGCTTTGCTTTCTGCAACTCAGCCTCTGCCTTTGCCTTTACCAGGACAAACTCAAATGCAGCCTTTCAATCTGGTCTGGTTGCACAGCTTCGCCAGCTATTGGTTTTGGCTTACTTTCACGGCCCTCTATCTGTGCAGTTGCTTCTGTGACCTTCCTGCACCATTCTGCTGGCCATTTCTCCCAAGAGCCTTTATAAGCTCTGCCTTTGTCTAAGTCTTGTTAGTGAGCTGAAAAAGGGGCAGTGACATTGGGCACTCTAAAGGTGCAGCTCAATAGAGCTTATTTATTTATTTGTTTATTGAGATCTTGGATTAACACCTTTGAGCAGAAAGCTCTTTCATAGGTTCCACGCCAAGTATGACACCAACAAGAATACAGATATGTTCCACAGATACAGATACAGCAAGAAACAATTGAAAACTGTCTCCAGGCATAAATTCTAACAATAGTTACACAATCTAAGCAGGTACAGGATGCAGAGTCAAAACAAAGGCTAACGTTTCACTAGGTAATGGTAACATTGCATGAGGATGCTTGTTTAAAAGGAGAATTTTACAACTAACAACATGGCGCTAATTGGATTGTGCCGAGTCAAAGAAAGAAGGAAGGTCTCATACCAGTAGAAAGGGACAGGGAGGGAAGGCCAGTGTCGTGCCCCAAAATAAAGTAAGGTATTGGGTGCACCACAGAAAAGGAAAGAGGTTAAGAATGCCTCATATCCCCGTGGTGTTTTGGGGCATTAGAGGTTATGTTTAGGGACCCCTTTAGTATTTCCCCAGGAATTATCAGACAGGAATGTTTAAAGAAAATATATAACAAAAGAAGTTTCTACCCTCTGGCTCTCCACTGCCTGCCTGCTCCATTCCACCTCCCAGAGCAGGCAGCAGGAGAGTGAGCACTCACACACTGGGACCCGCTGTCCCTGGCCAGCAGTGGTGCCCTGTCTTGAATCCCCTGGCTGTTGTGTGGACATGGGCTCGGTGTTCTAGAATCAGAACCCAGAGCGTTTTGAAGGAGAGTAAACTGTTTTCTGTGTAGTTCGGCTGAGCTGTGGAGAGAGAGGGATCTACAGAGTGCAGTGGAGACAGGGGCTTATTTGGTGTGGTTGAAGCCATCTCGGCCCTCTGTCACGGTGCCCCTCATTCAGCCAGCAAGACTCCAGTGTTGCTGCTCCAGTGCTGCTGTCCTGCTGTTGAGTCTGGCGGTCGTAAAGAAGAAAGATCTCGCTCCTTCACTTGATGTGGGCTCTGCATAGCCCCATTTGTTTGTTTTCTGGCACCCGTGTTTTTTTTTAAAAGAAGTTAGTTAATTCAAGTTTTGGTCCTGATCAGCAGCATGAGAAAAGCCGCGTCACGTCTCAGAGAAGCTGTCAGCCTTGGAAAAGCTCCCTGCTGTCCACTGCATCACCTGCCCTCTTCTCTGATGGTACCTCCCACTGCCAATGAGTACCTCCTCCTCCCAGCTTCTTCGCCCTGGGTCGGAGCAGGAGTCAGGCGGCAGCACAGTGAAGAGTGCTGACCACCTGAAAGTTTACAAAATTTAAATATTTAACTTGTTTAGCGCTAGTAATGCCATCGTGGGACCAGGAGGAGGACCAGCCTGTAAATTTAAATATTTTGGGCAGCGATGCCTACAGGGACAGACCCAGTCATAGAGGCTCATAGGGATAGATTTGAATATTTATGAGGGCGGGATAAAGGTGGGCAAACCTCAGGTGTTCAGTATTTCAAGGGCAACACAGGTCCAGTATTTCAAGGGGCAACACAGGCCCAGCATTTCAAGGCAACACAGGCCCAACATTTCAAGAGGAAACACAGGCCCAGCATTTCAAGGGGCAACACAGGCCCAGCATTTCGAGGAATAGTGTGGAGGCCCGTGGTAATGAGGGAGGGAGCCTTTGATCCACCATGGTTCGAGGGACAGTGAGTACCAACACATTAGAAAGGGGCTCTGTCATTAGACCTGAGAGGTCCTAGGGACTCAGCAGCTTTGGAGGGGTAAGAGGCCCAGAGTGGAAAGGGTTTCTCCATGAGAGCTTCCAGAGGAGTAGCCAGATCCTAGTGAAAGAGGGACCCACAAGATTGGAGGGTCAGAACAAGGGTGCTTAGCACACAAATGCTATTGAATGACTGTCAGCTGATGAACTGTATATTGCTTAGCATCTGAAATGTTGTGTTGATTGCCAAGTACCAATACTGTATTATACTAGAATAGTGGTTATTTGCCCTGCAATGAACAATTTTCCCGGACTGCAGCACTTTGCCCCTGTTCCAGGTAAATTGCCCTGCAACGAACAGTTGACCTGGATTTCAGCAGTTTGCCTTGTTCCAGGCAAATTGTCCTGCAACAACAATTGCTCTCGAGATTTCAGCAATTTGCCTGCTTTCAGGCAAATTGCTCCCTGCAATGAGCAATGCCCTGGATTTCAAATAATGTGCCCCTATTCAGGCAAATTGCCCTGCTATGAACAATTGCCCCAGATTTCATCAATTTACCCTGTTCCAGGCAAATTGCCCCTGCAATGAACAATTGTCCCAGTCACCATTGAACACCGTGGTGTAGCATAAAATTGAATTACCAGCATTTTAGTGCAAAGTGTATGGACTCAATCTTGTGCCACAACACCCCTGGTGGGGTTGTTCATAGCTGATTCTTCATCAAAGCAATCTTCAGCCAGCCGAAGAACTTTACAGCAGCTTCCTTCCTATCGTTCACTGTTGGCCAAAGTCGGCGTAACCTGGTGTAGTCCGGCTGCTGGCTCCTGATTTCCTGGTGGTTCAGTCAGCCTGGAAGTGGAGCGATCCTGGAAGAAGCTTTGATCGTCACTCCCAGCCGTTCGCGAAAGTCGAGTCCGACATGGTCAAGTGTGCCTGTGTCCACTGGTTTGTTATTTTTCTGGTTCTGGACAGTACAGGGATCTGATCTTCACTCTGCATCCTACTCTTCCTGCTTGTTCTGTCCTGTATGCACCATGTTGTCTTCTAGAGTTCAGCTTGATTTTAGTGGTCCTCCTGTGGATCCTTCACCAAAGAAGCTTCAACTTACCGTCATCCTTGGCAATTCTTGCAAGTGGATTTGATGCCAAGTTTGTGTTCCTTCCTTCTTGGCAGTCCTGGTTGGGTTTGTGCTGGGGAACTTCAGCCAGTTTTGTTCTTCATCCTTGGCAGCCCTGGTCGAGGGTTTGTGCAGGGAAATGCAGCAGATCTTTATCCTTGGCAATCCTTTCAAGTGGATTCTACACCAAGTCTTTGTGTTCCTTCATCCTTGGCAGCCCTGGTCAGGGTTTGTGCCAGGAAGAGTTCAGCAGAGTTTGGCCCTCTTGTACCAGAGTATTCCGGCAACCCTGGAGTGGGTTGGCCGAAGAATCAGGATCTGTTTAAAATCTCTCTATTCCCTTCTAGCCTCTCCTCGGTGCCAAGCGAGCCCCATTTTCCCATTTACCCCTAATGCTACACCATTCTTCAGTCATGCGCATGATGGCAGAAATGTTTGGACTTCCTTGATCCTATGGACTTTTAAAGGTGTTTATGCCACCTAGTCTTCCAGGATTAGCCCTGGTATCCATTGTGCACTGCAATAATCCTCATCTCTTTATAAAGTGACAGATATTTGACTTTGTTTCTTAGACCACTTAGAGAGTTACCATAGAGTACTATAAATAGTGGCCTTAGGCCAGGTGCATCTTTAGAGTTGGTATAGAGTGTTACTTACTGTTCTCGTATGGTTTGGTTCCCCTCTTCCCTTGTGACTGTGTCTACCTTCCCTGTCATATGAATAAAGCCTGTTGGGCATCAAACTTGTAGATTGTCTCCTGCCTCTCCTTACAGGGTGCTTCCATCCACCCAACCCCATTCAAACCACAGTGTTGTCTCGCCAGTCCACCTGCTTGAGGCGATGCTGGGTGTGCAGCTGGGATAAGCGTCATCGTGGATAGCACTCAGTTGAATAAGATCACCACACTAGCAGAGGTGGGGTAGGATGGGGATAAATATATTGCTTAGAGAAAAATGGCACGCACAATGGAGCTGCATGCAGTGCTCCAGAAATCTGCTCGTCCTGTCTGTGTACTGCCCAATCTCCAGCCCTTCAGCCCACCATCCATCTGCATTGGTACCCCAGCTAGGCTCTTACTCCTCGCTGCCTTAGGTGTTTTCCTTCTACATCTGGGTATGTGTCATTGTTACTCCTTCAACCCAGGGGTGAGGTCTTATACTTCCATGTTTGCCCTGGCTTGTATGTTTGGAAATCTATGATTGTTGATATGCTAATCCGCCTGCTGTGTCCTACTGCTTTAGAATCTCTCTGGTGTCTTATGCCACAGTTTGGAGTATGCTGCTCCTGATAGCAATGTTGGCTATGTATTTCTCTCATGTAAATTCCACTGTTGGAGTATGCCACTCCAGAATGTTATGCTTACTATGTATTCCTTCTATGTAATTACCCTGTAATTCTCCGGGTCGCACCTGAAAATAGGCACTTGCTGTCTAGCGTGTACCGGTTACCAAAAGCAAATAAATAAAATAAATAAAAGTAGGAGACAAGTGTAACTTTCAAGGCATGCAAAACACCCCTACATATCACCAAGGGCTTCATCAGGGGTAGTGTTGTTTCATCACATGGTTACATTTTATACTGTGTCCAATTATTCATTCATTTAATCACAGTGCTAACAGACAACAATGATGTGCAAACAGTAACTTGTCAAAACTTTTAACCCAATTTCTATGGCACTGTTTCTACAATTACCATATACCTGTATTTGTAATAATTACTTATATGTCTGATACTTGATATGATGGAACATAATGGACTGACATTCATTTAAAACAAAGAAAAATATCGCCAACAAACCAAGATCAAAAGCAATAAAACATTTTTTTATTTGCCCCGAAGGAGCTCAGCTCATGCCCGTGACCCTGTCCCCCATGCCCAGGCTCACCCCAGCTGACATTGGTGGCAGTGGGGATGGCAATGATGGCCAGCATCTGCTCCCCACCCCTTGTGTTACGGCCCGGCAGAGGCAGTACCCCCAGCCTCCACCTGAGGTCCGCAATGTGCGGATAATCTTCCCTTCTCCCCGGAGAAGAGCGAGTCCCTGGGATGCTCAATCCTCTCCCCAGCTGACCCTCCAAATCCTGAGTCGGTCTCTGAACCTGGGATGTTGGTGCCACAAGTGGACACCTTGCTGCTGTGCTGGCTGGCAGGCAACTTTTTATTTGTAGCATTTTGTATGTTACAGCAAATGCATAATACTGAGATGGTACAACAGTAAAGTGCAACATCACAGCATTAAAACAGGATTAAAAATATTATTCCCAAAGGTACATCATATGAGAGGATTACCACAAGTCAATTAAGTATAGAGATCGGACCAATTAAGTTTCTTACAGCCAGTGCCCTAAATTGTTAGTACACGGGCTATCCAAGATAAGTTGATACTGACCTACTTTGGTCCTCATACTAACATTCCATTGTTTTAAGATTGTTTGAACAAACTGGTCTGGAGTACATCTGAGCCCTATAAAGATATAGGCACTACATGCGGGTAGAGGTACCCCAAGCTTTATATTATAATTAAGCCTCAAGTAGGGGCCCCCAAGATTGCTATCCCTCCTGAACTCTGCCACACCATTTAACTAATTTGTTCTCACAGGCGCCATATGGCGTCAGAACCATTCTTTGCTAGAACTAACCCAAAATGGCCACTGGAGCAAATGAGGGAGCCAGTCCCTTTTGAGCACTTTCTGCCCACCCAGGAGATCTGCAAGAGCCCCAGCATTAGGACTGGAGCCTCCGCCCCATGCTTCCTCTGCAACAGCTGCCACCACAGCCCGCCAGCTAAGGGCATCCTGCTAGTCCTCCTGTCACATAGGGCTGGATATACCTGTGTCACTTTCTTTTGCAGCTGAGATTTGGTAGATACACCAACCAAATATGGGATTACAGGTAAATAAAAAGAACATTTTGTACTTTTACCAAACTTACTATGTTATTACAAAGCATGGGTAACAGGAAACATGAAATGCCTGCTGCCATGCTGAGTACCCCCAAAAAAAATGTGACTGCACATTAATGATACCAAACTATGAACTCAGTGCAGTATATATTACAAAAAAAATATACACAGATAAATTCTACACTAGAAAGTAACTCAACCAAGGGATTACCCAGAAGAGAAACAGTTCAATGTTACCAACACTAAATGGAAATTTATCAGTTTGTGTCCACACAACGTGATTGGAGCTGAAAGAAATATCACCTCTTCCTGACCTCATGCCACGGCCATTGTAGCTGTAACCATAGTGAAAACCATTTTAGAATAGTAAACTCAGAGTCCATTTATTTATTTCAAAGGTCAGAAAGTCTCAAAATTTCAGTTATAAGGTCCCAGAGTAACACACTGCCTGGTCGGGGGCCCCAATCACAGTACCAGAAAAAGACTCTTAAGTCCTCCTTATTGGAAATTGTCTCCTCCACAGTCTCAGGCTGTCACCAATGGCAAATCTCTACACAGATACTGGCCTCCTGCTGGTCTAGAAAGGAATACCCTTCCCACCTTCAGTGAGTTTCAGTCATGCTGGACACACATTAATGAGCATGAGTAATTCAAGTTCCTGCAGGCAGCTCTTAACCCTATCAAATGCCTTCCTATGAGCACAGGTTGCAAAAGAGATATCTGGGAACATTAACACTTTTCACCATCCATCATGATGGGCCCTTTTGCTCTCACTGTGAATAATATCATGTGCGTTCCTCAGAAACAGTAAACAGCATAAGCAGAGTCCTCAAAATCTCTGGCTGAGCTCTTACGCTCCTCGGGTTTATGTGGTATGCTTATTGAATAACAAAAGCACTGCAGCCAGTTACTTGAGAATCCATCATGCCAGAAAGCCCTTAGGGTACCCACTTCAGTTCCCTCATGAAACCAAGGATCCTAAAATTTTTTGCCCTTGCTGCATTCTCTAACACGAAGACTATGCCTGCAGTTCAGTGGGCAGGAGCTATCAGCCACATAACTCTCCCTCCTGAGGCATTTAAGCCAGCATCCTCCAGCATCATTTGGAAGCACTGTTTCTTTGCAGCAGCTGGAGGCTCTGCTGGAGTTCTGCCTCCTTTCTCTACATGTTTGTCTGTCACTTTCCCTTTGTGCTTTTGGGGTTTCTGTTTGGTTCGTGCCTTTCATGGCTTTCTATGTCAATATTTTGTTTTCTACCTTTCCTGGCTGCAGCTTGTGCTTCCTGTTTTCTCTCAGTCAGCTACTCCTGCTGCCTTCCTACCTCATATACTTCTGTTTCTTTTGTTTTGATTCTTTGTGCTTACTAGTTTCTACAGTATGTCCTACCCATGTCATGCTGCTGTTTTGGCTTGTGCTATGTCAGGCTTTCCATTTTGCTGTTCACACCAGGCCACTTGCAAACTTCTCAGTTCAACTTTCTGTTCTAGTGAGCAGAAGTGAGCTCTGCCGTATCCACTGGGTCAGATGGGACAAAAGGCCAGGAGCCCTACACAAAATAGGTCAGATCATTTGAAATGGAACCTAAAGAAGGAGGAAAAAAATGAGCAACTGTTTATCGTGCAGAATGTATGACTTCAGAATCCCAGATGAAACTTTATTTGCTGAAAGTGTGTCAGCATGGCTAAATTAAAGGATGAAGTAAAACACTAAAAACCAAAAAACAGCTGGGGCCAGATATTCAAATAGGCACAAAGCAAAGCACAAAAAATTGTACCGCGCCTTGTGCTTACCTCGCTGGTCCCTGAAGTTGCTATATTCAGCTGAATAGCACACCGGCAATTTATTCTATACAGTGGGCCAGGCTTTTTGGGAGCTGAATGAGTGAGGAGGACACCGGAGGGGCGTCCCGGTGGCTGCAGTCGGCAATGGGCCAGGGTTGGAGGGGCTGTCTGCTGCTGGAGGACCAATCGGCTGTGAGGTGCCAAGTTTGAACTGCGGCTGGGCTATAAGTCTGGCCCAGCCACATCATGACTCAGGGAAGGAGCTGAAATTGTTGTTGGGGGAGGAGTGAGGTTGCTGGCCACATCAGCGGTGGAGAATCCTACCGGGGCTGCTGCGGAGGAGGCGGGCTGCATCGGCAGCCATTTGTCTGTCACTTTTCCTTTGTGCGTTTGGGGTTTCTGTTTGGTTTGTGCCTTTCATGGCTTTCTATGTCAGTATTTTTTTTCTACCTTTCCTGGCTGCAGCTTGTGCTTCCTGTTTTCTCTCAGTCAGCTACTCCTGCTGCCTTACTACCTCAAGTAACTTCTATGTTTCTTTTGTTTTGATTCTTTGTGTGCTTACTAGTTTCTACAGTATGTTCTACCGCTGTTTTGGTGTGTGCTATGTCAGGCTTTCCATTTTGCTGTTCATACCAGGCCCTTGTAAACTTCTCAGTTCAACTTTCTGTTCTAGTGAGCAGAAGTGAGCTCTGCCATATCCACTAGGTCAGATGGGGCAGAAGGTCAGGAACCCTACACAAAATAGGTCAGATCATTTACAATGGAGCCTAAGAAGAAGGAAGAAAATGATCAACTGTTTATCGTGCAGAATGTATGACTTCAGAATCCCAGATGAAAACTTTATTTGCTGAAAGTGTGTCAGCATGGCTAAATTAAAGGAGGAGTAGAAATACTTAAAAAACAAAAAAACCAAACAGCTGGGGCCAGATGTTCAAATAGGCACAAACAGAGCACGAAAATTTGCACAGTGTCTTAAGCTTGCCAGAGTTCCAAGTTGCTATATTCAGTTGAATAGCACAGCACTATTCTATACAGTGGGCCAGGATTTTCGGAGCTGAGTGTGTGAGGAGGGCACTGGAGAGGGCGTCGGCGGCTGCAGTCGGCAGCGACCAGGGTTGGAGGAGCTGTCTGCTGCTGGAGGACCCAGTCGGCTGTGAGGCGCCCAGGATCTGATCTACGGCTGGGTTATAAGTCTGGCCCAGCCACATCACAGCAGAAATTGAAGGAGTAAGCTGTTGGGGAGGAGAGGAGGTTGCTGGCTGCATCGACGGCAGAGAATCCTACCAGGGGCTGCTGCGGAGGAGACGGAGCTGCATCGGCAGCTGCATTGAGGAGGATGGCTTCGGGCTGCATTGGCAGTTGAGGAGTGCACGGAGGTACTGGTCATCCTGGCAGCTGCAGTCAGCAGTGGGCCAGGGTTTTGGGAGCTGAGTGAGTGCGGAGGGCACCGAGAGGACGCCCGGCTGCTGCAGTTGGCAGCAGGCCAGGTTTGGAGGAGCTGTCTGCTGCTGGAGGACCAATGTGGCTGTGAGGGTGCCAAGTTTGAACTGTGGCTGGGCTATGAGTCTGGCCCAGCCACATCATGACTGAGGAAGGAGCTGTAATTGTATCCCATACCACCACCCGGCCCCTAACCTCTATTAAATGATCTGTGAGGGCAGATCCTTGTGGGAGGCACAGTGTGACTGGCTGAGACTGAGCAATAAGAAGCTGGGATTTGTGTAGGATTGAGTGGGATGGGCATAAGATTTATATATTGTGTTGCTGGAGATTGTGTGGGTATATTAATAGTTGGTGGGGGCTGTGTAAGATAGACTGTGTATTGTTGCTAGTAGGGGTTCAAACCCATAATGAGAAAGCTTGGCATCCAGATTGGGCATCTTCAGAAGGGTGATTGGGTGTGTATGGGGTGTGGGGCAGCCATAATATTAAACTGGGCATGGAGGTTTGGAGAGTACCCAGTGTGTTTTCAATTGGAGGGTTTTAGGGAGGAGATCGGGATCAGAAGGCAGCTGGAAGGGGTTGGGGAGGCGGATGGGGAGGCAAGGTGGGGTATTCACCGAGTATGGGTAGATGTGGGAAAAGTCAAAATGGAGGGTGGTGGGAGGGAAGGAAGACAAGGTGGGGTATGGACCAAGTGTGAGTAGATGTGGGCATTGTCAAAATGGTATACCACAGGGGACAATAGGACAAGGCAAAAGGACATATCCCAGAGATAGGTGGAACATATGGTAATTCTGGGTTGTGGGGGAAAAGTTAACAACATCACAAGTATGCATAAGGAGGGGCTGCTCAGAGGAACAGGAGAGGGGGAAGTAGAGAGAGCAAAATGGGAGACAGCATCAAGCTTGCAAATCGTGTCACCACACTTACCTGGGAGATGAAGTGGATGAGGATGGTGGGAGGGTGCAAGTGGACAGGGAGGATTGGTCAGTAGACAAAGGGTGGGATAGTGACAGAGGATGGAGCCTGATTCAAAGGAAAGGAAGGAGGAGGAGGAGGGACATGAGCCTAGGTTGGAGGGAACTGTGACAGAAGGGGACACTGAGTGAGGATAAGGTGGAAAGAAGTATTACTCGGGACAGGCTGGTGTCCAGATTGGGAATTTAATCAATGAGGATGGGGAGTTAGAGAGTTCTCTAGTCGGGTCAGACTTGAGACATGAATCATGGAAGTCAATCAGTGAGGGGAGGTGAGAGTTCTCTAGTCAGGTCAACCTTAGACATGAATTACTGGGTGAGGTGGAGAATAGGGTGAGGGTAATACAGCAGATGGGGTGGGAGGTGCAGGTCCAACAGGAAGCAATGGGAGGTAATTTGGTGGGGGATTGGAAGATTATAGCTCAAGAGAGAGATGGGGTGGTAGTGGGGAGCAATCTCTGGTCACCCTTGGGATTGTGGGGCAAGGAAGTAAACTGGCAGCTGCAGGTAGAAGGAATATGGTTGGGCTCGCATATGAGGTGACTCCTGGATTATTGGGGAGGGAACAAGCAGGAATCGTTGACAGAAGGAGGAGCCTGGAAGGTACTAAATGGGTTAGAATTGACTCTCAGGCTGATGGGAGAGGTAGGAGCAAGCAAGCAAGGGTTTGATGATAGAAGGAGCAGTCTGGAAGGAATAAGAGGGCTAATAAAGTGGGGGTGAGGTGAAGGTGATATTGCAGAGGATTCCATGACAGAAGTATCCATTGGGAGGGAGAATAAAAGCTGCCCTGTCAAGGCTAAATGTATACCAGATCTATCAGTACACAAGGCCAAATTCACCTATACTCGTTGGCATTGGATTCTGGGGATCCCCAGACTTTCTAGTACATTTGGGGACAAGTAACTTGGAAGGAATAGCAAACTAGAAATACAGGCTAGATTTACGGAGGTGGCATGGGTTTGTTACTCTATAAGTAAAATTTATTTTTCTGAGATTCTGCTGGTACCAAGGGCAGCTGGTGAGACCAAGCTTAAACAGAGGGGTGAACAAGTGGCTCAGGGATTGGTGAAGGGCAGAGGAGTGTGAGCTGGTGGGTGACTGGGGGATACTTGGGAAGATAAGGGCTATATCCAGGGATGGTTACACCTCAACATGGAGGGAGGAGATTTTGAAGTTAAAACTTGCTGGATTTATAGGTGAGAGGTGGGGTTTAAACTTGTAAAGGGGTGGGTCAAATAATAAAAAGACCCCAGGGGGCTGTTTGAAGATTCAGGTTTAAGACACAGCGAAGTGAGAGGGAATATGTTGCAAATTCAAGGAAAATTGGGCAGAAAGGGACTGCTGAGGGTTGGGGGAATGGTGAGAGGAGAAAAGTTGGGGTGGAGGACAGTCCTGATCAATGCCAGGAGTATGAGCAATAAAATGCTTGAGCTCCAGGCTATGTTGGCTGAGGAACAGCAGATGTGGCGGCAATTACTGAGACATGGGCCACTCAGAGAAATGATTGGGACCTAAACTTAGAGGGCTTCAAGATATTCAGGAAAGATAGAAGTGGGAAAGGGGTGGGTTCGCTGATAGTCAGAAATGACTTAATGGTTTGTGGAGTTGAGGAGGCTAGAGGGGTGGAGGAGATTTGGGTAACACTGCAAATGAGGAGAGGGAGGAAGAATTGAAGATAGGGGTGGTATACAGGCCCCTGCAATAGATGAGGATCTGGAGGATAAGCTGGTTGAGAACATCAAGAGTCATTGGGATCTTGGAAAGGGTAGGGTGGTGGTTATGGGTGATCTTAATATGCCGGGGCAGACTGGGACACCATGACATCCTCTGTAACCAGGGACAGAGACTGATAGATGTTTTCAGGATGTCTTCCTGGTCCAACAGGTGGGGGAACCTACTAGAGAAGGCGGATATTGGGTGTTGTTCTAGTGGACAGTGAACAGATAAAGGACGTGGAGGTGTGCAGTCCACTGGCGGGGGTGACCATGCCACGGTTTGGTTCCTGCTGTATCTGGTGGGGAGGAAATCGCACTCATACAGTAGTGATTGATTTCAGGAGAGCAGACTTCATGGGTATGGGTAGATACTAAGGAGAGGTTAGATATGATTAAGCTGGATATGGATGCTGAAAGTTTGTGGAGACCATTAAACAAAGGGTGCTAGAGGCTACTGGGTCCTGTACTAAAGAAAACATAAGCATGGGTGGAACTAGTAGGCCATGTTGGTGGACCAGGGAGGTGCTGGAGGCGGTGAGGATAAAGGGCTGCCTACGTGCGTTTCAAAGCGTGCTAGGGGATAAAGAGCAAGGGATACATAGTATTGTCAGGAAGGTTACCAGAGTGGTGAGGGTGCCAAGGCAGGGATGGAGAAAACCAGCTAAGGATATCTGGGGAAGGCATTCTATATATACATAAGAGAGAAGAAAAGTGAGGACACAGATCAATAGGATTAAGATTGTGGGGGATGGGCTCAGGATGCGGGGATCAGGCAGAGGTGCTAAATGAGTACTTGCCTCAATCTTTGCAGAGGGTGATAAGGGATCCCTACAGCCTGGTGGGAGAAAGATGTGTCAGCAAAAGTGAGAGATCAGTCTCTGTCTGAGACCAGAGGATGGAAAAGAGGCTAGGGTACAGGCTGGCCCAGACCAAGATGGAGTGGGAAGGTTGCATGAGGGAGTGATTGGGGGGATCACAGTGGATAGGGTGAGGGATGCCCTTGAAACTAAAACCGATAAGGCACGGGGCCGGATTGATTACATCCGTGGGTTATGAAGGAATTGGCGGAGGTACTGGCAGCTCCACTGGCTGCACTCTTTAATACCTCTCTGCAGACGGGATGGGTGCCACAGGACTGAAGGGTGGCTTATGTAGTGCCTATATATAAAAGAGGGTCTCGGGAGGAGATAGGAAATTATAGGCCGTCAGTCTGACGTCTGTGATATGTAAAGTAATGGAGGGCTTTATCAAAGAGACTTGGGAGGCAGTTGGAAAGGTTAGGACACCAGGATGATAAACAATATGGCCGTCCGGGAGATCATGTCAGACCAACCTTGTGAGAGTTTTATGATTGGGTGAAGGGGGCCTTGGATAGACATAGGCGGTGGATGTTCTATACCTAGATTTCAACCAAGGCATTTGATTCAGTGCCTCATAATGGTTTAATAACAAAAATGGAGATGAGGGGTGGATGGACAGGAGCTCGTTTGGGTTGAGAATTGGCTTTGAGCATTTACAGAGGGTAATGGTGGGTGGAATACTCTCCTCCCCAGGAAGGTAATCAGTGGGGTCCCTCAGGTTCAGTATTGGGGCACTCTTGTTCAATGCCTACATCTCGGATATGGGGGGCAAAATAGGTTGAGTCTCTTTGCGGATGACTCAAAACTGGGAAGCAATGGTGGATTGTGTAGAAGTGAGGAGTCAGTCAAGGATCTGGACACCCTGGAGGGTGGTCAAGGAGGTGGGGACTGAAATTTAATGCCGGAAATGTAAGGTACTTCATTTGGGGTTAAAAACCTGGGTCATGTATACACCCTGGAGGTCACACTGCAAACTACATTGGGAGAAAGGGATTTAGGGGTGGTGGTATATGTCAAAATGAATAACTCTGAAATGTAGAAGAACAGCAGCCAAAGCAAACAGGATACTGGGCTGCGCCAGCCAGGGTATTACGTCCAGAAGAAGGGAGGTGATCCTCCTCTGTATAATGCCTGGTCAGGCCGCAGCTTGAGTACTGTGTACAGTTCTGGAGACCTCATCTGAAGAAGGATATAGTACTGCTGGAGAGGGTTCAGAGGAGAGCAACCAGGATGATTCAGGGCATGGAGGGAGGCCTTATGAGTAGAGACTGGAAGAGCTTGGGCTCTACTCACTGGAGGAGAGGAGGGACAGGGATACATGATAGAAGTTTTCAAGTATGTAAGGGAATAACCAGAGTGGAACAAAGGAGCTGTTTAGGTTAAAGAAGGGAGAATAACCAGGGGCCATGGTGGAAGCTGGAGGGGAGATATAGGGGGAGCATGGGAGGCATTCTTTCACTGAGAAGGTGGTGGTGAAACCGTGGAATGCACTGCCTGGGAGACTGGTGGAAGAGGGTACAGTGGAGGGCTTCAAGAAAGGGTGGGATAGGTACAGGGGAAATGAAACAAATGAAGACCCTCTTGGGGCTGGGGATGGTAAGGCGAGCAGCCATTAGGTTGCTGGTTTCGTGTAGACAAGACAGACCATTTGGCCTATTCTGCTGGCTTTTAGTATATTAGTATTCAACTGAATATAGGAGCCATGACAACCCAGCACTAAGCCACTTGGTGCTGCCCCAACAGGGCTCCCAAGTACACCACCAGACTGGATAGTACCAGGCGCTATTTGCAATATTCAAAGAGATCCATGCAAATGAGCCCATTGGCATGCTAGTCACCAAGGGATCATTTCATGCCAATTATGGGATCATTTATGTGGATAGTGAGGCAGGTTAGCACACACTGCCCCCCAATTGCCCAGTCCCAGACATGTCTATAACCCTGGTGCAAGTGGTCCCCACCCCATTCCCAGCTCTATAAGTAAAAGCATATTCCCTGGTGCTAGTTGTGTCCACCCTGATCCCCAGCCTGGTATGTAGAATTAAATGCCCTGGTGCTAGTGCTGTCCCCACCTCTGATTCACAGCACCATATGTAGAATTAAATGCTCTGGTGGTAGTGGTGATCTTCCTCCTTTAGATCTCAGCCCATACATAGAATAACATTCCCTGGTGGTGGTACCTTCCCTCCTCTGATCCCAACCCTGTATGTAGAATAACATTCCTTGGTGGTAGTGGTGCCCTCCTCCTTCCTTCTGAAACCAATCCTACATAGAATAACATTCCCTGGTGGTAGTGGTGCCTTCCCTCCTCTGATCCCAACCCTGTATGTAGAATAACATTCCTTGGTGGTAGTGGTGCCCTCCCTCCTTCTGAAACCAATCCGCACATAGAATAACATTTCCTGGTGGTAGTGGTGCCCTCCTTTCTCTGATTACAGCCCTGACATAAAAGTTTATATTCCTGGTGGTAGTGGTTCCTACTCCTGATCCCAGCCCAGATGTACAAACAATCCCTCCCTGGCATCTAGTGGTCCCCTCTATGGCACTAGGCACCTGGCGTGCCCTGTCCTATTAAATAAGAGGTCACGCCCCTGCCTGTTCTATGGTGGCTGACCAAGGAGGTGTGAGGAGGGCTGTGAGGGTGCTGTATACAACAGTGGCACCACTGATGAGGATATGATGAGTGCCTGTGCCATGGGGGACCACTGGACACCAGTGATATAAACTTTTACATCGTGGTTGGGATTGGAGGAGGGCACCACTACCACCAGGGAATGTTATTCTCCATATGGGACTGGGATCAGAGGAAGAGAGGGCACCACTACTACCATGGAATATTATTCTATGTACAGGGCAGGGATCAGAGGAGGGAGGGCACCACTACCACCATGACATGTTATTCTATGTATGGGGCTGGGATCAGAGAGAGAGAGGGAGGGAGGGAGGGAGGGAGGGAGGAAGGCACCACAACCACCAGGAATGTTATTCTCGTCTGGGGGAGCTGAAAGTGGAGGAAGCACCACTACCACTGGGCATTTAATTCTACATATGGGGCTCCAGGATGGGGGCACATCAATTGCATCAGGGGTGTGTAGTTCTACATACAGGGCTGGGAATCAGGTTGGGGGCACAACTAGATACCAGGAATATACTTCTACTTACAGGGCTGAGGATCCGAGAGGGGACACCAGTAGCACAGGGAATATATTTCTACAAACGGGGCTGGGGATCAGTGGGGACACCACTAGCACCAGGAATATACTCTACTTATGGGGCTGGGATTGGAGGGAGGAAACCATTGGCACTAGTGCATATTTCTACCCTATGGGCTGGGGATCAGCGCCAGGGTGCCAGGGACTGCAGGGAGGCTGTGCTCCTCAGTGGGCAACCAGCTCAGTGGCGCATTATCTCTGGCAGCTGTTAGGGTTGCCTGGAGTTAAGGCTAGGTTTTGTTTGAGTATTTGCACTGCACAAAGGACTGCACTAAACACTTTTGTGCAGCGAAATGTCACTGAATAGGTGTAGCATATATTCCCCCCCACTTGCCCACATGCATACATTATGTTTTGCATGGGTACTAACCTACTTTGGCTGTACAACAGTCCCTTTTGTTTGCATGGGCAAAGACCCATTAGCGCCCATGAAAACTTTTGAATATTGGAACCCCTGGAGTTTGACATTGAAATGAGAAAGTGGAACAATTTGTCCACACCACCAGTATGCTAGTGCAGGAAAGCGAAGCAGGTAGAGACTACAAGATGCAAAGATGTGACCAGGAAATAAAATTATAGGAAAAGAGAAAAAGAAACACAGTGGAAGAGACAGAGAGTGAAAATGAGGATGTACAAAGGGTGGATTGATGCCTAGTAAAAGGCAACTGTAAGAGAAGTCATAGATAGGACAACCAACAGCACAATTACAGCTACAAAATAAATCCACTAGTTTGCAGGCTAAAGAGGAAAACCAGGTACAGGGCTTAATGGGAAGTGGTATAGTGAATATACAAGTTAGTGAGACTCAGGATATAACCAGCGGGGAAATACGTGAGAGTGTATATCAGTATGCACCTACAGGTAAGGAAACCATTCAAAGTAATGACATATGTGCAGTGTCAGAGGAGAATATACAGATGAGGGTAGGAAGGTTAATAAATAATAAAAGAGACACAGTGGTGGTAGGTGATTCTTTACTTAAATACACTGACAAATTTAATATACAGTGGAAGGAAAGAACAAAGAATGGCCAGTTGTTTATGAGCAAGGGAGATTAAGGCATAGCAAAAATCTGGAAGGATTACTGGCTGGTACTGATAAACCAGTAGTGGTGGCACATGCTGGCACAAATGATATTGGCAGGAGAACAGAACTAGAAATATTGAGAGACTATGAGGAGATTAGCGGGTTGCTTATACCAAAGGTTATACAGTAATCATCTCTGAGGTTTTACCTGTTCCTAGGGCTGGGAGAAGGAAAAGAATTTGTAAAAAAAACAACCAAATGGCTGGCTCAGAATTGGGAGTGCTAGGGAAGCATTTCATTTTCAAAGAAACTGGAAAAGTTTTCTAAGAGACCAAAACTGTACGTCTCAGATGGCATGCATCTTCACAGAGAAGGAACACCAATACTAGCAGAACGGATACGATACAGTTTAGTATTAAGAATTTTAAAACTAATATGGCAGGGGAAGGAGGAGGGATGCAAATACCCAAATTACACGTAGAGGCTGTGAAAAAAGGAACAATGAGAGTAAAGCAAACTGGAATATTTTATTACTGAATGCAAGGAGTTTGGGAAATGAAAAAGATGAACTTGAGTACGTTCTAAATAAAGAAAATATAAGCTTTTGTGGGTTACAGAGACACATGGTAGTATGAAGAGAAACCTGAGGTAAACATAAATGGCACAATTTATTTAAAAGAGGAAGGGAAGAAAAGGAGGAGGGATAACCCTTTATATTAAACAGAATATTGAGGCAGCTGAGTATACCAAGAATGAGAGCCTGATTATGGAACAGATGTGGCAAAAACAGCCTTCAAATGGTACAAAACTATTAATGGGTATAATATTTAGACCCCATCACAACTGGCTGATTTAAATGTGGAACTTTTAGACTCAATGAATAAATTGAAACCGAGGACAATAGGTTATGATGGGTCATCTTAATTTGCCTGGAATAAATTATTCTGAGAAACAGGGAGCAACAACTTTTGAAAGGAATTTATTAGTCACATCATGTCTTTAACTCTAGAGCAATGATAAATCAGAAAACAAGAGGAGATAAGATACTAGATTTGGTGTTAAGTAACATAGAGGAAACACAAATCCATTGTGAAGTTCAGGAGCCACATAATGGCAGTGACCATAATAAGGTCCTTTTAAGATTAAGAACTGCCAGTCGAGAATAGGGCTGTGGAGCCTGAGCAATATGGCTGCTAAATGATAACGGCTCTGCAATATACTTTGCAACTTTGGCCAAAATCCCTTAATTTTTGGAGGCTAACAACTTGGAAAATACATAGAAAGGAATCAGAAGACCCCAAGATAGATATGGGAAACCCTCGGAAAGAACAGCATCAGGGTTTGGAGCTAAACAAAAACTGATCCCGTGGCTCCAACAATGAGGTCGTGTGCAAGGCTGTGCTGATGAACTTCTGATGGAGTCGGGAAGAATCCTCCAGACAATTGGGCTGAAAATAAATTGGCTTATCAGTATTGTGGCTGGACTATCTGACAAATGTGATGACCTAAAAAATCCAGTGACTACCTTGGAGACCATGATGGAAACTATCCAAGCGGCTACGGCAGAAACCACCAAAAAAGCAGATGCGACAATGGGGATTGTCTCCACGGTGATTCAAGAGACAATAATTTCAAATCTTTGACTGGAGATGCTCAAAAATCAGATTCAATACACTAATATTCACCTTGTAGGAATGCCGAAGATCTGAGGAGGATCACTGTCTTCTTTTTTGCAAGATTGGCTGATACAACTTGGTGAAGAGTGTCCCTAAAATATGGGCCTCACAAAAGGCCTACAGGATCATACCACAAGGTCATCTGGCTGATTCGGATACCGGGACCACTTGCTGGCAGTCACAAGGCAAAAGGGAACCGTTTACAGCGGCAGCAAATCCGCCTATATCCTGACATCAGCTATGCCACAATGCAAAAATGCAAGAAATCGATGGAGTTTGAGGCCTGTATACTGCACGGGGTTATCTTCCCAGCTCACCTGAGGATCATCCACGAGGGCAGGATTTACCTGTTTTCATATCCTGCAGAAGCATTGAAGTGGAACCAGAAGCAGGCTTGTCTGGAGATCTGAAGGACCGCACAGGAGGATTATTCTTCTGAAGATGAAGAGACCTGATAGTGTGTTTCTCAGATAAATATCTGTGCCAGTCTGTAGGTGGGTGATTGCTCCATCTCTGGGTAACACTGAAAGTTTAATAACTAAAGCCATTCTAGTGTATTGTTTCACCAGAATAGTGTGGTACCTACCTCAGGGGACTTAAGTTTGTCCCAGTTTTTCTACTGAACTTCCATTCCACTGTTACATCTAGTAATTGCATTTAACCAAATGCTTAGCAAAAGTTGTAAAAAGAGATTCTAGCTGTATTGGTAATCAGAAAACAGGGGTTTGATACCTTTTATTGGACCAACAAGAGTCTTGTACAAAGATGGAATTATACACAAGCTTCGGGCCTCACAGGTCCCTTCTTCAGATGAATCAAAAGTTGCAAGTTTCTAGGTGTTCTAATTGAAAATGAGCCTAACAAAGTAGAGGGTAGCACTCATTCTGTGTATTTGTATTTGTTTAGAGCAATGGTTCTCAGACTTTGTCACAGTGAGCCTCCCCAAATCCATGGAAAAGATTTTGAGCCTCCCCAAAAGCTGAAATAATCTTGGGCCTCCCCAAGGAAAAATAACGTACTGTACTTTGTGCAGTACACCATGAATAAATTGAAACCCTTTTGAGTACTTGGCTCACATTCAGTTCTTTGTCTTATACTGACTTGGAACTTTTGAAAAAGAGCTCCTGTGCTCAAAGGTGTTATCTGAATAACAAATAAATAAAATAAACAAATATTATTCAACTTATTGTAAACCTCCCCTCCACAGGCCAACCTACTTGCTCTGTATTTTCGCTCTTGAACCATTGTTACTCCTTGTTGCAGTACCTTCATGGGTCAGTCTACTTCTTCTGTTTCCTCTCTATATGAAATAACCTTCCTGCATACTTTGCCCCTCCCCTCCTTCTCTGCTCCTAAGCAACTTCTCAGGGATTCCTTTGCTCCTTTCTGCTATTGCTCTTAGCACTTCTATGTTCAACCCCTTGTGTTTGGGTTGTTCTGCCATCAGTTTACAAATTGATCAATTACCACCATTCATTATTAGTTTATTGTTCATATTTGTTTGCACTATAGCTCATTGTATATTGCTTGATTGTTTTACAGTTATCTTTTTAAGTATTCCTCCTACCCTTCCCTTCCCAAATGCACCTGGAATGAGCCTTAGCTCATTCACCTTCCTATCACCTATTGTTAAATAAATACATAAAATTCACCTACTATTATTATCCTCTTTCAGTTTGCTTCATCTCCTCACTCAAAATATATAAAACCCAAAATTTAAATACAGTACTTTTCAGACTTGCTTGAGCCTCCCTGAAACAGGTTGGGGCCTCCCCAGGAGGCTGGCCTCACCATTTGAGAACCCCTGGTTTAGAGATCCCCTCATATCTTTTAAGATCGCTATGTTTAGAGCGCTACATAAATGTTGGGTTAACCATTGAAAGTTTGTTTATTATTAGTGGGTGTTTAATAACTTTTGGTACCTTTCATGGCACAACTATGGAAGACATGGTATAACATCCACCTCTGTTGTCGGTGGAAAGTTCTGGACCAGCAATCGTGACTTTATTTTGTGACCAAGCAGCTAGTGGGCTTTGAAAATCAGCTTATGATGGATTTATTTATGTAAAAACTGGATGGGTTCCCCCATAGATGTATCAAAAGTT
Organism: Neoceratodus forsteri; assembly: GCA_016271365.2. Lineage (NCBI taxonomy): Eukaryota > Metazoa > Chordata > Ceratodontiformes > Ceratodontidae > Neoceratodus > Neoceratodus forsteri. Next base: position 284,579,983 of record CM028138.1, on the reverse strand, counting down.
CTAGGACGTATAAACTGTGTTTATTAAGAGGAGTGCGCCCTCAATGTAATAACTTGATGTCTGTAATGTTGTATGCTTGTAATACAAACTGTATGTTGTTTTGCTCAAAACAATAAAGTTAAAATTAGCTGCTTATATCCAATGGGTTCCTCCCATACTGTTGTGACTGTATTATTTTTACTGTCTTGTGCTGATGTTATCACTGTATTATTTTGTTACTCTCCGAGGTCGTGTCTGAAAATAAGCAGGACTGTTGCCTGAATACACCCAGTTACCAAAAGCTAATAAATAAAACTGACAATCAAAAATAACAGGAAAAACAAACATAAGTTGAAAGAATTGTAAACTAAATATGTACCAGAAGAGCAAAATATAACAACAAAGGGAAAGGAAATTGTTTAACCAGGAAAGGCACACTAAGCCAGATCTTGTTTCCAGAGTGTGACCTGGGAGCACAAGGAAGCTAAGTGACTTTGCTGAGGGTCACACAGTATGCAAGTGGGGTTGATGGGATTCAAACCTAGGTCTCAGGTTTGCAGCACAGTGCCCGTAACCACTATGCTATAAAGGAAAGAACCTCATTGACTTAATATTAAAATAAAGAAAATCCTGAGAAGGAAAAAAGGCTCACAGAGTATCACAAAAGGGTAATACCATACAGCTATGGACAACTTAAAAAATGTTAATCAAAACTGCAGAAAATGAGATGAAGAGTAAAAGAGATACAGTATGAGCTGAAATTAGCAGCAAAAGTGAAAGGTAAGTCTTAATTTATAAGTAAATGAGAAAAAGGGTTCAAATTCTCAGGCAGGACCTCTGATTGTGGATGGAGAGCAAATAACATATAAAAAAAGACATGGTAAAAATATTTATAACTTCTGCTGTGATGTATAAAGGGTGAAGGAAAGCATAGAAAAGAGCAACTCAGACAGCAGATTGAAAAAATCAGGATTAATGAAAATGATATCAAGACTAGATTGAAGGGTATAAACCCAGGTAAGTCTGGTGAAGTTTACCAGAGAATGTTAGAGAGAACTCTATGATGAAATTTCAAGCCTCATCACAAATGTATTCCAGCACCTCAATTGATACAGGGAAGCAGTCAAGTGTTGAAGGGAACCATATTTGGTGCCACTGTGTAAAAAGGGAAGGAAAACTAACCATTAAAACTACAGGCCAGTAAGTCTGACCCCAGTTGTGGGGAAGATGCGTGAGGCAATTATTAAAATAGAAACAGAACATCATTTACAGGAAAATAACATGAAAAACCATGTACAATGTAGCTTGACAAAGGTAAGATCATGTTAGATGAATTTGACTAGTTTCTTTGAAAACGTTAGCAAAGTGTTAAACAAAGGGCTCCCAGTGGATATCATATTCCTGGACTATAGAAAGGCCTTTAATAATGTGCCACATAAGGAGTTGATATCAGCAGTTGGCCTGGTGGCGCTGGAGGTTGGCTGGTCGCTACACATTGCACCATGCTGGTGACCGGGTTCAGGAACGAGCCCAGATGGGCCGGGGTCGGCAGGGTGAGAGAGGATTGAGCATCCGGAGGACTGCTCTCCTTCTCGGGGAGGGAGGGTCTTGTCATCCTGCTCATTGACTGCCCTCTGGCAGTGGCTGGAGAGCAGTATGGGTCAGAGGCACGTACCGGTGTTCTCACATTGGTGGTGGTGGTGGCAGACTCTATGATGGCCTGTCGTGTCCCTGGCTGCCCCAGCTTCTGGATAATGCTCTGGGGGGTGAGAAAGCTGTCACTCTCCTCCCTGGCCCCGCCATGGGGGTACTCATGGGGAACTGCCAGGCTCCAGGGAGCAAAAATAGGTAACAGAAAAAAAAAGAAGTTGATATCAAAGCTGAGAGAACTGGGACTAAACATGAGGCTGATTAGTTGGATAAAATCATAGTTACATAACAGGAGGCAATGTGTCATCATAAGGGGACATGAATCAGAGTGGGGAGGGTGAAGCATAATGCGTCAGAGTTCTGTGCTACCCCACATTATTTAACATCTGTGTAGCATCAATGAAATGCAATAGTGGAGTGTGGCTGACAAAATTTGCCGATGATACTAAAGTAGGGCAGTGGTGGCTCAGATGAAGCTCTAACTAGGGGTGGGTGGGTACAACCCAGTTCTCATTCTGATTCTGATTTATTTCCAAAAGGTTCTGATTTACTCTGATGAATTGTAGACTTATTTTTAGTTTATTAAGCATGAGAAATGCTGGTTGGCCAGTGGTGCTGAGGGCTAAGGCGCTGGATGCCTTACCTCACTTCACGCTGATGACCCGTGTTTGGGAATGAGCATGGACCATTGGAGGTCAGCGGGGAGGGGCACAGAGCTGGATGGAATTGCTGAGGGCAGCTCTCCTCTCCAGGGGAGGGATGGTGGTATCCTTGGCTCTTGACTGCCCTGCGGTGGGGGCCAGGGGCAGCCTTGAGCCAGAGGAGCGCCAGGCACTAGGCCAATGGGTGGGCAGAAGGGGCCATCACCGGGCTGTAGTGCGCATGCACGCCTCATGCCTTCTACTCCTGGGCCCTGGTGTAAAATTGGGAGGACAAGAAAAGGAGAAAATGGGTCCGCTGCAGGATGATGCCCGACCCTCCACAGGCTCTACTCCCTACCCAGCCTGTCTCCATAGGGTTACCCAGGGCTCCATTCTGGGCCCCTCCTATTCTACTTATTTATTGACTCATGTCTCTCAGACAGTCTCAGTTGTCACTCTCTCCTCTATGCAGATGACCTTGTACTGTTCTCGGCGACAAATCCGCCATCCACTATTTCCTCAGCCCTCACTCAAAACTACGCTGCTGCCCACAACTGGTTCACAAATAATCTCCTCCTGGTAAATGCTAAAAATTAAATCCATGTTGTTCGGATCAAAACCCTTCCTTGCCAAAGCCAGGACTCACTCTGCCCTAAACAATGTCTCCCCATGATGGCCTTGTCCTAGAGGGGACGTCAATACTTTCAAATATCTCGGAGTCTTATTGGACCCCTCCCTCACCTTCTCAAGCATGTCAATTCCCTTGTTCATCGGTTTCATCAGAAATTAGGTGCAGCCTGTAGATTCTGGCATTATTTCACCCGAAGCTAGACTAGCCATTGTCCAGGAAGTCTACTCCCAATCCTGTATTATTGTTCCCCTATCTACTCCAGGACATCCACAACTGCTATGTTCAAGCTGTCCACTGCCTACAACAGTGCCTGCTGATTTGCCTTGCTGGCCCCTTTCTGACCACCACTGCATCCTATATGATTCCCTTGGCTGGCTTCAGCTACAGGGCAGCTTGACCTACTTCTTCTGCTGCCTGGTGGATACTGTCATCCGTACCGGTCAGAGATCCCCCCCTGTGGCCCTCCTCAGGACCTGAACTCTCCACTGCTGCCTCCGCTCAAACAGCACCCCTAACCATTCTCAAGGTATCCACTAACATGGGAGGCAGAGCATTGTCGGCAGCAGCCCTTACGCTGTGGAATAGACTGCGTGCTGAACTCCGCTCCACTGACACACACAGTGGGGCTAAATCCCAACTCAAACTTTGGCTCCTTGCAAATTCTGCCTGCCACTGTTTCCCTGGGTAGCCACCTTGCCTGACTGCTCACTCCCTTATGTATCTCAGTGCCTCACAACCCCCCTTTGCTTATTCCTCTAACCACCACAGCTCCACCTACTACCCCTCCCCTACCTGCCATCTTTCCCATTTCTTTTCCACTCACTACAAATGTATATTTTGATTACATGCTATGCTATCCTGCTGTTCTGAGCCACATGTATTTATGTATATATTATGTATTATGTATACCTGACCGATGTCTTTCAATAATCTACAACTTGTGTGCATTACGTACTGTACTATTTTAACCCTGTGCCATTGTAAGTGGCCTGGGTTGAGCCTGAAAACAATCCCTTGGATCAGTGCACCTACCCAGTTATCAAAGTCATAAATAAATAAAAATAAAAAAGCCCTGGTAATTCCAGGATGTCGGGAGCTGGGGGCAGTCAGGCTGAAGGGGCAACCAGAAAGGAGGGTAAACAATCATAAAAAAGTATGAGAAATGCATCAATATTATTCTTTTAGATCCCTCCGTTAAAAAAATAAAATGTAATTTCCACCACATGACATTCATAGGAAACAGTGGGCTGGATTCACAAAACTCTTGAAAATCCGGCAGCTGCGGAAAAACTCGGCATAAGTGGGTTGCCACTTGCAGAACCACAGTTTCTCCGCAGCTGGTATTCAAAAAAGTGAAGCGGTTTATGACCGACTCCATGATTTATGGCAGCTTGCGGGTGGTGTTGCTGTGGAAATCCTGCAGCTGCAGAAAATGTTATGGCTGGTGGGACCAGCTGTAACATCTTCCACAGCTGCTGATGTGAACAGCAATCTCCAGCTGCAGAGATTTCAGTCCACAACTGGAGTTGTGGTGTGGGACTTACTCCCAAAAGTTTGTGAATCCAGTCCACTGTATGCAGCTCATTTGGGGCATTGCAGTGAAAGGAGGCAGTGTGTCAAACATTACTCAGAGAGAGAGACAGAGAGGAGAGAGGAGAGAGAGAGAGAGACCAACAAGCGTCAACAGCAGAAAGACAACAGTGGAGTGCAGACCTTCCCTGAGTCTGGCATGCTTTTTGGTGAGAGACAGGCAGCATGAGCAGGATATGTGATGGGGCCCCAGCCATCCCTCTTACCCTTTGACTTGAGATGTTGTTTTTCTTTTTTATTTGTGATTATTTTGCTTGCCTACTTGGTGTTATAGCAAGCATCATGGCCCCAAACCATCCCACACACTGCTGCCTGACTGAGCCATTATTTTATCACTTGTGTTTTGTAACTTACTTTTAGTTGCCCTTGCCCCCCCGACCCCCACACCACCTGGCTGCAGTTTTGGGATATATCCTACAAGAGTCCAAAAGTAATAATTGCAGTCAACTATGGTATACTTTTTTTTAAATCTCTGTTTTATCTCCCCCACACCCCTCAAGCTCTGGTTCCTTGGGAGCACCAGTGGAGTCCGCCCCTCTATCACCTACCTGGTCCATCCCACTCCCCCATGAGCAGGGCCACTGGAAAATTGTGGAAAAGGTTACCCAAAATTGCGAGCATTTAGCAAAAATTGCAGGAAATTGTGGGGTTTCTATTATAGACCCTGAGGTGCTTCATAATAAATCTTTTAATGTTTTCTACAGCATATTTTAGTCAGTATAAATTGCTAAAAAATACACTGACACTTGAATATGTTTTTTGTTCCTAACAAGAATACTAAACTGATAAGCTATCTTAAGCGTTGCTTATCTTCCCAAATTTAAAAGCATCTTCCTCACACAGTGCTAAATAGGTTCTATAAAGTGAGCCACAGCAAATAAATATTAAATAAAGCCAGAAGAAATATTTTTTGTTTGTTTCTGACTGGAGAATAATTAAGCCTAATCAACAGCTGTTTACATTGCTCTGCCAACTATTCACCCACTTTGGTAATAGAAAAAATAAGCAGACAGAGTGCTTAATAATGAGTTTTAGTTAAATGTTGTTAAAGTGTTTAATGGTCATAATGTGTTCCATAGGTATTGTACACTATTTTTGAAATCACATATTTAAACATTAAATCTGGGGTTATTGGGGCTGGCAGTATAATCTAGAGGTAAGAGTAACAAACTGTGAATGAGCTGATGACATCTAGCAGACATGGGTTTGATTCCCACAACCTCCACTTGCATACCATGTGATTCTGAGCAAGTAACTTCACCTCTTCAGTGCAGCTGGGTTGTACCTGAAAACAGGCACTTGTGCCTAGTGGGCCTGCGTGGTTACCAAAAAAAAAAAAACAATATATTTTTACTGCATCATACAGTAGTCCGGTACCCTGTAATTTACCATTGTTTTACTCTGGCTGCAATGATTTTGTTTAGTAAAGATAAATGTTCAGACACATTTTGTGTTTTATAAGCTTGTTTTTAAACTTTAGTCAGATTTTTGTTGTAGTCTTTGCATGTGAGCATCTAGGGGTAGTTGCTAAGAGTGAGATCACTGTTACCAGCTAGCTTATTCAAGTTTAAAATCGGCAGGGTCATCCAAAATCCTCAGCTGTTTGAATCAAAACTAGTCTGAATAAAAGTATGCTCTAAGGAAATACTTGCCTGCCACTTACAAAAAGGCTTCATAGTTAGCACCCCATTCAAGTGAGGTGGGATAATTTGCACCTTTCTTATCTTTGTTTCCAGTCTGTGTATCAACAAAACATTTTCTGATAGACTGCTTCAACACAAAACAAATGTTAAGTGTTTAAGTGTACTTATGCTTGGCCAGTGGATTTTGAAACCAAACAAGACAAAGATTCAAAGAAGTCAGTGTCACATAAAACCCTTGCTCTACCTTGCACTGCATTGTTTTGGCCAAACCCCAGTCTGCATGCAACCTTGTCAATATGTTGAGAGTATTTTATCAAAAATGTTAATACTTTTTACACAGTTCAATATAAAACCTCAAAAAATTGCAAGAAATTGCGGAACATGTCAGTTTTGCGGAGAAAGGTGGTGGATTCCATAAAAAAATTACAGCGCAATTTTCAGTGACCAACCCATGAGTCATGTTTTCCATGGAGCTGGAAGGCATTTTCTCCCTTTTCTCTTGGAGTGTCACGTGTGCCCTGACATCAAAGGCGCATGGCGCCCGATGTCGTGACATCCTCCCCATTGTGTCTGCCCTCAGTGCTTGCTATGCCACAGACCTCTGCCTGGGGCCAGTCAAGTGTCGAGACACTATCTCCCTCCCTCCCTCTCTGGAGAAGATGAGCTGTCTCTGGGACACTAAAGCCTCCTCCTCCGGTTGGCCCTCCAGCTACTCAGGCTCGTTTCCCCGAACACAGGTCGCTGGCGCCACAAGCAGAAATCCAACCGCTGTGCAGACGGGCCAGCCTGGTATACATTTTTTATAGAGTTGTCTGGCCCCAACCGCCACCTACTCCTGCCATGAGGCACACCTGCCAGTCCCCAGCCCATCACCGCTCCCATCATTGTCAAGCCAGCAGGGATCCGCATGGTGCAGGGCCTGAGGACTGCATGGGCCAGCACTCATTGTGGCCATGCACATAGGTTTTCCTTTTGTTCCCCTCCTTGGTCCCGCCCACCACCCCAGACATCCAGCAGTTTACTGCCTGTTTGTATTTTAACTTGCTGAATAAACAAATGAAACTCCACCTGGGTTCTAAATTGAATGTGAAAAACACGTACAGCAATAAATGTAATATACACCATGACCTCACAAGAAGGCATTTTTTTTACTTGGTCTTTCTGTTATGGTTGCTAACCTTTGTCCTCTGAATTCAAAAAATATATCAAGACCGGCCCAGTGGTGCTGAAGGTTGAGGCGCTGGTCGCTACACCTCGTGCCACGCCAGCGACCTGGGTTTGGGAACAAGCTCAGATCATCGGGGTTGGCAGGGCAAGGGAGGATCGAGTGTCCAGAGGATTGGTCTCTCTCTTGGGGGAGCTTGTCGTTCCACTCATTGACTGCCTCTGGTGGTAGCTGGAAGGCAGTATGGGTCGGGATGCATGTACCGGCATCCTCACGTTGGGGAGGAGGGACAAGAGGAAATGTGAAAAGGAGCTGGCAGGCTCCATGATGACCCGCATCCCTGTGCCAACCCCGGCTTCTGGATTGTGCTCTGTGGGGAGAAAGCCAGCGCTCTTCTCGGCCCCTGCAGGGGGTAAGCTGGGGGAAATACCAGGGTGTCGCGCATGAATAGCGTCATGGGGCGGAGTCCTCCAAGGAAGGGGCCATGGTCGCCTGCCAGGCTATGGAGCATAAAAATAATAGACAAAAAAGAAATATATCATTAATTTGAATATCATCACTATCGTCTTCAAACACCACCAAAGAAGTACCCTTTATTAGGAGACACCTGTTGCAGCTGCTCATCATCATCATTGCTGTTATGTTCCTTGCACTGTTCACTGAACTGGTAAGAGAATTTATTGAGATTGACTTTTAGGAAAGTAAGGTGCTGTACATTTTCAGGAGTAAGCCTTGTGTGGCTATCAGACACAGCATTTCCAGCTGTGCTAAATATATGCTCACAGTAAACACCAGTGGGTGGATGTGGCGGTGGTTATGGAAAAGTGGGCCAACAAGAACCATGATTGGGACCTAAGCGTGAGGGTACACTTGCTTAGGAAGGACAGAAAGGAGGGCAGGGGTGGAGTGGCTATGTTCATTAGAGATGACATAGAAATTGCTGGGGTTGAAGAGGCAGAGGGAAACGTGAGGCCTTATGGGCCACCTTATGAACCCAGCAGGAGGTAAGGTCAAGCTGGGTGTAGTATATAGGCCCCGGGATGGTGATCTTCTGCAGGATGGCTTGCTGGACAACATTATTGCACAGTGCGGACCTAAAGGGAGGAGTGGTGTTGATGGAGGACCTTAATATGCCAGGTACAAACTGGGAACCATGTCTCTAAGGTGGCCAAGGAGCAGAGGCTGCGGACGGCTTCCAGGATGTGTTCTTAACACAGCATGTGATGGAGCCCACAAGGGAAGGGCATGTCCTGGATGTGGTTCTGGTGGATGGGGATCTGGTAAGGGACCTGGTTGTAGAGGATCCCTGACTGGGAGCGACCACGATGCTGTCTGGTTTCAAATAAGCATAGGGGAGGGTGAGAGAACTAGGACACTGGCCAAGGACTTCAAGGGCAGACTTTATGGGCATGGAAAATATTCTCAAGGATCACTTGAAGGGATTACAGCAATGACAGATGTGGAAAAGAGATGGAGATCATAAAATGGGGACTTCATGGAGGCAGTCAGGACCTGTGCTAAGGTGAGCGTAAGGGAGCAAGGTCACATAAACCGTGCTGGTGGTCCAGTGAAGTTTAGGTAGCGGTCAGAGAAGAAGACTGCCTACAAAAGATACAAAACAATGAGAGGGATTAGGAAAATGGAACGTACCAGATGCATCTAGAAAAGTAATCCAGATGGTGCAGGGGCAAAGTCCAGTAAAGAGCAGCAGCTGGCACAGGGATACAGGGAGGGAAAGGGATTCTTCCAGTACATTGGGGAGTGGAGAAAACTAAGAGCCAGCTCAACAGATTGAGATCAGAAGATGGGTGGGTGGAAGAGGAGAGGGACCAGGCATAGGTATTAAACCAGTACTTCACCGGTGTTCACTAGGGAGGGGGTTGGGATATTTACAAAGCAAGGCACGATGGGGATAGAAGCAGTAGTATGTGGGATCGAGGAGCAACAGAAATGGAGCATAAGAGAGAGAGGTGCACCCCAGGGGTGCCACGCCCTCTAAGGAAGGCCACGAGCCAAAGTGCAGGGGCTGGCATGTTTTGCTGTATCTCTTCGTGAATAGCAATTTGGTGAACTGCTTATACAAATAAAATATTTTGGCAGTTTAAACCTAACTTTGAGTTTTAATTGTATTCTCCTTATTAGCTGAGTAATGCTTAGACCACTTTTGAAAGTGTCACATCAAGATAAGGATATATAGGTCAGTAAGGTGGGGATGGATGATGCTATCTCCACGAAAGGGTGTGGCAAGCCCTAAAGGCCCTAAAGAAAGATAAATCTCCTGGGCCAGATGGCATTCATCTCTGAGAGTACTACGGGAATTGGTGGGCGTACTGGCCGCACCCATGGCGGAGCTCTTCAACAGGTCCTTGAGACAGGGAGGGTACCTAGGGATTGGGCGAGAGGCACATATGGTGCCAATCCAAAAAGGGGGTCATGGGAAGCATCAGGCAACTCTAGACCCATCAGTTTGACCTCGGTGGTGGAAAAATTAATGGAGAGTATACTGAAGGAGCTTGGGGTGTTGGAGGAGGCAGGAGGACTGAATAGTCGGCAACATGGGTTTGTGACAAGTAGATCATGTCAAACCAATCTTGTGGAGTTCTACAAATGGGTAACATTGGAACTGGACAAGGGAAAGCCTGTGGATGTACTATTCTTAGACTTCAGCAAGCGTTTGACTCGCTCCCCCACAATGGTCTGGTGGAGAAACTGACAGGGATGGGTGTGGGCCCATTGATGGTTAGATGTATAGAAAACTGGCTAGATGGATGCACACAGAGAGTAGTGGTTGGTGGGGAACTCTCAAACCCTAGAGGGGTAGGTAGTGGGGTACCTAGAGGCTCGGTCCTGGGTCTGATCCTGTTTAATGCATACATATCTGACATCAGGGTGGGTTAGGGTGTAAAATGTCTCTCTTAGTGGATGACTCCAAATTGGGAGCAGTAGTAGAGGGGAAGAGGGGAGGTTGGCCTGCAAGGATCTAGACACCCTGGAAAGTGGGCTCACACCTGGAAATTAAATGTTAATACCACCAAGTGCTAGGTGTTACATCTTGGGCAGGGAACCCTAAACATGGTACACCTTGGAAGGGAGGAGTTGGGCGTCAACAGCGGAAAAAGACCTAGGGGTTATGGTGGATGCATGTATGAATAACTCTGAGCAGTGCAGGACAGCAGCTAGCAAAGCAAACAGGATGTTGGCATGCATCGTAGAGGGATCACCTCCAGGAGCAGAGAAGTGATACTGCAGCTGTACAATCGACTGGTTAGACTACACCTTGAGTACTGTGTACAGTACATAGACCACACTGAAGAGGACATACAGCTCCTGGAGAGGTACAGAGGAGGACTACCAAGATGATATGAAGACTGGGGATCTGACATGAGGAGAGACTTGAGGAGCTTGGCCTGTTTTCATTGGATGAGAGGAGAACAGGGGGATATGATTGAGCTCTTCAAGTACCTCAAGGAAATAAATCAGGTAAACATGGAGGAATCTTAAACTAAAGGAGTGAGGTATCACCAGAGGACATGGTTTGAAGTTGGAAGGTGGGAGGATGAGGGGAGAAGGGAGGTTTTCACTGAGAGGTGGTGGATCCTTGGGCGTGCTCCCTGGAGGGCTGGTTCAGATTTCCATGGTGAAGGGCTTCAAAAAGGTGGGGACGGATACAGAAAGGGGCGTATCAGATGAGGCCTAGCCCAGAGGGGTGGGGAGGATGACAGGGGTTTCTGGTACACAAGGGAGGGAGGGCCCCGGATCTCAACATGGGATCTGAGGTTCGAGCAGACTCGACAGACCATAAGGCCTAATCTGCTGGCAATTAGTATGTTAGTTGCTGTATTTTCAAGCCATTTTTTTCTGGAGGTCAGCCAAGATACCACGTGATTTTACAAAGTAACTTAAATGGCTACAGATTTCTTTGCAGCTCCCGCTAGTGTTATTGTACTGTTGTCACTGGAAAGAAAGCTCATACTAACAGATTTAATGAGCATGCAAAGCATGGAATGTGAGTAAAACCACCACGTTCCAATGCACTAACAATACTGGCGCCATTGTCTGAAACCACAAATTCAGTATTGAGTCCCAGGGGCTCTAACCACTAAAAAATTTTGTCACTAACTCTTCCAAAACATTGCCAGCAGTGTGATGCTTACTAAACATGCTAACACAAGGAGCTGCCATTCTTTGCCATCCTTCCTGTACACTGCTGTTTGTGGTGGGGTTTGAAGACAATTATACAATGGCATGAAAGAATCCTGGACTCCGATTGGTCCGTCTGGGACTGAACCCGTGATATTATCCCAGTACATCATCACGGGTCTAGTCCCAGCACACAGAATAACTGCACCAAGTGTTACGGGAATCCTCCACGCATCCCGCTTTACAGATCCCTGACAGCTTGCTTACTCATTTCCTTTCTTGCTGCCGCCTGAGTCGCCGAGCCATGGCTGTAATTCACTCCGCGCCCGACATCACCCTAAATCAAACACTCAGACCAAATGAGATAATGCTGCATACACAATCAAAATAATTTTAATGCCGATTTCTTCTTGAAATGGTGGCTTCACTGAACCTACGCAGACTGTAACTGCCGGTCATGCGGTTCACTGAAGCCGCCCACTTCAAAGTGTGGTAGAGTCTCCTCTGCTTCAGTATTGACAGATAGCGCATATGCCCTGAAGCATTTTTTTAGAAACCCAACTCACATTTTCAGCCCAACTCCTGCCAACAATATCTCCAGTGCACTTGCTGAGAGATCCATGGTCATGACAGGAATGCAGAAGTCTCCACGGCTCGGCTTCCTCTAGTCAAACCCTAGCTTTAGCACTTTGCAGTTTCAGAGCAGGCAGCACATCCACAAAGAAAAAACACAGTAAGAGGTGTGAGTGTGTGTGTCTCAACTGAGAGCTGTGCAGCACCACCTAGTGAGGAAATCAGAAACCGCATTTTTAAATAAACTTCCACATCACAAAATTTATAAAAGAAATATATTAAACATTTTTTTTACATCTTTTGTTTTCAAAACAAACAAGTTATTATATAATATAATAATGCACTCCAGGGTGTGTGTAGTACTGGGATAACGTCACTTCTGGGGTCATTGGACATTCTGACTGTGGCCTCATGCCCAATCACCCAGGAGTGACATTATCCCAGCACAACACACACCCTGTCATGCATTATTGTTTAATTGACACTTAATGTGCTGTGATGCACGTATAATCAGTGGTTTGAGAACACATCCACATGTCTGTGGTCAGGTGCACAGCAGTACATTCACTCTCTTGAAGAGTTCATTTCATTTACTTTGCTTACATTCGTACATTTTGGAACTGCCACAGTTACAAAATATTTACAGTCTGGCATGTTGTAATGTGGAGTAAAATATTTCAAAGGGCCTCAAACCTTCATTGTCCAGCACAGAAAATGGATGCAGGTCCTTGGCAATACATTCTGCTAGTAACAGATTGATTTTAATGTGACTTGATGTGCTCTCCGTAGGCAGTTTTTTGTTCAACATTGCAGTAATGGTCTGCTGTTTAGTTTGTGCAGGGGCACAAAAACTGTAAGCTTGTCCAAATACTTTGTCACTTAAGTTGAACATGTTTTTTCTGCTGTCTCTCAGTCCCATCACCATCACTATTCTCTGTAGGATTATTTCCACCACAGATATTTTCCTTGCTCAGGACTGCTTCCAGCTGAATGGTCAGATTCTTTGCCAATACCTTTAATGATGTTGTCCTGACCTGGCCCCTCACTTCCCCTGCTAACTTCCCAATGACAAAAGGTGCTGACAGCAACACATTCATTTTGGGACTTATATGAAAGTAGCTCCACACAACTGAGGTGGAATGTGTTGTCATCATGCCAGGAACTGCAGTCATTTTGGTGGCTGGTGTTCTGACCCTGATTCATGCCCACTGTGGATGTCCCCAGAAGAGCTACTGTGATTATTGATTGTTTTCCACTACTGGCTGTGGCTAGTGGTGGTGATTGCCATATGTTTTTTCATTTTGGGTGGAGGAACCCAGGTGGCATCCTCTACCTCATCAGTATCACATTCTGATTCATCACCTTTGGAAGAGCATAACTGTGCTACATCATGATCGTCATCATGTTCTTGTACATTTACAACCTCTTCTTCATCAGAGGCACGCCTTTCTTTTTTTTGCTCCCCAGCTCAGGCCGGCCCCTCCTTCAGGCCTTCCTATGGCCTTCATTGCCACACTGCCTCGATGCAGCCACCCATCACCCATATTGCAGTCCTCCCGGGTAGCCCAGATGTAACCCTTCGCAGGGTGGGTCCCTCTCCTCCAAGGGAAGGCACCGGTGGGGTGGCCAGTGCAATTCTTGGCCCAGGTGCTGCTGGGATGGTCTGTGCATTGCTCGAGGTCTCGCGGCAGCGGAGCTGGTGACTGTCATCCAGTCGGCCTCAGGGCTCTTTTCCTGTTTGCTCCCCAGGGGCAAGGCGTGCCACTAACATCAGGCATATACCAATGTTCACCATGCCCCATTAGTTAGTGGAACCCCGCACATTGCCGTGCCCCAGCCTCCACTAGGGGTCAACAGAGTGCCAGATCACTTCCCCCTCCCGAGAAAGGCGAGCAGTGGGTCGATGCACAAGCCCTCTCTCCCTGGTCAGCCCTCTAGCACCTGGGTCTGTTCCTGAACCCAAATCGCTGGTGTCGCAAGCGAAACCAACCACTGTGCCAATGGGCCGACTGGCACTGTCTTCTGATGAAGGAGCTGGATATGCATGAGTGGCACATCGTGGAATGCCATGTCTAGTGGTACTAGATACAGCCTTTTCCTTAATCACTGAATTTCTAGGTCTAACTGTTTTGGCTGCCTGTTTTGCATTTTACTTTATCTGATTTTCTGGCAATGCCAACAGTGCTGCACTACTTTAATCAGGGAATTTACCAACATTATTATCTTTTTCTGGTTGTGTCGCTTCATCTGTTTCTGGTTATGTTGCTTCATTTTATCAATTGCATTAATTATATCTTTAGCAGTGAATTGCCTTTTTTCGGAATTTCTTGGGAAATATTTGTATTGCTACTGTATCAGTTTCAGCCATACTGCTGGCGCTAGTACATGTTCCATTTCCATAACAGACTCTGATTCGAATCTATTTTTGGGTCCAACTTAATTAGTAGTATCTGTTTGGACACAGAGATGGGCAACATGGAGTCTAAGGCGTGACACCCCCTCTCAAAATATGTGAGGCACTGTACGACCTAGTAGTAATAGTTCAGTCACAGAGATGGGCAACACAGAATCTGAGATTGCTATACCCTCTCAAAATATGTGAGGCAGTATGACCTAGTAGTAGTTCAGGCACAGAGATGGGCAACACAGAGTATGAGAAGTGGGTGACATCTCCTTCAAAATCTGTAGGCCCCTCAAAAATTACTGAGAACTGTGACCTTCAGACAGAGTCCTCATGTCCTGTCTGCTCCTTCTTAATAATTTTATTTTTTATTTTTTACAAAACATATTTTAAAAAGAGAAATAATTATTCAGTTGTTGGATGCTGTACACTGTATACTTTTTTTTACTTGTTTGTTGATTTTGCAGAAAAACAGACTGAAACAATACCTAATCTACTATTACTATATATGTTTTGTTGCTGGGTAATTTCATGAGACCTTTGCCTGCCCCATGGCACTGCGGACTGGAGGCCATGCTTTTTGTAGTTCCTGCACTCTGCTGTTGTCTGCTCTGAATTCATTGGTCTCTGTCTGTACTCTGTCTCTCTTTCTAATGCAAAACATTGTTTATTTTTCTTTTTTATCAGGAGTCTGCAACATCTGTACTCTACTGTTGTCAGCTGTTGAATTCATTGGTCTTTTCTCTGCCCTCTCCTCTCTCTTCTGACTAAGGAAAAACATTGTTTCATTTTCTTTTTACTGTGCAGTCTCTCGCACACACACACACACACACACACACACACACACACACGTCTCCTTTCAATGCAAAGCCCCATGAACTGGATACACTTTTTCTATGGGATGTCCTATGGTGGCTGACACACAGGATTGGTTAGAACATGAGTCAGTCACAGAACAAAGACCTAATTGGTTGGCTTCCTTCAGTACCCCAGTATCATGAGTGTTTGCCTTTGTTGGCCTTGTGAAGGTCCAGGGACTCAGGAATAATTGGTAGAGACTGGAAACATTTTTTTTACTTCTGCACCCTGTCTTGACCCTGTTCAGTGACTTGCATGCAGTACTGGAGGTGAGAATGTTATTTTTTTTCTGCCTGTCACCTGTTGCTGCTTACACAGACGTCTGTGGAACAGGCTGCTGCCTATAATCCAGCTTCCTATCCTGCACCAAGTACTGGACTGCACCGCTTTTCAAACTGGGCCAACTCAGCAACTTAGGTGAGCCCCGGGCTGGACCTCACTTTACTATAGGTGCAACTTTAATGCACTCTGTACACTTAGAGCCCTCAGTGGCAAACTCCTTAATACATCGTCGACTGTCTGTCTCTGACTGTGCCCAGGAATTGTTCCTTAGAAGCTGCTCACAGCTCCTACTAAATATGCCAGGGCACTCACCAGTCGGAGAGCCGCCTTTGGATTCTCACTCCATCAATCTGGAATAAAACCAAAAATACTTAAGCTGAAAACCCAGTAAGTACCCTTTTGTTCAAAAGGCTTTACCGTGATGGCATTACGGAAATTTGCAACTGCTTTACTAGACACTAACTAACCTCTCCCTCAAACGGTGGCTCGCAAATGGCGGCTCCCGCTGAAATGCATGCCTCTGCCTCTAGCATGCCCACCAACAGATCCACAGGTTTATTGCTGAACTCCCATAACTTATTCTTTGATGCTCTGAACAGCTGCAGCCTGATTCTAGCACATGCTATCACACTTGGGATAATTATTGTCTTCCCCAAAAATATTAGGCCCTTGTCCATCCAACACCTCCCTCTGGCCCAATCTCCAGGACCCTCCCAGTTATGCCCTGCTACTATATTTCCTCCTCTTGCATAGTACATAGCAGCTTTTCTCCTCCATATGTCCTCGTTTTGGGGCAAAAATCTTCTGTCGCCTTTAAATACGGTCCTCAACCTCCCAATCCCTCACTCTGCTCTAACAATTGGGTCCTCTTCACTCGCCCTATTCCCCACCTCTCCCTAATATATAGCTTGATATCTTCTATCTGGTATACATACCCTCTCCCTAACATTTCCCACTACAAAATGCACAGTTTTGGGCTTGGATCCAGCACAAGTTCATTATCCATGACTCCTTGTAGTTCTATGTACAAAGTATATTACCTGCAAATGTGCATTTTACTATAATAGCAGCTATTTTTACTGTTTGTACTATTGTAACTTGTCTTTCTGTATTATTACTGTAGGACTGCAGGTCCCCTTGCAAATAGGCTTGCTTAATGGTGCCCACCTGGATAAATAAAGATATTTATAAAGATATTGAGCCATGAAAGGCTTAGTATTCTCAGTCAGAGCCGAGTCAGCCCAGTCTGGAGAGGTTTGGAGGTGCAGCAGAGCCAGTCTGCCCATCCCTAGCTACCCTAGCTACAACCAACTAAAACAAGAGCTAAAGATGTTGGAAACCTGGGCACAAGCACATCAATTGGATTTTACTATTACTAAATACCGTATGTAGTTATGCATAAAGATATCAGCTTGGAAAAAGACCTGGACATACTGATATCAGAGAACTTTAAGTTTGAGAAGCATTGTACTGAAACATCACAGAAATGCAATAGGATACTAGGGTGTATTAGGAAAAGCATGCTAGTAGGGATAGCAAAGTACAGATGCCGTTGTAGGGTGCGGTAAGGCTCCACCTGGAATATAATAGCCAGTTTTGGTCACCACAGACAAGGCAGGGAATAAATCAATTGGATCGTGTCCAGAGAAGAGAAGAAACTAAAATGATATCTGGTATGGGAGACCTGACATATGAGGAGAGATTGGAGAGACTGGATACTGTATTTTTGCTCTGAGTATAGAAGGATGAGAGGGAATCTATGCCTTATATAGAGAGCAGTACATGGTGATGATTTAGCCAATTGTTTGGGTCTGGAGAAGAAAAACAATATGACATTAGAACCCATTGTTGCCAGCTAAAGGGAGAGAACTTTAGAACTACAAAAACAGGAAATGGATAACACAAAGGGTAGTGGCTATTTGGAACGAGCTATCAAATGAAGTAGTTCAGAATGAAGATATGGAAAAGTTTAAAAACAATCTAGATGTATATTGTAAAAGTAGAAATAAAGCGATATAACCATTGAGAAATGGCAAGCTGTTATGGGGAAGTGCCTCATTGGCTTTAAACACCTCCTAAGAGTCCTATGAAACTGCATACCTCCTTAGTTGCTTCCTAGCAAGGCAGGCACTCCATTTCTGCTCTGCCATTTTAATTAGCTTACTCTCCAGTCTGCTTCAGCTGGGTTTTACCTCTCATTTGATCTTGATGTATGCTCAAATTTCACGTACCTTTTCAGTCATTGTATTTTCTGTCAATATCAGTCATTCCATCCATCAGTCAGTATTTAGTTAGACTCCTTCTATCAGGGTTGTCCCTGTTGGTAGGCAGCTCTCACTCTCCTTGATGTCCATATCTTGAGGGTGAGTCCTTGTCTTGGCAGGATCCTTCTTTCTAAGCCGCTTGTCTCTTGCAGTGCCTTCCGGCAGTTCACTAACTGGTAAAGTCAAATGCTTCAGGGAAGCTTTAGCTGTCAGAACTTTGGTCAGTGGCACCTCAATGTGTAACATTTAAGACTTTGGCTGTAAAAGGGTGGGGCTCTAAGCCCACAGGGGTTCCTTATCTGTGCAGAGCATGTCAGCAGTACCTCTGAAAGCTATTCTCCCTGCATCTGCTTACGGTCCACCTAGTCTCTTTCCATATTCCCTTTCTTTAGTTTCCATTCAAGGATAAGCCTCCTCATGGTCTTGAGGCTGAGTGATAGCCTTTCAGATGTCACTACTCTCCTTATCCTGTGCTTTGATGGGTGGGCCTCCTTTGTGGAACTTCCTTTGGCTGCAGAGACTGAATCACAGCACCCCACAGCATTATCCTGTTTAAGGAATAAAGAGAGTTATCCTGCAAAACTTCCCTGAATATCAAACCCAAATTAGCATTTTGAGCTGTCATAATAGTAAGTCCCCAGGCAAGAAGAAGGTAGTTGAGGCCATGGATTCCAGATTTCCTCCACAGGGTTTTGTATCTTCGTGCAAGGCCATATGTAGTACTGTATATATATTTAAGCAATAAACCACGACAGGGTGTTGGTGATGCTGGCTTACCCGCCTGGCGTGGTTCGGTCCACCGAGCCGAAAGGCAGTGGAATAAATCTCGCCAGGCGTGGGTAAACCAGCATCACCAACACCCTGGAGTGGGTTATTGCTATTATAGAATTGGCACTAAGTAAAAGTTTAAGAAAAAAAATATTTAAGAGTTTTGATTTAAAAAAATAGTGTTTTTTATTGATTTTAGCTTGATATCCTTCCTCCTTAGACAAATAGTTCCTGTTGTAAGGTAGAAAATGGTGGAAGGCATCAGTCACTTGAAGTAGTATACACACAGACACACTGAGGCATGTTTCTTTGTTTTAATTTAATAATGTGTTGAAAACTCTTGCCTCTGTCAAACTGTTTTTATGGTAAACTTCACACTTTCGTCGTCACTCCCGCTGAAAACTGTGTCTTGAGACTGTTCGTTATACCCTACAGCATGAGCAGCCACACCGGTTGATGTACTGTTTTTTTTTTCTTTTATGTGTGGAAGTTAGAAGTAGTAAGAAGACGGGGACACTTAGAAATCGGAAACCCGCCGGCGTTGTAACGGCCACTAACGAGGAGGCTGGGATAGTTGGCGGTGAGGAACCTGCGTGGCAGGCAGTTTTTTATTTTATTTTAAGAGAACAGAGGCTTGAAGCGCTAACATCCATGAGGATTTAATTGTGGAGCCGTTGAGGAAAGAGAAGCAGCTGGCTGCGGATCGTCATGTGGAGCAGCAGTGACAGTTAAGTGAGAGGGGAAAGCCAAGGATTTACTTTAGGTAAGTCCTTAATGGAGGAGGAGGATTGGGCTTTGAACTATTTACAAGTTGTTGAACACTGCAGCGTGTTTTTAACTCGATTTCATGTCACTTTTGTGGCGATTCAGTATTGCCGGTAAGGTAGTGAGACGAGATGGCGGCATTTCAAAATTACAACGGGATCGGATGATTTTCTTTTTAGGAGGTTTGAGTTTAGTACAGCTGGCACTTCTTCCTGTTGGTGATGCTGAATTTTACAACAGGGTGATGGTGCCAGCTGACTAACGAGAAAAGGCATTTTACTTGCTATTGTATAATTAAATATAGCCTTTACCCTAGTAGTATGTTTCTGCTGTGAGTTGGGGTTGGATGGTGGCTGTTTTATCCTTCAGTCCTACCTTTCTCTTTCTCCTTACAGAAGTCATGGCTCTGTCTGCTATCAGTTACCAATTGCTGTCAGTCTCTGTCTGTTACCAGTCATCACCAGTTACTGTCAGTCAGTACTGCACTCAGTCTCTGTCCGTTACCAGTCATCACCAGTTACTGTCAGTCAGTGCTGCACTCAGTCTCTGTCCGTTACCAGTCATCACCAGTTACTGTCAGTCAGTGCTGCACTCAGTCTCTGTCCGTTACCAGTCATCACCAGTTACTGTCAGTCAGTGCTGCACTCAGTCTCTGTCCGTTACCAGTCATCACCAGTTACTGTCAGTCAGTACTGCACTCAGTCTCTGTGCTCACCACCTGCTGCACAGTACTTTGGGCTCCTTCCAAGGTACCTTTAGCCTAAAGGAATTCTGTTCTTGAGACATCTCTGGGGTGGGCCTTCACGGTACACCAACAGGGTGAGTCCCTGTGTGAATGACAAAAGTATCCACGCATAACAGCCAAACAACACATTTATTCAAATATCTTCAGACTATTAGCAATGTTGCACAAGCATACCTCCTCCCAATTGTGTATACCCATTGAACATGATGACTATGCCTGCAGTTCAATGGGTATGGCTACAACCACAACCCCTTCCTGAGCTATTTAAAGGAATCTGTATGTTTCCTTATGAAATTATTGGGAAAGTTACTATGAGGATCCAGTATGTAAATTGCTAAGTTATATTTAGACAATGTTTTCAGTAAGACAGAAAAATACATTTAAAATTGTGATGTGGGCGCTGGTGGTGCTGAGGTTGAGGCGCTGGGCGCCACACCTCGTACCACGCTGGCGACCAGGTTCGGGAAGCGAGCCAGGTCAGCGAGGGTCAACAGGGAGGGAAGGATTGGCGCAACAACGCTCTCCTTCTCTGGGTGGGGGACCTCGCTCTCCACCGCTATACCGCCACCTGTTGGGGAAGCTCAGGGTGGTCGGTGCGTTGAGGAGAGCCGGATGCAAAATGGGTAGACGTTGGGAGAGCCGGGTTTTACATGCTCTCCACACACGCCGCAGCCTTGCTCCTCATTGCACACCGACGCCGGGGAAAATACATCTTGGAGGAAAAGCCCTCCAGCCTACCTAGATGACGTCCTTCAGAGCCAGTCTTACCACCTGCCAACCGAACAGGGCAGACCTCGCTGTGCAGCTCACTGCAGGACAGAAGGAGGTAAGGGACCTCTCCTCACCCGCCTGGGAGTAATCCGGGCCATTAATGGAGGTCCATTTGGCAGTGAGAGAGTATCAGAGGCAGACCCTGAGTGTCGGTAGGGTTGAGGTGATACTCCTGGGGACCAAGGAGTGGATGGCTGAGTGACAGAAGGGAAAACAATAAGTAAAAAAAAAAAAAAAAAAATATGTGATGTACAGGCATTCATTTTGTAGACAGAAAGGGTGCTGTGATTATGCCACTGCCTCACCAGCTCTAACAGTGTGCAATTAAGCAGGTAAAACAAACTGCTTCTACAGACAGGGATCCTGTTCTATCATGAAAAGAAGCACTCAATTCTTTTCTTGCACTCTGCCAAACAAAATCCTGGGTGTTCCTCAGAATATAATACAATCCCTAACAACACAGTCAAACTGTTCTCACCTGCTGCACTGTACACTGTTAACACTGGTGAGGCAGTGACATCATCACAACACCCTTCCTGTCCACAAAATGGATGCCTCCACATCCCTATTTTTTTAGACTTTGTTTATGCTCTTCTCTTACCTGGACATCTTTCTGGGGTATGCACTCGACCCCAGGCTCTACTCCCTTGCCTGAACCCTAGGTAGTGGAGGGACTGCCCCGACCACCCGGCAGCTCTAACGCCCTGGATCACCCCAGGGGTGGCCCTCCTCCCACGATGGTCTGTCTGAAATTAGGAGATCCTACTCTGGGTGTTGGGTCGGCCTTGGAGTCCTCCACATAGGGCTGGCAGTCGGGATGTGGGCTGTGCCGCTGGCATCCCTTCATCTCTGCAGGCGAGATAGGGGATTTTCTGCTTTTTCCCTGATTCCCTCGAGGGCGGTGTGCAGTGACATCCGTGCACGGTTTCCCTGCTGATGTCTGCTGCACTCCCACCCCTTCTTCTGGCTGGTGTACCTCTGTTACCCCTGATCTCCATCGGGGGTCACCAAGATGCTGAGCAGCCCTGATCCCTCCCAGAGAGAGAGCAGTCCTCTGGATGCTCAATCCTCTCTTTCCCTGCTGACCCCGATGGCTTGTGCTCATTCCTGAACCCAGATCGCTGGCATGGCGTGGTGTGGCATCCAGATCCTCAACCCTCCAGCGCCACTGGGCGGCGTTCCACATCCCTATTTAAAAGCATTTTCTGTCTTACTGAAAACATTTTCTAAATATAAACCAGCAATTTACATACTGGATCCTCAAAGTAACCCTTTACAATAATTTCATAAGGAATATACAGATTCCCTTTAAGCCAGCATCCTCAGCCTGATTCAGAAGCACTTTCTTTGCCGCCATCCTCCTCCTCCTCCAGTGATGCACTTTTCTCCTTGGTGCTCCTTCCTAAGATACCTTTAGCCTAATGGAATTATGATCCTGCAACACTTCAAGGGATGGAACCTCCTCAAGAGGGTTCCTTTGCCTTCATGGTATCCCAACAGGGTGATAGTCCCCATGAAACAGAGTGCAAATGGACAAAGTATCCATGTATAACAGTCAAACAGCACATTCATTCAACTAACTTCAGACTATCAACAATATTGCACAAGCGTAACTCCTCACCAAGTTACGTACATCCACTGAACTGTTCAATTCGGCTCTACAATGTCACTTGCTTCTTCACAGTATTTGTCACAGCTGCCATAGCTTCACGGCTACTTTGGATGACTTGTGACCATTTCCTTTATTACCTCCAGCATTGTTTCGTTAGCCATTAGTCTCTGAGTGAAGGCATCCGATTTCTGGTCCATTCTTTGGGGCGGATTTTGTTAGTGCTGACATCAGTGCCTGCAAAGACTTCCAAAATAGCAGACCACAGCACCGGGCATGGCCATAAGGGAACTGTCAGCAGTAGAGGAGGCTGATCCCAATTATCCCTTTGTGGTGCAAAGGCACTTTTTACCTAATGATTACTGCAGTGTAGTAGATTGTATCTGGCTAATTTAACTGACTTGTAAACTGACATTTTCTGTAATCAAATGCCAGACCCCTTACAGCTGACATCAGAGGAGAACTGCAGCAGTGGGAGATTCAATAGCCTACAGTGAATATCAAAGTTTTTTATAAGCTGTAGTCTTCTGTTTACTGGTCTGCTATTCTTCTGGGGCTAGATATAGTCACAGAGGACTGCATTAAGCCCAGTGAGCACAGCAGGACAGCAAACATCTGATTTTTAAGCTTACAAAATCTTTCATGTGTACTGTGGGCTATTGAATCTCAGAGCTCTGCAGTCCTCCTCTGATGTTAATTAAAGGGATTCTGAGATTTCTGGTTATATGAAATGGAATCTTAGAAGTCACTAAAATTAGCCTAATACATTCTATTTTACTGCAGTAAACAGTAAGTAAAAAATTTTTACACAAAGTGCAAACTGGAATCAGAGTGAGGTTCTTATGCTGACAGTTCCCTTTAAGATACTGAGAAAGAAATGGCCACTGCATCTTATCCCTTGGGTGTCAGTGTCACAGTGCCAGTGGTCACAGCTCTGAGGCTTACCAGGTTTACTGCATCTTACTCCTTCTGTCTGTTGTTTATTAGCTTTCATCTGGGGTCTGTGGGAACAACGAGGGCTTCTACAATGTTAAGAAATATATGACCACGTGCACATTAATCACAAGATCGCCAGTAATTTGTAAAAAAATATTTATATAATTTAAGTACAGTATATAAATAAGCTACATTGTTTCTTGCTATGAGACCTATATCTCTTTCCACTTTCCTGTTTCCACCTTCCCTGAAGAAACTCCCTTATTGTTGTTGAAATTAACACCAACCAATGAACATTTTTTACAGTAAATGGTACAAGGGTGTAAGCAATGCTTTGAATCTTTGAGTCATAAGACAGAGACAGAATTCATATTGTGCTGTTTTATTCTTGCTTAATCTATAATTTAGTATTGTAACACCAAGGAGGGACCCTTATCCTCTGGCCAAGTTATATGATATACAAACTGTCGTACATTTGACAAAATAAAAAATCTACATACAAAATGAAAGAAAATATTTGGCTAGTTATTATGTAACTTTTATTTTTATTTTCAAAAATGAGGGAATGTCTCAAGGAAGCCCTGGCAGGGGAAGAAGAAAGGGGATGTAGAGAAACAGTTGGCTAACCTTAAGGGTGCTATGTCACAGGCAACAAGCCTTTGTGTTAGGCAACTAAGTAAAACAAAGAGAAAGAAAAACACTGTGATTCTCAAAGGACATGGCTGGAAGGTAACTGAGAAGAAGTTAGCTTGAAGGTACAATGAAACACAGTGGGGGGGCAAGGAACTGTATCTGGAAAAGCAGAGGGAGGTGGGGAAAGCAGTCAGGAGAGCAAAGGTGCAAACAGAGGAAAATATAGCCCAGGCAATTCAGAAAGGAGAAAACCTTTTCAGATACATTAGTGAAAGAAAGAAGAGCGGGTGGGATTGTGAGGTTAAAAAGGAGGGAGGGGTGTGTGAGAAGGAC
Source organism: Neoceratodus forsteri (assembly GCA_016271365.2). Lineage (NCBI taxonomy): Eukaryota > Metazoa > Chordata > Ceratodontiformes > Ceratodontidae > Neoceratodus > Neoceratodus forsteri. The sequence goes on along the minus strand of CM028138.1, from coordinate 284,555,606 downwards.
CTAGAAAAGCAACAATCCTGAACAAATATCTTTATTCAGTATTCACAGAAGAAGGGAAGGAAAAGGACCATTATTGGGCAATAGGAGCACCAGTGGGAGAGAGGTGGATACCAGTCCATTTACGGAGGAAAGAGTACTAAAGAAACTCCAGAATCTGAAAGGGACAAGGCTATGAGTCCGGATGGGTACAGCCCAGAATATTAAAAGGACTTAGAGAGGTGCTGGCAGCACCACTAACAGCCCTATTCAACAAATAGATAGAGGCGGGGTGGTTCCAGGGGACTGGAAGACAGGAAATGTAGTCCCTCTCCACAAAAGTGGGAACAGGAAGGAGGCTGGCAATTACAGACCAGTCAGCCTGACCTCGGTGGTGGGAAATTAATGGAGTCACTGCTAAAGGAAGTGATTGTGACATTTCTTGAATCCAGAGGAGCACAGGATCGGAGGCAGCATTGATTCACAGCGAGAAGGTCTTGTCAAACAAATCTGATAGATTTCTTTGACTGGGTGACCAGGAAAGTAGATCAGGAGAGGTGGTGGATGTGGCCTACCTAGATTTTGGCAAAGCCTTTGACACCGTCCCACATAGGAGGTTGGTAAATAAGTTGGGCAGCCTGGGCGTAGGCCCCAAGGTGGTAAACTGGGTCAGAAACTGGTTGCATAAGCTGTACCGATGGTGCAGAGGGCTGAGGTGCTAAGTGCCACACCTCGCACCACGCAAGTGACCAAGGTTCAGGAGTGGGCTCAGGCCACCAGGGTCGGTCGGAGGCGAGGCCAGGATTGAGTAGCCGCCAGCAGCTCTGCTCCAGGGAGGTCGTGAGGTTTCCCAAACTCTTGGCTGCCACCAGTGCAGGCTAAGTGACAGTGCCAGGCTGGGAAACCTAGGCGCTAGGCCAAGGGAGGATGTAGCAGTCACTGGAGCCGGGTGCAGGTGCACCTCCACATACATGTGTGACTGCGCATCGGGTCACGGGAATAAAGGGAGAAAAATAGAAACACCATGTCTCCCCATTGCCAGTGTAACCCCTAGGTGGTGCTATCCCAAGGGCTACTAGCCCTGCCTGTTTGACTATGGACAGGTTGAGGGGCCTAGGTCCTATGGCGGGTGCCTCCACCCAGAGATCAGGGTTTGTAGTGGTTAGACTAGCTTGGTCACAGCCCTCTGGGACACTGAGACCCCTTTTATACCCTCTAGTGGCTCACACAGTACACCAGAGTTACAGCCCCAATACCCCATGTATACACACTGTTCACTCATAAATACCACTTACCCTAGAGACTGATTCTGCAGCACATCTCTGAGGACCCCTGTAGAGTAAGGTGAAACAACATACACAGCAAAACACAATACTGTTTCCATAAGTACCAACACCACAGACAGTATATAGTATAACAACAACAAATCTGGTTTATTTAGGGGACGGTAACACGGGAAGGGAAATCAGGTTAATTAGTGGCATTAAATCACAGTACTGTGCACACACAGGGTCTGAAAAGTCACACTCTGGGTACCCAGGTTTTGGGGAGCTAGCCAGGTCCGTTGCCGGGGTTGGCGGCAGGTGCAGATGGATAGGGCCTGTAGAAGAAAATATATGCACAACACCCAATTGTAATCCGAGCCGGAGGGCTCAGTCAAAAAACAAAAACAGTGAAACAACAAGAATTAGATGATACACTTGTAATTGAAAACAAGCTGCAGGGGAATACCCTGATTTGTACTCACAACACCCAAGCTGTGGATCAGATGGAGAATGTCTCTGGATTGCCAGAAGAGCAGGGCATGAGGACAAGGTCCTTATGACTGGACCCCACTGCAGTTGACAGCAAATGGATGTAGTCTGAATTAAGCTGGGGTTTACTTCCAGCTTCAGCACACAATTCACTGTACAGGAGTTTGAAATAGCGATTCCCCACAAGCACTCGCACATTTATATGTAAAGGAAAGTACTATACCAGGCAGGCTGTTCCTCGATCCCAACCGCAATCACTGCAAGATACCCGGAGAACACACAGCAGCTTCAGTTCCTGACAAACTGAGCGATTCAGCAATTTCTCCAGTCTTCTACTGGGTGAGCCTGGTTTCCACACTTCTGGTGCTTCTTTCTCCTCACAACTCAGATTCAGTCCCAACTGGCACTCACAAAGGCTGTAGACCGAAACTCAGGGCCTCACACGCGCTTCCGTGTGAAACTATACACCGTAGAAACAAACAGCTCCTTCCTTCTTCACTGCCACAACTGATCTGATCATTCCAGGCACAGAGCAGGGCATTTCCTTTGCTCCACACTATTCTGTTGGCTAGTTCAGCTGTCACTCACAATAAGACTCCCTCTGTTGTTGAAAAAGGCGCCAAGGTCAAACTACATTTCCCAGAGTCACTGCCCATACAATCCCCTTGTGGCTGGCTCAAATTAAGAGTCCAAGTTCTGATTCTCACAGGCTCCATTTTAGGGTTCCTTAACCCAATTGGCCCAGCACAGCAGTTTAGGTCCAGAATGGAGAGGTAACACACACAGAGTCCTAGCTGCAATAAAGGCAGGTTAAACAAACTACAATTTTGCTAAAGCTTTAAATGATTACAATCAAATAGTTACAGCTTTCAGATGGGCTCCATTTGCACGTTCAGTGACCGCAAAATGGAGCAATTACTCCGCAGCTCGGGAGGGATTCAAGCATTAAATACACAGTTCCCCATACAACTAATTAAGTCTGCAAGCAGACAGCTCTTAAAGAGACAGTACGTGGAGGCTCAAATAGCACTTACTTGCAACCACAGTTAAGCAGCTCAGACGCTGAACATCACCCAGGCTTGGAGCATTCAGGCAAGCTCCTGGAAGACTTTTGGAACCCTATTTGCAGGGGAGTTACACCTTCCTGGCCTGGAAAAACTTGGCGTCCAGCACAAGTAAGTAACTTCATAAGTTTCAATACAACCATATACATTTATATCAGTATCACATTAGGCTTATACATGTAATTATCAGTCAACATATCACCTTACCAGAAACACATTTCTGAAACCTTTCAGTATATCACCTTTACACAGTATTATACACATATTGTACCATAACTCAGGTTATTACCTCCTGCACATGAAACATAAAGAGAGGGGCTCTTCCCTATCAGTTACCTTGGGGCTGGACAGGGCAGGGGCACTATATCTATAGTGCAACACAAGTAACTTGGAGTTAGCACTGATGTTCAGTTTGGGCAATGAGCTCGGGACGATACACTCCTTTATGGACAACATTGAGAGGCAAGTCCACAGGCCTCCCAGGGGAATCATAACTGAGGTGCACCACAGGTTTTACAGCTCGACTAGTCTTTCTAGGGGAACTATTACAGTCTCTGCACTCTGAGCCTCATTTTCAGCATTGTCCTCACTTGTCAGGGGAGTCTCCATTGGGGTAGAGGCTAGAACTTGGGGCACTTTCAGCTCCAGGAGTTACAATCTCTGAGTCCACAACACTTGGCTCACATGGAGAGTTTTGAACACTGGCAGTGGACCGTCAGGGCACTCAAAATACTCTTCTTGTTCTGGTATATCACCAGTCTGTCCCAGTCCATCATTATCCTCCTCTGAAAGCTCAAACAGTTCAACCATACACAATGATTCCATATCCTCTGACTTGATGCTTTGCACTTCACTTTATGGGAGCATTGCTCCAGGATAAAGCTGGGGCTTAGACAGTCCAGAAGGCCCAGCTTCATCTCCAGGATTGACTAGGGATTGCCCTGAAACAATTGACTCAGTTTGTGGAAGGGTAGTATTCAAAGCCACACTCACTTTCCTCTGACATGGACTGACAGTCATGTTCAACTGGGACTTGTGGAGGGAACACTTTAACTCAGCTTCTGTAGGTGCAGACTTTCTTGATTTTTCTTAGCAGCAGCTCTAGTCACTGGTCCAGAGGTGGCATTTTCTGGGGCTCAGACTCAATCAAGATTTCCAATGGGCAGTAAATGATTTCTATGCATTGTTTTAACATCTTTTGAATTATTCTCAGGCCTTACTTTGTACAAGGCAGATCATCTAATTTGCCCACTACAATGTGAGGAGATGGTGCCATCTGTCAGAAATCTTATGTTTGCCATGCAGTCCCAGATTTCTTAGCAATACCCAATCTCCCTCCTGGAGTTCCTGTGCTTTCACCTTTATCATACCTTTCTTGTTGGCCAGATTTCTTTTGGCAGCCATGGTTTGAGCCAGTTGGTATACATGATTTAGCTGGGCCTTTAACTTTTGCACATACTGTAAATAGTTGTCAGCTCGAACCCCATCAGGAGAAACTCCAAAACATACATCTACCGGCAGTTGAGCTTCTCTTCCAAACAACAGGCAGTAGGGGAGAACCCAGTGGCATCACTTTTGGTGCAGTTGTAGGCATGTACCAAGGTGCTAATTTGTTGGCTCCATCGAGGCTTGTCCTTTGGGTGGAGGGTGCCTAGCATATCTACCAAAGTGCGGTTGAAACGTTCAGGCTGTGGGTCCCCTGGGGTGGTAAGGGTGGTTCTGGACTTTCGCACTCCCCACAGAGAAAGCATCTCTTTGATCAGATGACTCTCAAAGTCTCCTTGAGCAGAATGGATTCTTTGTGGAGCCCATAGTGAACAAAAGTTTTCTACAAGTACTTTTTTTTTTTTATACTTTTATTTATATATTTTGTCAATGTTCTTCACATTACAAATCTCTGGTGTAGTACATACATATTTAAAATTGTACACCACTGAGGACGCCACCCCTCTTAATACTTACAAAGGAACTTATATAGTAATTCCATTACTACACCTTTAAGATACAACATCGGAGGTATACAATATTTGATCTCACTTATTAAATGTATTACACTCAAAGATAAACTGTGGAAATGAGCTCATGAGCTGCATGAATTATATATATCAAAAGAGAAATTCCTAGCCTATAGCTAGTTTATTAAAGTCAAACTCTGTTTCTTATAAAAGAAAATGAGAGATCATGCTTTATCATTATCAAAAGTACCTCTATGTACTATATACGAACAGGGATTGCGCCTGCTTGGTTCAAATTAAGGCATACAAGTAAATTAACTGTCTCTCAAACCTGACATCGTCCAGTTTAAACTTAAAACAAAATTTCTATGAGCCAAATAGAGACAGTAAAAAAGGTGTAACTATAGTCAATCAGAATATACTTATATAACAATTCTTGCACTATAGTCCACTATCAGGAAATTCCCTGAATATTTGCAAGCCTGGTAAGCTTATAGTTCATATGTTCACTTAACTACTGTTCTTACTAAAAGTAGGCAGCAATCACGTTTCAGCGATGTCTCTTCCTCCTCCTCTAAGGAAGATCGGGATGCATGTTCTCAAGGCGACTGGCAGGCACATGTCTCTGGGTCCACTTCAGCGCTCTTGGGGTCAGTGAAGATGTAAATTTTTCCCTGGTGCGTTATTCAGAAGCGAGCTGGAAAAATCATGCTGTGTAGATTCCTGCACCTCGTAATATCGATCGCACGCCATCAAAGCGCTTTTTCTTCTGTCTAGTCATGTAGCTGAGATCCGGTAAATACTGACCTTCTCCCTCACACAATAAAGTCCTCTTCTGCCTAGCCAATGAAAGAAGAAAGTCTCTAGTCCCAATTCTGTCCAGGACTAACACAATAGCTCTAGGGACTTCCAAATTTACTTGACGAGCCCTTGTCGCTACTCTGTAGGCCTTCTGAATGGGGATCTTACGGTCTGCTAGATGTTGCCCAAACTGTGATTCTAGCCATTCCTGCATAAATAGAGTCAGATGATCACCCTCTGTTTGCTCGGGATTCCGAGCACTCTCAAATTATTTGCTCTTGCCTGGTTTTCCAACGCTTCCAGCCTTGCTCGAAGATGGGTGTTCTCTTCACTAGCTTTGCTGATACTCCGAGAGCTGATTCCCGACCCCTTCCCAGCTTTCTCCATCTCTATTTTGATAGTCGAGACATCTGCTTCTAATACAATTACTCTGCTGGTCAGAGAGTCAAATCGGACGCCAAACCTCACCGAGGAGATCAACCGTTCATCTTCGCCCAAACTTTGCAGAGTTTCTTAGTGTGGTGTCTCAATTTCCAAAGTGGTATGGTCTTGAACAGACCTCGTGGTGAGCAAGGGACATTTTGTTTGCTCTTTGCTCCTCTTGACCCGACTCTTTCTTCAGATTGCCCATAGCGATGCTGCTGGTATTCCGACTGATAGTACGACCGCTTTCTCAAACTTAACTGCCTTATTAAGCACAAAAATTAACTTTTAAAGTCGCAATTCACAGAGCTGCAAATCCTTACGACTGTCTTGCTCGGGCTCCACAGAGCCCCTTCTACAAGTACTTTGCCACAGTGGATGCCTTCTGATCCTTGGTGGGAAAACTTGGGCATATCTCATAAAATGGTCAGTGACCATCGGCACATTACTAATATTTCTTTGATCTGACTCCAAACTCAGAAAATCAATACAGACCAGCCCCATGGGTGCACTGGTGGTGATGTTAACAAGTGGGCAGCCCTCTGGGGCAAAGCTTTCCTCTGTAAGCAGTGACTACAAGTTCGAATGTGTTGCTCAACATCAGCCCCATCTTAGGCCAATAGAATCTGGATCTCCAAGTCAAGTGTTCTGTCTATACCAAGGTGCCCCATGTGGTTGTGTAAGGACCTCAGTACCGAGTCTTGAAAGGCAGTGGGCAGCACTAGTTGTTGTTTGTCTATTTGTCCTCCTCTGTCTACTGTTTCTGTGTATAACAGTCTATTGATCAGTTTCAATTTAGGACCTTCCTTGTGTAACAATGCAGTTCTCAAATCAGTGGAGCGTAACTTGGACACATCTTTCCCTGCATAGAGGGCTTCTAAAGCTGATTTGATCATGGGATCTCGGGATTGACCCGCTGAATACTGTCATTGTCCAGCTGAGGCAGTGCACCAATGTCTATTGCAGAAAAGTGGCAATAAGCAGCAGGTATGCAGTTCTCAAAGGGTCCCAAACAATCCACCATACAGTCCACTGCGTCCTGGGACATTTGTTCCTCCCTGTCACACCTATGGCAGAGTGCTTGAATATCAGGTTCTGACAGTCTGACACAGTCATTCTGGGGAACAGGCCTCCAGGAGAGAGCATCAGCATCTATGTGGTTCAGGCCTGCTCTGTATTCAACAGCATAGTCGTGTGTAGATAATGCAGAAAGCCACCTATGGCCAAAGGCATCCAACTTAGCTGAAGTCTGCACATAGGTCAAAGGATTATTGTCAGTTTTTATTAGTATCTTAGCCCCATACAAGTACTCGTGGAACTGGTCAACAATAGCCCACTTCAAAGCTAGGAACTCTAACTTATGTACAGGATAGTTCTTTTCGGATGAGGTCAGGCTTCTACTGGCAAAGGCCACTGGTCTCAGGCCATTCTCGTGCTCTTGGTACAGTAAGCCCCAAACCTTGCAGGCTAGCATCAGTGTGCAAGACATAGGGCTTCACTGGATCTGCATAGGCAAGGACAGGAGCATGGGTAAGTTGATATGTAATCTCATGAAAAGCAGCTTCACACTCAGGTGTCTATCTGGCTCCAAATACTTCATTAGGATGGAAATACACTCTCTCAGGCTCAGAAGAATATGACCTCTTGTATTTTTTTGTGGTAGGAGGGTAACCTTGAGTAAGATTAGTAAAGGACAGATGACTCTTGAATAGTCCTTGATGAAACGGCGATAATAGTCGCAGAATCCCAGGAATCTTTGCAGTTCTTTTAGATTGTGGGGCTGTGGCCAGGTGGTCAGGGCCTCAACTTTACTAAGGTCTGTCTCTCTTCCCTCAGTGGAGACTATGTGTCCCACATACTTTACAGATGTTTGGAAGAATTGACATTTATCGTAGGGCGGTTTCAGGCCAAAGTCTTCCAGTCGGTCCAATACCTTGAACAATCTGCTCTCATGTTCCTCCAGTGAGCTGCCAAACACAATAACATCATCTAGGTATTCCAGGCACTCTAATAAGTTCATGTCCCCACTGCATGCTCCATCAGTCGTTGAAAAGTGGCTGGGCGCCTGAAATCCCTTGAGGCATCCTCATGAATTCAGAGCAGGGGTGTGCCAGGATTCACAGCTGCACACCATGTGGACTCACGGCTACCCCTCTTATTAGGTGAGCTACCCCCCGGTATAGCCAGACATTACACAAATGTACAGGACCGTATGTGATGCCTCATTGTGCACAATAAGTACAACAATTGTATCACATGACAGTGGTTGTTGCCATGCATGGGTGATTACAAATACCATGCATTGTTCCTAAGGCATCCATATAACAGCCTGGTTCCTGTACAGTTGTACTGTCTTTGGGATGCAAAGAGAGTATTAGTGACCAGTAAATCTAGGTTCACCCTATGAATGACATTACAGAAGGGTACAGTGGTTTCATTGTTAGATGTCGTGGAAACTGATGCAGGTCAGAGCCTATTTGCTACCCCTTAACTAAACCTGCACACCATGGAGTGCTTGGAGTATGCCTGCTCACACCCATGATTCAGAGAAGCCAAGCGGACACATAAAGGTTGTCTTCTCATGGTCTTCATGCCATTGGGATCTGGTAGTACCCACTGCAAAGATCCAGCACAGAGAACTACTTGCTACCATTCAGGCAGTCCAAAGCATCCTGAATGCGGGCATTGTATACTGATCAGGATAGTCCACCGTTTAAAGTGCGATAATCCACGCATATTCCTTACTGTCCCATTCTTTTTCTCACTATCATGATGGGGGAGCATAGGGGCTTCTGGATTCTTGTATTACACCAGCAGCTAGCATGTCTTGCAGATGCTGTCTCACATCATCTATGTCAGCAGGGGCCAGGCGTCGAGACCTCTCACGAAATGGCCTTTCATCATGTAGCTGGATGTGGTGCTCAGCTCCTTGCACACATCCTAAATCCCATTCCTTTAAAGAAAACACCTGGTCTCTCTGGGCAAGCTTTCTACTGATTCTCATCTTCCATTCAGCTGGCAACGGGAGTCCCCAAAATCAAACAAGTCGGGCATCACTCTGTTATTCCCCGAACACTTGTTACTGGGTAGCACTGCAGTATCTGCACAATGTACATTAGCCAGGATGCAACCTCTATTTACTCGAATCTCTCTATCAGACACATTATGAACTTAAACCATTGCCCTTCTGGCATAAGCATGGGCTCTGGCAGGCAAAATACTTGGATGACCAGCAGTCCTTCCGCAATTTCCCATCGCCTGGTGCATCCAGCATGAGGACTTTATTCTTGACATCCTTTCTGATATGGTCTTCCCACTGTAAGGTACACTGGGCATTTGAGCCAGAATCAGAGACTCAGGATCCTTCTTCCAGACAATTCCAATCGGTTCTCGGGTCCATTTTTTCAGCATCTCTCTGTGCCTCATATGCCTTCTTGATCAAGGCCGGATTCTCAAAGCTCTACCAGTCCTTGACCCTTGTTTCTCATAACACAACTGCGCCTAACTGTCCAAACACATGTGCATTCATCCCAATTAGTAGAGGAATCCCATCATACAGTCCAGTAGGGGACACACTAAGGCCAGGGTCTCTACTTGCTCTGCCATTCCAGCCACGGAGGTAGGGAAAGATAGCCAAACTCGGATATATCCAGAGTAGGGTAGGCCTTCTCACTTAACCCCCATACATGCAGTCCTTCCAATGGTTGTAAGGGTACGCCTGACAAATGCTTCTGATACCAATCCTGGAACATTATTGTCACTTGGGAGTCACTGTCCAACACAGCTCTGGTGGGCAAACCATTCACTTTTACTGTAGCTTCCATTGAAGGGCTCACTATTCTAGACCAGTCTGGAGGAGCGGTAGCAAGGGCCTGGGTAGATGATCTAGCCACAGAAGGATGTGAGTTAGCATTTTTGGGACCTTAACTGTGGTCATTTGTGTGCCTCTTAACCACTGATTTGTCCTCCAAGCTCTCCTTGTAGCCTGTATACAACTTTATCTGTGTCTTTTGGGACCTGCATTCTCTCTTCATGTGCCCATCCTTCCCACAATTATAGCAAAACATACCTCCGAGATTGAGCTGGCGAGGCATCACACTGGGAGCCAGGACAGGGGTACTACTAACTGGACACCTTGGTGCCATCTCTGTCTGCTGGCATGATAAGCATTTGGAGGCATCTCATCAATTTCCCACTTCTATGATCAACACATTGAGTTTTGAGCTGTTGTCAGAGGAGATGCCTGGTGGGTACCCCCACCCGCATAGCAGATGCAGTTGGATATAGGTCAGGGCCTGTACTTGCAGGCACGGCCTTCATAAAGAGACTGTTTTTGAATTCCTGATCTCTCTCAGCAGTTCACCCCATGGTGGCACACCCTCATTGGTCCCCACTTCACAAGGACCTTCCGATGCTGTGATCACTTGGGCTGTGCTCACCCCAGAATTAGAATCCCCCTCCTTATCTTCAACCTCCTGAAATTCTTTTATTAAGTCACAATAGTCTGGTAGGTTATCCCTTCTGTCTGGGAGCTGCAATTTAGAATGCTTTGCATGCTGTAGTAGGTGCTCCAACCTAACACGGTTTAAGTCACTGGTAGACCCCACCTTTTGGTAAGCCTTCTGCAGAGCTCTTTCCAGACAAGTAACGATATGCAGACACCCTTTCCCCTGGCCACTGTTTTGTACCTTGAAATTTCCACATCAAGCTCTCCCTGACTCAGTGCTCCCAAAATTGCCTTCAAGTGCAGATAGGTACTTCTGGGCAGATGCATCAGGATTTGTGGACCTCAAAATGTAATGGCCTCTAGTGCAGGACCCTCAGACTTTCTATGATTTTTTTTTCGTTTCTCAGCCTCCACACACTGCCATTTAGGTATCAGGGGGCAACACAATCTATCCAGGTGTCCCAATCATCCTCTCCTGGGGTGGGAGGGTGCCAGAGAGATCCTCAACCATTGGTAAGAGTCATGACTAATGGCAGGTGCAGAAATAGGAGCTGCATTGGTTCAGCCACCATAGCGGGTACTGGAGTGGAGAGGGTGTTGGGGAGGAACAACCCAGGTGGCAAGAATAGTTTCTTCAAGTCCTCCACAGTTTTCCTTCCTCCAGCAACAATTTAGCAAATTTCTCCTCAAAAGTTTCAGATAGTGGGGCTTGATTCCCCCGGGTCTCTACTGTCCTTAGTTATCACTCTCCAGGCAGTGAGGGCTCCCTCTGGGGTAACAGTCTGTGGCACCTGGAACTGTCTATGGGGTCCTTATACTCCACTAGGGCCATGAAAGTGTGAGTGAGCAGATTAGCATGTCGACCCACCACCATGGGGTTTTGTAAACCCTCCACCTTGGAAAGTACTCCCTCTACAGTGTCTGTGTTGGTACCCAGGGAACGTCCAGGACAAGCACAGTATTTTGGGGTCGATCTCCTGCTCCAGTACACCACCCACCAACTGGTGTACAGCCACTTCTGTCGGGTATCTATTTATTTTAACAGTGATTCGTAAATGTGGCCACTAGGGGACGCAAATCCAGCGGTGAGCCTCCAAGATGTAACCCCTAGGTGGCACTATCCCAAGGGCTACTACCCCTGCCTGTTTGACTAGCTTGGTCACCGCCCTCTGGGACACTGAGACCCCTTTATTCCCTCTAGTGGCTCACACAGTACACCAGAGTTACAGCCCCAATACCCCACGATACACACTGTTCACTCATATAAATACCACTTACCCTCAAGACTGATTCTGCAGCATGTCTCTGAGGACCCCTGTAAAGTAAGGTTAAACAACATACACAGCAAAACACAATACTTTTTCCATAAGTCGCTAGGTCGCCTGAAAAAGGGACCTTTGGGCTCAGCGGCTTACCTGGTTATCAAAATGTAATAAATAAATAAATAAATAAATAAGTACCAACACCACAGTCAGTATATAGTATAACAACAACAATTCTGGATTATTTAGAGGACAGTAACACGGAGGGGAAGTCAGGTTAATTAGTGGCATTAAATCACAGTACTGTGCACACATACAGGGTCTGAAAAGTCACACTCTGGGTGCCCAGGTTGGGGGCTAGCCAGGTCCGTTGCCGGGGTTGGCGGCAGGTGCAGATGGATAGGGCCCTGTAGAAAATATATGCACAACACCCAATTGTAATCCGGAGCTGGAGGGTCTCAAAAAAAAAAAAACAGTGAAACAACAAGAATTAGATGATACACTTGTGATTGAAAACAAGCTGCAGGGGAATACCCTGATTTGTACTCACAACACCAAGCTGAGGATCAGATGGAGAATGTCCCTCTGGATTGCTAGAAGAGCAGGGCATGAGGACAAGATCCTTGTGACTGGACCCCACTGCAGTTGATAGCAAATGGATGTAGTCCAATTAAGCTGGGGTTTACTTCCAGCTTCAGCACACAATTCACTGTACAGGGATTTGAAATAGCGATTCCCCACAAGCACTACGCACATTTATATGTAAAGGAAAGTACTATACCAGGCAGTCTGCTCCTTGATCCTGACCGCAGTTACTGCAAGATACCCGAAGAACACACAGCAGCTTCAGTTCCTGACAGACCGAGCGATTCAGCAGTTTCTCCAGTCTTCTACAGGGTGAGCCTGGTTTCCTCACTTCTGGTGCTTCTTTCTCCTCACAACTCGGATTCAGTCCCAACTGGCACTCACAAAGGCTGCAGACCGAAACTCAGGGCCTCATCGTGCTTCCCAGCGTGAAACTATACACCGCAGAAACAAACAGCTCCTTCTTTCTTCACTGCCACAACTGATCTGATCATTCCAGTCACAGGGCATGAGGCGCCTAACACCACCCAGGCTTGGAGCATTCAGGCAAGCTCCTGGAAGACTTTTGGGAACCCTCATTTGCAGGGGGTTACACCTGTAAGGTGGGAGGGGCAACAGAGGAGCACCAGGCTTAGTAAAAAAAGAAGAACTGGTTGAGTGACAGGACACAGAGGGTGGTGGTAAATGGTGTTAAATCCGAGATGAGGGGGTGGCCAGCAGGGTGCCACAGGGATCCATGTTGGGAACAGTCCTCTTTAATGTCTTCAGAAATGATATTACAGAGGAGCTCGAGGAAGGTATGCCTCTTTGCAGATGACACTAAGTTCTGCAACAGGGTTGACACTCCGTCAGGGTGTGTGAAGAAAATGAGAGAGGACCTAAACATGCTTGAGGAGTGGTTGAGAGTGTGGCAGCTAAGATTCAATGCAAAGTGGTACAAAATCATGCATTTGGGGCACAGAAATCAAGGGAGGAGCACAAGATGGGGAGAAGTACTGACAGCCACCAATCAAGAAAGGCACCTGGGGGTAATCATATCTGATGACCCAAAGGTAACCAAACAATGTGAGAAGGCTGTGGGGAGAGCCAGTGGGATGCTAGGGTGAACAGGAAGAGATATCACCAGCAGAAAAAAGGAGGTGGTTATGCCACTGTAGAGGTCACTAGTGAGACATTATCTGGAGTACTATGTCCAGTTCTGGAGGCTGCATCTCTGGAAGGACTTAGACAAAACAGAGGCAGTCCAGAGAAGGGATAAAAATGGTGCAAGGACTGCACCAAAAGTCATATGAGGAAAGATTAGAGGACCTCAATATGTGTTCCTGAGGAGAGGAGAGAGAGAGAAGGGATATGATAGAGATATTCAAATATCTCAGAGGTATAACCAAGGTACAGGAGGGTAGCATCTTTTCAGAAAAGAAGGTGTACAAGAACAAGGGGCATCATATGAGGCTAGAGGTAGGCTCTAGGGGCAACGTGAGGAAGCTTTTCACAGAAAGAGTAGTGGATGCTTGGGACAGCCTACCTGCAGAGGTGGTTGGGGCAAAACGATCGGGAATTCAAGAATGCATGGATAGACATAACAGTACTCTCAATAGGGAAGTGAGAGTAAGTCGCGAGATCAGCTAGGGTCTGCAGTATTGTATGAGCTAGGAAAAGGGGAGACTAGAAGGAGCCACACAGTCCTTATCTGCCATCACCTTCTATGTTCCCATGTTTATTCATTTTAAAGAGGGACTCAGGCCAACATTTTTGGCTTCAATAAATTCAGAATTTGGATCAGCGTATCCTTAATCAACCTTGTGTCAAAAATCAGATCTATATGTTACTTTGTTTAAAAGTTACAGCTATTTTGTAACCCTTCATTCACTGCCTGTTCAAAAAGTCAGTTTCAGAGAAGAGCTACTGCCAATGCTATCTCTTGAACTCACAACCTAATCCTCCCTGCAAGCTACCTTACATGACTTATTTCTCATATGTTACTTAAAACTGCAGCTGTGGTAAACATCTGAAAAAGGAAAACTGACACTGGTGGGTCAGCATATACACTTCCATAATCTGTAGAAGCAAAGTACAGTACTTCAGAATGTGACCGGGGGTGGTGGGGTGGGGTGGGGTGTTGGAATGCAGTGGCAAACATGGCTTTAGAATGACAAAATTGTGTGCAGTTTTAGAGTACTGCAGGTATGAGATTTCAAATGTCACCAGGTTGCAGTTGTGGAATGCAGTAATGACACAATCTTAGAAAGTAGCTGGAACACATAATTTTGAATGCAGCAATGACTACAATTTCGGAATGTGATGGTGATGCACATCTCGAATGTGACAGTGATGCACAATTCAGAATGCAGTGGTCTAACCCACATGTTGTTGCAACATTTTGGTAGCGGGCCATGGCACAAGTCCTTATTGACTGCCATCTCCCCATATACAAGCTCCATTCCATCTTCTCACTTGATTTCCTACTCCTATAAGTTTCTACTGACTGCTGCAACCAACCTAAAGGGTCAAAGATTCTACTGTGGATCATGCCATGCTGACTGACTCCTCCAGACAGTGGCCAAGCATATGGAAACACTTATACGCAGACATTAAATGGGACAGGTACAGGTACATGCAATTTCAAATTAATCACAATTTGTATTACACTCCAGTCAAATTACACCAGATGGGTCATCGGCCCACTAATCTGTGCCCTAAATGCAGAAAAGTACCTGGTAACTTGCTCCATATGCTGCAGGCCTGTGAGATGGTTTCACCCTTCTGGCAACATATTCAGGCCCATTTAGACCCATTGCTGGCACTGTCTGATAGGTTTACCCCTGAGATATGTATTTTGGAGACTATGCAGACAAGGTCATGGGTAATCAAAGGGCACACATGGCATTGATCTCGGCCTGTGCTAAAAAGTGACCCTTAGGCACTGGTTAGACCAGATTACTCCAAGTTACATAGAATGGTACAAAGAAATCATGTTTGTCCTCCAAGCAGAACGATCCTAGCCAGGCTTAAACACAAGTTGGGCAAATACAAACTAGTTTGGGACCCATTATTTGCTCTCTTAATGATACACTAGGTAGAAGTAAGCATTCCAGAAACTGATAGTATAATTGCCCCTCAATCCAAGTCCAGCCAATGCAGTAATCAAGGCCCTAGTAGGTAGGTTATCGACAACTATCCCTTTCCTGGATGCTCCGTGGCAGTGTGGGGTGGAGGGGTGGGGGACAGATACAGTATAAAAATTTGGTTTTATTAATTCTGCTTCTAATGCTGTATACTCATCCATTTATGTTCATGGTTGTATATAGATGCAGCATCTGTGTGTTGTCTGTGTAGTTATTATGTTTTATAATAAAGTTTACTTAATGAAAAAAAGAAGCGGCGGTGACACACAATTTCAGAATGTGGTGGTGGTACACAGATTCGAAATGTGGCGTGACATTACAATTAACGGCAGTGATGCACACCTCGAATGTGCCGTGATGCACAATTCAGACTGTGGTGGTGTGAAGTACAGTTTCTCGGAATGTGGCAGTGATGCATAGTTTCAGAATTTGATGGTGACGCTCAATTTTTGAATTTGGTGGTGATGTCAATTTTGGAATGTGGCGTGACGCATAATTTTGAATGTGGCGGTGACGTCCGCCTGCTTGGTGCACTGGTTGATTTCTGCTTATGAGCTGGCTGAACCCGGTTCAGGAATGAGTCCGGATCATCGGTGGTTGTCCAGGAGGAGAAGGATTGAGCACCTTAGACTGCTCTCCTTCTGAGGGTTCTTGCAATCGGTGCAAGAGCAGCGCCTAGTGACAGCTGGGTATATCGCCCAATGCAACGACACACGGCCAAGGGGTACTACGGACAGATGCTGGCATCATTGCATGTCTCTGCTCCAGCCTATTTGGATAAAATTTCTCTCTGCTGAATGTCTCTATGACGCCCTGCCCCTGGACTCAATCAGCCGCCTGGCCGAGAGCTCCCCACCCAGATATGGATCTATGGCACCAGTGCCCTGGATGTGCTGCACCGCCTCCTTGGGGGTAGGCCGGAGTGACCGGGGAGCGAGGGGCTTATAAGGTGGTGGAGTCTGGGGCACCGTGACCAGGGCGGAGATTTGATGGACGGCAGAGGATGGGGCAAAAAGTAAGATAAATATATATATAAAAAAGAATGTGGCGGTGACGACAATTTAGGAACATGGCAGTGACAATTTTGGAATGTGGCATTGGAACACAATTTGGGGGATGTGCAATTTTGAATTTGGAGGGCACGTGCCATTTCAGAACGCTGCAGGGATGTGCAATTTGGAAATGGAGAAGGATGCGTAATTTTGGAATGTGGCAGGGATGCATCATTTTAGAATGTGGAATGTGGTGGGATGTGATGCAAACTTTTTGAAAAACGTTGGGTGCATATAATTCTGAATGTGGCAGGGACAAGCAGTTTCAGAATAATATGGTGTGTCCTGTCACATTCTGACAGCGTACATTCCTTTACATTCCGAAAGTGCCAGTCCCCACCAAATTCCTTGATTTGTGTCAGCAAGTCAAACATTTAGGAAGCCAGCACAACAGGACACTTCATAAAGTCAAAACCATGTTACCGATGTGGAGGTAACCACCATCAAAACACATGCCGATTTAGACATTAGAAATGCAGCAGCTTCACGGAAAAGTGGGCCACATACAAAGGTGTGCAAAGTACATCATGGACTGCTGCTACTACATGATATGTCACAGATGGCACTGCAACCACTGAAACAGAAGATGAGGTATTGCGCCTGTTAATGGTTTATGCAACACGGTAGAAGCAGCAAAAATTTACCTCCAGCTTGAGCTAGCAGAAACCCAGTGAGCATGCAGTTAGACACCAGAGCATCAGTATCACTTGTGCCAGAGAACATCTACAGAGAGAAACTTCAGTAGTGCCCATTGTAACCAGCATATTCAGCTCTTGACTTACATGGCAGAGCAAATCCCTGTGCTAGGGGAAATCCAAGTGCCAATCACCTATGAGGGAGGAACGTGACCTTGCCTCTAGTGGTGGTACAAGGAGAAAACCTGCATTACTAGGCAGGTACTGGCTCATGCAGATCAAATTGAACTGGGAAAAGATCTTCAGCTTAAAGGGGAGAGGAAATTTGTGCTAATTGGCAGCTGTTTATAAAGTTTTTATTCTCAGAAACGATATCATGTCTCCTAAAGTATCCATATTTGACTGCACCTGAATAAAAAGAGATCAGTAAAACTGTAGTTTGCATTGTTGTGTTTTATAGGGCAGCATTCTGTTACAGTGCACTTCATGGAATCACTTACGGAGTTTTACTATGTCACCATTTGTGTACAAATGCTAATTATGAACTGCTGACCTATCAGAACCCTGTTTAGAGTTCTGTGCACAAATCATGACATAGTTAAACTCCAAATTATTGGTTCCATGAAGAGAACTGCAACAGAATGTGGCCCATAAAAATAAGATGATGCAAAATAAAGCTTTTCATATCACTTTTATCCAAGTACAGTTACATATTGAAAATTTAGGTGAATGCATATCATTTCTGAGACTAAGAACTTTATAAACAGTTGACGGTTGAAATTATTTCTTGTCTCTTTAAATACAGCTACCAAAGCACCGCAAGATGCGCTTTTAAGAAAGTAATGGACAGACATGGTCTTATTTTTCAGGATGGTTATGGTACCCATCCAGGATTTCAAGGAAAAGTCTGAGTGCAAACAGGAGCTGCTCCAATTTTCACAAGCCTCAACCAGTACCGTATGCTTTAAGGGAAGCAGTAAGAAGGAACTGGACCATCTTGAAAGCCATGGTATCATCTCATAAGTAGTGAGGAGCGACTGGGTTGCCTATCACTGTGGTACCAAAACGAGACAAAGCAGTGAGGTTGTGTGATGACTATAAGGTTACAGTGAACCATTGTATACAGCAAGATCCATACCCATTACCCAATGCAGAGGACTTGTTTGCTACACTCTAGGGGGCAAGTTCTTTAGCAAGTTGGACTTATCTTTGCATACCAGCAACTGGAACTGGAACCAGAGTTGGAACCATGTCTAACCATCAGTACCCACAAGGGACTTTACCAGTATCATTGCTTGATATATGGAGTTTCCACAGCTCCAGAAATCTTCCAGAACACAATGGACTAGATACTTCATGGGTTAGACCATGTAGTATGTTTTCTGGATAATATTTTGGTAACAGCACCCACAGTGGAAGAGCATCTGACAATCCTGGACCAAGTTCTGACCAGACTGCAACGGTATTGACTGAGTGTAAAACTAGCCAAATGCCAATTTCTGCAAAATTCTTGAGTACCTAGGTCACTGGTTCGATGCCCAAAGCCTACACCCAACAGACAGCAAGATGGATGCTATAGTCAAGGCACCTGCACCAACAAATGTGACAGAGTTAAGATCATTTTTAGGCCTCTTGAACTATTATGGATGGTTTCTAGCTCATCTGTCCACCTTGTTGCAATCACTTTATGACTTGCTACAGAAAGAAGCTCAATGGAATTGGTCACCATAGTGTGACGAAGCATTCCAGGCTCGCAAGAAACGCCTTCTAGGCAGCAAATGGTTAGCGCAGTATGACTCAGCCAAACCTCTGAGGCTGGCATGTGAAGCACCACCATATGGAATGGGGGCCGCCATTTCTCATGTGTTACCTTCTGGAGAGGAGCACCATCATGCGTTTGTTTCCCAGACCTTGTCCCCAAGTGAAAGAAACTATGCTCAGATTGAGAAAGCAGCCTTGAACATAATTTTCGTATCAAGAAGGTCCATAAATACTTGTACAGATGGAAATTCACTCTGCTAACAGATCACAAGCCTCTGCTGGCAATTCTGGGGCCAAAGGCCACAATACCAACTCTCACGGCACTCGGATGCAGTGATTGGCCTTGATTTTGTTGGCATATGACTATGATATTGAATACAGATGTTCTCAAGATCACGCAAATGCAGATGCATTATCGAGACTGCCATGCAAGGATGCTACCACGAGGGAAGACGATACAACAGTATTCCATCTTTCACATCTCAAGGACTTACCCATTGCTTCACAGGATGTCCCAGCAGAGACACAGTGAGATCCTGTCCTCTAAAGTCCTAGATTTCACCCTAAATGGTTGGTCTAATCTCATGAGAGGCCCAACCTCTAACTTTTCTTCAACAAGAAGGATTAGTTGTCCACAGAACAAGGCTGTGTTCTGTGGTGAGCTCGAGTTGTGATACCTCCAAAGTTTCGCAAGAGATTACTTTCTGACTTACATGACAGTCATCCCAGAGTCTCTCAAATGAGCATTGGCCAGAGGATACCTCTGGTGGCCAGGACTTGAGCAAGATATCCAACATCTTGTCAACCATGTTGCGCCATGTGGCAAGGCAAGGCAAGGCAAATTTATTTTTAGGCGCCTAATCTCAGAGGCTGTGGGCACCATACAAGTAAAACACATGCAAACAATAAATAAATAAAATAAACACAAAAATAAATAGATTTCAGCAATAATAAATAAACAGGCCACAGGGAGTGGAAAAAGGCCTGAGCTTAAAACAGTTACTGAAAGGGGTAATCCCAGGAATAGGATCTAGGAGACAGTGGCTGAGAATGCCTGACTAAACAGAAAGGTCTTGAGGCAGGACTTGAATGCCTCAACTGAAGGGTCCCTCTTACAGTTGGAAGAAGCAGATTCCACAGGACAGGGCCGTGACACTAAAAGCTCTGTCGCTGGCAGTTTTCAGTCTCATCCTGGGAATCACAAGGAAGCCCCTAGAGGAGGAACAGAGGGAGTGAACAGAGGCAACAAGTGTGAGAAGGTCTGACAGGTAGCCAGGGCCCAGTCTATGTAGGGCCTTAATGGTGAGCAAGCCCACCTTGAAGAGGATCCTCATCTGGCCGGCAACCAGTGCAGTTCATGCAGCATCAGGGTGATGTGGCAGTATTTAGACTGCCCCATCAACAACCTGGCAGCTGTGTTCTGCACTAGCTGCAGCCAGTGGAGGGTACCTCCTGAGACCCTGAAATAGAGTGCATTACAGTATTCAAGCCTTGACATCATGAAGGCATGCACTAAAGTGGGAGGTCCATGGGTGGAACTAGGGTTTGATCCTGGTGATATTCCTCAGATGGTAGAAGCTGGTCCAGACTATGGATGACACCTGGGATTCAAATGTCAATTCACTGTTGAAGGTCGCATCAAGATCGCACACCCTAGAGGAGGCCTTCAATGGCATAGACCCTGGAATAGTCCTGTTGCTGCACCAGAGGCCATCCTATCATGCCCCTTGTTTGGCTCCACCAACAGTAACTCCATCTTATCACGGTTCAGTTGCAACCAGCTGGAGGCCATCCAGTCATTGATCTCAGTAAGGCAGTCATTTAGCACTTCCACTGCATGGATGTCCCACAGGCAAAGGAGAAATACAGTAGGGTATCATCAGCATAGCAGTGAAAACCCAAACTGTACTTCCTAATGAGCTCCCATGGGTAGCATATACACGGTAAACAACATTGGTGACAAGATGAAACTCTGAGGTACTCACAATACAGGAGGCTAGGGGAGGAGGAAGTTCCCTATCACTACCGTTGCCTCCTGTCCATGAGATAGGACTCAAACCAGCAGATGACAGTGCCGGTGAGTCCACAAAATTCCCTCACGCAGTCAAGCAACCCATAATGGTCTACCATTTTGAAAGCTGATGAGAGATCAAGGAGAATGAGAATTGTCCTCTCCTCGATCTCTCACCCTGAGGAGGTCATTGTGCACCTGAACTAACACAGTTTATGTGCTATTCCTTGCACGAAACCCAGATTGGAAAGGCTTGTATAGATCAAAAGCCATGAGGTTATCCTCAATCTGCTGCACCACGATCTTTCTCAACAACCTTCCCTAAAATGGAAGGTTGAGATAGGACGCAACCGCCTTAACGCTGGGGTCTAACGATGGTTTCTTCAGAAGGGTCTAACTAGTGCCTCCTTCAAGGCATTGGAAAAAACCTCTGCCAAAGAACACTGGGCAATCAGGGCAAACACCGGCCAACTGAGTCAACACATCCCAACAAGAAACATGTCAGCACCAGGTCCAGTTCACAATATGTGTGCTTTAGCTTGAAGCAACCTCAGTGACCTCAGCCACCTCCACTGGTTTAAACTCCCCCAACTAGGTGGAGTGCTCTCCGGATGCACAGGATGATCACTGCCGCCACACTGTGGCTTGCTGATGGAATTCTCTGCCAGATGGCGGACACCCCATCTGAGAAGAATCAAGCAAACTGTTTGCATAAAGCATCCGAAAAGGTTTTTTTCAGCTGTAGATAGGCTGGATGTAATGGCCATCCACAGTCTGAAAAAGCACAGTTGGTCAATTCTTCCTGGCAGCAATCTCTCTGTATAGGAAATATGCTTCCTTATGGGTGATTGTCCCCTGTACCTCACCATAGTGGGGACGAGGGCCAGTCTGTTCGCCTCCAGCCCGGTCTTCCACCAACAGCACTTAACCGCCGACCCATATCTTCATCACCTTGAGCACCTGTCAAACTATGGGAACCTCAAGTGAGAGGATTTGGGTCATACACAGACCAGTGTGAGACAGTGTGACCATCTGCAACCAAACTACTACCATACCCTGCAACCTTGGTCCTGACTCCCACAGCATGGGACCGCATCTATGTTAACTATGCTGAGGCTTAACAAATAACACTTATCGGTAGTAATTGACGCCCACTCCAAATGGTTGGAGTGTGTCACACAAGTCACAACTACTGGAAAGATCACAGACCTTTTGAGACAACTTTTCACCTCTTATGGCCTACCATGGAAGTTAGTGTTGGACAATGGTTCCCAGTTTTCTTCCATGACTTCAAACTATTCTTAAAGCAATATGGTGTCCAACATATTTTGACTCCACCTTACCATCCATCATCAAGTGGCTTGAAGCTGTACAGATATTCAAAATGCTTGGAATACACTACATACACAGCAAGTACCTACAGCTCAAAGGCTGATTCGTTTCTGTTTGCTTACAGAAACACTCCTCACACAGTCACAGAGTGAACACCTGCTGAACTGTTCCTAAAACATCAACCTCTTACCCGTTGTCATTGCTCAGCCAGATTCGCCTGACACTGTCACAAAGCATCAACTATGACAGCAAAAGGGCATAACAAGTCAGCCAAGCCAGTACAGATTTTCCATCCTGGGGAGTTGGTGATAGTTCGAGATGTTAGACATCCCGAGATTTAGTTGAATTCTGGGGTGGTGACTGAAACACGTAGACCTTTGACTTATGCAGTTTGCGTGGGACAGCAACTTGTTCATATACATGTGGATCACTTGCTGCATTCCAAGATTCCAGCAAATGCAGCAGAAGACATCACTCCAGCTGAGGATAGTGACACAGAGGACTTTGCTCCTGCCCGTGAAGTTCCAACCGAGCCGGTACCAAATAGTAATGAAACACCTGTTCCACCAGCAGTGGTTATTCCAGCTCATAGATATCCCTGAGACACCGAAGATCACCACAAAGACTTGATCTTTAAAGTGATCTACTGAATCTGTACCTCTGTGTAACTGAACTCTTACTTGTACTATTACTTAGTTAGTGACAACTTCTACCCAAGGGCAGAATAATCTCCTGAACTTGTTTCTAGGTACTGAATAGTCTACTTTGCCTGGAAGTTAGGCAATGTTACTGTTGAAGTATTTTAGACAAGTTTCTGTCTAAGAGGGAGAAATGTAGTATATACATGGATGTGTATGGTAATATATACATGGATATATATGGTAGGAGTGGATTAAAGTTGTAGTTTATGCATATGGGTATTGCAGTCCATTATATTTGTAAGTTCCTGTCATGCACAGGAAGTTTTTCTTTTGTATGTCCAGTGATGTAAGACCACTATCTGGGTAGAATAAAAGATGGCCACTGAACTGACACACCACGATGAGGCTCTTCACGCTGGCTCAATATATTACAGCAGTACTATATTGAAAAGAATATTTTAATTAATGCATTTAACATGCAGGGTGTTGAAGGTACAGTACGACATTCTCATTACGTAAACACATTAATTAAAGCAATAAGGCATGACGGAGTGCATGATGAGATAACAGCTCACCGAGGGTGGATGAAGCATGAGGCCAGAGGCTAATGCTTCCGCCACCTGAAAAGTGCCATTATCCCAGCACAAAGCTCACCCTGGAGTACCTTACTACTATTATGAAATGGACAAAAAAGTGTGAAAAGATATTTTATATAAAAATAAACATTTGTATGACTGAAATTAATAATATAGACAAAATAAATAAAATTGTACCTCCAGCCAAAACTTCAAAAGAGAGTACTGGACCCTTATAAACAAGGCAGTTTTATGTACTTGCCATAGGCTGTGAGGAATTGTGTTATTTTGTTTGTTCGTTGATTGCCAATACCAATGAACGCAAGCTATCCCTATACTTGATTTTATGTCTTACTAATGTGCATGGTTCTGTATGTTGCACCAATGCCCCCACATGTTGCATCTTGTGGATATTTTCCTTTGTCTACTTATTTCTTTACCATTGCTAGGTAAATGTATGAACCCTGTATTATGATAACCTCCTATATTGTAGTCTCCCAGGTCACAACTGAAAATAGGCAAATGTTTTGTGTAGTACACCTACTTCAGAAATAAAACTAAACAAATCAAATCAATGTAACAAAAAAAGTCTTTTTGATTTGTTTTACACTTTTACTTGGCCAGTAGATGCTGCCAATGCCACATATAAGTAACTCTGTTCTGCTACTGCATGGGCAACAGTGAGAGCAAACTTAGAAGCACTGGCTTCAACTGCTCACATCATGAAAGCTTCAGGTTCACTTGTTTTTACTTCTAGCTGTTTGTGTCCGGCATTGAAATAAAAAAGTTGGTACTGTACTCACAAAAATGACTTACGTTCCTTACACTCCTGGAGCTGAAACATGTGATGAGCCACGGTACTGGGGAAAAAATGAGTGAAGCTGTGGTGAATGGTATGAGGAGCGATGGCTGGCAGCACCAGCAAAAAGACTAGCGGCAGCATCATGAGGAGTCGAGCTGGTAGCACTGGGGCACAGATTTTAGTAGTGATGCATCAGGTGCCAGGTTACTTGTTCTATGAACTGTGAGCAGCTGGTATGATTGAGGAGGTTTGAAGAGTCGGGGTTTCAGAGCAGGAGTGAGGGCACCAGCAGCAACGGGAAAGTTTTAAAAGTGTGGTGTTCCTGATCAAGACCATTAGCAGTCTCGTCAAGATATTTAATTAAAAAATGTTATGGCTGCCACGTGATAAAAGCCTGCACAGTTCTGGGCTAATGACACCAGGGCAGCCATGTTTAATAGAGGCAATCAAGCCCTGCAGTTAGGAGCAGTGATATTCCTGTGGCTTGACAGGTTAAAAGGACTTAGATCTTCTTCCCATGCTGGTGTGCTGGCATTGGGTTCTGAGGTCCTCAGTCAATCAGTTTTCATTTTTTCAGACCCACTTCATAATTAAGCAGTAATACATGACAGGACATGCTTAATCATAGGATCTTGGCCTTGGGTGTTGTGAGGCACAGGTAAAGCCGAGTGCCTTATATGCTGACAAATGACGCTATCCTATGATAAAATACACCCTGGAGTGTATTATTGTTATTATGAACTAGATCCATTTCTGTATTAAGATAAAATGGAAAGAACAATGTTTTAAAACATTGAATAGGTTTTTAAAGGGTCAGGATACAGATTAAAAAAAGTTCTGTAATTTCATGCTGTGGTCAGCAGATGGTGCTGTTATAGGAGCTGTGGCATTCTAAGCATGCACATAGTGGTGCTACTTGACAAGAACAAAACAGACGTTGATGGTGAGATAACTACAGTTATTGTGAAAAAGTAATTAGTGGTGCATAAACTTGCTGAAGATGCAAGATGTCTGTATTATGACAAACAAACTTATTTCTAAAATGTGTTTCTAATATGCAGAGCTATGTTTCACTTGAAAGAAGCTGATAGCATTCAGCAAAAATGTTTGGGAATTTAAATTGGTGGCCAAAGCAAGAAAAGAAAATTCTGTCTAAGAGGGAGGAGTGTAGTATATACATGGATATGTATGGTAATATATACATGGATATATATGGTAGGAAGTGGATTAAAGTTGTAGTTTATGCATATGGGTATTGCAGTCCATTATATATGTAAGTTCTGTCGGTACAGAAAGTTTTTCTTTGTGGATGTCCAGTGATGTAAGACCACTATCTCTGGGTAGAGTAAAAGATGGCCACTGAACTGACACACCGTAGGAGTCTCTTCTGTACACTAAGAACTGTGTCCACTGGTTGATGTTTGCATAATTTTTCAAGTTGGAATTCAACACCAAAATGTTAAGGTTACGCATTGTGTTGGGGGGACAGGACAGAGTACTGAATGGGATGGGTTAAAATGAGCACTAGGGCAGAGGAAAAGAACCTGGGAATCATTATTAGTGACTCCTCAAACAATCAAGCCAGTGTAACAGGCCTATGGTAAGACTACCAGGTTGTTAGGGTGTATTGGAAGGGACTGACAGCAGGAAAATGAAGGTACTACTATCTCCATATAGGTCAGTGGTGAGGCCACACCTGAATACTGTGCTCAGTTCTGGTGTCCTCACCAAAGGAAGGACAGGAACAGGCTGGAGACAGTGCAACACAGGGTGTCCAAGATGATTTGGGGCTAGCAGGGCAGGTCTTCATCTCAAGGCACTGCACATGTGCTCACTGGAGACCATGTGAGAGAGGGGTGGATATGATAGAGACCTTCACGCTCCTAAAGGGAATAAACAATGAACTGGGGAACTACTTAGCAGGAGTAGAGAGTCAAGAACATAAGGTCACAAATACAAATTGGTGGGGGAAGGTTTAAGTGGGATGCAAGGAAGTTCTATTTTACAGAAAGGGTGGTGAAGCCATGGAACAGTCTGCCAGTGGAGGTGGTGGGTGACAAGACTGTAAATGGTTTCAAGCATGGCTGGGACAGAGTGAATGGTTTGGTGGTTACTTAGGTCGGTAGTAGTCAGGAAGGGAGGTGGTTAACTGGGAGGATAAACTCCATAGGGGACAGTAGATCCCAAATGATAGGGAGCTCTGGAGGACTAGCTGGATCTTTCATATTTTTCATGTCATTGTCTATGTTTCTATGTGTTTTCCTGTCTGATTAAAAGCCAATGTGTAGAAGACTGTATTCAAGATATTACCTTGTGTAACCCCTAGATGGCGCTATCCCAGGGGCTACTACCCTGCCTGATTTGCCACTAACAGGTTGAGGGGCCTGGATCCAATGGCGGGTGCCTCCACCCAGAAGTCAGGGTTGCAATAGTTAAACTAACTTGATCACAGCCTCTGGGACACTGCAACCCCTTTCTTCCCACTAGTGGCCCACACAATATATCAGAATTACCTTCACAGTATACACTTACCCCAGGTCTGGTTCCGGCACTGGGACCTCCTGTGAAATGAGATACAGTGCAACAATCACAGTACGGTACTTTAACATAGACAAATACCTCAGGCAGTATAACTTTGCTGAAACAAGCAGCTCTGATTTATTTAGGGGATATAACAAGGACAGGGGAAATCAGGTTAATTAGCTTATCACTCTAATAATTATTCTATGGCTCTGTGCACAGGCCTATCCCTATCAGTTACTGTCCCTGGGTACCCAAGCCCTAGTGGCTAGTCCAAACGTGGCAGCTGGTAGGGCCCTTTCACACAGAGAAAGGAGAATTAAACAGTCAGCAGTACAGTAATTCCATTTGGATTTAATGTGGCAATTCAACAGGGAGCGACCCTGAATTAGTACTCACGACCTCCAAATAAGATAGGGTCCTTCAATGTCAGCAGGGCTCACTTGAGGTACACAAACCTCTTCACACATCCATATAAAAGAAAGCACTATACCAGGCAGGCTGCATCTGTATCCCGATCGCATTACTGCACAATACCGGAGAACACACAGCAGATTCAGTTCCTGACAGACCGAGTGCAATTTTCAGCAATTCTTCCAGTCTTCTACAGGGTGAGCCTGGTTTCTACTCTTCAGGGATCCTTTGATTCTTTTCACAGGACGGATTCAGTCCTAACAAGCTGTTACACGAGCTGCAGACCGGAACTCTGGGCCTTACACACGCTTTTTGACTAAAACTGCACACTGAAAAGCACAGGGCTCCTTCCTTCTTCACTGCCAAAGCTCAACTGAAACTCCAACCGACAAAACCGGCACTTCCTTGAGTTCCTCCCAGTTCTTGACTGGATTGGCTGTCACTCACAATAGACTGCTGCTGTTGGTCCAAAAGGCACTGAAGTCTAAACTACATCTCCCAGAGTCACTGCCCATACAATCCTCTTGTGGCTGGCTCAGATTATGAGTCCAAGTTCTGATTCGTCCAAGGCACCATTTTAGAGCTAGCTTACCCCACACTGATTGGTCCAGTTCAGCAGTTCAAAACTAGAATGGGGAACTAGCAGACACAGTTCTGACTGCAAAGAAAGCAGGTTAGACAAACTGTAATTTCATTATTACTCTAAATAATTTCTGGCAAACAGTTACATCTTTCAGATAGGTTCCCTTTGCACTCCTAGTGACTGCAAAATGAAGTGAATTGGCAGCAGCTCGAGTGGTACTCAGAGAAGCACACAGTCCCCCATACAAACTAATTATGTCTGCAAGCAGACAGCTCTTAAAGAGAAAGTACCAGAAGCTCTAAAACACTCACTGAAAATGGCTTAAATGCCAAACACCATTCAGGCTTGGAGCATTCAAGCAAGCTCCTGGAAGTCTTTTGGGAACCCCATTTGCAGGGGTTACACTTGCCTATCAGCTGAGGTGGCAGCTTGAGGGTTTCCGTTCACTTGTTGCAAATGATAATTAATTTTAGTTTTTCCTTGTTTCTGTGAGCTCGATGCAAATGCAGTGTTATAAGCCCTTACCACAAAGGCAGAGTTTTCAAAATGTTATTTAGAATATCTCTTGATTTTGAAAGACAGAGTCAAGAACTGTTGGAAAGTCAACTAGACATAGATTTTTAAAATGAGTCAGGTTTTCAAACATTTCCTGTTTTCTTCACAAACCAATGCAAGCTTGAGTGTTGCCGGTAGATAGAACATTATGTCAGTACTTTAGTTTCAAGTTCAGCTTGTTTTCAACTTTAAAACAACTTTTATGCAATCTGTAACATCTTTTTCCACAGTGTTCATCCAGTTTACTATAATATCTAGTTAATCGAGAATAATTAACTCCTAAGTGTTAACAACATAGAGAATAGTGGATGGCCAGCTATGCGGGAATTAGTGCATTCTGCCACAGAGGATTCTGATTCCTGTGACCTCAAGAGAGAAATTCAGGAGGTCTGTGGGAATCAGAACCCTGAGATGGCAGAACACACTGGTTATGCATAAATATAGCCATCCATTATTTTATAGTGCATGGCATCCCCAAAATACATTTTTAGTGGTTTGAGTAGTTATTTGATTTTGTTTTTATTTATATTTATTTATTTATTCAAGCGCTTAACCAGAAAGGCATATGGAGCAGGCTACTGCTCGATTCCAGATGCGTCCTGGGGAAGGGTGGTACATACACACTTGAGGTAAGCAAATACAAATTATAATACGAATATATAGTGCATAGTACCTAAATAGGGACAGACACAACACATTAGGTACCAATACAGAGACAAGAATAGCATGAGAGAACAATTGATACTGACACGAACAGGCACAATTAAAATACATTACATTAAATATATCATGATAGGTAAGCAATCATTAAATGTACAATAGGATGTGCAATCAAGGCTGCCACACTGTGGGCTGTTATAAGACCTAGACACATGAGCAGATAGGGAGAAGTGAGTTAGGAGCATGGAGTTAAGATGCGGAGAGGAAGAAAAGTGACTAATGTTTGCAGGAGGGAGTTCCACAACTTAGGCATGCGGTGGAGCTACAGGGCTGCCTGGCCCATGGCAGTGGATCTACATGGGACAACTAGGATCTGTGGCTCATTGTTTCTGAGTGAATATGCTTGGGTGCTTGTGTTGGTTAGGGCAGAGGTGATGTCGGGGGGAGCAGCTGGGACCAGTACTTGGCCGAGATTTTGGCACAATGGGACTGCCTATGGTTATCTAGAGATGTAAGGTCCATAGATTGGTAGAGGCACAGTGAAGGATGGAGTATGGGCAGTTCAGGACAAATGGCAGAAAAGAGTGGAAGAAGGATCCAGTCAGGCTAAGCTGGACTTGGGACTCGAACTGTAGACAATGTCCCCGTAATTGAAGACCGGAGGATCATTTTCTGCACCATGGCCCTACAGGCAGACACTGGGATATTGTCATGGTTGCAGTAAAGTGCACTGAGCCTGGGGTGCAGCTTCTTGGTATAGAGTCAACATGAGCGGAAAGTTGAGGTGCTGATCAAGCCAAACTCCGAGGTAAAAAGAATGCACAGGACTCGAGCGCCCCGTCCAGGGTATGGAATGTGATATGAGGGGAGCCTCGAAGTCTTTGCCTTGTGCCAAAGGTCACCGGACTGTTTTCTTGGCATTGAGGAGAGTTGATTTGAGTATAGCCAGAGCTGGACTTTAGCAAAGTTCGACTGCAATCTGGACATTACCGCTGTGGTCGAGGGCCACATGTATACAGCACAATATCGTCCTATCCACGTGAATGGAGGTGTGTGGGCAGGGGAAGGCAGGTCATTAAGAAAGATGGAGAACAGGAGTGGGCCTAGGACTGAGCCTTGTGGTACCCTGTAGTAACAGGGAGGGGGCCGAGGTGGCAGAGTTGACTCTGACAGATTGGGACCTGCCTGCTAGGTACAGTGGAACCAACTGGAGGCCCAGCTAGGCAGCCCAGCGTTGGTGAGTTTGGTCAGGAGGAGTGAGTGGGAGATGGTGTCAAACACCTTGGCCAGGTCATTGAAAATGGGGACTGTGATGTGGCCAGCATCCATACCAGTGAAGATGGAGTCGGTGAGCCTGAGAAGGGAGGAGGTAGTTGAGTGGATTTCCTAAAGCCAGACTGGTAGGGGATGAAGAAGGAGGAGTCATCAAGAAAGGGTGACAGACGAGAGTACTAGACGCCTGGAGTTTTGCCAATATAGGTAGTTGGGAAATGGGATGGTAATTGCTTGGTTGAGGCATCCTTCCTTGGGAAGGGGATTACGGTGGCATGTTTCCATTCAGAGGGCACTTCAACAAGGGAGAAGGATAGGTTGAATAGGGTGGCCAGGGTTTTGACTATGCGGAAGTCTCTGCCGTCCGAGTCTTATTCATAGAGTTACCGCTGGTTGCTAGGCGCGAGGTGCATAGTTGTTAGAGACCAGGCGTCCCTACATTTCTTTGCACTCCCACCGGTTGAGATTTGGGTTTGGGAGGGCTTGTAAGAAAAAGAAAATGATGGATGTGTTTCTTGCATAGCGAGAGGTCGTGGAGGAACCAAGTCTTTTTTGGTAAGTAGAGGTATATATCTGGTTGATCCTGCCTATATTTAATTGTATCTGGTTGATCCTGCATCTTTGTGGTTACGCGACTGTTTGTTCATGTCGTCGACCTTCTGTTAATCTGGTAGTTCTGTGGTTTCAGTTACTGTGGCTTCTGTGCATGTCAACTCAGCTGAAACGTTGTTGTACCACAGAAGGGTTGAACAGCGTTCCATGACCTTTGAACTGTGGTACAATAGCATTTCAGCTGTGATGAAAATCGAGGTGGAACAATGTTTCACCATAAACTATAAGCTGGTTCTCAGCATCGGGTCAGCTGGTGACATCATCATCGGTACGGAGTGAAGTGCCTTATGATATCACCATACTAACGAGCTGATGAGAAACTGTGAGTTCTAACACTTAGTATTTTTTGTGTGATATGACATTAAGTATGTTTTCCAAGCAGAAATCATCTTGCAGAGATTAGTGTGTTTTTTATTAATAGTCCACAGACAGACTCGTAACACTTTCTGTGTAATTTTTAGGTGCCAGTAAGTGTAAGCTTGTAAGAGTCTATTGTGGATATGTGTATTCTAATGTGCATTTGGTAAGTTCAGGGTTACCTTTTGTATGTGTGGTTTGCTGTGCATCAGGCTTAACAGATGGCTGAATGATCTGCTGTGCTGTAGGTCCAGTGGGCTGGGAAGGGTTGATTGACAACTAATCACCTATGGCAACCCCATCAAGTTTGTAGGCCTGTGCCCTATTGGTCAGAGAAAGTCACACATCAGAGCACATTCTAGTTTGCTCAGCATGGCTACATACTGGTGTTCCTTCAGCTATGGCATTCACTGTATTTTGAATTCTTGGAGTAGTTTCCTCCTTTCTCCTTTTGCGACACATGAGAACTGATAGCCTGCAACAGACAACAAGTATTATTTACTTAAGTGTTACAATATTTGACAGAAGAGATAGCCTCAGTACATACAGGCAGATGGAAGTATATCCCCATTTAGTGTTACTGGATATTTATTACTTATTTATTTGACAGCAGATGATTTGATTTCAGATAATATCATATCAGATTATATTGTTAGCTCACTTTTTAAAAATCTGTTTCTGTTCATAACTGCCACAGAAATACTATTTTAATACTTCCAGATTTTGAGGCCCCAGACTGGGCACTGCCTCCTCGTTGCTGTCGTGACTCTTCAACAGCAGCCACCGCTGCCCACTTTGCTGCCCACCAGCAAGCCCCAGAAGATTTTGGAGGCCTCAGACTGGGCGCCCTCCTTGTCTTGTGGTGCAGCTTCCAACAGCAGCCGCCACCCATTCCACTACCCACTAGCAAGTCTCAGGAAATTTTGAGGACCCAGACTGGGTGCTCCTTTCTCATCTTGCGGCGTGGTTCTCCAACAGCAGCCACCACCGCCTGCTCTGCTGCCCACCAGCTAGCCCCCAGGAGAAGATTTTGAGGCCCCAGAGCGAGCTCCTCCTTGTCTTGTGGCATGGCTCCCCAACAGCAGCTGCTGCTGCTCACTTCACTGCCGACCAGCAAGCCACAGGAGAAGATTTTGGATGGCCCAGACAGGCGCTCCTCCTCGTCTTGTGGCATGGCTCCCCAACAGCAGCTGCTGCTGCCCTCCGCTGCCCACCAGCAGGCCCCAGGAGCAGATTTTAGGGCCCAGACTGGGCGCCCTCTCATGCTGTGTGCGGTTTCCAACAGGAGCCACTGCCGCCACCCACTGCCCACCAGCAGACCCCAGGAGAAGGTACACTCACCTGCAGCAGCTGCTCCTTAACTCTTTGAATTTCTGAACCTTCTCTGCCGCATCATCCGATTGGTCCCTTCTTTGCACCGCCGAGCACTATTGGATCTCTCTTTAGGCATTTTGTACACTAAATCTTGAACCAATCTATGCATTTTATCTTGGTGAATGTAATTCTCACTGTTAAATTGTGGATTTAATTTATCGCTGCTTGTATTAACATACTTGTAACCTGTGTTAGGCAGAGAAAGGAAAACACTGTTTTTGGTTTCTGAACTCGCTGTTTTAACCTGCAATCTAACAGTAAATTTTTCCTCCTTCCTGCTACTCTCTTAGCACAGGACTTTCATTGGTAGCACTTGAGGTGGGCGCCTAAATTACGGTGCTGTCTGGAAACAGGGAATGCGATATGGGAGAAAGCCCAAAGGCGAGGGGCAGGGAGGGTGACTGGATGTGGTAGGGTGGGTGACCCTAGCGACAGGATGTCTCTCGTGTACATGCATGGGGGGCGAGCACGGTAAGCATGGCCTAGGAGAGGTGAAGGGATGTAGGGGGTGGTGCTGAGGTCGGCTGCTGAGCTGTGCCATGGTGTCGGGGATTGGCCTCTGCTTGAAGTGCTGGGGTTCTGGGTTGGGTCTGGGTCAGGCTACTGTGCTTTCTTGCGTCTAGCCCAAAACCTTTTTTTTTTTTTGCTTTTGCACCCCCCACATACACCCCCTGGGTTGAGAATCCTTAAGTAGGGTGGTGTGGGGTTAATGGTAGTGGCAGCTCCCCACAGAAAGCCAGTATTTTCAGTCCTCAGCACCGTTTTCCATGTGCCAAGGTTGTCAGTGTGGTGAAATTGTTTTCGCGCCTCTGACATTGCTCTTCTGTGGGTCGCCTTCTGCGGTCACCCATATCACATAGAAGCCTTTCATTTTGATTTTGGGAACCCGTGACTTTTTCAAACTCTCCTCTCCTGCTATCTCTACAGCATCTTGCCCTCCCCTGCCTATCTCTCTCTCTCCCTTGACTCTCCCTGTGAAACACTCTCACTGTTTAGGGTAATCCCTTGTCTCCTGCCTCCCTGCTGTCCTCTGTCTCCTTCTCTCCCCCACTGATTTCCCAGGCTGCTAAAATATTTTGTGTTTCTTCCTTAATTCTATATTTTGGAGGTTCTGGACTGGCGCTCCCTCCTCGTCTTGTGGCACGGCTCTCCAACAGCAGCCACCGCCACCCGCTGCTCACCAGCAAGCCCAGGAGAAGATAAGCTACCCGCATCAACTGCTCCTTAACTTTTGAATTTCCGGCACCTTCTCTGCCGTAGTCTCCAGTTGTACCCTTTTCTCACAGCCGAGCGGCTATTGACCCCTCTCTTTTAGGCATTTTGTACACTAAATCTTGAACCAAAGTTGTCCCACTGGCGCTGTGCACCGCCCCCACCCTTCCACCCTATCTGATGCATTTTAGTTATACTATCAGCTGGTCACATGACACATCCCAGCTGATTGGCTGAAATTTCTAAGTGTCCAAACTCCCATTAGTTATTTATACAGTTTGACCACTAGAGGGCAAAGCCTTCTTTCAGCCAGTGTTTTTTCTCTCAGTGTCTCCCTGCATACCTTCCTATTTTCCCATCTCCCCTCACAGTGTCTCTCCTGCTAAGCCCCCATGCCTCACCCTAAGTGATCGTCCCTCACTCTGTGGGACTGCAAGGATCTGAACCTGCCCTGTGATCCCTTACACCTGCTGCATTGAGAAGCCCCATTTCCACTTGGCAACACTGTCACAATATTCATGGCCATTTGCAAACATAACACTTGAATATTAAGACATCACTGTTCCCCCTTCTGGTTGCCTCTATGGCTAGCCTGATAATGGCATCTGATTTTTGTGCCTCGGTGCTTGCTGTGGATCAACAGTGCCTAGCATTTGTTACTCCCTTAAACAGGCCATCCTAACCTCCACCCACTGCAGTCAGATATGAACTAACTCCCATGGGCCAAGCTCTCTTTGCCTGTCTATCAAATTCTGTGTCATATGCTTGGCTTGTTTCTCCTCCCTTACTCTCCAATCACCCCTGACTCCCTCCTATCTCTACTTTCCTTCTCCTCCTTGCTGGAGATGTGGAAAGCAATTCTGAGTCCCATAAACACCCATATTGATCACACTAATACCACCTGGGCAAGGCTGTCCGGCCTCAGAGTTGCTCATTTAAATATCTGTAGCCTCCCATCCAAGTTCCCAGAGCTTGAGGCTTGGGTATCCCTTTATAAACCACATGTGATGGGGCTCTCTGAGACCTGGCTGAAACCTTGCCACTCTGACTCCTCTTTTCACCTTCCTGGTTACTCCCGCCTACATTTAGACAGATCAGGGAAAAAGAGTGGGGAGTAGCACTTTACGTCAAGACCACATCACTGCCACCCCATCAGCTGTTCAAATCCTCCTCCCCAAGTGAATGGCTCCTTGTGGAAATAACACTTGGTGCCTCGAAAAAACTCTACCTTGGTTGCTGTTACAACCCCCTTCTGGAGGTATCCCAGGCCTATCCAATTTCTTGGATGGCCTTGGGCTTCCTCTCCTCCAGGGACACCATAGTGCTCAGGATTTCAACCTTAACTGGTTAGGAGACCTCAAGCCTGATTATGCAAACCTCCTGAAAGCGCACCAACTTGAGCAAGTTATCACCTCCCCTACCAGACACAATGCCATATGCTGAACCACTCTCTAATCGATTGGTTGCCACAAATAAGGTAGACTTGGTCCTTCAGACAGGTACAATGTCTGATTGTATCAGTGACCATTCCCCAACTTACATCATACTGGCAACCAAAACCAGCCGCCCTTCTCACAAATACCTGTCTTTCAGGAAGTTCAGCTGCCTGGATCCATAAATGTCCTCAAAAGACATTAAGGCAACAAACTGGTCTGCCCTTTACTGTCTCAATGATATAACATCTGCAGTCAGCTTCTTTACAACTACCCTTCTTCAACTACAGGACTTCTTCCCTCTCACAACCATGGGGGTAAGGGGGAGCTGTACCGCTGGTTATCCAGGGAACTACTGTACTGTCCCTGATGGAAGACAGAGACAAGAAGCTGAAAGCATAAAAGGCACCCCACCCCTCAACTCTGGAACGCTTATAGATGCTTGTGCAATACAGGCAAGCAAACTACCAAATCCTTAAGTGTAAATATTATCTTAACCAACAAAGAAACAACCTTGGAAATCCTTGCAGTTTCTGGGTCTCCATTAGATCACTTCTGAACCCTAACACTTACAGTCCGATAACTCAACTTGCATCCCTCTCTGGCCCCCTCTCCGATCCTGCAGAGATGGCGATATCTTTAACATAACATTCACTGATCTCCTCCTATCTCAGCAAACTACCTTCCCAGCCTTTCCCAGACTCTGACAGCCAGCCAAACTGCTATCCCCTCCCCCAACACCACACTGCCCCACTTTCTACTTTAGAGTCATTGGTCATGGTGTCACTGCCAAACTCCTGAATTCCCCTACCTGCCAGAGGTAACCCTGGCAGTGATGGGCTCTTCCCTGCATTCTTAAAATAATCTCCCAGAAATTGTTGGAACCCCTCAATTTCATATTCAACCTCTCCCTCTCAACATCCACTGTGCCTGACTCCTGGAAACATGCAAATGTTGTACCAATCTCCAAAGCAGGGATCCCTTCTCACTGGACAATTACAGACCCATCTCCCTCTTCCATCACCTAAGCAAGCTGCTGGAATAAATAGTACATTTCCAGTTCTTGGAGCACCTGGACAAGTATAAACTCCTATGCCCCTCCAGCACGGTTTCTGCAAGCACCATAGTACCACCTCAGCCTTGGCCCTTTTCTCCAACTACATTCTAAGAAACATGGACATGGGCAAGGCCACAGGTGCCTGTATCAGTAGATCTATCAAAGGCTTTTGACCTTATCGACCACCACCTCCTCCACTCCACTCTGCTTCACTTTGGCTGCTCCCTGAAACTACTACCTGGTTCAGAAGCTATCTTTCTGTCAGGTCACAGTCTGTCATAATAGGTACAGCCTCCTCTACTGCCCTCCCAGTATTCACTGGAGTCCCCAAGGCTCCATACTCAGCCCCTCCTCTTTTCAATATTTGTTAATGCACTTCCTGCCAAAAGTCTCACCTGTGAGGCCCTCTTCTATCGGACAAACTAGTCCCCCACCATAGTGATAAATAACTTGATACCATCCCTCCACCTCGCCCTAAACTATGGCACTGCCCATCATTGGTTTCTCTCCAGTAAACTCCTGGTCAACAAAAGAAGGCAAAGTCTCGCTTTTCAGATCCAAACCATTCCTAGCCACAGTCACCAAAGATAACTCCTCCATCCTTGTACTCACCCCAGACGGCCCTCCCTTGGGAATATCTCCTCTTTCAAATACCTAGGTGTTACCCTTGACCCCTCCTTACTTTCTCTGTGCATATAAATAACTCCATGTGGTGAGTCAACAAGAAGCTAGGTGCTGCCTACAGGCTCAAACAATTTCTGTCTGATGAAACGAGCCTCGCTATCACGCAAGAAACCTGCTATCCCTGCTTGACTACTGCTCCCCATCTACTCCCTCATGTCCTCTGTGTTGTGCTTACACCTGAACACAGCTTACAACAGTATCTGTCACTTTGCCCTTCAAGCTCCCTACTCCACTCATCACAGCACACTCTACCAGTCCCTAGGGTGGTTCCCTCTTCAAGGCTGCTTGATTATGCCCTGGGCTGCATAGTGGACAATAGCTTAGGGGTGGCCACCAGTCTCCATACTCATCTCTACTAACAGGCAGAGCGGCTGCCAGGAGTCTCTGCGATCCTCCGTCCCTCTGCTGGATGTCCCATGCATCTCCACTTCCATGGGTATTAAAGCATTCTCCATCTCTGCCCCTCCTATGGAACAAACTACCATTATCCATCCACTCGTCCTCCTCCCACCTGTCCTTCAAGAAAATTTTAAAGATTGGCTTCTATCTGAAGCCACTTGTCACTGCTCTCTGACTAATGCCGATGTTTTCTCACCTCTGCCACACCAAGATGCACCTGTCTACTGCCACCCCTCCCCTCCACCTCCTGCCCATGCCTACTCCTTTTTGATTTTACGTCCCATGCTTTCTAGTATGTAAAGTCAAAAATGAAAACAACACAGCTCAGGACAACAATGGGAAAGCTGAAATACAAGGGAAATACCAAAAGCAGAAGAAGTAAACTCGGATCACTGCCAAGGACTGCACATACACACGCCACAAGTTTATGTACTTTAAAATTACTTTATTCAAAATAAGTAGCACTCTCACAGGAAATGTCGACGTCATTTTCACGTTGTACTGATGCTTTATCAAAATGTCTAGTATGTGAAGTGTTGCACTTTTATACTTTCTGTATCACATGCTAGAGTTCCTGCCTGATCTCTTGGCTACGGAAACTGATTTAGAGTGTCCTTTACACTAGAATGTTGAAAATTCACTGTTTTACTTGAAGCTAACCCAATTAAGGCTCCCTGTAATGTCATATATTTCTGTTTCTGTATTGTTATTTGTTGCAAAGCCAATTTTTGTACCATTTGTTACATCACCTCACGCTGAGGGTGTGACTATCACTGTGTACCTGTATGCACTGTATTGCTTGAGCTGTGCCATTATGTGGCTTGTGTCATGACTGAAAACGCCCATTGGATCAGCACTCATACCAGTTAACAATGACGCAAACAAACAAACAAATAAATAAATGTGTATGCTTTTTCTGCTCTGTGTTCACACATTGGACAGTGATTTATGTGGCTTTGTGGCATGAAGCATGTTTTGGCACTAATGTTCTGCTTCACTGCAGCTTTCAGGGACTGCTCGATTAGCTCAGAATTACTTTTAGCCTGTTTGTATTGGCTCATTTTGAATGAGTTATTGGTCTGTTAGTTTTTTTTAACCACAGTTGATGTGACCATTTTAAGGGAAGGTGAAATTGTTTCTTGTGCTTCTTCACGGTAAATGGTGGCTTATATGTCAGATCGTCTTTGCAGCCTGTCAAATCTTGTCATACGCTTCATCCTGAAGTTAAATAAAACAGGGTCAGTGCGATAGTACTCAAAAATACTTTCAGCCTGTTGTACTGGCTCATTTTAAACTTAATATTAGTACGTTTGTTTTCAAAGCACAGTTTTGTGACCAGTTCTCAGTGGAAACATAGAAACATAGAAGTTGATGGCAGATAAGGACACATGAGGCCCATCCAGTCTGTCCATTTGTTTTACCTTGTAGATGTGCCATAAGTCTTTACTCTGGCAATGGCCTATCTATTCATCGCATCTGTATTGCTCCCTTATGCCTATCCCATGCCTGTTTGAAGCCCTGCACTGTATTCATATCCACCACTTCCTGAGGTAGGCCGCTCCATGCATCCACCACCCTTTCTGTGAAAACAACTTCCTCACATTACCTGTTAATCCTTATCTGCCATCAACTTCTATGTTTCTATGTTTCACTGAGAACTGGTCACAAAACTGCTTTGAAAACAAACGTACCAATATTAAGTTTAAAATGAGCCAGTACTAACAGGCTGAAAGTATTTTTGAGTACTATCGCACTGACCCTGTTTATTTAACTTCAGGATGAAAGCGATGACAAGATTTGGCAGGCTGCAAAGACGATCTGTCTCGCTTGGCAGACCCACTATGTATCTCACCCTATTAACAATGTTAATAGCCAGCAGGCTCACTCTTCTTGCTCATCACCCCCCAGTGGCTCCTCCGCCCCATGACTCCACCACCAACCCTGTTCCCTTAGCTTTCTCTGACATTACCGGCCCAACCATCCCTCGCCTCAAGCCAATGCCCTCTAGTACTAACCCACCTTTCTTTGCCTATACCCTTGCTCACACCTCACTTCAAATGGGCCAACGCTGTACCACAGTTTTCCCCAACTTATAACCCAGCCCCTCCCAGCTACAATGTCTATTGCTACTTCTCCCCATCGCTCCCTCCCTTCTACCCGGCGACATCTCTAGCTTACCAGTGCCCACCCACAACAAAAAACAAAACATTCTCCATTGCGCTCACAGCATGAGTCTCTTAAACTCTCCAGGCTCTCCTGCTGCGACCGCATTCCTTCTACTCCTCCTTTCTGGAAACATTCATCCCAACCCGGGTCCCCTCAACAAAAACCTCCCCAAACAAACCACAGGGAAGACTACTGCTGGCATCATTAACATCTGTAGCCTTCCCAAGAAACACACCCTACTGCAGGGTTGGGTTGCCCAACATGCCCCAGACATCCTAACCCTCTCTGAAACCTGGCTATCAAATAAAATCCCCAATGATGCTGTTTCCCTAAGCAACTATAACCTTCCTTAGGGCGGATAGATCCGTGGCGAGGTGGAGGCTGCGCGATATACATTAAATCAACGCCTGCGCCACCATCGTTGACATCCCTCCCCAAACATGAGGCCCAGACTCTTGCAGTCAAAATTAGATTGGGCTCTAAAACAATCATCATCATCTCAGCCTATATCCCCGAGAAACCAGAAACCCGCTTTTGAATCCATCCTCCACACTGTCTCACACCTCCCAAATACTAATGAAACCATATTAATGGGTGACTTCAACATCGACTGGGCATCCCCATCCTCCTCCGTCTTCAGTGATGCTGCCCAGGCTATCGGTCTCTCCCAAATTATCACATCCCCAAGCAGGCGACACAAGAACCGGGACATCCTCACTACTAGATCTCATCTTTACCAACAGGCCAAAAATATTACCCAGGCTTCAGTGCTCCTGACTCTATCAGTGACCACTCCCGGTTCTCTGCTGGTGGTCGGGCAAACTGCCCACTGCACCACCCAAAACCACATTGCACCGAAAAATCAAAAGGAGGCATAAATAACCTCAAAGAATACCTAGCCAATAGTTACTGGCTTCCTTATATAATGCACAATCAGTTGATGCGCCTTGCCCACTTTATAGCTACCTTTAACAAAGCCTCGCGATATATATGCTCCCTCACTAGGCAGGTCGTGAAATCCAGGTCCACACCATGGATAACACCCTCCCTCCTAAAACTCATGCAACACAGGGACAACCTCTGGCACAGGGCCATAGACCCTCAACGCTCCCAGGACAGACAACTATACAGGAGGCTCGAAATAAATGCACATCGGCAGCCAAGGCCGATTATTATCAGCACACCCTCTCCTCCTCCTGGGGAGATGGGAGAAAGTTCTGGAGAAACATACATGAAATAAGCGGCAAATCACGTTCCCCACCCCTACCCAACTAAGTCTGAATGGGGCGTTACCCAAGATCCAGCTAAAATCACTGAAGCCCTCAATGAAACTTTCTCAGACCTCTCACATATCCTCCCGCCTAACTTCTTCCACCCCCATACCTCCCTCTACTCCACTTATGGCAGAACAGCCCTCCCTCCTCCTTTCCGGTTCCGCACCATCCCCTGCTCCTTAGCCAAGCGTTATATCTCCAAAGCAATCGCTAACACTCGCTTCAGCAATGACTCCCTGGACCTAAAACTCATAAGGCTTACCCTTGATATCACCATAACCATCTCACACATATCCTAAACCTCTCACTGCGCCCGCCAATTCCCCACTGCCTGGAAAAAGCCGTGATCACCCCTATCTTAAAGAGCGGGATCCCACCCTCCCGAGAACTATAGACCTATCTCTATACTCCCTCCTCTCTCCAAAGCCCTGGAAAAAATAGTCTCTGACCAACTTACTGAGCATCTAACAAAACACAACCTGCTCAGCAAGGAACAGCATGGGTTCAGAGCTGGCCACAGCACCATCACGGCCTCGCCGAGCTCACAACATTCATCCATGAGGCGCTCGACCAAGGGTGCTAGCAGGGCTATCTTTATAGACTTAACTAAGGCCTTCGACACGGTCAGCCACGAATTACTCCTTCAAGTCCTGCCGCAACTAAATGTAGTCTCCGAGGCCGCTGCCTGGCTAAAGGACTACCTCACAGAACGCTCGCAGCAAGTAAGATAAACTCCACCATCTCCACTTCCAAGCCCGTTCGCTCCGTGTTCAGCAGGGGTCAATCCTAGGCCCACTGCTCTTCACTCTCTTCCTTAATTCTCTCCCCAAAGCCTGCAGTGGTCATCTCTTACTCTATGCCGATGACGCGGTTCTCTACTGGAAACACCCCAACCTGCACGTACTCCAGCACACCTCCAGGAATACTTCCGGAGCTGGAAAACTGGTTCGCTGACCACCGACTGATCATTAACTATTCCAAAACCAAGGCCATGACCTTTGCTCACCGCCAAAGCCCGCACAGCCAGATGGCTCTTACATTTCCAATGCAGATGGTTCCCTGCTGGAGCGCCCAATCACTTCAAATAT
The DNA here is from genome assembly GCA_016271365.2 of Neoceratodus forsteri. Lineage (NCBI taxonomy): Eukaryota > Metazoa > Chordata > Ceratodontiformes > Ceratodontidae > Neoceratodus > Neoceratodus forsteri. The sequence goes on along the minus strand of CM028138.1, from coordinate 284,513,745 downwards.
CTGGGGGTCACCCTGGACACCTCCCTCTCCTACCACAGACATGTACGCCTCCTCTCGGCAGCAATCAACTCAAGAGTGGGTACCCTCTACAGAATCAAAAACAGTCTGCCCGCTCATGCCATGCAGATAGCTGTCACATCCTCCATCCTCTCCCTAATCGATTATGGGATTGTAATCTACAGCACTGCTGATAACTCCACCCTAAGCTGCATCACCACTGCTCTAACAAAGCATGTCGCCTTGTCTCGGGCAGTGACAGACTCACACACACCTGCAACCTATGCAGAATGACTGGCTGGCTTAATTTCGACCAAAGGCTCAAGTACCACACCTGCATTCTAGCAAAAGATCCACCTCCTGCTAGCGGCGAACCACCTTCACCACATCATCAAACCGGCCCCTCTCAGGCGTTACCAGACTCACGGCTTCCACATCCTCCGTGGTTCCCCATGCCGAACATCCCTTGTGCAGAGATCCCTCCGCTACTGTGCCCCATTTGGCTAAACACTCTTCCGCCCCCTCTCCCAATCCGCAACATCCATCTCTTCAAAGCAGGCCTAAAACCTTCCTAATGGATAGCTCAAAATGTGCATGCTACGTTGGCCTACCTGTCTCCGGCTCCCCTCCCCACACACCCAATTAGGCCTTTCTGACCTTGCTAACCTCCATGCTAACCCAGTGGTCGAGGTGGTGTCACCTACCTGCCCAAACGAGAGAGTAAAAAAAAAAAAAAAGTCCTCTGCCATGATACCTACAATTAACTCAGAAATGCCACTTGTTTATTATGCATTGAAAGTTGCCTTCCATTGCCTTTCTGGCATATGTCTCTCCACCATCTGTAACCACGAGAGCTAATGTTGCTAAAATGTGATTTGTACATAAAACTGTAAATAATTTGTGCCTGTATATAATCTGTCCTGGTCTGTTCCGTCTGTCTTCCCCAACTCGTATTCCCCCCTCCACCCTTTGTTAACTGACGGGAGCCTTTGCAAAAGAGTCTTTGACTCAAAGGTTTGTAATTCGAATTCTCAGTAAATAAAAAATAAAATAATCAGCCTCCTCTAATATCATGTGCTGTGTCCTCTTGTCCTGCTATTTTTCTTGTATTGAAACATGTTAGACTCTTTCACCTTGATAATGCCCTTAAGATGTTTGAATGTTTCAATCATATCACCTCTCTCTCTCCTTTGCTCTCGGGTATACATATTGAGCTTTGTTAATCTGTCCTCATATGTTTTCTGATGCAGTCCCTGCACCATTTTGGTTGCCCTTCTCTGGACTGCTCCATTTTGTTAATGTCCTTGTGCAGGTGCGGCCTCCAGTACTGCACGCATTACTCAGATGGGGCCTAACCAGTGTCTTGTAAGAGGATTATTATCTTCCTCTTACGACTTGTGATACCCCTACTAATACACCCCAACATCCCTCTAGCCTTACCTACTGCTTTAGTGGTCTGCTTGGATGATTTCAGGTCATCTGTGATGAAGATGCCCAAGTCTCTTTCTTCTTTTGTGATTGCCAGCAACTCCACTCCCAGCCTATAGGTAGATTCAGGGTTTTCTTCCCCATGTGCATGATCTTTCACTTCTTTGTTTTAAAGCCCAGTTGCCACTCTTCCAACCATTTTTCCAGTTTTCCAGATCTCTTCTCATTCTGCCCACCCCATCTGGATCATCTACTCAGTTGCAGATCTTGGTGTCATCTGCAAACAGGCAAACCTTACCCTCCAGTCCATCTGCAATGTCACTAATGAAGATACTGAAGAGGACTGGCCCCAGGATTGATCCCTGAGGTACCCCACTTGTGACTTGCATCTCTTCTGACCGAATACCATTTGCCACCACTCTCTGTTTCTGCCCACCAACCAGTTTGCCACCCAGTTGACCAACTTCTGACCCACCCCGAGCCTCTCCAGCTTATCAATCAATCTTCTGTGTGGAACAGTATTGAAAGCTTTGCTGAAGTTAAAGTAGGCGACATCAACTGCAACCCTTGTCCACCACTCTGGTTACCCAGTCAAAGAAATCTATGACATTAATTTGACAGGCTCTTCCTTTGTAAACCCATACTGTCTCGAACCTGTGCTCCTATGGATTCCAGGTGTTGCACTATACTTCCTTAAGGAGTGCCTCCATAATCTTGCCCACTACTGAGGTAAGACTGACTGGTCTGTAGTTCCTGCCTCCTCCTTGCTATCACTTTTGTGGAATGGGATCACATGCACCCTTCTCCAGTCTTCTGGGACTCTCCTGTGCTCAGAGACTCACTAAAAGTTCTGCTAATGGCTCTGCTAGTTTCAAAGGTGAAAGTGTTTTGTCATGGCATGGGTGTTCAGGAAACACACCGACAGGCAAATATCAAGGAAAATGTAGTAGGCATGTATTTATTTGAAGAACAAGCAAAATAAAATAAAAAGATTGGGGTACCACAGCAATCTTATTTATTTATTTTAATTTTTTCATTGGGTAAGTCCGCTGAGACTAGTGGTCCTTTTTCAGAGGCTACCCGGAGTTAGTTACATACATTACATACATAAACGAAATCACATGGCACAGATCAACATACAGTACAGAAGCCCATTATACAGCACATTAGACCATCTTACTTATGGAGACAGCTGCAAAGAGCAGTTACACAGTGTGGGACTTGCATTAGTTACAATAGTACAATACTGAGATTGGTAGGAGACTAACTACATGACTACCCTTGCAGGAAGTGCAATGGTTCAAGGGTAAGAGCTTGTGATCATTGTAGCAGAGTCATTGTCTGCCTTGGGGGGTGCATGGAGGTAACCTGGTCAGGGGACAGGTGTGCTATCTCAGTTTAGTAGGAAGAAGCTCATTTAGTAAGCACAGGTGCAGCTACTCTTTATGGAGGCATGTTTTCTTAGAGAGTTTGAAAGTGGGAGCAAGGGGAATTCTGTAAGCTTGTGGAGAGCTTGTTCCAAGACTGTGTGATTTGATAGGCAAGGACCTTGCCCAACAGCCCTGGATAATCTGGGTACTGCAAGGGGAGTTGCGAGGTTGAGTGGAGAGTCCTGATGTGCTGCCTATGTGCCATGAGATTCTGGAGTGAGGAATCACGATTATTCAGAATATTGTACATGAGACAGAGCGATGGGTGCATAATCCTATTGTCTAGTTGGGGCCAATTTAACAATGCAAGTGTTTTGCAGTGGTGCTCCCTGCAGTCTAGTTGTGCATCAAATCTGCTGACCTTATGGTAGAGGGTATGTAGCCTGTTGAGCTCGGTTTCTCTTAGAGATGCCAGTATCGGAGCTCCATATAGGAGCATGGTGAGCAGGATGGAGTTCACCACCATTAAGCAGGAAGCTTTTAGTTAGATGCGCCTTTACTATATCTTCTGATGTACTGTCTTGGTAGCGTGGTCAATATGTAATTGTAGCATGAACTCTTGATCTAGCCACATTCTGAAGTATTTTATTTTGTCCACTACTTCCAGGTGTTCCTTTGGTGTTTGAAATCTTGAGAGTTCATTAATCAAATTCTGGTATTGTGGAGCCTTTCTGGGATACTGGGTGACAAGTCTGAAGTCTCTGTGAGGCAATCTGTGCAAGTTTCATCCTTCAGCAGTGCCTTCTACAAGTAACCTTTCCTCTGCAGTGACCAGACACTAACTGACTCAAGTCCCAATAAGCAGGGAATCCTTTGAGGAAGACCTCCACCTCCCAATTCCCATAGGTTCCACAGAACATCAGTCTTCTCAGAAAGTATTAGAATGTACACAACAGTAATCGGGCACTACATAACATATAGAATAATGGCTGGGTAGGTGGTTATAATGAGAATATGATAACCGGCATGTCCTTTTTCCCATTGGGAAACCGTGGCATAATCTAGCCATTATAAAGGAGCGTTTATAACGCGAACACACACCCGTTTCTCCTCGCACTCATGAGGTGCTCTCACCTCTGACACTTTTCCTCCCAGCCACTGTCTGCCTCATCTTTCTCCCTCTGGACCACTACTCTTAACTGCAGTAAGTGCTGGCAGGCAGAAATGAATCCAAAATGAGGGAAATACCCTCAAAATGAAATAAAAAAAAGCGGCGAGTGACTGACAAACATAGAGCACACAGACAGCTAAACAGACTGCCATGGTAGCACAACAACATCTTTTTTTATTTTTATATAGTTGCTGTGGGGAAAAAGGACATCCAGCAATTATATAAAATAAAGTATGGTTCTGTGTGTTATTAAGCTCGAATTTACACACACACCTCGGAGTTAGATGCTATGCATAAACCCTCGAAAGCTTAGCTCTTGGGGTTTATGTAGCTTCAAACCCCTCGGGTGTGTGTAAATTCTACACAACAGACCCATACTTTATTCTCTATTTTACACACGACAATGTGTGGGATGCCACATAAACCTTGAGAACAAAGCTGGGACCATTTTTTCACCACAGTAATTATATGAATAAAAATACAGCTGTTCAGCTGTGGTCCAGTCAGGTTTCAATGAGGTTCTGCACGGCTGGTAAAACCAAACATTTCTTTTTCCCTCTCATTTTTTTAAAGCTTATCTTTTACAGCAGAAAGCACCCAGTTAATGATTTTAAAATTAACTTGTCACTGAGTGTGAGTGGTGGTGAAGTCTCCGCGCTAAGGTATGGGCGCAGATAGAGGGAAGAGTAGGCGCTGATGCATGCACGGTTATAATGGTGAATTATAACCGTGTTTCCTATGGGAAAAAATGCTAGCCAGTTATTATAAACAGTTAATTAATTCAGTACAATCAGTATTGTTCAATATCAAAACTATGTCTTATTTCTATAAACATATAAGAAATAGGAAAACACCTAAGAAATAGTTGCTAACTTAACTAGAAGTGTTGTGCATGCTGTCTGGAACAATTGTCATAAAAATTCTAAGATATACCAGTAACTCCGCTGTAATTCTACTGCAGTTTTCTTTCCACTCATAAGATGGCACTATACATCTAGTTACTGCTTCACTGTTTCTGCATATATTGTATTTCTTCCTCTGTATTGGGTTTCCCACCAGGAAAACTGCCCAGCTAACGAGGAAGGGAATATGTCTGGGGCAACAGAGGGAAAACAGAGGGAAAGGACAGAAAAGATGTGCAAGAGACCCTGTCTAGCTAGACCAGGGTGAAACAAAGGACACAGGATAGGAAAAGGACTAAAGGACTCCACTGCCCAAAACAGGGAAGGGGTCAACCTCTCTTTTTCTCCTTTATGTATCTCTAATTGCTTAAACAGTGACAGCAGATGTCAGACCTGTCACATTCCTCCCCACTTAAAAACAAACACAGGAGGTTTTGAAATACTCTCTACTAATAGTTGGAGCTAAAGGATTCCTTTCCACCCTTGCCAGGAATCCCATTCTCAGGGACCCTAAGAAAGTGCAGAGATAATCCATACTGATATGCATCAAACATAGTACAGATCGGGGTACAGATGCATGTATACATCAGAACACAAATACACACATCATCACAATTCACTGGGAACCGTTACCTATACTCTGGTAAAACCATGCAAAACTCACTTGATAAATCATCAGATATGAACTCATACAGTTACATCAGATTTTTCATTATAACACCCAGTTACATTATCCAATTTCGACATTTTCCCTTACGTATTTGCCCCATATTTTCATAGAAAGTTGCCAGTTTTGTGCATTACCCCTGGTTTATATTTCACTTTGAAATTATAAGGCTGGAGAGCCAGGTACCACCTAGTAACTCTTAACTTTTATCCTTCATTTCCTAGAACCATTGTAAAGGGTTGTGGTCTGTTACCAATGTGAATTCAACTCCAGTCAGATAAAAACACAATGACTCATGGCCCATTTACAGTCAAGCACTCCTTTTGAGAGTTGAATAGTTTTCTCTCTATCGTGGAGCTTACAGCTGATATAGATAACGGGTTGTTCTACCTCGTCACTTTTCTTTTTAATATGTCATTTATTGATTTTTTAGAGAAACAGTAAGTAAAGTTACCAACAGTGTTATAAACATACAGCAGCTTACATTCAGCATATATAGCGACAATCAAGCATTTGATAACATTATATTAACTTGGGCATACTCAGTTGACAATAGAAGGGCAGTATAAGTCATGACCATTAGTTTAATGACTGCAGATACCACTGAAGTTCCCTCAGTCTCCAAAACAGTTCAGGTAGTTACCCCAGTAGTAACAAACTCCAGCCAGAGTTGATAGAGCTGTGAGGAGCTACCAAATGACCAAAGTTTATTTTCTTGTTGGTGCCATATGGTACTGTTTAGTCAAGATTATCATGCGGCTCCTGGTGTGTGTGTGTGTGTGTGTGTCCATAGGAATCAGATAGCTAACATAGGCTGCAAACTGCTCTGTCTGTAATCTGACACTGCAGTCTGAGGTTCAGAAGTTCAGTAAACTCAGACAACTTATAATGAGTTAACCTCTAGGTTGCAGAAAGAAATAGAATTCATTTATTAGACTGAACAGGACAAATGATAGAAACAGCAGTTTAAAAGTTTTTTTTGTTAATATCCTGAGAAGTTCTGAGGTACAATACAGTAGCATCCCTCCTTTCAGATATCTTTAACATAGAGCAGCAAATAGCAAAATCAGAAGGGGGTGCACTAATTTGCAGCTGTGGAGGAATACATCCAAATGTCCAAAAGGAAGTTCCAAGATCAGCTGTTTTAGAGCTACAATCCCAATAATGCTGTAGGCCCACCCACAGCCCTAATAAATTAAGAGGAGATCCAGGAACAAGCCTGTTGTTAGGGCGCTCTTGATATGTACATCTAGGTACTTGACTTTGACTAGGTAGGTGACCACTGCATTTTCTTCTGCATTATTTCTGGCAACCTAAAGCACCTGACAGATAGAAAGAAGATAAGAGATGGAAAGGTAAATACTGTTGCGAGGTTCCACCTCATCTTAGGTCTACGTGTACTCAGAGAGTAAAGTGATTAAAATATAGATTTAGATAGACAGGGATGGGATCAGCCTAGACCTATGGTACAAAGTCTGGATAATTATCCAGTTGATGTGTAACCCCTCACCACTTTTGGCTAGTTGGCACCCCAAAACAGAACTAGTACCCACATATGGCATACAATTCACTTTTAGTAGAAATACTCATATTGGTACCACCTGTAGCTATAGAGCGTATACCAGGCTCATTATCTAAAGGAAAGGGGTGGGGTACAATTACCAAAAATAACTTTTATAAATACAACCAGGTCCAGGGAGAGGATGCTAGGCGTACGAAGACCTAACTGCTGATGGGGCCCCAATAACTCCACACAGAAAGCAATGATCAGAATGTCCAATGCAGCAGCTGGGATTGTGCAGTATGGCTTTATTCACAGATGTTACTAAAGCACAAGAGGACCTCCAATGGTTGGTCATGGCAAACAAGTACATTCCTTTTCTAGACACTCTTTGCTAGGCAGTACCGTTCTCCACAAAAACATTTCACATCTCTTTCCCATGATGTATGCATGTGGATTGGACCACACACCTAAACATTTCCATTTCCCAAGAGTGTGCTTGTGGACTGTTGCCACACACTCAGAACATCTTATTTTCCCCAAGAGTGTATGCTTGTGGATTGAACCACACACTCAGAACATCCTTCTGTGGCAATGGCCTTGCCCAGGGAAACCTGGCACCCATCAACAAACCAGTTAGCCCTGCCTTGTAGACTCCAGATGGTGTTCCTCCACCCTTTGCCCCAACCGACAGTCTCTGCCATTCCTTCAGGGTTACACCAAACAAGCCTCCAATCCCACTGAATTGATAAAGACTCAAACTTTAAACTTGAAACTGACACCAAAGTGTATGAGAGGTCCTGCCAGGTGTGATCTAACCTTATCTTGGGCACACACACCTCAGCCATCTCCCTAATGAGGACAGTTACTGCATTTGTACTCACAAATCTGTTGCTCCTTTCTTTAGGTATGGAAACAACCAAGAAAGCACCCTTTTCCATGGTAGCATGTCAGAAATTCTCACACAAAAGTCCTTCTAAAAGGCAGCTGTACACACTCTAGGACCTTCAGGGATTGCCCCTTGATCCACTGAACTGGCAGTCCCTCTCACTCCCTGGAGTGAAAATCAAGGAATCCTGCTGAAAAAGATCTCCACTACTTCACTGGTGACTGTAGATTTAATCCAAAGTAGGGTGAGAAACACAGGGCTCTCTGGGACAGAGCCCCAACTGGCAGACCTCCTGCCACTCTGACTTCAAACTGAGATGCTACCGAACATTCTAAACTTCCCATGATCAGCTGACTCAAAAATGGTTATGCTGCTGTGAGAGTTCTATATGGTATAATCATTCCCACTCAGGCTAGCTGAGTAAACAATGATGTCATTATGCAATAAGCCTTAATGAGCTCCTTACCTGCTGCCTTTTAGCCTGCCTATAGACTATTACTAATGGGATTATAGTAACCTAGGGACTGTCTGGTTACACTCACCGCAACAACTGACCACTGGCTGTCCGTAGCCAGATTACGGTCCAGAACCAGGCCATCCTACCTCTGTGCACCCTACAGAGAGGGGTTGATCAGGTCCTCCCTACCATGTGCTAGGCACAGGCAGGTAACACTAAAGGATAGAGGCCCACTGAAGAAACTTCAGCTCCTATCCTACTACTGTACTATCTGTGGATTCTCAGTGGCTCCAAGAAACTGCCTGAAGCATGTCCTAATAGATCAACACTGAAAGCCCCTACCATGGGTCAGGACCTCCAGCCTGACTACCCCCTAGCCCTATGGGAAAAAAATATCTGACCTATGTTACCTACTGGTGCCCATACCCAAAACCATTTTACACCAAAAGAACTGTAGCCCACTTCAGAAACATGCATTTACCAGTACATTTCCTAAATCTAAGAACTACAAAACTCTACACCTGCAAAGCAGAAAAAATGATTAGCATTGTACTACCACAGTTACACAAAGCCTAGCACTTTAAACAAGAGGGCTTCAATGAGTCTTAAAAATCTCTTCTTGTCTTCCTTCAGGAACACCTCTCTAAGAAAACATTGCAAAACACATGCTGCAAACAAACACAACCTGTAAACCACAGTGACCAAACCTCCCACTGCAGATACTATACAATCCCCAAAAGGTATTTTTTAAAAGGGGTTTCCTATAAAAGTACAAAAACAGAAAAATAAAAGCATTTACAAAAACATTTTGGGGAAGGGTAGCCCTACAATGTTTAATGTTCAATGTTCTAGGAGAAAGTCCAGAGTACCAAGGCACTATACATAGAGTCTCTCTCCTAGGTTGAAACCTGCTGAAACACAGTTCTGGACAGACACAAGGCCTGCTAGCACTGCAGTCCAGTTCAGGAGTGTCTATTGGTGAACCAAAGTTCTTGGAATATCCTCAATGGTAGGCAAAACAGTCAAATTAAAATATAAAATGCATCTTACCACATTCTAGGTGACAGATGGATGTCAACATCACCTCTCTCTGACCTGTGGCCTGATGATTTTCTGTTGCTGGATAGACAAAATCTAAGGATCAGAATCTTCCACAACCTCCTACTGGACCTAAATGGGAAATCTTCCTCCTTCTGGGCTGATGAGCCTGGATGCTGTTGTAGATGAACCTGGATGCTGCTGGAGCTGAACCTGGATGCTGCTGCAAACTAATTTGGAACACCAGAAGAAAGGCACCTCCTCCTCGGTTGCTGCCACTTCGATGACAGAATACTACTCTGGCCTTGCTGCATTCACTTGGCATACTGGCATAGTTACTGATGAGTGGCACCATTCATGGTAGTACCACTCAGGTGCAGTGCAAGAACTGTCTCTTCATCAGGACCAACCACAGGAACATTGTAAAATGTCTCTTGGCCAGCCTTGTCCATGATTCACACTGAATCATTTAGCAAAGTTCTGCCATGCTTTCAAAACTGAAGTCTCTCATTGCATCCTTTTATTCTCACGAATTGGTTCAACTTTGGGTGCAGGTTAGCATTAGCTTCCTCCCAGTGTCAGGCATACCTGTTCTCCTCTATTTTCTCCCAAGTTTTTGAGGGAAGAATGGGTATGTCTGTCCATATTTGACCATAGTCCATCTCTGAATTATTCATTCTTTCTTGCTGCTTTTGATAGGTCCAACCCAGAGGCATGGCTTGGGGTGGCCACTGTTGGTTGAGCCAACTTCAAACACACAATGCAGAGTAAAAGCAGTCCATCTCCGCTTGATGGCATGTCTCTAGAGCCCTCCTCCATTTCTGTCTCAGGAGACTCCACTAAAGCCAATGCTAGTGGCGACTCACAGGCCCCACCATTGCAACTTCTTTCTGTTCTCCAAGCTCTAACCAGGAGCTGACAGTTGTACCAGCTCCTGAAATGTCCATTCCTCACTGCACATGGAGGCATTGGCCTCCCAACACAGAGCTTCATTCATTCATCTTCTCCCACTAGGCTTGGGCTCAGGCCCTTGACCCATAGAACTTGCATCTACAGCATCCAAAGTCACCCTCTGTGGCATGGAAAACTCCATTTCATCCTGCACTTACAAAGTATTCTTAAACATTCTCCAGGAATTCCTTAACAAACTCAGTGGGGTCTCTCTGACTGCACCCATCCTGCTGCTGTTCTGATCCGGCAGGGTCCCCTGCCAGTGTCCATGTTCGAGCTAAGGGATGTGTTTTGCTTTTGCTACTACTGTGCCACCTGCTTTACACATCCCGAATTGCTTACAACAGTTTGTGCAATGGGGATTAGCAGAGCATCCCTCCCTGGCTTCAAACAAGCAGTGCATACATGGACCGGAAAGTTCAGTAAAGCCACATCAGAATGGTGCTGATTCACAATTGTACAGTTATTCAAAGTGAGCTAACTCTTTTCGTGTTGGCAACCATGCCCTGGCAAGGAATGGGTAGTGGGGAACTTTGAGGCCATTCTCTGTAAATAAACACACAAGTCCCAAGTTATTACTTTGCAATCAAACTGACTGACTTTTGCATTTTGTTCCATAACTTTTGCACAACCACTTGAAACTTTCTGCATTTGAGACACTAGTCCAAGATGGTGCTGCTTTGTTTACATTTGCTGACTTCACCTTAAAATGGTGGTTGTAATTTTTCTCCATCACACACACAGTTCAAAATTGTTAGAATGCTTGTCCGATTTTGCATTTAACTGTTTTACTTAAGGCACAACTTCAGTTTTACTTTTAGCACAATTCAGCACATTCCTACTGTCTCTGCATTTCTCTGAACCTATTGGATCAGTACTACCCTGGAGCCCTCTCTTGAAAAAGTCACTACACACATTCCAATTTTAAAAGTTCACAAACTCTTTCTCTGTTATTTTGCTGCATTACTTTACAGTTCTCTGACTTTTTGCACTACAGTCTGCTTTACTTTGCACTTGGTACTTACTCAGGCAGTAGCTGATTCCCTCTGCTGATAGTAAACTGCCTGTTGCCAGTTTGTTGGGCCTTTCTGGTGATTAGGCTGGCAGACCTGTGGATCGGTCGCAAAACACACTGTGATCGCTGCTACTTGCAGTCGGAAATGGGTTGAGCAGGGTTTTACTGTGAAAGTTCAAAAGATGTTGTTTTAGGAATACTTTTCTGTCTTGGCGATTCCTCTTGCTACTACATGAACTAGCACACTGCTTGCACACTGCTTGCTGCTCCTCCTTGAATGCTCCACAACACTGAGACTTAGGCAAAGGTGGGGCTTAGGTTCGTTGGACCAATCACACAACACCATGCAAATGTGCTCTCTCTCTCTCTCTCTCTCTCTCTCACTCTCTCTCAACCACACATCTGAACAGTGATCATTGAGAAGACAAATTTAAAAAAGCAAACAGTCACTTTTTTCTTGGCTGGCAATTTCAGTGGGGCAAAGCACTTTCAAGACATTTGATGCAGTTCTCGGTGCATTTTCCTTTGCAACTCCCCAATTCTTACTGTACACACATCGACTTTCTGGGAACTTAGAAATGACTGTTATCAAGGTCCACAAAAACTTTTTCTTGGAATTTACAACTTAACAGTTTTCAAGCACTTAAAATGGCAAGGAAGGGTAATCATTGCTCAGCTCAATTGTTAATTTTCCAGTTTAAACACACAAGAAGCACAATATTTTCCACTTTCTTTCACAGAACCACAAGCAGCAAAATGTTCTCTGGTGGCAGTTTCCTTGGCACAGACTTTGCTTTTCTTACAGCGATTTTCTGTTTGGAGTGCACCACCACCAGACAGGAAGATCCTAGACCTACCCTTAGCATTTTACCTCTCCCTAAAAACATATCCCTTGGACAAGCCCCACATTTTTGTAACCCCCATGCCACTTTTGGCTAGTTGGCATCCCCAAAAACAGAACTAGTACCACATATGGCATACCATTCACTTTTAGCAGAAATACTCAGATTTGTAACACCCTTAGCTATAGAGTGTATGCCAGGCTCATTATCTAAAGGAAATGGGGTGGGGTGCAATTACCAAAATGAACCTTTGTAAATACAACCAGGTCAGGGGAGAGGATGCTAGATGTATGCTATGACCTTACTGCTGGGGCCCCAATAACTCCACACAGAAAGCAATGATCAGAATGTCCAGTGCAGCAGCTGGGATTGTGCAGTATGGCTTTATTCACAGATGTTACTAAAGTAAAGGTGGACCCCCAATGGGGTGTCATGGCAAACAAGTACATTCCTTTTCCAGACACTCTTTGCTAGGCAGTACAGTTCTCTACAAAACATTCCACTTCTCTTTCCCATGGTGTATGCATGTGGCTTGAACCACACACCTGAACATTTCCATTTCCCAAGAGTGTATGCTTGTGAACTGTTGCCACACTCAGAACATCTTATTTTTCCCAGGAGTGTATGCTTGTGGATTGAACCACACACTCAGAACATCCTCCTGAGGCAATGATCTTTGCCCAGGGAAACACGGCACCTATCAATGAACCAGTTAGCTCTGCCTTGTAGACTCCAGAAGGTGTTTCCCACCCTTTGCCCCAACTGACAGTCTCTGCCATTCCTTCAGGGTTACACCAAACAAGCCTCCAATCCCACTGAATTGATAAAGACTCAAACTTTAAACTTGAAACTGACACTGAAGTGTATGAGGGTCTTGACAGGTGTGATCTAGCCTTATCTTGGGCACACACACCTCAGCCAACTCCCTAATGAGGACAGTTACTGCATCTGTACTCACAAATCTATTGCTCCTTCCTTTAGGCATGGAAACAACCAAGAAAGCACCCTTTTCCATGATAGCTTGTCAGAAATTCTCACACAAACGTCCTTCTCAAAGGCAGTTGTACACACTCTAGGACCTTCAACGGCTTGCCCTTGGATCCACTGAACTAGCAGTCCCTCTCACTCCCTGGAGTGAAAATCAAAGAATCCTGCTGAAAAAGATCTCCACCACTTCACTGCAGCTGGAGATGTAATACAAAGTAGGGTGAGAAATACAGGGCTCTCTGGGACAGAGCCACAACTGGTAGACCTCCTGCCACTCTAACTTCCAAACTCAGACTCTACTGAACATTCTAAACTTCCCTGAGCAGCTGACTCAAAATGTTTATGCTGCTGCGAGATTTCTAAATGACATAATCATTCCCACTTAGGCTAGCTGAGTAAACAATGATGTCATTATGTAAGAAGCCCTTAATGAGCTCCTTACCAGCTTCCTTTTCACCTGCCTATAGACTATTACTAATGGGATTATAGTAACCCCAGTGGACTGTGTGGTTACAGATGCATTACCCATTTCCTCCATTTGAGTTCAAAGGATGGGATATGGTTGGTAAGCCTGGCTGATATTTTTTCCAGTGTGTATATCTCTAGGGTGAGTGCCCATCAGACCCCATAGGTGGTGACTTTGTCTGTGTGCCATAGTGTGGTTACAGTTTTTGGGCTGCTAAAATCAGCAGGTATATAATTCTTATGGTCAGAAAAGATTAAGTGTTGGGTGCACTGGGGGAATGGCTAGAAGTACAAATTTTGGGGTTATTTTGCCTGGGCAGGCAAATATGTCCTCAGGTCTTGGATCACCTCCAGCCAAAAGCTCTGCAATAATGAGCATGTCAGCAGTATGTGCGAATGGTCTGCCTGTTTCATGCCATAATTACACCAACATTCTGCTGCCTGAGGGCCAGTAAACTTTGAGATTATTGCTGGAGTGCAGAAATATCTCACACGGCATTTCAGGCATATTCTCTGTCGGAGACCATCGAACGCTATACGCTGGGGATGGGGTGTATTTATGCCACTGCTTTAAATTATATGTAGTTCCCAACTCCACAGTTCAGTGGCTGAGGATAGGCCTGTCGATGCTGTGGTGCTGGTTTGATAGCTTTGTAAAGGCTATTTATTAAATGTGCCTCAGTGTTGCCCAGTAGGTACATTCAGAGAAGGAGGACCAGCGGGGGGTCCACCACCTGTGAAAGCATTCTTCAGACGTCTGGAGTTATGATTAGAGTTGTAGATATTTGTGGAATTCTGAAGGTGGGAGTTTATAAGAAGCCTGGATGAACACACCTCATCACTTTTCTGGCTCAACATAGCCCCCAGGCCAACCCCTAGGCATCTGTTTGAAGCAAGAAGGGTTTGGAAAATCTGGGCTTTTCAAAACTGGCAGAGACTATAAACAGGCTTTTATGGCATTAAAATCTTGATTACGAGGGTGGTAATGAGCAGCTAAAGAAGAACGCGCTCTACACAGGCTCCATCTCAATGAGGATATAAGTTACATTTCCAGTGGTTTTCTAACTAAAAGTGAGCACAAACTATATTACCTGCAAGGGGGCAGTACAATAGATGAATTTCATTTTGTCAACTGTGGGTAAGCCCTCCAGGAATGCTGGCTAAATCAAACAAGAGAACCGCGGCTCCCACAGGGATGGAGGGCCCAGGCATCAGCATGTTGTCCATCAGAGAAATAGAGGTAATCGGACGGACTTTAACTGCACAGGTCACAGCAGCAATCAATCACAAACTGGATGATATTACTAACAAGACTGATGTTATGGCAGAACAACTTACAGGGCAGGCAGCAAGGATTCTGGAGGCTGAGAACGCATCTCGGCCCTGGAGGAAGAAACGGAACAGTTGCTGAGACTAGGGGGACCTCAAAAAAGTGATGGAACTTTGCGAACAATTGGACTACCAGGAGAATTACCAAAGGAGGACAAACCTGAGAATCAATGGTCTTCCAGAGGGAAAGGAGGATAATTCTTCCAAGGACTTCTGTGATGACAGTTCTCCCGCAGCTCCTGGGCCTGCAACCGAAGAGGGCTCCTACAAGATTGAAAGGGCGCACTGGGCCTTGGCGCGAGGCCTGCAGCAGGGGAGCCACTGCATCAGATCATCTTTAGAATGCACAATTTGTGGACAGGCAGGCGATGTGGGTCGCCTTCAAACAATGGAAGGAGGTCATATATCAGGGATCATGACTTTACCTTCATCAGGATTTCTCTCAACCTCCAAAGAATGTGATGGCTGTTCAATCCAGTGCTAGATGCCCTCCATGCCTGCAAAGTGGACTTACAGTTTATGTATCTGGCTGTGGTGAAGGTCCGGACGTTGGGAGCAACGACACTTTTCACAAGGTTGAACAGGTTCAACACTTCCTAAAAGAGCTAGAGGGCACCAGAGGAAGAGAGTTACGTGAGTCATATAAGTGACACTTTCAGTTCTGGGGACTGGGGGTCTGATCTAGGGTATTGCAGGACGGTAACTGCTGGTGACTTTGGAGAGAGGAGTTCACTAAGGTCTAATGGAACTATGTCAGTATTCTTGCTCAGTTCCCTAGAAACATACAGACTGATGTCTGGTAGGGGTTGGCTTATTGCAAGGATTATCTGAAGGAGTTCCTGTACCTTTACTAGGGTTCAGCCGCTGCTTTAGGAGAGGCAAGGAGATAGGGTAAAGCTGTACTACAGCTGGCATCACTGAGTGGTGTGGTATCTGGGGGACTGGGGGGTCTGTGGACTGCAGCACGCCCCTATCCAGAGTCTGAATGCCCCTACCCCATCATGACTTTGTTGTGCGATGGTCAGTCTACACAGCGGCTCTCGGCGGTGATCTGGAACTGTGCTGTTGGCTTTGATAGAGATCTAAGGACTACCGCCGGGTTCAACTTCCTGACTGGAATATGGATGTTCCCCACAGTGAAGGGCAGGGGTGATGATGATAAAGAACTGCATCTCAGTGTGCATGAACAGGGAGCAGCACTGGACACCTTGGGACTTGTAAGTGAAGAAGAAAGAGACCGGCTGTTGGAATTCCCACACCACATGGAGGAGATCATGTGCAAGCACATGGTGACACGATGGCGATGAACATCCATGGACATTATGAGTCAGGGCCTTGTCTCGAATATCGGTGATGTCGGGGTTGACAGGAGGTGGACCGGGGGTTGGCACTAACGTGGGAAAAAGACCCGGTAGTGGGGTCCTCTGCTTCAGTGGGCCTGAGCGACCCTTTTCAGTAAGCAATGAAAGTTAACGGGGTTACTGTTCCTGGAAATGGTGCTTGGGGGAAATGGTTGGTTTGAGGGAGGAGGATATTATCAGACTTCAGCAGCGTGATGATGATGATGGTGGGTTTTCAGGCGATCACAACAACAATAAAACCCTGCATAAAATATCTGTGCTTCTGTTTTAGGTCTCCAGAGAAGGACACGATGAAGGTGGAGGATGCAATCAGCGTGCTGCTTCACGGGGTGGTGGACTGACCTTGCTCCTAGCAGAACTCGGCTCAGTAGGGGCCCCACTAGTAGGCTTTAAAATAAGGAAGAGGGGACTGCAGTGACCGAACTTGGCAGTGTCGGGGGGCATGAACGGAAAAGGAGATCAAAAGGAAAAGTGGGGAATATATGTAGTATGATAAGAAGGGTAACCGAGTGAGGCTGAGGGAAGAACATTGGGACGTCACGGATCACAAAGGGTGAGGTGGGGAGAGCCGGTTTGAATTCCTTGACATTTCAAGATGAGTGGAAATGTTGGGGAAGGGAGAGGAGGAGTGCATTGTTCCTTCCATATCCTAAATAGGAGTAGGAAATGGGAAGAAAATGTGGTGTAATGAAAAGGGAAAACTGTATACAGTGTGAACTTACACAATGAACAAAATGTTGTATGTTATGTTACAAGTTTGGAAATTATACAGCTCGTAAACCTGCCTGTTGCAGGAGTGTTATGAAATGGAGAGGGGAGAAAAGAGGGGTGATGCAGAAGCTACACAGGGATGTAATGGTTTGTGCCTATACTGATGCTTGTGTGAGGGTGGGGACATCCGATAGCAGAGAGGGTACGAGTCCAAAGTAGTAGTTTGATGCACATACAGGGAAACAAACGGAGGGAAGTGACCAGTATTTTGAGGGTCATGGAGCCTGAAACTGCAGTAATATTGTGGAACATAAGAGGTTCCACAATCCTGTTAAACAGAAAACGTACTGCAGGCCCTCAGACACCATCAGGCCAAGGTGGCCCTACTGCAGGAGACGCATCTCACTGCTGAAGAACACAAAAAAATTAGTTAGAGGATAGGTGGGGGCATGCCACGCGACTGCATGCAACTCCCATAAAAGAGGGGTTCGGTAATATTTCACAAGAATCATCAGTTCAAGGTGGAGTGGGTGGTGGAGGACCCATGGAAGGCTGCTATGCTCTGTGCAAGGCAAGCTGGCAGAGGAACAGATCATGTATGTTAGTATATGCCCCATTGGTGTTTGATGAAGAATTTTATAAGATGCTGATTGACTTGCTGGTTAATGAATAATTTCTGAACCTGTGTATTGGGGTGACTTTAACTGTGTGATGGAGCCCAGCCTGGACCACTTGAGGGAATGGGGCCCCAAGAAAGGACCATCTGTCAATAGAAACGGGGTAATAGATGTGGACCTAGTAGATGTATGGAGGGCGGACAATCCTGAGGCCCAGGAATACATTGTTCTGCTCTAACCCACATGGTAATGTGGTCCAGGCTGGATTACATATATATCGCAAGAGGTAAATATGGTGGGTGAGGGATGTGACGCATGGGCTGATATGTGTGCCAGATCACGATATGGTAATTATGCAGCTGTTTCCAGGGAAGGAGTATCCAAACTCGGGTGGAGTTCCCACATATTTGATGACCTCAGAGAGGTTTAGGCAGTTTCTAAAATGCAGGGGACAATTTTAAGGTAACAAATGAGGCTACATCTCCTACCAAGATGGCCTACTGGCAGACAGGGAAGCGTATATGAGGACATGATTATAGAGTACGTGCGATTGTAAAAAACAAAGGAGAGACAGAAGGCAGGCCCTGGAACACCAGCTTTGGGATGTAGAAATGAGAATGATAGACAGCCCCTCGGAGAGACTAAGAGGGGAAATGTTAGCACTTAGGGGTGCCCTAAATTTACTCTTGATGGGGGAGGCCAGTACATCCCTGTCAATGCATGGCAGCAATTATATGAATGGGGAAACAAGCCGGCAGCTATGTTAGCTCGGCTAGCTAGGGGAAGAAGGGGGCAGCGGTGGTGGTAGGGGTGAGGGATCAGTATGCCGGGTGCAGACACAGGGTAACAAAATTATAGGTTGTCTTCATGGCTTTTATGAATCACTGTATAAGGCAGAATGCAACAACATGGAGACACAGACTGCAGAGTTTCTGGGTGGGGGCTCCAGATCCCAAAGTTAACAGAGGAGCAAAGAAAGAAGATAGTGGAGGACATCACGAAGGGGAGATTGGGAGCGCAATAGTGCACATGAAGAATGGGAAAGCAGGAGGACCTGATAGCTACGCCATGGAGTATTACAAAGAGTTACGAGGGAGTTAGCGGGGCCATGGCAGGGGTGCTGGAGGAGGCGGGAGAAGGGAAGGGTTACTGGCGATGAGTCTGCAGGCAATGATATGTGTACTTTCCAAGCCAGATAAGGACCCAGAGGATTGTGGGTCATATCGTCCCATATCCCTTTTAAATTGTGATGTCAAAATCCTTGCTAAGGTCCTGAACGGAGACTGGAAATGGTGTTACGACAGCTGGTGTATTCGGACCAGACAGGGTTTGTGCAAAACGTCTGTCATATCATAATATGAGATGAGTACTCAACGTGGTGCAGTGAGGAGCTGGCGTCCAGGGCAAGTAGTGGTGCTGTCCATGGATGCCGAGAAGGCCTCGATCAAGATTGAGTGTCCGTACTCTCTTCGAGGTCCTAGGGAGGTTTGGGCTGGGGGATTCATTTGTCGGGATGGTCAGGATGTTGTATCAGGGACCCACAGTGCAAGTGCTGGTGAATGGAGGCCTTCTGGTATGTTTGAATTACATAAAGGGACACCCCTGTCTCTACTCCTGTTCGTGTTGTCTACTGAGCTGCTGGCCATCAGCATTCGAGAAGATCTTGGGATCCAGGCTGTACAGGGGAACTGGAAGTGCAGCACAAGATAACATTGTATGCAGATGATTTACTGTTGTTCGCCACAGACCCACATATATCAGTCTCGTGCTGTTGGAGGTGGTAAAGAAGTTCGAGTCTTCTCGGGTTCTAAGATAAATGTATTTAAATCAGAACTCTTTAGGATAGATGGACCCGGGAGAGGGGATCCCACATGGGGTTTTAAGGTGGTGAAGGACAATTTCACATACTTGGGAATTTGGGTGGGGTGGGAATTGGCTGGCCTCTATGGACTCAATATGTCCCTTAATATGAACAATTAAAGCAGATTTGAGAGATGGAGGGCACTGCCTATATCATGGATAGGACGCACCAACCTCTTAAAGATGAATGTGCTCCCATGATACTATATATTATACAGATGCTTCTGATGGGACTTACTAATAGGGATGTTAAGAATATGGAAAGGGAATTTAGTAAATTTATATGGCAGAACAAGAGGCCCAGGATCAGCCTATTGTGACTTGAAGGGTACAACAACGAAGGGGGGCCTCAACTCCCGGACCTTAAGGGATATTTTGGCAATACAGAACAGATATGTTCAGAATTGGTAGATGGGGAGGAGGCCAGTGGGTGGACTTGGGGGGAGGAACAGCAGTTTGACTGGCAGCCTACTTGGACTAAGGGAGCTTACCATAGACTCAGAGTAAGGAACCCCATGGTGGAATGGACACTGGAAGCATGGGAGCAGAATAAGAAGAGGAGGAGTGGTGGGGAAGTAATGGGGCTGGTACTGTTGGTAGGGAACCCAGCCATTATACTTGGGATGGAGGAAGAAGGATTCGGGATATGGGAGCAAGGGTGAGTGCGATGTTTAAGAGATCTTTGGACAGGTGGAGGGATCAGGACATTTGAGGATATTAGGGAACAGTTTGGCATACCAGTCACACATAGGTACAAGTATTTCCAAGTAAGAGGATTTGGAGCAGGTAGAGGGGCACATAGGGTCAGACAAGGACCCTGTAGCTGCTGGAGAGGCTGTTGTGGATGGTGCAGGTCGACCCAAAGCAATTGATAGCACAAGCTGAGAAACAAGATAGAGAGCTGTTCCCGGACAGTTCTGATAAGGTGAAAGATTTGTGGGAAAGGATTTGGTATTCTAATATCTGAAGAGGCTGGATTACTGTCTTGATGTCTCACAATGGGCTATTGATGTGTATTAAGTTTAAGGAGTCCCAGTTTAAGTTCCTCCATAGGCCATATTGCACCCTGGTGATGGTTAACAAATTTAATCCCACTATCTCACCAATGTGTGGTAGATGTAATAGAGCTAAGGGGACATATCTACACTATTTCCGGGAGTGTGGGGAGCTGCGACCCTTCTGGACGGCCATCGCGCATTAAGTGACTGGAATTATGCATATTCAGGTGGCGGACACGGCAGTGTCATTGTTATTCGGGAATTGAGGATTGGGGAGGAAGGGTGGGAGGCATACCCAAGAATGGTTCGAGTTTTGCTGACAATGGCAAGGCAGTGTATACAAAATACCTGGGTCTCTGATGAAAGGCCTACTCTGGGGCAATGGAAGAGTTTGGTGATAGATAATCTAGCGCTTGAATGCCTAACGTACCAAAGATACATCAGGGAAGAATGTTTCTTAACACATGGGGACCTTCATAGACTCACTGCCGTGGGGAAGGCGGGGTTCTGAGACAAGGTGTAACGTGAGTGCCCCAATGTTCAGCTCTATTCTAGGGACAGACCGGAAGATGGATCGGTGGAACTGTGGACTGGAAAACCAGAAACCTGTAAGTGATTATCAAAATGATTTGAACATAGCTAGCACTCCCATTTCCAACAGGCTCACAGGTATGTGGCTAAGGGAGGAGGGGGGGTAGGGGCAACTCATCCCAGAAGCACACAGGCTCATTGGTATATGGACATCCCCAAGAGGTCACAGCCCCATTGGGGATTTAGGGATAGTAGAGTATCAATCAGTAGTTATCGCCTTGCCATAAAAATGTAACAATATAGTTCACTTAATAATTTTTGTTTTCATTTTTAATTTTGTTTTCTTCGGGTGGTTGTTGTCTTAAAAAGGATATAATGTTTGAAAGGTAAAAAATGTGAATTGCAGATACGGGGTGGGGGTAAGTAAAAAGGAAAATTAGGTTATTGCAACATAAACATAGGCATTTTGAATGGATTAATAATTAACTGGAACATATGGCGATGGACAGCATTCCCAGAGGTTGGAAGGGGAGCTGTTGTAAATGCCTGTACTTTATGATTTTAAACATGTACAACCTGAATAAACAAATTAAATAAACAAAAAAACTTGATTACTTTATTGGACTTGTTCTTCTTGAGCAGATCTGTCAGGTGCAGCTTGCTCTGAAAGCCTGTAACAAAACATTGATAATAGCCTGCTAAACCCAAAAATGATCTTACATGCCTCTTGATTTTGGGTATAGAGCTGTTAGTGACTGCCTCCACTTTGGATATTTCTAGTTTAACTTTACCATCTCCCAAAACATATCCAAGATATCTGGTCTCCAACATGCCTAGTGCACATTTTCCAAGGTTTATGGTGAGACCAGCTGTGGCAATATTAGATATCACTGCTTTGATGTCTGACAAATGGCTCTCCCTAGTGGGCTAAATATCACCACATCATCCAAATAGGCAGAACTAAATTGGTGATTCATGCGCTAAGGGTATCGTATAGGGTGGGCGCATGAGGTGAGCTGTCCCAATGGCGACTCCTTCCCAGCGCAATTCCTCATGGTGATAGGAGGGTAGGGTGACCGGATGAGGGGTGGGTGAACTGAGTGATAGGATGTGGGTATGTGTGCAGCGCGGGGGGCGAGCAGGTGAGTGTGGGCTTGGAGAGGGTGGAGGGCTGAGTGGGTGGCACTGCGATGGATGGCTGAGCTGTGTCGTGGCATCGGTGGTTGGTTAGTGGTTGGGGTGGGTGAAGTACGGGTTCGGGTCCAGGCACTGGTGTGATTTTATTGTGTCAGCCCGAGGAGCCTTTATTTTTCTAATGCTTCCACCCCCCCTCGACATACCACCTGGGTTGAGAATCCTTAAGTGAGGGGTGCGGGGTGAAGCCCTCAGTGTGTGAGGGCACAGCCCCCAGAAATATTAAAACTGTCCTGGCGTTGTTGTTCTGTCAGAGTACCGAAAATCTTTTCGGCACTTGACTGTGCGACAACGTGATCGATTTAGGTGTTCGCGCCATATCACATAGACCCGGCTAAGATCTTGTCCATCAAATGCTGGAATGTGGCAGGTGCCCCATGGAGACCAGACTGTGTTACAGTGAACTGGATCAATCCTATAGTGGTAGCAAAAGCCATTTTTCTTTCAACTTGGTCTCCAGCGGAATCTGCCAGTACCCTTTTGTTAAATCTAGTGTTGTCATGTACTTGGCATATCCCAGCTGATTAACAGATCGTCCACTTGGGGTATCAGGTAGCTGTCAAATCTAGAAATGTTGTTTATTTTCCTAAAATCAATACAAAGATGAATGCCCTTTGCTTCTAGCTACTATGATGATAGAAGAGCACCAAGGGCTGCCTGAAGGCTCAATAATCCTAGTGACTTCATTTTCTCCAGCTCCTCAATTACAGCCTACTTTTGTTTTTCCGGGATTCTGGGATTCTGTATGGTCTCTGCCGTATTTTATTTATTTATTTATTTGTTTTTTGTTTACCGGTAGGTACACTAGACAAGAGTATTGCTATATTCAGGCACAACCCGGAGAGTACAATAAGGAGAGAGCACAAAGAAGGTACAAACATTAGTGACAATTGTTCATGGCGCAGCATGAAGTGGGAACAAAACAAATTTGCAGATTGCTGACAAAAGCAAGACATATTTCTGTGGAAACTGAAAGTAAACAAATACCCTTACATTAGCTACTTGCACTGGATGAAACAACAATAATAATTAAGGACATACAACAACAGCTAAAGAATAAATAACAGTTTTAACTAACGATTTTGTGGTGGGAGTGGGAACATGCAGATTTTATACAGTGGAGGGAAACAGTAAGTGCCATGTAGGTAAGGAATGCTACTGGGAGTCAGTCTCAAGTTACAGACAGGAGCAGCCATCAGAGTCAGTCAGGTGGCACGGAGACCCAGTTTAAAGGCTAGGTGGGATTTAGAGAGTTTAATGTGAGAGGAGAGAGTTCCAGATGCTGGAGCCGATATAGTGAAGGATAGTTCCCCTTTTGTGAGGTATCTGGGAATTTCAAGTTGGGTTTGTACGGATGACCTAAAGAGATATGCTTGGGAGGGATGAGATAGCAGCCTTGAGAGATACTCAGGTGTCCCTGTTCTGATGATATTGTCAGTCAAGCATCCAGTAGAGTACAGTCTGTGCGAAGTCAG
Source organism: Neoceratodus forsteri (assembly GCA_016271365.2). Taxonomy (NCBI): domain Eukaryota; kingdom Metazoa; phylum Chordata; order Ceratodontiformes; family Ceratodontidae; genus Neoceratodus; species Neoceratodus forsteri. Next base: position 284,489,989 of record CM028138.1, on the reverse strand, counting down.
AGGAGAGCCAATTTAGTTTGGAGTAGAGTTCACAGTGATCGTCAGTCTGTGTGCAGAGAGGGCCAGTCGGCATATGCTGTTATAACATGTGCTCCATTTATGGAGGGATCCTTTGTTAGCATTAAGGTATACCTGTGAGCAGTATGTAAGGACGAGGAAACCTTGTGCAATAGCAAGCCAGGCAGCATCATTCAGGGAGGACCTAATTCTATAGGCAATACCCAGTTTGGAGTTAACCGCCTTGCAAGTAGCCGTGAAGTGAAGGTTAAAATCCAGAGATGGGTGAAGTGTGACTCCTAGGTACCTAAAGGAGTTAACAGATACCAATGGGGAGCCATCAAACCATAGTACTGAAAGATCTGGAGCACAGGATTTGATTCTAGAGGGGAGCAAAAAGCATAGCCACAGTTTTCTTAGCATTAAGTATGAGTTTGTTTTGTAGAAGCCAGACTTGTAAGCAGTTAAAGTCAGCTTGAAGATTCACCTTTACTGATGTGGGGTCTTTACCACTAGCGAGAAGCACCATGTCATCGGCATAAAGGATCAGCGAGGAGACACAGGGAAGTGAGGGCAGGTTGTTAATAAAGAGAGAAAGGAGAGGGTCAAGTATAGATCCCTGGGAACTCCAACAGACGTTAAGGAGGGTCAGAGACAGCAGTTGCAATTTGAACAAATTGCCTCCTCCCAGTGAGGTAGCTATCAAACCAGGAGATGGCAGACTGGAAAAACCCAGAACGGACAGTTTGGAGTAGAAGGAGTGATTCACAAGATCAAAAGCCTTAGTGAGATCAATAAAATGGCCCCGTGAGCAGGTCCTTATCCATTGCTGTGAGGACTTTGTTTGATACCTGAAGTAGTGCAGTTGTTGTGCTGTGCCCGTTCGGAATCCATGTTGGGCGGGGATAGAAGGTTGTGAAGGTGCAGATATTCTGAGACCTGGGTGGCAACAGCCTTCTCAAGTAGTTTATTTAAGGTAGAGAGAATGGCGATTGGTCTGTAGTTAAGCATGTTTTGGTGTCCCCTTTTTGTGTACAGGGACAACTCGAGCTGGTTTCCATAGTGTAGGCACTGTCTGGGTTAGTATAGATAGGTTGAAAATTCTTGCAATAGGGGCAGCAAGAGCTGGAGCTGCCATTTTGATGAAATAGGGCAGTAATCCATCTGGACCAGCAGATCCATGAGGGGAGATAGATTTAGAAGAAGCGCACCTCGGTAGTGGAGAGTGATCTGAGCAGAAAAGAGGGTCCTGAAGGATGGTAGATATCAGGAGGGTGCAGGAAACTGGTTAGATTTTGCAAGGTATTCAGAGAGATCAGAGAATTGCGCATTCAGGCATTTGGCAATCGTAGGTAGATTGTTACAGCTTGGTGTATAGGTGGAGCTGGACCCTCTATCGATAATGTGCTCAGCCTGACTAACTTTTCCTTGGGTCATGGTGAACACTGCCTAAATTCCTATAATATCACCTTTATATCAGCTAGTTGACTGGGTTGCAGGTTGGGATTTAGCTTTTCTTGGGAATGCCACTATCAGAGCTGTTTTTGTCCAGCCTGTGATAGACTTGCTTTGTTTCTCCATCTTCCTGTTCAGGAAGTACAGTCACATGGCTGGGACAGGTCTTTATTTCTCTCTCTCTCCTTCCAGAGCTTCAGCAGGTAGGCATGATAAATACGAGACCTATGCTTGCCTGGGATCTCTAATTCATAATCCACCTGTCCAGTCCCACAAACCACTGTGAAAGGCCCTTGCCGTTTTGCCAACAATTTGTTTTCATGTGATGGTAGTAATAACAAAACCTTATCCCCAGGGTTAAAACTTCTGTCCTTCAACCCCAAATCATAGTATCCTTTCTGTCTTTCCTGAGCTTGCAGGCAGTTCTTACAAGGAATATAAATGTATTTACCAACCGCTGATGTAAGCCAGTGATGTACTGTACTGCATTCTTTTTCTGATCAATTTTACTCTCCCACATCTCTTTTTATGACATCAAGTGGCTCCCTAGGTGTTCCACCATAAAGGAGATCAAAAGGGACAGGCCTGTAGATGTCTGGGCACCTCTCTGTAGGCAAACAGCAAGAAAGGAAGATAAAGGTCCCAGTCTTTCCCTTCTTCAGATACATATTTCCTTGCCATTTTAAGGGTCTGATTGAACCGCTTTACTAGCCTGTACATTTAGGCGTGATAGGGTGAAGTCCTAACTGCTGTTATTCCTAGCTTCCGATAAAATTCCTGCAATACCTGGGAGGTGAAATTTTCCCTTGAGCTGTTAGAATAACTTCAGGCATACCCACTCAACTAAAAATCTTGGATAGTTCCTAAGCTACCCTAGAAGCAGTAATAGTTCTCATAGGGGCTTCTTCTGGATATCTTGTAGCGTAGTCGCTGAGAACTAGAATGAATTGTTTGCCTTTTCTACTCCATTCCGGCTCCAACTATAGCCACAGTGACCCACCAGAAGGGTACATCAACCACAGGTATGGAAATAAGGGCACCTTTTTCTTGGCTCACAGTAGCCACTTTTGGCACTCCTCACACATTTGACAGTAATCTGCTACCTGCTGCCGTATGGATGGCCAATAAAACCAATGGAGCAGCCTACTTAAAGTCTGCTCTCACCACTGAGGTCCTACCAGAGGGATGCCATGTGCAACTTTCATCAACTCCTGCCTATATTTTGAAGGAACCACCAACTGTTTGCATACCTCCTTAATTTGAGGATTGATACATTTGCTGTACAAGATCTCATTTTCAACACCAATACAGGTTTTCCCATCCACAGTTCCCACCTTAGCAAACAGTGGTTTTAATGTGTCATCATTTTTTGACCAATCATCAGTGGTTATTAATCTGTGGCTCTTCTGCAATGTCCTTCTTCTGGTTGCTTGACCCGTCTGACCTCCCCTTGGTCTTCTTAAGGCACACCCTAGACTTGAATAAGTCAGAGTCCTCTAAAGGGAATGTATCAACTAGCTGTTGCTTCTGTTGGACCTTGACTTGCACTCTAGTTGTCACTGCAGGCACATCAGAGGAAGGATTCACATCCTTCTATTGTAGAAGAGAGTCAAATCACAGCAGATCAGGACCCGATATGTGAGGTACTGGAAGAGTGGGGACCCACCTACCTTCAGTTGAATCTCTTCTCCATTAATGAAGAGAGCATGGTAGTAGTAGGGTAACAATTACAATCCCCATGAACACATGCCACCCTTGTCTCAGGATCTTTAACATACCCTGATTGAGGACATCCTTGTGGACCAGAGTCTGCCTACTTCCAGTGTCCACCAACCCTGGACATTTTGGGAACCAACCCCAACTTCCACCAAGTATGGTCCCCAATTAGCTGGAGCAAGAATTACAGGAGATGCTTCCTTAGTGGGTGCCTCCACTTGATATGTCCCTTTCCTGCATTAATGACAAACAACATCAGGTCTATGTGTAGAGGATGGTATTTTATTACTATTTTTATCGGTATGTGGGGTGTGGCTTGAGGGTGAAGCTTTAAGTGTCTGAAAAGGTCTTACCAGTCTCTGATCCCTCTGATCTTTTCCCAGGGTGGTTGGTGTAGCTTGTCGAGCAAGCTGGAAGTCCTCTGCAAGCTTGAGGCCTGTTCACCTGTTTCCAGTCAATACGTTTTACCCAAACTTGCAGGTCCTCTGGTAGGCCCTGGTGAACTGTTCCAGTAACAATTCCTCAATGATTTGTTGTGCTGTGCACCTTTCTGGTTGAAGCCATTTGCAGCATAGTTCTCTGAAAGTATTCTCATGGATGGTTACTTGCTCTATACATAAAGCTCAAAACGTCTGTCTATACGACTCACTGCTGATGTCATATCACATTAGGATGGTGGCTTTGACTCTTCCATAACTGGTAGCCATGGTGGTGTCCATATGATTGTAGGCAAGTTGTGTTCGCCTGTATGATAAGGTACAAGATGGATTACTCACTGATCTTTGGGCCAGCAGCATGTTATGACTACCCTCTCAAACGTCGTGAGATAGACCTTGATGTTGTCATCCAGACTCAGTTTCATCCTCTTCACATCTCTCAATGTACTGCTGGTATCCCTTCAGTAGCTCTAGGCTGAGCTGTTTGTACAGTCTCTAATAATTTGTGGATATTTTTATTTCATGTACTCTCACAACTTGCCTCTTCGTGTCTCAGAGTCACCCATTTGAGAAGTTCAGCCAGTCTCTCAGGAGAAGCATCTCCTCCGCTATATGGTTTTCTTTTTTTCTTTTCTTATTCTTCCCCTGTGTCCTCCTCAGTTGCTATAGCTCCCATCAGCCTTGATGTGTCCTTAGAGCGAACCACTGACTCCTCCTCCTCAAATTTTGTAGCCATGCTTCTGGTCACCACACTCAGAGGAACAGATGGAGCTTTTCTTCCTGTACCATATCCTCCCTTGCAGCATCCACAAAGTGTTTTCCATGATGCTTGGCTCGGCACCTTAGCCATGTAACAACCACTAAATCCCTACTGTCACCAAATTGTCACAGCATGAATGTTCAGGAAGCACACAGACAGGCAAGTATCATGGAAAACAAAGTAGGCATATATTTATTTTAAGAACAAGCAAAATAAAATAAGAAATAAAGACTGGAGTATCACAGCAACCTTAATCAAATTCTGGTGCTGTGGAACCTTTCTGGGATGTGCGTGTGACAAGTCCGAGTCTCTGTGAAACAATCTGTGCAAGTCCCATCCTTCAGCAGTGCCACCAATAAGTAATCTTTCCTCTGCAGTGACCAGACACCAACTGACCGGTCTGACCAAAACACCTAAACTGCATAAGTTGCTCCCTGTCTGGTTTTACCATTTTGTGTCCAGTCCAGCAGTCTGACTTTCACCAAATCGATTTTGACACTATCTCTGTGACTGCTGTGACTAGAACAAGCACTATATGTAGACATTAGCTGGGAAGTGTGTGTGTGTTAACTCTGGGAGTGCTTTAAATGAAACTTATATGAAACTTTAGCTCTCTATCATAATTGTGTACCATGAGCCCCGCTGTTGCCGCCCGTATCCAGGAAGAGAGACTGCTTTGCAGTCTGCCGGCAGTATTTCCTCAAGCTGCTGATTTATTATTTTACTTAAGCCTGACAGTTTTGAGGGTGTCCTATGTAAGAGGCACTCACTAAAGACAGGACATTAAGGCATTTTGCAAACAGTTTTAAACTTTAATTTACACTCGCTATATTCCTGACCCCTGCCGTTCACTTCCAGGGCAGTTTACGCCTTTAGCAAGCCCTGCTGTGAGTGCTGAGACTAGAACAAGCTTTATATGCAGACATTAGTTGGGAAGTGTGTGTGTGAACTCTGCAGTACTTTAAATTAAACTTATATGAAACTGTAGCTCTCTGTCACAATTGTGTACCACGAGCCCTGGTTGCTACCACCTCGGTATCCAGGAAGAGAGACTGCTTTGCAGTCTGCCATGCAATTTCCTCAAGCTGCTGATTTATTATTTTACTTAAGCCTGATGGTTTTGGGGTGTCCTATGTAAGAGGCACTCGCTAAAGACAGGACATTAGGCGTTTTACAAATGTTTTAAACCTTAATTTACACTCGCTATATTCCTGACCCTGCCATTCACTTCAGGGCAATTTGCTTGCTATTGTAGAGCCCTGCTACCAATGGTGCAACCTAATACATGGAGAGGCAGCGGAGAGACATGGTCTGCCGCACGTGTCCGCTGAGGACACTGGGATCTGGGCAACATAATAGCGGCCGACAACACACGGGGACTAAGCTATCAATTACTTATCCTCAATTCCTGTTTGGATAAGTTACCCAAACACAAAATGGCGCAGGTAAAAGGAAGAGAGGCAAAACACTAAGAAAAGCATGCTCCCAGTGTAAAATGTACTCAGATGATGTACCAAATCAGGAATTTGTATGTGAGAAATGTAAATTAATTATTATACTACAGGAGAAAATTCACCAACTGCACAGAAGACTAGAAACTCAAAAGAAATAACACTACTGGAGAACTTTATTGATGAAGCAGCTGAGGAAGCTAACATAATGTACACTGAATGTGCTAACAAAGATGATCTAAAAATCATATCCCCTCACTAAGCTAATACAGGAACCCAGTACATCTACCCCTTATGGTTCGCATAAGCATGACATACAAGCCCATTACTTTATCTAACAAATTCAAAACCTTGGCACTAGATCCAGATAGATCTGCTAAAACATCCAACTTAAAATCACCAAACCACCAGATATTGTTTACTCTCCCCAATTGCTCCCCAGAATCTAAATTACGTGATAATACCCCAGATTTACCTAGAGATATTGTAGTCATAGGGGACTCTTTATTAAGGAGTTGATACCATGTTTGTGAAGAGCGAAAGCTTACACTACAGTTAGTTCATTCCCTGGGGTAAGGACTAGAGACGCTGTGGTCTTATTGGATGGCTTACTTGAGAACACCAACAAACCCTTGGTTCTCTTACACATGGGGATAAATAACCTTTCTTCATGTACTATGAATGTCACTCAAGAAGACTATAAAAGATAGTCAACATGATCAAAAACAAGGGAGGTGAAATTATACTGTCCGGGGTCTTGCTCACTGTTGGGAAACAGTCACATAAAATTACCATGTTCAAAAATTAAATAACTGGCTTAGACAATATTGCTTATTTGAAAACATTGGTTTCATGGATAATTCCTTCACATTTAAAAATTTAGCATTTTAGAAAGGGGATGGTTTGCACCTCACTCACCTTGGTATCAGGGTTATGGGAAAAAAATAATGAAGTCATACAATTCCATTTAAACTGGAATTGGGGAGGAGCTCACTGCATCTCCAGGAACCCAATTAATATAAATAGCAGCTTTCTCAAAATCAAACATTATGGTTGGAATGGGGTATTAATAAACACCAGAAGTCTAACTAACAAGTTTGATGAATTTAAACTCCTTCTTATCACCAACAACATCCAAATTGCCCTTGTCTCAGAGACCTGGTGGGATGCATATGACCCTGGGATAAAAATATCCAAGGTTACAGTGTTTACACTAAAAGTAGGAATCACAGAAAAGGTGGTGGCGTAGCCATATATATTCACGAAACAATAGTTAGTGAGGAAATTCTAGGAACACTGCCAACCTAGAGACCCTCTGGGTTAAATTATGCAAGCAATAATACTCTGAAAGAGTAGGTATTGGGCAAATTGACTGCCAGGGGCTTAATGAGGCCCGATGTCACAGGCAGAGGGCCTTATAGCCCTGGAAAGTCCCATATTGCCCATACCGCCATCCTGGAGGGTATTGTGTTTAGAAAATGGGCTGTTTGTGGCATTTTTTATAAAATAATTAAAAAATGTCACAAATTTACTTAAAACAGTAGAATATATTAATACAAATGATTTTGTTGTAAAGTAGTCCCCTGCTGCTGGTATAGCTTCCAGTAGAGTGCGCTTTTGTTTTAAATACACTTTGTGTGCCTTGATGTGCTTGACAGGCCCTTTCCCCATTTGTTTTTCTGCCTGGTTCTGTCATTTGTCTTTGCATCACTCTGTCCTTGTTTTTTTTTTTATGTTAAGTGGGGCTGAGGGTGAAGAATAGAGTGATGGCACGAAAGAAACCATTGCAGTTTGCAGTCAGGCATGAGGATGGTAGTGACGAGCTGCTGTGCTGTGAGAGTCGCGTAAATGGGGGTATTTGTATGTGCTTTGCCAGACTACGGAGCGAGTACTGCTGCTGGGAATGAGTGCTTTCTGCACTGCAAGGCAATGACGAGGCAAGGGGTGCAAAGAGGTACATCTCTGTTTTTATTAAAAGGTAAAGCTGGTGTAACCCCAGATGGCACTATCCCAAGGGCTACTACCCCTGCCTGTGTAACTGCTAACAGGTTAAGGGGCCTAGGTCCAATGGTGGGTGCCTCCACCCAGAGGTTGGGGTTAAGACAGTCTGGTATGACTTGGTCACAGCCCTCTGGGTCACTGCAACCCCTTTCTTCCCACTAGTGGCCCACACAATATATCAGAAGTACCTTCACAGTATACACTTACCCCAGGACTGGTTCGATCAGCTTGACTCTGGGGACCCCCTGTAAAACAAGATGATACAAAGCAAAAGCCACAGTACAACAGTTTAACATAAATGAATACCTCAGTCAGTGCAACTTTGCTGAAACAAACAGATCTGATTTATTTAGGGAATATAACAAGGACAGGGAAAGTCAGGTTAATTAGTTTAGACACCTTAATAATCACAGTACTATGCATGTTCAGAGTCCCAAATTGTCACTTCACTGGGTACCCAGGATGGGGAGCTAGCCAGGATCGGTGCAGCTAGATGGGGCCCTGTGATGGAAAACACTTGCACAATACCCAATGTAATCTGGAGCCGGATGGCTCAGTTCATGAAGAAATGAACAGCAACAAATAGATGACACACTTGCAATTTGATAAACAGATGGCAGGAGCTACTCTGCTTTGTACTCACAGACTCAATGCTGGGAACTGGATGGAAAGCAGATTGTCCTGGATTGCCAGGAGGAGCAGAACATGTGGACAAGGTCCTTGTGACTGGACCCCACTGCAGTTTAGAGCAAATGGATGTAGTCTGGATTAAGCTGGGGTTTACTTCCAGCTTGATGCACTCAGTTCACTGTACAGGGATTTGAAACATGATTCCTCAAAAGCACTACACACATTTATATGTAAAGGAAAGTACTATACCAGGCAGGCTGCTTCTGATCCCAACCACAACTGCTGCACGATATCCGGAGAACACACAGCAGCTTCAGTTCCTGACAGACCGAGCGATTCAGCAATTTCTCCAGTCTTCTACAGAGTGAGCCTGGTTTCTACTCTTCAGATCTCCTTGATTCTCCACAGGTCAGATTCAGTCTGAACAGGCGCTTGCACAAGCTGCAGACTGAAACTTAGGGCCTTACACGTGATTCCGTGCTAAAACTACACAATCAAGAAGCACACAGTTCCCTGTCTCTTCACTGCCCAAACTGATCTGATCTTTCCAGTAGATAGAGCGGGCATTTCCTTTGAGTTCCTCCCAGTTCAGTTGGCTGGTCTGACTGTCACTCACAATAAACTCCTCCTGTTGGTGCAAAAGGTGCGAAGTCCAAACTACAATTCCCAGAGGCATCTGCCATACAGTCCCATTGTGGCTGGCTCAACTTAAGAGTCCAAGTTCTGATTTGCCAGCAGCAGGCTCCATTTTAAAGGTCCCCCACACTGATTAGTCCAGTTCAGCAGTTCAACCAGAATGGAGGGCTAGGCAAACACAGTTCTGACTGCAAAGAAAAGCAGGTTAGACAAACTGTATTTTCAGTATTACTCTAAATGATTTCTGGCAAACAGTTACATCTTTGAAAAGTGCTCACTCTGCCCACTTAGTGACGGCAGAAACGGGTGTGATTTGGCAGCAGCTCGAGTGGACTCAAGCAGGAAACACACAGTCCCCCATAGAAACTAATTATGTCTGCAAGCAGACAGCTCTTAAAGAGACAGTACCAGAGGCTCTAAAAGCACTCACAGATAAGAAGCTTAAGCAGCAAACACCATTCAGGCTTGGAGCATTCAAGCAAGCTCCTGGAAGACTTTTGGGAACCTCCATTTGCAAGGGGTTACACCCTTCCTGCCTGGGAAAGCTTAAGTCCACATCAAGCAAGTACCTCCATAAGTTTCAATACAACCATATACATTTACATCAGTATCACATTAGAAACATACATGTAATCATCAGTCAATATATCACTTTACCAGGAACACATTTCTGAAACTTTGCAGCCGTCACTCTTTACACAGTATTACACACACATTGTACTATAACTCAGGTTTATTTATTTATTTATTTTATTTATTAAATTTTGGTGACCAGGTAAACCCACTGAGTTCTTGTTCTTTTTAGGGTTTAACGAGGATAACAATACATGTTATAAGAATGAACAAGGACATAAGAAACATTTGAGACATTGTGAGTTACATCATGAGGTGGTTACAGTAAAGAAAAATAGTGGATACAGGCATGGTTACAGTCATGGTAATAGAAAAGCAGTGGATACAGGCATGGCTATACAGGCACGGTAAAAGAAAAGCAGTGGATGCAGGCATGGGTACAGGCATGGTTATCATCATGACATGTAAGCAATTGGTAGTACTTTGCATGTAGTTTATTCAGGGGTTACACATGCTTCTGGCAGCAGTCTGTATAAGGCAAGTAGTAGGAAGGTTAAGCTTAGAGACAGGAGTTGGAGAGGAGGGGAGTACCTTAGAGCTTTAAGTGCCATGACAGTGGCATGCGCTTGAGGTCAGCAGATAGGACTTAAGCCTGGTATGGAAGTTCATGAGGGAGGAGGAGGCCTGGACCTGGGAGGAGCTTTTTCCATTGGCAGGCTGCTTGGGAGGAAAAGGATCTTCCGCCAGCTGTTGTCCTTACCCTAGGGACTTCTAATAGCGTCTATCTGAGGTCCTTAGGTTCCTCTGGGTTGTGTTTGAGGGTTATGGTACTGACAATGCTTGGAAGAGCATGGGGTTTGAGAAGCTTGTAGGCCTGGATAAGCAAGGGGTGTTGGAGGAGGCGACCAATGTGGGCCAACGAAGATTGGCCAAAAGTGTCACAGATGGTAGCGTCTCAGGTGGTCTAAGGTTGTGAGAACAAGCTATTTTATTATATAGGTTTTGCATCCTGGTAATCTCTTGTTTAGCTATCGCTGTATAATAGGGGGCGCAAAGGTCAGGTTGGGTAGAAGGGCGCTGGTAGTATGGAGAGCCTGGCTTCAGGGATGAGATGGTCCCTGAGTCGGTACAGGGCTCCAAGTTTTCGATGTAGGGGCCTGGTGACCTGGTCCACGTGTTCCTTGTATGTGATATTCTGATCCAACGTGAGGCCCTAAGTATTATAAGGGAGGGACTATGCTAATGGCTTTATCAGAGTGAGGTTAAGGCGAGGGATGAGGACCTGTTAAATCCCAGGGATCTTGGCCTGAATAGCATTGCCTTGGTCTTGTCAGCATTTAGTACCATTCTGTTCTTACATAGCCAAGTCTCTAGTGAAGTGAGATCCTTTTGGAGTAGAGGGCCTAGGGCAACCACGTCATGCAGGGGTCGGAAGATGACAGTATCATCAGCGCATTGCACAACGAGCTCTCCCGCAGTGGGCATGCAGGTCATTTTTAAACAAGGAAAACAGGAGGGGCTAGAATTGAGCCCCAAGGTACACTCCTGGTTTAGGGTAGTGGGTCAAACACGGTCCCTTTCCATGAGACCCTCTGTGCCATGCTTGATAAGTAGCTCCCAAACCACTTCAGGAGTATGATTGTCTAGGCCTATATTTTTGCGCTTCTGTAGCAGCAAGTTGTGGTCGACAGGTTGAACACCTTGGATAAGTCTATAAAGACTGCACCAGTGGGTATCCTTTGTCCATTGCCCTGAGAACTCATCCAGTGAAGTTAATGAGGGCAGTGTCAGTACCATGGTTTGTTCTAAATCCATGTTGGGAGGGGCAAGGAGCTGATGAGCTTCCAGGTAGTCCCTGAGTTGATTGTAGATGACTCTTTCTTGCACCTTAGCAAGTAAGCAGAGGAGGGAGATGGGCCTGTGTTGTTAGTTTTCCCTGAGCCCGCTTTGTGAATAGGGACAACATTGGCATGTTTTCACGGGTCAGGGACTGCTCCTTCCCTCAGTGATCGATTGAGGAGCATGGTTATAAGCAAGGCTTCATAGAATCTCATGTGTCCGCAGAATTTTTGCTATAGAACTTTGACAATCTACGTGAGAACTTCTTCTGTGCCGCAGAATTCACTCTTCTTGTGATTTTTATTAATATTTCTGTTTATATATAGAATCTGGTTCCTTTCCCTTCTTTTTTATCCAAAACCCCTATATGTTCAGAATGTAATGTTATCATTGCTAGAACATCATACATTAGCTAATGAAATGGCTGCATTACTCAACAGAAATGAACAGTCACTTATCTACCACAGCTCCCACTGCCAGAGACGGTGGCACAGCACATCATGCATGGTGATATTTGCTCAACCTGCACTACAGCCTAATACAATTTTCAGTCTTACATTATTGCACTAGGGCCAACTTAAACAAAACCTTGTCAATAGCATAGACCTGTTAAGTCCATACCTCACTTTGTACAAATGTATTTGTGCCTTAAAGGTATAGAGATGCTATCTGAAATGAATAACTGGTAAAATGAATTTAACTGTCTAAATTTTTAAGAAAAATAAAGTAATTAAGCCCAGAAAAGTGAAATATAATAATGTGTAGACCTGTTGAAAGAATAGACCTAGTTAAATAAATAATTGCACTGTACGCATTTTTGCCAGGGTTATTGATTACATATTGTCATTAGTTGATAGAATCACCTAAAAGTTATTGAGAAATGTTGTGTGCAGGGACAGCTGTTGGCCAGAGGGTAGCATGCTGTGTTTCTGTGCTGGCAACTCAGGTTCAGAGATTAGCTCTGGGAGCTGGCTGGGCAGCACAAGGATTGGTGGAACACATCATTGCTTGGAGCCTGGAAGGTATGGTGCAGTGTTCCTGTCACATGGTGGACACATTGGATGGGCCGGAGAACTGTATCTCACAATGGTCCACATGCATGTCATGGCCTGATGGTGTTATGCAGTGTGTCAGGAAAGCAAGTTGACATGAAAATGAGTTTTGCAATAACTCCTCTATTCCATTTCAATGGGACCTGTATGAATGAGGATGCAAGTTCATGGAAATATAAAATAAATATATATATATATATATATATATACACACACACAGTACCTCTGTCTCTCTCATCACACACACACATATTTGTATGTATGTTACAGATTGCATATAGATATATAAGTGATACAAAGTGGGAACCTCACGAGTGGTGTAGAAAGCACCTACAAATATATAAGTGATAAGACAGTGGAAACCTCATTAGTGGAATAGATAGCATGCATATAGAAATACCTTATTTATCACATAAGATCCCTCTACATGTGTCATTTATGCAACAGGCTAGGACCTTAAGGGAGAGACATTTGTTTTGCTTTTTAGGCATAAAATGATTTTATAAGTCTGTTATTTTTGAACTAGTGTTACTGTGCTTTCCATCATCCTGATTGCTATAACCAAAGCCATGAAAGCGAAGTCAGGATGACAAGCTGACACTGTGATGTGGTAGTTTGTTAGTGCCGCAGAACTTCCAGAGAAATTACAAATCATCACAAGAAGTTCTGCGCAAATGGTAGTCTTGCTGCAGAACTTGGTCCCACTGTGCCGCAGAAAAGTAGGGGCCCTGGGTTATAGGCCAGGCTAAGGAGAGTAGCTCCTGCCTTGAGTAGCCGAGGGTTGATACCATCGGGTCCCCTGACCTTTCGGTTTCCAGGTTCTTAGGAGGTTTAGTACTTCAGTGCTTAGCCAGTCTCAGGTGAAATGGGGTCTTTCCATGTGTGAGGTGGTTCATCTAAGGTAGGGGAGAGTCTGGGAGACAGGCAGGTCTTGTAGGCCTCGAGGTCTGAGAAGTGCCTGTTAAGGGCAGCCGATATTTGAGAAGGGTCAGTTGTGAGCTGACCGTTAATCTCCATGGGACAGGACTCATGCTTTTTGCTGCCCTTGATCAGGTCATTGATATGATTCCAGAATTGTTTGAGGTTGTCCAGGCTGGTTTTCTGGAAGTGTGTTAAGTAATCTCTTTAGCGAGTTTTATGGCTCTCATGGCTTTGTTCCTCAGGGCTTTGTATTCAGCGAGATCTGCTGGGAGGGAGGAGAGCCCAAACGTTTTCCAGGCTTTTTCCCAAGTAGCCATTAGGGCTTTGAGGGAGGGAGAGATCCACTTGTAGCAGCTGCCTTTAGCCCACATTCTTCTTCATTGGAGCAAAGAGGTTGGTCGCTGTGGTTAGTTCATCCTGGAAGTATTGCACAGCCTCAGTAATAGTAGGAGAAGATTTATGGGGTTCCAGTCCAGACTAACTAGGTAGTGATTGTATTGTAGTTCAGAGAACTTGGAGAAGTCACGGGCAGAGAGAATTCTAGGTTGAACCTTGGGTGGTTTGTTTTCCATATACAGAAGTTGGGAATGGTCACCAGGGAGTCTGCCATTGTGCCGCACTCTGTATATTAGTGGGATTAGACACCAGAGCCCAGTCAAGGGTGGTGTGGTTCCCAATTTTGTAATAAAGTCTGGTCGGTTCAGAGATTACCTCATGCTAGACCTGATTCATGGGTAAGTGACTCTGAGGCATGACCAGGTCCTGGGCCCAGTTATGTTGAAGTCACCCAGGATTAGTTGCTCCATTGTTACCTTTGATAGCTGTGACTGTTTGTGATGGCTCAAGGGATTTGAGGGTTGATTTCAGGTGGTAGGCGAGCCAATTGTTAGTTGTTTGGCGTGCCCTAGGGTTATCCGGATGTATATGCTCTCTCCTCAGCAGTAGGATTAGTCTGCAGGGGCAGAGGTGACATGGAGAGGTCATCCTTAGCATAGATTAGGACCCCACACCCTTTTTGGTTTCTCTGTCAATTGCGGTAGTATTGTAGCCCACGTACCTGAATCTCATGGTCATGGATGTGGGCTTAGCCAGTTTCAGAGATGGCTAGTAAGTCTCTGCTTGTAGAGGTCCAACCAGGCCTGGACTTGTGTATTTTTGGTCTAAGACTACATATGTTCATACGCATCTTTCAGACCCTTGGTGGCCGTCCATTGATGGTCCTGGGGGATGCTACCAAGGTATTGGGTATGTATGGGCCAGGGTTAGGTTGGATATCATCTGATAGGAGAAGTAGCAAGACTAGTAACCTGAGCAGTTTAGTGCTAGGTATTGAGATGGGGTGTCTTCGACACGTCCTGCTCATATAGTAAAGTAGGTCAAGCATACACCCTTTTATGAGCTCATGCCTCAGTTAAGAGAGTAGATATACCTGAGATAGGGTAGCTGCTAAGGAAGTCGTGTGGGGGATATGTAGATTGCTCACTAGTTCTGGGGGAATAGGTTCTATGACCCTGTCCACCCAGAGTAGGGTCAGTGAGTAGATTATGGCTGGTAGTACACCCCTATTAGGGAGGGACACTGTTCCTAGCACACCAAGAAGGGCGGAGGAAGCATATACTAAGTAGGCATTATTATTGGATGATGTTAGCATAGTTGGTAAGAGTAGGGTGCTCAGAGTCTATCTGACTTGAGTCTGAAGGGTGGATGGCAGACACTGAGGGCTTCCTGTTTTCAGCTGCAGAGCTGTCACACAGGCAGTTTTAAGGAAGTTGTCAGCCTGTTCAGGAAGCTTAGGGAACCTCAAACTGCAACCTCCCTTGTAGCAGCACCGGAAAGAAGTAGAATGATAATGCAGGCCATATTGCCCACGATTGAGTACAGTGATTGTGTAGAAAGACCAAGACTCCTCTAGTGGCAGGTCTGTATAACTCTAGCATGGAAACTAAAAAAAAAAAAAACAAAACTTCTATTACGCAGTTGAAATGTGCTTAGTTATATCGAAAATCTATTTGTAAAAGTGCTTGGGTGGCTGTGGCAGGGAGGAAGTCCTGGCTAATCAGAGCGGGTTTGCTGAAGCACCCATGTTCCGATTGGCTGCGCTTGTCCTGTACCTTTCAAGGAGCTGCAGGCAGCGCGTCTGGTCTCCGGTCGGTGGCTTGCTGGTGCCGGGCCGACCGTGGGGAGCTGAAGAAGCCCTGTTCAAGGGCAGGCAGCTTCCAAGGAGCTGCAGGCGGTGTCCTGGTCTCAGTCCGTTATTACCTCTTGTACATGAAACCTGAAGAGAGGGGCCCTTCCCTATCAGCTACCTTGGGGCTGGATGGGGCAGGGGCACCATACCTAGAGGGCAACACAAGTAACTTGGAGTTAGCACTGATGTTCATTTTGGGCAATGAGCTCGGGGACACATACACTCCTTTATGGACAACATTGAGAGGCAAGTCCACAGGACCTCCCAGGGGAATCATAACTGAGGTGCACCACAGGCTTTACAGCTCGACCAGTCTTTCTAGGGAGAACTGTTACAGCCTCTGCACTCTGAGCCTCATTTTCAGCATTGTCCTCACTTGTCAGGGAGTCCCTCATTGGGTAGAGAGGTTAGAACTTGGGGCACTTTCAGCTCCAGGAGTTACAGTCTCTGAGTCCACAACGCTTGGCTCACATGGATTGCTTTCTGACACTGACAGTGCATTATCAAGGTACTCAACACACTCTTCTTGTTCTGGTATGTCACCAGTCTGTTCCAGTCCATCATTTTCTCCTCTGAAAGCTCAAACAGTTCAACATACACAATGATTCCATATCATCTGGACTTAATGCTTTGCACTTCACTTTCTGGGAGCATTGGCCCAGGGACAAAGCTGGGGCTTAGACAGTCCAGAAGGCCCAGCTTCATCTCCAGGATTGACTAGGGATTGCCCTCAAACAACTGACTCAGTTTATAAGAAGGGTAGTATTCAAACCACACTCACTTTCCTCTGACATGGACAGACAGTCATGTTCAACTGGGACTTGTGGAGGGAACACTTTAACTCAGCTTCTGTAGGTGCAGACTTTCTTGATTTTTTCTTAGCAGCTGCTCTAGTCACTGGTCCAGAGGGCGTTTCTTGGGGCTCCGACTCAATCAAGATTTGTCCAATGGGCAGTAAATGATTTCTATGCATTGTTTTAGCATCTTTTGAATTATTCTGAGGCCTTACTTGTACACTGGCAGATCATCTAGTTTGCCCACTACAATGTGAGGAGATGGTGCCATCTGTCAGCAATCTTGTGTTTGCCACGCAGTCCCAGATTTCTTAGCAATACCCGATCTCCTCCTGGAGTTCCTGTGCTTTCACCTTTTATCATACCTTTCTTTGTTGGCCGATTTCTTTTGGCAGCCATGGTTTCAGCCAGTTGGTACACATGATTTAGCTGGGCCTTTAACTTTTGCACATACTGTAAATAGTTGTCAGCTCGAACCCCATCAGGAGAGACCCCAAAACACACATTTACCAGCAATCAGCTTTTTCCAAACATCAGGCGTAGGGGAGAACCCAGTGGCATCATTTTTGGTGCAGTTGTAGGCATGTACCAGGGTGAGAATTTGTTGGCTCCATCTAGGCTTGTCCTTTGGGTGGAGGGTGCCTAGTATATTTAGCAAGGTGCGTTGAAACGTCTCAGGCTGTGGGTCTCCCTGGGAGTGGTAAGGTGGCTCTGGACTTTTTCACTCCCACAGAGAAAGCATCTCTTTGATAAGACGACTCTAAAGTCTCTCCCTTGATCAGAATGGATTCTTTGTGGAGCCCCATAGTGAACAAAAAGTTTTCTACAAGTACTTTTGCCACAGTGGATGCCTTCTGATCTTTGGTGGGGAAAGCTTGGGCATATCTAAGTAAAATGGTCAGTGACCACCAGCACATTACTGATATTTCTTTGATCTGGCTCCAAACTCAGAAAATCAATACAGACCAGCTCCATGGGTGCACTGGTGGTGATGTTAACAAGTGGGGCAGACCTCTGGGGCAAAGCTTTCCTCTGTAAGCAGCGACTACAAGTTCGAATGTGTTGCTCACATCAGCCCCCATCTTAGGCCAGTAGAATCTGGATCTCACCAAGTCAAGTGTTCTGTCTATACCAAGGTGCCCATGTGGTTGTGTAAGGACCTCAGCACTGAGTCTCGGAAAGCAGTGGGAAGCACTAGTTGTTGTTTGTCTACTTGTCCCCTCTGTCTACTGTTTCTCTGTATAACAGTCTATTGATCAGTTTCAACTTAGGACCTTCTTTGTATAACAATGCAGTTCTCAAATCAGTGGAACGTAATTTGGACATACAGTATCTTTCCTGCATATAGGGCTTCTAAAGCTGATTTGATCATGGGATCTCGGGATTGAGCCTGCTGAATACTGTCATTGTCCAGCTGAGGCAGTGCACCAATGTCTATTGCAGAAAAGTGGCAATAAGCAGCAGGTATGCAGTTCTCAGAGGGTCCCAAACAATCCACCATACAGTCCACTGCGCTTGGACATTTGTTCCTCCTGTCAAACTTCTGGCAGAGTGCTCGAATATCAGGTTCTGACAGCGTGACCCAGTCATTCTGGGAACAGACCTCTGGGAGAGAGCATCAGCATCTATGTGGTTCAGATCTGCTCTGTATTCAACTGCATAGTCGTAGGTAGATAAGGCAGAGAGCCACCTATGGCCAGTGGCATCCAACTTAGCTGAAGTCTGCACATAGGTCAAAGGATTATTGTCAGTTTTTACTAGTATCTTAGCCCCATACAAGTACTGTGGAATTGATCAACAATGGCCCACTTCCAAAGCTAGGAACTCTAACTTATGTACAGGATAGTTCTTTTCGGAAGGGGTCAGGCTTCTGCTGGCAAAGGCCACTGGTCTCAGGCCATTCTCGTGTCCTGCTACAACACAGCCCCCAACCCTTGCAAGCTAGCATCAGTGTGCAGGACAAAGGATTTTGTTGGATCGGCATAGGCCAACACTGGAGCATGGGTAAGTTGATATATGATCTAATGAAAAGCAGTCTCACAATCAGGAGTCCAGCTGGCCCCAAATACTACTTGGACGAAAATACACTCTTTCAGTCTTGAGGGATGCTGACTTTTGTATGTTTTGTGGGTTGGGGATACCCTTGAGTAAGGTTAAGTAAAGGGCGGATCACTCTTGAATAGTCCTTGATGAAACACCGATAACAACCACAGAATCCTAGGAATCTTTGCAGTTCTTTTAGATTTTTGAGCTGTGGCCAAGTGGTCAAGGCCTCAACTTTACTTGGGTCGGTCTCATTCCCTCGGTGGATACTATGTGTCCCACATACTTACTGATGTTTGAAAGAATTGACACTTATCAATGGACAGTTTAAGGCCAAAGTCTTCCAGTCGGTCCAATACCTTGAATAATCTGCCTCGTGTTCCTCCAGTGAGCTGCCAAACACAATGACATCATCTAGGTATACCAGGCACTCTAGTATCGCTCATGTCCCCACTGCACGCCCATCAATTGTTGAAAAGTGGCTGGTGCCTGAAACCCTTTGAGGCATCCCCTCATGAATTCATAGAAGCCAATCGGACAGATAAAGACTGTCTTCTCATGGTCCTCTGGAGCCATCGGGATCTGGTAGTACCCACTGCGAAGATCCAGCACAGAGAACCACTTGCTACCGTTCAGGCAGTCCAAAGCATCCTGGATGCGGGCATTGTATACTGATCAAAGATAGTCCATCGTTTAAGGTGCGATAATCCACGCACATTCTTATTGTCCCATTCTTTTTCTCACTACCACGATGGGGAAGCATAGGGGCTTCTGGATTCTTGTATTACACACCGCAGCTAGCATCTCTTGCAGATGCCTTTTCACATCATCTGTGTCAGCAGGGGCCAGGCGTCGAGACCTCTCACGAAATGGCCTTCGTCCATGCTGCCGGATGTGGTGCTCAGTGCCTTGCACACATCCTACGTCCCATTCTTTTTAAAGAAAACACCTGGTCTCTCTCTGGGCAAGCTTCTCACTGATCCTCACTTTCCATTCAGCTGGCAACGGGAGTCACCGAAATCAAACAAGTCAGGCGTTATTCTGCCACTCTTCCCCAATTCTGCTAATGGGTAGCTCTGCAGTATCCGCACAATGTACATTAGCCAGGGTGCAACCTCTATTTACTCCAATCTCTATCCCATATATTATGAACTTGAACCATTACCCTTCTAGCATAAGCATGGGCTCTGGCAGGCAAAATACTTAGTTTGACCAGCAGTCCTTTTGGCAATTTCCCATTGCCTGGTGCATCCAACATGAGGATTTTATTCTTGACATCCTTTCTGATACAGACTTCCCCTGTAGGGTACACTGGGCATTTGGCACCAGGATCAGAGACTCAGGATCCTTTTCCAGACAACTCCAACCGGTTCCTCTGGTTCCACTTTGTCAGCATCTCTCTGTGCCTCATAGGCCTTCTTGATCAAGACGAATTCTTAAAGCTCTACTAGTCCTTGACCCCTGTTTTTCATAACACAACTGTGCCAGCCGTCCAAACATACTGTATGTGCATTAGTCCCAGTTAGTAAAGGAACCCCATCATACAGTCCAGTAGGGGACCCACTAAGGCCAGAGTCTCTACTTGCTCTGCCACTCCAGCCACAGAGGTGGGGCAAGACAGCCAAATTCGGATATACCCGGATTAGGAGTAGGTCTTCTCACTTAACCCCCATACATGCAGTCCTTCTAATGGCTGTAAGGGTACATCTGACAAATACAACTGATACCAATCCTGGAACATAACTGTCACTTGGGAGCCACTGTCTAATACAGCACTTGTAGACACTCCATTCACCTTTACAGTGGTTGCATGGAAGGACCCACTATTCTGGACCAGTCTGGAGGAAGTATTTTTCACAGAGAGGTTGTGAGGGTGTGAACGACCTTCCATAGGAGGTTGTGGAGTCAAAACAGTGGTTGAATTCAAGCATGCATGGGACAGTCATAAGGCAGTTCTAGGGGTGGGGGGTAGAAAGAAGTAGGCTGCTGATTAACTAGGATCTGCAGCTTATCCATTAGGTAGGAAATGGGCAGACTGGTGGGTCAAGCGGTCCTTATTCCAAATTTTATGTTTTGAGTGCTCTGCTTTCTTCTAGATTTAAAACAAGTGTTTGTCAATGCCAAATGTTTGCCACTTGAATTGTTATTGTACTCTGGTCTTGCCTATACACATTTTTACTATATATTTACCCAGGATAGATCAGAAGGCATGCAATATCTCATTTTCAGTGGTGTCCTGCTTTTTACACATTTTTAGATTGTATTTATTCAGGACAGGCCAGCTGAGAGGCAATATCTAATTTTCAATAGGTGCCTATATTTTTGCCCCTAAATTTCCAGGAGTCTTTTTATGACCTGACGTTCACAACAATAAAGCTATGAGTAAACATTGGAGCAATTCAATGTTTCTTCATAACTCATTTGTTTTTTTTCACATTTTGACCCCAGATTTTAAACATAGTACTTTTATGACCACTCCTTGTAAGCACGACAGATGTCATTTATAAAATAATAGCTAAAATATAATTTTTGCCATAAGTGTGAAAACACATTTTGGCCAGGATTTGAAAAATGACAGCTCTCATGTTCATGAGGTGGTGTAAAAATGGCTATGTTGAAAATTTGGGTCAGAATACTGAAATTACCAAAGTTATGAATGTGCATTGACATTTTTCAATGTACGCCTATAATGTGTTTTTTTATTAACATTTTTACTCCAGATTTCCAATATAGCCTTCTTATGACCCCACATAGTCTTTCTTATGACCCACTCTCATGAGGCAAGGCAGGAAGAATATTTTCAAAATCCTGCCCAAGAAGTGATTTCATGCCACAAGTGCAAAAAACATTTCACTAGGACTGGAAAATGACAGCTGTCACATTCATGAGGTGGTGTGAAAAATGGCTATGTTGAAAATTTGGGGTCAAAATATAAAAATGCTCAAAGTTACGAGTGTGCATTTAAAAATTTCGATGTACACTCATAACTTTGTTGTTTTTTAATATTTTACCTAAAAAATTTTCAACATAGCCTTTCTACCTCATGAAGGGCAGAGAAAATTTCCAAATCCTGTCCGAAGGTGATTTTGCACAACGACTGTGAAGTCACCATTTGGGATGGATTTGCATAATTTCACTGTCATTGTTCATGAGGTGGGTCCCAAAAACACATTGAAAATTTGGAGAAAATATATTCAGAAATTACCAGGTTATGAGGACAAGTTCAAAACCCATAGAAATACATTGAATAGCATACCTGATTTCCTCAGTTCATGTTCTGGTGCTGAATAATGAAGATGTGTCTCTGGTCCAGAGAGGATTACAGTGTTGGACCCTGGCAGGTAAGTAAGGGGTGGGGGCATGTGGGGGTGGTGGGTGCTGAGTGAGAGGGTAATCACGGTGGTGGCAACAGACATGGATGGATGGTTTTGTTTTTTTTAGGGCATATAAGAATAAAAAGTTTATGAGAGATGGCTTTCTTTATTTCAGGTATGGACACTGGGGATTGGGCACCCCAGTGTTGGTGTTATGTTTGGCAGCACTGGGGCAGGCTTCCCAGTGTTGCACACAATGAAAACAGATGAGGTGGAGGGGTAGTAGCCGGCACCAAGGATTGGGCACTCCGTGTCAGAAACTTAACAAGGAAGGTGGAAGGGATTGAGGGACAGTTTTCTTATGTTTGGCAGCACTGGGGGTAGGAACTCAGGTGTCGCACAGTGAAAATGGGTGGGTGGGGGTAGTAGCTGGCACTGTGACTGGACACTTCGGTGTCGAGACTTAATAAGGAAGGGGTAGTAGCTGGTACCGAGGATTGAACATCCCCATGTCAGAAACTTAACAAGAAAGGGGTTTGAGGGATTGAGGGATAGTTTTCTTGTGTTTGGCAACACCGGGGTGGGCTCCTGGTGTTGCACAGTGAAAATGTATTGATGGGGGTAGAAGCCAGCACTTGGGACTGAGCACCACAGTGTCACAAGATTAAGAAGGAAGGGTTGGAATGATTAAAGGATGGTTTTCTTTTTTTCAGATTATGTTGGCAGGGCCACAGCAGGTTGGTCATGACGCGATCAGCTCTGCTTGCTGGGTGGCATTGTACAGATCAAAGGAAAGAGCCACCCTATGATTGTGCCAGCTCTTTCTTTGAACTACATGAACTTTCAGCACAGCAAGACAAGAACAGTGTCAGGATCAGCCTGGCTGATGACTGGTCTGACACTGACAAGTCCCTTGTAGACTTCCTGCATTGGACTAACTGTGACACACCTCTCAAAATCCACTATCATAACAATATGTTCACTTTGTGTAAGGGCAAGAACAAATATAAAAAGAGCTACAAATCACACAGTGAATACATCAACCAAAATCTAGACAACAGAAATAACTACACAAAAACACACGTATTTCAATAAATGTTATTACACTTCATCTTTAAAAGATATAAACAGCATGAGTCATTTAATTTAGACTATCCCTGAAAAGTGCCTTGTGTACTGGATATTTTATCATGTCATCTCTTTTGCTGTTTGGTAAAGCACTTTATTAGGAGATACAAGCTTCTAAGAAGTAATTCTCAAACATGAAATAACTTGCACACTGAAGCTATTCCAATCCACTGTAACTCCAAAACACAAAGATAAGTCCATCTGTAATTAGAAATATAATAGTATTTATTTTGGAAACAAAGGTAACAACAGAAATTCAAAGTCTAGGTTTTGCCATGATGCTACTGCCTCAGCAGTTCGCTTCCCTCAATTTATCAAGAGAATTTTGACCCAACCTTTTGAACTGTGAATAGCATCAGCGTTGGCTTTTACATATTTGGATACAGCAAGTTTACACTTTGATGAACTTTGCACAAGAGTAATTTTGCACAAAACTGCACTGCTTACACAAATTCTTTGCTTGGGCACTTTAAACTGGGGACTTAGTAAAATTCTAACCGCTGGACCCAAACCAACCAAAATGGTAACAACAACTTAGTATAGTCCGACTGTTCCAGCCAGACCGATCAGCCCTTTTTACCAGTCTGTTCTGTCCATTCCAGCTGGTCTGGATTTCATCTAGGATGGAGTATGGTGAATTATGACCCCAGACCTGGACCAGACCAAAACAGTAAAAGGTCTGGTCCGGTCTGGGGTCCAGATTTCATCCATACCCTCACCAAACTGGTAAAAATCAGACCGCTGGTCTGGCTAAACAGACGGACTATGCAAGTTATGCCAGGTCTGGCTGGACCAGTATTTAGCATTTAGGTTCGTCCAGGTCCAGAGGTCCAGATTTCATCCATACCCTTTAAATTGAAATATGTCCTAGACTTTATCTTGAAATAAGAGCCATTTTATAACGTAACCAATACTGCTGATAGTACTGAGTATATAATCAAGAGATGACTATCTGGATAAATTCAGTTTTG
Source organism: Neoceratodus forsteri (assembly GCA_016271365.2). Lineage (NCBI taxonomy): Eukaryota > Metazoa > Chordata > Ceratodontiformes > Ceratodontidae > Neoceratodus > Neoceratodus forsteri. Next base: position 284,466,083 of record CM028138.1, on the reverse strand, counting down.
GTACTAACTCATTCTCTGAGGAGTCCTTCTGATGCTTTTAATGTAAAAATCATTGCGTAATTATTTTTTTTTATTTAAAACATATTTTACCAGCTAATCAAGCAGAGCCCAGAAGGCTTGTTTGCAGTTCTGACCTTGGGGAAAGGAGGAGTAGGGTGGTCATAGAGATTACATGCACATACATAATTTCTTTTTTTTTACTCAGCCCCTGCCAACCCTCGCCACCTCTTCGCACTCCAGGGACTTACCTTTTCCCTGTCCCCCTGACACCCCTGGATTGCTCTCAGGTGGGGCCACCACACCTGAAGGACTTCCATGGCAACAGAACAAGGGTGCTGGCAGGAGAGCCCACCAGCACTGCCTCCTTGGCTTGCCCCCAAGGAGGACTCAGGAGCCCTATTTGCTATGCGGGTGGCGGATAAGGCGGGGAAGTGCGCTGAGTGCGAGTGGAGCCAGGGCAGCAGGTTTCACGGTTGTGGCCATGATTTTTTTGCTAGTTTTACCTTGTGGGGTGAGGACGGCAATGACATCCCATATCTGCCCCACCCCCACAAGTAATGGCACCGACACAAGGGTACCACCGCCAGCCCTCTGACATTCCCAGGTCCATTCCCAAACCTGGGCCATCAGCATCACAGTCGGGTGCTCTGCCCCTGCACTGGCAGACTGGCATCACATACATAATTCTTAAATACAGATACAAATACAGACGGTGCAGTGTACATTGAGCAAATAGATGAGGCTACCTGAAGTCCACTTGCCAGTTTGGCTTGTTTTAGCAGTAAAAGACATGTATACAGTTACGACTCAATCTGCTATGTTAGCTGAATTAATGTTTTGTTGTGGAGATGCAACACGTTTTCTTTGAGGAATTAAACAAAGACCTACTAGATAAATCATTGGTGCTAGCCCTACTGCAGATGGAGAGGGAGGAGTTTGGTCCTGCTGTTTTCCCTATTTTGAGTACTGAGGCTAACCTCGCTGGAAGCCTGACGGCAAGGTATGGCAAATGCCAGCAACCATTTTTGTAGCTGCATTTACTGCAAGCAACAGCATGGACCCCATAGCATATACTAGAGCCCTGATCTTGACCTGGAAACTTGATATTGACACTGTGGACAGTCTTAGGGCAACCTTTGGAGATCAGATTGGAGGTGGTGACATCCTGTAGGCCGTCCACCTGAATTCCTTCTCCCCACCCCATTTTCTCAGGTGGTTTTGTGTTCTTTATGATGGGTAGTGCTGGAGTTTGTCTTGCTTGTTTTCCAGTTTCTCCTGACACAGGCCCTGGTACCTTTTAGCCTGTCTTGAGTTCTGGCCTCTCACCTGCAAGCATTGCTCTGCTGGACCACTCCATGGAATTCTCTCCATACCGCTCAAATGGCTTCCAGAATGCTGGGCCTGCCAAATGGTTGAATGTGAGGATCCAGGCAAGGATAGACATGGAAAACAGGTGGACACTGAACCCGTAAAGGCGTTAGAATTTGCAAACTGATTTGTAGTCTAAACAGTGGAGTGAAGTCAGATGTACAGCATTAGTACAGTGATACCCTCCCCTTATAAACTCCCTTGATACTGTGCTTGCAGGTACCTTCTTACATTGAAAATGTTCTAAATGTAGGAACAGTCATCACATTGAATAAATGTTGGACTTCATCTAGCTTCTTTTCAAACCAGAAAGATTGCTTTTATGTCAGTCTAATTTGACCTTTAAGTACTTAAATGACTGCATAAATTGTGTTTATTGACTATTGTTGAGGCATAACCTTTCAAACTCCAGTCTTGCAAATCAGGATAGGAATTAAAATAAAATCAGGGACACATTCTATGAAAATGGAAATATGAGCTCAAAACATCTGCTGTATTTTGAGCTTAAAGTAAAAATCTTTTCAGAAAGATAACTAGCTTTAATGACTGGCAATATTTTATATTTCAAATCCTTACTTAAGTTTACAGAGATCAAAAAGCCAGATTTAGGGGAATCTAAAATATTTGAAAAATCAAGGATGTTTCTGAAACTCAGAGACGGTTGAGAGACATGGACTGAGATGCTCTGCAGGTACCAGAGTGTCTGCAAAACCAAAGGCGGGGTTTCAGAGAAAGAACATGTCTAAAAGCATCTGGGAGCAGGGGAAGCATTGCAGCTTTTATCTGCCAATGGTATTTACTCACCTGGTAAAGGTGATTATCCCTGTAACCTTTCCAGTGCTCATCCATTCCTCACAAATAGGAGTTATCCTCCGTCACCTGTTGGCTAATGCACCATTGTAAATTTTGATTGCCTCTCACCTCTGGCTACCACAGCCATTCTCCAGAAAGAAACTTCCTAGCAGAGAAAAACTTAGAAAACAAGCACAAGAACACCACAAACAGTGTAAAACTAACAAATGACCCAAGATGTCAGTATCAGTGTAAAGAACTTTTACTGAAAACTGAGCATAAAGCCTTATGATACAAAGGTACTTATCATAGTGTAAAACTGTTAGCAAATTAATACGTCAAAACTGACTACTAATAGTAATGGTCTTAAAACCACATATGTATTATATATATATATGTGTGTGCATTTATATTTAATTTTGGTAACTGGGTGGGCCACTGAGACCACTACAGTCCCTTTTCAGGAGCAACCCAGAATTAATTACAGATAATACAAGTTTTACAGACTCACATAAGGTAATTGTTTATGTTGCAGCATACCACAGTCAGTGTCAATGGCTCAGCAGGTAGCACACTTACCTCTGAGGCTGGGAGATCAGAAGGCTGTGGGTTCTATCCCCACACCAGACACTTGGGTTAATATCCCAGTATTGACACTGTAGTGCAGCATGAGAGGGGTGCTGCACTTGAGGTGCTGTCTTTCAGATGAGACGTTAAACCGAGGTCCCATCTGCCTGGATTGGTGGTAGTTCAGGTGGATGTTAAAGATCCCATGGCACTTGTCGAAAAGAGTAGGGAAATTTTTATTTGAAAAACTGAACAATATACAGTCAAAGAAACATCATACAATAATTACAAATAATATAACTTGAGGAGGGAAAGAAAATAATCCATACAAATATCCTAAATTACAGAAATAAAAATAGAAAGGAAAATCATCCAATGTTATCTTTCATAAATGGACATTACTCCATCTTATTGCTCAAACTTCCTGATACATACTGTATGTTGTTTCTCAAACATACATTGTTTAAATAATTCCTGCTCAGTAATACAGATAACAGTTTCAGGATCCTGATACTTCTGTTGCAAAACAAACTTACAATGAGACTGCCATAAAATAAACTTTATGAATGCAAATATAAGCCTAATTAAACCCCATCAAACCCCATCCTCCCCAGCCTGAAACCCCAAACCACTTCCAGATATGTTATAGTCTTCCAACATAAGTTATCCCATTTTAGTGCCAACTGCCTACAGCTCCTGAGCAAAGGGACACTGAATGAGAAAATGCATCATAGTTTCTTCCTGTATGATATAACTAGCTCTGGGACACATATACGCTTCTTCCTGAATTTTGTGCTTGGATTCCCTTCACATATAACCTTCAATGGGAACAAAGCTATGTAACATCCCACAACCTTGTGGTGAGTGTGGAGGCGGAGTTGGTGCAGCAGAAAAACAGGAAGTCCTTGGAACCCTGTTTGTATATTTTTATGAGGGACATAACTTTTAATGCCTTAAAATTTGGGGACATATTAACTTCCTTAGGGTCTTCTGGTAAGGCACCGATGGGCATGGTGCAGGGCAGTATCTTGGTGAGTCTCTTTAAACAGAAGTTTCCAAAGCCACGGAACAGGGTATATAGCACTAATGAATAAAAATCGGGAACAAAAAGTTTCACCACAGCTACTTTTTCCTTTTTGGATTATTGCCAATTTCTCCAGAGGCCACTTTTGAAGATAATCGATTACTGAGAATTTTCATAAGCAATTTGTAATCACAATTAAGCAGAGTGATAGGCCTCCAATTACTGATGGAGTCTCTGTCACCCTGTTTATAAAGTAATATAACTAACCCCATATACAGTACATACTGGAAGGTAAAGCTGATGTCTGTAAACTACTTGAAAAAGATAAGCTAGTTCCTCTGCCAAAAAGGTGCCATTAGTTTATATAATTCATTTGGCAGTCCATTGGAACCCGTGTTTTCCCATTGAGAGCTGGAAATAACTCCTTAATTTCTTGTACTGAAATAGGTTGTACTAAAGTCGGAGTAAGACATTCTGGAACCAACCTAAGGGGGCAGGAAGGCAACCAATCCTGTATGTGTAAATCAGTAAGCTGTGGTCTGCAGTAAATAAAGACCTAAAATGCCTCTCTATTGCTCCCAAAATATCATCCTTATCATAAATAACCTCTCCTGTGGATAATCTAAATGATGAAGTATCTTTACTGTGCCTAGAAGCTTGACAAAGTTAAAAGGATTTATATGAGCTCGATGCCCCTGACTCCAAACCTTTGTTCTTGCCTTAAGGAAGACATTCTGTCGTACTGAAGTTTAGTAAGTTTAGTTTTCAGATTTTTAAATACTTGGGTATCACATTCAAGACCTTTAACATACGCTCCTGAAACTTGAGTAAAGACCTTCTGGTAGCGAATATTCTTGTGATTTATATCTGCTCAATAATCGTCCTATGGTTTGAAAAAAGCTGAAACTCTCTTTGTATCTTCCCACCATTCTTGGCTACTGTCATATAAAAAAAGAACTGATTTATGAGCAGTAATAATGGCCTGAAAACCCTCCATAACTTCTGGAATGTCCAACAGGGATAAATTCAGCTTCCAATATCCAGACCCCTAAAAGTTTTGTGACAATTTGAAAGAGTGACACCTAGAAGTGCATGATCAGATGTGGCTACCAGTAATACAATGGGGTCCCTGGTCTGTAAGGAGGAAGACACAAACCAATAATCAATCCGGATGATTTCTTCTCCTGAAAAAGTGTAGGAATTGAAGTTTGTGAGGAATAAATATCTATCAAACCAGATTGGGTGAGCAATGAATTCAAAAAAGGGTATCACAATGTAATTTTGAAGAGGCAAAATGCCTGTCTTGGGTCAGATAGTTAATATTGAAATCACCCCAAACAGAACATTTTACTGGTAAACGAAAAGGGTGAATGTGTTTCAATAAGGAGATTCTCCCTGATTTTGATTGTGGGCCATAAATATTAATTAATCTGAAGTCAATTGAGGCCAAAGTAACATCTAAAAGAAATGCTCTGTCAGGAAAAATGTCCACCATATGAGTAACCTGCACATGAGGTGTAGTAAAACAAATTCCAGCCCTGAACAACGGTCTCCCCAACCAGACCAATAACTAGGACCCCATATCCATGCCTCAGAAGCTGTGGCGAAATCCTGTAATGAATACAATCTGGTGTCTTGGAAAAGTACAATATCATAAAAAAGTGGAAAATAATTCAAAAGTAGCTAACATCCTCATTTCAGAACAGATATTATTGGTATTGAGACTAGCTACTTTCAAGTTATAACTAACAGGATCAGTAACAGAAGCCACAGTTTAAGTCTCAGTAGTTGATAATCTTAAACTTTTCTGGTACCTACCCTGGGCTTAGAACTATGTTTTTCCTTACTTTACTAGTAGTAAAGGTACCAGATTCTGGGTCAGAAACCATTCCTTCTGAGAGGAAGCCATGGAGGCAGAATCTGAATCCAGATCTGCTCCATCCAAATCAATAGGTAAAACAGAAAATCTATTTTCAATAACAGGGACACCTATTACTGATGGTGGAATAGAAGATAATATGGGTGGAGGACCAGTATCTTCAGTTTGATGAGAACCAGGGGAACGGAATTACCTGAGGTATAGGAGGAGGAGGCATAGACATATTACAGTTGAGTACTTCCTGGGGTACACAAGGAGGATCAGATGCCTGAAGTGGAGGCACAGTTACTATCGTTCCTTGAGGATCTGGGAATGTATTTACCTCAGTAGATTTTACAAAGGGGTAGAGGTACTAGGGCTAACAACAGTGGAGTGTCGTGGACAGCCCTGTTGCTGCCTTTGGGGCTGTGGGACAGAAGAAAAGGAGGAGGTGCAGAAACATGGGTCGATTTGTAGCTCTGTGCACATAAAATCTTGTACACCATAATCTGCTTCCCCAGCATTGTGCGCAGCCAGGGGCACTCAGTAAAGTTATGACCCCTTCTGTCACAGAGATTACATTTCGGAGTATTCACACAATGCACACTTGAATGCCCAGTATCCCTACAACACGCATACTGTTGAATGGTGCAAGTGGAACTAAGGTGCCTAGGATTTAAAACATCTTTTGACTGGCCTGTGTAAAAATAAAACCCTTGTCCCTTCCATTGTAAAAGCAATTTGGTAAATGTTCTAGGCCTTCAGCTGTTTGATTCAGCTTAATCTTTATTTTCCACCCCCATTCCAAAACCCTTCAGCATCTAATATGGGGTCAGGGTACCCTATAATTCACAATGTTTTCTAACCAATGAAAATGTCAGAATATTAACCCCTCATTTCTAAACAATACTGTAATAACACGAAAAGGCTGTTTAATCAGAGGAATCACCTGAAAAGGTGTCACAAGGGATTAGTTTTACTGACATATGTTTAATACAAAGCGTTCCAAGAGATCAGGAGTCCTGAAACTAATATCAAACGATGTTACCCAGGGCATGAATCAATGCATAAACCTCAGAGGACGAAAGCCCAGGGATTGTTTCAATAAAATTTTCCCACAAAGTATCTATCCTGAGCAAGGTCCATGCCTCCTAAATATCTCCGCTAATAGCATTATGATGCTTGGCCAGTTCAATGGGTTTATGAAATAAGTCAGCGAAGAAGGAAGTTGAAAAGTCTCAAGTTTTGTGCCTGATCAAGTCCTTGTGTGTCCATGGCATTCAACTCGAGATCTATATTTCCTCAGGAAGCTCTTTCTGCCCAGTAACCCTCGACAAAGAGGAAGGAGAACCCACAGAGCGAGGGAATCAGGGAGGCGTTGAATCGTTCCTGCTTTGGTGGTAGTATGCTCCGTCAACTTAGGCCCCTCTTGTGGCTCCAAAACAGGCTGCAAAGCATCCAGTATCTCTGGTATGGAAATATTTGAGGTGGGAACAGATTCTGAAATGACTACAGAGGCCGAATCTTCAAACATAATGGGGTCAGCACTCCACTCCCCATTTCCATGCTGATGCCAGCCAGCATCTCTCAAGGCCCATTCAGGGGACCACCCTGGATCATCTGGAATCTTGCAAGACTCCAAATCGGACCGATGTCCTTTATCCGTGATGTAGTCCTTGCAAAAAGCATTCGGCAATTGGGAGGAAGCTGCTTGGACCACGCTCGCTTTTTTTTCTAGATCAACACTTAAACTCTCCGATGGAGTTCAGCATCCAAAAGAAGAAGTTGCTGCTAAGTAAGCCCATTTTCAGCTAGGGTTAGATTTTGGTGAAGCGTAGATACTGATGCCTCCAAAGCATCATCTTCAATTACTGGTGTACTGGATAGTCTGAATTCTTCCGCTCCGTTGCCTCCGGAGTTTCCATCATGAGGGGAAATTTGCTGAGAATTGCTCAAACCTACACCAGCATCCTCCTGCAAACACGACTGACTCCTCAGTCACCAACTCCAAACTAAGCTCCTCCATCTCCGCGAGACAGATGGACAGTGCCACCTGTCTGCAGAGTAGGGAATTTCCGTGCCCTAGCCAAATTTCCTCCATTCACCAAAAATACCACTAACAGCTTAATCTGACTCAAGGTCAGTTGGCATTCTTCTGTATCCCTCTCCGGTCGCCTGAAAATAGGTAGAATTTGTCTAGTGCACTTACCCGTCAACAATAGATAAACATTCAGTAATTGTTCACATTACAACATTTAAACAATATTTGACAGTTGTTAATACAAAAATACGGTTGTGCAAAACAGACACACACAATTGATTTAACTGGAGCAGAAGGGACTAAATTGTATTTTCAACAGTAACAAATGCATTGGCATATATGCATATGTAAGTGGGTATATAGATATAAGTAAGCATAGCAGTACTACAGAAACACAAACTAACTGTGCCCAAGATGTCGGCAAGGATCAGAATTGGCTCTGGCTGCTTTAGTTCCATGTTTTTGTATAATAGGAGGGAGTCTGAGCATTGGAAGGTTGCAGGGATAATCACCTTTACCAAGTAAGTAAATATCATTATCCCCTGCAACCTTTCCAGTGCTTATTCATTCCTCACAAATGGGATTTTTGTAGCAGTACTATAGAAAACTCTCCTTTGGGTGGGTCCAATTACACTAAACCCAAAGCAGCCTGAAGCATAGTTTTGCGAACATAACCCTACTTGCTGAGGCTATGTCCAATCTGTAGTGCTGGACAAACATACGAACAGAGGATCAGGTTGCTGCAGAACAGATGTCCTGCACAGAGGCTCCTCTCTCTCTGCCCAAGAGGTTGACATTGCCTGGTAGAATGTGCTCTACCAATGGTGACAGACTTTAACTGTACACCTCTTACAGAAGATTTGCCAGTGTCTCTGATAAGTCTTATTGGTTGAGCGTCTCTTGATTGCAAAAGCTGCTCGACCACCCTGGCGGGATACCTCTTTCAACAATCTATTCCTTTCAACATCCATGCAGTCAACCTGAGGGTAGTTGGATTGTGATGTCTGACTGGTCCTTGACTGAGGAGGTCTGGTCGGTACAGTAGGGGTCATGGGTTGTCTATTAACATTGCTCTAAGGAGGAAGCACCGTGATCTCTATAGCCAGTCTGGTGCTTTCAACAGTACTGTAACTTTTAGTAACTTAATTTTTGAAGTACTTTCACAGTCTTCGGGTGGGTGGAAAGATGTAGGCTTTGTGGAATCTCCACTGTGCTGTCATTGTGATGACTTCCTCTGCCTGATTGTTGGGAAAGCGAGAGTGGAAGTGAGGCAGTTGAACACTGTGACGAGATGCCATGAGGTCTATTTGAAATGGGTCCCATCTTTTGTTGAGTGCCTGAAACATCTGGGGGTACAGGTGCCATTCTATCTGATCGAGTTTCACGTGACTGAGCCAGTCTGCCTGTGAGTTCATCTTGCCGGCTAGGTAGGTGGTCGAAATCAACAGCAGATTCTGTTCTGCCCATCTCAGTGTCTTTAAAGCTTCTCACAGCATGGCCCTGCTTCAGGTCCCCCTTGTTTATTTGTTCATTTATTTTTAATTGAATCAGAATTACAGGTGTAACCCTCACAAATGGGGTTCCCAAAAAGTCTTCTCGAGCTTGCCTAAATGCTCACTGCCAGGCTGGCTCCCTGCATTTTAGCAGTTTAAATGTGATTGCCAGGGAGTGCCTGTATATCCTCTGTGTACTATCTCTTTAAGAGCTGCCTGGATTGCAGTCATAAGTAGTCTGAGAGAGAGCTCTATTGAAAGATGTAACTATTTGCTGAAAATCATTTAGAGTGATAATGATAATGTAGTTTGTCTAACCTGCCTTCTTTTCAGCAAGGACTATTTTGTTTATCTCCACTATTTTGGCCCGGACTGTGAAATGGACCAATCAGTACTGGTGGTACCTAAAATGGAGCCGGACTACAGGAGCTGTCTGGAGTCAAAATCTGTAGGAATTGTAGTTTGGGGCTTTTGGTGCCTTTTTGCACCTGAAGGGGGAGCTCTGTTGTGCCTGACAGATGAATCAGCCAACTGAACCTTTTGGATCTTGGGAAATTCCCAGGCTTGCTGCAGTTTGAGTTGGATCTAAGTTGGGGCTGAAAAGCAACATGCTTGGAGACAGTCAAGCAGCCGTCTGAGAGTAGTTTCGTGCAGGAGAACTGTGGAAGGCCTGAGTTGTGGCCCTGCGTGTCTGCCTGCTGCCCTGAGAGGAGAGAGAAGAATTATTTCAGAATAAATCCAAGTTTGTGAGAACGAAGTAAGCCACTGATTTTTTACCAGGCTCATACCTGAAGAAGACTGAAGATTTTGCTGAATGTGATCGGCATGTCAGGATTTCTAGCTGCTTTTGAATCCCTGGTTTGTGCAGAGACTTTGCGATTGTGACCAGAGAGCGGTTTGCCTGGTACAGTAGAATTTCTTTGCGTAAATATGCTGTGTGTGTTGAAAGTGGGTCGTGATTTGGTTTCCCACTGTGAACTGTGTTCTGCTTGCTGGTACCAGAGAATCCTTTACATGTAAATGTGTGTGTATTGAAAGTGGGTCGTGATTTGGTTCCCCACTGTGTCAACTGTGTTCTGCTTTCTGGTAATGTAGAATCTTTACATGTAAACGTGCTGTGTATTGAAAGTGGGTCATGATTTGGTTCCCCACTGTGTGAGCTGTGTTCTGCTTGCTGGAAGCTTTTATCCAGGCTAATCGGACTGAATTCATGCTCATCTCCATTTGCCTGGGCTACTCCACGCTGGCCCTGCCAGACACCCCACTGCACAGAGAAAGCCACCACCAGAGACTCCTGCCTGGGAATCAGCCCTGCTCCACGCTTGAACAGGAATGATGCCTCGGCGAACGTGTGGGCCCTGCTTCTCCTGGCACTCCAGATTAACCACCTGTCTCGATTTTTGTCCAGCCTGTGTCCAGTCTTGGGTATTGTGAGTAATCATCAGGGTAGCTCCTGCAACAACAGCCTAATCTAAAAGTGTGTCATCTGATTGTCTTGTTGTTTTCTTCTCACAACTGAGCCCTCTGGCTCGGATTGCAAATAGTGTGTGTTGTGCATGTTGTTTTCTTCCATCACAGGGCCCCAACCAGCTGCAACATTCCTGGCTAGCCCACCATTCTCCATCTGGGTATCCAGGGTGTGTGACTGTTTATGGACCCTGAAGTGCATGCATAACTGTTTGATTGATAGAGCCTTTAAGCAAATTAATCTGATTACGCCTCCCTTGTTCAAGTCCCTAAGTATGGCTCAGTGGTTTAAGGCTCTGAGCTGCAAATCTGGAGACCTGGGTTTGAATCCCACAGCCCCCACTTGCATACTGTGTGACCCTGAGCAAGTCACTTAACTTCCGTGCTCCCAGGTTGCACCTGCAAACAAGCTTTCAGCTTAGTGTGTGTCACCTGGTAAAATAAATAAATCAGATTTAACTCTTTTTGCATTCACCCTGACTGTAGTTCCGTTTGTGCAGAGTACTGTACTGCTGTTATTTGCTGTGTAACCTTGTTTTACAGTGGGTCCCCAGGGTTCGAGCATGAGGAAAGCCCTGTGGTAAGTGCAAGCAGTGTGGGTACTTGTGTGGTGTATCAGGTATTGCAACGTAGTATTGTGTATTGTTCTGGCCACTACTAAGGAAAGGAGGGGGTTACAGTGTCCCAGAGGGCTGTGCCCAGGTTAGCTTGACTACTACCAACCCTGACCTCTGGGTGAGGCACCCGTTTCAGAACTCAAGCCCCTTAACCTGCTACTAGCCAGCAAGCAAGGGTAGTATCCCTTGGGATAGTGCCACCTAGGGGTTACACAAACCTTTGAGTCAGAGACTCTTTTGCAAAGGCTCCACATCTGGGAGGTACAGTAAGGAATACAGGAAATGGCAATCGATGGGTTCAAATAAAACAAACGGAGTATACCGGATAAAAACTATCCAGGTCAGGTAAATACAATGATACATCATGTGAGTAATCAGTATAAGCAAGGAACAAAATAAAGTCAGGTAATATAGTACTAGTCAGAGCTAGGACAAGGAGGGACTAGTAGGTATGGAAAGGCTATTGAGGAGAGGGGAGGTGGAGAGGAAAGGAGGGCGGAAGGGAGGAGTAAGGAAGTGAGAGCCAGGAGAGAAGATACATGACTAAAGAAATGGAAATAGGGTACGGAGGGGAGAGGTTAGAAGCAATCACAAGTGCTGGAGGAAATGAAATGTTCCTGAAGAAGAGATTTGAAAGTTGCCAAGTTTGGATACACTTGAGATAGCAGCTGGGAGGAGTTTAGCCAAAGGAGGGCCCTATACTGGAAAGCACGCTGTCAAGGGAGGTCCTACAGTGGGGAACCTGAAAGAAGGCCGGAAGAGCTTCTAGTGGCTATATGTGACGGGCAGATTAAAGGAGATTTATGAGCCTGGGAGGGCCAGGCTATTGAGATTTTTTGGCGAGCAGACAGGTTTTGTTATTTTAGCCTGTCATCAAAATTCAACCAATTTGAAAGACTATAGAGGTTACAAGTATGGGTGTACCTAGCACAGCCCATAACAAGATGACAGGCTTTGTTCAGTGACACTTTAATCCTATGGAGGGCAGTTGGTCAACGGCACCATAGATGGTAATCCCATAGTCCACTAGGGAGAGGACGGAGGAAGAGACAGCAAGGCGAGCACATCAGAGGGCAGACAGTGTCTATGGCAGTATAAGGCCCTATTCTAGTGTTTATAGCAGAGCTAAGTAGATGGATGTGTTTGTGGAAAGTAAGGGATGAGCTGAGCATGATTCAGAGATATTTAAAGGAGTTTACTTGTTCCAGGCAGGAGTTATGAAAGTTGTAGATTTGCAGAGGGTACCATGATATTTATTCCAGTCGTGGGAGAAGACCATGATCTTAGTTTTCTTGTAGCTAAGTACAAGTTTATGGTCAGAGAACCAAATTTCTGCTTCAGAGAATACGTTTTGGAGGGCATGCTGGAGGGTGTGGTCAGGGTGGCTGCCGAAGAGAACAGTATCATCAGCATGAGTAGAAGTTTTCCAGAGCAGGCCTTGCGAAGATTGTTCAAAAACAAGCTGAAAATTAGGAGTCAAGGAGAGCCTTTGGGGACCCCTGACCTCAGGGTAGGCTGGAGGAGAGTGTTGTTAATCACGGACTTGCTGGGACCTGCTCCGTAAGTAGGTTATGGTAGTTTATGGTAGTTTATAGTAGTTTAAGTAGTTTGTATGTAGTTTATATATGCCATGGTGACCTGGTTATCGGTTCTGATCAGCACTGCCTGTCCTACAACTTGATGGTGAAGAATAGCAGAGCCCTGTACACAGCTCCATCTCCAGGACATTGATGGGCAGACAAGCTTCTGATGTGGACCATCTGACCTGGGTTACGTGGCGTCTGAGTTACCTTCCCAGCTGAGGAGGCTGGCCTCTGTTGTAATTGTAGGCCATTGGTAATGCCGACTGTGGCATGTCCTTCAGCAGGTTCTGTCTGACTGCCCACCACTGGAGACTGTGCAGAACCTCCACTTTTGGATGCTGCACTTGAAGTTCTGGGTTGACTGATCCCATGCATCCAGCACATATCTCTGTAGTGGATGCATTGCAGCTGGTCCCAAAACATCATGGATACAGTGGATGCCATGAGCCCTAACAGCTGCAGGTACAAATGCACTGGTCTGTTGGGCACGCTTGTACCATTGTAACAAGCAGGGTCATATTATTGACTTTGTCCTCCATCAGTGTCACCAGTCCCAATAATGTGTTGATCCTTGTGCCCAGATGTGTTATGTCTTGGGTAGGGCTTAGGTGGCTCTTATCCCAGTTTATGACCCAGTCGTGCTGCTGGAGACAACAGATCACGGAGTTCGTGTCCACTTTTTCTGCATTGGGGATCGCGCTTGTATGAACCAGTCATCTAAGTAGGTAATGACATGCACCCCATCTTGTGGAAGAGCATGGCAATCACTACCAGAGTCTTTATAAATACCCTTGGGGCCAAGGCCAGCCCAATTGAGAGACAGGTGTATTGAAAATGTTGCCTGTTGATGTTGAATCTGAGGAACCTTTGGTGGCTGGGACAGCTTGGAATGTGTAAATGAGCATCTTTTAAGTCTATTATTGTAAGGACATCACCTGGCTGTGTGCCAACAGTGTTGACTTGAGGGTTTCCATCTCAAATTTTTGTAGACTATGAACTTGTTAAGGAATTTGAGGCCCAGACTGGGAGGAGACCACCTGTTTCTTGGGGACCATAAAGAACATAGAGTATACTACCTTGTCCTGCTCTGGGTATGGCAGGGAACTATTTCCTGGTTTCTGAACAGACTAAGTAGGGCCTGCTGGATGGCCTTGGCTCTCTCGCATTGCAGGGGTATCTGGGACATCATTGGTCTGTGTGGAATTATCTTTTGTTGAGCTCTATGGTGCACCTGAGTCACAATTTCTTTGACCCACTGATCCATCATGATCTGGGCCCATCGGTTGGTGAACAGTTAAAGGCATCCCTCTACGGAGGGTTTTCCTCAAGCCACTTCAGTTCATTGGCTCTTGCTGCTGGACCCCTCTCTATGACCCATACCAGCCTTCTTGCTTGCAGTGCCTCTGGTTCTGAATTATGCTGTTCGAGACTGGGCCCCGGACTTGAAGGCTCTGCCTCTAGATGACTGATTATTGGACAACTTTGACTGACTCCTCTCCATGAGCCCCTAAATTTGGGGTGAAAGGTCTGTACAAAGGCAGATACAGGTCCTTCTTTTCACCATCTGCTTGGTGCTAGCCTGGTCTTTGAGAAAAGGTGTTAGTGACTCTTCAAACAGATGGCCCCCTTTAAATGGTAGTTTGAGAAGCGTGGCTTTGGACTCCCATCTGCCTGCCACAGCTTCAACCACAGAGCCTCGTCTGGCATGGTTGGAGAGTACCATGGCTCTGGTTCCAAACTTCATGATACCAGAGGATGCGTCCACTATGTAGCGTGTGGCCTGTAGAGCACAGTCTGCATTGCCTGCCAGTGGGGAGGAATCGGGAATGGTGTCTGTGAGGGACTCCATCCATCTCAACAAGGCTCTGCTGGCATACCACATGGCCATGTCTGCCACCAGGACCATCCCCACAAACTCATGAAGCTTTTCAGAGACTCTTCTACTTTTTGTCTATTGAGTCTTTTAGAGCAGCAGAGTTCTTGACTGGAATGACCTTTCATCTTATGCAGAGCTGACACCAGTGTGTCTACATTGGTGGCTACCAACCATTCTACATTAAGGGCCTCTCTGATCAGATACATCAGTTGCATAACACATCTCTCTCTAGGAGTCTGGCTGGTTCCACTGCCTCCAATTCTTTGGCATGGATGGCATTCAGAGCTGGACAGGTTGGGAAGTGTTGTTTGATAGGGCTCAGTGATGCTGAGAGGAGTGGTTCCGTCAGAGATTGTGGCTTCTCCGGTCCTCTGGAATATGGAAGGCCTCCATTATCATCTTGACCAGCTCAGCCACATTGTCTCTGGGGCAAAGACTGAGTCTTGATCTGGCTCCCTCGTCGTCCGAGGTGTCCGCTGCTCTCATCTACCTGCCTGCACCTTTTCTTGGGAAGGTGTGGGAAGGACTCCTCCTGTGCTTGTTGGAGGGTCCCAGCTTGGAGCCTGGCAGTTGCTGGGATTGCAATTTTCCAGCCACTGGAACAGGAGGCCCGCCACTTCATGGCATGGAGTGTAATCAGTGCTGTGGAGAGTGATGGGGGTCCTGGTGGATATCAAATCAAGGCCGGGATTCTGGGAGGTTCTGGCCTCTGAAATGGTGCAGATTGTACACAGCGCCTCCACCCCATGAGTCTCCAGCAGCTGTGTCCCACATTCAGTGCAGGCAGGCATGGTGGAAAGTTGCTGCCTACCAAGGAACCTAAGGGGAACAGAGAGAAAATTCTGTGTTACTAACATGTCCCTTCCTAGTGCAGTAATGTATGCATTCATGCAGCTGAGGGAGTACAGGGCAGACAGGCTGCCAGCAGAAGAAAGAAATAACCAAGGGGTGAGTTTCAGGACAGAAAAAAGGGTATGGACTCACTTAATATGGCCACCAACCTGGTCCAGGTGGCTTGCACACACAAGATGGCTGCCAAAAAGCTCCCCATATACAGAATGGAAATCCTGTTTCTCACAGTATTTGTAGTCTGACTTACCCTGGAGCAGTACCAAGATGGCATCCCTTCCCGTGAGACTACCTGGGAATCTCGTAGGCCAACATGGCCATAGTCTCGGAGAATGGACGTCTCATGAGAGTATCCTGCAGTTTCCTGTAGGGGTCTCATTCACACTCTGTGGTCCCAATGAACACCTGGAGAGGCCAGGCCAGGGATATCTATGCCCCAATATGCCTCCATCTCTGTGGGGAGGGGCTTGCAGTGTCAGTGAAGCCCTGGAATGAAGCAAGGCACTGTTCTTGTGAGATCCATCATTTTGAAGATGGCGACTGTGAGATTTCACTTGCTTGCATGGAGCATTGGATGCCAGACTGCAGGGGAGTGAGCTGGTGTCTGGAGAGGTTCCCTGTGGTGCAATCGCTGTTCTTAGCAAGGGAAGCTACAACAATGGCAATCATCCCCTCTTGCCACGGATCTCTGAGGGCAGTGAGAGCTTGTGGCACAATCTCCCATGTGGGGAAAAGACACCTCAGGAACAACAAACCAATCCAGGGACTCCCAGGCAGTGCTGTGCAGGGCTGTGAGAGTTGGGACAAGCTGTTTCTTATATTCACTGATAACAATGAGGAAAATCCTATGTCCGGGAGGGGCATTATCCCTGGCTGCTGGATACACCCTCAGAAAAGACACTTGCAGCCCTGGCTAAACTGCCAGACTACCCCTGGGTCCTAATGCTCATACTGTGGATTCCCCTTATGTATGCTGCCTGATTGGGAAGTGAACACTACATGAGGTCCAGTCCACAGGGAGTGGCTGGTGGGGATGCTAGATGAGGTTTCACACCTGCACAGGGGTGCAAGGCAAGATGCTGCCAGAGGATCCAGCCAAACTATCTCCCTGCTCCAATGTCCTGTGTACCCTATGTGATTTATATATATATATATATATATATATATATATATATACAGTATATATATATATATATATATATATATATATATATAGTCTTTTAAGCATTAGTGAAGCCATGAAAAGTGTCAGGAAAAACCTAGAGTTAACTTGTGCTCCTGTATGTTGACATGCTATATTAGAAAGAATTCAGAGTAAAGAAAGCATTGGTAAGAAAAATACCTTAGAGTTTTGGGAGTGACTGAAGATCATGACCACCCTCTAGGGATGCACAAAGTGAACTGGAGAATGACTCAGGTAGTTGGGGGCTTGGCTCCTGGCAGTCCAAAATTTACAATTGTGCATCAGCCAATAGGATGACAGAGGATCATTCATTTGTGAGGAATGGATGAGCACTGGAAAGGTTGCAGGAGATAATGACACTTTTGTGTTAAGCTAGTGCACTGAATAACATGAGCACATTCCATTATCAGTGCCTTTGCATGGTTATTAGGCCTTCTGGTGCAAAACATTTCTTTGGATTTATGTAATGCAATACCTGAGGATTAAAATATTCCAATCTGATGAATTTTCTGATTTGAAATATTGCTTTTCTTGTTTCTCCTTCTGTAATTGATATGCCAGGAGTTTATCTGGCATATCCCTAGTCATAATAGTTTGCTTTTATTCTTAGGATATTTTCTTGGCTTTCTGTGCATTCATTTTATTTAATTCCATTTTGGCAAGTGCTAATTTTCTAGAAATTTTGGGATTATGGTTTGTCATGTGTAAAGTTTTCTAATTGATTTATTTCTTTTCTAAAACGATCTTTTTTTGAAGTTTTTCCCTATGTAATTCAATAATTACACTCTAATTACAGCTTTAAAAGTGTCCCAATTAGTATTGTGTGAAGTTTGGTCTGGGGTAGTCCTTAATTGCTGTTTCAATCCTTTGCGAACATTTCTGTTTAGTAACAGCTGAGTATCCCCTTGAAGTTCCTGTGTGTTTAAGATCAGTTCTTGTGGGGCATGGTCTTCAGTAATGATGTTGTAATATTTGATTGAGTTGACATTATTTTGTAACTGTTGTGTTGTTAAGAAAAGTTTATTGTTGTGTAACATTGGTGAGTGGCTGAAAAAAGAATACTTTTGCACATTCGAGTTTAATTCCTCTAGCTATCTATTATGTTGAGGTCCTCAATGAAATTCCATAGTTTTTTTCTTATGTCCATTAAATTATCTGAAAAGGAGGAAAATTTATCCAGACAGGAGTTTAATGCAAGATTAAAATCCACCCCTAAAATATAAGGGCCTTCAAAAGTCGATAACTGTAGTAAAAGTTATTATAAAATTGATATTGTAAGTATTAGAAGTGTAGATATTTGCTAGCATAAATGTCCCATCTAAGATTCAAATTTCTGAAATTATAAATCTCAATCATTATCATTTATGAATTTTCTAGATCTCATATATTAATTATTTTTTAATAAAATGGCTATACCTCTGGCTGTATTAGAGTAATTGAAGAATCTTCCTTCTCCCCATTTATTAGTATGAAAATTAACTTCTTTTGCTCAGAAATGTATCTTTTGTAACATTATATCCCCTCGTTCATTATTTATGAAATTAAATATCTTCTTGGCTTTATGTCTATCTTTTAACCTTTCACATTCCATATAATTATCTTAACCATTAATGTATTCTGAACATTCCTTGTCATTTGTAATTGAAACATTTTTCCAACACAGTTTTCTGTTCTATATATTATGTCCACATGTTTCCTTTTATTGCCTTTTTCCACCTTTATATTTTATGAATTTGTTAACCTCCATATAAAATTTTGTACTCATCTTCCCCCTCCCCACCCTCTATGTTAACCCTCCTCCCTTCCCTACTATTCATACTGGGTCCCATTCTCTAAGGTGCGAGTGGCTACATGCTGCATATCTGGGGCATGCAGACACTCTGCAGCTGCTGCACCCTGCATCAGAGTCTCCAAAGAGGTGAGGATGGTATGCACGGATCCCCTCATGATCTCCGTGAGGGGCAGTCCGGGGGCGGCAGGGGTATGCCCATGCTCTGCACTATTCTCAAAAGCCGGGCATGCTGGGTGAGGAGGGATGCAGGCTACATGTTCCCAGGGTGGTTATAGCGTTGCTGCGCACCTCATCCCCCAACTGTATGCTGGCCTCCCCAACTGTGTATGCCAACCCAGCAATGGCACACACCATAGGGCTCCACCACCATGCCACTTCCAGCCCACTGGGACCACTGTGAGGTTGGGGGTGGCAGCCCACTTGGGTACTTGCCCAGTGTTGGTGTGTGTGGCTCCATCGACCATCCCTGTGGCCATGGTGCGGTGCAAGGGATTCAGTGATGGACTGAGTCTGGGCATCCCAGTGGATGACCACCTGTGTTTGCCAGACAGTGCCCATGCACCTGTGCACGGGGTGTGTGGCCACAGAGGAACCATATGGTGGCCAGTGGTCATGGGCCAATAACAGCGCATTTTGCATTGCAAGCGAGTTCCATGGGACAATACATGTCATCAGCACATGCTTCCTGCCCCTTAGTAGAATTCCTCCCAATGTCCTTTGATTTAAAATGAATCATATGCTTTCATTATCCCCATTTTCCTCCTCCCTCCTCCCACTCCCTCCCCCATGGAGAAACATTATCCTTTTGTCTCTTTATGCGCCAACAAAAGACAACGCTTTTGTAACCTCTTCTTTGCTGAGTTGGTAGGAGGGTATGGGGAGC
Organism: Neoceratodus forsteri; assembly: GCA_016271365.2. Classification (NCBI taxonomy): domain Eukaryota; kingdom Metazoa; phylum Chordata; order Ceratodontiformes; family Ceratodontidae; genus Neoceratodus; species Neoceratodus forsteri. The sequence goes on along the minus strand of CM028138.1, from coordinate 284,446,690 downwards.
TTTTTTATACTTCATCGTATTTCAATCACATCAACATTTCACTGTTTATACATCAGTATCCCATTCTGAAACTTAAACTGTCATACAGTCATCAGTGATAACTGGTGATTTCACAGTCTATGCCTTTGTTTGGAAATATAATAAAATAAAGTCCCACTCTTTAAAGGCTCCATTAGTAAAGTCTGTAACCTGTTGTGTGGCTGGCTGTTTGTGTTTGTCTCTGTCAGTAGTTTAGTTTTTGTGGATTTTCATATGTTTCTGCTTGAAAGAACTGGACCATTCTTGGACATAACATCTATGAACATATCCTGGACTTAGAAACTGCAAAACATCACTGCCAGGTATTGGCATTCTCATCATAAATCAACTTTTTGGAAGCCATTAAAAGCAAAACTAAGGCCAGTAAATATGTTATACAAGCTCTTGAGTTGTGAAGTGCTGCACTGAATCCTCATTTCCGTCTGACTTGTTCTTAAAGAATGTCTGCTTGTCTTTGAGGTCTATTCACAATCATTTTAGAGCACAAAGGGACAATACTAACAAAGGATTTTACATCCTGCATCGCCCAGGTCAATGTTCATCGCCTTCAGGAATTTAACACATTCTGGGTCTTTGATCTACAGTAACAACAGTTTTCTGGTCCCCATTAGTCCACCATTTCCTGGGATTTGATCACTTTTATCATCTGGCTCCTGGTACCTTGGACAAGTTTACTATACTACATATCCCTGAACATAACTATCTACATGGTTTAATATTACTACATTAAAAATGCAACCTTACCTGTTCCTGCTGCACCTGCACCTTCTGACCCTACTGGCATCCCACACTACCAATATATTTAAATACCCACTGCAACCAACCTCTGATTGCCTGGTTGATAGCTCCTTGCACAGAAGTGGAATGGTTACGGTAGTCTCAGCTGCAACAACACCTTTTCTTCTCCCAAATACTAGGATACACGGACATGCTACTGTGCCCACGGTCGACCCTACCATCAAACTATTTCTCCCTGTTCATACTATCAGAGTCAGGTCACTACAGACAACAACTAAGAATAAGTATAAGGGAAAAAGTGCATGTAGCGGTCACTGCCGATATCTTAAGGAACTCCTAAAAAGACTAATACTGCTACTCCTGCTAATATCAGGCAGCGGTCACCCCCAACCATGGACCACCCCTAGCTACCCCTAGGAGCAACGAGAACAGGAACCCTCTCGCTAGCTAGCATCAACATCAGCAGCCTTACCCAAAATTAGATGCCCTCACTGCCTGGACAGTACAACATAGCCCAGATGTAATATCTGTAGTTGAAACTTGGTTGTCTCCAATTATCCCTGACACTGCTGTGGCAATACCTGGGTATACTATCTTTCGGCAGGATCGACTATCCAAAAAGGGGCGGCTGTGTCCTTTATCTTAAAGATTCTATGACAGGGCATGCCCTGACCCTACCCATTAATGGAGATGAGCTTCAGATCCTTACTATTAAAGTCATTCTTGGTGCCCATAACAAAGCTCTGACAATAGCCTCTGTATATATTCCACTCAAACTTACAACAACAAGCCTGAACCCATTCCTTACCTGCATCAGTAGTCTAAAGCTTAACTCAGAAATTATATTGCTAAGGGATTTAATGCCAACTGGCTTGCCCCAGTGCAAGCAACTACAAGGATGCCTTGGCAGCTGCACATTTTACACAGCTAGTTACCTCACCCACTAGGATCAGCTATAGAACAGGGACTAGTACCTTACTGGACTGGGTTCTCTTAAATCACCCAGACCATATTAGCCACACTACAGTTCTCCTGATGCCATTAGTGACCATTCCCAGTCCATCGCATGTGGTCAAATAAATTCAATAAACCCCCGAAAACTATCAACAGTCGGATGCTAATCAGGGACACCTTGCACCACTTAAGGTACTCCTGCAACAATGAAACTGGTCCCCGATTGACACCGCTCTGGATGTTGATGCGCACTTCAGTACTTCATCTCAAAGTTCAATGCAGTGTGTGATATCCATGCCCCTTGAAGAAACACAAAATTAAAGGCCTTGACAACCCTTGGATCACATGCAAACTCCTAGACCAACTAAAAGCTCGGGACCTGCGATGGGCTTGTGCTACAGCCTCTGTCAATCAAGCAGACTTTCAGGCATACAGGGCCACCAGGAATGCCTGTACCAGAGCTATCTGCACTGAAAAAGCCAGCTACTACAGGAGCACCCTATCAAACTCATGGTCAGATGGAAGGAAATTCTGGCAAAGTCTCTCTGAAGTGATAGGAAAAGTCCAAAGCAACTCCTAAGATGCTAAAGGCTGAAGGCAGCAACACCCCTGACCCCACCACAATTGCCAATACTTTCAATCTGGCATTCACTGACCTCAACCATGCGCTTCCTCTGACTTCTTTGACACCAACCAAACCACGGCCTCCCAATATCAACAGACTCAGGACTCAAATCATCCACATTTCTATTTCAAGGCAGTTACCGAAAGGGATGCCAAAAATTCCTCCTCAAGGTGTTCGGAAAATCCAGATCAAGTGGGGACACACTTGACTTGAAGCTCATCACCCTCACCATTGATGATGTCCTGCACCCTCTTACCAAGATTATTAACCGTCCCTCATGCTCTTCCAGTTCCTGCTCAAGTGGAAGTCCACCCTGGTGACCCCAATACACACAAATCTGGGGATAGGACATTACACTGTAACTACAGGCTCATCTCCATCCTACCCCTTTATCCAAAGCTCTTGAAAGAATCGTTGCAGACCAGTTGGTGGAGTACTTGGAGAAATACAACTTGCAATGCCCACAGCAACATGGCTTTTGCAAAGGACATAGCACCACCTCTGCCCTCCTTGAATTTACAGGCCACATTCATCTAGTACTAGACCAAGGACAACTTGCTGGTGCCACCTTTATAGACCTCTCGAAGGCCTCTGATACAGTCAACCATCCATTACTACTGGAACAACTTGGCAACTTAGGACTTTCTCATGACACTTTACAATGGTTCAACAGTATCTCCAACCGGTCACAACAAGTTAAGATTGGTGACTCCTCTCCTCCAAACTACCTGTCCAGACTGGTGTTCCCCAAGGGTCAATATTGGGACCCCTTCTTTTCAGCATCTTCCTGAACAATCTCTCTTCTGCCTGTGATGAAAACATTATTCTATATGCCGATGACGGAGTGATTTCTCTAAGAATTCTGACCCTTCCCTCTTGGAGAAACAACTGCAGGAAAGTTTCAAGCAAGTTGAGGCCTGGTTCATCTCACAGAAACTAGTGCTAAATTACAAGAAAACAAAAGAATATGTTGTTCCATGGCACACATAACAAACAAAACACCAACAGTTGCCAATCAAAACAGCTCAGATGTGACCCTGGACCAGACGCAGACTTTCAAATACCTTGGTATAATCCTGGACCCTACTCTGTCCTTCTCCAGCCATATCGATTCAGTAGCAAAATCTGTAAATATCCATATAGGCCTTCTCTATAAACATAGACACTGCCTGACACGGACGCCTTAAGCTAGCAATACACAGCTCTGTTGTCTCCATCATTGATTATGGGCTTGTTATCTATGGAGCAGCCACAGCCACAGCTATAGCACTACAGCAAATTCTTACAGTATTGAGTAGGGCCTGCAGACTGCTTACTGGTGCTGCCCACACGACGCATACCTCGCGACCTCTACAAACAGTCAAACTGGCTACAACTTCAGGAAGGATTACTTTCCAAACCTGCCTTCTAGCAAAAAGTAATTGATGGGACTCGTGCCCCTGGGGCTCAGTCTCTCTTAAGCCCAGCCAACCACCCCCGTTACACAAGAAGCTCTGACAACTATTCTCTGGCTGTTCTCCACTGTCGCACTGCCCAAGGCCAGTGGTCTTTTGCAGGTAGAGCCCTAAGATGTTTAACTCCCTGGGCAGCGAACTCACCAACTTAGGCACCCTCTGCTCATTCAAACACAAGCTATGTCAAACGCTTGTATCCAGAGCCACCTGTGACTGTTTCTCCTAACCTCCCAGGTATTCACTTCTGTTCCTTGCACCTCTCTACTATCACCACCTCCGTCCTGCCTCCACCCTCCCATATCTACCCTGCCTCTCTCCCAGCCCAGGTCCACCACCTTCCTCTCTTACCCTCCTTCAACTCTCCCTTTTCTAATCTGCTCACCCCACCCAATGTTGCACTTGTTTCCCGATCCTTGCCTCCCACCCACCTCCTTTTACCTCCCTCCAAGTTACCCCTCTACACCCACTCTCTTCCACTTTCCTACGCTACATGGCACAATTGGCAGCAACTCAGTTTTTCCACTCTACCTTTCCCTTTGACAGTGTCCTTCTGGCAGCTTTAATTCATTTAAATATTATTTGTTGTGACTCATCATTCTTAAATGTATGCGTGATTATGTTGTTCTAACTGTTATTTATATCACCTGTCGCTTTAGACCATGTATACCCTGTACTGAATTTTGTATTCAAACTGCTTGCTCAGCTAATCTCACACAAACTGTACTTCTATTCTTTGTATACTGACATGGAACCTTTGTAAAAGAGCCATTGGCTCAAAGGTATTTATCCAAATTCTAATAAATAAATAAATAAATAAATAAAGAGTTTCCCTTAATTTGGAGAATTGCATGTTAATACTGCCAGACAATAGAGCTATTGGTTTGGGTCACAATCTCCGTGAAAATTCTTCATATTAAACAAATAGAAAGAATAACAGTAATATAAAATTATTTTCACCAAGCAAACCAGGAAAGGTAGCAGGATAGTTTCATGTGCATATACATTTGATAAACATTATTTATGATCAGTGGCAATTCGAGCAGGTGCAGATCCAGTAGCAGAACTGAGGGCATTGTTCTCCTTTACCAGTAGTAGTGTTACAATTCCCCTCCCCAAGCCTTTGGGAGTGGGAGAAGTTTCCATAGTTGACTTTGACCAATCAGTCCCTCGGATGCCAAGGCATCCCTTATGTATCTCAATATAATGTTTTCTATGTCTAAATCTGTCTCACCTAGTCTTCCCAACATCCATCTCGTCCTTCTTTCCATAAATTGTGGCATTTTATCTTGTGTAAGGTGTGTCAGCCTCTCCATCTCCTGAATTTCTCTTACAACTTTCACACAGACTGTAAAAGTAGGAGGCTCCTCCTTCATACTCTCTCTACGTGTGGACTACCTTGCTTCATCATGGGCTACACACAAATATACCACAGGTATTTGGCTGGGAGTTTTGACATATTGTTTTCTGAACCCAAAAGATAATAAAGAGAAAAAACAAAACAAAACAAACAAAACAAAGGCAACATAGCCTAGTTCCTAAAATAAATCAGTTACCCCTGTAGCCCTTGGCGAATTATATGTATAGTGCAGTTATTACCATAATACCTGGTGGTCAAGGCTAGTCATTATGGTAACTGCACTAGTGCTTTGTCCAGGTTGTGTTCCAAGTCACAGCAACCTGTGGAGTCCAAAAAGAAAAAAAAGGCATGAAGAAAACACATGTTAGATACAGAAATATATATTTGTAGATAAAAACATGTATTCTCACAAGAGTGAGATAAATGTTGCTGATGTAGGAAGTGTGGTAGATATTTACATTTACACACACAGTACCTATGTCAGCAACTGATATTCTCACAGTAGCTATGTCACTAAAAGTAAAAGTGCAGGCAGCACTGTTTCCCTGGCAATTAAAAGAAATTACATTCACCTGTTACAATAATGAAAGCCTTAGAAAAGCACAACGAGTTTTCTGTGCTGTGGATTGCACAGCTGCTATTAATTAAACACAATAGTACTAGTAAACCAATAAATCAGAGTAGTAAAACAGTACACAATACTCATTGACACGCCAAAATCTATACAGATTGCAACACAATACAACGAATGAAAGCCATGGAAAAGTATCTCAAAACCGCTATATTACAGTGCGATGCTGAAGCGTTCACGGCGAGAAAGAAATCAGAACAAAAAGCAGACCCTGTAAATGAGCAAGAAAAATATTTATGAGCTGCTTGCAATTCGGACTGGATACAGAGCTGCTAAGCAGATGTCCTCAGACTCGAATTGAGTAGAAACTGTTACCTGACAGGCAGCACGCAGTGAAATTTCTGAATTCCAGAGATGTAAGGACTCTGTTCACAAAGTGAAAATAAAGTCTCACAAGCATCACATATAAATAAATAAAATACAAAAACACATCCTTAAAGTAAATAAAGTTATTTCCAGCACTGTAACCACATACCAACATGCTGCACACCTGGAAATGTTCTTCTAAATAAAGACACGCTCAGTCACAAACACAACCCAATCCAAACTGCAAATCCCGCTGTCAATCAGATGGCAACCAATCATTGCACAGAAACAGCAACCAATAAGCTGCATTTCTACTCCGATTCACCACATCAATCAATAAAAACTCAGCACATGCAATGACAGCCAATCACACAACACAGACAACATCCATTCATAAAAACTTCACTATGCAGTACCAAAACAACCTCATTACAATGGAGCACCACTTATACATGAAATATCACTCCTTTTCATCACTTAAACATGCAATTCAGCAACAAGTAAGAAAGCTACCCTATTGCTTATAAATCGAACACAATGATAGGCATGAGTAGGATATAAAGCTTGTCACTCCTGCCTCGTGAGTCATGGATATCTCACTCTGCAGGAGTGACAATATTTACATATCCCACTCATGCCCATCATGTATCCCCTATATATATATTATTTATGTATTGAAATTTGTTGACCAGGTAGGCCCACTGAGACAACAGAGTCCCTTTTCAGGGGCGACCGGAATTAATTACAGATAAGAGACACAAGAGCATACAAGAGACAAAGTAGTACAGTTAATCACATAGATACATACATAAGTAGTATTACAGTACACAAAAGAGAACAGGTAGCATTAGAAACAGGACAAAACCGGTCAAGACTAAGAAGTGTAAGAGGCACCAACAATTCAAGTGCAACTGCACTGATTGACTACCAGTAAGTGGGATTTTAGTGCAGTTTTGAATGAGTACAGAGTAGAGCAGTTAGCCACAGCTGCAGGTAGACTGTTCCAGAGTGACAGGGCAGAACTGACAAAAGGACCTGTCACCTGCTCAGGTTCGAGTCCTGGGGACTTCCAGTACAGGGTGGGCAGTAGACCTCAGGTCACGCTTAGCTGATTTGAATAGGAGAAGTCCATTTAGGCTAGGAGGAGCCAGGAGCTTGGCTGTTTTGAAGGTCAGACAGAGTGTAGGGAATGCAAGTCTGACCTCAAGTGATGGCCAGCTCAAAGAGGTGAGAACATTGCAGTGATGATCATGGAGGTGGGCAGAGACTGCAAAGTGGGCAATTTTACGATAAAGGACTTGGAGTTTGTTGAGATCCAGGCCCTGAAGAGGTTGAAGTACAGGAGCACCATAGAGAAGCACTGGGAGAATGGTACCGTGGTGATAGCCATACGGGCTTCCCTGTAGAGGAATACATATATATCTATATATATATATATATATATCTATATCTATATCTGTAGAGACATCATTGCCACCGCCTCCATAATGGTATCCATGGGCCCTGCACTCCATCTATCCATAAGTGGAGTGACACTGTAATGAATCTCATCTTGTCTGGATGCATGGGGCCCTCTGGGCCCTGGATTCCCAGTACTGCATAATGGAGGGTCTGTGCTCCCATTATTGCATAATGGTATCCATATGGGAGCAACAAGTTCTCCTTGGGCCCCGCGCCTTATCTACCCATAAGTATAGAGAAACAGCCCAGGCCTAGAGACATTCCAAGTAATCCTTGTGATGCAAATGGTGCAATATCTCAATAACCTTAGGACCACTGGTAAAAATTCCACCACAGTTGTAGTCATGGCCTGGCAACCTGCACATGCTTAGTACACCTAAGGTGTACTAAGCAGCATTTAGTGAGAAATCTGTATCTTGAACTGTTTTCTAGATATAGGTGCTGAAAGGTACTGTGTCCACCACAATGTTATCCTATGGAAATTTCTAAACTTTGGAATGTTATAGCTATGGAACTGATGTAAATATCACCAAACCAGCAAAAGGCACATCTGTGTGGCAAGCCCTTTCTACTCTGCAAATTTTAGCTCAAAAGTCCTAAGCATGTATTTGCTATGAAGTGGCAAAGAAACTGCTTTTTTTGCAGTTTCAATAAATTTGCAAGTTTTCAAACTTTTTGAAAGTTTTAGAAAGCTTTTGCAACTTGCAAAGTGTGTTTGCAAAACTTTTTAAATTGTGATTTTCACAAAAGTACTTTCACAAATTTGTGACACTTACAATGCAAAATTCAATAAACATATTTCCAAGCATTATTTTTAAAAACTATTATCAGGATTGTGTTCCTTGGTCCCGATTAGGTAAACACAACTGTTAGTGTTTACCAAGGGGCAGTATATTTTGAATTACAGCATTTTTAGCTGTCGCTAACTGAAAACAAGATGGCGCCATGCGAAATGCAAAACCCATTTGCGGCAGTCAAGTGCTTTTCCTAAAGCAAAAAGTGCTTTGAGGAAGACATATATTTTTCCCATAGGCTTTAATAACTTTTGAATGGATTAATAATTTTTCACCAAACCTTCAAAAGGCATATCAGTGACCCAGACCCATATACCCTGACAATTTCAGACCAGACCCCAAACCATTTTGTCCATAGCCCCAAGCAAAGAATTCACAAAAGTGGTATTTTTCACATTGTTTGGCACGCCACAGCTCCGCAACTGCACAGCCAATCAGAACAAAACTTGCCATATCCAGAGATCTATGGTATCAGACAGCGCATGTAAAAGTTCAGACAAATCAGATGAATTGTTACAAAGTTATTAAGATGCAAAATGGTGGGTTTAACATAGAGGTGTCCATGCAACCTTAACTATACCTGCACTACCTGCAGGTATAATATATATATTTATACAATGTATGTTTTGGGATAAATGTGTATAAAACATGGTATCTCAGGCAGCCAGTGAAGATAACATTGATATCTCCATGTTCCAATACGTCATGGAGATATCTTCACATTCCTATATGTCATCCTTAAAATAATTGTTTCATCCTAGCACCTTGTCCACCGTTTCCACACTACTTTCACTTTTCATACTGCCCATGCTGCGAGTACTTCCCAGCACTGCAAATGGTACACCAACGAACCAGTACCCATGAAACCACAAATAGCAATGTAAAAAAATTTTTTATACCAAATACATAATTGTAGCAAACAATTTCATCTACCACCTCCTTAGTGCTGCACAATGTCAGTACCAGTAGCAAATAACCTCGAAACCAAACTCAATGAATCCATACTTTCCCAACCCAAAATGCAATATTAACGGAGGTCCTTTTCACAAAAATGCTTGATAAAAATACAACTAAACTCACCATATGTTGCAGAACTTAAATAAACAAAACAGCGTTAATCCTACAACCCCGACACTAAATGAGCAACATCCTCACGCTTTGACCCTTGACACAGTGACACTTAACTAGGAACATGAAACAGGGCAACATGCGCTTTCTGATATTTATTATTTTTCCACCGCAGCACTTAATGTCTACCTTTCCATATTCCTTGTAAAACTGTAAAATGGTAACACTCAACCCACTGATGGTATGATTTTTTTCCCAAAACCATTGCAGTTGTGCATGCCTCATTCTACCTCATGCGCTACTAGGGCAACACATGGCTTCTCCTCACTTGCACCGCTCACTATATTGCAGCTGATCTTTTCTATTTATACACCCCAAAACTCTAGCAACATTGGAAAACTTTTTCGCCACCCTACGCCTTCCCAAAACAAATAGAAAAGCAAAAATCACATACATTAGCGTCACTCTGTCCTGCCTCCCTACTGAAATACAAACAAGCTTCTTTTGGAGACCACCAGGAAACAAATTATAAACATCAAAACAAAATATTCTAAGACCACAATTTTGAAAAGTTTTATTTTCTATTTTCTGGGCTTAAAGCACTTAAAACAATATTAGATTTATAAACATAATATATCCCAAGTCTAAGAAACTTAGAAAATGCATTACTTTTCAACTTCAAACCTTCTAACTCATAAAATAGTTTAAACACTGCACTCTTTATCAACGTGCTACTTTCTGTGTTTTAAACAATTACCACATTTCAAATCATTTCATATTTATCAAGTTATTATAAAAAATAATTTTTAAAAAGCAAAACTATGCTGTTCGGTTGTACCGATCTTACACCAAGTATTGTTATTAAAAATTCTTAAACTGCAAACTAAACAAAATCCTAAAACATACATTGTATAAACAGAACATGCATGCCCGACTGAAGATATCATATTTATCTTCACTCGAGGCCAATACATCAAAGATATCTCATTCGTGGCTTCACCACTCGTGAGATATTATGATATCATTGGCCTCGTGAAGATAAATATGATATCTTCAGTCGCTATCCCATATATATATGCATATGTGTGTGTGTGTGTATATATATATATATATATATATATATACATATATATACACACATTATCTTTCATCCTTACGTCCTTATTATTACCCTTAGCCTTTCATCTCTCTCCCCTTTTTCCCTTTTTTCTCTTCCCTTCTCTGTTTCCTTTTCTTCCTCTCCCTTTCTTTTCATTCTCCTTCATCTTTTCTATGTCCTTTTGCCTTCTTTCTTTTTCCTTCCCATTTTTCTCCCTGTTTCCTCTTTTTCTTCCTTATCTCATTTATTTTCCTTCTCTCTGTTTTTCCTTTTTTAAATTAATTTTTAGAGTAAGTCTGGATTATTACTAATTTCTCCTTCATCTCCAGAGTTCTTTTCCATAGTTCTGTTATTTGAGTTTTCTGCAAGTGCAAAAAATCTTGTATTGGAGAGAAGCACTTGTTGTAATGTCATGTTTGGCTGTGCAGTAGGGCTTTTCTTTGAAGGATATTGTCTATGAGGCTGAAAAGCCTATTCCTAGTTGTTGTCATCCCTAAAAAATTTCAGCCCCTTTGGATTAAGAAACACTCTCATTCTGCCCTTATAAAAAAACAACTCAGTTTTGCAGGTGGTAATAGAGCATATCTTTTTTGAAATAGCATTTTATCCTCCAACGCCTCCCCGAGCACCGCTCTTCGGAGCCCCAATGAAGTACTGCCCCCACTCCTCACCTACCTGATCCTGCAGTCCATCCACCATGGAGCCACGGATAATACCCCCAGGTGGGGGACGAGGTGGGGTGGAACACCCGACAATCAACTTTTGTTGGGAGACCCCAGGACCAGGCAGGCAGGAGCAATCAGGAGTCTGCCTCAGTGCTCCGTCTACCCAGAGCTCGGAGAGATGTTTTCTCTTTTCTTGTGGGCAGTGGCACATGCCCAACCTCAAGGCATCACTGCCTGACAGTCCTCACTGAAAGCATCAGCTGCACGCTTGCAGCCCTGCTTCCACTAGAGGCCGGTCAAGGGCCGAGCCGGACTCCCCTCCCTCCCAGGAGAAGAGAGCTGTCTCTCTGGATGCTCAATCTTCTCCTCCCCTGCCGATCCCCAATGGACCAGGCTGCTCTAGAACCCCGGTCGCCAAGTGCAGGCGAGGTGTGGCATCCAGTGCCTCACAACCTCAGCATCACCAGGCTGGCTTGTAATAGAGCATATCTGATACCCTTGTCTCTTAATAAAGTCATAACTCTGAGGCTGATTTTCTTTAGTCATAATTTCAGCACTGAAATCAGGGAATGCTTGAAAGTTAAAGCCCTTGGCTTTTAAACCCCTTTCAGTTGTGGCTTTCCTTAAAATTATTCTCCTGAAATTTATGTGGTTTGATGTACACATGTCTTGGTCTGTCTGATGCCATCTGCTGTCAAGGTCTTCCTGCTTGACAGGCTCTACCAGTAGAATCCTTTGTGTGGGGCATTCCAATCCCATAGTCAGTGTGATAATCTCCTCAGAAAAGGTAAGGGTCTCCCTGGCCTTCTGCTCCCTCAGTATACGGATCAGTTTTATGTTAATACAAAATCACACAATGCAAAGCCTCATGGGCTGCATATGCAGATCACCACAGAATGTTATACTGGTCCAACTTTAAGCAGAATTGTATGGTGCGAAGAAGGCCTCTCACACAGTTTGCAAAGGGTGCTTAAAGATGGCATAGACATGTGTTTCGTTCTACCAGGACTCATCAGTATGCCTCGCCTGTTTGACACCCCAGTGGAATGGACCAGCTACCCTAAGACACTGTGTCTTGGATATGTTGTGTGAACCCATTAAAATAAAAACTATTTAAAAGACAAAGAACCTCTGTGCACAAACACTGAGGCAAGGGTTACCCTTAAAGGGCATTTGGCTGGGAAGCCAAGTTTCAAGAAAATACAAAATCACACATGCCCACACAATGCAAAGCATCATGGGCTGCATATGCAAATCACCACAGAATGTTATGCTGGTCCAACTTTAAGCAGAATTGTATGGTGCCAAAGGCCTCACACAGTTTGCAAGGGTGCTTAAAGATGGCATAGACACGCGGTTTGTTCTACCAGGACTCATCAGTATGCCTCGTCTGTTTGACACCCCAGTGGAATGGACCAGCTACCCTAAGACACTGTGTCTTGGATATGTTGTGGTGAACCCATTAAAATAATTTTTTCATTAAAGTTTCTAGCTGCACTGTGTGTTGTGAAATTGTTTTCTTTAGGGGTTTACTGTGTCTTCAAGGTCACTAATTCTCTGTTCAGTGACAGAGGTTCTTAATGGTAGAGCTTCCAGCTTGAATTAATTCCGCAACTGTTTCATTTAGTGCCCCAACATTTTCTTATATCTGAAATCCCTTTTAAAACTGTATTTTGGAAATCAAATGCATTTAGTACCTTTCTTGTTCCATTTGGAATGAGCTTGTAGCGTTTGGTAGTGATTCTCCTCCTTGGTGTAGTGAGTCTGTTGCTCCTGATTATTTTCTTCTGTGTTGTAGTTCTTGGGTACTGTGTTAGTTACATCCCCATCCACTTCCCGAAATGCTGGGGGTTTCTAAAGGGTGCATTGTCGGGATTTCAGTTTGCTTTGTGTGCATCCTATTTTTTCTTTGGGTGTGGGTGGTTGCTTTATTGCACTATAGATTCTTTGTTTCTTGAATTGAGTTTGTCATCTTTTCAGGTCATAGTAGTCTGTTTCTTCTGTACTATCCAAAGCTGGAAGGGGTCCTGTTTGAGTGTCCTGAATGTTGCCTTCTGGCTATTCCTCATCCGGTACTAGATCATTCCTCTGTCCTTCCTCTCCTGGCATGTTCAGCTGGGCATTTTGCAAATCCTCTGGATAGTAACTAATATAAATCAGAAAGACATAAACATCCACAATTGATAACACAATTTCTTTCTAAAATAACATTTTCTAAAATCAGCCAGAAGAAACCAAACTATTGGAAGAGCCAATCAGATTAGAGGAAATTTAAGACACAGCTAAAAATCTACCCCAGGGTAAAGCTCCAGGCCCAGATGGATTTACAGCCAAATTTTATAAAGGTATCTATCGAGTTAAGGAAACACTTACTAGAATTATTTAATCATAGTGGGAATAAAATATATTTCCATCATCTTTTATGATGCCAAAATTTCAGTATTCCTAAAAAAAAAATAAACAGCTGGATCAGGTGACATCCTATAGATTAATATTACTTCTCAATACAGATATGAAACTCTTTACTAAGATACTTGCAACTAGATTAGAGAAATTGCCACCTACCCTAATTAAAAACTATCAAAATAGATTAATAAAATGGCACAAAATAAGCACAAACATAAGAAGAGTAATTACTATTATAGATAACTGTAAATCACAAAATGCAGCGAAAATTACTCTTGATGCCGGAAGGCATTCGATCCAGTTAATGAGGATTTATATGTTTAATGTTAGAAAATTTTGGAAAGGACACAAGATTTTTACAAGCAAATGAAAAGAGTATATCTGAACTCAAAAGCTACTGTATTAACTAACAGAAATATCTTCCAAAATGTTTCACTTTCAAGTGGCACAGGACAAGAGATGTCCTCATCACCATTACTATTTGCTCTTATTATTGGATTAGCAGCGATTAGAACATCCCCAAAAAAATTACAGGAATAATCAAGAATCAATCAAGAACATGACACAAGATTTTATGCTGATGATACAAGATCAAGAATCAAGAACATCACACAAGATTTTATGCTGATGACACATTGCTCTTCCCAACAAATCCCAAGACTCAATTACAGAATGTTTAACCATTATTAAAGAACTGGGAGGCCTCAGGATACAAAATAAATGAGGAAAAAACTGAAATTATGTAATTAGGAAAATGTTCAAAAGAAATATTACCACATTTTTTTCATAATAAAATAGTTGAAGGACTTCGGGTCCTCCACGGATCAACAAGGCAGTTCAAGAGGGAGCTCCATCTCTGCCCTGCAATAATAACTCCCATTTTCTTGGCTGCGACTTTCAAAACTTAATATTATGACCGGAGGAGGTATGCAGAAGGACAAGGGCCCCAGATTGAGGTCTCACCAACCAGCAGAAATGAGAAGGATGGCAAAGATCCACACAACTTGCCCTACTGCATGGCCAGCCATCTCCGTGTGGCGGACTGCCTATGACATGGATAAGGAGACTGACAGATTATCGTGGTGAAGGTATGATACTATTTTAAAAGAAATATGTGAAATGTGGGCTGAGAACAAGCCCGAATTCTGTCAACTGAACAAAAGTTTACTCAAGTAGAGTGCTGGGCTCAGGAGGCAGAAGATCGCTCCGCTGATGGAAGATGGCATGTTGCATTTAGGCCAGACGGTACAAGTGTTATGCCAGCATGCTATGGATATGGAGCAAAAGCATATTGACTTGGAAAGCCATTCTCATTTGGGAAAATCTAAGATTATATGGACTGAAAGAAGATGCTGGAGACTGGCCTGATGGTGGAATTTATATCTAACCTATTTTGATGTGCTTGAGCTCCCCCTGCATCGACCTGCATAGAATGCACTCATAAAGCCCTACTGCCAAAACACAAAGAGAGGCTTCTGCTCGATCACGCTCAATAATAATTAAGTTTAACAGTTACTGTACAAAAGAGGATATACTGTGCCGTGCATGGCAAAAAAGGAGGTGAAATACCTGGATTCAAGCTTGTATTTTGACCAGGATTATCCTCCTGTGATACAGCGTCAGCGTCTTGGATATGCTGACATTATTACATTCCTGAGAGAGAAAGCAAATAAAGATACAGACCCTCTACCCGGCCAGGCTAAGGTGCACTGGGAGAAGGCCCAGGGATCTATGATATGCCACAGGATGCAAGAGAGGCCCTGCAGAGATGAGGTTTCAACTTGACACCCTCGCCAAGATTGACGCTACAGAAATAGAATGAGGCGACTCAAAAATGGCAGCTGGCCATGCCCTGGCGCTCTAAGCTCCCGGCCTTGCAGAACACATCCAGGACACTTTGTTCTTACAGGATCGGCTTAAGAAGCTACCTGGGGTTTCTGAGAGTGAGCCTGCTGCAATGGAGGGCTAACACTGAGTAGAGGGGTTTCTTTTGTGGTTTCACCTTGCTCGACCAACATGTGAGTAACTCTTTGCCCTTTTTTTGAATGCTGATGGAGTGGCCTTAGACTGATTATTGACCATCCATTTGATTGACCCTCCTTGCTGACTAATGGCACAGTTATATGTAGGGAATTTCCTTTTTATTCAGGTGCACCCTCCCAGATATTACTTTGTCCTGGAACATAACGGAAGATCTCCCCTTAGAGAACATTCTGTCCCCTGCCCCCCTTCCTTAGGTGAACCTGTTTATTTTGTGTCCCCATAGAACTCTGCAAGCTTGCCCTCCTGCTGTCCAGTCAAATTCAAATCTCAGAACGTTCATGATGGACAATATAGGGAAATTAATATTTGCTGATGGTTTCTTTTCACTTTAATTGTTGGAGAGACTAAAGCCTCTACTTTACCCCAATGAGTAATTGGGGGCAGGAGAATATTCAGTTATTAGAATGTATGGGGACAGTGCACTGTGAATTGTTTTATGTAAACTGAACTTATTTGTATTTCAATTGTTTGCCTGGGTCTGTTTGGGGGTGGGGGAGACAGGGGTATTGGGTGCCAAAATTTAAAGAGCATCCAGTAGGTTCCCATTGCTCCTTCTTGCAATGCAATGTCGTGCTTCAGTTTACCTTGTTTAATGCATTCAGGGATGGTGCTTGTCTGGGGGGGAGGTAGATGAGTGGTTGAGACATGAGGGGGGCAGGGATGGATCAGGCATCACTTAGTTCTTGCTGTTATTACACAAAAGTTTGGGTCCGTAACCATTTAATGCTGGATACTCTTATGAAAGTATTGCATGATCCTTACAGTCAGCAAGGCCCCCAGGGTTGGTGAAGGCAGGCATTTTCTCTTCCTGCTTGGAGTGGTGGATGGGGCATCCCAGGGGCCCTATGGCTTTCATATGGAATGAGGGGACGCATGGCGGTGTGGGGGTATCTCCCTGCTGATCTCCCCATATTATGTATATGAAGCAGATGAAGAGGATAGTGAACTACATTTCCTTTTCTCTGTTCTCTAGCCTTGGACTCAGGACATTGGTCCAGTGGCAATTACTACCTTAAACGAGCCCCACAGATTTAGTTTGAACTCAGGAAGAGGGTCCCACTAGTTGAGGCAATCAAACCTCTTCTTTCCACCCTTAACATGCATCGCACTTAGATAGGGTGCAAGGGAAGGGATAAAAGGTCAGATATTTTTATTGGCCTTCTACCTTGGGAGTACCAAACAGTTTTATCTTTTTGGTTCTTGTTTGTATACAGTTTGTTGTTATACAGTTCATATAATATGGTTTATTTTGGTTTGGGATTATTTGCTGCATGTCCCTCGGCTTGTACCCACCTCAGTAGCGTAGTAAATTCTCAGAGGGCCTGGGTGCAAGGCCATGTTACAGGCCCCCCAGTTTTGAATAAACATCAAAATTATTATTTGGGCCCCTCAAACCTCGTGGGCCCAGTGCCCCTGCACCCTTGTAGCTAACACCCCTGACCCACCTTCAAAAGCCACCCCATGATCTGAAATATGGAAAGGGATGTGAGATTATTCAGGGTGAGCTAAAACTCTATTTAAATGGATAATGTATAGACATCTTTGTTTTCTTTTAACGTTAATGGCCTTACAAACCTGGTTAAATGGGATAAAGTCATATGTTATATAAAGAAATCTGGAGCACTTTTGCATGCTCCAAGAGACCCACCTTTCTAAAGCTGAACATGAGAAATTATGCAAATTTGTTTTTTCCCATGTCATTGCCGTCACATGCAGGGAAGTCGCCATTGGGGCACAGTGATTTTGGTGCCAGGCTGGGTCTCCTTCAAACCGAAAGATTCATTAGTAGATACAGAAAAGTGTTATGCACTGTTGAAAGGGGTTTATAATGGGCAAATGCTTACTATAGCCTCAGTTATGCCCTTCCAGGCTCGGATTATAATTTTTATAGAAATCTGATAATGAAAATTGCTGCCTGGACAAAAGTACTTTGATCATAGGAGGGACCTGAACTTGGCCCTTAACGATCATTTAGATTGTACATCTAGGACCCCATGAGCAGATCGCAGGGTGGCTTTGAAGGTGGGCAAGCTTTTGGGAGAGTTGGGGTATATTGATGCATGGAGATATGCCCATGGTCAGGAGAAGGATTATACCTTCTTTTCAGCTGTGCTTAACGTATATGAGAACAGATTATTTTTTGTTCCAAAGGAACATATTGCACAACTAGGGAGGGTGGATATTGGGGAATCTATTTGTTCGATCGTGGCCCTCTCCCCATGTGAATACATTTGGGACAGATTAGGAAAAACACCCTTTGACGTCTTAATTTGTCTCATTTGCAGGGAGAGGTGGTGCAGAGGTGGGTGCAGAAATGATTTGGAATCCCTTGAAATCAGCGATACTCGGAGGTATCTCCCACGGTCTTATGGGATATAATAAAGGCTGTGGTGGGGCAAACTCATTGCATTAGCTGCCCATCAGAAGGGAGGGAAACTAGAAGGACTATCCTGCAAACACAGATTAAAGATCTGGAGGCCTCATTAAAAGTTCATTATGAGGCTTCACAAGAAAAAACTCCAAAAACTTAAGAGGAACTTAATTCTATCCTGGTCTACCAGGCGGAGCAGAATATGTTATACCTAAAACAAAGATACTTTGAGGGTGATCCTTGGACCCTACAATTGTTAGCCAGTAGGTTGTGCCAGAGGAAGGCTAATGCCACAATAAACAAAATTATCCACCCAGTCACAAAGCAATATTTAGTTGCCACAACTAACATTGCTGAGAGTTTTTGCAGAGCATTACCTGACCTGTATAGCGCGGGAGCCCCCACCAATGCTGATAAGATCAAAGTTTTTTTAAATGCACTACATCTTCCAAAGGTTGAGCAGGAGGAGGTGGCTAGACTTGTTGCACCCATCCCGAGAGTCTGAAATACACTCAGAGATACTCCAGCTCAAGATGGAGAAGTGTCCGGTGGGCGGGTTCTCGGCAGAGTTTTATAAGCTCTTCGGAACCAGTCCCCCCATCTTAAGTAGAACCTACAATTTCCTTTTGAGAGATGAGAGTGGCTGCCCCTCTTGGATGCAGGTGGTGATTGCAGTGCTTCCAAGCTGGCCAGGGACCCTCTGTTATGTGCTTCGGATAGGCAGATTTCCACTTTAAACACAGATTACAGAATCTTAACTGGCATCATCACCAGGCGCTTAGAGTGTATAGTCCCATGGCTCATTCATGTGGATCAGACAGGATTTGTCCCAGACTGTCAGGCACAGGACAACATTCGCTGAGCTGTTCACATTATAGATCATTTGAATGCTAGTAAGCAACCAGACCTGGTGATAAGCCTAGAAACCAAAAGGCCTTTGATAGATCCTATGGCCTTTTCTTCAGAGTATCCCTGGCCAGCTTTGGTTTCCTGGGAGTCTTTGCCATCTGGTGTCCTGTCTGTATACCACACCTAAGGAATATGTCAGGGTAAATGGCCATGCGGGAAAGCCCTTCCAATTAGAGTGGGGAACTAGACAGGGCTGCCCTCTCTCTCCCTTGTTATTTGCCCTTTTTATAGAACCCTTGGCCAAAGCCATTTGTCTTAACCGAGGATTCAGGGAGTGGAATTAGGGAACTGAACATAAGTTAGGCTTATATACTGATAATGCTTTGCTTTTTGGTTTGACCTAGATTCCTTCCTCTAAGGTTTTAGGCAGATACAATATTTTTCAGAAATTTCTGGTTACTCATTAAACTTCCAAAACAGAGTTTTGACTTTTTCTTAACGAGTTTCCTCTGAAATGCAGAGGAATAGACTATCCTATGTGTTGAGCACGGTTAAAATGAAATACCTAGGGGTGCATTTAGGTGTTAACATGTCCTCTCTTTTCAAGATAATTATTTAACTCTGGTAAAAGACATATCCCAATATTATAAACATTTGGCACTCCTCCTTTGCCTTTTACACTCCGGGCTCAGACCACAAAGATGATATACTTCCTAAATTTTATACTTGTTTCATTCCCATATGCGGTCCCCTAACAGGTTTGGTGGGTTGTCAGAAACAGTTGATGGCATATGTCTGTGGTGTTATTAAACCACGTGTTGCAAGGCATATTTTACATCTGCCGGGGTTGGCTGTCCCATACCTTCCTGGATTTTGGATAACCACTCAAATGAAATTAGCTTTGCTGTGGCAAAACCCACATTATTCTTCCCATTGGAAGATGATAGAAATGCATTTAGTTAAGGACTCCGCTGCAGGCCCTGCCTTTTAGTCCTCAGTTGCAGATAGCTGTAAGAGAGCATTGCCTATGGAGATAAGAGCAGCACTGGAGGGGTGGCGGCGGGGAACCCACAGGGACCAACATCCCTGAATTTATGGAGATATGACTGGTGGGCTTGCGATGAGCATTTCAGGCCAGCATTAATGGACCCCTGGTTCAAGCAACAAGCAATGCAGGTTTTCCTCCCCATGGCAGATTATGCGGGGGATCTCCCATGCTCTTTGAAGGTGTGGTGCTCAGATTTAATTTAAGTTCAACTGATAGATTCCGACACTACCAAGTTAGAAATTATGTTAATGTTATTGTTAATACCCTCTCCACTATAAGGGCTTTGGATATGCCTCTTCCTCCATTTGAAACCATGTGGGCCTCCTCCTCTGGAAAGAGGCGATAACTCTTCTGTATACTAACTATATAATAGACCTAGGGCACAGTATGCTTTTGGTCAAGGCCAGATGGGAGGGAGAGCTTGGGATGAGGCTTGAATGAGAAACTTGGGATAAAATTTGGAAGTCTGTGTGGCCACTACCTCCTCGCCAACTTGGCATGAATTTGTATGGAGACTTAGGATTCAGTACTTCTTAGTCCCCAAGGTCCAAGCTAAATTTCTGCGAATGGGTCTGCAACTTTTGGAGGAGATGTGGGAAAATTCAGCTGGTCATACTCATATTTTTTGCAATGCTCACAGATTCAGCCTTATTGGTCAGAGGTGACTGGACATTTGCAGAATATTTGTATGACAATTTGGAGGAGTGGGCCCTGAACATTTGGTATGAGAAGTGGATCTGGGGCATTTGAGGAAGGAAGCTAAATATTTATGGCACCTGTTGGTGGCCACTGCCTTGAAGGCCATCATGAGATGTTGGCTACAAACCGACCCCTCAGGGATAGGTGAGTAGGTTAAAAGTATCTCTACAATACAGGAAATGGAGTGGATTACATTTGCCACACAACATCGTCAGTCTCCAATCGCCAATCGTTGGACCAGATGGGAGATGTATGCTTCAGGCATATAGATTGAACCATATATTTAAGAACTTCAGGAGCACTTATTTGCTTAGATACATAAACTTAATACTAGATGCATAGGGAGAGGAGAATCTGGGAGCATAAGGCCGACAGAAGTAATTTGATTAATTGATAGCTCATATATGTGAATATCAACAAAGTCTGATATTGTAAGAGGGGTTGGACAACTTCCTCAGGTGAAATTTTGTTAAATTATTTGACTGATGAGTTGATGGGAAGAAAACATTTTAATTAGTAGAGCTTGATGGAGTTTTTAGGTAAAGGCGGTTGGGTGTGGGGACCGCAGCATTTGTTTTTGTTAAGTTGTCTTTTAATATTGTTATGAATTAAGTTATGTCTAGCTAGTTAATTTGTGCTTGGAATATATAATATTTACTACAGGTGGAACATCTATAGATTCTATATGTTTTATTATCAAATCCATAATAATATGGAGGACACTGTGTGTGGAATAGAAGATTACTGGAGGATATTTGCTTAATTTAATGTTCTCTTCCTGATATTGCAATAAAAGAGTTTAAAAAAATAAAATAGTTGAACATTTTAATAACTTAGGAGTAACTATTGCATGAGTGTTACGACAACTCTTTGATAAAAACTTTCAATCCCTAATACAGACCAAAAGAGACTTGGAGACATGGAAAACCCTTCCTTTAACACTTATAGGATGATGTAATTTCATTAAGATGGATATGCTGTCACAGCTATTATATCTCTACCAAACACTTCCTGTTCTAATTCTGACCATACATTTTAAAGAAATAGAAAAATTATCTTTGTATTTCTTTGGAAAAATAAAAACTTTGGCTATCCATGACTAAACTATGGCTTCAAAAGAACAAGGGTGAGTAGCCCTACCAAATTTTAAATGGTATTACCTAGCAGCTCAGATAACCCAAGTGCAAGACTGGTTTAAAGAAGAAGGGCACGATTAACAAACAAACTGAGAAAGAAATGCATAAATATGAAGATATCAAAAGCTTATTTTATTCTGGATACTACAACAAAACTTATAATACAAATGCTAATAAAGCAAAATAAATTCATCTCAGGCCACATACAAGGCATTGACAGAAACTCATAAACTGATACAGTGGCCAGAGCTAAAATCACAACATGCCCCTATTTATAGAAACTTAAATTGTGTCCCCTCACATATGGAGAAAAGGTTCAAAAACTGGGAACAAAAAGGTATAAAAACCGTTAAAGATCTGTTCTGTAACAATATACTTACGTTGTTCCAACAGTTATCAGTAAAATATGGTCTGCAAAAATCAATCTTTTTCAGGTATCTTCAGCTACAGATTTCATACAAAAGAAAACATTCTACACGTAAACCCTCTATTGAAACAATACTAATAAACACAAATAAAAGATAATTTTAGCAATATACTTATGTATAAAACAACAAAATCAACCTCCTTGAACCAATTAAAAATAAATGGAACATCTTGGTTTTATGATTATAGCTAATATATGGAACAACATTATCTAATTTCCAGCTCAAGAATGTTATGCAACTAAAATGCAACAGATACAGTTTAACATACTCCATCAAAAGTACTTTATACCTACTAAACTACATAAAACAGACAACAAATTAACAAAACTGTCCAAGATGTCTCACTGCTCCAGGATCATTAATACACATGCTTGTAACATGCAAAAGTTAACAAAATGTTGGAAAATCATTATCAGAATACTAGAACAAGCTACAAATATCACTATTAATAAAGAACCTATGCACATCATTTTAGGAGAAGACTCACAGAATAAGGAAAAGAACCAAATAACAGAAAAAAACGTAATCTCAATGGGATCTTGGTGGCAAAAATGAATACTTACACAATGGAAAGATACTGAACCTCCAAATGAAACCAGGTGGATTAATTTAATGATAGATTTATATAAATTGAATAAATTCATTATTTTCTAATGGAAAAATCAGACATATTTGATAACATTTGGCTACCTTTAAAGTGATTGTTTCTTAATAGTAATACCCTAATCAACTAAAACCCTGGAACCCAAAAATAACTTAAAATACAGCAACAAAGCTTTATAAAAGAAGATGAGGGAAAATAAAAAGGAGGGGTAAATAAATAAATAAAACACCCAAATACATTTGGAAGGTTTAGTATATTTCACCTTCAGGCCAAGTATTTCGATAAAATTAGATTTATAATATATTATAAAGTCGATGTATAGTTAACTATTCAACAAATGTAAAAAATAAGATACATGGGGACTTCCAGTGACGCCAGCAACTGGAATGGCAGCATAAGTTAGAGATCCTCTCGACTCAATTTACAATCAAAAGGCATCCACAGGCATAAATAATGCAATCACTGGCCAAACTGATGAGGTCGAAGGCCACTTCATCGGGAATGTCAGACTCAGCACGAAAGCTACAGTTACTCCTGCAGAGAGAAAGACATCCTGAATAGAGGGGCTCACGGAAGAGGGAGCTGCAATGGTGACAGAAGATGGGCAAGAACCGACACCCACAGCTAATAACCTCGATTATACAAACAGCCAAAACAGTGCAGAAAATAGGCGTCTCACTCATGGAATTGAAGGATATAAGACGTATCGAACACAGAACAGATAAGCTTGAGATGGGGCTCCAACGGTGACAGAGCAGTTGGACCGCCATGATCGATTACTCCCTATACCTGATGGAGCAGAGAGCGGGAGCTTCAATTAAATTAGACGATCTGAGGGCCGGAGCAGATGGCAGAACTTATGGGTGTACGGCATACCTGAAGGATCGGAAGAAGGATCACCAGACACAATTACATTTATGCAGAAAGTGCTAAGAGAATCCCTGAAGTTACCTGCGGATCTTGATGTCTCGATGGACAGAGCACACCTCTTGACACAGCCCCTCTAGTTCCAACTCCTGCCCGAGGTCTTTTGTAATAAAGATGACAAGTTACAACTCAAAGGAGGAAATATTGAGAAGAGCATGGAGAATGAGAAACACAATGTATGGGCCTCATGGAATTACGCTGGATAACGACTATACGATGGGGTACAGGAAGCTGCGTTGTACCATGTGGCCCATTTTAAAGCAGCTCAGATTGAAGAACTTAAAGGCACAAATGTTATTTCCTGCATCTCATGTTGAAACCAAGCAGGGAATTAAAATCTTTGAGGATCTACTGGCTGCCAAAGGATTTCTGGAAGATATGAATCTCAGTTCCGCAATGGAGAAGGAGAGTATGGAAAGGGCACTGCTGGAGATCAGCGTGGGCAGTGGCGAAAAGGGACAACACGCCATGCTAAATCGCTAACCTACTAACTTAAAAGCAGATGTTGTATGCTATTAAAGCCATATGTTTCCTGGGCAGCTGGCCAAAATTACAACGCAAGATGAGCAAGAAGAGGAGGCATGAGAGCAGACGACAGCCTGCAGGGGACTGAAACCTCTTGAAAAGTAGGATCCAAGTGACTCTTGGAACGCCGTTATCTATTAGTATCACGAGGACTGATCACCTCCTCATGCGGACCAAACAAAGGTACTGTACAGAAGGAGTATGAATGTGACAAGAGGTGAAGGAAAGTGGGTCGGGACATTTATGAGGAGGGAGACTGGGGACGATTGGAGGGGTATCTCAGGACAGCACGAAGGTATAAAGGGGGGCCTGCTTTCCCTTGGCCTCACTCATTTTTATATGCTCTAGATGATCTATGGAGAGACTCAGAAAGGGAAAAGGAATTTAAGTGTATAAGAAAACTGATACAAAGGAGTGAACTGGATTTATCCAAGATAAGATAACAGGATAAGCGCGATAATAAGAGAAATCTGTGGGAACTGGCTGAGGGTGGATTGTAATATTGTGATTACTACAGAACTTGATATTTTCCTTTTCAGTCCCCTAGCACATTTGGTTGTTGGGAGGGAAGTACAGACTGGATACCTCTGCAGGCGGAAGGAGTGGACAGGGGGATCACCTCTAGTACACTTCTAAAGGGTCGGAGAGAGAGAGAGAGGATAGGGGAACTGATCTTAAAATGGCGCTTTGCTGCCTTTGACACTGCTGACGTCGGTGTTGCCTCTGAGCCTGGGGCTGAGACCTAAAAATGGAGCTCAAATGAGGCGCAGCCATACCATCATAAAGGTCAAAGTGTGTTAAAGGGACACAGCCCATTCCACCAATGGAGGAATGGAATGACCTAGAAAGCCCAGGTGAGACTCGTTACATTCTCCTGAAGTATTTTACATGAAAAGGCAGGTTTACCAACAAGTAAAAATAGAGGGAAATAACCTGGAACTGTTTCAAATGTCAAATGTTTATTGTTGATGTTTATATGTTGACAAACTGCAAGTTATTTAAGTTAGACAAATTATATCCCTAATTTGTGAGGGTAATTGGACAAGTTGTTGGTATCATTATTCAAGACAACTGGTGGTTGAGAACCAGTAAATATGGTTGGTTTATAAGACATTGACACTGGCACAGAGACATTAATAAGTTATCACATAGGGAAAAGGAGGTAGGAAGAGGGACGGATGTCCTATTGTCAACAAGGATGGGGAAATCTAAAAGCAAGAACGGGTCGAGGGTAGCTCTATCACAATACTGAAGAGTTTAGATCAGGGCAGAAGACTAAAGACTCCCATCATGGCAAACAATTAACTCTAAAATAGTATCTTATAACGTCAATAGTATAAATAACCCATTAAAAGAAAACAACTTCAAAAATTTCTGAGGAATCAGAAGTGTGAAATACAATTTCTGCAGGAGACATTTGTCACCTGGAGAGATTTAAAAACTAAGAACTAAGGGTTCTCAACTATCTATCATGCATCCTTGTCAATGGGAAGAAAAGGGGGTTGCGATACTCCTATTGGCTTCTCCCGCTTGAGGAGGAGACAATGTACGTTGATGAGGGGCACGGTATGTAATGGTGGTGGGGAAAATTCAGGAAATGCAGATTACGTTGCTAACGTATATGCCCCACCGGCTCACCTATAACCTTTTTGCAGAATTGTTTAAATTACTAGCAGACAAAGCAAAAGGCATGGTAATCGCTGGGGGTGATTGGAATGTGATTCTGAACAGGTCCCTAGACACCACATCAAAAATCTTGGCACCTAATGGGAATATCTCTAAAGCGCTGAAGAGGCTTATGAAGGACACAGGCATACTAGACATCTGGAGGGAAAAATACCCACTGGCAAGGGATTACACCTGTTATTCCCAAGATACAAAATTTACTCGAGGCTGGATATGTTTTGGACATATGGCAGAGACCTCTCGGTATTTGAATCTATATGGGTGGGCACGGAGACGCTCTCAGACCATCAGCCCATTTTGCAGAGATAGATCTGCAGCTACCTAAAAACCAACACAATGGAGACTAAATGTTAGTTTGCTCAAAGACGAGAGGATGAGGGAGGAAATTAAAAGGGTAATAGAACAAACTACCCAAATAAATGATGGCCGGACACCTCACCACAAATAATGTGGGACACAATTAAAACAATGGTCAGAGGTAAATTGATCTCAATAGTCACCTATAAAAAAGGGAAAAGAATAGACAGAAAGAACAGTTAATTAAAAAACTTAAAATTTGGAAGAACAACAGAAATTAAAATTCTCAAAGGAAACAGAAAAGAAATAAAAAGTTAAATCAAACATCCAAAAATACATATACATGAGACCGAAAAGCTTTTGTCTTATATAAAACAATCTTATTATGAAGGGGGCCAAGGGCCACTACCCTGTTAGCATATAGATTGAAGCAACAGTCTGCTCGAGCACATGTGGCTGCCCTCAGACATCCGATTACAGGTAACACTGTTTATAAATGGGAACAGATAACAGACATTCTAGTTACATACTACAAAAACTATACCCCACAGCAGGATACATGTACAGAGGAAGCGGAACTTTGTGGGAGCACTGAAACTGCCTAAGCTCACTGAGACACACAGACAGATGCTAGAACAGCCTGTAACTCACCAAGAAATTCTCCACACGGTCAGGGATCTTAAACAGGCAAATGTCCCAGGCCGATGGGTTTGGGAGTGAATTATATAAAACATTTATAACGAACTAGCCCCATGCTAAAGACCGATATAACCAGGTGTGGATGGAAAGGAAGTAGTACCTCCCTCATGGAACTATACCACTATAACTGTGATTCAAAAGAGGGAAAGATCCAAAGGATTGTGGTTAAGATAGACCAATTTCATTACTTAATGTAGATTATAAAATCTTCACGGCTATAATAGCTAAAAGACTTTAGGTCTTCCTTAAAACCTAATCCATCCAGACCAAACTGGATTCATAGAGGCAGACAAGCCCGGAGGTAAGACGAACTAATAACGTAGTTGACATCATAAACAGGCAGCATACCCCACTTGCATCATGAACTTGGGCACGAGAAAAGCATTTGACAAAGTTAATTGGAGTTTCTTGTTTCTGGTGCTTGAAAGAATGGGGTTCCCACCGACTTTTGTGGAGGCCATAAAAGCCCTTATGCATCTCCGCAGGCATTTGTGAGGGTAAACGGGGAATCTCACAGAGGTTTAACTCGGGGAGGGTACCAGACAAGGGAAGCCCACTGTCACCGCTCCTCTTTGATATATATATAGAACCCTAGCCCAGGCGGTAAGGGAGAAGAAAGGAGTGAGAGGGTGAAGACAGGGGAGAAGAGCATAACATTTCTTTATATCACGGACGATGGCCTCTTATATATAACTGAGCGGATACCTCTATCCTAAATTATGGTCCCTGATAGATAAATTTAGTAAATATTCAGGATACACGATAAATAAAAGTAAAACTCAAATATAAGGCAACTACTAAATATGAACTGGAATAGAGGCAAAATAAAATATTTTGGCACGCAAATACCAAAAAATCTCAATATGCTCTTTTCAACTAACTTTGAGCCACTAGTAGTCTGGATCAGACAGGATATTAAAGGATGGGAAGCCTGAACCTACCACTTCTGCGAGGATACAATCAGTTTCTATGAATGTCCTTCCAAAATATTTGTATCTATTCCAATGCCTCCCAATAAAATACACAAAAACAATTTCAAATTTGGCAAAGAATGATCATAAAGTATATCTGGAACAAAAGGAGACCTAGAATAAGAACTGAAATAATTGGAGGCAGTATAGCACAGTGGTTTAAGGCTCTGAGCTGCAAATCTGGTGACATCCAGCAGACCAGACCTGGGTTTGAATCCCACAGCTTCCACTTGCATACTGTATGACCCTAGCAAGTCACTTAACTTCTCTGTGCTCCCAGGTTGCACCTGTAAAAAGCTTTCAGCTTAGTGTGTCTCACCTGGTTAAATAACTAAATTAAAAAATTTAATGCAAACTAGTAAAAATATGGAGGAAGAATCTCCCTAACTAGAGGACTACTTCCTGGCCACTCAATTAAGATGGGCTCTCATGTGGGCAGCAGACACATACACAGCCTGATGGAAGGCAGTTGAAGAGGCCTCAATAGATGGAATGCCCCTAGGAGCCAGAGCTGTGACGCTAGGAGCCAAAGACCAAGATAGTAAGGTGTTGTTGATGTCTGTAAGAAATACCTTAGGGACCTTGAAATGCCTATGGACCAAACATGGGTTGGAGGGAGAGACATGGCCTTAAGGTGGTTCATGGGACCCAACGTTCCTCCCAGCTAACCAAGATCTCACTTGTAAAAGGTGGGAAGACTGGGTCTGTGCTCCCTAAACCAATTCCTAGAAGGAAATATAGTCCTGAGTTTAATCAGATTAAAGAAAATTCCTACTAAAACAAGTAGATTATTTTAGATATCTACAAATAAGAACACATATAAATAAAGTACAGGTCCTATATGAGCGTGCCAAATCCCCAAGCAGAGGTTGGTGGAGGCTATCATGAATGACATAATGAGCCAGCGACTGAAGGGTCAGGTCTCTGCTATATACCAAGCCCTGAGGGATGGGAGGGGAGGAGGAGGCCCAGATTAAGAGTAGATGGGAACTGGAGTTGAGAGAGGAAATAGAGGGGAAGACTGGGATTCTGCCCTTGCACAGATTTTAAGACCACTTGTTCACCGATGTGGAAGGAGTTTGAATGGAAAGTAAGAATGAGATTTTATTACACCAATAATACAGAGTAAATGGGATAAGAGTGTAAAAGGAAATGTTGGAGGGGATGTGGGAGGAGGGCAAACTACTGCATATATTCTGGACTTGTCCAGGCCTAACAAATTTCTGGAGGAAATCATTCAAATACTAAAACAGGTTTTAATATATCGACCAATCTGGGCCCCACAAACCTGATACTGGGAGTAAAGCTGAGGAGGTAAAGGGAGTGACAGAGGGTACCTATGGAATATTGTTTTAACATCGGCCAACAAGGCTATAACGAGGAGATGGCTATCTCTACGACACCGAGATACCAGGAATGGATAAAAATAATAGATGAAATTCAAGAAATGGAGGAAATCACTCATAGGATAAATCTAAGGATGCAAGGTTTTGTGAGGCGATGGACTCTGTGGACGATGGCCCAGGATAAGCAATAGAAGGGCAAGATTACTGGTGGGGAGACTCATGAATAGCAAAATGCTGTTATAAGGTTTTGAATGTGGATATAAAACGGAGACAACATACAGGATAAAATGGAAGTATGGGAATTGAAACTGCCCTAGGTATTATGAAAGGAGAATGTATTGGGATTATTTCCCAATGGAATGTTAAAGTATATACAACTCTATGTGATGAATGAGATTGTATTCTTTTAAATCTGTGTCTAAATATGCAATAAACTTGAATTAAAAAAAAACAATAAGATACATGTATTGAAATTCCTCTTTTCCTAATGTTCTAATGTACAAATGTTATGCTACATTAAAAAGAAAATACCTCAATAAATGGTTTATAAAAAATGTAAAAAATAAAATAAAATGCCTGAGCATTTTCTGCACTTCAGAATTTTTGGTAATGTAAAATAATTGTTTTGTATGGATAGTGCAAATGATTAATTCTCATGCACTAGATTTGGATAACAGGTCTACTATTAAGAAATCAATTGTTGGCAATAATTCCTTCATTTCAGGCACCAATAAGCATAAGTTTTTTGTATAAGCTGTGTTCTTTCTGCATTTGGTAAAGTTTAGGGCTACCTTTGCATGTGACTGTGATGTGCCATCGTCAGTATGTATGAGTCTTATGCCATGCATCAAGTTCCAGAAGGTTGACTTGGGGGATGATTAACAGCTTGTCCTCCCTAGTCTAGCCAAACAGGAAACAAGAAAACTGCAGTGTTCAGGAAGCAAAACAAAATGGTTATATTAAATGCACGCTGAAAATAGAAAATAGAGTTAAAATTGACATTTTGACCATAGGTCTTCTTCAGGAAATATCTAAAATAGAAAAAGCAAAGTTAGTGTGGAGGAGAGGTAAAATAAAAATATATATATGTGGGGAAAGAAACAAGCATTTGTCAGTGCGGATGTTGTCACGCTGGCATTGGAATAGCGAGCTAGAGACGCATAAGAGGAATAGCAGTGAAGTATTGAAGTGACGCCAACCCTACCCCACCTGTGAGAGAGCGACACACAGGCATTGGGGTGTGCCTTTGGGTGGTCAGCTATAATGCTCATGCCATTGTACCTCACCCTACCCTGTAGACACTGACAAGTGTCGTGGTGTGCTTTGGGGTCTTTGGGCATTATACTTACCCCATTCCATAAGAAATATGCTGACGTGGGTGTAGTATAGAGAGTGTGGGTGAAGTTTGTGGCCAAACAGTGCAAGACACACCACAATGCCTGTCAGTGGCTGCAGGGTGGGCATGGGGGTGGAATGGCATGAGCATTACATCTGATGATCCCAGTAACAGCCCTGATGCCTGTCAGTCCGTACCGGGTGGGGTGCTACGGTTGGAAACCCTAACACCGTGAGGCGGTAGTGGTAGTTTCACTCACATTTTCAACATTGGCTGCTTGTCAGACCACCTCATGAAAAGCGGCACAATCACTTTATTAGCTGAAATGTGGTTTTGCACAGCTGCTGTGCCATTTGGCGACAGAGGACGAAAACACAGTTTGGGGCAGGATGTATAGAATGACAACTGTATTGTTCATGAGGAGGCGTAAAAAATGGCAACGCTGAAAATCTGGAGTGGCAATATGAAATATTGGTGAAGCAATGAACATGCATACAAACCGCGTAACAGGCGCTTGCAACCCAATTATTTGTGGCGTTTTTTGGCACATTTTCAACATAGGTATTTTGGGACCTCCCTCATGAACAGTGGTGCTGTGATTTTGTTAATGTGTCCCAAAGGTGATTTCCCAGCGAGCATGCCATTATGCGCCACAGTTGCAGAAACATGTTTTGGGCAGGCTGTGAAAATTGGCAGCTGTACTGTTGATAAGGAGGTGTGCACAAATGCCAGTGGTGAAAATCTGCCATGGAAATATTGCAATTACACGAAGTTACAAGGCTGCGTGAGAACTGCATGATACCGCTTGCAGCACAGTCATTTTATGGACTTTCGACGCAATTTTCAACATAGGCATTTTAGGACCTCTGCTCATGAGTAGTGTCATTGACATTTCCTCAAACTGTCCCAAAAACTGGTTTAGTACAGCGACGCGTGCAATTCTGCTGGACATGCGAAAACTCATTTCAGCTAGGATATGTAAAATGACAGCTGTACTGTTCATCAGGAGGTGTGAAAAATGCCAATTTTGAACATCTGAGTGAAAATATTACAAATGCACGAAGTTACAAGCGTCATGAAAACTGCGCAATGCACATTCAGTAAAACACTAATTTGTGGCCTTTTGGCCCCAAATTTTTAACATAGGCATTTTAGGACCTCTGCTAATGAACAGTGTCACTGTCATTTTCATAATTTGTCTCGAACATGGACTTTCCACAGCAACTGAGCTATTCTGTGCCAGAACTGCGAAAACACATTTTGGTCAGGATGTGAAAAATGACAGCTGTACTGCTCATAAGGAGATGCAGAACAATGGCAATATTGAAAATCTGGAATGAAAATATTATAAATTTGAACTTACGAGCATGCAAACTGCGCAACTCACGCTCATAACACAGTCATGTTATGGAGTATCGTCATCAAATTTTCAGCATAGGCATTTTGGGACTTCTGCTCATGAACAGTGTAACTGTCATTTTCATAATTTGTCCCAAACACTGATTTCCCACATCACCACGCTATTCTGCACAGAAGTGAAAACACATTTTGGGCAGGATGTGAAAATGTCAGCTATACGGTTCACAAGAAGGTGTGGAAAAATGCAATGCTGAACATGTGGTGTGAAAATATTGCAAATTCGCTAAATTTGAGGTATGCGTAGCAACTGCACATTGCGCTTGTAAAACAGCCATTTTTGAGATTTCCACCAAATTTGCAGCATAGGCTTTTGAGAGCCCCTCATTAACACTGGCACTGTCATTTCATTCCTCGCTCCGAAAGGTGATTCCATGCAGTGTCTGCGAAATCACCTTTCAGAACCAAATAACACCATGACAGCGTGAGAATTCATGAGGGGGGTCCCAAAACCCCATGTTGAAAATTTGGTGCCAAAATTAAAAAAATGCCTGAGATATGCAGCAAAATTGAAAAAACCCTATTTATTCCATTATACAGCTTACCGTCATTTCCTCAGTTCACGGTCGGCTTTGAAGAGTGCAGACGTGTTCCCGCCCACTGAAGATCATCGCCCTGGACTCTGCAGGTAAGTATGGGGTGAGGGGGTTGTGAGGAGGCAGGGTGCACAGAGGTGGGTGCAGGTTGTGGGAGGAGACTATGAGGACCATTTTGTGTTACAGGGTTAAAAACAAAACATCGCGGACAGGTTTTTTTCCTCAGGGATTTGGCATGCGGGGTGGGCTCAGCGTGCCACCTAACTGTTTAGCGGTGGTGCTGCAGCGGTTGGGCATCTGATCGGCACACCACAAAAAGGGGTTAATTTATGCCAACGGGATTGGGCACCCTTGTCGGCACACAAAAAAGCAGGTGGCAAAGAGCCAAGGGGATTGGGCACCCCTCAGTATATAACAAATGGGAGGGAGTGCTTTATGCTGATGAGGAGGTGGACTCCTCCATTGGCACATACATTAGAACCAGGGAAGCCGTCAAGAAGATTGGGCACCCAGTCGGCAGTGGTGACGTCACATGCTAGAATGTGGCTGAGCACATCGGGAGGTCCATTACGCCTGATGAGCTTTGCTCGGATTGCATTGGACCTTTCGCTAGATGTGCTTGCCACATTATGTATGCATGGTGTGGCGCCGGCATACAGTCTGATTGAGAAAGAGGGATGCACCTACTGATGCATGCCTGCATTCGCCCAACAGTGAACAAGACTCCAAATCTGCACTGTCAAGAAGATGCTGGCTGGCAAAACGCCAACATAAAAAGGGGAGGCTCTGAGAGAAGAAGAGATAAATGGCAAGATAAAGACAGAATCTGGAAACAAAAGGTGATGATGGGAGTGACAAGGCATAATAGTAGTGAATGAGCTAGAGAAGTCCCCAGGTGTGACTAATTAGCAGGGCCTAGTAAGAAGGCTGAAAGGTGACAAATGGGGGAAGGAGACGGATGGAGACATCTGTGGAAAAGAAAATAGATGTGTACAGATCGAATCAGACTTTAGGGAAAAGAAGGGGTGGCTGAAAGATATTAGTAGAAAATAAGTCTGTCATTTAAACTATAGGGTTGCTGGGAGCCAAGGTGGATAATCAGCTTGGTTTCCTTGTTTTTCTATGGTCAGAATCCCAGAAGCCCTGCTGAAGGACACAAACTGAAAGATCATTGACACAGCGCCTTGGTTTTGTTTTTACATTTTGTGTGCAGTATTTAGGCTATGCTCTACTGTATTTTCTACTGTATCCTGCCTCCTTTGTCTCAGACTGGTGGGCAGTGATACTGGTAGATAGTGCAGCAGTCAACCTATGCCATTAGGTCACGTGGCAAAGGGCAGCACTGGTTGTGAAAAGAGGAGTAGGCAACAGCTGAGCTCTCTCCTCTTGTCGGCATTGGCCTGGTAAGTCTGCCCACTTTATTGTCTTTTTGCACCTCAGGGCTCAACCTTGTAAATGCTGGCCAGAAGAGAAGAACAAAAATTGCACCTGGGTTCAGCTTTCCCCACTGACCTGGGATAAGGAAAGTGATAGCGTACACAGCCTCTGCTTAGCTCTGGTAAGTAGAGCTTTTCCTTTCATTTTCTGCTGTCCAGTGGATGCACTGCCTTAAGTATAGGAGGGCTGAGCAGGAAAACAGGTACTGGAATCCAGCTGTATCTCCCAATAGATTGCTCACATAGAGAAATGTACTAGTGTTACATTTCTAGACAATGTCACTATTCTTTTATCCACAAACACACTGCACTCACAATATGCTCCTTATTTAGAAATGTTACTTCATTCAGTATGTATTCATGGCTAATAAAAACATAGTAGCAGACACTAGGTTGCATGACTAGCCTATGGCTGGTCCAACAGATACTCCAACCAGTTTTGGCTATATGGGTAGTCTTCATCGATGTTGCATGAGGCATGAGTACATACTGCTGAATAAATGACTTTTTCTAATAAGAAGCACACTGCTGAGTGCAGTGTGATTTTGGTTACAGAACTGTGACAGACTGTCTAGAACTACAACACTAACTGGTTTCCTCTCGTGAGCAGTCTGTTGGGAGTTACAGCTGGGCTCCAAACAAATGCACCGGCTGGCAGCTGCACACGAACATATCACATGGCCCTCCAGACATGCTTCTAGTAGTGGGATTAGGATAACTGGATCTCTACTTTGTTTCCTAAATGAAATAAATATCCTGGATATGGTTAGGCCCCACATTGTCCACCACTGTAGTACAGAGCAAAGATGCCTGCTTCAAGATACTGAAACCCTTCAGTGCTCCATGGGATGGAAGTAGTGCTCCAAAGGTGAGGGGCAGTTACAGTTTCTAGCTTGTACAGAAGTGTTGTGCTCATTTTAAATACTGTCTGCTCATATGAAAATGTTACCCCCGACTGCTTAGTGTGACAAGAGTACTGTACCAATAGTGTGGGGCAGTTATAGTTTAAATGTTCCCAGCTTACAGGAAAATGCCACCCCGCTTGCTACATATTATGGGATAAATGTCAAACAGTGAAGTAAAATTATAACAGTGAAGCAAAATGTTCCAGTCTTCAGGGAAAATGTTAGGCACTGAGTTGCTGGATAGGTCAAGGCCACCAAACTCCTAAATGAAACAAAGAGCCCTCCAAATGGAACAGGAAAGCAGTAATTTAATAGGCCTTGCTTATGACATGAATGGTTGCATGCAAATTCTTACCTTGGGCATGAGGTGCTGCATGGTATTGCCAACTCACAGTGCCATCATGCCCAAAGACCGAGGGGGATGATGTACCCCCACACATATTTATTCACATCCAAGTAGTTCTTTTGGGGGCTGAAGAAGGCTGGAAAAGTGTAATTTATTGTTCTTCCTAAACTAATTTTCAACTGTGTACCTCCTCAGAAATTTGTTTAGCATGATATCCTGCTGGCTCAGTACTTGCTTCTGTTTCACTCCCAGGACTTGCTAGTTCTTCAGCATATTATCACTGGGACAGTACTCTCATCCACTCAGTACTGGGGACATCAATATTTTCCCAGGAGTCAGAAACATTATTGTCAGTGTCCTGGAGCATGTGTTTATGCCTTTGCTTTGTACCACAAGCCATTTTCAAGATTCATTCATGTCTGTGGAACACTAGCATGTTGAGCGTCAGTGCTCTGCTGTGTCAGATCTTTCCCATGTCTCAGGAATGTGTTGGGTAGCATGGCAATGTTGTAGGGTCCATAAATGTTCCAGTGCAATTGTCTGCTCCATCAGGCATTTCTTCAGCGTTGGAAGAAATTGTGGGTTACATTAGTGACCCAGAAGCCAAGAACATGGATAAAGTAACTGCCTGGGGATTTCAGGTGACGTCGCCGATGGGAACGCAGGAAGCAGCTTGAGCTCCAAGCCACAGTATTCTGGAATCATCTCCATCCATCTTTAGTCAATGCCTTTTTAGAATACTTCACCTCAGAGAGATGGAGGACATCCACGGGGAGAAATAAACAAAACTGTGGCAATGCAGCAGCAGTTCCAACTAACAGTTCCTGCAGTCTGGGTTCATTGTCCGACTGTGACCTTGAGCTCAGTATAGTCCCTCTGATGCCTATTCTTAATAAGCTCAAATTATGAATGCTCAGCTTCTGAAGGAACTTACGGCATTATGGCATGAGGTATGGACTCGACATAATCCCGCGCACAGATGTGGGCGAGTTTCAAACTGAGCACAGGGAATTAAAAGGCCCTATCTGAAATGTTGGACTACACAGAAGCAATTGAGTCATCTTGTCCTTCATCCTCACCTTTGCCAAGTTCAATCTGAAAACAAGTGCAGTGACTTAGAGGAGACTTTGCTGGAACAGCTTAAGAATCTGTGGCCTTCCAGAAGATGTGGAAGGTCCACATTTCTCATTTTATAGTGCAACACTTGAAAGATACTTTGGGCTACCCATATGACTTTCAGTTTGATATTATTTATTTTTATTTTTGTCTTTGATTTCCAGGTGAGTGCACTGATCCAAAGGACCATTTTCAAGCATTACCCGGCCATGAAGATGGCACAATGAGAACTTTCAACACAAATTACATAGCATAGAGTACAGTCAACAACAACATAGTAGAAATTCACAAAGAGATGCACTGTACACAGAGCTTTCTGGAAGGTACACAATACACTGGTAGGTCTGAATACAAATGAGATAAATTCAAGGGACATGGATTGCAGTCACAATAAGATAAGTGCTGTATCGTGAACAAATAAGAAAAAGTGCAGAGATAAGCAGGAGAAGGTGCACTCAGATGGGTGGAACACTTTATCAGGGAGGAACAGAAGGGATTCAGTAGTAAGGGAGGAATTTCGTTACAGAGGTGGGCATGAGCATTTGGCTTCAGTCAACAACCAGGCTTTGAGATGGGTTTTGAAGAAAAGGTGAGTCAGTTGAGCAGAGAGATGCAGGGAGTTTGTTTCAAAGTGTGGGGGCTGCAAAGGACAGGGCTTTACTGCCCATGACAGTGGA
The DNA here is from genome assembly GCA_016271365.2 of Neoceratodus forsteri. Lineage (NCBI taxonomy): Eukaryota > Metazoa > Chordata > Ceratodontiformes > Ceratodontidae > Neoceratodus > Neoceratodus forsteri. The sequence goes on along the minus strand of CM028138.1, from coordinate 284,409,696 downwards.
GATTCTAGGGACTTCCAGTTGGGGGACTGATGACCTCGGAGACACCTGAGCATTACTCGCCCTTGAGGAGGGATGAATATGGGGACAATTTGCTGACTCTAAGGGTGTTGATCGATGATGCAGCCAAGGGCATAGTTGTATCGACCTTGGAGTAGGAGCCACCCTAGCGACTGGTATAATTCACAGTGATGTGTTGAGTAGGGTGACAGGAGCGTGAACCGGTAGATGCTGTTATAGACTGAGCTAAGTCTGGAGTGCAGGGCAGAGGACACATGGAAGTAAATGGGGAGCAGTAGTCTATGAGGGGAGGAGTTGCCTTGGGCAATGGCTAAGTGCGCCTCGGTGGTCAGGTAGTGTTTTAGCCAAAGGCAGCCCTAAGTTTCTAGTTGACTCCATGCACAATGTTGTTGATGTGTTCCGTGAATGAAAGGGAGGGTTCTAAGGTTACACCCAAGTATTTAAAGCAGAGAACATTCTGCAGGGGGGCCTTCGAGTGTAAGCGCTGAGAGGGAGGAATTAAATTTGGTGATGTTAGAGATGTAAGGTTTGGACCCGAGAGCACTGATGTAGGTTTTTTTTTTATTTACCAAAATCTGTTCGACAGAAACCAACTGTGAGCTGCACCATAGTTTTGGATTAGTATGGAGGATATGTTTGTCAGGACTTGTCACTGTGGAAGAGGACAAGATCATCAGCATGCAGTAGTGCCTCACAGGAGAGGCTTTGGCTGGAAGGGAGTTTATAAAGATGGAAAACAGCATGGGGCCAGGATGGAGCCCGAGGGACCCCGTGGAGACAGACAAGGCCGGGAGGAGGCTGAACCGTGTTCACAGATTGGGACCTGCCTGTGAGATAGCTCCGGAACCATGAGGAATTCTCAGTTGAGCAGCCAAGGAGGGGAGTTTGACATGGAGAAGGGAATGGTCGACAAGATCAAAAGTCTTTGTCAGGTCCACAAATATGGCACCTGTTGCCTTCCCAAGTTCATGTTCTTGAAGACATGGTTGGTGAAGTGGGCCAAGGCTGATGTGGTGCTGTGGTGTTTCAGAACCCATGGTGCTGAGGGGCACAGCAGGTTATATTTTCTAATGTGTTCAGAGAGCTGGCTGTGGACAGTTTTCTCCAGCGTTGCTCAGGTGGGGAGAATGGAAATGGCCCTATAGTTGTCTGGGGAGAGGGGTCTCCTGCTTTAAATATTGGCACAACCTTGGCATTTTCCAGGAGTCAGGCATGGTTGATGTGGTCAATGCCAAGTTGAAAATAAAGGTGAGGGGTTTGGGGATGGTGGGGGAAATGAGCTTAAGAAATGAGGGATGAGACCATCACACAGGGCTACCCCTGCTGGGGAGGCTCTTAATAAGTTTTATAGTTTCCTGTAGGAGATGGCTCTGAAGTAGAAAGAAGGGGTACCAGCAGGAGAGGAGTACTTGGACTGGCCACCAGGACTAGGTGGTTGGTGGGTAGGTAGCTTACTTAGGTGGGCAGTGAGGTCCGAGAATTTTATGTTGACGGTCTGGGCGACCTCTGAGGAATCAGTCAAAGGGCCTGAGGGTTGCTAAGTTGAATGACAGGTCTGTGGGTCTGTGGATTAAGCAAGGAACTGACAGAGGCCCAAAAGCGATGGGGGTTTCTTAGGTTGTCACTTTGCAGGTTGCAGTAGCATTTCCATTTCTGGGACTTGGTGGACTGCTTACATATTTATTTTATTGAAATGTTCACCAGAAGGCACACTGACAACAAGTTGCTCATCACAAGGTGCCACCTGGGGGAGGGGTTACATAGGGTTGTGAAGGATGATTAGTTACAATAGTATGTGGATAGTACAAACAATACAACACTGTAAGATTGTGCAACAGTTGGAACACAAGGTATTGTATAATAAACAGTAGTGGAACATTGGATAAATTACAATACATGTCCAAAATAATACAAAAGAACATATAAATTTACAAAACAGCAGTAATGTGATAGAACCATTTATAGTGTATGAGTGTACCAGGAGCAGGCTCAAGGTAGTAGGCAAGTGCTGTTGGAGTAAAGAGGATGGGGTTAGGTTGTGCACACTGGTGACCCAGAAGGGCAGGTGGAGAAGAGAGGGGAGAGCAAGAACTGAATAAGAGGAGAAGGGTAGCCATTTTCTGATTCCCTTCAGGATGTTGGAACTCCTGCCGGGGGGTCATGGTGGAAGGCAGAAACTGGGGATAGGCATTAAGGTGGATTAAAGCAGGAACAGCTGAGGGAAAGGTAATTGTGTAGGGCAGAGTAAGGGAGTAGTTGAGGAGGAGTGTCATATTTCAAGGGGAGGGAATTCCAGATTTTAGAAACAATGGGAAATCAGTCTGACCGATTAGGGTGGAGCAGCGAGGGACCGTCAAGGTGCAGGCATCATTTGATCTGAGAGAGTGGGTGGGGAGGTGGGGGAGAGAGAGGATGAGAGATAGGAGGGCCCCCAAACCAGAATTTGGACGTTAGTCTGGCACAGTGAGAGATCGTCTGTGAGATAGTGGAAGGAAGGTTAGAGAGGATAGAGTTCACAGTGGTGGGAGTGGGAAGGGAGTCAATAGCAAAGCAGCAGAAGGAGTTAAAGAGAGTGTCCAACTTGGTCAGGAAGATTTGAAAGCAGCACCATAGACTACGCCACAGTAGTCAAAGATGGGTGTATCATCTTCTGGACAATTTCGCTACCGCAGTCAGTGGGATGCAACTACAATTCCTGTACAGAGCACCAAGCTTGGGTGCAATTTCTTCAGGATAGCATCGATAAGCACAGAGAAGTTGAGGTGCTGGTCCAGCCAAACTCCCAGATATCTAAATGAGGAGGTGTTCTCCAAGATGGTCCCATCAAGGGTGTGGAAGGTGGGTAGGGCGGGAGCCTAGAGAGTCTCTGCCTGACATATGTTACGCAGGTGCCTGTAGTCATTCCAGAGGGAGGGGAGGGGACGTTTATAAGCAACCCACTTTCTATCTCTCTCTTTCATCTGGGCCAGAAGTTCTTTGGAGATCCAGCAAGTACAGTCATCTTTCACTCTGCGGTTAGAGAGTGGGAAGTGCAAGTCCTGGATCAGGAGGAGGGCATCCATGAAAAAACAACTGCAAATGCCACACCCATGAGGAATAAAGAGCCGGCCAGTTCACCACTCAGATGTCCTCAAGGAGGCTGGAGGTATCAGGACAGTTGAAGTTTCTGAAAGACAGGTATTTTTTGGGGAGGGGGCATTTGCTCTTAGTGGACCAGATTATGTATGTGGGGGAGTGGTTGCTGATTGAGTCTGATAAGGTCCCTGCCCGAAGTACCCCTCTATTAGTAGCCACCCATTCAAGCAAAGAGTGGTTTGCATCTGGGTGTTGTGTCTGGTGGGGATGGAGATGGTTTGCACTAGGTTGTGCTGCTTTGGCAGATTGGAGTAGTCAGGATCCTGGGCACTTCACCAATTACAGGTTGATGTCACCAAGGAGAACAGTGTCCCTGGAGCAAGAGAGTTGTATCAGTCCAGCCAGGAGGTTCGTTAAACCAGGGATGCCCCAACTGGAGGGTTGTAGCAGCACCCATGTGGATTTTTGAAGAACCCAGGGTCAGTTCTGCAGTGATCCACTCATAGCGGATGTGGGGTCAGAGCAGAGGATGGTGGCTGAGAGGGTTCCCTAAAGTACAGAGCCACTCCACCACCCTTCTTTGCATCCATCAGGCCCTGGGCCTAAAACCAGCACCACAGAAAAGGCCCAGTCCATTATTAATTATTTTCATTCTCCTCTGTGTGGAGGGATGGCACCTTAACCCCTATCAGCCCTGCTTGTGGACCCTCAACACTCCTCTGACCCAGCCTCTACCTCAGCTGCAGGGACGTGGAGGACTGTGGCTTTCCCCACGGAGAGGGCTCCCCAGTGGGGAACAATGGGGAGAGTGAGATCACCCTTAAGCCCTTGCCCTGACTTATGCTGGGCTTTGTTAAGACCAAAGGGGCCAGAGTCCATTAGAGTCCTTGCATGCACGGAGGAGTTTCAACATGTCCCCGGAGGCGTGGATGTGCAGGCGATGCAATGATGTTCGCCCGAAACCCCACCCCAAAAAAACAAGAAATCCCATTGTTTGCTATGGTGTGTGCTGTTTTGTTGTGGTCAGTGTTGTTACTGACCTTATTTCAGCACACCCTTTTGCTTGCAGCTTTGATTGGGCGTGGTTTTTGTTTTAGGTGACATGACCCAGTGCCCAGTGCTTCACATTAAAGACTTATTGCACTGGAGCCAGAAATGGCTTTAACATCTTTTGATAAAAGTGTTCTGTTGACCTTAGTTGGACCAATATGATGTTTTGCTATCACTTTCCATATACCACAACAGAGCTTCCCATCTGCTTCTGGACTGCTTTCAACATTTGACATATGGTGGTATGGGTAAATGGCTCAGCTGCTTCCTTTTCTGGTTCCTGGGTTTCTCCTGCTTTAACATTTTTCTATATTTTATTATATAAAGTTAGCACTTAGTGGTGGTGAGGGCCTGCCAGTCCCTCAGGTTCAGGCATGTAAAACAGTGATGGAGCGTGATATGTGGGGGCCCCATGTTTCTCCAGGATCCCAGGAGGGTGGGACTGCCCTTTGGAGGGATATATCTCCACAAACTACCCTATTTCTCAGTTTGCTATGTTGCATCCAAGCCTCACAGTAGGCCCCAGAGATTTCCAGATAACAGCAACTGTAAACGGGAGATTGGGGACCCCATCCTAGAGGCCTGTGATTGGGTCAGCTGGGTCAGGCTCTCATGACATCCCATGGATGTTCCTCTGAGAGGCTTATACTGAGTTAATGGTGATGCAGTCAGAGTTCAGGTTACCAACTGGTTTGTGGAGAGCCTGCTTGTTGGGATCCACTGCAGTGGGCAGCCGACAACCTACCCACACATTTGAATGTGTATACAGTATTGGTGTTACCTCCCTGAGGTCCTGGGGTGGAACCTCCCAGCACAGTATTTGTAGTATTCTATACAGTTTTGCATGCATTCAGGCTTTGGGGGCAGGGCGGATTTCCCATCTCACATTGGTTAGCTCTACTGTGTTGGCAGGGGCCCTGGATGCTGGAGTGGAATGTTCTGCACCAGGCTGACTTTCCATACCAGTTTATGTACCCTATCATGGCGCTATTGGCCTCCTAGACATTTTGAGACTGGAACTCTGCTCCAAGACTAACAAGATAACAAGTGTTTCTTTCTCTTCTATTGTTTCATACCAGCTGCTCTTGGACCGGGGCAGAGGTGTCTGGTTTACGTTCCAGTGTGTTGTGTATTATGAATACATGCCTCCTAGAAGTGTCAGACATCTTTCTACAGGAATCGTGATATGGAGCTCGGATACTTGTTATCCACCCTTCTCCCCAGAGGAGTGTCCAGAGAATTTTCTCTGCATAGGGGCCTCATTAACGTGGCGCCCCTTCCTTGGAAGCTTACCTCTACTTACTTTTCAGCATTGTTGGTGTTAGCCTTTTTGATGTGTTCATGTGTTCTGTGGGAGATGCCCTACTGGCTCCCTTTACAAGACTCTACCTCCTAGTTTACTGTTTAGGTTCTTTCAGATAGTGTGCCCTGTTGGCACTATATGTTTGCTCTGTCAACTGCAGTTTCATTTTTCAGTTTCTCGTTCAGTCAGTACTTCAGTTTAACTATTGCATGAGGACAGAACCAGATAAATTAGACCTGTCTTCCATCTCTGGCTGTGGGGCACCCTTACCAGTGGTCCCCTGAAAGGGTGCTCTGCTAGGGCATCTAGGTCAGGGCCATGGTGTCTGCCACAGTCTCAGCCAATGAATGTATTATGCTTGACAAAGTCTCCCCTGACCTAGACAGATGGAAATCTGTACTGTTTTCCACCTGGTGGAGAGTCAATATTCTGAAGTTAATTGCACTTCAGAGTTACAATACATCTTGTCGAATCTCACAGTTCAGCTCTCTGCTCCCTTTGTCAAGACTCTATATACCAAAATGTCCACGTTTATTAGGAATCTCAAAGCACCAAAAATAAAACTTGGGACACTCTAGACACTGCCGATAGGGACTTTGTCTTCTTGAATCTCAAATGCAGCACAACTCTGTAGTCCTCTGGCAGGCCATTGCTTGTCTCATCCTGGACATTTCACCCTTCAGCCTAAGTGGATTGCATTAGAACTCCTCCAATGTGACCTCCCAGTTCACCAGCCTTAATGCTGCTGGATTGGGGATTTCCCCTCATCGTCTCCCAGTGTGAAATGCACAAAGAAAGTGTGGCAGAAGTACTCCAACACCTGGGGCTGGCAATATGCATCCTCACGGCTGTGGCCTGTGTGGAGGAACCCATCCTTGAAAATAGATAGTACACCTGTGGATTGGAAAGACTGGGCTGCTAAGGTATATCCACAGTGGGTGAACTTTACAACCATCAGACTGGGACGATCTACTCTTTTGTGGAGATGGTGTCCCGATATGATATCCCCAAAACACAGTTTTGGAAATTCCTCCAAATTCGGACCTTCATAGGGTGAGGGTGTCACATACACATTCCTCTACCCACAAACCCTCTAGAAGGATGGCTCCTTAAATTACCTCACTTCAGAAAGTAACTCCCTTGTCTCTCAAGTCATTCCAGTCAGGCCACCAGAAATATAGAAGACTGCAGGCCCAAGAGAAACCTGGGAGGGAGTTAGATATGACCATTCCTCAGGCTGATTGCGATAGCCTTTGGCCACAGTATACAAGACCTCAGGGAAGACAGGTCAAAATTCTTCAAACTAAGGTCCTTCACAGAGCGTATTGGACTCCTCAGTGGTTCCATAAATCTGGCCTCCTACCTCACAGTGACTGTAGGAGGTGTAACTTACCTCAGGCATCATTATCTCATAGTCTATGGTACTGCCACATATTGGACACCTATTGGGATGCCATGTAGTAGTAGTAGTAGTAGTACTAGTAGTAGTAGTACTAGTGGTAGTAGTAGTAGCAGTAGTAATAGTAGTAGTAGCAATAGTACTAGTACTAGTACTAGTAGTAGTATATTTTATTCATAAACCATGAAGAGAAATAACTCAATTGAACAGAGCTCATTTTCAATGAGATCCCCAAAACACTCATACAAGTTACCATACATCTTGTCATAGATAATAAAATATTGGTAAATTACAGTGTACACAGAACTCACAAATTAGATGACCTATTCATTTAAAAATATAGGAACAAACACATTAAGCTACAGTACTTGTTACATAATTCAATTCTACACTTGTGTCTCACTATTAGCAACACTTCTTAAAAGTGAGTCACTCACTCAGGTAACTCCTGTATGGCAGCAAGGCAAAGGGCTGTTGTCTAGCTCTGTATACCATTTTTTAGATAGCATTTCTTTATCGTACTATTAGCTACACGTGGTCCAATAGGAATTGAATTCAGATTATTGTTCCCCTATGTGAGATTGAGGACCTCCCAATCTCCATCCTACAATTTGTAACATTGGACTCTATTCCTCTTGCAGATCTTAAACATTGTTTAACTGGTCTAACTTTGAACAATTTCAAAGATGTATTTAGGTACATTGCCTTTACATACTTTGAGCATAAACTGAGGTGTGCAAATCTCTCCTTCTCTGCAGTCGGACCAATTCAGTTACGATATATGTAACAATGATGGATTCCAAATGAGGCATCCGATACATAGCGGGGCCAACCTGTTGAAAACTACTGTACATCTAACTTATCCAGCCACATTTTGTGGCCCCAGAGTACAATATATGCCCATAGTCTAAAACAGGGGTGATCATGGTATTGACTATCCCCAGTCTTACCTCCAGTGCCATAAAATGTTTCAATCGATAAAGTACCCTAATGTGTTACTGATCTTACTTACAATCATACTAATGTGTTCATTCCAATTTACTGAACTGTCCAGCCACATCCCAAGATATCTGTATCTTGTGACTGTTGGATGCCCACCCGTTATGTCTGTATACCCAGAACAGAATAGCCTTCTAGTTTCAAGTCCTATTAAATAATATTGTTGAGTTTTCTTAGCATTAAGTGCCATTCATTGAGTATTAAAAAAATCTTGAATTTGTGCAAATGCAAACTGGAGCATGTTCTGAATATACTCAACAGTACTCCGTCAACTAGATCACTGTATCATTAGCATATAAATGACATCTAACATCACATCATCAAATCTAAGTCTGTTGACATAAACATTAAAAGCAAGGGCCCCAGAATGGAGCCCTGTGGTACTCCTGATATAATGACAGCTGGACAGGGACGTATATGGTCCCAATTCCACAAACTGTTTACGATCCTGTAAATATGGTCTACACCATTTAAGTACAGGACCAGACATTCCAAGACTCCTGAGCTTGGACAGGAGAATGCCATGACTCAAGAGAAACTGTCCCTAGTTCATGCCACAAAGACTCTCAACTGACCCTTGTCAGGTTGGTCCTCCAGGTTTATTTCTATCACACTTTCAAACTCTCTGGGTGGTGAGTGCCATGGCTGTAGCAAAGAGAGTAATACTCTGGCAGTGGAGGGACCCCAAACCACCTGCTTTCCTGGAGTGGACAAATCTGCCCTCTCTGGCATCACATTATGAGCAGGTCACGCGATTCTGCTGCTGGCAAACTGAGCTGTTGTTACAACATTTGTGGTCCTTACTTGCAGAATAGGGCCTGCCCTGCACAATGTGTTCTACCTAACAGGTGATGAAACATAATCTATTTGTGAAAGGCCCTTGCTCTTCCTGTGGCTTTGGCCCCATCTTCAGCACTTGTGGGTACAAGATACATTGCCTTCTGCTGAATGGTCATCTTTGTCTGACTTCTTAATCCACTCCATGTTGCCCCCCACCCCTCCATATCGCACCCACTTACTGTTTATTAGTGATGCTCCCTACCAATCAGAGATACATTGATTGGGAAACTACTGATTAATCTGACACCCCTTAACTCAGTATTTGAGAACTCCTATCAAAGGTAGAGACCTAGGGTGTTGAGACTTAGGCACATGGATAATTCCTGGGCCATTTTCCCGGAACAGACTGCAACAAAAGATTTGGGCTCTGTGCTACATGTCCTATTAGTAACTATATCTGTTATTGTTGGATATACACATGCAGTCTCACCACTGTGAATTTTATTAACTAAGACCAATGTAACTTAATTATTGTAATGCATATATTTTATTGTAAGTATTATCCAGTGAATGTATGTTTTTCATTTGTTTGTAGAATGTCTTTGTAACATGAAATGCTAATGGGACATCATTGTAAATGAGCCTTATGGCTCAATTGAGTTTTATCCCTGTTCATACTTTTGTTATGAATAAAATTTTTACTACTACTACTATTATTCTAGAATGGTATCATTGCTTGTCTTCTGTAATCGATTTACTTACTTTAAACCCCAGTCCACAGTTAAAACTATCTAATCAATTGTAGATGATGTCACAAACTGTCCTTCTGTTACTATGCATTGCTCATGTAAAAATTCAAAAATGTAATAAAAACCTTTATGGTAAAAAGAGTGATTATGGCACTTGAGACAAGTTTTTATTCATGTTCTAAAGTGTCAAGAACAATTACTTCTGGCTGCCTGATGACCCAGAGGGTAACGCTGCGCTCTTACATGGGCAATTCAGGTTTGGAAGTGAGCCTGGGAAGCTAGACAGGTGACTCTAAAGGCTGGGTCAAGCGCTGCCACATGGCAGTGCTCCCAGGTGGGGAAGGATGATATCATGCCCTGCCACTCTAGCAAATGTTGCAGCAGACCAGGGAGCTTGCTCTCCACTGGGCATGCCAAAGCATGCAAAGCTGCCTTGGGGCAAGGCCTGATGTCAGGGAGGAGGGCAGGGTCAGTAAATGGAAACTTACTAGCGCTAGCTGCAGGATGATTCTCTGGCTGCGCAGCTCTGCCACCTACAGCACCTTGGGGACATGTAGACTTTGCTTCGGCAACCTCCACCTTGGATCCTCGCCATTGGGGTAGATCCTTGAGGGCTTTTTAATTGCAAAAATAAACTTAAATTACAACAACATTCAAAAATCAAACAATAAGCCCAAAAGCCCTTCCCCAATCATACAAGAAAAAAAACATTGTAAGTTATGCACTAAAAAACGAACAAGAAAATAAAGAAGAATAGAGGCTCATCACAAACACTGTGTGGTAGATTTCAGGAAGCCAAGATACAGTATCATACCAGGTTATAAATCCATGTACAGTGCTTCCATAATGTGCAGACTGGCATGGTGGCAAACCCCTTTTCTTCTGAAAATCTTTTTCTCCCTCCTTGTGCTGGTTGCAGGTTCTAGGACCACGGGGTCTCCTTCTGTTGCAGTGGAATAGGCAGGAAACCAAAACTGCAGCAGTGGGACATCAGCTCCTCCACTAATGACTACTAAGGACTGAGCCAGTCTACTTTGTGCCTTACTAAAGCAGGCACCTTGCAGCACTGCTCTGTCCTGGGGACAGAGCTGAAGTTTTTCCTCACATACCTTTTCTTATTTTAGGATATCTTCTTCAGTCAGGGATTTTCCCTGTTGGTGCCAAGGAAGTTCAGCCTTGATTGGCTCTCCAGGCACTTTCAGCAGGATTCCCTCCAACTGGGGCCTTCCAGACTCAGCCTTGCATGCTGCATCTGGTGCCCCACCCCACCCCACCCTCACCCAGGAGAGCTCCACACCAAGGACTGGGGAGTCAAGAACAAGAGCCCATGGATGGCTGAACCGCGATCTACAGAGCCTCCGACACCCTTCCAGATCACTGCCAGCTCCAGTTTGCACAGGCTGGAGTTCCGAGTGCAGCCCGACTCTCGGACCACCTACAGAGCCGACTAGAGCTGCAATCAAGACTGCATCTTTTTTTTCTTTGTTGGAGGCTCTCAAAATTCTCTCTAGACTGGTGGGCTGCTGACTGAGCATTGAAGGAGCACAGTGAGGACTGGCCTTGTGGCTGACCTAGGTGGAGGGATGGGCGCATTGTGACAATCTGTGCTGGAGTCAGAACTCAGAGTGTGGGAAAATCATGTCGGTGGCCATTTTGAGCCATTTTGAGCAAGCGCTATTGCTAGCCTTTGCCACACTTCCTTAGTTTCTTTGACAAACTTATCAGGACATTTGCATGCTAACAGTCCTTTGGGAGGATTTGGCACAGCTTATTTGTGACTCTTCAGGGGCTCAGGCTACCTCCTTCACAAGCTGGGGTGGCTTTGGCAGCACAGGTTTTCAAGGACTGTGGTAAATACCAGGTGCCCTCAATTTAGTAAGAAGAAAAGAAAAGAAAAAAAAAAAACTCTAACTGGACACTGAGTTAGCGGCTAAGGGTCTGAAGCACCAGTTCTGCTTTCACTGCCCTCAGAAGGTGCCCTATTCCTTGTACAGGAGCCCTTTCCTTGTCGACTCGAGTTCTCACTTGGGCAGTATTTGATCTGGACCCCAGTAGTTTCCCTACATCCTTGGTTCTTTTGCCATTCTTAGGTTACAATGTCTGCAGACAAGGCTTCAAGCAAGACCTCGGACAGATCCTCCAGGGGCAGAAAATGTGCCAAATGCAAGTCCACCCTATTAGCCACTTTTGCTGGGTCCCTATGCTTAGAATATGAGGCCACAGACAATTTGGACTCTGCCACTACGATAAAGCCTGCCACCTCCTCATCTCACCCACAGGAGGTTCATCAGCAGCCCTCCCTGCAACTGACTCCAGACTTAATTGAAAAATTAAACAGAGCTTTTGCCTTGGACCCTGCCTGCTTTGATTGCAGCCCTGAATCCCCACCAACCCATCCCACAAAAGCCACTGAGCCGGCCCGCTGGTGCAGAGGCAGAGTGGCGATGTGTGACACTGGCGATCCAGGTTTGGGAAGCGGACCGGGACATCAGAGTGCCAGCTGAGGGAGGAGAAGGTTGAGTGTCCAGCGACTGTCTCTCTCCTTCTTCAGGGGGATAGCAGAAGTGTTTGGCTATCAGCGGACACCTAGTGGAGGCTGGGTGTACCACATGCACTGACGCCGACACGCCCAGGGGTGGGATGGACGCTGGTTGTCATTGCACATCCCCACCTCTACACCGGGAGAAAATGCCGCTGCCACTGCCTAGATGGCCGCCTGCCTGCATGGCTCGATTAGCTCCCAGGCCAGCTTCCCTGACCTAGTCCGATGCTTGTAGCAGTTAAGGAGTCAGTGCGCATCCCACCCTGGGGGTAAGCCAGAGGTATTGGGAAATTCTGGCTCATGTGGGAGTGGGAGTGGGAGGCGGCTGGTACCGCCTTCGCTGGTGGCGTGAACTAAAATATAACAAATAAAAAAAATTTAAAAAAGAAAGCCACTTGAAAATTAACTCTTTCTCCCTGTTCTGATGAGGAGAAACCCATATACATCACCACAGCAAGAAAAAAAGTGTGCCAGCTCCCTTGCTCCCAAGACATGACAGGCGACAACCCAGTCATTACAAAGAAAAGCGCCATGCCAGTTTGCCTTCTTCATCAGACTCGAGTTATTCCTCTCCTGAGGAGGAGAGATCCATAGCAGTTCCTCAGACTCAGAGCTGGAGTCTGCAAGGCACTTTGATCTGGATGACCTGGATCTGTTCAGTAAAAATGTTCCATCTGAGATGCACCTTGGAACCACACCTGTCACTGCTAAACAAGACAAATCAGCCTTCAGGCTGTCAACATTGACTAAGCCATCAACAGCATTCCTTATACCACCGCTGACTGAAGACCAACTAGAGAAGAGTGGCAGGGGCCTGAAGAAAACTTACCTGTCCCATGCTGGTCAACAGGCTTTTGAAATTTGATAAGAAACAATCAGAAACATGGCTGAGTCTGCCCAGGATCAACCCGATGATTTCTTCCCTAATGAAAGCTATAATTCAACAGATAAGCGGGGCCACTCTCAAGGACACAGTAGACTACAATGTGGATTCTTCCTTAAAGGAGGCCTTCCAGGCTTCAGCGACTTCCTTAAAGGCAGCAACAGCTATTCTTTCTCAGCTAGGGCCACTTTTTCTTGGGGCACGGAATTGGCTTATTAGCTGGTGGGGATTCCAGAAGAACAGGTCTATGATCCAGCAAATTCCCACTCATGGGCCTCACCTCTGCTTACTCAGCAGATGTTTTGGAGGATGCTGTCCATTGTGCTGCAAGAACAATGTTCTACCAGATATATGCAAGACAAAACCTCTGGTTGTGGGCCTGGCAGGCAGGTGCCTCCTCAAAAGTTCATCTTGTCAATGCACCATATGAAGGCAACCTTCTGTTCAGCTCCACTCTTACAGAGGCAGTCAATTAATCCCGAAAGATGGATAAGGTCCACATGCCACAATCAAAATCTAGGGACAAATGTTGGTTTGGCTGATCCCAGCGGCCTTTTCATATCCAATCCTATAACAGAAAACAGAATAGGGCTTCTCTAGCAAATGACCCTAGTTTACCTCTCGTAACCAACGCAATGACAGAAGTGGAAGAAGCAGCAACCAGTGACTCTGGGAATTTTACAAAAATTCCACGGTGAGACAGTCTGGACTCATCCCACATGGGCAGTAGACTTCCAGTTTCTTCAGGGAATGGATCCATATGACAACAGACAAATGGGTCCTGGACATTATCAATAAGGTACCCTAATCAAATTCGACACAAAGCCTCCACCTCCTCATGTCATTCCCTCTCCACTGCCGACCAACCCCACCAAGAGACAGGTGATGCTCTATGTGATAACAGACTTACTACAAAAAGGGCCATAGAACCTGTACCTCTCCCAGAGGTCAACAGGAGCATTCACTCCTGCTTCTTTATCATCCGAAACACATGGGGGGTTCCGACCAGTGTTAGACCTCAAATTCTTGAATTGTTTTGTCCACAGCAGATCCTTCAAGATGCAGATGCTGTCATCCATCATCAGAGAAGTCCATCAAGACTTCCTTGTCTCTATCGACTTACAGAATGCCTGCTTACACATTCCCATCTGAGACTCTCACAGACAATATCTCAGGTTTAGGGTCCAAGACAGCCTCTTCCAGTTCAGAACCCTTCTTTTCAGGCTTTCCTCTGCCACAGGAATCTTCTCAAGGTCCTAGTGGCAGACATTACGCACCTGCACAGCCAGGCGATCCAACTATTCCTGTATTTGGATGACATTTTGATCCGAACTCTCAATACAAGTTGACCTTGCAAGCAGTGGCAGAGGTTATTTGCTGCCTTTCTGCACATGGTTTTGTCATCAACTGACAAAAGAGCTCTGTTTCCAGTGCAGACACTGACTCATCTGGCGGCAGACTTCAGAACTCACCAGAGAAAAGTCTTCCCAGCTTCTGCAAAATTCCAGGACTTACAATCCCTTCTTCTGAAGTTTCAGCACACCACTCAGCTTCCAGGCCAGGTGTTCATGCAGTTTATATGGATGGACGGTTTCCCTGGTGGATGCAGTTCCATGGGCCTTAATTCACATGCACCCTACTCATGTGACCCTCCTCAAACAGTGGTCCCCTCACAGAAACAGCAGGAACTACAAAGTGACAATTTCGCAACAGATGAAGGTGGTTTCCTGTGGTGGACAGTGAGGTCAGAACTTAATGAAGGGCCGCAAGCTGGGCTGTCCACATTAGGTGTGAATCACCACTGATGCCAGCCTCAGAGGATGGGCTGCCCACCTGAATCTTCTATCCATTCAAGGCAAATGGACCTTGATGGAGTCCGCCCTCAGAATCAATGTACTAGAAATGCAAGCAGTGTGCCTGGGACTTCAGAAATTCAGAAGCAGTGCTGACAGACAAGATGTCCTGATCCTTACAGACAACAGGACCACAATGGCATTCATCAACCACCAAGGAGCACAAGAAGCACCTTCATGCTGAAGGAAACTCTGCTCTTACTGCACTGGGCTGAATGTCATCTTTCCAGTCTAGCTGCTGCTTACATCCCAGGTCAGGAAAACATAATGGTTGACTGGCTCAGCTGCAAGGACATTCTGCTGGGGAATGGGAACTGAAAGACAGTGCCTTTCAGCTCCTCTCCCTATGGTGAGGATCCCCTCAGTAGGATCTCTTCACCTCCAGATGAAATGCAAAGTCCTGCAGTTCTGCTCTCTCACCAGGGATGAGCAAGCAGTGGCTCAAGACACCTACTTCCTCCACTGGGGTCAACACAATGTTCTGTATGCCTTCCTCCCATCCCCAATCTGCCCAGATTACTGCACAAGGTGGTGCAGGACCAGCCAAACTGATCTCAGTTGCCCACATTGGCTCCATCAGCCATGGTTCCCCTTCTAGTCCACATGGTGAGAAACCTTCTACTAACATTTCAAATCAGCCTGGATCTTCTTCAACAAGATCCCATAATGCATCCGAATCTTCTCAATCTGTCCCTCTTGGCTTGAGATTGGTGGGAAACTCTCAAGCACCTCGAGTATTCCACAGAAGTGATTGAAGTGATGATACATTCTAGGTATCAGTCTTCCTCTAAGAGTACTACAGAATTTGGTGTAAGTTTTGAGTCTGGCTTCAATCCAAGCAGCTGGATGATTGTACAGTGTCCTTATGAATCCTCCTTCAATTTCTCCAGGAGGGTTTGATATGGGTCTACAACCAGTGATCTTAATAGTGCAGGTCTCTGCCTTGGGAGCATTGCTTCTGGTGGAAACAGAGAAGTCCCTGGGGTCACATCTTTATATCAAATGCTTCTTGCAAGCAGCTACCCTGAAACATCCACCAGTGAAGTTTGTTGTGCCTCCATGGTGCCTAAATCTTGTTCTCAGGACTCTCACAAGGACACCTTTCAAACCTCTGGATAAGGCATCTCTTCTCCATCCCACAGTGAAAGTC
Organism: Neoceratodus forsteri; assembly: GCA_016271365.2. Classification (NCBI taxonomy): domain Eukaryota; kingdom Metazoa; phylum Chordata; order Ceratodontiformes; family Ceratodontidae; genus Neoceratodus; species Neoceratodus forsteri. The sequence continues at coordinate 284,393,895 of CM028138.1, read as the reverse complement.
CTGTTCCTCATTGCTATCACCTCAGCCACACGAATCAGTGAACTTGGCATGCTGTCTTCCAAGGAACCTTATACAGTTTTTCACCAGGATTCACCAGTACTCCTGACAGACCCAGGCATCTTACTCAAGGTCTATGTCCGTCTTCCACTGCAATCAGGGAACTGATCCTGCTTTCATTCTGTCCTAACCCAGGCAATGACAAGGAGAGACTGGAATAATCCGGATCCTAGACAGGCCCTGAAACTGCGCTCAAATGGACTGAGCCACTGTGCAAGACTTCAAGTCTTTAAGTTCTCAGAGTGGGACCACATTTGGGCAAAAGGCTTCTAAAGACTGTTGCTGGATGGATCCACTCAACCATCATCCTCTCCCTCAGACAAGTTGAGATTCCTCTCCTGGGTCTAGTAAAAGCTCACTCCACCAGGGCCATGGCCACTTCATGGTCAGAACTCTGGGATGCCTCTGCAGCTGACATTTTCAGAGCTGCAACCTGGTCCTCTCTGCACACACTGATAAAATTTCACAAGCTTGATGTTGCTACTTCAGCAGCAGCTTCTTTTGGCTGTAGGGTTCTACAGGCTGTTGTGGACTGTAACATCCTTTCTACATTCTTCCCACCCTGGGATTCACTTGTCTTACTGCTATTGTATATCCCAGTGAGTCTAAGAGCCCTCGACCAGCACAAGGAGAGAGAAATAGGAATTTAGCTACCTGTAAATTTTCTTTCTCTGACTGCTGGTTGCAGGGATGATTCCCTCCTGTGAATGCACAGAGTTGGCTTTTATCCTCTACTTAGTTCTGAGCTGTTCTCTAACATTTTGTTTCAAGTTTTTCATTATAGCAGGATTGTCTGGTTTGGTCTTCTGACTTCTCTACTTGCTTTGGAACTAACTGGTTCAGTTCTGGTGGAGGAGCTGATGTCCCACTGCAGTTTTGACTTCCTGCCTATTCCACAGCATCAAGGAGATCCCAGTGGTCCTAGAACCCTGCGACCAGCAGTCAGAGAATGAAAATTTACAGGTACCTAAATTTCGATTTTTAACACATTTTTCACAGTTTCAATTATTTCTGCAATCATTGAGGTTTTTTTTGTACTGTAAATGTGCATCTTGTTTGCCATAAATCTTATTTGTATATAGTAAAAATCAGTTGCAGTGTAGTTTTATGGAAGGTTATCATTCTTTGGGGAAAAATTCCTAACACAATCATGTCATATGTGACGAGATGAGCACAGCAGTCACCCTACTTTAGAACCACTGTATACCAAAATTCCATTGTGTAGGGGCAGGTTAAAATAAATGCTCTTGCTTTTTTTTTCCTAGTTCCAAATCACATGATTGTCTTGTTCAGTTTTACTCCTCAATAGTTTTATGTTTGAAATTGTTCCTAACTCCTAATTTCCCATGACATGCTAGCTAGTTAACATCCACATATAAATGGAGATTATTTTGTTAGTTAGTTGATGGAAAGCTACTTCCTCTTAGCCTGTTAGGCAAAATGGGAGCAGTAAAATGGGGTTGAAACTGGAAGAAATGATATATATACACATCTGTTTCCTGCTGTAAGACATATTCTGCACAATAGAAATTTTCCATGTCCTAATTTTACAGATGGCTGAATTACTACTTATGGGAACTAACCTATTACTGGATGTTTGTGACAGTCTTAAGCATCCTAGTGTCCACTTGTCTTTTAAGAAAGCAACCATGTGTCTGTGAAATAAAAACCATAATTTAAACTGTCCTGTTAATACTGGTCTGAAATTAAATACCAAAATATACCGTGAAAAACGCTATAGGTTAATCATACGAACTCTACCTGCACCGTAATCTGGGTATGTGAACTCTCTTTTAAGGGGTTCAAGCAGCTACCACATAATCCCTGAAAAAACACAGTGTAAATTTGGCTTCTGATGTGAAGTGGTGGTGAAACACATGCGCGTGCTGCAAAGCAATTGGCAATATCTGTGTTTTTAGTAAATCATAGCTCCGTGGGGACCTTTCCCAAGGTGAGACCCTGAGACAGGGTGATAGGGTGGGCAGTCAGAAAGGAGGAGGACGGCTAGGTGACAGAGAAAAAAAGCTTAATAAAAAATACTACTTGATTGTTTCAGCTGAGGAAAAATTGTTCTTAATGTTAAAACCATAAAGAGCAACTTTTAAAACCATTGGGGAAGCATGCTTAATTATTATATTACTAACACAAATTGCTTTTAACTCTGTAATTGTAACAGATAAATCAGCTTTGAAGGCTTTGCTGACAATTTAACTTGTGGTTTAAGTGTCAGCTTAGGGAGAACTGAGGTTTTAATTGTGGTCGGTGGAGCTCAATCAGTCCAAGATGCTGTGGCCATCTCGGCATTGAACTGTTCCAGACCTGGAGTTGTCGAGACAGGAAAATGTTAATTAGACCGAATCTTACTGTGTTGTCACTAAGTAAGGGCCTCTCCGTTCTCTTTTAAGTTTGAGGTTTAGTTTTGGGTTTCTTCTTTGGAAGTGAGGTTCCTCTTTTCACATTTTAGGCATAAACATATCCAATTTCAGAGAGACAGAAAGACAAGCTACTGATTCCTGTTGCCCATTTTCCTTCCCCTCTGCAATGCTTAGAAAATGATCAGTGCATTTTTAAAGAGCTAGTGCACTGCTTAAAACTAATTTTAGTTTTAAAGCAGTCAACTATTACCCTTATATCCAAGGTACTTTTCGTTCCCTTCAGTTAATTAGACAACTGTTTACCTGATATTATTAGGTGTGATCTATGGAACAGCATTATTCCTGGCAGCTGACATATCAAGTTTTGTTCCTTCCATTACATCATCACCAGCATTGTGACCTCACTGTGACATCACAGCTGCTCATGAAGAGCCGCTTAGCAGCTACCGGATCAGTCACCTGTGATGTCACAGTCAGTGAAGTCACTGTGCTGCTGATGATGTAGTGGAGGAATACAACTAGATATATCAGCTGCCAGGCAAGAGTGCTCATTCCACAAATTTGGCATGATACTATCATACAGAAAACATTCTAATCAGCAAAAGGAAAAGAAAAGTACTTCAGAAATAAAAAGTTATAGCTGACTACTTCTTAAAATTTGTACAATTTTCCTGTCTGCTATTTTTGGTTCTTCTAGTTCTGTAATTCCCTCAGATATTTTCAAAACAGCTTATACACTGACTCAAGTCAGTAAGTATGAGTACCACTAGCAATCTATAAGGCCCTGTTCACACTAGGGACCATTTATAAAACATTACTAAAAATGTTTTATAAATCGGTCCATAGTATTGGTTAAATGGAGTCGCTCACACTCCATTTAGACAACCATGCCAGGTATAAGGTTCTAGGCATGACTGCAGCACCAGCTCAAAGCATTATGGGTTCCGCTGGTGCCACAGTGCATGCTAGGATATCCGTGAACAGACACCAAAACCGCTTGGGACAAAAGTACATGGGCAGACTCGAGAATTCTTCCACTGCACAGCGGTGCCTGTAAAGTATATATATTTTTTCCTATGGCTGACAAAATGGATTTTCTCACTGGATTGGTTGCCTTAGCTCGTGTTACAGCACGGTTTGCATTCACACTGCTGTTAACACAATTAAGGCAACCGTGTTTAACTAAAACCGTGCTAATGACTGCCTCTTGTAAGGGTTTTAGCGCAGATTTCAGAACATGATTGTAACACAGTTTTAACGTGTTACAGTGTGAATGCAAACCGTGTTCTGGGAGCTTAAAAGCGGTTAAAGACAGTTAAACTGTTTTAAGCTTCGTGAGTGAACAGGGCCTAAAACACCTCTTCTGTTTAGGTCACATTTTAACTGTACAAACTAGAGTCATAAAGTATGCATAGCAGGATGATACAAGCACATATTTCTGATGGTAAACAGCACAGCTCCACACCAAGATGTTTTGTTTATTCACTTTTATTTACTGTGCTTCATCCCGAATACCATGCCTGCTGCTATCTGCCATCTTTCCCCAGCTCATTTTTTGGTAGGTGTAGCAAGAAAGCTGGAACTTTTGAAATTTAAACCACATCTCAGATCAAGAATGAAATGAATAAGAAAAAATCAATATATTTAATGTTTTTTTTCTGGAAAAAGGTTCTCAGTAAAAGTAAAAAAAAAAAATAAATAAATAAATAAATAAATATGACTAAATGGTAACATTTGTTGCTGAATAACAAATACTGCTACTTTAAGATGGGTGCTTTTCTGCATTCCTGTAAGGAAAGCGCAACATTTGTCTCTGCTGGTCACTTGGCCTTAGCTAGGTGTGTTTTGTTTCTGTTTCTGACTTCACTGCTCCTACATTAAACCCATGCATTGAGCATATTGGTCCTTAGGTTACAGCTATGTAGCCTTCTTCTGTGTAACACCTTACAATGGGCAGACATTTCACCTTGCCGAGTACCTACTCTGATTGTCTCTGTGTGTCTCTCCCCAAAAGATGGATGAATCCTCTCTGCTTCTTGGAAATGAAAATGAGGTACACTTGGATAATTCATACAAAACTAACGGCTGTTTATTCAGGCACATGGATGATCCAGTACTCCCTTGCTGTTGCACATGGGGTTAACCTGCTTGCTTACTGTTGTAGTGTATTGACAGTTCTGAGAAGAGCAGCAACAAATCTCTCAAGAGGCCTGACTGGACTGATCCCAATGCTAGACTAACGCTAACTTAATAAACCCTACTGTATATTTAATTCTCACTCCATGCTTAATCCTCCCCCAATAGTGATTGCATCACCATCTCTGGCTAGGAATCCTTTCAATCATTCCCTTTAAAGGAGAAATTCAGACTAGGATGCTAGGTAGCCCTACAGTAAATGTCACATCAAAGCTGACCTTACATTACACAAATCATGCTACACAAATTGTGATAAATATAATATTAAGTGTAACTTTCAAAAGGGTGAAGTACATGCCTTTGATATCAAAATACATATTCTGTCACAGAGAGCCCATGTGAGAGTAGACAGTGGCAGAGAGAGATAGAGAGAGAAGCTGGTCTAGAAGCTGCAGGAAAGTTTGGAGGATCCAAAGTTTAATAAGCAGATCAAAATATTTAATTAAAGCAAAAAAAAAGTCAGCGAGTGCCACAAGCTTAAGTAAAGTTGTATGCATCAGTGAAAATTAAACTAAAGTGCTTGAGTCAGAAAACAAAGTATAACCCCACATCTTAATTGGAGATTACAGTGTTACTTTTGGCATTATTAAATATGGAAAACATAAGTTAGTTAATTAAATGCAGCTTTGGAAAGATCCCATGGGAATGGAAAACACAAACAAACAAACACAAAATATCAGAGATCACTTTATCTCCTTAGCTACTACATAAACATGTCTTGCAGAAATGCAATATATAATCATGGAATTGTAAAACAGACAGTTCTAGTACAGTTATTATTCCTTAATTCAAAATTCTCATTTCAACATTTCAAATAAGACTCCGACAAATTTCACTAGCTAGTCTGCCATATGCTAACAATAACTCCATAAGTACTGGTAGAGCAACATTTTAAAAGTTAAAACATATTAGAGAAAGGTTCATCAGTTGTTCAGACTACATGAAAGACTGGATTTCTACTGTTCAAGATCAGGCATATTCAGGGCCAACAGGACAGAGCCTATGAAGATCAACTTAGGGCACTAAACATGTACTCACTGAGGCCAGAAGGTAGAGGGAGACATGAGAGAAGGAAGGTGGGGTGTGATAGAAGGAATGTAGATGGGGACATGAGAGAAGGAAGGTGGGGGGCATGAGAGAAGGAAGATGGGGGCATAAGAGAGGAAAGTGTGGGTGTGTGATAGAAGGAAGGTACTGTAGAGGGGACATGAGAAAAGGAAGGAGGGGCGTGTGTTAGAAGGAAGGTACTGTAGAGGGGCGTGAGAGAAGGAAGGTGGGGGTGTGATGGAAGGTAGAGGGGACATGAGAGAAGGAAGGGGGGCATGAGAGAGAAGGAAGGTGTGTATGTGTAATAGAAGGAAGGTACTGTAGAGGGGACATGAGAGAAGGAAGGTGGGGAGGGGGGCATGAGAGAAGGAAGGTGGAAGGTGACCTGACAGAGACCTTCAAGTTCCTGAAAGGAATAAACAAAGAGATCTATGAGGAACTGTTTAGCAGGAATGGCAGGTCAAAGAGAACATGTATGTAAGCTGGGTGGGAATGGAGGAGATTTAGTAGGGATGCAAGAACATTCTATTTACTGAGAGGCGTGGGGCCGTGGAACAGCTTACCAGCAGAGATGGAAAACCATTAAAGGGTTCAAGCATAGCTGGGACAGAGCAAAGGGTATAACAGTTAACAGTAAGACAGGGAGTGAGGGGAAGAGGATGAAAATCCCATCTAAACAATAGATGACAGGGTAGAGCAGGCTAAAACTGGGCAGACAGGATGGATCAATGGTCTTTTTTCTGCTGAGATTGTCTATGTTACTGCTTCTATATTAAGATTTCCTTCTAGTCCAAATCAAATTCTATCTCTCAGACTTTTTGTTCATGTGTGCTTCCTTTAATGCTGGAGTGTTCTTCAGTTTTAGTTGTTTCTGAATCAAAAATAGAAATTTGTTGGAATGCAGAGTTATCGATATTTTGACTGCTATAGCAATAAAAATGTAGCCTCTAAGTTCAGAACTTCTTGGAAATATTCAAAAATTACCTCCTTCTTTTCTGAGTGGCAGGAGCATTGTCTGAAATATATGTAATTTGGTCCCCTTGAAAGATAGTGCACCTTTACTTCTAGCAGATTTAATTACAATTTTCTATCTCAAAGAAGAAGTCATTACTTCTGTAGTACAGATCTGAGAAATGATTTCAGTGGTTGTGAGATTTTTTTAATTTCTCTTTATACTCTTCCCCCTACACTGGAGCCCTGCTCCGTCCGGGAAACATACATGCACTTGCTCCACTTCGCTGCCTTACCTGGAATCCCCGGTGGACCCCATGAAGCCATGGCTGTACTCCCAGGCGGGTATGAGGTGGGGCTGTACACCCTGAGACAATTCAAGTTTTTTCGTCGGGTTCCTCTAGTGGTCAGACAGGCAGGAGTCATTAGGGTCTGTGCTTGGCGCCTTCCTCTCGGTGCTCGGTGTCATTTCCCTGTTCTAGGGGCGTGGCATGCACCCGGCGTCAAGCATCACTGCCAGTGTCCACCACTTCCCAACCCCTTCTTGTATGCTCTGCGCTTTGCCTGCCTCTGGCCCGCCCAGAGGCCAGTCAAGTGCCGAGCCTGTACCCTCCTTCCCCAGGAGAGGAGAGCTGTCCTCCGGATGCTCAATCCTCTCCCTCCTGCCAACCCCAATGGCCTGGGCTCATTCCGAACCTGGGTCACCAGCATGGCGCGAGGTGTGGCGTCTAGCGCCTCAACCCCTCAGGTTGTGAGATTTTAATGGCAAACAGTGAATGAAATCTGCCCAGAGGCCTTTTAACTGCCCTTGCAGGTAGCCTAATAAGTCTGAGCAATGAATGGTAAGTTATCAGGAGGGAGCTGAAGACAATGAATACGTTTTCCTTAATGTGTCTCAAATACTGTCATACTGTGAGTCAAATTCAATTGGAATTCCAACAGTGTGCAAATTCAAACAATTAGCATTTTCTAAATACTCAGTTCCTTTCTACAAGCAAATACCATTTAAAGTATTGACTTTTTCAGTGCTTCAGTTGTTAGAGAATTAGGCCTGTATTTATAAAGAGTTGCAACGGATGAAACAGCAAGTTGCATCTTTTTTGCATCACAAATCACACCTGCATCTGTGTCAGAAGGATGCACTACCATCAGAAGCAGTTGCATCACAATCTGTTGTGCCCATGCCTGCATCCAGATTAGTGATGAAAAGTGATGCAATCTGCAAACATGCGTAAATGTGCAGCAACTACGATGCAAGTGTAAGAGTCAGTTTTGCAGCAGTTATGAAAATATGGAGCAATTTTATGTCACATCTGCATAATGCAAATTTGCATGTCTTGCGGCAACTGCATTATTTGTGAGGACTTTTGAAAATACCACCTGTACTCTAGGTTTGTTAAATTTGTTTTTCAACTCAGAGACATTGGTTTCCAATGGGGATTGTTCTTCAGATGCCACATTGATCCCTTGTGATAATGTTTCAATTGCTTGCTCTTGCTCTCAATGCAAGTTATTACGTCTATTTAATTTTTAGCTGGTTTACAAGTAAGCATTAAGCCATGACAAAGGTGGCATCTAATGGGTAATTAATGCATAGTTGAGACTATTGTGGCTCGAGGCGCAGGCAGTGCCTATAACGGCCCAACCATGCATAATTCCCCATTAGATGCCACCATTAGGAGTGGCTTAATGCGCTTGTAACATGGTGTCTAGATTGGTAGGAGGTGTGGCAGATCACTGTCTAGTCTTGTAATGAATGACATGGTCACAGCATGGCAGTAACAAAGTAAAGTTTACTGTACTTTTGACATGTTAAACTCTTGCTCTCTTACATACATATGTGTCATTTAACAATTTTGTATGCAGGTACAAAATGCATGCCTGAACAATTTCTCTTAGTTTTTACATATTACTGACAGCTGTTATTGTTCTACTGTTGTCAGGAGGACCTCAGTTTACAACATTACTCACTTGGCTTCAGTCTGTTGCTAATTTGCATAGTCGTTAGCGGTTTCTGCAATAACCGTATGCTCTTTACCTGGCAAGCTGGTCTTTACATTCGTGGTTGTATATCCCACTCTTGATCTGATCACCTGCTTGTTGTTGTTCACCTGCCTCTCACGCATGGTCCCGAATAATTAAACTTCATGGTGCCATACTGCGAACGGTAGAACTGAAACGGATTTCTGGTTCATTGCTCGCCACGCTTGTCCCACGTTCTGACATCCGGGGTCCCAGTACCTAGTCCCAGGACAGGTTCCTGACATGCCTCTGTCTCTTTGACGTGCCCGTTGTCCTTCATACTTTTCAGCTTTCTACTACTGCACTACTCACAGTTTCACCACATCTTCCTACTTGTTCCTCATTGCAAAACTTCTCATCTACCCATTTCTCAATATCTCTGCAACCACATCGCTAGCAGTTATCCACATTTTCTCCATTTCTACTTCCTTGTGTCTGTCTCGTATATGATTTCTTTCTGTCTGTGTCTCCTCCTACGTTTCCTACTACCCATCCTGTCTACCTACTTGCTGTCAGAAAACTTGATCCCTCTTGTTTTTACCTCTTCTCTTTTCGCGCAGTGCTCAGTTTCGCTTTTGGCTACTTTAGATTACAATCACAGCATTGTGCCATAATGTCAGGTTGTTATTGTACCAGGTGACACAATTTGGCCAATTGGTACTCTTTTCTACCGTTCCATGATTTGTGCCATGTTACAACTTGAAACAAGGTTGCCAATGTCGTGAGAGCTCTTTGAAGCTTTTAATTTTGGGCAATGAATGCAGCAACAATTGTGGCTTTTATTTACTTATTTTTGTAAACTCTTTTATTCTCCCTGGAACCATGGAACTCTCTCCAGCTGTCACGCATGCGGTCTCTACCTCCCAGCCTGAGACTCACCTGAACAGGCCCTCGGTCAGTGAATCCCCAGGTTCTGAGCCCTCTGAGGTGGGCCGCCCTGGCACTCTATCTACAATCCAATGCACTGGAGCCGGAGAGAGGGGTCCTGGAGGTGAGTCTGATGGGAGTGTGGACAGTACATAGGTGGTGCTCCGCCTATCCATGGTTGGGGGAGGTTCATTGGATGTTACAGCCCTGAGCTCAGACATGCAATGGCGTCCCGGCTCAAGCGTGTGCATGCTCCCATGTGCACCGAAGGCGTCCGTCGCGGCTCAATCTCCCTGCATCTGCCAGCTGGGCAATGCAATCCCAGCTGCTACCAGGGGCTGCTACTGCACGGTGAGCAAACCCCTCCTGAGGAAGGAGAGCAGTCCATAGGATGCTCAATCCTTCCTCATCCCCACTGACCCCCAACGACCCATGCTTGTTCCTGAACACGGGTTGCTGCGTGGCGGAGGTGTGGCATCCAGCGCTCAACCCTCAGCACCACTGGGCCACCTATTGTGGCTTTAATAGTGAAAGTTCAGGCTGTGGCAAAAGTTCAGGCTGATAAGCGTGGAGTTAAGGCTTTGGTTGAAAATGTATTTGAGATGGCTGTTGAGTTTGTTGCTTTTGTGATATCTGTGTCAGAGGATGATTTTCCCTTTCTCAGGTTGCTTCTCCAGCTGCTTTGAAATAGTGATGGCTCCATGGGATAAAGGGCTCACCTTACTGAGCAAGCAACTGTGATGCAGTCATGGGGCCGTTTTCACTGGTGCTGCAGAAATATCAGGTGGTACACCTGAACTGGCAGCTGCCGCCATGGCTACTTATGCAGTGTTTCCCTGGATCAATAACGCTGTGGTAAGGAGCCTGTCGATATGATCCTTTTTCAGTGGGGCACTGGATTATTTTTTCCCCTTCTATATAGCTTTTTCCACTGAGTCTTTTCTGGCCCCTCCCCAGCACCGATACTTACCTTCTCATGAACTTACAGGTTATCCACTACTTACCCAGGACTCCAATGTGTTGGGTTGCCAGCCGTGTTGGTTGTGCAAGAGCCTGCAGGAGTGCCGACTTGAATGGCCAGCATTGTGCTCCTTCCTCCTGGTTTTCTCCCTGGGTAGTGGATGCAGATGTGTGCATTGGCACACATGCATGAGAAGAGTCTGGTGAGGAACCATCCTTTCTTGTGCTTCTGACTGTGCTGCCAACTGGTCTCTGCCAGTTGGCAGTCCCAACTAGAGTGGTGCCCCACCCCAAGGAAGGAGAGCAGGACTATAACGCTAAATCTTCCTCCCCCAGCCAACCTCTGAACACGGGTCAGCAACGCAACAGGCAGTAGCACTACCACTGGCCTACTGGTTGGTATTGGTGTAGTGGTTTCTGAAGAGGATGATGACTTCTGTTTGGGTTTTGTTGCTTCCCAGCAGATTTTATAACCCTTTTCATAGTGAATAAAGGTAAGATTTTACTTATAAAAGAGCCTATTATGAAGTCGTAGCTTCTAGTAGGCAGCCATTTGTATCCCCATGGAAGTGGTTTTATAGAATGTTGTGCAATGTAAAAAAGACACCAAAGATCAAACCTGCAGAACTGTGAAATGATCAAACTCAGAACTGTGAAAAAATAAACTCCACAAGGTATGCATCTCATGTGTAGCCATTAAGCTGCATACAAACTGCAAAAGAAAAGCGGTGCATACATTGAGAGATGAAGGAAACAGATACTTTAGTTCTCAGTCCAAAATCTGAGAATCTTTATGTGCTCATCACCTGACCCCACCTGCAGTTGTTGGTTTTCTTTTCAGATTAAATAAACCATAAGATCTATTTAAGGAATTAAGAAACTTATAAGACTGTTTCCAACCAAACAGTTCCCCTTTGACATTTTGGCAACACTGTAATACTCATGTAACATAGAAACATAGTTTGCCAGCAGAAAAGGGCCTCTTGGCACACCCCAGGCTACCCAGATGTTCTCTACCTAATGTTCTCCGCAGATCCTAACTGGTCTCTGGTGACCCACCCTCCTCCCTGCCTATTTTCTACTATACCCCTATGTCTGTCCCATGCTTGCTTGAAGCCCTCCACTGTTTTATCTCCACCATATTTGCTGGCAGTCTGTTCCAGGCAGCTACCACCTTTCATTAAATAAATATTTCCTCTCATCTCTTTACTTCGACCCCCCACCCCAGCTTTATCACATGCCCCTGGTCCAATGACTTTTTATTTGAATGAGATTCCTCTCCTGCACTCTGTTTCCCCTGTAGGTACTTGTAGGTCTCTATCATGTCACCTCTCGCCTTCCTCTTTTCAGTTTGCACATGTTCAGATCTCTGTCTCTTTTGTAGGGCTTCTCATGCAACCTGAACCATTTTAGTTTTCCTCCTCTGGACTGCCTTCACCCTGTCTCTGTCCTTTCTGAGGTGAGGTCTACAAAACTGGACACTGTACTCCAGGAGGGTCTCACCACCGAGTGATACAGTAGAACACCACCCTCTTCCTGCTGAGATACCCTCCCTATACATCCCAGCATTCCACTAGCCTTACTCACTGCTTTGCTAACACCCTGCTACTTTGGGGTCATCAGATATTTACCCCAAGCTCCCTTTCCTGTTTAGTGACTGTCAGTACCTTCCCCATCCTATGCTCAGCTCCTGGGTTCCTATGCCCATGTGCATAATTATGCACTTTTTGGCATTGTACCTAACTGCCATACTCTAGACCACTCCTTGAGTTTCCCAAGATCCCGCATACTCTCCACCCCTCCTGAGTGTCTACCCTGCTGCTGATTTTGGTATAATCTGTAAAAAGGCATACTTTCTCTTCCATTTTGTTCTGCAATGTCACTTATGAAGACATTGAAGAGGACTGGGCTCAGCACGCACCCCCTGGCATCTCCCCTTTGTTAGAGTGAGTGTTGTTTATCGCCACCCTCTGTCTCCTATCTGTTAACCAGATTCTAACCCAATTCACCACATCGAATCCTAACCCAAGGTTGCTCCATTTATTTATTTGAAAACTGGTAACTGGGAGGCACCCTGAGCGAGGCTCATTTACAGGTGTGACCTGGGGAGGAGATAGGAGAAGAACAGTACAATACATGAAGCAAGTCAATGGAGTACATTTGGTAAATACATTGGTACAGTAATGAGTAGGTACAAAGTAAGTTATTCAGACAGATAAAGTGTGGACACAGCTCAGTATGAGACACCAGTTCAAGTGCAAGGAAAGCGACAATCCACAGTGTGCAGTTACTAACTGACAACAGTTGCAAGAACTAAGTGTAACCCTCAGGGGCGCTATCCTAAGGGCTACCACCCCTGCCTGTCTTAGTGGTGACAGAGTAAGGGCCCGGATCCGTTGACGGGTGCCTCCACCCAGAGGTCGGGTTTGGACAGTCAAGTTGACTTGGTCACAGCCTTCTGGGTTGCTGCAACCCCCTTCTTCCCACTAGTGTCTCACACGAGTAATCACAATGCTCTCCCCTGAACACTTACTCCCTGCCTCGAATCCATCAGCTCACTCCGGGGACACACCTTGGAAGGTAAGGTACAGTTATCAAATATTCACTGTGCAGTGCATCACCAGTAAGCCACAAACCAGCCGGGTACAGTTGCAAAACAAACAATCCTGATTTTTTAAGGGGAAGTAACAAAGACAGGGGAGAATCAGAGTGATTACACCACTAATATGTATATGTATATATTTGACTACCTAGGGCTCTGTGCACATACTAAACCTTTCAGTTACTGTCTATGGGTACCCAAGCCCTAATGGCTAGTTCCTCGATGCAGCTGGTTGGGGTCCTGACACACAAACCGCATTTAACGCCTGAGAAGATCAAGTGGAGCCAGTAAGCTCAATTGGTACAGTCTGCAATACAGAAGCGACTTTGCCTTTGTCTGATAACCTTTAAGCGGAGCTGCCCTGATTTACTACTCACAACTCCAACAGATAACCACGCTTTCCTCACGTGCAGGGCTGAGCCTGAGCTTCAAATGCCTCCTCACACATTTATATGGAAAACAACAGAAGGGTACCATACCAGGCAGCTGCTTCAGGACCCGAGCGAACTCACAGCAATTTCGGGCGCTACACTACAGCCTCAAGCGTCCTGACAGTCGGCGTGATTCAGCAGATTCTCCAGTCCTCTTCAGGTGAAGCCTGGTAGGTAGCTGTGTTTATACACAGCCTCCTCTGACCACACTGGCGGATTTAATCTGAAGCTTTTCTGGCTATGGAAAATAGCAGCCTAGGCCTCACGTGCTTTCTGCGTGAACATAGCGGCGCAGAAGCTCAGTGCTCCCTTCTCCTTCACAGTCACAATGCCTGTGCCCCTCAGGCAGTGGGGGCAGCAACCTCACTCTCGCGCCACATAGATGGGCTGCAGACACCAGGCTATGAAACCTGTCCCGATTGGCAAAAGGCGCCTTGGTCAGACTTTACTTCCCAAGCTTACTAGCTAAATCCTCATTGGTCAGCCGGCTCTGTCTAGATTTCTGATAACTGATTGGTCCAATCGACAGTTTTGGACCAATATGGAGGAGAATAATCACAACAGTCCTCGCTGCAAACAAAAGCAGGTTAGAACAACTACAGTATCATTATTACACTAAGTTATTTTCCAGCAATGAATCCATCCTTCAACAGAGCCCCTCTGCATACTTAGCAATGGCAGAAGGGAGCTATTTCCAGAGTCCCAGGCCGGGACTCGAGCATAAAACACTCAAACCCCTCCCTCTCTGAGTACTTATTACTGCACTTATGCAGCTCTTAAAGAAACAGACTGGAGGCTTTAAAAGCACTCTCACCCCACATTTGGTGGCCTTCGCGGAACACTAGCCAGGCTTGGAGCATTTAAGCAAGCTGAAGGCTTTTAGGAACCCCATTTGTAGGGGGTTACATAAGGATGAGCGTATGCCTAACCCTGAGGTAGATGGAAGAGAAGTGGGTTGAGGAAGTGCAGCCATTAAGCAGGTAGAGAGCCCTCTTGCCTATCTGCTGTCTTGACCTCAAGTGCTTTCTGCATCCTGCCATAGTGGTCAGGCGTCCTGCTTGCAAGCCTTTGGCTGAAGGTGGTTCTCCCCTATAAGGCATCTCTCTGGCTCCTCCTGGTGACACTAGCCCTGGTTGTCGACATTGAGATTAACCCTGGTCCTACTTGTCAAGCCTCCTCATTTTCTGTGGGCTTGCTGTCAGGCAAGGGATGAAAATAACTCACCTCAACATCCAAGCCTCCTGCTCAATCTGGCTAAACTCTCTGCCTGAGTCACTCACTACAAGCCTAACATCCTAGGTATAACCGAGACTTAGCTGAAACCTTCCACCCTGACTCGGCCTGTGCACTTCCTAGCTTTGATCTCATTAGGCAAGATCAGCCTGAGAAAAGTGTGGGTGTGGTATCTGGTCTATTACAAGAGTCACCTAAACCTGTCTGTTATATCCCACCAACAGCCCTTACTGTCTTCTTGTGAGCTGCTTCACACAGTCCCTATTACTCAGGAACACTAAGAGCTGCACATCATCTATACATACAATCCCCCAGGGTTGTCTGTCGAGGTTATCCTACCTCCTTGATACTGTTGGTGCTAAGACTGGGGATAATGAGCTAATGATCTTGAGAGATCTTAATTTAAACGACTTGGAGGAAACACCAAGCTGTATGAAGTTCTGCTTGCTGGCCTCTCCTTGTCTCAACTTATTCAGGAGCCCACTAAGTGGTCTACCACTGGCGGTACTAGCTCCCTCCTGGACTGGGTCCTGTCCAATAGACCTGAGAGGTTCAGCTACTCTGGTACCCTTCCTGACTCTATTTCCGACCACACCCCTGTGTACTGCGTATGGAAGATCTCCTCCCAGAAAATTTCTCACAAAAATCATCCAAGTAAGTGATTTCTCCAGGTCTGACCTGGGGTCCTTCCATGAGGATCTGAGGCTTACGGACTGGTCTAGTGGTGCTAAATGCTCAGGACTCTTCCACTGCTGTTAGTCATTTTCTCAGCACCTTCGAGGCACTGCAGGACAAGCATGCCCCTCTTATCAGGTGGAGGGTAAGGGGTCTGCCACTAAGTGGCTGCATGGAGCCTCCTAGCCCTAGAGATAAGTGCTGGGCCAACTTCAAGGTCACGATGGACCAGGCCATATTTCAGCAACATAGGAGGCTCAGGAATGAATGCAAAAAAGCAATCAGGGCTGCAAAAGTGAATACTGCAAAACTCCTTTACTAAACTCAGCTAAGGACCTAGAGGATTTCTGGAGGAACATTAAAAATATAGTAAGTGGTTCCTCCAACTGTGGGGTCTCTGACATGCTCATAGATGGATCTAGTTGTAACAATCCACTAACCATCGCCAATGCATTCAACTCCACTTCTCAGATCTGTCTGCCTTCACCTTCCTATTCTCCACTGGGGAGGATAGTTATTTATTTATTTATTTTTAATTTGCCCTTTTCCTGGCAGGACCACGGGGCCATCCGCCTGGTCACGGCCCCGGAGACCTCTACCTCCGTCAATTGCTGCTGAGGGACCCACAGTCACCCCTGGCTTGCCCCCCAGGAGGGGGCCGAGCCCTTCGTGACCCCGAACTGTAACTGGTCGGAGTCCCACAGCGACGGAGGCAATGAGGCCTTCCAGGAGGCTTCATAGATCGGTGGTCCTGCCCGCCTTCTTTTTCCACCAGATTTTCTCCCGAGGAGGCGGGATGTGCAATGATGCCAGCGTCCGCCCAGCCCCCCGTCGCGCGTGCGGTTGCGTGGAACTCCCGGTTCTCCACCAGGGTCCCTTATCGACCGAGTGCTGCCCACCCTCCCGGAGTAGGAGGCTGCCCATCGGACGCTCGATCCTACTCCCCGGCGGCCCTCCGGCGGCCGGATCCATTCGAACCGGTCGCGGTGTCGCAGCGCAATCCCACCGCCGCGCGCCACGGGCCGGCCGGAGTGATGAGTTATGTCCTGGCCCCTGCCCACAGTTGGCCCCTATCTCCCATCCATTACTATACTTCAGGGCTGTGATGGCACAGAAGATTCAGAGACTCTCTCTGGTCTCTCCTCTCACTCTAGTGCTGGCCACAATAGCATGGAACCTAAGCTCCTCCATCTTGGTGCCTCTTATATTGCCTCCCCAGTGGCCCATATCTTCAACATGTCCCTAGCTTCTGGGTTATCCCCGACTTCTGGAAGGTGGTGAGGCACCATCTTCATTGACCTATCTAAGGCCTTCAACCTAGCTGACCATGTCTTACTTTGCTCTCAACTTTGGTTCCTTGGTCTGCCCCATCTGTCCTAAGATGGTTCACTAATTACCTCCAGGGCAGACAGCAACTTACTAAATTCAGTAAGATCCTCTCGCCACCACTCTTGTGACTCTGGTGTCCCCAGGGTTCAGTCCTAGGCCCCTTCTCTTCTCCATATTTGTCAATAATCTCCTCTCTACTTCTTCCAACTGTAGCTCTATCCTATATGCAGATGACCTGGTTATCCTCACCCATTCCTGTTACATTGGGGTCATCAACCACCAATTGAGAAAACTCAGGCCATGCTTTTTGGTCCCTGACCAAGATAAAAGCCTTCCCTGTCCCACTGAGTATTACTGGTATTGATGGTACTCCTGTCCTAATCACTGACTCCATCAAATTCCTTGGGGTGACACTTGACCTCCAGCTTGACCTTGGGCATCATATCCAAAATGTATGCAGAGCTGTCAACTGCAAACTGGGTTTGGCCTACAGAGCGAAGAACAAACTTA
The DNA here is from genome assembly GCA_016271365.2 of Neoceratodus forsteri. Classification (NCBI taxonomy): domain Eukaryota; kingdom Metazoa; phylum Chordata; order Ceratodontiformes; family Ceratodontidae; genus Neoceratodus; species Neoceratodus forsteri. The sequence continues at coordinate 284,376,640 of CM028138.1, read as the reverse complement.
CTTCTGCTGCTCACCTTGCACTGGCCAGAGGTGTGTCTTTCCTTCTCTACATGGACTCATCCTGTTTGCACACACTCCAAAGTTCACCTCTCTAGGTGGAACATAGCCTATAATAACATTTGCTGCTTTGCAATTGCTGCCCTCACCTCACTCACCACTGTGACCTGTGCAACAAACTTGATTGGCTCTTCCCACCCAACCACATGAATTTTGTCTTGGGCAGCTTCATGGGCAGGTTCTCAGAACTGGCACCCCGCCCAGGACTGGCTGGAGCTCCTCAAACTGGCTGCCTCTTCTTCTTACTCCCTTAGGTCATTCGCCCTGCTGTTCCTCAAAGTTCCTGCCACTCAAACGTAAGTGGGGACAGGATTTTGTCATGTGCCCAGAGTATGGAACTCCTTTCCGCCCAGGTCCGCCTCCTCCCTCCGACTCATGCCTTCAGGGCTCACTGTGGAATTATTTGAAGCTCTCCTCTGCGTGTGGTTGTCTTAAACCACCATAACTAACTTGGTCCCCTGCACTGGACTTACATGTCCTTCTTTAGGTACCCATGAGTCCTGCTGATGCATCCTGCCTGCTTGGTTCTGCTCTGTATATAATGTATTTACTGTCTGTTTCAGGTGATGCTTTGACTGTGGCTCTGCTTTTGGGGCTCTGAGCTGTATAGAATTGTATAATTTATTTATTTTATTTAATTAGTTTTTATTGGCCGGGTAAGTGCACTAGACAATTCCTGCCTATTTTCAGGCACAACCCGAGGAGGGATACAGATGAATACCAAGTGACCTTGAACCAGATGAAGCTGTTGGTGGTATTTTAGTGAATTTTGGCCAGGACACCGGGAAACTCCCTTCTCTTTCGATAAGTGCCATGGGATCTTTAACATCCACCTGAACTACCACCAATCCAGGCAGATGGGACCTCGGTTTAACGTCTCATCGAAGGCGGCACCTCAGAAGTGCAGCACCCTCTCATGCTGCACACGTGTCAATGCTGGATATTAACCAAGTGCCAGATGTGGAACTGAACACACAGCCCTCTGATTTCCCGGCCTCAGAGGCGAATGTGCTACCATCTGAGCCACTGACACTGACATCACTAATGCACTGTTCATAGCCTTGGTGACTCTATGTATATATTTTGTTCCTATTCTAACTGTGTTTACTGACTGCTTGTGTTATGTTCATCTGGTTCTACCTGATTCTGTCTAATGCCTAACTTGTATCATGTTGTCCTCTGTATGAACTTGTATTTCACTGTTCTCTCCTGGGTCATACCTGAAAATAGGCAGATGTCTTGTCTAGTGTACTTACCTGGTCAACAAAAGCTAAATAAATAAATAAAGGGAGACCAAACTGGAGGACCAACCAAGGCTGTATGGGGCAAGGCGGGTGTGTGTGTGTGTGTTAAGAGGAGAGGAAAAAGAGCAGGTTGGGTGTGGTTGGAGTTTTAACCGGTGCCTAAGGGAGCCAAGGGAGGAGAAGAGGTGGAGGGAGGAGGGAGTTCGTTCCAGAGTAAGGAAACGAGAAGAAGGCAGATTGTACAGCAAAGGAGCAGGGATGAGAAGTGGCGAAGTGCAATGATCCCTGGAATGGAGCGAACAGGAGACAGAGGGGAGTGGCGTGGAGTGGTAGGAGGGAAGAAGCCAAACCAGTATCTCAATCAATCAGTCAATCAATCTTTATTTACTGAGCACATTTCTCCATTGTGACTCAATAACTACAATAAATTAAAACATTTTTTAAATATAATACAAGCCGGCCGGTGGCACTGAGGGTGAGGTGCTGGATGCCACCCTCATGCCGCTCGGCGACCGGGTTGAGGAATGGACTCGAGCGTCGGGGCTGGCAGGGAGAGGAAGGACTGAGCATCCCGCGACTGCTCTCCCCTTCCTCTGGGGAGGGTAGGGGCACTGCATCGCACTGTAGCAGCAACTGGCAGAGGGCAGCCACCCTACAGTTGTGTGCAGAGCAAGGGGTGGGGAGTGTGTTGGGTATCAGCATGGATGTGCATGACACCATTGCATGTCCGGCTCCCTGGGAAGAAAATTGGCAGAAAATGGCGGGGCGACTCGGCTGATGGCTGTGCCCTGCGCCCCGGACACGAGAACTGCCTTCACTGGGGTGTGACTGACCCTGTGCACATGGGCGACTACGCTTGCCAGACCTGGTCTGGGGTGTGGTGCGGCGACCGGGGTTGTTGGGCCCGCTCTGCAGGAGCAAAAATAGAAAGAATAAAAAAATATACAAACATACAAATAAATGCAAACAATTATCAATAAAACATACTAACTTCTCATAAAAGCGTGGTTAAATAAAAGGTCTTCAGCTCCCATTTGAAAATGTCAGCTGTTGGGCTATCTCGAATCTGGAGAGGAGGGAGTTTCACAGGACTGGGGCTGCAGAAGAAAAGGTGCAGGCCCCGATGTCTTTAAGTGAATCCTGGGAACTCCCAATAAACCCTCATCCGTGGAACAAAGGGATCAGGTGGGCCAGTAGGGACACAGGAGATCTTTCAGGTAACTGGACCCCTGACCATGTAGGACATTATAGGTCAACAAACCGACATTGAAGGAGATCCATGCAACCTTACTGGCAGCCAGTGCAGACAGCGCAGCACAGGTGTATTATGACACAATCTAGATAGACCGGTCATCAACCTGGCCTGACGTGATTCTGCACTAGCTGCAGGTGGCGCAGATCTACCCCTGCTTGCCACAGGTACAGAGCACTGCAATAGTTCAGGTGCAATGTCACAAGGCATGGACTAGTGCCCGCGGATCAGCTGGGGGAGGTATCAGGCGTTTTACCCTGGCAATGTTCCTCAGATGGTAGAAAGAGGTCTTGACCAAGGCCGACACCTGTGGTTTAAGCATCAGGCCGCAGTCCTGGACAATGCCAAGATTTCTCACCAGATCAGAAGTAAGCAACTGGGAGTTCCGAGCCTAAGCCCTGAGACTCGACCAGGTTGCATCCTCATCCCCTGGTGACCAGGTTCCAGCACCAGTACTTCCGTCTTATCCAGGTTCGGCCTCATCCAGTTCACCCTCATCCAGTCTTGGATCTCTTTTTTTTTCAATTTAAAGTTTATTAAAATGTTTCTATTAAACAATACAATACCTTTGTACAGAATTACATAATGATAAACCACAAAATGTTTTAAGGAAAGTTACAAGCACATTACAACACAAATAGTTTAGTCATCAAGTTTGGTAAAGTCATGCAGCATAACTTTACAAAAATGTATATATAGTAAGGAGTCAATCCAATAAGTTCATTAAAACAAGTATTAAAGCAGTCTTATATTATTTAAAATAAAATTACTAATAAGCTAAACACTGGTACCTATTTATCCTTGCAAACTTCCTGTAGAGCAGTAGGTTAGAACACACCCCATATATCCCAAAACACATAATTTTTATCAATCATTGAGTAACAAATCCTTTCATTATTTGCAACCCCTTCCAGGAAAGCTAGCACTGTTGCAAAGAAGAGAGTTATTTCCATCCAATTTTTAAGGAGAAGCCTCTAAAGCCTAGTGCTACTGACGTGACCCATATTTTCGTTAATTTTGGTACATCTTTTAACATGTTAAAATCACCAATAATAAATATCACTGGAGAAAGGGGTTGGGAAACCTATTAAGGTTTGACACAAGGCACAAAATGTGTTTCCAGTGATCCAGTACCCTGTGCAGAACCATAGCAAATGTGCCAGTCCTGCATCAGGCATCCCACATCTCTGACAGTGATCACTGTCACTCAGCCTAAGTTAAGCAAATGTCTGGGAGAGTAATAATAACAGTGCAACATTTTGAACTGTATTAGTCTCCCCTGTACTCCTTGGATGATTTTGAGGCATTTACTCACGCCTTGTTCCAAACTGAAGTTGGCATTACTTGTCCTAAATCTTCCTGCCATTTAAGTCTAGTATGTTCTGTCAGAGAGTCGTCTGCTTCATTTAACAATTTATAAATTAAAGTAAACTTTAGGAAGGTAAGCTAACTTCAACAATGTGTCCCACTCCAGAGTAGGGAAGCAGATAGTTAGGGTCTAAGAATTTGCTAACTAGAAAACTCTTTATTTGTAAATACACACAGAAATCACTCTTATTCAACTGAAATTTATTTCTAAGATTCTCAAAGGAGGATAATCTGTTATCAGCATCTAATAAATCACCCAGTACTGTATTTTAATACCTTTACTTCTCCAACTTGTGTCCTTTAGTACTTTATTATTAGGAGTAATTAAGGGTTCCCATAAAGCCATACGTTTAGGGGCACAAATTCGATCTTTTGAGGCGATTACATTTTTACAGACTAGTATCGAAATTTGAAGCACTGGGTGGTTTGTAGGTGAGAAGAGTGATGACAAAAATAAAGTCAGTCAGGTCGGGGGGACAACTAGTTCTTTCTATCCTAACCCACATGGGCATATCAGCTTTGTCACTCTGGAGAAGCCAAGTGGATGCCTGTTTAAAGGAGCAGTGCATTTCATGACATCCTTGCTATGTATATTTTTTAACTATATATGACACCTAGATATTGGTTTTACCTTTGGTGTGTGTCAAATTCTGGATGGACTGGAGTTGGGTTATATTTTGTCTTAGCACTCTGCCTAAAGCTACCAACTTTCCAAGGCCTAAAACTGGGACAAGGTCTATGTTGACCATACCCCTCTCCCCACCTATGTCACTCCCACGGGCACCGCTGCAGACAACGCTACGCACAATCAATTACATTTGCTGCTTGCTCTGGCCATGCTGCCCCACAGTAACACCAGTAGCAAACATCCAGATTAAAACAATACATCATTCTGCTGCAGCAAGTTCCAAATCACGATGTACAGAAAGTTCATTAGAAGCAAACCTCGTTAAATTGTGTTCAGACATTCAAACTGCATGTATTTCTCCTCCCGACAGTCCATCCCAGCAACCTACAGCTCCCTCATTTGCTGAGCAAACTTCACTTCAGTGACTCCCACCACCACACTAGATTGTTTTCACACTTCCTGCAGCTGATCAGGTTCGGGTACCTTAGTTCACTGCTGTCGGTCTCTTCTGTCTGGAGTCCCTCTCTGCTGCTGGCAGGCAGACGTCCACATGCACTTGTTTGCACTACTACCCAGTCTAATCAAAGAGGAAGAAACATGCTTTACCATGCTCCCACCACAACACAGGTGCAGGGTTGCTAGTTGCAAACTGCTGTTTAACCTGAGCAGCACCACAGTGATGCTGAAATAACTGTCACTCATGGATTAGCAGTCAGCAAAAGGGACAAAACTGGGACAGGTAAGCAAAACCAGGACAAAAGTGACATTTTGCAAAACCTGTGGGGACACTGGGACATGCTGCCTAAAACAGGGACTGTCTTGGGGAAAAATGGACTGTTGGTAGCTTTACTCTGCACAAACCCTTGCCCAGTTTACCATTTTAAAACTTTATCCCGCATCCGCTCCTGATTCATGCGATTTTAAATGTGCAATAGCATTCAATCTGACTGCATGCAATGAGAATGTTAAGTCTGCGTGCTGGTGTCCTCTGTTGACGAGAACATGCGGTGCATTCTGTGACAGCTTTCAATCAAAACTGTTGACAGCTTGTAAAGTGCTCTGAGGAGTTGCTGATGAGTGTCTTAACAAAAAAAAAATTGTTATTTCTATCTTGATTTGTTATTTCTGACAGCTATCACTGCATATAACTGAATACAGTTATAAGTTGCAGCTCTAGTTCAAGTGATTCATCTGAGTCAGGTGATTCTTCAGCACTATTTTAAATATTTACAGTTTATGATTAGTTTAAAGTGAAAAGTGATAGTGCTCGATGGCATGTGAATTCAGTTTGGTGCTCTTTTTACACAGTGAAAGCAACTAGAGCATAACAACCATAAAAACAAAATGCCACTTGCCTGATTCTAAAGTAATGGATGGTGAAATTAGGACAAAGGAAATACACAACAGTCTATGGAGGGAGAATGAATGGAAGGAAGAGAGTGCTGTATATATGTGAGGGTCATTTTCAGGCATTCGATTTAGCACAAATGTAGCAATTAATGAGCACTGTCATAAACTGGCTGTGGTAGTGTGTAGGATTGAAGAGGGAGGGAGGGGAGGGGAGGTGTAGGCGTGGTGGTCAATGTATGTACTGTTGTTTTGGCATCAGCACATTTATAGGGTGTGGGTTGTGCTGAGATTACCTCTCACGCCTGGGTGGTTGGGCATGAGCCGCGAGGCGAGTACGTCAACGTCCCAGAAGTGAAGTTATCCTAGCACAACCCACCCTGGAGTACATTATTGCTATTATACAGTGGCTCGTTGTTATATATAAAATAAAAAAATTAAAGAATGTTGTTATTACTGTGGAAAAATATTGTTATTTCTTAGGAAAAGATGCAAAAAAGAGCTCTCATGATGTCCGTATTGGTTCACAGTGCTGAGACTAGACCCGTGAGGTTGTGCTGGGATAACATCAGGGTCCGGTCCCAGACTGACCAATCAGAGACCAGGAAATTTTCTTGCCATTGTATAATATTCTAATCTTATAATGATTCAATGGTGTTCTATAAGTGCATACTCATTCCCCTCACCTAATAATCACCCTACAGACATACTATAAATGACATTAGCCCAACAACTTATGTTAGCACAATCAGTGTAATACATTACAGACATAGAATGACATTTGTCAGTGGTTCATTGGTAACATCTATATCTACCCTTTCCCTTTCCATTTTCATCCATCCTTCCTGTAAATCATATAACATTGAACATATTAGACAAATAAACAATCCAAACATGCAGTGCCAACCATTGGCACATACCTTTCATCGCAGAGTGGAATAGATCATCACGCTGTGATGGTTTGTCAGATTGGAAGCCATGACTCCCAGTTTAAAAAGTTAAATGTCTGCCCTGAGGCACATAACTAGAATGGACTACTACCATTCAGGGTTTCATGATCCTGGGTCAGGGCTCCTGTTGATAGAAGTACTTCCTGGCCAGGAGAACAGCATCACTTCTTCTGCCTGCAGCAACATCTGTATGTGGCCCAATGGGTGGTTTACACCTCCTCCACAGACAGCCGCTGTACATCTGCTGCTGCCATGGGACACCATGCGTGTTGAAGCTAGAGGATGGCTAGTGATAAATTTAGATAAATATCCCCACCACCATCAGTATGTGGTAAACTGTACTCTTGGATCCCTTGCTACAGACATATGCTGTGGTTGTTGTATCTGAGAGGTTGCTGGTTTTGATCTGACAGAGAACAGGTCATTGGTTTGAGGGATAAAAAGACTATGCATTACTAAAACTTTTCAGTTATGATTTTTTAATCTTTTTTATTGTACCTCACCTGTGAGAGTGCCCAGCTTCCAGACTAGAATTATCTCTTCCTAAGTCCCTCTCAGCCACCTGGACATCCATCCCTGCACTGCTTTTGAAATAAGTGACTCCTGCAGGAATTTCATCCGCTTCAGCCTGGGAGCTGCTGCCTGACTCTGCATTCAGATCACCATGCAGGTTGGAAGATGCTGAGCAGCTATAGAGCGCTGTGAGGTGGAGTCATGGCTTGTATGGGGAGGGGAGGTTGCTGGAACATCACTGATGCAAGTATCCGCCATATCATTCCACATCAAGTGTACTGCAGGTCCCTTTCCAGGAGGAAGCAGAGGAGATGGCCACGCCACATCCTTCCCATTCCATATGCGCTTCTCCAGCTGCACTGACAGCTGTGATCATGTTTATTTCCATGTCTCTTAAATTATGGAGAGTGGGCAAGACCTGCTCTCTACTCGTAAAGTGTTTACATTATTTTCGGGATGTTGAATACTTCCAAAATAGAGCTAACTGAAGCTCAGCTTGGATAATACTGATGGCAAACCATCGCCAGTATGAAACCAATGTTTACAGGTAAAGGGTTTTGTGACAGGCATCACATCCACCCACACGTGCATGACTCCTGTCTAGGCTAGGGTAGTTCAAACTTCCTCCTGTTGGATGGCCATCCCTAGGAGTTCAATTGGATTTACAGACCACGCAGGGAGGAAGTCACATCTCTCTGGTAGTGGCTTCACAGCCAATATCATCCACTCAGTTGACATGTGACTCAGAGGCATTGTGTGTCCAAAGTGAGACTGACTATGGTCTTGCACAGATAGGAGGGCTGATCCACCCTCCTGATGGCTGTAAGTTAAAGGACCCCCGTCCCTCTTTATCTGCATTCCAATAGAAGGGTTAAATGATTGGCAACATTCCAGTTGTATCCAATCAAATGAAACCATCTACCTACAATTCCTTATATGGTTTTACTGACACTGCATGCTCCTTGCCAGCTCATTCTCCCAGACCTCCTCTGGCAAGCCTACTATACTCTCCTGCCTTGCGCAACTGAGGCTCTCACCCATGATGATACACAATGGGTTACAGAGACGATTTGCGGGACACAGAGCAAACACCGGCAGAAGGTGGGCCAGACAAATGCCTCATGTGATGGGAAAATAATTTGTGTGGTTGGATGGAGGACCAAGGTTGGGGGAGGGGAATGAAAGAATAAGATACAATGACTAGTGCTGGAGATTAGTAGTGGTCTGCAGTACCGGTTCCACTTCTCTAACCTCACCACCTTTTGTCCTCTGTGGCTTGCCCTGCATGGCACAGCCTCTAGAAGTGGTGTATCCCATACATCTCCAGACTTCGTCTGTTGTAGGATGAGGGCTTGAAGTGCAGGACCCACATGTGCCAGTCGTAATGCAAACAGCATTCATGTATGTCTCACTTGGTGTACACATCCTGGCTGTGTGATGACATGGTACCTCTTAGACCTCCTCAGCCCTCAGAAATTTCACATAGCCAAATGTGGGCCTTACCATGTGTATGCAGCAGTGACAGCTCACCTGCCCCCTGCAAGTGAGCTAGCTCCTCAGACAACAGCACAGGACCGATGAAGAGCCATGCTGCACCTCAACCCTCCCAAACTTGGTTGCACTGCCATAACAACCCTCTTCCCAGCGTTTAAAATTATGCGGACTGGGACGATGCTGAGCTGCTCATGTTTTTTTTGTTTATTTTACACCCAGCTGTTTACCAGACCAGCATCGACTCCTATTTTTGGATCATGTTGCTTGCAACCTCTCATCCCTATCTGTCCTTCCTCCACTACTGAGCCAGTGGGATTCAAACAAATAGGTGCCTGGGGATTCTATCAACAATCATTTAAACAGCTCAGTGCGTCTTTACCCATTGTTTTCTCCACGCTCAAATTCTATCTCTCCATCATATGGCGTGAGCAATGCCTTGTTGGCCTTTGAATGACACACACCATCCCAGTGGTAACAGAAAATTACCAGGCCCAACCTCGCCACGACCAGAAATGACTGGTTTACAGCTATGAAGGAAGTGTATAAACTGGAAAGACTGGCAGCCAGTCATTTAAATAGAAAAGATAAATTTGAACTTCAGTGGAGGAATTGGGTCCTTTATATGTCTGTACAAGATCCTCACTTTGTTCCATAAAGGAAAATAAGGGACTTGATATAATAGTAGGGAGGGAGAGGGAGAGAATAAAGGGAAATGTTATTATTTTAGTACTGGTAGACAAGGATCTCCATCAAGGTGGATTTATTTCTGGCTGTATGTTATTTCTGGACATGTACTCATAACTGTAATGCATTATATGCTGCTAGAGCCATGCTCAATTTTACTAAGTGATCTTCATAATGTACTGTATCCAATCAATTCTTTCATATTCTAAAACAAATAAAAATACAATTTAAAAAGAAAATTACAGGCCCAGCTCAATGATTGGTAGTTTTGTCGAACTCGTTGCCAAACCATCAGATTGAGTCACACTCTGAGAAGCTGAGCAGCAGCTAACTTAGACTGGCCTACCTCCTGATGTCACTTTTTGTCATGTATTCCACTGCCCCTTTCATTGTTAATGCCTCTATCACCTCCCCACCATCAAAGCGCTGCCGACCGGGCAGTAAGTACATTGAGCAATGGTGCCACATTTGCCCTCAACCAGACCCTTGGCACTCACCGGTATCTAGTGATAAGTTAAGAGTCTTGTCAGTGTTGCTGCCAGCTCTTAACCTCAGCTCTCTAAGTACTCTTTGGTGAAATGTATAGTCCCCCATTGCCTTGACCACATTTAATCTAGCTCGCCCTTCCATAACCCTGCCTCATTTGTATTGCCTATAACCCGTTATTTCTACCATATTCTTGCCACTAAACTTGACCTTCCCACCATTTCAACCCCATCAGTTAAGACTGAACATAAATATTTATTCTATATTTCTGTATTGTCATGATTCCCCATATAGTTTCACCCATCCCTCGCCGTCATTCTCTCTATCCTTTGCATTGACTTCCCATTTTTATACCTCATACTGAAAAAAAAGTTTTATCATCCTTTTTTTTGCCCGATTGCTATCCTCTCTTCCATGTCAATCAGAGTCCTGTTCACCCAGTCTTTAAAGTCATCAACTACTTCCTGTGTGAACCAATGTTACCTATCGTCTAACAGACAGTTTTCATATAGTACCTTTTTCATTCAGGATTGACTCAGTTAGTTTAACCATAATCAAAATGAGACTAGCCAGCCTATTGTTCCCAGTTTCATCACAATAGCCACATTTGTGGATGTCCACCACATGTAGCACATTCCAGTTATGGGACACATAACCTGATTTAATAGACATGTCGAAAACGCCTGGCAGTGTCTTTGTCAGCACTCCGCCAATTATAATGAACAATGCCTGATTCTAGTCACTGACATGTATATATACAGTATATATATATATATATAATAGACATATATACCAGTGACTGTATAGATTATATGTTGTATAACGTTATTTTAAGTGCTTGGTTTTGGATACTATTTATATGTTGAACTTATTTCCATATCCTAACAGTTCTTCCTCAAGCAGTTGTCTGACTACCCACCTGAGCAGTGCTGCTCACTCACAGCTAGATTCAGTTTAATGTAGACATTATCTTGGAATGGCAGGGCATGGCAGGGTATAGTGAGGAGCAGCAGCAGGTTGAGCAGCAAGTGGCAGAGGAGTTAGACGCACAATTTTAGACCGGCATTGAATTCTATACCTGATAACACATTGATTCCGGTCAGACTGCACAAATATAAATAATTATTATTAACAAGTTTTTTTTTTAAATGCGCCAAAGCCGGGCGCAACCCAGCGCAGCACAAGTCAACTGCGCTATGGCACAGTGACTGCAATATTCAAGGGTTGCGACTGCAGACATGCACCAGCACAACACGGTTGAATATTGCTGAGATGCGCTATGCCACAGTCAGAGGTCGCCAGGAGCAACCCGACATGCACCATAGTGCAACCAGGGATGCGAGGGGCAGAGGAAGATGCGCCAAGGCACAGCAGGAACAGCCACAGGCATAGCGGGGAGCCAGGCATCGGGGAAGGTGGGGGACAGTGTGGGAGGTGGGGAACCAGGCCAGGAACACTGGCAAGGACACACAGCCAGCACACAGGTGACCACTGCCCATGGAGTGCAGGCATGCAGCCGCCCCCGGGTGGTGGGCGCATAGCACAGGTGGCACCGACATAAAGGGCTGGCTCCACTGTCCACCACCTGCAGGATGGCATGCTGCTGCCCGGACAACAAATCTCACCCCTGGCGCCGGCACCCAACACACACACCACACAGCCTGTAATGCCAGCCCATGGTCACTCCAAGGCACAGCCACTGACTGAGGGGCATGGCACCACCATGCACGGTCCACACAACAACACAGGTGCACCACACGGCCACCCTCCACACCACTGCAGCATGGACCCACTTGCCAGCTGCAAAGCAGACATGGACACAGACGGGTAAACAAATAACAAATATAATGTAAGATAAACAACAACAACAAAGAATCATACAGTCATGAACAAGGGGAGGATAGCTGAGGGAGGGAAGGGGACAGGGGACAGGGTCTGTTCAGTTGGATGGGGAAGGTAGGGAAGGGAGGACAGAGGTGGGAAGGGAGCTGCAGAGCTTCAAGGCTGGCCATAGCCTGCCATTGCCTGGCGTCTCCCTCTGCACCGATCCTGGAGCAAGATCCTCCTCAGCTGATCTGCAGTCTCCATGGTATGGGACGTGATCAGAATAATTTGTCACAGCAGATGACAGTACAATGGCAGGCGTGAACCTCTCCGGACACCTATGGCAGAGGAAGGGACGGGGTGATCAGTCGCGATCCAGCACCTAGCCCCCACTGTGCACAGTGGACAGTGGGACACATGTCCCTGGATTGGCACCCTGGCCACCCGCAGTGGGTGGTCCTATGCCTGCCGCCAACCTGGCAAGCCACGGAAGTGCACAGCACTGGACACGCCGCCCAAGGGCCACCTGATAGCACAGTGGCAGGCAGGTGGCATGGTGCTACAGCAGAAACACAGCAGCACTGGTGGCAGCGGATGCACAACCAGCCCACCAACAGCTGCCACGATGTGCAATGGCTGTCCCATGGCACCATGAACACCACACCATGTGCTGCTCACAGCTGCCACGGCACAAGGCACAGGAGGCCAAGGCTGTACTCCCCACTGACCACCGTGCACAACAATGTGGGAATGCACAGTGCCTACCTGCCAGCTGTGGTGCTGCGTGCACAGTCTTGCTGCTGCACGCTGCTTGGTCTCCACCACCAGGCGAAGGACCTACAGTGGCCTGCTGTGCCTGCCAGTTGCCCCTGCACCCTGGCTCTTCTCCGGTCCTCAGGTCCTAGGATGGGAACACAGACAGACACACATCAAAACACAGCCACAGCATGAGCCCACTGCTCCCACCACTAGCACAGTGTGTGCCCCAGCCGGGCAAGGCCACAGAGCAGAGGCACAGCACACCCAGTGACTGGCAATGCCATGCAACAGGACACACAATGACAGGCCCCTCCCGGCATGGCATGCAGCCCTGCCAGCCCCATGGAACAGTGGTTGTGCACAGACGCAGTGTGAGCCCACGTGACATGGCCAGCGGAATGGCCCCTGTGGACGCCGCACCTGCAGTGCCCTCAGCCTTTCTGGGTTCCTCCTGACCAGGTTACCATACCAGTGGCGGCACTGCTCCCTGTTGCCCTGAACACTAGTGGCCTGGACCAGCCCGCCGGCGATCTCCTGCCACACCTCCATCCTGGGACGCTGTTGGGGCTGCTGCCCGAACAGGCTGGCAGCCTGGGGCTTCACCTAGGCCACCCAGTTTACCAGTTCCACCTGGCTCCAGTTCCATGAATGAGGAACAGCATGGTGTGCCATAGTACCACAGCAAAGCAGCAGGAAAATTGATGCCCAGTAGTGCACGTGCTGGCGTGCATGAGATGTGCCTCGCGAGGAGATCGCTGCCTGGGGCAATCGAGCATCTCTGGAGATGCACAGCATGGCATGGCCACATGGGCACCTGAAGCAGGGGTCCCAAGGGGGCATAGGGCAGGGTGGGGTTCAGGGGTCAGCAGCGCCAGTAATGGCGCGTGAGCGCCATAGGGCTCCATAACGCATGGTGCACAATACGCCATGAAGACACCATGCCTCATGGGCCCAACAGCACCCCAGCACCATAGGCCCCACAAAGCACTTAGGCTCACAGGCCCAAATAGTGCCCTAGCACCATAGGCCCTGATAACGCCCGACACCACAGGCCCCAACAGCACTGCAGCACCATAGGCCCTAAAAGTGCCTGACCACCATTAGCCCACTAGCACCCCAGCACCATAGACCTTAATAGCGCCCGGCGCCATTAGCCCAATAGCGCCCGGGTGCCATAGTGTCCCAAGTCACGCAGGAGTACAATGGCCCCTATGCTGCTCTAGTGCAAAAGGTGCGCGGTAGGCAGTAGCATGTGCTGTGGCGCATGTGTGCTGATTTAGGGCACACTGCACATGTCATGACATTGCGCCTAATGACATGCGCCCGCGCAAGTTCACGCGCAAGGTGCAAGAGCGTGATATTCGCCATCATATGCAGATTAGCCCATCAGCCTATCTGAGGTACAATATGGATATTTGCATGTCATTACCGTTGCGCAACAGGCCATTTGCATGCGATGTGCTATAAAGGTGCCACACAGCAGCATGGACCAGTATTGCAACCATCTGAGGTAAATTCGCCTGCCAAGGGCGGCCAACAAGCGGGATGGATGGCTGGGGTGGGCGCTGCAGTCACTAACCACATGTCCATGTCCACAGGTAGCAATATGTCTGATCATGAGGGAGGTGAGGAACATGGCCTGCCCGCAAGCACAGGCCCAACTTTACTAAAGCGAGGCAGATGCCCTGTTACGGGCATACCTCAACAGGGAGCCATTGCTGACTGGTGCCACTGGCACACCCCAGGCCAGGGCTGCAGCCTGGGAGGAGGTGGCGGCGGCCGTGAACCAACAGGGCAGTCACCAGCATTCTGCACAGGGTGCAAAAGAAGGTGGGCACTGACAAACATTGGATCAAGGGTAGGTGGCAGCCATACGGGCTGCCAGGTCAGCTACAGGTGGGGCCAGTCCACTGTGCCACAGGAGTAGATGGTGGCAGCCACCATGCGGTGCAGCACTGTCGGGGTGTGCTGGGCGGTGGCTTCCAGACCAGAGGAGTCCATCACTGCATGGTAGGTATGGCGGCGCAGGGCGGATGTTTCGGTGGCACTAACGCATCTGTGTTCCCTTACAGCACCAGCTCACCAGCATGCAGTGGCAGGGGTGCCTGCTCCTGCTGTTGGGGCATGCCCAGCCCGAAGGACCAGCCACCCACCTCCCGAGCATCCGGGGCCTGATTGGCTGCAGCACACCACCACCATCCAGCGGATGTCCTGGGTGTGGTGGCGGGCGAGGCCATGGCTGTGTTCCAGCAGGATGCCAGCCATGGCATGCTCTGTGCGGAGACACAGATTGGGTAGTGGTCCCACACTGATGACGAGGCTAATATAGTCCTGGACAGCGGGGTCTTGTCGGGGGGGGACACTCATACCATCCACCAACACTGGCAGCGACCAGTGGCCTGTTGGTGTGGAACAGCTGCCTGCCACTGCCACTGTGACCACTGTATGCGCGGGCACAGTGGCACCAGGTGGCGATGGTGATGCAACTGCACAGGCACTGGCCAGCGCACAGGGGCCAGAAGGTGGCAGAAGCAAACGGGTGGGGACTTTGGGTGGCTGGGTGCAGCGTCCATTGCTGGTGCTCCTGACATTTCCAACCCCATGTGGACCCCACTGTGCAGCACCCACCTGAGCGATGGGCTATGCAGGCGCGATCGACGCCACCAGTGGGTGGGTGCCATGCCCATGCACCCTGGGCGCCGACCCTTGAATGAGCACACACAATTGCTGCTCATAGCCGCGGTGTGCGCCCACGAGGTGCACCAGGCAGCCGAGCAGCACAACAGGGGCACCAGGCAGGTCCTGGAGGCCTACATCACCTGCGGAGGACATCCGCAGCCCTGGACCGCATTGCCAATGCGATCACGGTCGCCTTGCACCACTGGCTGCCACTGAGCGCGGCCGCCTGCCACAGACTCTGGAGTGCAATGTCCACCCCATGGCCCCAGCATCAGGCGACCCCTCGGTGTCAACGCCCGGCTCTGCTGTGGGCATCCCAGGCACGCCTGGTGTGGGCCTGTTGGGAGTCTGCAGACCCCTGTCGAGGACCGCAGTCGTGTTCCCGCCAGTCCCACCGGGAGGGTGGTCTGAACTCCAGCCTGTGGCGTTCGCAGCCTGGGGCTGCCAGGCAGCCAAGGTGTAGCCACCCGTGTCTGTGGCGGCGTGTGTCCGCATGCCGGATCTGATGTCGCGCACCACCCTGTCCGCTGTCTGCAGCCACCGCCCTGTGCACATGGGCATTGTGTGTGTGTGCATGACACAGGAGTGGCATCTGTGTGTTGCGCCACATGCTGCCCATATGTGCACATGACCGGCTGCTGGCCCATGTGGCGTGTGCGTGATGATGCCATCTCAGCATTGGTCATGCATGTGCACGGTGCCCTGCGTCTGATCCATTGCACATGCTGGCGCCTGGGCGCGTGTCTGCGGTGCCAGTGTGCGTGCGTGCGTGCGTGTGTGTGTGTGTGTGTGTGGGGGTTGCTGTACATTGCTTTGTGGTGTTGCATGTGGCTGAGTGGCACGGCTCCCCGCACCTGCCCCACGCCTGTGGGCATGCACATAGCCATGCCCGCGCATGCCTGTGTGCCTTGCCACTGTGTCTGTTCTGTGCATGGGTGTTTGTCCACCTACCTGCATGCACCGTAGTGCTCCTGTGCAATTGTGTTGCACTGCTGGTGTGCCATCCTCTGGGCAGGGATCCCTCCGCCTGGGGGACTGCCCCACCGTCCGGCCCATCGCCGTCGTCCCCACTGCTGTTCCCTGTTTGGTCTCCACAGCTATCCCACGGTCAATGGCCATGTTGTGCAGCATGCAGCAGTCCAGGAATAGGCTGCAGGCCTTCAAGGGCTGTACTGTGGGCACCACGGAACTGTCTAGGGCAACAGAACCATGACTTCAGCATCCAGAACACACACTCAATGATGTTCCGTGTGCTGGCGTGTGCCTCATTGTACCGCTCCTCCACTGGGGATGACGGGCACTGGTAGGAGGTGAGCAGCCAGGGCCTGAGTGGGTAGCCACTGTCACCTGTGTGGACAGTGATATGGTTAGCCTGGTGTCCTCTGTCACTGTGCCCCATGCCCTTCCAGGCACAGCTGCCGTACACCGCCCTCCCCCCTCTCCCATGCCCTGCTGTATCCGACTGCCCATGGTCATGCCATACTCGCCACTAGGTGACCTGTGGGGATGTCCCCACTCTCAAACCTGTGGCACAGTTCTGAGCTGTGCCAGGTGAAGCATCACGTGCACCCCAGGGTGTGTGGCACAGACACTGGTTATGTGTCCTGGTATACGCACACCACCTGGCAGTTGATACTGGGGTAGCCCTTTCTGTTGATATATGCTACCCCTCCGGGCCAGGTGGCATGCGGATGCCCACATGGGTGCAGTTGATGGCCCCTAGCATGCCAGGCATCCATGCTACCCTGTGGAACTCCTGCATGGTTGCCATCGCCTGCCTGTGTGCTGGGGAAGTTGATGTATTCCACAGCATGTGGCAGCAGGGTGTTGAGGATGTGTGAGGAGCCGTGATGTGGCCACTGGGTTATGCCTGCCGGTGTCCCTGTTGGTCTCTGGAAGGTGCCCATGGTGAGCAGGCACATGACAGCTGTTGCAGCCATCTCACTTTCAGGGCATGGCTCCGTCAGGTAGGTGCCTACATCTCCTCACAGCACAGCTCACAGAGCTGCCTCAGAATCACCCGATTCCAGGCGATACGGCCCACGATCTTCTTGTCAGCGTGGGTCTCAAAGTTGATGCAGGCTGGTACCGCTTCCCGCCACGCTCTGCCTCCTGCCTCCTCCTCACCCCTCATTACGGCCTCCATCTGGAATGCCACACTGGCCATGGCCCTGTTGTCCTGTCACCCCTGGGTGTCCAGTTCCACTGGTCCACCCGACTCTGTGGGGCAGTGCCTGTCCTCGGCAGGGCCCCTCCTGCATTCCCTGCCCCTGGCTGGCTGTTTGCGGCTCTGTCCCCCACCCTGTGGGTGCCTGTGTCACTCCCTTTTCGTCCTGTGGCTCCATCACATGCCCACCCCTCTCACTCCCTCCCTCCTCAGCCTCCCTGTCTGACCCACTCTCTCCTCTCTCTCTTTCTCTCCCAGTTTCTCTCACACTCTCTCTCTCTCTCTCTCTGTCTCACTCTATGTCTCTCTCTCTCTCTGCCTCTCTCTCTCTCTCTGTCTCCTTCTTTCTCTCTCTGACAGCCTGTCTGTCTCCCTCTGTCTCTCCCCTCTGGTGCAAGTGCCTCAACAGCTTGCTCCCTGTTTTTATAGGCTCAAGTCTGCTCCACATCTGGCAGTTGCTCCTCACTTGCACCATTGGTTGGGGTTGAATGTTACTGTACGCATATTCATGGGTACGCCCCTGCCCTTGTGCATGCATTCATTACTATTGCACATTGGTGCTACTACCTACTGCACAGTTACTCCTGCTGAATATCGCTCTATGGTGCATCTCCGCAGTTGCACATGCTCAACCCTGTTGTGCCATGCTCAACTGCTTTAAATAATCAGGCCACTATGTATTATCTAGTTTATAATTCAGAAATTTTATTTACATCATTTTACTTCATTATGCTTTTTTTTATTGATTAACATATCGACTACAAGTGAGGGCAGCATGTGTGAAAGCGTTTCTAAGTGCCCGTCCTGTTTGTTCAACATTGAAATTGTGTTAAGTAGAACATATTAATAATTATTTATTGCTGTTATGTATTGACACAGTGATACAATCTCAAATATGCATTAATAAAAAAAGCCAAACAATTTATAAACATTCAGCAAGCTATAGCTTTTGAATAAATCAAACCTGAAAGCTCTCTTTTGTCTTAACTTCAAGTAATAAAACTCAATATCAACTTATTATTAATTACGATTAACCCCCCACCCCATCCAATGCCCTGATCACCCTCAACTAGATAAAAATACCTGCATGTCTATCCACCATTCCATGCCGAACCCATCAACCAAATTAGCGCAAAAGCCCGGCTTGACTAGCCATCCCCATCCACATCCATGCCCCATCCAGCAAGCGTAGTGCAAAAGTCCCATCATGACAGCAGATTACCATCCATGCGATCTCCCAAACATAGTGCAAAAGCCTCGCCTGCGACTAGCGCACCTCACCACCTCCCCATCTAAGCCACGATCCTCAATCTCGAGCACAATTGCATTTGAAATAAAAACTAAAAGAACATCCCGATATCTCTGGTGGTCTAGTGGCATCCCACCCTACCCCATATATGCCAGCCCACCATGTCCTCCTACTACCCTGAACATTACCCAGATGATGATTGCCACAGCACACCCCTCACCACCGTGGTCAACGCTGACTGAGCTCCGTATGAATGCACACTACGTAATGTATCTACCATACATAGTATGTGCTTAATGAATTCCTTGAGTGTGTACTAGGTACAGTAGTACATGCTTATACAAACTCAGATGGCGGCTGGCAGCATGATGATGAAAAAGTGAGCTGTTACAATCAGTGTGTATGGGTCGAGTGAGAGAAGAACAGACTGACACTGCTGAGTGGTGGGGAAGGGCAACTAGGATACCAAAGATGTTCTTTTTTAATTTTTTATGTATAATGTCACTTGTGCCCACAATCGTGGATCAGGCTTTGTGTTGGGTGGGGAGTTTGTGGATTGTGGTGGACAGATTGTGCTGCTGGCATATTCACTAAGTCTGGTGTACCAGGGTATGGATGGGGCCTGCTATCATGACAGGACGTTTGTACTATGTTTGGGGATTGGGGCATAGACAGAGGTTGATCCTTCCACACACACCACGGCCAGCTGCAGAATTAACTGTCAGAGTACATACTGTTCATTCGGGATCAGAAATGTTGATGTCGGATGGTTGTGTCAGTCACCCTGACCTGTTGTGTTGATGGAGGAGGTGGGTGAAGTGGGGTGGTGTGTACTACATATCGGGTTGGGAGGTCACTAGATCACCAAGGTGGGTATTATAAATATATAGCAGTGAAGGGATCAATAAGGGTTCGGGTGGGGGTGGGTCAATAGATCACCTGAGTGTATAATATACTCAGTTATACAATGGTGTGTGAAAATCATGTAACCTCATAGGTTAAAACATGTCCACATGACCGTGGGTAAATCCTGCTTATTCCATGGTGGACGAATGTCATTTTAAATTTATTTAACACATGGGTCCATTGTATTACTTCAATAAGGCACTCCATAGTGTTAGTTATTGGGTGATTTATCCACTTATTTTGTGGATAATCGCGCAAGTCTCGACTCTCCCAATGGATGTCTAAGTACTTTGTTCCTGGACCGAGCTATTAAATTTACAATTGTTGGGTTGATGAGGAGATGGACTGCTGCAAGCACTCTAACACCATATAGCTGCAACTTTGAGACTAGCACATGTGGTGCACGCCCTGCTAATTATGCGGCTGTTTAGTAAATATTTGGTGCTTACTCATGGCGAAATTGCTTATTACGTCCAACAAGCTAATCGCAAACACCCTGTGCCACTCTAAGGTCTTTGAAAATACCACCTATTGAGTTCTTTATGGTATGACTTTACATAAGCTGCAAACCCTCCAATAGATTGCTCAGCTAAATATTATTTTAAAGATAATATTACTCAAAATATAAGCGTACAGTATATCTGTTAACCAAAATTATGCACGTGCAATTCTAATATTACATTTTAACTATTTGATGTGCAAATATACACAATATTATGTTTACAATCAAATGTATCTATACATCTATTACAACTGTCATATCATATACTAGTTTAGTAATGTTCTGTCAAATTTTGTTTTCTCTCATTTCTAACAAACCTTATTATAACTCAGTGAAATACACATAGTGTAGTAATATCACGCCACATCTAGCAGTATGTTTCAAGGAATTCAGTTAGTCATCAGTATGTTAGCGAATTACAGATATACAATACAATTCAATGTTGCTGTACAGCTACCCTTCTTTATAAATCCTTTTCCTATGTTGCATTACTAGTTCTTCAACAGAAGGTGGTTGATTGGTGCTATTGTGCTTGCTATTGATTTAGGGTGCCTTACTGGTAGCATTGTCGGCGTTAACAGTCTTGTAGAATCTCTCAGGCGTTGGTTAACAACATCTTTTATTATGTCCGTAATGTATTTATATTCCTTCTTTTTCATTGGGACTGTGCTCCATTGTTTTGTTCTTTTTGAAAATGCCTCATAAACCTATGAATGAATTAAGACTGTAAATGTTATCTGATGTCTAACATTTTTCACAACTGAATATAAATTACTTGTTAAAACAACTAGAAAATTAATTTATCATTGCCTCATTATCTTCTGTTGATAGAACATGCAGTTCAATTAGCACTCTGCAGCCATATCAGCAGCTCTATCAACCAGCAATTTTTGTTTCAAATGCTGTAACAAATGCAATAAAAATACTCAAAATCCACACCAATACATTTTTTGTTTAATTATTATAGTTCTTAAAGGTAAGGCCATGTTGTATAATAACAGTGTGCAACAGCAGGATGTGAATGATGTCCATAAAAAGATGGTGGCATGTCAGAAGCACTATACAAACCTACAAACATACGAAAAGTGCCAGCATATAAATACCTTCTTTTCTAATCAAGTATGCTCAATTGTGCAGCTTGCATCAACTAACCTTCAGCTACCTCCCACCCCATTCCATCTATTCCTGTGAATGTCTGTCTTGTAGCTTCAATTCCCTCCCTTACCGCTCCCATCCCCATACAGTGATGATCCTCCCTCACATTGCCCAATCCCATTTGGAGCAGCCCACTGTTTCTCATGATACTTCCTGTGCTGGTACTGCATTCCACCATGCCACAATTCTCTCTGAAAAAAAAGTGTTTTCTCATCCCACTCCTGAACTTTCATCATTCCATTGCATATTGTGGCCTTGTGTTCATCCCTCCTTTATTTTGAATATGCACTCTGTACCAACCATGTTTATTCCTGTCACGTACTTGAAGGTCTCAACCACTTTCCCCTGACCCTCCTATACTATATCAAGAACATGTTCACCACCCTCAGCCTAACCTCATACTGTAAGCCTTGCGTTCCTTCTATCATCTTTGTCACCATCGCTGTACCTCATCTAGTAACTTACTGAATCTCTTCATGTCCCAGCACCTGAACTGCATGCAGCACTCCAGGAGTGGCCTAATCAGTTATCTATACAATGGTAGACTCAACTCTCCCTCCTTGAGGATGTACCATGAAAATACACCACAGCATTCTTTTTGGCCTTATCAGCTGATTTCCTTCTTTGTGTTTAGTTGTTCATTGCATCCTGTAATAAGCACACCCAGATCATTTTCTTTAGTCGCATCTACAGTAGTTGTAAGCTTTCATTTGGCAGCTCCTCCTCGTGTTTTTTGTCCAGAAATGCAGCACATTGCACTTTTGGGCACTGAATCCCAGTTGCCTGGTGTCTGGCCAGGTCTCTAGTGTTTACAGATCGTCTTGTTAATCCTGTCATCCATCTATGTCATCCACCACTTATCCTGTCGTGATGTTGTCAATTAAAGGACTTCAACACTGCTCCCATCACCAAGACTTGTGGAACCCTGTTAATAGCTGCTGTTTGGAATGATAACTCCTTATCCACCGCACTCACTGCTGCCTTACATGAATCCAGTTCAGTACTCATTCCATCATTTTTCTCTAGCTCATGCACCTGCCAGCTTAATTTGCATCTTTCCATGTGGTGCATTAAAACCTGCATACAAGTTTTTAATTATTTAAAGGAGAAGTCCACCCAGAATGTGCAAAAACATATGTTATGTAGAGTGTTTGATATGTATGTTCACGCCCTAGTGTGTCCTTCCTCTGTCTGCTATTAGGGTTTTTTCTAAATTAGCCTGCTAGCTGTATGGTAGTTTCGACCCTGGGGATCTCCACCACAAATAGGTTTACTGGCTTTCTTTCTCCTATGATGCACTCTGGCTCATGTGACACTGATGTAACCATGCCCTTAGATTTAGCAGGGTCTGTCACAGCTCAGCCACAAAGATAATACTTCTTTCAGAGAAGTCACACTGCTAGATTTTGGGTGAGTGTAATCATTATTATTTTTGACATTAGTACCTTGTCCTGCTATGTTACAACCTATAAGGTGATGTTCAATTTTGCTACATAGTACGGTGCAAAACCTGAAAGTGACTGAGAGGAATAGAGTAAACAGTGACATGATCAAACACACACACACACACACACACACATACACACACACACTCACACAGAGCAGAACATAGCAGGACAAGGTACTGACATCAAAAATAATAATGATTACACTCACCCAAAATCTAGCAGTGTGTCTTCTCTGGAAGAAGTATTTTCTCTGTGGCTGAGCTGTGACAGACCCTGTAACAAGACACTGGCTTCCCACAGGGGCAATTAGACATCACACAAAGGGCACTCTGGGAAGACTACAGGCCATAAAAGAAATCAGAATGGCATCCTCCAAGGGCAATAAATCAGTTAGGAAAGTTAGAAAAACATCTCTCACAGCCAGAGGAAAAGAAACACTGGGAACTGGTTAGAACACAGAAAAACAAGGATTTGTCAATGCCGAATGTTTGCTTGCTGGCATTAGCACTGGTAGTGTAGAGTTACAGAGCTGCATAATAGGAATGGCAGCGAAGTATTGAACTAAACCAACCCACCACCACCTGCAGAGATAACAGGCATTGGGGTGTGCCTTTGGGTCATCAGGCATAACGACCACGCCATTTCACCACACCCTACCCTCCAGACACTGACAAGTGTCACGGTGTGCTTGGGGTCTTTGGCCCTTATCGCACCCATTCCATCAGAAATACGGTGAGATGGGTGCGGTATAGGAGAATGGGGTGAAGTTTGGGCCTGAAGAGTCCGAGGCACACCTTGATGCCTCTCACTGGCTGCAGGGTGTGGGTGGGGTGGAATGGTATGAGCATGACAGGCAAGAATCCCAAGTCACATCCCTGATGCCTGTCATTCTCTACAGGGTGGAGCATTATGGTCAGAAACCCTAACGCCTCAGGCATTCGTTAGTATTTTCACTCCAAATTTTCAGCATGTTTTTTGTGACCCCCACCTCATGAACAGTGGCAATATCAGTTTGTTAGCGAAAACTGCTTTTGCACAGCGACTATGGCATTTGGCACCACAGGTGCAAAACACATTCGAACAGGATGTGAAAATGACAGCGGTACTGTTCATGGGGAGGTGTAAAAATGGCAATGTTGAAAATCTGCTGTGAAAATCTTAAAAAACTGGTGAAATCACGCGGCGTGCGTAGAAACTGTGCAACGCACACCCGTAATGTAACTAGTTTGGGGATTTTTTATAGCAGATTGTTAACACAGGCATTTTGGGACCTCTGATCATGAACAGTGTCAGTGTGATTTTCTTTATCTGTCCGAACAATGATTTCTCACAGTGACCACGCATTTCTGTGCTGAAAGTGTGAAACACATTTCAGCCATCTTGTGAAAATGACAGCTGTACTGTTCATAAGGAGGTGTGGAAAATTGCCACTGGTGAAAATCTGGACTGAAAATATTACAAATTCATGAACTTATGAGGTGCGTGGAAACTGCACAATGCTCACTCGTAACACAGTCATTTTATGGACTTTTGTCACCAAATTTTCAACATAGCCATTTTAAGACCTCTGCTCATGACCAGTGTCACTGTGATTTTCTTAATCTGTCCCAAACATTGTTTTCGCACACCGACTGTACCTTTATGCTTCATATGCTGAAACACATTTTAGGCGAGATGTAAAAATGGTAGCTGTACTGCTCATAAGGAAGTGCGGTAAAATGGCACTGTTGAAAATCTGTGTGCAAATATTACAAATTCGCAAACTGGCCAGTGTGCGTGGGAACTGCTAACGGCGCCTCCTAAAACAGTCATTTTGGGAATTTTTCACCAAATTTTCAACATAGCCATTTTAACACCTCTGCTCATGACCAGTGTCACTGTGATTTTCTTAACATGTCCCATACATTGATTTTGCACACCGACTGCGCCGTTATGCGCTATATGAGCAGAAACAAGTTGCGGCTGAGATGTGAAAAATGATAACTGTACTGCTCATAGGGAGGTGTGGTAAAATAGCAATGTTGAAAATCTGGAGTGAAAATATTGAAAATTTTCGAACTTACGGCGCAGTGAGGAACTCTGCAACCACTGTAAAACAGTCATTTTAGGAATTTTTTCACCAAATTTCAACATAGCCATTTTAAGACCTCTGCTCATGACCAGTGTCACTATGATTTTCTTAATGTGTCCCTTACATTGATTTTCACACCAACTGTGCCATTGTGCACTACATGGGCAGAAACACCTTTTGGGTGAGATGTGAAAAATGACAGCTGTACTGCTCATAAGGAGGTGTGGTAAAATGGCAATGTTGAAAATCTGGGTGAAAATATTGAAATTTCGCAAACTTACGGTGTGTGTAGGAACTGTACAGCATGCGCTCAGTAAAACAGTCATTTTGGGAATTTTCACCAAATTTTCAAAATAGGCTTTTGAGAGCCACCTTATGAACACTGGCAGTGTCGTTTCGTTAATCATTCTGGAAAGGTGATTTCGTGCAGTGGCTGTGAAATCACCCGCCAGACCGAAGTAACACCATGACAGTGACAGCATTCATGAGAAGGGTCCCAAAACCCATTTGAAAATTTGGTGCAAAATTCCAAAATGCCGAGATATGCAGCAAAGTTGAAAAACCCTATCTATTACATTATACAGCTTACCGGCATTTCCTCAGTTCGCGGTCGGCTTTGAAAGTGCAGGCGTGTCCGGTCCACGAAGATCATCGTGCCGAACTCCGGAGGTAAGTATGGGGTGAGGGAGGCAGGGTCGCAGTGGGTGGGTGGGGTGGGGGCAGGGAGACTGCGAGGACCGTTTTTAATTTACAATTTTTTATTACTAAGGCGATGCGGGATGTTTGCCACGCTGGGGTGGGCTCCCAGCATGGCAGCTGGAAAAACTGTTTGGGGAGGCAAGAGCCGATGGGGGATTAGGCACCTCAGTCGGCCATACAGGCTTGTGCCACGCTGGGGTGGGCTCCCAGCGTGGCAGCACAAAAGAGCTGTTTGGGGGTTGGAGCCAACAGGGGATTGGGCACCCCGTTGTATACTGGCTTTGCCATGCTGGGGGTGGGCTCCCAGCGTGGCAGCTGTAAACTGTTTGAGGGATGGAACCGATGGGGACTGGGCACCCCGTCGGCCACTCTGAGCGTGTGCCACGCTGGGGTGGGCTCCCAGCATAGCACCAGGAAACTTTTAGGGGCATGGAGCGGCCAAGGGCATTGGGCACCCCGTTGGCTATACAGTATGTGCGTGGGGGAAGCGACAGCATGCAATATGCATGGGTGCGTGTTGGGGGCTCTTCTCACTGAAGTGGAGCTCTCCCTTTCAACTGTATGCCACTGCGTTTTCAGCTGTCATAGACAGCTGGAGCAGTGATTAGTGCACACAACTGCACCTGCAAACACTGACTGAATTGGAAGTGGCTGACACACCTCTGGAAAACTGGGGTGATGGCACTATGTTTCTTGCACATGCGTGCAAGCAAACATAAAAAGACTACTACATATCTTTTTCAGTTTTAACATTTTTCCTTTAATGTGATTATTAATAAACATACTTACAATATTTTACCGTTTGAATTCTTCAGAGGCTGTCTATCAAGATGTAGGTTATAGTCAATTGCAGCCAAATTGACACGTGCTTCGTAAGATTCATTTCTGTGATATTGGGTTCAGAGCAAAAACATTGTTAAACATTTCCTGTTACATGATTCATGACTAACTGTCACCATCATTTCATGCATCAGGTCAGTTGAGACAGGAACTTTTTCTTTGCCCAGGCTCTGTTGTCTGATATATGATCACCTTGTCAATTATATTGCTTAAATAAAAGGTATATTAAAATAAAAGTATTAACAGAGTACTTATGAGCCCATTTAGAATGAACAGAAAATACTTCTTATATAGAAGAAGAAGAAGAATCATCATTTATATAGCTTTTCATACACAGTATCCCAAAGCGCTTTACAAGCAATGCTAGACTGGCAGTGAAGTGATTGAATGTACAGATTGCTGTTTTGCATTTATGCATTATAGCAATATTATTATTACATATAATTTGAGTTTGTTTACATTCATCTCAAATTTTTGTATATCTGAAAAATTTCCATAAAACATATTTATAAAAATAATGTTGATGTTACATTATAATGTATTAACACAACAAATAAGTTCAGCTATGCTTACACAAACATTTGAACACATCAACTTACTCATAAGCAAGCCTTTTGCAGCATACATCAAGATGTGATTATGAAAGGTCTCGAATTCACTAGTGCACCTTTGTATTTCAAATGAAAAGGAAAACTTTCTGAAAAATGTACTTTGACTCCATTTTAAAAACACTGTTTAATCCAAAGACAGTGTTTAATAAATGCAGTGTCATTCTACAAGCATCTTCTAAACCAAAATCCTTAAATTCTTTTATTTGAAACTTCAACTTTATTTAATCATTTACTTTAAGGTCAATACATATTGTAACATGTTCAGTAGATATAAACATCAAACAGTGAAAAAAAAATCTTGATATCCTGAGTAATTTTACTCAGTTCATCAATAATATGGAAGAAGACATTTCTATGTTTAATACTTAGAAACAGGTTCTAAAAGGTGATTAGTTCAACTAAATCAGTCTCTGTCTATCTAAACTTTGGGAGACTAATGGTGCACTCATGAAATATGGAGATTTATCACATAGCCAGCGGTTACATACTACCTCTCCTAGGGCACTCTGAGCATAGCTGTCTGGTATCAGCTAGGCGTATCAGGATTAACGATTTCATCATGATCACATCTGTCAATATCTCCATCTCGAATAATCTGCCATTCATGCACATTCACTATGTGGTGGGTATACCACATCACATACTCTTTGTAACATGGGCATAAATAAGGTGCAAATAGAGTATTCTGATTGGGCACCTGGTATCATGTGAGCGATTGGCGTATTAATTCTCTAATGTTACCGCTGCAGCACTACATATCATCTGCTGCAGTACCACACATATGCAAATGAAAGAAGTGGCGTATTTTGCAGCGACAGTGAAGTCAAGATTAATTGGTTTCCACCCACCCACCCAGGTTGCCTATGAGTAACTGACTTGCAGTGTTAAACATCGCAATTCAGTGTACAGTAGAGAAGCAGGATTCGGGCAGTGTAATAAATATGCAACAAAGAAAAATAAAAGTACCTTGTAATCTTTCCTGGTGTATGCCCTTTCTGTGCGTGTCATTCAAGAGTTGGAGTCATGTCAGGCAACAGTTGAAGCAATGTGCTCCATCGACCAACATTTACAGATAGGCACTGCATCTTACTGTTGCACCAGGCCCTTTCGTACTACAGGGATGACCCGCATGGTGGCGCGCATATGACAACAATCTCTTGTAGTTCATAAAACCAATTCCTTGTGAAAAGAATGTAAGCACCATATGCAGATGAGCAAAGGGGCTCATGCCACGCTTACGTGGCATGCAGTTAATCAGAGCTTTAGTGAATGAAATAAATGTGTTTTCTGACATGGTGTTAAATATTTAAAGATGGAGTTGCAGTATTACCTCTTGCCTTACATTACAAGACATTAATGAAACATTAGAAACCACCATATAAATAAATGTTGCTGGGCGAAAACCAAGTTTTATTTTGTTTCTAAAATCTGATCGGGATATGAAAATGAGCAGGGGCATGTTCCTAGTAACAACTGAATCCAGACATTTGCGAGTTAAATAACTAATTTTTCTCACAATGTGGTAAATAATTGAACATTTTATAATACTATAACATGTAGTGTATAACACAACAACAGTTATGAAATATTGGAACCCACCATATAAATTAAAGTGTCTGCAGTGAAAACCAAGTTGTGTCACATTTTTATATAAAAACAGTTCAAATATCAAAATGTCTCAGTGTTTTTGGCAACCTAAGTAAAGCAGACTAAAAGCACATAATTGCCCATGTTACAAGCGCATTAAGCCCCTCGAAAGGAGTCTTCTACTAGGGAATTAATGCCGGTTGGAGTGTTGGAGCACTCAGCCTTCGGCCTCGTGCACAACCCCCAACCATGCATTAATTCCCTAGTAGAAGCCTCCTTCTCTCGTGGCTTAATGCTTACTTGAAGAATATGACAGAACATATATTAAGGCCCAGATATTCAAACTGCTTCCAAAATGTGTGCAACAGCAGCAGCAAGCACAATTCAGTGCGCCGATGCGCAACAGGCCGATATTCAAACATGGAGCAAAACAAATTGCGCAAGCAGCCAGCGTCTGAATATCGCACAAACTGCGCCATAGCACAACCAGGAAGGAAGCTGAGCAGAAAGGTTGCGCCATAGCGCAACAAGGCTAACCCAACTGAGCAGTCCATAGTGCCATAAGCGCAAGAGAGCCCCACCCCAGCAGAGCAATGGAACTGCACAACCAGGGAGGCAGGCTGGGGCCCACCGCCAGCCATGCCACACATGGGCACAGGAACACACTGCAGAACCAACAGACACCCGCACACCCCAAGCACAGCATCACTGGGGTGGAGCGGATGATCCACTGGCCCATGGGGACAAGCCAATAAAAGCACAACAGGGCCATGACCCCAGCACAACCACTGGCAGGCTGAGACTGCCACACACAGGAGGTTGACAACCACAGTGCACATCAGCCCCCGCTCTGCACAGCACACCCTGCGCCGTGACCCCAAGACACCACCCATGTGCAGTGACTGTCACTGCAGTAAACACCATGCATCCCCGGCACACGTCAACCTCGTGTAGCATAGAACCATACAAGCCAGACCACCCTGTGCACCCAGAAGTGGGCGGCGGCAGATAGCAAGACTGACAGAAAGTCACTGCCACACTGGAACACCTCCCATGCACGCACACACACACCGCACACACACACATACCAGGACCATACCACCCCAGATGGCATGACACCAATGCAACTGAGCAACCATAGCCAGCTGCAAATCAGAGACCACCACGGTATTCATAACAAATATATATATATTTCAAAATAGAAAGTAGAACAACAAGAACAATAATAAAACTATTTACAAGAGCGGGGGTAGGGGTACAAGGTAGGGGTGGGCAAGGGGTAGGGGTGAACTGGGAGAGGAAGGCAGGGTGGGAGGGATGGGTGAAGTGGGAAGGAAGCCTGTCTAAGGCCTAGCAGGCTGGTCCTCTGCTGCCTGGTGCCGTCTCGGTTGGCTGTGCCGTCGCCGGAGCCCACGGCGCTGGGTGTCCTGGAGGATGTCACGGTTCTCAAGGGACACCCGGTCAGCTGGTGGAGGCACGCTCAATCCTGCATAGGACGATGAGGCCTAGGAAAGGAACACAGTCAATGGCTGTGACTGTCCACAACCCTGAACACCACCCAACCTGCAAGGCATATAGCCCAGTGTCCCGACCTGTGATGGTATGCACCCACCCACAGTGACCATGCACATGACATGCCCAACCAGGCGGCACCAGCTATGTGCACCACTACACACACACACACCCCATGTCCATCACAGCACAAACAAGGCTATCAAGTGGCGGTGGCAATGTGGTGGGATGCCAGTTCCACAGCCATGTGCCCAGTGCATGCATGAACCACCAGTGGCCACACACAGGCGTGCAGTGACACTGGACAGTGATGACTGTCACCTGTGTCATGCATGGTTGTGTTGTCCATGGCTGGTGGTCATGCCCATCCCTCCAGCATGCAATAGCATCCATGATGTAATGATACTCACACTCAGCAAGCAGCTGTGGCGTGCTGCTGCTGCTGTGGCCCACCCCTCGCAGCACCACCGTCCGCCACCTGGGCCCTGCCCAGCCCTCCTCAGCCAGTGCCTGCATCCTCTCTGCCAGGCCTGTGGGAGACAAATGTTGAGAAAAACATCAGTGTGACTCCAAGCAGACTGCCCCTGCCCCAGTGTGTGCCTGCCCACACAGCCAGACCCATGCATCTCACACCTGAACACACTGACACAGCCAACCATGGCAGAGCCATCCCCATGCACAGCCACCAAACACAGTCACACCCCTATGGAGAACACAGGTGCATAGATGGTACACCCACCTGGCCTAGGCACAATGCCCCTCCTGGCACGTGACCATAGACATTGCAGCACATCTGGCTCCCTCCTCGGAGGTCACTGAACCTGTGCGGCACTGCTCTGCAGACCGGCGCCGCCCTGTGACCTTCACCAGGTCAGTGGCCACCTGCAGCCAGACCTGGGTGCGAGCCATGGTGAGGGCTCCTCCCATACAGTGTCCCATAGTGGGGCTCAATCAAGGCCACCAGGTTGGCCACCTCCACTGGGCTCCATTGGGTGTTCTCCTGGTGCCATAGTTGGAGTTTTACAGCAGGCAATATGGCGCCCTGGCGCGGCAACCCCATGTGGAAATGTTGCGCAATAGACCACCATAGGTTCCAATCGCGCTGTTACGTGCAGCGCCGTCGGTTCACATAGCACTGTCACCAAACAGCGCAATAGGGCGTACACATGGCAGTCGAACAGCGCCCGGGGCAAGGTCGGACACCAGGTCAGGGGTCTATGCGCAAGGCCACGCTGGCGCCATCTGGCGTCTATGCATCCTGCGTGACCGACCACCTGCGTGCCAGTGCCACAGTGGACTATTGTGCAGTAGTGCCACAGCACCATATGGTGCCCAGTGCTATAGCGCCACTGGCACAATGGTGGCCATGGCCTGAATTGCCCGATCGCGCAGCACGCGTCATCAGCACGGCAGACACCTGTGTAAGCTACCTGGGCATGTGCAATGCAGTGTACCACACAGTCACAGATCTCGCCATTGGCTCAGCCCGGCTCAACCGTATTGCGAAGCGCGCAATGGCGCGATATTCAGCCGACACATGCAAATCATCTGATCAGCCATTCAAAGGCACAGTGGGCGTGATTTGCATCTCATTACAGTTGCTCCTCTAATTTGCATGCATTGCGCTATAAATGTGCGACATTGGGCTCGCTGGCCAGATTCGGTTACTGCAGGTGAGAGGTGGGTTGCATGCTGTGGGATGTTCTGGACAATGGGCATGGGATAAAGCTGTAGACTGCACAGTGACAGGTGTCACTTCCACCCATACAGATCGCCATGACCGAGCAGAGCCAAGGTGAGGGTGAGGATGGTGGGCGAAGGAGGAGGAGGCCCTTCACCACGGCAGAGATAGAGGCCCTCTTCCAGGCCTACCTGGAGGAGGTCACTACTGAGTGGATGGCGGGGCACCCCTCAGGCCCGTGCGGATGCATGGGAGGGGTAGCTCAGGCAGTGAACCTGCACAGAAGCCACCAGCGCTCCGTGCAGGAATGCAAAAGAAGATTGGGACAGACCGCAGGAGGTGAAGGAGAAGGTGGCAGCCTTCAGGCGGCCGCGATGCTGGCACTGGCGGGGCCAGCCAGCGGTGGTGGAGCTGACCCGGCTGAGGACCGACTGACTGCATCAATATGCAGTGCAGTACGTGAGGGCGTGCCAGGAGGTGGATTCCAGACAGGTGGAAGCCTATCACTGCACGGTATGACATGGTGGTGGTGTTGGGGGAAGGTTGTTCACATGCACTCACATGTCCTCTCTTTCTGTTACAGATCCTGTTCGTCTTCAGGGACGGTGGTGGTGGGTCAGGCAGTGAGGAAGACCTGCTGGACATGGAGGAGGTCCATCCACCTCTGTCACCAGCCAGCATGCACTGCACCAGCATGCACGCTGGGCTGCCAACTCTGGTGTCGGTGAGTTGGGTGTGGGGTTGCACAGCCTGTGTCTCAGCAGTCTGGCATGCAAGCATGCCAGCGCGCTGTGACTGTGGCTGTAGCGTACCTGCACCATTGATGATGCAAGGACTGCAATGGGCAGTGACCTGTGTGTGTCCATGATGGACACACAGCAGGCCAACACATGCCCTGGGCCTAGCTGGTTCCAACGTGTGCCAGCATGTCAGCACAGTCCCAGGCTGTGCCTGTCAGCACTGGTGGGGCAGCACCAGTGGCTGTGCAGGTGTCTGGCACTGTTGCGGCCACAGCAGTGGAACGAGTGGTCCCTGGGGCACAGCGGTTGGAGGGGCAGCAGCAGCAGTCACCCACCAGGTCTGGGGAGCTACAGTGTCCAGCGGTGGCACATGCCCCCGCCCTTTGATCGCCCATTCCTGGTCCTGGTGAACAGCGCCCACCCTCAGGGGTGTTGAGCATCAGGACCTTCACACCCTGGGGACAGGATGCCATTGTGGCGAGTACCCATTTGAAGAGCACACCCGCCTGCTGCGGGAATCAGTACAACAGCAAGGCGGGTTGCAGCGTCTGTGGAGGCACTGTGTGTGGCTGTGGGCGGCACAGCAGGGACTGTGCTCTGGACCGTGCAGAGATGGTCCATATGCGAATAGATGTGACTGCTGCCATTGACAGGCAGACCCAGGCATTGGTGGCTATCGTGGCTGCATTGGGCACACAAGCAGGTGCTCCTGTACCGCGCACCCACACAATCGCTCTCCCTCCCCATTCCGGTGTCATCGACACCAAGCCTGTCGATGCGGGTTCTGCTGTGGGCATCCAAGCACCCTGGTGCAGGTATGTTTGGCATCCTACAGACCCCACTGCGGACAAGGTCGCGATCTCGCAGTGGGACCCCTGGTGGTCCATCGGTGCCACCCCATGTAGCCCCTGCTCAGCCTGCCAGTGCTGCTGGGTCATGGCGGGGCCACCCACGCATCGCGGTGGCTGTGGAATGGTGCAACATGACTGACCTGTCTCCCAGTGCGGGCCCTGTCTGGTGCTGCCCTGTGTGCACTGTCGTCATGGTGGGCAGTGCACTGGTGGTGCCCTGCAGATCATGCCGACATCACGGACCACCTGCACCATCCCGACTGCTGTCCACAGGTGCATGTGCATGATGATGCCTGCATTGTACTGTACACCAAGGTGCAAAGGTGCCCAGCATCTGACACACGTGCTTGGACAGTACAGGTGGTGGGTGTGGTCTGTGGATCTGTGTGTTTGCCATGTCTGTTCCTGGTCTGTTGTGCACCTGCCCATGTATGCTTTGTGCCTGGTGTGTTGTGTGTGTGTGTGTGTCCATATGACTGTTCGCCCCTCCCTGATGGTATGTTTGTGTGCCTGGTCCTTCCACCCCCTTGCTGTCATGCACCCTGGTGTGTTACTCTGTGTGCCTGTGGGTTGCGCCAGGACAGTGTTGTTTGCACATGGCCCTTGACTTACCTGTGTTGTGCATAATGCTCCTCCATGATGGTGTCCCGGTGCAGCTGGGCCTGCCGGATCAGTTGAGGGTTCCGCCGTCCAAGGGGGCTGCTCATCACCATCAACACCCGGCGCGCTGGCGTCCCCATCGCTATCCCCTCTTCAACCTGTGCGGCTATCCCACAGTCATTGGCCATGTTGTGCAGGATACAACAGGCCAGGAATATCCCACAAGCCTTTGAGGGCTGTACTGTAGGGCACCGCCAGAGGTGTCTGGCAGGAAGCATGCCTTGAGCATCCCAAACACCCGCTCAATGATGTTGCGTGTGGCGGCATGTGCCTCATTATAGCGTTACTGCGATGGGGTCATGGGCGCCCGATGCAGTGTGAGCAGCCAGGGGACGGAGTGGTATCCGCTGTCACCTGTGTGGAGATAGTGGAGATCAGTCTCATGTTCAGGTCCATATTGCCCATATCCTGTGTGCCACTACCATGGCACCTGTGGCATTCCACCCTTGCCCCGAGTTTGCATTTCCTACATCGTACTCACCACTAGATGCCCTGTGAGGATGTCCTCACTCTCGAATCGATGGCACAGTGCGGACTGATGCCATATGAAGGCATCATGTGCTCTGCCAGGGTGTGTGGCACAGACATTGATTATCGCCCAGTGGCATCACACACCACCTGGCAGTTGACACTGGAAACCCTTTCTATTCCTATATGCGGCCCCATCCGGGCCGGGTGGCGTGCGAATGGCCACATGGGTGCAGTCTATGGCCCCAGCACGCCAGGCATACGTGCTACCCTGTGGAACGCCTGCATGTTTGCTGTCGCTCTGCCGTGGTGCTGGGGAAATGGATGTGCTCCGCGGCATGTGGCAGCAGTGCGCTGAGGATGGGTGAGGATGCATGGCGTGGCCGACTGTGTGATGCCTGTGGTGTCCCCTGTTGGCCTCTGGAAGGATGCCCGTGGTGAGCAGGCACATGCAGGCTGTCACCTTGGTCTCCACTGACAGAGCATGACTCCGTCGTGGAGGTGCCTGCATCATCACTGCACAGCTCACAGACCGCCTCAGTATTGCCCTGTTCAGGTGGTACCGCCCACGATCTCTACATCTGTGTATAGCTCAAAGCTGATGCAGGCACGGTACTGCCTGTTGGGGGCGACGACTGACGGGCCCATCCACAGCCACGCCCCTGCACCTTGAATTTTCACCCCTCATTACAGCTTCCATGTGGAAGCTGCCACTGTCCATCTCCCTGGCTTGAACCCCTGGCTGATGTTGCTCTGTTACCCCGCTGTCCTGACTGCTACTTCCACTGCACTGGGCACCCCCGCTGGCCTCTGCAGCCTATGGCCCACACTGCTTCCCTTGCCTGCCCTGGTCTGTCACTATCTGTCTGTCTCTCTCTCTCTCTTCCCACTTGGTATCCCTGTGGCGTTCTTGCACCTCTTCCTTGAGCCTTTTATTTTGGCTCATTTCTGCTCAGGGTGCAACTTCCGCTGTTCCGCTGTTGCGCATTGCGCCAAGTCTTTGGATATCGCATTAGCTCTTTATGCATGGATCCACCCCTTGGTTCGCATGCCGTCATTTGCATTGGCTGTTGCTCAGCATGTTTTCGGTGGTGCAACTGACTCCTGCTGAATATTGCAGAATGGCGCACTTTTGGACTTGCGCAGGCGCAACCTATTGTGCATTGCAAACCCTTTTGAATATCAGGCCCTAAATGTTTATACATAGATACATAGATACATAGATACATAGACAGTGTCGGCAGATAAGGGCCTATGGCCCACCTAGTCTGCCCATTTGAGCTTGTAATCCATCTATGTGTTTATCCATGTATTTACTTCATTATGCCTACACCCATTAGCTTGAGAAATATACATTGTTAGCTAATCATACATTACCTCAAACCTCTGGATACTATCCTGCAATTCACTACACTGTAGCAGAAGTGATTAATTATGTCACAACTCCATAGAGACAAGTCTTTATTAGCCTTATATCTTGAGTGCTGTCAAAATGATAATTTATTAAACATGACCTAATTTGATTTCTATTATACAAACTGTCATGGTAAAATTAATGTTATTTAAGCAATAAGGCATGACAACAATCAGATTAACAGGCTGATAATCGCACCATAGGGATGTATAGAGGCACAAGACGATACATCGCTGCCTCAACCCTCACGCCACTGGGCTAGCTAGAGGGACATTTTTAATAAAATAGTTGTTCCACCAACCGTTTAAGAATGCTGGTTCAAAATCAAAATGTATCATTTCAGCCCTTCAGCAGTAATAGAAGAAATGCTGACAGAAAGAATTCATCTGACATTGAGATCAGGCTGTACATTACAGTGTAACATAGATTAATGCAAGACTGGTGGAATCCTAATTGCCAATCAGATTGCAGAATTTCTGAGTACCTTTTTTGTAATATGAAATTAACTGGATTTGTTGGATTAATTAACTCTTGAATTTCTAAACTAGAATTCAATAAAAAAAAAACACACAAAACACCAAAAGCAACAATAACAAAAAAAGATATCACCATTTAATAGTGCCACACCTTGCATAGTCGTTTGGTCAGAGCCTTGCTTGCATGCCAGATGTCAATTTGATGTTTAATGTGTGGATATTCATGTTCTGTATTGAAAAAGTAATACATTTATTGAGATTCTTTAAAAATAAATGACATTAACATTATGATAAAACATAAGCGGGATACTGCTTCATCAGCAAGAGTATCTGGATGTAGCATCAGTTGCAATCTCCTTTATGGTTATACCATCACTTTGTAAAGTGGCTAAGCATCTCTTGAACTCAACCACTTCCATGTTTGCTGACTTTCCATTAACTGCGTACATCAACTGTCTCTATTGAGATAATCCTCTTGGGTGAGTTGTCCATTACAGTATATGTCAAATACTTTGATGAGTGGCTGGGACTGTTGTTTCGACTGTCACCTATCACAGTTATTGGGTCTTTAAAATTCTTGATAGTCTCTTGTCTAATTTTCTCCCAATATGTTGCTAGAGCAGGACAAATATATTTTCTCTGGATGGAATAAAACATTGTTTTAGCTGGTGGCTTCATGTTCATGAATCTCAGCAGTAGGGCAACTTTCTCATAATTGTTCCTGACAATACAACACTGCAAGCCATCATGAGGTTGGCTAATGAAATTTTTTCATAAGTGGCTGAAATCTCCAAGACCATGTATGATTAGCCTTGCACGCATAAAGTATTACTAGACATGTTCCAACATTTTGCAACTAAACTCAACAATCTTGTGACATCTTGCACATTTACACTTTCTGAATATCAGTCTAGCAAGTACCATTATATTTTCTTCAAAACCAATGAATGAGTTTTGCTGCACTACATTGCATTCCACTTATTGACTATGTGTTGATAAATCTACATCCATTTCTTCATTGATTATGTGTTTGTTCGTACATGCAGTGTTTATCCATGGGTCTTCATGAATTGTCAGCCAAATCACTTTTGTGAAGCTATGCCAGAAAGTTTATATAAATTAGGTCCACAGATGTAATTTAAATTACATAATTTGATAAATGATCTATCAAAAATTATTATTTTACATTCTATATACCAATGTAACAACCTTAATTTCACAACTTCTTAATCTGACAATTTTCTTGCCATTCTCATGAAGGTGCATAAGTCAAATCTTTTGGGATATCAATATGTCTTCCTCCATACTTACAGAACTACTGGGACTTGCACTATCTGAATTTCTGTATAGAAGCATGTGAAATAATTGTTTAATTGAGTTGTATATATACATATTCAAAAAGGAGAATGATTAAATACAATTTATATGTGACTCTCAAGGATACATACTGGCATGCAAATCTTGCGTAATGCGAATATCTACTGCATGAGTGAAATGGGTTGACATTAGATGTACAGGTTTAGGAGAAAATGGTTCTCGGGGGTCGAATTTCCACTTGATGATTGTCCTGATGATGAATTTGAGAACATACTTTCCATTCCTTCAGCCTCCTTTGTTTGCCTGTTGAATGTTGTACAATACATTAAACAACCAGCTAACAAAAATAAATAAATAAATAGCCAATAATTAAATAAAATTCTATATTGCTTGGTGTGTCTATGATCAAAATGTTACACACCATGGGTGTGTGATGATTTTTTAAAAACATTGGTCCCTGACCATTGGTTTTATGTTATATCCCACACATTGACTATGTGTGTAAAATTTTGATAACAGGCATATATTATTCTATATATAGAGTATGGTGGAATGCTGTTATGCATGGAATTCTATGCCTTGAATATTTTGTTCTGCTGCAGTAGTGACATCATTTTGTTGTTTTGCTGCAGTAGTGATGTCACTACTGCAGCAGAACAACTGGAATGATGCCACATGCTATTCCATATCCAATTAAGCTGGAAGTTTTGTTTTAAACTTGAACTTGCACAAACATTTGCAGCACACTGTGTCAGTACTTTGAGCCTACCACCAACCCTCAAGTGCACCCTCAACCACCAGTTCATTGAAACAAGTGCAATGCCGAAATAGCATGGATGCCTATACTCTATATAGAATAGTGGATGAGCAACTCTATGCACAACCAGTGTGTTATGCCACCTTGGGGATCTGATTCCCATGGACCTCTCGAGCTTCACTCATGAGGTTACAGTGAATCAGACCCCTGGAAGTACACAGCATATTTTCCTGTCTGTTTTATATTAGGTACTAGGAGGCTCAAGTAATCACATAGTATCACATAGAATCCTAAAAAAATGAGGTGTTGGTGGTGGACCCAGGTCGTCATGAGGCGGGTATGTTGGCAGGCTGCCCTTCAGGTCTATAGCTTGGGCGTCCAGCTAGCTACCTCAGACTGGGTGTGGAACCTAGGTGTTATGTTTGATAACTCTTTGACCCTAAAGTTACAGGTGTCAGCAGTTGTTAAAACCTCTTTTTACTATCTGAGAAATATCGCCGGGTGAAACACCTGGTTCCTCCAATGATCTTCCAACGTTGGTTCATGCTTTTGTTACCTCCGCCTTGACTACTGCAATGCCCTTTACCTAGGGCTACCTGAGGTCAATATCTGCTGCTTGCAGCTGGTGCAAGCACAGCAGCCAGGCTATTGACTGGTACTTCTAGAACCAGTCGTATAACACCTGTGCTCATGGGTTCAATCAAGGTGCGATACAGTGGCGATCACCAAGGTTGCTTTATTAACTATAAGGCCCTACATGACCAGGGACTAGTTACCTGAAAGATCTCCTTTGTCCTACTGTCCTCTCCATCCTCTCCGATCCACCGATGAGGATTGCTAGAGATTCCCAGGGTTCGATTACAAACATCCGGGGCAAGGGCATTTAGTTTTGCTGCCCCATCCTGTAAATTCTCTGCCTCATCGGGTACAAGATGCCTAACCATCCAGAGTTTAAGAATGCCTTGAAGACTTATCTTTTGGTTTGGCATTCATGGATTAACAATGCTGCTACTATACTGTATTTTACTGTACTTAATATGTTTTATTTTAGGATAATTTATTTAATATTTTATATATTTCTATTGTACAGGCACCTTGATTTTAGAAAGGCACCTTTTATAAATAAAGACAATTTGATTTGATTTGTTCGATATTGCACCTTTATTATGACTATGTATATGTTGATCTGAGGTTGTAATATGTTTTCTATGTACTCTTTGCTTTCTGGTGAAGTTGAACACTTGAAAAGGACCTTGCTAAAGTTTATTTTAGAAGAATGGAATAAATAAATAAATAAATAAATAAAAGTTTCATCATTTGCCGGCCCAGTGGTGTGAAGGGTTGAGCGTCATGCCTTTCTTCCTGCCTCATGAATTACCCCATCACCCTGCCACGAGGGTTAAGTCGTGTTGGGCATAAGGGAGGTGCCTGATCATTGGGTGATGGCGTTGGGAGGACAACATAATGAGGAGCGAGTGCACGTCAGGACAGGAGGGAATACAATAACAAAAAAGCTAATATGTTTGATTATTAAAACTATAAATTTTAAATGGAGCATTTTAGAGCGATTATTGTTTTATTTGCATCAAAAGATACGTCTCAATACTCACCTTATTTTCTCTCCACACTAGGACATGCTTGTAAACATGGATAGGCAGACCCTTACTCAGCTCATGCAACAAATGATCGGAAGGTAACCAAGTGTAATATTTGATGTATTCCATGGTAGAAGTGTAACTTCATAGAATTCTGAAGGAGGACCGTCATGGTGTACCTGCAGCAGATGTGAGAAATGCCAGCCGTGGCTGAACGTGTCTGCTGTGGAATGGACTATAGCTCATGTTTAAGTATTACTTTCAGCCTTATTTCATTAAAGGAAAACTCCATGTTATAATCAGAAAAAGATATGTAGTAGTCTTATTTTCTGTGTTCTAACCAGTTCCCAGTGTTTTTTTCCTCTGGCTGTGAGAGATTTTTCTAACTTTCCTAACTGTTTTATTGCCCTTGGAGGTTGCCATTCTGGTTTCTTTTATGGCCTCTTCTCCCAGATAGTCTTCCCAGAGTGCCCTTTGGTGGGTTGCTAATTGCCCCTGCAGAAGCCAGTGTCTTGTCAGGGTCTGTCACAGCTCAGCCACAGAGAAAATACTTCTTCCAGAGAAGACACACTGCTAGATTTTGGGTGAGTGTAATCATTATTATTTTTGATACCAGTACCTTGTCCTGTTGTGTGTGTGTGTGTGTGTGTGTGTGTGTGTGTGTGTGTGTGAGAGAGAGAATCATGTCACTGTTTACTCTATTCCTCTCAGTCACTTTCAGTTTTGCACCAGTACTAAGTAGCAAAATTGAACATCACCTTATAGGTTGTAACATAGCAGGACAAGGTACTAATATCAAAAAATAATGATTACACTCACCCAAAATCTAGCAGTGTGACTTCTCTGAAAAAGTATTATCTTTGTGGCTGAGCTGTGACAGACCCTGCTAAATCTAAAGGCATAGCTACATCACTGTCACATGAGCCAGGGTGCATCGTGGGAGAAAAGCCAATAAACCTATTTGTATTGGAGATCCCAGGGTCATAAAACTACCATACAGCTAGCAGGCTAATTTAGGAAAAACTCCTAATAGCAGACAGAGGAAGGACACACTAGGACTTAACATACATATCAAAACACTCTGCATAACATATGTTTTGCACATTCGGTGGACTTCTCCTTTAAATGCCACAGTACTATTGATTGCCAGAGCATACATAAATGATATATTTGGGACAGCTCATCACATTTATGATGATAATAATAAACAATTGAGATATGCATACTGCCAGTTCATATTATGGCAGTATAGTGAACAATTCGGCAATCAGAAAGTCATCCTTCCTGTTGCGTCTGGGCAATCAGGGATAAATACCCAGACCCATACGATTAATATGTTGGATTTCTTCCACATTGTCTAAGCGTGAGATATGCTTATTTTAATCATACATAAAATGTAACCTTGGTTCACCAATGTGATGACAAACACAGTGGAATAGCAGCAATTTTAAAGTAAAGCTCTTTGATAGTAATGTCATAAGTGATTCAACACTGTAAAGTTCACAGATAAATATTTGTTATGCTTTTTATCATTTGTATCTGTTGAATAACATGTATAGTAGTTATACTGTCAAATTCATGATTACAAAATGTGTTTGATACCATCAAAGATATTGTATATACCTATGTGTTTATTTCATTGTTGTTGTATACTTTAGTGAATTCAACAGGTACATTTGTTAAGAATGACCTCTCTTTCTGACCACACTTGACATACAGAAACAACCTTGAGTGGAAGGTGGCGCTCAGTGGTTGAAAAGTAGATAAAGATATTATGGTAATAATGAGTACAGTCCATACTTGATTTTATATCGTTGTATTTATTCAATGTGATATTCATCCTGTTAAAAAATTAAACAGTTATTTAATGTAAAGTACATCTGCAAAGTTAGTCTCAATAAAAGTTTAACTTTAAAACAATACCTAAGTAAAGCTGGCCCAGTGGTGCTGAGGGGTGAGGCGCTGGATGCCACATCTCGCACCATGCTGGTGACAGGTTGAGAACAAACTCGGGTTGTTGGGGTTGGCAGGGGAAGGAGGATTGAGCGTCCCAATGGATGCTGTCACTCCTTGAGGTGGATTCAGGGATGCTTGTGCCCCGACATCCCTGAGGTTGGTGGGAGCACCGACTTTCGGGACTGTGGCGGCTCCATGGCGCTGGAGGCGAGGAGGAGGATGCTGTCAGGCATTTGGTATCATTGTGTCAGCACATCATCTGCCTAGCCACTGTCCTCAGGGTGGAAGGGAATAGAAAAATGGAAACACCCCTCTCGGTCCTAGATGAAGACCAATTGTGTCTCCCAACCACCAACTTACGGGCAGACCCGCTGTGCTGGCTCTCCTCAAAGCAAGATCGAGGAAGAGGCGCTTCCTCGCCTCACGGGGATATCCGGGCATCAAGGAAGCATAGTGGGAGACCAGGTACTCTAGGGCAGACTCCGTGTCGGTGGTCTGTGGGGCTGATCAATGGTCTGAAGGAGTGGACAGGAGGGTAATACAGGCAGGATAAAAAGACAGTAAAAAACAAACAAACAAAAATAAATGCCTAAGTGAAATAAGAACTATAATTCCGTACTCATTCTGGGGTAGGGGACAAGGCTGATTGGAATGTGCAAGGCCCCAGTGTTGAGTGCTATGTCTGATAGCAGTCAGTGAGTTGTAACAGTAATGATTATGTGCTGAGTTTAGTTGTGGCTGTGACCTCAAGATATAGCACCAGTGTTTCGGGGGGTGTTGATTTGCTGGGTAAGGCATTAACAAAATGAAGGTGATCCATAGAGGGCCGAATATGACTTATCACTTCCTTATACCCACCCACCACCCTACCCTACCCACCCACCAAACACATCTGGAAATGAACTGTTAACAGCAACTTCGTCTTTCCTTTGAAAAAGGAGGAGGAAGTAGTGTGCAATCAATTGGACCATGGTGTTTTGGGTGGTGCCCCATTGCCAAGCATTCACGGTCTTGCTGTTTGTTTTTTCTCATTGGTTGGCCTTTGCAAACTGGCACCTATCAGGTCCCTTATTGGAAGGTTGTCAATTTCCAGAAAAAAAGATGTCTTCACATTGCACTTGCTCTTCTCTCAGTGCTGTTGGAATCAGGCATGGCATCAGAGTTCCGAGCAGCAGCGCGCTGCTACGGTGGAGCGAGCAGGCATTTAAAATACCACTAGTTCAGTGTTGATAATTAAATTACAATGGGCTGGTGTGCAGTAGTAGCCTTTTGAATTTTTAAGTACAGAATAACAGAGCAGTGAGCACAAATGAGGAAGGAGCACAGCAATGCTCATGCTTATATATGTCATTTGAGCCCTATCACAGGAGAGAACCCAGGCGTACTAGGAGCAACTAAAGTAAACTGCATGGGGACGGAGGGGTTGACATGGCGAAATTCAGTTAGAGTGCAGTGGAAACCACAGGCTGAGATAATGTATGCCTACCTAATCGGTTGGGTCAAAGGGAGGACAGACATGAGGTATAGGCCCTGATTATACTAATTTGCTATTATGTGTATGCGTTCTCCCCAGAAGATGGACTGATTGCTGAGTCTGCAAATATCTTGCTAGAGGGCAGTTGCCTTGTAGCAGTTAGGCTGAATTGTGCTGGTGTCCTTTATTCTTCCTCATATTCGACCAGGACCCGATCTTCCTCCATGCACCAGTAACAGGGCCATCCATGTTCAGACACAAGTAGGGGACAGTGTGAGGAAGGGCATGATGGCATTCCTCCTCTTGAATCCAACAACGAGTGGGATACAGATGTTAGAAGACACACCCGCCCATAGATAGGGCTACCGATGTCTGTTAACTTCAGGGTTTGGGTCACCAGGGTAGTGACCAGAAGAT
Source organism: Neoceratodus forsteri (assembly GCA_016271365.2). Taxonomy (NCBI): domain Eukaryota; kingdom Metazoa; phylum Chordata; order Ceratodontiformes; family Ceratodontidae; genus Neoceratodus; species Neoceratodus forsteri. The sequence goes on along the minus strand of CM028138.1, from coordinate 284,332,802 downwards.
GGTGGTGAGCAGCTGAGTGATCAGTTTGTGACGAATGGTGTGGCAGCCAGATGACAGCGAATAACAGGGCAGCCAGCGATGACACAAAGTGGAGTACCCAAGTGGAGCAGAGGCAGATTATGTTCACCTATGCTGGATATCAGGTACCATGGCTAATGTTCTGAATGACTTCCTCAAGTCATTCTTCATTGTGGAGATGAGGAAAAGAGCCGGAGTAGAAAAGCAGTGGAAGGAAGGGAAAGGTAATGGACTCAAGCCACTTCCACAGCTAGGTAATTTGAAGAACTATGAAAAACTACGCGCGGATGAAGCGATGGGACAAGACAAAGTCACCGAGGGTGCTCAAGGAATAAAATCAGGAACTGGCATCACTGCTCAAGAGGTTATTTAATCTATCACTTGTCATGTGAAGGGTTCCTGAGTACTGGAAAGGGCCAATGTGGTGCCATTGGATACAGGGGAGGAAGGAAGAGCTGAAACTACCACCCATGTAACATTACCTCTGTTGTATGTAAGATAAAGGAGAAACATATTAAGTAAAGGCTAATAAAATATCGGAGGAGAAGGAGGGCCCACTGGATGACAACCAAAACAGCAAGTCAGAGAAGACCTTACCAACCCCCACACACACACACACACATACACGGAAAATGTCATAACTTCTTTTTAAACTGGATTGGCAATATGCTAATTTAATCTTAAAAAGTGGGGATCTCTTAGTATTCACCTCAGGGCCCTGCTGTGAACTAACCTAGCTAACAATGCTGAAGTAGACCACCCATCAACTGGGTCCTTCTCTAATCTGCATCTGTCTCAAATGGCTTACCTTTATATGAACATATGAAACTGCCAGCAGATACAGGCCATATGATCTATCTAGTCTGCTTGAGTGTGCAGTACTTCAGTCCATTAGACTGCAGTTGCCCCCCTCCCAGTAACTCTTCCCTCCCCAACTGCCCCAGTATGTACTTTCCCCATGGTTGTCCCACCCCCTCCTGAAGCACCCCACAGTCTGCACTGAAACAAGTCGCTCAGGCAGTGCATTCCACCCTGTTACCACTCTTTCAGTGAAGCAGTGCCTCCTCCTTTCCTCCTGAATCTGCCCCCTTTAACTGAGGAGGTGCCCTCTAGTATCTCTTCCATTCTGGAGTGAACCCACCCTGGAAGCCTACTCTGTTTATCCCTTCAGGTACTTGAAGGTCTCTATTATGTCCCTCTTTCTCTTCCTATCCTCCAGGGTATACATGTTGAGCTCTTTTAGTCTTTCCTCATAAGTTCTATCCCCAACCCCAGGATCATCTTTGTTGCTCTCTGCTGCACTGCCTCCAGTAGTTTGATATCCCTTTTCAAGTACAGGTGCCAGAACTGCATGCAGTACTCAGGTATGGCCTCACCAGGGACCTGTAAAGGGGCAATATGACTTTACTACATCTGGATGTAATCCCCCTTGCTATGCACCCTAGCATCCTGTTAGCCTTAGCTGCTGCCTTCCTACACTGGGCCGAGTGGTTTTAGTTCCCTGGCCACCAGCACCCCAGATCCATCTCCTCATTGAATGTGGACAGTTTGATTCCATCCATCCAGTAGCTGTATCTTGGATTTTGGCTCCGAAATGCATCACCTTGCACTTGCGGCATTGAACCCAAGCTGCCAGGTGTGCGACCACTCCTCGAGTCTTGCTAAGTCCTCCTGCAGTAATTTGCCACCATCCTCCCCATCCACCTCAGCACAGATCTTGGTGTCATGGGTGAAGAGGCGGATCTTATTTTGATACTAACACGCTATGTCTGTGATGAAAATGTTAAACAGGACTGGTCCTGGTACTGATCCCTATGGGACACCACTTGTCACTACCCTGGGCTCCGATGCTTCTCCCCCACAACTACCCTCTGTTGCCTGTTCCTCAGCCAGTTTTCTACCCATCGGGCTAGCATCCTCTATACCAAGACTCCTCAACTTGCAGGTCAACCTTCCGTGTGGCACTGAATTGAAGGCCTTGCTGAACTCCAGGTAGACTACATCTGCTGCATGGCCCTCGTCCAGTGCCCTTGTGACTGAGACAAAAAAATCGACCAAGTTAGTCTGACAGGATCTGCCAGTGATGAACCAATGCTGTCTGTCATCTTGCAGATCATTATCCACAAGAAACTGTACCAGACTTTCTTTGAGATAAATTCCATCAGTTTCCCCACAATTGCAGTAAGGCTCACTGGCTTGTAGTTCTCTGGTTCATCCTTGGGCCCACTTTTGTGGAGAGGTACCACGTGTGCCTCCCTCCAATCTCTGGGCACACATCCCTTATTTAGTGAGGTGTTGAACAGATGTGCCAGTGGCTCTGCCAGAACCTCTGCCAGCTCCCTCAGCACCCTGGGATGTACCCGTCTGGCCCAGGTGCCTTGTTTACCCTCAGGGACCTAAGGCCCTCTAGGACCCTTTCCACCATGATGATCCCGTCTGTGGTTGTCTCTCGCCCCCTTTCTCTGCAGGAATGGGCCCATCCCTCTCCCTTGTGAACACTGAACAGAACTACTTATTAAGTACTTCCGCCTTCTTGGACCCTTGTCTACCTACCCACTGCCTTTCAGATCCTATTTGCTCCTTGCACTTCCTCTTTCTCTGATATACCTGAAGAAATCCTTTTCTCCTTCCTTAATCCCTTGTGCTAATTTCCTTTCCTGGCTGCCTTTGCAGTCCTGACCACTCTGCTCACTTCCCTGGATTGCCTCACATAGTTCTCCCTATCCTCTGTCCTGTTGGTTCTCTTGTAGGTTCAGAAAGCCTTCTCTTATCCCTCACCTTCTCCGTTACCTTTGTGGTCATCCAGCTTGGATGCTTGGTCCTTCATTTCTTTTGCTGGTACTTGACACAAGCCTTAGTGGATTCAATCAGCCCTAGTTTTATGATCACCCATTTCTGCTCTGTGTCCATGTCAGGGTGGATGCCATCTATGTGTGTTCTCATTAATTGCCCCATCCTGCCAAAGTCTGCCTTTCTGAAGTCCAGGACCTTTGTTTTTGTATTGTGGCTCTCTCTACCCAAACTGATAGAAAACCACACTGTGTGGTGATCAATCCCAGCTAGTGATTCCTCCACCCTTATATCTGTGACTTGTTCTCCATCCTCCAGCACCAGGTCTAGAATATTTTCTTCCCTTGTTGGCACTGTCACCCCTTTGGGTCAGGAAACCATCCTGGATTGCTTCAGAAGGATCTGCTCCCTGGTGCATGTGATGGCTGGGATGCTCAATCACCCCTAGTAAATTGAAGTCTCCACCACCACCACAGTGCTCCCTTTGCCACAGAGTCTCCTTAGCTGCTCCCCTAGCTCCGATCCACATCCTTTTTCTGGGCTGGGGGCCTATAAACAACCCCATTTGGACCCTAGCCCCTTTGGGGCATGGGTTATATCAAATGACTTCTGACCTACCTTTCTCCTCCTTCTCCTAGCGCATCAATCCTTCCATTATGTAAATGGCTACTCCCCTTACCTTCATATATATATATATATATATATATATATATATCATATATAGGGTGCATAAAAGCGTAAAATTGGTTTCAAGTGTGGTCCCCAGCCAATGTGCAGATAACCGATGTGTAACTAACTAAATGAGAAAGCCATTCTTCTCTACAAACTTTATCAATGTTATCTGCTCACCCTTGCTCATTCGCAACTATAAATGGGATTCTAAATGAGGGTGCTACTGCACATGATACATCAACAGAAACAACAAGTATGAACACGCCTGACCCCTACCCACCCAAAATGGTAAATGCAACAATTTATTTTTTAACTTGGATTGGCAACATATTAATTTTATTTCAAAATGGCGAGAGTCTGTTGGTATTCACATACGGGCCATGTCATGAATTCGACTAGCTACCAATGGAGGTAAACCACCATCAGATGGGTCCCTACTCTAAACTGCATCTGCCTCAAATGACTTACCGATTTATACTTTGTAAGTGAGCTAAGTTAAGCATTTAACTGTATGGAGGAAGGTGTTTTTCATCCAGCAGGCGATAGGGACATGCGGGTGTTGAACCGAGGCAGCGGGAACAGAAGCGGAGCTGTGAGAACTCCTTAAATGGGAGTCCATGCACAGATTCAGGGAAGAGTGCAGCTTCATCTCAACCCGATGGAGGAAGGGGAAGGTGAATGATAGCATGGGACCAAGGGGGATGGAGGGACAAGTCAGGGGAGGGGAAGTTTGAGGGAAGCGAAGAGGCATGAGCAGGCAATGAAGAGCATACTCTAGTAATAGACAAGGTGGTAAATGGAGGAGGGTGGAACTGGGCATGAAGAGGGAGGTGTGCTAGTGTTGGGGACTCCATACTGAAAGGGATCAGATGGGGCAGTAAAGGGAAAGACATAGTCTCATAAGGGTTGAGTCTATTCCCCAGGTTGATGGTGGACAGGGCAGGGCAGTCCATTCTCAAGTGCACAGAGAGGGAACAGAAGAAACCACATGTTGTGGTGCGTTGGCCGAACGACCTGGTGGGGAGACAGTGGAGGTAGTAAGGTAGAGATCTGAGGTGCTGGAACGGCTGTGTGAGGAGGTGGGGAAATCAGTGGCCTTATTGGAGGTGCTCCCAGTACCCTGTGCAAGTACAGGAAGGAAGGGAAGGATAGGGAGTTCAACATCTGGCTCGGGAATGGTGTCGTACCAAGGGGTATGGGTTAGTAGGTGTCTGGAGCAGAACCTGGGACAGTAATGACATGTATGCAGGGGTAGGCTACATTTCAGTGGGAGGAAGGAGTATTTAAGTAGGGGATAGAGGGTGTACATAGCAACAAGGTTAGAGTTAAACTAGAAAAGGTGGGTGACAAGTGGACAGCTGGTAGGCAGTGCTTCCAGAGGGTAGACAGACGAGCTTACCACCCAAGCTAAAGAGAGTGCATCAGGATAGTTGCAAAGGGGATTAATCGGGAGGAAGGAAAGGAGAAGGCTGGAGGGTAATGTCAGTGAATGCAATGAACCTAGATAACAAATCAGCTGGTGACAGGCTCTCTTGGCAGTGGGGCAAGTGGACATTGCAGCCATAACAGAAACTTGGCACACAGTACCAGGAATGGGATATGATGATCCCAGTGTACAGGCTATTCAGAAAGCACAGAGCAAACAGGAAAGGGGTGATGATCTGTATGCGGGAGGAATAAGGGAAGAGGGGAGGAAGGTGGGACAGCGGCCATGTGGATGCAATTTCAGGTCTCAAAGGGCAGGGTACTGATGACAGGGATAGTGTACAGGACACCAACTCAAGGGAAGGAGCTGGACAGGGAGTTGGCAGGATAAATTAGGAGGTTTGCAGGAATGGGAACACAAAGGTGCTGGGGACTTCTACATAGCTGGGGTGAACTGGAGCACACCAACCACCACAAGTGCAAGGGGCAGGTTATATTGGGGCATTTCAGAATAGCTTCCTGGTGAAGTTGGTACTCAAGCCAGCTAGGTTGGGAAGGATTCTAGAACTTGTGCTATCAAGCAGGGGAGGCCGTAAGGGACCTGGAGTTGAGAACCCTGTGGCTGGGGAGTGATCACCACTTAGGGCGTCTCACGCTCAAAATGGAGAAACAAACTAGCAGTTTGGATACCAGAGTGATTTATTTTAAGGTGGCAGAAAACTTAAAAGATGGGTGACATTCTCATAGGTCATTTGGAGGAATCAACCAACCATGGATGCCAATCATAAATGGGGTATTAAGGCAGGGCTACTGAGACATGTACTAGGACACAGAGAAAAGGAAGGGCAAGAAGCCCAGTTGGCTGACACAGGAGGTGATGGAGGGTGAGAGCAAGAGGAAAGCTTTCAGAGATTCAAGAGATCAGGAAGGGGATGACAGGAAGGGTATATGAAGAGTCCAGGAGGTTACCAGACTAGTCAGGGCTGCCAAGGCATCCAGAGCTGAGGCTGACACAGGACATTAAGGACGGAGAGAAGGATTTCTTCAGATACATTGGTGAGAGAAGGAAGAACAGGGGCCAGATAGTGAGAATTAAGAAGGACAAGGGGTTTGGGTAGAAGCTGGTTGAACAGGCAGAGGCACTAAATGAGTAATTATGCTCTGTATTCACAGAAGAGAGTGGGGGACAAGTACCTCACGGAGTAGTAGGAGTGGGCAGGGAGGAGAGGAGTGACAGATGGATAAATTACAGATGACAGGATACTGGAAAGACTGAGGACACTGAAGGTGGACAATGCACTGGGACCTGATGGCATTCACTCTAAGGTACTCAAGGAACTGGCAGGGTGCCTGGCAGGACCACTGGCTGAACTGTTCAATACCTCTCTGGACACAGGATGCATACCACATGACTGGAGGTTGGCCCATGTGGTGCCCATTCACAAAGGTGGCACAAAGGATGATCCAGGTAACTACAGACCACTATACAATGGCTCTAAAATACTTGCTTCTGATTGGCTGGCTGGAATGATTTACAATGTGTAAATTATAGTATGACCAATGGAAGACATGCCAGTCCAGCCAGTAGCCGAAAAACTATTTTTCTTTTTCTAAAAACAAAACAAGGGAGACATTGTATAATCGCAATATCCCTCTTGAGTGTGTGGGTGATGCCAGGATTTACCCACTTCTGGTGTGTTTTACCTTGGCCCTGCCACGTGAGAAAACCACCAGGTGGGTAAATCCTGGCATCTTTCCCCCTAATGTATATTGCTTAAGTGAGCCATACATCAATTGTGGGAAAGCTCATGGAGACAATCCTTAAAGAGGCTGGTGACATTTTTCTAGGACAATAGTCTCCAGGATGGCGACGACATGGGTTTGTCTCAGACAGATCCTGCCAGACAAACCTGATTGAGTACTATGATTGGGTGACCAGGGAGCTGGACAAGGGCCATGCAGTGGCTGTCCTGTACTTGGACTGCAGCAAGGCCTTCAATTCCATGTGCATGAGAGGATGGGGAAGTTGGAATATGTAAGGGTGGGTACTAAGATGGTCAAATGGATCACTAACTGACTGAAGGACAGGCAGCATAGGGTGGTGGTGGAGGAAAATTCTCATCAACAAGAGCGGTAACAAGCAGGGTTCCACATGGGATTGGTACTGGGACCAGTGCTGTTTGGGATATTCATAGCAGATATCTCACATGGCACCAGAGTAAAATCAGTCTGTTCATGAGCGATACCAAGATGAGGAGCTATGGTGGAAGACATCAAAGGGTGGAGGGACTGCAGAGAACCCGATTAAACTACAGGAGTGGTCAGAAACATTACAGTTGGGGTGCAATGCCAAGAACTGCAAAATACTACAGTTCAGATCTAAGAATCAGAGAGGCGCTATCAGCTGGGGGTGGGGGGCAATTGGTGAACACAGAGGAGCAAAAGAACCTGCGGGTGATAATATCGGGGATTATGAGAACTCTGCTCTCAGTGCAGAAAGGCAACAGTGAAAAGCCAACAAGATGCTGGGCTGAATAGCGAGGGAATCTCCTCTAGAAGTAGTGAGGATCCTTCACCTGTACAGGTCTCTGGTCAGGCCGCACCTGGAATACTGCATGTAGTTCTGACACCCATTCCTGAAGAAGGACATCAGACTGTTGGAGTGGGTGCAGCACAGATCGACTAAGATGTTCCAGGGTTTGGAGAAATCATAGAGGAAAGGGAAAATGGTTAACATGTATCCCTGGAGAGAGGGAGAGATAGAGGCGATATGACCGAGACCTTTAAGTACATGAAAGGATAAAAAGGCTAATACAGAGATATTCCGAGTCAGAAGAGTGAGGGATACAAGAGGGCATCAACTGAGGTTGGAGGGTGAAACTTCAGGAGGAAAATCAGGAGACTTTATTTCACACAGTGGGTGGTACACAAGTGAAACACTCTACCTGAAAGGTGGTTTCCTATAGGGTGGTGGGCTGTTTCAAGAAGGGATGGGACAGACTGAAAATGAATGTGAAGAGGGAGGAATGGTGGGGCAGCTGCAGGTTTGAGGGGCTAGTTGCACAGTCGAGCAGATTTGATAGACTGTGTGGCCTGTTTACTGTCATTTGTGTGTTAGTATAATAAGCTCCATTGGTCTGTATTCGTATGCCTTGGTGTAAACAATCAATCCTCAGCTGAAATTAATGTTTAGAATTTATTTATTGAATTTTACCTATCCTTGCAATTCCAAGTATTGTAAATCATAGAGTTTTAATGTGGACAGTAACAAAATCCTTGTAGCCTACTGGGCTACTACCGTCATCTGCGGTTCCCCTTCTGCATGCCTGGACACCACTCTGCACTTCTCTCGGTGCCAAGAAGCCTGCTGCTACCGACCTCCTGGACACAAGCATCAGGTGTCCTTAAACCCACTGGGCTACCTACCGCCACCTGCAGTTCACCTCCTGCATGCCTGGACACCACTCTACACCTCTCTCCATGCCAAGAGCCTGCTATCACGGCCTCCTAGACACAAGCATCTGGCATCCTTGTTGCCCACTGGGCTACCTACTGCCATCTGTGGTTCACCTCCTGCATGCCTGGACACCACTCTACACCTCTCTCAGTGCCAAGAAGCCTGCCCACCAGCCTCCTGGACACAAGCATCAGGCGTCCTTGTTGCCACTGGGCTACTACTGCCATCTGCAGTTCGCCTCCTGCATGCCTGGATACCACTCTGCACCTCTCTCGGTGCAAAGAAGCTACTGCCACCGACCTCCTGGACATAAGCATCAGGCATCCTTGTAGCCCACTGGGCTACCTACTGCATCTGCGGTTCGCCTCCTGCATGCTTAGACCTCTGCACCTCTCTCAATGCCAAGAAGCCTGCTGCCACCGGCCTCCTGGACACAAGCATCAGGCATCGCAGCCACTGGGCTACCTGCTGCCATCTGCGATTCACCTCCTGCCTGCCTGGACACCCTCTGCACCTCTCTCGGTGCCAGAGCCTGCTGCCACTGGCCTCCCAGACACAAGCATCAGGTGTCCTTGAGCCACTGGGCTACCTACTGCCATCTGCGATCCACCTCCTGTACGCCTGGACACCACTCTGTACCTCTCTCAGTGCCAAGAAACCTGCTGCCACTGGTCTCCTGGACACAAGCATCAGGCATCCTTATAGCCCACTGGGCTACCTACCGCCATCTGTGGTTCGCCTCCTGCATGCTTGGACACCACTCTACACCTCTCTCAGTGCCAAGAAGCCTGCTGCCACCAGCCTCCCGAACACAAGCATCAGGCGTCCTTGTTGCCCACTGGGCTACCTACTGCCATCTGCAGTTCGCCTCCTGCATGCCTGGATACCACTCTGCACCTCTCTGTGCAAAGAAGCCTACTGCCACCGACCTCCTGAACACAAGCATCAGGCATCCTTGTAAGGCCCACTGGGCTACCTACCGCCATCTGCTGGTTCGCCTCCTGCATGCCTAGACCTCTGCACCTCTCTCAATGCCAAGAAGCCTGCTGCCACTGGTCTCCTGGACACAAGCATCAGGCATCCTTGTAACCCACTGGGCTACCTGCTGCCATCTGCGGTTCACCTCCTGCACGCCTGGACACCACTCTGCACCTCTCCTCGGTGCCAAAAGCCTGCTGCCACTGGCCTCCCGGACACAAGTATCAGGCGTCCTTGTAGCCCACTGGGCTACCTACGCCATCTGCGATCCACCTCCTGTATGCCTGGACACCACTCTGCACCTCTCTCGGTGCCAAGAAGCCGCTGCTGCTGGCCTCCTGGTTCACAAGCATAAGGTACAGCCTATACACAGCCCGGCCTGCACAGCTGCTGCTTCTGCTGCAATTTTTCGCCCACCTCCCTCCCCTCCCAGGCCACCTTTAAATATATAGCGCCTCCCTCCCCTACCCTGTCATGCCCCATTGGATTCCAGTGGTAGAATTCAGGGCAAAACTATCTAAACACAGAACTCTCAGAAATCTGTCACTCGTTGCTGCTAGCTCTCTCTAAACACAAAACTCTCATCTGCTTATGGACTTCTGTATGGTGCTTGTCCTCTGAATTGTTGTATGGGTGGGACTCCTGGGTGGTCGGTCGTGTGTCTAATTAACCTGCTGGATATGTATGTATAGCTAGAGTCACACCTCTGCCCCAGTAAATATACTTCTGCTATGTGACCATATTCAAAGTCTGATAAGGTTTACTGCAGCTAATATTCTTGTTGGTGTATTCAGTACCGTGTAATCTTTATCCTGAGTTGGTTTCAGGCTTGAGCCTAGCTTATTCTACCCCAAGTGGGCCTGGCTGAGTATATTTTTACAACCACTGTTGACTAGTTGACTGCAATTAGTCGTGGTGGAATTGACTGCAATCTACTGAATAATTTCTGCCTGTCTAGCCATCATGTCTCAGCAACTTTAGTCGGAAATGTCTCTATTAGCTTGTTAATGTATTGTGCTCACTAACTATCTCTACTAGCCTCGCCTCCAGTGAGGCTTACTACCCTGGAACCTAGTAATCCTTCCAGTAGCTGGTGGTGTGCTCCTACATAAGGGGGATTATCTATTGACCCTTGTTGTGGGGCATCTGTAGGATAGACCTCCACAAGTTAGGGTGCTCCTCTGAGGCCCACTTGGACAGCTTAGGGGGTCTGGTGGGCAAGCACTGCTGGTTCTCTCCTCAGGGCCTCCCTACTGTTTGACAAAATAGCCCCTCTGGCTTCTGGTAGCCTTGACCTGTCTACCTGACCTGTCCACAATATCTTCTCCCTTCAGTGCCCTAGTTGGTCAGGGACAGGTCCTTTTCACATGGGGTTCCTAAGCTCCTTAGGGAGGGTGCTAAGCCCTCCCATTTATCAGTGCCCTCATCATTGGCCTTCTCCCTACCTTATGCCTCCCTCTACGTGTTGCTGATTGCTTCCTCCTGGGGGCCCCTGGGTTACACTTAAACAGCATGAGGGGCATGACTTCACCTTCTCAATCAATAGCCTGTGACAGACAGCCCCTCTGGCCCATCTACTGTCTTGACCTCAGGTGCTTTCTGTATCCTCCCATAGTTGTAAGGCATTCTGCTCACCAGCCTTCGGCTGGAGGTGGTTCTCTTCCTATAAGGCATCTCCTCTGGCTCCTCCTGGTGACACTAGCCCTGGTTGGGGACATTGAGCTTAACCCTGGTCCTACTTATCAAGCCTCATCATTTCCTGTGGGCTGGCTGTCAGGCAAGGGATGAAAATAGCTCACCTCAACATCCATAGCCTCCTGCCCAATCTGGCTAAACTCTCTGCCTGAGTCACTCACTACAAGTCTGACATCCTTGGTATTACTGAGACTTGGCTGAAACCATCCACCCCTGACTCGGTCTTGCACGCTTTCTGGCTTTGATCTCCATTAGGCAAGATCGGCCGGGAAAAAGCGTGGGGGTGATATCTTGGTCTACTACAAAAGTCACCTAAACCTGTCTGTTGTATCCCACCAACAGCCCTTACTGTCTTCTTGTGAGCTGCTACACACAGTCCTATTACTCAGGAACACTAAGAAGCTGCACATCATCTGTACATACAATCCTCCCAAGGGTGGTCTGTCGGGGTTATCCTACCTCCTTGATACTGTTGGTGCAAAGACTGGGCATAATGAGCTAATGATCTTGGGAGATCTTAATTTAAACTGGCTTGGAGGAAACACCAAGCTGTATGAACCTCTGCTTGCTGGCCTCTCCTTGTCTCAACTTATTCAAGAGCCCACTAGGTGGTCTACCACTGGCAGTACTAGCTCCCTCCTGGACTGGGTCCTGTCCAATAGACCTGAGAGGATCAGCTCCTCTGGTACCCTTCCTGACTCTATATCTAACCACACCCCTATGCACTGCGTATGGAAGATCTCCTCCCAGAAAATTCCTCTCAAAATCATCCAAGTAAGGATTTCTCCAGATTTGACCTGGGGTCATTCCATGAGGATCTGAGGCTTGCAGACTGGTCTGTGGTGCTAAATGCTCAGGACTCTTCCACTGCTGTTAGTCATTTTCTCAGCACCTTCAGGGCACTGCAGGACAACATGCCCTCTTATCAGGCGGAGGGTAAGGGTGTCTGCCACTAAATGGCTGCATGACAGCCTCGCCCTCATGGGGGCTAGAGATAAGTGCTTGGCCAACTTCAAGATCATGATGGACCAGGCCATATTTCAGCAATATAGGAGGCTCAGGAATGAATGCAAAAAGCAATCAGGGCTGCCAAAGTGAATATTGCAAAACTGCCTTACTAAACTCAGCTAAGGACCCCAGGAATTTCTGGAGGAACATTAAAAATATAGTAAGTGGTTTCTCCAACTGTGGGGTCTCTGACATGCTCATAGATTGATCTAATTGTAACAATCCACTAACCATCGCCAATGCATTCAACTCCCACTTCTCGGATCTGTCTGCCTTCACCTCCCTATTCTCCACTGGGGGGTGATAGTAGTGTCCTGGCCTCTGTCCCACAGTCAGCCCCTATCTCCCATCCATTACTCTACTTCAGGGCTGTGACGGCACAGGAGATGCACAGATTTCTCTCTGGTCTCTCCCTCACAGTAGTGCTGGCCACAATAGCATGGAACCTAAGCTCCTCCATCTTGGTGCCTCTTATATTGCCTCCCCAGTGGCCCATATCTTCAACATGTCCCTAGCTTCTGGAGTTATCCCCAACCTCTGGAAGGTGGCGAGGATTGTCCCTGTTCTCAAACAGGGCAACCCAAAGATCCTTGACAACTACCGACCGATAGCCATCTTGTTGGCTATCAGTAAGCGTCTGGAGAAAGTTGTGGCTGGGCAACTCATGAAGTATATTCAGGCCCATGAGCTACTGTCTCCCGCTTGGCATGGCTTTCACAAAGGGCACAGTACATCCTCCGCCCTTGTCACTGCCTCCTCTGGGATCAGGGCAGGCTATGGACCAGGGTAGCTCTCAGGCACCATCTTCATTGACCTATCTAAGGCCTTGACCTAGTTGACCATGTCTTATTTTGCTCTCAACTTGGTCCCTTTGTCTGTCCACACCTGTCCTAGATGGTTTGCTAATTACCCCAGAGACAGCAACTACTAAATTCAGTAAGGTTCTCTCGGCCACCTCCTGTGACCTCTGGTGTCCCCAGGGTTCAGTCCTAGGGCCCTTCTCGTCTCTATCTTTGTCAATAATCTCCCTCTACTTCTTCCAGCTGTAGCTCTATCCTATATCACGGATGACCTGGTTATCCTCACCCATTCCCATGACATTGGGGTCATCAGTCACCAACTGAGTGAGGATTTCAGGAATATCCAGTCCTGGATGACGACCCACAAGCTGATCCTCAACCTTAAAAAACTCATGCCATGCTTTTTGGGTCCCTGGCAAGATAAATGCCTCCCCTGCCCCACTGAGTATTACTGGTATCGATGGTACTCCTGTCCTAATCACTGACTCCATCAAATACCTTGGGTGACACTTGACCCCAGCTTGACCTTGGGCATCATATCCAAAATGTATGCAGAGCTGTCAACTGTAAACTGGGTCTGGCCTACAGAGCGAAGAACAATCTTACTTCTGCTGCTTGCCTTGCACTGGCCAGTGGTGTGTCTCCTTCTCTCTGCTATGGACTCATCTTGTTTGCATGCATCTCTAAAGTTCACCTCTCGAGGTGGAACACAGCCTATAATAACATTTGCCGCTTTGCACTTGCTGCCCTCACCTCGCTCACCACTGTGACCTGTATAACAAACTTGACTGGCTCTCCCAACCCAACCACATGAATTTTGTCTTCGGCAGCTTCACCGCAAGGTTCACAGAACTGGTACCCCCAGGACAGGCTGAGCTCCTCAAACTGGCTGCCTCTTCTTCTTACTCCCTTAGGTCATTGGGCCCTGCTGTTCTCAAAGTTCCTGCCACTCAAGACACAAATGGGGACAGGGATTTTGTTTCATGTGCCCCAGAGTATGGAACTCCTTTCCACCCAGGTCAGCTCCTCCCTCCCCACCCCACTCATGCCTTGAGCTCCCTGTGAATTACTTGAAGCTCTGCTCTGCGTGTGGTTGTCTTAAACCACCATAACTAACAACAGTTCCCTGCACTGGACTTACATGTCCTTCTTTTGGTACCCTTCATGAGTCCTGCTGATGTATCCTGCCTGCTTGGGTTCTGCTCTGTATATAATGTATTTACTCTCTGTTTCAGGTGATGCTTGACTGCGGCTCTGCTTTTGGGGCTCTGAGCTGTATAGAACTGTATAATGCACTGTTCACTGCCTTGGTGACTATGTATATATTTTGTTCCTATTCTAACTGCTTACTGACTGCTTGTGTTACATTCATCTGGTTCTACCTGATTCTGTGTAATGCCTAATTTGTATCATGTTGCCCTCTGTATGAACTTGTATTTCATTGTACTCTCCCAGGTCGTATGAGAAAATAGGCAAATGTCTTGTCTAGTGTATTTACCTGGTCAACAAACGCTAAATAAATAAATAAAAATAACTTTTGATTCAAGTTTATGTCACAAGATTTCTGTCAGTGAAATGGGATTTCAACACTTTTTATCATTCTCACATGAGCTGTCATGCTTCAGTGTCTAAACTCACCAGTAGATGTCACTCTTCATTGTTGCAGTTTTGACTCTAGTTCAGGCCAACTCATGTTACTGCTAGGAGTAATTTTGCAAGCAGAGAGAGCAATGCAGCAAAACTTAGTGAATACTATTGATTGTTCTTTCATTTGGGGCATTTCATGTCTCCCAGACTGAAATAACGAGGCACACTGAATCGAGATACAACAGGATTCAGAAAGAGAGTGCCACGTTTGTGCCCCCTCGGTTCCTCTACCATCATGGCGAAAACATACCCCTGCCAATGAGCTCCTTCCACATAACCATGATCACTGAAATGGGGAGCCGAGTGTGACACAGAATTACCAACCATTTTCATGAAAAGAAATGGTGTCCTGTGACAATATCACATCTCCTTCTGCCTTCCAGCACTGACTGTATGAGGGATCTGCTTCAAGGGCATCATGTGGGTGTTAGTGGCTCTGGCTTTGGGGGTTGGGGATGAGAAAAAATTTAAGACAACAAATAATACATTTACATTAGTTAGAAACCATTGACAGGGATGACAACTGGCTGAAATAAGATATGAAAGTGTAGTGTTTATGTATATATGTGTGGGGAGGGAGGGAGGGAGGAAGCTTATGTTAGTTAAACAGCAACCCTATATAAACTAAAAGGCACATTCAATTAAGCATAAAATGAAGGCATATACTAGAAAAAGGGCAGCTTACAGGAGATACAGAAAATTGGGGAGGAAGGGGGATAGGGAGGAATATCTGCAAGAAGCAAAGGAAGTGACCAGGGGTTAAGAGTAGCCAAGATGGCAAGAGAACTCAGGCTGGTGCAGGGCATAAAACAATGAAAAAGACTTCTTTAGGTATATCATGGAGAAAAAGAAACTGTAAGGACCAAACTGTAAGAATTAAGAGGGGGTGGATGGGTGGAAGAGGGGGTGAAAAGGCTGAAGTGCTCAATGACTACTTCTGTTCAGTCTTTATGAAAGAAAGGGAGGGGTGCTACCCATAGTAGGAAGGAGGACAGAAACAGATGGGAGGGATGACGGACAGAGAAATCACAGTGGGGAGGGTGCTGGAGGGGTTAAGGGCATTGAGGGTGGACAAGGCACCAGGACCAGATGGAGTACCTCAAGAGTGCTGAAGGACCTGGCAGAGGTCCTGGCAGGGCAGCAGCATGTTTATTGATTATTATTTATTTGCTTTTGTTAACCGGGTAAGCACTAAGACAGCCAAGTGCCTATTTTCAGGTGCGACCGAGTTTAATTCATCTCTAGACACAGGCTGCGTATTCCATAATTGGAGACTGGCTACATGGTTCCCTCCACAAGAGTGGACCCAAGGACGAACCGGGAAACTATAGGCCAGTAAGTCTAACGTCCATAGTGCGGAAGCTAATGGAGACCATCCTAAAGGAGAGGCTAGTGGCACTACTGGAGGTGAACAGGGTGCAGGACAGGAGGCAGCGTGGCTTTGTCAAGGGCAGGTCATGCCAGACCAACCTGGTGGAATATTATGACTGGGTGACTAGGCAAACTGACAGGGGCCATGCGGTGGATGTCCTGTACCTAGACTTCAGTAAGGCCTTTGATTCAGTACCACATGGGAGACTTGGAAGCAAGCTACAGGGCATAGGGGCAGGAGCAAAACTTGTGGGGTGGGTGGAGAACTGGCTAAAAGTTAGGCAGCAGAGGAGAGGTGGTAGGTGGGGAATACTCATCCCTAAGCCTGTGACAAGTGGTGTTCCACAGGGGTCAGTGTTGGGCCCAGTGCTGTTTGGCATATTTACTGCAGACATCTCAGAGGGCATCAGCAGCAAAATCAGCCTATTTGTGGATAACACCAAGATGGGAAGCGGTGGTGGGCGACCAGGTTGGGTGGCAGGGGTCAAAAAGAGGATCTGGCAAGGCTAGAGGCATGGTCTGACAGATGGCAGTTGTAGTTCAATGCAAAAAATGCAAGGTACTGCACTTTGGAACAAAAAATCTGAGGAGAAGCTACCATCTGGGGAGGGGTGCGGCTGGAGATAACAGAAGAGGAGGAGTAGGATCTGGGGTGCTCATCAGGAGCAATGAACAATTCTCAAGTAATTGTTCGTTAAAACTGTATTTTTAGACAGGATATAATTTTAGATCCTAAGACCTATTTTCAAAGTTGTCCTGTACATAAAAACATTCATGTTACAATAACAAAGCGCATTTCATACATACATATATCAATAACACAAAATACAACTGTCATCAGACCTAACCTAAGTGTGACAACATGAGTTTCTAAGTGTAGTAACTTAACACCCTATTGAGACATGGAACACATACATCAGACTACACAAACATACATTACATCATATTTATAAACATGCAGAAAGGCAGCAGCAATGGGCAACAAAATGCTGGGATGCATTGCAAGGGCATTACCTTGAGAAGAAGGGAGGTTATTCTACTGTTATGCAGATCGTTGGTTAGACACCACCTGAAATACTGTGTACATTACTGGTGCCCATACCTACAAAAGGACATTAGACTGCTGGGGTAAATGGCAATTCACTCCGACATTTCGCTCCGCTCCAACTAGCTCCCAACAACTCGCTGCAGCGATAATTGACTCCATGAGAACCCATGCCCTGACAATTCACTCCCAAGCGGAGTTACTAAAATTAAGCCAGTTGTCATGGAGCAAAATTAATTCAGGAGCTCCATGCTCATTTTCATCCCACTTTCCGTGCTGCCTGGACTTAGTACCCCATTTTAAAAATCATTGTGCCTGATCTATGTTTAAGATTTAACCAGTCACCTGTTTTATTTGGAACCACTAAAAACTTCCAAAGGCTGAAGATGAACAGAACCTGCACATCAGTACTTTGCTTTTTTTCCCATGTAAATCAGCTTTCTGCAAGTTACCCCTTCAGTTTTATTCTTGTGTCTGCATTCCGACGGCCATTAAGCTTACGTGATCGCTATCTCACTCGTACACTCAGTTGCTGTCTACTAAACACCCCAACCTCAAACTTAGGTGGAACATATCTAGAATAACAAGCAGTTCAAAAAAAGCAGGGCAGTCTCAATTTCCAGCTTTGTAGCTCCTGGTTGCACAACAAGTGAGTGCTGCACCTGTTCCGACCTCGCTCGCTCCTTCGCATCAGTTTATTACAAAATAAAAAGGCATACAAATAAAATGAGTAATGCTTGCCCGGCTTGAGTACAGGAAATGCATAGAACTGCAAGTGCAAGCCCGACTGGGTCAAACTGTTGGAATAATAAAATAGTAGAAGAACTAGAGGATGAGATAAAGAAGAATCAGAGAGTTCAGACTGCACACAGGAATGGGAGCAAGAGTGAATAGTCGCTGTAGCGTACTATTGCAGGAGCAGTGGTCACTGGAGGCGTATTAGTCGGAGAAAGTAATCGGGGGTGAAATATCAGGAGTGAGTTGTTGTGTTCCGGCTGCTGGAGGAGTGCAGTGTAGAACGCGAAGATGATTCGGGGCCTGGGGAATGCCATATGAGGTCAGACTAAGGAGTTAAACATGCACACACACTGGAGAGAGAAGGGCGGGGAACATGATTGAGTCTTTCAAATACATGAAGGGATAAT
The DNA here is from genome assembly GCA_016271365.2 of Neoceratodus forsteri. Taxonomy (NCBI): domain Eukaryota; kingdom Metazoa; phylum Chordata; order Ceratodontiformes; family Ceratodontidae; genus Neoceratodus; species Neoceratodus forsteri. Next base: position 284,314,751 of record CM028138.1, on the reverse strand, counting down.
CAAAACAGACACAGAGGGTCTATTCAGGAGGAGGTGGGGAGGCGACAGTAGGGGCCATGACATGAGATTGGAGGGGGTAGATTTAGGAGGAGGCATTTCTTTATGGAGAAGGTGGTGGCAAAGTGGAATGCACTACCAGCTGAGGTGGTGGCATGTAACACAGTGGACTGCTTCAAGAAGGGTAGGACAGGGCATAGGGAGGGTAAAGGGAGGGAAGGGGAGTGGGGTGGGGCAGCTGCTGAATAGTGAGCTAGCTGCAGTCTTGAGCAACCTAAATAGACCAGGATGGCCTTTTGCTGCTGACAAATTTCATATGCTCGTATGTTCATATGTGAACCAGCTTTCATTATGACCTGACCTTGGAAGGCATGTCAGCAACCAAACCACGGTGTACTGCATTAGCTACAGGCACTGCAGGGTACCACCTTGACCATGAAGTACAGGGTATTACAGTAATCGAGACTGGATGTCACAAACACATGTACCAGTGTCACCAGGTCCTTGGGGGGTAGGGATAAGGGAGTTAATCCAGCTGATTTTCCTGAGATGAGAAAAGTCATGCCAGACTTGATGCATACGAATGCTTCTTCCAGTGGACCAGGCCCAGAGAACCTCCTGCACTTTTGCTTTCCATAGATCATGGCTGGCAAACTGCAGATGCTGCACGTGGTCCTCTTCTTCTTCTCTCAATCATGCCTCCCAATCTTACTTTGTCGTTCACCTAAACCATACCAGCAAGTATGGAACTTGAAACTCTATCTCCTGGACAACTAATAAATGATCTTTCAATCCCCTTAGCACAGTTTAATCAAATTGGGGCCTCTGGTACTGGTCCCAACCAGATTTCAGTGATCTCCTTGCAAGGGCCCTTTGGACATGGAGGCAATTCAGCCAGGAGCGCCACTGGTAAGCTAGAGGCATGAGTGGGTGTACTTCACACCAGATGCCCATTCATGCCAGAGGCATGAATGGGTGTCCTGCTGTGGATACCTTAATGGCAGAGATTAGATGTCCGAATCCCAATTTTCACAGGAGTTGAAATTCTGGAGAACTGGATTTGAATCCCATAGCCACCACTTGCATACTGTGGGATCATGAGCAAGTCACTTCCCAGTGCTCCCAGGATGCACCTGGAAACAAGCTGTGCTTCATGTGTCTTTCCTACCAGAACAATTGTAAAACAAATAAATTATATAAAATAAAATATACAGGAGCTGGGACACTCTCCTCAAACACTTTGGAATCAGTCTTGGAAAGCATACTTAGTTCCTTGGGCAGTGTCACAGCAGTGACTATGCCCAGCTGGCAAGTGTTGGTAATGGACACAGACTGACAAGACCAAATGAAACTTTAACATTTGCATCCAGGGCCCCTCTTACAGTGACGGCTCCTGTTTCCACTTTTCAATGAAGCTACTTATCTTGGGGTTCAGCTGTCACCAGTAGAAGACATTGATATAGCAAAGAAGAGTGCACCCAGTACTGGTCCCTCTGGTTCTTGAGGCTCCTCAGTGCTTGCCATTGGGACCTCCTCCATTTCTTTTTATATTGTCCATTTATGCCCCTTCTCTCCCACAGCCTTACCTACCTCAGGCCCTCCAAGGCATTGATGCTGGCTGCACCTGGACCACTTCCTGAGGTCGCTCCCATGCTACCATGGTTTGCCCCGGCAGGGAGATCAGCCTCCTTACCCTCCCCCCTCCTGTTTGAATCTTTATCAGGCACCTTCCAGGGATTGTCTGGCACGTAAGGGCTGTGTGCTGGAGGCCATCTCCAGGTTCAGCTGTGGGGTATTTTCCCAGTGTTGTTCCCAGCCCGAGGCGTCGACACTCTAGGAGTTCCAAGGGATGAAGGCACATCACTATGTAATGACCGTCCCAGAGCTCAGAGGCGTCCTTCTCTCCCACGACATCCCTGAGCTGCACCTCCACCTGTGGTCACCCAGGTGGTAGTATTGCAGTGGAGGTGGCTGCCCTCCCTCCCCTGTCCACCCCAATGACCCAAGTCTGCACCCAAACCTAGGTCGCTGGCATTGCGAATAGTAATGCTACTGCTGCCGATGGGCGACTTGCTGTGCCGATGGGCCAGCTGTACCTCCACCATTTCTTTTACTTCAGACTCTTCCTTGACTTTATGCGATGAGGACTGGCAAATGCACCATGGGCTTGTCATTGCTGGCAGGAGAGTGAACAGTTTCTTGGTTTCCTTCCTCTCTTCTATTTCCTCCACTATTGCCATTTCTTTTGTCCAGTCAACCCAGGATACTGGAATTGGTGATTGACTGCAGGTGCAGACCAGGCACCCATGAAAATGTCTTCAGCACAAGTCACAAACTCTGATGGTGTCAGTGTCTCCACTTCTTTTGTGGCATATCTGGCACTTTGGGATCCAACTGCACAATCTGAATCCCTGGCATTGCTCACCTCCGACATGGGACAAAGCAGCTTCAGTCACTTTCACGATCAGTCTTCTTCCCTACCAAATGTGGGTATTATTCTAAATTCAGTTTCTCCGTTGGTCATCAGTCCAGTATTTCTGCAACCCTTGGTAGGTACTACCCCACCACAATGTGAAGCCAACTGATTCATTACCACAGCTTTTCCTTACTTCATGGCAACAAGAGAACCAACCTACCTTCTCTGTGCAGTGAAAAATGAATGGTCTTTGACTCAGCTCTTCACCCAGCAGGTTTCATTCCCCATACCATGGGCCGGTGAGCAAGTCCTGTGTTGCAGGCCTATATAGCATGACTTCTTGCCTTCATCTACATGTGCTTAGCTGCCATTGTAGGAGCCAATAGGAACCCTTTTAGTTTTCAGATGCATCTTAATTGCTTAATTGGTCCTATGCAAATGTCCACATTATATCACATTATATTGCATGTCACCAGGCAGAATCCTTTCCCTTGTATGTCTTGCCATATGCGGTCCCACTTTCATCTGTGTCATATATTTTTAGGTTCAAGATCTCCACCTACAAAGCAATGATGACAGGTGAGCAAAAACATCAAGGAATGCTCCCCAGACTTTCAGTGGTAGGCTCCAAAAAACCTCTGATGATCCTGTTGTGGGACATTGTGGATCTTGCAGAGGGAACTAAAGGAGAGGACCTGAGGGAGTTCTTACTTACCTGGCTACCAGAGCTCATCAAATTACTGCATCTGAAGAAGAATGCAACCATCTGCACATTATGGAAGCCTTTATTGATTCTCCACAAGGACAGCTAGTATGTCTATGGACACACCTGCACCATCTTGATAATCACAATGGGACTTGCGGTTCATGGACGAGTGTTAAGAGCTACAAAAGAAAATCAGCCCTTATTACATGATGATGCCAGGATTCATGTTTCCACACCTTTCGAGATCAGGGCAAGGAGGAAGACTTTGAACAGAGTTTGCCAGCAGCTGATGGTTCGGAAGGGGTGGTCCCCTGCCTATGAAGCCTGCTAGGCTCTGTGTGCACTTATGGAAGCCAAACCTTCCAATTCTCTGACCCCAAAGATGCTGGCAAATTGATCACAAATAGTGCAGCAGAGTTCCAAATGAGAGAGGCAAGCAACTCGAGAGACTTGGATGGCTGAGTTGTGTATTCGATAAGCACTTTTTATTATGCTCTGACCTTTTAGCATTAGTAGTATAATATTACATCACTGTTTTCACATCTGGGAAAGTGAGGGCAAGAAAGAGTGGGGAGTTTTAAGCAATAAGGCATGACCAGGGATTATGTTAATGGTCTGTTAATCACCCTCTAGGGGTGTAATGTTGCATGAGGCATATCTGAGTGCCACATGCCCCAAGAGGGTGATTAACTGACCATTAACATAACTCGGAGTACCTTATTGCTATTATAATTAATTTTTAAATAGTGCTTTACCTTGTTCAGCATGTGATAAGGCTTTACATGTATGTTAATAAAAGATTAACATAAGGCTGATAGAATACTTACAGCCAATCAGAAAGCTCTATTTCTCTGACCCTTTCTCTCTCTCTAGAGACAGCACCTTTGTACAGCATACAAGTTACTGTGCTTGTATGTTAGTAACTGCCTAGCTACTGATTGTATAGAACTGCACCTCATTCTGCTGATGGCTTGTTAATAACTGCCTAGCTACTATTTGCATAGGACTGAAGTTCATCCGCTGGATGATGCTGTCACCCTATTAATTGTATTCAATGTCTCCATTATATGTATTACCTGTCTTAAAGTTCATTACTATCTGTATTTCTTCTCTCTGTATCATGACGTGGAGCTTTAGAAATGAGTCCTTGACTCAAAGGGTTGTAATTCTGATGTACTTATAAATAAATAATACAGTTTTAAAATCTTAAGAAGTATGGTAGTTATATTACACTCCCTTATGACACTCATCATGGACTCAAAATCATACTTAAAAATATGTTGCTTGTGAAGATGGCACCTGCCACATGGTCTTGGACTTATTAACTTTGTTTGCCAGGTTATTTAGTCGAGACCAGTTACAGTCTGACTTTTGACCAGTGACCTGTGATGTGGTGGTTTTGCCACTGGAGGAGCAGAGCAACTGCATAAGAAGACATCAAGCAAGTCCTAACAAGAACTGTGGACTCAAAATTTAAGATGTTATACTGATGTTTCTTAGTAAAAGAAATGTACTGATTATCAAGAGTTTTCCTGCAAACAATAATAATAAAATGTTCCTTAGATGTTATGTAAGGCTTTATTGCAAGGCTAAGGCACAATTTATCTGTTCAGCATCATTAATGTTCACTGGAGTTATCTCAGCCTTGAATGCAGTATTACTTAACCTTTGTAAAATATGATACGGTTATCTCCACTGCTGTGAAGTAATAGCATTATATGGTAATAATATTATGACTCACTCGATATTTCGCCCCATGTGATACATTTATCATCAGAAGTAAGAGATTTAGTAATCTTATTATGCATCCTCTGACATCTGCATGATGTGTATCAAATTCTGATTTCTTGTGCTCTTGTAACATGTATTTTGTGTTTATCAAAAGCAATAATATATAAGTTTTAAAACAAGCTCATAACATTGAATACTTTTATTAGAGACACATCTATATTAACCAGCTTTGTTTTCACTCATGTTTTCTCTCATCAGGCAAACATAGAGGTAGGCCATTCTCAGCCCCATGGAACCAAGCTAGAAGTCAACAATTACAAAAAGATAACTTTGGGAAATATGTTATTCTTACTTGGGGTCTGCAGGTCATTGAAGTTATTATTGTTGTGTATATCTCCCCTCCCCAGGTCAGACCTCACTGATATTCAGAGAGTTTTAGGGACTATCCTCTTGGATGTTCACAATTTGCTGATCCTGGAAGGTGATTTTAAATCTGACGTTGAACCTGCTTTGGATACTGCTAATAAAACCTGCCTACACAAACTGCAGCTCAGAAATTCTGTAAGAAACAATTAGATCAGTTTGGCGGGTGGCTCATGGAGACATTAACTTTACTCCAGGGTTATACCTTTCATTCAAATCCACATGGCAGATATTCGTGCCCCGATTATTATTTTACACCCAAAGAACATGTACTGCAGTTCTCTTTTTCCTCCTTCCTCTGGTCTCCCAACTCCTCAGATGAGGTGGTAGGCATTCCAAGAAGCGCAGCCACCTATGGCTGCTGTTCCTATTCTATCAGCTGAGGCTGACACCATATGATGACCCTATCTTGGCACTGGGTTGAGACCTGGGGTAGGCATAGCCTGGGGTACCCTCTGTATCTAGTGGTAGATGGTAACTGCTTGCGAAGACATTCTCTGTTACAAACAATTATACTCAGTCTTTAGGTGTTCACAGTTTCCTTTCCACTTTTCCCATTCACTCCTCATGAACTTTACCTGGTGCCCATTCTGTTAGATTAGAAATAAATCAAACAGACAGAGTAAAGTGCACTCTCTCCATAGTAAATATAAAAGTTAAAATTTCTTTCTGCCAAAATTGCTTAATTTGTTACCTTTGTCTGTGTGGAAAGGGGTTCTGCTAGTTATCATTTTACAGCTGTAATGTGAACAAGCCAAACCACCAGACTTCAAGGTGGAACCCATGCCTTGAGTCCTAACTATGAAATGCCTGCAGTGGCTACTTTTACATATCATGCATTGCCTGAATTGGCTGCTTTAAAGTAAAGTGCTTCTACCTAGGTAATTCACAGGTAATCAAAGGAGCATGCTACACAAAATCACTCTGCAATGTGATGGCTTATTGTCAGGTTTACTAAGCGTGCTTACGAGTTACAAACTCAGTCAAAGTATGGTTCAATGTGGTACATAGCTCAGTGCTTGTGTATACCAATGATCTGAATGGTATATGCTTGATGTTTATAACTTGAACTTGGCGCTTCCTATATCCATCCTCTGTGAAATACTGGCTAGGTGTAAGATTTAGCCCCAGCGTGAGAGGGTGAGACGAGGTGCCAGAGAAGGAGGAAGAGGCAGGGGCATGGAAGGTGTTTCAAAATGCTCCGAGCTGAGCGGCGGAAGCCTGAGGTTTAAGAAGGGATATGGGAGGCTATTCCCCCTCCCCCATTGAACCTCAGGCTAAAGCCTTCAATTCAATGTGGGTACATAGCTCAGTGTTTGTGTATACTTATGAGCTGAATGGTATGTGCTTGATGTTTATAACTTGAGCTTTGGCATTTTCTATATCCCACCCTCTGTGGGATACTAGGTAGTGTAGTTTAAGCCCCAAAAGAGAATTAGCATAGTGATGATCTCCTCCAACTCTGGAGGTGTGACCAGTAGCACTCAGGAGAGAAAAACCCCTTAGGGATAAACCTCTGAGGACCCATGGCTACTGACCTGCCCATCCTCTGGGCATACGAAGAGATGAATAATCCTAAATGTGACTGAGGTTTTAGTTATGGTTATATGCAAGGATTCAGTCTGATTTGCTGGTTGAAAAGTCCTGTTTCAGAGGTCAATGATGAGGAAGTCAATGCTGAAGATGAAGGTTCTGGAGATGAAGAGATCCAACTTGGAATGATGTCCGGATGGAGAGACAATGGTTAATCCATGCCCAAGGTAGCTGTAAGTGAAGCAAATGTAAAGTGTACATATACAGTCAGCATGGCTGAGGAATGTGTGCCAAAGTTGCAAATTTGGAGGGACATAGAAATCATAGACGATGAAATGGTGGGAACGTTGGATGGCTGGAGCGAAGATAAGGTAGGAGTGTAGCCCAGTTGGGAGGCTTGCATGGCTGTTGTACATCCATTGAAACATTAGGGTACAATCAAGTACCATGTCAGAAAGGAGAAATTGTCCTAAGATGACCAAGGAACTGAGTGCGCTCAAAGCGATGTCTGGCATAGAAACTAGGCTGGAACTGGAACAAAAGGAAGGTGGATTGCAGTAGAAAAAGTGAATAAATGATGAAGTAAGGTAGGCCTGGATGTGGGCTAGCTGGAGCATGGGACCTTTGTTGGACTGATTTATGTAGTGTTCAGAATGCTCAGCGATGAGAGTAAGTCTCAGGTGGTCAGACTAAAGAAAGCGAGACCCTCATGTGGGTCTGCCTTAGTGAAGATGGATATACGTGTGAGAAATGAGAACTGCCCCCGTGGGGCACGATGGATTCGGTGGTAGAGACCCCCATGTGGGTTCGCCATCGCCAGTATGATATGATCCAGTAAGGAGGTGAAACCCGCTTGAGACTGCCTGTAGATAACAGAAATACATTTGAGCAATATGTAATGTCAGTTATGGGCATGCTTGTGTTGGGATGGCAGGACCCTCCTGCAGGTCCTCATCGCTGTAGTATGATGTGAACCATGGTAGAATGGCGAGATCCATTGTTGGGATGGCGGGACCCACATGGTCCACCATCGCTGTAGTCTTGAATGGTTCAAGATAAGAGGACGAGACTTTCATGTACATATGCCTGTAATGACATGGAAATGCAAGTAAGGCCTTTGTGGGCATGCGTGATTGGGATGGCAGGACCCCACGTGGTCCGCCATTGACACAGTATGGAATAGTTCAAAGTAAAGAAGGTGAGCCCTCATGTGAGTCTGCCTGTAGTGACTTGGAGATGCGATTGATCTATGAGTAGATCCCCTTCATGGGGAGTGTATATTTGGGATGGGGACCCACATGGTCCGCCATCACCATAGTATTGCACTGGCTGAGGTAAGGATGGCAGGACCCCTCGGTCTGCCATTGCAGTATTAGCACATAGTCCGATGTAGGAGGATGAGACCCCAAGTGAGGCCACCTGTAGGAAATGCAAATGAGGTTTGAGCAAAGAGTAGATGCCCTGTCATGGGCACGGTTGGTTGGGATGGCAGGACCCCATGTGGTCCACCACTGCTGTATCCTGGAGTAGTGCGAGATTGGGATGGCGGGACCCCACATGGTCCGCCATCACCATAGTATGGAATAGTCCAGGAAAGGAGACTGAGACCCCAGCGTGAGTTTGCTTGATGTGATTAGGAAATATGTTTGAGCAATGAGTAGGGCCCTTCATGGGGCGTGTGGATTAGGATGGTGGGACCCCGTGGTCTGCCATTGCTGTTCCATAGAGTAGTGCATGAATGGGATGGTGGGACCCCACGTGGTCTGCCATCACTGTTTCACTAAGTAGTGTCTGCGATTGAGATGGCGGGATCCCACATTGGTCGCCATCGCCATGTTATGGAGTAAGTATGTTTGGGATGGCGGGAACCCACATGGCCTGCCATCAACCATTATTGAATAGATGAGCATGCCCCTCATGGGCATGTTTGACTGGATGCTGGGACTCCTCTGTGGGTCCTCCATTGCCATAGGCATTAGTCAGACAACTGGTATCCACAGGGACGAGGCACAGTTCAGTCAGACCGTAAAGCAAGAGTTACAATATGTCATAAAGGAAATGCAAAATAAAGTCCAGAGAGTGAGCGAAGAGTTCCACAGGGTGAAACTAGGGCGCCAAGAGGGTGTATAAAAACATGATCTTACCCTCGGCCTCAACTGTCCCTAATTGAAAGGATGTCCCTGATTTGCTTCTGGATTGACTCTATCACTCATAAGATTAGTGTTTCTGTAATGGATAGTAGGGACTGGAAGCACAAAGCAATATCAAGCATTACAGTTCCAAACTTAGTCATCAGTAGAAATGCCAGTTAGATTAAGCCCCTTATGCATTCAACTGCCCGGTGGATAGCACCAAATTGTTTGTTTTTAAGATGTGTCCTGGATATGTAGGTGCTTGTCCTTGATACATTAAGTCTTGTCACCGATTTATAAAGTCAGAGGTGGAGAGGGTACAAACATATTTCTGAACATGTTAAGTAAGTACCAAGCAGGAAAGTGTGGCCTCGTCCAGAATCCGTAGACTCTGTAACTGCAAAGATGAGTGTCCAAAAGTTCATGGTCTTTGTTTTAGAGGTAAAAGAAGTTGGCAGTTGATCAGCAGAGTCATCATCCTGGCGCTGGAGGAGGGTCGCTCAGCAAGGCAGACCTCAGCGACTGCCCTGTCCCATAGCTGTCCCACAAGCGTTGGGGCTCAGTAGTGGAGGCAGGTCTCTGATGAGCTGGAGCAGAGCAGAACACCAGGGGACATCACACTATGGAAGCGCTAGCAGCTATAGCATGGCAGGAATCAGGTGAAAGGCTCCGGGCATGGTCGGGAAGCAGGCAGAGAGGAGGAGTACAAGTGAGCTCTCTGCAGATGAGAGCACTGCAGGAATGTGGCCAGGAGGAGCAGGAATGCGAGAAACAGCAGCAGTGGAGAAGACAAGCCCCAAAAGAGAAGAGGAACACACAGGTACGAGATAAACGAGAGGATTGGGGAGGAACAGACACAGAATGCTGGCAAAGAGGAGACAAAACACAGGAGGACACAAGAGGCGGGGGAAGAAGACGGGGAGGTGAAAGAAAAGACAGAGAACAAGGAGGGGACACTAGCCACCAGGACAGGGAGAGAGAGAGGAGGAGACAGAAGAGGGTGCACACATAGGCAAACAAGAAGAACCAGGAAAAGAAGCAAAGCACAACCACAACCCCATGGTGCACTGGGTTTTCAAGCAACTTGAAGCTGGGCGAGGCGGAAGCCTGAGGTTTAAGAAGGGATGTGGGAGGAGCTATCCTCCTCGAACCTCAGGCTAAAGCCTTCAATTATGGTCAGTCCTCTGTTTAAAACAGAAGTACTGTATTACCTTACCCCATACTCATTTTAACTGAAGACACCATTCTGCCAGCTAGTGTAGGTGTCTTAGGAAAGTGCAGAGTTTGCACCAAGTTGATTTTTGGCATAACTCTATTCTATAATAGGTGTCCCAGGCCACCTGTGTGTGAATGGGCCTCCTCACATACTTACTATGTACAGCATGCAGAGACATGGCATCACAGTTTGTATGTCACAAACCAGTATTGGGAGTCAGGATGGGAGTTATTCCTAACTCTGGACTTTACTAGGTGTGTATCCAGTGCCAGGTATGTGGGAGGGGAGGTGGTGGTAGTGGGGTAACTGTAAGTGCCCACAGTGTGCACTATAGTTATAGCCCAGGAGCCATGAGCTCTCTCTCTCTCTCTCTCTCTCTCTCTCTCTCTCTGGCTGCTAGATGTTCATGCTCTCACCAGGTGGTGAGGCATGGATGTTATCCACAGAGACAGAGTTTGGTGCCTATGCAACAATAATGCATCAAGATGGTGCAGTGGTTGGAGTACTGGGGCATATAAAGACACAGATATGCATTTTGCTGTACTGGTTGCTACAGCCTTTACTGGTGGAGGATTAAATCAGGCAGTAATGGTGTGAATTATATAAAGTTAGGGTATAGGGACAGATTCCCTTAAAGGCCGAGTGTGGGTGTTGATGTGCAAAACAACTGGCACTATACGTTTACAGACACTTCCCTTCCAGTTTCTTGTTTACAAAGCCCTTTGGGATACAGTGTGTATAAAATACTATATAAATGCTTCTTCTTCCTCCTTGTCATGCTGCTAGCCCCATTTTCCCTTTTGGGCCTGAGAACTGACCCTAAATGACCTCCCCCATGGCCCCATTTCTCATCACTGTCTCTGCATATATTATTTTTGAGAGTATGCTGCATGCTTCGTGGGGACTCTTATTGTATGAGTTGGTTCCTGGTTGGGTTGATCCTGTGGGGCGGTGGGGAGGTACTGTATCCCAGGGACTGTGGTACTGTACTATACTCTACCAGGCCCACTTAAACCTGTCGCTGGACAGAGACACCTCAATATGTCATTCGAACTTTGGATATGAGCTTGAAGAACTAGTGTACTGTCTAAAACTAATATTAGTTTTTAAAAGCAGTCAACCATTACCTTTTATATCTGAGGTACTTTTTCTTTTCCTTTGTTTAATTAGAAGATTGTTTATCTGATGTTAGTAGGCGTGATGTGTGGGACAGCACTCTGCCTGGCAGCTGACATATCTAGCTCTATGCTCCCTCCACTAGCATTGTGACCTCACTGACTGTGCTATCACTGCTGCTTAGGAACAGCCACTCATGACTACCAGGTCAGTCACCTATGATGTCACTGTCAGTGACTTCACAATGCTGATGATATGTGAGGGGGCCTGACGTGAACATGTCAGCTGCCAGCCTATGAGCTGTCCACACATCCAGCACAATATTATCACATAGATGATCTTCTAATGAGCAAAAAGGAAAGAAAATACTTCAGAAATAAGTTGCAGCTGACTATTTCTTAAAATGTGTACTATTTTCCTGTCTGCCTGTTTTGGCTCCACTAGATCTTTTGATGGGCCCAGGACCCTCAACCTCACTGAGACTACAGGGTGGGGGTAGAGACATAGAATTTGATGGCAGATAGGACCGCTTGGCCCACCTAGTCTACCCATTTTCCTACCTAACAGATAAGCTACAGATCCTAATTAACCAACAGCTTACTTCCTCCTACCCCCACTAGGACTGCCTTATGTCTGTCCATGCATTCTGAATTCCCCACTAGCTTAACACAACACAGATTGAGACCTGATGGCTATCAAGAAAGGAAGGAAGAACAGAGGAAGCAAGGGGAAAATTGGGAGCAAGGGACTTGTATGCATGCCCTCCCCACATCAGTCCAGTTTCCCAGGGCAGGTGCACCCTGCTGCTTCCCACTCTAAAACCTTATGGGAGAGTGCTCCACTGGTTGCAGTGGATACTTTGCTGTGAAGGTAGTGGCTAGCGTGAAGTTCGGACCCACTGGCCTGCATAGCAATAGACATCACACAAACAAAAATCAAACAACTGAACAAAGAAAGGGCCACTATGGGAATGTGACCACTGGTCTTCTGGCTGAGTCTATCATTTACCTGACACAGTCCTGCCCAGGTCTTTTAACATCAAGTCCCTGCTCAAATGGCTAAACCTTTGGTGCAGGCATGGTCAGATACCCAGTTTACTCCTGGTTCTGATGACCTCTGAGGGCTGGTTTGAGCTGTTTGGAGAGACTCCATGGCTGCAGCAAGAGAAACCAGCCTGCCGCTTCTCCACTGCTGCCCGTCCTCAAGAGCACCCTTCTAGGCTCTGCCTGACCAGGCTTCTTGTCGCTGATTCTGTGGGTGTGGCTTGAGAAACCAGCCTGCCACTTTTCCACTGCTGCCTGCTCTCAAGAGCACCCTTCCAGGCTCTGCCCTGACCAGGCTTCTTGCCGCTGACTCCGTGGTCGTGGCTTGAGAAACCTGCTGGTCGCTTCTCCACTGCTGCCCGCCCCTCAAGAGCACCCTTCCAGGCACGCCAACTTGACTCGCCCAGGACTGTATCAGCCTCCTATTGGATAAAAGTCCTCTGCTTCTTCCCTCTATCGGCTGGAGGCGCAGAGCTTGCATTTTGATTGGATACTTGGCCACCAGCTACGACTTCCTTCTGAACCTCTGGCTCTCCTCTGAAACTGTTGTTCTTGTCTTAATACCTGATTTTAACTTGATTTAGTAAAATGAGTTATTTAATTACTGACCTTATTATTTAATTACTGCCTATAAGGGAATACTAGACAGAAATATTAACTGTTGCTGGATTACTGCTGATTCTGTCTGTGAATACTAATATCTACTGCTGCATTTTCCCTTTTTCTTCTGCTTGACCTAAGTTTTGTTTTGCTCCTATCCCTCTCATTTCTTAGCTCTGGACTCTCTCTGCATACTACAACAATCCTCAAAATTGGCTTCTCTCCCTCTGCATTTTCCTACTATTATTTCATCAAATGTGGGCATAGAGTTGAGCCTGCCTAGACCCCCATTCATTTGTCTGTCTGCCCTCCCTACCATTTAACCCATTGTCTCTGTTCTTACTCCCTGCCTACCCCGATTTAACCTTTCTTGAGTTTTCTTTGTCTTGATCGACTCCCTCCCTCACCCCCTGCTCTTTGTTTGACAAAACTTAAATTGTAATATCCTCCCTCTGCTTTCTTCCTCCTGACTGGGCTTCTCACCGCTGACTCCATGGCTGCAGCTGGAGAAACCAGTTGTCTGCTTTTCTGCTGTTGCTCGCCTCAAAGCACCCTTCCAGGTATGCTGACTTGACTCTCGCCCTGTGACTGTATCAGCTCTTCTATTGGATACAGGTCCTCCGCTTCAGCCCTCTGCTAGCTGGAGTGGCCGTGGCTTGCATTTTGATTGGACACTTGGCCGCTCAGCTTCAGCTTCCTTCTGAACCTCTGGCTCTCCTCTGAAACTGTTGTTCTTGTCTTAATACTTGATTTTTCTCCTGCCTGTGCACCCCTGCCTGACACTCTTTAAATACACTGCTTCCTTCCCTTCTGCAGTGACTGCCTCCATTGGCGAACCTTTCCCTGATAGTACTGTGTTAAAGGGTATTTGCCTCCTTACTCTGGGTCCATTCCTCTAGGAGTTCTTTCCTTCAATAAGGTCTTTGTGCCTCTGCAGTGACTAACTTCCATACTGCCCTTGCTGACAAAGATCAATTGCTACCTCTATTGGTGTCCACTGGCTACGGTACCACTGGCTTTAAGATACCTTTACTCACCTTGTGACAACACTACTGCTCCTGGATTCAATATGTTGCCCATCGTATTAACCTCACTGTTGCCTAGCAGGCATGTCCTTTGTACCCTTGATCCTCATACTAAATGCATAGATAAAACCTCACAAAATATCTCAAGTATGAACAAACCCAACTTTTGCTCAGTCAAGCCTCTCATCTTCCTCTGTGTGCTTAGATATGCATTCACTTTGGCTCCATGGTACTTTATTTATTTCCTACTGGAGGTATGTTCCTTATCGATGTCACCTCCTTCCACTTATGTCTCTTCCTCCTATGAGGCATGAGTGCTCCTTTATGCATACTTGGGTCCACTATGCTCTTGTCTTATTTCTTCTTCTTCCTCTACCTCCCCCATTATAAAGTGGATGGATCCGACGTCTCAGGCTGTCAGTAAGTCTCTCAAAAACTTCTGATGCTGCTTCCTATGTTCAAGTCAACCTGAACTGAACCCAGGTCCGCTTCCCCTATTTCTGCATCATCTAAACTGGCTCAACTTAAGGGGTCAAACTCTCTCACATAAATGCCCACAGTCTAATAAAGAAATTCAACCCCATACAGTTCTGGATATGTCATACAAAGCCAGGTGTTCTGGTGATCACCTGAAACTTGGCTCCGATCTGCTACTCTGGACCATGAAATAAATATCCCTCATACAATGTCTTCAGAGCCAACAGACATTCCGGAGGGGAAGAGTAGCCATATATATCCTTGACAAATTTCATGTTTCTATCATTGACTCCACCACCATGCCTTGGAATTGAAAGCCTCTCTATTAAGGTCCAGCTCTCATCCTCTGTAACTGTTTGCATCTTTGGATGCTATAGACCTTTCTTGGTGGGGCCAAGGTGCAGATCACCTCAGCAATGCTCTGGAGTCATTGTCCTCAGAAGTTAGCATCATGGGTACTTCAACTTGATTGGCTCTCAGTCTGCTCTAAGCCTCTCAAAGACCTTTGTGATGTCTTTGGGCTTACACAACTTACTGAGGAACCTATCCAACCGAACTCTAAAACCCTTCCCATAGTAGCCTTCTTGATCTTATCTTAGTAAACAAACCCCACCTCTTTTCCCACTCAGGTGTCTTTTTAATGACATCAGTGACCACTGTTCCATAGCCTCGTGAGGTCTGTACCCAAACAGCTTCTGCCTCCAGGTATATCTATAAAAGAAATCAACAACTTTTGACCAAATTGCCTTCCTCTCAGGCCTGCAATACTCCCTACTGGCAAGACTCTACCTGGCTCCCTCTGTGTCGAACATGAGGTCTTTCAGAGCATTGTCTTTGGCACTATAAATTGTCATGCTCCCTAGTCAGAAACCGTACCAAGAAAGATCATGCCCTTGGTTTACATCCAGCCTAAAGACCACCTTGCTTAATAGGGATGCACTCTGGAAAAAAGTGTGTAAAATGAAACTTCCTGCTGATTGGACAGCTTTTAGGGCAGTTAGGAATCAATACACAAAACTTATCAGAGCAGAAAAAGCTAGATACTTTCACTCAGAATTGGATTCCTCATCCATTTGTTCTGCAAAATTTTGGAAGACCTTAAAGGACTCGAGGTCATAGTCGGCTAACTCACTCCCTGCCAAAATTTCATCGGAGGTTTCTCCACTACCGATAAACAGGTGATTCTAGACCTTCCTAACAATCATTTTGCTACAGCTGGATTAGCATTCGATACATCTCCCACTTATAATCTTCATACTCAGCTTTATGCGAAGGACCAAAACTCTCCAGCCTCAGATTCAGCAGCTCACAATGCAGTCTTCTCTTTCTGGCCTATCTTGCTGAAACAAGTAGAAGATCTACTCTCTGAACTAGATACAGTACTAGAAAGAGTGCGGGTGCTGATCAAATAGATCCCTTTTTCCTAAAACATGGCTACCATATCCTATCTGCTCCTATAACCCACCTCTTCAACTTATCACTTATGAGTTGCTCTCCCTTCAATCTGGAAAACAGCCCACATTATTCCTCTGTTCAAATCTGGTGATCCGAGTGATTTAAATAATTACAGGCCTATTCCTCTGCTTCCTATCCTTTCAAAAATGTTTGACAAACTAGTTAACAGTCAGCTAAGAAAACATTTGGACTCCTTTAAGCTGCTGAATCCTGTACAATCTGGATTTAGACCATGTCATAGTACCATATCTGCGCCTACAAGGTCACCTAATGACTGGCAGATTGCCCTTGATGCTAAAATTATGTATGTGCCTTATTCCTTGACCAGAGTAAGGCTTTTGATACAATGGACCATGATCTCCTTCTGGTCACTCTTCAAAGCATTGGTCTAGATCCCATAGCGATGAAATGGTTCACCAGTTACCTTACTGGCCAATATCAGTAGGTCAAAGCTGGTGGTGACTTCTCTCCTCTGAAACTCCTCCAAAGAGGTGTGCCCCAGGAGTCCATTCTGGGATCTCTACTTTTGCAATTTACATTAATAATATTAACCATGGTATCAAATCAGCGAACATCCACCTGTTCACCGATGATACTGTCCTCTATATTGATAGGCCTACCCTGGAACTGGCCTGTAAATTTACCCTGGACTTTAATCATTTGCAGCAAAACCTCCTGCACTTGAAACTCCTACTAAACACCAAAAAACTAAAGCAATGTTCTTTACACCCTTAGTCAATGCTCCCAATCCCTGCACCCTAGGTACTGTTTCCAAGATCACCACACTTCTAGGTGAACCACTAGAATTCGTGGCCAAATTTAAATACTTGGGGCTTTGGACTGACCACAAATTATCCTTCCTTGAACACATTGGCGCTAGCAAAAAAATGAAACAGGGACTTGGTCTCTTCTTCTGGATCAAGCATCTCTTAACACAGGAAGCCCAAACTAGGTTGGTTCAGACCACGTTATTCCACTCTTGGATTATGCTGACTTCCTCTATGCCCAGGTACCAGCACCACACTGTCTAAGCTTGACACACTCTATCACTGAGCACTTAGATTTATCACTGGGCACCTTGCTTCTCATCATCACTGCTCTCTACTCACTTGTAGGTGGACATCCTTCAGATTTAGATGGCAAAAAAGGCAGCCCTTCAGACATTGAGAGCAATTACTAATATGCTTCCTCAGTACATATCAGACTGTCTACCTACCTGTACTGTTGGTACCTCCTAAAGCCTCTCCTACATCTCCCTTATCATCCCCAAAGTTAGATGCCATTTTGGAAGATCTTCTATAGGTAATGCACTTCCATACTGTGGAATAACCTTAAAAAAAAACTTAAGTTAGCCTTTTCCATAAAATTGCCCAGGTTCAAAACTATGTTAGCTCGTTCCTTCAAGGAATCCTGTAATTGTTTCACTGATGTGCTGCAAATCAGATGCTTGATAGTCCAACAGTTGCTGCACTTGTGCATATGTCAGTCTGGCCAGCTGTTCCCTTGTCTGTCCATCTATACCTCGTCTCTTTGTCTTCTTTTATACTTCCTCTAACCCCCTCACGTGGTCCCCTTGTACATATTGTTTTTTATTGTATATATGCTCTGTGCAATATATGTAATTTCAGTACTGTATTAGTTATTACCCTCTTCTGACAAGTACCTTCTACTGCCAATTATGTTTTATAATTGTTTCTTCTGTTATTTAACTGCTTTGTTGTATTTGGAAATGTTGTGTATCTGCCCAGGTCCACCTTGTAAATGAATTCATCTCAATGGTGTTTCTCCTGGTAAAATAAAGACTGATTGATTGATTGGTAGTGGACAGTACTGCACCTCTCTGCTGGACTGCACCTCTGTCTCCATTTCTCTCTCACACTCAGACTCTGGATCACCTCCCTTCACTGGACTGGATTAGGATTCAGCTGGTCTGGATCACTTCTCACTGGGCTAGGGTTGTCAGAACCCACTGATGTTCTGGTTTCTGGTTCTGGTCTAGAACTTCTCAAATGGTCTACTATAGGGTTCTAATCTTCTTTAGAATTCAAACTTGTTTGTATAAAGGACTGAGGAGGAATGACAGAGTTACCAAGAAGAAAAAGCAACTAAAGAGGCCTGTCCTCTCAGCACAGCTTAACAATAACATTCTGTTTCACTGCACATGCAGAAAAAAGAGAAACACTGTGTGCCACTCAAAAACCAGACCAAGAGTCACATACCTCAATTCATTTGTTTTTCCAGACTGCCATCCGTTTTGAAAGTCTAAACAAAAACATGTTTTACTCTTTAGCATTTGAACCATTAATACTTAAAACCCATTTATGGTTCTAGTTCTAAACTGGAACTCAAACTCCTGAGAGTTCTAAAGGGAGTTAAAGGTAATAGGAAACAGTTTTACACCTCTAGATACCCTCAGTTGTTCTTTTATTGGTTACCCAGTATTCTTATATGTTTTGACCTTTTTGTTAAATTAATAATCTCATTTGTTTCCTTTCTAACTACCCAGAATCCTCTCTCCTCAGTAGTTGCTGCTCTCTCTTTCATACTGCCTGACCGTTCTATGACATCAATAACACGATTCCAGGCCATTCAGATGAATATCATGGAATGGGAGTTACTGATGTCATAGAATGTCTTGAAATATGAAAATCAAGAGCAGTAGCTGGTGAGGAAGAGTGAAACTATGTAGATCAAGGACACCCCAAAGTTAGAATATTTATTTATCAAAAATCATCAAAGCATTGCGAATACGTAACTGGCATGGAAAGGAAGATAGAAGGGCAGTCAACTATGTAAAATAATTTCCTGTCTTCTTTAATCTTTTAGAACTAGTTCTGAAACCTTACACTGGACTGGATCAAGATTTAATAAGTAGTAAGATATGACAGGACATTGGTTGTGCTGGTTTTACAACATGCCCGGGGAGTAGTAAATCACGTGGCCACAGGCTTAGTGTCTTCAGTCGCTGGAAGTGTGATAAAACCAGCACAATTAACACCAAGGTGCCTCATAAGCGCTTATAAAGTGGGTCCATAGGCAATTAAAAAGACCTGAAAGTTTTAAGAGACACAAAGTATAATAAAATATTGCTAAAAATGTAAAATAGCCCTTCACAGATGGCTTTCACCTGTCAGTCATCTGTCTTTCTACATTCAATACACTGTGGATTGTAATATTGGATACTGAAAATAATACCATCAAAAGTCATGACATTTTTTCTCTTGTAATACCATCAATGAAATCTATCGATAGTATTACAAGATCCAGAAACAGTATCGTTCACTATTCATCAATAGTATTATGAGATCCCGTAATACTGTCAATGCTTCTTCTCTTAGATAGTAGCACAAGAATGCTCCTTCCTTGCACAGCGTGCACCCTCTTCACAGCAGCCCACGAGGGCGGTTTGTACTGTAACTTCATTGTGTACAGTAAAAGCCAGTCATTGGCACAACTGATCAGAACCAGTGATCTGAAAATGGCTCAGCAACATGAAAACACAATGAATACATAAAGATGCCCATTCTCTGGTCCCGTGCTGCACTCTTCTCCCTCCCGATTCTCAAACACATAACCCCTCGGCGCTGTCACATGTAGCAGTGATGTGGCTTTCCCATATAGCTCCCTCCTGAGTACCTTGTTCTGCCTGCCTCTCTTCCAGACTTATTAATTTAATTAATCCCAGTCTGCGCTTCCATTGTAGCTGTGCAGCTTTACATATCCATCTCCTGCCGCTGCTGCCATCCTCCTCCAACCTGCATGTAAAGGCCTCTTAGGCACTCGAACATGGCCACAGTAACAGTGACTATACATTCTGGAGACTCCTGCCACCTCCTGCTCCTAACTGGGAGATTTACATTACTGGCAGTTCCTGATCTTTACAAACCCCTCACTTGAAATCCTTCTCGGATCCATATATTACAAAAATGGCAGACATAGGGCTGTGATTACTCCGCTATAATACCATTTCGAGGTTCTGGGGACAAGTTGGAGCCTCTTGAGCTTTGCTCGTGAGGTTCACATAGCTCCAGAACCTCTCAATGGTATTATAACCTCGTAATACACCACCCACTATCTATTATTCTATTTGTTTAGCATATAATACAAGAATTCAAAACACTGCAGTACTCCAGTAGTAGAATACCCCCAAACACAAGTGGAATGGTAACGTGGAATACATGAATTCAAAATTCTGTAGAATTATACACACACTGCTCCTGAACACACAAAACACCACAACTCCTTTCCTTTCCTAAACTACTTATGAGACCCCTTACTGCCAACATACCAGCTGTAGAAGTTTCTCTGGAGAAAGGAAAAAGAAGAATAGCCAGACAGCTGCCATAATTTTACATTATTTCAACAAAATGTCATCTTTGTGTAAAGGCAAAATGGGGTCACCTGATCCCACTTTTGGTGACAGACAGTTCTTTAATAATGTCCTCACGGGATCAGTTGATCAGAAGCAGTAATACACACACACACACACACACACACACCCCTCAAGTGGAGCCAGAACTTTAATTTCATGGGTAAAGAGCAAGGAGTTCTTTAGTAGACTAGTAAGGAAAGGATGGGGATTTTCTTGATCATCAAAGAAACACCAGAAATGGAAACTCTAAACAGTTCTTGATTTTTAAATTTGTTTATGTGTGTGTAAGGAGGGGCTTATAAGTGTAAAGAACATTCAATTATTTACATATTTTGCTTAATTTATTGGACTTTTATTTTTAGGACCTAGTTAAAGGTTTTCTATAGTAAAGGTGGCAGCGATGTTTGTGATGGAAATCAGAATGAGTGAAGTGGCTCATGAATTCTGTATGAGTTGTCAAATTCCAAATCCCACTGCCTGAATTTGTTCAAATCTATGCAGTTATGGAGAATTAAGATTTTGGCCTCAGAACTTGTTCAGCCTATCAGAAAGCAGAACATTTCCAACTCATTTTATAAGTTGGTCTGGATCAGTTCTCTTCGTTGGACTGGATCAGGATTCAGCTGGTCTGTATCACTTCTTTTCAGTGGATTGGATCAGGATTAAGCTGGTCTGGATCACTTCTCTTCAATAAACTGGATCAGGATTAAACTGGTGTGGATCTCTTCTCTTCAATGGACTGGATCAGGATTCAGCTGATCTGGAGCATTTCTCTTCAGTGGATTGGATCAGGATTCAGCTGGTCTGGATCTCTTCTCTTCAATGGACTGGATCAGGATTCAGTTGCTCTGGATCACTTCTCAAGGGAATGAGACTATGCTACAGTGATCATGGCCCCAAACTCTTGTGAGGCAAGACCCCAAACTAGGAGGTCAGATACCAACCCTCGGATATGAGGGCTGGTGGGCATTGACTCCTGTAATGACTGTGAACAGGGTAAAACACAGGCCCCTTTACCTCTGCTCCTCCAGGAATCTGGCTGGAACCCTTTTTAATCTCAGGCAGTGGCACTGCTGTCTTGGGGCATGTTGCATTGGAAGATCCCCAACAAGAAAAAGTTCTGAAGCAGTGTTTGTCTTTGCTGTTTTTCTCCAAAAAGTAAGTGCCTCTTTCCTCTACGCTTCACAGATAGTCGCAGTCTATTTTTAAATCAACTACTAAGTTCAATGCATAGGTGCAATTCTCATACTACCAGACCCACAGAGCTTTGGAAGCTGTGGTCTCTATAGCTCTGTCTCACACACAGTTTTCTGGTTGTCAGACTGGTCTGGATTGAGCCCAGATTTCTCATCAGCAGTGTCTCTTATAGGGTATAAAATTCAACACCTGATTGGCTGACAGATTTCAAGCATCTGTTTTCATGGCCAGATCCTGCAAACTCTGAGATCCTCATTGGTGGAAATTCATGGGCAGAAGCATTGTAGCACACACCATCAGCTCCATATCATCAGTCCTTGGGTAGTCAGAGGCTCTTTTTTTTTTTATTTTTAGTTTTGTTGACCCGGTAAGTGCACTAAACAAATCCTGCCTATTTTCAGGCAAGACCAGCGGAGGGATACAGATGAATGCCAACTGATCTTGAACCAGATTAAGCTGTTGGCTGCATGGTGTAACCATATTTGTTTACACCTTTGTGTGCTGTATTATGCTTGTTTGCAGCCTCCTGCTGTATTTCTTTATGCCCCTCAGGCCTTTATTTTTGCATGTCCCAATCCCACTGTCTGCCCTAAGGCTGGGACATATGCTAGCGTGGAAAGTGTGCTTCCTGTTTCAAGATCGGAGCTCTTTCTTTTGTTTCAGTGCCTCTGTACATGTACAAATGTCAAAAGATCAGTCAGTATTGATTCCTCTTTGTTCCTGGCCCTTATGCCTGTCCTAGAGCCAAGAAACTCCTTGCCTCACAACCAGCTGTGCTTCTCGTTGTCTGGTCCCAGCTCTGCTGCCTGTCTTTGTGTCTGGGACACAGTTACATGGCATTCATGATCCCTGATTTGTACTCTGAGCTCCAGTTCCTCTTCTTCATCGGCACACATGAACAATGTGGCTAATTGTACTCCAAACCAAGTGACCCTTCACTCCTGATACTGCTGCCTGCCCTGAACATGGGAAGCATGCTCTCCTGCATCCGAAAGCTTCTCACGTGGTCCTGTCTGCCTGAAATCCCATCCAGGGCCAGGATCACTGGACTCCTCTAGAACTGACATGTTCATGTGGGATTTCTTCCCTAGAGGGTCATGACCTGTCAACCTCTGAGAGAGTTCATTCAGAGTTTTCTTGCATGTGTCTGCACTGCATTGTGACAGAGACCTCTCTCTGTAGAGGATGAGTGTCTCCTACCTGTTTCTTCTTTATGTATAGTGCCTTGGACTTTTGGAAAGGCATTGCTATTATCTATCTATCTATCTATCTATCTATCTATCTATCTATCTAATCTACTCTAATCTATCTACCAACCTACCTGCCTCTTTATCATCTATCTATCTATCTGTCTAATCTACTCTAATCTACCAACCTACCTGCCTATTTATAATCTATCTATCTATCTATCTATCTATCTATCTATCTATCTATCTATCTGTCTGTCTGTCTGTCTGTCTATCTGTCTATCTATCTCACCATAAATGGTTCTGGACAAAGAGGTTGCCAGAACAGTTACCTGCCACAATGAAGAGGGCCTCAGCTATTTGCCACTAAGGGAGAGAATAGGTTCACCACTCCATTCCAGTCCAGCTGCAGATCCAGTTCAGAGGATATTCCAGTTTCGTTGTGGTTTCTACAGAATAGCTCACATGAAACATGAGCCAGTTTGCAACCCATTCTTTTCATGTGGTGGCAATGAGTTGCCAACTAGTTTTTTTCCTCTTCAGCTACAGAATGTGGCTTTCAACTGAAAGTATTCAAGCAACTCATTCAGAGCTCAACTAAAACCAGCCAACAGCCAGATATCAGTGATGAGAAGATTCTTCCTCCAGAACCTTTTCAGCTCAAATGTTAACCGGCTGTTAACTGGTTGCACAAATAAGTTTAATGAGAACTGTCTCAGAAAGCTGAAGGCTATGAGTACTGGAATCAAGGCACTGCCCTTCAACTTAAAAATATATGCAACCCCTCTTCTGGTGGCACAGTAATGGACCTGCACAAATGCCCTGGATATGGGGGGCGTGCATGACCCAGGGAACTCCACGTTTAAGGAAAAGTGATATTCTTGTCAGGAGCTTCCTTGCATTCAAACACTATGGGCTACCCGACTTCCTACAGGAGTTACGTGGGCACCTTCAGGTGTGACGCAACACACAATACTCTTGACATCCAAGCACCTTACCTTTTTAATTGGGACACGCTCAACAAAATTAATTCTGACAGATATTCTTTCTGGTCCAGGGAGCCAGGTTCATTAGTTCATCCTGTACATAGTTCATAACAGTGATCCAAAACTCTCCCTCAGCAGCGCTTCAGTTGATTCTTTTAGCCCAGGTTCCTGGACTCCTTTCTGCCCTTGTCAAGTCAGCAGGCATGAACAAGCCTGGCTGGAATGTCAGCCACCAGGCAGAGCGTGCCTGGGGATTCCCTTCTCCACTCAGTCTATATCTGCTTTGTTCTATTTGTCTATGGACACTGCTTTCCAGGGCAGTTTCACTGTATTATCCCACAACCGTATGCGGGCTGGCATCCCTGCATCAGGGTGCACTAAATCCTTGAAGGAAAATGTACTTGTCCTGCTTTCCTCCATCATGTCCTGCTCCTTAACTTTGCTTGATGACCACAGGGCAGTGGGCCCTATGCACACAGTGCCTATGTCCCTCAAGGCTTCCCATGACCCACCTCAGGGATAGTGTTCAGACAGACAGGCCACAAGTATCCTACTCATATTTGGGGCTCCCTCCTGCCCCACCTTTCCTGGAGATATAGTCTCCTACCTTGTAGCCTCTATTGCTTGGCAGTACCTGCTTCACCAGTCTTTAGAGCTCCATGTCTTCTGCACTCCTCCTCTGGGTTCCCATTTCCTGGGATGTGCCTGATGATCCTTCTTTGTGGGAACCTGCTGACAGGTCCAAAAGCTATTGGGAAATGTCCTTGAGGGGTACCCTGCTGGGGTTCCTGTAGGCTCCTTCTGGTCTCACTATACTCCCACAATATGGGCCATACTCTAAAGCCTTGTGCAGCAAAGAAGCAGACCAGGAATCATCCCAGATGCCCAAGGTGTTTCGATGTCTCCTACACCATCACAACCACGAGTTTTCCCTGATCTGATGTCACCATCAGGTAGTGAGGTAGTGTAGCAACCATGCTTCCAGATAGCAGCAAGCAAAGGGATCCACTCTACACCTGACCTGAGCCCTGCAGCTGGTCAGCTGGTGAGACCCCACATGTACCTTCCACTCCAAACATGCCATGGTCTATGGCACCCAGTGCCCAGCTTGTAATGCCTGCCACTTCCTCTCTCCATACCCTAGGCAGCCTCTTGATCCCACTCTGGTACCAGAGGTACCACAACTGCATGGGAACCTGGGACTAGATGTCCCCAGGCCTTCTGGTCCCTTGACTGCTTTACCCCAAGGAAGCTGCCCACACCCCTCTTACACCACCAACAACCCTAGTGCCACAAGGCACACTCCTTCTTACTACCTTAGTTCCTTCTATCAGCTTTTTCTTTCTTTCTTTTTCTTTTCCATATAGCTTTTATCCATTAGGCAGCTGCTATGCACCATCTCCACCTTCCCAGGCTGGCAACCACCACTCCTGGATTTACCTCAACGTAAGTCCCCCCATGGATCCCCCACTGTGGCAGGGCTGGGGGAAGGACTGTCCTCCCTCCCTTCCCCAGAGTACGATCCAGATTGCACTGAGGAGTCTGGGTGGTGATGCGGTTCGCGAGGTGCATGGGATGCCATTTAGCATTTGGGTCCCCATTTCCTTTCTCTCTGTGGGAGTCAGTGGGCGATGCAGAAGGTTGCACATGCCTGGGAGGCACACATGCGCCTCATAACCTTGACTCTCCCCACCCCATGACAAACTGTTTCCGTTCATACATTGGCACTGCCACCAGCCCTCTACCTGGTGGCTGCCAAGAGCTGAGTCAGCCCGGCCACACCTATCCAGGAGAGGAGAGCTGCCTGGCAGCTGCCACAGCCACTCCTGGCCCTCTTCCTTCCCCTGGCCGATCCCCGGCAACCTGAGCTTGATCCTGAACTTGGGTCACTGAGTGGCATGGAGGTAAGGTGCT
Organism: Neoceratodus forsteri; assembly: GCA_016271365.2. Taxonomy (NCBI): domain Eukaryota; kingdom Metazoa; phylum Chordata; order Ceratodontiformes; family Ceratodontidae; genus Neoceratodus; species Neoceratodus forsteri. The sequence goes on along the minus strand of CM028138.1, from coordinate 284,289,225 downwards.
TGTTAGCATCTCCCATCAGCTTTTGAAGTGAAGGCAGTGGCAAAGTACTCCTTTCTTTGTTGACCATGGCTAGAAAGAACATCCTGCCTCTGACTATGAGGGAGGTGGTTATTACAGATAGCTAATTTGGGCCAGAAACATACTGGATAGGAGTCAGCTACATTTTATGCCCAGGTGAAGACAAGGGTAATTGTAAGATTGTGACTACCATTTGGATTTGCTAATTTGAAATTGTATAATTGAATCCTCTGTCTCTGTAATGCACTACTTCCTGAAGCTGGCCAGCTACTCATCCTCTCATCCTCTTCAACATGATGTGCACATCTAGAGACTGTATGGGTTTACTGGTGCACCAGTTGGAGGGGTTGAGGTTTGTGAGAAGGTGGTGGAATTTGGATTGTCGTATTTTCCCACTGTATTGTGCCTGCCTAACCTGTTCCTTCTAGAGCTCTGTTACAGTGTTACTGTTACAAACAACAAAACGCATCCTGTTTTATTTGTTTTGATATCTGGGTAAGTGCGCTAGACATAAAATGCCTATTTTCAGGCATGACCGGGAGACAAGTGAGACAGTAAAAAATATAGATACAATAGTGTACAGGACAAGCAGTATAACTAATAGCATTAGTCAAAACATAACATGAATAGCACAAGCTAGACAAGGGTAACACTATAAAAACAGAACAGAGATTTACAAATTTTAGACAAAGTATAATTCAGCAAGATTTCAAATAAAATTACAAATACAGTGAGAGAACACACAATAGTGGGGGGCTCAAGGGTATAGGCAGCATATGCACTGTACATTTGTGTACAATTTGTTGAGTGTTTGTCCCACCCATATCCCTCTTTTGTTCCCATAATCATTCTAATGTATTATATCTTGAAAATTAGCTTTGCTCAATGGTGTTCGCCTGGTTAAATAAAGATGTTGATTGATTGATTTGGGTTACTGTAGGCCTTTCTAGGGGATTGATATGTGTACAGCCTGTTTAGAAGTTCGGTGTCATCTGACAAATCTTTGCTTTGTTTGTAATGGAGCAGCATTCTGAGATGCTGTGTAATTTCTTTAAAGGGGCCAGTGGTTTGTAGAGTGTGTACAAAATGGACATATCTGGCTGCACCCCTGGGTGGGCTACATAGGTGCTCAGGTGAAGCATAGGAGGGAGGGTCAGGAATTGTGTAGAGGCAGTGCTCGCCTGTAAGATAAACAGTTGCAAGCAGGAGTTGGGGAGAGAAATAGGGCAACATTTTGCAGGAAGGTTTAGGTGAGGAGCAATCAAAGTTAATAAGTACAGGAGAGTGCAAGGGCAACAGCCAAGGCTGCGGGGAGAGGGAGCATAAAGCAGGGCAGAAGTGGAAGTAGAGGAAAAGTCAAGGAGGATGGAAACAGTTGCAAGAGTCAGATGTTATAAGGTGAGTCGTAACATTGTTTTGAAGCTGGCATGAGTTCGAGAGCCTAATCCTACTGGTAGTGAGTTCCAGAATTGGGGTGCAGCATGGGGAAAAGCCGGGTCCCCATGATTGTTTTGCATCTAGGGACACTAAGAAAGGTTTGAGCCCAGAGCGAAGGTTATAGCAAGGGTTAGTCGGATAGCATTTTAGCAAGAGAGGAAGGAACACCAGACCGAAAGATATCATCTATTAGTGTGCCAAGGAGGGAAATCACTGAGTAGAAGGGAGGACCAGTTAAGGTCACTATAGACCTTACAGTGGTGAGTGAGGCAAGGAGATGCTAAGACATAGTGGCAAATGGTGTTATAGGTGGCATCCTATTTGAAAAGGCTGGTTTTAGCAGCTCCATAGAACATATAGAATTTGACAGCAGATAAGGACCGCTTGGCCCACCCAGTCTGCCCATTTCCTACCTGATGGATAAGCTGCAGATCCTAGTTAACCAGCAGCCTACTTCTTCCTACCCCCACCCCTAGAATTGCCTTATGACTGTCCCATGCATGCTTGAATTCCACCACTGTTTTTGACTCCACAACCTCCTCTGGAAGGCTGCTCCATACATCCACAACCCTCTCTGTGAAAAATACTTCCTTAAATTACCTCTGAGCCACCCCTCTATCTTCAAATTGTGCCCCTTGTTCTTGCACACCCTCTTTTGAAAGATGCTACCCTCTTGGACTTTGTTGATTCCCTTGAGGTACTTGAAAGTTTCTATCATGTCCCCTCTCTCCTCCTTTCCTCGAGGCTATACATATTAAGCTCCTTAAGTCTCTCTTCATATGTCTTCCGGTGCAGACCCTGCCCATTTTAGTTGCCCTCCTCTGGACAGCTTCCATCCTGTCTATGTCTTTATGGAGATTGGGTCTCCAGAACTGCACGCAGTACTCCAGATGGGGTCTCACCAGCTGTCTGTACAGAGGGATAATAACTTGTTTTCTACTGGTGATGCCTCTCCTATGCATCCCAGTATCGCCCCAGCCCTCCTTGCTGCCCTCTCACATTGCTTTCCCAGCTTTAGGTCATCTGATATGACTACCCCAGGTCCCTTTCCATTTTTGTTGTTGTTAGCATCTCACCCCATTGTGTACTCTTCCCTGGGTTTTGTTTCCCAGGTGCATTACCTTGCACTTCTTAGCATTGAATCTAAGCTGCCATACATTTGACCATTCCTCTAACCTTGCCAAGTCCCTTCTCATCCTTTCCACCCCACCTTGTGCATCAACTCTGTTGCAGATCTTTTGTCATCTGCAAAGAGACATACTTTCCTTCAGTCCCTCTGCAATGTAAGCTTATAAAGACATTGAAGGGGACGATGTAATACTGAACCCTGCGGTACCCCACTACTAACCCCCTTTTTTCAGAGTGGACTCCATTTACTATTACTCTCTGTGTCCTATTCTCCAGCCAATTTTTACCCAGGCTGTCATCTTGGGACCCACTCCCAGGCTGGCTAACTTGTATATTAATCTTGTGTGGGACTGTGTCAAATGCCTTGCAAAGTCTAGGTAGACCATGTCCACAGCCCCTCCCTGATCAACTACTTTGGTCACCCAGTCAAAGAAATCTATCAGATTTGTCTGGCATGACCTTCCTGCTGTGAATCCATGCTGCCTTGGGTCCTGTATAGCTCCAGCATAAGTTACAGAGCCATAGGCAAGGCGGGGAGTAGAATGCTCTGAGCAATGGCGGTTCTGGCAGAAGGAATTAAGGCATAACTAGTTTTATAGGTAACACAAATTTTAGAGTTGACAGCTCTGCAGTATTGGAAATGTGAAGGTCAAAGTCTAATGAGGGATCAAGTGAGATCCCAAGATATTTGAAGGAGCTAACATTCCCAGGGAGGAACCATCGGCACTGGTAATAGGCAACTTCCCATTGCAATTCCTTAGTCTGATGGCAGAGCCAAATAACATGGACTGAGTTTTGCTAGCATTTAGGACCAGGTTGTTTTGTACGAGCTAACTCTGGATAAGGAGGAAGTCAGATGAGAGAGTGGTGTTTAGCTCAAGGATAGATCTATTGCTATGATAGAGTAATAGATTGGCTGCATAAAGCAGGGTCGAGCAAGTGGGGCAATTTGTGAGATGTCATTGATAAAGATAATGAAAATAGAGGATCAAGGATAAAGTCTTGGAGGACCCCAATGTTTATAGAGGAAAGACTAGAGACAGTAGAGTTAAATTTAGCCCTTGTTTCCTATCAGACAAGTAGTTACTAAACCAAGTGACAATGTCAAGGAGAAACCCAGAGAATGCATTTTCCATGAGGAGTGGGTGATTGGCCAACTAGTATTCTTGTATGCTGTGTCTAGTGCTTTGAGGGGTATTAAATGGCATTGGCCCTCTGTGCATTGTGGTGTGGAAATTATCAGTTTTCTGCGGGGGCACCCTGGCATCTGGTTTGCCAAAAGAACCCCCAGGCGAAGGCACTGCATTATGCCAAACTCCAATATTATCAATTCTGGACCTGGGTTTAAAGACATCAGCCTTCACTGGCTCTGTGTCACTGAGCAATGGGGAACCACTCAGGCATGCTGACAACCTAGACAAAAACATATGGTGCAGATCAAAGCGGAGGTGTTGATGCAAGAAACTAGACTCAGTACACCAACACAAAAGCAGAGCATACAAAGGAAAAGTAACCCATGTGTGGTTGCAAAGGTGAAAATAATTTATTGTGCTACAAAACTCATAGCATAAGTACCCGACACTATGTGGCATGCTGCCACTTTGCCAGGGGTTGGCGACCCAGGTTCATGCCCTGAGCCTGGGATATCAGGAGTGGAGCCCAGCAGGAAGGACTCAGTGTATCTGCGTGAGTGGAAGGGAATGGTGCATCATCCTAACCATGGCTCCTAGCAGTGTACTTGATGACATGGCTGATCACACACCATCAGGTACTCCTTTAACAGGTCAGCCACAGAGTGCATGTTGTTGTCAGAGGGGGACAGGAAGCTAAGCAGAAATAGGCCTATCATAAGAGCTCCCCATGCCAGCTGACCATTCATTGTAGCATATACGCTGCCCTCCAGCCTTGGCCCAGGAACCATGGCACTTCTCTCCCGGCTTTGGTGGAAGTAAGGGGACCACACCCAGGAGCAGGTTAAACCTGGACCTTGCTGAAGTCAAACTTTGTACCCTGAGAGGAAAAGAAAGAGTGGAGTACCTAGGAACCAGAAGCAGGAGATTAATAAAATCAGCCATTTCCCTCATTGGTCTGTTGGGTCAAATTTCTCTCAGGTGGGGGGGGGTCACATATGTCCATACTCACATGGGGAATAGCTATTTCCATGCAGCAGGAAGGATGGGCAATGTGGAACTTAAATCTTTTCAGTGTCATAATACAATGCTACTACGTAGACATCACGGGTGACCACATGTCAGCTCCTCTCTCACAGGTCAGCATCAATATAGGAGTGTGTGTCACAACACTGGGGAGATTAGCAGAGTGAATAGTGGGCGAAGTCGCTAAAGCAGGATGACACTGCCCAGTCCCAACACGCCCCAGCTCAGGATGCTGATCTTGATGTTTCTCCACCTCCCTGAGCCCACTAGATTTTGTTGAAGTAGGCCCTCTGCAGTGGTAGTGGAAGTGGATCACTGACAGAAATGTATAGCATGGAACACAGGGTGACATCACCAATCACCTATAAGTTTTGGGGCTGATGCTTAGCAGGACTATCCTGAAGGAGTGTGTTAGTCATTACCTGGGCACAGGTAAAATATGAATAAGAAAATGATAGTATTAACTTGTATGAGTTACTGGACTCACTTCAGAGCTATAGTGTCTGAGGTCCCTTCATGTATCCCCCAACACACACACACACACACACACACACACACACAGCTTCATCACTGGCATCCGTCCCTGTGTCCCTTCCCGAGTATCTCCATTGCATATCCAGAAACTTGGTAGGAGACATGTCTGGAGTGATAAACATTGCTGCCTGAGAGATGAGCTCATGAGGATGAGATCCACACAGCTGAGATAAAGAACGTGTTTTGCAGCACATCGACTTGCAGAGGCTAAGTCAGCAAGAAGCCAGCTTGCAGCGCATTTCATGCAATAATTTTTGGAACGTGTGACTGGGCATCTGGTGTGGCCCATAAAACAGCTATCTGTAATGGGCTTGTCAGAATGGACTGTGCTGCATGGAATATGTCACTGTCTTCTGTGAAAGCTAAAGGCTCCATTTGGTTTCAAGCACAAGTACTATATCAACTCATAATGCTGCAAATGCAAAGCTTTGCACCTAGATCAAAAGAACAGGGGTCCAAAATACTTTCTGAATATGTATGAGATTACTGCTGGTGACCTGGGGCAAGACTCTGGAGTCATGGTTGGCATTAAGGAAAAGCAACAGTATTGCAAAAATGTTTCTGATAATATAGTCAGCAGTAAATAAATCAATATACTACAGATGGCTGACAGGCATCAACAAATCACCCTCTCCTCAACCCACTTAGCACCTAACTGCCCCTTCTCCCTCACTGTCCGGAAATAAAATACCTGCCTTACCCCAGCCCATTTAGCACCACACAAAACAATTATAAAATGTGTAGGAGAAATCCTGGAAGCTGATTAGTTAGAGCAGTCTTTGACCCCGGATGAAATCTCAGTATATTATCACGGTTCAAAGCTGATTACAAAGATCAGTCATTTCCTAACACTTTGGGTCCATTTTTATGTTTGCTTGCACGCATGTGCAAGAAACATAGTGCCACCATATGAATTTTTGTAGGTGTGCCACCCTGCTTCTAATGCCCTGCTCCTTCTTGCAGGCGCGCCTCACAGCACCAATAAAGTCCAAGCTGTCTATGACAGCAGTTCAGATGCTGATGGCGTACAGTTGAAAGTCAAAGACAGTTACAATCAGTGGTGGCGGCGATGTAGGCAATTTGCATACTTCCGTCGGCAGTATGCAAAGTGCCTACACTCCAGCACTGCATGTGAACAGCTGTCATAGACAGCTCCATTTTTTCTACTGCCCCCCCATCAAACACCCAAGTAGCATGCTGGGAGCTCCACCCCAGCGCAACATGCGCCTCCCTCCCGTGACACCGGGAGTGGCTGATGGGGTGCCTCTAGCCTCATTGGCTCCAATGCCCCCAAAACAGTTCTTCTCAGATACCACGCTGGGAGCCCACCCAGCGTGGCAAAAGTCTGTATTGCCAACGGGGTGCCCTATCCCCTTCAGCCCACTGCACCGCCCCCCAAAAATAGATGGTGCCACACTGGGAGCCCACCCCAGCATGGCAAAGTCCATATGGTCGATGGGTTGCCCAACTCTCATCAGCCCTCTGCCCCTCAATCTTGCCAGCTACGCTGGGAGCCCACCCCATCGTGTGTAAAAGTCCCATGCTGTTTTCCTGAAAAGAAAAAACACCTGTAAAAGTGGTCCCTGGCTGGTCTTGCCCCTCCCCAACCTGTACCTACTCGCTTGACCCCTTACAATTTCACCCTGACCTCATACTTCACCTCCAGAGCCCAGCGCCGATGATTCGTGACCGAACACGGTCTGCACTCTTCAAAGCCGATCGTGAACTGAAGAAAAGCCAATAAGCTGTATAATGGCATAAATGTTTTTTTTCAACTTTAGTGCATATCTCGGCCATTTGAAATTTTCACCAAATTTCCAACATGGGTTCTTGGGGCCCCACCTCATGAACTCAGTCACTGTCATTTTGTTATTCTGTCCAAAAGGTGATTTTGCGGTCACTGTGTGGAACCACCTTTTGGGACAGAGTAATGAAACAACAGTGTCACATTTCATGAGGTAGGCCCCCAAAACCCATCGTTGAAAATTTGGTGAAAAATTCTCAAAATGACTGTTTTATTTAGCATGCTATGCAGTTCCTACGCACGTCGTAACTTTGCAAATTTTTATATTTTCGCTTCAGATTTTCAACATTGCCATTTTACCACACCTCCTTATGAGCAGTACAGCTGTCATTTTCACATCTTGCCCAAATGGGTTTTCATGCATGTAGTGCACAATGGCGCAGTTTGTGTGAAATCAATGTTCGGGACAGATTAAGAAAATTACGGTGACACTGTTCATGAGCAGAGGTCTTAAAATGGCTATGTTGAAAATTTGGTGACAAAAGACCATAAAATGATTATGTTACTTAGCTGCATTGCGCAGTTTTCATGCACCCTAGTAAGTTCACAAATTTGTAATATTTTCAGTCCAGATTTTCAACACTGGCATTTTTCCACACCTCCTTATAAGCGTATACAGCTGTCATTTTCACACTCTGGCAAAATGTGTTTCACACTTCTGGCGCAGAATAATGCGATCACTGTGGGAAATTAGTGTTCGACAGATTACGAAAATCACAGTGACGGTATCCATGAGCCGGAGGTCCCAAAATGCCTGTGTTGAAAATCTGCTGTAAAAACTCCAAACTAATTACATTACGGGTGTACCTTGTGCAGTTTCTCGCATGCTCATGACTTCAACAGTTTTGTATATTTTCCTCCAGATTTTCAACAATGCCATTTTTACACCTCCTCGTGAGCAGTACACCTGTCACTTTTCACATCCTGTTCAAAATGTGTTTCGCACCTGTGGCACCAAATGGCACAGTTGCTGTGCAAAATATCCTTTCACCTAACGAACTGATACTGTCACTGTTCATGTGGTGGGGTCACAAAAAGCCCATGTGGAAAACTTGGAGTAAAAATACCAAGAAACCCAGGGCATTAGGATTTTGACCATAACGCCCTACCCTGTAGGGAATGACAAGTGTCAGGGTGTGACTTGTGATTGTCACAGTAATGCTCATGCCATTCCACCCCACCCTGCAGCCAGTGACAGGCATCGAGTGCGCCTTGGACCCTTTGCCCCAGAGTTCACCCTGTTCTCCTGCACTGTGCCCATTTCAACGTATTTCCTTATGGAATAAAGTGAATGTAAAGCCCAAACACCCCAAGGCACACCTCGACACTAGTCTGTGTCTGAAGGGTAGGGTGAGTGAAATGTCATGACCATCAAGGGCGACACCCAAAGGAACACCCCAATGCCTGTCCATCTCGTCAGAGTAAGGGTAGAGTTGCGCCAGTTCAATACTTCAATGCTGTTCCTATACTGCATCTGTCTAACTCCTACACATCCACTGCTAATGCCAGCAAGCAAACAATCGGCATTGACAAATGCTTGTTTTACTGAGACATGCCCAGAAATATTTCACTTATTTTGACCTCACTGAGCATGCCCAGATATTTATTCTCACATGTGAGATGCCATTTATTTTTGATGTACAGCAATTACTGGGTTGACTCCTGATTTTATGCTAAGCCACTGAACAGGAAGGGGCCAGTTTACATTTATACTTTATCCCTTTGCTGTTTTTGACCATTTCTATCACAAGAACACCTAAACACTTGTATAAATCAATGCTTCACCACTCGTGAGATATCAACAGACCAATACATCTCATCAGGATAAAATCTCATGTCATATCCCTATAAATATCTCTGCACCTCTTACACCCTCTCTCCCTCTTCACTGCACTTAATCATCTGCAGGTCAGTCTGCTTTTGCTTTCAGAGTCTGCCAGCTATGGTCAAACCTTCCACCTGCTATGTGGTCGCTTCTTTCACCAGCAACTCCTAAAGCCTTGCTACATGATCTCACATCCCATGCCTGCAATTGGGGATTTAGGGCTTAGCGGGTGTTTCTCGAATTGTTTGCAATAACCTGACTTGATTACTTCAGCATGGTTTTGGAATTTTTATTGAATCTCCAAGAGTGCAGAGACCTTTTTGTACACACCTGCAACTATAACTGCAACCAGCACCTCCCGTAACTTGCACCTTCACTAGTCTCTTATGTCACTTCAGCGCTTCTAGCCTGAATCATACACAGTGCGGTTCAACTGCCTAGTTATTTACATGTTATGTACTACCACTGGGGTAACATGGCACTGTAGTTAATTTAATTCAATGTTGCAACTCTTCTGCCCTGTATTTGTTTAGTTATTTGCTGAAGTTCTCTCTTCATTTTTTTTCTTTGAAATGCAATACTCTGTACCTTGCTGTTGTATACTGTTGCAATGGTCCTTCATTAATTCCTCTATTTTGTTTCTCCACTGCTGCTGTGTAAGTATGACATTCCATGCCTTGTATTGAAGTTATTACTGCACACTACTGTTCCCCCACCCAGGATGTATCTGGAAAGGAGATGATATCAGCTCAGCATGCTTTTCCTGGTAAACCATTTGGGAAAATGTATGTATAAAATAAATGACGGTAAGAGTGGTATACAGGAAATAAACCCATCTAGTGGGCTAAACAGATCAGAAAGCCATGAGCCCAAAGTAATTTACAAGCTATTTATTTACTCAAGATAGCCTAGCTGAAATGCCACATTTCATTCTTTTTCTGTGAGGTACTGTTTCTGCTTGGGGCAGCTTGTCACCTCTCAGTACCACTGGTACTTTATTTGTTTCAACACTGTAGGTACTTGTGCCCTCTTTCAGGCATACCACTCCGTCTTACAGAAGTTATCCCTCCATGTAACTTAAGGTTGGGCTCCAGTGCAGAAACAAAGCTGACTGAGAGGGAGACTACATTCAGGGTATCAGTGGTCATGCTGTCCTTGTCCCTGTTTCCTTCATTTAAGCCTGACCACAAGTGCTGTCAGTGCCTCACAGTCACTCATAGCACTGATGTGGCATGCCTCATTGCCCCTCCTCACTGGCACAACAGAGATCTTCAGCGCGACGGTAGTCTTCCTTGGCTTCATTGCTGAGGGTAGACGATGGCATCATATGATGGTGCCACCATCCCTCATCACCACTAACATTGGCTACACTGCTGTTTTCAGATGGCCCAGTACATAAAGGTCTTACTTGCTCCTACGTGCATGTCATCTGCATGGCTTGGGAACAGGGATATTGCAAGTTCAAACCCCGATGGAGCCAATACTCACTGAGTGATCTTAGGCAAATCACTTAACCTCTCAGTGCTGTAGTTCACACATCTGCAGAAATGGTTAGAAGCAGGACCCCACTGTGAGCGAGATGTTGCACGTCATCTGGGCTATCCTGGGTAAATGAATCGTGAAATAAAAAATATATATATATATATATATTTTGTTTGTTTGTTTTCCTTGTCCACCGCCCCATCGGTCTGATCACGCTCAGGTCCGCCCACACCCGGCACTTATCACTCCTGAACACCCCAACTTACCCCCAAGGGCAGGGGCCACTGGGGGCCTTCCCCAACAGAGACTGGTCGGTAGAACAGGAGTGGGAACCCAATTGCAGGCACAGGGTCCGGGTGAACGTGGAGTGGACGTTATGTTGCGGCGATGGAACCTTCCACTTTTTGCTTTTCTCCCCAGGAGGCATGTGATGCAGTGATATTGGCTGGCCGCGAACATCTGACACACCTCTCATACTGAGACAGTCCTGGCAGCCGAACCCCTGGCTGCGCGCTGGGTCACCCAAGCGCTGGTGACTTCCCCCTCCCCAGAGAGGAGAGCAGTCCATAGGATGTTGATCTCCCCCAGCCGCCCTCCAACTGCCCAGGCTTGTTCCCGAAACCAGGTTGTCTGCCATCGCAGTGGCAGCGCTGCTGCTGCACCAGCAGGCCAGCATAAAAATATATTTTAAAATGACAGCATGATGCACTGCCAGTGGCCATTGGGCACCTGAACTGGGCTAGTTCTAAAAACTAGACCCCAAAAGAACTTCCTTTTTAGTTCAAAGGCTATGCCTGCAATTCAGTTGGTTGGAGCGACCAGCCATGCCCTGCCTGAGCTATTTAAGTCAGCTCCCTCCAGCCTCACTCAGAAGCACTGTTGTGCTCCCCAGTGTTTTCTCTCACTTTCCCTTTGTGATTCTGGACTTTCTGCTTGGTTTGTGCCTCTCTGACTTTCTATATCAGTATTTATTTTCTGCCTTCCTGGCTGCAGTTTGTGCTTCTCTCAGTCGCTATTCCTGCTACACTCCTGTTCTCATGTACCTTGTGTTTCTTTCTGTTCTGGTTCTTTTGGGCCTTCTAGTATTCCCAGTGTCCTGCCTTCATCAGTTTCTTTTGACTTGTACTAGTTCAGGCTACCGTGTTTGCTGTTTTCCATACCTTTTGCAATCTCTCAGTTTTAGGTTCTGTTGTTGTTCACTTCAGCAGCTGCTGCTTCCTAGTTTTAGTTCCCATATGCTCCTGCTTGTCCTAGCAGTTTCATTTGTTGTTTCTACTGCTTCAACCTACCTGACTTGCAGTGCATCAGCAACTAACATTGACCCCTTATGGAACAAGTTGGCATGCATTCACCATTCAATCCAAGCTCATATCATTTAGTCTCGTACAGTGTCCTAGTTGTCATTCGATGTCTCAGTTAGCCTGTGTTTCATTTCTACCTTGTGCTCATGGCCATCAGGCTTCTCCATTAGCCTCCCACTGCTCCTGTATTCAGATGCATTCCAGCCACAACCATAGCATGGCTTTCACGGCTCTGCCCTTTAAGCCAATGTCCTTGCTCTGCCCCTTGAAGTCCTCCTCTTGAGAGTGGGTCCCTCGATGGGTGTGGTCCTTCTCTTTCTAGCCTTCAGGTGAGAATATCCTCGCTCAGGAAGCTTCAACCATGCAGATTGGCTCAGCAGCACCTCTTGATGTAGCATTTAAGGCTCCAGCTGCCGGAGGGTGTTTCTCTAAATCCATGGGTGCTCCTTTAACTGTGGAGGACCACGTCGACAGTACCTTTGAAAGCTGTTCCCCAACAGCCACGTAAGGTTCCCTGCCTCCACCTCCTTCCTTTCCTCTGCCCTCAGGGTGAAGGTCATTCAATTCAAGTCCTGGCCCCTCAAGGGCTTAATTCCTATGCCTTACCCCTCAAGGGTTCGGCTTCTCTCTAGGCCTCCCTCGTGGAGGTCACCCCATGGTTTTCCTGTTACAGGATAGAGTGAGAACCCTTCCTCTAAAAATCTTCCCAGATTGGGTCTATAAATTGCAGTAGCTGAGCCATGACTAGTTTATCCTCAAGCCTGGAGGAAGATGACCAAGACCTTGGACCCCAGAGACTGCCCCCTCATAAGGTTTTTCCTTCTCTTCCATGCCAAAGATCATAAAGTTAGATAGTTTCTGCAAGAGGGTGGTCCATAATGTAGTACATTTATAGTAGTATAACGTTTACCCAGGTAGGTTTCTGCTGTGAGATGGGGTTGGATGGTGTCCCTCCTTCCATTTTGCTGTTCCTTTCTCCTTAAGAAAGTCATGCCTCTTCTGCTATCAGTTCCAATATTTGTCAGTCATTACTTTGTGTAATCCCTAGGTGGCGCTATCCCAAGGGCTACTACCCCTGTCTGCTTGGCTAGTAGCAGGTTAAGGGGCCTGAGTTCTGAAATGGGTGCCTCCACCCGGAGGACAGGGTTGGTAGTGGTCAAGCTAACCTGGGCACAGCCCTCCGGACACTGTAACCCCTCTTTTCCCTCTAGTGGCCTGAACACTGTACAATAATCACTTTCACAATACCCTGGTACACCACACAAGTATCCACACTGTTTTCACTTACCACCAGGGCTGGTTCTTTGGCTTGACCCTGGGAACACACTGTAAAACAAGGTTATGCACAGCAAACAGCAACAGTACAGTACTTTGAGCACAAACTGGAACCACAGTCAGATTACATGCAGAAAAGTTAGATCTGATTTATTCAGGGACTTGAACAAGGAAGGGCAAAATCAGGTTAATTAGCTTAAAGTTTATAGCAATCAAGCAGTTATGCATGCGCTTTGAGTCCCCCACAGTCACACCTCTGGGTACCCAGGTGGAGAAGAGATGGGCTAGCTAGGACTGTTGCCCAGGGTTGCAGCTGGTTGAGGCCCTGTGATGGAAAACACAACATGCACAGTACACAATATTTGTAATCCAGAGCCAGAGGGCTCAGTTTGTAAAGGAAACAAAACAACAAGACAATCAGATGACACACTCAGATTAAGCTGTTGTTGCAGGGAGCTACCCTAGTATTTACTCACGATACCCAAGACTGGACACAGGCTGGACGAAAATTGAGACTGCAGGTGGTTGATCTGGAATGCCAGGAGAAGCAGGGCCCACACGGTCGCAGGCGTCGTTCCTGTTCAAGCTTGGAGCAGGGGCTGATCCCCAGGAAGGTCTGTCGTCGATGGCTTCTCTGTGCAGTGGGTAGTCTGGTTGGGCCTGTTGGCAGGGACCCAGACCGCATAGAGACAAATTCAGATGCAGTCCGTTTTGGGCTGGATACAGCTTTCAGCAAGCAGAACACAGTTCACACAGTGGGAACTAACTCACAAACCACTAGCAGCTCATAGCACATTTACATGTCACCGGAATTCTACTGTACCAGGCAAAAAGTGCTCCCCGGTCATAATCAGCAAAGTCTCTGCACACACCAGGAGCTTAGGGGTAGCTGGAACTCCTGACAGGCCGATCGCATTCAGCAAAATCTTCAGTCTTCTTCAGGTTGAGGCTGGCCCATTTTAGTAGCTTACTTTAGTCACACAAACTTGAATTTAGTCCAAAATAATTCTCTTCTCTCCTCTCAGGAGCAGCAGGCAGACATACAGGCCAAACCTCAGCCTTTTCCCAGTTCTCCCATGCAAACCACTCAGGATTGCTGCTCAGAATTACTTCAGCTCCTTCTTCTTGAGCTTCCAACTCAGAACTAACTGAAAACTGCAAGCAGCCGGGACTTCCCAAGATCCAAAGATTTGGTTGGCTGATTTGGCTGTCAGTCAGCAAGAGCCCCTTCAGTTGCAAAAAGGCACACAAAGTTCAAACTACAGTTCCTACAGATTTTGAATTCAGACAGCTCCTGTAGTCCAGCTACATTTTAGGTCCCACCAGTACTGTTTGGTCCAATTTGCAGTCCAGGGCCAAGATAGTGGAGACAAACAAAACCGTCCTTGCTACAAAGAAAGCAGGTTAGACGAACTACATTATCATTATCACTCTAAATGATTTTCAGTAAATAGTTACATCTTTCAACAGAGCTCCCTCTCAGATTACTTAAACTGAAATTAGGTAGCTCTTAAAGAGACAGTACACAGAGGCTATACAGGCTCTGGTAATCACATTTAAACTGCTAAAACACAGGACACCAGCCTGGCAGTGAGCATTTAGGCAAGCTCAAGGAAGACTTTTTGGGAACCCCATTTGAAGGAGGTTACACTTAATTCAGCCTCTATCTGTTTCGTGTCATCACTAGTTGCCATCAATCTGTTCTCACTCAGGCTCTGTGGTCACTACTTGCTGCTCAGTACTTTTTGGGGCTCCTTTTTTTTTTTTTCCATATACTGTGTATTTCTTTTTACATTTCTCCCTTACCTGGGGTCATGGCATACACATGCGTGGCGAATGTGCACACCTGGATCCGGAGACCCCTTCTACCCACCCCACACTTGCGTGGCCGCTCCTACCACCCTCGCACATTGGGCCTCCACCCAATGGGTGCGGACTCTCTGACCCCTCTCCCCGCTGGCTCCCCCAGAGACCTGAGGTCGTTCCCAAACCCAGGTCGCCAGTGGCATGAGGTGTGGCGCCCAGCGCCAACCCTCAGTGCCACCGGGACAGCTTTTGGGGCTCCTTTCTAAGGTACTTTTATCCTAAAGGAATTATGTTCCCACGGCAGTCTAGAGGTGGAACCCTTCTCAAGAGGGTTCCTTTGCCTTCACAGTACCCGGCAGGTAGTAGTTCCCATGGGACTGAGGAGTGCGAACAGCCAAAGTATTCACCTATGACAGGCAACAACGCATTAATTCAAATACCTTCAGACTATCAACAAAATTGCACAAGCTAACTCCTCACTAAGTTGCATTTGCCCACTGAATTCAAAGGCTATGCCTGCAATTCAATGGGTGGGAGCAACCAGCCTTATAAAATAGGCAGGCTAAACCAGCCAATCACAGTCCTAGATCACCATGCATGAAATCTGTTCCATGCATGGCTAAAAAGGTCAGAGAAGCAGAATCACATTTCCAAATGAAATCAGGAGTGTTAGAACACTGGAGTTTAAAATGGTGCCATCTTCTATTCCCCTGCTAATGTTCCTGTCAGACTCAACTACCACCCAGCATGTTGGAGACCTGCCACCGCTGCTTACTTGCTGTCCACGCTATGATCGTTTCACCTGGTGACAGAGGCACAGCAACAGCAAAAGGATGGCAGCATCCCGGCTCAGGAGTCCGCTCTGGAGTACAATTTTCTCTTCAAAATAGTTTTTGATCAGGTGGCGGCAGGTAAAACTTGTGTTGTACAGCGCTTCAGGCAGGAATTTTCATGGAAAAGCAAGCAAATATGATTGGGGTCGATTTTACTTTGAAGTCCTTAGAGATTCAAGGCAAACTGGTCAAGGTGGGCAAGTAATCAACCATAAAAATGAAATGTGTGCTTTTTCTGTTTAAATCAGAAGAATGTCACGGAATAAAGCACTCATTTTCAGCATAGGCTGTACACGCACACATAGCAACCTGAAGTCACATAAATGCAAATAACCTCATGAATATTAATATAATGTCTGTGGAAGGACTATTTTATCATAGATTAGCAGCACTAAACCTTTTTTCTACATACAAGTAAGATTTTTCTAACTGTAAAAATTAAAATAAAGATAAGACTCATTTACAAAGCGCAGTAAGACACTCCAGGTGTGCATGGAACATATTTTACTACATGCCAGGGTAAAAGGCACTCGGCCAAAGCCCCATGCCTTTTACGCCCTGGCTGTGCAGTAAAATATGTTCCATGCACACCCTGTCATGTCTATTGCTTACTTCGCCTCTGCCTGAGCTATTTAAGTAAGCTCCTTCCAGCCTCACTCAGAACCACTGTTTCTTTGCCCACCATTCTCCCTCCTCCTCCAGTGGTGCATCTCTCCTCAGGGTTCCTTCCTAAGGTACATTTACCTAAAGGATTATGTTCCCATGGCACCTCTAGGGGTGGAACTCCTCAAGAGGATTCCTTTGCCTTCACAGTATCCCAACAGGATGGTAGTTCTCGTGGGACAGAGAGTGCAAATGGCTAAAGTGTCTATTTCACAGTCAACAACGCATTAATTCAAATACTTTAGAAACATAGAAACATAAAAACATAGAAGTTGACGGCAGATAAGGACCGCAAGGCTCATCCAGTCTGACCATTTCTTTTTCTACCTTATGAATGTGCCATCGGCCTTTGCTCTATCAATGGCCTATTTATTCATACTCATCTGTATTGCTCCTTATGCCTATCCCATGCCTGTTTGAAGCCCTGCACTGTATTCATATCCACCACTTCCTGAGGTAGGCCGTTCCATGCATCCACCACCCTTTCTGTGAAAAGAACTTCCCTCACATTACCCCTTAATCAGCCTCCTCTAATCTCATGCTGTGTCCTCTTGTTCTGCTATTTTTCTTATATTGAAACATGTTAGACTCTTTCACCTTGTTAATGGCTTTACGGTGTTTGAATGCTTTGATCTTATCACCTCTCTCCTCCTTTGCTCTAGGGTATACATATTGAGCTCCATTAATCTGTCCTCATATGTTTTCTGATGCAGTCCCTGCACCATGTTGGTTTCCCTTCTCTGGACTGTCTTAATTTGGTTAATGTCCTTGCAGGTGTGGCCTCCAGTACTGCATGCAGTACTCCAGATGGGGGGCCTAACTATCGTCTTGTAAAAGAGGATTATTACCTCCTCTTACAACTTGTTATACCCCTATTAATACACACCAACATCCCCCAGCCTTACCTACTGCTTTAGTGGTCTGCTTGGATGATTTCAGGCCATCTGTGATGATGATGATGCCAAGTCTCTTTCCTCCCTTGTGACTGCCAGCAACTCCTTCCCAGTCTATAGGTGGCTTTTAGGGTTTCTTTTCCTATGTGCATGATCTTTCACTTCTTTGCGTTAAACCCAAGTTGCCACCCTTCTGACCATTTTGCAGTTTATCTAGATCTCTTCTCATTCTGCCCACCCCATCTGGATCATCTACTCTGTTGCAGATCTTGATGTCATCTGCAAACAGACAAACCTTAGCTTCCAGTCCATCTGCAATGTCACTGATGAAGATATTGAAGAGGACTGGCCCCAGGACTGATCCCTGAGGAACCCCACTTGTGAATTGCATCTCTTCTGATGGTATATCATTTATCACCACTCTCTGTTTTCTGCCTATCAACCAGTTTGCCACCCAGTTGACCAACTTCTGACCCACCCGAGCCTACCCAACTTATTAATCAATCTTCTATGGGGAACAGTATCAAAGCTTTGCTGAAGTCTAGGTAGGCAACATCAACTGCTCCCTTGGTCCACACACTTGGTTACCCAGTCAAAGAAATCTATGAGATTAGTTTGACAGGACCTTCCTGTTGTAAACCCATGCTGTCTTGGATCCTATGCTCCTATGGATTCCAGGTGTTGCACTATCCTTTCCTTAAGGGTGCCTCCATAATCTTGCCCACTACTGAGGTAAGACTGACTGGTCTGTAGTTCCCTGCCTCATCCCTGCTACCACTCTTGTGGAGCAGGATCACATGAGCCCTCTCCAGTCTTCTGGGACCTCTCCTATGCTCAGAGACTCACTAAACAGTTCTGATAATGGCTCTGCTAGTTCCACCCTTAGCTCCTTTAGTACCCTGGGATGTATGCCATCAGGTCCCATTGCCTTGTACACCCTGGGTTTATCGA
Organism: Neoceratodus forsteri; assembly: GCA_016271365.2. Classification (NCBI taxonomy): domain Eukaryota; kingdom Metazoa; phylum Chordata; order Ceratodontiformes; family Ceratodontidae; genus Neoceratodus; species Neoceratodus forsteri. Next base: position 284,271,119 of record CM028138.1, on the reverse strand, counting down.
GCTCTTGTAGGACTCTTTCTTTTGTGAAGGGACTAGTGCACACCTCCTCCCCACCTTCAGACTATCAACAAAGTTGCACAAGCATAACTCCTCACTAAGTTGCGTTATTCATTGAATTATAATGTATTTACCCAGAATGGCCCAGGAGAGATACATTTAAAGTTTTGTCCACCAGGAGTTAGTACATTAAGGTCAATGCCAAATATACATGTGGGTCCATGGTGAGAGAGAGACAAAGAGAACAGTAGCATCTCTAACTTCCATAAATATCATATATAGAAAATGTATGGACAACCATATGCAAAAGGCAGTGGTTCCTTCAAGAAGTTGAGATGACATCATAGGGACCTGAGAGTGAAGCTAGAGGTTCCTATTGTCATTTCAGTTCCGAGATTGAAACACGAGCCGGGTTGGGCATGGCTGCCTATATTTCATTTTTGATAGCATATGGTTACTACGGAAATCATTTAATTCATTTACTTGTTTCAACTAATGTAGGACTGGTTGATGATTCCTCCACATAAGCACTTCCATTTGACATAGCAAATTTGTGAGATGAAAGGAAGAATGTACACAGGAATGGTCGACTGATACTGCAGAGGTATAAACAAGTACATTAAATTTTGAGCACTAGTTGGGTGCGAATACGGAGCTGAGTGCAGGTGTGTTTGTTTTTAAAAATCATGAACTTCCTTATTTGGGGAGAGTGAAAAGTGAAGTTTCTAAAAGTAGAAAATTGTGCATGGTTGTGATGTCGCAATCATATGCAGCAACTTTTCTTGACCTTTGAACCATGTGCAACAACTTTGAACCATGCATAGAGTTTGAGTGCATGGAATTTATACACTCGTGAAGTGTCTGAATTCAGTTTTGTACTATAATTATATCTTACTTATGTGCTGTAGTTTATGTTCATATTGTATCTTATCTGTATGTATACTGTACCATTGTATATTGTACTATAGTACACCAGGTTGTACCTGTAAATGTGCCTATGGCTCCAGTGTCTCCTACCTGTCAACAATAAAAAAATATAACATACACAATGGACCCTAAACATGAACTATACACAGGTTAACAGAAATCATCATTATAAAATCAGAAAATATCAACAATAAGACAACAAATAGAACATTGAAGTCAGTTCTGATATGCAATTATCAGTTTTCTTGTCAGTGATAACAGCTACAAACAACATTCAAACTTGAGTGCAACATCTCATTTTCAGTAGGTCCTTCTTCTACTCATTACTGCAACAAGAAAGCCACATACTGTTTGGTTCTGGTGAGGTCTGAACCAGTCATCTTCTGGTTTCCAAGCCAGTGCTCTAGCCACTAGATTACACTGTCTCCTAAAAAAATTGCTGTGAAATACAAAAGAGCACTCACCAATCAGTATGCAATCAGCATATAGTGAATACACAAATATGCACAAAAACTAGATTCAGAAAGTGGGCTGAAAAATGGGCACCTTCTGAGGTTTTAATAAGAACCAGGAAGGAGCCGTCCCAGCCCTAGTATACTGTAAAGCAGCTGAGTGAGCTCTAACACAGCAGAGAGCAGGCAGAATGATCATTCACATCACTAAGGGCAGCCTAAGACAGAGAACTTAAACATGCAGGAGCATGACTGTTAACACAGTGGAAGTGCAGCAACGGTCCCTCTTAAGACTGTTTGCTGATCCATCTGCACTGCCACCTGCCCGTCACCTGGAAGACAGGGGATTGTGTATGAGCCCTGAAATCCAGACTGAAAGGCTGGGGTCCCACCTGTACAAGGCTGTCAACAGGGTGACTTGTGGAGCTGGGGATGGGGAATATTGTTAATCTGTCTTTGATGTGTTTTTTTTTTGTGTAAAAAAACAAGCCAAATACAATCTTTCCAAGGTGGTTGCTTTTTTCCTTTTTTCTTCTATATTCGACTTCTTGTTGTCAGTGGTTGGCCCAGTCTTACCATCAGCTTGTCTAACCCTTTCCCTGCAATCTGCCTCACAGCTCAGCTTCTCCTGGTAGCCTCCACATCACCCACAATCTGGCACCCTGTGGCTCCTTACCACCCCACAGTGAGGCTCCTCCATGGGTCTTCGGATGCAGCGGCATGATTGGAGCCAGTGGCAAAGCTGAACTGGGCCATTGGATGTGGGGGAGAGGGTCTCTAAGTATCATCCATAAATGCTCCATCCACAAGGAGGAGCTCCCATTAAAGAGAGGATGCAATTGTCCATGGCTGTATGAGCGTATTAGCAGAATGGCTGCCACTTAACATTTATGGTCACTGCATTAACAGTCTCTAAAGCTACACCCTGCACCTCTATTTGTCCACCTACTATGACAAACCTGCGGTTGGGAGAGACAAGATGACGGTGGTCATCCACAATGTCCAGGTCCACACCTAAGCTAATGCTGGAGGCAATAGCACAGTGGAACTCCTCTCAGGAGCTGGAGTGCACTGCCCCATGAATGTAATGGCCTGGCATGGTTCACAAAAACTGGGTGTCCATGTAGTACATTGCACTACCCCTACACCATTTTGGCAGGGCAAAGGCCATTCCATTGAAATCCTAATCCTTGCCTGACCTGTTGGTGCTAGCTGGTCATGTACTAACATACTAAAAGCCAGTAGAATAGGCCTGATGGTCTGTCATGTCTGCTTCGGTAGCCAGGCTCCTAATAGGTGCTTGCTTTTCCATCCCCAGCCCCTGAGAGGGTCATCTTCGGCTTCAGTTTTCCCTTGTACCTGTCCCACCCCTTCTTGAAGCCCTCCACTGTGCCCTCCTCCACCAGACTCCTGGGCAGTGCATTATACTGCATTGCTATGCAGAAGACTCAGGACTGAATCAAGATTCCATCTGTCACACCTGGGCCGGTGGTGCAGAGGCATCTTGCTCTGGCCATGGGGAATGGAGCAGGGTTCCTGTTATATAGTGCTTCCTATGGCATCAGGCTCAGTGAATGGTTGGTGGGAGGGCTTTACAGGAAAAAATTGCACCCTCGGTTGTGACATCTGCTGTCGTATCCACCCACCTCGCAGTCAGTGAAGCCCTGGCTCCCTCCTTACTGCCATCCATCACATTAAGACCCCTTGAAAGCCAGAAAGCATACGCTTTGGTTAAATGGGGTCTCACCACAGGGTGGGGTTGGCACAGGGGATCTGGATAAGGAACCCCAGGAGCAAGTAGGTATGCGAGGGTCAATCTGGATGGATGGTACTGACTAAAGGAGGAAGTGAGCAGAGGCTGGGGTACAAAAAATAATATTACGCTTTTTAAAACTTGAATTTTATTACGTTTAAGCAGGAACACAATGCAAGTTCAGCTTAAGGTCCAAACATACATTGTTATCAAGGCATGCGAGAGGTCAAGCAGCAAGTACACATTCATAATCTTTTGTCACATAAAGTCTCAAGGCACCAGCATGACTTAGTGGTACATATCCCAACCTCAGAAGGATTACATACTTCTTCCCTGTTCCTATAAGGTCTCCTTGATTGTAAAATGGGGGTCCATGCTGGTCTCTCATCCCTCATCCCAATCCATGTAGTTAGCACCTCCTGCTTCTCTTGCTGTCATGGTACCACATCCTGTTAGCGGACATAATGTGAAGCAGACACACATTCCACTTGTTTTGTAGTTTTAGGAGGGTATTTTGCAATTTAGCTGTCATTTTTCCATTTGACATATATCTAAAATGGTGTTCTGCCACTGGAAGGTGGGTCTTGTTTCAGCCAAAGTTGGGAAATTGTTGTTTGGGATGTTGTTAACGTGATATATATGTATATATATATTATATATATATATATATATATATATATATATATGTATATATATATATATATATATTTATAAATGGGCAATGAAAATCAGTGAAAATCCACTATCCTGATTGGTTGAAACATGTCCCATGACCGTGCATTATTCCACAACGATCAGACGCCTTCCAGTAATGCACTCATGCTGCCTGAACTACTTTTACAGCCCTCAAAACCTTCTCACCAGCAGTGAAACCACTCCACACCTGGTGCAGCTAGGCAGCACACACACACACACACACACACACACACACACACACACACACACACACATATGCAACTGGCACCCACAGGCATAACTAAATATACCAGTAGTAGTCCCACACTGTACAACCTGATGTACTTGATCATGCCATCAATGTATAAATCAGATGTAATGTAAAATGAATCCTGCCTGCCATTTTCACAGTCTCTTAATGCAGAACCACAAACTTTTATTATTGTAAGCAATATCACCAAGCAGTCTCAATCCTACTAAAAATATGTTGGCAGGTGTGTAACAGAAACCTAGCTGTGTACAAAAGCATAAGAATAGACATTTCTTTTAGTTTTCTGCTCTTACTTTCTGTGAAAAAGCTCCATTTGTAGGGAGTAGAATAATCGTGGCGCACTTTCACTTTTCATTGCCAAATATAGCGTGACCGATGTGCGCATTGCAGAAAGTGACAGCCTGTTAAGAGTACAAATGAGCCCTTCTGTGTTTAAAAACTATGAAAAGTCTGTTCTCCTGTTAGCTTGCCTGAGGTTTTAGTAATAGAAGCTGCAGACTGTATCCAGAAGGGAGGAGGAGAGACCGAATAGTCGGCAGCTTTAGGAAGCTAGATGGAAGGCAGAGCGAGTGTTGCCAGCATGTCCTTTACTACAGTGAACACGGCTCGGTCACTCTACTTTATTACATCAAAGTGAAAGCAATTTAATGGAACACAGTCTGAAAATGGCAGGATCAACCAGATAAATTCATATTTAATCATTTCTTCTTCTCATCCATAAAATCATGGCAGGATCAAACAGATAACAATCAGCTATTATTTAAATCTATTAGGATCATCCCAGGACCAACCAGATCACCTACTGTAAACAAAACCCTAATTTGTGCCAGTGCCAGACAGGGACTACTTTTTGTCCTTCCCAAATGTTTGTGGCCATTTTATAAGATAGATAATCCACTACAGAGCAGCGGTAATTGCTTTGATATACGCATGCCTTGCGTGGTTGTCACACTGCACACCAAAGGCATGCGTATATCAGAGCATGACCACACGTCCTGCAGTGGATTATCTGTTACATATATCTATATATATATCTTTGTGTGTGTGTCTTATTTTAATACACTGTGGATAATATAACAGCAGCACTGCCCAAGGCTGTACTTTACCATAACCTTGTAATATGTCATTAATCTCCTCTCCACTTGGGTCCGAAAAGAGGTCAGAACCTCACAGGACCAGAAAACATGCACGTGGTTATTACCTTTGTCTGCACCTCTCCAGCACTCAGATGTGTTGTCTGAGTTTAACTTAGCCAGTACGTGGGGAGGGTCCAGCTGTACCCTCCAAATATAGGACCCGTTACTTTGTGCTGCCTACACCATATCTGAAATTAGTCTTGCTCTGAGATTTCAACAGATAATTCTGCCCAAGGTGAATTTTGTAGTTTTGTACTGACACCCTGTCCACTATTGAGGGCCTGCTAGCAAACAGATACATAATGTGTTGGTATACCCCTTAATCACCCTCTATCAGGTTATTATTGTGTAAAACCAAAGGCCCACCTGTAGACCAAGATTTTTCCCCAAGTAATGGCTGATCCAGAGGAACTTATAGTAGGTCGCCTTTTCTAGGCCAAACTCCTTTGTAACTGGCTAAAGTTTAAAAATATCACTTTAGTAAAACTGATACGCATGTGATCAAAAGACTAATAATATTAAAAAATCATCCTGAGGGAACAGAATCTGCAGCTGAGAGGAAACACATCCAGTGCCTGATACTTTTCAAAACAGATCAAAATCATGTTTGTGCTCCCAACTGCAACTTAAATTTATCAAGGACTGAAAGAGATTTAACACTAAAGCTGTATATATCTAAACATTTGACTGTTTCCTCACCAATTCTTTGAATACTGGGTCACAGAACCAAGGGTCCTGATTCCTCATTGCAGAAAGGAGTGGGAACAAGTGCACATGGCTGCAAAGAGCAAGGATAAAGGGCCTGACCATGGTGACAATCTGCTTTCGACTCTGAGCCCTCAGTTGAACAGGTCTTTGAAGCCGTGAGCAAGTTGGACAAAAAGTTGAGGGTTTTAAAGGCAGACTGTCAACTGTGGATCTCAAAATGGAAGCCTCTGCAGCTGATTCAAAGGATGCAAAGGATGTGGTGGTTGGCCCTGCACCAATGAGTGGGATGCTAAAGGAAAATAAACTGCTACAACTGTGTTTGGAGCATTTGGAAAATGTTGCCTGCTCAGTGAGCATCAGGCAACTTGACTACCTGAGCAGCCATAGGGAAAAATCCAGTGGGATTTACAAAGGACTTTTCACCACTGTTTTAAAACTGGATTCTCCCCAGTGCACTCCAAGGTGCACCAAGTGACTCCTAGGAGATGGACACTGCAGGAGAACTGCATGTGACTCTACTCATCATCACTACTGGTATGGAGAAAGTAAGGCAGACTTTTGATGCATGCTTGGATGCAAAGAAAACTGTACCACAGTCAGATATTCACATCTTTAATTTCCAGATCTCCGCTACATCACCTGGAAGTGAAGGTGCACCTTCAGTGGTGCCCATGCAGGATATTTCTTTAAACTACTGTACTCCCACCCATGTAAGTAATCAATGTCTGCCTGTGGATGTAATCTATGTCTGTAACTAATCCGGTCGCTCATGAAAAAGGGACTGTTGGTCTCAGTGAGCTTACTCAGTTATCAAAATCTAAATAAATACATTTCTTTTCCTAGAGCATTGACTATGTGGAGAAAATGGCCATAGGGCTTTGGCACCACGGTGCACCTATGGCTAAAAGGCCAGTGCACTGATGCATTCAGGTGGGGGTGGGGTCTTGAATTTTTTGTTTTGAAATATTACTTTATGCCCTTGATTGCCAGCATTGACACCTGGCAGATCCCACCTGCACCCAGACCACTGGGAGGACCCCCACAGAGCCGTGGATTATCCCCAGGTGGGATGTGTTGGAGGGCACCTGGTTCAACCCATCCCATGCTGTACCTCTGTAATTCGTCAGTCCTCTACCTGGGTCCAAGCGCCGGAGGGCAACAGCTGTACCTGGCTGTCTCATTGGTGTTGCACCAGGGCCAAGCTTTATCCATTGTCCACCCACCAGATGTGCGTGCTCATGATGTCAGGGCATGCATGACGACGTCCGTCACGCCTCCTCTCAAGTGTGGCTTGGGCATGCTGTACCTCAGTCATTCACCTGGTCAGTACCCTCCCCGGGAGGAGGTGAGCAGTCCAAGGATGCGAACCTCCTTTCCCTGGCCGGCTCCTCCAACGCCCCAGGCCCATTTCTAATCTGGGTCACCGGCAATGCGAGCAGTAGCACTACGCTGCGCTGGTGGGCCAGCCTGTCTTTTGATTTTTCACTGCTGCTTGGACTGGGTGAGATATTTTTTATAATTTTTATGTATGAGTATTTATGACATTTTAGCCCTGTGTGGGCTTTCTTTGTAGAGACTCTCCTAACTGTTCTAGGTTATAGTATGAAGGACAGCATGAAATGCTGTTATATAGCAAGATGAACTGTTTATTTCTTCCTCTGCAAGTTTTCTATAGTTAGATAAACAGTGTACTTTCTTGAAGTTGCAAAGTGGGACCAGAGATCATACTGGGTCACAGGGCCCAGGAAGAAACTTTTTCCTTTATGTTGAAGGAACTGTGACTGTATTCGCCCTCAGTAGCCTTTAATCTTCAGACTTTCTTATTGCTTTAGATACTGGTCCAGTTTTATGACTACACTCAGGTTCATTTTTCTTGTATTTTAGAAGTGTATTAAACATGTTTTGTACCTCCCCAGTGTGGTAAGTAACAATATGTAATAACCTCCACCTGCCACTAGAGGAAGGGCGTTGTTTACCGGTGTGGCAGGCCCACAGCCTACTAAGTGGTATGGCCTCTCAACAGAAAGTACAGTGGGCAGAGCTTAGAGTGCCAGGGAAGAGTGCCATGGTGTTCCTGAGGTTACTTGCCTCTGGTTGCTTGCTAGACTGCCTGAAGTGGCACGGACCTCACCAATCTCAGCTGTCGATGGAGCCAGCTGTTGAAACCGATTATCCTGATGTCCAGTTGCCTGGTCACCTTCAGGAACAGGCCCATGACAGCAGTGCCGATCCCAGGAAAGGATCTGGGGCCCAGGGCAACTTCAGTGTAGATCACTGTTAAATCCTAGAGTATGTAGGGGACACATCGGGAGAGTGTTGGAACCCTGAAGGGCTTCCCATAAAGGGAGTCCCAAGGCAAACTTGCAGCACATTGAGGGTTCCACAGAAGAGGGTGTTCGCCTTTTGAGGGTGTTTGTGGTTCAATGCCGGAGATACTGCCAGTCAACCTGCTGAGAGAGAGAGAGAGAGAGAGAGAGAAAGAAAGAGAGACCCGTAAGAGAGACTGAGCTGCAAAGTAAGGCGATATGCCTCCATTGTGTACAGGAGATCCGAGCCAGGATGGGCACCAAAGATACTGCCTCTGACAGAGGGCTGGGGTGATTAAGGGCCAGCTGGTTTACCCTCTGCTGTGCTGTACCAAGCACACATGCTGGTGAGTGGGGATGCCAATGTGAGGTATCCAGCACAGACATGGCCTCAGGGCTCCAGCTGGGAGACTGGCCAAGCACAGAGCAGCAGCTCTCGGCACCAGGGTATCCCTAGATGCCTTCAACAAACAAGTCTGAGACAGAAGTTCCTACTGAGGTGAGGCCTCCTGTAGCACCTGCTGACCAGACACTACGTTGCCACTGTGTGTGTAGAAATGTGTGAACCCAGAGCACTTAGCCTAGTGAGACAAAAGGTGGAATAATGCAGAGTAGAACAGGGTCAGACACAAGGTATAGGCTCATCACCAGTGTGCGAAAAAAGAAAAGAAGGGGTCACGTAATACAGGCGAGAGAGAATGGTACAACCTTTACAAAGGGATCCTGAGATCCCGACTCAACTTGGGGATCAGGATCGAACCCGACTGTATAGTGCTAGCCAGGAGAGCTTTAGGGACTGAGTTCCCAAACCATATATGTACAGTAAATGTAAATAATTCAATAAAGTGTGACTACTGCTTAAACCACCCATACATTAAGATATTTTGTCAGAACACATCTGAGTTCAGCTCACCCCTGGTCGGAGAAAAGTGTGTACATGTATTTGGTTCAGTGCAGGAAAGCCTTCTGCTGAATATTCCGTGCCTTAAGGAGAGGGTTATTATATAGTGCCAGCCTCAGCTGAAACAGTACTGCTGCAGCTGGGTGGATTGCAAAAGATGTGAAACTCAAAGGGGTTGCAAATAGGGATTAGATCCCGCATGACTCCTAAGGTAAATCTTTTCATAGCCTTACTGATCTATTTAATCTGGGGAATCTATGATCTTACAAAGATGTATTGCGAATGGGCAACCAAAGAGTAAAGGGTAACATCTCAAAATCTGAACACTACTTAATTAAGTGTCATTGTGGCTCACTTGGTAGCTCATCCATCTCTGGGTCAGAAGGTTATGGGTTCTAGTCTCACATCAGGACTTTGGGCTCCAAACTGCAGCTAATGCAGTGCAGCACTAGGGGTTGCTGTACTTTCAGAATATGCCATATTTCAGATGAGATGTGAAACCTCAATCCCTTCAACCCATCTTTAGTGCTATTTAGGTGGAAGTAAAAGAACCTAAGACACTTTTTACAAGTAGGAAATCTTTTCAGTGTCCTGGCCAACATCTCATCTCCCATTAGAAACCTGTTCCGCAGTCATCCATGGCTGTATATGGATGTTGATGAGTGAAACGGATACCACTGCACATTTAGAGTTACTGCCCTCTAGTCTCTGTTCAATTGCTTCTATAGTACTTTGGATTTGCAGTGTTCATGAAAAGCATTATATAAATGCAAAATCTTTTTAATCAATTTGAGTAAGTACCTGCAGCACTTACGTTCATGCTATATAGAATCATGAGCAAAAAAGGTAATCATTTAACAATCAATACATTTGTAGGTGGGTGGGTGGGAAGTATATCGTTTTAAAGATATCACCATTTCCCCATTCTGGAGTGAAAATTTACCATTAAAGGACCTGATCAAAGCAAGTGTATTATCAGGGCAGAGTTCATCCTGAGGTGCTCATATCTCAAGTGTCGTTACATTCTCGTAGGCAGGGCTAATGGGCAGAGTCGCATTATGCAGTCTGTTTAAGTGGAGTTGGGTTAATTAGCTCCATGACAGTCACACACTAGCTCCAGTTGTGTGTGTGTGTGTGTGTGTGTGTGTGTGTGTGTGTGTTATATGCTGTTGAAGACTGACAGCTGAGTTGAGATGCCATGTGGACAAGTGGGCTCGGCATAGAGTTGGGGGGAGGGAGGGGGACTCAATGCTCAAGAGGGAAATTTTCATGCACTTTTTATTGCTACTGTTTTTTATCCCCAGTCAGTCGACCAGCCCTACTGTAACATCAGCGTATCCTGACAGCCCCATCCCCCACCATTCCTGGACTTACCTCCCATCCATAAGCCCCCATGGATTACGCCCCATGGCAGGGCCTTTATATTACGACAATTCCCACCACTGACTAAATCCAACTTTGGGAAAGCAGGGTCCAGTCAGTGTAAGTGGGACCTGAGGGATGTGCACATCATCCTGCTGCCGGACATTACTTTCCCTGTTCTCCCTCCCAGAGATGCTGGCTGTGAATGCCCATTACACAACTGCATGCATACAGCGAAGGCAGGCATTTCCCCAGTCCCTCTGTCATCTTGCCAGTCATACCACTTTCATCTGGTGGACCCCAGGTGGCACTAACACACTGGGAATGGAAACTCTCCTGCCCTCCACCATGGCAACTGGATAAGAGGGTTTCACTGCAATGGCACTGAAGGCAGGACCCTCCCTTGGTGGCCAATCTGAGAGTGTCCATCACGGTATGTTGCAGCTGCCTGGGGTCCCTGAGGATCTGGTGGAGAGCAGCTCTGAAGTTCAGGTCAGTAGTGAAAGAGTTGGATGTTAGGGAGCCCACCAAGTAGCAGAAAAATAAACATCATGAGTGGCTTAAATGCAAATCAGTAATTATCGTGTAATTAAAATTCAGAGGCACCATGGTGGTGGAGCCAGAGCACACACACTTCCATGTACTAGTTTGTCACTAGCGACGACTACTCAGAGGTACCCAGCCCCTATCTTACCCGTGGGAGAACAAAGGCACCAAGAGGGTAAACTAAGGAGTACCCACTCCCTATGGACCAATTGGTCACATGACTTATTAGGAGGCACCAGTTCCCCATCTGTATTGCAAGGTAAATAGAGGCAACAGGAGGTTAAATGGAACCAGTAGTACCTCTCTCCACAGACTGGTTGCCAGTATTTCAAATAACTCATTAGGTGTTATCTAACTCCCTATTTGTATGACAGGCTAAACAGAAGCATTAGGAGATGGGGTCAGGAGTATCCACTCTTCATGGATAGGGTACCAGTCTGTCACATGACTTACTCAATAGGAGATACCCCAACTGAAGTTTTTGGCTCCGACTAGACTCTTAAATTATTGTTTTAAAGGGTATCTATTATAAGCACCCCATTTGGGAGTTCTTACTAGAATGACTCTCCTCCCCTCTTTCCATGTTTGGTTGGTGGCTGGCCACCCACTGGTCGGGCAGAGCCATTCCCCGTGGATATTTATTGGGTCAGTTTTGGGTTCTGGGGAGAGGCCAGTAGAGAGAGACATGAGGGTTAAACAGTGGGTTGGGGCTATGGCCCGGCCTGGGATTGGTCTTGAAACTTGGCGGCTGGTAGTCCGCTTGGGAAGGAGGGGTGGTCTAGGGTCCTGCAGCTGGTATAGGGACTGGGTCCATTGAGGGAGCCATGGCCTGGGAGGAGTCTGTGGCCCACCTGCATGCACTGTGGCGCTGGGGCAGGATGAGGCCTAGTCCCTGTGTAGAGGCCTTGGTTTGAAGGAACATTGGGGTGGCACAGTGATGGCAGCCTGCATCGTGGGGCCTGGTGGTGATGGCAGCCCACCTGCCCCTGCCTGTGTGCACTCCGTTTCTGTTAGTAGACAGCCTGGGGAGAGAGAAGTGAGCCCAGTGAGTCCCTTGGATTGCCCTGGTGTTTTGTCTGGGTCCGGGGATACCAGAGGCCCAGGCTCACGCCCTGAGTTGCATAATGAGGAGAGTTAAGTTGTGAGGTCTGCAGCCTGGTTGAGCGAGCAGAGTTTGGTCTGAGCAGAAGGCAGCAGATAAGCTGCATTAGGATGCAGGCTGAGGTGTTAACTGTATTGTGGCCTGGTAAAGCTGCTTCCCAAATTTGAGCCCTCGGCTCCATTGAATCAGCTCTGTGGCCTTTTTAGCCCTAAGTTAGGGTCTGTGGCTCTGTGCCACTGTGTACTCTGTTCTCCTCTGTTGTGCGCCCGCCTCCTGGGAGCTGTTTGTTTTGGCCAGTAATAAATTAATTTGTTGCTTTATCCTTTCATCAATGTGTGGCCTTCTGCTGTTGTTTTCATGAATTTAGATGCTGCCCGCTAACTCCAGCTTGCCTCCACAGCTAAGTCATCAGTTTACAGTCTCCTTGGTTTTGGCTGCATCTCAGCAACTGATGCTAAACCTTTGAGCTACTATCAGGTATGTGCCATCTTTACTTTTTTCTGGATGGTTCTCTTCAAGTTGGCGCCCTCCCTGTTTTAACATCAGGCCCCAGACAGTGGGAGGGGTGGTTTACATTATATATTATTTCTGAGTGATTTGCCTTGCTAACATAATTTGTGTGTCTGTTACAACCAGATGGCACCTAGAGCCACTGGAATTAGCACCTAATTAAATTTGCCTTTGCCACTCGCATTGATACTACTGAGGAACAAAGGCATCAGGATGAAGCAACCTGCCTGGTTGTTCTTCTGGCTTCCTTCTCTAAGAAAACCTCTACAGCTGGTATGTTGACAGTAAGGTTCTCATAAGCAGTTTAGGAAAGGAGTTGGGATGTTTTGTGTGTTCAGGAGGCGTGTCTGTGTGTGTATTACTGCTTCTGATCAATTGATCTCAAATGGACATCATTAAAGAATTGTCTGTCACCAAAGGTGAGGATCGGTGACCCCACTTCAGCCTGTGGATTTCAAGGGTGCAGCGGGCCATGGAGAAGCAGGTATCACAGGCATCCTATCATGCTTAGGTCCAGGGCAGTTCACTTAGTGTTGATGCCGATCTGCCAAAACCATCTTTTCCCACGGGCACCGACTCATGATAGGTGGTTATTGCTGCTTCTTCTGGCCCCAGCCTAGTCTGACTCTTCACTTCAGCATCATAAATGGAACAAAAGAATAACGAGGAGGGCACCATGAAGAAAGAAAAAGGACAGTGATGTAGAAGAATTTTCTGTGATGACAAGATGAACTGAGACAATGCTCTTATGTTGTGCACTTGACGGAGGAAGTACAGAACTGAGGATTGTGAGGGAGCCAATAATGATTATTGGCTAGCACATGGTACCACACGGGGATGAGAAGGCTCCATGCCCAGTTCCATTGTGGCCCCTCGGCCAAAGATTTGCTCCCAAGGGGTCCTAGTGCCTCCAGTCCAGACCCATGGAGGGAATCAATGGAAAAGAAACTGATTCAGGGACAATTTATTGCTTCTGATATACTGATCCCACATGGACATTATTAAAGCAGCAGGTGATGTTGCTAGTCAAAAAACAAGGAATATTGCCATTTTATGGCTCAGGAAAGGAGCAACTAGAGGCTCCATTACTGAATCATGGTAATATAAGCTAAGATAATGAAGGTACTATAGTTAATGCTTACTTTTTTGTTTTCTGAGGATACAAAGGAATGATGGCATTGATCGCCCCTGCCAATTATGGAACAATCGCAGTAGACATCTGGAAAGGACAACTACAGTGACTGGTCTAGAGTCAGCAGGGGTGTATCAGTGCCTTCTTTTCTTCAGATTCTCAGTAAATTACTAAGGAAAACCTAAACTATTGAAAATGTCACTCATTTTTTTTTTTCAATATGAATTACTGTTTTAAGATAGCAGTTCCTGCTGTTAAAAGATGAACAAATAACCTATTCAGCAGTTGGAACAAACACTGGTTTATACCAAGATATCCTGCTATTCATGTTCCTTCCCAAGGCAACAGAAGTATTTTAACAACGTTTTCAAAAGCTCATTTTCCTTGGCAGGAACACGCTAATAAATCTAACTAGATTGAAGCAGTAAGCAGAGCTCCCAGCCATCGTAAACATGTGCTTGCCCCACCTTGACATAGCCACACTGGCAACTACAGTTTCCCAGCTGAAGATAGACCTCAGTGAAGTAGATTTTCAAACACTGCTTGGGGGTGGGGTGGGCTATCATCTTCCTATGGATCCATCCTTAATTATGAAACTAATAATGGCAACAATTTAAAAGTAGCTGACTGGAGTAGAAATATTACTGCACACAGAATCTAAAATGTCAGGAATGCACACTGTGTGCTCTATAGAGAGGAGGGAGACTAACTAGTTCAACAAAAATAAGCATTTGTCAATGCTGAATGTTTGCTTGCTGGCATTGGTAGTGTAGGAGTTACAGAGCTGCATAATAGGAATGGCAGTGAAGTATTGAACTGAAACCAACCCCATCACCACCCTGCAGATAGTGACAGGCATTGGGGTGCCTTTGGGTCATCAGGCATAACTGACCCGCCATTCGCACACCCACCGTGCAGACACCAACAAGTGTCACAGTGTGCCTTGGGGTCTTTGGCCCTTATGCGCATCCCATTCCATCAGGAAATATTGTGAGATGGGTGCGGTATAGGAGAATGGGGTGAACTTTGGGGCTAAAGAGTCCAAGGCACACCTCGATGCCTCCATGGCTGCAGGGTGTGGGTGGAATGGTATGAGCATTGCAGGTGACAATTCCAAGTCACAGCCCTGATGCCTGTCATTCTCTACAGGGTGGGTGTTATGGTCGGAAACCCTAATGCCTTAGGCATTGTTGGTATTCACTCCAAATTTTCAACATGGGTTTTTTTTGCACCCCACCTCGTGAACAGTGGCAAAATCAGTTTGTTAGCCATAAGCTGCTTTTGCACAGTGACTACAGCATTTGTCACCACAGGTACAAAATACATTCTGAACAGGATGAAAAATGACAGCTGTACTGTTCATGGGGAGGTGTAAAATGGCAATGTTGAAAATCTGCAGGGAAAATATTAAAAAACTGGTGAAGTCATGAGCATGCGTAGAAACGTGCAACGTGCACCCATAATGTAATTCGTTTGGGAATTGTTTACAGCAGATTGTTAACAGAGGCATTTTGGGACGTCCAGTCATGAACAGTGTCACTGTGATTTTCTTTATCTGTCCCAAACAATGATTTCCCACAGCGACCACGCATTTCTGTGCTGAAAGTGTGAAAACACATTTCGCCATGTTGTGAAAAATGACAGCTGTACTGTTCATAAGGCAGTGTGGAAAATGCCACTGGTTAAAATCTGGACTGAAAATATTACAAAGTCATGAACTTACGAGGGTGGAAACTCGCGAATGCTCACTAGTACACAGTCATTTTATGGACTTTTGTCACCAAATTTTCAACATAGCCATTTTAAGACCTCTGCTCATGAACAGTGTGACTGTGATTTTCTTAATGTGTCCTACATTGATTTTTGCACACCAACTGCGCCATTGTGTGCTACATGGGCGAAACATGTTTTTGGGCTTAGATGTGAAAAATGACAGCTGTACTGCTCATAAGGAGGTGTGGTAAAATGGCAATGTTGAAAATTTGGAGTGAAAATATTGAAAATTTTATGTAACTTATGAGCGCAGTGAGGATCAGCGCAAATCAGAACAGGTATTTTAGGAATCTTTTCACCAAATTTTTAACATAGCCATTTTAACACTTCTGCTCATGAACAGTGTGACTGTGATTTTCCTAATGTGTCCCATACATTGAGTTCGCACACCGACTGTGCCATTGTGCTACGTGCGTGGAAACACATTTTGGGTGAGAAGTGAGAAATGACAGCTGTACTGCTCATAAGGAGGTGTGGTAAAATGGCAATGTTGAAAATCTTGAGTGAAAATATTGAAAATTTGATAACTTACGAGCGTATGAGGAACAGTGCAATGCATGCTCATAAAATAGTCATTTTAGGAATTTTTCACCAAATTTTAACATAGCCATTTTAACACTTCTGCTCATGAACAGTGTGACTGTGATATTCTTAATGTGTTCGAACATTGATTTGCACCAACTGTGCCATTGTGCGCTACATGCGTGGAAACACATTTTGGGTGAGATGTGAAAACTGACAGCTGTACTACTTATAAGGAAGTGTGGTCAAATGGCAATGTTGAAAATCCAGAGTGAAAATATTGAAAATTGCAAACCGCATGGCGAGGAACAGTGCAACGACGCCTTGTAAAACAGTCATTTTTAGGAATTTTTTCACCAAATTTTCAACATAGGCTTTTGAGAGCCCACCTTATGACCACTGGCACTGTTATTTCGTTAATCACTCCCAAAAGGTGATTTTGCACAGTGACCGCTAAATCACCCTTCGGACCCAATTAACGGCATGACAGTGACAGAATTCATGAGGAGGGGTCCCAAAATCCCATGTTGAAAATTCCAAAAATGCCTGAGATATGCAGCAAAGTTGAAAAACCCTATTCATTACATTATACAGCTTACGGCATTTCCTCAGTTCACGGTCGGCTTTGAAGAGTGCAGGCGTGTTCCTGGTCCACCGAGATTGTCGCGCCAAGCTCCGGAGGCAAGTATGGGGTGGTGGGGGTGTGGGAGGCAGTGTGCATAGTGGGTGGGCGGGTGGGGAGAGGGGGGTGAAGACAGCAGCTAGGGAAGGTTTTTTTTCTTTTTTTTTTTTTATTTGACCACGCGATGTTTGCCACGCTGGAGAGGGCTCCCAGCACGGCAGCTGGAAGGCTGTTGGGGAGGCAGTGGAGCCGATGGGGATTGGGCACCCCGTTGGCCATAGGACCTGTTGCCATGCTGGGGTGGGCTCCCAGCGTGGCACCTGATAGTCTGGGGGGAACAGTAAAGCCGGCCAGTTGGGCACCCCGTCAGCCATACAGACTGCGGGGGCAGTAGAGCTGACGAGGATTAGCACCCCCATTAGCCAAACAGTGTGTGCGTGGGAGGTAGGGGCGCATGAGCATGCAATGTGCGGTGCACATGCATGTGGAAGGGGTAGCGCTGCTCACTCAAGCAATGCTCTCCTTTCAACTGTATGGCACTGCATTTTGATCGTCCGACTATGTTTCTTGCACATGCATGCAAGCAAACATTATTAGGGATGTTAAAAAGAAATACAGAATAATGGACTCTAAAATACTCCAAAACCTGACGTACCTAAAACAAGCTAATTATGGGGGTTAGGCCACCCGCTTATTGACCTGAAACTTAGAAACAGGACACGTACAGCAACTCTACTAACAAGCATTTGTCAATGCCGAATGTTGATTGCGCTGGTGTGTTGAGCTCACTCACTGCCCCTCTGTCACTCGCTCAGTCTGTTTCTCCCAGTGCTGCAGGCTGCTGTTTTGTACTGGGCTTCTGCCTGCATCGGCACCTTGTTCTGCCCACTAAGAAATCCGCAGCTGTCCTGACAGAGCTGCTTTGAGGTGGCTCACTCTCCTGTCTGACTCACTCATTCTGTTTCTCCTGATGCTGCAGGCTGCCCTTTGTACTGGGCTCCTGCCTCTGTTGGTGGCTTTTCTGCCCACAAAGAAATCTGCAGCAGTCCCAACACAGGTCTGTTGAGCCTGCTGAGTCCCTCTCTACTCACTCGTTCTGTTTCTGCCGGCTGCTGTTTTGTACTGAGCTCCTGCCTGTGTTGGCACCTCTTTCTGCCCACAAAGAAATCCACAGCTGTCCTGACAGAGCTCCACTGAGGGCGCTCACTCTCCTGTGTCACTCACTCATTCTGTTTCTCCTGGTGCTGCAGCCTGCCCTTTGTACTGGGCTCCTGGCTCTGTTGGCGCCTTTTTCTGCCCACAAAGAAATCTGCAGCAGTCCTGACAATGCTCTGTTGAGCTGGCTCAGTCCCTTCTCTGACTCACTCATTCTGTTTCTGCCCGTGCTGCAAGCTGCCCTTTGTACTGGGCTCCTGTCTGTGTTGCTGTTTTCTGCCCACAAAGAAATTTGCAGCAGTCACAATAGAGCTCTGTTGAGTTCGGCTCACTACCGCTTTGTGACTCACTCATTCTGTTTCTCTTGGTGCTACAGGCTGCGCTTGTGTACAGGGCTGCTGGCTGCGGTGGCACCTTTGTCTGTTCCACAAATAAATCTGCAGCTGTACCGAAAAGCTCCATTGAGGTCACTCAGTCTCTCTGTCACGCGCTCATTCTGTCCCACAGCGACCGCAGTTATTCTCCGTCAGAGTGCAAAACATATTTTAGCCAGGATGTGAAAAATGACAGCTGTCTGTACTGTTCATAAGGAGGTGTGAAAGAATGCCACTGTTGAAAATGTCGCGTGAAAATATTACAAATTTGCGAAGTTACAAGGGTGCATGGAAACAGTTGAACGCATGCTTGTAACACAGTCATGTTGTGGAGTTTTGTCACCAAATTTCCAACATAGAGGATTTTACGACCTCTGCTCATGAACACTGCCACTGTCATTTTCTTTATCTGTCCCGAACACTGATTTCCCAGAGTGACCGTGTTATTCTGTGCGCAACTGTGAAACCACATTTCACTCAGGATGTGAAAAATGACAGCTGTACTGCTCATAAGGAGGTGTGAAAAATTACCATTGTTGAAAATGTGGCATGACAATATTACAAATCTGCAAAGTTACAAGGGTGTATGGAAAGTATGCAACGCAACTCATTTGATGGGCTATCATCACCAAATTTTCAACATAGGCATTTTAAGACCTCTGCTCATGAACAATATCACTGTCATTTTATTACTCTGTCCCGACAGTGATTTCCACAGTGACCGCCTATTCTGTGCTGGAATTGAGAAACACATTTCGGCCAGGATGGGAAAATGAAGCTGCACTGTTCATAAGTAGGTGTGGGAAATGGCAATTTGAAAATCAGGGTGAAAATATTATACATTTGCGAAATTCTGGCGTGCGTGCAAACTGCGCAATGCACGCCGTGAATACAGTCATTTTATGCAGCATCGTACCAAATTTTCAACATAGCCATTTCAGGACCTCTACTCATGAACAGTGTCACTGTCATTTTCTTAATCTGTCGAACACTGATTTCCGACAGTGACGCGTTATTCTGCACGAAATGCGAAACACATTTCTGCCAGGAAGTCAACAATGACAGCTGTACTGTTCACAAGGAGGTGTGACAAAATGGCAATGTTGAAAATCTGGCATCAAAATATTGCAATTCACGAAGTCGCGATGCGTGCGTGGCGACTGCTGGCGCTGCGGCTCTTAAAACAGTCATTTTAGGATTTTCCCTAAATTTGCAACATAGGCTTTTGAGAGGCCATCATGAACACTGGCACTGCCATTTCATTAATTGGCCCCAAAGGTGATTCCACGCGGTGACTGCTAAATCACCTTTTGGATATTGGCTGACAGTGTAAGCATTCATGAGGAGGGGTCCCAAAACCCCATGCTGAAAATTTGGTGAAAATTCTCAAAATGCCTGAGATATGCACTAAAGTTGAAAACCCTATTCATTACATTATACAGTTTACTGGCATTTCCTCAGTTCGCGGTCGGCTTTGAAGAGTGCAGACGTGTTCCCGTCCAATCAAGATCGCCGCAGCAGACTACGGAGGTAAGTATGGGGTGGGGGTGGGGAGGCAGGGTGCACAGTGGATGGGTGCGGGTGGTGGGTGGGCAGCACGGAGTCTGAGGGACCGCTTTCTGCTTTTCAGGGAAAAAGCAAAAGACTTTATGGACAGTTTTTCTTTAAGGGTCATGTGGCACGCTGGGTGGGCTCCAGCATACCACCAACGCCTTTCTTTGGGGGCCAGCAATAGCTTAATGGGGATTGTGCACCCCTCGTCGGCACAATAAAGGGGCAGGAGTCATTATGTCGACAGGATTGGGCACCCTGCTGGCAGGAAGCAATAGCATGTAAATTAATGGCTTTCTGTTGGCAGCGGCAGTAATAGCCAATGAGGGAATGGCACTCCCCTCGCACAAAGGGGTTTATTATGCCGACAGGATTGGACACCCTGTTGGCAGAAAATGAAAGCAGCGGGGTGACAGAATGCAGACAGGGACTGGGCTCCCCATCGGCAAAATGAACAGGGGCACTGAAGCTGACAGGGATTGGGGCCCCTGTTGGCACATAAACACTGGTGGGGCTATTGTTTGTGAACACGGCAGCGGGTAACAATATCAGGCTTGTTAGATCCACCCTGCAATAACGGGTTGCTCCTTCATTGCAGCGGATGGCTGACGCTGCAATGACGAGGTGGCCCTTGATTGCAGCGGCGATTTGTCACAAGTTGGTGCGAACGTTCCAACGTGTGTCACCAGCAGCCTGCAGTGGCATTGGGAAGCGGGACAAGCCTTTGCAGGCTGTGGGAGCATTGGCCACAACAGTGCCGTGCCTCCACAGCCTGCTTCTCCCATAGCTGTGCCAATATGTTTCTTGCACTGCGGCGCAATCAACATAAAATCAAACACCCAGTGTCAAAACGAATTTCGATATGGATGAACACATTAGATCATCATTTTGTATGTTCTACCAATCCCTATACTCATCCACCCAGATACACTCGACTTCTGAAACCAGAGCTGAGTTTCTGTCCACCTTGCTGCTCTCAAAATTGATAGACTCAAACAGCACTGCCCTGGTATCTCCCATATTACCAGATGAAGTTCTTGCTCATATTCAGGCTCTGAAACTTTCCAAATGCCCAGGGCCAGATAGGTTCACGGTAGAATGGTATAAGAAATTCTCAGGCCTTCTGCTTCCTACACTCTTATCCTCCTTTAGAGCGGTTGCTGAGGTGAATCTCTGCCCCCTCATGGAACTACACAGTTATCTACCCTCTACCCAAGCCACATAAAGATACCACTGACCCAGCCTCATACTACCCTATCTCCATTCTTAATGTTGATTACAAGATTTTTATGGCTATTTGGGCTCTAGACTCGAGAAATTCCTCCTCACTAATTCACCCTCAATCAGGATTTATTAAGCACCGTGGCACTGCTGATGATATCAGTTGCACTATGGTTCTCTTAGAATACATACACTCTCTAGAAAGATCCTCAGCTCTCCTTAGTTTTGATGCTGAAAAGGCATTTGACAGGGTTCTGTGGGATTTCTTATGGGATACCCTGAAAGTTTTCTTTCCTGACCAGTTTCTTATCTGGCTTAAAACATATACTCCCAACCCAAGGCCTACATACATTTAAATGGAGCAGTGTCTTCACCTATCCCTTTACAACAAGGTACCCAACAGGATGACCCCCTCTTCATATCTCTTTGCCCTTTATATTGAACCCTGGCCATGGCCATTAGGCAGGACCTCAGGATAGAGGAATCACGTTGGGCAAAAAAAGTATACAATATTTCTATTTGCAGACAATATTCTTCTAACTATCTTATCACCTGAATCTTCTATACCAGCGGCCTGGGAGATCCTCAAACATTATGAAAAATAGCTAACTTAAAACTAAATATCACTAAAACTGAGGCAATGATGCTATATTATAAACCGTCACAGAGCTTGAGGGACTCCTTACCATTAAAATGGAGGAGTACTAAATTTAAATATCTGGGCATTCATATCCCTCTGAATCTGGATCATCTCGAACTGGTTAATTACAAGCTGATATCTCTTCTTATTCAAGATGACCTCTCAAGATGGGGCAATTTTAACTTACTTTTCCAACGCTTAGAAACCATTCAAAAGAATATACTCTCTAGATTATTGTACTTATTTCAGAATGTCACGACTTTCCCAGCGGCTTTTACTTTAAATCCTGGAACAGGATGATTTCCTCATTCATCTGGAATAACCAGAGACCGAGGATCCGTTGCTCCCTGTTGTCTTTTCCTTTGGACCAGGGAGGAGGTCTCCTGACCTAAATGATATGCTATGGCAGCATTTCTAAAGAGCCTCCTACTCTGGCTCTCTCCTTCAAGCAACCCTCCCTGGAAGGAAATTGAATTCTAATAAATGACCTTCATGACATTGAAAGGATTATCCTTTCCTCCTTTGGATTAGGGCAGGATATTCAAAGGGGTTGTGCATGGCGCAACAGAGCACCACATTGCGCCCTGGTGGGATATTGAAAGGGCTGCCAGACACAGTGCAAAACCTGATGGGGCACAATGTAATTGTATGCAAGCGCAGATGCAGGGGCATGCCCACACATATCACTGACACATCGATATTCAGCCCGGGATGTGTAGGCGCATATCTTTCAACTAACCCTGCAGTGTGCCGCAGGGGGCTCAGAGTTGAGCCCGTAAGGAGTGGGAACAACTCCTGGCCACCCACAGGTGGGCTGGCGCTGCACTGCAGGGTGCAGCACAGCAGCGTCAGCCATGGGTGGCCACCCGCCCACCAGAACACCATCCACAAGCACACACATATCCCTGGTAGTCCAGTGGACCTGAGTCCCCAATGCCCGATAACTGTAATTATAGACTTTCCCTGGTAGTCTAATGGTCCCCCCCATGTCCCCGATTGCGGAATAAGACCTTCATATAATTTTCTGGTAGTCCAGTGGTACCCCCACCCATTGCCGTGCTCGCGGATACAGCGCCATATCATAATTCCTTGGTGATCCAGTGGCACCCCCACCCCTCCCCATCTGCACAGCACCCTTGCCCACCCGGCTCCCCATCATTGGCGGGCAGCTGTCCACCCGCATACCACCCGCCGAATGACAGGTACAGTATGGGCTGTAAGCCCATTGGGCCACACTGTCCAGTACAGTATGCCCTGTAAGCCCATACTGTACCTGTCACCTGCCAGCAACAACCAGGCAGTATGCGGGCGGGTGTAGCCGCCCGATGATGGGGAGTGGAGTGGGGTGGGCAAAGGTGCTGTGGGTAGGGTGGTGCCACTGAATCACCAGAGAATTATGATGATAGTAACGTGATCGTGGCAATGGGTGGGGTTACCACTAGACTACCAGGGAATTACATGAAGGTCTTAATCCAGCGATCAGGGACACGGAGGGAGGGCCACTAGACTACCAGGGAAATCTACCTTTACATCCATCGGGAATTGGGGTATCGGGAGGAGGGGCCACTAGACTACCAGGAATCGCTCATACATTTCCATGTTCGCAGCCACGGGCGGGGGATGCCTGGGATCCCACCGGACACGTTCATGCTGTGCATGCAAATAGGGCCATAATGACATGCAAATGGCCCCATTTGCACCTTGCATATATTATGGCCTGATTTGCATGCCCTCCACTGAATATTGCGGGTGATGTGCCTTGCGCAACTGCAGTTGCGCTGGCGCACTCACTTGCTCCCTGTCTGTGGCTTGTGCCGCACAGTGCCACTGCACCGCCACGCAGTCTGTGCCATATTCAACAGTGCTGTGCCATGGCTATCAATGCTGAATATCACCTGGTCCCAGTTAGCGCATCCCAATTGCACTGGTGCCAGGCTTGCGCCCCTGCCAGGAGCAGTCTGAATATCCGGGTCCCAACGTAAAAAAAATTTTAACCAAATAATCTTCTTTTCACATTAATATCAGACCACCAAAACTTTTACCCAGTGCTTTTGGATAATGCATTTGAGGCCTGGTGCAGAATGGGACTGGGTTACTACTAGCAACTGGTTAATAATTCCAGGGTGGTCCCTTTCGTAGAATTACAACAGAAATATTCCTTCCCAGATAGAGATCGGTTCCACTATGTCCAAGTGAAACTACATACTCAGGCATAGGGCTTTTCCTACTTGTCGTCCTTCTCCTTTACCAGTTCTATGGTCCCTGCTCAGAGATACCCTGGAGGGCCCATTGGGAAGAATTTATAGGCCCTATACAGAATAACTTGGAATCATTTAGAGATTCATCTCTCTCCATCCTAGAGGCTTGGAATAAGGACTCAGACTTGGAGATTCCTTCCACTTTGGAAAGAAGCCACATTAAAGGCAATCAAGGTTACCTCTTTGGGGTTATGGAAGGAGTTTGCATGAGGTCAGGTCTGGTATTTTTAGTCCCCAGCTGTGCTGGTACAATATTACCAGCTTCATATGGCCGTTGCTGGAGAAATTGCAGATACAATTTGGCAAACCTGGGCAATGTCTTCTGGACCTGTCCTAATTTAATGCCATTTTGGTGTGAATTACAGATAGAATTGGGAAAATGTTTTAATGAGACAGTAGAATTAATGGCAGAAATGGTTATGGTGTTTATCTTCCCAGGTTATAGCCCTAGATGGGGCAATACTTTGCTTCTCATATACTTATTAGCTGCCAAGATGGCCATCACCGCAGATGGATGTCCATTCTGGTCCCCACAGTACCAGATTGGCATCAAATAGTCTTGGAGATATACAGATCTGTATGCCTGACAGCTAAGTACCATAGTAAACAAGACAGCTTTTAGGCGTTGGCAAGGCTGGATCTTATATTTTTCAAATCAACTCAGAGTTTGTACCCTAGATTGACTTGGGGTGATTGGGTTCTCCTGGGGGTCGGGAGGGGCTTTCCGCTCTCAACTATTTATCTTATTGAGGTATGTCCGCCTGTTTTCAGAGGCTATGTGATTTTAGAAGTGTGAAATGCCTGTTTTTCAATTGCTCTTAAGACATCCACTACTCCCTAAGGTCACATGTGAGATGTATCATCTATTGTAGTCTTAATAGAGCTGATGTCCAACTGTACTGTTTTAACCTGTCTCTCTCAATAAGAAGGAAATTATGAAAAAATGAATACACACTGTAGCTGCTAAAGGAACCTTCCCAGGAAAGGGAGGAACTGGCACGGGGTCTCAAGGAGGCAGGCAAGGTGAAGGAAGGGAAGAAGGAAAAGGAAGACAAAAGATGGTCAAAAAGAGGACACGCTGATGTGGACTGCATCATTTTACATCCTGTTGACTACTGTACTGGATAAGGATCCTGAGGAAGGAAGAGGCCTTATAAAATACTAGGACATATACTGAAGGCATATTACTCCATTGGGGAGGGATGCCTGGTGCATTTATGATGAGAAGTTAAGGCAAGACAGCAGCTGACCCTACAATACAACAGGACAGGATGCAAACATTCTTGTATTTAGAGCAGATGTGCCCTATGCAGCCATTTCTTGGTCTGAGAACTGACAGCAGCCTCCTGTCAGGGCCCGTCTCTGTGGGAAGAGTAAGGGAAGAGGTCAGCAAAAGGGACGGCAGTTGCTGGAGATTCAACAAGGAGTCTTGCCTTTTCAAGATAACTGCAAATGCAAACACAAATACATGTTTTCTTGTGTGCAGAGGCCCTCACTATCAATAAAGATAAAGAAATGGAGTCCTGAAATGTGTCAGGCGGAGCTGCCTGATCTTTTATTGTTTTATGTACAAATAAAATGTATATATTTATCTACGAGCCTGGAGTGTCTTGCTAAACACAGGTGGTGGCGCTCAACTTTGTTGTTTAATTCATTTGTTTTTGTCTTGAACCACCTCCATCCAGTGCGACCCTTTCCAGTAACTGAGAACTGGGTGGTATGCTCTAAGGTGGGGATGGATTCAATCATTCACTAGCTGACTGACATCCTTTTCACTGAGTTGGGAGGGAGGCCTCATGTGCAATGGCAATAGAGGCAGTCCTGGAGACTGCCTATGAATTCATAGTTCCACTCGCCATAGACAAGACAGAGGATCCACGTACCAAGATTGTATTCTCGGGCATTGAGCTAGGCTGAGTGGCTGGGGTCTCCAGGCTGCAATGGGACAAGGTGCAGAAGCTCTTACAGCTGATGCAGGAGGTTGGGGCTGCCAAAAGGTCATGCTGTGACAGTTACAGGCATTGCATGGGCACTTAATTTCACCTGTATTTTCATCCCCATGGTGCGTTTCTTCTGCAGATGTTCTAGGGCCATGGCCGGATGATCGGATCAATAACCACCTCTTCTTCCTGGTCAGCAAGGGTGTGAGAGCTGACCTGTGGATCTGGGGAGTTTTGGTGGACTTGAATGCTGTCGCTGTGTGGCAGGCTACAGCTACCTCAGACTGGAGGCTGAAGTTCTTCACTGATGCCTCGGGTGGCCTGGGGTTTGGCATATCTGCGGCCAAGGTGAATGGTGCACAGCTGCATTGCTGTGAGAGTGGCAGGACGAGGGCCTGACCAGTAACTTGATCTTTCTGGAATTCTTTCCTATTGTGGTTGCCCTGAGGTATGGGCAGCAGGCTGCAGAACAAGAGTGTGATATTCTGGTCAGATAACCTGGGTATGGTGCAGGTGAGAAATAATCCATGCACTGTGAAAGGGTATGTGGTTTGCTGCAGGTATTGGTGCTGTGTTGCATACATTCAGTGCAATCACACCTTTAAGGCTAAGGCACGTTCTGGGAGTGGATAACCAGACTACTGATTTGCTTTCTTGTTTTCAGGGTTCAGATTCAGGTTGCTGGCACCCAGGCCAGGAGCCCTCTGACCTCCCCATGCAGCTGTGGGACTGCATCTGGGCAGGGTTTGGCAGTTAATACTGAGGTCTGTGGCCCCAGGATTGGAGTGCTCATAGCAGAGGGCTGGCTGTGCAGTTCATAAACTTCTGCAGGGCACAAGGGCAAAACGTCCAGGATTAGTGTTGCTTAGATAGTGCTTTTGTGGATCCTACCACTATCTGTCAGATAGTACTGGTATCCTACCTAGAATCCTACCAGAAATACTACCAAAGATGAATATTGGATCCAGGGTCAGATAGCAATAGGTCCTAGTTAGGATCCAGGAATCCTAGCTCAGATCCAGTGATCCTAGGTCAGATAGTTAGGATTTGGGGTCAGATAGTGATGGATTCTAGGTCAGATCCAGGGATCCTAGGTCAGATAGTTAGGATTCGGGGTCAGATAGCGATGGATTCTAGGTCAGGTCCAGTGATCCTAGGTCAGATAGTTAGGCTTGGGGTCAGATAGTGATGGCTCTAGGTCAGATCCAGGGATCCTAGGTCAGATAGTTGGGATCCGAGCTGGATCTGTTGCTAGGATCCACAGGATCCACAACATTTGTGGGATCCACGCACTGGATCCTAGAGAGTAAGATCTATGGTCAGATAGCACTGCTATCCTACCATAGCAACTATCTGGCCAAATAGGAGGGATCTGTTGGTATCCCTAGTTTCTAGGATACTATCTGAGCAACATTACCAGGATGGTGTCAGCTGGGAATGTTCTGAGTATTCTGTGGACACTGATGAAAAAGGGGATGGTGTGGTCAATGAGTCGAGTCAGTGCTGAGAGGATTGCATTTATCAGCAAACTGCTGGGGAAGGGAGATGTGACCCAGCATTTTGCAATAAAGAAGTTTATGAAGGGCTGGGTCCATCAGGCACCATCTGAAGGGATGCATGGAGGCCCATCTCGCTACAGGGGCTGGTGGTATTAGTGCGGGCCTTGGGCAACTGCATGTAGCGACCATGAGGAGCAAGTTATTTCATGCGGCATTCTAGCTAGTGTTCTTTTGGAGCTTTCAGGAGAGGTTTTCAGGAGGAGGAGGGCTTGAAGGCAGGGGCAGAGGGGTTCAAGAGTAACTGAAGGAAGCCTGTTTACCTCTTCACAGGTGGATGAGGTGCGATGGGCCCTCCGGCGAGTCCCAGATCCCCAGACATGGGGGCACTGATGTCTAAGGCCTGGTCTTGAGGCCCTGTTATCATGGTATTGATTTTGTGATAGTATGGTTTACAACAAAATCTATGTACATAAATGTAAATTATGAATATGCTATTCATTGTATGTTATGATTTTGATTTTATGAGTGAATTTGTGCTGCAGCATTTTGAACCCAAACAGACTGTGCATATGTGTGTTCTTTCCATAATGAGGTAGAATCAGGTGGTGGATACTTTGGACCCTTATGACCAGTGATGATATGGTGAAAATGTCCTGTTCAAAATTGAACTGCTGTTGAGTGAGCATGGCTTTCTGATCTTTCAGAGCATTTGGCATCTCATGGCACTCAAGCCCTATTTCCAGGCTGTCTTTTAAAAAGGTGGTGGGGGAGTGATAGGATGGAACATTTGGCAGTGCAAATGTGCTGAACCTGTGATCTGATCGACAGTTGTCTTGCTAATAGGAATCAAAACATTTGATTCCTCTTTGGAAATATGTCATTGCCTGCTGGTAGGACGGCTGCTCCCTCCACCTCCCCCACCATGACTTACTGGTAGCACTTTAAAATGTCTGAAAAGTGATGTCATGGCAGTCAGCCAGGGTCAGACATGAGGAGTAGTAAAGCACTGACATCTCAATGTAATTAAGTAGTCTACAGGCAGGATAATTAATTGCCTCTAAATGAAAGCAAGCACACAGCAATTTCACGGTGGACAGCGCTTTCTCCTAGGGTCCCAAAGGAAGAGTGAAAGCAACCCACTGGTGACCCCACCGAATATGATCACACTGTCTGAATGTGGAAGTAGACTTGCATTCTCAAGCTGGTACACAACATGGGTTGGGTTGTACTGGACTAGCCCACACCCTCAGTTGGTGAGGCACAAGGTGCAGCCCAGTGCATTCAGTCTCCTGGGGAGGTTATTGCATTACAATCCACAAACCCTGGAGTGTTACTACACTTACAAAATGGATTTTCTAGTAAAGTGAGCTATAGCCATATTTGTCCTTGAAAACAGGAGTACTGGACAGATTTTTAACTTTGATTGGATCAATGTAAGTATGGTATAAGATTGGAGTCCAACTCGGAGGATGGGGCTATTCAAGGATATAGCCTGTATCCCAATAAGGAGGGCAAATGGATTCTGGGAAGAAGGTTTGCATAACACATCAGAGGTAGTTTAAACTAGGTGAGGGAAGCTCAGTTAGAAACAGGAACACTGACAGAACCCAGGGTTGCTGTACTGGTCTCCCATCAAATGTAAGTGATAATTAGTCAATCCTTAGATGGAAGGGAAGCAAAGTGCAGAGGGTTGTATGCAGTCACCCAAGAAGCCGGGCAACAAGACACACACCACAGCTGTGAGCTACCAGTGATGGAAGGAAACTGGACATAGTGGCCGTCACAGAAGCGTGGATGAAACCATTTATTTAATTATTTGAAAATTGGTGATGGGAAGAGGCACACTGAGCCACTTTAGGGGTAGAGTACAGTAGCCTGGATCAGACTATGTAGAATCCAGGAGGCTGGATACATGGACAGTAGCGGCCCAAGCAGGAGAGGGTGATAGGAGCAGATAGGGAGGGAGGAGGGAGGTTTGAGCTGGTGCCTGAAGGAGTCTGGGGAGGTGCAGAGAGGAGGGGGCAGGTTCTATTGAGGGAAGGCAACAGGAGAAGTCTGATTGCCCAGTAGAGGAGTGGGATGTAAATGGAGAAAGTGCAAGGATCCCTGGAGTGAAGAGGAAGCACAAGGCAAGGGGATGGGAGAGAGGAGTGAGGAATGGTTGGAGAAAGGGACCCAAACCAGTATTTGGATTGAAGAAGGCACAGTGGGACTGGCACTGTAAGGATAAGGGAGGATAGATAGGGAGGAGTAAAGGAAGCAATGATTATTGTTTTAGCCCTTATTTATTTTAAGAGTTTAATTTCGGTCCCCTGTCAGCTGGTAGAAGCTGCATCGCCGCTTGTCCTGTCGGCCTCCGAAAATCACCCTAGGTTGTCCTAGCTCTGCCTGCTGCTCGTTCCTCCCTCCCACTGCCAGAGCACTGCCCCTCGCTTGGCTCCCTGAAGCTTGTAGCGTGAGTCGGTGGCAGCACACCGGCTACGCTGTCCGCCTAAAGTATTGGGAAAAGGACTGTTTTTATTTATTCTTTAGCGCACAAGGTGCTTGGAGGAGCAGCTGAGCACTGCTGGGTATCGGGTCACTAGGACCCTAATTATTATTCAGAAAGGGCAGGAGGTAGCGACACCCACTGGAGGGCTAGCACAATAAGGCCAAGCAAAGGCCTATAAATATTTATAAGAGGGGCGGGTCAAGGTGGCGACATGCCACAGGAGGGACCAAGGCTCAGAGAGCCTTAGGAATTTGAAGGGGCCACACTCAACTCCAAGTAAAACAAGGGCACCAGGCCCACAGTAACAAGGGCACCAGGACCAGAATAAAGCAGGGCACCAGGCCCACAGTATTTAGGGCACCAGGCCCGAGGTAAAGAGGGCACCAGGCCCATTTTGGAGGGCAAGCCAGCCCGCTGGTAGTAATGGGGATCCCGCCTAGTGTGAGTGAGGGCAAGCCAGCCCAGTGGTAGTAAGGGGTCCCGCCTAGTGAGTAAGGGCAAGTCAGCCCAGTGGTATTAAGGGCAGCCCAAGCCCTAGCCAGCAAAGGCAATCCAGCCTAGTAGTGAGTAGGGCACATAGGCCCCATAGCAAATAAGGCATTTAGGCCTCTAGTGTTCCAGGCAACTAGTATAGTGGCAAGTGGTCCACCCTAGTGTAGTGATTGGGACATTCATAGCAACGCTCAGGGGTAGCCAGATCCTATCTAGGAGGCCTGAAGTCAGAAAAGGATCCATTCAAGGGTGCTTAACTCACAATATGCTGCAAAGTAACTGTAACAACTGTACTACTTATGCCACTGTTTATTGCTCAAGCATCTAAACGATTGTGTATTGGCTAAAAGCACCAAGACTGCATTGTGACATTAGGATTTTGGTTATTTGCCCTGGTGGTATGAACAATTGCCCCATGCATCTGAACAATTGCCCCATGCATCTGAACAATTGCCCCACAAGCAAATAATTGTCCCAAAATTGATAAGTTGCCCTTCTCCTGGCAAATTATCTGGTCATCACGCAGTTCTCTTGGTATTGTGAGAAGGTATATCTAACAGCTACATTGTTGCCAGCTTATGGGAACAGTCTCAATCTTCCACCACATTGATGTTCCATGGTGTGGTCTGCTGTTCTATGTGTCCAAAATCAGTCTCTACCGGAGCAAGACGTCTGCATCATCATTCTTCACCAGAAAGTGTCCAACCATCAGATCATCTGCTCCGTCTGTGTAGTTCGTGAAGTCGAGTTTGTCACCATCCGTACAAGTCTCACCCACCGTTTCTTTTGTTCTACAGTTCGAGTTACGTTCGCGAAGTTCAAGCACATCAGACCGCCATGTCAGTGTCGTTTGGTTTGTTCCTGATCCAGATGTCCCAAGTTGGTCACCCTCTGCAGAAGTGTGCACATCCTGGAAGAACCTGGTCTGCATCCCTGGTTGTTCGCCGCAAGTCGAGGTTCTCGAAGCCCAGTGCGGGACATGTCTGCTGTTTCTTTGTTTTGTTCCAGTTCCTTATGACAAGACCTCAGAATCAACCATCTTCACTTCAGATCCTTCTGGTTCCTGGTTGCATCGGAGATCCATCTTCACATCAGATCCTTCAAAGTCTTGCTGGCCCTTGGAGTGCTGCAGCATCGTCCAGGTCGTGATAGTCCTCCAGTGGATTCGTCACCACCATCTCCTAGTTTCTCTTCATCTTTGGTGGCCCTAGAAGTGGGTTTTGGCCGCGGATCCTTTGCATCCAGTGTTGAATCCGACAGCCAGAAGTGGGTTCATTCAGGAACCAGCTCCTCTGTTTCTTTCTTTCCGGCGAGCTTGGAGAGAGTGGGTTTTGCCGAGAAACCTATGGTCTGTTTACAAAACCTCTCACCACCCCAGTGGCCTTAACTAGGTCCATGCGGAACTGTGTCTATGCATTCTACAGTTCTGTTTCACTTCTCATGTAGCTACCAACGGAGAACGATGGTGCTCACGAAGACTTCAGACATTTGGACTTTCTTATGATTCTATGGTCATTGTAAAACTAGATTCTGTGGTCATTGTAAACCAGATACTGGGGTAGTGAATAGAATCTGATATCCGTCTAAGTACTAGTCTTATATACAGCTTACTGCTAGGAACTTTAGAGTACAGTGGCAATAGGCCAAGGTGCATCATAAAATACTTTTAGTAATTGTTTTAGCAGTGTGAGATAAAAGTAGTTCTGTTGTCTCTATCGTTCTATTGTTGTGTTGCCTACCCCTCTCGTGACTGTGTCTCCCTACCCACTGGTACTGAATAAATGTCCTCACGGGCACTGAATCTCTTGGATAACTCCTGCCTCTCCTTGTCTGGGTAACTTTTATCTTATACACAATAATTCGGACCTTGGTGTTCCACTCACTCATTCCATCTTCATTAGAGCACCACAACTGTTTGTGTGTCTCCACACTGATAGAAAAATTCTTTCCTACAGAGAGTTGAGAGTAAATGTAAATAAACCTCGGAGTGGGGTAACTTCTCTAAAAGCATGGAGACAGCATGGTTCATACAGGTGGGAGCCGCACAAAGTTAATCATATACTACTATTGATATTAAGCTGGGGCGGGATGGTTGGGAGATAAGAATGGGAAAGACCATGATAAAATGTAAATGTGAAACCTCCCGGATAGTTCAGAATGTTTACAAGCTTTGGATGCACAGTTATGGAGGAGAGACTGTTAAAATGAAAATAAGAATGACCCCAACAATCTAATACTCCCCTCCACTTTAAATACATACATAAAAAGCATCAAGGGGTAAGGAGATAGCTGACTAGCAAAACATGATTTGGATTTTGCTACTACCACTGACGTCGTTATTTTCAGGGATGGGCAGTGACCCAGGGTATTCCTGCAAACTGGCAGGAGCCCCACACCACACTTGAGGCTGATGGTCTCTGGGATCAAACCCGCCAGGGAATTAACCTACCCTGACTGACCAAAGTCACAACTTACCAGGTTGGAACATTCCCAACACAGTCAGAACAACCCAATAAGTGGGAAGTCACTTCATACTGGGATAAGAAAAACCAAGCAGTTAAACGATGGGAGGCCAGGTGCCCCAGGTTACCTTTGGGATGCTACAGGGGAGGACCAGGAGTGATCCCCAACAAGTGAAACAAACTGTAAATTCTGGTTCCTACTTCCAGCAGAGAAGTTAGCTGCTGGAATACTATTCTGAAATTGTTAATGGTTATACTCCCATGTAGTGGAGAAAGGTGGTTAAGTTTTATCACTACAAAGTTTTCTGCACATAGATTTAATAGGTGCTTATGTGTTTTGATGTTTAAAGAACAAGGAAGGCATATGTTCATTATGTTTAACTCAGACAATACTTCTCTTGGTACAAAGACAGGCAATCATATTATAAAACTTATATTGAAATCAGGCGGTACTATGAAAGAGATATAGGAGAAATAACTAAAGGTCTAGGGAGGAGGCACAGGAGGCCCCAGGGGACAGGGTGACTCTCTTGGGCTTCACAAATGGCTACAATTAGAACAAAATCCTGTCATACAACATTAATGGGGTTAACCTATTAAACGGAAGCAGGTCCAGAAATTTATACAAACCCAAAAATGTGAAATAAATTTCCTGCAGGACACATCTCTCCCTAAAGAAGGGCAAAGCTTAAGACTAAGGGTTTCCTGTCTTCTATCAGGCCTCATTAGATAAAGGAAGAGAGAGGGGTAGCCATAATATCAGAGCATCTCCCTTCGAGGAGACGGAGGAGTATAGATGCAGGAGTCCAATACTGGATAGTGGTAGGGAAAGTACAGGAAACCTGGATCACTTTAGTTGATGTTTATGTCCCACCGAACTCACCAATCACCTTCTACTCAGAACTATTGCAGCTGGTGGCCCATAAGGCAAGAGGGATCCTAATAGCGGGGAGATTGGAATCTGGTCCTGAACAGAAAACTAGACTTAACCATCGGTATCCCTACTCAGAATGCAGGGTGGCTGCTCAGTTTTCTAGACTTCTAGTTGACTGCGGATGGTAGACATTTGGAGAGAAAATACCGGGGTGAGAGATTACACCTACTTCTCCCTAGATACAAAATATATTCTTGACTAGATATGTTTTTGCCTATAACAAGGATATACCCCTCTGCCACTCTATGTGGGTGGGCACAGCCACACTGTCAGACCACCAGCCCATTTACCTCGACCTGGACCTTCAGCTCCTAGAAACCCACACACTGGAGACTAAATACAACTTTACTAAAAGGATGAAGAAATTAAAAAGAGAAAAGAGTAATTACACAAACTATAGAAATAAATGATAATCCGGTATCCCTCCCAAATCCTGTGGGACACAGTGAAGACCATGGTTAGGAAAACTGAATTCTTGCCTCCTATAAGAAAAAGAGAGGCAAAACAAAAGCAGGAACTCACAGCGAGCTGAGATCACTGGAATCACAACAGAAACAACACTGGGATAAAGGAAAGGGCAAATTTAAGATAATTACAGATAAAATCCAGAAATGAAATAACTTATGTAACCCCTAGGTGGCGCTATCCCAAGGGCTACTACTCCTGCCTGTATGGCTAGTGACAGGTTGAGGGGCCTAGGTCCAGTGGACGGTGCCTCCACCCAGAGGTCAGGGTTGGTAGTGGTTAAACTAGCTCAGACAGCCCTCTGGGGCATGTGACCCCCCACTTGTTTCCCACTTGTGGCCCGCACAGTACACAGAATTACCTTCTCAATACCCACATATGCACACTTTTTACACGTATAGATACCACTTACCCCTCGAGACTGATTTTGCAGCACTTTGAGGACCCCTGTAAAACAAGGTTAAGCACATACACAACACAATGCAATGCTGGTTCGATATGTACTGACACCACAGACAGCATATAGTTCAATAACAACAAATCTGATTTATTTAGGGGCATATAACAAGGATAGAAAATCAGGTTAATTTGAGTAAAGCCACATAAATAAAAGGATTATGCATGTAATCAAGGTCCAACAGTACACTCTCTGGGTACCCAGGATGGGGGGGCGGGGGCTAGTCAGGGTCCATTGCCGGGTTGGCGGCTGGTGCAGCTGGATGGGGCCTGTAGAAAAACAACACACAACCCAAATTGTAATCTGGAGCCAGACAGCTCAGTTCAAGTAAAGAAAGTACAACAAATCAGATGCACACTTTTGATTCATATGGTGTTGCAGGGTTTGCCTGAATGGTACTCACGATACCCAAGACAATTACAAGATGGATGGTGTGGTTTCTGGGTTTCCAGCATTCAGCACACACTGCAGAGTGAGGGAATAGATCGCGATTCCCCATAAGCACCAAGCACATTCATATGGAAAGGAAATTACTATACCAGGCAGGCTGCTCCTCAATCCGATTGCAAAACACTGCAAAATACCTGGAGCACACACAGCAGCTTCAATTCCTGACAGGCGATCGCACTTTAGCAAAATCTTCAGTCTTCTACAGGGTTAGCCTGGTTTCCACACTTCTGACTTCCTTCTCCAAACTTGGATTCAGTCCGAATTAGCTGTACTAATGGCATGAACCAGGACTAGGGGGCCTACAGCGCTTTCGCTCAAACTACTCCCGTACTAGCAACAGAGCTCCTTCTCCTTTCACAAGCACCTCGAATCTGCCTTGCCAGGAACAGTTCAGGGCACTTCCTTTGGGCTCACACCAGTTTGGTTGACTGGTTTGGCTATCAATCACAGCAGGGCTCCCTCTGTTGCTGCAAAAAGGCACCAAGGTCCAAACTACATTTCTCAGAGGCACCTGCCATACAGTCCCTTTATAGTAAGCTCCGATTGAGAGTCCAAGTTCTGATTAGCCCACAGCAGGCTCCATTTTAAAGGTCCCCCAACACTGATTGGTCCAATTCAGCAGTTCAGGACCAAAATGAAGGGACTAATATGACACAGTTCATAACTGCAATAAAGACAAGTTAGACAAACTGCACTTTAACTATCACTCCAAATAATTTCTGCTAAACAGTTACATCTTTCAATTAGGCTCCTCTGTGCTCTTAGCAACTGCAGGAAGCAGAAGCGATTAGACAGCAGCCCAGGCCCGGAGTTGGGCATTAAAACACACAGTCCCCCATACAAACTTATTAAGTCTGCAAGCAGACAGCTCTTAAAGAGACAGTGCGTGGAGGCTCTGAAAGCACTCATAGTGCCCACATTTAAACGAGCATTCACCGAGCGCCACCCAGACTTGGAGCACTCAAACAAGCTCCTGGAAGACTTTTGAGAACCCCCATTTGCAGGGGGTTATACCCTTCCTAGCCTGGAAAAACTTGGCATCTCGTCAAGTAAGTACCCCATAAACTTTAATACAACATCATATACATTTACATCACTAGCATATCATCGTATACCTTTTAAACAGTATTCAACATATTAAACTTTTGTTATATACATATTCTACATTTCACATTTTACTATTATTACATAACATTATACATACCATACACTTTGAAATCAGGTCATTACTTCCTGCACATGAAACCTGAAGAGAGGGCCCTTCCTATCAGCTACCTTGGGGCTGAATGGGGCAGAGGCACCATACCTAGAAGGTGAAACAAGTAACCTGGAGTTAGCACTTATGCTCAGTTTGGGCAATGAGCTCAGGGACACATACACTCCGTTATGGACCACGTTGAGAGGTAAATCTACAGGCTTCCGGTTGAATCATAGCTGAGGGTGCACCTCAGAGCTTTACAGCTCGACCAGTCTTTCTAGGGGAACTGTTACAGTCTCTGCACTTTTAGCCTCACTTTCAGCACTGTCTTTACTTGTTAGGAGGTTTTCTTCGGGTAGCAAGGTTAGAACTTGGGGCACTGTCAGATCCAGTATTTGCAATTTCAGGGGTCCAACACTTGTTTCACAGGAGAGCTCTCTGGCACTGGCAGTGAACCATCAGGGCACTTGAAATACTCTTCTTGCTCTGGTATATCACCAGTCCATCCCAGTTCATCATTTTCCTCCTGAAAGCTCATACAGTTCCACCATGCACAATGATTCCATGTCATCCGACTTAACACTCTGCACCTCACTCTCCGGGCATTGGCTCCAAGGACAAAGCTGGGGCAGGCAGTCAAGAAGGCCCAGCTTCATCTCCATAATTGACTAGAGGATTGCCTTGAAACAATTGACTCAGTTCATAAGAAGGGTAGTACCCAAAGTTGCACTCTTTCCTCTGAAGTAGACTGACAGTCATTTTCGACTGGGATTTGCTGTGGAGAAAACTCTGACTCAGCATCTGTAGGTGCAGGCTTTCTCTGCTTTTGTTAGCAGCAGCTCAGGTCACTGGTCCAGGAGCACTTTCTGAGGCACAGACTCAATCAATATTTGTCAATGGGCAGCAAATGATTTTGATGCATTGTCTTAACATCTTTTGAATTATTTATGGACCTTACTTTGTACACAGGCAGATCATCCAGTTTGCCTACTACAATGTGAGGGAGATGATGCCACAGTCAACAATCTTGTGTTTGCCATGCAGTCCCAGATTACTTAGCAATACATGATCTCCCTCCTGGAGTTCTTGTGCTTTCACCTTTTATCATACCATTCTTTGTTGGCCAGATTTCTTTTGGCAGCCATGGTTTGAGCCAGTTGGTATGCATGATTCAGCTGGGCCTTTAACTTCTGCACATACTGTAGATAATTATCCGCTTGGACCCCATCAGGAGAAACTCTGAAACAAACATCTACCGGTAGTCGAGCTTCTCTTCCAAACATTAGGCAGTAGGGGAGAACCCAGTGCATCACTTTTGGTGCAGTTGTAGGCATGTACCAAGTTGCTAATTTGCTGGCTCCATCTGGGCTTGTCTTTTGGGTGGAGAGTGCCAGCATGTCCAGCAGAGTGCGGTTAAACGTTCAGGCTGTGGGTCCCCCTGGGGGTGGTAAGGACTCCCACAGAGAAAGCATCTCTTTGATCAAATGATTCTCAAAGTCTCTCCTTGATCAGAATGGATTCTTTGTTGAGCCCATAGTGAACAAAAGGTTTCTACAAGTACTTTTTGCCACAGTGGATGCCTTCTGGTCCTTGGGCGGGAAAGCTTGGGCATATCTCGTAAAATGGTCAGTGACCACCAGCACATTACTAATATTTCTCTGATCTGGCTCCAAACTCGAAAGTCAATACAGACCAGCTCCACAGGGCACTGGTGGTGATGTTAACAGGGAGCAGCCTCTGGGGCAAAGCTTTCCTCTGTAAGCAGCGACTACAAGTTCGAATGTGTTGTTCAACATCAGCCCCATCTTTGGCCAATAGAATCAGGATCTCACCAAGTCAAGTGTTCTGTCTATACCAAGGTGCCTCATGTGGTTGTAGGGACCTCAGCAGCAAGTCTCGGAAGGCAGTGGGCAAAACTAGCTGCTGTTTGTCTATTTGTCCCCTCTGTCTACTGTTTCTCGGTATAACAGTTGATTAATCAGTTTCAACAT
Source organism: Neoceratodus forsteri (assembly GCA_016271365.2). NCBI lineage: Eukaryota > Metazoa > Chordata > Ceratodontiformes > Ceratodontidae > Neoceratodus > Neoceratodus forsteri. Next base: position 284,232,846 of record CM028138.1, on the reverse strand, counting down.
AGAACCTTCCTTGTATAACAATGCAGTTCTCAAATCAGTGGAGCTTAACTTGGATACATCTTTCCTGTGTAGAGGGCTTCTAGTGGATATGATCATAGGATCTCGGATTGAGCCGCTGAATACTGTCATTGTCCAGCTGAGGCAGTGCACCAATGTCTAATGTAGTAAAGTGGCAATAAGCAGCAGGTATGCAATTCTCAGAGGGCCCCAAGCAATCCACTAGACTAGTCCACTGTGTCCGTGGACACTTGTTCCTCCTTGTCAAACTTCTGGCATAGCGCTCGAATATCAGGTTCTGACAGTCTCGACCCATTCATTTCTGAAATGAGCCTCTTCAGAGAGCATCAGCATCTATGTGGTTCCGGCCTGCTCTGTATTCAACAGCGTAATCATATGTAGCAATAGCAGAAAGCCACCTATGGCCAGTAGCATCCAACAGCTGAAGTCTGCACATAGGTCAAAGGATTATTATCAGTTTTACCAGTATCTTAGCCTCACACAAGTACTTGTGGAATTGGTCAACAATGGCCCACTTCAAATCTAGGAACTCTAACTTATGCACGGATAGTTCTTTTCAGATGGGGTCAGACTTGGCTGGCAAAGGCCACTGGTCTCAGACCATTCTCGGCTCCTGGTATAACACAGCCCCCAAACCTTGCAGGCTAGCATCAGTAAGTAGGACATAGGGTTTTGCTGGATCTGCATAGGCAAGGACAAGGCGTGAGTGAGTTGATATATAATCTCATGAAAAGCAACTTCACAATCAGGTGTTCGTCGGGCTCCAAAGACTTCATTGAAGGAACATACACCTCTCAGCCTCAGGGAAGCTGACCTCTTATATTTTTGTTAGTAGGAGGGTAATCTTGAGTAAGATTGAGTAGAGGGTGAATCACTCTTGAATAGTCCTTAATGAACCGGCAATAGTAGCCACAGAATCCCAGGAATCTTGGTGGACACTATGTGTCCCACCTACTTTACAGAGGTTTGAAAGAACTGACATTTATTGATGGATAGCTTAAGGCCAAAGTCTTCCAATCAGTCCAACACCTTGAACAATCTGCTCTCATGTTCTTCCAGTGAGCTGCCAAACACAATAACATCATCTAGGTATACCAGGCACTCTAATAAGTTCATGTCCCCACTGCATGCTCCATCAGTCGTTGAAAAGTGGCTGGGGCACCTGAAATCCTTGAGGGCATCCTCATGAATTCATAGAAACCAAGCAGACAGATAAGGCTGTCTTTTCATGTCTTCTGGGGCCATCGGGATCTGGTAGTACCCATTGCAAGATCCAGCATGGAGAACCACTTGCTACCATTCAAGCAGTCTCAAGCATCCTGAATGTGGGGCATTGTATACTGATCAGGGATAGTCCGCGGTTCAAGGTGTGATAATCCATGCATATCCTTACTGTCCCATTCTTTTTCTCACTACCATGATAGGTGAAGCATATAGACTTCTGGATTCTTGTATTACACCAGCAGCAAGCATCTAATGCAAATGCGCCTCCATCATCTATGTCAGCAGGTGCCAGGCGTCGAGACCTCTCTCAAAATGGCCTTTCATCATGCAGCCAGATGTGGTGCTCAGCTCCTTGCACACATCCTACATCCCATTCCTTTAAAGAAAACATCTGGTCTCTCTGGGCAAGCTTTCTACTGATTCTCATCTTCCATTCGGCTGGCAATGGGAGTCACCAAAATCAAACAAGTCGGGCGTCCACTCTGTCATTTCCCCGACACTCTGTTACTGGGTAGCACTGCAGTATCTGCACAATGTACATTAGCCAGGGTGCAACCTCTATTTACTCGAATCTCTATCAGACACATTATGAACTTGGACCATTACCCTTCTGGCATAGCGTGGCTCTGGCAAGCAAAATACTTGGCTTGACCAGCAGTCCTTCCAGCAATTCCATCGCCTGGTGCATCCAGCATGAGGATTTTATTCTTGACATCCTTTCTGATAGGATTTCCCCTGTAAGGTACACTGGGCATTTGGCACCAGGATCAGAGATTCAGGATCCTTCTTCAGACAATTCCACTTTTTCAGCATCTCTCTGTGCCTCATAGGCCTTCTTGATCAAGGCCATAATTCTTAAAGCTCTACCAGTCCTTGACCCCTGTTTTTCATAACACAACTTCGCTAACTGTCCAAACATATGCGCTTCGTCCCAATTAGTAGAGGAACCCCCATCATACAGTCAGTAGAGGACACACTAAGGCCAGGGTCTCTACTTGCTCTGCCACTCCAGCCACGGAGGTGGGAAAAGACAGCCAAATTCGGATATACCTGGAGTAGGGTTAGGCCTCTCACTTAACCCCCATACATGCAGTCTTTCCAATGGTGTATCAGATGCGTTTGACAAATGCTTTTGATACCAATCCTGGAACATAATTGTCACTTGGGAGCCACTGTCCAATACAGCTGTTGTAGACACTCCATTCACCTTTACAGTGGTCTCCATGGAGGGGTCCACCGCTTGGACCATTCAGAGGGACAGCAGCAGGGGGCCTGGACAGATGATTTAGCTACATAGGAATTGGAGTTAGGGTTTCTTGGGCCCTCACAACGGTCATTTCGTGCACTCCTAACCACTGATTTGTTCTCCAAAGCTCTCCTTATAGCTGGTCCACCACTCTCTCTAAGTCTTTCTGCAACTGGCATTCCCTCTTCATATGACCATCTCTTCCACAGTTGTGACACATGATAGGCTCCTGGGTCATTCTTGGAGAACATTTCCTGAGGAACTGAAGGATTGGCAAGGGGTGGGGTCCATTAGTGGCTGGCGATGGTGGGAAGTGGAGTAGCGTGTCTCAACAGTTCCTTCAGGGCAGTCAATTCTTTGATTTCACTCTGAGGCTGTCCTTGTCATAGGATGTCTGAGGTACCCCATCCCCATGACAGTCACAGCCTGCGAGAATTAGAGTCTGGTCCCACAGGAGACGTCCTTGCAGGGCGCCTACCTTCAACCCGTTGGACCTCTTTCAGTAGTTCATCTTTCAAAACTGGGCCCAGGGCAGAGGAAGTCCTTTCCTTCTCAGAGCACTCACTGGCTGCCAATCTCTGCCCTGAACTTCCTTGACGGATCACCTCAGTCACTCATGTTGTAGCAGCAGCTATTGGTGCAATTTTCCCTGGGATCGCCTTTTCTCAACCCCTCGACTTTCTCTCATTAGCTCTTCATGGGAAGGTGGGATTCTAGTCAGTTGGCCAGGCGTAACTGAAGCAACAGCAGTTCTGAAAGGGGGCAGACTTAAGGATCCTGTCCAGCCTGGTTCAGTCTAATTCAGTTGCTGGCAAACTACACCTTTCTGAGGCATTCTTGCAACTATTTTTCCAGCGAGATACATACACAGACAACAACTCCCTTGGTACTGTTGTGCATTTCTACTCTGCACCACAGGTCCTCATCTGAATCTGGGCTTCCATAAACATTCTCTAATGCTTCAAGATAGTCCTGTGCAGTCGCTTCAGGGTTATTGGCCCATTTGGCACGGATGGTAGCCAGGGCAGGGACCTCAGAGGCTTTCAATCTTTTCACTTCTCTGCTTCCGAGCATTGCCATTCCAACACTAGAGGGCAACATAGTCTATCCAGGTCTCCAGTCATCCTCCTGGGGGTGGGGAGGAGCCTGAGAAGATTCTCAACCTTCTGTAAGAGTCATGACTAATGGCAGGTACTGACATAGGGGCCAACATTGGCACGGGCATAGAAGGAGGAGCAATAACGGTACTGGAGCAGGAGGGGTGTTGGGGAGGAACACCCCAGGTGGCAATAATAGGTTCTTCAAGTCCTCCACAGTTTCCTTCCTCCAGCAACAATTTAGCAAATTTCTCCTCAAAGTTTCAGATAGTGGGGGCTCATTCCCCAAGGTCTTTACTGTACCTAGTTATCACTCTCCAGGCAGTGAGGGCTCCTCTGGGGTAATAGTTTGTGGCACTTTGGAGCTATCTATGGGGTCCTTATACTCTAATAGGGCTATGACAGTGTGGGCGAGCAGATTAGCATATCGACCCACCAACACAGGGTTTTGTAAACCTTCCACCTTGAAAGTACTCCTCTACAGTGTCCTTATTGGTACCCAGGGGATGTCCAGGATAAGCATAGCATTTTGGAGGTCGATCTCCTGCCCAGTACACCACCCCACCAGCTGGTGTACAGCCACTTCTTCCGGGTATTCATTTATTTTTAACAGTGATTCATAAATGTGGCCACTAGGGGACGCTAATCCCAGCAGTGCCTCAAGATGTAACCCCTAGGTGGCACTATCCCAAGGGCTACTACCCTGCCTGTATGGCTAGTGACAGGTTAAGGGGCCTAGGTCAGGGACGGTGCCTCACCCAGAGGTCAGTGTTGGTAGTGGTTAAACTAGCTAGGGTACAGCCCTCTGGGACACTGTGACCCCCTTTGTTCCCACTTGTGGCCCGCACAGTACACAAGAATTACCTTCCCAATACCCACATATGCACACTTTACACGTGATAGATACCACTTACCCTCGAGACTGATTCTGCAGCACGTCTCTGAGGACCCCCTGTAAAACAAGGTTAAGCACATACACAACACAATGCAATGCTGGTTCGATATGTACTGACACCACAGACAGCATATAGTTCAATAACAACAAATCTGAGTTTATTTAGGGGCATATAACAAGGATGGGGAAATCAGGTTAATTTGAGTAAAGCCACATAAATAAAAGGATTATGCATGTAATCAAGGTCCAACAGTACACTCTCTGGGTACCCAGGATGGGGGAGCTAGTCAGGTCCGTTGCCCAGGGTTGGCGGCTGTTGCAGCTGGATGGGGCCCTGTAGAAAAACAACACACACAACCCAAATTGTAATCCGGGCCAGATAGCTCAGTTCAAGTAAAGGAAGCACAACAAATCAGATGGCACACTTTTGATTCTATATGGTGTTGCAGGTTTTGCCCTGAATGGTACTCACGATACGCAAGACAGTTACAGGATTGATGGTGTGGTTTCTGGGTTTCCAGCATTCAGCACACACTGCAGAGTGAGGAGCAAGATCGCGATTCCCCACAAGCACCAAGCACATTCATATGGAAAGGAAATTACTATACCAGGCAGGCTGCTCTCAATCCCGATTGCAAAACACTGCAAAATACCGGAAGCACACACAGCAGCTTCAATTCCTGACAGGCCGATCGCACTTTAGCAAAATCTTCAGTCTTCTACAGGGTTAGCCTGGTTTCCACACTCTGACTTCCTTCTTCCTTCTCACAAACTCAGATTCAGTCCAATTTAGCTGTACTAATGGCCGTGAACTGACTTGCGGTATGCGCAGAGCTTTCTCATAAACTACTCCCGTACTAGCAACAGAGCTCCTTCTCCTTTCACAAGCACCTCGAATCTGCCTTGCCAGGAACAGTTCAGGGCATTTCCTTTGGGCTCACACCAGTTTGGTTGGCTGGTTCGGCTATCAATCACAGCAGGGCTCCCTCTGTTGCCAAAAGGCCAAGGTCCAAACTACATTTCCAGAGGCACCTGCCATACAGTCCCTTTACAATAAGCTCCAATTAAGAGTCCAAGCTCTGATTCGCCCACAGCAGGCTCCATTTTAAAGGTCCCCAACACTGATTGGTCCAATTCAGCAGTTCAGGATCAAAATGAAGGGACTAATACGAAACAGTTCATAGCTGCAATAAAGACAGGTTAGACAAACTTCATTTAACTATCACTCCAAATAATTTCTTGGTAAACAGTTGCATCTTTCAATTAGGCCCCTCTGTGCTCTTAGCGACTGCAGAAGCAGAGCAATTAGACAACAGCCAGGCGAGTCGGGCATTAAAACACACAGTCCCCTATACAAACTAATTAAGTCTGCAAGCAGACAGCTCTTAAAGAGACAGTACGTGGGAGGCTCTGAAAGCACTCACAGTGCCCACATTTAAACGGCATTTCGCCAAGCGCCACCCAGACTTGGAGCACTCAGACAAGCTCCTGGAAGACTTTGGGAACCTCCATTTGCAGGAGGTTTACACTTAGAAACAGAAAAAAGCACTACACGATCTTAAACAGTCATACTATGAAGGGGAGGCAAAGCTGCTAAACAACTGGCATACTGTTTTGTGCCAAGGGCTGCTAGAGCAGCTATCACAGGAATGAGGGACCCAGTCTTGGCACACTTAAGCATAAATGGGAGCAGATATCAGAGTCCTTTGTAACATACTACAAAACTGTACAAAGCTGAACAGGTGACTCCTGCAGCGGACACAACAACATTTCTGAGAGAACTGGGGCTTCCGAGATTAGGTGAAACCCAGGCGCAATCCCTGATGGCCCCAATCACAATAACCAAAATCACTGCCACAATTAAAACCCTTAAGCCAGGAATGTCCAGGCCCTGACGGATTCTGTGGGAGTTTTATAAAGCCTTTGCTCCAAAGATAACAACGCTTCTAAGAGGGGTATTTAATCTGATTTGGCTGTAGGAGAACCTGCCCACCATCATGGAACTACGCCACTATAACAGTAATACCTAAAGAGAGGAAAGACCCTAAAGAATGCAGCTCTTATAGGCCCATCTCTCTACTAAACACAGACTACAAGATATTTACTTCTATACTGGCAAATAGAATAAACCTTCCTGGCCCAGATAATAAAACCAGACCAGACAGGATTTGTCGAGAAGAGACAGGCCCAGGAGGGTTAGAAGGACAATCAACATAATAGACTTAATAAACAGACACGTGCCCTGTGTGCCTCCTCGGACTAGACGCTGAGAAGGCATTTGACAGAGTTAATTGGCATTTTTATTTGCAGTCTTGGAGCGGGTGGGCTTCCCAAGACCCTTTTGGTCCAGGTGAGATCTCTCTATGCTAACCCCAGGCTCATGTGAGAATCAGTGGGGTGTCTCCCAGAGGTGTTCGCTGGGCAGAGGCACCAGACCGGGCTGCCCAATGTCCCCACTCCTGTTTGCCATTTTATTGAACCCCTGGCACAGGCAATTAGAGGAGGACCCATCATTAAAGGCTTTGTCATAGGTGAGAGGAACACAAAATTTCATTATATGCAGATGATGTCCTACTCTACATGACAAACCCAGAAGAGTCCCTGCCTAGAGTTTGGGACTTCCTAAACAGATTTGGTAGATTATCCGGATACTCCTAAATAAAACAAAACAGAGATACTTAGATTCATCTACACCCCTCTGACACAATAAACGATCTTCTTCCCTTAAATGGAACTCACCTAAAATCAAGTACTTAGGAACTCACACATCCTAAAGAATTTAAGCCAACTATTCACAAGTAACTTTGATCCCTATGTACACAAATTAAGCAAGACATTAGAAAGTGGAGCTCCTGAATTTATCCCAATACTCTCATGACAGAAATGATCACCATGGACATTTTACCAGGTTCCTGTACCTTTTTCCATGCCTCCCCATCAAGATATCTGTTGAACAATTAAGATATGGCAAAGAACAATAATGAGATTCATCTCAATGACAAGAAACCAAGAATTAAAACTCAATCCTCCAAGCCAACAAGACACATGGTGGAAGGGCAGTACCTAACCTGGAGGATTACTACTTAGCATCCACCTAAAATATGCACCTTCTGGTCAACAACAGGGTATAATGCACTATGGGAAGATATAGAAAGGGTGGACATCGAGGGTGGCCCTGGAAGTGAGGGTGCTCACTCCTAAGCTCCTGACCGAAGCAAGCACAGTACTGTACTCAGTCAGGAGCACCCTAGCAGCAGTCCACAGATTATGGGTAAAACATAGATGCCTGGGTGAACTTTGGCCATATAGAAGGTTTGCCTGGCACAGTGATTTTGAACCAGCAAGGCAGGACCTTACTTTCAGGAGATGGAGCAGGCTTGGACTGAATGCCCTGAGACAATTACTAAATGGAAACACAATTAGAGAATTTGCTGATCTTAAACTGCAATTCCAATTGAGGCACTCAGACCACTTTAGATATTTACAACTTAGAAATCATATACAAAACATACAAAATAAAATATGGAGTAACCATAGAACACTCTAGGTTACAGGTGGCTGTGGAGAGATCCTGGGCTCCACAGGAAGAAAGGACACATCTACTCTTATACGGGGCACTCAGGGATAGAGGAGGAGGGAGCTCTTCCCCTCAAGAAAAAGTGAGTAAGGGAATTAGGGAACAGTTATCAGAGGGAGACTGGGAGTCAGCCTCTCTCAGACCCATCGAACCACATACTCTCAGAGATGGAGGGACTTTGAGTGGAGGATAAGATCTAGGTTTTTATCACCCCTGTAATGCAAAACAAATGAGATGCAGGACACAGCCCAGGGTGTTGGAGAGGTGTGGAGAAAATGGACAACACACCTCCATGTTCTGGGATTGTGCCCAGAGTTGACCCAGTTCTGGCTGGAAGTAGAGAAAGCCCTAGACAACATCTTCTCTATAGAAGAACCCCTTACCTCTAAACACCTGGTGTTAGGCCTGATCCCAAAGGGTGAGAGGTAGGGACCAGACCTACCTGTGGAACATATTGGTGACAGCTGCTCACAAAGCAATATCCAGGAGATGGCTTCAGCCGGCACCTCCAACTCTGGCACACTGGTGTGTGGTGGTTGCTGAGGTCCAGAACATGGAGGATCTGACCCACAAAATGAATTTCAAACCCTTAATATATATAAACAGAAGGACCAGATGGACAGTGTGGCTGGGAAGTGGGAGGCCACAGCCCATACAGAACAGAATCCTCTGGAGGAAGAGAGGAGAGAGGTGCCTCGGCAGGGTGGAGATCCTTTGAGTTGGGACACCAACCGTTAGATAATACCCAGATGAACTGGGGGAGTAAATAGGTTACTGTGCCTGGGGGTGGGGTAAGGATCCGAGGGAAGAAGACACCACAATTAATTAGTCAGTATTTAAATTGCTGATGATATATTATGCCTGACTATAATTGCTTGTCATCTGAATGTAGAAGAAAATGTTTGTAAAGGAGAAGATGAAATATGTTGGTATGCCTGTATTTTCAATAAACTTGAATTTAAAAAAGGAAGGTGCTGAAGCAAAGAGTTAAATTACCTGGAAGATTTTAAGGTATGGAAACACTTGGGGTACAGGTAACTATGGGTAATGATAGACAAATCAAAATAGAAGTGATGTACAGACCACCATCCCAGGGCCTGGAGGTGGACAGGAAACTGGGGAGTTTTATTGTATCGTTTTATTTATTTAATTGAGTAAGCAAACTGAGTCAAAGGCCCTTTTCAGGAATGAACTGAAGCTGCATTAGAAAGGTACAGCTACAGTTGGTATGCATTGCATAAAATAAAAATAGACAGACAAAACATCTTGCAATGTGCAGGTAATAAAAATACAGATACAAAGCAAGCACCAATAGATACAGTGAACAAAACATTTACATTCAGCATTCAAGCAAATATGGCCTCTGTTTGGCAACGTAAGCCACTATACCACGTGAAATTGCTGTGGAGGGCCGTATGTGAATCTTGTGCACGATTGCACCTGTGGGGTGCACAGATGGGGTCACGAGTCAAGATAAAGCATGGTGTGTGCACACCCCTGGGAGGCTCCATACGAGGGCATGTTGAAGGGCTACATGCTGCATATGCAAATGACGTGATGTATCAACCAGTATATGCGAAAAGGCACGTGTGGAGCTGCAGCACAGTTACGCCAGGCAGACCCCTGCTGCAATTCCAGCTATGTACCCAACCACACAGGAGTAGACTGGAATGTGCAATCAGTCGTGCCTGGCCATCCAGACATGCATCATGCAACCCGTGTGCTGAGAGACATGCGACCAAAGGCATACTGGACTTGTCCACCAGGGATGGTGCCACAAATGCCAGCACCAACCAGAATGCCATGCTGGGGCAGGAACTAAAGTGCCTGGAACATGGCACCACCATAGCAGGATGTGTCTGTTAGAGAGATTATGCCACCCTGCCATTACACAATCCACCCATGATGCCATTCCTTGTTACCTGCCAGCCTCTATTCACCCCTAACCGCAGACGGGAGCCACCACCACCCACACGCAGTGCCCCTGAGCATGGCCCACCCCTGGACAGGTAGTGGCCCATTTGTGCACCACCAGTCTGCATGACACAGCAGCTCCCCATTCTGAGAGCAGGGGACATTCAGTGCCACATGCACAAGGTCAATAGCATGTGTTCGAAACAGGTACCTGTCCGATACCACTGGCATGCCCATATGGACATCCCACAATCAGGTACACACAGTTCTGTTAAACCACCATGGATGCCCATGCAGCATAACGTTCTGGCCCCAGCCAGTGCATGTACCCCCCACACACCATGCCTGAATGCCCATTGGCGACCCAGTACACAAGCAGCACATGGGAGGAGGAGTATCACTGTATGTCAGAGAGGTATAATGGCAACACAGGCACAGGGTAGGCAGGGGAGGCCGAGGCACTGTGAGTCACCTTCAACCTGGAAAAGGCACAGCAATATGCACAGGGTTGATATACATCCAGGACAGAGAGAAGAACTGAACAGGAGCTAGTGGAAGAAATACACAAGATGACAATGAAGGTGAAATTCTACTGATGGGGATTTCAATATGCCAGATGTGGATCGGAACACCAGCGTAGCTGCTTCAGCCAGAAGCAGAGGCATCCTTGATCTCACTCCAAGAGGCTAGACTCAGACAGCTTGTGCTTGATCCCACCAGAGACAGGGCAATTCTAGATCTAGTAATGACCAATGGGGATTGAATCACAGATGTCCAGGTAGAAGGACAACTGGGATCCAGCGATCACAACATTGTGTGGTTCAGCATGGGGACAGAGACTCACTCAAGTCATACTAGGACAAAGGTTTTAAATTTCAAAAATGCTGACTTTGCTGAAATGGGAGGGTATCAAAAGAGCCCTGGAGAGAACGGGGCAGGAGGAGGAGTGGAAGAACAGTGGAAGCATCTAAAGGAAGCCTTACTGGAAGTAACAAACCAGTGCATCAGATTGGTATCCAAAGGCAAGAAGAGAAGGAGAAAGCCACTGTGGTTCTCTTAGAGAGGTGGTAAAGGTCAGGGCAAAAAACGAAAGGGTTCAGGGAATATAAGGAGACCCAAAGGAGGAAGACAGGGAGGAGTACCTAGAGTGTCTAAGGAAGCAGGAAAGGCAGTAAGGAGAGCAAAGGCATGGACTGAGGAAGGTTTAGTACAGTCAGTTAAGAAAGGGACAAGACATTCTTAAGGTGCATCAGCGAAAGGAGGAAAAACAAGAGGAGGATTGCAAGGCTCAAGGGAGAGGGAGGAGGGAATGCAAGGAGGGTGACATGGAAAAGGCAGAAATACCTAATAAATACTTCTGTTCAGTATTCACAGAAGAGGGGAGGGGGCCTGCAGTGTGCTGGCAGCAGCTGCCAAGGAGTTGAAGAGGTGGACAATGGCCAGTCCATTCACAGGGAAAAAGAGTCCTACAGGAGCTCACTAAACTGAAGGTAGACGTAAGGATGGGACCAGATGGCATACATCCACGGATATTAAGAGAACTGCAAAGGGAGATAGCGGAACCTCTGGCAGCCATGTTTACTGAGTCATTCAACACAGGGGTGGTACCAGAGGATTAGAGGAGGGCACATGTGGTCCTCTACAAAATCTGGCAGCAGGGAGGAGGCAGGGAAATATAGGCCGTCAGTCTCACTCTCAATAATGGGGAAAATCATGGAGACATTGCTTAAAGAAAGGATAGTAGGGCATCTAGAAGCCATCGGAGCCCAGGACCATAGGCAACATGGATTCACAGTGGGGAGGTAATGTCAGACAAATCTGGTTGACTTCTTTGACTTGCTGACAAAGGAAGCAAATCAGGTGGGGCAGTGGACGTTGCTTACCTTGATTTCAGTGAAACCTTTGACACTGTCCCACATAGGAGGCTGATAAACAAGCTGGTTAGGGCTGGGCATGGGGACAGCGTGGTAAACTGGGTTAGAAACTGGCTAACAGACAGGAGGCAGAGGTGCAGTCTAGGGAGAGGGGGTGACCAGTGGGTGTCTCAGGGATCGGTCCTGGAGCCGGTCCTGTTTAATGTCTTCATTAGTGACATTGCAGAAGGGCTGGAGGGAAAGGTCTGCCTGTTTGCAGATGACACCAAGATCTGTAGCAGAGTGGATACCCCAGAGGGGTGGAGAAAATGAGGAGGGACCTGGGAAGCTTGAAAAATGGTCTAAGGACTGGCAACTGAAGTTTAATTCTAAAAGTGCAAAATCATGCACTTGGGGCATAGAAACCTATGAAAGCTACAGGATGGGGGGTTGATGACAGTCACAAAGAGGAAAGGGACCTGGGGTTATTTCAAAGACCTGAAAATGTCAAAGCAGAGTGCTAAGGCATCTGGGAGGCCAGTGGCATGCTGGGGTGCATAGGTATGGGTATCACCAGTAGAAGGAGGGAGGTAGTGATGCCATTATATAAAGCCATAGTCAGGCCTCACGTGGAGTACTGTGTGCAGTTCTGGAGGCTGCAACTCGTGAAGGATATTAACAGGCTGGAGACGGTCCAGAGAAGGTGACTAAGATGGTACAGGGCTTGCAATACAAGATTAATGAGGAGAGATTAAGGAGTCTCAATATGTACTCATGGAGGAGAGGAGAGAGGGACATGATAGAAACATTCAAGTACCCTCAAGGGTATAAACAAGGTGCAGGGGAGACATGTTCCAATATAGGAGGAGCACAAGAACAAGGGGGATGACATGAAATTGGAAGGTAGGAGGTTAAGAGGGAATGTGAGGAAGTTCTTCACAGAGGGTGGGGGATGCATGGAATGGTCTGCCTCTGGAGGTGGTGGGAGTGAGCACTGTGGATGGATTCAAGCATGCTTGGGACAGGCATAGGGGAACCATAGAGGTACAGCAGCAGGTGGGTCAGAAGCAGTAATCCAGTACAAGAGCTTATGGGCAGGCTAGATGGGCCAGGTGGTCCTTATCTGTCAACAATTTCTATGTTTCTATGTGACACGTGCAAGGACCACACAGACTGCATAGACACAGCATGGTGCAGTGCGGCAGCCACATGTTGGACCTGGTCTTCTCACTGAGGCTTGAGATAAATAATCTCAAGATTGATTGGGTCATTTGGTCTACAGTCATTGACGGTGGAGCTCTGGTTAGGGGCCCCTCAAGATCCCCCGAGAACCCTCCCCTGCTGAGATGGTAAGTTACTGCCCTTTGAGAGGTTTGACCCCGAAGTTTTCTGGTGGTGACTGATCTATCTAATGTGGACAATGTATGCGTAGGGGTATGTGCATGACAGTTGCCGCACAACATGGCAATGTCTGATGCGCCTACTCCTCCTCGGTCATGTACAACCTAAATCTTCTCACTTGAGGTCCCTGTGGTTTGATGGGGAGCCTCAAGGCGATGAAAATTATGGGTTAGAGGTTAGAGTGCTGCTGGTGGAAGATCAGGCTGAGGCGGACAAACTGGCCCTGCATACTCATTACGGTGAGTACCAGGGGCAATCAACCATAAGAAGGCAGAGTTCCTGTCCAGGAGATTGCTGCTGGGAAGAATCGACCAGCTGTGCTTTTTCGGACTGTTGACAGGCTTTACATCCTGCCTGTCTGAAGCCAAAAAGGCCTTTTCTGTGGCTTTATGCGAAGAGTTTGCTCAATTTTTCTTGGACAGAATGTCCGCCATCCGTCAAGGAATTCGTTAGTGGGCTAAATTAAGGCCTGACAGTGGTCACCTTGGGTGCCTGGAGAGCACTTTATCTAGTTGGGGAGAGTTCAGACTGCTGGAGGTGGCCGAGGTCATTGAGGTTGTTTCCAAGCCAAGGCACACATATTGTGAGCTGGACCCAGTGCCGACACGGTTCTTGGATGGGATATGTTGACTCTGTAGGTCTCGGTGTTTGCTTTGATTGTCCAGTGCTCTCTGTCAGAGGGGGCTTCCCAGATGCCTTGAATGAGGCACTGGTGAGACCCCTCTGAAGAAACCATCCTTAGACCCTGACGCCAAGGCAATTACTATCCTATTTCCAACCTTCCATTTCTAGGTAAGGTTGTCGAGAAGGTTGTGGCGCTCAGCTTGAGGAGCATCTCGTGGCCCATGATCTATATGAGCCTCCCAGTCTGGGTTTCGTAGAGGCTATCGCAAGAAACTGCATTAGTTCAGGTGCATAATGACTCCCTGGGGTGAGAGATCGAGGAGGGAACAATCTCGCCTCCTTGATCTCTCCTGAGCTTTGACACAGTGGACCATTGTGTTACTCGACTGCCTGAGAGAATTTTGTGGACTTGCCGGCACTCATCTGCTGGTTTGAGTCCTTAACTTCAATTGTGCCAAATGCAAAATCATGCATTTTGGGAAAAATAATGTGTTTCAATTATGTTCAATTCAATTCAATTCAATTCATCTTTATTTTAAAAGGCGCTTTTCTTAAATCAAAGCGCCTGTACAAATTCACATAACAATAAATACAATACAATAAAATTAAAACTAACATAAACCTTAAAAGCTATATTAAAAGGTGGGTTTCAAAGCTCCCTTAAAGCTAAGGACGGTCGAGACAATCTCAGATGCCTGGCTAGGTAGAGAAATTCCACAGGGTAGGTGCCATAAAACTAACGATCCTAGCACCAGATGTTTTCAAACGCATTCTGGGAATCTCTAGCAATCCCTCGCCAGTGAATTGAGGGAGCGGAGGGACTATAGGAGCAAAGGAGCCTTCTTAGGTAGGTAGGTCCCAGATCATGTAGGGCTTTATAGGTCAGTAAACCGACTTGAAGGTAATTCATTAAATACTGAAGGCCAGTGCAGAAGTCTGCGAAGCACAGGTATTATATGACTGGATCTAGGAGGATCCAGTCAACAGCCTGGCTGCCGCGATTCTGCACTAGCTGCAGACGCGAGTTCAACCCGATAGCCCTAGGTATAGGAGTTACAGTAGTCAAGCCGGGAGGTAACGGGCGATCAATGTTGGAAGGTCCTCTGAGGAACCAGGTGCTTCACCCTGGCAATATTCCCCAGATGAAAAAGGAAGTTTTAACGACTCGCTGACACCTGAGATTTAAGTGTCAGATGGTCGCCAATTATTACGCCAAGATTCCACACCTGATCTGAGGTCGCCAGCTGAACACCTCCAAGCCATAGGCCTGAGGGAGATCCTCCGCAGACCCGCCACAGCGACCTTTGTCCACAACCAACACCTCAGTTTCTCCGGGTCTAACCTCAGCCAACTCCCATTCATCCAGTCTTGGATTTCTTCAAGGCAGTTATTAAATACCGACAAGGCAGCGCCCTGACCGGCACAAAAAGATATATACAGTTGGGTATCATCTGCGAGCAGTGAAAACCCAAACCGTATGCCTAATAATCACCCCTAACGTAGCATATACAATCAAAACAACATAGGTGCTAAAATAGAGTCTCTGGTTTCTTGCTGGCAGGGAGAATGATGCTGAGGAAAAATTCCCGACATCACTCTCTGAGTCCTACCTCGAGGTAAGATTGAAACCATCTGAGGACCATACCAGACAGTCCACAGACTGACCGCAGATGCTCCAACAGCACACCATGGTCAACGGTGTCAACGCTGCAGAGAGATCAAGTAGTACCAAGATGGATCGGGTCCCACGATCTCTCTATTAGGAGGTCATTTAGTACCGCACGTAGCCGTCTCGTACTATGCCTTTCCTAAATCCAGACTGGAGCGAATCTAGATATTGTTGTTGGTCAGATGATCCTCCAACTGCGCTATGACCACTTTCTCAATAATTTTACCCACAAAGGGTAAGTTAGAGACTGGCCTGTAATTTGCTAGACAGTCTGGATCTAAAGAGGATTTCTTTAATAGAGGCTTAACTATAGCCTCTTTAAGGGATCTGGAAAATCCTCTCCAAAGACTTCCAGACGATCAAAGCTAGGACTAGGCCGATCTTATCCACACAACCCACTAAAAGGCGTAGGGCCAGGGTCCAAATCACAGCAGGTCGGTCGCAGTGCTCGAATGATCATCACAACATCCTCGACGGAAGGCTGAAGTCAGACCATCCAAACTGGGTGTCTGGAGATCTCCTGATGACCACCGTTGCTCCCATTGGGGAGGAAGAGCGAATATCTGATCTGATTTTGACAACCTTATCTGCAAAGAAGAGAGCAAGCTCTCACACCATTCTTGAGATAAGGCTCTTCTGGGCTGAAGATAGACTGGATTGCACAGTCTGTCCACAGTCCAAAGAGCTGAGCTGGTCTGTTCTGTGCAGCCGCTATCTCTCTGGACAGGAACTCTGCCTTCTTATGAGAGATCATGGATTGATAGGCCAAATAATGGTCCATCAAACTAAGCCTGTCATCATCAAGACCGGACCTTCGCCAATGCCTCTCCAGCCTTCGTCCAACCCTCCTCAACTCTCTCATGGTCTCATCAAACCAAGGAGACCTGGGAGGAGGAGTAAGAGGACAAACACGAACTGGTGTAATAGAATCCAGGGCCCTGTTACTGCCTCATTATAAGCATGTACCAGGTCACCTGGATCTAAGCAATCTATCGGTAGGCTTGATAGGTCCAACACCGCCATCAGGTCATCTGGGATACACCCCTCAAAGGGCTGTATCGACCATCTCCATCGGGCAGACCTAACAGGGTGGCCTCAAAACTGAACCTAATGGAGTGATGGTCAGACCATCCGACCGGTTCCACCACCAAGTCGGATGTCCCTTCCCCAGAAGGAACACCAGATCCAATGAGTGTCCACCAACATGAGTCGAAGAGGAAACCACCTGTGTGAAGCCCAGTGATATCATTAACTGGAGGAAGTCTTGACCAAATTGAGAGAGAGTTCATCGTCAACCCAAGCATTGAAATCCCCAGAACCAACCATCTGGGGACCCCAATGTTAGGTCGACAATGAAGTCTGCGACTTCCTGCAGGAAAACATTCTCGCCACCTGGTGGACGGTATACAAGAAGCATCCTGCACCCCACACCCTCGCCCACAATGCACTCAAAGGATCTGGTGACTCCTGCTGGTACCTCCATCAGACCCAGTTCTGACTTAAAACATATGGCAACACTTTTCAGCTTCTACGACCCTGCCTTGGTGGTGTATCACCGAGTACCCAGTTGAAATTGCTGCGGCTAAAACTGGCCCAGCATTTTCATCCAGCTAAGTCTCGGTGATGCACGCCAGGTCAGATGACTCAACAAGATCGGCTATAACAGCCATCTTGTTTTTAATAGACCTGCATTGATAACACCGTCATGAGTAGGACCAACCTCCGATAATGACCGCCCTACCTGCTGATCCAAACCAGAACCCTTGGGTATGGGCACAAGACAGGAGGACCCTCTCCTGTCCATTTCTGCCCCAGGGCGCCTCCTTGACCCTACAATCCCAATCCGCCCTCTTTTCCATTCCCCTCCAGCACCAACCTCCATCTCCTTCTCACAATCCCCACAGCCCTACATTTTCTGTAGACTTCCTGACAAAGGGGGACAGGAGAAAGGACGGAGATCCCTGAGCATAGAGGGGAATAATCCTACCACCTTATAATCATTCCAGCACATAATTTACACCACACTTTAACAATATTTATATAAACAAATTCAAAAAAAAAAACTAAAAATAAAACACTAAATAATCACAATATAATACAAAATTTATTAATCAATTCTAGTGCTGTCAGATTATCAACATGTATTATAATTCTACCGACCACAGTACTCTCACCACTGCGGGAGAGGGCGTACTACCTAAAACCACAGAAAATGGCCCTTTACTTTAAAACTTATCCAACAATATACTCAATTAACACAAAAAAAGAGTTCAAAGTTTTTGTTGTAAAGTCACACTTCTGTGCTCTCACCACGCTGTATGTCTCAACATATATCAGACTCTCTCACGAGACTGATATTCCCAAATGAACTCAGTTATAATTAAATTTCATGATAATCTCCCACAGTCTCCTAATAATTAAGACACAGCAGATTACAGCAAGAAATGATTGTAGAATACTTCACCAAATCCAACTCCGACCATTCTAAGTTCTGTCCCAGTCTCCAAAATTCTAATAGTCAAATCCTAGAGGGATCAAACGAACATATAACAGATGGCAATAACAACTCTTCCACCTCCACAGATATTAACTGCAGGCTCCAGCTCACCCGACTCTGCTATGATGAGGAAGGCAGAGCTACCTCTGATAGCCCTCTGCCTCACCTAGGAGCAAAGCAGCCCCACCACCCCTCCGGAGGCAGAACAAACCAGTCCCCTGTCTGGACCAGGGAGCCAAACCTCAGGGTTATGTGGACCGCAATCCCTTGATCTTCACTGCCGATTCTTCTGGCATCCACTTCCTTATCAGAGAGTCCACACACACAAAAGCCGACAGCTCTTTCCGTCCCATCCAAAGATCCGTCCCTGAGCAGAAACTGCAGTTCACCCTGCCAGATTCCTGAACGAGCGCCTCCGCAGCTCCCAAAAATTGATTCTGTATGTGCCCAGCAAAGGAAAAGCTGCTGCAAGCCTCCAAGCTCCGAGCTGCAATCCTCCAACCTCTTCAAGAAGACGACTAAGCAGACTGATACCCGTCCAACACCCAAACGAACCTCCTACGACCAGGTCAGTCTTCCAACACATCAAACGACTTTGATTACCAAACAAGTAGTTTAATATTAAATGACTGCTAAACGAGTGTATAGCGATTATATAGCAGATGATTCTGTAATTCAAACAATAACGCTTAGATAACGTAAAATAACATAAAACATAAAATGTTATTAATGATCATCTATTAAGTAAAACTAGCTCTGAAAAGATCTAGGGTTATTATCTCAAACAACTTAACATTTTCTGAACACTTAAATAACACAGTCAAAAAGTGTACTTGTTTAATTGGCTGCATACTGAAAAACATAAAAGTAGGAGCCAGAGGTACTGATTCCTTTATACACCAGTATTGTGAGATCAAACTTTGATTACTGTTCCTCATTCTGTGCTCCCACTTTAATTCAAGACACGATCCGGGAAAGAGTTCAATAAAGATTCACTAAGCATATCACTGGTATGAGCCACCTATCTTACAAAGAAAGATTAAAAGGTAAAGCTCACTCTATGGAATATCGTTCCTTGAGAGGAGACCTATGTTTACTCTACAGGGCAATGAAAGATGAATTTTGTTTGAAGCCATTTATCTGGACTGGCATCCTTCAGCTTGTCTAACTAGATCGCACAATCTGAAATTAAAGGCCAATATACTGTAAATAGGACCTCAAAGATAAATAATTTCTTTACGAGAGGATAATTCCAATATGGCACTCCTCCCACATGAAGTTGTGTATAGTGATAATTTAACACAATTTAAACTGAAGCTTGACTTGTATATGGATGAACTGAAATACGAATTCCACCTAGGTAGGTGGCGTGATCAAAATGGGCTTGTCCCTCGATCACAAACTCTTCCTATGAACCTATCTCAAGAACAGGAGGCAAAGGTAGTGATGGGGAATTCTCCCCCAGCCTCCTGTCCTGTGGAGTACCTCAGGGTCTGGTCTTGTCGCCGATGTTGTTCGCTGTATACATGCTGCCCTGGGAGAGCTTATTAGAAGTACAGTCTGAGTTTTCATTGCTATGCTGATGATACCCAGCTGTACCTTTCCTTGCCCCTGGGACATCCAGCGCAGTGGATTTGCTAAATAATTGCCTTGCTGAGATCAATGACTGGATGGCCTCCAGCTGGTTGCGACTGAACCCGATAAGACAGAGATACTGGTAGTGGAGTCGAATAGAGGGTGTGATAGGATCACCTCTGGCGCAGAGACAGGACTTTTCCTGGGTTTTGTGCCATTGAAGGCCTCCTCTAGGTGTGCAACCTTGGTGTTATCCTGGACAGTGGACTGACATTTGAAACCCAGGTGTTGTCCATTGTCCGTACTCAGTTTCTATCATCTAAGGAATATCCCAGGATCAAGCCTCTAGTTCCACCCTGGACCTCCCTATCTTGGTGGTTCCTTTTGGACGCCAAGGCTTGACTAATGTAATGCTCAACCTCAGATTCTCGGAAGTATCTCTCCACCGCCACAGCTGGTGCAGAATGCAGCCACCAGGTTGTTGACAGGGCAGCCTAAATACTGCCACATCACCCTAGTGCTTCATGAACTGCACTGGCTGCCAGTCAGTTGGAGGGTCATCTTTAAGGTGGGCTTGCTCACCTTCAAGGCCCTACACAGCCTGGGCCATGGTTACCTGGTGGACCTTTTACACCTGCTGCCTCAGTCCGCTTCCTCTGTTCCTCCTCCAGGGACCTCCTATGATTCCCAGGACGAGGTTAAAATGGCCGCAACAGAGCTTTTAGTGTCGCCAGCCCCATCCTGTGGAATTCACTACCTCCAGCTGTAATGGAGGCCCCTTCAGTAGAGGTATTCAAGGCCTGCCTCAGACCTTCTTGTTTAACCAAGCTTTCCCAGACTCTGTCTTTTAAATACTGCCTTGGTATTGACATACTGTGAAACAGCTTCTGTACCAGGCTACCTATTTATTTGTCTATTTATTTTTCTGATTTCATTCTATCATAATTGTCCATGTAATACTGTTTTATTTATTGGTGAGTTGTTTTATTTATTCTTTGGTTGTATTTCTTGTGTACGCTGCCCAGAGCCCAGGGATTGGGCATCTTAAAATAAAATTTGCCTTTCCTTGCCTTGCATGTAATTTATTCTGAAGGCACAACATGTACAAATGCCTGAGATTTAGGCACCACAAACCAACATGACTTGCATACATCGCACAGCACACTCCATGGTGAGCGGGCACTGATGTCCCCATGGTCAGTTACCAGTGACAGACACAGTCAGTATGGGCAATTGCATGTGGTCCCATGAATGGCAGCAAGCATTCCGCTGCCACTGGATGTCACATAGACTCTCAGTGAGGCATGTAATACAGTGTACTCTATGCCCAATCAATGGACAGCCACGCCTCTGGCAACAAATCAAACACAGAATATCCAGTGCAGCCCTAGAATGGTGGCCTACACCACATCCTCCTCCTGAATTACGATGTTGTATAACCCATACTGCTGACTCTAGACAGGCTTGAGGATGGTGGGGTGACATGGTCTGACCCAAATGGAGCCATAGCCCTCAGGACTAGCCTCGCGAAGGGACCTCGGAATGCCTAGAATGACACAGAAAGGGGACGCATCAGTACCACGCCTTGCAAGTCACGACCACATAGCAGCATATCCCCTGTAAACGGTGGTCAGCGGCAACTAAGGAACAAGGACTGCCACGCCCACAGACCCTGTGCCCCATTATGGGCCACATACACCCCTAACATACCCTGTAACAACAAGGCAACAGGTTCCACTATGGTATTCCACCCCAGTCAACTCACCTCCCTGGCATGGCAACCTCTGTTCATGGCTGTACCACCCTGTGGTATAGGTGCATACAGTTATCAGAGATGGCTCAAGGATCCTCCATGGTATGAAGCCACATCCCAGTAGGCATGGCCCTGCTCCACAGACCCTCCAGTAGCCACAGTGGTGAATGGGCCTGTCCATGCTTCATGGCAAAAACACTAGCTCCATGCTGCTCCTCCAGCTGAAGTGACAGCCTTGTTGGTCTTCCAGAACACTCCTATGGTATAGAAGGGGAATACACATCAGCATCACAGTACTGCACATACAGGTACATGCCACCTTCCACCACGAATCTCACCTGCGGTGGCCATGTGGTGTTCCACAGTCGACCCATGTTGTCCTGGTAGGTCATCATTTTATTTATTAATTCTAGGATTACAAGTATCATGCTCTCTCGAATGAGGCTACAGGGCAGTACAGGGACCATGTGGGTTGCCTTTGCACAGGACTGCTGGCCATCACACCACCTAAGCGCATTCTGCTTCTGATTGAACCCTCCATGACCAGTGCACACCAACTGCAAAGGCCCACAAACACACCAATGCCCTAGGGCTGTACAAATTACGCCTCTTTGTGGGATGAACACCCAGACATGGGCATGACTAGGAGGTGTCCATGGGCCACACTATCACTGAAGGGTACATAAGTGGGCGAAGATCCATGCCTCGGACCGTATGATCCTGACCTGACCATCAGCAGCACCTACAACTGTGCATGATGTGCCCCTCTGTCCTCCTACACATACTAGTGCTGGAGGATGAACTGCAGTGGGAGCAGGAACAGGGAGGGTGGCACAGGCCACAGCTGTACCCCATACCTGCAAGTGTCCACCCCGCCATGCACATTTCATCAATCGTTCTGCCTGGACCACAACATCATTCCTGACATTTGCCATCTGATAGGGCCAGACATTGTTTCCACTGAGGCACTGTCCTGTGCACTAACTGTGGATCAGAGGGACTGTGTGGCCTTGCATACTATCCTACAGGCTCCTTCCAGAGGATGGCCAGTGATGTGACAAGCATGAGACAGTCAACAGCATCACATTCACTGCACTGACTGACCAATGTCCTTGTCCACCATTCCTCCACCTGCATATCATTTCTGGTACCAAGCAGGCCATGTAGGCCAGCAAGGTGGGGTTCCAAGCGATGCATGGCTTCCCAATATGCTCAGGACTGTAACTGGTACATACATGGCCATGCTATCCCGACAAGGAATTAGGAGGCATACCACAACAGGAAAGGTTTACACAGCATTAGTGCACAGGTGACATGCGATGCCAATGATGCCATCACCAATGTGCTGGAGAAGCACCTGCCCTGCCACAATGCTTACATATTCACCAGTCATGTCTATGGGCACTGCTTGACACACGCCGGCCATGAGGGTGGCTGATAGCGAGTGCATGTATGAGGGTAAATTTGTCTGTTCTTGTTGCGGTGTACCATAACTGACTGTGTTCTATTTCACTCCACAGGTAGCAATGGATATACCCTGTGGCCATACCTCCTGACACCTTTCTGTCCCCGACCACTGAGGCCAAGGAGGGTACAATAAAGCACATCGCTGGACCCGCTCAGTTGTCGGAGGTACATTTGGCATGCTGAAAATGCATTATCACTGCCTGGACAGAATGGGTGTCACTATGATGTTGGCACTGGGGAACGTGGTGCTGCATTTTATCGTATGTGTGATGCTGCACAACGTGGTCAGATAGTGACACATACCCATAGTAGGAACGAACCTGATGTGGAGCATCCTGATGGTGATGTTGTTGTCCTGGAGAGGTGCCTGTAGACATAGGTCAGCAGTACAATGGTGATCTGTCCAGGAGGGAGGGAGGGTGGCATCAACTAGTGCAAAGTACATTCAGTGGTTAGGGTAGACTATTGGGTAGATGTGCCCTTAGGACAGGTGGACATTGCATAGGTGACAGGCACGCAGGACTGCCACAGTGATGTGACCAGGGTACTGAGTGGTACATTCCCGTGGGGGTGAATGTTGCAAGGGGACTAGTTTTCCCCTGCAACATTCCCCCTGAACAGGTCAAGGAGCATGTGCCAAGGCGCTGAGCACTGGCACGCACCTCTGGCATAGATGACACCTTGTGCAGACTGTGACCTTGTGCTGCTGTGTGCCCGGGCTGGTTTGCCAGGGCAGACAAACCTTGAGGGAGGTCTGTGTGTGGGCATTTGGTTGGGTGCTGGTCTCTGTGCCTGGGGGCTGGTGTCATGTGCCTGGCTGCTGGCCTTATGTGCCTGGGTGCGGGTGACATGTGCCTGGGTCCTGCATTGTGCACCTGGGTGCTGGTCTCATGTGCCTAGGTGCTTGTGTTGTGTGCCCAGGTGCTGGCGTCATCTGCCTAGGTGCTTGTGTTGTGTGCTTAGGTGCTACGGCCATGTGCCTGGTGCTGGTGTTGTATGCCCAGGTGCTGGCTTCGTTCCTGGGTGCTGGCCTCATGGGCGGGCTGTGGTAGTAGGTGTGAATGTTGCACAGTTTACATTCCAAGTATGTCCCTGATATGACCTAGCATGGCACGGACGCCACGCATCTTGACCACAATCAGGCCGCCTGATCTGTGTTCTCCCATGTGTTACAGGCGCTGGAGCTCCATGTTCCTGAGCTTGGGTAGTGACATCTGCATATGCCGGCTGTCTGTGCATGTCTTTCCTGTCCTCATGATGGGGAATGGTGGCTGGCATGTTGGTGTCTGTCAGTGCCCTTGGTCCCAGGGGTGTGGGATGTGTTGCCAGTGGGGTGCACTGGTGCATATCCCTGCTCTGTGTATTCCACGTGGTGTGCCACATGGCATGCATGCTTCACTGGTACCCTGCTGTTCCGCATGGTCAGTGTCTGGGTGTGGTGATACTGTGCCACCATCTGCCATGTCGTGTTCTGCAGGGTGTGTTCCTGTGGGTCTCACTGCTTGTATACCATGTCCCTAATCAATCCAGTGAGCCTGTGGAGGGGCAGAATGTTGTCTGTCTTGCATTGGTGATCATCTGTTGCATCAATCATGGGATGCAGTATGCACTGGCAGACATTCCCTGGTACATTCACCCACTGTGTGATGTCTGCAGAGGTGACAGTGACATGGGTGTGTCCCAGTGGCACTCCAGGGCTGGATGATCTGTGTTTGTGGTAGGGTGTTATGGCATTTGTATGCTGTGCTCTGGGAGCTGGCACATGGTAGAGTGTCCATTCTGTCCCCTCACCTGTCCAACACCTCCTCGGCCCGGTCATGGCCACAATGGCCTCAATCAGTGAGAGGTCTGTGGAGGGTCCTGAGGTGGTGGGGCACCACCGATCTGCCTGCTGTACTGGTGTGATACAGCCTTACATTTGACAGTGGCACTTATGTCACGCCATTTGTGTTTGATGATGGACAGGGCACACGGCTCTGTGCCACAGGCATTGACAGTGGCCTGTATGTCCAGCCAGAACCTGACCTTCTTCTTCACTGGTGCCATGAGTGAGCTGGAGCCATTCAGGGTATTGTAGTTGCTTTAGATCTTGGTTGTCAGCATGGCCACCTGCTGGGATTGAAGTTGCTTGACTGGGTCATGTTGGCCACGATGTCTCCCTTTACTCAAGCGTGGCCACATGTGAGCTCCTGTTCCCTGGCACTAGTTGACAGTGCACGGCACCATCCTGCCCAGGCTGGGATGCTGTTATTGGGCTGACTCCTTGGTTACTACTCAATCTGGGGCACATATCCGTGTTCATCCCCTACTCCGCATGCACTTCCACATGTGTGCATCGGTGGGCTGCATTCTTTCAACGCTGCAGTTCACTATATATGGTGGGGTGAGGAGGCATTCCTGCCTCTGACAGACCCTCCCTGTCCTGCTTTGCATCATCTAGCGGCCTCTCTGCACCACACTTTCCACACGTAGGGGCACTGAATTCCAAGTGGTTTGTGCACCTCCAGGGGTGTGGACTGTACACCTGTCACTACACCCATTTTGGGCATAAACTGCCATGTTCATGAGTAGAGACCTATATTTTAATATGTTTTTAAATATCGAAAGGCTTCAAACTGAGCAAATAGAAACAGAATGATTATTCCCGATATGGTAGCATGCATTGCAAAGGTTATTGGAAAAGGATATTGCAAAAGAGGTTATAAGGTGGGCAGCAAGGTCTGGGGAGGCATTGGTGGTAGGGGACTTCAGTGAGCCAGACAGTAACTGAAAGATCCAGTTGTGGCAAGTGCAAGGAATCAGCTCCTGGTGCAAGCATGCCAGGAATCCCTGCTCTTGGGATTATGGTTAAACCATGGTTATACACGCCAGCAACCATAGTCATTCAATGTTTGTCAATGAGTTTAACCATGGTTATTCATTGACAACTGCTGATGGTGAATGGCCCAGTGATCAGCATGACCATGGTCAATAAAGTGTGAAAATGATTCACGCTGACCATGACCATCCATAGTTGTTAATTTCAGAAGTTTCCTGCACTATATGAAACAAATGTCCACATTGCTCACATAATTTCATTTTCTTTTTTTTTAGCCAGGACCCCCAAAGGCTCAGCCTAGCTCCTCGCTGCTCCCGCATGCCCTAGGCTTACCTCTGGGGTGGGGCCGCTGGGCAGGCACCCTTCCCAATGGACACTGGGGTAGGCGAGACCCAGCTTGCTCCCTGGTCTGGGCCACAGGAGTGGGACCCCAGTAGACATGAGTAGGCAGCGGGATGACAGCGGGGCCAGTGTCATGATCGGGCTGGCATTTTCTTTTCTGCTAGGAACCTGGGGGCGGACCTGCAATGATGACCAGCGCCCAGCCTGCCCCTGATGTATGGCGCTACCGTGGTAGTACTCCCAGCCTCCGCCAGAGGTCCGCAATGTGCCAGATGTTCAACCCTCCCTAGAGAAGGAGAGCAGTCCCCAGGATGCTCAATCCTTTCTCCCCTGGCCAGCCCTCTGATTCTTGAGTCCGTCCCCTGCTACCTGGGATGTCAGTGTCGTTATATGACGCCTTGCGCTGCGCTTGGCGGACAGCCCAGATCATTTAATTTTGCCAACAACTTTAACATTCTGAATGATTTCATATTGTCCACACAGACCTTTGAGGTATCTTTCATTTACTTACCAATTGCTGCTGTCGTTCCTTTTCCAATGAAGTTTCTCCTCATTCATAACTAATAGAATGCCCTAACTACCATTTATACCATCATAAACTAAAACTCTTTTTAAGATGCAGCGAGTTCTCATATTTTTTGCTCTAATAATTAATTTCCTTGTAATTTTTTATTCATAAGTTTCAAAAAGTTATTATTATGATTATTACAAAGTGTCAAATCTTGCATTCTGGTATGCAAATGAATTATGCAAATGTGGTTGCTAGTCCAAGCTCCCGTGAGCAAGGAAAACCATCATCACACATGGATGAACTATGGTTGACTATGGTCTGGCTTGACTTAGTAGGTGGTTTTTCCTTTGGGTTAATTTATGCCTTTTAGTAGTACTAATATTCAAAATTAATGTTTTTTTTTGGTTGTTTCATTTCTTAGCCTCTTAATATTTTCTTATTTTATTTGATATATTAGTTTGCTAATTTCTTTGAATTATGGTGGTTGCTGTCTCCTGTCTTTTTTTTTTGTGGGGGATGGTTCAACAATATTTTGAACCTCTTCTAGGTTGCTGTTAAATCATACTTTCTCTGACAGCTAACAAGTATTGATGTCTGTACAAGCTTGAATTTATGCTTCTGCAATCTTTTGCACATGACGATTCATTATGAAAATGAAAAACGTAATTTGTGAATAAAATAGGATCTGTATAATATATTACTTATATAGTAAGTAATGAGATAAGAGAATGAATATTGTATGTGTTATATAATTTATTCATTCTTAAATATTGCAGTATGTATTTAAGCTCTTTCTCATTTCTTCTTTTTATGTTTTTTGTATTAGGACTGTAATTAATATTTAATGATGATGGCTAATATGTATTCTATAAAGCAAATTTTGCACATGATCACATTTAAGTACATGAAGATTTAGCACTGTCCTTTAAGTATGTACTTGAAAAGAAGGGAGGGTTAAGTAGTTGGAACACGCCCTGACAAAGACCTTGTGGTGGAAGCACCAGGGCTCTGTTTGGTGATTCCTCCATGCATGTATAAAGGCTCCCTCCCCAATGTCTAGAGGCATAGTGGTAACTGTGGGGCAGTTCCACTAAAGCAGAAACACAACCCGGAGGAAACAATAAGATAGCAGCATTTACCTGGGTGATGCCTTCATGCCAGATGGTATCTTTCAGCTAGGGGGTACAGCTTTAGCTGCAGTGCTACAAAGCGGGGCAATTATGGTAACAAACCTACTAGTGCAGTTTCATTTAGTGAGGTCAATGTCCACACCGAGGAATCCTTTTCAAGCCAATTTAATTGCTCTGAAGTAAAAACACAACTCAAGGCTACTCTATGAATCAGGGGCATGGCAGCATACAAACGTCAGGAAAATCTATACAGTGACACAGGGCCATGGCTCAGACTAGTAACTGAGTGGCTGATTCTTTTATGAGGGTTCCACAAGAGCTATAACAAGCCCCATAAGTGGCAGAAGTTCTTCTCTGTACAAACATAGAAACATAAAAGTTGACGCAGAAGGAGACCGCTAGGTCCATTTAGTCTGCCCATTTGTTTTGGATCTATTTTGACACTCTAGTTGCCCTTTGTAGTCAGGCTCCCTTGTGTCTATCCCATGCATTCTTGAATCCCCCCACAGTGTTGACACCCACAACCTCTTGGGACAGGCTGTTCCAGGCGTCCACCACTCTTTCTGTGAAGAAAACTTCTGGTGTTGGTGGAGAACCTCCCTCCTTGAAGCCTGAGGTCGCCCCTGGTCCTGGAGTCCTTCTTGAAGTGAAAAGTTCCTGTGCCTGTACCTTGTTAATGCCTTTTATGTACTTGAATGTTTCAATCATGTCCCCTTTCTCTTCTCTGCTCCAGGAAGTACATATTCAGTTCCCAAGTCTTTCCTTGTAAGACAAGTACTGCAGACCCTGAATTGTTTTTGTCACCTTTCTGTACTGTTTCCACCGTCAATGTCCTCCTGAGGTGAGGCCTCCAGAATTGGACTCTGTATTCCAGGTGAGGCCTGACCAGTGATCTATACAGTGGTAGCACCACCTCTCTCCTCCTGGTCGTGATTCCCTCCCAATGCAGCCCAGCATTCTGTTAGCCTTCAATGTTGCCTTTCTCACACTGCTTACTAACCTTCAAGTCATCTGAGATTGTGATTCCCAGATCTCATTCCTGGTTTGAGGCCGCAGTCTTCGCCTCCTAGGTAATACTCCTTTCTTGAATTTTTCTTTCCTATGTGCATTATTTTGCACTTTTTGGTGTTAAATTCAGTTGCCACACTCCAGACCATTCTTCTAGATTCTTGAGGTCAGTTTCCATCTTGCTCATTCCTTCTGAGGTGTCCACCCTATTACATATCTTGATGTCATCTGTGAACACCAGTGTGTCAATGATGTCTTCTATAAAAACACTGAAGAGCAGAGGCCCCAGCACTGAGCCCTGGGGCACCCTGCTGGTAACCCTGCCTTCCGTCGATTATGCTCCATTAACCTGTACCCTCTGAGTTCTGCCTTGTAACCAGTTTTGTACCCATCTGACTACTCCTGGACTAACCCTGTGTGGTCAACCTTCTTACCAGCCTTCTGTGTGGAACCGAGTTGAAGGCCTTACTAAAGTCTAGGTAGACCACATCTACTGCCCCACTGCTGCCCACTATCTTGTAGCGTAGTCAAAAACTAGAGCAGATTTGTCTGGTATGACCTACCTGCTGTGAAACCATGCTGTTTAGGGTCTTGTTGACTGTTAGTTTTGAGGAATGCTATGATCCTCTGTTTGAGTAGTGTCTCCATTAATTTCCCTACTATAGAGCGTGAGGCTCACTGGTCTGTAATTACTAGCCTCTTCGCAACTGCCTGATTTGTGAAGTGGAACCACTATTGCCTTTTTCCAGTCTTGGTCCACACGGTCTTCAAAGATTTCATGAATAGAAGTGCCAGAGGGGCTGTTAATTCTGCCCCAGTTCCTTCCAGGATTCCGGGTGCATCTCTGCCTGGTCCCATGGCTTTGTCTGCTTTTTGTTTATTTAGCACCTCCCATAATTTGGCTTCTGTAAAGGGACTCGTGTCTATCCGTGGTCCTGGGGTGTCATCTTTTTCAGGGCTGGGCCATCCCCTGGGTCCTTTTTGGTAAACACCGAGCAGAAGTATTTGTTGAGGATTTTGGCTTTCTCTGGGTTATGTTTGGTGCATTTCCCTTGTTCAGTAGCAGTCTTTACTATCCCCTCTCTTGCCTTCCTCGTTCCCTAATGTATCTAAAAATGATTTGTCTCCTCTTTGCCCTTCTGCTATCTTTTCCTCTGTCTGGGCTTTGCTATTCCAATTTGTTAGACTCTCTCATTTTTCCTTGTATGACTCCTAGTCTTTCTCAGTTTTGGTTTCTGTATATGCTGTACACCTTCTTTTTTTTTGACTGTGGTAGCCACTTCCTTGGAAAGCCATAGAGAATTTATTTTTCTTTTGCTTTGCTGACCCATCTGGCACATTGATCTGGCAGTCTTTATTGCTGTCTTGAGTCTCCCACATGACCTCCACCTCCTCAACCTCTATTTCCATTAACTGGCTACTTATGTTGTTACTCATTATGTTTGCTTGCTCGCATGTGCAAGAAACATAGTGCCATCATCGGAGATTTCGGAGGTGTGTCACCTCCTCCAATTCAGTCAGTGTGTTGGCAGGCGCGGCCTGTAAGCCATCGCATGCTGGAGCTGTCTATGACAAGCTCCAAAATGCAGTGGCATACAGTTGAAAGGGGAGCTACGGCGGGTGAGCAGCGATAAGATATCAGCTGCTCACGCCGCAGCTCCCCACACACAGACGCCCACGCAGGGCGCGCGGCGTGCTCCCCGCCCTCAAGACGCGACATCGCACTGTACAGCCGACGGGTGCCCAATCCCCATCGGCTGAGAGCTGCCTCCGCCTCTCCCCAAAGCTTTCGAAATGCCACGCTGGGTGCCCACCCCAGCGTGGCAACCACGATATAGCCTATGGGGTGCCCAATCCCCGCCGGCTCCACTGTCCCAACCCCCAGTAGTAGGTGCCACACTGGGAGCCCACCCCAGCGTGGCAAGCGATCTCAGGCCAATGGGGGTGCCTAATCCCTGCCGGCTGAACGCCCCCAACTGTCCTTGTGCACGCTGGGAGCCCACCCCAGTGTGGCAAACGCCCCACGCTGCCTGTTTTTTTTTTTTACCTGTAAAGAAAAACGTCCCACTGAGTCTCCTGGCCCCTCCCACAACCCACACCCACCCACCCACTACGTACTCCAGCCTCCCACACCCCCTCACCCCATACTTACCTCTGGAGCTTGGGCGATGATTCGTGACTGGGAACACGCCTGCACTCTTCAAAGCCGACTGCCAACTGAGGAAATGCCGTAAGCTGTATAATGGGCTAGATGGGGGTTCAACTTTGTTGCATATCTCAGGCATTTTTGAATTTTGCACCAATTTAACATGGTGTTTTCTTCATGATATTGATGTCACTGTCATGGAGGGTATTCTGGTCCAGGGTGATTTCGCAGTCACTGTGCGAAATCACCCTTCAGGCCTGAATAACACCATGACAGTGACATCATTCATGAGAAGGGGTCCAAACCCCATGTTGAAAATTTTGGTGCCAAAATTCCAAAAGGACTGTTTATTTAGCGTGGCGCTGCGCAGTTCCTATGCAGGCTCGTAAGTTCGCAAATTTCAATATTTCACTCCAGATTTTCAACATTGCCATTTTACCACACCTTCTTGAGAGTAGTACAGCTGTCATTTTTCACATCTCACCCAAATGTGTTTCACTTCATGTAGCGCATAATGGCGCAGTCGGTATGCGAAATCAATGTATGGGACAATTAAGAAAATCACAGTGACACTGTTCATGAGCAGAGGTCTAAAATGGCTATGTTGAAAATTTGGTGAAAGAATTCTTAAAATGATCGTTTTACTTAGCATTGTACAGTTCCTACGACGCTTGTAAGTTCGCGAATTTTCATTATTTTTATTTCCAGATTTTCAACATTGCCATTTTATTACACTTCCTTATGAACAGTGCAGCTGCAATTTTTCACATGTCGTCTAAAATGTGTTTACGATTACGTAGCTTAATAATGGTGCTGTTGGGGTGCGAAGCAATGTTTAGGACAGATTAAGAAAATCACAGTTACACTGTTCGTAAGCAGAGGTCTTAAAATGGCTATGTTGAAAAGTTGGTGACAAAAAGTCCATAAAATGACTGTGATACGAGTGAGCATTGCGCAGTTTTCACGCACCCTCGTTACTTCATGACTTTGTAATATTTTCAGTCCAGATTTTCACCAGTGACATTTTTCCACACTTCCTTATGAACAGTACAGCTGTCATTTTTCACAACATGGCTGAAGTGTGTTTTCACAGTTTCAGCGCAGAGATGCGTGGTCGCTGTGGAAAACATTGTTCAGCACAGATAAAGAAAACACAGTGACACTGTTCATGATCGAGGCACCAAAATGCCTGAGTTGACAATCTGCTGTAAAAATCCCCAGCCTAATAATATTACGGGTGTGCTAGCACAGTTTTTATGTACACGTGACTTCACCATTTTTTAAATATTTTTACTACAGATTTGCAACATTGCCATTTTTACACCTCCCATGAACAGTACAGCTGTAATTTTTACATCCTGTTCGAATGTTTTTGCACCTGTGGTGCTAAATGTCGAGTTACTGTGCATAAGCAGCTGCTAACAAACTGATATTCCCCTATTCATGAGGTGGGGTCACAAACAAACATGTTGAAGATTTGGAGTGAAAATACCAACGAATGCCTGAGGTATTAGGGTTTCCAACCATAACGCCTAACCCTATAGAGAATGACAGGCATCAGGGTGTGACTTGGGATTCTTGCCTGTGATGTTCATACCATTCCACACCCTGCAGTCAGTGAGAGGCATCGAGGTATGCCTTGGACTCTTCGGCCCCAAACTTCACCCCATTCTCCTATATCGCACCCATCTCACCATATTTCCTAATGAAATGGGGTGCATGAGGCCAAAGACCCCAGGAACACCGCAACACTTGTCAGTGTCTGCAGGTTGGGTGTGGTGAAATGGCATGGCCATTATGCCTGACGACCCAAACGCACACCCCAGTGCCTGTCACTCTGCAGGTGGTGGTGGGGTTAGCTTCAGTTCAATACTTCACTGCCATTCCTATTACGCAGCTCTGTAACTTCTACACTACCACTGCCAATGCCAGCAAGCAAACATTCGGCATTGACAAATGCTTGTTTTGGAAGTCAGCCTTTCTGAAATCTAACACCTTTATCTTTGAGTGGCTGGTGTCCTGTGTTATGTTTACCTTAAAGCTTACCATGTGATGGTCACTGTTGCCCATATGGCATCCTGCTTCGATATCCTTGATCCTTTCTGAGTTTGTGAGACAAGATCGAGAATGGCATCGCCTCTTGTTGGGTTTTACAGTTGGCACAGCCCCCGCCGGGTTGTACTGAGGTTCAGTTGGTAGCACATCCGCCTCTGGACCAGAAGGTCATGGGTTCTCATCCCACACCGTGATTGGACTCATACCTAAATGCTGACATCTGAGTGCAGTATTAAGGGGTGCCATCCTTTGGATGAGATGTTAAACCGAGGTTCCTTCTACCCATCCTTGTGCTGTCCTGGTGGGTGTCCAGATGGAAGTAAAAGAACCCAGGGCACTCTTCGCAAAGAGCAGAGAACATTCCCAATGTCCTGACCAACATTCCCTTCCCATAAACTGGATCATGCAATTGTCCAGGCTGTGTGTGGCTGTTGATGCGATATGACCGCCACGACATTCAGTCACCTCACTACCAGTCTAGCATTGCTTGTAAAGTGCTTTGGGATACACTGTGTATGAAAAGCACTATATGAATGCTGATTCTCTTCTTCTTCTTCTTCAATAAGAAGTCCCTACTTCTTCTTGTTGCTGCCGTTAGTGTGTTCCAGGTAATATCTGCAGGTTGAAGTCCCTCACCAGTATTACTTTGCCTTTATCAGACATTTTGTGGATTTCCTCTGTTAGGCCTTTGTCTCCTTTATCTCCTTGATTTGTGTGCCTGTACACAATGCCGATTCTGGAAGAGTTTTCTTGCCTGTGTCTACTGTTAGCCACAGTGACTAAGTCCCCAGGTTGCCCTTTACTTCTGTGGCTTTTATTTCCTCCCCGAATGTAAATGGCCATTCCCACCCTCTTTTTTTCCTGATTATTGTTCCTGAACAGGTTGTAACCAGGAATGGCCATATCCCATCCGTGATTTTCCGTGAACCACGTTTCTGTTACAGCCACCCAGTCCAGCCTTTCTGTTTCCAAGATGGCTGTGAGTTCAGGAAATTTGTTGGTTAGGCTCCTAGTGTTTGCAACCATTGCCATGCTCCCAAAACACCGGCTATGCTCTCTTCTCCCATAATGCAGCTCTCTATTCTTCTTCGTGCCAGACTATCTAACCAGCTGTTCCTGCTCTCACTGGCTCAAACCAAGCTCAAGCATCTCAGGGCATCTCCTGCCCAGGTGATCCCAGCAATGCATCAGTTTCCTGCACCACAAAGCAGGCCTCTCACCATCTGTGACTGATGGAGTGCCATACCAGAAAGGGGCTGTGGGCTGCCACCACTGCATACCCCATGATGTGGGCTGCCACCACTGCACCGTCCCCAACACCAGTCACCAGAATCCTGGACCCTCCCCAGCCCACCCAGTGCATGAGGCAGACTCACACACTCCTTGGGTTGCAGCTCCCAAAAACAGCAACAAGGTCCCAAACCTGCTGCACAGGCATGCTGTAGCTCCAGTTACCGCTTCAGCTCCTCTCTCCCCGCCGACTACTGTACAATGCCCACTGAGACCTCGGGACTGGGCCGAGGATGATATGGCCTGCCCGGCCCCAAAGTTGCTGCCTTGCTTCCTGCCGGCCTCCCCTGAAGGCGCCAAAGCTCCCCATAAATCCCTCCTGGGAACCAAGACCCGCTGACCCACAGGCAGGCCACGGCCCCGGCCATAAAAGGAAAAGAGGGAGGAAAAGGCCATATAGTAAGCACCCAAAAAGGGTGCTTATACATATGTCGCTTACTTACTGCTCAATGAATTCACCTGATACTGACTTTTCAGCTTTGTGGTGATTTCCTTGAGTGCTGGTACCTGGTTTCTCTCAGGGAACATTTTGGGAATGTTTTAATACATATGGATGATGCTTGAAGGACTCTGTTGCAACTTTGATCAAGAACTGCACCAGGTGGAACCAAAACAATAAATTAATTAACATGGTCTATTGACGATCTTTGTAAATATTAGGAACAAGCTATAGCCTATATATATCTATACATATATCTATCTATATCTATATAGAGAGAGAGAAACAGTTTTTACTTAAAAATACTCTAGGTATCTGTCAATTACAGCTACAACAAGATACAACATAATTTAGTTGGAGAGTGAAGCTTATCCTGGCAAAGCTTTGGATAGATTATGATTAGGTGTCATAAGAGATGGCATTACCTTGAAAAGACTCTAACTGAAAATAAAATAAATCAAGAGTCATACCTTTCACTCTAATATTCGCACTTGGAGCCGATTCCTCCAACAACGCTTACAATGATCTAAATTGCCGTAAGGGCATAAGTGGACCTATCTCATAATAAGGCTAAACTGACAACCAAAGATATTCTTCGTAGTTTTACTGTACAATATATACCATAAGTAGTTGAAATGATGGAACTACTAATATAACTAAAATTAATGCTTATATTTTAACAGAATACCACCCATAATAAAGTCTTAAACAGGACACACAGAGAATACATTTGATTAATATCATAATTTAAAATACAAACCATGGGAATCATTATCAGGCATGGACACTAAAGGCCATATGTATTATGTCTGTTGCTCAAAATAATTCAAACTATTATTTTCTAAAATCTTTTTCATTCATTTACCAAATTGAAAATGGAGTTAATTAGCCCAGTTAGTCTCTTGTGGTTTTAAGGCCTTTGTACATGTTCATTTACCATGAAGCTAACATTTTAAACAAGTACTTCTGCCTCGGTCTTCACAGTGGAAGGGGAGCAGGCCAACATGCATTAACAGGCACTGGGAGGAGAGGAGAGGAGGTGACACAAGTCTATTTATTGAAGGAGAGTACACTACACCTGGAAGCCTTAAAGGAAAAACAAGGCGATGGGGCTGGACAGGATCCCTCAGGGTACTTAAGGACCTAAACTTCCTCCTCAAGCTTCATAGCATACCTCTGTAATCTGGTACTCCTCCTCCTGTGAATGAGACTCCTCCAACACCTTGTTCACTCCACGAGTACTCCATGGCCTCAATTGTATGCCCATCCCACAGCGAAATCTTAACAGCGATCGCATTGATGCCAACAACATCGACAGATCACTGTAAAGCCTGCCCGGACCCCGCACTCTTTCCCGGTCCTGTACCCACTTCTCAAATCAGCTCCAATTTGAGGTTTTTTTTTAACTCTGTTTATACCCTGTCTTGTGGAACTCTCTCAGGCTTCCTCCAATGCCCCCAACTCTACCTCTGTGCCTGAGAGGCTCCTAGTTCCTGGAACCAGCCTGACTATCATCCCAGCTCTCAGCCCTCAAGGTAGGGCTGCCCTATCTGCCCAGGGCGCTATCTAGAATTCGGCCAGGCTAGGCTCAGCTCAGGAGAGGAGTGCAACCAGCGTAGAGTGTGGTCAGGAGAGTGGAGGTGCCATCGCCATCCACAAGGTGGGGGGTTCTTGAATTACGCCCCAGATGTGGGATGTGCAATGCTGTACACAGCCCACAATGTGATCTCCCACCCATGTCCGGAAGACAGCCGCCCAGTCCTACCCTGTTAGGAGAACCCTTGTGTCTGCAGTGCCTCCTGCTTCCGCTGGGGCCGCTGCTGCACTGGCTACCCCTTGATCCTCCCAAGAGGAGGATCAGCAGTCCTCTGGACGCTTTGATCCTCTCTCCCCTGCTGACCCCCGTGACCGGGCTGCTTGAACCCGGTCGCTGGCGTGACGCGAGGTGTGACGCCCAGCGCCTCAACCCTCAGGGCCACCGGGCCGCTCTCCGACAGGTTGATAATCCCTAAGTCCTGGGTGTGCGTAGGGCAGAGCCCCGCGCATGGGGGGTTCAGGGGCAAAAGCCCTCCAAAAACACATACAGGTTTCAGGCGGTTATGCCAACCACAATTTTGCGGTCAACATAAATCCATTGCTGTAACGTTAGTCGACAAAATTTTGTTGAACTGGCATTGTAGAGCCGATCTCAATCATGTCCCCTCTCACTCTCCTCTCCTTCAGGAGTACATGTTGAGCTCCATAACTTCTCCTCATATGGTTTCTCATGTAACCCCTGCACCATTTTGTAGCCTCCTCTGGGCCACTTCCAACCTGCCAATGTCCTTGCAGAGGTGCAGCCTCCAGAACTGGACACAGTACTCCAGGTGGGCTCTAACAAGTGAGCAACACAGAGGTAGCACCACCTGCCTTCTCCTGATAGAAATCCCTCCTATGCACCCCAGCATCCAGCTAGCCTCATCTCCTGCCTTGTTGCACTTACCTGCCACCTTGAGGTCATCAGATATGATTACTCCCTGGCCCTTCTCTTGCTTGGTATTTCTAAGTACCCCCCACACACACACACACAATCTTATACAGTCCCCGGTATATGATTTTGCACTTTTGCATTGAAACCCAGCTGCCACTCCTAGACCACTCTTCTAGTTTCCCCAGATTCCTTTACATTTTCTCAACCCTCTTGGGTGTTCTCACTGTTGCAGATTTCTGCCTCATCTGCAAAGAGCACACCTAACCTTTTCATTCCTTAGCAGTGTCGCTTATGAGGAAAGTGAAGAATACAGGACCCAGCACCAATCCCTGTGGTACTCCACTGGTCACCTCTATAGAAACATAGACAATGTTGACAGAAAAAGACCATTGGTTCATGCAGCCTTCTGCTATATTCAGAAGAAACTTAATGTCATGGAGAGTATAATGAGGCTGAGGAAGGGAGGGATGGGATAACGGAAAGGCTGAGACACTAAATTAATATTTCAGTTTGGTATTCACCAAAGAGGAGGAATGTCCACTACTGGATTGTTAAGTTGGGATCACAAGGGGAGATGGTGGGGGCAGGGCAAAAAGGCAACCCTCACATCAGGGAGGAAATGGTGCTGGAGGGTCTGAGGGTATTAAGAGTAGATAAATCTATAGGGCCAGATGGGATGCATACAAGGATGCTAAGGAAACAGCAGAGGTGATCGCAACACCTCTGGCTGAAATTTTCAACTGCTCAATAAACACAGGGGTGGTCACCAGGGACTGGAGGGCTGCAGATGCGTTCCTCTGCATGAAAGTGGCAGGAAGGATGAGTCCGTTAACTATAAACCAGTCAGTAGGATGGCTATAGAAACGTAGGCAATGTCGGCAGAAAGGACCACTAAAACTACCGATGTAAAATAGAAAAGTGGAGTTTGCAAATCTCAAAAATTACCCAAGAGGGTTCTACAATGCTGGATCGACAAAAATATGCCGACCTGAAGCTACAGAGACATGTGTATGTCAACCGCAATTGCGGTCAGCATTGTGCCATCCAGAAAGAAGTGTGATGCAGTGGGGGGCCAGCCCCCACACCACCTGTATTCTAAAATAACTAACTCTGAGTCGGAGCTGTGTTTCAGGCAGGGGTGCAGGTCCCAGAGAAGCTGTGCTGAGTCCGTACCACCATTACAGTGATCTGCTGATTTTGTCGCTGTAATGGTCTTCGGCGAATGTTTCACTATCAGAATGGCATACCACCCAAGATATAGTACAAAGACTAATAACTAGTTTCAAAATAATGCAAATTGTATTCTTGAATAGATCAGAAATGGGTAACAACATAGAAACAGACAAGACACATCTGAAATTTCATAAGAAAACTGAAAGTTTTTAATAAGAGACAGAAGCATAAACATTATTGATCAAAAAGATGTTATGTATGGGATAAAAGATGGGACATTAAGGAAAAGGGTTATTTAATGCATTTCTGTATGCTGTTTGGGGTTACTGATTGGGAAATGTATGTTCTATATTTCTGTCTTTGTTTTACTATTTGTTTAGGTTTTCATCTCTTCTTTTTGTTTTTTTTCTCTTTCTCCAAGTTGTTTTCAGTTAGCACTTTATGTTTTGTAAAATAATAAAATGTTATATACTGAAAAATGTTTAGAGAAAATATAGATCCAGAAGCAAATGATTTGATACCTTTCATTGGACCAATGTAATAATAAATGTAACCCTTTGTTGCAGGGTTACTAGAATCCCAGTAAGTCTAGTGGTGAGCGGGAGGCAGCTTGAACTCCAGTTAAATGGGTTTCACACTGTCTCACTCTGTCCTCAGTCACAGCTGA
This sequence comes from Neoceratodus forsteri, assembly GCA_016271365.2. Classification (NCBI taxonomy): domain Eukaryota; kingdom Metazoa; phylum Chordata; order Ceratodontiformes; family Ceratodontidae; genus Neoceratodus; species Neoceratodus forsteri. The sequence continues at coordinate 284,193,987 of CM028138.1, read as the reverse complement.
GACTTGAGAGATGACATCACCATAGAACTGTCGTGAGCTGCATGAGCCACATTGGAATCTACAGCTCAGGGAGTGAGTTTAGAACTTTGGGAAATTCAAAGTCATTCTTCTTCAGTTTGTCCTAAAGCAAACAGGAAGGAAGTCGGTCAGTCTTCAGTTTGTTTCAAAGAAGAAGGAAGTGTTCTTGTGTTTACTTTTTTTTTTTTTTTAAAGTGGTGGAGACCGCCTCCCCAGTCTCAGTGCCCCTCCTCCTGGGGAGGAAAAGTTCTCTGTGGGTTCCAGGGGAATCCCTTCTCCCGCTATGGAAGGAAGCTGCCTGGTTTTATTTAGTCTGTTCTTGTATAACAACAAAGGTTATAGTACTTAGCCTGTGGGACACCTGCAGCGAATGGGTGAGTGTTTGGCTCCATTTGAAGGGCAAACAAATTGTTTTCTTCAGTTGGGAAATGAATGTGGACTGCTATTTGGGAGGACTATGTTTACTAGGACGAACAAATGGAGCAGTCAAACAGTCTAAAGTTTTATTGGATTTCAAGTAATGTTGTAGAGGGTGCTTCAGGTCATCCACCGTTCAATCTACATTTTAAAGTTCTAAAGTTTTCTGTGTGTATCCAGAGAAATGGCCGGTATGGGCTGTGAGAGCTGGAGGTGGGAAAACCCCATCTTTAGTAACCAGGTCCACCTCTACTGATTTCTTCTGTGTTTTGCTACTTGCCTCATGCACTTGGCCAGTGATGGGGTGAGTACCCAGATGTGGGTCGCAACTTGAAAATCTCTTAGGAGTCGTGAGACTCTAAGTGGTGTGGGAGCACAGTTTGGGAGTCTCCTTGTTTGATGGGATGTCTTTCCAAGTAAAGTTTGGGTTCATTCTTCAAGTGGACAGTCAGTCAAGTGGCTGGCAGGGGAGCCGGGCCAGTCGGGCTATGTATCCAAAGCGCATGCAAAGTCTGGGCTGAGTGCCTGGTGGGTCCAAAGCCAGACAACAGTAGTAATGTGTTCATTCTTCAAATGGACGCTTAGTTAACCTCTAATCTGCACATACAGTGAGCGTAGCCCTTTGGGGGACCATGCAATGCTTTGTTTATGTTCAGTTAGTTAATAAATAAAGCCACACTGAAAAATCCCAATCCTGGTTCTGGACATTACAGTTATTGCTTCCTGTAGTTGGATTTACTTGGGTGCCCCTGTGCAGAGTAGCCAAACCTAGGTCCCTTGTGCCAGGTAACCTCATCCTCCCAACCCAGGTCCCCACCAGGTATTGCTGCCAATGCCAACAGCATGCCACCTGTCGTTTTAGTAAAAAGGCAGGGTGGGTCCTTACATAACATAATAGTATGGGTTTTCTAAATAACTGTCATAAAGCTTCTGAACAAGGACCTGGTTAGTCCAAATGCTAGAGCACTTTGTTCTTTTTGTGTAACATCTATGTTGGTTCAATAAAAGGTATCAAATCATTTGCTTCTGGATCTGTTCTTACAAGGACCAATACGGCAACTACACTATTTGTTTGCAGAAAATATATGAATGAATAAGAGAAAGTCAATAAAATTATTACACAAAAAAAAAAAAAAAATAGACAGTGTTGGCAGAAAAAGACCATTGGTCCACCCAGTCTGTCCAGTTTTACCTTACTCTACCCCGTGACCTACTGTCTAGATGGGGTTTTCGCCTCACCTCTGCCCTCGCTCCCTGCATTACTGCTACCTTCCCAAGTAACTGGTAAACCCTTTACTCTGTCTCAGCCGTGCTTAAATTCATTCATGGTTTTCACTCATCACCTCAGCCTGTAGGCTGTTCTATAGCTCAAGCACTCCTCCATCAAGTAAAACTTTCTTGCAAGCCTGTTGAATCTCCTCACCCCAACTTACATTCATGTCCTGCTAAATAGTTCCCCACAGTTTACCTTGTTCATTCCTTTCAGCAAACCATATACAATAATTACTTTCACAATGACCCTTATTCACCAGGCAATTACCCACACTGTTTGCACTTACCACCAGGGCTGGTTCCTCTAGTTTGACTCTGGGGACGCCCTGTAAAGCTTAAGCTGGCAAATAGCAACAATACAATACTTTTGGCACAAACTGGAACCACAGTCAGGTTAAATGCAAGCAAAGTTAAATCTGATTTATTCAGGGACTTGAACAAGGAGGCGTAATCAGGTTGATTTGCTTAAAAGCTATATTAATCAGACAGTTGTGCATGCAGTTCAGAGTCCCTACACAGTCACACACTCTGGGTACCCAGGTAGAAAAACAGTGGGCTAGCCAGGAACATTACAGCTGGTTGGGGCCCCTGCGTGGAAGAAAGCAACATGCACAACACGCACTATTTGTAATCTGGAGCCGAGGGCTCAGTTCGTGAAAGAAAAGGCAACAAGACAATCAGATGACAACACTTTTAGATTTAGCTGTTATTGCAGGGAGCTACCCTGATGTTTACTCATGATATCCAATACTGGACACAGGCAGGATGAAATCGAGACTGCAGGCTGTTGAGCTGGAGTGCCCGGAGAAGCAGAGCCCACACGAATCACCGAGGTGTTGTTCCTGTTCAAGGCGTTGAGCAGGGGCTGATCCTCAGGCCAGTCTCTTGTCGATGACTTTTCATGTGGAGCAGGTATTCTGGCCGGGTCAGTGTAGCAGGGCCCAGGCAAACGGAAATGGATATGGATTCAGTTCTGGAGCTGGATACAGCCTCCAGCCAGCAAAACACAGTTCAGACAGACAGTGGGAACCAAATCATGACCCACTATAAGCACACAGCACATTCACATGTAAGGAAATTCCACTGTACCAGGCAAATGGCTCTCCGGTCACAATTACAGAGTCTCTGCACAATCCGGGAGTTCAGAGGTAGCTGGCAGTCCTGACAGGCCGATCGATTCAGCAAATCTTCGGTCTTCTTCAGGTTAAAGCCTGGTCACAATTCAGTTGCTTAATTCACTTCCAAATTTGGATACAGTCCGAAAAAGCACAAGTTCCTCTCAGGAATAGCAGGCAGGCATGCAGGCCAAACTCAGGCTTTTCCACAGTTCTCCCATGCTAATCCACTATTGATTGCTGGTCGAACTATCTCGAGCTGTTACTTCTTCACTTCCCAACTCAGATCTAACTGAAACTGCAAGCAGTGTGGGACTTTCCCAAGATCCAAAAAGTTTGTGTAACCCTAGGTGGCGCTATCCCAAGGGCTACTACACCAGCCTGCTTGGCTAGTGGTAGATTAAGGGCCTGGTAATGAAATGGGTGCCTCCACCCAGAGGTCAGGGTTGTTAGTGGTCAAGCTAACCTGGGCACAGCCCTCCGGGACACTATAACCCCTCTCTTTCCCTTCTAGTGTCCTGAACCATATACAATAATTACTTTCACAATGACCCTTATTCACCAGGCAATTACCCACACTGTTTGCACTTACCACCAGGGCTGGTTCCTCTAGCTTGACCCTGGGACCACCTATAAAACAAGGTTAAGCTCAGCAAATAGCAACAATACAATACTTTTGGCACAAACTGAAACCACAGTCAGGTTAAATGCCAACAAAGTTAAATCTGATTTATTCAGGGGACTTGAACAAGGGAGGGGCATAATCAGGTTGATTTGCTTAAAAGCTATATTAATCAGACAGTTATGCATGTAACCCCCCACAAATGGGGGTTCCCGAAAAGTCTTCCTTGAGCTTGCTTAAATGCTCACTGCCAGGACGTGTCCTGCATTTTAGAGTTTAAAGGGAAGTCTCCCATAGTTTCACACCATATTTTCCCAACTCCTTATGTGTAACTGTTGTGTTCCTCCTCTAGTTGCCAGCAGTCCTACTGCTGTCCAAATCTAGATTATAAATAAAAATATACAGCCCTTGGAAGTTATCAATGTGTTTGTCCTCCATTTTACCATCAATGCTGCTGGAGGATGATGTCATCAGAGCAACAAATAATGGTGATGCACTAAATGCTGTTCCACCAGTAAACAGAACCCACAATGTTTGGTCCCCACTTGAGTAATGGGGAACTCTTTAAGTGCTGTGCACATCCTGAAGTGCAGGTCTAATAGGGACTAGGACCATATGAGTGTGATTCAGCACTGATTTGACACGTATATACAGTATGCCTATAAGGAAGAGCCTGTATGTGTTGTGTTAATATTTCTGTTAGCAAAAACAGTTCACCCAATAAATGACTCTGGGTACAACAAGAGTCTTAAGTGGCATTATATAGCTGTTTTATTATGTTCTGTGTGTGTTAGCATTCTCTGTTTTGATTGACACCAGCAGTGAGACACAATCTTGCAAAATGTCCCTTTCCCTTTGTAACTAGGCAGTCAGTGATTGGATGGCTGATGTAAGGCAATAAAGAATTCAGCTATAACAAGGAATATGTTACCAGGACATCAGCTGCAGCATATGGAAGAACAGTAACATAGTGATTAAAGCACAGGCACAAGAACTGGGAAACTCTGGTTCAAATCCTACTAAATTCCCTTATTCTCTAACCCTAACAAGTTCCCTAACCTCCTTGGGAACTGCGATGGCCCCTCAGGTCCATGACTTTAACAGTGCCCCATTCCCATTATAAATCATTAGCAGTGATGTGAGAGCTACAGCACTTCACTTTGAAGTTACTGAAAACAAGCTGTGGCAGCCCCCTTTGTAATGCCAGCATTTGAAGTAGGATGTCCTCACAAATCAGATGCTACACTTCAGCTGTTGTAGTAAAGAAACTAATCAGTCTCAGTGTTTGTAGTACTCTGTATTTGCTTAACTCAATCCTCCCATGTCATATGCATTCTGTATCTTGTATTTCCAGTCAGAACCCAGATGTAAAGAGCATTTGAAATGTAAAACAATACACTTTATAAAGTAAGTGACTTAGCTCTCCACTTTCAGGCTGCTGAAAAGGGAGTGTATAATTGTGCAAAGGAAGAATTCAGTCTTCTGTGATCCTTTGGGAAACTGCTCAGCCTACCTTGTAAATGAATCATTTCAAGGGTGTTCACCTGGTTCACTACAGAGTGACTGATTGACTGCTCGAGTGATTGGTTGGTTGATTGGTTGATTAACTGTTTCAGTCTACTGCTTTGCACAACATGTTACAACTGTCTCACAGAGAGAAATGAGCAGTACACAGGAACCATACCTCTCAACTGTCACACATTATGTGGTACGTCACTCATTTTACCTCCCAGAAACCCTTTGTTCATCATGAGGAAGGCGATATTCCACATTCCCCATTGAGACTTTAAAGCAGAAATTCATAATAATCTATTATGCTCAGTTATCAAAAACATTATTAACATTAGTGCACCGATAGCTATAGTGTTCTGAGCTTGCAGTGCCATGTTAGATGATATGTCACACATTTTGCACATTTGTCACACATCGTGTCACATATTTTGGTGAAGAAAGGTTGAGAGGTATGACAGGAACAGCTTTTGTTTCCTGTGAATACAATACTATTAGATGGATTATTTGCTCTACATATGCAGTATTAAGGCTACAAGTACCACTCCTGTGTGAGTTGCATGACAGAACTGTCTTAAGTCACTGCAAACTTAAACTGAAATCAGGATAGACAGCATTGATACCCTTATGTTTTGTTCTGCACTGTTGCTGCAGTGACATCAAGGAATGGCAGGGCTGTATTACAAGTGACTCATTTGCATGTAAATGGAGGCTTGCTTGACATTTTACTACCTTGTGTCAGAGCCTCAAACTCTAGATAAGTGTTGCAATAGAAGAAAGGGCTGATCTCTTATTGACATTTATTTATTTATTTTATTTAGCTTTTGTTGACCGGGTAAGTACACTAGACAAATCCTGCCTATTTTCAGGCACGACCGGGGAGGCGGATACAGATGAATGCCAACTGACCTTGAACCAGATTAAGCTGTTGGTGGTATTTTTACTGAAAGAGGAAATTTGGCCAGGACACCGGGAAATCCCCTACTCTTTTCGGATAAGTGCCATGGGATCTTTAACATCCACCTGAACTACCACCAATCCAGGCAGATGGGACCTCGGTTTAACGTCTCATCCGAAAGACAGCACCTCAGAAGTGCAGCACCCTCTCATGCTGCACTACAGTGTCAGTACTGGGATATTAACCCAAGTGCCAGATGTGGGAACTGGAACCCACAGCCCTCTGATCTGCCGGCCTCAGAGGCGAGTGTGCTACCTACTGAGCCACTGACACTGCATATGTATCGTACGTGATGTAATGTATAATAAATACATCTGGCGTATCCAAATCATAAATATACAGGAGTCTTCTCCTTTAAATGTATTGCCAGAGAGTGCCTGTATAGCCTCTGTGTACAGTCTCTTTAAGAGCTGCCTGGATTGCAGTCATAATTAATCTCAGAGGGAGCTCTGTTAGAAGATGTACTTGTTTGCTGATCATTTGACAGAGTACTAATAATATTGCAGTTTGTTCTAACCTGCCTTCTTTGCAGCATGGACAGTTTTGTTTGTTTCCATCATCTTGGTCCTGGACTGCAGAATGGGTCAATCAGTACATTTGGGATTCTAAAATGGAGCCTGCCTACAGGGGCTTGGTGGGGCCAAAACTTGTAGGATTGTAACTTTGGGCTTTTGGCACCTAAAAATAACCTGGAGGGGCCCATGTTGTGACTGACAGACAGATCAACCAATCAAACCTCTTGGATCTTGGGACAGTCCCACACTGCTTGCAGTTTCAGTTAGATCTGAGTTGGGAAGTGAAGAAGTAAACATCATGGTAGCTCCCTGCAACAACAGCTAAATCTAAAAGTGTTGTCATGTGATTGTCTTGTTGCCTTTTCTTTCACAACTGAGCCTTCCGGCTCCATATTACAAATAGTGTGTGTTGTGCATGTTGCTTTCTTCCATCACAGGACCCCAACCAGCTGCAACGTTCCTGGCTAGCCCACCGCTTTTCCTACCTGGGTACCCAGAGTGTGACTGTGTAGGACTCTGAACTGCATGCATAACTGTCTGATTAATATAGCTTTAAGCAAATCAACTTGATTACGCCTCCCTCATTCAAGTCCCCTGAATAAATCAGATTTAACTTTGTTTGCATTTAACCTGACTGTGGTTCCAGTTTGTGCCAAAAGTATTGTACTGTTGCTATTTGCTGTGTTTAACCTTGTTTTACAGGCGTCCCCAGGGTCAAACTAGAGGAACCAGCCCTGGTGGTAAGTGCAAACAGTGTGGGTAATTGCCTGGTGAATAAGGGTCATTGTGAAAGTAATTATTGTATATTGTTCAGGCCACTAGAAGGGAAAGAGGAGGATTTCAGTGTCCCAGAGGGCTGTGCCTAGGTTAGCTTGACCACTAACAACCCTGACCTCCGGTGGAGGCACCCATTCCATTACCCAGGCCTCTTAACCTGCTACTAGCCAAGCAGGCAGGGGTAGTAGCCCTTGGGCTAGCGCCACCCAGGGTTTACATGCAGTTCAGATTCCTACACAGTCACACACTTTGGGTACCCAGGTACGAAACGGTGGGCTAGCCAGGGATGTTGCAGCTGGTTGGGGCCCTGTGATGGAAGAAAGCAACATGCACAACACACACTATTTGTAATCTGGAGCCGGAGGGCTCAGTTTGTGAAAGAAAAAGCAACAAGACAATCAGATGACAACACTTCAGATTTAGCTGTTGTTGCAGGAAGCTACCCTGATGTTTACTCATGATACCCAATACTGGACACAGGCAGGATGAAATCGAGACTGCAGGCTGTTGAGCTGGAGTGCCCGGAGAAGCAGGGCCCACACGAATCACCGAGGCATGGTTCCTGTTCAAGGCGTTGAGCAGGGGCTGATCCCCAGGCCAGTCTCTCGTCGATGACTTTCTCTGCATAGCAGGTATTCTGGCTGGGCCAGTGTAGCAGGGCCCAGACAAATGGAAATGGATACGGATTCAGTCTGTGGAGCTGGAGACAGCCTCAAGCAAGCAAAACACAGTTCAGACACACAGTGGGGAACCAAATCACGACACACTATAAGCACACAGCACATTCACATGTAAGGAAATTCTACTGTACCTGGACAATGGCTCTGGTTGCAACGACAGAGTCTCTGCACAATCCGGGAGTTCAGAGGTAGCTGGAAGTCCTGACAGGCGATCGCATTCAGCAAATCTTCGGTCTTCTTCAGGTTAAAGCCTGGTCACAATTCAGTGGCTTAACTCTCCAAATTCGGATTCAGTCCAAAAAAGCACTAATTCCCTCTCAGGAACAGCAGGCAGGGATGCAGGCCAAACTCAAGCCTTTTCACAGTTCTCCTCGTGAATCCACTATGGATTGCTGCTCGAACTATCTCGAGCTGTTACTTCACTTCCCAACTCAGATCTAACTGAAACTGCAAGCAGCGGGACTTTCCCAAGATCCATAAAGTTTGGTTCGCTGATCTGTCTGTCAGTCACAACAAGGCTCCCCTCCAGGTTATTTTAGGTGCCAAGAGCCCAAAACTACATTTTCTACAAGTTTTGGCCTCACCAAGTCCCTGTAGGCAGGATCCATTTTAGAGTCCCAAATGTACTGACTGGCCCATTCTGCAGTCCAGGACCAAGATGATGGAAACAAACAGAACTGTCCATGCTGCAAAGAAGGCAGATTAGAACAAACTGCATTAATATTACTACTCTAACAAATGATCAGCAAACAAGTACATCTTCTAACAGAGCTCCCTCTCAGATTAATTATGACTGCAATCCAGGCAGCTCTTAAAGAGACAGTACACAGAGGCTATACAGGCACTCTCTGGCAATACATTTAAACTGCTAAAACACAGGACAGCAGCCTGGCAGTGAGCATTTAGGCAAGCTCAAGGAAGACTTTTGGAACCCCATTTGTAGGGGGTTACAATAATATTGTTTAGTTGGAAATCTACAGCACAGTACAGAAAGGCAGTAGGGGAAGGAAACAGGATGCAGGACTGCATGGGAAGGGAATCGGCAGTAGTAGCGGGAGGTGATCCTTCCCCTGTTTAGCCCCCAGGTGTACCAGCATCTGAAGTATTGTGCAAGGTTCTGGAGCCCATAGCTATTGAAAGATTGTGAGGCAGTGGGAAAAGGAAACAGGATTGCATGGAAAGGGAATCGGCAGTAGCAGTAACAGGAAGTGATCCTTCCTTGTACAGCCCCTGGGGTGCCAGCATCTGAAGTATTGTTCAAGGTTCTGGAGCCCATAGCTATTGAAAGATCATGAGGCAGTGGGGAAGGAAACAGGATGCAGGATTGCATGGGAAGGGAATCAGCAGTAGTAACAGGAGATGATCCTTCCCTGTACAGCCCCAGTGTTCCAGCATCTGAAGTATTGTGCAAGGTTCTGGGCCCATAACTATTGAAAGATCATGAGGTGGCGGGGGAAGGGAAACAGGATGCAGGATTACATGGGAGGGAATCAGCTTTAGTAACAGGGGATGATCCTTCCCTGTACAGCCCAGGTGTGACAACATCTGAAGTACTGTGCAAGATTCTGTAGCCCATAGCTATTGAAGATCATGAAGCAGTGGAGGCGGTACGAGAAGGGTGACCAAAATGATGTGGGGATGGGAGAGAAGGTATATGAGGAAGGACTGAAGCACCTCAACATGTCCACCCTGGAGACTAGAAGGTGGGGCAGACATGATAGAGAAATACAAATACTTACATGGGTGCGAAGGACTGTTCATTGTAAGCACCAACACAAACATGCAGGGAATTCACTTAAACTGCCGAGGGAAGATTCTAGAGGGATGTCTGCAAGCACTTAATCATGGAAAGAGTGGTGGATAAGTGGAGCAGATTGCCAGAGGAAGTGGTATCTGCTAAAACAGTGTGTGTGTGGGGGGAACTCGAACAAGAGTGAGACAGGTATAAACCATAGGAAGGCCATTAGGGGCAAAGGCAAGGAAGAAAGATGGCCACTAGGACCAAACCTATGAGAATCAGATAGGGTGGGCAGACTGTATGGGCCACTGGGCCATTTTGTGTTGTCAAATTTATATTAGTTAGTGGGCACAAAGATGGTATAGTGCGAAGTTTTGGTGCCAGGTCCCTTCTATTAGTGCATAAGATTTTGAACAGAAGAAGCTGAATGTAACTTTAAGTATAAATTCAGCTTCTTCTGTTCCATATGCTGTTATACCTGATGAAGGTGTCTGTGTGGACTCAAAAGTGTGTGTATTATATCATCTTTGTACAAGACATAATAAGACAAAGTACAAATTATCCACTGAAAGTGGATTTTAGAAATAGAGAAAAATCAATGTAACCTGGTCCCTTTGTGTCAGGGGTGTTCATCAGGGCCAGAATGGTAGGTGATACCAAGGGATTCCTTGGATTTCACCGTGACTGGTGGAGGCTCTTTGTCAGGGGACTCCTGTGGTACACAAGCTTATGTACCATTTCCAACTTCACTGGTATCTGGGCCTCTCTCCGCTCAGCAGGGTGTCTGTGCCTGGCCAAAGATGCTCACAGAAACAGGTATCAAAGGAATTCAGAAGGGCAGCCACCGCTTATTGTCCCATTGGCAGCACCTTTGGGCAGACCTGGCCATTCATGATTGGAATTACAGAGGCACAGTGAGGCACACCTAGCACAAGGTGACAGATCTGACATAGCAAATAGTTATATTAGTATCCCCTCCAAACTTAGAGTTTAACTGAAGGGCTCTTGTGCCCTTGCAACAACCACAGCTGGATCTGATGGTCCTGCTTTGCTCTCTGGTTCCCAGAGAACTGAAGTGCAACATGGGGGATTGGCAGGGCATGGTAGGAGCTTTAGCAGAGAAGTCTGTGGTAGGAGTCTAGCCACAGTTCCCTAAACTTTCATGGCTGCTACACTTAAACCTGCAATCGTGGCTGGCCCGCTGGCACACAGGTTGGATTCGCTTGTGGCCAGTGACCCAGGTTCGGGAATGAGCCTGGGAGCTGGAGGGCGGCTGGGGAGAAAACTTGAGTGTCCCAAGGACTGCTCGTCTTTTCCGGGGGAGGTGGGAATCTGACTTGGCTCTTGTCTGGCCCTGGGTGGGACCGAGGTACAACAAGCCCTATGTAACAGAGGCCACGTGCCAGGCGGTGGGCGCTCCAGCGCCTTGACGTCGGGACATGGCATGTTGAGGAAGAACACTGGGAAAACACCTCGCAGCACTCCTGGTAGGCGGAGCACCAGGCCCCAACCCTCACTTCCCACCGCCCGGCGACAGCATCCCGACAAAAGACAGATGCTCAGGTAAGGGCCCCACCCCGCACCTGCCTGGGGTATAACCATGGCTCTATGGGGGATGGACTGCACCGACACCAGGTAGGTGAGCGAGGCTGAAAAGTGTGAGGTGTCTCCCCAAGAAGGGGAGAGTTGCGGAGGGGGGGGCAAAAACAAACCTGTGATCGGGGCCTGACTAGACTGGGCAGGCTGGGACCATGTTCAGAGAGGCACCATTGGGCATGAAGGACAGTCGCATACTATTAGCAGGCAGTGGGTTTGGGGCATGAAATCTATGGTGCTGAAAGTCATTAGAAATGCACACATGTGCAAAAGGCAGCAACGGAATGTAGAAAGTGGCTCTACTGCTAGTTCTTTTCTGACAGCCCTAACTGCACAACAGGCAGATTGCCTGAGATGCAGGACATTTTCCTGGCCCAGTGTATGTAAAATCCAGCCCTCTTGGCATATGATAAAAGCAGTAGCAGGCTGCTCAGACATGGCAAAGTGGCAGTGTAAACAAACATAGCTGCAGCTATGCAGACAAAAGCACTCTTTCCTGACAGGGACTTCTGGAAGGAGTCAGTGGTGCACAAATTCTTTGCCTGTGAATCTGAGCTAATTCTGAGCTCAGGTTTGGAAAGGAGCATGCATGCAAACCTGGCTGCACTGGCTCAGAGTTCTAATGCATGGTCTACCTGGGAACTTGCTGTCCAATTAGATGTCGAGTTCAGAATGCTAGAAGAGAATGAAACCAACCATTTAGGCTCTGTTTTCTCAGTCTGCATGACTCAGGAGACTGTGAGCTGGAGACTGACTTGCTATTAAGGGACTGTGGTAGGTGTAACAGTGGAAAAAGTACAGCAAAGACCATTATAGCTACAAATTTGAGAATGTTGCTGTAATGGTCCTGCTGTACCAGCGCTAATTTCGCCGTGTCCCTCGCCCTTCAAATCAACTCCGCCTCAGAGCTGATTATTAAAATATCAGGGGTGTGGGGGCACTAGCCTTGGAAAAAACTGTGATTTTCTGATGGTCAAACTTTGATAGTTGAAGTTTTGACCGTCGATGTCGTAGATTTTGACAACTTGGTTGTTGAAGATTGACATGGCACCCTGTGGTAGGCCACAGAGTACGTGCACACCCAGATAAACAGGAAGAAGCAGTCTGCATTCAGAGTTGAGAGAGAGAGAGAGAACAGGCATTTATTTTTTAGTTTTGTTACCAGGTAAGATACACTAGGCCTACGTACTGTATGCCTATTTTCAGACACAACCTAGGAGAGTTGTAGCAGTGGAAGACAAAACATTACAATTTCAGCATTATAAGCAATGTACTGTAGGTAACATTTAGAGACACAATAATAGCCCCATAATGAGTAAGAAATATAACAAGTGCACAAAACAATAGCAGCAGTAACAGAGTTTGCAGTAGTTACATAATTTTAGCAGATAACTGTCAAGATAATAATCACTAAAGATGAAAACCATGGTACTGAGTTACAAGACCATCAGTTAAGTTAATCTATACAACTGCAGAGGCCGCTGACCGATAAAAAGAGCAATAACTTTTAGCAATTTATTACGGGAAATGCACAGAGCTAGGTAGGTCTGAGCCATAATTAGGGACAGGAACACGGACTTGTAAGATATAATGAGTCTTTTAGCGCCTTGCAGAACAGTGAGTGACTGGGAGAGCAGCGGTACTTGAGGTAGGGAATTCCAGCATTTGAGGCATGAACTGCAAAGGTCATGTGGCCAAAGCTTAGACAACATCTGTAGTTCCTAGAGAGGCTGAGACTTTACTAATCTCAAGAAGTAGGAGGAAGAAGGTGCTGCAGGCAGGTGGCAAGGGAAGATGGTTAGCCTGGTCTAAGTAACTTATCAACAAAGTGTCCTAGAACTAAAGAATGCTGGTCAGCTTGGAAGGGCGAGACCAGAATAAAGGTGTGAGTAGTGCATGAGCCTTGGGGTGCCCGAGGAAACTGCATACACTGTTGCTTGTTACATCCCATGGAAAGTATGGTCTTACTGGTACCCAGGAGTGCCGGAAGGCTAAGTATGACTAAGCAGGAGTGCCCCTGAGGTATGGGCCAGGTGGGCAGCACAAGATAGGCAGTGTCTGACCCTAAAAGCCATACCAAGCTGAGCATTCATCAATTTGCCAATCAAAGAGATGTTGGGGAGAAATCAAGGGAGGGTCAAGCCTAACACCCAGCTACTTGTTGCTGCTTACTTCCTCCAGCAGGACGGTTGGCACAGGTAAGTGAGAGTTTGGAAGGCACATCTGAGTTTTGATTTGGAGCCAAAATGCATAGCCTTTGTCTTTTTTTCTGTTTAGAATTAATTTGTATGTTGCTAGCCAAGACTGAATATTGATAAAAGAGTCGAGAGGTTTAGACTGGTATTGCCAGTCGCAGGTGCACTGTAGTAGAAGACTAGGTTGTCTGCATACATTAGGAGTTAGAACAGATGGCAGCATTAGGAGACTCTTTATATGGAGACAGAAAAGATCTGTGTCCAAGACAGATCCTTAAGGAACACCAATAAATATATCAGCAAGGTTGGAGGCGACTGAATATAGTGTGACTTATTGCTTTCTACTAGCGCAGTAGTTAAACCAGGAAATGGTAGAGAGAGACATCAAAGAAGGTCAGTTTGCTACAGTACCAGGAGGGACTGACCAGGTCAAATGCTTTTGTGAGGACAGTGAACACTGCACTAGTTAGGAGGCCAGCATCCATGGCCAGGCTGGTGTTGTTTGTAAGTTTGACTAAGTTTGATCTCAAATTTAGAAGTGGGTAGCCATCTAGGAATAAGTGACCACCAAACAGTGTGGTTCATGATAAGCACAGCCGGAGAGTCAAGCCATACAAAAGTGAGGGTACTGAACTTTAGGAGGGCTGACTTTTGTCAAAATGGAGAATGTCTCAGAAAAGCACTCATCAAGTGGGCAAGAAGGAGGTGGAGGAACAATGGGGAAACATCAAAACTGCCATCACAGAGGCAACAAGCTTTGTGTGAAGCAAATAAACACATCAAAATGAAGGAAAAACACTGGTTCTCAAAAGAGGTGGCAGGGAAGGTTAGGTAGAAAAAGACAGCATTCAGGAAGTATAATGAAACACAGAAGAACTGGGACAGAACTGTACAGTTAAAGCAGAAGGAAGGCAGTCAGAATAGCAAAGGCCCAAACCGAGGAAAAGATAGCCAACTCAGTTAAGAAGGGGGATAAAACCTTTTATAGGTACATTAGGGAGCAAGAAAGACCAAGGAGGGTGGTGAGGCTTAATAAAGGGAGGGTGGGTGGGTGGCAGAGGGAGACAGTGAAAAGCAGGATACTGAATGAATACGCCTGCTCAGTAGTCACAAAAAAAAGAGGAGGAGGTACCTAGTCCAATCAACAGAAGACTCTGGATAGGGGGTCGATACCAGTCCATTCACAGAAGAAAAGGGTTCTGAAGATTTCCTAAAACTGAAGATGGACAAAGCAATGGGCCCTGATGGGATTCACCTCAGAATTCTAAAACAACCGAGGAGAACTAGTGACACCACTGACTACCTTTTTAACAAATCATGGGAAGATGGTGTGGTACCAAGAACTGGAGGAGGGCAGATGTGATTCCCTTCACAAAACTGGGAGCAAAGCAGAGGCAGGAAACTCAGACCTGTTAGTTTGACCTCAGCGGTAGGGAAAATGATGGAATCACTTCTGAAAGAAAGAACTGTTGAGTACTTAGAGGCCAGTGGGGCACAGGACCCAAGGCAGCATGAATTCACAGTGGGAAGATCATGTCAGACGAATCTAATAGATTTCTTTGACTGGTGACCAAAGTAGTAGACCAAGGAGGGGCTGTGGACATGGCCTACCTGGACTTTGGCAAGGCATTTGACACAGCTCTTCGCCACTGACCCCAACCCCAAGACACTCAAGGTCGGACTCCAACAAGCTTTTGATAAAGCTGAGCATTGGTTCACATCACGAGGCTAGTCCTGAACCTAAAAGACCAAAGCTATGCTCTTCTCGATCGTCAAAGCAAAGCCAGTGGTTCCTTCTCGTGATACTGCTCTAGCACACTAAACCCCATGGAGCAGGTTTCCTCCACAAATATCTGGCATTACCTTTGATTCTGCACTCTCCTTCCATTCCCATATCAATGCCCTTTCTGCTGCCACAAATGTCAGGATTGGACTGTTATACGCCTAGGGACTGCCTACCACAAGAGGCCCTTAGATTGGCAATCACTTCCTCTGTCCTGTCGCTAATCGACTATGGGCTGCCCATCTATGCTGCAGCCAACAACACTGCGGTTGCAAGAATCCATCTCTATAAACAAGGCCTGCAGGCTAATGCTGGGAGCCCCTAGGTGCACCCATACGTGCCTACTATATTCCACCTGAACACTCCAACCTTGAAGAAAGGCTCCGCTTCCAGACCTGCCTTGCATAAAAGACCCTGCTAGGGCTCTCCCCCAGGGTCACCACCTCCTGCAGCGTGCCTTCCCTCAGTCTCCACCCACAGCACTGTCAAACCTCCTTATTGTCCCCGGTAAGGACCTCTATGGCCCAGAGATCCTTTTGCTATGTCGGGCTCCCCTCCTGGGTTTAATTGCCTCCCAGTCAATGGCTGACTCCACTAAGCTTGGTCCTTTCAAGGTCTCCCTCAGAAGCCATCTGACAAGCACTTGCTGCTGCAACTGCACATAATCCCCACCTGCCCCTTACCTTCACCCCTAGGCTGGTCTGCCCTGTCTACTTTTGCTGTATATACCTGGGGTCTCATGCAACATCTGCTGACTAATATAACAAAATATCTCTGGTTGCTACCTGATGTGGTACTAGATGTATCTATATTATGACTACTGATCTACCTATTACCAGCGTGTACCACCAGTGAATGCCTGTAGCACTGGTTGCTTTTTAATCTAAGCGTTATGTACTGAACTGTTTTGTTTGCTGTGATGTATTGCTCTCTTGACGAGGTGCCTTTGTAAATAAGTCTATGACTCAAAGGTCTGTAAACTGATGATCTAATAAATAAATAAATAAAATAAATAAGCCAGCCTGGGAGTGGGTCCCAGGGTGATAGCCTGGGTAAAAACTGGCTGGACAGCAGGACACAGAGGGTAATAGTAAACGGAGTCCACTCCAAAGAAAGGGGGTTACTAGCAGGGCACCGTAGGGTTCAGTACTGGGTCCTGGTCCTTTTAATGTCTTTATAAGTGACATTGTGGAGGGACTGGAAGGAAAGTATGCCTCTTGCAGATGACACAAAGATCTGCAACTGGGTTGATACACGGGGTGGAAAGGATGAGAAGGGACTTGGCAAGGTTGGAGGAATGGTTGAAAGTATGGCAGCTTAGATTCAATGCAAAGAAATGCAAAGTAATGCACATAGGAAACAAAACCCAGGGAAGAGTACACAATTGGGGAAGGGGTGAGGTACTCAACAACAAAAATGGAAAGGTACCTTGGGGTAGACATATCAGATGACCCTAAAGGTAAGCAAGCAATGTGAGAAGGCAGTAAGGAGGGCTGGGGAATACTGGGATGTATAGGAAGAGGCATCACCAGTAGAAAACAGGAAGTTGTTATCCCTCTGTACAGACAATTGGTGAGAACCATCTGGAGTACTGTGTGCAGTTCGGAGACCCCATCTCCGCAAGGACATAGACAGGATGGAGGCAGTCCAGAGGAGGGCACTCAAACGGTGCAGGGTCTGCACCAGAAGCTATATGAAGAGAGACCAAAGGAGCTTTAATATGTTTACCCTTGAGGAAAGGAGGAGGGGGACATGATAGAAACCTTCAAGTACCTCAAAGGAATTGACAAAGTCCAAGAGAGTAGCATCTTTCAGAAAAGAGATATGCAAGAACAAGGGATCACAATTTGAAGACAGAGGGAGGATGGCTCTAGGGCAACGTGAGGAAGTATTTTTTCATGGAGATGATGGTGGTGGACACATGGAATGGCCTTCCAGAAGAGGTTGTGGGGTCAAAAACAGTGGGGAATTCAAGAATGCATGGGTCAGACATAAGGCAATTCTGGTGGGGGTAGGAAGAAGTAGGCTATTGGTTAACTAGGATCTGCAGCTTATCCAATAGGTAAGGAAATGGGCAGACTGGGTGGGCCATGCGGTCCTTATCTGCCATCAAAGTCTATGTTTCTATGTTTCTGTATAAGACTGTGGATGTTCCATGGTTTTTCCCTGAAACCATGTTGGACAGGGTTAGGAGACTGTATTTGGAAATGTGGACAGTGAGTTGGATGCCACAATCCTCTCAAGAATTTTTGTGATAACTGAGAGGATGACTATAGGGCAGTAGTCATGTTCCATGAGTTTGGGGTCACCTGCTTTAAAAGCAAGGTAACGTGACATCCTTTCATATGTCAGGGACAAGCCCAGAAGAGAGAGAGATTAAGGATTTTAGTAATCTGAACAGCTGAGTGAACTTGCCCAAAAGGACCTGGAGTAACACCAGCTCACCACTTGCAACTGACTGAGGCCACCGACTGCCAGATCGATGGTTTCTGTGGAGCCCCATCCAAAGAAGCAGCCAAAATGAGTGAGAGAGAGAGAAAGGAGGAGGAAAGCAGTGTCCCATCCATCAGTCAGGGGTAAGTGGGAGATAGGATGGTCCCCATGTTGCCTAGCATAGGAGAGGTGCACCAAAAGATCAGAGAGCATGTAAGAGTTTGAAAGACAACTCTGGAGAAGATGGCCACTTCATCCAAGAGCCACTTTCAGTGAATCCTGCCACAGCAACAAGAAACAACAGAGTGTACTCAGAGACTACAAACCATGAATGACCACTGGGGTTTCAGCCCTGCAACTGGTAGTTTGTCTAGTGTGTTAGAAAAGGAGGTAAAGTCCTGGGAAGGACTAAGCATTACTTGATAAGACCAGGCAGAAGATCTGAGGAGACCAGCAAGCCCCTACCCTGTGGATTACAAATAGGGCCCTTGTTTGTTTCATTGTTTATTGGTTACTACAATGATTTGGATGAATGTACTGAGTCATCCTTCCCTGCTACAACAACTACATCCTCAAAGAGTTACCAACCACATCCTCAATGAGTTACCAACTACATCCTCAATGAGTTACCAACCACAACCTCAAGGAGTTACCAACCATGTCGCCAATGAGTTACCAACCACATCCCCAGTGACTTAACCATCACAATTAAAATGAGCTCTCATCAAGGCCTTTTGGGGAAAAAGCTTGATGCACATGCACGGGATTATGGGGCTGCTGGGAGGTGGGCATTGCTGGGATATGTAAAGTATATTTACTGTTACCTCTTCTACTCCCATTTTCTCTATTGACCCCTTGTCCTTTCCTTCCCTTCCTTTATTAAACTTACTGTATACATTTACAGTGTATTTCCTTGTCAGTGGTATTAATGGGCTACAGTGTCATTGCTGCAATAAGTGGCTCTGAGGGCAGAGGGCAAAATAGTAGTTCGGGGGTAATAGTGCCTCAGCGGCCTGCCTTTGGTTCCAACCCCTTTCATCTTGTTAATCTGTGATAGGGAAGAGATAAAACTAATACACAAAGAACCTCAGCTGCAAGCACTATGGGGGTATGTGTGATTTTGTATTTCTTAAAACTAATGTCAGCCTGTTTGCAGATTACACCAAGCTGGTGTTGGTGAGGGAGTTGATGGTGTAGAAGGCATCAGGGTTATGGAAAGGGACCTGGAGAGGTAGTTGGAAGTCTGGAAAATCAAATTCAATGCCAAAAAAAACAAAGCCAAGCATTTAGCTAAACACAACCCTAAGACTGAATATTTGTGAAAAGAGTATGGCCCCAATATTCAGAACTGGTCACAAGCACTGTATAGCCTGTACCACTGCACCAAAAACAGTGCATGGCCAGCTCTTATCTGTATTCTACCAGTTAGTACATACTAACAGAGCTACTAACTAATTGAATGTCGGGCCATGTCGGCACAGCGCTATGGATATGGGCAGTGCCAACATGGCCCAAGGCTGTGTATAGCCCAGAGGACATAGTATTGCTTAAATCAGGTTAGTGCCATGGCTCCTGTGGGTCATATTCAGCCCAGGCATGCAAATGAGCTCATTGGGCATGCAAGGTACTAAGGAGCCATCTGCATGCCCATTATGGGCCTATTTGTGTGGGTGCAGCAGACCCCTAGTACAGATGGAGGTCTGTCATCGGTGTTATTCAACAACTGGTAGTCTAGTGGATCCCTCTCCTGATCATCTCTGTCATCGGTATAATTCAACTTCCTGGTAGTTAAGTGAACCCCATCCCCACACTTACCCTGTCATTGGTGTTATTTAACATCCCTGGTAGTTTAGTACATCCCGATCACCACTGTCATCAGGGTTATTCAGCTTCCTTGGTAGTCTAGTGGACCCCCCCGCCGATCACCCTGTCATCAGTGTTAGTCAACATCCATGGTAGTCTAGAGGACTCCCTTCCCAATTGCCCCAGTCATTGGTGTTGGTCAACATCCCTGGTAGTCTACTGGCTTCCTCCCCCTGATCACCCCTGTAATCGGTATTGGTCAGCATACCTGGTAGTCTAGTGGACCCCTCCCCGATCACTCTGGATCCCAAGTATATCTAAATTCCTGGTGGGCTAGTGCTCCATCCCTCCACCAAGCAAGAATGACCTCCATTCAGTGTCGTGCCACCCCCACCAGCGGAGGACCACTGCCTCACACCCACTCCCCTCATAAATCATGCATTGTACTCTGTGACTGTCAGATGGAGGCCGGCCAAGAAAGTGAGCGGAGGGCTGTGTCAGACGTTACTCTGCTATGGATGATAGGGTGAGTGTTGATCAGGGTAAGAGGGTGTGGGATCCTCAGCAGGTGGGCAGTGATACAAGCACAGGGGATGGGGTTGTTCAACCACTTGGCGGCAGGGTGCTAGCCCATGAGGGATTTAATATACCCGGACGTGGGTGATCAGGGGAGGAGGTCCACCAGACTAACAGGGATATTAACTAACAAAGATGATATGGGCTTGTGGGGTACACTACAATACTAGGGATGTTGGCTAACACAGATCATAGGGCAATTGGGGAGGAGTTCCATTTGACACAGGGGTGGGCAGCTAAGTACTGTCATAGCTAAGTACAGTCATTCTGCCTTAGGGGTGGTGGCATAGCGTTAGTGCTGCATTAAGACAGGTTTCTCAGCGGCAGTAAACAGTGCCATTCTGGGAGCTGTTTTGCACTATCTTACCTGTTTGAATATATCGTTGTGCTGTTGGGCATGAGGCACTCCCTCATTTGCAACGCAGTCTGCGGCAGCAGGGTTAGCACGATTGTGCTGCCAGGTTTGGGCAGAGCTCTATTAGCCTCTGAATATGGTCTCCTGCCCAGAGCACCAGTGCTAATCCAGGTTCATGCGGCACCAATTTGCTAGAGATGGGCTAACCTTTTAAATATGGGACCCTATGACTAATGTACATGACAGAAAAGGGATCTAGTCGTGACCGCTGAAGGCAAACTAAAATTGCAGGTGCAATGTAACAGGGCATACAGGAAGGTGAAAAGAATGCTGGTCTTTATCCAGAGAGGGTGCTCTAGTAGGAATGAGAGGGTACTCCTGCTCCTGTGTAGGCCCCTGGTACAACCACACCTAGAGTACTTTGTGAGTTTTGGAGCGCTCACCTGAAGAAAGACAGTGCAGAGAAGAGCAACAAAGATGTAAGGCCCCCGTTAGGGTAGAAACCCCTCCCACTTATTAGGGTAAATGTGCTCACACTGCCACTGGGTCACCGTAGATGTTTATGGTGACTCCTGGGTTCTTTTGGTCGACAGTGTGTGTGTGTGTTGGGGGGGTCATATCCAAGAGAAAGAAATAACATGGTAACTCCACACAGAGAAATATTTAAATGGGAACAGTCAGTACTAAGAGCCCCACTGGTCCCAATTTGCAGTTCATGCGTAAAAACATTTTTTTCTTACTTTTTACTGCAGTATAGTAGATTGCATCAGACTGATTCTTCTAAGTCCCACGCTGACATTTGCTGTAACTAAAACTCTCAGAATCCCTGATGCTGAAGTCGGAGCTGGGCTGCAGCAGGGAGATTCTATATAGCCTATTACAGTTTTCATAAGCTCTGATCTTTTGTTTGCTGTTCTACCTGTCCTCTCAAGGCTAAGCACAAACACAGAAGACTGTCCTTAGCCCTGGGAGAACAGCAGGACCAGGAAATATCTGATCTGAGTTTTAAAAGTTTTAACATGCACTGCAGACGATTGATTTGCTGTACCTGCTCACTTCTCCACTGGTCACACCTCCTGTGGCCCCAAGCAGTGCAAGAATTCCCCTGTATAGCATGTATAGTCATACAGTATAACAGTCAATGACAAGAACAGGGGATAACAGGATAACACAGCTGCTATTCAAGGTTAGATCCAGAAAAGGAAAAAGTTAGTGCAACCACAGTTGTTTTGAGCGGACCTTCTTAGGCACCCTTCTAGGTGGGCCAAACCAGCGACTCTTTTTATGTGTGTATTAGAAGGAGAGGACAGAATACTCCCAATCCATGTTGCCCTTCTTAGTCAGGCCCTGTGAAGACTTGGCTGTATTACAGTTTGCCCAGTAGGTTTTGTCAAACCCAACCAACTACTGCCCTTTCTTCCCGGTTCCCACTCCTGTATGTGTAGTACAAGTGTATAAATGACCCCTGTACTGGAGAGCACTACCCTTGCCCTCCTGGTACCAGGATTTCCTCAAACACTGTTGGAGCCCGCCCCTCATTAGCAGTTCCTGGATACCCAGGGTAGCATCAATGCATGCCCGTGAGGGTTGGTGCAGCTTAGTCAGGGATGGCCGAACTTAAAATCAAAAGGCAGCATACTCATGTTAACAACTTGCCCAAAGGCAATGCAACTGCTTAAATGTCACTGAATCTTAAACACATGGTTTTTGAGAGCCCGACCAGATGTCCAAAGGCACAGGTTCATGTTGTCACAAACAAAACAGCATGGTACTATACCGCACTGTCAAAACAGCGACTAGAAATGAAAACAGTAAACACTTGTCCTCTGCGGGGGGCTCACGCCCGCCCCCTCCATTATGGGGGGTGTGCCCCTGAACCCTCCCTATTGAAATAACCTCCTCCGGGAGGGGGTGCAACTCAGAGACAGGGTGAAACTTGGGTGGGGAAGAAAAATAGACCAATCTAATCTGGGACAGGGAATAGAACCCCAGTCCACAGACACTCCACTGTCCTCCAGCATTGATGGCTCTACTCCTGAGCCACAGCAGCTGCTCAGTGGACCTCCTTCCAGTGGAGCTCTTACCCTCTGCAGCAGATCTTTCCAGGAAACAGCTACAGGGTCACGGCTACTGCTCCACTTATTTGTGTCATGCGTGACAGTGTACCCTGTAGCTGTTCTTCCATGCGCTGTTACTGTTGTCGCGGTTTTGCCCTGTGGCATTATATATACAATCAATCAAACTTTATTTAACCAGGCGTAAACACCATTGAGCAAGCTCATTTTCAAGGTGGTCCTGGACATCAAACAAGTTACATGCATAGGTAAACAAAAACAAAACAATGTACATGTGAGAGATCAATCAGGCCAAAATATTCAAGGATATCACTGTTACAAACAATTAGAAAAAACACAAAAGCAAGCCATTGTACATGTGTGAGATAAATCAGGCCAATATATTCCGGGACAGCACAGTTAAATGCAGTTAAGAGAATACTAGACAAATAAGCAAGGGAGGTAAGAAGCTTAGACCCTGGGCACTCACTGGCTTATGTAGGCCAGTGCATACACTACTATATGTAGGATGGTGTGTATTCTATTATAGGACTTAGAGGGGAGGGGTAGAGGGAGGGGAGTGGGGGAGGGAGGTGAGGAGTAGAGAGGGTTGAGTGTGACAGGCAGAGGGTCGGGGTGAAAAGAGGATACAAGTGCTGGGTACTCCCTAGCGAGAGGGATGAGGGCTGAACGTAACTTAGTGTCAGAATAATCGAGTGGGACACCAGAGACTAAGGGAGCATGGTCATCTAAAACAGTTGCAGGTTTCTTTCAGGTACTCAGCTATTAGTGCTTTGAAGGTGAATGGACCGGGAAGGGTTGAGAGCTTTAGAGATCTTTGCATGGTATTCCATAGGGAAGGAAGGAGAAATTAATTGCAGCCAAGCCATGGAATGTTTTCACTCTGGGTATCTGAAAGCAGAGTATAGAGAAGCGTCTCAAACCATACGACCTCTTGGCATGCTTGAAGAAGCTTGAGATGTATGCAGAAGCTTTATCAGATAGTGCTCTACAGAACCAGAGGAGAGCATGTCTTTTCCTCTTTATAGAAAGTGAGGACCATCCCAACTCACGGTACAGCAGGCAATGGTGGGTGCAGAAGGCAGATTGAGGATGAACCTCAGTGCCCGTGGTAAAGAGTGTTGAGTTTACAGAGCACTGAAGAGGGACAATTGTTGTAGAGGAAGTCAGCATAATCCAGTGGGGGCAGGAATGTAGATTGCACTAGCCTCTTTCTAGCGTCTTTGGTAAGAAGCTGCTTAATGCGTAGAAAATGCCTAAGCGTTGTCTTAATTTTTTCGGACTTCATTCAGGTGGCGCAGAAAGTTGCTTGTTGTCCAGCCAGAACCCTATGTATTTAAAGTTATCCATGGTTTCAGGGTTCACCCAGTAGAGTTAGGATCTTGAGGCTGCCTTCTGTGACAGGATCACGATTTGGTCTTTTGTTGTTAAGTAGGAGCTTATGTTTAACAAGATTGTATTGGAGAGATAAAGTCTCACTGTAAGTCCTCATAGGCCATGTCCAAAGAGGAGTTAGAGGTGTAGAGGACAGTATCATCCACAAATAAGTGCACTTTAGCTATGCGAGTTGTGAGTCAAGGTTATTGATGTAGATTGCAAATAGTTGGGCCCAAATGGAGACTTGGGGACACCTCGCAGTAATGTTTTAGGGGGAGACAATTCTTCTAAGGCTTTAACTTGCTGAAATCTGTTAGTAAGGTAGCTGGTGAACCATTTAATGGCAGTACTATCGAAACCAATGTTACTCAAAGCATTAAGCATAATGTTGTGATCCACGGTATCGGAGGCCTTACTAAGGTCAGGAGAGAACAAACACATACTTCTTAGAGTCTAAGGCAATCTTCCAGTCAGTGGTTACTTTAGCAAGGGCAGAGACTGTGCTATGCTTGGCTCTGAAACCCAACTGAGTGGCGTTTAGCAGTTTCTGCAGTCCAGATGCTCCCTGACTTGGTGTTAACAATTTTTCCAGTAGTTTTGAAAGAGTAGATAGTAAGGAGATTGGCGATAGTTGTTCATGTCACTCAGATCCCCAGACTTGAACAGAGGATGATGTGTGCAGTTTTCCACGACTCGGTAGTGTACCTTGCTTCAGGAGGTGTTGCATAAATGGGCAATGGGGCGGCAGATAGTAATGGCCTATTTTTAGGAAGAAGGTTCAATATTGTCAGCACCAGCACTCTTTTTGTATTCAATGACAATAGGAGGTCCTCTATTGCTTGAAGGTTACAGGACAGAAGCTGAAGGAGGAGAATAGCACTGGTTAATGTTAATGTTGGAGCTAGAGTCAACAGCGTTGTCCCGTGTGGGCTGAGCTTACTGATTGGAGAGGTGTCAAAGGCCAGCCCACAGTGGCAAAGTGTTCATTAAGTTGTTCTAGTATATCAGCTTTGTCAGTAAAGGTAGTGTCACCAGACACTATTTTGGCTGGAAGGAGGCATCGGGTGGTATGGCCTTCAGCCCTTTGAGGATGCTCCAGAACTTGGCAGTATTGTTTTTGTTGTCTTCCAGGCTGTTTGGAAATATCTAGCTTTTTGGACCTAATTAGTTTGGTACAGGCGTTCTAGTAGCATGAAAGGCAAGCCAGTCAGCTTCTGAGCAAGATTTCCTGCTCTTTTCCACAAAAGTCCCTATCCTTAGAGCTTTCTTCAGGAAGGAAGAGAACCAGCCAGGTGGTCTTTTCTTAGACTTGATCAGCCTTGGGGGCGTGTTTGTCTATTAGATCCTTTAGGAGTTGTGAAAGATATTAAATGCCTCATTGAGGGAAAGGGCTAGGTAAAGTCCTGCCATGTAATGTTGCCCAGGTCATTCAGGAAGGTGTTCTGGCAGAATCTTTCAGCACCTTTTCAGTTTAAATTTAGGGGCGGACTTTATTTGGGAAGAGTGTCTGATGCAGGCAGTGGCACAATGATCACTTATGTCGTTAAAAACACCGCTGTGCTAAATGTTATGAGGTTTGTTAACTAACATGAGGTCCAGAAGGGCTTTGCTCGTTTTTCTGTTGGGTCTGGTGGCTACAGGGGTGTTTGTGCCAGCCCACATGTATCACAGAGGTTCTTAAGCTTCTTGGAACTCTTGTCATTCCAGTTTTGATTGAGGTCCCCATTAGAATGCACTTGGTGTTTGCCGTGTCAGTCAGGCTTTGGAGATGAGGTAGGAGGCCGTGACACCAGAAGGCGGTTGACAGCATACAGCAATAAGGTGCCTTATCATTGGAAAGTGTTAGTTTTAGAGCCAGACATTCACATTCTTTAGCCTTAGAGGGTGCAGTCAACGACATGTGGCAGAGAATTTGCTCTTGACAAAGATTACGACCCCCCACGGATGGTCTATCACAACGAAAGTGCTGTATCCCAGTATATTGATAGCTTTGTCTCGGGGTCAAGGGCATAAGCCAGGATTCTGATATCATAAAGAAGTCAGGGATGTGTGTAAATCCATATTTGAATCAGGTCAAGCTTCTTAAGTAAACTACGGACGTTCACATGAAGGAAGCTGATGCCCTTGTATTGGGGAGATCTTCATGGGTTTTCAGAGAAGCAGGTGGGCCTGGGTTTAGCTTGACATTTCCAGAGCAAAGTAGGAGAAGCAGTAGAAGTTTCTTGAGGTAATGTTTAACCTACTGAATAAACGCTTATTACTCTGCTTGGTGTGGAGAGGTCTTGTGGTGGCTGATGTATGACCTCTAGGAGAATTTGTTAAGAAAAGCACATATATGAGTGTTTTAACCATCAGGTTCAGAGGTGCTCTAACATATTCACTGGACAATGCCTGGTAAGAGGGTAAGCAGGACAGTAGGGAGGTCATCCCCAAGGTGTGGTGCCATGTGCTGTTATGGAGAGCAGAGCTGGTATCCGTCTAACGAGGAGCACTGGCCTTGGTGTAGATGGGCAACTGGGATATGGTATGATGCATAGATTAACAGGATGAAACAGATAAGCAGGAAGGAATCCTCTCGTGGCATTGTATAGGGTGTTGTATCCTATTGCAAGGCAGTAATGGCAAGGAGACAGAACCAGTGTGTAAGGAGCTAAGATAAGAAGGCAGGGCTGGCTGGGGGTGAAAATTATCAGTTAGGCAAGGCTAACCATGCATAGACCAATGGAAGTGTAAGGGGTTGGCCTGGCTCTACGATGAAAAGAGCATTTAATAGAGGCCGGGTCAGGGCGGCGGTGGGAAAAAAATACAGTCTTGATTGTAGAGCAAGTGGCAGGAGCTTGGAGCGAGAGGAAGGAAGAAGAAAAGCCATGGAGAGTAGAATCTCCAGGTGGCCAATCACAGCAAAAGCCATACTGCAGCAGCCAGTTGACAGAGTTCTAAAAGGACTTCAGCTAATCAGGGCCCCAAAGCTATTCCCTGGAGTGGTCTGCAATCTTGTACAACATATTGACCCAGCACAATGGCCAAATGCAAAGAAAAGATCCCATTGAACAATGGTTTTCCTGAAGAAGGGCACCTTGATATTTACTCATGATTCCCCAGCCAGCCAGCTTCTCCTGGTGCTGTAGGCCTTGGGACCAACAGGACTCCCTCTCATGGTGTGTTCTGTCTCTCTGATGCTGGCATCTCAGGTTCCCTCTGGAAGTTCAGCTGGCTGTCCCCATCACCTCTCCTTCCTCGACTGCTCAGGTCATGGACTAACACACATGTCCTGGCTTTCAAATCCTTTGGGCTGTGGCAGCCAACACCTAGCTGCAGTGACTGGTATGAGACCAGTACCAGCAGTCCAGGATTTACTTTCTCTGCTCTGTGCTGGCATCTCAGCATTGTCACACGTGCTGGCTACAATGTGAAGGCCATTTCTTACTTGCAAGGGCTCAGCTGCTCTTTCACCAGTAATGTCACAGATGCAAAGCCTGTATGATGCTGCTTGACCTTTCTCCCTCTTTTTGTTGCAAGTCCAGTCCTCCAAGGTTTCTTCCAGATCTGTCTGTCCCCAGCCCAGACCCTCTTATGTAAAAGCAGTCCAGGGGCACTTCACATTGGTTTAAAAAGCTGTCACTCAACCTGTGATGCAACATTGATTCTGAAAAAAGCACCAGAATTCACTGTCCTACCTTTTCCTAGAGACCTCCAGATTGCCTTGACTGGGAAATCCTGAGACTGGTTGACATCACGGTTTGAGGGGTCACAAGATGACTGCTCCCATGGAGTCTGAGAAACTTTCCCAAAGATGTTACTATTAACGTGTCCCAACACTAGCTGCCAGTCCACCACTGCACAACTGAAGTCCTTGGGGGAGATGGTGAGCTTGTGACCAATCAGAGAGGCCCTTCCAGTGGAGGGGTTACAAAGATGATAGAGGGACAACAAAACAGATGTATGAGGAATGGCTGAGCAGTCTAAAGATGTACTTATTAGAGGCCAGGAGGGAAAAGGGAGGGGCATGATTGAAACCTTAAAAACCTGAAAGGGTATCAATTAGGGTTACCACTGTCCTATTTTCGCAGGACAGTCCTGATTTGGGCTGCTGTGTCCTGCAGAAAAACATGAAAATACTAAATGTCCTGACATTATAGCAGAAAAATATTTTCTGATTTTCTTCTAAATGTTGCAAAAACTATAATACCTTAACTAAAATACCTTAAAATAATGAAAAACACAAGAAACAACTGAAAAACTACATCACTTAGTCTTAATTCTGATTATTTAGGAAAACATGTCTGTTGCATTGGTCGAGATGACATATTGTCCTTCAAAAATCCAGTTTCAGTAAGAAATGTCCCACTTTGAGCTTCTTAAAAGGTGGTAACCCTAGTATCAATGAAACTGACAGCCAGCAGCTGTTCAATCACTGCTAGGGTCAACTATGGGGGTGCATGGATAGAAGCTGATGGGGAGCTAAAAATGATGTAAAGAAGTATTTCATTGTGGAAAGCACTAGCAAACAGGCTAGAAGGAGGTGTGGAGCAACAATGGGGAATTATCAAAACTGCCATCACAGAGGCAACAAGCCTTTGTGTGAAGCAAATAAACAAATCAAAACGAAAGAAAAAGCCACTATGGTTCTCAAGAGAGGTGGCTGTAGAAAGTCAGGAAGAAAAGATAGCATTCCGAAGTATAAGGAAACACAGAAGAAGCAGGACAGAGAGCTGTACCAGTTAAGGCAGAAAGAAGCAGGAGGGAAGTCAGAATAGCAAAGGCCCAAACTGAGGAAAGATAGCCAACTCAGTTAAGAAGGGGATAAAACCTTTATAGGTACATCAGCAGTAGAAAGACAAAGGGAGGGATAGTGAGGCTGAATAGAATGAAGCGGTGGATGGGCAGAGGGGACAGTGAAAAGCAGGAATACTGAACAAATATTTCTGCTCAGTATTCACAAAAGAGGAGGGAAGTGCCTAATCCAATTAACAGAAGCACTCTTGATAGGGGGGTCGATCCCAGTCCTTTCACAGAAGAAAGGGTTCTGCAAGAACTCCAAAACTGAAGGTGGACAAAGCAATGGGTCCTGATGGAATTCACCCCAGAATTCTAAAAGAATTAAGGAAGGAACTAGTGAAACCACTGGCTACTCTTTTAATAAATCATGGGAGGATGGTGTGGTACCCGAGGACTGGAGGAAGGCGGATGTGATTCCCTTCACAAAAGTGGACCAAGACAGAGGCAGGAAACTACAGACCTGTCAGTCTGACCTCTGTGGTAGGGAAAGTGATGGAGTCACTTCTGAAGGAAAGAATAGTTGAGTACCAAGAGGTCAGTGGAGCACAGGATCCAAGGCAGCATGGGTTCACAGTGGGAAGGTCATGTCAGACAATCTAATAGATTTCTTTGACTGGGTGACCAAAGTAGTAGACCAGGGAGGGGCTGTGGACATGGCCTACCTAGACTTTAGCAAGGCATTTGACACAGTCCCCACACAAAAGATTATTAGTCAAATTAACCAGCCTGGGAGTGGGTCCCAGGGTGGTAGCCTGGATAAAACATTGGCTGGACAACAGGACACAGAAGGTAATTGTAAATGGAGTCCACTCTGAAGAAAGGCGGTTACTAGTGGGGTCACATGAGGTTCAGTATTGGGTCCAGTCCTTTTAATGTCTTCATCAGTGACATTGCAGAGGGACTGGAAGGAAAAGTATGCCTTTTGCAGATGACACAAAGATCTGCAACAGGGTTGATACACAAGGAGGTGGCAAAGGATGAAAAGGGACTTGGCAAGGTTGGAGGAATGGTCAGACGATGGCAGCTGGGATTCAATGCAAAAGTGAAAATAATGCACCTGGGAAACAAGAACCCAGGGAAGAATACACAATGGGTGGGAGGCAGTAACAACAACAAAACAGGAAAGGGACCTGGGGGTAATCATATCAGATGACCTTAAGGTTAGCAAGCAATGTGAGAAGGCAGTAGGGAGGGCCGGGGTATACTGGGATGTATAGGAGAGGCATCAGCAGCAGAAAACAGGAAGTTGTTATCCCTCTGTACAGACAGTTGGTGAGACCCATCTGGAATACTGTGTCCAGTTCTGGAGACCCCATCTCCGAAGGACATAGACAGGATAGAGGCAGTCCAGAGGAGGGCAACTAAAATGGTGCAGGGTCTGCAAGAGAAGCCGTATGAGGAGAGACTAAAGGAGCTTAATATGTATACGCCTGAGGAAAGAAGGAGGGGGGACATGATAGAAACTTTCAAGTACCTCAAGGGAATCAACAAAGTCCAAGAGGGTAGCATCTTTCAGAAAAAGAGACTTGCAAGAACAAGGGGACACAATTTAAAGATAAAAGGAGGGCGGTTCAGGGGCAATGTGAGAGTATTATTTCACAGAGAGGGTAGTGGATGCATGGAACAGCCTTCCTGAGGAAGTTGTGGGGTCTAAAACTGTGGAGAATTCAAAATGCATGGGACAGACATAAGGCAATTCTTGTGGGGGCAGGAAGATATAGGCTGTTGGTTAACTAGGATCTAGGGCCTATCCTGTAGGTAGGGAAATGGGCAGACTAGATGGGCCTAGCGGTCCTTATCTGCTGTCAAAGTCTATGTTTCTATGTTTCTATGAAAGCATGGCAGGGTGGAGTGGAACAGCTTGTCAGGGAGGTGGTAGAAATGAAAACAGTGGAGGGCTTCAGGAGTGGATGGGACAGATTTAAGGGGCTGATTAACATGGAAAGGTGTCTGGGGAGAGAAGGAGGAGCTACACTGCCATTAGGGGATGTAGCAATGCGGACACAGTGTTAGGTTGATGAGGATGCAGATTAAGTAGGAACAGATTAGACTTGATAGACCTAGCTCTTTTTCTACCTGAAGGTTTTTCCCATTTCTATCAAATCCAGACAGAATTCAGCTTGAATTTCATGTATCTTCTATAGATTTCTACTCCCTTGTTTATTACTGGAAATTTGCATAAAAACAAGACTTTTATTCTTTAGCATTCATCTACCCCCAGAGTGCAATCCTTACTTGAAGTCATTCTCCATCGCTGTGATGTGACAGTTTGTGATGTGAAGATCATTTGATATTTATTGCTTATTTCCTCACCTGATGTCACAATATTCTGCTTGTGACATCAGGTGAGGAATAAGCAATAAGAGCAAAATGATCTTTCAAGAAGCAAAGATTCTGTTTTCATGAAAATTACTTCGCAATGAATGCTGGGGAGAAGAAATTCAGAGCTAATGTGGAATATAAGCTGAACTATACCTAAATATGTTTCTCAAAATCTTCCTGAACGGAAGCGACAGCAGTGCTTTTAGCTTTTGTTAATTTTAACTGGTTTCTAAATTTAAAATGGTGTTTTCTTACATTTTACTTATATAATGAAATTGCTGGTATAAAAATCCATGAAACAGCATTCTGATCTATTATTTATTTATTTATTTATTTGCTAGTTTTACCAGGAAAGCATACTGAGCAACATGCTCGATTCCAGATGTAGAAGGCTGCTGATGACATCACTCGCCACAACTGTCTGTAAATAGGAAGATACATCCTTATTGTTCAGCCATTTATGCCATCACAACAAAAATACGTAAGAAAAAGTCAAAATTCTTAAAACACATTATTAAAACACATATTAGACAAATGGTGCTTTTAAACTAAATCAAGGTTGCTGGAAGACAGAACATTAGTTAATGCTGTCAGACAGGCAGCATTTATTTATTAGCTTTTGTTTACCAGGTAAGCACGCTAGATAGTCAAGTGCCTATTTTCAGGTGCGACCTGGAATGTAACGTATGGTTTAAACCATCCTGCTGGTGTTTGGGTCCGGTTACCTAGATTCCCCATAGGATGGCCCTTTTGTGATCTCATAATCCAGTAATGCAAAATTGTTCTGTCACCCCGCCTCCTATTACACAATGAAAAAATTGAACAATCTGATGGGATATATATAGCACCCTCAGGAAAGGCTTCCTTCAATGTATAATACATGCCGCTTGACCTTAGATTAAGAGTTTAATCATTACCAGCCTTTTTCTTTAAACATTTTGAAAATATGGCTAGATGCTTCAAAATACAGGGATCTGAAGAATGAACTAGAAATGTTTAACGATCATTATGTGGCAGGAAAGTCTGCTTTTAAACAGGCCCAGCCATCTCTGCATTAGTAAATTATACAATGGGGAATAAATGCACACATGGTCCTCTGTTGCCAACTTGCCCCAGAATTACATAAAACCAACATTGGTAACATCAAATGATTTCGTCTTATTATAGCTCACTGCCAATACACAACAATTAAATGTATTAAATCTCAGTGAGCCAAGATCTGTATTCTGTGCAGATCGAGACTGGTAATAACATTTAAGTATGGTTCAAATGTATGATTTAAAGATTTTAGTTGGGGACTAAAGCGCTTTGCCCAACCATAGCGGTATCATTTGCCTTTCCACATCTCCTAATCTAGTATGAATTCATTTATATTTCTCTGAGATTATAATATTCTTCAACAAAAGATCCCAAAGATAGTCAAATCCCATTTTATATATAGTATGTTCTTTACAAATACTATCTATGGAGTTATACTGATTGTTGCATTGAAGCGTAATTTGTTGACAGAGAAGGACCCCTTGGCTCAGCCACTCTGCCTAGATGGTCTCTGCCTAGTGTGTCTCCACAGACTCTACCTGGTCTCCAGTGACTCTCCCCCTCTCTGCCTATTTACTAATATTACCCTATGTCTATCCCATGCATGCTTGAAGCCCCGCATTGTTTTCACCTCCACCACGTCTGCTGTCAGTCTGTTTCAGGTGTCTGCCACACTCTTCAGTGAAGAAGTACTTATTCTATCCTTCTTAAACTTCCCTCTTCCAGCTCCATCGCATTGCCCTCTGGTCCTGGTGCTTTCTTATTTGAAAGAGACTCCTCCTTACCTTGTTCACCTCTGTGAGGTACTTGTAGATCTCGTGTCATGTCCCCTCACTTCTCTCTATCTAGGGTGTACTGTTATCCAGTAATAAATGTTCTCCTTATAACACCATATAGTAAAACACTCTGCTCTATTCCAAGGATCCTTAGCAAGTAATTAATAATCCTTGCATTGGCAAAAGTTTTTATACTCACTCTATTGTCCAAGTTCTGCTCTTAAAGTTGCTGCCCGAATACACAACGGAAGATCCAAGATCTGCCGATAAAATGAGCAAAATGAGGTTTCAGATCCACAATTGGGGACTAGCCCCATATTTCTACAACAAATAGGACTTGGGCAAGGTCTTAGCATCACAGGCTCTTATCACTGCAGCAGCAGAGTCACCTCATAAATTGGACTGAATCTTACCAGAGCTTTTAAGGTTTGATCTACTGTACTTTTTCCTCTGGCTTTCAAAATCTAGTTCCATTTTAGGGTATTTAAAAGTGAGTCCAGAATAGATGCAAGAATTAACTATGTCAGGGGCATGGATATTAACATACCAACTGTGTTTGGTGGCCTTAGTCTTTGTCTATTACTGTACTGGGACCTTGTTTCTAGATATATTTACCATGAGGTCATGCTCCAGACACTTACTGTAACTGAAAGAATTGTAAGCTGTTCTTGTAAACCAGATGAACTAAGTGAACTGAACACAATATCGTCTGTCTATGCTAGAATTCAGCATGGGATTTTATCAGTTTTAGGACTATAGTAATTTTGAACATTTAAAGTCAGTATGATATCATTATTATATAAGATGGGGGCACACATCCCTGTTGTACTCCTTTGTTGGCTCTTAGTTTTGTGTTAAGTTGGCTTTTTTTCAAATCTAATTTGCAGCCAGTTGTTTAAGTACAGCTGGATAATAATATCCAGTCATGAGATGTCTGCCCATTTCAAATCATTTTCTCATAGTAATGGACAGGAAATAGAGTCAAATGCAGCTGTAAATCAATGAAGCCACGATAAAACTTTTGACCTCTGACTAAAGGGTATTTTTCTGCAAGATAATGTAAAACAAAGGTATGATCTATGGTACTGCGCCTGCTCTAAATCGTGCTTGTAAGTTAGATAAAATTCCCTTTTCCTGAACAATTTTTCTAAACTTAACAGGGTGATCCTGGTAAAAAGTTTAGACCTGGATTCCAACAGGCTAATAGGCCTGTACTTGACCAGTCATATTCCAAGCCCTTTTAAATATTGGAAAATAATGGAACCCCTCAACGAATAGGGTATGAAATTGTTTTCAAAACTTTGTAAATGTCCAGAAGATAGAGAAGCCACCACTCTGAAAAAGCCTTATGTAAGTCAAGCAGAACCATATGGATTTTTGCTGTCCTCCAATTCCACATCCCTTTGCCCTCTACTTACCTAAATCCAGTCCCTCTGCCCACTCTAACTTCCACATTCTTCCTTTCTGCCGATTCAGCGCCTTAGTTTACCATACAACTTGGCCACCTTCTGCACTTTATTGCTGAATCCACTTGTGCCTTGTTCACCCTACAATTGCCATCATCTGCACTGTTCATTTATTGTACAACTTGTTCATCTTGTTTACATGAGTTAATGTGTGTTGTTTTGATTTTTTGTCACCTGTTTGTTGTAACTTATTATTGTACTCTCTTCATCCCCCACCCCTGGACACACCAGGAAACAAGCTCTTTCAGCTCAGCATGTCTTTCCTGGTAAAACATTTGATATAAAATAATTAAAATATCAGTGCCATACTTGCAGTACTCAGATGCAGTGCACTAGAATCTCTGCAGCATAACTAATGTGGTTACAGAAGAGGATGAAGAGAACCATGCCTTTGTGACCTCGTGCCTGGACTACTGCAACTCGCTATACTTTGGGCTCTGGGGTTGATATTCGCCACTTGCAGCTAGTGTAGAATTCGCAGCACGGTTGTTGGTGGGTACTCCAGATCTGCCCATATTACACTGGTGCTGCAGGAACTGCAGCCAGTGGTGGATCACCTTCAAGGTCGGATTACTGTCTTTCAAAGCTCAGCATGAACTGGGCCCCGATTACCTGAAAGAACTCCTGATCCCTTACCACCCTGTGAGACCGCTCCGCTCAGCCAATAAGGGGTTGCTAGAGATTCCAAGGATAA
Organism: Neoceratodus forsteri; assembly: GCA_016271365.2. NCBI lineage: Eukaryota > Metazoa > Chordata > Ceratodontiformes > Ceratodontidae > Neoceratodus > Neoceratodus forsteri. The sequence goes on along the minus strand of CM028138.1, from coordinate 284,159,098 downwards.
CTTTAAAATCTGCTGGGGCCCGTGCTTTTATTTTGTGGACACCTCCCTTTGGAATTCTCTACCCCATTGGATTAGGAGTGCATGACTGTGGGGAGTTTTAAACAGGCCTTGTAATCTTTCCTTTGGGTAAAAGCGTATGGCTGTATCAATTGCTGATTTGTATTGTTTTATGATGTTAATTTTGTTGTATTTTATTGTCTTATTGTACTATGCCTTGATGCCTGAAAGGCGCACAACAAATAAAATATTATTATTATTATTATTATTAACAATGGAATTGTCAGGGGCTGTGTCTGATCAAACAAGCATTTGTCAATGCGGATGTTGTTTGCTGGCATTGGCATTGTAGTGTAGGAGTTAGAGAGCTGCATAATAGGAATGACAGTGAAGTATTGAACTAAAGCCAACCCCGCCACCACCCTGCAGAGACTGACAGGCATTGGGGTGTGGCTTTGGGTCATCAGGCATACGGCCATGCCATTTCACCACACCCTACCCTGCAGACACCAACAAGTGTCACGGTGTGCCTTAGGGTCTTTGGCCCTTATGTACCCATTCCATCAGGAAATACGGTGAGATGGGTGCTGTAGGAGAATGGGGTGAACTTTGGGGCTGAAGGGTCCAAGGCACACCTCGATGCCTCTCACTGGCTGCAGGGTGTGGAATGGTATGAGCATTGCGAGGCGAGAATCCCAAGTCGTACCCCTGTCAATCTCTACAGGGTGAGCGTTATGGTCAGAAACCTTACGTCTCAGGCATTGTTAGCATTTTCACTTCAAATTTTCAACATGGGTTTTTGTGACCCCTTACTTTATGAACAGTGGCAATATCAGTTTGTTAGCCCAAAGCTGATTTTGCACAGCGACTACGCATTTGGCACCACAGGTGCAAAACACATTTCAAACAGGATGTGAAAAATGAAAGCTGTACTGTTCATGGGAGGTGGAAAAAATGGCAGTGTTGAAAATCTGCAGTGAAACTATTAAAAACTGGTGAAGTCACGAGCATGTGTAGAAACTGCGCAATGCACACCCATAATGCAATTAGTTTGGGGATTTTTTACAGCAGATTGTCAATACAGGCATTCTGGAACCTCCGCCCATGAACAGTGTCACTGTGATTTTCTTAATATGTCCCAAACAGTGATTTCCCACAGCGACCACGCATTTCTGCACTGGAAGTGCGAAAACACATTTCGGCCATGGTGTGAAAATGACAGCTGTACTGTTCATAAGGAAGTGTGGAAAAATGCCAGTGGTGAAAATCTGGATTGAAAATATTAGAAATCCATGAACTTACGGTGTGTGGAAACTGCTGCAATTATCAGCTCATCGCGCAGTCATTTTATGGTGTTTTCACCAAATTTTAACATAGCCATTGTAACACCTCTGCTCATAAACAGTGTCACTGTGATTTTCTTAATTTGTCCGAACATTGATTTCGTACACCGACTGTGCCATTGTACGCTACATGCGCAGAAACACATTTTGGGCGAGATGTGAAAATGACAGCTGTACTGCTCATAAGGAGGTGTGGTAAAATGGCAATGTTGAAAATTTGAGTGAAAATATTGAAAATTCACGAATTTATGAGCGTGCGTAGGAACAGCGCAAACATGCTAAGTAAAATAGTCATTTGAAATTTTTCACCAAATTCTAATATAGGGTTTTGAGGCCTACCTCATGAACTGTGACACTGTCATTCCATAATCAGTCCCAAAAGGTGGTTCCGTGCAGTGACCGCTAATCACCTTTTGGGCCAATTAACAAAATGACAGTGAAAGAATTCATGAGGTGGGGTCCCAAAACCCATGTTGAAAATTGGTGAAAAAATTCCCCAAATGCCTGAGATATGCATCAAAGTTGAAAAACCCTATTTATTACCTTATACAGCTACCGGCATTTCTCAGTTCACGGTCGGCTTTGAAGAGTGCAGACGTGTTCCTGTTCCACCGAAGATTTGCGCCAGACTCAGAGGTAAGTATGGGGTGAGGGTGTGGGGAGGCAGGGTGCGCAGAGGGTGGGCGCGGGTGGGGGGAAGCGGGGTCAGGACAGTCAGCGAGAGGTTTCTTGTTTCCTTTTTTTTTTTCTTGGGCGATGCAAGACTTGTACCACACTGGGTGGGCTCCCAGCGTGGCAGCTGGAAAAGCTATTTTGGGGTGGGGGTCCAGTGGGCCGACGGGGATTGGGCACCCTCATCGGCCATACGGGATCGTTGCCACGCTGGGGTGGGCCCCAGCATGGCACCCGGTTATCTGTGGGGAGAACATTGAGCTGATGGGGATTGGGCACCCCCATCGGCCATACAGTGTGAGGGCGTATTAGCATGCAATATGCATGCGAGTGTGTGTGTGAGGCGGGGAGGCGCATGCGCAGGCAGTAGCTCGCTGCTCACTGAAGTGGAGCTCTGCCTTTCAACTGTACGGCACTGCATTTCCAACTGCTGTCATAGACAGCTGCAGCATTCATTGGCGAACTGTGGCCATGCCTGCAAACACACTGACTGCTATTGAAGAGGGTGCCACATCTACGAAAACTCAGATGATGGCACTTGTTTCTTGCACATGCAGCAAGCAAACATAAAATGGATTTTCATAAAATGTACCCAGGAAGATGGCTCAATATCTGAGGCAATTCTCCTGGTTAAGTTCTTAGTACCCTTAGGTACCACCTCCAGAAACAGGTGGCATCATCTGATACTATGGATCTCATACATTTAATGCCGGGATATGCCTGATGCAATGATGTACTGGTTTCAGAAAACTTCTACAGTCTTTCCTTTTTTTTTGTTTGTAAGGATAGATTAATGCAAGTTAAGCAGAGTGGCAACCATAACATGAGGGGGCACAGTCTTAGCTGGAGGGTGGAGGTTTAGGAGGGAGGTCAGGAAGCACTTCTTCACAGAGAGGTGGTGGACACTTGGAATGTGCTGCGGAAGAGGTAATCTCGTTGAAGACAGTGGGCAGCTTTAACAGAGGCTGGGATAGGCATAGGGAAGGTAAGGATCATGGGTAGGAGGATGGGAGGAGTGGGGAGGGAGGTAGGGACAGTAGCAAGCTGTGGACCCTGCAATAGGAGCAGTCTTTATAGACCAAATGGCATCTCCTGCTGGCTTCTTCATATGTTCATATGTATAAACAAAAATATAGCACACCACCTCCATGTTAAAATAGGAGCATAGCTCTGTTAAAGTGCAAAAATCTTTATTGTGTGGCAATAGGCATACAAAAAGCACCTTCAAAATAACACTTTTGTATGTATACACAATATTTTGCACCCTAACAGACCTGTGTTCTATTTTAATGTGGAGGTGGAGCAGATTTTTGTTTATACTATAAGTGGTTTATCTAGAAGCACCCCATCTGAGTTCCTTGTTTGATTTAATTTTTTTTTTTGTTATTTAACCAGGACTGGCACACTAAGCTGAAACCTTATTTACAGGTGCGACCTGGGAGCACAGGAAGTTAAGTGACTTGCTCAGGGTCACACAGTATGCAAGTGGAAGCTGTGGGAATAAAACTGAGGTCTGGTCTGGTCGATGTCACTAGATTTGCAGCTCAGAGCCTTAAACCACTGCGCTATACTGCCTCCCGTGTAGCATAAGTGAGTTGACTTCTAACTTTCCTAATTAGTGAGGCCAACTTAGGTTTAGCTAACTTACAAGTACCATCAAACCAAATGAAATTATCCTGGAAAAACTTATTTATACACAGATGAGATTAAGGCTGTATTTGGTACTTTGATTGCAGAGATCTGTCATTTGATGATTCATTGTGAGAAATGTTGCTTCTAATCAGTAATCAGATTTTTTACTGCAAAACAGCAGGGACCCAATATTCAGAAAAGCACACAATGGAGTGCATAACTGCGATTGCCTGGAAGCCCAATGATACTATATTCAGTTAAATAGCACGGCGGTATTCAACTGAATAAGAGGCCACTATCAGTGCAGTGCTAAGTCATGAAATGCTACCCTAACATGGATCCCGAAGAATGCTGCCAGAATGGATAGCACCAGAGTGCTCGCTGCACTACAGTAGGATCCATAGCAATGAACCCATTGGACATTCAAGGCACTAAGGGCCATTTGCATTCCCATTATGGGCTCATTTGCATGGGTAGTGAGGGCAGGTTAGTGCTGTGCTGCCCCACAATGCCCAGTCCCAAAGCTGTGTAGATGTCCCTGCTGGTAGTGGTCCCCAATCACCAGCCCATCAAGTAATGATGACAATCCCTGGTTCTAGTGTCCCCCCACGATTGCCAGCCCATGCTGTAATGTGCATTTCCTGCTACTAGCGAACTTCACTCTGTTGCCAATCCATCCAGTAATGATGACAATCCCTGGTGCTAGTGGTTCCCCCACTCCAATCGCTGGCCTCAGTAATAGTTGACAATCCCTGGCACTAGTAGTCACCCTACTAGCACCAGGGATTGTCATCATTGCAGGACAGGCTAACATCGGAGGGCAAGACCACTAGCACCAGGGATTGTCACTGGCTACTGAGGGGCTGGCGATTGAAGGAAGAAACACTAGCACCAGGGACTGTCATTATTACTGGATGGGCTGACAATCACAGGGGTGGGGGACCATAGCACCAGGGATTGTCATTGTTACTGGATAAGCTGACAATTGGTTGGGGGTTCTACTGCCAGAGTTTTTGTTGTTTTGTGCAGTAGGGGTTGGTAGTGGAGGGTGCTAGGGACCACAGAGGGTGGTGTGTGCTCCCCAAGTGGCCAACTGACCTAGTAGCTGCATTACATCTGGTAAGTCTGGATTTTGTTCAGCAGCATTTGTGCTGTGCAAAGGATGCTAAGCCCTTTTGTGCAGTGCAAAACCACTGAATATGACAATTCATGGCAATGTCCATCCGCTTGCATGCCTGCATACATTATGTTTTGCGCGTTGCTAACCCTCTTGCTCACACAACAGCCCCTTTTGAATGTAAGGGATCCAGCACCAACCTGCTTAGCATTGGCAAAGACCGTTGGCGACGGTGCATACTTTTGAATATCAGACCTCAGTATTTTTTCTTCATGGAGAGGATTCCATTCCATTCATTCTATTCTTGATTAATTCACTGCTGAAATTATCAGTGAAGCTTCTTGATTTGTATTGTTAATGGAGGAGGGGATGAATATTATCTTCTAAGTGAGAGAAAGTTATCACTCTCTGATCAGGTATGACAATGAAAGGAAGATACATATCGATATCTCAAATAGAGGATAAAGCATGGTCAGTTACAGAAGTACCTGCTACATGAACAAAAGCTCCTCTACCAAACACCCATTAAGAATAACCAGGCCAAGATCTTCCAACAATTACTAGTGTACATCCATTCTCATGTACTTTTCATCCAGTGATGTTCTTCAGTATGCTTTGAATACCTCCACCTGCAGCTGTATGCATTGTGGCAATGTCATATGCAGCAGTCTGCCGATGATTAGAACACAGTGTCATTTCAAACACTGTAATAGCTGTTCTTTCATTACATGTAAAGATACATATTAGTACATAACTAACATTGTCTATAATGCTGAAAACAGGATTAAAGGTTAAATTTTGGAATAAATAATAAAAAGTGTTTTCATTTTTTACAGCTGTCTCCTTTAAAGAGCCCTGACAGCATTAGGAAAACTTTGAACAAAGTAAGATTTATATTCACACTGTCCCATTTTCTTTATTACTGAAACAGTTGTGTGACTACAAGATCCATCCCCTAGACTCTTACCTGCTCTCGCTGCTTGCCTGCACCTGACATCATAATCCCTTGTTATGACATCATAAATATCGCCACAGCAACATATTGTGATGTCATAAACATAATATGATGTTAGGTGAGACAATCGTAAAAGCTATAATGGCAAATTCACTGGTTTCATGTAAATACCCTTAGTAATAAGGAAATAAGGGTGAGAATTACAGAATAAAATATGAAATATAAGCTACAGTTATGCCTAAATACTACATTTTTCAAAGTTGTTACAGCTGTGTTAGGAACTCTTTAAGATTTAATACTGTTTAAAACATTTTAAATGCTGGTAATTATTTACACATTTTCCACATGTAATGAAACTACAGCTGTTAAAAGGCATAGAACTGTGTTCTGCTCTGTCAAGAATTAGGCAACCGTAGGACATCACTACCACCATACATACTGCGCTCTGTTTGTGGTGGTAGTGATGTCATTAACTGCCTCTATTGGTAACAGACCAGAATGCAGTTTCATGGATTTTCTTTTATGTCCACACCATAAAATAGAAACATAGAAAGGTGACAGCAGAAGGAGACAAAGGTCCATCAAGTCTGCCTGTGAGTTCCGAGACCAAGGAGACCCCAGGACCCAGCCCATATTATTTCCGTGGATGTAATTTAAGCATGCTCTTTATCCCAATCCCATTTGAAGGCCGACAAGGTCTAGCTACCACCACATTCATGGGCAGCCTACTCCATGGCTCTGCTATCCTTTCTGAGAAATGGTGTTTCCTAAGATCACTTTTGAATTTGCCACCCTCAGCTTCTAGCTATGCCACCTTGTATTTCAGCTGAAGCCCTGGTGAATAGTTCAGAGTAGGGCACTGCATTAATTCCTCATGAACTTGAAGGTTTCTATCATATCCCCTTTTCCTCCTTGTCTCCAGCAAGTACATGTTTAATGCCTCAAGACACCCTTGATAAGGTGGCCCTGGAGCCCCTGTATCATTTTGGTTGCCCTTCTCTGTATGATTCATATCCTGTCCCTATCTGTTTTAGGGGTGGGCTCCAAACTGGACACAGTATTCCAGGTGGGGTATTATCAGGGATCTGTACAGTGGCAGTATCATCTCCGATCCCTACTGTTGAATCCTCTACCTATACACCTCAACATTTTGTTAGCCTTACTATATGCTGCATTGCATTGGCTGGCTTGTTTTAGGTGTCACATATGATAACTCCCAGATCCCTTTCCGTCTGTGAGGCAGTAAGCTTAACCCGTTGAGCCAATAGGCTGTCCTTGGGTTATTCTTGCCTAGATGAGTCACTTTACACTTCTTGGCATTGAACTTCAGCTGCCAGACACTAGATCATTTTTCCAACTTTTGTAGATCTTTTAGTAGGTTCCCAACTGCTTCCTTGTTGTCCACCTACCACCTAGCTTAGTGTCATCTGTGAATAGTACAGTTTTGCTCTAGATACCTACTCCTATCTCACTGATGAACACATTAAACAAGACTGGTCCGAAGACCGAACCCTGAGGACTCCATTGTCATCTCTCCTCCTCTGACCTCTCCCCATTGAAAACTTCTCTCTGCTTCCTGCCCCCAGACAGTTTACTACCAACTTAACAATGCAGTTTGCTACACCCAGATCCTCTAGAATTTTCAGTAGGTGGTTATGTGGCATGGAATCAAAGGCCTTGCTGAAGTCGAAATAGAGGAGGTCTGCTGGATGACCCCTAACTATTTCCTCATTACCCAATCAAAAATGTTATCGGATTTGTTTGGCAAGACTTGCCTGCCATGAAAACATGCTGTTTGTCAACCTGAAGGCCATTCTTACTCAAATAATCCACTAGGTCTTGTTTAATCAGGGCCTTCATTTGTTTCCTAACACTGATGGGAGGCTAACTGGTCTATAGTTACCGGCTTCCTCCTGCTTCCACCCTTGTGTAGAGGCACCACATCACCTCTTTTCCAGTCCTTGGCATGGTTTACCTAAAGGTGCGGTGACATCCAGTACACCAACATCCCGACAGTGACAGACACAATGCCAAGTGTCGGCATTGTACTGTCCGGAATGTCAGTGTGTTTTCTTTGGGGGCTGTGCCCTGAACACCATCCCCACACCCCGGTCTCTAAATAATCAACTCCAAGTTGTCTCAGGAGGGCAAAACACCAGGAGATGCACCGCTGGTGTCTGCAGGGACCATCACAGCGACCCCACACTTTTGTTGAATTCGTCGCAGTGGTGGTTCGTAACGGTGGTGGTGGTAATGAATGGTCGCATACCCCTGGAATGACTCCTACTGAAGCAATGGTTAAACAGATGCACCAAGGGGTCCGCTTAACTCACCCACTAACTCTTTTAGTATCCTTGAATATATTCCATCCGGGTCCAGAATATTTGTATTGTTTTATAGCCGAGCACCTCCTAACCCTGCCTCTGGTGATAATTGGTGTTTCCACTTATGGACACCTGCCATCACTGTAATGCCACTGTCAGGCATTAAGCCACAGTGTTCCTTAGTGAACACTAGACAGAAATATTTGTTCAGAACGGTGGCCTTCTGTCTGTCTTCTTCCAGATCCTGTCCCCATCTTTAAGTCTAACTACCCCTCCCCTTTCTTTCTCTTCTCTTGTAAATACCTGAAGACTTGCTTGTTCTGCTCCTTGACTCCTTTCTGAAGTTCTGCGCTCCCTTGCCTGCTTCACTGCTGAGTTAGCCTCTTTATTCTTCTGTACATAATCTTCCCATAGGTTGTCTCCTGGTTTCCTTTTGAAGTTGAGAAAGCCTCTCTCTTGGCCCTAGTGGCTGTTTTGACTTGACTAGTGAAGCATATGGGGCTTTTGTGTTTATTTCTTTTGTCACAGTCTTACGCATATCTTTGTGGCCTCTAAGATGGTTTGTTTAATTGATCCTCAAATTTCTTCTACTTCTAGCTGCTGGTGTATTTTAGTTAGTTTATCTCTGGCTAGATCCTTCATTTTGTCGAAATTAGCCCTCTGAAATTTAGGTCTTCTGCCCTGGACTGAGATTTGACCTCCTTTGGGGATAATTCAAACCAAACAGAGTTGTGGTCACTGTTAGCCAGCGACCACCAAACCCTAAAGCCCTGACTGTTTCCAAGTTGGTGAGAACCACATCCAAGATGGTGTCCAACCTAGTCGGATCGGTGACTTACTGCGTGAGAAGACAATCCTGTAAGTCTTCTACAGATTGATTCCTAGCTGATCTAGCCATTGGGATGCCTCAGTCTGCATCAGACATGTTTGGGTCTCCTACAACCCCTATGTCCCTTTCAGCGATACTTCTCTAATTTCTTGAAAAGCTCCCTGTCCTTGTCCTCTGCTTGATTAGAGGCCTATATACCACCCTGATATGGATCCTCTTCCCTGAGATTGAACTAAGCTGTACCTGCAGGGATTCACTCCTCTTTAATGCTGAAATTGCAAACTGTGCCCCTATTTCCTCTTTAACATAAAGCGCTACCCCGGCTCCCTCCTATCCCTCCTAAAAGCGCATAACTCGGAACTGAGAGATACCAATCATTGTTTTCTGATGCCCAGGTTTCTATGATGGCCACCAAGTCCATAGAGGTCTCTGCCACCATGCCTGAAGGTCACTTACCTTGTTACCCAGGCTTCTGGTATTAAGGCACACCCCAGTCCAAAACCTGAGTTGAAGTGTTTCTTCTACCTGCTGGTTTATTCCTGCATTTCCACCTTCTTGGTCCCTTTCCAGTCCTTTAGACCCTTTATCTGCTTACTGTGATTGAGTTCTTGGTGCAATCTAGTGAATCCTGATTGTGGGGAGTGACAACTAAGTTCCCAACATTTATGCTATCGCTGAGAGGTTTCCTCGTGCCATATTCCCCCGCCTAGTTTAAATACCTGAGGTGGACGTCTAATTTGTGTTCCAATGCACTCGTTCCTCATCTAAGTGAAGACTACGGAAAAGTCCTGTCTCCCAGAAGCACCTCCAGCCACCTATGACATGGTAACCTTTTTCCTTACACCAATCACGTAACCAAATGTTGAATTCCTCAATTTCCTTCTCTGATCTTGGTCGTGTGATCACCTTTTCCTCACACTGGGAGGACCTCTGAGAATGTCAGGGAGGATGACCATATTGCCAAACGCTTCCCCAGTTTTTTAAAGTTTTGCTTTGCCTCTTCCACCATTTGGTTTGCTAGGTCATTGGTGCCCAGATGGATCAGTACCTTGAATCCCTCTTCTGCTTTGTCTATGATCCTTCCAATTCATTCAGTGTCTGTCTTGGCAAGCGCTGGGTAGGCATTGGACCTTCACTGTAGATTTATTCAAGTGGGACTCAACTCCCAATCAGGACTGAGTGTTTGCTTCCTATTACTTCGTTTGCTTTCTCTTGCATCCCTTGGTTGCCTTTGCACAGATCTACCTTGTCTCCTCTGGAGGTTCAGTGTTTGGTTCATTGTCTGCCTTCACAGCGACCGTGTCCTGTAACATCTCCAGGGATGCAAAGTGATTTATGGTTGAGATTTCCTTTGGTCGAACCTGTTCTGCATGCTCCAGCCTAGTCTGCTTGCTCCCCTCATGTCCCACCACTCTCCACCCCTGGGCTAGTGGGCCTCTGGGGAGGGATGAATGAGTGCACTCCAGTATAGTTGATGATGCAGCCTGGCAATTTCCTTTCTCACCACATCCAGCTGAGCCCTGAGCTCATTTAGATTCCTGCACAGGGACAATGCCAAATCCTCCAGAGAAGTCCCCAGAAGACAAGTGCCCCACACATCCGGCAGCTTACCACATCCATAACTCTAATGCAGTTTACCCTATATGTAGTGGTAATAGTCCTCTTACTGAAAAAGACAATTTTTTTGTTTGTTTTTATGCTTGTTAAATAATTTTAGGTTAGTTTTTTCAAGATGTATCATATCGCCCCTTCCCCCATGTTTGGTAGGTTCCTGTACAGTTGTTGCTACCAATAGAGTAGGAAGCTAGGGAGAGCTGACCAGGAGATCCTGCTACCAACCAATAGCTGTGCCAGGCAAACAGAATAGAGCAGGGATGCCGGAGTATAAGCTGTTGTCATTCAAACTGCACTGCCGATAACAGTAGAATAGGAACCGGGAGGGAGGGTGAGGATGGTTTGTTTAATTGTTCCCAAAATAAATCTTCAGTTTCCCAGGGTCCCCTGCAGCTGTACCTCTGATGACCCACATGGTGGACTGGGCCACAGGGGAGTCCATGTGCTTTTATAATGTAAATAAATGTCTGTAATGTAGTAAACTAGCACATTTCACACTTACTCTGCTGATGCCATCCATATGCTGCCATCTTCATATACCTGGCTAAGGCATTTGATTCTTGTGTCTATCTTTTCCTTCCTTTTTTTGGCTCCCTGCACACTTGCGGTCACTCTTTCAGGCCTCTGCGGGCCGATTCTCGTTCATGGGTGGCTGTCATCCACCCACTACCCCACCTCGCAGCCACCACAGGGTACCCCTATATATCCCTTCATCAGGTGGGTCCCCTTCCTACAAAGGAAAGTGCCTTACTGTCAATCCAGTGGTCCTGGGTGCTGCTGAGGCAGCAGTTCGTGAATCTAGGGCCCAGTGACAAAAGGTCAGGAGGCCGTCACCAATCGACCCGTGTGCCATTTTCCCAGTCTTTTCTCTTGCAGCATCATGGCGTGCGGGATGCAAAGCATATGCCGGCATCTGTCATGCTCCCTAGGATAACGGGACCAGATGCACTGCTGTCCCTCGCTCTACCACGGATCAGTAGATGCTGGTCCTCTACCCAGCCCTCCCCCAAGAGAAGGTGAGCTGTCGCCAGATGCTCAGCCTTCTCTCCCCAGGCGGCTCCCTGATGCCCAAGTCTGTTCCTGAACCCGGGCCGTCAGCGCTGCAGTGGTGAATCTTTCTGCTGTGCCGGCATGTGACCGGAGCTCCTGCCACTATTGAGGACTGACCTTTTCTTAAATCTGTTGCAACACTTCTTCTATTTCTAAGCCTAATCTATCCTTACAATTTCTAGTCCATAAGGTTGGCCACCTATGGGCACCCCCTCCCTCTCTTGACTATGCTACAGTGTTCTCTTTAATTTTCATTTTTCCCTCTTAGATCCTCGGACAGGGAGGGTATTGTGGTGACCTCCAGATGTATGTAAAACAGGTTGTGTTAATCATTGTTGGATTTAGTATGTAATAGCACTATGTCATAAAATACCTTGATGTAAATACCTTATGTTTATGAAACCTGTAAATGTTGAAAATACCATGGCACTAGGTGTTTGACAATGGTAAAAAGTACTAGGTGACTATTACAGAAATTAAGCTAGTTGTGCTATTTAAAATGCATGTAACTTGTTGTAAACTTAACAAGTAAGAAATGTCAAGATGATTTGCATATGTTCCATGATGCATTGCATTATGGAAGTATGTATAATGATGTATGTCTTTGAAACTTGATTTGTTACCAATGCCCTTTGGGTAAATGTTCTTTCAGTGATTCTGCATTGAGGTTCTTTGTTTATAGCTTGTTTTGTTTTTTCTTTTTGAGCCCCACTACACAAGCAAATGGGCTTGCATAGGAGTGGTCGCTACATCTCAACTAGTGAAAGGGTCAGAGATCAGTGTCAGTAGGTTCTGGCTAAGTGCAGAAAGGACATTCATAGTCTGTTGCTGCAAACTGATGTACTGAAGAAGGAATATGGCATTGCAGAAGCTTATTTCTTGTATTTTGAATAAACATCACACAGAGATTGTGTGTTGAACCTGAAGTTCAGTGTCTGGTCCATCTGTTATCCCATAACCCTCCACAGACTTGGTGTCAAAGTGGGATAACTTGCTGGAAGCGTCTGGACTGGCCAAGAGGGACGCTTTTCTGGTGGATATTGCCCAGATATCCCAGGTGGACCAATACACCAGAGCTGCCGGAGAAGAAAGTCTGTGGAGTTCGCCCAGAACTATGTCTGACAGATGAAGAGAAACTGCTGCCTGGACCGGACCTGGGAGCTCGGAGGAAGGTCAAGCCTGAAGATGACGAACAGATGCAGGTCAAGGCAGACTGGAGGTGCGAGAGACAACACCCAGGAGGTGGAGACCCTGATGAGGATGCTCCACTGGACAGTGGGCAATGGCTGGAGGCAGACCGACTCACACAGAGGCGGAACCTGGTGCCAGCTGCTCGAGAGGTTTCTGCCAGAGAGCTTGGACAAAGAGTCAGAGGATTTTTCATGGGCTCAGTTTGAGGAGGACCCCTGACTGAGCAAAATATTTCTTGTTTCCTGTGTTCCCAAGATGTTAACCTGTTGGAGGTCGGAGATGCAAGTATGGAACTTGAATGTGAGACCCCAGGTAAGACTGTGCCTAGTGATATTGTACTGTGGTTGAAGACTCCAAGCAAGCAAGAAGAAGCCTATGAGGCTGAAGGGACTTTCCTTGTATTGATGCAGCTAATTAACAGTATTGACTGGGGTATACTGCATGCTAAAAATACTAATATTGTCAAACTGTTACAGTATGTTAAAGTTAAGGAGGGTATAGGTCATTTAAAAAATTTCACCCTTGGAAAAAGGGAAACTCTCACATAGGTCATAAGGTACTAGATGGTAACAGATGGCTTAAAATAGCACAGTGATTAAAAGAATGTTTATTAAGACACCCCAGAGTTAAAGGTTTAGGAACCTGCTGTTTAACATTGCAGGATATTCAGCATGGGAGGTTCCTTGCGTCCTGTAGGTTTCTGTAGAGACCTGCCTGGGGATAAGATGACCAAGGATTTGGGGTCATAGGTTATAAAAAGGTTGAAACAGGAGAGTAGAAACTACTATTGCTTCTTCCATATTCCCACAGACACTTTGTGTAAGACAGAGGGGTCAAGTTAGTTGCAGGCAAGGCCAGATGTGGCTCTGCAATGGTCCCTTTCTGTAGGCAAAAGTGTAGAATTTTTGATCGGGGTGGGTCTGATGTCAAAGAAAGATGTACCCAAGGGCAGACAAGGAGTCTGAGGTGAGTACGTGTGCTTTATTCTTCTATGAGTGAAAACCTACAAAGGAGAAGTGGGTGGAAAATGGGTTGGAACCTGTGCTGGAGTAACACATTGAGTGTATACCCTCAGGTGTCTGTAAAAAGTGAAATGAATCAAGAGTCAAAGTGGGTTTATGTAGAGGGTTGAACCTAGGAATGGGCCCCTGCTTAAAACTAACTTGTCTGGTGGGTTTGGAGCAGGTAATTACTCACCCCGGAGAAAGTCTTCCTATGGTACTGAACTTTACAGCCATCTGGATTTTTGGTTAAGAAATATAATGGACTCTCCCTAAAAGGAGATGAGAAGGTACCGTTAGTCTCTGTTGAGAATGTGTTTATGCCTCAGGGTAAAGAATGATGATATCCATCATGTTTATGATAGAACGCTTATCGTTATAGGGACCCTGAGACACAGCTTCTGAAGATGAATGGGTAGAAGCTCCATCCCTTCCTAGGACAGGAAGGTGGTAAGCAGTCTGCAATAACTGCTTCCCTCTTAAGGTGAGGGATATGTAACAGGGAGCTCCTGCCACTATTGAGGACCAACCTTTCTTAAATCTGTTGCAACAGTTCTTCTATTTCTAAACCTAATCTATCCTTTACAATTTCTAGTCCATAAGGTTGGCCACCTATGGGCACCCCTCCCTCTCTTGACTATGCTACAGTGTCCTCTTTAATTTTCATTTTTCCTCTTAGGTTTCTCATACAGGGACGGTATTGTGGTGACCTCCAGATGTATGTAAAACAGGTTGTGTTAATCGTTGTTGGATTTAGTATGTAATAGCACTATGTCGTAAAATACCTTGATGTATATACCTTATGTTTATGAAACCTTTAAACATTGAAAATACCATGGCACTAGGTGTTTTAACAATGGTAAAAAGTACTAAGTGACTATTATAGAAATTAAGCTAGTTGTGCTATTTAAAATGTATGTAACTTGTTGTAAACTTAACAAGTAAGAAATGTCAAGATGATTTGCATACATCCCACGATGCATTGCATTATGGAAGTATGTATAATGATGTATGTCTTAGAAACTTGATTTGTTACCAATGCCCATTGGGGTAAATGTTCTTTCAGTGATGCTGCATTGAGGTTCTTCGTTTATAGCTTGTTTTGTTTTTTTCTTTTGAGCCCCTACTACGCAAGCAAATGGGGCTTATATAGGGTGGTCGCTACATCTCAACTAGTGAATGGGATCAGAGATCAGTGTCAGTAGGTGCTGGCTAAGTGCAGAGAAAGGACATTCATAGTTTGTTGCTGCAAACTGATGTACAGAAGAAGGAATATGGCTTTGCAGAAGCTTATTTCTTGTATTTTGAATAAACATCACACAGAGATTGTGTGTTGAACCTTAAGTTGGTGTCTGGTCCATCTGTTATCCCACAGCCCTCCACATGGCGGCTGACCCATCCTCTCCTTTTTGATTAGTTGGGGAGTGCTGGACTGTCAGCATCAGCAGTGTAGTGGTTCCTTTCCTACTTCTCTGGTCACAACAAGTCTGGCTAGGTTGAGGAATCCATGTCAGTTCCCTCCCATAAGCTCTGAAGTGTCCCAAGGCTCAATTCTGGGCCCTATTCTGTTCTGTTTTCTGAATGATCTCCCCTCATCCTGTGTTTCAGCTAATATACACATATATGCTGATGACCCAGTCTATGCCTCCGGAACTTCCATTCCCACTTGGAAGAGTCCCCACAGCGTGACTTTGATGGAGTCCAAAGCAGGTTCTGCACCAAACAGTCCTTGTTGAATGCCAAAAAAATGGTTTTGGGGGCATGGATAGTGGTTGACAGAAATGCACTCTCTTCTTAGTACTCTCAAGAAACTGTTGTGCTTTTACTACTAAAATAACAGTAAATTGTAGCATCTAAATTATCAGATTTACCATGTCTGATGGTTAAACAGCGAATCTACTGGCAGTTGAAAATTGGACTGTTTTAGACATGGGAAAGCCCTGCCAGGAGTCTCAACAGGAAGTCTGAAAGGTGAAGCAAACAAAGTCACCAGATGGTATAGGGCATGGCTGCCCTGCAGTACTGTGAGTGTGGTAGGAGAGCCAACTTTGGGTGATGTCCTAAAAGCAGTAAAGGACTTACAGAAATCTGTGTATAGAAAATTGCTGCCTTTACTACCAAAGTTACAATGCTGAAGACCAAGATGGGAGTGGTGACTGCTGAAGCCCACAAAGCCATGACCGTGGCAAACAAACTGATGACTGCAGTCATTGGCATGATATAAGAAAGCAAGATACTCCACTTGTTCCTCGAGCAATTGGAAAACTGGGTGAGACTTTCCGATGTAAGAATATTGGGCATTCAGAGGGATGGGTGATCTGGACTGTATTATTTTCTTACTACCTTGCTATGGGACACTTTGGAATGGAACCAGAAGGTTCATTTTCAAGGCCTACTGGATCACACCACAGCATCAGCCTACACACTGAGAACTTCCCAGAACTATACTGCTGCTTACTGGAGGCTCACATATCAGAAATTGTATCCTAATGGCTTCCAAGTAGAAAGGATAGCTTTTCCTCACAGATGGCACCAGATTCTTTTGCTTTCCAAACCTCAGTTATCCCACACGACAATGCAGGAAGGCTTTTGATGTGGTGAGATTTGGATTGGAAGCTCTGGGCATTTCTCATCCTCTGAAAATGCCTGCTACATTCTGAATTGTACATGTAGGCAAACATTTATTTTACTGACCTGGAGGAAGTGGGTAAAAAGTAAATAAAATTAAAGGAGACTTTGCTGTGCAGCCTGCTGAAGTAGACTCTGATACTGAGGACTGATAATTGCCTTCTGACATTGATAGTTTGTTGCCTTTTGCTTCTTTAATAGATAGACATGTTTTAAACATGCATGATTAATGCTGTACCTTCCTGCTTTCATATTTTCGAATACCCAGGTTTTTACTTATATTTCAGAATGAGGCATGCTGTTCCCATCTACTGTTATTAGTGCTGTTAGCATAGCATGTGGGGTTGGAGGCCACTTTCAATAGCTACTTTCATACCATATATTAATCAGGTTACTCTCCTGGAACTGATTGCAATCCTTAGTTGGAAGTAAGGGATCTCAAAATGGCTGCTGACCTTATGGCTGCTAGAGGGACTGTCGTGAAATATGTCACAGCATCCTCACACTACACAACATGTTTTTGATGGGACCCAGGCTCACTGTTATAGGAATTTAAATTCATGAGTAGAGTTTAATATATAACTTGTATGTGTATGTTGCGAAGGTGCAGTGTTCTGTTATATGGCTCTCATTTTCTGTTTGAGGGATGCAGTGCTTTTCAAGAGTATATTAATACCCAATCTCTGAGACTGTGATAGTTGGCTGGGAACTTATTAAATTTATAATGCAATGTTAGCTTAAAAACTATCAGTCTGTGTAACTGCTATATTATTGCTGCATGACCTTGCTTCTAAAATGTTTTGTTGCTGCCGCTAAGATGGCAGGGAACATCTCTTAAGTGCTTATCATCCTGGAATTCATGGACCTATAAGTCCCTGGCTTACCTTTGAGTTGTATACTCAGGGATGTTATTGGGACACTTATTTCTGCAATGAGTCCACGGTCTTGCTGTAGAATTGCCAGATGGTGGATTGATTACTTCATACTTATTTGTTTGCCTGTCCTCCAGATATACAATAATGTAAGATAGGCAGTGAATCCTACTGTGATATTTTCTTTGTTTTTCCTATGCCCTGAAACAAGAGCTCTCATTTATGTGCATGTTTCTGCATAAGTATAAAAATAATATAAAAAATAAATACATAATAATAATTAAAAAAAAAAAACTCTGGTCGAGCCAACACATGAAACAAAGCTTTCTTTGTTTTCACCAACTTGCCCTTGGAGATGGGAGCTGGATTCAGTAACATAAATGCTTAGCTTTCTCACTGCTAAGTGTCATTGAAAAATTAAAGGAAATGTCTGCTGGGCACAGGGTGCAACCACGGCTGAAAGGTTGGTGGGGGCATGGCTCTACTAAGTCATTTGTGCCAACGCCACTGGCTATGGAGCACAGAAATTGACAGAAGACTTCATTATTTTTATAATTTATTTATTGCAAGACAAAGGATAGAATTAGAAAAGTCTTGTGAGTCATAGAGTTATTATTGTCTATTTTGCAAAAATGATCATTTAAAATAATACCAGAAAAATATGACATAGTCATCATCTTCCTCCTTCTCCATCTCTATTTTCAGCAAAACTTAATTGTTCAGATAGTATGCATTAAAAATAAATATAGCAAGTTGCAATAGAAAAGTATAGATAGACTTAAGGAAAATAAACTGGTTTAAACAAAACATTCCATCTGATAACCTCAAGCAGACATTTTGAAAAGTTGCAGACACACAATGAGGAGCCACAGTCAGCACAGCAGCAACTAAAATAATAAGCATTTGTCAGTGCTGAATGTTTGCTCGCTGGCATTGGCATTGGTAGTGTAGAAGTTACAGAGCTGCATAATAGGAATGGCAGCGAAGTATTGAACTGAACCAACCCAACCACCACCCTACAGAGAGTGACAGGCATTGAGGTGTGCCTTTGGGTCATCAGGCATAGCGACCACGTCATTTCACCACACCCTACCCTGCAGACACTGACAAGTGTCACTGTGCCTTGGGGTCTTTGGCCGTTATGAGCACCCCATTCCATCAGGAAATATGGTGAGATGGGTGCCGATAGGAGAATGGGGTGAAGTTTGGGCCTGAAGAGTCCAAGGCACACCTTGATGCCTCTCATTGGCTGTAGGGTGTGGGTGGTGGAATGAGTATGAGCATGACAGGCAAGAATCATAAGTCACACACCCTGAAGCCTGTCATTCTCTACAGGGTGGGGCGTTATGGTGGAAACCCTAACGCCTCAGGCATTCGTTAGTATTTTCACTCCAAATTTTCAACATGGTTTTGTGACCCCACTTCATGAACAGTGGCAATATCAGTTTGTTAGCTGAAAACTGCTTTTGCACAGTGACTACGTCATTTGGCACCACAGGTGCAAAACACATTGAACAGGATGTGAAAATGACAGCGGTACTGTTCATGGGGAGGTGTAAAAATGGCAATGTTGAAAATCTGCTGTGAAAATCTTTAAAACTGGTGAAGCCAATGAAGCGCAGTATAGAAACTGTGCAACGCACCATAATGTAACTAGTTTGGGATTTTTTTACAGCAGATTGTTAACACAGGCATTTTGGGACCTCCAATCATGAACAGTGTCAGTGTGATTTTCTTTATCTGTCCCGAGCAATGATTTCCCACAGCGACCCACGCATTTCTGCGCTGAAAGTGTGAAAACACATTTCGACCATGTTGTGGAAAATGACAGCTGTACTGTTCCTAAGGAGGTGTGGAAAAATGCCACTGGTGAAAATCTGGACTGAAAATATTACAAATTCATGAACTTACGAGGGTGCGTGGAAACTGCGCAATGCTCACTCGTAACACAGTCATTTTAAGGAGTTTTATCACCAAATTTTCAACATAGCCATTTTAAGATCTCTGCTCATGACCAGTGTCACTGTGATTTTCTTAATCTGTCCCAAACATTGTTTCGCACACCGACTGTACCATTGTCGTTACATATGCGGAAACACATTTTGAGCGAGATATGAAAAATGGTAGCTTTACTGCTCATAAGGAAGTGCGGTAAAATGGCACTGTTGAAAATCTGGTGTGCAAATATTACAAATTAAGCAAACTTGCCAGCGTGCATAGGAACTGCGTAATGTGTGCTCTAAAGCAGTCATTTTTGGGAATATTTTCACCAAATTTTCAACATAGCCATTTTAACACCTCTGCTCATGACCAGTGTCACTGTGATTTTCTTAATGTGTCCCATACATTGATTTCGCACACTGATTGCGCCATTGTGCACTACATGGGTGGAAACACATTGTGGGCGAGGTGTGAAAAATGACAGCTGTACTGCTCATAAGAAGGTGTGGTAAAATGGCAATGTTGAAAATCTGGAGTGAAAATATTGAAAAGTCGTGAACTACTGTCGTCATGTATGAACTGCGCAACACACGCTCATAAAACAGTCATTTTTAGAATTTTTCACCAAAGTTTCAGCATAGGCTTTTGAGAGCCCACCGTATGAACACTGGCAGTGTCATTTCGTTAATTGGTCGAAAAGCGTTTGGCAGTGATTACGAAATCACCTTCGGAGCCCAAATAATGACATGACAGTGCAAGAATTCATGAGGAGGGTCACAAAACCTATGTTGAAAATTTGGGCCCAAAATTCCCAAAAATGCCTGAGATATGCAACAAAGTTGAAAAACCTATTTATTCCATTATACAGCTTACCGGGCATTTACTCAGTTAGCGGTCGGCTTTGAAGAGTGCAGACGTGTTCCCGGTCCACCGATGATCGTCGCAGTGAGCTCGGAGGTAAGTATGGGGTGGGGGTGTGTGGGGAGGCAGGAGTGCGCAGTGGGTGAGTGCGGGTTGTGGAAGGGGGGAGACTGCGAGGAAGGTTTTCTTCTTTACAGGTTTTTAGGCGGCGGGATGTTTGCCACACTGGGGTGGGCTCCCAGCGTGGCAGCTGGAGAAAGGCTGTTTGGGGGCTGGAGCCGATGGGGATTAGGCACCCCGTTGGCCTCTTTATGCTTTGCCACGCTGGGGTAGGCTCCCAGCGTGGCACATGGAAAGCTTTTTTGGGGGCGTGCAGCCCTGGAGCCAATGGGATTGGGCACCCCGTTGGCTATGACAGTTCTTTCTGCTTGTATTTCTACATATTTTTTGATTAGGTGTCTATTGAACACATTGGGTACAATACACAGTTTCTAACAACCAGCATAAGAATAATTCAGCAGTCTGTAATATAGTCTACATACACAGGTAATACACTTACAGTCAATTATCTGTGATCAAGTTTCCATGCAAACTGTAACTAAGTGGAGCGATCATATGTTCTCACATCATGAACTAGCAGGGCATATAACATTCAGTCTTTATATGTAACCCCTTGTTACCCGGGGTTACTAGAATCCCAATAAGACCTAGTGGTAGGCAGGAAGGCAGCTTGTGAAACTCCAGTTAAATGGATTTCACACTGTCTCACTCTGTTCTCATTCTCAGCTGAGACTGAGGGATGACATCACCATAGAACTATCGCAGCTGCATGAGCCACATTGGAATCTGCAGAAGGGAGTTAGATTAGAATGTTGGGAGTTTTGAACAGTCAGTCAGTAGTCTGCAGTTGGAGATTGTTGTGAGAGGAGCACAGCAGTTCTGTGCATAGGATCTTGGAGCCTCAGCTCTGAAATAGAGCTACATTTAGGGAAAGGTGTGTGTTTCTGCCTAAAGAGGGACACAGTAAACTCTTCTTTAAAGTGGTGGAGACTGCTGATACATGTCTCTGTGCTCCATCCCTCAGGGATGGGGTAGGAAGGTTTGCCTGCTTTTCCAGAGCAACCCCTGGCTACTTCAGAGAACAAGCTGCCTTATTTTTACCAAGAGTGTGGGGTACAAGAAGATTTCGAGAGTCACCTGTGGGCACCTGCAAGCAAAGGGTGAGTTCTGCTCTTTCTAAAGGGCCCATGTTTCATCCTGAACTGTGTTAAAGTGGGGATTGGACTACTGAAGTAGTGTGAGGCCTAGAGTAATAGAGCTTAGCCAAAAGTAAAAGTATGTTCAAGTCCAGCACAAAGGAAAGTCAAGACATTTAGAGCAGATGTGATATACATTTACCCGGTAATCTACATTGCCAAGCTTTCAAAGAGAGTTGTTTAGTGTCCAGAGAAATGGCGGGTATGGATTGTGAGAGCTGGAGGTGGAGTCCCCATCTTTAGTAACCAGGTCCACCTCTATGGATTTGCTCTGTGGATTTCTACTTGCCTCATGACTTGGCCAGTGATGAGGGAGGTACCCAGGCGTGGGATTGGAAGGAAATTTCCTTTAGGATTCGAGGCTCTAAGGTGGTTTGGGAGCCACCAACAGGAAAACTGGTTCATTCCCATATGGACCGCGGATCAAGTGGCTGGTGGGGAGCCAGGCCATGAGAAAAACCAAGTAGTGTACAAGTCGGGATGTGTACCCAAAGCTGCGTGCAAGTCTGGGCTGTGTCCCTGGTGGGTTCAGAGTCTGATGGCTGGAATAGTGAAGAAGTGTTCTGTTGCTCTAATCAACATTACCAGGAATGTAGCCCGTGGGAGTCCATCTATGCTTTGTTTGTTCAGTTTGGATGTGAATAAAAGCCACACTTTAGAATCCCATTCCTGGTTTTGGACATTAGTTATTGCTTCCTGTGTTGGGATTTACTTGAGTGCCCCTATGCAGAGTAGCCAAACCTAGGCCCCTGTCCGAGTAACCTAGTCCTCCTCGAACCCAGTCCCCACCAGATACTGCTGTCAGTTTCAACAGCATACCACCTGTCATTTTGCAAAAAGCCAGGGGTGAGGGCGTTACAAAATGGAGGCACCACTTTGGATTTTAAATTAGGGAGGAAAGGTGCTCGGGCAAGGGGCTAGCGTTTGGTTATCTGGCAGTGGGTAGCCCAAAAGCTGAAGCAAGTTTAACTAGTGTGTGCTGTGTGCTATGGTTCATATGCTGCTGTTAAAATGCCAACTGTTTACCAAGGAGCAGTAAAGCTGAAAGAGTATGCTCTTGTCCTGCATCAAATATTTACAGCGTTTTGCCAGCTTTTAAAAAACTGTGTGATAAAGAAAAGTGTGGAAGACTAGGGTAGCGACAGGAAAATTGTGCCCTGGACATTGGAAATGCTTTTAAAGAACTGATGTGATTAAGAAAAGTGTGGAAGACTAGGGTAGCAACAGAAAAAATTGTGCCCTGGACGTTGGAAACCGTGTGATAAAGAAAAGTGTGGAAGACTAGGGATAGCAGCAGGAAAATTGTGCCCTGAACGTTGGAAATGCTTTTAGTAAACTGAAATGCTTTTAGTAAACTGAAAGACTTGCTGTGTTAATGGCCATGCCAAATGGCTGAAATGGGCTCCCACCGTGGAGTCAGTTAAGAAAAAGAAAAAAAGTGTTTTGCAGTTCATATTTATCCTCGATGATCGCCATGAAGAAGAGCACTTGCGAGGAAAGAGGCTCATTTGCATGGCGTCGTGTGACTGGTGAGACTGCAATCGAGTCCCGCCCCAGCCAGCTCTACAGTGACTGCCCAGCATTCCGAGAGGGTGTGAGTGGAGTGCGTGTACTGGCTAGGTGGAGGGAGCATGTGGGTGACTAAAAGCCCTGTAAAGTACTAAAAATAGACTATACTGTTTACATTCGGGCTCATCCGCATCTCGATCGACTGGATTGTGAGTGTGGCGATCGGAGAGACGATCAGCAGGACTGCCTACCGCTCCTTTCTGAGGCCTCCAAGATTGGCTGCAGGCCATTTTTCCATCGCAGCAAACAGCTACTGATAACAGTGAGCACCAACAGTAAAAGTTACTCAAACAGTGATTTTCTGCCAAAAGCCAGCTGAATATGTGTGCAGCAGTGTAGTCGCTTTGCAAAGAATGACTGTGTCAAGTTTTACTAGCAAAGCGCTAAGTCTGTTAAGCCATTGGCTGTGAGCATAGTTATGAATTCAGCATCAGTTTAAAGTTTCAAAGCCAGAGAGAGACTGTGAGTTGTAGCCAAATGTGCAGCACTAGTTACAGGCATCCTGTGCTTGAAATCCTGAGGCTTTAAGGGACTGTGAGTTAAAGAAATGTTTCCAGCAAGTGAAGAGTCTGTGGCAAATCATGTAAATGTGTTAGAAAAAAAACAGTGTAAGTTTGTGCAGTTAGAGCAAAAGTTATCAGTAGTGCGCTAAATCGGATGCGCGGTGAGCTTGACCATTTCTGAATGCTGATGCACAGGAGTACTGCCCCACCATTATAGGGTGGGGTAGTAATGTAAACACAGCTGCAGAGGAGCCATTTAAAGGTAAAAGAAAGTGTTCAGTGAAGTGGGACTTTAATAACAGTGAGCATTTGTTTGTTTTCCCTGCAGTCATGGCCTCAGGACCAGCCCGCTACCGGATCATGCCCGGGCTGCAGTAGCAGTAGAAGTAAATAAGTTAAGGGACATTGAAAGGTGTTGCTATGGAGGACAACTGCCTTCTCATGTGGTGATTCCTGGATATCCAGTGAAAGTGTGTTTAATATGCTTAAATGCTGGAAGGGACATCTTCATGATACCTCACTGTTCTGGGTGCCTAGAAATATGGCTGTATAAAGCCCCAGATTTGTTTGGCTCCACATGGACAAAGAGTTCAGGAATCTGTAGTTGGCAGCACACAGCACCAGGTGGAGCCTGTTGAAGAAGGCCCGCGGGGAGTGTGGCACAAAGCTAGAGGGTGCAGATTTAGAGACAGAACCAGATGTTGATGTTTGGATGCTGAATCTCAGAAGGAAAATTCAGATAAAGCATCAGTAGACCCCTGGGGTGGGGCCTAGCCAAGTCTCATAGGAGAAGATGAGATGAGGGAGGCCTTTGAATGGGAGATGTCAACCTCTGCGCCTAGTGATGAGTGGATAGTCTCAGAAGTGAGGACGACTGCTCACTCCTGGGCACAGATTCTCAGTGAGGAAGAAGAGGGGTAACCTATGTGGCCTTGTGAAAAGGAACGGGTACACAGCCTCAAGCTCTTGCCTCAGAAGAATGCATGGAAGAGACTGGTGATGCCACTGCCCTGGCTGTGCAAGAAGAAGAAGTCAGGGATCCATTTTTCATCTCGTTGAGGATGCATAGCTGGCAGAACCAGGACGCCGCCCCAAGCCAGGCCAGCGGTCTCAGGTTGACCAAAGCTAGTAAAGAGGAGAGACTGGTTTGTAGGAAGGCAAATGAAATCTATGGAATGTCCTTTCCTACCTTTCCTCGGAAAGTCTGGGAGGAGATTGAGAACAGCAGGAAATCCTGGATCTGGGCGAAGCAATGAAATGTGTGCATCCTGGTGCAAACAAGCATGTCAGGAACAGACTGTTTCATGAAAAATACATGCAGTGGAAGAGAGGCAGGACACTGTTTATGGACACTGTTCGAATAGTGGATGAGAGGGGCGTGAAACCTTTCACAGTGTGAGTTATGTGCATCCAGATGGGGTAATAATTCAAGCTCCTGACCCCTGTACTATAGGCCTCCAATGCAAAGACCTCCCTGCAAATGTGCCCGTGGCCTACCAGATGGAAAGCAGAGCAGTGGTAGTCAATACTGCCACACCAGCCATTGCAGTGCCTTTGTTGTTTAGCCAGTATGGACATCCAGGAGTCAGGTGCCCCACATTCATTAGTTCTACAGTGTACTGGCCTTTCCAGAATCCATTCACTGGCCCACCAGATGACTTCAGATCCAGAGAGGACGCCAGCCCAGCTGTATCCTGATCCATTGCCTGGTAATCGGATGACGTCAGACCAGCTGCTTTCCTTTTTGTTCCTGTTCCAGGTTCCATCTCCAGAGATGACATCACCCCAGCAGTTTCCAGATGTGCCTCCTGTAGTTCCAGGAAGATGTCCACCCAGCAGTATTGGAAGAATGCTGCCAGGAGAATCTTTGGCTGAGAAGCAGGTCGGTGTGTTATTCCTTCTACAAGGGCTGGTAGTCCAAACTTTTCTATCCTTACGACATTGCAGTACACACCCTACACTAGCAGACTCCAGAATGTGTGAACTGTCCTCAAAGACTCTCCCTTTGGGACTTGGCCTGCTAGAACTGTGCTTCACGGGCTCCGGCCCAGGAGAGACTCTTTAATGGACTAGCCTTGGGCACTGTGGTCACTAGATGGAACTTTTAGGCACTCCATCCCCAAATGTGCATCGTAAATAATCAAAAGAACCTCAGTGCGCAAACACTGAGGCAAGGTTACCCCAAAGGGTATTTGGCTGGGAAGCCAAAGTTTTAGAAAATACACAATCACACATGCCCCCACAATGCAAAGCATCATGGGCTGCATATGCAAATCACCACAGAAAGTTATGCTGGTCCAACTTTAAGCAGAATTGCATGGTGCCGAAAGGCCTCTCACACAGTTTGCAAAAGGTGCTAACAGAAGACATAGACACGTGTTTCATCCTACCAGGACTCATCAGTATGCCTCATCTGTTTGACACCCCAGAGGAATAGACCAGCTACCCTAGAGGCAATGTGCCCTGGATATATTGTAGTGAGCCCATTAAAATAAAAACTATTTAAAGACAAAAAGAACATACAGTAGCAAACACTGAGAGACAAGGGATTACAAAGGGTATTTGGCAGGAAGCCAAAGTTTTAAGAAAATACACAATCACACATGCCCCACAATGCAAAGCATCATGGGCTGCATATGCAAATCACCACAGAATAATGTAAATAATGTCATTGTTTTCTACTGTTTTCTAGTGTATATACTGTTTTATACCTTTTCTAAAAAAAATATTTTGGGGATTCTCCAGTGTATTGATGGTAGGGGTTTAGATAGACTGTGTATGCAGATTAGGGTGTGTGTTGTCTTTCTTTCTTGCAGGTGTTCCTGAAGAAGAAGAGAAGAGAAGAGAAGAGAGAGAAGAAGAGAAAGAGAAGAGAAGAGAAGAGAAGACAAGAAGAGGAGGAGGATCATTGGAGTTCCTAACTAGTACTTTAGTGTGCAGTAATTTAAAGTACTGTGGTTATTATTGTTGTTGTTACTTATTAACCCTTTTCCTTCCACAGGTGTGGTTGTGGGGGTAGGAGTCAGTAATGTAATGTAATAAATTGGTATTAGTTTCTTGGTGTGTGGTTGCAGGGTGCCCAAGGTTGGAGAGGTCCCTGGGTTGTTTTTGTTTGGGGTGTTAAGTTAGAGGCAGATAGGTTTTCCCTAGAGGGCTGGGGGGATAGACAGTCTGTGGCCCTGACCTACAGTAGGGGTTGCCGTGATTGATCTATTGGGGCTATGCTCTGGACAGTTCTACAGAGCCACTAGGCACCCATAGTAAGTGGGTTGAGTAGAGGCTGAGATGTCAGCTAAAGGCCTCTAGGCCCTTAGTGTTCCTGCCTGTGCTTGCACATGGTAGGAGGGCCTGATCACCCCCTCCATGGTAGCACATAGGGTGGGATGGCCTAAGCCGGGTAAACAATGACTGTGGACAGTCATTTTCCTGGTCAAGGGCTAGTGTAACCCTTGTGCAGAGTTACTAGAATCCCAATAAGACCTAGTGGTAGGCAGGGGAAGGCAGCTTGTGAAACTCCAGTTAAATGGATTTCACACTGTCTCACTCTGTTCTCATTCTCAGCTGAGACTGAGGGATGACATCACCATAGAACTATCGCAGCTGCATGAGCCACATTGGAATCTGCAGAAGGGAGTTAGATTAGAATGTTGGGAGTTTTGAACAGTCAGTCAGTAGTCTGCAGTTGGAGATTGTTGTGGCGGAGACCAGCAGTTCTGTGCATAGGCTCTTGGACCCTCAGCTCTGAAATGAGAGCTACATTTAGCGAAAGGTGTGTGTTTCCGCCTAATGAGGGACACAGTAAGCTGTTCTTTAAAGTGGTGGAGACCGCTGATACGGGTCTCTGTGCCCTATCCCTCAGGGGATGGGGCAGGAAGGTTGCCTACTATTCCAGGGCAACCCCTGGCTACTGCTAGAAAAAGTTGCCTTATTTTTCCCAAGAGTGTGGGGTACAAGAAGATTTGAGATTCATCTGTGGGGCACCTGCAAGCAAAGGGTGAGTTCTGCTCTTCTAAAGGGCCCATGTTTCATCCTGAACTGTGTTAAAGTGGGGATTGGATTACTGAAGTAGTGTGAGGCCTAGAGTAATAGGCTTAGCCAAAGTAAAAGTATGTTCAAGTCCAGCACAAAGAGAAAGTCAAGACATGTAGAGGAGATGTGATATACATTTTCCAGTAATCTACATTGCCAAGCTTTCAAAAGAGTTGTTTAGTGTTCAGAGAAATGGCGGTATGGATTGTGGGAGCTGGAGGTGGAAGTCCCCATCTTTAGTAACCAGGTCCACCTCTATGGATTTGCTCTGTGGATTTCTACTTTGCCTCATGTACTTGGCCAGTGATGAGGAAGTACCCAGGCGATGGGATTGGAAGGAAATTTCCCTTTAGGGTCAAAGGCTCTAAGGTGGTTTGAGGAGCAACAACAGGAAAACTGGTTCATTCCATATGGACACGTGGATCAAGGCAGTGGGGCGGGCCATAGGAGAAGAACAAGTAGTGTACAAGTCGGGCTGTGTATATTACACATTCCTATAACTGAATGCTATGGAGCCAAAAATGGACTTAATTCATATATAAATAAACACACATGGAAGCTACATAAAAAGCAATTGTTATGAGCAAACTTACACATGACCAAAGCAACAGAATAATGTACTGTAAATAGAGTGAATATTTGTAACCCATTCAAAGAGCCAAACATTGTGTGTGGATATATAGGGGCAAAGCTCAGATTCCATACTGGTGGCTTGTGGAATTGCTTTGAAATCATAAATAAATACAACTATTCACTGTATTTGCAGAGTCCAAGCGATAAGTAAGCATTGCACATCTCTAGCAGGCCTGTGCATAGACTGGAAATTAATTAGTCAGGAGACCAGTCAGATACACAATCAAAGGTAAACTCAACTCGGCAAACTGGTTTGCGGTACAAAGGCTTCAAGAGTGGAGCTGCACAACAAGGCACAATTCCATGCCACAGATGAACTCTGACAGAAATGGATCTCATTAACACAGGAAACAAGGAGTGGTTGTAAAGTGTTTCACAAGAAAACCCTCTGTCTGCCCTTTTACTCCAAATATTCACTATGTATTCCTTGTTCCCCAATGAGTTAAATAAGCAGTTCTGACATATACAGTGCAATAAGATCTGTTAAATGCACCATCTCTTAATTAAGGTCTATGCCATCACTGGCTCACAACAGAGCAATGCAGAATGCCATAGTTTTATTGTGCCATAAGGCAATAAAAGAGCAGGCAGTTATAGATAAACACTAGTAGTAAGTCAAGTGTATTTTCAAAACACAATAGTCTGTTGCAATATTTTATGTTTGAGAATTGATGGTGTATGCTGAAGAGAGAGGCTATGCTAATTACCCCAAAATGGTTAAATATTTCTAAGGTGCCTTATTACAAAAGAGAAGCCAAACATTTTTGGCTACCTTAATGTTGCTGCCTGAGTCGCACGACTCCCTGTGACTCACACTAGTTGATTCAGTCCTGGCTGGTGTATCAGTTCATGCTGCGGTTGGGTGGGTCAACTGTGGCAGAGAACCTCCAAAGGTACTTTCTCCTTTGGGCAGCTGGTGATGTGATGGGAGAATGAATGGCAGGGGACTCGGCTCCCTCAGTGACTGATGGGTTAATAAATAGGAAGCGGGTCGATTGGTAGTAAAGCCAACACCAAGGAAGTGAAGGAACTGGAAGAAACTTGCTGAAGCCTTGATTTACATACAGTAAACCCCTTGCTCCCCTGTGATGCATACCAACTGCTGGTGGGGCTGTCAGACAGCTACGCTTAACTGCTCTGCAGATACAGTCACATAATTCACACATTTCCAGCAAAGACCAAAGCTTTACTTTGCTGGCCTTGAGAACTTTGATAGACTTGGGCAAGATAAAACACTCTCTGGTGCTGGGGATCAATTAGCTCCGGTTGTTTATGACCATTTACTGTGTGGTTTTGTTTTGAGAAAAGAAACTGTATTTGTATCTATTCTAACTGATTTAATTATAGCTGACAGAATGTTGCAGGGGATATGAATCGCCACTTAAAAACTGAGGGATGTGTCCCTTCATCCCTCTTGGTGGATGCGCCCATGGGCATACTCTTGGCTCCTGTGTCTGCCATCGAGATGTACCATTTTCTGTTCATCGGGGTGTTGTCGTGACATAAAATATCAGTAAAGTATCAGGAAAATGTCTTCATATGTTTGTGTTACAAATATTTCTTATATTTTATGGTATTCACTTTCTTAGTATCTTATCACTTCTTCACCTATTTGTTTCATGTATTACACAAAATGCTGCTTGATATTCTCTATTAAATGAATCAAGGAACAAACTCCTAAATCTTTGTTAACTTGCTTCTTTCCATAGAATACATTTTGATTTTAAACATGCTTTGTATTATGCAGTTCAGTGATATAGTTGCCTATATCTTTTAGAGATCTCTGTTTGCATTCCTTTTTCAGTCCGTTTTTCTCCATTCTGTTTTATGCCTAAATTCAATGTTGTGGTATGTGTTTAGCTCAGGTTTATCCCGTTTACAATGTAGTTACTTTTCTACACCATTGTGGGGGATAATCTGTGAGAGCACTTCCATTCATGACATCATGGGTTGTGTACACCTGATATGTTGCTTGATGCACATATGGAAGAAAGTCCATCCGCCACCTGAGGGGGTGGTCTGCTCTCTAAGATCAGTTCTTATGTGCATCAAAACAGGTTGCAGCACACCCTAGAGATCCAGTGTGTTTCTTGTAAAGAACAAATGTTTATTCTAAAGAACAATTTCATTACTAAGGTAAGAAGCCACCTGGCTAAGCCATTTATTAATATCTTACAACAAAAATCAAACAAGACCACAAGAGTATGTTTCTGCAGATATGCACCTGTTTAAAATCGAAAACTGGCACTCTTAGAAATGTGCTAGCACTACGGCTTCTACTAGCATTGATTGTCTAGGAAAATGTTAGCTGAGAAATTGCCAGCACAGTATTCAAATTATGAACATTATTGCATTGCAACAATAGAGATTATTAGCTACCTGAACATCCCTGCTAGTGCTGCCAGGAACTAAAATAATATCGGACCCACATAATTGAACACAGAATCTATGCAGTGATTTACATGAGGTAATATAATAAATAATCAACCTGGTTCCTGAGTTGTATTAACCACCAACAAGAATCTGGTGACCCTGCTAGCCCAACTAACTTGTAAAGGTACTCTCAAACTCACCCAGAAAAGCTTCCTTGCACTGGGAAATGTTTAAAATGCCTTAGCTGGATTCAGACATTATTGGAGTTCAGTGGCAGTAAATCAAAGCACCCACAACCACCTTATGCTATTTTCTACACAAAAACAGTCACACAGAGAAAAGGAAGTTATATGGTCCAAAATGGAGCCATCCAAATGTTTCTTTATGGCCCCAGTTTCTCAAACAATTCCTATCAGCATGACCATCCCTCTACTTCTTTCCAGTTTACAAATCTCCTGCTACATGAGAACTGCAAGCTGAATGGCTCTTAGCTCTACTAAGATTTGGCCACCATCTTAGATGAGAATAAACAAACTAGATTTGACTAAATCCAACATATATTGCAGTGGAGAATGGAGCTAGCAATTGCTACAGCTTTTCAAGGCAAAGTCCCTAACTTACTGACCATGAGAGAACTGAAAAACATGTTTTACAGAACAAAAAAAATGCTTCTGCCCAAACTGTATCCTATTACAAAAGCAGCCAGCAATGCAGATATCCCTCACTTAGTTTACCATAGCCAAGGCAAATTTTAGCTAAAGCAGCCTGCCCCACCCCACATCCAAAAGCACATACCTACTTTATCCCAGAGATAACCAAGGCATACAAAATGGCCAAAATGATACACAGCACTGTTTTATATTGGGTGAACATACAAGGAGGTTTGATTAAAATAACTATTTCAAAATAGTGAACTTTAATAGTCATTTCTTTCACTAATATTCAGTTGCTTTTTCTCTCTTAAAGGCACTATCACATATTAATTAAGAAGCTGCTACTATGTACTCTGTGTGACAAAAGTAATACATACCAATGTGAATGTACGACTTGGTCAATTAATTTAATAAAAGGACCGGAACAAGATAATTTATCACATTTTTGAAATTTAAGGACGCTAAATTTAAAGGATGCTAAAATACTAAGTAATGTGCAACAGTTCACCATTACAAGCATAGTAGCACCTGAAGTACTCACTCAAGACATCACTACACAACAGTCTCTGAAGCAATTTCTCAGTCCCTCTGTGTCTCACCTCAAAATGACATGTTCTCTGGACCTTTTATGACACATTATGTCTTTAAACTCACCACCTTCTTCTTTCAAAAGGTAGAGGAAACTCCTCTGTCATCTACCTGACCAAAACACCATAAACAAGTAGGTCTCATGAGGAGGAGGAGCATTGAGAAACTAACCTAACTTGCCTATCCAGATCAGCAGCTGCAAGAAAGAATATTGCAAGACTTGCTGCTGTGATCTCGAAAACTCTCCAGCGCCCTTACCCATGCAGGATTAAGGGTGTAGGTGGCTGCCAGACAGGAGATTGACTGAGAGTCACTGCTGCCATCTTGCAGACAGTGTAACTACACTCATAAACATTCAACCAGCACAGAGCACATTTGTTAAAGCACCAACCGATCTGCAACAGCAGACCACAATTTGAATAATTTAACGTAAGGGCAATGATTTGCAAATCAATTAACAATGGGGAAATACTTTGGAGGCGGCACCATTACCACAGCTGTGGGCAAGGCAGCATAACACTGAGCCCTCACTCACTCTAACCACATTTAAAGGGACAGTGCACACTTTAATGCACAGGCTCAGCAATAGCTTGCACAGTGCAGAACATTATTGATTACTGTGTGGGAAGAATCAAAAAAAAAAAAACCTCTCATGGTACCTTCTCAGCTTACTGCAGGGCCAAAACAAAGAGCCACAGCTGAACCAAGGTTGCAGCATACCCTACATCTCCAGCATATTTAACCAAATCTAGAGGCAAAGGTAAGACTCATAATATTTCAGTATAAGCCATACATACAACAATTATAGGACAATTGTCACTAAATACAGGATGCTATCAAGATCCAGCATTCTGGTTATCAGTTTGTGCTTATACCACTAGAATTTACCAGGCAAAAGTACAGAAAACTAAAGCATAATGTATAGCTTCTGAGTATATCACAACATCAGTTTACAAGGCTTTTAAGTAGAACAGTGCAAGTTACAAGTAAGGAGACTGACCACCTGGAAGCCCCTGCTAGTGGTTCCAGGAGCAAGCATCCATAAAGTATCCACTGGGCCTTATAATATAAGGAGATTTGATACCCTGGATACACCAGCTAGTGGTTCCAGGTGCAAAGCGTCCATAAAGTATCCACTGGGCCTTATAATGTAAGAGATTTGACACCCTGGATACCCCTGCTAGCGGTTCCAGGTTCAAACATCCATAAAGTATCCACTGGCCCTTATAATGTAAAGAGATTTGACTTCCTGGATACCCCTGCTAGCGGTTCCAGGTGCAAACGTCCATAAAGTATCCACTGGCCCTCATACTGTAAGGAGACTTGACACCCTGGATACCCTGCTAGCGGTTCCAGGTTCAAACATCCATAAAGTATCCACTGGGCCTTATAATGTAAGGAGATTTGACACCCTGGATACCCCTGCTAGCGTTCCAGGTGCAAACATCCATAAAGTATCCATTGGCCCTTATAATGTAAGGAGATTTGACTACCTGGATCCCTGCTTGCGGTTCCAGATGCAAATGTCCATAAAACCACTGGGCCTTATAATGTAAGGAGATTGACTAACTGGATACCCTGCTAGTAGTTATAGGAGCAAACATTTCCAAAAAAAAAAGCTCATCAAGTGACCTGTACAAGGAGAGCAAGGCAAATATCAACCTGGCACCCTTACAGCAGTGACTCAGTGCAGGACAGTGGCCCTACTTCCATTCCAGGTATCCCAGTCTCTGTGGCATGTCAC
Source organism: Neoceratodus forsteri (assembly GCA_016271365.2). Lineage (NCBI taxonomy): Eukaryota > Metazoa > Chordata > Ceratodontiformes > Ceratodontidae > Neoceratodus > Neoceratodus forsteri. The sequence continues at coordinate 284,125,723 of CM028138.1, read as the reverse complement.
TATTCAAATGGCATGAAGCTCCATGGTGGAACCTGACTGAAACACGGCTTTCCGCGACCTCAACACTACTGGCATACCCCATACAAGGTATTTAAGGCTGCAGACCAACATGGCGCCAATCAAAATTTTTTATGGTCCCCATTCCGTAGAAATGCCCAAACTCACTCCTCTTCCTCTTTTCTGTTCTGGTCAGATTTGGCTCAACGTGGGAGCAGCCCTTTGACTGGCTCCCAATGATTGCGAGACCTCAGCTGCCATCTTTCTGAGGGCAAAACAGCGGGATCTTGCCATCGAGAGATCCCACAATCACTACCACCTATGCCCCCAGCACACTGAAATACAGCAACATTTCAACTCCACCAAGCACAAACAGAAGTCTAACAGGCTAGGTCTAGAAAGATACCTCTAGGGAAAGAGGATAAGACACCAAAGACCAGTCAAACAGATCCACTTATCTGCCTAGACAAACATACCATTCTCAGTCCTTTCGAGACAAAGACGGGCAATTACAACTACAGGCTACACTACTACAGGCAGCCATACCCACAAAAAGAAAATAAATAAATAAATAAAAATTGCATCAGATATTGAGCTAGAAGGGTTCCCAAGCAAAGTAGAGGAAACTACTCCCTCCTCCCAGAGAGCCCAGTTGAAACAACAACTACTATTCTACAAGCAATACCAAAACATTCAGTCAGTGACCAACTACTACTCTTCATGCAAGCATGGGAGCAAACCACACAAGACAGGTGGGTCCTGCAAGTAATAAGACTAGGATATGTTGATACAACTTTCTCGCATGCCAACAAAGAACACTGTAGTCCTATTTCCTGTGCTGAAAACACATTATCCCGACACAAGTCAAACAGTACCAGCAGACTTACTGCACAACAAGACCATAGACAGGGTAACACATTACAAAACAGGGAAAAGGAGGATCCTCCATATTTGACAAGGTACCCCAAAAGAGACCAGAGGGCACGCCCAGTTCTGGACCTTAACAATTTTGTACAATTCAAACCCTAGAAATGGAAACAATCAGGCCCACCCTCACGGTTATAAGCTCAGGAGATTTCATAACTTCACTACATTTGTAGGACACATACATCACACTACAAATTCCGTCAATTTCACATATTGGGAAAGCGATACCGATACAAGTGTTACCATTCAACCTACCATCAACCCCAAGTGTGTTCATGATGGTAAAAGAGTTAAGGGCATACAAGTAATACCCTACTGAACAAACTGGCTGATCAAAGACCAGAACAGTACAACAGTCCTTTCGAGAACAAATGCGGTAGTACACTGCCTAGAAAATCACAGCTGTGTAATAACCTGTCAGAAAGCTACCGTAATCCCCAGCCAGTCTATGGATAGTCTAGGCTCATTGATTGACACAAATCCAGGTCTCAGCAACCCATTAAATGCCCAAGTCCCTCAATTATTGCACAGACTACACAATTACAGAAACACAGAAATCCAGAACTTCAAGCAGTTTCACAAGTACTGGGAGTAATGTCATCATTGATAGACATAGTGCCATGTGAAGTACAACATGAGACCTCTCGTACCATTCTTGAGCAAACAGGGCCCAGTGCATGACACATAGGCTTGGCACAGACATTAACACTTTCCTTCCCTAGATGGCACTAGCATCTGCCAGACGTGGAGGAGAACTACAGGCACACTCGTGCAGACCTGTGCAGACTGTGTAGCCTAGTGGTTAAAGCACTAAGCTGTAAACTGAAATTCCCTTTACCTTTCCTAACATTCTACACTGACAGAATACCCTTAGACCTATAATGGTCATTCTGACCAATAGTATCATTGACAGTCCATATCTACCAAACTACTGAATTATCTGCAGAACCCCTCAGTGGAAATACAAAACAACCTTCAGCTTAAAATACAGGGTATGAAAAGGATACTTAGCACATACCTATCAAGGACAGAGGAAATATACCAAACAGACTGTTTGTAATGTTGCAAGGAAAAGGAAAACCAGCTTCAAAATCTTTGCTTGCCATGTACCTTAAAACAGCAATCACGGAACCATACAGAGTGAATAACTCGACTGCACCAAGAGATCTGAAGGCTCACTTTACCAGAGCAATCGCAACTTCCTGGGCAGAGAAAAATGGGAATACTGCAGAGAAATCTTTAGCATGAGTGTAAGGACTGAGGTTCAAGACAACATGTCTGACCCACCTAGCAGAGGATCACTGCTTTTAATGACCCATGATGTCATGACTGTGGAGTGCCTCAGAGATTATCCCCACAATGGTAGTTTACTCACCTGGTAAAGGTGATTGTGGGGAATACATCTCTGAGGCACTCCATATCCCACCCAACAGACGTGTGAAAGATTCAACAAGTTTCCATACATTGTATGAATGTATGATACTCTATTACAAATTAGCAGATTTGGACATCACCGACGCCTATATGTATAGTGTAATAACAAAATAAAGTTACACAACAATTTTCTACCACTAAGTGGTCTACTATCTACACTCATTAACAGCAAAAGGTATTAACAGATTATTGTTACAGATACAGCTTTGGAATACATCGAACTGACCTTAAGAGAGTAGACCCCCTCTCAGGTGGGATGGACTTTCTTCAAGTCGCATGTGCATCAAGCAACCTATCAGGTGTACACAACCCATGATGTCATGAATGGGAGTGTCTCAGAGATGTATTCCCCACAATCATCTTTACCAGGTGAGTAAACTACTGTTTCATACACTGTAAGCATTTAAGCATGTAATTTTACACTTCTGTGTCTAGTTCTCGCTAACATGCTTTTCCACTTTTTATTACTTTAGTCTACTTCTGAGGTTTCAGCAGTGTGTTTTCATGTGTAAAAGCAGTAATAAATCTGTCCTGTGAGCCTTGGCATTCATCATTGAAGTTAAACAGTTTCTTTGTTTACATACTATACTTTGTCAAAGTGCTTTAAATTCTGGCGAAATTTCTTAGCCGTGCATTAAGTTTCTTTCATTTATTTCACCTACATCTCTCTCAGTCTTACAGTGTTATTAGTTTATTTGTTGATCAACTGTTCATTAAGAAAGGAACTCACTTTTCATATGGTGAGTGCTGTCTCAGCTGTTAGTTAGTGGCGTCCAATTTGCCAACACTACCATATGAAAAGTAAGTTACTTATACATAGAAAGAAACTTAATGCGTGCTAAGATATTTCAGCCAAAATTTAAAGCACGTTGACAAAGTATAGCATGTAATGACAAAGAAACTGTTTAACTTCAATGATGAAAGCCAAGGCTCACAGGACATATTTATTACTGCTTTTACATAGAAAACAATACAGTTGAAACCCAGAAGTGAGCTAGTAGGAGCTCTCACCGCACTGGAGCCTGCCATGCGCAAGATGGTGGTTCCAACAGATCTGTGCACGTTTGATACCGTGTACGCGCAGTTTATGTTGGGGCTATACTTCCACAGTTGTGAAAAGTAGTGCACCGGGAGGGCTGGGCGCTATGGAGGAGAGCTGCGCCCGTGGATGGTTGGGGAAGAGGAGACACCACAAGTGACTGCAGTGCTGTGGTAGAGATTGCATCACTGTAGGTGAACACGGACATCGGTTCTGCTTTTCTCCTACAGTGATGTGATCCAAAATGAATGCAGGGCTGTACCCATGCAGCCATGAAAACTGTCTCCATGCTGTTTGATTCACACTGTTGGCTTGGTAGACTTGTCCAGATCCCTGTCTTCTCTAACCTTGTTGGCACTCCCTTGAAACAGTCCCCTGTTTCAAGTACCTTGGGAGTAGCTTGATAAACATCTTGACTTTTCAGTCCACGTTGAAGCCATCCTCAAGAAATGATGCCCCATATTAGGTTCCCTTTACAGGAACAAATCCTGCCTTCTACTTCCAGTTCAGTGTGAGATTGTTCTTAAAATGATTCTCCCAGCATTTGACTATGCAGATGTGGCCTATGGTGGTGCCTCCAAATATACCTCAGCCAGACTGGATCCAATCTTTCCTCCTTCTGTCAGTTTGCTTCTGGCTCTCCTCCTCTGACTCACCACTGTTCCCTATATCAGTTCCTTGCCCTTCCTCTCTGTTTTCCCAGGGCCTATCCTAATGCATCTTTCTTCTGTCTAAGTACTGGTTTGTATCCCTTCCCTTTAACTGCCTGACTTCTTTCCTCTTCTGCTTCCTTCTCTTACCCTCTGTTCTTCCAATACTCATTCCTTCAATAGTCCTCACTGTTCTACCTCAGCTGGTCAGTCTGATTTCTCATTATGGCTGCCTTCTCTCTGTAGCTCTCGCCCCTCCTCCCATAAACTTGCTCCCTCTTACTTTGTCCTTAAGCCCTTCCTGAGGTCCAATTTCTCTTCTGTATGCTCCTGTGTTTCTCCCCTCGGACCACCTGCTCCAGCCTGTTCTCTGCTTTTGTCAACCACCGTGCTTCTCAAGATTGCTTTGTTCACCTTGTAAGACTCATATTTATTGCACTCACCTGTTTTGGATTTTGATCTTATTCATTTGTTTATTCATTCGTTCATTCTGTCTATTCTTTTGAGGTCATTGTTGTAACTACCATGCTGTTTGGGTTGTTGCCCTACTACCATCAATAGTAAGGTTCAGTTACTACTTTTGACTAAATGTTGCTCCAATTTCAACAACTGTATTACCGTTCTCCCTGTTCCCTTCCTCCAAGTTGTGCCTGGAAATGAATCGGGGCTCAGTACACATTCAATAAAATAAATCGAAAATAAATACTGATCTTGCTCCCCTTACCTCAGTAAGCAAGATCGGTACCAGCAGAGTTAGTGTGAAAATGCACTATTTTTACATTTATATATATATATATATATATATATATATATATATATATATATATATATATATATATATATATATATATATATATATAGATATATATATATATATAAAATAATCTTTAAAAAAAAAAATACTGTACATTAATGCACCAGTTAAGTTCGACTTAATGCCACAAAAGTACAGAAATATGGCATTAGGGTTCAACCTCACCTCACTCCCACCCCCAAGCAGCAAATGGAAAAATAATTAGGGTTTTGGTCTGAGTTCTGGAGTCAGTGGTGGAGTCTTCCTTGAGACGCCGACCTAATGCCCACCCCATCCTCCCACCCATAGCCTCCTATCCAAAGCACAAGGTACAGCTACATGACAGTGCCTCATAGTGATACACTCTTCAAAGGCAGAGAAGTATGGTTTGCCACATGTTGCCAACAGAATCTATAGTACCTTTCTTCTTGCAGGGCTATGCAGACCGTGCAAGAAGAGGGGATCACATCTGCTCTTGTTTGCTCAGGGAGGTGGGCATTAAGGTTGACAACCCCAAGGAAGATCACACCACTGATTCACCAAGATGGCAGAGACTCAAAACTCAATGTTTTCTTTTTGATACTTGGCGGTGTGGGTGGGGAGTTAGGGTTGGAAACACTAGCACATTTCCCTACTTTTGTGGCATTAAGTTGAACACTAACTGATGCATTAACATAGTTTTTGCAAAGAATTTTCTTTTGACATAATAGAATTGTATCCTCAAAGGACCTGTGAACAGATACAGACATGCAGGGCCTCTTGGCCCAGTGCCAAGGAAAGAGTTCATCTGCCTGCGGCAGTGCAGGGCCTGAAAGTGACAACAGATATCAAGGATCTATGGGACCTTCTGGTAGGCTGCAGAAGCTCAGGGCCCTCTGGGCGTGCACTTCAATGGGTCTACAGATACAGGCACAAACACACAGAGCAAAGAGTCCATCTATCTGTTGAAGCACAGGACCCTCTGGTAGCCACGTAAAGAGGTGCTGGGCCCTCTGCCAAGAGGAGATTCATCTTTACTTTATGGTACTTGGGTCCGTGCAAGCAACCTTTACTTTCCCTTCCCAGGTTGGGGGTGGTGCTGTATGATAGCGCCATCCCTCAGCCTTGGCCCATCCAGCTGGCTCACTAAGGTTGCCCCTGAACTCAGCTCACCAGCACAGGATCATACAGCACTATCTGCTGGTGTAAATTCGGCACTACATACAACACTTTTTAATAATTTATTTTATTTTTAATTTTGATCTCAATTTTAAAGATAGTAATTTTATGCGCCCTTATAAACATGACCTGTGGCATTAATAGAATACTGGCCGAAACATCAATTGCACCATAAGTGCGAAAACACATTTTGGCTAGGATGTGAAAAATGATACCTGTCATGTTTATGGTGATGTGTAAAAAAAATGGCTATGTTGAAAGTTTGGAGTCAAAATACTAAAGTATCAAAGTTATGAGCGACCATAGAAAAAATTTCAATGCATGCTCATAACTTTGTTGTTTTTAATATTTCGATACAAAATGCAGCAAGCCTGCACTCAGGGCTACCGGAGTTCAAATAATCAGACCTTAAACCACAGTATTCCAAAACAGTCAGTTTATTTCTGCCACTGGCAGCCTGTTAACATTGATGAAAAAGTGGCATGAGATCTCTTGATAAAGCACCACGAGCAGGCACAAAACATTGAGTGTTTTATTGTCATGCCAATGTGCTGCCAAGGCAGAAATAAACTGACTGTTTTGTGATACCTTGGTTTAAGGTCCACGCTATTTGAACCATGGTAGCCCTGAGAGCAAGGTTTGTTGCATTTTTTTTTAACTTGGAACATTTTACCTGTGCACCAGCACTTTTCCAGCTCATAGTTGCTTTTTGTGTTGCAGTTTAATATTTTGACCCCACATTTTCAACATAGCCTTCTTATAAAAAATACAAAATCACACATGCCCACACAATGCAAAGCATCATGGGCTGCATATGCAAATCACCACTGAATGTTATGCTGGTCCAACTTTAAGCAGAATTGCATGGTGCCGAAAGGCCTCTCACACAGTTTACAAGGGTGCTAACAGAAGACATAGACACGTGTTCGTCTCTACCAGGACTCATCAGTATGCCTCGTCTGTTTGACACCCCAGTGGAATGGACCAGCTACCCTAAGACAGTGTGTCTTGGATATGTTGTGGTGAACCCATTAAAATAAAAAACTATTTAAAGACAAAGAACCTCTGTGCGCCAAACACTGAGGCAAGGGTTACCAAAGGGCATTTGGCTGGGAAGCCAAGTTTCAAGAAAATACAAAATCACACATGCCCACACAATGCAAAGCATCATGGGCTGCATATGCAGATCACCACAGAACGTTATGCTGGTCCAACTTTAAGCAGAATACATGGTGCCGAAGGCCTCTCACACAGTTTGCAAAGGGTGCTAACAGAAGACATAGACACGTGTTTCATCCTACCAGGACTCATCAGTATGCCTCGTCTGTTTGACACCCAGTGGAATGGACAGCTACTCTAAGACAGTGTGTCTTGGATATGTTGTGGTGAACCCATTAAAATAAAAACTATTTAAAAGACAAAGAACCTCTGTGCACAAACACTGAGGCAAGGGTTACCCCAAAGGGCATTTACCTGGGAAGCCAAGTTTCAAGAAAATACAAAATCACACATGCCCACACAATGCAAAGCATCATGGGCTGCATATGCAAATCACCACAGAATGTTATGCTGGTCCAACTTTAAGCAGGATTGCATGGTGCCGAAGGCTTCTCACACAGTTTGCAAAGGTGCTAACAGAGACATAGACACTGTTTCGTCTCACCAGGACTCATCAGTATCGCCTGTCTGTTTGACACCCCAGTGGAATGGACCAGCTACCCTAAGACAGTGTGTCTTGGATATAGCTTCTTATGACCCCTTCATGAATCTGGCAGGTTAAAAATTTCAAATCCCATCCGAAGGTGATTTCGCACAGCGATCATGAAATTGCCTTTGGGCATGATTTGAAAATTCCACCAGCCTTGTTCATGAGGTGGGGTCTCAAAAGGTCATGTTGAAAATTTGGTGTGAAAATATTGAAAATGAAAAGTTATGAGTAGAAGTTCAAACCTCACTGAAATGCATTAAATTGGACTTACCTTGTTTTCTCATATTGCAGTCGCTGGTTCTAGCAACAAGATATGTCTTCAGTCAAAGTGTGGATCTACATCATGGGACATGTTCAGGTGAGTGAGGGAGTGTGTGGTAGTGGGTGCTAAGTGGGAGTGGATGGGTGGGGGTCTGGGGTTGAGATTGGTGAGGGACCATTTTCTTTTTCAGGGTAAAAAATTAAACATCAAGGGATGGTTTTCTTTTTCAGGTTTAAGAAACTAACTCACTACTGGATGCAACACTGGGGATTGGGCACTCGGTGTCAGCTAAACTCCATGGCAGCAATGAATGTATGCACCAGTGTCACCACCTATGCATGAGGGGCAGCCAGAAGGGAGGGGGTTGGGAAGCAGTACCAAGTGGGCACCTGGTCCGCTTTGGCAATAAATACTTTGGCAGAATACAAGGAGGTCTGACTGAGCTGGGTGGCAGAGGGATATGTAGATATTATAGATGGATAGATAGATAGATAGATAGATAGATAGATAGATAGATAGATAGATAGATAGATAGACAAGTATTTATTTATTTATTTGAATTTTGTAACCGGGTAGGCCCACTGAGACAGATCAGTCCCTTTTTCAGGGGCAACCCGAGAGAAGACAAAAGACAGCAATAATGTAGGTTAACAGGGGATGACAGATACATGAGCTAACAGAACAATGTAACAAAATAATACAATAAATGAGCAATGCAGTAATGTTACAAACACACTATATATCAAACATCCTGCTAATAAACAGACAAGGCAAGGAGCAGATAAGGCAGAGTGAAAGAAATTGGTCTAACAGTGTGAGCTAATACATGAGTTAGAAAGACATAGACATATATATATATACTGTGTGTGTATATATATATATATATATATATATAATATATATATATATATATATATATATGTGTGTGTATATACTGTGTATATAATCTTTCTAGAGAGGCAGCGCAGGGGGTCGCTGGCTCATTGCTCCAACTGAAGTCAGTAGCATGACTCCACTGTAGCTTCACAATTCAAGAAAGTTCTCGGGTGAATAGCTCCTTTTACTATACTGAGCATCTAGGATTTTCAGGTGCCCAGAACCTTACTTCCAGACATTATTTAAAATAAAAACTAACAACAGAATCTAGGTAAATGGTCCCATTTAGCTAGTTTAAGCTGTTTTGCTTTTGAAGATGCATCTTTTTATGTATTTTCAATGTGTTTTAGTTAAGAAAAATAAACCAAGATGAGAAAAATATTTTCACTTTTCCCAAAATCATCATCCCAGATCTGAGAGACCACAAAAGATGCTGGCATGAATCGGTTTACATCTTGATACTTTGCCACTCTGACCCGCGCATGCAAATGTTTAGAGCTATTCCATCAAACACCACCAAAGTTATTAAGGTGCAAAGTTAGGGGTCTAACATAGAACATTCCACTCAACTCTAACTACGGGCACTGCTACACCTCTATAATACATATTTTGATTGACTGATTTTGTTTAATAAAAGACTTGGTTGGCCCATGAGCAGATGCCTGCCTGTTTTCATGGATGACCAGGAGAAAATACAAAAGCAATAAAAAGCATAAGCAACGTATATACAACAATACAAAAACATTACAAACCCGATAATTCAATGAAGCGTTGACAGATGACAGTTGCTAGCAAATGTGTTCTCAAACAAATTTAAAATCCATGGAGTGATGAATGTTTAAACAACTTCATAGGCAATGCATTGACAGTGGATGGGGCTAAAAACCCCAAACAAATCTGTCCCTGATTAGTATGCAAAAATGGGTGGGAGGGTCATTCTGCCATGAACAAAAACAGCGCAGCTACAAGCACCGCATGCAACTGGCGCTGACCACAAACAGAGTCAGACAAAACCGCGTGCCGACCCAAACAGCATGCCCATTGAAAACAATGGGACTTCATGTTTTTGTGAGCGCTAACACCCCACACACCTCAAACTTAAATAACTAACTCTGGGGGATGGACTTTATGGATGGGGAGAAATTTGGGAGGGGAAGTTTTATTTATTTTAACTCAAAAGTAGTAGCATGGGGAAATCTGGGGGAACCCAACCACGGTCCCAGGTCTTTCACCACGCTGCATTGCAGCCTCTAGCCACCCACCTGGCGGGAGTGGTTCAACTAGGCCCCCAGCACATGGCTAGTTGGCATTTCCTCAATGACGATAGAGCAACAGGGTAATGGTAATCTTCCTGCTATCATACTCCTGTCGTTTCTGAATACACGCTGCAGTCTACCTTGCCGGGTTATTGCTATGGTTCCGTTGCAGATATTGACCCGTACCAAAGGGTACTGACAGACAAAGCTTGCTGGGGAATCATAGGGTTAACAAGTAACATAGAAATAGTAGATTACTTCTATACCAGCTTAAGGTAAATTTTATAAAACAAATAAAAGAGGACATTGACTAAGTCAAAGAGTAATCAGTTCATGGAACAGATTACCAGTAAAGTGGTGACCAGCACCGCATTACACAACTTTAAGAAGTCTCTGGATGATTTCAAGGACAACAAAAAATATGCCTTTTAAGGTAGAAACTGGTCGAGTCCACATGGCCTCACGGCTTGTGACTCATACATTTCTGATTCTGTGATTCTGTGTGATATATTTCAAAGTGTTCTACTTGAGAAATGAGTGGTTACAGAAAGCAAGGCTAAAGGAAACGGGTCACTGATATTCCCTGTCAAACAGCTGGAATAAGCTTTAAATAGAAAACAAGCCATCTGATAGCTATGCTCTGCCTCACAGACAAACACTGCCCAATATTTAATAGTTGACAGTGACGGGCAGTTCTAGGAAGTTGTAGCAAAATAGTATCCACTTTATCCAGTGTTGTCTCAGAGGCAGTGCCATAACAATGGAAGCCCTAATCTACTACTGATAACAAAAGTTATGTTCTAGGAGCTTATGAGTTTCTGAAAAGGGATGCATTCATCCTATACGGAAGACCCAGACGCAAGTGAATTGTTTGAGTTAGGTTGTAGTTTTAAAACAAAGCTTTGATCCATACTGACTTGGGCCAGTGTCTGTGGCTGTGACTCCTAACTTCCTCCTCTCTCAGCAATCCTGATTCACCTCTTTCTATCTCTCCTTGTTTACTTCCCTATCCTCTCCATTCTTATATATTTTGGTCTTTCCTGCCTCCTTTGACATTTCCCACCAGCCCCCTCTCTGGCCCAATTAAGAACCATTTAGTGACTGGCATCTGCTGGTCTTAGGTTGTAGTAATCCATCTAGCCCCTACCCTCCTTGTGCTTCTTTCTGTGCTCCATCTGCCCCTATCTGTCCTGTATCTTCCCCTACTCTCCTCATCCTCTTCCTGCACTCTATCTGACCCTACCCACCCTTCACTATCCTTTCCTTGTTTCCTCCTCTTCCTTTTATCTTACTCCCTCTTCTTCTTCTTCTTCCTCCCTATCTCTGCCTCCTTCCCCTATTTTTTGCCCCTCCCACCTTTTACCTTTGGACTCCCTGTTCTCCTTACAACCTATATCTTGCTATAGCCTGTCACTGTTATAGCACTTCATGTACCTGAGGCTAAATTTATTTGACTAACCTCGGTTTCCACTTTGACAATAGAACTGTTACTATTATACATGTTATGGCTGTTTAACATTTTTATATACCAAGTTCGTACAAGCTAGCTTAACTGTTTACTGATATCACTGTGATGTGTATTTTCTCTTACTCATTTTATCTAAACTGTTTGTATAATTGTAGTATTCCTTATTGTTTCTGTTATCTGACATGATGTGGAACCTCTGTAAATGAGTCTCTGACTCCAAGGTTTAATCCAAGATTGAAATAATATAAATAAAATAAACTGGTTGACACATGGGTCATACAACAAAAGAAAAATCCAAGATTCCACCTAAGTATGAGCATTTTCATTTCCATCCCTGGCACTTCTAACAAAATCCTCAGATTGGTCAGTTTTTTCCTTGCATTTCTGAAGACCATGGTTTTCGCTTTTTAGCATTTAAAGTTAATCAACGCTCAATGAGCCAAGCTGGAGGTTATCAAAACTTGTTTTCAACTTAATTTTTTATATAAGTTTTTCCCAGTTTTGGGGAGCTGGCAGGCAGGCAGACCAGCACCCCATCACTGGGAATGCCACGGGACCATCATGGAGCCTGCCAGCTCCATTTTTCTTCCCTCCTTGCTGTGGCTGCACACTTGTGCGTGGAAGCATGTGTATGCTGCAGTACTGCAATGCTCTGTGCTGCTCTCTGTCCCACATTTCCAACAGACCTCCAGCTGGGGCAGCTATGTGGCAGAAGCAACAAGATCCCTCCTGGAAGAGGACTGCCTCGCAGCTGCTAAATCCAGCTCCTGCCCTCCCCAAGCCGACCTCTGATGACCCAGGCTCATTCTCAAACCCGGGTCACCTGCGACCAAAGTGTAGCATCCAGTGCCTCAACCTCAGCACCACCTGACCATATTGCAATTTAATTTTTAAAAGCATTAAATCCTTCCCTTCACAATGTAGAACTGCATCAGCAGCATATAGAATCGTGTTTGTAGGAGGGTAGGTTTGGGGAAGGAGAGTAAAAACAAAACACTGAAAAGAAGAAGCCCCAGGATTGATCCTTGGGAAATACCCTAATCATTTGTTGAGAATGAGGAATAACTATCCCTATTTGTACCCTTTGCTGTCGAGGGGTGAGGTAACATTTGAACCATTCACATACATCTGTTGAAACCCTAAGTCCTTGAACAATCTCAGTAATAAACTATGATGTACTAAATCAAAGGCCCTTGTGAAGTCCACACAGACTGCTGAAACCATCTTCCCTGCATCTAATGCATTCTACACATCTTCTGTGACCCTCTCCAAGACTGTCCTAGTACTATGTTTGGGTTTAAACCCATGTTGGGCTTCTGTAAGAGTGTATACATATTATAAAGCACATTGACATCTACTGTGGTTAAGCCCTCTGTACGCCAGAAGCACAGCCCGGGGACCTAGTTTTAATACAAATATAAGATACCATGTCATTTCTATACATAGGTGTCAAAAAGTTATATTGATAACGGTCTAATTTTGGGCTAATTCAGCTGTAACTGTTTTCAGTGATTACAGTTGTTTGGATTACCATATAATAAATACATTAAAGTACAATATATTTGGGTTCATACCACAATGGATAATATGCACTCAGTCATACTTGGTAAGAGCACTGTATTGCTGATAAATACTTGCTCATAAGGATAATGAGAGTACATTGATTTCATGGCATGCACCTTACAAACCGTTGTTGAGGGAATAGATTTGAACACATTATGTCTCCACTAAATGCATTACTATATATTATATGTTCAGCAGTAATATGTCACTCCTGCTGATACTGTCAATAAGTTTCCCACCATTTATTGATCGTATCTACATTGTTACTCATACTATGTGAGATTTTATCTAAATGCAATGACTGTGACATTCCAACATGCCATTCATTTAATGTTATGGACTAGTCACTTATCCAATACTTTAGAACCATATTTTAACAATCATACAGAGCAGGAAAATGTGATATACTTAGTCTACCTTAACAGAGCGAAAGCATTACTCAGGCCAACTGACTATTTTAATATATCTTAAGTGAGTTTTCAAGGTTGAACCTGTATATCTACAGTAATTATCTATCTATCCATCTGTCTGTCTGTCTGTCTATCTACCTATCTATCTATCTATCGGGACACGGTAGCACCCCTATAGTTGGGGTTGAGTAATCTGTTTAATGTTAAACCCCTAACTTTGCACATTAATATCTTTTGGTCTCTTTAATGAAATGAGCTGAAATTTTTATGTGCTGTCTAGGAAGGCAAGGTCTTGATGTGTGGACATTTTGTGATGGCAGCTTGTGTGGTTTCTGAGATCTGCATGTGTCATTTTTTGTAAAATTTAATTTTTTCCTATATTTAAATTGTTTTTCCTCTCCTTACAGCCTATATGGAATTGGAATTGTTATGCCAAACTTGCAGAGGACATGTGTTGTGTCCCAAGGTAGTGCCTTTGACAGATCTGGTGAAAAAATATTAAAGGGTTTCTGAGTTATAAAGCTTTAAAGTTTACTGGTTTCTGACCTGCGTATTGCAGTGGGGTTTTTAGACAATGTTCTGAGGTGAAAGTAAACCTTGGTGCTGCAAATGTCAGTTTTTGCTTTCCCACCACTGAATTGGCAGGGGACCAAACATTTTTGTGCCGTGGCAACTGCCATCTTGTTGATCTTTCCATGAACCAACAAATATGGAAAATACATAAAATGATGGGATTTTAAAATAAACATCAGAACCTAGCTAAATGAGACCCGTTTAGCTAGAATTCTGTTTTTTTCCTGGTGTCTAGTGGTCCCTCCACCAACCCGATGCCCACCTGATAATAATACATGTTTTTATGGCCCCAGTGTCCAGTGGTTCACCTCCCGAGTGATTAGTTTCAATGTTTCTTGTTATTCCGCTGTACAGTAGCTACAATGACACCACATTACAGTAACTCATGCACTGCCATTTCACTAATCAGCCAGCTTCATTTATGTAAGCCCCTTTAAAAAAGGGCTTATGCTCCCATTAGGTATCCGTTCCCCTCCTACCCCCAGAGCTAGGGAATGTGTTAGTGCTCTGGGGATATTGGCTGCTGGACGCCTCAAGGTGGCAGCAGAGAGAAGTTTTAAGGGCATATATAAGGGAGCAGACAGGAAGTTCAGGCCTTTCCAGCCCAGGCATTAGGCCTGGAACTGGAGGGGTGGCTGGAGGAGCAGAGTTAAGTGGACAAATAAGGAGCTTGGCAGTCCGGGAGGACCAGTGGGAGACACCCCCAAAGTGAAGACAGGACAGCCTTCTAAGCATCGTGGTGACAAAAGCTGGTGGGAATGGAGCTCTGTGGGGGAAGTGTGGTTAGCCAGGTCCTGCATCGTTTGGGGGCAGGGAGTGTTGGCGGCTTTGGAGGCCAGGAAGGATGGGATCCCGTAGAGACCCCTGCAAGGTGTATCCTGAGCCACCAGGGCTGTAGGGGCCATGTCAGGGTTGTCACAGGAGGCAAGCCGGTGGCAGTGGCTCCCTCATTCCTGTGTGGCAGGGTGGCCTGGGGCAGAGGGAGCCGGGGGCCTCACCCAGAATAGGGGCCTGCTTGGAGGGGCAGGTCTTGGGTGCTGGTACATTGAAGGCGGGCGGGTCACAGGTTGTAATGGCAGGGCTTGGAGGGTAGCCTCGGCTGGAGCTTAATGCAAGCCCAGAAGGTGTTGAAGGAGATATGAGTCTGGCATGGATTCCCGTAGAAAGATGAACAGCAAACATCAGACAGCTTTGGGCCATCAGGTGAGAAGGCAGGGGTTCGGAGGGACCTGGGCGGTAGCAGTACCCAAGATCTCCCAGTGGCAGGATGGCCAGTATCAGGGGCCATAGTACTGGAGAAGGGCTGGGTTTTGGGGCCGCTGCACTAGTGGGACCCGATAAGAGAGAGGCTGAGCTGGTGAGGTGGTAGGTGCTGAAGTAGCTTTGGTACAGCGCCAACCTTGAAGTGGGTTACGGGGCCTAGGTTGTAAAAAATCCTGGCACCCTCTGGGCCAGCGCAGGGGTCCAGGTAGGGAAGCAGCCCGCTTTCCCACACCTGTGTTTGGCGGATGACCAGTGCCAGTGAGTGGGTAACCCAATGAGTAGTAGAGGAAATGTTTGGTTTACCAGATCCACAGAGCCAAGAGATTGCAGGGATCTGAGTTCAAGAAGTCTTGGGTAAAGCATCAGAGAGAGAGAGAGAGTAGGAAAAATCCTTGCTTGTGACTTCCTTGAGATCCATCATTTTTGCTGCCTTAAATGCCCAGCCAGTATGTTGTAAAGGTTGATTAGCCCCATGGGGCTGCTTTATTTTATTTATTTATTTATTTAGCTTTTGTTGACGGGTAAGTGCACTAGACAAATCCTGCCTATTTTCAGGCACGACCGGGGAAGGATACAGATGAATGCCAACTGACCTTGAACCAGATTAAGCTGTTGGTGGTATTTTTAGTGAATGAGGAAATTTGGCCAGGACACCGGGAAATTCCCTACTCTTTCGATAAGTGCCATGGGATCTTTAACATCCACCTGAACTACCACCAATCCAGGCAGATGGGACCTCGGTTTAACGTCTCATCCGAAGACGGCACCTCAGAAATGCAGCACCCTCTCATGCTGCATTACAGTGTCAGTACTGGGATATTAACCCAAGTGCCAGATGTGGGAACTGAACCCACAGCCTCTGATCTCCCGGCCTCAGAGGGAGTGTGCTACCTACTGAGCCACTGACACTGCAAATTTAAATGAAGTGTGTGACCCTGCATTGCTGGGAATCATTTGCTGTGCAGGAGCTAAATAAAGAATCGAGTTGAGGAAATAGCAGTGATAAGCCTTATTTAAACTGAGAGAGGGAGCTAATGAAATGAAATCCTACTTCTTTTCCCTTTATTTCCAGTTAAATAAACTTTTTATGAGTTGTATTTCAGATGAAGTTTTCAGCCCGCCCTTGGTGGGGCCGAGCTTAGGGGGCTCCAGAGATGTGCAGCATGGAGTTCCTGGTCTGGCATGCCAACCTTGGGAGAAAACCAGATTCTGTGGGTGAAGATGAGGTGCATGGTATGAAGACATCAGAAAGGTAGGACACAACTTTTCCTGCCTTGGATGAAGTGCATTTGTCATCATCGTTGTCATCATCAATTCTATTTATAGTAGGCGCCCTTCCAGTGCTCAGGCACCTGTACAAATTACATAAAATCACAATAAAATCAGCAGCAACAAACACATAAAATCATCATAAAATACAGCTCATATTCAGTTCCCACTTAATTTTACTACATTCAGCATCATATCTCCTGAAAAGCCTGAAGAAAAGGTGTGTCTTTAGGGCTGATTTAAAACCCTGGATGATCAGGCTATCTCATATCTGACAAGGTAGACAATTCCACAGGGTAGGAGCCATAAAGGCAAAAGAATGGGCTCCAGATGTTTTAAATGCACCCAGAAACTCTAGCAATCCCTCACTGGAGGATCGGAGCATGCGGGTGGGGGGGCAGGGTTGCAGGACATCTTGCAAGTATTGAGGCCTCTGGTCATGTAGGGCTTTATAGGTCAATAATGCGACTTGAAGGTGATCCACCACTGTACTGGCAGCCAGTGCAGTTTGTGCAGCACATGTGTTATATGACTGGGCCAGGGGCCCTAAGTCAACAACCTGGCCATCGATTCTGCACCTGCTAAAATGGCAGATGTCCACCCCCAGCTCCTAGGTAGGGGCCCCAGTAGCCAAGACGAGTGGTGATGAAGGTGTGAACCAGAGTAGCAAGATCCTCGGACAGAATCAGATGCTTCACCCTCATGATGTTCCTCAGGTGGTAAAGAGAATTTGACTACTGCCAACACTTGACCGAGTTCAAGGTCAGGCCTTTATCAAAAATCAAGGTTATGCACCTGACCCAAGGCAGTTGGTGGATTCTGCCATGCCTAAGTCCACCGCTGCTCCAACTGCCCTCTGATCAGGGTCCACGAACAACACCTCCATTTTGTCAGGGTTTAGCCGCAGCCAGTTAGCACTCATACAGTCCTGTATTTCAGTCAGGCAGTTGTTAAACACCGGACAATATATCCTTGATGCTCAGGCACAAAGACATGTACAGCTGAGAATCATCTGCATAACAGTGAAAACTCAAGCTGTACCATCTTATGATGTCTCCTGATGGCAGCATATACACTGCAAACAACATGGGTGATAGCACAGAGTCCTGGGCACGCGGGCAGGGAGTGAGGGCCAAGAATTCATCCCCGATACTACTCTCTGCAACCTACCCTGAGAAATGATCAAAACCAACTGAGGACTTTCCCTCCAGTCCACAGAAAATCGCAGGTGCTCAAGCAATACTTCATGGTCCATAGTGTCAAATGCTACTGAGTGATCAAGGAGAA
This sequence comes from Neoceratodus forsteri, assembly GCA_016271365.2. Classification (NCBI taxonomy): domain Eukaryota; kingdom Metazoa; phylum Chordata; order Ceratodontiformes; family Ceratodontidae; genus Neoceratodus; species Neoceratodus forsteri. The sequence continues at coordinate 284,107,790 of CM028138.1, read as the reverse complement.
CCAAGATGGTACAAGCTCTCTGATCCCTCACCATTAAGAGATCATTCAGTACTTGAACCAGGGGCCCTGTGCTATGCCGTTCCTGAAACCAGACTGGAGAGGATCATAGATATTATGGCTGGATAATGATCCTCCAGCTGCAGAACGACCACTTTCAATAACTTTGCCCACAAGGGCAAGTGCGAGACTGGTCTGTAGTTCACTGGACAGTCAGGGTCAAGAGAGGGCTTTTTCAGAAGGGGTCGCACTATCGCCTCCTTTAGGGATCAGGAAAGCCCTTTCTCCAGTGACACCATGACTATTCTAGCCAGGACAGGACAGCACACCCACAAGAAGGCGAGTTTAGCCCGGTCCATACTACAGCAAGCTGGCCAGAAAGTCTGGATGATCCTCACTGTATCCATGAGTACCGCTGACTGAAGACAGACTAGACAATCTGGGTGACCGCCACTCAGTTGATCCCTGCAAGGCCCAATAGGGGGCACTGGATGATCTCTGTCCTGATGGAGGCAACCTTATCAGCAAAGTACTCGCAAACTCATCACACTTCTCTTGTGACAACACTTCACCAGATTGCAGACAGGCTGGATTGCACAGTCTGTCCACTGTCCAGAAGAGCTGAGCTGATCGACATTCTGCTACGGCAATTTCCTGGACAGGAACTCTACCTTCTTACGGAAATTGACAATTGGTAGACCTTATAATAGTCTAACAATCTAAGCCTGTCCTCCTCCCAGGTGAGTTTTCTGCCAATGCCTCTCTAACCTTTGCCCTAACTTCTTCAATTCCCTTAGGTCCCTGTCATACTCATGGGGAACCCCGCGAAGAGTTAATGGGTGAGCACGACAGGAACATGGAATCCAGGGCTCCACCACTGCCTTATTATAGGCAAGAACTAGATCTCCTGAATCGCTGCTATCGATCGGAATTCTCGATAGGTCCAGCACTATCATTAGGCCTTCTGAGGTCAAACCTCTCAAGGACGGTACTGTACCATCTCCTTGGGAGAAGGCCTAACTCGGGGTCGAGAAACTGAATCACAGGGCATGATGGTCAGACCATCTGACAGGATCCACCTCCATGTCTGAGATCTCCATCCCCAGGAGGAACACCAGGTTCAGTGAGTGCCCTCCTATGTGGGTTGGATGTTAACTACCCATGTCAGGCCCAACAATTCCATCAGTTGGAGGATGTTTTGGTCCAAAGGGCAGAGTTCATCATCGACCCAGGCACTGAAGTCCCCAGAATCAACCATCTGGGAGACTGCAACACCACCTTGGTGACGAGGCTGCCACCTCCTTCAGGAAAGCCCTCCATCACCGGGTGGATGATATATGAGAAGGATCCCGTAGCCTGCACCCACACCCAAAATGCACTCAAAGGAGTTGGTAGCCTCACTGGCACCTCCCAAGGCCCAGTTCCAGTCTAAAACAGATAGCGACCCCTCCGATCCGCTTCTTTGGTGGTGCATCACCAAGAACCTGGACGGAATTGTGGATGCCAAAATTGGCCCAGCACTATTATCCAGCCATCGTCTTAGTGATGCAAGCCAGGTCCACAGAGGCTACAAGATCTGCCACTACAGCAGTCTTGTTCTTAATGGACCTGTCATTGCATAACACCGCAAGAAGGATGAGAATGAGGATGATCCGAACACCTGCCTGCAATAGTCAGAGCCCTTTGGTATGGGTACAGAGGAGGACCCCTGCCCAGTCTCCATTTCAATCAGGGCGCTCCTTGACCCTACCATCTCTATCCATCCATCCTCTCTTCCCCCAACCTCCAGGTCCCACCCCTCCACCTCCTCGCTATTTCCAGAGCTCGACACCTTCCATACACTTCAGGAGAGCAGAGGAATTCAAAGGGCAGAGGTCCCTGAGTCTGGAGGAGGGTACTGCCTGACCAACCCAACTTTACCCCAACACATACTCACTTATACCACTATGTCACAATTTACCTTCACTCTCAGGCAATCACACATACCTCACACTAGTCCCAACCCTCAATCCTCCTAAAAATCCCACTTACCCTCCTCCCCAATTCTCAAATCCCAAAATACAAATCCCCAACCAAAGCAGCAGCAGAATATAAATGCAAAGCAGTTATTTCTATAAAGTTCCAAGTGCAGTGAATGGCCTGCAGAGCTCCCACCTCCACGAGTTATGTCCTCTGTGTAGCACTCAGCTCCTCTCACTGGGTCAACTAGTACTCCACTTTAACTTTCCAGTCCTTCTTAGTATAGATAGTCACAACATAAGTCCAATAACAGCACATTCCTTGGAAAGTTCCATTGCCTAGATAAATAGATCACAAAGAAAGAGAGGGCAGTACATCACCAAATACATCCATCCCCTCCAGTTTGTTTCAAGTGTTCATTCTACTTTCACCTCAACTTGCATCCATCATCTTATTCTTCATCCTAGATTTTAGTGGTGGGCTTTCCTCCTCTTGGCTAACCCTGCTTTAGGGCCTCCCCAACCTTTCTTGTCATTAGTCCAGGCTGGCCACCCATTGGCAAGTCCCTGTCTTGCCCAGAGGATCTGAACACTGCCCCACCCTCTGGCTAGCACAGTGTCTGTCCTCCGGTCCAGGCCTGGGACACCTGTCCTCTGGGTGAGCACACCAGGTCAGCCCCACCACGCCAAGTTACAGCATTCCTCCTTTCAAACGCTCACCAGTTCACCAGAACCTTCTTCCTCTCGAGGTTGTCCATCTCTGGAGGCCAGCCAATTGACTTCCTTCCCTATTCCATCTGAACTCTCACTCCAGATGGAACACCAGTCTGCACAAATGTTTCTGCAGCACTGCACACCTTCTGTACCCTCACCTGGGCTGCACTCGAACTTCAGAATTCTTCCACCTGGATCCTCTGGCTATGGTTTACTTCTTCAGCCACCTTGGGGTCCCAGAATGCCCCTTTAGTATGGCAAGGACAATTTCAGGTAATGGATGTTATATGAAGTCTTGCCAAGTCACGGTCACAATTGTAACTCATGGGTTACCGGCCCCCTAGCACCCTTCATCAGTATGGGCATCCCAGGGGCAAGTCACAACCACTGCTAGTACACTTGGGCATTTGCTCCCTGAAGATGCTCAAACCTAACACTAGCTTACTCACTGCAAGACCCTGACTACCTAAACATACAGCAGTATAATATTCCTAAAAATGTTTCACTAAACATTTACTAAAATATTTAAAACATAAAACTCTGTGCTAGCACACTGCTGCTTGTTGATAGTGCACCCAGCATGGCAGCCATCTTTGAATCACCATCATTTGTCTCAGTGTTAGTGATTGAGGGTACCTCCTTTATTGCCCCAGACCATCTTTGAAAGAAGTTATTCCTCAGACAGGGCATGGGGGTTACAATTACATCTCACTACTGGAGATAGTGTCCAAAGGCAAACACCATTAGTTCAGTGGCCTCACGCAACCAGAATAGTGTTATGCTTATGCAGCTGTGTTACCTTGTTTTGCCATTTGCACTCTCTATTCCATGAGAATCACCACCCTGTAGGGGTACTAAAGGCAAGGAACCCTCAAAGAGGGTTCCACCCCTAGAGGTGCTACAGGAAGGTTTCCTTGGTTAAAGGTACCTTAGGAAGGAAACCCCCTGAGGAGAGAGGCGAGCTGCTGGGAGGAGGATAGTGGGAAAAAGAAAAGTGCTTAAGAGGGAGGCTGTGAGGAACTGCTTATATAGCGCAGGAAGGGGAGTCACTGGTTGCTCACCCCACTGCACTACAGGCATAGCCTTTCAATTCAATTGCCTACACAACCAGTATAATGTTTTGCTTGTGCAACTGTGTTACCTTGTTTTGGCCATTCACACTCTCTGTTCCATGAGGAATTACCACCCTGTCGGGTACCAAAGGCAAGGAACTCTTGAAGAGGGTTACACCCCTAGAGGTGCTATGGGAAGGTTCCTTGGCTAAAGGTACTTTAGGAAGAAACTCCCAAAAAGAACATTAGCAGTGACCATTGACTATGAGGTAGAGAAGTGGACTGACAGCAACAAGCAGCTTGATGAAACATAAATGAGATGTGCAGGTTAGCAGAATAGCATGGATAAAATGGACTGCACTGATGACAGCAGGGGCTTCCTAAGGAGAGAGGGAACAGTGAGTAGGGTCACCATCCACCTCCATCCAACAGCGAACCTACCTAAGTAAACTAGGGAATACTACTAAAAACTAACTAAGTATTATGACCTTTGGCAGCAGAGGAGAAATACAACGAGGTCCACACCAGCATGAGAGGGGTCATCGAGCGCACTCTCGCCTACTGAAGTCCCGCCGATACTTCAACACTTCAGGGGTGTGCTTCAGCACAGCCCTGTAATGGCCTGCAGGATAGTGCTTGCCTGCTGCATCCTCCACAACATTGCCCTGGCACACCATGTACCAATGCCCAACAGTGACCAGGAGGAAGGTGCAATGCAGGAGGGTGACAGAGAGCCGGACGGCATGGTGGGACACATGTCACAAGTGGTGCAACAGCGGGACACCGTGCAAGACAGGAGCTGATACAGCAGTTCTTCTGAGGTGGCACATGGCCACCACCACCACCATGGTGGCACCTGCAGTATGGGACACAGTGTGGTACAACGCAGCCCTAACAACAGCATGGCACCATCGATGATCCACAGGAGGATGGGTACTGTCTGCCAGGTGCCATGCGACACATGTGGCTGCACTGGAGCTGTAACAGTGGCCATGCGTGTCGTATAGCATCTGCCAGGCATGACTGCAATGAGTGAAGCCCTGCAGGCAACACACAGAGGACCACAGCACACATGGCTGACGGACATGCAGACACAGATGGGTGAGGGACACCCATGGGACAGAGGCACAACGCCGTGTTGATGGTGCCACCAGGCACAATGCACCTGCCATGGCCACTGATGCATGCTAACAGTGCAACCACAACAGGGACACAGCACCAGGTGGCACAGACCTGCAGATGTCTGGTGGTAGGATGCACCATTGTGCTGTGCCACTGGTGCCACCACATAGACCACCCTACCTCTGGGTGGCAGGGTGATGTAACAGCCCATGGCCGCCACACAGCTATGACATACACTGTGTGATGGCATGTGAACCGGACCAGGACAGGGCACTGTTGCAGACACAGAGCACCATGCGGCCACGCCACCGTGTGCGCCCAAGGCTGTGAGATGGACAGCTGGCCACAGATACCATGTGCAAGTTGGGACGCACATGCGACGGTGCAGCTCAGCCACATGTGTGCTCACACGCACAGTGACACACACACGCACACACACGCCCACGCAGACCACAGACAGATGTGCAGAGTCAGGGTTGCAAAAATATTATTTAATGGAAAGTACAAACACACAACAGTAGTATAGGAACAATCAATAGAGCAAACAGCAATGGCTATTAGAACACCCCCAGTACCCAAACCAGACCCACTGCTATGTACAATAACCCCCACCCAGACCCAGCCCATATGTACAGACCCCCAGGCCACAGTTCTATACAGCACAGACCCCCACAGCATGTATGGACACCCACCAATGCAATATCTGTAATGCCCACCACCCTTGCAGCGGTGCACCATATTGGCACAGTCACTCATCCACCTGCTGCTGCTGCTTTGATCTTTGTGCTTAGCGGCAATACTGCCCCATGCAGCCCCCTGTGTTGTGGGCTCTGCCGCCTCAGTGCACCTCTGGGCCCACCCTGCCCCGGATGGATGGCTGCAGGTCCCCACTGTCCATGTGTTTCTGAGGCACCGCTGTCTTTGATGCCTTCCACACTTCCTGTGGCAGTAGGTGCTGGTCCTGGTCCCCTGTCCCTAAGTTGGTGGTCCACCTTCCTCAGCAGCCTGTGTGGTGTTGCCACCTGAGATGTGCTCTGTCCTGCTCTGTCAACAGGTGCTACCACACTCCATCTTGCACTGGTCCTGTGACTGGTGCCCACTGCAGTATGCCCCACAGCCATGGCAGCAGGTGGTGTATTGTTGTTGGCAGTAGGTGGTTACCACCAGTGGTGCCACTGGTGGTGGTGGTGGGGGCGGTGGTGCTGCTGGTAGTGTTGGTGGTGGGGATGGGGTGCAGGTTGTGCTGCTGGTGCTGTTGGCTTTGGTGCTCGTGGCAGGGGTGGTGGTGTTGTCACTGCTGGTGGGGATGTGGTGGTGGTGTTGGCAGCGGCTGCACATTGTGCCCCTCAGGCTGTTGGTGGCACAGGCTGCTCTGGGGGGGTGGCAGCATGTCCCCGCCATTGTGGTGGTATGTGTCCTGTCTCACTGCAGGTGCTGTTGCACCACATTTGTCACCTGTGTGGCAGCTGCCCTCCCTCTGTGTGTCACACAGGCTGGGCAGTCAGTGCGCTTTGTAGTGTCGTAGCCAGTATGTCCATCTGCCCGGTTGCTGAGCCACTGACCCCTCCATGGCCATGGCCAGTTGGGTGAGTGCCTGCGTCTGACCTGACACAGGCCTGGGGAGGTGACCATGGCATCCACCAGCCTCCCCATGGCTGCCTCTGTAGTGCGTGCCCCCATCTTGATTGCATGTGAGAGTGCCCATGCGCCCTCCATTGCTATGTGGTGGGCATCAATACTAAGCAGGATACAGCCGAGCATCTCTGACTGCTCCTCATGAGTGGTGACAAGGGTCCTGCAGAATCTGATGTAGTCGGTGGGTGTCTGTGTGGTTCTCTTGCAGGGATTGTGACGCCTCATCCAGGGTTGCCCGCAGCTGGTTGTATGAGGCCAGGCTGAGGTCCTGGGCTATGTTGTCCGCTATACTGCTGACACTAAATAGGTCACACAGGTCCAGTCCCTCATCCTCCTGCTGATGTCCTGCTGCTGCCTGCTGATCTCCCACCACCATGTCGGGATGAGTCCAGCTGCGCCATGTCCGCCATGTGGTCTGTCACGGGGCCTGTTGGGCGGTCAGCTGCATGCTGTCCTGCTCTAGCTCACTGCCTGTACCACCACTGTCCTCCGACTCTATGTCCGCTGCTGCTGTGCCTGTGGGGAAGACAGTGCATCAGTGTTTCCATGCCATGTCATGCCTTCCGCACATGCCACCATACCCACCCCTGCATTGCTGTTCTGTGCACCAGGGACACATGCCATGGTGCACACTGCTGCCATGGGTGGCCCCTCTGGTCACGGTACTGCTCCACGGATGCACAGACCCATCGCCTGCCATGGGTGCCCCTGTCACCCTGGGCGCCTGATACCTGCACATGCCCCTGTCCTCCACAGTGACTGCCTGCACTACATGCCATGCTGTCCCAGGTGGGTGCAGGCCCACGCACTGCAGTGCTGCTCCATCGCACTGCCGGCTCACAGTGACCCGCGTGCCATGCCTCGCTCCACTGTGAGGTTCGGCTGGTCATCCACTTACCTGTCCCTGCTGCCATCCACGCTGTGTCCAGGTCTGTGTCTCCATGGATGCTGTGCTGGCTCAGGAACATGAGGATCCTCTCCTCATGGGGCCTGGGTATTAAGTCTCTCCTCCCATGGCCCACTGCCTGTGGCCTCCGCCTTCCACCTATTGAAGGCCTCCTTCTTTTGCATGGCGCTCAGGTTGTTCACCCGCCTGGAGGTCCCTCACACTCCACTTCAGCATTGGCCAATGCATTGACCTTTGGCCACGCTATCCCATGCCTCTTTGTGCTTCCCGCAGGTCATGCTCCCACCCTGCCCATTAACAGGGCTGCCTGTGCTCTGACTCGTCAAGGAGCATGGCTGTCTCCTCATTGGTAAAGTTCCTTTTACGCTTTCTTGCTGCAGATGCTGTCTCTGCATAACTACCCGGCCCTGCGCCATCGTTCACGCATGCGTCACAGTCTACGGCATGTCTGCAACTTGCGACATTTAAATGGGCATTGGGTTATGTATACGCGTAACTCCATGCCCGCTATTGCAGGTTACATCTTGGCATTGTGGGCGAATCTCTGCCATATGTGTAACTCGGTTGATCTACATTGTAACTGGCCTTCGCCTTAGAATAGGTGCAGCTCACATGTCACAAGGGTTTGGGACTAACTTTACGCAATGGTGCAGATTGACATGCTCTACTCGCCTCTTGTAATCGGGCCCATAGTCTTTCAGTAGCAGCTTTCTCCAGCATTGCCACTACTGGAGCCAAGCAGATCAGTAAGCAGGACAGCAAGAGAAATATAACCCCTGTGCGGTGCTACTCCTAGAGTTACACCCCTGCCTACTGCCTACGAGGTAGGCTGAGGGGCATGGGTTCTCAAACTTACATTAGGTTCTAAAATGCACAGTGCCTCCACTCAGAGTTTACCTTTAATGCAGGCTAGTTGTTACCTGGTACAACCCCCAAGATGTTATTCCACCCACAATTACCTTTGCCACCCCAAACATGACCCATTTTCATTTCCCCACATTTCAAGCATTTTGTAATTAGGCTCTCTCTAATAAAATGCTCACGACAACCATGTTTCAAAAACAGTAATAATAATATTTATTTAGGGAAACAGGAGTTAGGATGGGGAAATAGGAGGTATAGAGGTTATGCAGTGATTCGATTATTTACAAATGTACACATGATTGGTTTTGTTTGTGCTGGTGAACCCTCCAGTTGGGTGACTACCATCTAAGCAGAAACGAGAATCACATTTTACCAGCCCATAAGCTGTCCAGAGCCCTGGCTATCTAAACTGCATTAATCATATATTACACATTACATTCCCCACCACTGGTACCGTCCCCAGTCAGATGTGAAACCCAAGAACTCACACTATACCTTGGGTACCCAGTTACCAACACCCTGTATGGTTGCAGGCCTGTGGATGTTGCAGCTGGTGGTATTGGCCAGCTCTGATTTGAAAGAGGAAAGGGGTTTAACTTAAAGCACTTTAACAACACAACATCAGATTTTCTTATCAGAGGTGCAGGGTTGCCCAGCTTTTGGCAGAATAGCGGGCTGCCCTGCATTTGGCAGAGAGCAGGGATTGCCCTGCTTGTCCAGAACTGAACACTTCAGAAGGAGGTAACCAGTCTGGTTACCTTGGCTAGATCTTGGATTTGCAATCCTGAATATTCAGCACTGCTATATGGTTGTCACATCCAGTACATTTATATCCCAATACATCTTTAAGAAGGGTGGAAAACTGTCATTTCCAGATCTTTATCGGCCAGTCCGATTTAACTTTAAGTCTCAGTCCCTTAATGTGGCAATGCGGCTATGGCTGGCGGCTCCACAGGACAGTCTTGGACTGGTACTAGCATGGGTGCATCTCAGCACATTTATATGATTTTTTCTGACACAGGTGCACCTCGCACATTTCTGACACTACTAGGCTCATGCTGTTTGGGCTCTCTTGGATCCCTCAGCAGCTACGATCTGCAAAAACAGTTTCAGAGCTCCACCGGCGCTGGGCCAGACAGGCCAGCAGGGCAAGGTGCAAACTGAAGAACTACTAATATCGAATGGTCACTTTGGGCAAGGCGGCCCAGATTGATTAAGCTTTTGTCTCACTTGAACAGTTACTGGGGCATGACAGCCCATAGTTACTTAGCTTGCTTTCTCCCTTGCACTGGGGTGGGGGTAAGAGTACTTACTCAGGTCCCTCATGGACATCCCTGCTATAGAAGGCTCCTGTGGTCTTCTGAGGTTCGTTTCAGTGCTCTCACCACTGCTTGATGTCATCTGGTTTCGGTACACATCTTCCCCAACATGGAAGGGAGGGCTAGCACCTGGAAGATAGTCTGGCAACCTCCAGGCTAACAGTTTAACAAACTACATAACTTTAACTTTAGCTAAATGAAGAAGGCCAACCTCTCTAGGCTAGAGAGGATTAACTGATCTCCAGGCTTAGCAGCATGGCTGGGGCCTGAGCCCCCACCCCTTTGGGGGTCCTACTTGAATCTCTCTCTAATCTCCTCTTGAATCTAGCAAAATGCTGGAAAACACTGTCTCCAATAGGGCTCTCCTGAAGCTCCTGATTGGCCATAGCTTTGGGTTGTGGGGCCTTGATTGGCTGGAGGGCCTGTCAGTCGCAGAAATAAATTATGCATGAACCTCCCTCCATGCACTGTTGGTTTGCTGCTTTGAGCCTAGAATTGTCCCTGTAAGTCCCCATGAGCACTTGACATTTACCCATGAGCTTTGATGAATGTCCCACAAGTCCTGGCTTTGTATTCCTGGCTTTCCAATTCGCTGTGGCTGCTTGCAATGGCTGCCAAAATTTACAGTCCCTTAGCAGGATAGTACAGTCCTGAATCAAAGTTCTGGCACAGCCAGAATGAAGTAATTATCTGCCCCTAATGTCCCACAGTCCTTTAGCCCTGGGTGTGTACTTGCTGTCACTGCACAGAGCTTTGAATTGCTGAGTTTGTTTTTATGTCGCAGCTGTCGATGTTTAGCTGCCACACATGCAGCAGCAGATAGGCTGGCTTTCTCTGAGTCTCAAACTGCTGGTACACCCAGGAGCAAAGCGTTTCTTTAATTCTAAAAACTCCCCTGTAACACACTTTCCCCTAAACATACAGAGCAAGTTACAATATTTTAATTTTAACATTTCTTTTCCTTTCGGCCGCAGCCGAGAACACACTGCCTTGAAGGCAGACAGGCCCTCATGAATATTCAAATGATTGGGCTCCTGGCTCATGAATGTTATTGAGCCCTGATCAAAACTCCCTGTGGAGCTCCTTTAGTTTGGCGGAGGGTGGCCTCTCAGTGGCCTGTCCTTGGTCACTGGGTCCCACTTAGCTGATGGGGATCCCAGGACCAACAGAGCACTCTCTGGATTGACCACAATCTCGAGGCGGTCGGAGATCAAAGGCGCCCAGCGTGCACCTGTGTGATCCCTGTTGCCCGGAGGGCATGGCTTTGAGCAGGAGATCGCGTTGTGTTTTTTCGAGCCCCAGAGAGATGGATTTACTTATTTATTTTTTTGAGCTGGGGCTGCTTTCTGTGGCACCAGAGGGGCAGAAGAGGACCTGAGGGACAGAAAAAAATTATAGGCCAGTTCTGGAGGCACTCAGGAGAGAGCAGGAGGACAGAGCTACAGGGTGCTAGATAAGCCCCATTTGGCAGGGGTTACAGAAAGATATAAACAAGGACTGAGTCAGGGTCTCTCTCACTGCCACCAAACCCTGGCGCCTGTTTTCTTGAGCAGGCTTCTGTCCTCTCTTTGCACCTCTCCAGCAAGTCTCTGCCAGAACTCGGTGCATCCACTGATCCTCCTACTAAGCTATGCTTCAATTCTATTAACTCATAGGACTCTCACCCTGCCGACTCCAGGACCATAAGTCATTCAAATCCTCTTACATGGCTCACATTCCTGGCTGTTCAGAAACCACTGCTCTCCAGTCAGACGCCAAATGCAGTGGGCACCCACTGTCTGCCAATTCAGTGTGACCGCAGTATTAACACAGCAAAGCTCAGCAAAGTTCTGTAGTACAAGCTGTCCAAATAACGCAGGGGGCCTGGGGAATTTGGGCCAGTCACCATAGCTTTTCTTTTCCAAAATGTTCCTGCAGCAGTACAACTACTGGAGGAGCCTGTCAGTGTGTATTGTAAGGAAGCAATCAAGTTACCTTGTCAAAGTAATCACTGACAGAGTACTTATCACAAACAAAACAAACTGCACCTACTGTATGTCATAACTGCAGTACATGGGGCTTGCTTGTAAATATCTCTACTTTTTGCATGCTAAGTGGCACAGACTACAGCTAGATGCCTTTACCTGGAGTCTGACTGGCTCAGTGTTGTGCCTTTCTTCCATCTCCTTGATTTGCCTTTCCAGGGACTCATAGGTACTACTCACTCATCCGTAATATAACTACATTATTTAATCTTCAATTTTTAAAGGCCAAATGCATAATATATTGCTCCCTACCCTCCTCCTTCCTGCCCTCTGTGCTCTGCTCACCTAGCCTCCCACTCCCAATGTATCCTTCCCTATCCTTGTCTGCTTATCTTCTTGACTGCCTCAGCATACCTAGTGCTTTATGTTTGAATTCTGTAACCTCCATGTACATTTTTCTCATTATTTGTATATTTGTCCACAGTATTGTACCTTGTTATCTAATGTATCTGACGTGGAACCCATCAACGGCATCCGCTCACAGGTATTAACCAAGATCTCAATAAATAAAATAAAATAAATAGTTGTAACTATTTTCCACAAGCACAACTTTCCTGTAATGATTTCATGAGGTTTTATTTTAGCCAAAATTGCCGCAGAACGCTCTTTTCTTACTGTTTAGTTGATGCAGCGGTGCTGATACTTGGTCCTTGTTATGGCAGCATGTCTTCATTCTGCCTCTTGACCTTGAGCCCACTGGTGGCATAAATTTTGCTTTAGCATTGCATCCCAAGTGAATTACTTCTCGTGGCTCACGTGTTAGAAAGTGAGTGGAACAATTTTGTGTTGTTGTTGTCTATTTTATAGTATCATTACTACAATAAATGTACTTCATAATGTCTTCTGATGAGGAATATGAGGGGAGTGATTATATAATGTGTTTCCTCAGTGGAGCCATATGTGTTCTATTCTATAGCTCCTGCTCCTTCTAGTAAACCATAAATGGATGTAGATCTTAAGGAGCCATAGAAGCTGCTGGTGAATGGTAGGTTAATATAGAGCATTTAATTTTTAAGCAATATACCACAAGAGGGGTGGGATGGCAGGATTTCACCCACGCCTGGTGTGGTGGTTTGCTCACGAGGTGCAACCCGAGTGAGGAAACCACAAGAGGCATGGTAAATCCTGCCATCACCCACACCCATGAGTGATGTATTGTAATTTACAGTGTTCTCCCCACTCTATTTTTGTGTTAAAGAAAATGCTTTTTGGCATTTTAATTATTTTATTGACTTTATTCCTATGCCAAACAAAAAAGTTCCTTGTTGCTAGGGCATCCATCCCTACCCACCACTATAGACATTTGCAGGACTGCTACAATGAACACATGACATATGGTATTTATGTTAAACTTTAGCAAAGAGTATACTGCTTAAATTAGTTCCAAATCAGAAAGTACCTCTGGTTGGTTCATTTGCAGTTCTTCATTTGATTTTTTTTAACAGTTTGGATTAGGAAAGCGAGCTGTTTTGGGAGGCAGAGACAGGTATCCTGAAAGTGCCACTGGTGAGAAATTAAGAGTCTGGCATGACATTCCGGTCACTGGAGAGCTTTACTAATTGTGGTTTAAAAGGATGGGAGTTGTTTCTTTCATCTGGGGATGGAGTTACGGTAATTAGTGGCTTTGCTAATTATGCGCTCCATATTCAGATGTCGCGATGGAGCATCAGTGAGACAGGACTGAGAAACAGAAAGTGTGAGGAACGTTTTCTTGTTTTTTCTTTCAACCAAGAAGAGGATTTCAAACAGGGCTCTTAAATCGAGATACAGGGAGTTTTGTGGTGTGTCAAGTAAACAAGTCCCACTTCAGCATCATCTGTTTAGCAGGAGTCAGTTGGGTGGTTTATCGTTTTGGGGTGTTGGAGTAATTTCATAAGGGGTTCCTAATGTGGCTGGCTGGCTGACACTTTTCCCCATGGGGTGATGGCATGATTTACACATTGTAAATCATGTCAGCCAGCCAATCAGGAGTCATTATTTTAGCCCATTGTATAATTAAGCAATAAGGCATGACAGGGTGTGGTATATCATGGGATATCGTTATGCCTAAGGTGTTTGGGCATGAGGCGTAGGCGAGTGCATCCAACCACCCGAGAAAGAAGAGAAGAAAAATAGTTCTCAGACAGTAGAGAGCAAAGAGGCTGGTGGTGTTGGAACATTTTTGAAGCTGTGATGATGTAGCCTCGATATCATCATGGCTTCAAAGAGCTCTTGGCCAATCAGATTCCACTATTTATGATCCTCAGTTCATAATATTTCTTATCCCACTTTGTTTACCTCAAATTATACATTTTACAACATGTTATGTAGCACAAGTAATTTTTAATTTTTTTTGTCACAGCCACATATAACTTTCATGCTCTAAGCTCACTGCACTTTCCCACTACACGATGCCTGGCACCTATAGATTATTTTATTATTTGTCATGGCCATGTATAAATTTCACGTGCTGAGCTCACTATGCAGTTCTGTACTGCATGGTTTTGGTACAAAGTAGTTCACCTTATTTGTTTGTCACGGTCATTTAAAACTAACATATGCTACGCTCCCTATGCGATGAACACCATTTTATGACTTAACCTTATATTTCTGTTTAAAGATGTCTCTCTATCTGTACATGACTGCTAGTAGCTGTCATCTTAACATATTTTGCAAAGTGAATCTGATGTTCCTAATTATTAATTTACCGCCTCTGTCAAGGCAAGTTCTTTTGCATACTTATTAGTGCAGGCATATACTATTCAGTATGACATTTTTATATTAGTCTGGAATTCGTTTTGGGATTTGCTGTTTAGTAGGTGCCTCTTTGCAGATAACTTTAAGAAGATAATGAGCTCTCTGATGCACCCCTGCCATGACTAGTCGGGTTATTAGATAATGGCAGCCTGGCGTATTAAACACTGCCCTCATCGACAGCAACAGCCTTCTTCTTCCCATTAGCACATGAAAATAGTGGGTGGCTGGATTTCCTACATGATTTCTTGTAAGTGTATACAGACTAGTGATGCTCTGTGGAAAGTTAATATTGTTCATTTTATGTTTGCTTGCACGCATGTGCAAGAAACATAGTGCCATCATCTGAGTTTTCAGAGGTGTGTCAGCATCTTCTAATTCAGTCAGTGTGTTTGCAGGCGTGGTCACAGTTCTCCAATCACTGCTGGAGCTGTCTATGACAGCAGTTGAAAATGCAGTGGCATACAGTTGAAAGAGGGAGCTACGCATCAGTGAGCAGCTCCACCCCCACACACACACACAGATCAACTGTGTCGGTTACCTGATAGGATGGTGTAGTCTTGTCTAGCTTAGAGACAAACCACACATCATTACTTTAATAAACTGTTCCTGCCACAGCAGGACCACCAAAATATTATTGGTGCCTAACAGTCCTTACACCGCCAGCTCTCCAAAGCACACCTTCATGGACTCCATGGGTTCTAATCCTCCAGAAAAAAAATACCTCAGCATTTGATGTGAAAACTCAGACTTCGTTGTATGTGTAATTCCAAGCGTTTTCTCTTACTAGACTCTGTCAATGTGAACTCCCCACTGCTAAAACCTATGCAAACAAACTTATTTATTTATTTAGCTTTTGTTTACCGAGTAAGTACACTAGACAAGTAGTATGCCTATTTTCAGGAATGACCCAGAGAGCACAAAACATACAGTATACATACATGGCAACATTGGCGAAACAGCATGATACAGTAAAAAACAGCTATAACAGCGCTTGTATAAGGGCAGAGATACTGCCACACATAGTGCAAATTGTTACAGGACATAGATAGACATTAGAATCACTGAATACATATTTCATAGACCATCATGGACTCAGAGTGGACAATAGTGGACTGCAGAGTATTACATTACAGAGACTAGGAGCAGTCACATCTTGTCGCTTTGTTTTAGGTGGGACCACAGGGAGGAGCGAAGGTCCCATGGGAAGGGCAGAGCTAACAGAGTCCGAATGGAGTTCCAGAGCCTAGGCACAAAGCGGCAAAGTCATGATCCCCATAAGGGTCCGAGTAGGGGAACTTTAAGCAACTCGTTCTGTGACCTGAGCTGGTAGGGGATGGCGTCCAGTTTTGGGAGGAGATGCGCCAGTCCCGACGGTATGCCCGTGGCAAGCACTTTCCTGGTGAAGTTTCCTACACCAAGGATCAGGAATTCCGCAGGGGGGAGCCAGTTGAGTTTGTCATAGAGCTCACATCGGTGGGTGACTTTGGGAGCAGCAAGTGCAAACCGACAGATATCATTACATGCCGTGTTCCACCGATTAAGATGGATTTGAGGTGACCTGGCAAATAGTTGAGCGCATGTACTACCTGCAGCTGAAGCAAAGAACAGCCAGAA
Organism: Neoceratodus forsteri; assembly: GCA_016271365.2. NCBI lineage: Eukaryota > Metazoa > Chordata > Ceratodontiformes > Ceratodontidae > Neoceratodus > Neoceratodus forsteri. The sequence goes on along the minus strand of CM028138.1, from coordinate 284,091,848 downwards.
TGCACAAAGGAGAACATACTGCTATGCATTTCAGCAGCAGCCAGTGGGGAGGTTTTCAGGACTGAAGCACTTTAATGCCTTTTAGTGCTGTCATATACACCCCTGTGTGGTAATTCACTAAACTGCACACTTAGTCTGGTAATGCAGCTTCAAAATATTTTTTTCTCTGAATTGCTGTGAGCTGGCATTTAGATAAAATCACACAGCTCTTTCTCAAATCAGATGCTCAATGAAGTCACATCACCTTGTGACCTCTAAACATCTTAGGGCTGGACATGTGCCCTAACAAAATAGCGAAAACTAGGTATAGAAAAAGAAAACACATTCAACCGTAGCTCACAATCAGATCCACCCTTTCCTCCGGCAGACCTGAAGCCGCCTAACAGCCACCCGCAGGTGCTCATGCACTCCCTCCACCGCCCAACATATGGCCGATGGGGTGCTGTTGCATTTATTTCATAATTTCCTGATCCTGTTGCTACCATACTGATACAGTAATTATTTTTATGGCTCGAAAACTGCTTGACATTAGCTGAATTATAAATGGCATCCCTGTTTGACGCTGTGGTGTGAATATGGTGGTGCTCAAATTTTAAGCCAAGTATTACGTGCAGATATGTTGTTATTGACTGATGTCACTTACCATTTTATACATCTATTGATTTTTTCAATTCACTTTTGCTGACAAATGTTGATTGCAGGGATTCTGGTGTCACACCAGTTCAGCGATGTGTAACATCTTAGTGCAGATGCTAAGTAACTGTTTTAAAATGCTGAAAAGTTAACAGCCATGAAAATGCATGAACTCTTTCTTCAGTGTCTGGAGCTGTAGTGGTGTTATTGGCAGTGCATGTCCCTTTGCTCCAGATCTATCAGTGAGATGTCTATTCTGTGCAATGGACAGTGGCTGAATGTTATCAGCTGACAGTTTTCATTTCATTACCAACAGATAAATATTCAGGGCTTTGCAAATGCAACTTTGCTGGTAGCACAGTTTCATGCCCCCAAGTGTCTGTCATCAGTTAGTGGTTATATCTTAACCGATGATCACAAAAAGTATGAAAAAGATTTGCCGCTGAGTAATGTAAATGCCAATCCACCCAAGCACCTTTAGGCTGCAAACAGAATTTGAGCGTATAGGGATTCTGGACTGGTGTATCACTCCATGGCACAGCAACAGTTAATAAGTTTAAGCACATTCTCAGGACATTGTTTCACTTGCCCCTCTCCCACTATGATCCTGGTCACCTGAAATAAACCTGACATTTTAGTATCTGTTTTACATCTTGGCTCAGTTAGGCAATCAATGCCGTAAGAACATAAACGGACATATAAATGGGGACTATAAGAACATGGTCACCTGAAATAAACCTGACATTTTAGTATCTGTTTTACATCTTGGCTCAGTTAGGCAATCAGCGCTGTAAGAACATAAATGGACATATAAATGGGGACTATAAGAACATGCCATGGGTGCTTGTGCCTTAGTCCAGCTGTACAACATCAGCCTGAAGCTCAGGTAGGGCTTACTGTCTACCACTTTGTTCACCCCCATGTACCTGTACCATTTCACATCCTCCCTTGCCTTAGTCCAGCTGTGCTACATCAGCCTGAAGCTCTGGTAGGCTTACTGTCTACCACTTTGTTCACCCCCCATGTATCGCTGTGCTACATCAGCCTGAAGCTCTGGTAGGGCTTACTGTCTACCACTTTGTTCACCCCCATGTACCTGCACCATTTCACATCCTTCCTTGATCTACAGTGAGTGGATCCCTCATTCATACGTCACATATGCACGCACAAAAAAACCTGGTCTTCAAAAATTAAGATACATTTATTATGTTTGTTATGTTTGCTTGTACGCATGTGCAAGAAACATAGTGCCATCATCCGAGATTTCGGAGGTGTGTCACCCTCTTCCAGTTCAGTCAGTGTGTTGGCAGGTGCAGCCCTGTGTTAATGCATGCTGAGCTGTCTATGACAAGCTCCAAAATGCAGTGGCATACAGGTTCAAAGTGGGAGCTACGCCCAGTGGGCAGCGATAAGATATTGCTTGCCTGCGCAGCTCCCCCCACACACACACGCATACGCAGGCGCGCGCGCCCGCATCCATACACACACTGTATAGCCTGTGCTGCGCTCCCCCGCCTAAAGTTTTCCAAATGCCACGCTGGTGCCCATCCCAGCATGGCAGCTCATGATATAGCCGGCGGGAGGTGCAATACCCGTCGGCTCACTGTCCCCTCACCCCGAGTGGGTGCCACGCTGGGAGCCCACCCAGCGTGGCAATCGATGTTGGCCGACGGGGTGCTCAATCCTCGTCGGCTGAACGCCCTAACTGTCCTTGTGCCATGCTGAGAGCCCACCCCAGTATGGCAAACGCCCCGCATCATCATTGGAAACAAAAGAACACCTGTAAAGAAAAATGGTCCCACGTAGTCTCCTGGCTCCCTCCTACAACCTGCACCCACCAACTGCGCACCTTGCTCTCCCCACACCCCCTCACCCCATACTTACCTCCGACCGGCGCGACATCTTCGTGGACTGAACACGCCTGCACTCTTCAAAGCCGACCGCGAACAGAGGAAATGCCAGTAAGCTGTATAATGGGCTAGATAGGGGTTTTCAACTTATTGCATATCTCAGGCATTTTTGGAATTTTGCACCAAATTTTTAACATGTGGTTTTGGGACCCCTTCATGAGTGATGTCACTGTCATGGTGTTATTCAGGTTCAGGGGTGATTTCGCAGTTACTGTGCGAAATCATCTTTCGACTGATTAACAAAATGACACTGCCAGTGTTCATAGATGGGCTCTTGAGAAGCCTATTTTGAAAATTTGGTGGAAAATTTTGTAAAACTACTGTTTACTTTAGCATGCTATGCAGTCTTTAAGCATCATAAGTTCGCGAATTTTCAATATTTTCATCTAGATTTTCAACATTGCCATTTTACCACACCTTCTTATGAGTAGTACAGCTGTCATTTTCACATCTCACCCAAAACATGTTTCCGCTCATGTAGCGCACAATGGCGCAGTCGGTAAGTGCTAAATCAATGTATCGGACAAATTAAGAAAATCACAGTGACACTGTTCATGAGCAGAGGTCTTAAATGACTATTTTGAAAATTTGTTGAAAAATTCAAAATGACTGTTTTACGAAGCGTCGTGTGCAGTTCCTACATGACGCTTGTAAGTTCGTGAATTTTCAATATTTACACTCCAGATTTTCAACATTACCATTTTACCACACCTCCTTATGAGCAGTACAGCTGTCATTTTTCACATCTTGCCCAAAATGTGTTTCCCATGTAGCGCACAATGGTGCAGTCGATGAAAATCAATGTGGGACACATTAAGAAAATCACAGTGACACTGTTCATGAGCAGAGGTTTTAAATGGCTATGTTTAAAATTTGGTGAAAACATTCCTAAAATGACTGTTTTACTTAGCATGCTATGCAGTTCCTATGCATGCTCATAAGTTTGCAAATTTAATATTTTCACTCCAGATTTTCAACATTGCCATTTTATTACACTTCCTTATGAACAGTACAGCTGCTATTTTTCATATGCCGCCTTAAATGTGTTTTCAGACATGTAGCATAAATGGTGCTGTTGGTGGAAAGCAATGTTTGGGACAGATTAAGAAAATCACAGTTACACTGTTCATGAGCAGAGGTCTTAAATGGCTATGTTGAAAATTTGGTGACAAAAGTCCATAAAATGACTGTTTACGAGTGAGCATTGCAGTTTCCATGCACCCTCGTAAGTTCATGACTTTGTAATATTTTAAGTCCAGATTTTCACCAGTGGCATTTTTCCACACTGCCTTATTTACAGTATAGCTGTCATTTTTCACAACATGGTCAAGTGTGTTTCACACTTTCAGCAGAGATGCATGGTCGCTGTGGAAATTATTGTTCGGACAGATGAAGAAAATCACAGTGACACTGTTCATGATCGGAGGCACCAAAATGCCTGAGTTGACAATCTGTAAAAAATCCCCAACCTAATTATATTACGGTGTGCGTTGGTACAGTTTCTATGTACCGTGACTTCACCATTTTTAAAATATTTTACTGCAGATTTGCAACATTGCCATTTTTTACACCTCCCCATGAACAGTACAGCTGTCATTTTTACATCCTGTTCAGAATGGTTTTGCACCTGTGGTGCTAAATGCCGTAGTCGCTGTGCATAAGCAGCTTTTGCTAAGAAATTGATATTCCCTGTTCATGAGATGGGGTCACAAAAAACATGTTGAACATTTGGAGTGAAAATACCAACGAATGCCTGAGGTATTAGGGTTTCCAACCATAACGTCCAACCCTGTACAGAATGACAGGCATCAGGGGTGTGACTTGGGATTCTTGCCTGTAATGCTCATACCATTCCACACCCTGCAGCCAGTGAGAAGCATCGAGGTATGCCTTGGACCTCTTCGCCCCAAAGTTCACCCCATTCTCCTATATTGCACCCATCTCACTGTATTTCCTAATGGAATGGAGTGCATAGGACCAAAGACCCCAAGGAACACCGTGGCACTTGCCAGTGTCTGCAGGGTGGGGTGTACTGAAATGGCGTGGCCGTTATGCCTGACGCACCAAAGGCACACCCCAATGCCTGTCACCTCTGCAGGGTGGTGGGGTTGGCTTCAGTTCAATACTCACTGCCATTACTATTATGCAGCTCTGTAACTTCTACCACCACTGCCAACGCCAGCAAGCAAACATTCGGCATTGACAAATGCTTGTTATTTTAAATCAAGCGGTGAAACAACAATATATTTAGTCTTCTAGCTGCAGCTATATTTTTGTGCAGCAAGTTGAGTTTCATTCTCATGACAAAGTTCATAAAGATACAAAGTCTGAAGTAAAAACTCCACTAGGTAAATCTGAGAAATCTGTATACAAAAAGCAATCTAAAGGTGCTTACCCAGCCTTGTGCACTTTAACATCATGGCATGTTAATATACAGCTCTCATGTTGTGCTGACTGGAAAGGTTTAGGAAAATGTAGCGTAAAAGAGTGGAGATTGTGTTTTCCGATTCTTTTCTTGTTAGCTTCATTTTGCTATAGAAATAGGGAGGCCAGGTATTTGTAATGGAGCAGTACTTTGTCTTGGAACAAACAGCTTTGCCTCCAGAGGGCTTGCTTCCTCTATTTGTCTGTGGCTGTGTACAGGATGTTGTTAAGCATCTCAAGAATCTAAATCATATATGCTTGAAACCGATCAGGAATATAAAGCACTATAAACAATCTCACCCACTGTGTGCTATATGTCTACTGAAATACATAGATTACATAGACCTGACAGAACTGTGTTTCACTAATCTCACTTCCAGGGATTCAGACTGCGTCCAAGGTATTTTCAGCTGTAGTAATTGGGTGAGGTTGTCCCAACTATTCATTTTTATGAGTGAAGTGTAGAAAGTGAAAAATCTTGAGCAAAAAAGAATAAATTAGCATTTTATGTTGGTTTTATATTTACAGTACCATCTTAAAAGCTCATTAGTGACAACTACATAAATTTTCCTTCCACCAGTAACACGGTGGCAAGTTCTTAATAGGCTTGCCTCAGAACTCGAATCCTTCTATGATGATGTTAGCACTTTGCAGACGGCATCTTTTAATAGACCAAAATATATTTGTAGAAGGAGAAGCACACAGGACATGGAAAAGCATCTTATTATGGCAAAATAAATTATGATGATAATCATCATCAAACAAAATGCCTAAAGATACATACATTTTTTCCATCTTGATTTTTGTCCTCCTCAGCAGGCCACTGCCTTATGTCGGTCAATCTACTGACCACGGGGTTGTTTGGGATCTTATAACACTCTGTGTGCCCAGATGGACCTCCAAGAGCCAGCCTGGAGGCTTCATCCTGCCACGGCCCCTGCTCCCACATTTTCTCCCGTTATCCTGAGGTCCCAGAATGCAGTAGCACATGCGCATGGAGACACACACGTGCACCGCGGCTCAAGTGACAGCCCTTCCACCCTCCCCGGCCTAAGTCCAGGACTCCTCTTACATGGCACCACTGCCCAGCCTCCACCAGGAGGTGGCTAAGCACCGAGGATACCCTCGATCCTCTCAGAGGAAGGCTGTCAACCAGCAGCTCAATCAGCTCCCTGCCCTCTCCCGGCTGACCCCTGGTGCCCTAAGCTTGAGCCCAAACCTGGGTTGCCGGCGTGGTGTGAGGTGTATCACCCAGCACCTCAACCCTCACCACCACCAGGCTGGCCCCAATTTTTTTTTTTTTTTAAGACCCCTTTATGGTACACTGGTAAACCAGAGAGATATGGGGGCCTGCACTTCCATAGCCCACAAGATAGTCACATGAATTCTTCACATCTGTCATTGCAGCAGTTCTGTCAGTGGACGGACTCTTCTCTTTGCATGGGACATCTGCATCAAAGGGACCTTCGTGAATGAGGATACAATTCCACTATCTCAAAAAGCAAGGCAATTCATTGCAAAAACCTTCATTAATGCACCAGTGAGGGTAACTTAGCATACAAAAGTAGGGAAATGTGGCATTGGGGTTTCAACCCTAATGACCCACCCCACCTCCCAAGCAACAAAGAAAAAAAAAAAGATTAGGGGTTTGGGTCTCCAGAGTCTTTGTGAATCAGTGGTGGGGTCTTCCTTGGGGTTGTCAACTCTAATGCTCACCCTCCCCAGCCCTAGCCTTAAATCCATAGCACAAGGTACAGCTCCAAGCCACTGCCTCCAATGATACACTCCTCAAAGGTATGGGCGTATGTCTGCCACAGGTTACCAACACAATTTGCTGTACCTTTCTTCTTGCAGGGCCCTGTGGGTCCTGCAGGAAAAAAGATCATGTATGATGTTTGCTCACAGAATGGGTGGGCATTAGGGTTGACAACCCCAAGGAAGACCCCACCACTGATTCATCAAGACTCGGAGACCCAAACCCCTAATGTTTTGTTCTTTTTGCTGCTTAGAGTGGGCATTAGGGTTGGAAACTTAATGCCACATTTTTTTTAATTCAAGTTTATTAAAATTTAAGGGTACAGTACAGGAGTTCCATTTCATGACCAAGTGTTGTTACAGAGAAATAGAAAGGATAAAAAAAAAAAGAAACGCTACATATTTCATTTGGGCATACCATGCAGGAATAAAGAGAAATATCAGTTGATTGTTGTAATTGTTCAGTTCCATAAATTTCATTCCAATAGTTATTTGATTTCCTTTATCTCCTCCCCGCAGTAAGCAAGGCCACCCTACTGATTATATAGTACTTTAATGGTTCCTTCCTCTTGAGCACTGCACCAGATAGTCCATGCAGTCCATTGTCTAACAAACATAGGTGTCCTTAAGCTGACTTTATATATCATCTCTTCTATGTGTTGGATCTCCTCACAGTATCCAGCTGCTGGACCGTGTGCGTTAAGTTACCCTTAACAAAGTTTTTGCAATGAATATATATATCTTAGGGAAGCACCAGAGGTCGCCGACAGCAACATTGCCGACAGCCCCCACAGCAAACACCCTGAAACCCACCACAATTGACCACGATGCACTACAAACCAAATGCTGGCAACCCGACTCTGTAGCCAGAACAGAGACACCGATGGTACCAAGAGGTGCCCAGCCATTGCAACCACGCAGCGGCACTGACTGCCACTGCGACGATGGACCCGATGACGTGCCTCCCCATGGAGGACCCAACGGGCAGTTCAGCGACATGTCAGGATGTGGGCAGGGGTCACCAGTAGGCAGTAGACAGAGTGCATATACCACAGGGAGTAAGGGTGGCCCATCTAATGCACCCAGGTCTGCAGCTGCTTTGGTCGACCGTGTAGTCGCTGCTGGTGCACTTGCTGCCACTGTGGAGTGTGTCGGCTGCTGTCATGGGTTGCTGTTGTGGTGGTCAGGTGTATGCCCGTCGCTTATGCTGGTGTCAGGATTGTGGTGTCGCTCTGACACCATGCTTAATCTTAGGGCATGGTAGCTCCCCTATAGTTAGGGTTGAGTAGGCTGTTTAATGTTAAATCCCAATTTGTGCACCTAAATAACTTTGGAGGTGTTCTACAAAGTAGCCCACAATTTGGCATGCATGATCTGGCAGTTAGAGTCTCAAGACATAAAGGGCCTGATGTTCAGAAACGTGCACTAGTGCTGTCATCGCCAGAACTTGCTCTAGTGCTTGCACCAGTCCTTAACATGCCATATTCAGAGGCATTGTTCGGCGCTAAATCCTATGAATATGGAGGGCTGCATGCTGTGCAAGTGAGCGCTAGTGCAGTGCAGTAGTGCAGATCTCAGTATAGCACAGAGGATAGCACTGAACACAAGGCAAGCAGTGAAGTGGCGCAGCCATGACAAGAGCACAGGGTACTAGGCTGAACACTAGAGGTGGCTATGGGTGGGAGATGAGGGCCCCAATGATAGACACATGACACAGCAGCATATGTATCAAAAATAAACGTTACTTTACAAAACTGGTAACAAGCCACGCAAAACAAACAAAGGCAGCAACATTGGCAGTGGCAAAGACAAGAACATCAAGAAGAAGAGCAACATGGGGCCGGGAACAAAGGAAAAAGACATCTACCTGGAACAAGGTGGGGTAATGGGATGATGAACACAAAATGGGTGACCACTCATAAAAGGGGAGTGAAAAAACAGAGGACAACCACCCATAGGAAGGGGAGGTAATCCAAATCAAATAGGGTATCTGCCTGCAACAATGGGGGATGGGACCAAAGAAGGGCAACTGCCCATAAATGGGGAGGGCAACAAAACAGAGGGCAACTGTCCATATGGGGGTGTTAATGAAAACAGAATAGGGCATTCACCTATAACAATGGAGGGTAATCAGAAACAGAAAGGGCAACCGCCTGTACAAGCGGGTTCTCAAACAAAATGGGGCAACTGCCTGTAAAAAGGGGGAGACCAACACAAAAAGACACCTGCCCATCTGCAGTAGCCATGTCCATATTAAGGATTCACCGTCAGTGATGGTGGCGGTGGTGGTGGCTGTAGCTGCTGGTGCTGTTATGCTGCCAGGAGGTCCCTTATAGCTTCTGTGTTTTCTTCAACCTCCTCACAAACAACTGGAGGAGGCAGTCTTGTTGCTGCAGCAGCTCTTCCCTGCCCCCTCGGTCAACAATGTCTGGCCAGTGACCATTGGCTCTACGGGCACCTATGGAAAGCAGAACGAGAACTCAGCCAATGGAGCACATAGGACAAGGGACACAGGAGTGGCATTACAGGCAGAAGAGAAGTACAGCTGGCTGACACATGGGCCTCCATATCACACATAGGTGGAGAGAGTCAAACAGCCACAGTAGAATGTGCATGGCATACCAGAGACAGCACTGTGGATCCCACAGTGAGGACTGCACATGCAATGGGTGTGCCATGCTGCCACAGAGAAGGACACAGCTGTGAAAGGGACAGTCAACACAGGCAGGCATGCGAGATGTGGAACTGCAACACAAGCAACAGCAGCACCAAGCCAGGGAGCAGAAGGCTGTGGACTGGCCAGAAGTGCTAGAAGCCACAGACATACCCTGTTCCCTGCACACCCCCATGCAGCTCACAGGCCAAGAAGGTGTGCTGGACAACAGACAGCTTTGAGTCACCCTTGTCGGTTGCAGGATCCAGGCCAGTCATACATGTGTTACACAGTTCCGCTGTATATGGATGGCACCAGTATGCCCTACTGTGTGCAGCAGCCGGAGTCCCATGCAAGTTCCATGGTGTTGTACACAGGTAGTGTGCTATAGCGACTCACCTTGTTAGCACAGCACTGGTGTTGGATGCAGACCCACCCTGAAGTGCCCTCCCCACCCTGAAGATAATGTTACCACCCTTGACACAGGGTTGCCACTCATAGAGCCAGTGCAGGACATTGGGCCTGCAAAGACCCAGTCACGCATTTAATGTATGTATGGCTCCCACTGTGTACAGTGAAGTAATCATAATCTGGTCATCACTGTATTGGTTGGAAACCATTAACTCTGCATAACAATGTCAATCACACATAGTAAACTACATGCACAGCCCACCAGCGCCCCTCCTTCTGTTGACCCGTACCACATATGCCAGGCTCTGTTGAGCTGCAAAAGCATGACACACAGTGCATATGGCACTGGAGATGGCACCACTGTAGGTGGACAACCACTGGTGCTGTATGATGCACATGGCAGGACGCGGTGGTGTCCTGGTACTATAGTGGCCTATGCCTACCTCCTGAAGACAGACATGCATACATAGTCCCAAACATGTGGCAGAACAGATCTGACTGACACTGATGGGTTCACAGCTGGGGCTATGAGCAATACTACCAACTCCCTGTGGCACCTGGTTGGAAACACAGGGGACACGCCACTGCATGGTGTAAGGCATGCCATGGCACAACAGGTAGGCACAGGGCACCGTGCCAGCTGCAAGTAGGTGCACAGCAGTAGACTGCACAGACCATAGCACGCCACAGTGTCTCTGGTGGGGCAATGCCCCCAAGTGCAGGGTGAATGTCCCCTACCACAACTGCATAGGTGAATCCCCACAGGCATGCATCCTGCATGGTAGGCTACACATAGACATCGGTCTCCGGTCACAGAGGCATGCAGCATAGCTAGACATAAGTGGTGGAAGAGTCTAAACAGTGGCAGGGCCAAGGATGTAAGGGTAAAGTCCCCACCCCCATTGAGTGGGTTCACCAACACCCTCATTGATTTCTCGAGCCAATTTATAATTTGTGGAGTAACACCCCTCACCGACTGACAGCATCTCATTGTGCTTTAATGCCCCACCTGAAGGTCAGGCCCTTGACTTTCATTATTAAGGTTTGACCACTGTGCCTTTACTCAGCAGGCCATGACCTCAGCCCACATCCATCAACACTACTCAGGCCTTCATTTCCAAACTTCTGCTAACACCCTGCAGGCCAGAAAGAGGGTGATTCATACATTTAACACAGTTTACAGTACATGCTGCATTGTAAGGCACACTCTCCATAGTAATAAATTACCATGATTGCAACAACTGACAGGGCCAGGCCCTACCACTTGGAAAGTTGTACAGCCAAGGCCATAGTGACCCCACCTTTTCCAGCACCTATGAGTGTAGACATGCAATCCCAGGTGCGACACAGAAACACAAGGTACTTTCGTGACCCTCTCTCTCTTGACCTGCTCCGCTGGGCAGCATCATGACCTGGCAAGTCCCTGGGTCAGTCCTCCCTGTGACTCAGCTGTTGCAGTCCCCTGGCCAGGGCTTGCTGTCTGCTTAGGGTCTGTAGAGGAGTAAAAGGATACGTGGTCAGTACCCTACATGGGACACAGTGCACTGATCCATACACCCCTACACAGCATATACGCCCATATGCTCTTACTATGAACCAGCTGCCAGATGTGTATGATGCGGGTGGACAGGGTCAGGTGGGGCCACAATGTACCACTGTAGCAGTTGTGGCACCACACACATGCATGCCATGGCTCAGGTGCAACAGGTATGATACTTCTCCTCTGTGGTAGGTATGACCTTGCACAGTGTCTCGCTGGCCTGTGCAGTGTCCACATCCTGCCATCCCCAAGCCCCACAGACCCGTACATGTCAGCTAAGATCCTGTACACAGCATGGTATGTATCTGTATGCATGGTGTACTAGGTCACGCACAACATGGGCAGGAAGGGCATATCTACACAATGGCTGGGGGAGGGCAGGATTCTGTAGGTGTGGCCCGCACAGTGGCCGGTACATATCTGGTATCCTCTGTGCAAATGTGAAGTAACATGGACAGTGGGCAGGACTCAAATGATGGCCACATCCACGTCCTGATGGGTACACCTATCAGCACATCTACATGTAGAACACATGTGACATCCCCTGGGTCACCCTGCAGAAGGCATTTATATATCCAGGTCACAGTACCTGGTAACCAAACCCTGAATAACAGTCATGACACTATACATAGTCCTGTCATGCACCCTGACACTGCTTCCATGTCACTGTGGTGGCCTCACAACTGTGCTGCCCTGGCAGGTGCATACCTCAGGAAACCATGGTGGGTTCTGTCATGTACAGGGCATGGGGATATCATATGGGACAAGGGGCCCATACACCTGCATATGGACAAGCAGGCCTTACAGGGGCAGGTCTCATAGGGCAAAGGGGAACAATGGGGACACACAGGTACAGTAACCCTGATGTATAGTATCATGACACAGGACTGCACACAGGCCATTATGCATATCATATATAGATCCATGTGAACTCACTGGGCCTAGGCACAGCGCCACCATCCACCTTCAGTCGCAGTTGCTGCAGGTGATGCGCCCTTCCTCTGAAGGTCGCTGTACCAGTGCCGACACTGATCACTGGTGGGGTGACCCCAGTGCATCGTGTGAGACGCTGCCCCACAGATGCCCACACTGCACCATGGCCTGTCTGACCCTGTCCCTCACCCAGCAGCTGGTCCTCCGCCACCACCAGGCTGACCAAATTGGGCAGCTCTGTGGTGGACCACCTCTGGTCCCTTTCAAGCACATCCCTGCTCCATCTGCCTGCCATGGTTTTTCCCTCAGCCTAGGCCTAGCACTTCCGCCAAGCTCTTGCCAGTGTCAGGGCTGTCTGGATGTGTCCTGTCCATTTGCGCAGCATGTTGCCTTGGTAGTGTTGTGCTATCATCGTGTTGTGCAGTGCACTGCACTCAGGGGGTGTACCTTGAGCATGCACCAGGCATGAGATGACACATCCTCAGGTACACATGGGTGTTGTGCACCTGCGCACACCTGCGTGGGGCTGCACCCTGCAATTGAGCAATGGCATGGTATGTAGTGCTGTGCTGTTTGATGTCATCTGCTGTGACATGTGACATTATGTCTGCACTGTGAACCAACATTGTGTAAGCACAGGCACTGCACAAGGTGTGTGCTAGTGCAACCACATTACGCTGGGGAAACAACTGCAATATTCAATGATTGTATGTAAATGAGTAAATTTTGCAGTCCATGGACACCCACATTTGCATGTCATTACTGGAAGGCATGCATACATTAGCATGCCTATTGCACTTGGAATATATGAAAGGAACACAGTACACCATCTAAATTCACAGCTGAACTACAGGTGGCTAGAGGTAGGTGTCCTGTGGAGGTGCCTAAAAGGGACATGGGGCAGCACTAGTGTATGCTGCATGCAGTGGTGCACTGGACATGTGGAGGTGGTAGACCTCTCACATCTATATTTAGCGGTGGTGGTGTTATCTTGTCTAAGTGGAGAATCCCTTCAATAGTACTCAATGGTGTATGATGACAGAGGATGCGACACATTCACATATGTGCATAGGTGGTGGTGGCCCTGCATTCCTTTGGGTCCCTGCCTATTTCTACCATTGTCTGTCTATGACCTTGAGAATGACTGTGTCTGCACATGGGCAGGCCTGTGTTAGGCAGGCCACTGGCTGTGTTAGGACATGCATTGCCAGGAAACCTGTGCATCCCTGAGGGGTGGTAGAGCCTCCACCAATGTACTGTTCTGCTGTGTTCTGCTGTGTGTAATCCCTGGCCACCTGTATTCTGCTTTCCTGTCCAGCAGGTATCATAGAGGACATGGACAGACCAGGGGCCCACCACTTCTCTGAGGAGGAGTTGCAGGCGCTGGCATATCCAGTAGAGGAGGCAATAGGCACCACCCCATGGACTGTGGAAGCACGGGAGTGCTGGTGGTGGCTATGAAAGCAAAGTGGGACTGGCCCAAGCCATGTGAGTGAGTAACTGTGCAACATCCCATTGGCCATGTGTGTACATGTGTGTATATATGTATGGGTGCATGCATACACCAGTGTTGTGTAACACATTGGGTGTAGGCTGCACTTCTGTTTCCATGTCTTCTAGTGTGTAGCCATCTGTGTGCTACTCCACTACTGTGTCCCATGTATTGTCACCTGTGTGCTCAGTGGTGCTGGGATATGTGCTCACTGATCTGGGATGTGTGCTCCCTGATGCTAGGATGTGTGCTCACTTGTGCTATGGTTCGTGCTTATTGGTGCTGGGATGTATGCTCACTGGCACTGGGGTGTGTGGGCCCTAGTAAGGGTGTGTGTACTCACCAGTGGAGGTGTGTGGTGTGTATGGCCACAGGGTATGTGCAGTGCACCGCACACACAGTATGGGTGTTGTATCACAGTACACCGGGCACATATGCTGCCTTGGCTGGTACACAGCTGTTTATAATACATTGCTATATAACTCTTCTCTCCTCTCCCACCAGCTCACCATGCCACACTGGACACCGTGGAGGACATTCCATGTTCATCTTAATGGCAGCCACCCCTGCCACCCACCTGTATGCACCTGCTGATGGACACCAGCAGAGTGGATGAGGATGAAGAAGACAACGAGGCACACATTGGGAGCTGGGGACAAGTGGGTACACCCATGACCAGGAGGGGTTGTCTCCCACCTGCCCCCAACAATGGGGCCCAGCCACTGTTCCCGCATGGCACTGCTGCTGCAGTGGTGCAGCCCCCTAACAGCCCCTGGCATAGCCACTGCATGACTGCATGAGTGCATAGTCACTCCATGACCCCACCTCTGGCATGGCCATTGCCTGTTGCCCTGGCTGATACCACACGGCCAGCCACCATTGTGCCTCCCAGGATCCATCCTCCGCATGGCTGCAGCCCTGCCGCCCCATGCCCATCCCACTGAGCCAGCCACAGCTGGCCTACAGTGCCCACAGTGGGTCTCAGCACTGACTGCTGTGTAGCCCTGAGCCATACAATGGCTGAAGGTGCAGCCTAACCCTGTCCCTTGGACAGTCTCCAGTGACAGTGGGATGTGGCTGACAACTAGCAGATGCTGCAGTCAGCCGTGGAGGCAAAGAGTGTAATGCAGCAGGAACTGACATGCACCTGCCACATGCTGCACAATGACATGCAGCATGCCGAGGAGCAGGAGGAGGCACATCATTTGGAGCATATGGCAACCCTATGTGACTTGCCCCAGGATCTGGCCTCCAGCAAGGAGCTACTGCGCAGGGATATAAACTCCTGCATGGATCACCTGTGTGTCACAGTGCTGGAGGCTGTAGCCATGATGGCACCCACCACAGGTGCCAGCCAGATCCCCAGCGTGTCCAGTGGGAGGGTCACCCAGTGGTGGACAGCACAGCATATGCCCACGTCATACAATGCTGGAATGAGAACACCAGCACACCATGGACTCCCAGGATACCAAGGATTCCGCACACAACAGCACACGGCTTGCTCCTTGCCAGAGTCAGTACCCTGGGGTCTGTGGCTGGGGTGGGTAACACCATCCACATGCTCATCCACCATATTGTGAATTATGCCCCCAACCATACTGGGTACAGCACACACGTGGTGGCCCCTATGCACACAGGGGCAGGAATTATGCACCAGAGGCATATATCCCACCGCAGGGCTCTGCACCTGAGGACAGGTGTGTACGGCGGCATTCATGCCCGCCATCCACCTGTCTGCAGCCCCTGGCCCCCTGGTGCATAGGTTCACGTGGGTGGATGGGGTGGAGTTGTGGTCACAGGCAGGTGGCCAATTGAATGGCCTGCTTGGGACCCTAGTGGATATCCTGCGAGGAAGGTGCAGGACGGGGCTGTATTGGCTGCATGGGTGGTCGACATCGGTGGAATCTCCCCTCCACAGAACACAGGGGGTACTGGTCCAAGTACTGTGATACCACTGTATGATGCAGGGGAGACACTTCCCTGCCACACCGTCCCACAATACCCTCCCTCCTTGGACCTGGCAGAAGGTGCAGCGGCCATGGGCAGCTGACAGCAATGCCCACCGCACACCTCCTCCACTGCCTGCACTGGGATGGGCATATGCATGTCGGGACTCCATTTGTTGAAGGGCAGGAGCTCAGGAGCGGTTGAGCGGGGGCCTTGTGGGTGCACTGCCATGGCTGCATATGGCCATTACAGTAGGGTCCCTGCTGTAGCCTGCATCATCCTCCGCACCCTTGTGGACAGCGCAACACACAGTAATGACTGCCGCATAGTGCCACCATGCCCCCACCTGCCCCCCATCATGTTGCTGTTCACGGCTGGGGATCAGTGGGGCAATGGGCTCAGAGTATCTCCGTGCTGCAGATCGCACCGCATAGCCACTCCACCCCTTTGTGCATAGGGGACATTGTACATACCCTGGGCGGTGGCAGGGGATGCACGTGGGGTGTGAACTGTCAACCCTCACCAACATGTGCTTCCTTCCCCCATTACCTACATGTCACCATCCCCTGCCTCTGTTGCCTGTCCTATTTATATTCCCCTGCCTGGATGGCCTTTCTAAAGCATAACCCCTTTGACTCCCCGCCTGGCCGTGTGTAGCTATGTTTCCACCCCTTTGGGTCCCCTTATTGGACTATATCTGTGTGTACAGCCCATTTACTATCCCCCACCGGCTTGATGGCCTGTATTTCTGTCAACCTCCCTTTTTGGGCCCCCATGCCTGCCTTTGCGTGAGTTATGCTGACACCCTGTAGGACCCCTGCTATACTGAACTGCATAGTGAGTGTCCCTATTTGCAACCCCCACCACCTCATTGGATTATCTTTCTGTTACCGCCTCCCTTTGATAAATTCCTGTCTGGATTGCTTCCATGTATAAACTGATATTGTTTTAACTAAACACATTACAGTCTCCTGTGTGGTCTGTACTCACCCTCCAAATCTGAACTGATCTGTTATAAGGTGGTCTCTGTACTCCTGGGTCTTCCTGGCCATCCTGGGGTCATGCCTGTCGAGCTGCTCCTGTATCCCCTGGTTCTCTGGCTCTGAATCTGCTGTAGATTGTTCCTCTGAGGCCAGCGTAAATCCTATCGCTGAGTGCCATGTTGTGTAGTATACAACAGGCAAAGAATATGGCACAGGCCTTCTGAGGGTGTACCGTACAGCACCACCGAATAATCAAGACACCTAATCTACATCTTCATCATTCCAAAGACACGTTCAATGATGTTGCACATTGTAGTAGTAGTAGTAAAATATTTTTATTCATATAATTTCATATGAATAAGGATTAACTCTGTTGAGTAAACTCATTTTCAATGAGGTCCACAACAAGGTAAAAGGTTTCATATCACAAGACACAGCATTCTACAATACGTATATTTCACTCAATTAGTATAAAATCTTAAAACATAAAAATACATAGTAAGAATTCACCCTTCATTTTGACTATACTTTACAGTTTTGATATTAGTTTCAGTACAAACAGCATTATACAACAGTGTACTCTTCCCTGCTTTGTTCAGGCTCTAACACTTTTACCCACCATCTTTTATCCCACCCTGCCTAGTAAATTCTAATCACACAATACACAACACTGCCTTAAGTTGCACAACTCTTTTCTTAACCATGATTTTATCCCTGCCCAAGATTTATTCACATCATCCATCCGCAACTGTGCGGGTATCTTGTTCCAATCTTGTATTCCCTACAATATATTGACTGACGGCCAGTCTCCAAGTTACATTTAGGTGATACTAAGCCAAGTGCATTAACTGTTGTAAGAGAATCTAATTTTATTCTGTAAATCAGACTATCGATGATGTACCCAGGAGTCTCCCCTACTGGCCCTTACATATAAAGCCAGCAGATGTTCATGGCTACTTTAACCCAAGTTCTGCCATCCCAACTGATTATATAAAGTACCGAGGCCAAGGGCCCCTAGTATATATCTAGCAAGGCTAGTGTAACCCCAACTGGCCACTTGTTTAACTAGTAAGCACACCTCCCATATTTCTGTCTAGAGGAAAGAGAGAGGTGGGGTACAGAAACAATATTATACCAACATGACCAACATACCCAGGCCCTGAGGGAGAGAATCTTTGCTAGGGGCTATGCTAGGTCTGAACTTCTGGAGGGTACCCAGTAATTCCACACAGGAAGCAGTAATATGATTGTTCATACCAGGTTGGGGTTCTAGAGTGTGGTTTTTATTCCAAAGTTGGTACACAAAGCAAAGGTTGACCCCAAGGGTTTACACTTTGTGGCACAAGGCAGTGCAGAACACAACATCTGTAGCAGACAGAAACTTTAACTTCCCATATTGCATAGGACTTGAACCCTTTCAGCGACATAGCCTCAGAATAAACACACATCTCTTCTAGTGGCACTGGGTACAATGGAGCACACAATTTTTTAGTGACAAGGCCACAATTTAGAACATTTCCTATATGGCATAGGATTAAACATTTGGCAATGTGGTACTGGCTACTTATAGAGCACACTGGTGCTCAAATTAGCAGAACCCACACCAGGGAGTAAACTTTCTTCAGGCATTGGCCATATGACCTGAAAAATAGGCGCCCTTACAGAACCCAAAGTGCTGAACTGGTCACTCCAGATGGGGATGGCCCACCTTTGCTTCCACAGTCCATACCCAGCCATTCTTTCAAAGTTACACTCAAACTTTAAGCAAAACTGTAGAACTATGCATCTTGGAATGACTTCCACATTCAGCATAGAAACACACTACGTCTGAGTGCAGATTAAAGTCCTGAACAATATATCAGGTTTCACTGGGGACTCCATGATTTCAGCCAATTTTAAGAAAAGGCATGAGAACAGTCTCAAACAGAACTGGGTGCATAGGTCCCTTTGTCAGAGTAATACCTCAAAGAAAACAAGGCAGATACATTTCCTGGGATACCCAAAGTCAGAATTACTCACGGTTGTCAAACAAAAGGCAGCTTCAAATGTCCTGGATCAAATCAGGATTGCCCTTGATCCATTCTGCAATCATTCCTAATCTCATCTGGAATGAGGAAATCAGGAACTCCTGCTAGACGGTTTCCACCACTTCTATAAGGCAGGTAGATGTTTCTCAGCACTAGGTGAGAAAAAGTAGGCCTCCTCAGAGCCCACCACTGCAGCCCTCACCTCCACTGCTCACTTCAGCTGCTGACTCAGAACTAACTGAAAATTCTAAAACTCCCACTCACAGCTAGCTACCATGGCTTATGCTATTGCTGAGAGTTCTAAATGACTTCACCTCTCTCTCAGCTGAGACCAAGTAAACAGAGAGGAAGCAGGTGAAAATCTATTTAACTAGCTATTCACTAGCTACCTTCCCTACTTAGCACTGACGCTGATGGGATTCTAGTAACCCCAGGGACCGGGGTTACACTAGCATGACAAACCTCTAATTTGTTAAGATCCCCCTTTTCCCCAGAATAAAGAATATTTCCATAACCAGACATAGGAATAACCATAGAATTCACCACCCTTCTAACTTCCATACTCATAAGTGGTCTTGCCCTATATAGTGCTCCCAATCTTTACCCACATTTTTGACTAAATTACTAGTATGGGTATCCCAACTTAAGGAATCATCTACCCACAAAGCCAAGTACTTATTTGATTGCACCTGTTGGGGCTCCCCAAGGGTAACCAGTCCCAGGGCCAAATTGTCCTGCCAATCACTCATTCGTTGGAACATCATGGACTGGTTTTTTTGTATTCAATGTTAATTTACTATCTTCAAGAAAATCTTTAGCTCATTAAATGCTCCTGGAGCTTCATTTGTATCCTTTCTAAAGCGCAATCTGATGTATAAATAATGGTGTTGTCTGCATAAAGATGAAACAACATTGTTGGATCTGAAAAACGCAGTCCATTTACATGTATATTAAACAGGAGAGGTCCCAAGATGGAACCCTGGGGACCCCAATCCAACAGGCAGCAGGCAGACCCATTCACCCACTGATACAATCTGACTCCTTCCCATGAGATATGATGCCAACCACCTCCATGCTAGGCCCACAAACCCAATGATGCCACCCTGGACAGGAGGATACTGTGGTCCAAGGAATCAAAAGCCTTGGCTAGATCTACAAATACAGCACCCACCTGTGTCCTCCTGTCCAGGGCCACCTGCACATCCCCACCACTTTAACAAGGGTCAAGTGGTGCCATGGCACTTTTGGAAGTCAGACTGCATACCATTAATTAAACCTTGGGAATCCAAGTGTTCTCTAAATTGAGCCGCCACAAATTTTTCAAATGTTTTAGATGTCTGGGACAAAAGTGAAATTGGACGATAGTTACTCATCTCAGTTTTGTTACCCCTTGAAAATTGGTATCACCTTTGACTGTTTCCATGCCAAGGATATTCTCCTGTGCTCAGTGGTAAATTAAATATGTATGCCAAGGGATGAGCTATGACTGATGTGGCATACTTTAACATCCTGGTTGGGATACTATCTGGGCCAATGGCCATTGAGGTATTCAGATTTAATAAACAGAACATAGTATGAGTCTGGGTGTGTAACGAGAATTTACACCCGAGGGTTTGATGCTACATAAACCCGGGAGCAAGCTTGAGGGGTTTATGCATAGTCAAACCCCAGGGGTGTGTAAACTGAGTTTACTCCACACCCAGAGTTATATTATATTTTATATAATTGTTGGGTTTCTCTTTTCACCTTAGCAATTATATAAAATAAAAAGGCTGCTGTGCCGCAAGTCCGATTACCTCAGCGCATGCGAGGCTGGCTTTCACTTTTATTTCAGTTTTTTTCAAATAGTGTCAGGGTGGTCGATCTGGTAGCCATGTGGAAAATTTCAGTTAATTTTAAAGTTACTTACTGCCGAGTGTCTGTGCCAGTTTCTCTCCATGGTGGGTTTACAGTAGGGGAAGGGTTTCCTGTTCAGGAGGGAGACAGCGATCGAGGAGTTCGAGCATACGAGAGTGGGAAAACCATGCGCATGTTTGCCATTATAAATGCTCCTTTATAACGGCAAATTATGCCACGGTTTCCTATGGGAAAAGGGAAGCCCATTAATTATAATTCTTTAATCACTGATTCAACCCTTATTTTGAAAATATAAATGTTTTTGGGCCCTTGCTCTACCACCTGGTGAGCTCCTGATGTGTTTGATGGGCCCAAGAGATCTGTTACCCCATTTTACTAAAATAGTCATTGAACCAGTCAGCTACCATCTGTGACACTGGGATCATCTGTCCTTCTATATTAAATACATTGGCAACATTATTTCCCTGTCCTTTCAGTAATGTGTTAATTGTTCTCCAAAAGTCCTTAGGATGCTGAGTACAGTTTTGTCCAATATTTTGTTTCATAACTCTAGTTTTTATGGGGGTATGCTTATTACAGACCACCATAAATTCACTTAAAAATATTTTCATACATCATCTATGGTATGAATTAACCGAATACATTCCCAACCAATATTTTTATGTATTTATTTATTATACATGTCGAATTACAATCCTGAGTCAAGGACTCGTTTCCAAAGGCTCCACGTCAGTTCCAGTGGATTCAACACATAGACAGCAACACAAATGCAATACGATAGACAGGAGGTTACAGAAGTTTTTGTTACATACCAAACAGCGAATAGCAAACAGTATTCATAGATTTGCAGGTGTCAGAACAAACAACATAGAATCCCAAGCCATCTAGTGCCCAGATAAGCGTTACATTATATAATAGCAGTACAGAGGTCTATACAGTGCAAAAAGCTAGGCTCCAAGGACAAATACAGTAAATTCAGAATTGCAGCCTGAGATAAGGCAATTGTCATCAAGAGTCTAGGAAAAGGGCCGGGAGGGAGCAGGGCACCTATGGGCTAGGATCCCGCTTGTGGAGCGATTCACAGCTGTGGTGGAGAAAATGAGGTTCTTGAGAGCTACCTTAAAAGGACCTTTTTAGTGAGTGAGGAGAGTGAAGAGGGAGGGTGTTGAACCAGTGTGGGGCCCTGTAACAAAAGGATCTCTGGGAGTGATGTCCGCGCCTCGGGACTCTGAGAGCGGCCTTAGTGGAGCCATGGGTAGAGGCAGAGGGGAAGCAGGGTGGAGGAAGGTGGACACCCCTGGGGAGAGACCTAGAAGTATTTTTTTAACCAGGAGGCAGGTCTGATATTGTAACCACTCTTCTAGGTTGAGTATGTTGGCCAGCGAGTATAGAGTTCATACATGAATCCATTTGTCTGCACCAGTGAGGAGCCTACAGGCCTTATTTAGGATAGTTGGATTCTCCTGCAAGCGGTGGCATCAGCAGCAGCGAGACAGGGAGGCCGTAGTCTACAAGAGACAGGACAGAGGAGGAGACAGCCAATCTGAGGGCATCCGTGGAGGCAGTCCTTATGACAGTAGAGAAGGCCTCAGCGATGTTAATTGCTGAGGTGAGCAGGTTGATATGCGAGTGAAAGGAGAGGGCAGAGTCGAATATTACCCAGATATATCATGAAATGAATATAATCGAATGTTTTATAACTATGCCAACTAATAGTTCTGTTTCCTTCTAATTTTGGAGGTTTATCCTTGTATAAACAACCTCTAGCCAGAGCCGATAGGGTTGTGAAGAGCCACCAAATGACCAAAGTTACATATGCGGAAATTATTCAATGCCCAGGTGTAACTTGGTCATTTTTTGAGTGTTGCACCAAATTTTCAACATGGTTTTTGGACCCCTCCTCATGAAGAGTGCCAGTGTCATTTTGTTCACTTGTCCTGAAAGGTGATTTCGCAGAGCAAACACGCTCTTCTTTGACAGAGGCATGAAAACATGTTTTGGGCAGGTTGTGGAAAATGACAGCTGTACCGTTTTGAAGGAGGTGTGCAAAATGGCAGTGTTAAAAATGTGGAGTGAAAATATTAAAAATTGGCGAAGTTAGGAGACTGTGTAGAAACTGCGTAATGCACGCTCGTAATGCAGTCATTTTTGGAATTTTTCACTAGATTTGCAACATGGGCTTTTGGGACCCGCCTCATGAACAGTGGCACTGTCATTTCGTGAATTGGTCAGAAAGGTGATTCCGGCGCGGTGACTGCGAAATCACCTTTCAGGACTGAGTAACAAAAGGACAGTGACAGTTTTCATGATCTGGGGTCCCAAGAACCCCATGTTGAAAATTTGGGGAAAAAATTAAAAAATGGTTGAGATATCAGCATAGTTGAAAACCCCATCAAATGGCATTATAGCAGGCTTACCTCTGATTCTTCAGTTCGCAATTTGACTTTGAAGAGTGCAAACGTGTCCCAGTCCAGAGACAGCACTGACCCACGGAGGTAGGCACGGGGAGGGGTGTCTGGGGAGGTAAGTGCTCAGTGGGAGGGTGGGAATGGGGAGGGGACTGCAGAGATGATGAGGACCATTTTCTTGTTTACAGAGGAAAAAAAAAAAAGACTGGAGCGACGACGAGGACCTTTTTTGTTTTACAGAAAAAAACCATTTGAGCACACTGGGTGGGCCCCAGTATGCCACATGACTGGGGTATATAATGCTGACACGGGATTGGGCACCCCGATGTCGGTGGCTGTGATTGGGGGAATTAGGTACACTGTGGTGGGCTCCTAGTGTGCAACATGAGTTTGGGAGAGACACAGAATGCCACAGAGCTGGTGGCAGCCGACACAAGGATTGGGCACCCTGATGTCGATGTACAAAACTAAATCTTTGGGCACACAGAGGTGGGCTCCCAGTGTGCTACATGAGTTTTGGGGCCATAGAATTATAATAATAATAATATTTATTCATAATGCGCCTTTCATGTATCAAGGCGCAGTACAGTAAAACAATTGATACAATTAAAACAGAATCATCATCATGAAATGTACAGTACAGCTCAGAAATCATCACTATCATATGCTTTAACCCAAAGAAATGATTTTAGGGCCTGTTTAAAACTCCCAATGGTCGTGCACTCCCTAATCCGACGGGTAGAGAATTTCAGAGGATGGGGCCGCAAACAGAAAAGCCCGCCCCAGCAGATTTTAAAATCACCCGGAATTCTAGCAACCCCTCGTTGGCTGAGCGGAGGGGTCTCACAGGGTGATAAGGGATCAGGAGCTCTTTCAGGTAGTCAGGGCCCAGTTCGTGTAGGGCTTTATAAGTCAGTAATCCGACTTTGACGGTGATCCACCACTGAACCGGCAGCCAGTGCAGTTCCCCATCACCGTGTGATATGGGAAGATCTAGGAGTCCCCATCAACAACCGGGCTGCAGAATTCTGCACCAGCTGCATGCGGCAGATATCAACCCTCGGAAGCCCAAAGTAAAGCAAGTTACAGTAATCTAGACGCGAGGTCACAAAAGCATGGATTAATGTAGGCAGATAGCCGGACGGAACACGGTGCTTGATCCTAGCGATGTTTCTCAGGTGGTAGAAAGAAGATTTAACGACAGCTGACACCCGAGGCCGAAGTATCAGCCCTGTGTCCAACATCACCCCTAGGTCTTGCACCTGTTCAGAGACCTGAAGCTCAGCATCTCCAAGAAACAATCCTAAAGGGAGCCTGCCTCAAGCCCCCTATCCGGTGATCTGGATCCAAAACTATCACCTCCGCTCTTCCCAGAATTCAACTTCAGCAACTGGACTTCATCCAATCCTGGATTTCATTGAGGCAGTTATTAAATACTGAGAATGCTCCTTCCTGGTTGGGGGCAAAGACAGGTATAGCTGGATATCATCAGCATAACAATGAAACCTCAGCCCATACCATCTTACAATGTCTCCGGGGAAGCATGTACACCGCAAACAGCATGGGGACAATACTGAGCCCTGAGGGACCCCACAAGACAGGGAGATAGGGTCAGAGGAAAACCCCTGACACTACCCTCTGAGTTCTTCCGTGAGGTAAGAGGTGAACCATCTGTGGACCAAGCCAGAAAGTTCACAGATAAATCTCAGGTGCTCAAGCAGAACCCCATGGTACACGGTGTCGAAAGCTGATGACAGATCTAAAAGTACCAAATGGACTGTTTTTCTGGTTTCTCGCCATCAGGAAATCATTCAGCACCCAAACCAGCACAGTCTTGGTACTATGCCTCTTTTGAAAACCTGATTGGAGAGGTTCGAGATGCTATGGATGGTCAAATGGTTCTCCAGTTGAGCGGTCACTACTTTCTTGATCAACTTCCCCACAAAGGGAGATTCAAGATAGGCCTGTAGTTTGCAAAAGAGTCTGGGTCCAGAGAAGCTTTCTTCAATAAAGGTGTCACCACTGCCTCTTTCAAGGAACAGGGATATTCACCTGAGTCGAGGAATACCAGACTATCTGTGCCAGAACCGGGCGATAGAATCACCACAACCCATAATCAGGGATGTGGGGCCGGGTCTAAACTACAGCATGTAGGGCACATTCCCTGGACAATCTGCATAACATCCATGATTTCGGATGGTCGAAGGTACTCCAGGAAAATGGAAAGGTACTGACCAAGCCCTGATCCCCAGCAACTCGCATAGAATGTGTCAAGTGTATTTCCAACCTAATGTCAGCCACCTTATCAGCAAAAACTGAGCAAGCTCATCACACTGTGATTGTGGAAAAGCTCTTGGAGCTGCAGACAGGCTGGGTTGCACAGCCTGTCCACAGTTCTGAAAAGCTGAGCTGGTCGATTCTGAGCGGCAGAAATTTCCCCGGACAGGAACTCTGCCTTCTTACGAGATTTCTGACTGATTGAACCGATAATGTTCTAACTGTCTAAGATGGTCGGCATATAGTCGGATTTCCACCAACAACATTCTAACCTGTGTCCTAGTCGCTACATCTCCTCAAGACTCCATCAAACCACGGAGCCCGAGGCCAAAGGGAGAGAGGACGACACTAACTGAACAATAGAATCCAGGGCTGAGGTAATGGCATTGTTATAAGCCAAAACCAAAGCCTCCGGATCCCTGCAATGCACAGGAAATTGTGATAAGTCAAGCACGCAGCAAGGCCATCGAAGTAATATTCCATAAAGGTCAGTACTTGACCATCTCCACAGGGTCAGCCTACAAGGGAGGGGTGCCAAAATTGAATCTCACAGTATAGTGATCAGACTAACCGACTGGTTCCACCCCAAGTCAGACTCCTCAATCCCCAGGAGGAAGACCAGATCAAGAATGGCCACACTTATGAGTAGCAGTGGTAACCACCTGTGTCAGGCCCAGGAGTTCATCAACTGGAGGAAGTGTTGTCCAAATTGCGAGAGTTCATCAATCCAGGCATTGAAGTCACCCAGGATCATCAGCCTGGGAGACTCAAATGTCATGTCAACAACGAAGTCCGCCACTTCCTTAAGGAATTCCTTCCCATCTCCGGTGGATGGTAGATGAGAGCAATTCTATAGCCCACACTTGCTACTACAGTACATTCAGATGAGCTGGTCTCCTCAACTGGGACACTGATGAGTTCCAAATTGGTCTTGAAACAGACCGCAACCCCCCGCCGGTCAACCTCAGGCGATTATCCCTGCATACCGGCTGGAATTGCGGCCTCAAATATTGGGCCGCATTATCATCCAGCCAGGTTTTGGTGATACAAGCCAGATCTGTCGACCCAACAAGATCGGAAATCACTTCGGTCTTGTTCTGATAGATCTGGCATTGCACAACAAATGCCCGGGTTGACAAAACTCCTGGGCTGCCCTGACCACCTGCCCATCACCAATGATGGTGCCCTTGGGTATGGGGGACCAAACAAGATGGCCCATGCTCTAAGCTCCATTTCGCCCAGGGCATCTTCTGGGTTTAACAACCCTGATGAGAGCATCCTGCTCTTTCAGCCTCCACTGTTCATGCCCCTCCCCTCCTACAGACAATACCCAAGGCCCGGACAACGTTGATTGGTCGAAAAACAACGGAAGGGGGCAAAAGGGCGGAGGGCATGGAGAGCGGAGGCTGAATAGCGTATGACTGGGGATAACAGACTGACACATATCCCAGGCCCACAACCTAACAATACAGTCTAAATCTAACTACACAATCTAAAATAACAATAATATAATACCCCAGCAATTCAGTCTAACTTAAGCTTCTCCTCACACCCCAATTAAATAATCTATACCTACTACAAAAAGTAACAAATAACTAAATAAAATAAAGTGAGATCTAAAACCTAACCTCCTACCACAACCAATATTAAGCCCACAGGTCCTCTCACTACCTGGGGACAAAACATATAAAACAAACTAATTTTAAAGCACCCAGGCCTCTCACTTCCTGGTGCTACTATCAATAACAAACTAAAGAAATATAGAAATGATCTGAGAAGCCACCTCCAAAGAGATCTCTCACAAATATCAATGGGGATGAGTTTACAGATATTTCATGAACAAATAAATACACATCAAATGTAAAAATAATAAACCAAACAGACTAGAAATAAATATAAGGAAATAATTTGAAAAACACCCTCCAGATAAGTCTGTCGAGATATCAATATGAGGTGAGATTACAGATGTTTGCTGAGCACTCTCACTGCTCGAGTAATTTCCACAAATATAAAATAAAAGGGTTTGGTAACAGAAGTTCAGGCTAACAGTATGCACAGATTAAAAAGTACTTGCTGTCCAAGAAATTCATGGTAGCAGTAGATGTCCAACACACAGCTTTCAATGATTCAATCGCAAAGTTCATTATACCAAAACAAATATCCAAAGCATTAAGAACTCAGCAAACCCAGTCTTCAGCCTCAAATTTCTAAAACAAAAGACTCACCATCGGCTGTCGGTTTCCTTCAGCTGTTTACGAGGAAAATAACTCAAAGAGTCGGTGGCACACCACCACGACTATTGGACAAGCCAGCCTCGGTTGACCACCCAAGAATCTAGGAGGGGAACAAAGAACCGATCCTCCAACCGGCCCCTCCCCAACCCTGTATGTGCCAGAAACCCCGAGATCCTCAAGGAGCCCACTGGCTCCAACAATGGGCTGGTCGAGGTCAGTCAAACACAGATAGGAAATCCACAGCAAATGAAATGCAGAAATCAGCTAGGGAAATACAAAATCTTCTGTCCAAGTGTGTCCTCAGAAATGACAGGTCCCTGTTAATCCTCTTAATAACAAGCACAGAACGCTTCAGGGAATATTCCAAAGACCTCGGTCCAATAACTAAGCGTAGTGCAATGGACAGCACTACAAGGCTGATGGCTGAAAATCACAGCAGCAGTCCCTAATTAGAGTCATCCAGAGCCCAACAGACTACAAAGGGACTCTAAAATACAATCCAGGCCCAGCAAGCGTGTCGGGCAGAGACAGGGGGCCCTGCAAGCAGTACTCACAGTATCGCCATCAAAGCAGGAACCGATAGCATCCACCACTACTTTGCCATGCTTGATTTGGACCCATAAGACCCACAAACAACTCCGAGGACTTCCAAACAGGACCATGGAGCTAAGCCGTAATTGTGGGTCACAGAAAGCACTACAGCAGAATTAAAATCGCAAAGCGTAAAATCAATAAAAATATGTAGACATAGGTAGTGAACAAAATAATCAAGTGATAATACCACCAAAGCAAACAGTACTACCGGAGGCAGACGGCTAGCCCAGCGTGGCTGCCGCCATCTTTTCAATAGTAAGCGCCCCAGAGCTGGTGGCAATGCAACTGCGCATGCATGGCACTCACGCATGCACAGTTGTGGCGAATGGTATTTTGCCATACATGGCGATGCCAGCAGAACTGTGCATGCTGCCAAGTCGTATATGCGCAGTTCATGCCACAGAATGTGAAGTAACAGTAGAAATAGTTTGGCTGTTATCGTTAGCAGCCAATCATGGTGGAGGTTTAAGTTCTGTTGGGCTTTTGGAAGGATACTTCCAAAGTCAGTGGAAAGGTTCCACGATCGGCCATTTTAGAGCTACAAAGTGATCGCAAAATAGCTGTAGGCTCCGCCAACAGCCCTAAAAATAAACTGGTGATCTGAAATTGAATCTGGCAAAAACTCCACAGTTTATGATATTATGTACAGTGTTTGTAAAATTAAATCCAAAGTCATAGAAGTTGCATTTGAGGCCATATTAATTCTTGTTGGCTTATGAATCAATTGAGTGAGTTCCAGATTTTTTGTAGTTCAACAAGCGGATGGGACTCAGCAATATTCTGCCAATTTGAATTAAGATCACCAGCCGTCAGACTTTCATGGCTATTATTATAGTCAAAAATATGTCCTGCAGACAGTCAAAAGCATGGGATTTACCTTGGTGGATGGCAAACCCACCACCAGGACTTTCTTATTGTGGGCAGCCTCAATTCTAAAGCTAACAACTTCAGACCCTCCAAATCCTTCTCTACAACTATCTGAGTCAAGATTCAGTCTGATTGTCCATAAATCAGGATCCCTCCATCCTTTTACTCCTATCCTTCATACAAATTATACCCAGGGATATTCAATAGGGAATCCTCCATTTTATTATTTAATCAAGTTTCAGTTATTATTATGACTTCTGGGTTATGGTCCATTACCCATATACTGATTAGGTCCAATTTATTCAGCATGCTTCTAGCACTGAGATGAATTAAGTCCCTGCCTTGAGCCAATAGTAGCACACATTTTATTATTTGCAGCAGATTACTCAATGCTGTCTAAGTTTTGAGATAATTTACTCATAGGCTCTGGGTTTGGGTGAATGTCTCCACAGACCATCAGACACACCAGGAGCAAACCTTCAATATTCTTACATACCTGCTTTTCATTTGAAGGCCCCTCAACTTTCTTTAGTAGCCAATTCATCATCCCATGATTCAATAAAACACTAGATTGTGTCTGCATTTGCAAGGAGCATGCTTTGTAGAAAACATTACTAAGGCCATTTGTTGACAGACTGGCTCTGATCTGAACATTTTTTGTCTAGTATGGCTATGGCCAAATAGTGTGTTATATCTCCCAAGATCGTGGTCCTGCAATGCCCTTTGCATCTCTGTGTTATCTTCCCTTCTCTCAAAATCTGAAATTCTCAGGCCAGGAAAAATAAACCCAACCTCACAATTCAAAATACATTTTCCAGCCCCTAGAGTTGAATCCAACAGCAGTATACATATTTAAGATCTGTTTTAACTACTTCTTACCAAATATTTGCAGTATGACTTTAAGCCTTCGGTTACAAATTCCCAGTTGGTGTTAGCACTGTTGTTCTATCAGTTTTCTGTGACCGACTTCATGCCACTCATGTTGTTACGCACCACAGCGCTGCGTGCCGTGTGGTGTGGAGCTTTGAATGAACTAGGTGCCCGCCCCTCGGCAGCTCGGTCACTGTTTGGTCTGCTGCCAGACCCCTCCAACCAGAGAATACGAGACTGATTTGAGTGCAGCTGAAGCAGTTTGTAAATTACAGCACAAAGTCAATAAGTAGGCATTTCAAATGGACAGTTCACTTGTAAGGTACAGCAGTTATTTAAATCAAAGATGCAGTAGTGCTTTAGATAGCAGCCCTCCCTGCGATTGCAGCTCTCACCTGTGGCAGTAAATGGTGTTCGGGCACTTCCTCTGTGTAGTCTATGTGGTGCAGGGCTTTTGGACGAACTAGGCGCCCCTCCCTTGGCAGCTCGGTCACTGTTTGGTCGCTGCCAGACCCCTCAACCAGAGAATACCGAGACTAATCTGAGTGCAGCGAAGCAGTTTGTAAATTACAGCACAAAGTCAATAAGCAGACATTTCAAATGGACAGTTCACTGTTACCACACTGTACCTGTCCTCTGCAATGGATGCAGGTCATAGGGCAGGTATGAGCCAGGGGCATGGGATATGCACTATCCTGTGTGGGTAAAGGGCATTGGGTAGTGTCATTGTCTGCAACATGGCAAGAGGGTAGAGGCCTTTGTGGCATACTCACCGACAAGGTAACCACTAGTGATATCCCCACTTTCAAACCTCTGGCACAGAATGGAATTGTGCCCAAAGATGTGTCATGGGTGCTGCTGGGGTACCATGCTTGGACATTGATGATGCCCCCTGTTGGATCACACAGCACCTGGCAATTGATGGAGTGGTACCCTTCCTATTGACATAGGCCTCACTCCATCACCAGTGGGTGCCGAATGGCAACATGGGTGCAGTCAATGACATCGTGTACAGCTGGTAGGTGCATGACCCGACAGAACTGCTGCATGGCTGCTGTTTACTCAGCTGGTATGCCAGGGAATATGATGAACTCCCCAGCATTGGACAAGCAGAGCATCTGGGAACTCACCCAACAGCCGTGGGGTGGCTGACTGCAAGATACGGTGGTGTCCCCACTGGCATCTGGAATGAACCAGTGGCCAGAAAGCACAGTGCAGTCATCACCTCAAGCTCTACAGACATCACATGGCTGCACTGGGTGCCTGTCCAGAGCTGGTCATGCAGCAGCAGCTCACACAGTTGTATGATCATGGGCCTGTTGAGTGTGTACCGCGCCATGATCTGGTCATCACTGAGGACTTTTAATGTGACTCATGGATGGTGCTGTCTGTTTGCAGCATAGTGCCTCCATGGCCTACACTTTGGCCTGGGCTGACCACTGGCCTTCTCCTCATCCCTCATGACCTGCTGCATCAGGTACATGACATGTGCTGCCATGTAAGCCATCTGGTTGTGTGGCCTACAGTGTCTCCTTCCTCCCTCTAGAGTATACCCTAGCTAATACATTCCTTTTATGGACAGTACTTCTACTGGGTATGTGACCTGCACAAATCCATCTGTGCAGCGCTACCACACTGAATATCATGCTGCAAACATTATACAGGGTACTACCCTGCTTAGGACGCTATACATTAACTCTATAGTATATGGTTAGGGTTTCTTGTGGATGGAAAATGATGGTTTTCCAAATCCTGTTGTAGGACAGTTCAAGGTCAAAAAGTTGTTGTACTATCGTTCTGGCGTCACATCGATAGTACAACAACGTTTCTTATGAGCTCCTACCTGATTAGTGAAACAGGCAGTGTTTAAAAAATACATTCTAAAATGGTGCATTCAGTTAGTGGCGGTCAGGCGAGGCAGACAGTTTGGACACGGATTGCCATAATCGGCTCCATGTATCCAAACTCTCAGTTTGCAGTTTTTTTTGTTCATTTTTTAATCTCTGGCACAGTTACAGTGAAAGTAGAGCGGGACTACAGCGATTAGTACCCTACCGCTTTATTCGGGGATGGATCGGAACAGCATAACTGCAGTGAGGAGGACTAGTATCTTGGGGACTCGAGCGAGGACCAGTGCAGGAGTGTCAGCATCAAGGTATGAACCTTATCTCCATTTTGGGAGAAACCATATACTATATAAAATAGTGGATGGTTGTCGATCCACAACTAAGTCTATGTTTCCATCTCGGGGTTGATGATGCCATGGAGACCTCTCGAGCCGCTCTCGAGGTCTCTATGACATCATCAACTCCCTCAATGGAAACACAGCCTTGTTGTGGATAGTCAGTCAACCATCCACTATTCTATATATTGTGTTGTGTTGCCGATCAGCAGCAAAGTCGGGATTTTAGATGACGGTCATTCGTTTGTCGGTATATTATTTGTCAGTCATTTGTATGGCGGATTTCAACCCGTCAGGATTCCGGTGTCGGGCTTTCTTTTGTCAGGATTTCAGTTGTTGGGTTTACATACAGATCCCTTTGTTTTTCGGCTGTCTACGCCAGTCTAGACAGTGCATACTTTTTCATGAAACTTTCAGGGTAGAAGCAACTGATATTGTGGTAGTCATTGAAGGTTTCATGAACAATATTACATGGTTCCAAAATTAAGATTTTCTGGATAACCATCAAGCTCAACAGGTAAAAACACAGTTTGTGAGTGCTTATTTTCATGATTTACTTGTGAAAAAATGATTGTGGTGGCTGCCATCTTGTTTTTAACTCTAAAACACTGAAAATACATAAAATGATGTATTTTCAAAAATAAACACCTGAACCTAGGTAAATGGGATCCATTTAGCTAATTTCTGAGTGTTTGTTTTGAAAATTGTCCTGGAATTAATGTTTCTGGGCACCTGAACATCCAGGGTGCCCAGCTTAGTGTAGAGCCATTCACCCGCATTCTCAGTATGAGAACAGCAGGACTTTATTGAAATGTGAAGCAGCAGCTGGAGTCCTGTTGCTAGCTTCAGTTATAGCAGTGAGCCAGATGTACAAATTAGGTGGTTTGATACCTTTTATTGGACCAGCAGAGATTACAGAAAAACCTTAAGCTTTCAAACTCGAACAGAGTTCTTCAGAAGAAGTGGCATATCTTTAGAAAACTTACTTTTAAAGCCCAGAGAAAAACACATTTTACACATGAGTGTGATAGATTAGCAATTGGTTAAGAAATGCAGCCAGAGATAAGTAGGCATCCATGAGACTACAGCAGTAAGTCAAATGTCACAGAATGGAATGTTGTGTAATAAATCATCTGATGTTGCAAGTCTTACTGAAGATAAGTGAAGATCGCTCCATCTTGGTCCTTCTAGATCTCTATTCAGCATTCAACACTGTGGACCATGGGGTTCTTCTCAGTCACCTGAGATTCATCTGTGGCCTGTCTAGTACAGTCCTCGGGTGGTTTACATATTTCCTCACGGAAGAACTCAGAGGGTGGTGTCGAGGATTTATTCCTCTGACCCAGTTCCTCTGTTATGTGGGATGCCTCAGGGATTGGTGTTGTCCCCATGTTGTTCAGTAGTGTATATACTACCCCTCGGAGACATTGTAAGAAGGTACAGTATGTTCTGAGGGTTTCACTGCTATGCTGATGATACCCAACTTTACCTTTCTTTTGCACCCGACCAGGATAGAGTTCTCTCAATATTTAATAGCTGCCTCACTGAAATCCAGGACTGGATGAATCTGGGTTGGTTGAAGTTGAACTTGGAAAAACTGAGGTGCTGGTTGTAGACCAAGGGCCGGATAGGGGGTTAGGCTAGGTTCACCCTGGGACTTTTCTTGGGGGCTTATCACTCCCGACTGCTGAACAGGTGTGAAATCGGGGGTAATTTTGACAAGGGCTGACACTGCATTCACAGGTGTCAGCAGTCATCAAATCCTCATTCTACCGTCTGAGGAATATCTCAGGGTTAAGCATCTTGTTCCATCTGGAGATCTCCCTACATTGGTCCATGCCTTTGTGTCCTCATGCCTGGATTACTGCAATTCCCTCTACTAGGGCTACCTGGGTCGACATCCTCTGCTTGCAGCTGGTGCAGAAACGCAGCAGCCCGGTTATTGACAGGAACCTCTCAGTCCTGTCATATTTCCTTGGTGCTGCATGAACTCTACTGGCTGCTGGTACAGTGGCAGATCACCTTTAAAGTCAGACTGCTGACTTATAAAGCCCTACATGGACAGGGCCCGGACTACCTGAAAGAGCTTCTGGTACCTTACTGCCCCAGGCGATCGCTCCGCTCAGCTGACGAGGGGTTGCTAGAGATTCCGTGGGTCTGCTTAAAATCTTCTGGGGCCTGGACATTTATGCATGTGGCTCCTACCCTCTGGAATTCTGTACCCTGTCAGCTATGGGAGTGCACGACCGCGGAGGGTTTCAAACAGGCTCTCAAAACCTATCTGTGGAGGAAAGCTTTTGGTGACTAACCTATATATTGGTTTTATCTGTATTATCTGTATTAAGTATTTATAATCAAGTGATTTTATGACATTCTGTTTTAATTATTGTTAGATGCTTTGGCTATGGAAAGGCCATATAAATAAAGATTTATTATTATTGATATTATTATTATGTTAAAGAAAATATGTGTGTGTGTGTGTGTGTGTGTGCGCTAAAGCATATTAATTAGAAATATAGTGATCCCTGCTCTCTGTCTGTCTGTCTATATCTGTCTATCTATCTACTGTATATTCTACTGAAATAAGTAGCAGACTGGGGTGTCTGCCTCTGGTACCACTTCTTTCTCCCTCTTCCCTTCAGGTCACCCGTTCCCATTTCCATATTTAATTTTAACTTTAATAAGTGGACCGACTTGCCCATCCCCAGTACTGCTTCTCTTCAACCCTCCCAGGTTGCCTGCCCCCTTCCCATTATATACATGGCAGCGCTGGGGTTACCAGCCCTGGTGCCTCCTAACAGTAACCTGACACTTGGATGCCCAATTCCCCAGTGTCAATAAGTCCCCTGAAATAATGAAAGCAGTCCCTCATTAATTTTTTAAACCTATAAAAAAGAAAACAGCAGCCTTTTCCGAATTTTCAGAGACACATTATCCTGAAAGTTAAGTACTCAACTTCTCAAGGATGATTTCATTGTTACCAGAATCAAATCTCTGATTGGGTCTTACATGGAGGTCAATCTCAACTCGGTCCTTGGGGGATCATGAATGGTGTGCCTTTAAATGTCTTCTCAGGAGGTAGTTCATCCATCTCGCTTCCAAGAGGAAGAGATCCTGGGATCAGGAGATGCATACCCTCTTGTCTCACATTCGGGATTTAGAAAATGCTATATCTCCTTCTTCCCCTCTTGATACATACAGCTCCTGCTGTCTCTCAGAGATAAGTATGCCAATCTTCTCAGAGACAAGGCTGAATATGCTATTTTAAAACACGTTCCAAATATATAGACCAGGGAGAGGGTGGGCCAGTTGTTAGCTCTTTGTTTGAGCGTTGTGAAGCCTCTAGGCTAATTCCTGCCATCTCTGCCCATGATGTCGCTCTCGAATTTGAGAGATGCTATAGAGAACTTTATGGACCTCACTACCCACCGCCTGTGGATAGGAGCTTGAGGTCTACCTGGAGTCAATTCCTTTGCTCCAACTCTTGGAAGACTAATGTAACCTACTATCGCTACCTATTTCTATACCCAGAATCATTGCTACCATTAATAGCTTAGCTCTTGATAAAGCTCTAGGGCCAGATGTCTTTCCTTCAAATTTCTATAAGGTTTTTCTAAGGAACTAGCTCCTCTCCTTTTCCATTTATTTCAGTACATGATCTTGTCTGAATCTTTAGACCCGATGATCCTAGAGGCTCTGATAGTTCTCCTCCTGAAACCCGACAAACCCCAACCTAAGTTTCTAGTTAACGCCCCATCTCACTGTTAAATTACGATCTTAAAATATTGACTAAATCTTGGCCTCGAGGATTGGCAGGGTCTGGTCTGGACTGCTTAGTCTGGAACAGGTCAGTTTTGTCCCCGGCCGTTGCTCTGCAGACCACCTTCATAAGCGAATTCATATTTTCTCAGCTACTAAGTTCTCCCACCCCATGGCTTTGATCTCCCTTGACACAGAAAAGGCATTTGATAGGGTGGACTGGACATTCCTCTTAGCCACCCTACAAAATTTGGTTTCCCTCAAGCCTTTCTCGCTGGATCTGTGTCATTTATTCTTCTCCCTCAGCCAAAATTTATTATGTGAGTGTATTTTCCTCCCATTTCCCTCTGTATACAGGAACTAAAGGCTACCCCTTATCTCCTTTGCTTTTTACTCTTTATCTCGAACCCTAATTAGACAACTCAAATCTTCTCCTAACATAACTGGTATTCAATTGGCAATACTGTTCAAACACTTCGGTCTATGCAGATGACATATTATTACACCTTTCTCAGCCTGTAGATTCACTGGCCGAAGTCCTACGCATTATTAACAATTTTGGGTCCCTTTCCAACTATAAACTTAATCTAGATAAGACCAAGATTTTCCCTTAACCACTTTACCCACAGATCTGATTTTAATCACTTTGGCATGAAATGGGCCCCACTTCACATTAAATATCTTAGCATTTTTTATCTCGTGATCAATTTCTTATGAAAAAGCTCAACCTCGAATATTTGATTAGTGTCCTTCAGCAAGACCTTGCCAGATGGAGCACTGCCTTTGTCTCTCTGGGGCAGGATCAACATAATTAAGATGAGCGTATTGCCTAGGCTTTTCTATCCCTTAAATATGTTGAACCTTTGGCTACTCCTTTCCTTTTTAAGCGCATTCACGCTTCAGTCACTAGGTTCATCTGGTTAGACAAAACCCCCAGGAGGTCATACTCTAAGCTGGCTCTACCCAAGGATCTTGGTGGCCTCAGGCTTCCTAACTTTTATTTTACCATCGGGCAAGCCACCTTTATAAATGTTTTAAATGGCCTCTCCGCACTGCACACAGTTAGATCCTACTTATGTTCCCAGATTGGCTTCAGATAGAATCCACTTTAATTAAGGAAGCCGGCTTGTCAGCCCCTCCCTCTTTTCCTCATAGAAATCCTTACCTAAATCTCTTCAGAACTCTATGATTGGGGTCTCTCTCAGAGTATCCTCTCAATTATGTGCATATCTTAAATTTCAGCCTTCTAGAGATATCTCTCAACCCCTTATATTTAATAACAATATCAAAATTGGTGGGAAAACACTTTCTCTCTCTTAGTTTGCCGCAGTTGACAGATGCCAAAGTGGCAGAACTTCTTTAGTCAAGTGCCCTTCTTTCCTCACCTGAAATCTTATGGAAATTCCACCTGGGTCTGGTGCATATCTTTAAGATCTTCCAGTTGAGACATCTCCTTCTCCAAGTATTGAGGCCCTCTCCTGATGTCACTGATCAATCTATCTTCCTTGACTCTTTGCAAGAGTTGGCTCTAAAACCTCATGGCATTGCTAAAATATTCTCCCTCATCCTTGATAAAATTTCAACGACCTCTCTAGTTGCCCTAAAACCTGGGATGCCTCCTTCCTTCTTCTACTCTCAACTGGGGACATATCTGGAGAGATCTCTATAGGTATACCTCTTAAGACAGACTCGACTCACTCAATTTCATATCCTGAACAACTTATACTACACTCCTGTAAAACTGGCCAGGATGGGATGCCTCACATCCCCTACCTGCACCAGATGTGGTCAGGAAGAAGATACCCTCCTGCACATTTTCTGGTCGTATGATAAGGTAGCCCTCTCTGGAACCTTATAGAGGTTAGAGCTGACCCTTTACTGGGTCTAACGGGACTCTCCACACCAGAAATTTGCATTATTGGGGATTATAGTCTGATCTCTCTTAAGGAAAGGAGATACCATATGGCTTTAATTTCCTTGTCGTTAAGAAGATGGTCCTTAGACACTGGCTGGATCAGGTTTCCCTCTCCTACCAGGAATGGCTACAAGCGATGTCCTTTTCCCTACGGACTGAATGGATGATTGCCAGTATCCGACATTAACCGTCTCTTTTTGACAAGAAGTGGGGTAAGCTGTATGCACTTTATTTGAAATGATATAGCCTGCTCAACCTTCTCCTGCTCCTCAGATAGCTATATAGCTCTTTTCTAAGTTATTACTTTCTTTTAGGCCTAGAGCACACTCTGTGGGTGGGGGTGTTGGTAGGGAGGGTTATGGGGGTTGATTTTTGTCTTATTTACTATTTTTGTGACTTCTTGTATTTCATTTTATAAAATCTAATAAAGTGGATTAAATTTCAAAAAGCGTTCTTTGCCGATCTGACCTCCCCACATACCACCACCCTTCCCACCAGACCTCCGCTCAGTGCCCAGTACACACACCACCCCTTCCCACACTCTTTACTCACCTGAACATGTCTCATGATGTAGATCCACTCTCTGATCAAAGAACGTCTGTCTGCTGGAACCGCAACTGTGAAATGAGAAAATAAGGTAAGTCTGTTTTAGTGTATTTCAATGGGGTTTGAACTTTTATTCATAACTTTGCCACTTTTTACATTTCTACACCAGATTTTCAAAATAGTTATTTCTGGGTTACCACTTCATGACCAACTGCAGTGGAATTGTTCAAATCTGGTCTGCAAGGCAATTTCACAGTCACATTGAGAAATTACCTTTTCAGCAGGATTTGAAATATTTCATCACCCTTGTTCATGAGGTGGGGTCTCAAGAAGGCTATGTTGAACATTTTGGGTCAAAATATTAAAAAACAAAGTTACAAGAGTGCATTGAAATTGTTCTACACCGCTGATAACTTTGGTAATTTTCAATACTTTATCCCCAAATTTTGAATATAGCCATTTTTTATACCACCTCATGAACATGACAGCTGTTGCTTTTCAAATCCTGACCAAAATTTGTTTGCACACCCATAACATAGACTGATGTTTGGTGGGGATTTGAAATGTTCACCTACTGGGTTCATGAGGCGGGTTCATCTGAAGGTTATGCAGAAGATTTGCTGTCCAAATATAGCAAACTGACCAAGTTATGAGTGAACGTTGCAATATTTAAACATTCACTCAAAACTTCACTAATTTTCTATATTTTGACTCAAACTTTTGACAGAGCCATTTTCACACCACTTCATAAACATGGCAGGTGTCATTTTTAAATCCTGGACAAGATGTGTTTTCACACTTCCAGTGCCAAATGATGTTTGGGCCAATATACTATAAATGCCACATGTTATGTTTACAAGGAAGTGATAAAATAACTATCTTGAATATTTGAGGGAAAAAAATCATAATTAGTAAGAAACTTTGTATGTAGTGCCAGTCTTGATTCCAGCGGGTAGTGTTTTGTGATCCTGTGCCAGTGAGCTGTATTCAGGGGCAAGCTCAGTGACCCAGATGGATGGGACAAGGTTGGGGATGGTGCTATCACCCCGTCCAGGGAATGAAAGATGCAGGGTTGTCCGCAAGGATCTAGGTACCATATAGTGAAAACAACTTTCTCTTGGCATAGGGCCCTGCACCTCTGTGCCTGTGGGTGGCAGAGGGCCCTCTGCATTGGCTGAGAGAGAGACTCTTTTCCTGTGCATCTGTGGCCACATGGAAGTGCAGGGCCTGAGGGCCCTGCATTTCTGCAACTCACCAGACTGCCCCATGAATTCTTGACATCCAATGCTGCATGAAAGTGCAGGGTCTACAAGGGCTCTGCACTGCTGTAAGCAGATGGAGTCTTCCCTTAGTGCAGGGCACAGAGGGTCCTCTGGCATCTGCATGTGTTCACATAGGTCCCAATGAGGATACAATTCCATTCTCTCAAAGGAAAGAAATTCTTCACAAAAACTGTGTTAATGTGCCAGTGAGGTTCAAGTTAACACCACAAAAGAGAGAAATGTGGTGTTAAGGTTTCCAACCTAACTCCCACCCACCCACCCCTACCCCAAGCAACAAAGGAAAAACATGAGGGTTTTGGGTCTCTGGAGTCTTGGTAAATCAGTGGCGGGTCTTCCTGGGGGTTATCAGCCCTACTGCCCACTCTGTTCCCTGAGCAAACAATATCAGCTATAATCTCTTTTCTTCATGCAGGACCCACAAGTCCTGACATAAAGAAAGTTACAATGGATTGTGCTGGCAACATGTGGTGAGACATACTTGTAATCTCTGTCTTTGAGTATATCATTATAAGGCACTGGCTTGGAGCTGTACCTTGTGCTTCGGACAAGAGGCTACAGGCTGGGGAAGGATTAGCATCAGGGTTGACAAGGCCAGAGGAAGGCCCCACCACTGGTTTGCCAAGACTTCGGAGATCCAAAACCCTAATGTTTTTCCTTTTGCTGCTATGGATGGTGGGGTGGGAGTAAACCCTAATGCCACATTTTCCTACTTTTGTGACATTAAAATGATCTTTAACTGGTGCATTAACACAGTTTTTCAAAGAATATGTATATATTATAGTAGTGCACGGTAGTGCCACTATAATTAAGTTTGCAGCCACTTCTATGTTAAACCTCAAAGTTGCACTTTAATAACTTTGGAACTGTTTGTCCGATTTTCCTGAAATTTGGAACACAGATCTGACTACCATAGCTCTCTGGATCTGGAAATTTTTGTTCTGGTCGGATGTACGGTTTGCAGAACTGTGGGGCACTCAAAAAGTGACAGTTCACACTTGTTGCAAATTCTTCATTAAGCCATATTGGACTGAAGAATGCGTTTGAGTGGCTTCAGATTTGTTTGTCTACATGTGGCCTGGGTTGAACTGGTGCCTTTTGAAGATCTGGTGAAAAAATATTATTCCGTTCAAAAGTTATTCCATTTTTCATGTCCCATTGTAGCCTATGGAAAAATTTATGTGTGGACTGCAAAAACATTCGCGATCACACTTTTGTTGTCGAGCTCCCTAAATTGTTTTGTGCTGCCGCCATCTTGTTTTCAGTTAGCAACAGAGAAAAAAAGTTGTAACTCAAAAATAATGCCCTTTGGTAAACACCAACAGTTATGTTTACCTACTTGGGCCCTGAGGAACATGCACCTGGCATTAGTTTTTACTAGGTGGTCTGCAAATATGTTTTTAAACTTTTGTCATTTCTGATCACAGGAAAACAATCATGCTCAGGAAAAAGTAAGCATGGCAACATCTTTGTGTGCGATAACATTCCCATCATAGAGATAGGAGTGTCATGATAACATTAAAGTAATCGTAGTAACACTGCACGAACACATTTTGCTATGTGTTGTTTTCTTTGTCACTTCATTGTGGCAAGGTGGATTGTGCTGTTGGCCTGAAATTTTCAGATGGCAAGCTCTAGTCCCACATATATGCCTTTTGGTGGTTTGGTACGAAAACATTGAACAGGCCCATAGTTACAGCATTCGAGTTCGAAATTTTCCCATGGGATAACATTGCGGCGCCCGTGATGCCTTTTTGGTGTATCTCAGCGGTACGAGATACAGATTGGGGGACTAAGTGCAAGCGTGGGTTCAAAAGCCATGAATACCATGAAATTTGAATTGTTTTTCTACCTTGTAAGATTATTGAGATATTTGGGAATTAGTATTCCAATTGCTCATTTTATTGTCCATGGGCCACTATTACGCCCACAGAGTTAGGATTCACAGTGCTTTTGGTGCCCATATTTTGTAACTGATGCAAGATACAGATGTGGTCAATTTATGTTGTGTGAACATCTCACTGTCACAATTGCAATGACACTTGAATTTTCTTCCTAGCTGCTACGGTTCGAGATATTTTCACATTTCTGTTACAAGGCTTCCTTGCCCTATAGAGCTGCTGTTAGCTCCGTGGTTATGTGTAAATGGGGCGCAGGGGCCTGGAAGACCTGTGCTCCAACAGACACATATCATTATGCAGAAATGGGCAGCTTGGTGGGAACCCGCACTCCACCAACACATACCATTTATTATTTATATTACACTTTTTCAAAAGAAAGGAAATTCTTTGCAAAAACTCTGTTAATGAATCAGTTAGGGTTGTTTCCACACTGACAAAGTGTGGAAATTCAACGTGCCTCACTTGTAGGTACCTGTAAAAATCTTGTTTTGGTAACCCATATCATTCTTGTAGCTCCTCAAAGGGGTGCTTGTATTATTTCTTATGAAAGCTGAGTACCTAGTAAGGGACAGTTTATTCCATCTATGGTATCCTGGGTCAACTATGGAGGGAAATCAGGGTCACCTATAATAATTGAGAGGGCCCAATCTCATTGGGGTCTGGGTCAGTTTTCTAGCATTGTTGAGTACTTTGAGTGTGTGTTTGGTTCAAGGGTTTGAAATCACAGTCCAAATATTTGAGGATAGTACTATGTGTGGAAGTGCAAAAATGGGAGCTGGCAAGGTTGTGAGCTTCAGCCTCTAGCCATCTGGAGTCTCCTCTTTGTTTTCCCCAGGTTACCACCAGGGCTAGTTGTGCCGATCGTAGTATAATTTTAGTTTGGGCATTGCTACTCCTCCTCAGTCTCTAGGAAGGGACAGGATGATTTTACTTATTCTCGGTGGCCACCTGCCCAAATAAAATCGCTTAGAATTTTTGAAGTGTGGCCCACTAGTTTTATGTTTGTTTGCGCATGTGCAAGAAACATAGTGCCATCATCTGAGATTTCGGAGGTGTTCACCCCTCTTCCAATTCAGTCAGTGTGTTGTGAGTGCGGCCCTGTAAGCCAATGCATGCTGGAGCTGTCTATGACAAGCTCCAAAATGCAGTGGCATACAGTTGAAAGGGAGCTACGTTTCAGTGAGCAGCGATAAGATATCACCTGCTCATGCGCAGCTCCCCTACACACACACACACACACACACACGCGCTGCACGCATACTGCATGCTGCCCCCTACACACACACACACACACACACACACACACACACACACACACGCATGCATGCATGCTCCCCCATACACACACTCTATAGCCGGCGGGTGCCCAATCCCCGTCGGCTGTGCTACCACTCCCCACAAAGCATTCTAAATGCCACGCTGGGTGCCCACCCCAGTGTGCATTTCGATACATAGCCGGCGGGGTGCCCAATCCCCGTCGGCTTCCTGTCTCTCCCCATGCTATCGCCGTGAGAGTTGCCCAATCCCCATAGGCTTCACCTCCCCCAGTACAAGGTGCCACGCTGGGAGCCCACCCCAGCATGGCAACAAATACCATGGCCGACAGGGGTGCCCAATCCCCATCAGCTCCACGCCACCCCAACCATCCTTCTGCCACGCTGGGAGCCCACCCCAGTGCGGCAAATATCCTCGTCGTCTTTTTTTTTTTTAACCTGTAAACTTAAAAACGGTCCCCAAGCGGTCTTCCTGCCCCCCAACAACCCACACCACACCCTCACACCCTGCCTCCCCACACCCCCCACCCCATACTTACCTCCGAGTCCGGCGCACGATCTTCGGTGGACCGGAACACGTTGCACTCTTCAAAGCCGACCGCGAACTGAGGAAATGCGGTAAGCTGTATAATGGACTAGATAGGGTTTTCAACTTTGTTGCATATCTCAGGCATTTTGGAACTTTTGCACCAAATTTTCAACATGGGGTTTTGGGACCGCTTCTCATGAGCGATGTCACTGTCATGGCGTTATTCAGGTCCGAAGGTGATTTTGCAGTCACTCGCGCGAAAATCACGCCGAACAATACCATGACAGTGACATCATTCATGAGAAGGGTCCCAAAACCCCATGTTGAAAATTTGGTGCAAAAATTCCTAAAATGACTGTCATAGGCGTATTCAGGTCCCAAGGGTGATTTCAGTCGCTGCCGAAAATAACCTTTAGGGACCGATTAATGAAACGACACTGCCAGTGTTCATAAGGTGGGCTCTCAAAAGCCTATTTTGAAAATTTGGTGGAAAAATTCCCAAAAAGCGACTGTTTACGGCGTGTGTCGCAATTCCTCGCTGCGCTCATAAGTTAGTGAATTTTCAATATTTTCACTCCAGATTTTCAACATTGCCATTTTACCATGCCTTCTTATGAGTAGTACAGCTGTCATTTTCACATCTCATCCACAACATGTTTCCGCCCATGTAGCGCACAATGGCGCAGTCGGTGTCTGAAATCAATATCTGGGACAAATTAAGAAAATCACAGTGACACCGTTCATGAGCAGAGGTCTTAGAATGGCTATGTTGAAAATTTGGTGAAAAATTCCCAACAATGACTGTTTCTGGCGTCGTTGCACAGTTCCTACGCTCATAAGTTCGCAAATTTTCAATATTTTCACTCCAGATTTTCAACATTGCCATTTTACCACACCTTCTTATGAGTACTATAGCTGTCATTTTTCACATCTTGCCCAAAATGTGTTTCCGCCCATGTAGCGCGCAATGGCGCAGATCAATATCTTGAAATCAATGTATGGGACACATTAAGAAAATCACAGTGGCACTGGTCATGAGCAGAGGTCTTAAAATGGCTATGTTGAAAATTTGCGAAAAATTCCTAAAATGACTGTTTACGAAAGGCATGCTTATGCAGTTCCTATGCATGCTCATAAGTTTGCAATTTAATATTTTTACTCCAGATTTTCAACATTGCCATTTTATTACACTTCCTTATGAACAGCACAGCTGCCATTTTTCATATGCTGCCCAAAATGTGTTTCACACATGTAGCACACAATGGTGCTGTTGGTGTGCGAAAGCAATGTTTGGGACAGATTAAGAAAATCACAGTTACACTGTTCATGAGCAG
This sequence comes from Neoceratodus forsteri, assembly GCA_016271365.2. NCBI lineage: Eukaryota > Metazoa > Chordata > Ceratodontiformes > Ceratodontidae > Neoceratodus > Neoceratodus forsteri. Next base: position 284,047,313 of record CM028138.1, on the reverse strand, counting down.
AGGTCTTAAAATGGCTATGTTGAAAATTTGTGACAAAGTCCATAAAATGACTGTGTACAGTGAGCATTGTGCAGTTTCCACGCACCCTCGAAGTTCACGACTTTGTAATATTTTAAGTCCAGATTTTCACCAGTGGCATTTTTCCACACTTCCTTATTTACAGTACAGCTGTCATTTTTCACAACATGGCGAAGTGTGTTTCACACTTTCAGTGCAGAGATGCGTGGTCGCTGTGGGAAATCATTGTTGGACAGATAAAGAAAACCACAGTGACACTGTTCATGATGGAGGCACCAAAATGCCTGAGTTGATAATCTGCTGTAAAAATCCCAACCCTAATTATATTACAGTTGTCGTTGCACAGTTTCTTTGTCACTCGTGACTTCACCATTTTTAAATATTTTTACTGCAGATTTGCAACATTGCCATTTTCACACCTCCCCATGAACAGTACAGCTGTCATTTTACATCCTGTTCTGAATGTTTTGCACCTGTGGTGCTAAATGCTTAATCGCTGTCGTATAAGCAGCTTCGGCTAACAAACTGATATTCCCTCTGTTCATGAGGTGGGGTCACAAAACCATGTTGAACATTTGGAGTGAAAATACCAACGAATGCCTGAGGTATTAGGGTTTCAACCATAACGCCCAACCCTGTAGAGAATGACAGGCATCAGGGGTGTGACTTGGGATTCTTGCCTGTAATGCTCATACCATTCCACACCCTGCAGCCAGTGAGAAGCATCGAGGTATGCCTTGGACTCTCCGGCCCCAATGTTCACCCCATTCTCCCATATCGCACCCATCTCACTGTATTTCCTAATGGAATGGGTGCGCATAAGGGCCAAAGACCCCAAGGAACACCGTGACACTTGTCAGTGTCTGCAGGGTGGGTGTGGTGAAATGGCATGGCCATTATGCCTGTCGCACCCAAAGGCACACCCCAATGCCTGTCACTCTCTGCAGGGTGGTGGTGGGGTTGGCTTCAGTTCAATACTTCACTGCCATTCCTATTCTACGCAGCTCTGTAACTTCTACACTACCACTGCCAATGTCAGCAAGCAAACATTCAGCATTAACAAATGCTTGTTTAGGATTGTTATAGGAGGGCCTGAAAGAAGAAGAAAAGATATCTTAGTAACATATTTATTTGGTAGGTAGCAATTCTTCCCTCCAGGGATAGAGGGAGCAACTTCCAGAGTTCTATGTCCACCTTTATTTCGTAATAATTTCTCATCATTTGGGTCAAATAATGTAATTAAGTTTGGTGAGATTCTGACCCCAAGATATGGCACCATATTGTTTTGAGTCTGTTTAAAAGAAATGACTCCTGAATCTTGGAGAGCATTCCACTTACTAATAGCCTCCGATTTGTCAAAGTTGATTTTGTAACCTGATATTTGGCCATAATCTTCTAACTCTTGTAGGAGCACTGGTAGTGAGGTCTTGAGGAAGACAGAAAGAATAGGGACTCATCTGCATAGAGCAAGATCTTTTGGGATCTGCCCTTACCTGGATGCCTTTTATTTCTTTATTCTGGCAGAAAGCAATCGTGAGGGCTCAATGCAGGGCAAACAACAACGGTGAGACAGGGCATTCCTGTCAGGGGTTTCACCAAGCTGCATAGGCAACAAAGTTGTCGACATGCAACTGCGGTGAAATCTCTGATACCGACAGGCGAAAATTTTAAGCCTGTCGGTATCTACCGATGTTTTTGGGGATCTGCACCCCCAACTCTAATATAATAAACTCAGAGTCAGAGTTGACTCCGAAGGGGGGGTTAAACACTGGCAAAAGTGCGCCAGTGTACATGAAATCCTTTACAGCGACAATCTCAAATTCGGTTGAAGCTGTCGCTGTAAAACTTCGTTATAGTTGCCTTCGCTGTAGCAACGGTACACACCTATCAGGTGCCTCTACTGACTCTCAGACTGCATTCCATTAACCCTCAAAGTGGTTTTCAGTGCTGCATACAAAGCTAGCACATTTTACTAAGTGTAGACCCAAACCCCATCACTTCTAGGTTTTGTGTAGTAACACCACTGACTACTGTCTTTAACAAATCATGGGAGGATGGAGTGGTACCTGAGGACTGGAGGAGGGCAAATGTGATTCCACTTCACAAAAGTGGGAGCAGGGCAGAGGCAGGAAACTACAGACCAGTTAGTTTGACTTCAGTGGTAGGAAAATGATGGAATCACTTCTGAAGGAAAGAATTGTTGAGTACCTAGAGGCTAGTGGGGCACAGGACACAAGGCAGCATGGTTTCACAGCAGGAAGGTCATGTCAGATGAACCTAATAGATTTCTTTGACTGGGTGACCAAAATAGTAGACTAGGAAGGGGCTGTGGATATGGCCTACCTAGATTTTAGCAAGGCATTTGACACAGTCTCACACAAAGATTAATACACAAGGTAGTCAGCCTTGGGTGGGTCCCAAGGTAGTAGCCTGGATAAAGACTGGCTGGACAACAGGGCCCTTAAGGGTAATAGTAAGCAGGTCCACAGTGAAGAAAGGAGGGTAACTAGTGGGGTACCGCAAGGTTCGGTACTAGGACTCATCCTCTTTAATATCTTTATAAATGACATTGGAGAGCACCTGGAAGGAAAGGTATGTCTCTTTGCAGATGAGACAAAGATCTGCAACAGGGTTGATACACAAGGTGGGGTGGAAAGAATGAAAAGGACTTGGCAAGGTTGGAGGAATGGTCAAATATGTGGCAGCTTGGATTCAGTGTAAATAAGTGCAAGGTAATGCATCTGGGAGACAAAACCAGGGGAAGAGTACACAATGGGGGTGAGTTAATAACAACAACAAAAATCGAAAGAGACCTAGGCATAATTATATCAGATGACCTAAAGGTGGGCAAGTAATGTGAGAAAGCAGTAAGGAGGGCTGGGGGATACTGGGATGCATAGGAGGCATCAACAGTAGAAAACAAGAAGTTGTTATCCTTCTGTACAGACAGCTAGTGAGACCCCATCTGGAGTACTGCGTGCAATTCTGGGGACCCCATCTCCGAAAAGACATAGGCGAGTGGAGGCTGTTCAGAGGAGGAAACCAAAATGGTGCAAGGTCTGCACCAGAAGACATACGAGGAGAGACTAAAGCAGCTTAATATGTATACCCTTGAGGAAAGGAGGGAGGGGGACATGATAGAAACTTTCTAGTATCTCAAGGAATTAACAAAGTACAAGAAGGTAGTATCTTTTAGAAGAGATGTGCAAGAACAAGGGGGCACAATTTGAAGATAGAGTGGACGGCTCAGAGGTAATGTTAGATAGTATTTTTCACAGAGAGGGTTGTGGATGCATGCAACAGCCTTCCTGAGGATGTTGAGGAGTCAGGAACAGTGGGAGAATTCAAGAGCATGGGACAGGCATAAGGCAATTCTAGTGGGGGTAGGAGGAAGTAAGCTGTGAATTATCTAGAATCTGCAGCTTATCCATCAGGTAGGGAAATGGGCAGACTGGGTGGGCCAAAGCAGTCTTTATCTGCCTTCAAATTCTATGTTTCTAAGTTTTTCTATTTCCAGTCCACCCAGTCGACGCCTTTTTGGCATCCATGAATATTGCTAGTGACAATTCAAGTTATGTTTCTTCCATGATATTAATTTTAATAAGCTTCTGATATTGTCATGGATAAGCCTTCCATTTATGAAACCTGTTTGATCCATGTGGACCAGAGATCCCACACAGCCCTGTAGTCTGGATGCTAGCACAGAGGTAAAGATTTTCTGGTCCAAGTTGGAAACAGATATGGATGGCCGGCCGGTGGCGCTGAGGGTTGAGGCTGGATGCCACCTCGCGCCCCGGCGACTTCGTCGAGGAGCAGGCATGGGTCACAGGGTGGGGAAGGATAGAGCATCTGATGGACTGCGCTCTCCTTCCCGGGGAGAATACTGCAGCTTGACACCCGGTGCCCTCTGGCGGAGGCTGGAAGGGCAGGTGGCGTTAGCGTGGGGGCAGTGGGCAGCAGGAGAAACGCGCACGGGGCGTGCATGTTCTTTCTCAGCTGGCGTCATTGCACACACTTGGCTCCAGGCGGAGCATATCAAAAAATCCACCTCAGCTCCTCTATGAAGCCACCTCGCCGCCCCTTGATAGCTCTCAGGCTGGCTCCTTCAACCAGAATTGTGTCCAGGGCACCTTGGCAGATGCTGCGGCCCCGCCCTGGGGGCAGCAGTTCAACCACAGGACTACAATTTAGCAAGCCTCCTACTGCCTAACCCAGCTGGTGTGTGTTATCTCGAGCTGCTGCTGCTTTTCCATTTTGTAGATGGTCTAGCCCTGCCAAAAGCTACGTGTTCGGCTCCCCACCGCCCCACCACCACCCTTGATCAGCTCTCCTTTTATAGGCTGGTGGGCGTCCACGTGGGGCTGAAAATAACCTATCAGCCCAGTTTTCCATCTGCAGGTTATCTTTTCCCAACACTAGTGGCCGCCCTTCCAGCCAAGCTTATTCCTCCCCCTCCAGTTGCCTTTCTTGCTTGCTACTCTGCAGTGTCCCATCATATCCCAGGTCTTTTTCTTTTTCTTTCCGGCGCTGCTGCCACCCTGTGACTTACCCACAACATCTTATCTCATGTCTTTTTCTTTTTTCTTTCTGACACTGCTGCCACCCTGTGACTTATCTAACGCCCTGCTCTGTTTTCTTTCATTCTGCATCCCTATTAGTGCTATATCCTGCCTCTACATTGCCCCTGCTCCTCCTTAGCTCTTGCCCCTTGGCTATCCATTTGGTAGCCTCTTGCCCCTACCCCAACAGGCAGTTCTTTTCACCAACTCTCATCTTGGCTGTTTCCCTTCCCTCCCCACGGCGGACCCTCCGAGAGCGCGAACACCCTTACAAGCCAGCCTGTCTCCCTGCCTTCTCCCAAATCGACCCTGCTTGGCTCTCCTCAAAAGGGCTAAAATTGCCCACCTAAACGTTTGCAGCTTTAGACAACCTGGCAGAACTTACTGCTTGGGTCGCCCACTACAATCCAGATATCTTGGGTATCTCGAAAACTTGGCTGAAGCCTCAGATTCCTGATGCAATGTGCACCTTCCGGGTACAGCCACATCCAACATGATCACGTGGGCAACAAGCGGGTAGCGGGTGCTACTCTATTACAAAAGTGCACCTTAATGTGTCCACCATCGATCACCACCAAACTTCTCCCCTCCAGTGAGTTCCTGCATGCCCTTCTCCTGCTTGGGCACACAAAATTACACTTGATATGCACCTACAACCCACCTGAGGCGGACTGCCAGGACTCTCCTCACTTCTCCACAGTACTAGTGACAAAGTGGGTCCCAATGAAATCCTCATCATAGGTGACCTCAACCTAGACTGGTTGGGATCCAACCGCAAATTATATGAGTCACTCCTCTCGGGTCTTGCCTGAGCCAGATTATCACTGAGCCTACCAGGCCCTCCTCCCGGGGGCTAAAGGGTCACTAATCAACTGGATCATGACCAACAGACCTGATAGGGATCACATCCTCGGGTATCCTCCTGATGCCATCTCTGACCACTCACCTATCTTCTGCACATGGGGCATCTCCCAGACTAAAATCCCCAGTAAAGTGATCCAGCTGAGGATTACTCCAAGTTTACACACATCACTTCCTCGCCAGACCTCACACTAGTTGACTGGTCAGGGTCACTGCCCTAAATGACCCAGCATGAACCCTGGATGAATTCCTTACTAAATTCATCCCGTGCAGAACAAACATGCTCCCCTCACTGGGAGGCGAGTGAGGCGCCATTACAAATGGCTTCATGGGGCCTATTCTCCTTATGAAACTCAGGGACAAATGCTGGGTGACCTTCAAGGCCTCCCAAAGCAACACTGATCTCCTTGCTTACAGGACCCTCAAAACTCATGCAAAAAAGCCATCCGCTCTGCAAAAGTGAGTTCTGCCAATCCGCCCTGCTCTCCTCAGCCAGCAACCTGAAGTTTCTGGCAGAATATCAGAAGCTGTTGGTGGGTCTGCCAGAGTGCAAGTCACTGACTTACTCATTGGGGGTCAGCTGTAAAACCCCCATACTATCTCAAATACCTTTAACTCCATGTTCTCCAAACTGGCTGCCCACCTTCCCTGTCCACTGCCCCAAGTGCCCTGACTCCCCACCTCCTGGACCCAACTCCTGACCACCCTCTACCTTCAACAAGTGTCTGTCAGCGAGACTCAGAGCTCCTTGCCAGCCTTTCCCCTCACAGTGGGGTGGGGCATGTTAGCCTTGAGCACGAACTGCTCAGACTAGGGCCCACCTCCTTGCCAGGCCCGTCATGCACATCTTCAATGCCTTCCTTAACTCTGGGATCATCCCAGATATCTGGAAAGTGATGAAGGTTGTCCCAGTCCTAAAACAAGGAAACTCAAGGATCCCCTGAACTATCGACCCATTGCCATACTGTCTGCTGCCTCCAAGATTCTCTAGAAAATTGTGGCCTCCCAGCTATCCCAGTACTTACAGAACCACAACTCTCTCTCCGGCACAACATGGGTTCAGGAAGGGCATAGCACATCCACGCCCTCGCTGTAGTCACCTCGACTATCAGAACTGCTGCCGACCAGAGCAGCCTTACTGGAGCCATCTTTGTGGATCTCTCCAAAGCCTCCGATAGGTCGATCACTCACTCCTCAGCTCCACTCTCCTATCCCTTGGTCTCTCCCCCGCCCATGTGTGGTTCCTCAACCTACCTCTCCGGCAGGCAGCAGTACACCAACTTTAATAGGACCCTCTCTGACCTCTCTCCTGTCCGCTGCAGGGGTCCCCAGGGTTCTGTCCTTGGCCCAACCCTCTTCTCCTCTTCATCAATGAACTTCCATCCATCACTGTCCATGGGCATACCACCCTGTATGCAGATGACCTTGTCATCCTGACCAGTGCCCAGGACATCACCACCATTAACTCCCAACTAAATGCTGACTTCAAGCGCATTCAATCCTGGTTGGTGGAACATAGACTCACAATCAACCTTAAGAAACCAAGCCATGCTTTTGGTACACAGAACAAGACTAAATCCTGCATTACTCCCTTCAAATACTTGGGGCTGATGGCTCCCCTGCAGACAGTGGCCACAGTCGGTACCTGGGCATCACTCTGGCCCGCAGCTTGATCTTACCCTGCATATTCGTAATGTCTGCAAGGCTATTAATGGTAAGCTCGGCCTCGCTTACAGAGCCAAAACTGCTTAACTCCAGCAGCCTGTGATGGCCCAGCCAGAGGGGTCCTCCTCCATACTCTGCTATGGCTGGTAACCTTTGCCCTGTACCCAAATCTAGCCTCCAGAAATGGGACACTGCCTACAATAACATCTGCCGCTTGCACTCTCCGCCCCTCCCTAACAGCCTGTAGATCTCTACACACACTTGGGTGGCTCCCTCCAGAGAAGCACTGCACCTTGCGCTTGGGAATTTCATCGACAACATCATCAGATTGGCCACCCCTCTGCCCTCGCCTCCCCTCAACCCTGGCCCCCCATCCTATCATCTCAGGTCGGGGCAGCACTGGATCGCCTGGTTCTAGAACCCGCTCCCTTCAGGGGATCGTGCCTTCACCACCTATGCCCCAAAATTTGGAACTCGCTTCCAGCCCTCACCAGTCCTCCTCCTCCCATCCCGCTTCAAAACCTCCCTTTGGAACTTCCTGAAATCATCCTCCACATGTTCCTGTACCTCGTAGTTCACCTAACGACTGGTATACTGGGGGTCTTAAGCGTCACTGCACATACCCTCCAGTATTGGTAGTGAATCAGTACTGGACATCCGCCCACTATTCTCTCTCTCCCTACCCCTCCTCCCTAAGGATTCACCCGTCCATCAGACCCCCACCCCCACCCCAGTGCTACCCCCCTTTTTGTCTCTGCCCCCGCTGGCACTTGCTTCTGTTTGCACTAATCGTACCTGTTATGTATTTTGCTGCTCACCGCCATGCTCACCATGTAGGTTCCACAATCGTGTGTATCATGTGCTAATCAACTCTAACGCTGTCTTGCTACCTATTCATTCAGGTTATGTCTGTTATTCTCTTGTATGCTAAATTTGGCTTATTCTGTCAGCTGCCTATCCAATTCCTGTTAAGCCTGTTTATCCCACTGTATGTAATTGACTCCTTCACTGTTTTGTATGCTTCTACCTATAGTAACCCTCCCGGTCGCACCTGAAAATAGGCACTTGGCTGTCTAGTGTGCCTTACCGGTTAACAAAAACAAATAAATAAATAAGCCAGGGGCTAGGGAGAGCAGCTGATATGATGGCGAGGGGCAATGGGGACCATGACTGGGCTGATCCCTGGGCAGGATGACAAAAAAAAAAAAAAAAAAAGAAAACAGATATGGGTTGGTATGATCTGCACAATGTGGGATCCTTGTCTGTTTGAAAAGGACAGATAAATGTGCGCATTGCCATGTAGGTGGGGTTGCTTCTCCTTTCTGCACTGCCCTTCATATTCAACAGAGGTGGGGCATCAACTCCTCCTGACAGATTTTGTAAATTTAGGAACAATGCCATCGAGGGCCTGGGGCATCCCCTTAAGATTTTTCCTGACCTTGTGTATTTCCTTCATTGTAATGGGGTTATCCAAATAAGACCTCTTGTTCCTTGGTTAGCTTTTAAGTTACAATTTTTAAGAAAAAGGAGTACAGTTTTGTTTGTAGTTGACTACTTTCTCCTGACTATACAATTCTTTACAGAATTTAACAAAGAGATCTGTTTTTTTAAGGATTAGATTCATCATTTTGATTGTGGTTATCAGACCTTATCCTAGCTACCACCCTAGTGGTTGCTTCTTTCAGAGCTGCCAGGCCAGCGGTGACTGGCCTGGTTGCCTGATTCATAGTAGAGCTGGCAGGAATAACATAGCGCACCTTTTTTTGGTCTAGTAGGTTATTTAGTTTATCTTTACTTTCGTCTAGCTTTCTTTTCCTTCCTCATCTTAAATTATTTTATGTTCCACCTCCAGGACAAAGATTCGTGATTCTAGGTCCAATTGTTCTTGCTGTCTAATTTTTTAGATGGGAGGCAAAGCTTGTAGTTATTCCTGTTAAAACTGTTTTAAGACCATCCCACCACATGGTGACAGGAATGTCTGCTATCGGGTTGTGAGTTGTGTATTCTTCTATAATATCCTCTACCAATGCCTTATATTCTGGATTGTTAAGCAGAGAGTCATTAAATCTCCATGAGGTGGTCTTGACTTCAGGATTAATGCACAGATCAAGTTTCATGGGGGGATGATCTGAGAGGTATACAGCCCCGACAGTGGCATGTCGACAGCGACGACACTACAGCGACAACAGTGCAAGGTCACTGTAGTGTCAGCGCTGGAATCCGACACTGTTTTCTAGGGGTCTTGTGCCCCTCCCATATTAGCTCTGACTCAGGTTGATTATTTTAAGTGGGGTGTGTGTGGGAGGCATAGCCCCTGTTTTGAAATATGAGCCAAAGCCCCAACAATATGGTAGGCAGTGACCACTGTTTATGCGGACCGCAATCGGATCGACATAAAGGTTTTGCTGTAAAGTTGGTAAACAGAATTTTTGTCAACCAGGCATTGTAGATCCATCTGAGAGTGTGCATATCTGGATGTGACAGTTCTTGGCTGCATGTAGTCACTCTGAAGATATAAAAATTGTCTAATCTGGAGTAGGTGTTATAGGGGCTAACCAGCATGTATAATCTCTTCCCTGGGGTGAGGAAAGCTCATATTTCTACCAGGTCTATTTCTTCTCAGAGTCATTTTAGACAGCCTTCTGCCTTGCTCATGATTCCTTCTCCTTGTCCTGATCTATCTAGAGAGGGGTTCAACACTGTATTAAAGTCCCCCATTAGGTACAGATGTCCTGGGTTTGGGGCCATCTGCAGAATTTTGGTCTTAAAAAGCTGACATTCTCTGAGTCTTGGTTTGGGGCATGAATATTAAGTAAGGTACAGCTTAATTGTCTTATATTTTCTTTTAATACAGATGTATCTGCCTTCTGGGTCTTGTAATATGTTGTTGGCCGGTAAAGGGCAATTTTTGTGGACGAGAATTGCTACTGTTCTCCTGTCAGTGTGTACTAAGTAGGTAGGTAGAAAAAAAAAACAGTCCCCATCCAATGTCGTTTCAGCTTAGCATGTTCTGCCTGGCTAAGGTGTGTTCGTAGGATGGCGATTGAGATTTTAGCTTTTTGGAGTGCTTATTCTAGTGTGTTTTATTGGGCTGTTCAGCCTCTTTTGTTATAGGTAATTATTCTATCATCTGCCATTGTTTTTGTTAAAACTGGTAAGTGTTGTACCTATTTGTGTCTAGGCTCTCGTCCCAACCCCCACATGCTGACAACTTTCTTGACTCTCTAGGACCATTTGTAACTAAGAACCTGAACTAATACAATAAACAATAAGAAACTTCAGCTTCAATGTGGTCAAAAGAGACCTGGTGCACATCTCAGATGGTTACCTGATGACCAGGTGTGCCCTTCATCTCAGAGCCTTGCACTGATAATCCACCTATTTTGCCCGCCTTGAGCGTCCCTCTTGGCAGCAAGATTCTTGGACCTCCTATGTGTGGTTATCCTGAAAGGAGAAACTCATTTCTCTAGCATTCCCCTTGTCAGTATGAATTCCTCCCCCTCCCAGTAATACCCTGGGATCTGGGAGGGGCCAAAAGAGCAAAATAGGAAACCTATGGGTGAACTTCCCAGGTTTTCTTTAATGATTAGTTCTGCCATGCATAAATTATCTTACACATTTCTGTATGTAATCTATGCTTTGGGATCTCAAATCCCCCCTATCTCTCTAGAAGCTTTTGATTTTATTTGGTCCCCCCAACATCTTTTCTGGTGGTCCATATGCCTCATCCTGCAATTCGACCCTTGTGTCAAACTCTTTCTGTTTATTCTCATAGGGGCTCCCATCTTGAGCAAATGTATTCTGTCTTATGTTGAAAGAGGGCCTCTAGTTTACCTCTCGAGCCGAGGCAGCTTTACCTTCTACCTGAGCTAGACAAATAGGGAGCCCTGTAGTCCCCACAGCCCCATCTCATTTTGTCAGCAGTACTTTGCATTGATGGAGGCAGCTCAGAGTGCAGCCTTGCCTGTGGTTCTCCTTGTTGCTCCATTCACTATGCTAACCTGGTTCAGGGTCTCTCTTGGTGAGGAAAGTAGGCTAAAGGGCTGCTTCAGTTGCTGTGGGTTTCTATGGTTGACCGTTGCCGCAGGGCCACAAGGTTATTCCCACTATCTGCAGGGAACCTTGGGAGTGCTCCTGCCCACTGCTCGAATCCCAGTCTCCCAGGTTCCAGGCTGGAGTTTTAGAAACATGGCAGCTCCATTTCTCGCTTAGCAAGAAGCTGCTATAGTTTTATTTTAGTAAGTGTAAAATGTCTGGTTGATCCTGTGTCTGCTTGTACTTATCTGGTTGACCCTATGTTTGTCAGTTTGTGTGGTTGATGCTGTTGACAATGAGCAGGAGTCACAGTGCACAGAGTAGCGCAACATTTTATTGTGAAGCAGCTGTGCTTTTAAAAGACAATGTTTTTTAGCTTGTGGAGTGCCATGATCAGTGTGGTTATGAAGGAACAAGATGGGATTTGATGTTTTAAGTTGAATCGGTGCCAGAGAAGGAGCAGAAATTTACAGCAAGAGAGAGAGAGTGCAAGATGCAAGCAGCCACAGAGTAAGCACTGCGGGCAGTGGGAGAGCTGAGAGGAAAGTAATGAGGAACTAACTGAAATGCACAGGAGGCCAGGGCAAGAGAGCAACTTTTAAATTAAAAAAGTACCGTTTTCATGTAAAGTACTTCTGAAAGGACAGGATAGTATGAGAAGGGACTGGCGCTGGAGAACTAAATGTGAAGCGCGGGGGAGGAACATGTACCCTGCGGTTTGAGTTAAAAATAAAAAATAAACTGTTGTGTGTTTGGTAGAAATTTCTTTACAACATATTGAGCTGGATTCAGTGCAGTAAAGGGCTGGCATCGAATGAGAATGTCTGTGGGTAGTATGGTTTTGCTTTTACAGGTTTTACATGGTACTGTACTGTGGAAAGTGAAAATGCTAGTGAAAGAAAAAGTGTCAGTAGGAAATTGGATGATTGACACAGGGAGTTTTATAATATCACTCATGAGCATAAATACTTTTATTACACTGTAATTGTGTTCACACCTATTGCATAAAATGTATGCAACATGTGTGGACTCAGAAACCATTAATAAATCTTTTATCTAAACAGCCATTGTATAAATGTTATTTATCTATATAGGAGACACATAATCCACATTTATCTACATAGTAACACGTTACCAGTTAGTCCCACCCCTCTCTTCCAGCTACCCTGCCAGCACTACTTCTACATCCACATTATCCCATACACTGCCTAACGCTGTTTCTCAGTTGTACAGTTGCTCTGTCCGCAGTAAAAACACAAAAATGTTACTTTTTTTATACAGCCACAAGTGCCAGCTGCTAGCCTGCCATCTTGCTCGCTCTCGGTCATCATTCTCCTGCAAGTACATCGTACACCAGTACTTCTCTGCTGCTTCTCCTTCAAGTGGCCACTTACATTTGATTTCTCCAGTTTTTCTTTGAATTTAAAACAAAAACCTGAACCACACCTGCAAATCGAGCTCTGTTTGAAATGACAGCTCTCCTCCTCTCCATCATGCTCCCACTCACTCACATCCTCCATTATTCACTACACAGCATGCTGTAATGCCACTAGCTCCAGACTCTAACACCTCTCCCAAACAATTCACAAATTAAACTGAAATGGCATTTTCATAGCTATGCTCGAGCTCCCTGGAAAGCTGTGTGAAGCAAGTCCACTCTCGCTAAAACTGTTCGCCATGTTTCTCTGTATTTTTTCAGACCTCAGCATTTCTGCCAATTAAGTGTGATGCCACAGCATCACAGTGTGCTCACAGATGCTGCGTCCACAGTGACAACCCTAGCAATGTAGGCTTATTAAAGTGCATTAGTGCGTCTTCAGAAAATAAACCCACCAACAAAACAAGATAAAGAAAAACACAGAAAACAAATTAAACAAGCATTTGTCAATGCCAAGTGTTGCTTGCTGTCATTAGCAGTGCAAGTGCAGGAGTTAGACAAATGCAGGATAGGATTGGAAGTGAAGTATTGAACTGACACCAACTCCATCCCCACCCTGCAGAGCTGGACAGGCATTGGGTGTGCCTTTGGGTCGTCACCATAACGGTCACGATAGTTCACCTCACCCTACCCTGCAGACACAAGCATCGGGTGTGTCTGAAGTGTTCGAGCTTACACTCACCTTATTCCATATGGAAATACACTGAAATGGGTGCAGTATAGGAGAATGGGGTGAACTCTGGGGCCAAAGGGTACAAGGTGCACCTCGATGCCTGCCACTGGCTGCAGAGTGGGGTGGAATGGCATGAGCATTACTGTCGACAATCCCAAGTCACACCCTGATGCCTGTCAGTCCCTACAGGGTGGGCGTTATGGTCAAAACCCTAACACCCTGGGCATTTCTTAGTATTTTAACTCCAAGTTTTCAACATGGGCTTTTTGTGATCCCACTGCATGCACAGTGACACTATCAGTTCATTAGCTGAAAGATGATTTTGCACAGCGACTGTGCCATTTGGTGCCACAGTGCGAAAACACATTTCAAACAGGATGTGAAAAATGACAGCTGTACTGTTCATGAGGAGGTGTAAAAAATGGCAATGTTGAAAATCTGGAGTAAATATAAAAAACTGATGAAGTCACGAATGTGCGTAGAAACTGTACAACGTACACCTGTAATATAATTAGTTTGGGGATTTTTACAGATTTTCAACATATGCATTTGGGACCTCCACTCATGAACAGTGTCACTGTGATTTTCTTAATCTATTCTGAACACTGATTTCCCACAGCAGCCATGCTATTATGCATCGAAGGCGAAAACACATTTTGGCCAGGATGTGTAAAATGACAGCTGTACTGTTCATAAGGAGGTGTGGAAAAATGCCAACGTTGAAAATCTGGACTAGAATTACAATTAGTGAACTTATGAGGGTGTGTGGAAACTGCACAATGCACGCTTGTAATACAGTCATTTTATGGACTTTTGTCACCAAATTTTCAACATAGCCAGTTTAAGACCTTTGCTCATGAACAGTGTCACTGTGATTTTCTTAATCTGTCCCGAACATTGATTTCTTTTACCGACCACGCCACTGTCGCTACATGTGCAAAAACACATTTCAGGTGAGATGTGAAAATGATAGTTATACTGTTCATAAGGAGGTGCAGATAAAATAGCAATGCTGAAAATCTGGAATGAGAATATTAAAATGCTCAGAGATTACGGCGTGCATAGGAAACTGCCATAATGCGCTAAGTAAAACAGCCATTTTGGAGAATTTTTTCAGCAAATTTTCAACATAGGGGTTTTGGGGCCTACCTCATGAAGAGTCTCACTGTGATATTCTTAATCTGTCCTGAACATTGATTTTGCACACCGACCGCGCCATTGTGCGAAAACACATTTCAGGTGAGATGTGAAAATGACAGCTGTACTGTTCATAACAAGGTGTGGTAAAATGGCAGCGTTGAAAATCCGGATGAAAATATTAAAAATGCTTGGAAGTTACAAGCATGCGTAGGAACTATGCAATGCACGCTAAATAAAACAGTCATTTTTAGAATTTTCACACAAATTTTCAACATAGAGTTTTTGGGCCTACCTCATGAACTGTGACACTGTCATTTCATTACTCAGTCCCAAAAGGTGGTTCAGCATAGTGACTGCGAAATCACCTTTTAGGACCAATAACAAAATGACAGTGACTGAGTTCATGAGGTGAGGTCCAAGAACCCCATGTTGAAAATTTGGTGAAAAAATTCCCAAAATGGCGAGATATGCACCAAGTTGAAAAATACCATTATACAGCTTACGGCATTTCTTCAGTTCGCGGTCAGCTTTGAAGAGTGCAGACGTGTTCCTGGTCCACGAAGATCGTCATGCTGGACTCTGGAGGTAAATATGGGCTGAGGTAGGGGTGTGGGGAGGTGGGGTGCATGAGATGGTGGCGGTGGGAATGGGGCAAGAGAATCAACGAGGTTTTTTTTCTTCTAGATCTTTTTTTTTTTTTAAAGACGACGGGGACTTTTGCCACTCTGGGGTGGGCTCCCAGCATGGCACCAGGCAGTTTGTTTGTGGGGCAGTGGAGCCAATGGGGATTGGGCACCCCAGTTGGACAAGAAGACTTTTGCCATGCTGGGGTGGGCTCCCAGCGTGGCAGATGTAAGTTTGTTTGGGGGTAGTGGAGCCGACGGGGACTGGGCACCCCGTTGTTCATACAGTGTGCTGGGGGATGCATGAGCCATGGGGGGTGCATTATGCTGATGGGGATTGGGCTACCCGTCGGCAAATGAACTGGGAGGGTCATGCTGACAGGGATTGGGCACCCTGTCATTTTTATTTTATTTATTGAAATGTTTCACCAGGAAGGCATACTGAGCGGCGAGGCAACAGCTTTCTGTCGGCTTCCTGGGGACTGTGAGAGCCGACAGAGAAGCTGTCGCCATGGGAACCACGCAATCAGCTGTTTTGGTAGCTTGTAATGCATCAAAACAGCTGATTGCGTCAATGACATAACCAATTCTTGACACATTGTGGCATGCTCCCGAACTGCTAATGCAATGTGTTTCTTGCGCGTGCATGCAAGCAACACAAAATAAAGGAACACACAAGGTCCTTGCATGTTTCATAAATAGAATATACGATTGGGACCTGTTGTGTAAATGATTTATCTTCACTTGAGCAATTTGACCTCGGGCATGTCACTCTTGGTTTACGCCACTCGTGAGGTTACCCGAGGTCAAACTGCTCTTGCGAAGATAAATCATTTACACAACAGGTCTCCATGGCATATTCCTTATTTATACAATGCCAGTAGTGATAAACTGTCCCTGATAAATGTGTTTATCATGCTACCTAACCTCAGAAAAACATTCATCTAGACGTTAGATATGTCACAGTCACTTTTCTGACCTTAGCACAGAACAGAACCAATCAGAGAACAGCTCTCAGAACGTTGCTGGCATCATATAATAGGCTAGTGTAGCACTGAAGCCAGCAGTTCAAATCACAGAAAACAGAAAACTCTTCACACAAAAGGTGATTTAAAAGTTACAATTGTTTTGAACTTTGTTTTTGTTGAAGAAAATACAAGATACATAAAGGTGCAAGTTACAGCAGCACCATAAAGATACGTCTAAAATCATACATTGGTCAGCTCCAATGTGGTAGGTGAAAACACCCCATTATCATCTCATCCATGGTTCATTACAAGATTGTTCGAGCAGTTAAGATACATTTATTATAGAACTCTGTACTCCACAATTACGGCAAATCCATTCAATGGTTGCGCAACTAGCTGGAGTAAACAAAACTTATTTATTTATCTCTAAAACCAAGTCATCTCCTTTGTTTATAGGTGCTATCCTGAGCGAGCTTGGTAGGTTGCTGAAGATTTCTCCAACTGTGAAATGAAACTGTACTTAACCTGCCTTCATGGGACAAAACCTGCCATTGAGTTTACCATCTGTATCATCCATCCCTGCCACTTATTGTTATATAAACTTGTCTGGTGTCTGACTTGGTGTGTCAGCTTTTCCATGACAAAGATCTGCCACATTAGGGTTTTCCAGTGTTTGACTGCAGTAGGGAGGGACTGCAGCCAGTGTTTAGTAATGACCTTCTTGGCTGCTGTCAGGGCAATGCTCAAAAATATTTCTGATGCTTGTTAAAAGTCCCTGATGGAAAACAGGCACACATTTGCTGCAGTTCACTTTCTATTTCTTTCCAGTAGTACCTCATGACTGAGCAGAGCCAAAATATATGCAACTGCATTGCTGTTACTTTCCACATGCCCCTCAGAAAGTTGCTGTATGCCCAGCCCAGATTTCGCTAATGACAGGCGTTCTAAAGAACCTAATTGTAGTTTTCCAGGCAAATTCTCACCACTGCAAAGATGAGAAAGTCAGGCAGGCAGCTGCAAACACAGCAAAAATGGACCAGAGCCAAAGAAGCAGAAAGGAGTACTCACTGAACACATAGCTGGGCTGCTCGAGTGTCTGCTTAGAAGAAATCCACACATGCTGTGTCAGGATACCAAACTGTTTATTTCAGTATAATCCAACAGTGTAGATGCAGCAGGCACACTCCCTCAGCCAGTCAGACATACGTTTTTATGCGGTACTAGCACTTTCTCAAGGCTCAGGGTTCAGAGAGAAAGGCTCAAGGCCTTGAGGACGCTTAGTATCGCACAAAAACATTTGGCTGATCTTTGAGGGAGTGTGCCTGCTGCATCTACACTGTTGGATTTTACTCAAACAGTTTGGTATCCTTACACAGCATGTGTGATTTCTTCTGGGCAGAGACCAAGCAGCCGAGCTATATGTTCAGTGAGTACAGCAAATGAGGAAATCTTATACTGTTGTAAATAAATATGGTCTCATTGCTTGTCTGTTGGTTGGAGATCTAACTCCACGGACCATAGTTGCTTAGGTTTATATGTTATAGTAGGTATAAATGCAGGGCTTTGTGCGCAGAGAAATAAAGTGTTGTGGCATTGGCCTAGTTTAGAGTTTTGTAACACAATAAGAAGGGATGTAGTGGGTCTGTCCATTTATCAGGGCTTGGTTTATTGTAAAAAGTGCCCGTTTGTAGAAATCAGAAGTGATCTTCATAAGACAGCCCATGTTGCTGCTTTAATTGTGCAAAAGAGACAGTTTTTCCCCATCTACAAATTGACAGAGATGGTCTAAAACTCACCTCTCCCACTGCATGAACCTTAGGTCAGTCTGAGCTGGTCTAAAGGCAACGTCCTATGCTAAGGCCCATATCAGGATTGGGGCCCCACTGTTTTCTTACCAGATCTTATACCATTGAAATACTACTTGCCCAAGTAAATGCATTATTTAAGGTTCTGGCAGTTGTGGGGCAGGGTAGAGAACAGAATATTGGTAATTGACCCATCTAGTTCCCAGATAGCCAGATCCTTTCAGTGAGCAGTATAGGTTGGGTCTAGCCACACACATATATGGCACAGCTGAGTGGCTTGGTAATAGTTATAGAGAACTGGCAGAGCCTGGCCTGCCTGTTTGCTTTGAGACTACAGTTTGCAATAAGCTATCTGGGGTTTTGGCCTGCCAAATGAATCTGGATATTGTTACATGGCGAGAAACTGCCCCTGGAGCCTTTTCTCCTTACTCGCTGTGCTCTAGGGACTTCTGCTCCTTCTCCTCCCAAATCATCCTCATCAGCTGGCAAATCTGCCTGCTCCTACCGTCTCCCCTACCTGTGGAACCAACTCTCCACCCCTCAGAAACTCACCCTTGCATGACTCCATTAAATCTCAATTTCCTCAACTCCCCTTCCCTACCTGTAACTGCAGCTAGTCTGCCTTTAGTCAAACGAACATGGTTTAAACTTTAAAACCGCTGTACTGTATATTATTGTATTCATGCAACTGATTATAAATAACTATATATATGCAACTGAATCTAAATAACTCCTTTGTACAAAATTATGTGATTGTATATAATATTTTCATGTATCTATTCTATGTATGTATACTGTTGTAACTGCCTCCCCTCACCGCTGGATCGCACCTGGAAATGAGCCTCGGCTCAGTGTGCTTTTATCAGTTATCAAATGTTTAAATAAATAAATAAAATGTTGTCCCAGTGTTGAAAATTACTATGATCAACAAAAACAGGTAGGGTTTGGAACAAATGTAATAATCTGGGAAGGACATTCATGCAGACAGCCTCAATTCTGCTACTGAAAGATAAGGTAGTACAGACCATCTAGCAATAATATTTGCTTGCGTAGCAGCTGTAAGGGAGGGTAGCTAAGTCCAAATATCTTGTTCAGGTCCTATGGGATGTAGATTCAAGGTATTTAATTGCCGTCTAGTTCCATTTAAAACTGTACGTTTGGACTGTTTAGGGTGGACATAAGTAATGTGAAGGGCCATTGTCTTATCCACATTCAGTTTATAGCCAGACAATGTGCCATATTCTTGCAAGATAGCCCAGAGATGTGGGAGAGATGTGGCGGGCTCTGTCAAGTTAATCAGGAGATCATCACATACAATGCAAGTTTATGCTGTGTACGATGGTGTGTTGTGTGAGTTCTGTGATCTGCAGATTCTGATAGAGTGCCTGGGCTATAGATTGTACCATAATGGCAAATAAGACAGAGCATAACAGGCATTTGCTTAGTGCTTCTCATTAATTGAATTCTACGAGATAGGGAACTGTTTGCCTGACAACCTCTTGTGGGATTTGATATAAGGCTATTATTAGGAGACAAATTCAGGTGTGAAACCAAAGCGATGTAAGGTATAATGTAAGAATTTCCAGGAGACCCTGTCCAGTGCCTTTTGGCATCCAGGCTGAGCAACAAGGTCAATTTCTGAGTCCTGAATGCGTACTGGAGCACCACAGGGTCTGTTTTATATTATCCTTGGTTTGCTGTTGCATAGTAAAGCCTGTTTAATCTTTGGCCTGGATATTCAGACTGCGCCGGGCAGGGGCGAAAGCCTGGGCACAGCGCAACTGGGCTGCGTCAGGGCATGGACCAGGTGATATTCAATGGTACTCGCCATGGCTCAGTACTGTTGAATATGGCACTGAAGCGCCACGCACTGCACGCGCGCGGTGGCACTGCATCAGTGCAAGTGGCAGAATGGGAGCAGGGGATGCGCAGCCGCAAGTGCATTAGCTAGGTGCATCATCTCGATATATTCAGTACTGGGCAGCGCAAATGAGGCTATTATGCATGCAAGGCGCAAATGGGGTCATTTGTATGTCATTATGGACCCATTTTCATGCGGTGCACTGATCCCCAGTGACTTAGCCTGGTGCCCTGCCAGGCTGCAGCCATCGGGGACCGATGCCCCGCAGTCCCATGGCGGTCCCCACTTCTGTTCGCCTGATCGCGGGCATAAGTAGAATGAATCTCCCTGTTGTCCAGTGGAACCCCCATTGTCCAATCGTGGGCATAAGTAGAATAAATCTCCTGGTGGTCCAGTGGAAAGCCCTCCATCACCCGATCGTGGGCATAAGTAAATATAAATTCCCTGGTGGTCCAGTGGAAACCCCCATTGCCTGATCGCAGGCATTGGTAATAAATTCCCTGGTGGTCCAGTGGTAACCCCCATTGCCTGATCATGGGCGGAAATAGCACTAGATATCCTGGTGGTCCAGTGGTACCCCCTCCTCACACACCCACTGGGGTCCCCACCACCCAGCACCCCTGTCCGGCAGGCAGCAGCACCCACCCACTGCCACTCAGCCGCCTGCCCACGACAGTGAACAGCACTGTTCGTGTGCTTCATTGCGTGATCACGCGTATGCAGACCATATGTATTACAGGCCCGATATGTGAACAACGATTCATGTACATATCTGGCCTGTGTAGTACAGTATGGTCTGCATGCCCATTGGTCCATGCAGTGGACCAATAGGTGTACAGACAGTACTGTACGCCGTCATTCGGGCGGCAGTTGCGGCATGCGGGCAGGTGCTGCCGCCACCGCATGACGGGGGTGTTGGGTGGTGGGGACCCAGTTGGCGGGTGGGGAGGGGGTACCACTGACCACCAGGGTATCTAGTGCTATTGCCGCCACGACATGGGCATGGGGAGGTTTCCACTGACTACCAGGGTAACTCATATTAATGATGGCCGGATCGCGCCGACAGGGTGGGAGGGCACAACGTCCCAAGGCAGGGGGCTCATGTAAAGTGTTCTGGGTGGGCAGGTGGCCACCCATGGCTGGCGGCTGCTGTTCTGCACCCTGCATTATGGCAGCTCGCCTGTGGGTGGCCAGGACTTGCTCCTGATTTTACCAGGCACATATTTGCACCCCCGAGCGCGCAAGGCGGAGTTGTAGCAGACATGCGCCGCCACATCCCGGCTGAATATCGGATGTGGCGCATATGCATGGCACGCCCGCGACTCGCGCTTCAGACATTACCGGCGCGCCCAGGTGCATCGGGAGTTGCCATTCTAACTTGCCCCTTGAATATCGCTACTGGGTGCATTGGTGGTTGCGATGGACAAGATCCCTCTGTTGCGCCTACGCGCAACCCTTTTGAACATACAGGCCTTTATGTATTAGGTGGGGAGAATTGTTTTCAGTGCTTCACCAAACTAGAAGTAAACAATTTGTAATTAGTATTTAAATGGAAATGGACGATATGATTCTAGTTTAATTGAATCTTTCTGTGGCTTTTAGGATGGCTGGAATGGTGGCATACTGCTACAACAGGGGTGTGGATCCACCTACCTGTATTTTCTGAAATGCTGGGGTGGGGGTGGGGTGGAATTAAGAGGTCTTTATGAACTTTAAACAGTTCAGCCGGTTAACCATTAGGCCATGGGCATTTGCCAAATTTCATGCGGGCTAGTTCTGTTTGAAGCTCCTGCAGGTCTATGGCTTACATAAACATGCATTGTGGTAATCTGTCATTTGTGGAAGATGGAGGTGGTGAAATGGGACCAAATGCAGATAGCTCCTCTCTGGTACCTGTGTATTTATTTAGTTTTTGTTAATCAGGTAGGTACACTAAGCAGAAACTGCCTTTTTTTCCAAGTACAACCTGGAAGATAACAACATTGACAAATCATACAATGCACAGCATGATACAGAGAATGGTATTAACAATGTACAGAGGTAAATGTATGCAGACACAATGTAAAAAATGTGACAATTGTACATAGCAAGAGTCAAAAGAGGAACATGCAAGCACACAGGAAACAAAAATGCGTGCAATGTATAATCTAAATTGTATTATAACATTTACACAAGAGATGATCAGAGGTATTTGTGACAGGCATCATGGAAACCTACTGATGTTGAGCTAAAGGCTGCGCCGTGAGAGGAAATAGTGGCTTATGCTGCTAGACAGAAAAAGAGAGCGAGAGGAAAATATGAGACTCTTAACTCACAAGCTTGAGTATTTTACAATCTTGTCACCAGCGGGACCATAATGTTTATATAAATTAGCTTCATAAGCTGACAAGATTTGTAAAATTTGGGAGGTCTTATATTTATATTGGTTTGTGGAGGGTCTTTCAACTTAACTACCATGGCCTGTTGTTGTTGCTGTTGCTTCTCAGTTTAAAGACTAATAATTTGGAAGCCAGAGGCCAGTTTTGTAATATTTTGTCTAACATATTGCAGCATTATTTCTGTTTAGTCAATAAATCCTGTATAGCATCTTGAGTTTGCTTAATCTGGTGGCAAACATTATGGTCGCTGCTGGTGACAAGATTGTAAAATGACAGCTTGTCAGTTAAGAGTCTATCATATTTTCCTCTCTCTCTCTTTTTTCTGTCTAGCAGCATAAGCCACTATTTCCCTCACAGCACAGCCTTTATGGTTTGCCAAACAATTGCTTGGGAAACCTTTGTAGCTGGGTTTTCACTAGTTATGATGGGGAGTTTTTTCTTTCAGAGCATCAGGACATTTTTTGCATCATTCAACAATATCAAATTCACTGACCTACGCAGCCAGTATAGTGTTATGCTTGTGCAACTGTGTTAGTTTGGTTTTGGCCGTTCACACTCTCTTTTCCAGAGGAATTACCACCCTGTAGGGTATGACGACAAGGAACTCGGAGAGGGTTCCACCTATTAGGTGCCACGGGACGCTTCCGTGGCTAAAGGTACCTTAGGAAATCCGCCCCCAAATGTAGTATCATCCCCAAAAGAGGCAGCACGAGCATAATGCAAGCAGTAACAGTGACGTGAAGCAGTAAACTGTAACGTAGTAGTAGAAGCATAGGCAGTTTGATAGTTCAATGACATGCTCCAGTTGTTGTAGTAACAGCCCAGGTTTGCGAGCACAATACAGATGGCTTGCATTGAGAAAAGGGATCGATTCCCTAAGGAGAGAGGGAAGGACATCTCCACCTCCATCCAACAATGGAACCTGCCTAAAGAGACTAGGGAAAACAACTATGCTAACTAAGAGTTATGACCTGAGGCAATGGAGGAGAGAAAAAAATCTATGAGGAGGAAGTCTCTGGGGATCCAAGGCTCAGGTCGCTTCCCTCCAGGCTTGGGAAAATGTATTTAGTGACGGCCTGCAGCTGCAATTTGGAAACCCAATTAAAGGGAGGTGGAAAATATTCCAATTTGGAGGAGGCTCTCACCAAACCCTCTAGCGGAACATCATGGAAGGTTGCAGAAAACTCTGCAACAATACGTGCATCCAAGGCACAGGAGGAGAGCAACAACTGCTTGAGACACTAACCTGGCCTGTCTGCCCTAAATGAAACCAGGTGAACCAGAGGTGGTCGGGGGAGAATGCGGTGAAGGTGCCTTGCTAGGGAAATCACTAAAGTCAATGGCCAACTGTTATAGTGGAACACTAGAGCCAAAGGAGATCGTCGTAACCACCCTTCACCGCTAGTCTTAAATTCTACACCAGGAGCTGCTGTCACGTAGCAGGCAGCTAAAGCCAAGCCTGGGGTGAGGACATTCCCAGCTATGGGCCAGGTGAGAATGATCCGCCCAAGTTGGACACACTCAATGATGCGGACTAAATGCAGAAGCGAGACCGTCGGCTACAGGAACCCTGCACCAGATCAGAATGGCTGGCGTGCCCAGAAATTGATTGGAGACGAAGTTGGTGAGCTGAATGAGACATGGCGTGCTGAGATCGTAATGAGCATGGAGTGCTGAGACCTTGCAAGGTCGAATGCAGATCGAGCAGCAGAATCCCAGGCCAAGCTGAAGGGATGGCAGTATGCCTGAAGTAATGGATTGTGTAAGCAAGGAGTAACAGCTGCATAAGCAAGTGTAGACCTGCACATAGGTCAGTAAGCAGTAGTCGTGATAGGTAAACCAGCATATCAAACTTGTATAGCAGTTAAACAACTGAATTGGGAGCAAGGCAGCCAGACAGTACAAAGTCAAATCAAGATGACAAGACTCTTAGGATTTTCGGTGGTGAAGACAGATTTTTAATATCAAGCTATATTAACAGCCTCAGCAGAAGCTAGTTGGCTGACCTCAGAGTTAGAAGTGCAATAAAACAGGGAGACAATGCTTGAAAGCAGGTGTAGCCAGGTAGTGCAGGAAGCTGCAAGTAAAATGAGAAGCACAGGTAGGGCCAGAGATAAACTGTGTCGGGTGAAAAGAATTGAGTGTGCAACATAAAGCAGCTAAGGCTGAGCTGAAACACACACAGGTAATGAATACAGTTGCATTGCAGTAGTTTGAGTGAGTGAGTACAGTGTTAAAACACAGGCACTGAGTACAATAGTGATTAAAGTAAACAGCAGTGGCTGCAATTGTAGGTAACTGAAAGCAGTAGCATGAGCCTGGAGTGGGTTCGCAGAAGTAGTGCAAGTAATTTGAGAGTTGCAAATGTAGGCCAGCAGTATGAGCTCTGTAGTAGCAGTATGCTAGGAGTTTAGAAAATCAATCAATCAAATTCTTTATCCAGGCGAACACCATTGAGCAAGTTCATTTATAAGGTGGACCTGCATTACACAAGTCAAGGAACAATGCATTTATATACAGACAAATAGACAGTAGATGCAGATACAACAGTACAGGTTGGCCTACAATAGACAGGTTAAGTAAAATACATTTGGGTTCAGGTAAAGACAGTCGGTAAGGGTATACATAACAATAGGGTAGCAAGTTAGTAAAATGTATACCAGATACAACAACATACATGGTTTAGTATTCCTGCAAGGTAAAGGCATTATAGTCCAGGGAAGAGATTTGTTGAAGTGGATGCTACAAGCGAAGAGACATACATAGTCAGTTTAAAAGACCCAGGCGTAACAAGGGAGACATGTGTTGGGAGTAGGCAGCCAGTGGTGGTGGTGGGGTCTGGAACTGGGATAATACTAGGAGCGAAGGAATGAGATGCTGTGGGAATACAAGGAACAGGTGGGTGAGGAAGGAGAGATTTAGGGCGGTAAATAAGTAGGTGACTAGGACAAGTTATGCACTGATACAAGAAGGAAGGAGGATGGGAAAGCAGGGAGGATGTGGAAGGGGGTGTAAGTAGGCTAGGATCATTGAAGCAGTTGCAGACTTCTGTAATGTGTTTTTAGTATACTGTCTTAAACACAGTGAGACTAACAGAAGTCCTCAGTTTCAGTGATTTCTGTAGCACATTCCAGAGCTAGGATCGTTGGAAGCAGTTGCAGACTTCTGTAATGTATTTTGAGTATAAGGACTTAAACACAATAATACTAACAGGAGTCCTCAGTTTCAGAGACTTCAGCACATTCCAGAGTGACGGTACAACAAATCCTATGGCAGCTCTCTCAAACGTTAGGGCTTTGGGCACTTTCAGAGAAATCAGTGAACAGCTTTAGGGCATAGGTTCCAGGCATATTGAGAGTCAGGCAATCAACAATGTACTGTGGAAGTTTGCCAGTGATAGCTCTGTATGTCCAGAGAGCTGCATTTTTATTTCGTCTGTAGTGTAGGGAGGTCCAACCTCGGCCGCATATAAAGAACAGTGATGGGTGGAGAAGGGGAGACCAGTGATGAAGTGCAGGGCTCTGTGGTAAAGTATGTCCAATTTCATCGAGGTATGAAGTATCACATTGGCTGGATATAAAGTCATGAATCAATTAGGGAAAGGAACGACTGAACTAGCTGTCTCTTGGCCACTGTAGTTAGTAGGCAGTTTAACCTGAAGAAGAGACATAGTCTCTGCCTCAATTTTTTAACAAATCCTCCAGGTGGTCTGCAAAGGAGAGTTTGAAGTCTAGCCAGACCCCCAGGTATTTGAATTTCGCACAAATTCCAGGGTTTCTCCTAGGAGGGTGGTGATGGGGGGGTAGAGCAGGGTAGGCTGCATGGTTAATAGGTGAAAATGCCAGCACTTTGTCTTTTTCACGTTAAGTAGCAATTTTTACTAAGGAGCTGGTATTGAAGGTGTTGAAGTCAGCTTGCAGGTTGCTACAGGCAGTTTCAGGAGTTGTATGCGGCTTAGGTAGAGCACTGTATCATCTGCGAACAGATGAATTTTGCCTCATTGATGCCTGAGTCTATATTGTTGATGTAGATTGCAAATAGGAGTGGCCCCAGGATGGATCCCTGCAGGATGCCTCTTCTTAGCAGATTTGAAGGGAAGAGTTCACCTTCGGCCTTGACCCGCTTGGTGCTGATCAGAAAGGTAGTTGTGGAACCAGCAAAGGAGGTAGAATCTAGACCAGTAGCTTTTAATGAAGAAAGAAGGAGGCTGTGGTTGACAGTGTCAAGGCCCTTACTTAGGTCTAGAAAAACGTGCAGACAAATTATTTGTTCTCTAGCTTGAACTGCCAGTCATTTGTCACCTTGGCCAGGGCCGTGATTGTACTATGTTCAGTTCTGAAACCAGATTGCATTGGGTTTAGCAGGCTAGTATCATCTATGAAAGATTTCAGCTGGGCATTCATGATTTTTCCAGAAGTTTTGATAGTACCGGAGAAGGAGATGTGCCTGTAGTTGTTTAGATCACAGGGTAATAAAATAAATAAAATAAAAGCCCCCAAAAGACTAAACCAAAACACAGCAAAACAGAACAGGAAAGGCTCCAAAAGAAACAAACACACAGGAAGCACACAGCCGGAGGAATACAAACCAGAAGCAAGAAAACAAACACGAAGTCCAGCAGACACACACATAAACAGCAGGCGAGGGAGAGGGGTAGGCCCCAGCCAGCTCAGAGGACAAACCAACATAGCCTCCGCTGCAAAGAAAAATGCTTCACAGAGAGGCTTAGAGGAAACTGCTGCTTATATAGCTCAGGGAAGTGGGAGTGGCTGGCTGCTTGGCTACTGAATTTTAGGCATAGCCTTACATTTAAATCTCCAGGCTGTTCTTTTTGCTACATTGCCATTATAATATGGGGATAAATGGCAGCATGTTCAGAGAGTAAGATCTAATTTCCACGAATGGGTCATATCCAATTATGGGGTGGAAAGGAAGCAATAGTCCAGCCTGGATTGCATTTTGTGCATGAGGAAAACCAGGTGGGATAGGGTGCTCCACAAGAACTGCCATGACACCTTATCAAACATTTTTCAGCATCTAAGCTTAGTACTACTAGGGGAGGGCTTGTTGTAGCACAGTCTATTAAATGTAGCATTCCATATGCACATTCGTGGGCTGGTCTTTGTCTCACAAACCTGCCTGGTCACTGTCAAGTAGAGGAGGACAATGGGGTCGAGTCTGATTGCCCAGATTTAGTGGAAGACCTTGTAATTGAAATCTAAAATTGAGATAGGGCGATAAGAAATGGTTGTTTAGGATCTTTCCCTTGTTTTAATAGGGCTGAGATCATGGCATAGCTCAGTGACAGGAAGCGGGGTTACCCCATCTTGAACCTGATGGAAACGGTCTAACATGACAGGGAGTAAAAATCTGAATTTTTTTATAAAATTCAGCTGGACAACCATCCAGCCCCAAACACTTCCCAGTTTTAGCCCGCTTTGTGGTGGCTAAGATTTATTCTGTCGAAACTGGGAGAGAATATTCTCTTGTTGGGCTTGATAACTGTGGAGAGATCATATGGGTAAAAGTCTTCCAGCAGTCTGGAGTCAGAACTGGGTTCCTAAGAATAATGGACCTTATAATACCCCACCGTAATCGAATGACTCCCATTAGGAACCTGGTAATGACCCTTGTAACTGGATCACGCATCTAGGGAATACAGGCCTGTTTTTTCCAAGCCCTAAGTTGCTGGGCTAAATGATGAGCCCCTGTGCCCCTCATAATAATATTGACATAAGGAATGAAGCATTAATGCTTGCAGCTCAGATTTAGTTTGAGCAATATGATACTGGACCACCCTGACCCCTTAGTACATAACATTTGAAGAGTAATCAGTCAACCAATCAATCTTTATTTTAACTGTAAGTAGTTTGTCTATGTAAAAATGTCATCTTTGTTCCTGGCCTTTCTCTTTTGGGAGGCAGACCACCAGAGTAGCCATGTGAAACTGCTTTGACCATGTCCCACAAAAGAGAGGGTCACACTTTACCTTGTTTATTATCAGTCAGAATAAGAGGGATATGACCATTGATTAATTTAAGAAAGACTCATCTCACAAGAAAGAGATATTTAGGCACCAGGCCATAGTTTTCCGCTGCTTGTCCAATTGCATCCTGAGGAACACTGAGGAATGATCTGAAAGAAAATGGATACCATGGGAAACATCTTGTATAGTTTCAAGGTGCTCTGTGGTGGTAAAGAGATAATCTAGTCGTGACAAAATCTGGAATCTAGGTGAAAAATGGGTGCATTCCTGAGAGGTAGGAAAGAAGTGTCGCTAGACACCACTATTCCCTGATGTGCAATTGTGGCCTTAAAACATTTTTGGGCTGATGTCATCTGAGCTGTTCCATTACCAGTAGTGTTAAAGGCTGGATTCAAAACCATATTTAAGGTCCCCACCCATTATAAGTTGCCCTTGAAAAACAGACATCAGCCTGTTGAAAAATGATTTTAGTACCTCTCATCAGAACCAGAGGAATATATGCACTGGGAATTACCAAGGTGTTGTATAATCTGCCAGCGGTACAGTACAGCAAATCTGTCCTCAGTGTCAAGGCTTTTATCCATAATCTGAAAAGGAAGGCCCTAGGTGTCATAACTGCTGTCTCCCGGCACCACCCACTGTTATGGGAGGAGGCCTCACAATCTCAAACCCAAATTTTAAAACGTTTAAATGCTCTTCTGCTGATGAGTGTGTTTCATGCAGCAATACAGTGTCGAACAGTGCGTGGTTCCCTTTTCAACATTTGTAATAAGGGATACCTTTTGATGGTTCAGGTATACCATTCACATTATACATGAACATTTTTGCGGGCACTGCCATAAGCATGGCTTGAAAGGGATTGGACTGAAAGAAGAGCTTCTCTAAAAACCAAGGCAGTTCCTGAGTAGTCCATTGCTGCAATACAAGCGGAGTAAGACAAGCCCATCCTCCCCCATTTTCAAAGAAACATTGACAAAGGTGTATGCATGTAAGCTGCTGTGAGAGAGTACTTAAGGTGCCAACTGGGCATACCAGAAGATTTACCAGTTTAGGGGAAAGGAACATGAGAAAATACAACACAGTAAGACAGGAGAGAACCACCCTGAAGGGCCAACCAAGCAACCCTCTGCAGTGTCAAACAGTGTGTGGCTTCCAAAGTAGGAGCGACGTAGTCGGTGCTCACTTTATCCAGTGTCTCAAAAGGGAAAAGACACTGAGTGGGGAAAGGCCAGTAAAACAGCAGGCCCCAGTGCAGATTATTACACACAGATTGCAGCTCATCACTAAAGGCACATCAGTCTCTGTTATTCGGTTCTTGAAAGCTTCTGTGCTGACCGGTACTGTCACAGAAGTTATAATATGGGGGAGGGGCTTCATTTCAAGGATGATCTTGACTTAGTCCAAGAACCAACATGACACTGGGTGTTATCCAGAGGCAAAGTCCTGGAGGCAGGGTGTGTAGACCATGTAGTTA
This sequence comes from Neoceratodus forsteri, assembly GCA_016271365.2. Classification (NCBI taxonomy): domain Eukaryota; kingdom Metazoa; phylum Chordata; order Ceratodontiformes; family Ceratodontidae; genus Neoceratodus; species Neoceratodus forsteri. The sequence goes on along the minus strand of CM028138.1, from coordinate 284,017,829 downwards.
GGATACCCCCATCAACAAATGTAATGGTGGGTAATGGAACAGACTTACAAAGTTCTTCAGATGATATTGGTTCACCCATGGTTCTCCAGTTAAGGGCTGCTGTGTACAGAATGTAGTAAGCCCAGGAAAAGACCAACCATCTGCAGCACACCCCACCCCACCGAGGAACATTCCTCCAATACCTTGCTTGGGAGTGTAGAATCCTCCTGGTGCCCACCCAGAGAAAGCTCATCATCATTCTAGTTGATCTGAGTTCTCTCTGCTTATACAGTAGCTAAGAAGGATGATAGAACCACAGGATAGGTTTTCAAGAAAAAGCACTTCAAACTCACACATCGCTTAACAAAGGAGGAGGACAGCATCCCCAGAGGCCACCTCCCACAAAGTGGCTCCCCTGGAGCAGTACAATCCCATACCTCAAAGCTGAGGGTCCATCCAAAATCCTGGCTAGTCCTGGGTTGTGGCAAGGCCCCTCTGCCATGGCTTTGGGCCCGGGGCCACCAGCCATTGTCCCAGTCCCCTGATGGAGCCCTGTGGGCTAAATGCGGAGATACTATTTGCCAGTTTATAAAGCTGTACCTGCAGTGAGCTAGGAACATGCTAACACTCTGTGGGGCATCTGAGGACAGGCTCCTGTAACAGGACCCCTCCACTCACATCACCAAGTAAGACAGCTTGGAAAGAGCTAGGGCTGTATGCTTCTTATGGTTTATATTTTCTGTTTGTATTTTATGCTTTTTTCAGTTTTATTGTATTTTTAAATTGTGTTATTTCCAGATTTCCTAGTTTAAATGGTGCCCAAGTTATAGGTTTAAGATACCCACTCATGCTCCTAGGTATGGTAGGGACAGGCCACCAGCTGTTCACCCCACCCCCCACCCCCACAGCAACCCAGTTTAACTTGTTGTACCTTATATGTTAGTTCAAGGTGAGAAAGCAGTTTCACTTGAAAGTTGGAGGTAGGACCTCACTTCATTGTGGCTGGTGCTGGAAGCAGGAGAGTATGTCCTGGATGGCTTGCAGATCATGTGGTTGATTTTGACAAGTTGCCTCAACTGCTGTGGTCAAATGCTTGGCCATTGCTTGTAAGTCCTAGGGGTCAGAAAGATCTCTGTGGCACTGTCGTCTGGCTTGGAGGTAAGCACTGTGGCTGGAAAACTGAGATATTCAAACCTGACTCAAAACTGGCCTTAGCCTCCTCTGCCATGTGATACAATAACATACCACTGGGAAAATGTGCCCTGAGTTGTGCTGGAAAGGATGTTTAAAATGTTATGCCCACTTGTCTCAATGCTTTTAGGTAAGGCGATGGTAATCTTTTAATCTGAGTAGCAGTAGCGTAGTACTGGTTGAAGCAGTCTATTAGATCCCCACATGACATCTCTGCAAGGATATAGATGCATTGAGAGGGTTCAGAGAAGGGCAACCAAGATGGTGCAGGGTATGCAGGGAAAGTCATATGAGCAGAGGTGTAAGGAGCTGGATCTGTAACGCTGGAGAAAAGGAGGAAAGGGAGACATGATTGAAACTTTTAGATATGTAAAGGGGCTCAATAAAGTGGGAGAAGAGGGTTTACTTAAGAGGAAGGAGGGTCAAAACTTGAGGGCACAGCCTCAGACTGCAAGGAAAAAGATACAGGGCAATGTGAGAGGTGTTTCTTTATGGAGAGAGTGGTGGTGGAGCCCTGGAACAGACTACCAGATGGAGTGGTGGGGGCAAAATTGGTGGAAGAATTCAAGAGGGCATGAGGCAAGCATATGGGGCTGAGTATCAGGGGAGGGTGCGGGCTGGCAGGGAGGGAGGTGTAGGGGAAAAAGGGCAGGCTAAATGGGCAGGAATGGTTCTTTTCTGCCATCAAGCTTCTATGATTCTATGATTCTATGACTATTTCCTTATGCCATGCTGCCATAAAAATCACCTCTTTCACCTAATAGCTGAGAAACTGTGTGATGGACCAGGGCAGCGTTGGTTTGTTGCCATTTGTGGTACAAGGGCTCTGAATACACTCAATATTTAGTGCCATACCTTGGAGTAAGTCCAGTGCTTTGTGCAGTAGCTGATCAATGTATGCCAACATTTTTGGACCTTCCTCACCCTTGAGCAGACCAGAAATGTAAAGTTATTTCATCAAAGCCTTTTTCTAGGTCCAAATTTTTATCCTCAAGTTGGAGCTGTTTTCTGTAAAGGGCTAGAATCAGGTCAGTGATCTGATCTGAGTGCTCTGAAATATCCAAGAGCACCATATGCATATCTTTCTGTTCCACTTGTACACCTGTAAGTTCAGTCTTGAACATTTGTATTTGGTCACCAAGCTTGGTGCCAAAAGTTCTGCCAGGATTTGTGTGTTGGTGTGGTCAGGTGTCTCAATTGAAGAGTTACTCGAGGGTGAGGAGGCCAAGCTGCTGTCATGCAAAAAGGCCCATTGGAAAGTTCACCACCCATTCCCTCCTCCGTCTGCTGTGTTTGCTGTAGGTCTTAATTTTACTTTGATCCCTTATGGCAGGGTACTGCCTCAGCAGAACACAAAGCTATATGATTTACTGAAATTAGAAGTGAATTTCTAGGTTGAACACACAGAGCTTTCTCCACCTGGTGCTACTTCATTGATGACGCCACTGGAAGTCCAATATGGTGGGCATTGTTTAATAATGCAATGGGCACGGCTTTAATGCGTGGACTGGCAGTTCAACCCTTGAGCATGTGTTCTCATTCCAGTACCTCAGGGTCACAATTGATGAGCCCTCTCCTTCGATGAGCACATCTGCAACATTACATTTGTTGCAAATAGAAAATTAGGGCCCTCAATAGACTGTGGTTCTGCTTCACTCCAGAGGCTAGACTACAGGTGGTTAGGGGAACAATCCTACCTATCCTGGATTATGGGATTATAGTCTATGGCGCCGCCACTGAAACCAGCCTATACAGAGTTCATATTGCACTCAATAAGGCCTGCAGATTTGTTTTAGATGCTGATCGACCTCACGCATACGCAAGCACCTGTACATTAGAACAGTCACAAAATGGCTCCTCTTATGGATCGGATCAAAATCCACTCCTGCCTACTAGGCAAGAAGGCACTTCTCGGACTTGCACTTCTGTCACTACAAGCTTTATTCCATCCGCCCCCTACAGTACATACCACAAGAAGTGTCACAAAACAGGCACTAGCTATGCTATTCAGAACAAGCATTTGTCAATGCCGAATGTTCGCTTGCAGGTGTTTGCAGTGGTGTTTGGCAAGTATGGTGCTTTACCTAATGCCCTGTGCGATTGCTGGTATTTGCACAATAAATTTTCAGCATTACCTTTTTGTTACCCCATTGTACGCTACATAGGCAGAAACACGTTTTGGGCAGGATGTGAAAAATGACAGCTGTACTGCTCATAAGGAGGTGTGGTAAAATGTTGAAAATCTGGGTGGAAATATTGAAAATTACGCAAACCTCTGATACGTGGAAGTGTGCAATGCTGCACGTCAAAACAGTTATTTTAGGAATTTGTTCACCAAATTTTCAACATAGCTATTTTAAGATCTCTGTTCATGAACAGTGACACTGTGATTTTCTTAATGTGTCCCATACACTGAGTTCGCACAGCAACTGTGCCATTGTGGGCTCATATGGGCGGAAACATGTTTTGGGCAAGATGTGAAAATGACAGCTGCACTGCTCATAAGGAGGTGTGGTAAAATGGCAATGTTGAAAATCTGGAGTGAAAACATTGAAAATTCGCAAACTTAATAGCGTGCATAGGAACTGCGCAATGCAGACTCGTAAAACAGTCATTTTTAGGAATTTTTTCACCAAATTTTCAACACAGCCATTTTAAGACCTCTGCTGATGAACAGTGTCACTGTGATTTTCTTAAAGTGTCCCATACATTGAGTTTGCACACCGACTGCACCATTGTGTGCTACATGGGCGGAAACACGTTTTGGGCAGGATGTGAAAATGACAGCTGTACTGCTCATGAGGAGGTGTGGTAAAATGCCAATGTTGAAAATGTGGGTGAAATATTGAAAATTCGCAAACCTACAAGCGTGCGTGGGAACTGTGCAACGCCACTGTGAAACAGTCATTGTTAGGAATTTTTTCACCAAATTTTCAACATTGCCATTTTAAACCTTTGCTAATGAACAGTGTCACTGTGATTTTCTTACTGTGTCCCATACATTGATTTTCAAGACACCGACTGCGCCATTGTGCACACATGGGCGGAAACACATTTTGGGCAGGATGTGAAAATGACAGCTGTACTGCTCATAAGGAGGTGTGGTAAAATGGCAATGTTGAAAATCTGGGTAATATTGAAATTCGCAAACTTACGGCGTGCGTAGGAACTGCATAATGCAGACTATTAAAACAGTCATTTTAGAATTTTTCACCAAATTTTCAACACAGCCATTTTAAGACCTCTGCTCATGATCAGTGTCACTGTGATTTTCTTAATGTGTCCCATACATTGAGTTACTTTTACCGACTGTGCCATTTATGCGCTACATGGGCGGAAACACGTTTTGGGCAGGATGTGAAAATGACAGCTGTACTGCTCATAAGGAGGTGTGGTAAAATCCAATGTTGAAAATCTGGAGTGCAAATATTGAAAATTACATGAGCGTCAGGCGTGCGTAGGAACTGCAAGCACGCTGTAAATCAGTCATTTTAGGAATTTTTCATCAAATTTTCAACATAGCCATTTTAAGACCACTGCTCATGAACAGTGTCACTGTGATTTTCTTAATGTGTCCCTTCATTGCTGATGTCATCATTGTCTTCCATGGGACGGACTGGGTTTGGTTGAGATAGTAATGGCTGTGTTATCAAAAGGTGTGGTAAATGGCAATGTTGAAAATCTGGGTGAAATATTGAAAATTTGCAAACCTACGAGCGTCGTAAAGACTGCTACAACGCACGTCAGAAACAGTCATTTTAGGAATTTTTCACCAAATTTTCAACATAGCCATTTTAAGACCTCTGCTAATGAACAGTGTCATGGTGATTTTCTTACTGTGTCCCATACATTGATTTCACTTTACCGACTGCGCCATTGTGTGCTACATGGGCAGAAACACATTTTGGGCAGGATGTGAAAAATGACAGCTGTACTGCTCATAAGGAAGTGTGGTAAAATAGCAATGTTGAAAATCTGGGTGAAAATATTGAAAATTCGCAACTTCGAGCCTGCGTGGGAACTGCGCAATGCTGCCGCTAAATAAAACAGTCATTTATGAATTTTGCACCAAATTTTCAACATGGGGTTTTGGGACCCCTTCTCATGAATGATGTCACTGTCATGGCATTATTCAGGCCCGAAGGGTGATTTCATGCAGTGACTGCAAATCACCCTAGCTGGACGTACGCCATGACAGTGACATCATTACCATGAAGGGGTCCCAAAACCATGTTGAAATTTGTGCAAAATTCCAAAAATGCCTGAGATATGCAATAAAGTTGAAACCCCTATCTAGCCCATTATACAGCTTACGGCATTTCCTCAGTTCGCGGTCAGCTTTGAAGAGTCAGACATGTTTCCCGGTCCAGCGATGATAAATGGCGTAAGCTCCGGAGGTAAGTATGAGGTGAGGGGGTGTGGGAAGGCGAAGTGCGCCAGTGGGTGAGTGCGAGTTGGGGAGGCGGCTGGGAGACTACGTGGGACCGTTTTGCTTTTAGGTTGAAAAAAAAAAAGACGACGTGACGTTTGCCACGCTGGGTGGGCTCCCCAGCGTGGCACCAAAAGCTTTGGGGGCATTTGGGGGTGTTTGGGGGACATGGAGCTGACGGGGATTGGGCACCCCGTCGGCAGGCGATACGGAGCGTTTGCCCGCTGGGGTGGACTCCCAGCGTGGCACCGCTTTGGGGGGCCGGGCCTACCAGCTATGTATGACTGCGGTGGTTTCTCTGACGAAGACCACTGCTGTCATACACAGCTCCCACATTCATTGGTGCAGGATCGCACACCTGCTCAACGGAGCAGTGGATTGAGCGGGAGGGCACACCTCCAAAGTGTGCTACTCTCCCAACGCTTTGCGCATGCGCAAGTGAATGTAAAACTGCCCTGGGAGTCGAGCTTTTGCAGTTAGGGTGCCCACCTGGTTAAATGAACTTCCTCTTGCCTCTACAAGCCTCACACATCTTGGTCACTTCAAATTCGAGCTTTGCAAATTTAGCCCCCCACATACGCTGCTACTGTCACCAACTAAACCCAACTAGAACCAGCCTCCATGGGTCCTGGGACTATGCTCAGGATCACCTTGCTCTGTCCAGCTGGGCATATTAAGTCCACCCCCTCGCCTCCACCACCACCACCTATAGAGCCCCACCTCCTTCTCTCCCTATACCACCACACTGCTTATCTGGCTTATCTCAACGTCTACCCCCTACCATTTTCCTCACCCTACTAGCCTATAGCCCCCCACAGCTGCTATGGCCCTCCTCTGCTTTACCCTCTGGGTTATTGATAATGCTATCCTAGCTGCTACTAATCAGTTCTTAAACATGCATATTGCTTTGACATCTTGCACTTTACTATGCTGACTGTGGACTGTTCCCTAGGACTATGTACCTCAGATATGAATTTTGAGATGTTCCTGGTTACGCTAACCTGTAATATGGTTTACATTATGTTCTATCGTGCTTGATTTTTGACAATGCCTCCTAGCTGCACCTGTCTTCATCTGTAAATGTTTTTCCTCCCTTTGTCTGTCAAGGATCCTTTGTAAAGGAACTTTAGCTCAAAGGTTGTAATTCGATTTGTTCAATAAATAAAATATTTGTAGATCATGTTGATAGGCTCACATGGGTTGCTTGGCACAAACCCGGCAGAAGATGGCATATACACTAGGTAAAACAGCTGGTGTGGATCATCCTCAGTAGGAATAATAGCATGGGCAGACAGCCATATTGTTCATGTCCTACGAAACATTGCAAAGCTGTCTCCATATTCCCATCTTGGGACCATTAAGAGGGGAACTGCAGCAGTGTGGTCATACTCTCAACTACCCCTCATTATGAGGAACATCCCTCATTTTATCTCTTAGAGTTTATCTATTCCAAATTTGTCTCACATGGAAAGGGGATGCCCACACAGAGAAGGTGCTGTAAACTCAGACTTTAAACTTTAAAAATAAATTTATCTATCTTATCTAAATTTGTAATACTCTACAATGTCAGAGCAAAATGAAACTAGCACAAATAAAGGCTTTAGTTTCCACTGGCTTCTGAGCTAGTATGTCCATGTTGTATATGTCCACATTCTGAGGATCAGTGTTCTGCATTTTCCCACATTTGCACTGTCAGTGTCCCACATTTCAGTGGTAAAAGTTGAGAAGTATGAGTGCGGTGCCTAGGCAAAGCTCCCCGGCATCTTTGCATGCACTACTGGCTGGACTTAAAGCATCATTTGTAGTGGCTGTGGCAGATTCTGCTCATATGCCTACATTTTCAGCAACAGGAGTTGGTGCATCAAAGGTGTCCATGATGCCAGAGTGAGAGAGGGGACCGGGTTAAAACAGCGCCCCCAAAAAAATTAAATCAAAACTGGGCAGGTTTCAAGCAAAGAAAGCCTGCTACACTGAGTACCATGGTAACCCTGTACTTTTTTCCTTTCACAGACTACCACGGAGGATGGAGAGCTGGCACTGCTGGAGGTCCAGAAGCCATTCCACTCCAGAGAAAGATGTATCAAGCAAAGACAAGACGTGAGCTTGAAAGGGAGCAATTAGAAGTGGCAGGGAGACATCAAATAAAAGACATCCACGGATGTAGTGCCTACAGTCATTCTTTTATAGTCATGGTGAGGCAACCCCACCTCCCTCCAAGTTTAGACTTTACATTGTGTATGTTCAACATCGCTGCATGTTCCCCAGGGGAAGCAGATGTTCTGTGGTGCACTGGTTCTACGAGAAATGTGGGAACTCTTCTGCCCTTACACAGCTAAGTAACACCATGCAAGCTGTCCCTAAGGATTGGGGTTTTCAACAGATTATTCACAGTAAGCTGTGAGTCACTCAGGGAAACAAAGCTACTCTTGTCTTTGACAAACTATACCAGTGTCTCAGTTGGAAAGGGGAGGGCATCAAGCCACAATGCATCACCCGTGCCATTTGGCTGTTCTTGGAGGGTATATCACAAATTCCTGTGGTGTGCAAAGTTTCCTGAACACTAAGAACATTCTTGCTCAGAGCAGGATGAGGATGTCTGTTGTTACGGCCAATGCCACAGTGTAGCACTCCTGCTCATAGTGAGGATGTTGAGTTTTATGTATTGATTGATTGATTGATGTCGCTTGGTAACTGGGCAACTTCACTTATATACCTCCTTGTTGGACAATCAACTAGACCAGTGACCTGCAATGACTGAGCTGTCTCGGCATATCACTCTCGTCAGTGGAATCCCTCCTACTTAATTCCCATTCTTGTGAGGACATCAAGACCAAGTTAAAGATGTTTCTATATCAGTTGGCCAACAATATTGTCTGAAAAACAGTTATGATCTGTTTTACCCATTTTATGGTATTTTGAGGGTGACGTGCTTTTTCTGTACCATGTCCAACACTTTGAAATTGTATATAAGGCACTATATAAATGATATTATTATTATGATGAAATTCCTCCTGCAAAACTGCTGCTATCACAGCAGGATGCATCTGTTCATAGAGATGGTGTCACAACATGATGACGCTCCTTGTACAGGTGGATGATGTCACAGCCTAGTGGTTCTGATCATAGTGATGTCACAGCATAGCATTGCTCCTGCTCAGGCTTATGATGTTACAGCCTGATGCTCCATTGAGCTAAATCAAACTGCTAAAGTACTGACTGATGCTGCATGCTAGGGATCATAGCAGGGCATGTTAGCATGCCCAAGATGGCTGCCAATCTGGGCAAGAAAATGTGTGCTGTGAGGAATGTGGTTTTAGAGAATTCTGCCATTGGGACAACGCAGCACAGTCAGGTATGCAGTGCAGATAGCCACAGGTTGAGTATATGCTATCGCAAGTATATTTAGTGCTATGTCATGCTGTTGCTAATAGTCATGATGTCTTAGTATAACACTCCTCCTGCTCAGACTGATGATGTCCATCATGGTACTGATGATGTCACAACACGATTGATGTCACAACATCACTGGTTGCTTTGTGAGCTAGTGTAAGCGGGCAGACTGGATGGACCTGGCGGTCCTTATCTGCTGAGTGCCGACAGAATCTATGACTCTGTGATCTGCCAGCCCCAAAGATGCCATCAGGCTTTGGAAATTGGGAAGGCCTGAACAGCAACATGGGGCAAGAGATCAGAGCTTTCATGCAGTGACATCACTTCCAGACATTCAGTGTATCCAACACCCAAGAAGAACATCCTCAAACAGGAGTGGAGGTGCTGCCTGATGGCCCAACGGTTAGGTCGTCCAACTCCTGTGAACCAGGTTTGACAGCAAACTTGGGAGCTGGATCGGTGGCTAAGAGGTTGGTGTAGCACTGCCATGTGGCAGCGCTTCCAGCCAGGGAAAATGGCACTGTGGTACTGCCACTGCAGTAACCTGTGGTAGGCCTGGGAGATTGCTTCCTCTGCAGGGACATTGCTGTATGCATGTGAGACCTGTCTGGATACTACCCAACATCAGGGAAGTAGATGGGGCTTGGAAGACTAGAAAGAGCCTAAGAAAATCCTATGTCTCCTGTAGTCCTTATTTAATGACTTTTGGCACTATCAGGCCACACACCGTGTGGATCCCCACTGGCTCCAACAGAAGGGAGGAGTGGCAGATGGGGCTGGGAGGTCATCAGCTGACATGGCCAGAAAGGAGGAGAAGGCAATACAGGTAAAAAGATTGATTTAAAAAAGGGAGGGGAGGTGACACTAAAGAGCCATTCACCAGATAGGCTGCTTTACATGGGCTATTAGACTTGAAAGAAATAATCATCAAAATTGACTGCTTTTTCTTGAATGGTAAGGGCATTATTTTGTGGTTATATTTCCATTCCGAAGGTCCCTAGAACAGAAGAACATTAACTTTGAGATATGGGATGGAATCAGATAACTGCCAGGAGAGGACAAAGCCACAAGTACAGGCCTCACAAGAGACTCAGAACTCTGTGCTGGAAAGATGAGGGCCTGAGATGCCAAAGTGAACAATCTTTGAAGAGGTTGGATTCTTGGAAGCGCATGATTACCAGCCTCAAGGACTTAAACTAAGCATAACTGAAGCAGAGAAATATTCTACCTTAACTCAAGCAGTGGTAGCCAAGGTAACCCAAGAAATTGCAATTTAAATAGTTGATATAAAGCATTGGAGAATGAAGCCCAAGCCCAAATATGATGCTGATAGGAATTCTGAAGGGGTCAGAGGATAATCTTTTGTGTTTTTAAGATGTTGGAGCATTGAGTTGTTTACTTTGCCCCAAATTTTGATTTCTACCCTCTCTGGTGAGCTTACAGAGTAAACCTCAGGATAGGCCCCTTTGTCACTGACCAGACCCGAACTGTACTTCTTTGCACAGCAGGGGTAGAGATCTGGGACAGCCTGCTGGCTGCGGCTCAGTCAACTTACCCACTGGAAAATCAAGGGCATGACATCAAATTTTCCCAGATCTGTCATACTAAACATGGATCCAGTGTAGGCATATGTAACACAGGCTCTGCATGCTGGCAGCTGTCAAGCCTTTCCTTCTCTCCGCCTACCTTCATATTATTCATGGTGGAAAAACATTTCTTTTTTTTGTGTTATTTCTTTATGCACCTCTGAGCCCCGGCCAACCACTCCTTCGGGCGGTCTAGGACCTCGCCAGTCCTCTGTCACCATCCATCACCCACATTATTGCCTCGGCCTGGTTGACCCGATGTATCCCTTGCCGGGGGCCCTCTTGGGGCAGGGAGCCGAGAGAGGAGTCATGCCTGAAGGCATCCTTCTGCGTGAGACACACGGCAAGAGTCAGCACAGGTGTGGCGAACAGGCACCGGTCGCTGTCATCCAATCATCCGGTGGCTATTTTAGACTTTTCTCCCAATCCCCTCCCCCATGCATGGGTCCAACTGGTGGTGTCCTGGGGTGTTTGTTGACGTGATGAGGCTCATGCCACCATGAACACCAATCACAAGCCACAACCAGAAGCTGCCTAATACACGGTCCAGAACTTTTCCACCCCCAGGAGGGAAGTGTCCAGAGGATGCTCATAACTCCCTCCCTGCTAACTCTGCTCCTGACTACTGGGCTCAGGGTGAGAATCGGTCGCCAGTGTGCCAGGCAAACATCCATCGCTCAGCGCCATGGAGCTGGCTGGAAAACGTTTTAATTAAATGATGCCACCAATGCAGGTCACTGGTTAAAAACATAGAAACATAGAAGTTGATGGCAGATAAGGACCGCAAGGCCCATCCAGTCTGCCCATTTCTTTTTCTGCCTTATGAATGTGCCATCGTCCTTGCTCTGTCGATGGCCTATCTATTCACACTCATCTGTATTGCTCCCTATGCCTATCCTATGCCTGTTTGAAGCTCTGCACTGTATTCATAGCCACCACTTCCTGAGGTAGGCCGTTCCATGCATCCACCACCCTTTCTGTGAAAAGAACTTCCTCACATTACCCTTAATCGGCCTCCCTCTAATCTCATGCTGTGTCCTCTTGTCCTGCTATTTTTCTCATATTGAAACATGTTAGACTCTTTCACCTTGTTAATGCCCTTAAGGTGTTTGAATGTTTCGATCGTATCACCTCTCCCTCATTTGCTCTAGGGTATACATATTGAGCTCCATTAATCTGTCCTCATATGTTTTCTGATGCAGTCCTTGCACCATTTTGTTGCCCTTCTCTGGACTGCCTCAATTTGGTTAATGTCCTTGTGAAGATGTGGCCTCCAGTACTGCATGCAGTACTGCAGATAGGCCTAACCAGTGTCTTGTAAGAGAGATTATTACCTCCTCTTCCGACTTGTGATCCCCTACTAATACACCCCAACATCCCTCTAGCCTTACCTACTGCTTTAGTGGTCTGCTTGGATGATTTCAGGTCACCAATGATGATGACGCCATGTTGCTTTTTTCCCTGTGACTGCCAGCAACTCCCCAACCAGCCTATAGGTGGCTTCAGGGTTTCTCGTCCCTGTGCGCATGATCTTGCACTTCTTGCGTAAACTCCAGTTGCCACTCTTCCAACCATTTTGCTAGTTTATCCAAATCTCTTCTAATTCTGCCCACCCCATCTGGATCATGTACCCTGTTGCAGATCTTGGTGTCATCTGCAAACAGACAAACCTCACCCTCCAGTCCATCTGCAATGTCACTGATAAAGATATTGAAGAGGACTGGCCCCAGAACTGATCCCTGAGGTACCCACTTGTGACTTGCATCTCTTCTGACTATATACCGCTTACCACCACTCTCTGTTTTCTGCCCGTCAACCAGTTTGCCACCCAGTTGACCAACTTCTGACCCACCCCGAGCCTACCCAGCTTATTAATCAATCTTCTATGTGGAACAGTATCGAAAGCTTTGCTGAAGTCAAGGTAGGCAACATCAACTGCTCCCCTTGGTCCACCACTCTGGTTACCCAGTCAAGAAATCTATGAGATCAGTTTGACAGGACCTTCCTGTTGTAAACCCATGCTGTCTTGGATCATGTGCTCCTATGGATTCCAGGTGTTGCACTATCCTTTCCTTAAGGAGTGCCTCCATAATCTTGCCCACTACTGAGGTAAGACTGACTGGTCTGTAGTTCCCTGCCTCCTCCTGCTACCACTCTTGTGGGAGCGGGATCACATGAGCCCTTCTCCAGTCTTCTGGGACCTCTCCTGTGCGTGAGACTCACTAAATAGTTCTGATAATGGCTGTACTAGTTCCACCTTAACTCCTTTAGTACCCTGGGATGTATGCCATCAGGTCCCGTTGCCTTGTCCACCCTGAGCATATCGAGCTCTTGTAGGACTATTTCTTTTGTGGAGGGACTAGTGCACACCTCCTCCCCTGTGTACATGGTGCTGAGCTGTGGGCCCTGCCCTACCTTCTCTTCAGTAAATACTGAGCAGAAGTATCTGTTTAGACTTAATAAGAATTTCAAGCAAGGAGGGCAGAGGATCAGGCATCATTTGAAGGTGGATCTAACTTGACGAAGGACCTATGTTCCATGTGTAAGAAGTTGGAGAGAAACAGGTGATGCATCTGTAGTAAAAGACACTTAAAACACTGTAGAAATTTACTGAGGTACTTACATTTAATGAAGTGTGTTCAGTGTATAAATATTTGTAGCAGATTACAAGTCCATCCTTGCAATATATGTGATGACAGGGCTATGTTATCACAATGTGTACATTTTGCCCTATCCACTACAGGGTTTCATCAGAGACAAAGCATTTGTGTAAGACCATCCTTTTAAGCCAGCGATTTAAATCTGTACAGATCATGGGCTCTGTGCTTGAAAGCATGCTGAGCTACGTGTGATACTCATGAACCCACCCTGCATAGCTATGCATCCGTGGACAGGTGCACGTTGGCGGCATTCATGAATGTTGGTCACCTATCTGTGGCCCTGCCCCCAGTGCACATGATCGAGGGGCCAATTCGGATGACACAAACAGATTCCTGTTCTGGGTCCTATAGGGATCCCCTGCTTCGTGTGAGCAGGGACTTGCAGGTGTGGATCCCAGCAGGTGAGATGTGGGGAGAGTGCCTGAATGGCTAGCCCCAGCCCTTTCATGCAGCTAAGTGGGCTGGGGCATCTGGTGGGGTATTCCCTGGCCCACCACCACCAGGGGTGCCAGTGGGGCACACAATAGATATGGCAGGGTCCCCACTGCCATATCCCTATGCCCCTCCTTGCTCATACCTCTATGCCTTCGTGGAATGGTGTGGAGGCGGCATGTCCCTGACACTCCCCAGATTGTCCGTGTATGGTGCTGCATGCCCGGGGCCAGGGATTCAGTGCACAAGGGCTCACACCCTGCTATAAAAGCCACTGGGAGTCCATCAGCCCCGCCCCCACTGTGCAGCATTCTGACCTAGGGTTGCCTATGTACCTCAGGTACACAGCACTTAGGCAATCTGCCCATTCGAGATTAGAGCCCCATATGTTTATGTAAAGGGCTCATAGTGTGAAGTATAAAACAAAGTCATGGGAATAACCACAAGGTACAAATGCTTAAATTCAAAGCAGTTGCACAATTGAAAAGACAGAGGGTTTTTGACTCACAAAAGTTTCAAATTATTGTGAACAGCATCATCTTATGATTATATAGCATCTGTGTAGACAAGCTACAGTGGAAAACATTACCTTTTGAAAAAATGTACAAAAAGCATTTATTAGTGTTTTTACAACCAATGTGGTAGCCTTATTGGCCTCAGGACACTGTAGGGACAGTACATTGTTGCACCACGGGGCCCAGGCCTGATCTGACTAACCTCTCTCATGATGTCATACCACCGACAGATGTCTCAAAGGAGTGGGTTCTTAGAACCAGCTCCTCCACCTTGGAAGTACTGTTTGGACTTGACTTGTTGTTTGTCGTTATCTCTTGCTGGCTTGTCCTGTTGGCAAACCCTGTTATGTGACATTCCCACCTGTTCTAATTGCTGTTTTTCCATTGTATGCAGATTATCATTATCAAAGTTATGTTTCATGCAGGTCTAATTTATGCAGAGGGTATGCACAATTCCTTGATCGATATCAAGCCATCTCACTGTGAGGGGAATCAATAAAATATGAGTCTAGTTTATTTAAGCAATAAAGCACAGAAGTGTGTGTTATTGTGTAATAATATCACACTCGGGTGGTTGAAGCATGAGGGTCACATTATGTATGTTCAATGCCCTAGAAGTGACGTTATTACATAATAACACACATCCTGGAGTGCCTATTGCTATTATACAATGACTCCTTTATCTATAAAATAATAATAAATAAATAAATAAATACAGTTTTAAAATCTTTTTTCTATTTTTTCAGTGCAGAAGCATGTTTTAACAAAAAGAGTTGCCATTTGTGATTCTCCAGCAGGTGGAACTATTATCTGTCTTGTGTCTGTTTCTCATCTTCCTGTGTATCTCTTGAAAGCTGGACTCTCTGCCCCCCACCCCATGCACTGTATCCTGGTCGCACTCTCTGTCACCTACACTCCCCCACCCCCATGTACAAGTAGTGACGGTGTTTATTGTTTCTCTGGTATAGTCTGTGTCATTAAAGTATAGGTGCAAGCTGGCTATAGCAACCTGTAGGTGTTGTGAATCAGTCTCCTACCATTCAAACTGCCAAATAGTGCTGTTTCCATGAAAATATCCTTTTATCTCGGTGCTGTGCTTCATTTGCATAACACGCCCTTGTTTCTCAGTCCGCAACCCCCAAATGTGACATCATACCAGGAAACAAGTTTTAAAGGGACACTGTCAGTTTTAGCTATCTACTGTACCCATAATGCCTCATTATGTAAATTAGTGTATATGCTATTATATTTCTGTGCTCACTACAGAAATATGAGACATCTCTGTAAAGAAGTCGATAGCTAGATACTGAATGCATAATGCCTTGTTTTGAAAATAAACATGCACTAGCGCCTATTGTTGAAACCACTACTGAAATATGAGACTGCATCTCACAGTAAAGAAACTGTAAAACAGCTTCTTATTGTACCCTCAATGCTTTGCTATGGATCTCACCACCAGCAACATTTATTTATTTAAATTGTTTCACCAGGAAAAGCACACTAAGCAACAACTGCTCGTCTCCCGTGCGACCTGGGGGAGGGTACAGTAGGGAGGATAACATGAAGGTTATCATACATCTTACATATTTTACATACATTAGACAGAATACTGAGCATGGATAACATTTTACATACATTTGACAGAATACAGAAGCATGGATAACATTAGTTCACTAACAGACATGGTAATGGTAACAATGTGGATAAACAATCTGGCTAGCTGCTGGGATATGCAACACTGAATAAATAAGTGCAGA
This sequence comes from Neoceratodus forsteri, assembly GCA_016271365.2. NCBI lineage: Eukaryota > Metazoa > Chordata > Ceratodontiformes > Ceratodontidae > Neoceratodus > Neoceratodus forsteri. The sequence goes on along the minus strand of CM028138.1, from coordinate 284,001,890 downwards.
GCTGGCTAGCAGTTGGACTGTTCACCAGAATGAGAGATCAAGTGCAGTAGTTGGACATTGAGTCAGCTAGCATAATGCACTTGGTGCTACTGGAATTTAGGGGGTGACTTGCGGGTGAACAGGGGGTGTTAGGTGCAGGAGCAGTTTACAGAGTAGAAGTTGGCAAGGGCAGTGGATAGCATTGGACAGAGGAGGAGTGGCGAATTTGTGAGGAGAATGAGTTCCAGAGTTGAGGGTAGTGGTGTGAGAAGGCGGCCTGGCCGACAGAGGTTCTCTGCCTAGGGATTAAAAGGAGTCGAGTCTAGGGACCTCAGGTCATGGGTGGATGCCGGGGGGCAATAGTGTGGAGGCAAGGTAGGACGGGAGGACACCTATCCAGCACTTTGAGGTAAACTTGGCAGCAGTGTATTACGTGGCAGTTTTTGAAGGAGGGGAACGTAAGGGAGTGGTAGAGCCTACAATAAGGGTGCGAGGAGGAGCGCCGAGAGCGTAACCGCAGAAAGCATTAAAAAGGGTATCTAACTTGGATAAGACAGTCTTGTGGGCAGCACTGTAGACCATATCACAGTAGTCAAAAGAGGGACGTATCATCTTCTGGATGAGATCATGTCGAACAGTAAAGGGGAGACTATTTCGGTCCAATATAGAGCCCCGAGCTTGGGGCAAAGTTTTTCGAGATGGAGTCGGCAACGATGGAGAAGGTTAGGTGGTGGTCAAGCCAAACTCCAAGATACGAAAGGAGGTGACATCTTCCAGCACAGTCCCATCGAGGTGTGGAAAAGAGGGAGGAGGGAGCCTGGCTAGGCGTTGAGTTGTGCGAAAGTCATAGTGACTGTTTTTTGTGTTTAGAGAGAGCTGGTGAGAGTTGAACCAGTGCTGGACTTTTTGAAGTCAGCCTGGAGGTTAGAGGCAACTAAGTCCGAGAGGAGCCAGAGGAGAATAGGACAGTATCATCTGCATACATGTGGATCGAGGTGGGGGAACAGGTTTGAGGCAGGTCGTTTAAGAAAATGGAGAATAGGATGGGGCCAAGCACCAAACCTTGGGGACACCAGTGGTCATGGGAAGGGTGGGGATGTGGCATCAGCAATCCTTAAAGACTGAGTTTGGTCTGTAAGATAAGCACTGAACCAACTGGTAGCAGATGTAGAGAGGCAAGAGTCTAAGAGGCATGATAGTAGCAGGGGTGGAGACCGTATAAGGCTTTAGCCAGATTGATGAAGATGGCAGAGGTGATAAGACCTCTATCCATTCCAGATTGGATGGTGTCAGTGAGCCTTAGTAAGGAGGAGGAGTGGTGTGATCCTTCCTGAAGCTGGACTGGAAGGGTGTGAAGAAATCTGAGTCAGAAAGATAGAAGATTAGCTGGCAAGCATGAGGTGTTCTTGCAGTTTTGCAAGAGCAGGGAGGAGGAAATCAGTCGGTAGTTTGAGGTGGAGGTGATGGCTCCTCCTTTAGGAGGGTATAACAATGGCGTGCTTCCAAGACAGAGGGTCAGATGCAGTGGCGAAGGATTGATTTAGGAGGTAGGCAGTTGGGGTAGCTATGGTTGTGGCCGAGAGGATGAGAAGTTTGTGGTCCAGCCCATTAGGGAATTCCCTTTAGAGGGGTTTAAAGTTAGCAGGGTCTCAAGAGCTTTGGTTGGTAGATTTCCTTGAAGGAGAAGGTACGGCCCATGAGGCTGCTAGGCCCTGATTGTTGTGAGGGAGGTGATGGGGAGTGCACGGAAGAAAGGAGGGAAGAGGCACAAGTAGAGAAATATAAGTTGAACTCCACAGCGACTGCGCTTGGATCTGAGAGGATGGAGCTGTTTTCGCTAAGGAGAAGAGTGATTAGCTGCAAGGGGTGAAAAGAGGAGTAGATGACCTTCCAGAATTTGGAGGGGCTCTTCAGGTTAGACTGGAGTGAGGATCCAAAATAATCTGCTTTAGCTAGCTGAGTTGCTCTGTTGCACTTGTTCCACAGAAACCGGTAGTGGAGAGGTCACGAGGTAGGACTGAGGATTTGTAAGTTCGCCATGCTTTTTTCGGCGTTCATACAAGCTAGGAGTTCTTGTGTGATCCAAGGCAGGTGGTTGCCACGTACCTGATATGGCGTGAAGGACATGTGTATCCCATACCTTAAGGAACGTGTTTTGAAGTGCAGGAGGGTGTCGTCTATGGAGCTGGAGGGTGAGAGGGAAGCCAGTTTGCTAGTCCAAGGTCATTGAGTAGGAGTGTGAGATTTTAAAGGATTTGAAGGACCATTGGACTAAGAACTTGGGGAGATTTAGGGTGGTGGATTTTGAGAACTAGGTGAATGATAGAGGTCACTCATGGAGTCAGGAGTAGTCCTGCTTGGATGACTCTGTGAGGATGGATGGTCAGAGCCCAGTCTATAAGAGAGTGGTTGCCCGATTTGAGGTTCAAGCGGGTGGGTTCAGTAATGATTAGGAATAGATGTAGGTGGAAATTTCTATCCGGGTTTTGTTGAGGGCTGGTGCTAGCCAATTGTGGTTAAAATCACCCATTGTACAATTCCTGTGGGGTTAGGGACCTGATTTTGTAAGGAGATCGGTGACAGTTGTAGCTGGGGTGCCAGGTCTGCAGTAAATTCGGCAACGTATACTGGCACGAGAAAGGGAGGCTGAGCTGCAGCAGTAAGACTTCATAAGCTTTATGTTTGGCTTTAGCTAAGATTACTGATGCGTGAGGTCTGAGCTTATGTAGATGGCCATGCCACCACCTCTGGTGGCCCTGTTCCGACAGGCCATTGTGTATCCAGGGATTGTGACTGAGAGTCAGGAATGTTTTATTTAGCCATGTTTCAGAGGATGAGACATCAGGGGTGTAGTGGGCTGCAAGTACTTGGGTTGGTCGAGGTTTGAGGGCTAGGCTGCATATGTTTAGGTGGAGGAGGTGGAGGCCTCTGGGAGGGATCTCCCAGTGGTTGGGTGCATCACGGTAACAAGGGAGGGGCCAGCAGAGGTAGATGGGGATGGGTGATTGGGGGTCCAGGGTTGGGGTATGTCCCCTGCTGTGAGGAGTAGGAGGCAAGAGATGGGTGGTGTGCTAACAAATGGGCATCTGAAAGTGAACAAGCCACTGCGGGTAGTGTAGGCATTTGTGTGAGCATCAAAGGTGGGGCGGAAAGCAAGTAGGTGCAGAATAATCCAGGAAAGTGAGGGCCTGATTAGGAAGGGAGGGATATACAGTAGAGTGAGACCAAGTAGGGTGAACAAGAGAGCAGGCACAGGGTTGGTGGGGCAGGGAGGAATTGCGATGCTTGGCAGGAAAGGAGAGGGGCATGGGATAGGTAGGAGGCATGGTGGAGAGGACGGTGGGAGGCAGGAGTATAGGCAAATGAGTAGAGGCAAGTAGCCAGTCGGGTGAGGCAGGAGGCGCCGAGACTAAAGAGCGGCATCCCGAGTTGTATAGCTTGTTGGAGAGGATAGTTAACCAAGGACTGGTTGCATCATCAAGAGAGTGGTTGGGAACCTAAGGAAGCCAGAGGTGGCCAATAGGCTTATTAGGAGGAGACAGTGAGCAGGGGATCATAGAGAGTGGTAGGGAGCCAATGGCAAAGCAGCAGGTGGCAAATAGGAGGGTACTGTGGAGAATGGGCGAGCAGATAGTATATTTAATCAGTGAAGGGACTGGGGTGAGGAGGGCCAAAATGTTACAGACAGAGCGAGATGGGGGAGTAGGGAAATTAGCAATACAATAGTCTTGAGAATTTGGGCGCCAAAAGAGCTGGCTCGGTGAGGGGGAGTGGCGTGAGGTACACATAAACAGAAAGGAGCTGTAGCACTTAACACACTAGTTCTATATAATTTTAGCAGTTCAGGAACAGGTTTTGCAACTAAAATACTTTTACATTTAAAATGAAAAATCCTTCGGTCAGAGCCCAGGCAGCAGGGAGAGAAAGGAGAGCCAATCAGCTGAGACTGCCAGGTGGCGCCTGGAACGATTGGTTGTGCTTCCACTGTACCTTCAAGGGAGATTCAGTCCAGGGTCCTGGTCTTGGTCTGCTGCTGCAGAGGTGCTGGCCAACCGCTGGGAGCTGTACCAGCCTTGGCCAAAGGCAAGCAGCTTCAAGGGAGATCTGGTCTGGGGTCCTGATCTTGGTCAGCGGCTGCAGAGGTGCCGCCAACCACTGGGAGCTGTAGAAGCCCTGGTCAAAGGGAAGCAGCTTCAAGGAGATCTGTCCAGGGTCCTGGTCTCGGTCGGTGGCTGCAGAGGTGCCGGCTGACCGCTGGGAGTTGTAGCAGCCCTGGTCAAAGGGCAAGCAGCTGATGGGAGATTCAGTCCAGGGTCCTGGTCTCGGCCGGCAGCTGCAGAGGTGCCGCTGACCACTGGGAGCTGTAGTATTCCCATCAAAGGGCAAGCAGCTGAGATTGCACTTCTGAGTAAGGCACATTTATGTCAACGTTATAAATTATCCAGAATTCTTTGTTGCTGTATGTAAAACATTGACAGATCTCTGGTATGACCTCATTCTGGGGGTGGCCAAATACAAAAACTGGAGGACAAATCACTGATAAAACATAAAAAATGACTATGACAGTTTTTTTACAAAACATATTGCAGCTTCAACAGCTGAAGCATGGCTGGCAATGGCATACTATGCAAAAAGCATATGTGGAACCTTCAACATTTACTTTAATGTTTGTACCAGGAGAAGGATCAGTTGTGTTTTTAGCTGCGATGACCGCTGAGTGAGAGGCATCATGGGGTACCAGGATCTGGGGATGCGAGGTTGCCATAGGGATAAAGTGGAGAGGTGGGTTTTATTTTAGGGTGTTAGCAAAGGAGTTCTTTAAAAAACAAAAACAAAAGAGGTGTTTCTTTTAGAGGGGTTTTAATACAAACCACCGCTGCATGTGCTTTTGAGTGAGATGGGCAGCTGAGTGTGTGCTGCTGTAAAATACGTTGTGAAGCCTGTTTATGTGAAAAGTTGTGGTTTGGGTTGTAGGCAGTTGGGATTTCTAAAATATGTTCAGGACCTTGTGAAATATGGGATTTAATGCAGTGAGTTGCTCAAAATATGGTAAAGTCATGCTGATGTTTGAAAGTAAAAGTGGTTTGGGTATGGCGTCTAATGGGCAGTGGGCAGTGATTTGTTTCTTTTTAATGTGTGCCAGGACTAGATCTGTGATGTTACGCTGATAACATCACGGTCCAGCCCATACTGACCAATCAGAGCCCAGGATTCTTCTTGTGATTGTATAATCTTCATTATGGGTCCATTTACAAAAGTCTTATCTTATAATGTTAATGGGATACATAGACACATTAAGTGTACTCACTTTTCACAGCTAATTCAGAAGGAGATGGCTAAATTATTTTCTTTCAAGAAACCCATCTCTCCTTGGAAGAACATGTGACATTTTCAAAATTGGACTTCAACCACATTTGGTATTCCTCTTATAAATCGGGACGAAAAGGGTGTTTTTATGCTTATTAAAAGGGGTGTTCCATTTGTGCTACAACATTCTGAAACCGACACGGACGGTAGATATACAATTCAAACTAGTACTCTGTACCGCCAACAACTAACACTTGCTATTGAGTACTTTCCTCCAGGGACAGAAAAAATAGGTATTTCAGCGTTTTTATTGTTTACCTGCTTACAGTCTTTCAGGGACATCTCATCGTGGAAGTGACCTAAACCTCACCCCATCCCTGACCAAGATGCCTCTTCCTGAAAGCATTTAGTCTCTTACCTGCCCAAAATATGTCTGTCATGTCCTATAGCACATGACTTTTCCTCAATACCTGGCATCACCTGCATCCCCTTAAGAACTAACATCCCTATTTTCCCCAAGACATAACAGTTACACAAGGCTGGACTATCTTTTAACTACCACTGATCACTCAGACAGCCTGCATGACACTGGATCTGGTCCAATTCATCAGTCTGACCATGACCCAGTACTGGCAGAGACTTCCTTAGGAAAATTAAAAAAAAACATGCAGTGAAGAGGGTAGTGATGGGGTTAGCCTTGACTAACGAAGCCTCTTACCTGTGGTGTTCACAGGGGCATCTTGTCACCCTTATCGTCTCACAGTGTACATGCTGCCATTGAGAGACATTATCAGGTGGTATGGGCTGGGTTTTCACTATGCAGACGATACCCAGCTATACTTGTCCCAGGCACCAAGTAACCAGATGGCGGACTCTGTATTTAACAACTGCCTGTCTGAGATCTGGACTTGGATGTCCCATAACTGGCTGAGACTCAACTCAGACAAGACAGAGGTGCTGGTGGTGGATCCGGGTCATTGTGGGGGGATGGGGGTTTGTGCAGACCACGTAGTCTTGTACTGATGGGGGCTGACCCCATCCGAACGGGTGAAGAATCTGGGTGTGATCCTTGACAGTGACTTGACACTTAATGCTCAGGTGTCAGCCATTGTTAAGAGTGGATTTTATCATCTGAGGATCATTGCCAGATATGGAACCTGTTACCACCTGAGGACCTAGCCTCACTAGTACATGCTTTTTAACATCAAGACTGGATTACGTCAATGCCCTGTACCTAGGGCTATCTGGAGGTAACCTCCACCAACTGCAGCTGGTACAGAATGTAGCGGCAAGATTATTGATGGGTGTATGTAGGTATGATCATATTACACCAGTCCTCCACAAACTGCACTGGCTGCGGTTAGGTGGAGGATTGCCTTCAAGGTTGGGCTTCGACCTACAAATCCCTACATGAAGGGGACCAGTCTACCTGCAAGATCTCCTTGTGCCTCACCATTCGTCCCTGGCTCTCCGTTCTACCGAAGGTTGTCTCCTGGATATTCCTAGGTTAGGGTTATGCCACTCTGGCGATCGAAGCATTCTCGGTGGCTGCACTACCCTATGGAATCTACTACCTAAACATCTAAGGGAGGCACCTCGGTGGATACCTTCAAAAGGTTTAAAACTTATTTATTTAACCAGGCTTTTAATTTTTAGGTAATCGAGTTTACTGGGATTGATTAGATAGATAGTTTTATTTATTATGTTTGATTGGATAATGATGCTGATTTTAATTGTATTTTTGTATATTTATAAAATTGTTGTATTGTATTGATTGTGCAGCACTCGAGTCTCCGGAAAGGAGTGCTATAGAAATAAAGTATCTCTCTATCTACACCCAGGCCTCCTCTGAGATGAAACTTTGCTTCAGAAGTTTGAGGATCATGTTCTAGGTACCTCTGGACAACTCCTCCAGAGATCACAAACAGGGTACTCTGGGATGCACGAAGGTGGTTCTAAGGAGAAATTATTTCCCATGCATCTGCCTTACACTGGGACAGAGAGCCAAAATTGAAGGAGCAGCAGAAACACTGTGGACACTGCAGTTATTCCATATGCAAGAGGATGCTGCAGTAGATCCTCAACTTCTGTCCACTAAGGCCTAGATACAGATGTTCTTAGATCAAAAGTAGAAGGCACTGCTACTATGAGGGTGGTGTCGAGGTGCTCACACCTTAAGTCACCATCTGCAGGGGTTAGAGACAAGCATGCATCCCAAAACTCTGTGACCCACAGACTGGTTGTTTAGTCCACCATGACACTGAAATTCAGAGCATCTTTGTAGATTTCTACTCTTGTCTCTATACCCTTGATGGCCCCCACTAGAACCCACCTTCAGGCCTTCCTCCAGAAAGCTCATCTTCCTAAACTTACAGCTATGTAAATTACGGAGCATACCTGCCAATAACCCAGGAAGAAATAATGCTGGATCTCACAATCCAAAATTCAGAATGCTGTGGCCCTGACAGATTCGCGTCAGTATTTAATAAATCACCATCCCTGAGAGAACTAGTGACCCCACTCCTTAACAAAGTTTTTCTTGGCCTCCAAGAAGGAGATCTCCCATAGCAGTACTATGCCACCATATCAGCCTTACCAAAACCAAGCAAGGACCCCTCATTCTGGTATTTACTGCTGGATTTCAATTTTAAATTCTGATTACAAGCTGTTTATGTTCATTTGGGTGACTCGGCTTGAGGGCTTCTTCCATCTTTGCTGGACATGGATCAGGCTGGGTTTATATGAAAAAGCAGGCTCATAACAATGTTCAGAGAATCGTACTGCTCCTGCCTAGCTTGGATGCAGAAAGGCCTTCAACAGGTTCTCATGGCCATTGCTTTGATCGACCTTGGAGGCATTTGGATTACCAGTGGCTTTCACCACAATGCTTCATGGGACTTACAGCAATCCCAAGGCGACATTCAAGTAAATGGCTCTCCTTCCACAGCATTCCTCCTTGGGAGAGGTACCAGGCAGGGTTTCCTTTCACCCATCCTGTTTGTGCTCTGTATAGAGCCTATAGCAACATACATCCAACAATCTCCCTAGTTCAGAGTGCTTCCTTGGGCAGCAAGGACTATAAAATAGCCCTGTTCATGGATGACATCCTTTAACAGTTACTGAACTAACAGTGTCCCTGCGTCTGCAGCGGACAGTCTAGAGCAATGTAAGATATTCTCGGATTTCATTTGAACACTACCAAAACTGAAGTTCTCACGTTTCACTATACCCTGCCAGTAACCCTGAAATTCAGGCTCAACATCCACTGGAACAAGGACTCACTTAAATATCTAGGAGTACAGATTATGATAAACCTGGAGCACTGGGATAAACCATTCACTCTTGCCATAGCTAATGATCTGAAGACTTGGGTGCACCTTCATGTCAGTTTTCTGAACAAAGCAGAGGCAATTGCCAAAATATTCTACCAAGAACCATCTATTTTTTGCAAAATCTAGCACTTGTGCCTGCCCGCAGCTATTTCCAGCACTGGAATAAACTCCTTACTTGTTTTCTTTGGAACTGGGCTAAGTCCTGGATTTGTCTCTCTCTTTCTTATGCAACTTTCAGTAGCGAAAGTTGGAGTGAACTTCCTAACCTAAAACTATATGTACAGGCATCACAGCTGCGCCTGTGTTTGCCTTTGGGCTTCATAAAACTATGCAGCCCATTGGAAAAACATGGAGTTTGTCTCAATGATCTTCATGCTATAGACACTATTTTGTATGCTTGTTCCCTGGGATAAACCCCTTTTCAAAATGTTATACTCATACAGCCATGACTCTTAAGACATGGCACGCTTCTGAAGCGAGACTGCTTTGACTGCTATGGCCCTCTGTTAATGGCCCTGGACAAGACAATGGTAACCCTGAATGCAATTGACCCTTTTCTAAATGCTGGGCCAGAAGTGGCCTTATCTACCTACGTAGCTCTTGGATGAAAAGGCGATACAACCATTTCACGCCCTAGAAGAAAACATCAGCTCCTGACTACAGATCATTTTCAATATCTTCAATTTAGGATACACAAAACTACCCTACCCTACTTCTTAGTCAATGGGTTTGAATCCCTTCAGATTTTGCTCAAGTTCAGCACCATCGGAGGACGGTATGGGGACACATTTGGTGGGGCAGCAATATGCCATCCTAAGGGACCTCTTCCAGATTCCACATCACGGTATTCTGTAAGTGAAATGAGGAGTTACGTATAGACTATGAACCCGAACTATGGTATAAACTTTCACTGCAGAACTATAAAATTACAATGGCCCCATACATGAAATAATTTATTTATTTTATTTATTGAAATCTAGGATTACATCTTTGAGCTAGAAGCTCGTTTACAAAGGTTCCATGTCAGTAGAAAATAATAATTATAGACAATGCAAACAGAAACATATGACAGTACATGAATTTCAAAAATGGGACCGTACAGAAAATATAAGCACAGTGGCAATCTTAAACAGTTAATAATACAGGTGAATATACAATGTGAGAACAGAGCTGCAATACTTGAACTATTAAGCAGAATAACATTTCACTGTCGAAGTATAGGGAGGGAGGAGGGAGGGATGGATGGAGGGAGGGAGGGAGGGAGGGATGGAGGGAGGAACAGGGAGGGAGGGAGGGAGGGAGGAACAGGGAGGGAGGGAAATAAGTGCATCAAGGAGTAAATAAGAAGACACGTAAAGGAGGAGATTAGGTGGGGATAAGACAGGGCTCACCAGGGAGGGAGAGGGAGGTAGGAGGGAGAGGGTGAAGAGGGGAGATGGGTAAAGAAAAGAAGGAAACAGGGTAAGTAGTCACAGCTGCTCAAGTTGGCCAGAATCCCAACTGCTCCGATTGGTGAGATGTTGGTGGAGTTTTCTTTGATTGACCTCAGCTTGGGCTCCTTGGTTATGTCTGGGGAGTTCATTAAGCCAAAAGGGGCCGCGGTATCGACTGTCCTTTGCACCTACGATGTGTGAAAGAAGGGGACAATAAGAGACTGTCTGGTATTGCTTCTTGTGCAGTGGTGGTTTTGGGCTGTAACAAGAAGCTTCTGGATGGCTGGAGGCCATAGTCCTAGACAGTTCCCCAGAGTAGATATACTTGATATTGTACTCTGCCTTGAAGGTTTAGCCAGTTAGTTTGTGCATAGAGTCACAGGTGTGGGTTAGGCGGTTAGCACCAAGGAGCAGCTGGCAGGATTTATTTAGAAACAGAAACCCTTTTGAGGGTGGAGTCTGGGGCAGCACCATAAACCACTAGACCACAATCAATGACAGACAGCATGGAGCTTTTATGGTGAGAAACAGGGCATTTGGGACAGGCAATGTTGGTTCCTGTATAGTAGGCCAATTCTAGGGTTAACTTCCTTTAAAATTTGTTCTGTATGCTGAACAAATGAAAGAAACTGTCCAGGGTGGTGCCAAGATATCTGAAGGTTTGAACTTGTTCTATTGGGGTAAGAAGGTTATTGTGGATTGTCTACTGAAAGTCTTTATACTTGTGAGGTTCACAAATAACATTGATTTACCTTTTTTTATATAGTTGATTAGGAGAGTGTATTGGGTGAACCAAGCTTCCACTGCAGTGAAATCACTTTGTAGATGGGACTCAAGTTGGTGTGGGTCAGAGTTTTTGGAAAAGATGACAGCCTCATCTGCGTAGAGAAGGATCGTTCTTTGCGGACAGAGGAAGTTTGTTAATAAAAAGGTTGAACAAGAGTGGGCCAAGAATTGACCCTGGGGAACACCCTGAGTACCTCCTGACTATTGGAGAGGGTACTATCAATTTTACTCATTGTCACCTATTGTTGAGATAGCTCTGGAACCATCCTACCACTTCAGTGGAAAGGCCAATAGAGAGGAGTTAGTAGAAGTGTTTTATGGTTGACAGTGTCAAATGCCTTGGTAATGTTCATGTAAATTGCCGCTGCTTTACAACTGTCTAAAGCCCCATGCAGGAATCCTGAGTATTCCAGCAGGGGTGGAGGTACTATGCCCCTTGCGAAACCATGTTGCTGTGGGCATTGGATTCCATACATTATCCAAATAGTGCACCAGCTGGTTAGAAGTTATCCTTTCTAATGCCTTGGGGGGCAGTATAGCTATTGGCCAGTAATTCATATGTACTGCTCTGTCACCACTTTTATGGCAGGTGACCACTGTGGCTTCCAAAGAAGGGAATTGTCCCAGCTGAACAGATAGGTTTAAAAGTTTTGTTAGTGGAAGGAGCACTTTTTCAAGGGTAAGGACCAGTAACTTAAGGTCCAGCGAGTCACTGCTGTGTCTGGTTTGCCTAGCACATGCAAAAGGTACTTTCTAGCTTTGAACCGTGACTGCTTTAAGGTAGAAGGGGGAGGAACATGAGGAGACTCACTATGTGCGGTTTTAGGACCTGGCGCATTGCATTTTCAGCAGATGATTCAGTGGATCAATCGGCAGTATGCTGCTAAGGCCTGTAAAAGCATCATTAAAGGTACTGGCAATGGTGTTAGGTTCAGTGTGATCTCACCATTCACCAGCAGCATGGAAGGTGAGGTTTTACTATTTTTGCCAGTAAGGTCCTTCATATTTTCCCAAAATCTTCCACCATCCCCAGTAATGGGTGAGGCAGTTCTTAAAATATTGAGAGTTCATGAGTCTGTTCTTGCGGGTGCAGATGTTTCTGGCAGATCTATAATTCTGGATGTCTGCCTTTGTGCCAGTGGCCTTGGCTCTGTGCCAAGATGGACTCTGGTGATCATGAGTTGCAGAACAGTGGAGGTGACCTAAGGTTATGGATTCCCTTAATGTTACGCTTTTTAATCGGAGCATAGATGTTACAGGCATCATTAAACTTAGCAACAAACAATCTAATGCCTGATCCATGTCTACTGCAGAGTACAGTGAAGGACCAGTCAGTGCAACTAAGGTAAGCCTTGAGCGAGTTCAGCTGCCCACGTTTGAGGCTACGACTTGAAATGATTTTGGGGAAAAGCTTAGCGGCCTTGTTGGCCCAGTGGCAAGTGACTGGGGAGTGATAACTAAGTGAGTCTGCAAGAACTGCAGTGTTAGAGATCCTGTTCAGTCGGTTCATGGTGATCCAGTCAGGTATGGAACTGGAGCCTGTTCGGTAGTTAAACCTAGTAGGTGAATCAACCATTTGTCAGGAGATAATACAAGACAGGACATCCTTTTATTGGGCGGCCTCAAGGGATAACCAGTGTATATTAAAGTCCCCTAGGACTACCACCTCTCGGTTTTGCTTAAGGCCTTTAATGAACTCAACGATTTTGTGGAAACCTATTGGTTGATCTCTAGGGGAATGTAAACCAGGGCTATAATTAATGATTTGCTTTGAGAACCTAACAGTATTTTAACAGCTAAGGCCTGTGCAGAGGTCCCAGTGTCAATTTGAGGGAGGGTGTGGCATCTAATGAGTTCTTTGATATAGATAACACACCCACCGCCTCTTTCTCAGTCCTGTCAAGCCTGAAGAGGGTGTACCTATTTAGCACTATGGAAGCATCCAAGACCTTGGGTGAGAGCCAGGTCTCCACTAAGGAAAGGCCGTCAAGTTGTGCTGGCTTACCCATACCTGAGCTGGTCAAATTTGGCCAGCAGGCTTCAGATATTAATTCATGCAATTTTTATTGACTGGTGGTTGTTTCCACAACCGGGAGGCTGTTGGGGGGGGGTTTAGGGTGAATATTATAGGAGATAAGCAGAATCATCAAGGCAAGGTGAAGCAGAAAGTTTTAGTATTGTCAAGTTGCTTATTCTCTTACGAATAGTACCAGTATCCTTCTTTGTTGGTCATGGTATGGTGGCAGGGTGAAGTATTAGGTGAGTGATCATGATGACCCAACAGTGGAGGGGTAGGTAGTTAGCTGAGGTGAGCCACCCATCATAGCTAGGCGTGGGAGAGGAGCTAGTGCTGGCTGTGTAACACAATGTTAGAGTAGCATTAGCTGTATAAGCATGGAAATTGTAGCAGGGGTGTAGCCAGGAATTTCTGAACTGCACACCAAGTGTGGAGTCACTGCTACTCCCCAATTAGGGTGAGCTGCCCTTCCCTCATCCATCCCCCTCACCCAGCGATCAACCTCCCACCCTGTTAGGTGAGCTACCCCCTACCCCCATCCATACACCCTCACCCAATGTTATTTTCTGTATTATATACCAGCACACCACTAGCCACACCACCAAAGGTGTGGCAGACTAGCTTTGGTTACAATATTTTACTTTGACCATCTTTATACCTCATCAAGGTAGCCAGTCCCACAGAGGTCCATTCCCACCACACCAGACATGCCACACCAACAGGTTTCAGACTAACAGACTGACTTTGGTTACAATATTGCATTGTCACAAGCCTCTGTACCACTTCAAGGTAGTCAGTCCCACAGAGGTACACACACACACACACACACACACGCTTACAGTCAAGCCAGGTATGTCACAAACAACTGTCTTGAAGGTTAGATACAGTACATTACAATAGACTGTTGAAACAACCAAGAAAGAACTTTCACAATGCAAATGATATCATGCTAGCCCTCTGCAGCAATAAAGCCAGCAGTTCAAAGCACACAGCAGGTAAATCTTCACACAAATAAGTTACTACTAGTAAACTAATGTTGTTCAAAACAAATACGCCATGACCTGACACAAAATACACAGCATATCATTATCATCACTTATGATGGGGCAGGCCTTTCCACACTGATCGCCCATGGAAACTGGTCTTCTTGGCCCATGGTCCTATTAGTATAAATAAATAAACAAAAACAAACAACAAAACAAGTGAGGTCCATCCCGCAGACTTGAAGATAAATTGCATATTTTGCCATTGCATATCCTTTATAGTTTCAGTGCACTGCAGCTAGCAGCAGTTTGCATGCCTGCATAAACCCAACCCTGCACACTGAAATGGAAGTGTTGTCCTGATCTCATCTCCACATGTTATACACTTCCATAGCTTACTGGGATATTTTAAGCATTAAAATAACAAACAGAAGAGCAGGTGACTTACTAATATATTTTGCCTGTGTAAATGCAGTTTGTCCATACTAGAGATTACTTTAGTTGTCATGTTTGTTTCCCTGAGCTTGGGGGGGAGGGAGGGACATCCTTTGCTGCTGTTGTATTACTTTCCTTTATATCCCATAGTGACCTGCTAGCTAAAGTATTAATTCTCAGATTTATACCTTGCTGCCCTGCCCATCCCCATATCCAGTCAGTTATTAACTGGAGGAGGATAAAACTTAAAAGACCAACATATTTCTCTATTTCTTTCTCCACGTTTACTTGATTTCTCTGCTTGTCAGTTTTCTATGATCCCCTTAGTTCAGTGCTCTTCTGTAATTTGTAAATTCCTAAAAAGCAGTTGAAGAATCTTACCTTGGTCACAAGCTACAGACACACCCGGAGATAGTGGAGACCAGTTCACGGTGCTACTGCTTTCTACGCCTACTAGGAAGTAAATTACACTTTGTGAGGCAACAGCCCAGGTCGGGTGGATGCACGGCAGTAAACTTGCAGGGTAGGATAGGCAGCGGCTCAGCCTCAAGTCTCCTTGCCCGATCCTGTTCTCTTCTCCTCGGCTTGCTTGTCATCTCAAGTCTTTACATTCAGGCAGCAGCACTAATAGCCTTAGTTCTGGAATCCATACCTGCCGGTAGTTTTCAATTCTCCTCAGTCACGGTCCTCACCCGCTGAGCGAACTCCATCGCGCTCTTCTACTATCACCACTGCAGCAACAAGCAAGGGAACAAAGTGACTGCAGAGTAGTGCACATTGTAGATTTCCTCTGCATTTAAGGAGCCACTTGACCCGCTCCGCTCCTTACTAGCCAAAGCCACGCCTCCTTTTTGTTATGTGGGCCAGATTGAGATGGGCAACATAATTCCTCAATCAGGTCCGATGAGTGATGTGACCCCATCCCTCCCTCCAAAACTTAAGAAAGCACTCAGAGTGGCCGGAAAAACCCGTGGGTTAAAAAGACCGCAAACAAAAGAATGCGGGCAGGACATCTGGCTTCTACTACCCCGGATATCTGTTGCATGCCCTGGTGTGTCTGGCGATATCGGTAGCTACGCCTTGTATGGTAGTGATTGTTTGGGCACTCAAGGGATAGAATAATTAGTAACAGTGCTGATAGAGTTAACCATTACTGGGAGACATGATACAAAAGAAAAAAAGGGGGCGAGGGTGAATGTTTTACAGATGAGGGTAGTTAGATGCCTAAGGGAGGGGAGGCTAAAGTGTGTCCAGAGAAGAGGGAGATCAGGAGATAGCGGGTATGATAAGAGGAGGGGGCTCGAACACATGCGAGGTGGGAGGGTAGAGGTATAAATAGTATGAACTGGTTAGAGACACCAAAGTAGCTGTGTGGCCAAGTGGTTAGTGCTGCAGCTTATCTTGAGGTCTCTGCACTAGGGATAGGTTTGAGCCCAAATGGGGAAATTTGGGTAAGAGGGATGAGCTTACAAAGGATGAGTGCTGGGGGACTTTATTTAGAGTCTAGATTTTCTTTTAGTATAAGCCTGTGCATGCGTGGGGTACTTACAGTGTTTTAAGGAGGAGGTACAGGCAATAGAGTAACAAGAGGAGCAGAGTTAGTAGACTGCTACAAGGGACTGAGTGGTTAAGTGGGGGAGGTTTGGTAAGTACCACGGGCAGGGGTTAATTTATTAACCATGGAAATGCTGGACCTGCTTTTTGTGAACACCGGCTGTGCAAAGGACCTGCATGGGCCACCAGGTGGGCATAGCTGAAGGGGCTGTGGGGAGGTTAGAGCAGACCAGGGCATATCTTTGGAGCTGCCCCATCCTAACCACCTACTGGGCAGAGATATGTCATATCTTGGGGAATTTATTTAATTGTTCTGGACTTATCTCCTTCAATTAGTATTAATGTCAGTAACCCCGAGGGGGTCTGTATTGGGGAGACAGCTGAAACTGCTTCTCCTCTGTTGGTAGGACAAAGAAAACAATAATGAAGCTGTGGTTGAAGCCAGATCCATCCACAGTTCAGTAATGAACAGCATTTGATGGATTCCTTATATAAATTGGAAAAGCAGACATTATTATATTAACCACATGCCAGTATTTGAAGACATCTGGAAAAATGGATGCTTCATAAATTAGAAATTGACCACATGTTTGTCCCTTAAAGAATTGACTTATAGCATTCTGTACCTTCTACGTAGTACAATGAAATGAAAATAAATCGTGCTGTAAGGCTAGGTCATTGATATTGACAACAGGTATAAACTCAGACTAGACCTGTATAGACAATTATTCCATGTATTTGTAAACTGACCGTGACTACGGTCCCACCTTAAGAATGTAACCACCTGTAACTGTGCAAGAAAATAATTTGACATATTCCTCCTGCCTTATCCCCACCTCCTCACCCCTCCCTCCCACTCCCCTTACTTACAGCCCTCCTACACCACCTTTCCCTTTACTCCTGTCCCACACCACCTCTAGCTACTTTGACAACGCCAATCTGGTTGCTTACCTTTTCCCCATTATCCCCAAAGCTTAACACAGACCTATTATTGACGTGTCTCACTATTCCCAGTGTATCCCTACCCTGCAACAACTTGATGTAATGTAATTTACTCTGTTTTTAAGATGTACCTGAAACTAGCAAGTCTTGTACCTCATGTGCCATTTTAATGATGTTCATGATGCCTACCATGTTTATTTATTTATTTATTTATTTAAGCATCAGTTTAACAACCTTTGAGCCAGGGGCTCATTTGCAAAGGTACTGTCACATAGAGGACACAGACAGTGCATAGGAGACAACAGATAATACAGGTTCAAAGTAAGTGTCATTCAAGGTTACAGTTTGTTCCAATACATATGAGGAATAAATAAGCTAAAATAGGGTTAGTGGGGAGAGAGGTAGGGAGGATGGGGGTAAGAGGGGAGTAGGGCTGGGAAGCATAAGGAAGGGGAGGGCCAGGGAGGAAGAATGGGTAGGGAAGGAGGTGAGTAGGAAGGGGAGTGCAGCTCGATGAGCATTGTCAGAAGGGAGTGTTTATTTATTTATTTATTTGTTTTTACACTTTAGCAGCAGCGGCAACTCGTGAGATGAGCAGGTGATTTCTGAGGCTGCATTTAAAGCATGCTAACGAGGAGAGTCAGAGATAACGGCAGGGAGGAGTTATACCAGGTGGACGCTCTGTGAGGCAGCCTTTGGCCTTGCGAAGTCCTAGCTCTTGGAATGACCAGAGTTGTTTTGGATGAGCTGTGGGTGTTCACAGTTGGATTAGCTTGGTGGATTGAGTCAGATAAGCCAGCGGAGATAGGCCATGGAGGGCTTTAAGGTGAGTTGGCATGTTTGGTACATGAGCCGCTCATCCAGGCTGAATAGGGAAGCCAAGGAGCACAGCAGACAGGTGTGGGTAAGTCTAGGCACACGGTTATAAGTCTGCAGGCTTTGTTAAATTAATGAAGACCTTGCTCAGGGCCGTCTGATCTGCAGCCCCATAGAACCGAGGGCCGTAGTCAATGAGTGATATGACAGAGGTGACAGCCAAGTGGAAGGTGTCCAAGGGAGGCATTTTTTGCCAGTAAAGAATGCCCAACCGTGAGTTGGCAGCAGAGTTCAAGGTGGTAATGTGGCCATGGAAGGAGAGGGCAGGGTCAAAGATTATTCCAAGATATTTATAAGACTGCACTCTTTCGATGGGGATATCGAGGGTGGAGTGGACAGTGAGAGGAAAATTGCTGGACTTATTTTGGGGGTGGGAGAAGAGCATGGTTTTGTTTTTCTTTAGGTTGATTAAGAGTCGGTGCTCAGTGAGCCAGGTTTCAGCAGAATCGTAGGCTAGCTGGAGAGAATTCTGGAGCGAAATGGGGTTATTGTCAGAAGCGATGAGTACTGAATCGTCAGCGTAGGTGTAAGATCTTACCTCCATATTTGCTAGGAAGCGAGTTGAGGAAGAGGGAGAAGAGTAGGGGTCCAAGAATAGAGCCCTGGGGACTCCAGAGTGGATAGGGCAGGTGCTGGAGAGAGTTCCACTAACTTTCACACATTGAGAGCGGGCTGAGAGATAGCTGGTGCACCAGGAGACTGGACCAGTGGCAAAGCCTAGGTGGTCGAGAGTATAACAGGAGAGGATGCACACGGTATCAAAGGCTTTAGACAGGTCAATGAATACTGCACCAGCCATGGAGCAAGAGTCCAAAGATGTGTGGAGGAAGTTGGCGAACGCCAGGAGAGCTGTATTGGTACTATGAACAGCTCTGAACCCATGTTGCTCAGGGCAGAGAACATTGTATTTAGAGAGGTAGCCAGAGATTTGAGTGGCCACAATTTTCTCTAAGGCCTTGGAGAGGGGGCAGGATTGAGATAGGCCAGTAGTTACTTGGAAGAGTCCTGTCGCCACCTTTGTGGATGGGGGTAACTGTTGCACCCTCCAGACAGCGGGAAATTGTCCGAGGCAGAAGGATTTGTTAAAGATGCAGGTGATAGGTGAGATGACCTGGTCCAGGACCTGACGAGGAGACAGGGATCTAGGGAGTCGTTACGATGGTGTTACCCTTTAAGGCTTTAAGCAGGTATGGCCTGACTTCTTGTGTGGTGACACAACGCAGGTGGAACAAGGGCATGTGATGGATGGTGCAGACCTGGGGGTGGAGGACTGAAGAAATTGCCAGGAGCACTGGGCTAAGATCAGTAAAGGAGTTATTGAGGTGAGTGGCAATGAGGGCAGGATCAGAGGAGACAGTACCATTGATGTTAAGAAGTGAAGGAGGGGGGACTGGGATGACCATTCAGCTGTGGCGTTGTCCCAGAAGACAGGTTCCCCATGAGGGGAGGTAAGCAAGGCTTGATGGTACTCGGCCTTTGCTTTGCAGATAGCCCAGGTGCACCTGTTCCGTGCCGCAGCATAGGTCTGTCTGTCTGCAGGGCGGCCAGTTGCAACAGCAAGGTGCCACAGGTTGTCCCGCTGCTTAAAAAGCAGTCGCAGGGCAGGGTGACCCAGGGGGCATGTCTTACTTTAGACCTACGAGCAGTTATAGTTCTATGGATGTCACAATCAGTGTTGAAGGTGTTGACAAAGAAGGCCAGAGCCTTGTCAATGTTAGGTGAGTTTAGCAATGGAGACCAGTCTGTATGTGCAAGGTAATGCTTTAGGTCTTTAACCCACCAGGTCTAAGCTGCCTCCAAAGGTGGTTTGAACAGAGGGCTTGGGCAGAGAGGTAACCCAGCTGAAGAGAACAGGGAGTGGTCACTAAGGCAGTCAGGGAGTATTTGGATATTGTGGATGCGGCTTGGTCTGTTAGTGAGGACCACATCTAGGAGTGTGCCAGAGCCCTTCTGGGGTTAAATCTAGTAGGCTGGGAGACTAGTTGGTTTAGATCAATAGCAGCAAAGCCTCACAGGAGGAGGAGGATGAGGCAAAGCCAATTATTGTTCAAGTCACCCACCAGGATCTGGTCAGAGAGGTTGGGTAAGGAGGCGAGATAGTCAATTAGTGGGCCCAGCGCCTGAGATTGGTTCTTTGGAGGTATGTGCCGTAATCAGAAAGATAGGACCCCTAGAGGGTCGGGAGATAGCTTTAGTGTTAGGGCCTGGGCCTTATGGTCAAGGTCAGGGGAGAGAGGCTAGACCAATGAGAGGGTCTTACATAGAAGGCACATCCCCACCTCTCCCACTGGCCCAGTCCAGCCGGTGGAGGGTGTAGCCAGGAGACAGACCTGGGAGTTAGAGGTGGAATCAGACAGCCAGGTTTCAACCAAGACAACCACATCTGGTTTATGAACCATCACCCAGCAGTGTAGAGAGTCCAGTTTTTAAGGAGGCTACAAATGTTCATAGATGCGACGAAGTCCAGAGGATTTCAAGGGGGCCAGTGTTGCCAGGTCCAGGATTGGGATGGATGTTGCCAGTCAGGAGCAGGAGGAGGTGCTGCTCTTGGGAGTAAGTGGCAGAAGGAAAGTTTCGACGACTGGGGTAGGGATGGGGGTGTAGCAGTACAGGGGATAGAAAGGTAGCACAGACAGGGAATGCAAGCACAATAAGATGCATAAGGGGGCAGGGGGTGAGTGAGAAGGTGCCCATACGACGGAGATAAATAGAGGAGATGATTGGGTGAGTGAAGGCAGAGGGGGAGGAGGGGCGGGGGAGAGGGTGTATTGCAGGCAGATAAATGGGGCATAAGAATAGCTCACCAGCGGGCATTTAGCACCCTAGGGAGGTAAGGAGTATTAGAATGAGGGAAGGAGAGGGAGGGAGGGGAGAGACGGAGTGATGGACATGAATCGCAAGGGGTGAGAGTCTCTAGGAAGAAATAAGGTAAAGAGGTAGAGAGAAAGACACCGGATAGGATTAGGAGGGTGGTACAGAAGCAGGATTGATAGTTGGGGTACAGTGCCCACTGGTGGTCAGCAGGTATAACCTGCAAATGGGAAAGCGGGACTTAGGTTCAGGCACACAGGACGTGATGTCACAGGAAGTGATGCACGCTACCGAGCCAAGATAACCACGGCTGGCCCTGGGTGGGTGGGTGGTTGGGTGGTTGGGGAGGGTGGGGCAGACAACGCGGAGTGTCGCGGGCTAGCACCCTACAGCCGAGTCAGTCCGCGGAAAACAATCAGCAGCTGAGGGGCAGAGAAGCTACTAGTCCGAGGAATCACGCTGGCAAAACACTGCAGGAGACGACTTGCTGGATGCCTTTACCTGAGTCTGTGGCTCCAAAATAGAACGCTCCAGGTAGCAGCAGTGGAGTTCCGCCGACTGCCACGGCCGGCAGCTTACTGTGGTGGTGGTGGGTGAGCCCATCTGTAAGGAGGTAGAGGAAAGTAATTAGTATGCAGTGGGAGGTTTGAGGAGGTAGCTCAGGTAACACATGCCAGTAGAACAACCTCAAACACACGTACAGTCCCTACTAATACTTTTACATCTTAAACTTTGTACTGCACTTTGGTAATGGAACTTTGCACTGCGATATTACACACGGTGCTTACTAGTTAGGCTGCTGCACCTATAAACAATGTAGTTAAGCACAAACAGCCTCAAACAGCTGGCCCTAGGGCATGTTAAACATTGGGACTACCAACAAACAAAGCGTATAACCTGTTCAGGATTACAGCAGCAGTCCACTACAGATAATAATAGGCACTACGCAGTAGATATACAAAGCAGCTTGCTCTTTCTACAGCCTGGTCCCATGTACATTAGCCTACGTTTTAGCCCAGCACAAGACCCAACCACCCCTCAGGTAGCACCTACAGCCGAGTCAGTCCACGAGGAAAACAATCAGCGGCTGAGGGACAGAGAAGCCACTAGTCCGTAGGGAATCACGCTGGAAAAACACTCACAGGAGACATGACTTGCTGGATGCCTTTACCTGAGTCTGTGGCTCCCAAAATAGAAGCAGCTCAGGTAGGAGCAGTGGAGCTCCGTCGACTGCCATGGTCGGCAGCTTACTGTGGTGGGGGGTGAGCCGTCTGAGTCTGTGGCTCCCAAAATAGAACGCCCAGGTAGGAGCAGTGAGTTCTGTCGACTGCCACGGTCGGCAGCTTACTGTGGTGGTGGTGGGGGATGAGCCCGTCTGAGTCTGTGGCTCCAAAATAGAATGCTCCAGGTAGGAGCAGTGGAGTTCCGTCGACTGCCGCGGTCAGAAGCTTACTGTGATGGGGGTGAGCCTGTCTGAGTCTGTGGCTCCCAAAATAGAATGCTCAGGTAGGAGCAGTGGAGTTCGTTGACTGCAGCGGTCGGCAGCTTACTGTGGTGGTGGTGGTGGGGGTGAGCCATCTGAGTCTGTGGCTCCCAAAATAGAACACTCCAGGTTGGAGCAGTGGAGTTCTGTCGACTGCCGTGGTCGGCAGCTTACTGTGGTGGTGGTGGGGGGGTGAGCCCGCCTGAGTCTCTGGTCTTGCCAGAACGCCCAGGTAGAGCAGTGAGTTCATTCGATCGTCATGGTCGGCAGCTTTTCAACATGTTTTTCTTTTTTCACTGTTATATTAATTTGTACTTATTGTATTGTATTGTATTGTATTTGTATTGCTCTGTTTTGTCCCTGACTTGGAACCTTTGAAAATGAGTCTTTGACTCAAAGGTATTAATCCCAATTGAAATAAATAAATAAACCTGCTACGCACCCTTTTCTCTGTTCTTTGATTTCATTTTCTGGCTGTATTAGCTGGAATAATTCTTTTTTCTTTAATAAAAACAATATTATACATTTAAAAATAAAACAAATAGCATGGCATTCTGTAGAATATGATATTCTCACTCCAAAATATAAGCATTCACATATTTATGTATAAATAGAATAATAGATGAGGGACTGTGTATTACGAGGCTGTAATGCCATTGGCAGATTCTGGTGATATGTGAACCTCAAGCGCAAAAGCTCGAGAGGTTCCAACATGTCACCAGAACCTTGAGATGGTATTATAGCTGAGAAATAACTAGTCCTCTGTAACCCCTACAAATGGGGGTTCCTGGAAAAGTCTCCTTGAGCTTGCCTCTAAATGCTCACTGCCTGGCTGGTGTCCTGCGTTTTAGCAGTTTAAATGTATTGCCAGAGAGTGCCTGTATAGCCTCTGTGTACTGTCTCTTTAAGAGCTGCCTGGAGTGCAGTCATAAGTAATCTGAGAGGAGCTCTGTTGAAAGATGTAACAATTTGCTGAAAATCATTTAGAGTGATAATGATAATGTAGTTTGTCTAATCTGCCTTCTTTGCAGCAAGGTCTGTCTTGTTTATCCCACCATTTGGCCCGGTACTGTGAATTGGACCAATCAGTTCTGGTGTGACCTAAAATGGAACCTGACTACAGGAGCTGTCTGAAGTCAAAATCTGTAGGAATTGTAGTTTTGGGCATTTGGTGCCTTTTGGAACTGAAGGGAGCTCTTGCTTTGACTGATAGCCGAATCAGTCAACCGAACCTTTGGATCTGAGGAAATCCCAATCTGCCTGCTGTTTAAAGGCAGATCTAAGTTGGGAGCTGAAGGAGCAAGATGCTTGAGACAGTCTCTGTGGAAAGGCCTGAGTTTTAGCCTACATATCTGCCTGCTGCCCTGAGAGGGAAAGAGAATTGTTTCGGACTGAATCCGAGTTGTGTGACTAAAGTAAGCTACTGAAGTGGTCCAGGCTCAACCTGAAGAAGACCAAAGATTTTGCTGAATGCGATTGGCTTGTCAGGAGTTCCAACTACCCTAAGCTCCCGTGTGTGCAGAGACTTTGCGATTGTGATCGGGAGCGCTTTGCCTGGTACAGTAGAATTCCCTTATGTAAATGTGCTGTGAGCTGCTGGTGGGTCGTGAGTTAGTTCCCCACTGTGTGAACTGTGTTCTGCTTGCTGGAAGCTGTATCCAGCCCAAAGCGGACTGCATCCAAATTTATCTCCATGCGGTCTGAGCCTTGCCACACACTGGCCCAGCCAGACTACCTGTTGCACAGAGAGCCATCGACAAGAGACCTGCCTGAGATCAGCCTCCTGCTCCACACTTGAACAGGAATGATGCCTTGCGACTCGTGTGAGCCCTGCTTCTCCTGGCATTCCAGATCAACCACCTGCAGTCTCAATTTTGTCCAGCCTGTGTCCAGTCTTGGGTATCGTGAGTAAATACCAGGGTAGCTCCTGCAACAACAGCTTAATCTGAGTGTGTCATCTGATTGTCTTGTTATTTCTTTTCCTTATGAACTGAGCCCTCTGGCTCCGGATTACAAATAGTGTGTACTGTGCATGTTGTGTTTTCCATCACAGGACCCTCAACCAGCGACGCTCGGCCAACTCCTCAAGTCCTGGCTAGCCCATCTGTTCTCCACGCAGTACCCAGAGGTGTGACTGTGGGGACTCAAAGCACATGCATAACTGCTTGAATGATATAACCTTTAAGCTAATTAACCTGATTTCCCTCCTTGTTCAAGTCCCCTGAATAAATCAGATCTAACTTTTCTGCATGTAATCTGACTGTGGTTCCGGTTTGTGCTCAAAGTACTGTACTGTTGCTATTTGCTGTTCATAACCTTGTTTACAGCGGTCCCCAGGGTCGAGCCAGAGGAACCAGCCCTGGTGGTAAGTGTAAACAGCATGGGTACTTGTGTGGTGTATCAGAGGTATTGTAAAAGTGATTATTGTACAGTGTTCAGGCCACTAGGCGGGAAAGAGTGGGGTTGCAGTGTCCCGGAGGCTGTGCCCAGGTTAGCTTGACCACTACCAACCCTGTCCTCCGGGTGGAGGCACTCATTTCAGAACTCAGGCCCTTAACCTGCTACTAGCCAAGCAGACAGGGGTAGTAGCCCTTGGGATAGTGCCACCTAGGGGTTACACCTCTATTTGTTGTTTTTTGTAATATATGGATCCAAGAAAGTTTCACTTTTTACTTTACTGTAAACATTGCTGTACTGACCATCAGGTTAGCCAGTGACTTAGGGCTGAAAAATGACTTTCTAAATATTGATGAAATAGACCCACCCCAGCCTCTTGTTATTTTACTTAAAACATTTGTTTTATGTAAAGATGAGACAGAGAGAGCGAGAAATGTAAGCAACAGGGCTACCAGAGATAGTGAAGAACAAGCACCAAAACTGACCTGCATGACCTTGTCTTTTTATTTTAAAAGTGTATGCTGTTTTTTTCAGCAGGGGTTGAGGGGAAGAAAGAGAGAGATGCAAGGAGAGAGAGACAGAGAGAGAGAGAGAGAGAGAGAGAGAGAGAGAGAGAGAGAGAAGAGGCTGGATGATTTGTGAGTCAGTGGTGAGCTGGCTTTTACTGTACACGGCAGTCACAGTGAAGCCATTCGTGCTCAGCTGATGATCTGCACCTACTATATCGTGAGGAAACGTTAGCAGATACATTTATAGTATTAGAGGATCTGGTAATAGTATTGATGTATTTCATCAATGGTATTATGGGTAAAAAGTGTATGAGTTTCAATAGGATTATTATTGATATCCATAAATTACAACTAAAATAGCAGATGGGCATCTATCTGTTACAGTGCTGTAAATCCATCGAGGGATTCCTGTTACATCATAAATCTTCAGATTGCAGCTCAGAGGTTTATGCCATCACAGGAATCCTGAGATGGATTCAATCAACTGTAACAGTGGATGCCATCTGTTATTTTGTAATATGTGGCTGCCGTTTCTTTCTCTCAGATTTCTTTTCTTTGCATTTTTAAATGCAATTACTAACTGATCAGTGGGTGAAAAATCTCTGTCAGTACCAACACACACATATACATGAAACGTTATGCATATTGGAGCCAAGAATCCCACAACAGAATACTACCTGGGTGGAGTTCGAGCATCTGCATCAGAGGAGGAGAAGGACCTGGGAGTTATGATCACTACTGACCTGAAGCACTCCATGCAGTGCAGGAAAGCAGCAGCAAAGACAAATGAAATGCTGGGATGCATATCTAAGGGATCAGTAATAGGAGGGAGGGAGTTATACTGCTTGTGCAAGTCTAGTAAGGCGTATCTAGGTATGGAGTTCAGTACTGGTGCCACACCTCAAAAGGGCGTTAACCTGCTGGAGAAGGTCCAGAGAGAGTTGCAAAGATGTTAGCCGGTCAGCATGGTAAGGCATATGAGGAGAGGTTGAGGGCACTGAACATGTACTCCCTGGAAGACAGGGAGAGAGAGAGAGGGGACATGATTGGGACCTTCAAGTACTTGAAAGGGATCAATAAGGTTGATAAGGAGAGTCTCCTTAAGCTGAGTGGCTACCTTAACACAGGGGCACAGTATTAAGCTGGAGGTGGGAGGTTTAGAAGGGAGGTCAGGAAGCACTTCTTCACAGAGAGGGTGGTAGACACTTGAAATGCACTGCTGGAAGAGGTCACCTTGTTGAAGACAGTGGGCACCTTTAAGAGAGGCTGGGATAGGCATAGGGGAATGTAAAGATCATGGGTAGGGAGGATGGGAGGTGGGGAGGAGGGAGGACTGGGACAATAACTCAAGCTGTGGACCTTGGAATACGAGCAGATTTGATAGGCCAAATGGCCTTCTTCTACTGGCTTCTTTGTATGTTCATATGTTCAACAAAGGCTCAGATTCCTGTCACTTTTAAAATAAAGTTCGGAAGCCATGACAGGAGCGAGCACTGAGAATAGCTGAGCATGAGGGACTTTGCTGTTCGATTTGGTAGCACCATTTGTGGCGGGGTACCTTATTGTTCTAATCATATTTCACGTCATTTTATGTGTGTACTACGTCAGGAATGTCCATGGTGGCCCAAGCTAACTCAAGGGATCATGGGTATAAAGAAAACATGGGCCCTTGGAATGATGTAATCCTTTTTGGTTGCTGGGCAGAAACTGTTAGCTGCTCAGTCAGGGACTAACTTTGATTAGACCATTTAAAGGAAACAAAGGAGCTAATTAAGCATAGCTGGGAGGCCAGGTATTCCAATCTGATTGTGAAAGGCCCAGGCCTCGAAAGAAGCCGAGATGTCTGAGGACCTTTTGTCTTGAGAGGTCTACCCTGAGTTAATCTAATTACAGCTGAATGGACTAGCATTTAGGTAAATTGCTGTACTGGGTTTAGCTTAATTACAGTCATTAAAGGGAGGCAGGGAAGGCTTATGCTAGCCCACGGCTGGTTTAGACTAGCTTGAAGAAAAAAAACCTCACTCTCTTGCTCAGAACCAGAGTGCAGCCAGAAATTTCCATTTTGTACACAGTCTCCAAAAGTTATACCCTCCCAATTAAAAAGAGTACACATCCTTTCCAAATGGCACCCCTTCCAAACAAGTCAGATTGTTGTCAGATGACTTTTCTACTCTAAAGAGGTTATACATGTATTGGACACCCTCAGTGGCCTATACTAACAAATACTACAGATTAGAATGATATTATTAACAGAGTGGCTTATGGTTTGTGACAGGCACTCAACAAAACTGTACACAAATGTATGCGGTGAGTATGCCTGTCTACACCCGTGCTCAGAACTGAACTTTTGTTTTTGTAATAAAATATTAAAACTTGACTGGTTGTGTAGCCATGGAGACAAAATGCTAGCAACCACGGGCAAGCCAGTATGCACTGGACCTGCCCTTTGAGAACCCCATAAAACAGGGTGCAGAACTTTATCAGTGCCTTTTGCCTTCTGCTTCTATTAGCTGTCCATTTGCCTGCTGCCAGTTCAAGTCACATGTGAAGGTAAAACTCTAACCTGAGAATTTTAAAGTGTAGGTTTTATTGTATATTAAATAATATGCTCATCATGTGAAGTCCTAAAAATCCAGTCCCCAGCCATGACGCCCTGCTGTGCTGATCTCAGTGTCTGCTGGAGGGGTCCATCCCATGGCTCTGCCCTGGTGAGTAAGCCAGGACTTACTTCTGATGGGACCGTTGGGGATGCCTGCCGGTGACTCTGCCCAGGGGGTAGCTGGGGCATGGTGGATGGTGGCATGGCAGGGCTGAGCTCCTTGTAGGGGACTTGGGGCCAGGCCAAAAAAAAAATTCTAATGGTTTCTGGAGACATGTCATGTGATGCACTATACCTAAACTATTTAAAAAGCAGCCAAGTCAATGTTCTCGTTCAGGTCCTGCCCTTCCGAGCCCCAAGTCTAAAGATCCAAAAACTCTCTTTGCTCTATTCAGCACTCCCAGTGTCTTCCCCTGGTCCCATCTTGACTTTTTTATACTTTTGAATGAAATTTCATTATCCCTAACCCTGCTCGATTTCCGGTGTTAGACAATGGCAGAACCTCATTCCCTGCTGGATTGCCCGCATGCCTTTGCCAGTTCTGGTTTTAAATTGGTGTATGGTGGACCTCACATAAAATGCACCACAAGTGCATGCCAACAAATATACAACCCATATGTATTAAAATTAATACAATCGCTAATTTCATGTGGTTCACCTGTTTTGGTGTTAGTGAAGGGTTTTGCTGGCAGAACATTTGGACAATATTTGCATATACCGCACCTATGGGTGCCGGGAGGGAGGTGGTGGGGGGTCGGTAGCCAAGAAATAACTTTTTGTTCCTTAATTTTCAAGAAACCGAACACTGCCTTATCTCTGTCTGTTTTAGGGTGCCTTAACACAACTCTTGGACTCTCCATGATGTGCTCCCTCACTTTTCATCTTTATTTTTTATTGAGAATCTCTTTGATGCTATTTGCTTGGAGTACTATATGTGTTGACAAAGGTACAGCCATGCTTAGATCCTCTATCACTTCTCTGTTCCCGTATCAGGGTTTCCAACCCTAATAACCCCTCCCACCCTGCATGCAGGAACAGGTGTGACAGGTGTGCCTTAGCATTTCAAACCCTAATGCTCACCCCATTCTCTTATTCTGTACCCATCTTAACTTACTTAGCCTTGAAATGGGGCGAGCTCTGCACATTTCTCAACAAAATCCTCACACCTCGTGCAGTTTCTAAAGGTACTGACTAAGTGCACTTTTGGAATATTTTCAGTCACATGGAGGGGTGAAGCAATCTGTCTCTTCTCAGTTGTTCTCCAGAATCAGTTGCTGTAGGTCCCCATTGATCCAAGAGGACACTTTGGGGCCCCTTTCCCAAATTGCTTACAGCAATGCAGATTTCTGCAGCTGCTTTGAGCACCATCTTCAATGAACACCACTTGTGCTCTACATTACCAGCCTCACGCAGCTGCTCTAGACCCTTAGACACCAAGCCCTTCATCATGGCACAGTCTGCATTTCTAAAATTTTTGATTGTGGTTGCTCAGGTCTGGCTAGTTTTTCTGTCGCCAAGGAGAACATTATCTGGGTATGGTCACTGCTTCCCACCAGTTCCTTGACTTTTACATTTGAAATGACACCATCCCTCTGCTGAGAACAAGGTCAACAGTGTCTTTAAATCCAGTATCCTGTTAGGCATGTTGCTCCAGGAAGAAATCCTTTAAGGTGGACAGGAATTCAGTTTTAGCCCTGCCGTTAGCCCTCTCTAGATACCAATCTGTGCCTGAAAGGTTGAAATCCCTGAGGATGAACAAGGCATCGGATATGGTTGCCCTCATCATTTCTCAGAACAGCTGGGCATCATGCTCAACGGAACCATCTGAGGGCCTGTAGCACAACCCCAAAGTGAATGTTTTACCTCTGTAATAACCACCTCCTCCAGGTAGGGTGACAGTAGTTGTTTCCTATGAGATGCTCGGTGCTGAGACTGGAGCACTTGCTGCCAAGTCTCACTGGGAGCTGGAGTGAGAGGAGCTATCTAGGATAAAGAAGGTGTCATTCAAGGATTGACTGCAGGATATCGGTTAGTCTGGTGTCGTGATATACTGTACTGGCTGGGAACAGGGGCAGATTGCTGTGGAGGTCTGGGTCAACCTTAAGAGTGACACCTGCTTTAGCAGTGATTGCCTATATATACCAACAGTATGTAGTGGGACCACTGAGGGTGTGGGGACCATGGGTATTTTCCTTTCTAGAGAAGCACCCTGATAGCCTGAGAACAGTATCGCCAAAGCCTTGAAGGAGAACCTTATTGGGGCTTGATCATGAAGGTGAAAAAGCAAAAGGAACCACACCAGGAATCAAGTGTGCACAAGACAAAGAGCAAACCAATATAGAAAACATATGCAGAATCCAATAAAATAGCAAACTTACCTTTATTGTGCAAATAACAAGCATGGCAAAAGAGCTGTGGCAAACATGGCGGATCCCCAACTAGGGCCCAGTGACCTATAAAGCCCTACACGAACAGGGACCCCGCTACCTGCAAGATCTCCTTTATCCCTACTGCCCCCGCCCACTCCGATCCACTTGACCAGGGATTGCTAGAGATTCCCAGGGTGCACTTGAAGACATCTGGGGCCCGATCCTTTGCATTTGTAGCCCCTACCCAGTGGAATTTCTACCTTGTCAGGCTAGAGAGTGCCTGACTGTCCAGAGTTTTAAATCATCCCTTAAAACCTATTTATTTAGCCTAGCATTCCTGGAAGAGCTTAGTTGATGTAATATTTTATCATCTAGTATTGTTGTAAATTATAATGCATGATTTTAAGAATCTGAATTTTAATATGTTTTTATTTTGATTTATGTGCATGTACAGTGCCTCGATCCTTGGAAAGGCACTTTATAAATAAATTTGATTTGATTTGAATGTCTTATGGGGTCTCAGTAGGGCTCTGCCATGTTTGCTGCAGTACTTTTGCCACACAAGTTATTTGCACAATAAAAATAATTATACAATGGGAAGAAAATTTCCTGGACTCTGATTGGTCAGTGTGTGCCTGAGACAGTGATGATATTAAAGGAATAATGCCTGACAGGGTGGGTGTTATGCTGGGATAACATCCCACTCAGGTGGTTGAGCCTGAGGCCACCGCCGAGGTGTCCAACACCGAGAAGGGATGTTATCCCAGCATAACACCTACCCTGGAGGGCATTATTCCTATTATACAATGGCTTATTGTTTATAGTTAAAAATAATTTTAAAGAATGTTTTTGTTTGTGTAAAAATATTTTGTTTCTTAAGAGAAAAAAGCGCTCAATGAAGTGCTTCATATCCTACAAACAATCAGCAGGGATGTTATGCCAGGATAACATCCCTGCTGTGACAGCCAACTGACCAATCAGAAGCCAGGATTCTTTCTTGCCATTGTATAATACACAATAACATCACTGTGCTGATTTTTGGATGAGCATATGGCTGATATGGCTTTTTTTCAGAAACAAAGATATACTGCCTCACTAAAAATCTACTAAAAACATTTTAATTTTTATTTTTTTGTATAACATGAGCCGTTGTATAATTGCAATAAGGCACTCCAAGGTGTGTGTTATCTTGTGTAATAACATCACTCCTGGGGTGGTGGAAGCTTCGGCACCTCGTTCAACTGCCCACCCCAGGAGTAGCGTTATACGATAACACACCTTTGTCGTCTTTATTGCTAAATATACCGTTATATTTGACTTTGCTGTTCCTTAAGAGAATGGTTTCTCAAGCAGTTGACTGGTGCCAAAACCTTTTCAATACTGGTGATTGGGAAGGTGCCTGTGCCGTAGAAGAGACACAAGAAGATGTCAGATGTACTCTGTATATATTTTAATGTTTATAACTTGAAGTTTATGATTTTATTATTTTATTATTGCTTGTTAAGTGCTCTGAGCCCTTGGGAAAGTGTACTATATAAATCAAGTTGCCTTGCCTAGTTCAAGAGGGGCGCTGGCTAGAAGGCATGAGAGCTGCAATGCTGCCTGTAACCTGGAGTGTTCCCGGCATTGGGACCACAGGCTAGAGGGTGCCCGATGACTAAGCAGGGAATGCTGCCAGTGTGTGTGAGAGAGCAGACTGTTGGCATGCTGGGATGTGCATGTGAGGGCAACTGGGTTTGGCCTAGCCTCTCAGAGGGAGAGTTGGATGAGGTATTTGCTGCAAAGTACTGAAGCCTGCAACTGCTTCACCTTATTTTGTATGCTATGTATTTCACAGCCTGTGCCGAGAGAATGCTTCACATATCTATTGAGCTCTAGTATAAACACAGACTGAAATGGAGAGACAGTCCATGATTCTTAGGGATATAGGTATCACTCAGTTTATTGCTAGTGAGACCAGAACCTGTGCATAGGAATGGGATAGAGTGACTATATCAGAGCTTACCAAAGAATCTGATCTTGACAACGGTGCAGTTGCTTGCTGTGACCAGGGAAGAAACAACTGTATTGGAGCCATTCCCGCAGTGTAACTGTAGACACTGAACATTGCGACAAGTGAATATACTGGACTGTGTAGCACTAATGAATTGAGATCTTTAGATCAGATGCAACTGTATATTGAACTCTATCAGTTTGTCAAAGTAAATCCCCAAGTGTGCTCCAATACTGTTTCAGGTGGTTATTGACTAAGGGGCCCTTGGTCCAAATCTAGTGAGAACACTCATGAGTCAGAACCTGGTAAAATGAACATGCCTTTGTGAGGGACCCCCCACTGAGTGCCTTTCATGGACAGGGAGGGTCCCAGGCATCACCCAGCATAATGGGGCACCTTACGACAGAAGTAAGGATAGCCCCACGGGTCAGCAGTAGTGATCACACTAACTCAGTCAAGATGAACTCTGTGACATGTTTGTCCTCCTGATGTCTTCTTATCCTCCACAGTGACACCTTCCCTTTCAAAAGAGCCAACCACCCCTTCCTGTCTGTACTGTCCATTCAGAATAGTCTGTTTCCTTCTGTCCTGCAGTCCCAGTCATTTCTTCCCTCACCAAGTCTCCATGACAGCCATGAAGTACTGGCTTTTGAAGTACATTAAGCCCTCGAGCTCACTATATTGGCCTGCATGGAAGTGAAGATAGTTGCTCAACATGTTAACATGACCCCCCCTCCCCAGGGGTTGCTTTCCCTTGTGCTAACTACTTTACTGTCCTTTTCTTGACAATCCCTGTATTTGCCTTCTGCCCATGATGACCCCATGCACCCCCCAATATCCTCTAGTTTAAATCCCTCTTAGTGCCCTGTCCATTCTCTAGCCAGTACAAAATCCCCATGGGAAAAGGTGCAGCCCATCCTGAGTGTAAAGGCATGCCTTGCCAAAAATACCATCGTTTTAGCCAGGAAAACAACTCCTCCCTCCTACATGAGACCCATTCCCAAGCATTATTTATTTATGTCTTTGTTTATTTATTTATGTCTGTGATAACCAGGTGAGCAAACTGATCCAGAGGACTATTTTCAGTTATGACCAGCACCCAGGTGGCAAACGAGCAAACATCAGTACAATACAAAGGTACAATTAGAACAAACAGGACTGCCGAATACACTTGGTGTGAGGTCAAATGACATATTACAGATATTTCAGAGAAATCAGTACATACTGGTCTAGTGACATACATTAAGTGGCTATGCAATAATAAAGGCTTAACATGGTAATTATGGTAAAGTAGAGTTAATAGTTCACTAGAGTCAGGTGTGGTACCACAGGACTGAAGAACAGCACATGTAGTGCCCTCCCAAAAGTGGTCCCAAGGATGACCCAGGGAATTACAGACCAGTCAGTCTGACCTCCATTGTGGGCAAGCTCATGGAGACCATACTAAAGGAAAGGTTGGTGCAATATCTAGAGGAGAATGGTCTCCAGGATGAGAGGCAGCATGGGTTCATGGGGGAGATCATGTCAAGCAAATCTGATTGACTTCTTTGACTGTGTCACTAAGACAGTAGACAGGGGCCAAGCGTGAACATCCTCTATCTTGATTTCAGCAAGGCCTTTGACTCTGTGCCCACAAAAGGTTGATCAGGAAGTTGGTGGATTTCAGGGTTGGGAAAAGATGGCCAGATGGGTGGAAAACTGGCTGAGGGACAGAACCCAGAGGGTGGTTGGTGGGGAGAGTTATCTGGCACCAGAGAGGTAAACAGTGGAGTCCCACAGGTGCTGGGGCTGGTGTTGTTCAATGTATTCATCAATGACATTGGAGATGGGGCCGGCCCAATGGCGCTGAGAGGCTGAGGCACTGGATTCCTTAACTCACCCCATGCCGGGACCCGTGTTCAGGAACAAACATGGGCTGCCGGAGGTCGGCAGGGCAGAGAAGGATTGAGCACCTGGCAGCTGCTCTCCTCCATGGAGGGACCTGCATGCCTCTGCCACTATACCGCCTCCTGGTGGAGCTTTTAGGGTCGGTGTGGTGGCGAGGAAGCAGTGCTACAGCAGGGCTACAACGCCAGCAGGCGGCGGAGTAGGAGGGCTCACTGGCCCTCATTGCACGCTGATGGAGGGGCAGGAAGAACAATGGAAAACACCTCGGTCTCAACTAGGTGGCCCCTCGAACAACACATCCACCTCCTGTTCACAGGCAGACTCCGCTGTGCATGCTCACTCCCTGTTGTATGTTGAGGCAGTCTCCCCTCACCCACCCAGGGGAGTTATCCAGGTATCATAGGTCTCTGGAGTTGAGCTGTGCACTCTAGAGGGCAGACCCTGAGACAGGATGGAGTGTGCCTGCCTCAAGAGGTCCGAGAGTGGAGAGACAGGGGCAATAGAAAAGTAAAGTTAAAAAAAATGACATTGGAAATGGCATTGAGGGCAAAATGTGCCTATTCATGGATGACACCAAGCTCTGTGGGAGTGTGGATACAGCTGAAGGGATACAGGACCTACAGGAAGATCTGGAAATGCTGGGGAGGTGGTCCAGGATCTGGCAGCTTGGCTTCAATGCCAAGAAATGCAAAGTTATGCATATGGAGCTAAGAATCCCAGGATAGAGTACTACCTGGGTGGAGTCCAATATCTGCATCTGAGGAGGAGAAGGACCTGGGAGTGATGATCACTAGTGACCTGAAGCACTTCACGTAGTGCAAGAAAGCAGAAGCAAAGGCAAACAAGATGCTGGGATGCATATCTAGGGGATCAGTAGTAGGAGAGAGGAGGTTATACTGCCCTTGTATAGGTCACTGGTAAGGCCGCATCTAGAGTATGGAGTTCAGTACTGGTGCCCACACCTCAAAAGTACATTAACCTGCTGGAGAAGGTCCGGAGGAGGCTACAAAGATGATAGCTGGTCAGCAGGGTAAGGCATATGAGGAAAGACTGAGGGTGCTGAACATGTAATTCCTGGAAGACAGGAGAGAGAGAGGGACATGATTGGGACCTTCAAGTACATGAACAGAATGAATAAGGTTGATAAGGAGAGTCTCTTTAAGCTGAGTAGCAACCATAACACGAGGAGGCACAGTCTTAAGCTGGAGGGTGGGAGGTTTAGGAGGACCGTCAGGAAGCACTTCTTCACAGAGAGGGTGGTGGACACTTGGAATGCGCTGCCAGAAGAGGTCATCTCATTGAAGACAGTGGGCAGCTTTAAAGAGGCTGGGATAAGCATAGGAGGAAAGTAAGGATCATGGGTAGGGAGGATGGGAGGTGGGAGGGAGGGCTGGGACATTAGCTCAAGCTGTGGACCCTGTAACAGAGCAGACTTAATAGACCAAATGGCCTTCTTCTGCTGGCTTCTTCATATGTTTGCATGTAATGTAATTATTCTGTCTAATGGTCTGTTGCTGCTCCTCAGTATTTCAGTGGGCTTTCTCAGGTGGCAGCACCACATCACTAAATTTGTCTGGCTAATAAAATCTTCATTCAAACCACATCCACCAAAAGGTCAAAAGCCCAATCCTTATCATAATTTCAAAGGACAGAGCTACACACTCATGGGACTGGAGCAAGGACAGCTTACACCATGAAGGGATGTAGGCTAGTTATATTTTAAGGCACTGTAAGGTGTCAAAATGTCTCAGAAACTAAAGGAAGCCTGTTAAACAGTATGGGGTAACACTAAACAACATAAGAGCTCTGTGATGTGTTCAGTGTAATGTTTCAATGCTTTTCCATGGTTGTATCTGGCTTTCCTACCCTTTATTATGGTTTTAGCACCTAAGTGGCAAATGTTTGCTGAATTCTGACTACAGCATTCTGCATTAGTTAAAAAAAACATAAAACTGTATTGTCAGTGCTTTTATGGCCCTGTACAGAAAATGGTAAAAGTGGAGTGAGTGTTGATCTGGTAGGACACCCAGTTTACCTGCCCTACCACAACTGGAAAAATGGATCAACACTCCTACCCGCAATCATGCACGCACACAAACACACAGCTGTCATTGAAAGCTTCCTTGTTTCATAATTTGCAAAATGAAAGAGAGAGAGAAAGAAAGAGATGACAATTGGTTGCCTGATGCAGCTTAGCCCTGCATTGAAGTATGGGGTCAGGCAAAGTAGGCTAGCTATGGCAGGGTCAAAGGCTCTGAAATACATAATTAATTAAACCCCAGGACTGCAGAGTGGATTGACCTCTTCCATTGCTTTTACTTCTTCCCATTGCTTAATGAGAAACAAATCTATTATTAAAACATCACACTTGCCCCCCACCCCATCTTGCTGACAAGCTACCTAGTCATTAACATTTCCTTAAAATGAGCTTGTGCTGCTGGTACAGCTGCATTCTTTGATCTAGTTTCTCTCTGAAAATTAATTTTGCAGTTTTCCTTTTATTTTGCTCCCCTGTCACCTGGCACTTCACTGCTTCTGGTATGATCCTATCATTTTTGTGTAACCTTAATGCCCACACCCTGTGTCTAGGGGTATGGTTTTACTCTCGTCTAGGGCAGCAGGGTTACAGCCACATCTTGCACATTACCTTGCCACCACTGGTCTGAGAAATGATGAACAGAAACTCAGAAACCTCAGGGCACCAGTAACCGAGAGAGCACACACAAATCAAATGTCAACCAATCAAGCAGTCAGGGCTGTTTATTTTAACCTTCTATGATAGTCACATTTGTCTCCAGAAGGACTACGTTACTTCACAGGTCAGATCAGTTTTGTAATTCCCATTCATGCAGAATTGTCACTGCTTTGCTGTAAATGCTGTGGGCACTCACTCAAAGCCACATCTTATCCTCTATATTCTAAGAATTTATTAGGCAATGCCCGTGAGAAATTCATCCTAGGGCACATGCTGGTGGAGACAGTATCCTGGGAGGAACAATGCCAGTGCTAGCCTTGGAGTGCCAGCTAGTGACACGTAAAGAGAACATTGTATCAGAAGATGGCTGGCTACAGATGTAGAACACAATTGATCCGGTCCTTGCGTGATGCCTAATTAGTTCCATATGAACCTTGGCCTCCTACTGACCTAAAATGGCAACCTTAAGTCCAGCCCAACCACTGTGGGACTTGGCTGATCTGATTCTTGCTATGCACACAGTTGCCATGATGCATTACTGGGCTCCATGGAGGTAGTCTCTGAGTCCTTCTTTATCACAGTTACCTATGCTTTCCTGGAGGCAGACTCTGTGCTTTGATTTGCTGATGGAGCTGGGAGTAAGCCCACAAGAGCTTTTGGTGCCTTCCTTTGAGAAGAGGGCCCACCACTACCCCCTGATACTTCTTCTAGCTGCCTTTGGGTGGGGATATTGAGCTGGCCTGCTCCTTCTCAGGGCAGGGTTTGGTGGTCTTTTCTTCTTTGCTGGCATGGGTGGCCTCTCCTTACCCTTGGAGCAACGTGGAGAAATGGCACTCTCTGGTAGTGTCTCTTCTCTTCCCCCTCTCTTCCTCCCTGGAAAAGGTGCCAACCACTAAGGGCCACCTGGTCCAAGTAGCCTCCCCCATTTAGGCAAGGAGAGGAGGCAAAGCCCTGAATATTTATGCCCACACTACATGGCATGCCAAGAAACACCAGGACCCAAACAACCAAACAGTCCATCTCAGCTGTGGCCCAGAAGGAAACAGCTCTAAGGGAACAAGTTAACCCTTATGGCTAACTAATAAGCTGCCTTGAATGAGGGAGTATGAGGCTGCTTACATCTGTATCTGTACTGTGCCAATGTAGTCTCTTTCATTTGACCTGTTTTGGTACTTGTACTTTCCTGGGTTGTGCATGAAAATAGGTATTGAATGTCTAGGGCACTTACCAGTTAAACAAAAATCTAACTAAATACCTATGCTCCTTCGTCCCATAGAAGGTTGCTTCACATACCTCATTAGCCACCCCCAGTCCCCCCAGGACTCCCTACTCCCTTGCCTAAGATATTGGTCTACTCCTGGAGAACGGGGGGCTGCTGTAGCAAGGAGAAGCAGGTTGAGTAAGCTTGTAAGGCAACCTAAGAGGGCTGAGGAGTATGAGACATTTTTAAGTGCTTGTCTGTCCATGAGTATAATGTTAAAATAAAGTGTTTTATGTGCATCTAAAAGTCTGCATCTTTTCTGAGTGCAGCCAGTAATTCTTTGCTTCAAGGAGTATAAGAGGCCTTGTAGCGTTGTTGATGGAGGGGTATGCAGTGTCCATCATCCAAAGTACCTGGAGAACTTTTAAAATTTATGTTTTTCTCTTTACTCACTGTAATGTCTAGAAAATGTTGTTTGTTATTGCCTGCACTTTATTTATTTTATTCGATCCAAGACAAGCAGAGAGCCATAAAAGAATCTCATTTTCAGTTGCAACCTGGGGAAGGGGGTTTAGCCATGAAATAATCAATCCTAATACCCAAATACAAGCAATAATGGGCTATTGATATTCAAATCCCCACTAGCACAGCATATTTACAACATCACCATATGACTGGCAAGTGTGGTTCCTCTATGGAGGCACCCACAGTGGAGACCAAGGAGGATGCTGGGAACCTCCACAAAGGAGACCCACAGGAGGGTGGCAGGGGACCCACAGGGGAAGAAACAACTCCTGGTGGGGGACTCCATTGTTAGAAAGGTAGAACTGGGGAGAGGAAGGGGGAGAGGAGTGAGGAGATTTTCAACTTCTGGCGCCATGTGGCGAGCAGTGTCCCTTCAAAGCCATGGCGCCTTCCTGGCGCCATGGCTTGGAGGGACAGGAGCCAATCCTCAGGATTGCCAGAGCAGCTGCAGAGGGAGGGAGCTGGATGTCATTGTCCACCTAGGGACAAATGACCTGGCTAAGAAAGGGATTAGAGAAGTGCAGGAAGAGTTTGTGGAATTGGGGAGGGGCCTTAGACAAGTAGCACGCGATGGTAACCTTCTCGGAGGTGCTGCCCATCTATATGCGTAGGGAGGCTAGGGTGTTCTGCACCATGGGATTCAATCAGTGGTTGAAAAACTGGTGTGAAGCTCAGGGATTTGGCTTCATTGGGGACTGGGGTCCACCTGGAGTGATGCAAGCCTATACTGGCATGATGGGCTGCATCTGTCCAGGAGGGAACCAGGATCCTAGGTGATAGGTTTAAATGCTTCATTGGCAAGCATTTAAACTAGCTAAGGGGAGGCACTGGAAAGGAGCAGGGAAACTTCCCCAAAAAAAATCACGGTAGTAGTGCGGCAAACACCAACATAGAGGTGTCAATAGGAGAAGGGCAGGGGTAAATGGAGAAAGTGACAAAGGCAAGAAGGACAGGGATGGGGCAAAGGAGTAAGGCCATCAGGAAATGGAGGTAATGAGTACCAATGCCCGTGAGTTGGGCAACAAGCTCCTGAGCTGGTGGCCTTGATGGAAGAGGGATGCCTGGATAGCGTAGCAGTCACAGAAACATGGTACACAGAGAACCATGACTGTGATGTTAACATACCAGGGTACATAACCTACAGGAGAGACAGGCAAGGGAGAAGAGGGAGGAGTAGCTCTCTATGTAAAGGAAGGGATAAAAGCAACTGAACAAAAGAGTAAACAGGGAGGAGAGGGCACTGTGGGTCACCTTGGAGACTAGAAAGGGCACACAATCCGCACAGGGTTGTGTACAGACCCCATGTCAGGGGAAGGAATGGACAAGGATATGATAGAAGGCATTCTTAGGATGGCAGAGAAAGGGGAGATACTGTTGATGGGAGACCTGAATATGCCAGATGTTAACTGGAGTACATTTGCTGCAGCCACATCCAAGAGCAGGGCCATTCTTGATGCCCTACAGGTGGCAGGCTCAGACAGCTAGTTTCAGAACCCACTCATGAGGGAGCAATCTTAGATCTCGTATTCTCAAACGGGGTAGTGAGAGGATCTCAGATCTAGAAGTGGGTTGCCATCTGGGAACAAGTGACCATCAAACAGCGTGGTTCACGTTAAACTCAGCTACAGAGTCAAGCCATACAAAAGTGAGGGTACTGGGCTTTGGGAGGGCTGACTTTGGCAAGATGGGAGAGTGCCTCAGAAAAGCACTAGCAAACAGGCTAGAAGGAGGTGTGGAGCAACAATGGGAATCATCAAAACTGCCATCACAGAGGCAACAAGCCTTTGTGTGAAGCAAATAAACAAATCAAAATGAAAGAAAAAGCCACTATGGTTCTCAAAAGTGGCTGTGACAGTCAGGAAGAAAAAATAGCATTCTGGAAGTATAAGGAAACACAGAAGGAGCAGGACAGAGAGCAGTACCAGTTAAGGCAGAAGGAAGCAGGGAAGGAAGTCAGAATAGCAAAGGCCCAAACTGAAGAAAAGATAGCCAACTCGGTTAAGAAGTGGGATAAAACCTTTTATAGGTACATCAGCGATGAAAGACAAAGGGAGGATAGTGAGGCTGAATAGAATGAGCGGTGGGTGGGCAGAGGGACAGTGAAAAGCAGGATACTGAACGAATATTACTGCTCAGTATTCACAAAAGAGGAGGGGAAGTGCCTAATCCAATTAATAGAAGCACTCTTGATAGGGGTCGATCCCAGTCCTTTCACAGAAGAAAGAGTTCTGCAAGAACTCCTAAAACTGAAGGTGGACAAAGCAATGGGCCTGATGGAATTCACCCAGAATTCTAAAGAATTAAGGGGGAACTAGTGAAACCACTGGCTACTCTTTTAATAAATTATGGGAGGATGGTGTGGTACCGAGGACTGGAGGAAGGCGGATGTGATTCCCCTTCACAAAAGTGGGACCAAGACAGAGGCAGGAAACTACAGACCTGTCAGTTTGACCTCTGTGGTAGGGAAAGTGATGGAGTCACTTCTGAAGGAAAGAATTGTTGAGTACCTAGAGGCCAGTGGAGCACAGGACCCAAGGCAGCATGGGTTCACAGCGGGAAGGTCATGTCAGACAGATCTAATAGATTTCTTTGACTGGGTGACCAAAGTAGTAGACCAGGAGGGGCTGTGGATATGGCCTACCTAGACTTTAGCAAGGCATTTGACACAGTCCCACACAAAAGATTAATAGTCAAATTAACCAGCCTGGGAGTGGGTCCTAGGGTGGTAGCCTGTAAAACATTGGCTGGACAACAGGACACAGAAGGTAATTGTAAATGGAGTCCACTCTGAAGAAAGAGGGGTTACTAGTGGGTACCGCAGAGGTTCAGTACTGGGTTCAGTCCTTTTAATGTCTTCATAAGTGACATTGCAGAGGGACTGGAAGGAAAAGTATGCCTCTTTGCAGATGACACAAAGATCTGCAACAGGGTTGATACACAAGGAGGCGTGGAAAGGATGAGAAGGGACTTGGCAAGGTTGGAGGAATGGTCAGAAGTATGGCAGCTAGGATTCAATGCAAAGAAGTGCAAAATAATGCACCTGGGAAACAAGAACCCAGGGAAGAACACAATGGGGAGTAGTAGCAACAACAAAAGGAAAGGGACCTGGGGTAATCATATCAGATGACCTTAAGGTTAGCAAGCAATGTGAGAAGGCAGTAGGGAGGGCTAGGGGTATACTGGGATGCATAGGGAGGCATCAGCAGCAGAAAACAGGAAGTTGTTAACCCTCTGTACAGACAGTTGGTGAGACCCCATCTGAGTACTGCGTCCAGTTCTGGAGACCCCATCTCCGCAAGGACATAGACAGGATAGAGGCAGTCCAGAGGAGGGCAACTAAAATGGTGCAGGGTCTGCAAGAGAAGCCGTAGAGGAGAGACTAAAGGAGCTTAATATGTATACCCTTGAGGAAAGAAGGGAGAGGGTACATGATAGAAACTTTTAAGTACCTCAGTGGAATCAACAAAGTCCAAGAGGTAGCATCTTTCAGAAAAAGAGACTGCAAGAACAAGGGACA
Organism: Neoceratodus forsteri; assembly: GCA_016271365.2. Taxonomy (NCBI): domain Eukaryota; kingdom Metazoa; phylum Chordata; order Ceratodontiformes; family Ceratodontidae; genus Neoceratodus; species Neoceratodus forsteri. The sequence continues at coordinate 283,960,260 of CM028138.1, read as the reverse complement.
CACTTTAAAGATAGAAGAGGGCGGTTCAGGGGCAATGTATGGAAGTATTATTTCACAGAGAGGGTAGTGGATGCATGGAACAGCCTTCCTGAGGAAGTTGTGGGGTCTAAAACTGTGGGAGAATTCAAAAATGCATAGGACAGGCATAAGGAAATTCTTGTGGGGGTAGGAAGAAATAGGCTGTTGGTTAACTAGGTTCTACGGTCTATCTTGTAGGTAGGGAAATGGGCAGACTAGATGGGCCAAGCGGTCCTTATCTGCAGTCAAAGTCTATGTTTCTATAAACTGGAGTGCTAAACCAGGCAGAGGGCCTGGCAGCAGAGAGAGAGCAGGAGGTGACCTGAGTAGGGGTGCAGGCCTAAATAGGAGGAGGACTGGACTACTCAGTTTCAGGACAGTATCAGGAGGAGCAATGCAGACGGAGACAGAGCCTGGACATCGCTGAGAGCTCTGGGATGTGGAAGGAACTTGCAGGAAGAGACACTCTTGGGTTCATGCTGTCCATGCATTTACCCACTTAAAACAAAACAGTTGCAGCTGCTGTCCCACTCTCAGTACCATGATGTGCTGCCCGGGGCCCATTGCCAGGGTATGGCAGTGACCAGCGATGGAACATTTAGATGGGAAGGCACTCCTGGACACAAACACTTGGGGTGTGGGTGAGACAAGGTGGCTGTGATTTGATTGGAGGACCAGCCAATTTTCCTTGCACAGTCCCTCTCCTTATGACAAGGAAGAATTATGTCACATTCTCCTCCAAGCTTCAAACTTCCTTCCCACCATCTGCATGCTGCCTCCCATCTAGCAGTAGGAGGCAGCCATACAGCAGTCTAGTGATTCTGTGATGCTCAGTTCTCCCCTGCCAGCCCCTCTCCAGCCATTCCAGGCTTGAGATGGGAAGCTGGTTCCCAGTTAAGAAAGTTTGAGGTTACATTTTTACTGTGGTGAAATTTAGTGCCCATTAAAAGTGCTCTAAAAACAGCACTGAGAATGACATGCCTGTTTTTCCATGAGACAGCCACAGTATATGGTCATGCAGAGTTAATCATGAAAAAGCTGAAAGGGCAGGAAGATAGTTTATCTTCAACATTTGCAGCACTGAAGCGGGATGAGGGCAATTCATATTAATAGGGTATATCAGGCATATTCGCGGCTGCCTTGGGCTCATCTCCCTACGCTCACAGTACTCAGTGAAGTACCTCTTCAGGGCACTTATGGCTACGTCAACATGAACTGAAGCTTAAGCCAGCCCATCAATGCAGTGGCAGCTTGTGCTGCCCGCACACCGTGACCTGGGGTTGGGAATATATGAATATATGAGGTCAACTTAGAGGCAAGTATATACAGAAATGCATTTGTTTTGCTTTTATTTTAGCTACTTTTACTTTCAGGCCTAGTTGAAGGTTTTAGTGAGTAAAGTGGCAGCTATTTTGTGATGGAAGGTCAGTTGGGGTGCATGGGGGTTGATTTTCTCACTGTGTGATGTAGCTATTAAATCTGGTCAGGTTTAGGACCAAGATAACCATAAATTATAATAAAGCACAGTCACCTGACTGTATACTCCTTCACCTGACTTGGGACACTACTTCAGATCAAGTGTTTGTTGGCTCCGTGAGCCGGGAGGTCTGCATTTTAGGCCAGCCGGTCCTATTGGATTCTGTCACTTGCTGGTGAATCAACTTTGGGCTGCTGCAGTGTTGTGTTAAACAGTTCTGGGAGACAATATCATCTGTATCCTTTCATGTAGGAGCCTTTCATGTAGGAGGCAGTATGGAGCAGTGGGTTAAGGCTCTGAGCTGCAAATCTGGAGACCTGCGTTTGAATCCCACAGCCCCCTAGGTGCATACTGTGTGACACTGAGCAACTCACTTAACTTCCTTGTGCTCCCAGATTCCACCTGCAAACAAGCTTTCAGCTTAGTGTGTCTCACCTGGTAAAATTATTTGGGAAAAAAAAAAATGTAGCCAGCCCCTTGCTCCAATCTGGGAGCTCTGCTGTTGTGAAGGGGCATGGCTTCAACTAGGAGTGCTTTTTGAGCTCAGTGCTCAGGCACTGCTTCAGATCAGCTGTTTGTTGGCCCGTGCAGAGCTCTGCATCTCGAGCCAGCCAGCCCTGTTGCATTCTGTCATTTGCTGGTGAATCAACACTGGACTTCTGCAGTGTTTTGTTAAACAGTTTTGGGTGACAGTTTCAACTGCAGCCTTTCATGTAGTTGGCCCTTGCTCCAGTCAGGAGCCCTGCTGTTAGTGAAGAGGATGTGGCTTCCTTCTCTCCTAAAGTATTTGTGTTCATTCCCAAGCAGTCCGCAGGCGCCATGGTATGATTGCTTGAGGTCAGAAGCGTAAAAAGCATCATTGAGTCTGCCTGGAATCAGCCGTGAGAAGGCTGTCTGGTACATGCTGCCTCCATGGCTCAGTAGGCCATCTTTCTAGTATTGTATGTTCCTGCTGACTATGTAAGTGTACTAATTATGTGCAATTATTTTCACTTTCTATTGTAATGTGGCTCTTGTTAGTTTACACCTGTTTGAAACTGCCAGTATTTAATCTACTTTTAGTAGTTAGCTTAGATTTTTAAATGTATCCTAGTTTTAGTTAGTTTTTCTAATTTAGTTATTTTACAAATGTAACCCCAGCCCCCCTTGTTTAACTATCAGGGCTGATCCTTTCACCGCATAAGCGTCTAGGAGCAAAATAGAGGATGAAGTTTATGCTAAGTACACATTTCTTTTCTAAGACTGCTATCACAGAGAGGGAACCAAGTGGCAACTACCTGGCACACACCTGGTAGACCATCATCATGGCCAGCAACCCAGTCCCTGGGAGAAAATGTTTGCTCATAATTGTGCTAGGTTTGCACTTCTGGTCAGGGACACGCAAGTAAATCCACACACAATGGAAGCAATAACAATGCTGTCCAAACCAGGCTGGGATTCTAGAGTGTGGCTTTTATTCACATAACAGAGTAGGAATATTCATAAAGCAAGATGGACCTCCACAGGGCTACAATACTGGTATTGCAGATTCTCCAGAGTACAGAAATTCCTGACATTCCCATTTAGCATAGGGTAAAGACACAAAACAGCAAACACTCTGGTTCTGAAAATGGAGATTGGCACACAGGACAGCTACTGGTTACATTTTCAGCTGACTGAGCACACACGACCAGTACTAGGACTCTTTCCCATATTTCATGAGGAATGAAGGTGGTACACATGACCACAAAAGAGCACATCCAGGCTCAAAATCTTCCAGCACCAGCTGGCCTGGTGGCACTGAGGGTTGTGGCTGGGCCACACCTCATGCCACACTGGCAAACTGGGTTGGACACGAGCCCAGGCCATCAGGGGTCGGTGGGGGGATGGAATTGAGCATCCAGAGGACTGTTCTCCTATCCCAAGGGAGGGATCAGGGTGCCATCGCTCTGCAGCGGCCCGGTGATGATCGGGGCACTGCTAGAGTCTGTGCAGTAGTATGGAGTGCGGCAGATGTCAGCACATATGTGCCATGACGTCATTGCACGCTCACACTCCTGGGGCTACCAGAACACAGACAAACAGCAGCACAGACCACGCAGCTTGATGGCCACTACTCCATCGCCAACGATGCCTAGACAGTGCATGCCGGTACTGGTTCCTTGCCTGGCGCAGGGGCAATGGGGTGCCCCTATCGAAGGTATAGTTGCATATGCCAACTGGGTGTGCAACTTCAGGGTCAGTGGTGGAGTTGGAGCAGTGGCTGGAGTATGAAGGCAGGTCAGTGGCTGCAGGGGTGAAAATTGTGATATGATAAATAAAAAAAAATCTTCCAGCACCCACTATACTGAGGTGAACTGAAAACAGAATCCAAAACCCATGGCTGGGTAACTATTTCCATCAGGCACTGGCCAAATGCACTGACTGAAAATTGAACTGGTGCTCAAACTGAACCCGGAGAGGTAAACTGGTTACTCAGATGGTGGGCATCCACCTTTTGCTCCCAAGTTTATACTTTGCAATTCATTTAGTTAATAACACCCTCACAGAAACTTGTAGATGCTATCTTGAAATGTTTTTCACACTTAACATACTACATGGCACACCTGTAAGGTGCCAGAAAGATTAAAAGTTCTGTACTTGGACAGTCTCTCACTAGACTCCAAATGTAGGCAGACACTTTTAAAACAGAAACAGTCTAGGTGACAGGGTCCCTTTGTCAGAGAAATCCACCGTAGGTATTGCAGGTGCCCCTCCTGGGCCTACACAAAAGTAGTACTCACAGTCTGAAGTTGTACAAAGGCAGCTTCACCAGACAGACTGGATTGAGGGATTGCCCTGAACCTGAAGATCGCCCCATCCCTTCTGGGATGGGGCAAAAACTCACTTGGCAAGGTCTCCACCACTTCAGTCAATGTCTTCTATGTTCTTCTAGGGTGAGAACAAATTACCCAAAACAAAGAGGTAGCTCACTGTCAGAGCTAGGTGAGGAGCCGCACAGCAAGCTGAAGCCTCCTCCTGGAACTCCTACTCAGGACTGAACCACTCTAACTCAACATTCTAAAGCTATCTCCCTAGAGCTGGCAAAGTGTGGCTTATGCTGCTGCGAGAGTTCTAAGATTACATCATGCTCCAGTTCAGCTAAGACTGAAACTGAGAGAATGACAGTGTGAAACCCATTTAACTGTCATTTCACTAGCTGCCTTTCCCTGCCTGCCACTGGTTCTAACTGGGATTCTAGTAACCACTGGGAACAAGGGGTTACACAGATTATTTCTTTTAATGTTCATTGTTAGCTTGTATTTTTATTTATTTATTTCATTTTGGAATTACAACCTTTGAGCCAAACTGGCTTTTTACAAAGCTCCAAGTCAGTAGAAGAACAGACAAAACAGTACAATTTACATCATATGAAGCGAGCATTACAATAGCCAAGTGACAAGACTGTTTTACAAGCAAGATAAATGTGAGTATAACCTCAAATACAAATACTTTTATTACAGAAATATCTCTAGTGTATAGGTCTAGTTACTAAGTACAGGTTGCTTGTAGTTGGCAGCCAAAATCGGCTTTGTCAAAGAAAGGGGAGGAGGGAGGAGGTATGGAGACTATTGGCATGGGTACAGAGAGGCATATTGTAATGTTATTAGGGACAGGAGAAGGGGTATGGTGACGAGGAGAACAAGCTGATAAGTGCTGTATGCATGGGACAGCCTAGGGGAAGTGTAAACCAAGTGGAGGGGTGAGGACTTGTGGGGTGAGAGGAGTAAGAGGTGGGGAGTAAGGGTTGGAAGTCTAGGGCAGGGGATGGAACTCCTATTATTGTGCACAGCAGTTGCATTCTTGGGATTCTACGGAGGCAATGGAGTTCTTTTGAATTGGCCGAGTTTCTTAAGGTGAAAAAGGGAGGGGTAGTCGTTCATCCAGAGGGCCTCGATAGAAGAGAGACCTCTGGGTGAAGGGTTCATTTGTAAGGTACATGCAGTACCCTCTGGCAGAGCTTTGGGTTGTTTTAGTGTTGGGGTTACAATAGAAAAGCTTCAAAGTTGATTCTGGGACCAGTCCTAGGAGGGCTTCTTTTCCTGTGATACATGCCTGGTACTGGGACCTCAGCGGTAATAGAGCCAGCAAATTTGCAGAGTGGAGACTGCAAAGTGGAAATACCGATCAGCTTCTAGAACAAATTGGCAGGCTTTTTGAGCAGGAGTTTAACTCTTTGAGAACAGTTTCAGTGGTCGACTATAGATAGTCAGTCCATAGTCAATGATGGACAGTATTGAGCTTTTGGTGACAAGGCTGAGGGCCTCAGTATCATAGCATTTCTTTGTCAGTAAAGGAGTCCGAGTCTGATGTTGGCTGTTTTCAGGACATGGTCAATATGGGTATTGAAAGAAAGGGTGTTGTTTAGGAATAATCCCAGGTATTTAAAGGTAGTAACCTGTTTGATTACGTTGCTTTTGTTACTTAGTATGGTAAGTGGGCCACCCTGCTTTTTGAGCTTTGTAGGGTAAAGTGCATTGCTTTTATTTTCTGTAGTTCAAGGGAGTTTGTTGTGAGCAAACCATGCCTCCAGTTTGGTAAAGCTACTTTGAAGGGTAGCTGTTATTTCTGGTGGTGTGTTCCTGGTACGGAGATCACTGCATTCTCTCGTAAAGCAGCATCTTAGCAGGGCACATGCTTGGCAGGGGATTGATAAAGATCCTGAATAGTAAGGACCCTAAAATTGATCCTTATGGGACACCCAAAGTAACATTCTGGGTTCAGAGGATACACCTTTAATCCTAACACACTGGGACCTGTGCGAGAGGTAGCTTGAGAACTAGGACAATGTATTGTGGAGAGGTCAAGGGCTGTGAGGCTGTTGAGCAGGATGTGATGATGTCAAATGCTTTGGTTAGGTCAATAAAGATTGACCTAACCCTTTTCCACTATCCAGGGAGTCATATATGTGTGAAGTAAAATCGGTAAGCGCAGTAATAGTGCTGTGGATTTATGGAACCCATGCTGCTGAAGGCAGAGTAGGTTATATTTGTTGAGGTAATCTGTGAGCTGATCTGACACAGTTCTCTCTAGGGCTTTTGAGAGGACTGGTAAATTAGATATTGGGCAGTAGTTGCTTATGCTGGTCCTGTCTCCACTTTTGAAAACTGGGGTGATGAGGGCAGTTTTCACTTATCAGGGAATATGTTCAACTTAATGGATATGTTAAATGGTTGCGTAAGTGGGTGGGCAAGCTCTTCTAGGGTGATGGCGAGAAGCTTCATGTCGGACATATCACTACCCATTCTAGTTTTGCCAAGGATCTTCTTCACATATTTAATAGTATCTGCCTTCATAATCATTTTGAAGTAGAATGGGGGTTGAGTGGTGTTTGCGATGGTAGTGGGGTTTGGGGCTGGCTGTTAGGCAGTAACAAGGAATTCTGGAGGGAGGATGGAGCTGAGGTCAGTAAAGGCCAGATTAAAGGCATTAGCTAACTCTCTGGGTTGCTGGAGAGGGCCTGCAGGGGTGACAATAAGATCTAGTGGAGCTTTGGATTCTTTCTCAGTCAGCCACTTTACATTCTCCCAGAATGCTCTCCCATTCCCAGCACTTTTGAAGTTCCTTTCTGCAATAGGAGGCCTCAACATTCCTTATCAAGTGGGTGCATTTATTCCTTGCAGTCCTGTAAGCTGTAAAATCTGCCTGTCTTCCAGTAGCTCTCGTTACATGCCAGAGGTTGTCCCTGTTCTTCATTAGTTCTAAGAGGGGCAGTTAAGCCAAGGATTGATGCCTTTTGTTTTGGATGTTCTGAATGCTGCAAATAAGTCACAGGCTTTATTGAAGATGGTAATAAAGTATTCTAGAGCTTGGTTAGGGTCAGGGCAAGTGACAAGGGGATACCAGTCTGTGTCTCTCAGGTTGCTCTTGAAGAGGCCAAGTTGCCCTTTCCTCAAGGAGCATTTTTCTGTTTTTTCTGGTTTGTGGTGTGTCCTTAGGGCACTTGTAAGACCAGGAGCAGATAATGGGAGAGTGGTTGCACAAGGTGTCTGGCAGGATGGTGATATTTTTCTGTGTTCGGGGCAAGTAGCTAGGAGCCAATCAATGAGTGTGCTAGTACCTGTTTGATAGTTCATCCTAGTTGTTTGATTTACCATCTGCACTAGGTAAAGGGCATGTACTTTGTCCCTGATGGTAACTGTATCCTTAGCTAGCCAGTTCAATTAAAGTCCCCAAAGATAATCTGATCCCAGCCCTGCTTTGATTTTTGATGTGTTCAGTGAAAAACTCGAGTCCTGGCCCTTGTTTTCCTGGGGTATGTAAACTGTTTAGTAACAGAGTTTTACCTTGTTGACCAATTGAAAGTTTAATGAAGAGTATCTCAGCTTCCTTGGCATTTGTATTGTAAGACATGATTTGTCCACAGATGCTGCTCCTCAGGTAGACTAGGCACCCACTCCCTCGTTTGGAGGCGTGTCCATACGAAAGATGGTGTAACCATCAAGAGAGATTGAGAAGTCTAGAACCTTGGAGGAGAGCCAGGTTTCTGTGAGGCGAGAACATCAGGTTTGTGAACTGTTACCCAAGCTTGGAGTTGGCAAGTTTGTAAGGAGGCTACAAATGTTAACAGTGGCAATTTTATAGAACCAGTAGGCTAGGGGTTGTGGTGGTTTGTGGGTCCAGGATTGGGGTGAATATTCCCAGAAAGGAGCAGGAGGATAATAAGTAATCTGGTGAGGTATTGTTTCCACCAGGTTCTTGCAATTTGAGCTGGCCTGCTGCTGTGGAGCCTGGTGTGCAGGGATCCTTGTAACTAAATTAATCCTTAGTACACAGCAAAGGGTTTTAAAGGGGTTGCTGCTAATCTCTGTCTGGGGTCAGCTCACATTGTTCTAGTTTAACTAGCTAATTAGTAATAGTAAAGGGTTGGAAGGGAATGTTGCTGATCCCTGTCTAGGATCAGCTCACATTTATATACTGAGCATCAGGGAAGCAGGGGGTTGCTGAAACTAGGGAAATTTGGGAATTCCTGTACACATCCCTAACTGGGCTGCATAAGAAGATATTTACCTTTGTGTTAGGAGGGAATTTGGAGGTTGTTGTAAATATCCATATCAGGGTTATACACAGTGATTTAATCCTTGGGTTTGTAGAAGCTGGGGTTGGGAATATGTGGTTGAATAGTGGCATGTACAGGCATCAGGCTAGAGAGGTGGGTGGTGTGCTGTAACGGTTGTGGAGCAGCAGCCTTTCTGGGGTGATGTGGGGTATAGGGAGCTGTCCAGAGTGTAGGAGCTTAGAGCAGCTAAGGGCAGAAGTAAGACAGCTCAGATGGGGCTGGGAGCTGATAGTAACATAGAAGCTGTTCGTATGGAGGGGCACCTGTGAGGAATGTTGACCTGACATCATCTGAGATCGCCAGGTGAATGGAACTCTGAGCAGATTACCATGGATGAGCTCTGTCAGGAACCGAAGAAATGGAGAATGCAAGCAAGAATGTAATTAACTAAAATGTATTCAAGGGACTGACTTTATCCTCAGTTTGCCTTCACCGCAGCATTTTGGTTATGTCCAAAAGTTATGTTGCACCGAGCTTACAAGCGTGCATTTCTCAGATAAGCGGCAAACACGGGCCAAAAACAAACTGCTCAGCTCAATACCATGCCACTTCAGAATCAGCAAGTCGACTCTGCAACACATCAACTATCGCAAGAGCACCTAATTTGCCCACTACCGAAACACCTGAAGGTAAAGGTAAGAACCTAAAACAGGTAAGATTTTACCATTCCTACAAAATACTGACTAAACAACATGCATAGTAACCAGAATGAAATGCCAGAAGACTCTGCTCTGAATACAGAACCAGCATCTGTTGGGAAAATGTACCGTACAGCAGGAGGAGTGGTCTGGAATGATTTCTTTAATTTTATAGCCAAAGGCGACTAGTATGGCACCACATAACACTCTTAACAAGTGGCCCTGCAGAGGATGAGACATAGCAAATTATCAAAATACTGCCATGGCTATTAAGACAGAAATGCTGGAGGTAGTGACATCATTTGAAACTGAGGTATTGCATACATTAAATGAAATTAAAAGTTCCTTGATGGCTGTATCTGCCTCAGTTACGAGCTGAACACTAAATCTGAGCAGTTAACAACGTGCACTGAAATGGCTAAAAGCCGTATCTCGAAGCTGGAAGATTTAAAAATCCATTCCCAGAAAAAGTTTCAGCATTTAACAAAACAGTTACAAATATTGCAAGAGTGGGTGGCAGAGCAAGAAGATTGGGCCTCAGGTGTTCAAGTTCAAGTTTATTGCAGGAAAACTCCATTGAGCAAGCGCATTCACAAGGAGATCCTGTGACATAAACACTTAAAGTACAAACATAGATAGGTAATAACAGTATATACATGAAATGCACGTTACATGGTACAGGCTGGATAGGTGTAACCTACGACTTACTAAATTGCCAGAAGGAATTGAAGGCAATGGGGATTCTTACCTTTTTTGAAAAGATACTAACATTAGCTATGAACCTAAATACCCTGATGAGAAAATATCTCTGGATAGAGAACACCAGGCGGCAACTGCTCTATGTGTAATACATATCCAAGGACAATATTTATTAAGCCACAAATTTTGGATAGAAGGCTATTCTCTCAAGAGCACATACAGAAAAGGGCTTAGTTATGAAATAACAAATTAAATGTTTATCCAGATATGTCTCTTGAAACTACCATGAAATGGAAATTATTTAATCCAGTTAAAGAAAAGCTGCACTACAAGGGAGTTCATTTTTGATGAACTATCCAGCCAAACTCACGTTCATTGTTAAAGGAAATTACAGACTTTTAATGACCCAGAAGAAGCAATGGCCACTTTTGAAGAGCAATATGGCAAAGCAGAATGAGAAAGTGGACAAAGGGAAATATACATACTGTATATGTGTGTATATATATATATATATATATATATATATATATATATATATATATATATATATATATATATATATATATATACCAGTGAAAGGATAAAATGGGCCAAATAAGTAACTAGAATAACTTGCATTGTCTGATTAAAGCTTGACTATCAGGGAAAAAAAACAACATATACATTAAAAAGGGTGTCGATCTGAGGAATGAGCATATTAACATAGGTTTAATTATTAATGGAAAGAAGGATAAATGAACAAGTTATAAGTAACTTGGTGGCCCCTGCTAGGAGCATCTAGCTCACTGTGGAATGATGACATTTTTGTCATCATGTTCTCGAGGAGGGAACTGGAATCTGTTCGATTCCAGTATAAGATTTTCCATGGAGGGTGTAGGGGAATCTTCCAAAGGAATCCAGCCTAGTAGTTTTTGATAGATAAAATAAGAAGAAGAAAACAAACCAAGTGGCATAATAGATCAGGGGACCCAGCTTTATAATATATAAAAGAACTATGCATAATTACTTCCATATATTGTCTTGGAATGTTAAAGGCCTAAAGAATAAAACAAAGATGATGAGTATTATAAAATTAGCATAAAAAAAGAAAATAGATGTAGCTATGCTACAGGAGACTCACTTTCATATTAATGAACCCATGTGGCTTAAAAATCGATGGGGTGCAGGAATTTTTTCAAATTCTACTAGTAATTTAGAGGCATAGCCAACCTATTTAAGAAACAAAACTCATATCCAAAAAAATGAAACAGAAACAGATACACAGGAAGATGGCAATAACTGATATAAATATACCTAGCCTAAGGGCAACATTTTTATTATTGTTTTTTTTATTATGTGTTTTGTACAGAGCTTTGAAAACTTGAAAAGCGCTTTAAAAATAAAATTATTTTTATTATTATTATTAACATTGGCAACCATTTATGCCCCAAACAAAATAGTCCTGATTTTTTTACCCAATTTTTAACCCTTTCAACTTTTCCACCACCATACATAGTTGGGGTTGACTTTAATGTGGCACTGTTTTGCAAGACAAAACTTCTAAATTGGACAATGCACATCGATCAACACAAACTATTATTAAAATATATTAAAGAGCTGAGATTTATAGATCCATGGCTCATTAAATACCCTAATCAAAAGTATATTCCTATATTCCTATTATTCTTTATCTCAATATTAGTACTCCAATATCGATTATTATTTACTATCAGAGACTTTAAAGCGTACTATTATAGATATACAATATCTGGGTAACCTGATATCTGATCACTCTCCATGCCTTTTGAAAATTAAATGTACAGAAATTCAGAATATACCTAAATATTGGAAAATGTATTACCCACTTATTCGGATACCACAAATCTCAGAATTTTGCTCAAGAAATACAGGAATTTTTAATAATAATCCTGAATTAGAAACATCAATGAACAATGTATGGGACACTTTTAAAGTATGGATAAGGGGACAATTAATTAGCCTAGAACAGTTTAAAAAGAAAAAGCAAACTTCTCTTATAAACCAATTAACAAAGGAAATTACCAATCTTCAAACTATACATACTCAGACTTTACATAAAAAAATCTTTAATCAGCGTGCTCAAAAAGGAACAATTAAATACCATTCAAACAGACTCAATTAATCAACAAATCTTACTAACAAAATCAAACTATCTATATCTATCAGACAAACCACAGAAGCTATTGGCATGGCAAACTAGAAAAGAGCAACAGAAAAACTTTATATTAATTATCAAAAATCAACAAGGAGAGATAGAGGAAGACCCAGAAGTCGTCAATAATTGCTTCAGCCAGATGCTATCAGAATCTGTATAAATCTGATTATATGAACCTCCAGGAGAAGAATTTAAACATTACTTAAAACAACTTCCTCCACCTGTTATACCTATTAAATGGAAAAATAATTTACTGGGAAAATAACATATGAAGAAATAGATCAAGCTATTCTTAATTTACCAGGAAATAAATCACCTGGTCCTGATGGGATTGTAATTGAATTTTATAAACATTTGAAATCTATTCTTATTCCTATACTGTTAAAACTTTTTAACTCATTCAATACTTCCAAAACCCTCCTAAAACTTTCTATGAAGCAATCATTCATGTTGTTTTTTTTAAATAAAGATCCGCTGAGCTGTTCATCCTACTGCCCTATCTCCTATTGAATGAGATTATAAAATCTTTACCAAAATTATAGCTAAAGATTAGAAAATATCTTACCACATATAATAAATAAGGATCAAAATGGCTTTAGAAAAGGAAGAACTCTAAGGGAAAATATAAAATATACTCTGAATATTATATCTCAGTCTAAAACAGAAGATGCTATTCTTTTAGCCTTAGATGCAGAAAAGCATTTGATCAAGTAGAGGGAAATATATGATGTATCTGGTGGAAGAGATAGAAATAGATGAACAGCTCAGCGGATGACTTCAACATCTTTACAGTACACTGACAGCTGTGGTAAAAACAGATGGGAGCTGGGAATGATGGAGTGGAAGGACAGAGGAGCAGGGCAGTGGGGAGAAAGACAGAGGTGACTTGTGAAGTGAGAGCCTTAAGCAGGAGAGGGAGCAGGGAGAATCATCCGGTATCCAGGGATCTCTCTTCCTCAGAGGGCCAGGGAGCATGGGGGAATGGCAAGTGTTAGGGGTGAAGGGGGGACTGTAGGGGTTACAACAGGAGTGGAAACTATTGAAGGGGTACCTTTAAAAGAGATTTGAGCCACTGTCTGGAAAGAGGAGGGGCACCCAGAGATGGGGTAGGAGGTTGGACCAAGACAACGAGGTCAAGGGTAGAAGAGCAGGATGGGGTGAGACTCTGCAGGCTAGTCAAGGTGTAAAGGAAGAAGAAACCAGTAAAGTGAAATGGAGTGGCAGGAAAGAAAAAGAGTAAAGTGGAGACTAGCATGGCTAACCAAAAATAGAAGAGCATAGAGGGAATGGTGACACCACGGTGGCACCCAAAGGCAGACATGGGAACAAATGTAAAAAAGACAAGAGGATCCTAGAGGTAGGTGATTCTATGGTCAGGGTGTGGAATCAGCAATGTGAAGAAATGCCGTGAGAGGGTGGTTAGGTGCCTTCCTAGTGCTTTAGCCCACTGGAACATAGAAGGAATAGAGAGGATGGTGGAAAGGACAGACAGAGAGTTAGGGCTGCTGGTTCACTTAGGAACCAATGATCTGGTGAAACAGTCAGTGAAACGGTGAAGTGTAGCTTTCAGAGACTGGGGACCGATTGGCAGTGCACTCAGGCCCCTAGCCTTTCCAAAGTCCTCCCTGTGTGGAGCAGACAGGGAAGGAGGCAAAAATCAGGGAGAAAAATAGGTGAGTTTAATAGGTGGCTCAAGGGCGTGTCAGGATAACGGTAAAGATAAATTTCACTTTGTAGGTGACTGGGGAGACTTGGGAAAGGAGGCTATTCAGGGCAATGGACTCCACCTGACAAAAGAAGAGGTCAGTGCACTAGGGCAGAAGTTTGATGTCAACATTAGACATTTAAACTACTGAGGGGAGTCTAAGGCTAGGGTAACCATCATGGATGATGGGAGGAAACGGAACCTAACTAGTAGTCCCCCACATCTGGGGGCTGGAAATAAAACAACAAGACAGGAACAAACAGTTCAGACCCAAACTGGAGTAGGGCAAGAAATAACAGGAAGGGGTACAAAAAGCGTACTGCAGGTATTACAGGACAAACGAGGCCAGGGAGGTGCAAGGAGAACTCCCAATACATAACAAGAAGAGCTCAGAGGGTATCTGGAAAGGGTCTGCCTCAATGCTAGGTGCCTAGGCAATAAAATTAGTGAGTTACAGGCAATGGTAACAGATGCTAGCCTAAGATGAACCTTGTTGCCATCACTGAAACATGGGCCATGGGTAACAGCAGCTGGACCACACAATGCCAGGGCACTCACTATTCGGAAGCGATAGAAGGGAAGGTGGGGGCTGCAGCCCTTTATGTCAGGAAAGGTAGTGAAAGATGGGAACATTAAGTGTGGAATGGAGAAGACTGAGTTGCTATGAGTGTAAATCACAATGGCATCAGGTAGGAAACTACACCTGGGGGTGATGTACAGACCACCAATGCAAGAGAAGTGGGTGACAGAGAGCTAGGAGAAAATAAAGAGGGGCAAGGAAGGGGAAGTGGTGGTAGTAGTAGAGATTTAAACCTGTCAGGCATAGATTGAGATGTTCCAGTAGTAAAGAGTTCTAGAAGCCAAGCTACGGTGGACATCATTCAGGATTGCCTGCTGGTCCTGCTGGTAAAGGAACCTACCAGACAAGAATCCATTCTGGATATGGTTCTCACAAATTCAGAAGCAGCAGGGGCAGTAAGAGTAGGGGAACTGGTAGTAAACAGTGACCATAATTCCACTTGGTTTGACTTGACCATAGGGGACAGAAAAAACACACTCAAGAACGGAGGTCCTGGACTTTAAGGGAGCATAATTTGTAAAACTGAGAATGCTTGTGCAACTTCCTACAAAAGGGGTTCCCCAAAAGTCTTTCTCGAGCTTGCCTAAGTGCTCACTTCCAGGCTGGTGTTTCGGCCAGCCATTTTAAATGCATTGCCCCTGAGTGCCTGTGTAGCCTCTGTGTACTGTCGCTTAAGAGCTGCTGGTTGCAGTGATAATTACTCTGGAAGGGGGCAGAATGTTGTCATGCTTGAGTCTCGCCGGACTGCAAGGTAATCACTCCGCTTCTGCCATCGCTAATTGTGCAGAGGGAGCTCTGTTGAAAGATGTAACTAATTGCTGAGAATCATTTAGAGTGATAAAGATGTTGTTTGTTCTAACCTGCCTTCTTTGCAGCGTGGGTTTCTGCCTGTCTCCACCATTTTGGTCCCAAACTGCCAAATTGGACCAATCAGTAATTGGGGACTCTAAAATGGAGCCTGCTTATAGGGGCTGACTGGACCCAGAGCTTGGGATTTGTAGTTTTGGACTGTTGGTGTCTTTTGTAACTGAAGGGAGCTCTTGCTGTGACTGACAGCTGGACTGACCAACCAAACCTTTTGGATCTGAAGGAAATCCCTGAACTGTCTGCTGGCAAGCCAGATTCAAGTTGGGAGTTGAGAGGAGCAGCTCGTGATACTCGAGCGGTGATCTGCATAGTTTCGATTGGGAGAACTGTGGAAGGCCTGAGTGGAGGCCTTCAAGGCTGCTCATTGCCCTGAGAAGAGAGAGAGAGAGGGGAGAGGAGAGAGAGATTTTGTCGGACTAAATCCAAGGTGCAGAAACTGAAGTAAGCTACTGAAGTACAGCTAGGCTCAACCTGTAGAAGAAGATTGTGCTGAATGCGATTGGCCTGCCAGAAATCCTTTTTCCTTCAAGACTTCTGTGTGTGCACAGAACTTAGCGATGTGACCAGGGGTGCTGTACCTGGTTCAGTAAGTTTCTTTTGCATATAAATGTGCTGTGTACTGGAAGGGGATCGCAAATTGGTTCCCCACATTGAGAACTGTGTTCTGCTTGCTGGAAGTTGTATCCAGCGCAAACGGACTAAATCCACTGTTAGCTCCAGTGGCTGGGCCTTGCCATGAGGTCTCCGCCATCCTACCCTGCTGCACAGAGAAGAACCATCGACGAGAGACCTGCTCGGGATCAGCCCCTGCTCCACGCCTAAACAGGAACGACGCTGCAGCAAATCTGTGGGCCCTGCTTCTCCTGGCAACCCAGAGAATTCATCTACTGTCTCAAGTTTCGGTCCATCCTGTGTCCAGCCTTGGGTATTGTGAGTAACTATCAGGGTAGCTACCTGCAATTATCTTTAAATCTAAGCATGTCATCTGACTGCTGTGTTTATTTCTTTCTTTCATGAACTGAGCCATCTGGCTCTGGATTACAAGTGTGTTGTGAAAGTTGTCTTTTCCATCACTGGGTCCCTACCAGCTACAACGCCGGCCTACCCTGGGCAACACTCCTGGCTAGCCACCTTTCTTCCAACTGGGTACCCAGATAGTGTGACTGTGTTAGGGACTCTGACTGCATGCACAGCTGTGTGATTGATAGAGTCATTAAGCTAATTAACCTGATTACCCCTCCTTGTTCAAACCCTCTGAATAAATCAGATCTATTTGTTTCTGCATTCCACTAGATTGTGGTTCCAATTTGTGCTAGAAGTATTGTATTGTTGCCATTTGTTCTGCCCAACCTTGTTTTACAGGGGGTCCCCAGGGTCGAAGTGGAGAAACCAGCCCTGGTGGTAAGTGCAAACCATTTGGGTACTGGTAGCATATCAGGGGTATTGTGAAAGTAATTATTGTGTACTGTTTTGGCCACTAGCTGGGGAAGAGGGGTTACAGTGTCCCAGAGGGCTGTGCCCAGGTTGGTTTGACAACCACCATCTCTGACCTCTGGGTGGAGGCACCTGTTTCGAACTCAGGCCCTCAACCTGCTACTAGCCAAGCAGGCAGGGGTAGTAGCCTGCAGGATAGTGCCACCTAGGAGTTACACTTGTGCAGGATAAATTAATCAGGGTGGATGATGTAGCAGTTGCTGAAGAGATGTGGGGGTAATGAAAGGGCCATCCAGGAAGAAACACAAATTTGTGTGAGGATAGTAGTGAAGAGAAATGAAATAAGTTCAAGAGACCTTGGCGAGGTAAGGGAAGTAGAGCCAAAACAAAAGGCTTTCTGTAGGTTTAAGAAGAAACAAGGCCCTGGCCCGATGGCAAAGATGGTTGAGATGCTAGGTGCCTTACCTTTGCACCATGCCAGCGATCTGGCTCAGGAACGACTGCAGGTCATTGGGGTACCGTGTATGGGGGAGGGTACAGCAGCATTGATCATGCCGGTGGGCAGCCTCCTCTCTCTCTCCTAAGGGTGGTGAGCGTCGGTTGGCCTCCCTTAGTTCCGCTCCCATTGGGTGGAGGTCTGGCGGGTAGCGTGGGCGGAGAGGGGCGGCAAAGTATTGGGAGGTGGAAGGTGCTGAACTAGCACCACAGGGTGAGCAGCGTGCCTCCACATACTCACACGCCATGTGCTGGGGCCTCAGGAGGTCAGAGGAGAAAATCTGTAAAAATACCATGTGTCCCCATCACCAGTTGGCGGGAGGAGGTGATGGGGACCAAACCAACAAATAAAAAAAGAAGAAGAAGCAGGGGAAATGGTGAGGAAGAATGGGAAGACTACATTCAGAAAAATAGGGAGGCAAAGAGGGCAGTTAGGGACATGGAGCTGCAGACTGCAGAGGATCAAATCTGGAGAAAAAATTTCTTCTGCTACATCAGGGAAAAAGGAAAAAGGGGAGGAATCATTAGGTTGTGAGGACGGGGTAGGAGTAATTGAAGAAGATGAGCAAAAGGCAACCGTTCTAAATGACTACTTTTCAATGTGTTCACCAGGAAGGATACTGGTCCCCTACCCAAAAGCGCCATCCAAGCAGCCACTAGAGGGATTCCAGAGATAGAAACACTGGTATTCACTAGAGTAGGGTCCAGAAAAGGCTTGCAGTCCTCAAGATAGACAAGGCCCAGGACCAAATGGGTTGCATCCGAGAGTGCTAAGGAACTTGGCAGATATGACTGATTTCAGAGATTGGAAAATGATGGATATGGTTCCATTATGTAAAGGGGATAAGGAACAGTCAAGGGAACTACAGACTGGTTAGTCTCACATCTATTGTAGGAAAGCTGAGAAAAGTCTGATCAAGCGGGATCTTGTTGACTACTTGGCAAAATTGTCTGCAGGATAGTAAGCAGTACGGTTTTGTGGCAGAGAGGTCCTGTCAGACCAACCTGATTGTCTTCTTTGACTGAGTAATGAGGGAGTTAGATAGGGGCCATACAGTGGATCCACTATACTTTGATTTCAGCAAGGCTTTCAACTCAGTGTCTCTTAGATGCTTACTGAGGAAAATGGAGGATCTGGGGCAGCAGTGGACATAATCAGATGGGTGGGAAGCTGGATTAAGGTTAGGCAGCAGTGGGTTGTTGTCAATAGGGATAAATCAGCTGAGGGGGTCACAAGTGGGATACCACACAGGTTAGTCCTAGGCCCTGTCCTTTTAAAGTTCACCCATGGTGGTGCTACATGAATCTGGTTGCTGCAAATTAGAGCGCCAGAAACATATCACCCGCAATGACATCTTAGCCGCCAATGGACAGTAGTGGAGAAGAGTTAGATTTTGCAATGCCAGAGGGTATACAAGCATCAAAAATAAATGCACTTTTATTTACTTTACTTTTGCCCTCTGTCTTCAGCCAGCCCCCTTGGCCTGTCGATTGCCATCCTGCTGAACAGTGCCCCATGGATTGCCCCCATGCTGAGGCCTCCCCGGACTCTGCTTATCCCAGGAGGAGCTATGTATGGGATGTTTGCAGCAGCAGTGCAGTAGATGGTGCGGGGCCTGGGGGAAGCACAGTGTCATCCTGTCTTGCTTCAGCATTTTCTGCCTTTTGTGGACCTTCCCACAGGCACATTGGCAGACTGTGGATGACAAGGATGCACGCAAACACTGATGTCACAGCCACAAGATGCCCTCCCTCCCATGCCGTGTCTCTGTTCTCGCACCACTGTCTGGGGTCACCCAGGTGATGTCGCAGTGGAGGGCAACCCCCTCCCTGGAGGAGGAGACCATTCCATAGGATGCTCGATCCTCCCCACCCCTGACCAACCCCCCAAATGGCCCAGGTTCGTTTCAAACCCAGGTCGCCAGCATGGCAGCAGGTAAGGCAGAAATACCTCAGCCCTGGGCTGGCAAATGCATTTATTTTCGCGGCAGCAGAGCTGAGGTGAAAGTAAATCATTTAATTCTTCTCCAGCTCCATAATGTTTCATGCAGAATCTTTGTTTATACCCAACATTCTATCCAGGCCAGTCAGTGAAAATGGCACAAAGAACGTTATTCTGCAATTGGGATTGCACAATAACAATCAAATTTACCAGCCCCTAGCAATCTATAAATGGCACATGCCATGGGCAGCATGAAAATAAATGATTTATTTGAATGGCTGAGTATGACCTGATAGACCGCACTCATGGCTCTGCCACTGGTGACTTCAGCAGAGGTCATAACCTGCCATTCAGTCATGGCATATTATATATACACACACATATATATATATATATATATATATATATAATGAGTAAGGGCAATATACAATGATGTATACATATCGAGGGGTTAATTAGGGCTATAAGGCCATGAGCCCAAAAGGCAAGTGCTTTATTTCCTAATCAGCAAATGGTCTTCAGTTTGTAGTCCCCAGTTTAGATCAAAGGCTAGTTCTTGAGCCTTTTCTATCTTTGCCCCATGTATTGGAATGCACCTCTATTAAGATTAGACAAGCCTTGTCAGTCCCTAACTTTAAAAAGGAGGTTAAAGGACCACCTATTACTAACATATGGTTGTAAATGTAATTTATAGTATGTATTATCTTGTTGTTTTGTATTTTGTTGATATTGTTCAGTCATTATTGTTTGTTGTTATTTGTCGGGTTGGGCCTTTGGTCCAGTGTCTTTACCCGTTAACAAAAAAATATAAATAATTAAATAAATAAAATGATGCATATAATTCTGATTATATACTACAATTGCCCATTATTTACCCAATATTTATTTAATACATTGAGATGGTTACTATTTCTGTACCTGCAGGTCAGTTGTTGTGTAGAGCACTTCCTGATTTTGTCCCCTGGTGTTTTCTGTAGTGTAGTGGTTTTGTGCATTACATTTTGTTCTTTGGCCTGTTTGGGTTTCCATAGTGTACTGGCTCTCTATATAAGAGGCATGTCTGGGGTGTTCTTTCCTTTACTTTGATGGTGGCTTGTGGGTTGTGAATTCAGGAGTGGCACAGTGGTGTGGTGGTTCATTGGTGGTGTTGGAGGAGCAGCCCTCCAGTAGGGCGCTGTGGACAGTGTCCAGGGAAGTGAAAGAGGCCTGGACTGGAGCATCAAGGAAGGCTGGGTGAAAGTCATGGCTTGTTTGAGTGCTATGGAGCATCAAGGATATCTTTGGTGGCAGACTATTTTTTTAGAGTTTAGGCAGTAACGTTGTTTCGTTTTAGGCTGTTACCAACATTCTTTTTCCAGGCTGTAGTGTGCATGGTTTAGGGACTAGTATTGTGCAGGTTAAGGCACTGTTAATGGATGTGTTAATTGGTAAATGTATTAGGTAATTATTTGTAGTTAGTGTGGTCTGACTCATTGAGTTGTATGCAGTGTAGGTATATACTTTTAACTGTTTGATTAGTGCAGATATATACCTTTAATTGATAATCTACTTTCAGGTATACTGGGAAATTACTGATGGCCTTTTGTATAGGAAAAATTCCCACCCACGTAATACATAAATGAACACATAAATATAAACCCCCAAATTGGGGGCTTATCTTGAGTATCTCCCTGGGTTCCCGTAATGTCCATTGCCTGGCTGATGTCCAGTGGGAGGTTGAGATCCATATACAGTGATGTTGTGAGTCTATCCTGTGTGAGTGTGCAGAGCTATGTGCGCTATCCCTTTAAGAGTTCCAGTCTGTGTGTAGTGTGGCATCGCTGGGCTGGGTCCAAGTAAAAGAAACTGTGACCAGCCAGGCAAAATCCTGAGAGTGTCCACTCTGCAGTCGCTAATAAAGCAGAGAAGCACTTCCACTACCTGTAAATATTTATTGCTAAAACAGTATTGTTGCTTGTAAAATGAACTTAAATGTGGACTGTTTATGTCCTCGGCATGGAAGCCACCATGTTTGGTCCGGGACTTTGCTAGTTGGACCAGTAGTAACCAATGGGTCCTCAAGGGGTCCTAATTACAGTGCCTTCTGGGTGAAACTGTGAACTTTCCTTGTTGGTGCCTAAATTAACCAATGAGACTCTCAGACTATGAAGACCAGCAAGGCAGCCAGCCGAATACAGAGATCCCAGTCTTCTGTTGAGAGTGTGTTTAAACAGCATCAGTTCAACTCAAGCCACTGAGAAGGAAGCTACCTGCACGTGGGCTGAGAGGAACACAGAGAAAAGGCATGTCTTGCCTCCTGCAGGATTTAAAAGCATTGGACTGCCTCAAAGTAGAAGAAAAAAAAAATACTTTTTGCAGCAGTCAGGCTGAAAGGTTTGGCTCGAGCTCTAATGAAAGGTAAAAATCTGTGTGGCAAACTGAAATCAGTTGTGGGGAATTTGTCCTGTCTTGCTGCCTTGCAGGTACTTAAACTGCCAAGACGCAGAACTGGAGAAAGCAATCCTCAGCTATCCTGATGGAGTTCAGAGACTTTGGTGCTGTGAGAGAAGTGTTCTGCCTAAAAGAGGGCAGCTAAAAGAACTTTTGCGGAATTCTCAAGCTAGGACTCTGGTGCCCTTTGGAGCCTGTGAATGTTGCGTTGGTCTCCGGCCATGTTTGATAAAGGGGAGACCTATTGTCAGTTGTTCCTGTTTGTTTCCTACCAATGTTAAGCCAGCCTGCTAGTTGCAAGTTAAGAGACTTTGCCAATCTGCATACCCAGCCAAACTTCATGTATTGGGCCTGTGCCATCTGTGGCCCTAGATACTGTTCCTGTAGTAGTAGTAGCAGATCCAGCATCTACCTGGCTAGAAACCAGTCTTGGGGAGTCAGCCCTGTGAAGAAGCAAGTGCAGGTTGCGGCCACTTACAGGAAAGGACCGTGAAGAAGAGGTAATCATGTTGGTCGCGGTCCCCACCATCAGCCTGGGAAGCCAGCAGATCCATGGTGTCTTCATTCTGTTCTCCAGTCACTTTGGGTACAGCGAGTACAATCAAGGTAGCCCCTGCAACAACCAAATAACTATGTGGTGTCATCTGAGTTGTTTTATAATTTCTCGTTGGTTTCTAACTGTGGTTACAGGCCATCTGGCCTGGGATTACAAATATTCTACTTTTCAAGTATTTATTCTGTCTGATAACACCCTTCTTTCCACCAAGGGCCCCAATCAGCTGCAACGCCGCCTACCTGTGGCAACGCTTTCAGGCCTGCACCTAGCTCCATTCTGGGTACCCAGCAGCTTGATAAACTGACTCTTTCAGGGACTGACTTGATGCTTATTAATTATTATCTGTTTACTTACAACACTACAATAATTAACCTAAATTCTCACCCTCCTTGTTCAAGCACCTTAGTAAAGTAGATTTCTTGTTTAATGTTAAGCCTGATCCGTGAGCATATAATTACTCAGTGTCTGGTTACTGAGTCAACCCAAGGGTACTGTGAAAGTGAATTGTTTTGCTGAAAACTGTTTCTTACAGGAGGTGCCGGTGTATGCCAGAAGTCCTGACCCTGTTGATAAGTGCAAAGCTGCTGAGCATATCATTAGAGCTAGCCATTAAATGTGGAATTGCAGGAAAAATACATTGCTTGTTTTCAGTCCACGTGTTGGGCCACTAGCTGGGGTTGTGGGTAGGTATAGCTTCCCAGAGGGCTGTACTAGTTTGGTAATTTTACCCACTTAGTTATTACTCTGGGTGGAGGCACCATAATCCTAGTTCTGCTGTTGTTAGGAAAGGCAGATGACCGCTAATCCCAAACCCAGACCCCTCAACCTGCAGTCAGGAAAGCAGGCAGGGGTAGTAGCCCTAGTATAACAGCTAGAATTGCATCGTTGGAGGCACTGCTGGGATTGCTGCCCTAGTGGCCAAAACATCAAATTACAGCTAAAGGCATATGAGTGCTGGAATTAAAATGGAGAACGGATTGGTCTTAAACTTGGGGTCCCTGCCTCATAAAATGGCTGTGCACTGGTTATTGAGATGGTGTGAAGCTGAGGAGGTTAAACCTCAAAAGGCTTTGTTACTAATAGGAATTCTGTTGGGCACTGATAAAAGTGTTATAGAGGGGTTGTGAACAAGGTTAAATGTCTGGGTAAAGCTAATGTGAAAGGGCAGATGGCTAATTTGTTCACCTAGAACATAATGGCTTTAACTGAATGCAGCTTCCTGTGGACATTGAGAGGGCCTAGTACTGGTACCCCTGATGAGTCTCAGAGGGTTGGAAGGTGATCACTCTGCATAGTGGTGCATCCACATCCAGGCGCACCCAAATTAGAGGACTGACAGAGAAACTGGGGAAGTTGCTAGCCACTGAGGACAGACTTCTGAATATTTTAAAGAGCTTTAAGATCCAGAGGTGTTATCTCAGACCCCCTCACTGTACTGTCCACCAGCTCCTTCTCCAACCCCTTCACTTGGGCCTGCTCCTATGCCTTTTTCAGTACCTATTCCATCAGTGAACCTTGATTCTTACCTCCTAAGGATGCTCTCTGGTACTGTTCCCACACCCCAGGGGAAGATGCCTTAGAGACTTGGATGGACTATGCATCCCCGTGTTCCAAGAGTGGCAATGCACAGAAGCCGAGAAAAGAAAAAAGTTTGTAGAAAGTTTAAGGGCCCGACACTCAAAACAATTAGATTTTTGAGGTCCACAAATCCTGATGCTTCAGCAAATTAGTATTTGTCTGCATTAGAAGGTGTCTTCGCAGCATTGAATCTGGAGAGGATTTAATGTTGAAATTTAAATCCACCCAACAGTGGAAAGGTAAACGTCTATCTGCTTATGTTACTTGCTTAGAACGGGCCTACAGAGAGCTCACAGAAAAGGTGCGTATTGGCCAGTGATTTAAACAGAGTAAGGTTAGAACATATTCTTAAATCTGCTAGGTTTTCCAGTGTGCTAATGTTGAAGCTAAAATTCCAAGACAGGAGAGATGATCCCCTGCCTATTGCTGGCTTTTGAACAAGGCCCTGAATTCTGTGGTTCTGCAGTTGCAGAATTTGCTGCAGAATTTGCATCATGCTGCAGAATATATATATAGTGCCGCAGAATTCATTGTTTTGGTGAATTTTCATATAAATATACTGTTTTTTCATAGTGTCAGGCTTTCTCCCACCTCGTTTATCCTGAAGCCCTCCTCTATGCTCAGCATATGATGTCATCAATGACATCACATCATATTTAGCCAATGAGAGGACTGCATTCTGCCAGAGAAATGAATAAATCAGGCCGCAGAAATCAGAAAATGCTGTCAAGAGAAGTCAAGGAGCTCTGCCGCAGAAATCAGAAAATTCTGCTGCAGAACACCAGGGCCCTGCTTATGAAGGAGATTAGAGAGGCTGAGAATGAAGAAGAGTTTGGAATCCACACACAGGTGCTGCCTGAGTGGCCTCGGCTCCTGAGATGGCAGCAGAAAAGAGACTGCCCTTGATGCCCAGCAGCTCAAAGATTTATTGAAAGAGTTAAGAAACTAAAGGTTAGTACGCAGAGTACTGTCGAATTAGTCAAAGGTCAAACTGCTCACACCAGTGTGGCTGAAGCATCTGACGAGGTCCAGTCCACTGCAACCAGTGCCAGTGTTCAAGTCCCCAGAGAGGAAGCTAATAGCGACATGCTGAAAGAAATGAAAGAATTACAGGCATTAGTGATGATATATCAGAAGCAATAGTTTGATATCTTTATTGGACCAACACAGATGTTACAAAAGACATCTGTGCTGGTCCAATAAAAGGTATCAAACCATTTGCTTCTGGATCTGTTTTTACAAGGACCAATACGGCAAGGAAACTAAATCTATAGGGCATTAGTGAGTGATGTAGCCCTGTCATCCTGTCCACCTTCATCATGGAGAAAGCCTAGTGGAGCTGAAAACAAACCTAGAGCTAAAGATGACTACAAACTCAGTTCTTACAGTGGTAACACAGTGCCTGAAGAACCTACTCAGGCCTACATCCCCAGACCCAATGTTTTCTGCTTCCATTGTGGTGGAGATGGGCACACCAAGACAGCATGTCGTTCTGAAGATTTCTGAAGGGTAACTATAAAGCTGCTCAATCAGGTCGACAAAGCTAATCTAATCTCCTCCTAAACCTCCTTACAAGTCTTATGTCAGCAGATCTGCTGTTTGCCTCCTACCAGTACTGCTCCTCCTGACTGGTCTGAATTGGTGGGCCCTCCATAGGGACTACTGTGCATGTTGATAGCACCCTGTACAGACAGCTGGTGAGACCCCATCAAGGGTACTGCATGCAGTTCTGGAGACCCAGTCTCCCAAAAAGACATAGACAGGATGGAAGCTGTCCAGAGGAGGCCAACTAAAATGGTGCAGGGTCTGCACCGGAAGACATATGAAGAGAGACTTAAGGAGCTTAATATGTGTAGCCTCGAGGAAAGGAGGAGAGGGGACATGATAGAAACTTTCAAGTACCTCAAGGGAATCAACAAAGTCCAAGAGGTAGCATCTTTCAAAAGAGTGTGCAAGAACAAGGGGCACAATTTGAAGATGGGGCGGCTCAGAGGTAATTTAAGGAAGTATTTTCACAGAGAGGGTTGTGGATGCATGGAACGGCCTCCGGAGGAGGTTGTGGAGTCAAAACTGTGGTGGAATTCAAGCATGCATGGGACAGTCATAAGGCCATTCTAGGGGTGGGGGTAGGAAGAGTAGGCTGCTGGCTAACTAGGATCTGCAGCTTAGTAGGTAGGAAATGGGCAGACTGGGTGGGCCAAGCAGTCCTTATGGCCACAAATTCTATATTTCTATACATCCCTACCGAGCTGTCCTTGATAGTGGGTCCCAAGTCACCATAATATTTAAAGACTGGTACAATCAGCATTTATCTGACCACCCATTACAGCCTCTAGTTGGACTGCATGTACAGGGGTTGAGTGATAAGTATCCTTATCTTGGGTATCTGCAGTGTGGCTATCTTTCCATCCTCTGTGGCAGGAGTAGGAGACCCTAGCCTTGGTCTGTCCTCCTCTAGCCTCTATGACGGTATTCCTGTATTAATTGGTAGTAATGCACATATGTTTTCTGTCTTGCTCAACTGCGCCAGGATAGACAAAACAAGAAGACTGGGAGAGCACTGACTGTCCATGTCATAATCCAGAAAGCCTATGAAATGCAAATGCACCCTGAAGTGAGTAATAAGGATGAACCTGTGGGGATTGTTCGGAAAAGGATTCTTCTGCTATTGGTAGTGGAAAAGTGCAGCTGTGGAAGGATGCGACAAACAAAATATTGATGCTGGATGCCCCAGAAGAGGGAAAACTGCCTGAGGGACTGCTGGTCAAACCCACTATACTTGCTGTTTGTGCTACGCCTATGCCAGATGAGTGGTGGTCCAAATTCAAAATGTGACCAATCAAGACATCAGGGTACACGAGGCTGCACTCTGGAAGTTTATTGTGCTGATACTGCTATGTTGCCATCTAAATGCCAGAATGGAGCAGAATGTGAAGTCTCACCGATATGTTCAATTTTGGAGAGTCTCGATCCCAGATGGCTATGGAACAGGATTAGCCAGAAGCTGGCCCAGAGAACCAGAGTATTTTCCTTCAAGGAATGGGTTGTTGGCTGTGTAACTGGGGCTGAACACCATATTCAACTGCACAATGAGAGACCTTTCAAGGAAAGATCCAGACGCCTAGCCCTGCCGACATCGACGACGTGAGGCGTCTGTTGCACCGAATGCTAGCAGCCGCATAATACAGGAGTCACTGAGCCCCTATGCCTCTCCAGTTGTTGTGGTGCAGAAAAAGGCTCTGTCCTTGTGTGGACTACAGAGCCCGTAATAAAAGAACTGTACCCGATCAATATACTATGCCATAGTGGGCAGGACTTTTATAACTCACTTGTGGCTCTGCTGAAAATTCAACTAATCAGGTTTACTAGGAGCAAAGACATCAGCATTCATTCATTTGCACCAACTTAGGAGACAGGGACTGGATGAGTCAGCACCAAACAGAGCAGACGCTCTGCACTGGGGATCGCTTTATTTGCAGTCAATATTTTGTGGGTGCTCCTAGGGGGAGGAGAGGGCGGCGGGACCAGAGTGGGGGTTGGATGGGGGACTAGGAATAAACTGAAACACCATGGGACTTGGGTGGGGGAGTGTATTTGACATGTGTTTGGGAGGAAGGATTCTCTATTATTTTACTGACACAGTAGCAAGGGTGATGTTTGCTGGTGGGGTGAGGGTGCCAGCGGGGAGGTTAGTTTGATTTATTTTATGTTCATTGGTGGGGAAGGGTTCAAAGCACAGTGGGTGGGGTGTTATTTTAAGTATAAAAAACATCCACTTGCAAAGTAGCCAGTTCATCTGCACAATTCACAAATTCTTCGTGAATGCAAATAAGGTGGAGTTGTGCCAACTTCACCAGCGAATAAAAATTTGCAACATCTCTACATGTGACCCAGCACTCTGGGTGACCAAAGTAGTAGACCAGGAGGGGCTGTAGACATGGCCTACTTAGACTTTAGCAAGGCATTTGACACAGCACCACACAAAGATTAATAAACAAGTTAGCCAGCCTAGGAGTGATCCCAGAGTGGTAGCCTGGATAATAAATTTGCTGGACAACAGGGCCTTGAGGGTAATAGTAAATGGAGCACCCTCTGGAGAAAGGGGAGTTACTAGTGGGTACCACAGGTTCAGTACTGGGACCGTACTCTTTAATGTCTTTATAGGTGACATTGCAGAGGGTCTGAAGGAAAAGTATGCTCTTTGCAGACGACAAAAGATCTGCATCAGGGTTGATACACAAGGAGGGGTGGAAAGGATGAAAAGGGACTTGGCAAGGTTGGAGCAATGGTCAAGAGTATGGCAGCTTAGTTTCACGCAAAGAAGTGCAAAGTAATGCACTTGGGAAACAAAACCCAGGGAAGAGTACACAAGGGCGGGAGGTACTAACAACAACAAAATGGAAAGGGACCTGGGGTACCTATATTAGATGACCTTAAGTAGGCAAGCAACGTGAGAAGGCAGTGAGGAGGGCTGGGGATTCTGGGGTGCATAGGAGAGGCATCACCAATAGAAAGCAGGAAGTTGTTATCCTCTGTACAGACAGTTAGTGAGATCCCATCTGGAGTATTACGTGCAGTTCTGGAGACCCCATCTCCACAAGGACATAGACAGGATGGAGGCAGTCCAGAGGAGGGCAACTAAAATGGTGCAAGGTCTGCATCAGAAGCCATATGAAGAGAGACTAAGAGTTTAATATGTATACCCTTGAGGAAAGGAGGGAGAGGGGACATGATAGAAACCGTCAAGTATCTCAAAGGAATCAACAAAGTCCAAGAGGGTAGTATATTTCAGAAAAGAGATGTACAAGAACAAGGGGGCACAATTTGAAGATAGAGGGGACAGCTCAGGGCAACGTGAGAAGTCTTTTTCATGGAGAGGGTGGTGATGCATATAACAGTCTTCTTGAGGAGGTCATGGGGTCAGAAACAGTGGGAATTCAAGAATGCATGGGACCGACATAAGGCAATTATAGTGGGGGTAAGGAGAAAGTAGGCTGCTGGTTGACTAGGATCTGCAGCTTATCCAATAGGTAGGGAAATGGGCAGACTAGGTGGGCCAAGCGGTCCTTATCTGCCATCAAAGTCTATGTTTCTATGTAGCACTCGCAGAAGCAACATCAATAGAGGCAGGCATCTTAGCTGCTGTGAAAGAGCAAAATCTATGTCCATCCATTAAGTTAAAATTAGACAAAAACAAACATATTAACAGTTTTGTTCCTTTCTAAATCTGAAGTTTGAGGTGTAGATGTTTTACACTTGCAGTGTAAATAATTAGTCTTTCTATCAGGAGAACTGTTAGAGTTTTTTTTCCCTAAAAGTGAAAAAAAATTATACTGCTAGGACTGCTTCTACTCTGCAAGCAAGCTGCTAGTCACAGGTACACATTAAGAGAACACCGATTTCAGCAGTTTTCTTTTGTGTACTTTTCTCTGCAAGCAATCCATCACAGGTGCACGTTTAAAAACAGAACTTTTTAGTGCACTTTTCGATTAAGTGGCAAGAGTTTAGAAATAAATAAAATAGGCTGCTTTTGTCAGGCTTCTGTGTGTTACATTCAGCAGCTCAATGGAGTGTTTTTCCTCCCTGTCTTGGTGACATCTGAGGCACCCCACCAACCAGTCCCACCATCCACCGACCAGTCCCACCACTGACTTTGTTCTCACAGCCTTACAGGTTATCCATGACATAGTTATCCAGACCACAACCACTATGTGGTGGTGACCACTGACCAGCTGTGTTGGTCGTGCAAGAGGTGACAAAAATGATTTGGGGATTGCAGGAGATGTCCTATGAAGAAAGACTGAAAACTGAACATGTATTCCTGGAACAGAGAAGAGAGAGGGAGACATGATCGAAACATTCAAATACATAAAAGGAGTAGACAAGATACAGACACAGGAACTTTTTCACTTCAAGGAGGGCAGCAGAACCATGGGGAAATTATCTAAGGCTGCAGGGAGAGAGGTTCTTACCAATGCCAGGAAGTTTTCTTCCCAGAAGGAGTGGTGGATGCCTGAATAGCCTGCCCCCAGAGGTGGTGGGGCAACACGGTGGTGGGATTCAAGAATGCATGGGATAGACACAAAGGAGTCCTCACACCAAAGAGTAGCTAGGGGTAGGAAAAGACAAAAACACTGGGCAGGCGAGAAGGACCTAGCGGTCTTCTTCCGCTCACCTTCTATGTTTATATGTAAGAGCCTGCTGGGGTGTGTGTGCCTATTTTATTCTGAAGTCCTGTTTCTTCCCCTGGTGTGGTATACAAGGGTGTTCAGCTACAGCCAGCTGGGGGATGAGTTAGAGAAGGAACAAGAATGGGCAGGGCAGTAGCACCAGTAAGGTGCTGGTCTAGAAACATAAATGTAGTGTGGTAATAATAACTTGCATACTGTGTGAGTCACCTAACTGATCTGTGATCAGGACAGACCTGAAACTAGCTTCAGCTCAGTGTATCTTTCGCCAACAATGATAAACTAAATTTAAAAAGGGCAGACCGCTGCTGGGCAGACAGACAGGTCAGTTACAGTTTGGCATTATGCTCACAAAATTCTACATTTTTTGTGTTACTGATGCAGGACAGGACAGGTGAGTGCAGTCTGTCACCACCTGATGCTGTCACTTGGATATGAGTTCTCCTCGGTTTCTTCAGTTCTCTCTCTCAGTTCCCCTGCAGTGTGTTTTTGGACTTGGTTCTGTTTGTTGTGCTGCAGTTTTAGTTTGTTTCTCAATGGCTGGGCTACCACTTTAGTTCTTAACTGTGCCTGAACTACACAGCAACATGATCTGTCATCACCACTGTGATCTGTTCCTGCTTGACTTTGGACCCTGGGGAGGTGGTTGGGAGCCCTTCGCAATGCCCCTCCCCGCAACAACCAGATGCCACATCGCTGCCCGGCGACCCGGGATTTTCCTGGACCTGCTTCTTGCTGCCTGTGCTGGGTGCCGCTATCCATGGAGAGTACTGCATTTTGGACTTCCCAGGACTTGTGGACCAAAAAAAAGTCTAAAAGTGTGGACAAGAAAATCTAGGAGTGTTACAGCTACCTAATCCTTGCTGGGGACTTACCACTCGTCGGTGCTTGCTACGGAGGCTGCACTCCAGTAAGGGACATTTTTACTGGGATCTCTCACTCCTCCCGACCAGAGACTGGGGTAGGTTCAGGCGCCAGTTTTAAATCCTGCACTGGCGCCTGATTGTCTCCCCAGTCACAGACCAGCCCGACTTAAAGCTGCCCTGAGGAACCAACGGCTCATTCCTGCTCAACTGGACCCTGGGAGGTGGTTGGGAGCCCATTAGCAACAGCTCCCCACCCCGCAATGACCAGATGCCGCATTGCTGCCCTGGCGACTCGAGGATTTTCTGGACCTGTTCCTCGCTGCCTGGGCTGGGCGCCACTATCCGTGGGGGACTGCATTTTGGACTTCCTGGGACCTGTGTGGACAAAAAATCTAAAAGTGTGGACAAGAAAATCTAGTAGTAGTACAGCTACCTAATCCTTACTTGGGACTTACCACTCGTCAGGTGCTTGCTCACGGAGGCTGCACTCCAGTAAGGGGACATTTGTCCTGCCCATGCGCCCGTTCCCTCCTCCCATTAAATGCTCCCTAGCCCTCCCACTAGTCCGGGCCACCTCTTTTCTGCCCCTGTTGCCGCAGATGGCCCAGTGCTGTATCTCCCTGCGCCTCTGTGCCTCATCTGGATCATTCCCTGACAGGCACTGTGGGGGTCTAAACAGTGGGCTTGCCTCCTCTCCTGGCTTGGCTAGGAATGAACTGAGCTCTTATTATGACCTGCTGACAGTAACTTCCTCTAGCCCTGCTCTGCCGTTTCCACCACTGGATTGTATTTACTGGTGCTCCTTAGGACTTGTTTTTTTCCCTTTGCTAGATTGTACTTACAGCTGATACTCTAGGCCTAGTACTTCCAAACAGTAATGTATGCAAAATAACGTATCTCGCTGTTTCACTGGGTTGATACTTGTACTTGGTTGTACTCACTGGTCTTATTAGAACCAGTATTTTCTAATTGCTTATTGCAGGCTAGATATCATGTCTCTATGACTCCCTGTACTAGTTCTGGTATAGCCGTTGCTTGAATTGATCAGTTACTACCCCTCGTCTTGTTGATTTGCTACAGCTTCCAGTACACTGCAGCTTTCTGCCCTCTGTGTGCTATGGTAATCCTGGCCTAGCATCTCTCGGGCTGCACACTGTCTCTTAATTTGGTGTGGTGCTACTGCCACCTCAGGCCTCTGCCAGTATAACCCCGTGCCGTTTTGTTTTAGTCTCGGTCTCTGCCTCCCTAGGGCTGCCCAGGGCCCTAGGCCTGAACTCGACTGTACTCAACCCACCTGTTCCTCCCCTGTGGCCTTTAGGATGCCATCCCGGGATGCTCAGTTTTTCCTGGCCTAGTTGGCGGCAAGCTTTAACCCCTGGGCCTCTGGCTGCCATGCCTTCTTTTCAGTCCCTCCAGCCTGGCTGTCTGCCAAAGGCATAAAATTGGCTCACCTGAACGTATGCAGTTTACTACTGAACCTAGCTGAGCTAACTGCCTGGGTGGCTCACTACAACCCTGACATCTTGGGGATCATGGAAACCTGACTGAAGCCGCACACCCCAGACTCCATGTGTGCCCTCCCTGGGTACCACGTCATTAGGCTGAACAGAGAAGGGAATAAGCGTAGGGTGGAGTGTTCCTCTACTACAGGGGCACTTAAATTTGTCTGTCATTAGGCACACCCCAGCACACCCTGCCTGTGAGTTCTTGCACGCCTCCTACTAGGGAATACTAAAAGATCCACGTGGTATGTGCCTGTAACCCTACTAAGGAGGAGCTGGCTCTCCTCACTACCGACTGCCTCAGTGGCAAAGTGGGCCGCAACGAGCTACTGGTCCTGGGCAACCCAACCTAAACTGGCTGGGGGGGTAACGCCAAGCAGTATGAGCCCTCTGCTATCGGGCTCACCCTCAGCCAACTCATCACCAAACCCATGAGGCCCTCTTCACATGGGGGAAAAGGATCCTCATCGACTGGGTACTGAGTCACAGGCCCGACAGAACTGTCTCCTCAGGAGTTCTCCCTGATGCCATCTCGGATCACTCCCACCCTATTGCATGGGGCGCCCTCCTCCCAAATCCCTAGCAAGGTGATCCAGATGCGGGACTACCCAATCTTAATATTGAAGACTACCTTGCTGACCTTCGCAAACCGACTGGTCCCGGGTCACTGCCATGGGTGATCCCACGAGGCCCTCGACAACTTCCTCGCTGTCTTCACTCCCCTACAAAACAAACATGCACCCCTAATGAAAAGGAGAGTGAGGGGTACGGTAACCAAGTGGCTCCATGGTGGCTTATTCTCCCTCATGAAACAAAGGGACAAATGCTGGGTGAGATTCAAACCTCCCACTCCAGTACCGACCTCCTCGAATACAGACAGTTGAGGAGCTCTTGCAAGACAGCCATCCGTAACCCTAGGACCTTCTGGCAAAACAATAAAAACTTGGTCGGAGGGTCAGCCAGAGCCCAGGCCTCCGACTAGCTGATTGAGGGTCAATTGCAATAACCCCTCACTATTGCCAACGCCTTTAACTGCCTATTCTCGGTCCCGCATCTCCCTACCCTCAAACCCCCAGCCCCGTGACTCTGGGTCCCTCCTAGTGGAATACCTAGCTGATCTTCCTTTACCTAAAGGCTGTCTCCGCCTGGAGACCCAGAGGCTCCTTGCTAGTTTCTCCTCACACTGAGCTGTGCACAACAGCCTTGAGCCTAAACTGCTCTGCCTTGGGGTTTCCCCTAGCCTGGCCTATCTCTCACATATTCAACACTTCTTTAACCACAGGAACCATTCCAGATGTATGGAAGGTGGCCAGGTCGTCCCTGTACTCAAACAAGGTGACCCAAAGGATCCCAATAACTACCGCCTTGTCGATCCTGTTGATGATCAGCAAGCTGCTTGAGAAAGTAGTTGCCTCCCAGCTCACTCACTACCTCCAGAGCCATGAGCTACTCTCCCAAGCACAACATGGCTTCAGAAAAGGGCACAGCACCTCTACAGCCCTTTATGTGTGGTCACCTCCCGAGATCAGGTCAGCTACCGATCAAGGTAAACTGACTGGGGCCATCTTCATGGGTCTCTTGAAAGCCTTTGACCGGGTTGATCACTCACTCCTGTGCTCCGCTCTCTGGTCCATGGGATTCTACCCCCGCCCATGCCTGGTTCACCAACTACCTCTCTGGGAGACAGCAATATACTAACTCTTTAACAAAGCCCTCTCCGAACCTTCCCCAGGACCTGCAGGGTCCCACAGGGTTCCGCCCTTAGACCCATTCTGTTTTCCCTATTCATAAATGAGCTGCCCTCAGTCTCTGTCCATGGGCACTCCACCCTGTCATGATGACCTCGTCATCCTGGTCCTCAGCTGACATCGAGGACATTAACCTCGTTAAACTCTGACTTTAACCACATTCAAAACTGGCTTGAGGACCACAAGCTAACTATTAACCTAAAAGACCCAGGCCATGCTCTTGGCTCCTTGGCCAAGATAAAAGCCTGCCAGGCCCCTCTAAATATCTGGGAGCGGATGGTTCCCTCCTGAATGTTGCAGATGCACTCAAGTACCTGGGGGTCACCCTGACCCATAACTGGACCTCCACTCCACATTCGTAATGCCTGTAAGGCCACAAACTTGAAGTTGAGCCTGGCTACAGATCCAAAGGTTGTCTCACCCCAGCCGCATGTCTCGCCATTGCTAGGGGATCCTTCTACCACGCTCTGTTATGTCTTGGTATCCTTTGCCCATGTTCCTAAATCCAGTCTCTCCAATGGGACACAGCATACAACAATGTATGCCGTTTTGCCCTCGCTGCTCCTCGCCTCACACACCAATGTGAGCTATACTCCCGGCTGGAGTGGCTTCCCGAGTACTACTGCACCTTTGTCCTTGGCAACTTCATCGACAACATTGTCAGAAATGCCATTCCTCCTGTACTGCCTAGTCTTCAAACCTGCAAACCCCACCTACCATCTAAGATCCAGCGACTCTCAGGTCCTCCTGGTTCCAAAACCCACACCCAAATGGGGCACTGGCCTCTGCTGCCTACGCACTCAAGCTGTGGAACTCCTTCCTGCTAGCTGCTCCACTACCACACCCTTGTTTCAAAGCCTCCTATGGGGCTTCCTAAAATCGTCCTCTGCCTGCCCTGTGCCTGAGCCACTAAACTGGTCCCAACTGCCTGGGCTGGTGACCCCGGCCTCTGCTAGCACTTCATCTACCTGACAAGCTTGTTGCCATCTGTCCCACCATTTTGAATACAGTGCTCTTCCCTGCCCTACCTGTCCCTGGAAAGAGTGCCTACACCTTGTAGTCCCCCCACCCCACAAATTCTGCTGCCCATCCTGAGTAACGGCCTCTCCATGCTTGTGTATTCCTGTGGGTACTGTCGACTTTACCCGCAGGCATTCGCTTTGTCCATGCCCGCACTGCACTGTTATCTACCTCTTGATGAAATTTATGAGCCTGATGCTCTTGTATATACCTAGCTAGCTTAATGTCTGTTGTAATGCACTTGATTAAACTCCCTATGCCTGTCTGGGTTGCTTTTCTATCTCTCGTTCTAATCACTGTTTCGGCCGATTTTGTATGAACCCTGTCTGCCTGATGTTCATGATGCAGCTCTTGATGTAATCTATGTTCTGATGCTCTGTATGCACCCTGTTCTGCCTGATCCGCTTGTCTGTACAATTGTAATCCTCCTGGGTCGCACCTGAAAATAGGCACTTGGTTGTCTAGTGTGCTTACCTGGTTAACAAAAGCAAATAAATAAAGAATAAGAGACAGAAGAAAAACAAGTTTTAAGAGGCTGATGGGCAAGCTGTAAAGCTAAAGTAAACTGTTTTTTCTTCCTGTAGATCCACTCCTTCCACTCTTCCTGTAAAACAAATCCCTGGAATACTTAGCTTTGCTGCTAGGACACAATGTGTGTTAAGCCTTCCCACTTACAGCAGCCTCCCCAATCCCCCCAAAAAAATACCCACAAACATTAATAATATTTACCTTGTTGATAGGAGACAAACTGGTATTCAAAGATCATCACGGATCCAGTCTGGGCATCTGTAGAAAAGCACAGCAGCATAGTACTAGTGGTTCAGCAATAATATTCATCATTGATCACATCAGCAGTGGTGGGTTGGAGTTGGACTCAGAGGGTGCATCAAAGGCAGTTGAAATCATAGGTAATACAATTTGTGTGTCGCATCAGGACTCAGGCTACTCTCCTTCTGAAAATGCTGCTATGACTTATACCACGACCTTGGGATCTAGCTGCCACTAGAGTTTTCAGAATTTTTGCTTATTTCAGAATTTTTGCTTTGTTTTCCCTTGTAACATGGGCAAGAAAAAGGGTTACAGGATTGGACAAATACCGTCACGTGTGGTGACTGTGGCCATACATTAATTTCAGTTTATGTATGGGCACGCTATCAATCATGTATGGTGCAGTACCATCAATCGCCAATGCATGAAATACAATAGGGTGAATGTCCTCCCACAAAGCAGCCCACCTTGATTTTTGCACTGGTGCTATTACTCAGTTCACAGTTTATGTAAACAGTAGTCAATATGTACTAAACGCAATGGCCACAAGTCAGAAATACAAGAATGACACCTTGATACATTCACTCCCTGCGTCGATTTAAGGTCTCCATATTTGTAGAACTGTGTGTGTCTTCCCACCCACCCACCGAGTGGACACTGGACTCTCTGTAAGACCAGATTTTGCTTTCTAATTCTTACATACCTTTTCTTTAGTAGTAGACAACCATCACATTTTTGCAGCACAACTGACCTTGGACCTGAACAACACAGACTATAGGTCGGCAAACTTTCGAACACTACTATGTCTAGCACCCTTTCACTCACTAGTGGCTTCCACATACTGTCACATGTAATAAATAACAGAGAGATTGGTGCAAGACAAACTTGCACCAGGAGGAGGCAGTATAGCGCAGTGGTTTAAGACTCTGAGCTGCAAACCTGCAGACCTGGGTTTGAATCCCACAGCCCCACTTGCATACTGTGTGACCCTTAGCAAGTCACTTAACTTCCTTGTGCTCCCAGGTTGCACCTGTAAACAAGCTTTCAGTTTAGTGCGTCTCTCCTGGTAAAAAACAAAAACTCCATTTCCTGGTACCCGACCAGTTTGAATGCGATGAACAACACATTTGGTAAGAGCTTTTATCATTCATTTTGCACTCTGCCATCCTTGATTCAAGCAAAATCAGGAAGTCTACCCGACGGAAGAACGGAGAAGTGTGCCAGTGACAGAAAAGCGAATATCACTTCACCACAGAGGATGCCTAAGTACTTGTAACATGGGCAAGCATGCAATCTATGCAGGGAGCCGAACCCTTTTTCTTGCCCATTTACAGTGAATTAACCCACTCCAGGCGTGGTCTCTCAGGTCATTAGTGTATAGCTGGGTGGTTGGAACCACTTGGCCCCAGCCACATTAATACCTGAGAGGAACCACACTCTGTCATGGGTTAATCCTTACTTCCAGCCCTGAAGCCTGCTTTGGTTTTCATGGGCGGGGTGCTTACACTCAGTCCCACACCAGAGGCAAGCTCAAGCGGGCAGGTCACTTGCCCCAACAGTTCACAGCAGCTCACAAGTCCAGCTTCAACTGAGCCCAACCTACTCAAAAGCCCAGTAGCATCACAGCGCTTTTAAATGTCCCAAACAGCTGAGAGACTCTAAAGCCATGTTTTGAAAAGTGCTCTGAACACCACTTTAGCTCCACCTCCCACTGAAAGACTGGCTCCTGATTGGAGGAGAGAGGGTTTAACACTCTGCATTACACCAGAGGCAGGCTTGACAGGCAAGTCACTCGCCCCTAACACGCCATTTCCTGTTAATGATTTGAGCTATCATTTCAGAGTAGGCATTACATGTGATTAGAAATTAACCTGTTCTTCACCCTATTGATAAAGCTACCAACTTTCTGAGGCTAAAACTGGGACGATCCATCCTGACCATGACCCCCCACCGTGTCACTCCTCACAGGGCACCACCGCGAGACAACGCTGCATGCAATCAATTAAAGTTTGCTGCTTGCTCTGGCCATGCCGCCCACAGTAACACCTGTAGCAAACATCCAGATTAAAACAATACATCTTTCTGCTGCAGCAAGTTCCAAATCATGATGTACAGAAAGTTCATTAAAACAAACCTCGTTAAATTGTGATCAGACATTCGAGCTGCATGTATTGCTCCTCCTGACAGTCCCATCCAACCTGCTTGCACTCACCTCATTTGCTGAGCAAACTTCACTTCAGTGACTCCACCAACACACCAGATTGTTTTCACACTTCCCTGCAAGCTGATCAGGTTCAGGTACCTTAGTTCCCTGCTGCGGTTTCTTCCTGTCTGAGTCCTCTCAGCTGCTTGCAGGCAGACATCCACATGCGCTTGTTCACTACTACCCAGTCTAATCTAACAGGAAGGAACATGCTTTACTGTGCTCCCACTGACAGGCTTGCGGTGCAACACAGGCTCCGAGGTTGAAGTTGTAAACTGTTGTCCAACCCGAGCAGCGCCACAGTGGTGCCGAAATAATTGTAACTCATAGATTAGCAGTCAGCCAAAAAAGGGACAAAACTGGGACAAGTAAGCAAAACCAGGACAAAAGTGACATTTTGCAACACTTGTGGGGACACCGGACATGCTGGCTAAAATAAGGGACTGTCCTGGGAAAATAGGGACAGTTGGTAGCGTTACCTATTGATGACAATTTTGCTGCCTAGTACTCACAATCAGTAATTCCTCCCTGGATACATTTTCTGCTTTCTGTCAAAAATTGCCATTTCAGATCATCTGCATTTCTCTCAGAATGATTCCATAAAGCGATTCTGCAGTTGCACTTTATTATAAAGAATTGGTTCATAGGTATGTTTTTTTTATGCTGTGGCAGGGTGATAGTTGCTTGAGTGGAAGAAGCGAGTTCCTATCGTTTCTTTTCTAGGCCTATCCATATGCAGACCACCAGACTGATTTTTATATACCAAAAGGGCCAGAAACTGATCTGTTTGTTAACTTCAATGCAGATCTTAGTTATGGATTGATCCCTTCCAGATAATTTTAGAAGAACTCTGCTCCACCACGGACCTCATCACACCATAAAATATCATCAATAAAGCATCTCCAATGGACCACCTTTTGAAAATTAGGCTATTCATGGGTTCAGTAGCATTTCCCCATCCAAGTGCCCAAATAAATGTTGGCATAATTTGGCGCCAGGACTGCCTTCATGACTGTACCTCTTTTCTGGAGAAAGTACTCCCCGTGAAAGAAAAGGTGTTAACTTTCAGAACTCTTTCAGTAAATATCAGTAGCAGTTCATTCAGTTTGTCTGAATATAACCCTGAATCACATAATGCAAATCCCAAATGCACTGAGCCCACTCCTCATGTGGAATATTAGTGTATAATGATTCCACATCTAAAGTTACTAAATGCCAGCTGTCATAATCTGAAAATTTTTCAATGTGTGTGTATATCCGTACTATTCTCTCACATGGGAGGAAGGCTGCATACAACTGTCTTGACGTGAGCATCAACTAACTTAGACAGGGGCTCAGCTAGTGAGTCGATACCAGCCACCATTGACCATCCAGGAGGAGACTGTAAGTACTTATGTGTTTGACATATTGGGCCCGATTTTCTAACAGGCTGCATTCGCTGCAACAGACTTGTGGCAGGGAGTTTGACGCAAGTGTTGATTTGCATCAGGCGATGTCATAAGTCTAATTTGCAAGAATGGGAGCTGCACTGCCTGGCACAATTCCCTTTGCACTGGAATGCAGGACTTAGACCAGCTCCCCAAGTCTACATTTGTGCCATGGAGGAGCCATTTACAGGCTAGCACTTACCTTTGGCACAAACTGCGTAAAATGAGGGCACTGTAGCAACTTGTGTCCAAGGTTATAAAATTGGGTGCAAGTTCCGACATACCCTTGACTGAGGTGCGGCAAACTTTGCAGGACATGGGGCTTGGTCACAAGCCTGGTGTCCCCATTTGAAAATCGGACCCTCTGTGTGTACATTACAGTTCTTACTGGGACATCAACCTCAAGGAGCTTGTACACTTGATCTGACATGGCACCAGATGTAAAAGCTTGTTCCAAAACTTGTCTGTTTCCTTTCTGAAGTCCACTGTCGGGTCACGTGTTAGTGGCCTATAGAAGGTGGTATCTTGTAGTTGTTTGTTGAGTTCTTGAATACTGTAGACTGATCAGTGTTCATGACAACTGAACCCTCTTGTCTGCAGCTTTTACTGTGATACGTTTATGATTTTTCACTGTCTTAATAGTTGTGAACTCCTTGCTGAACAGTTAATGTAACCAGCTGCTGCTCACCCATGTCTTGGAACACAGGCGCTGCGAGGTTATCAGGGGACAAAAAGTGTTGTTGTGTTTTTTCACAAAATTTGTAACATTGCTTACTGCAACTACTGATGTCTCTGTGTACTGTGCCGTAGTACCTACAATTACTAGTGGGGCCACCATGATGATTTAGGAGAGCTGTAGCTTTTTAAATTCAATAGTCTTGCTGAATCTGTATGAGTCTACAATAATATCAAAGGCATTTACCTGTGCAGTTGGGACAAAAGGACATTCCTTTTGTAGTACCTGTTGTTTCTCCGGTGTGAGCTGATAATCCTAAATATTTATTACATTTACTTCTTGCACTGCCCGTCTTGTACTGTCTGTGGCTTTGTCCTCCTGTGTTTACTCCTCCTGGTCCTTCTTACTCTCTGAATCTGATTGCTGTGGTGGTCCTTCTGACTGGTGTGTCCAAATGTTCAAAATATTTACACACACACACACATATATATATATTATATATATATATATATATATATATTCATAGTAAAAAAAATCCATTTACTGCATCAGTTGTTCCACAGCGACAAAAGTGAAGAAATTCGATGTTAGGGTTCCCACCCCTGCCCCCGCCCCCCACCAACAAGCATCGGGTGTGCGTGGGTCGTCGGTCCTAACTCTAACCCCGTCCCATGTGTAAACAAGCTGAAGTGGTGCAGTATGAGAGAATGGAAAGGAAAGACAAACGCAAACGGAAGTGCATACATAAACGCAAATGGTAATAATACAGTGATGCAAAATGAAATTCAAACAGAAACTGTAGTGGAAACGCAA
The DNA here is from genome assembly GCA_016271365.2 of Neoceratodus forsteri. Classification (NCBI taxonomy): domain Eukaryota; kingdom Metazoa; phylum Chordata; order Ceratodontiformes; family Ceratodontidae; genus Neoceratodus; species Neoceratodus forsteri. The sequence continues at coordinate 283,919,379 of CM028138.1, read as the reverse complement.
ATGGTATCAGTAATGCAAGCATAGCGCTAAGGAAAATGTAAAGGGTAATGCACACGGTGGTGTACATGGGAACGCTATTACGAAATGGTAGCAGTAATGGAAGCACACACTTCCCCAACAGCTGCATAGAAAACACAGTGGGTGGGATAATGAGACTGCGCCAAAAAGATGCGCAATAGAGGAGCAGGCACAAAGCCAGTGCACCATGGCACAATGGGCGCGATATTAAAACCATGCGTGGGACAAGGTGTGCCTGCAGCAACATGGCTGAATATCATGCCCGATGCACCATAGTGCAATGAGGGATGCGCAATGAAGCAGGGTTGATGAGCAAAAGCACCCTAAGGATGCACAGGGACTAAGACAGGAAGCAGCTGAGCAGCAGCCATGGATGCCCGTGCACTAAGGGGCATGCACCAGGACAGACAGCCCCCAGGACAAGGTCCCCATGAGCTGCACAACCAGACGGGTGCAGGACAGACCACGCCCACGGCCTCCGGAGCTGAATGAACAGCAGATGTGACCCAGCAGTTCCCACCCACTGGGCAAGGTGCCCTGCACCGCCCCCAGCCAAAAGAGACCAGAACACAAGGAAGGCCAGGCCCCACCCATGCCATGGCACCACACCAATGCCGACCACCCCAGTACAGTGAGCCTGAGACACCAAGACCAGAAGCATGACCAAACAGTGCATGGCACTGAAGGCATACGCCACCAGTGGCACCAGGGCACAATGCATATGTACCACATCCCCACCGTAACCACCCACCACATGTGGTGACACGCCCACCCACATCACCACAACCCACAAGGCCCCCAGCATGGCCCTACAGAGGCACACAGCGTTGGGTGGCCCAGCACCAGTACCCGAGGGACTCTGCACGTGAGAAGGGCCACCCTGGATGCTGCCACCAGCAGGAAGACACACCAAACACAGGACCTGAGCATGGTCCTCCACCCATGCACATCCTGTCCCTGCACCGCCCCGCCCAGACACCACAGCACCCTCCTGTGGTGCATGGAGGCATGTGCCACACAGGAGGCAACACAATGCACACACAATGCTCCCCATCCAAGTCCCTTGGGTACCCTATCATACTGCCACAGAGCAGTGCAACAGATGCTGCCATCGCGAAACCCATGGTGCCATGTTCCTGTCCAGCCACCACCATGTTGCTGGTGAGCCTGCCATGTGGCAGGCTACCCATGCACCTGGCCACCCTGATGGCAGGTGCAGGGCCTGTGACCAGGCCACCGTCCGCACGCAGCAAGACCCCATATGACAGCCACCAGACCACAGGCACCGCCCCAGTTACCATGGATTGCATGGAGGAGCAGACAAAAGCTCTGCCCACAGTGGCAACAGGGACAGACGTGCAGTTGTCCAGAGCCAGGATGGCAGCTGCAGTGCGCTATTCCTGGCAGGTGGCAGGTGTGGACTGCCCTGAATGCATGCCAGCAGCCAAGCATGCAGTGGTGGGGTTGGCACAACCATGCATACCACAGTCGCACATGGCGGCGGTGTAGCTACAATGGTCACAGCTGCACTGAACGGCACACACCAACAGGGTTGGCTGGGACATGGCACATGCACCCCAGCCTGCTGCACACAGGCAAACAGTGCACAGGGCACACCACACAGTCCCCGGACAGAGCCCATGGCCCCACTCCACACCCAGTGGCGGAGCCCCGCCAGACACACCCACAGCCAGGCCAGCACCACCCCACAGTAGACATGCACACCACTGCAGCAAGGCACCATGCACCCGTGCAAATCAGAGACTGACACGGATATAGGTATAAAAGAATATATTATGAAACAACAGAACAGCATCAAAAACTATGTACAGATATGTGCAATGGGTGAGGAATGTGCAAGAGCATAGCAGGGGAGGGATAGGGCAGGGGACAATGGGAAAGACAAGGTGGGGACATGGGGTGTGGGTACAGTCCGAGGAGGGATGGAATCTGAACAGTCGCTGCAGGCCCTACCAGTGGCCCTGGTCCTCTCTCCTCCCTGTGGTGTTTGTGGTGCCGCCGACGGTCACCCTGTCCATCCTCTCCAGAGTGGCTCGGGTGACCTGCAGGATCTCTGGAGTGTCCGGCTCCATGGCTGCCTAGCGTGGTCCACCTAGGACAAGGGAGCAGAGACAGTATGGCTGACTGGCCTGACCAACGCAGCCCACCCAACATGCACGGCGTTCATCAGTGGCCTGTGCCCTGGGATGGAATGCGACCACCCACAGTGAGTGCGCCAACATGATCTGCCTACTGGGCACCCACAGCCATGCAAACCACTGCACACAATCACTGCCCATGCACCACACAGCACCATCCTGGCCATCTGGTGCCATGGCTATGCAGTGGGAAGGCAGTGGCACAGCCAGACATCAAGTGCACCCATGGCTCACCTACGCACACACCCATGTGCTGTCCTACAGGACAGTGCAGAGGGCACTGCAGGACATGCACGGCTAGAGGGGCCATGTGCAGAGGGTCCATTCCTCACCACCACCCTGCAACCCACCATGCACAGGTGTATAGGGAATCACGGTGCTCACCTGCGTCCCGGTCAGCAGGCGCTGCTGACTCCTTAGCACCACCACTGTGCCCCGCCTCATGGCCACACCTCCTCCGTTGTACTGCCCACAATGCTCCTGGGCCATCTGGACCCTACGGTGGTCCTCCGGGCCTGGGGAAACAAGTAGAGGCATATCAGTACATGGCTGACCCATAGGCCCTCCCAGTGCGTGTGCCGCACAGCCTGTCTGTGCCGTGGTGGCTCAGGGTGGGCACGATGCACCCCACAACTGACAACACAGGTGCTGGCCCCTCCAGCAGCATGGCCTGCTGAACCCTGTGCCCGAGGACAGTGGGATATGACTAGTGATGGTGAAGGAGCACCTACCTGGCCATGGCATGGCTCCCGCCAGGCATGCGCCTGCAGTCGACAAGCGGTGGTCAGCGCTCTGGAGGTCCCCATAGTGGTGGCAACTCTGCTCCCCCATATAGATGCTCCCAGTGGCCTCCTCAAGGCTTTCAGCAACCTCCTGCCATACCTCAGTGCGAGGCCTCAGGAGGGGCACCTGCCCAGACAGGGTACCCGCATGGGGAGCTCCACAAGAGCCACCAGGTTAGCCAGCTCGATCACACTCCACACAGCAGCTCTGGTGTGTGGCATCATCGATCAGTGCTGGTCTCAAAATGGCACCCGACAGCGCACATGTTCACGTGCTGAGAGCATGGTACTGCACTGCCAACGCAATCATGCTGGCACTGGACTGCACAATAGTGGGCCAGCCATGCAGATGCACCGGCACCCAGAGGGCAAAGGGCAGCCGCAGGGTCAAGGGTCTGTCTGCGCACTGAGTGCCACTGCACTATTGGGAGGCACCTGTATGGTGTGCGGTAGGGTGCCTGTGTGTGCCAACATGCAGTGGCCTACTGCGCAGAGGCACCATGGTGCCCATGGTGCACCATGGCACGTGTTCTAACGGACATACTGTGCACAAGAGCCACAGGCACAGCAGTGGCTGTGCACTATACTACCTCCCACATGGAGCGTATGCTGCGCAGCTAGCGTACGTGTCAGCACAGCATGCATGCGTGGTGTGGGGCCGATTGCACATGTCACAGTGGTGCGCCACAACCTGAGCATGCTCAACACCATTGTGCAAGGTGCAGCTGCTCGATATTCAGCCAGGATATGCAAATCAGCTCATGAGCCATTTCACAGTGCATCCACTGCATTTGCATCCCATTACAGTTGCGCATGCCCTCATTTGCATGCGATGTGCTATAAAGCGACACGGAAATGCACAGGCCATGGACTGGAATTGCAGCCTTTGGAGGTAGGTGCCATGTTGTGGAGACATGGGGACAGTGGTCTGGGAGGGCTGTATGGGTCTGCATGCTCCATGGTAACACCTGTCCATCTCCCCAGGCACAAGCATGATCAAGTGTGAGGAGGATGAGGAGCAGGGAGGGTGCGAGCGGAGGCCCAACTTCACCAGGCGGAATCAGATGCCCTGTTCAAGGCCTACCTTGATGGGGAGCCACTGCTCAGTGAACAGAGGGCACACCACAGGCCCGTGCTGCTGCGTGGGGTGAGTTGGCATGTGCGGTCAACCAGCAGGGCAGCCATCAGCGTTCCATGCAAGAGGGCAAGAAAAAGGTTGGCATAGACAGGAGGAGGATCAAGGACAAGGTGGCTGCCATCAGGGGCAGCTGCAGCCACTGGTGGGGCCAGCAGGACATGCCTTGCCTGGCGCCACTGGAGAAGCAGGTGGCTGGCAGCAAGCAGTGTTGTGCCATAGAGGGCATTCCTGGCGGAGGCTTCCAGATGGGCAGCAGCCCATCACTACATGGTAGAACCGGTGCTGGCAGTGTGTGGGAGGTGGGGGTGGGCTCCTGGGCCAGGTGGGACCACTAATGGTACTGTGTTCCTTTACAGCTCCTGAGCATTTGCATGGGCAGTGGTGGTGGGTGTGTCCACCAAGGGGCGGCCCTGGAACTGGTGGAGCACCCATCCACCTCCACAGGTGTCCGAGGACCGACCGCCTGCAGCCCTGCACAGCTGTCTGGACTGATGCCTGTGGTGCGGGTGCGGATGAGGCCCTGGCTGCATTCCAGTGTGACGCCAGTCACGGTGTCTTGTGTGTTGAGGCGCAGATCGGGGACAACTCCAGCACCGATGATGATGTGCGCATGTTCCGGACAGTGATGTTGGTGGGTCACAGGGTATCCCACGAATGGCATCCGTCTGAGGCAGCAGTGCGAGGCGCCCGGCGTGGTTGCCTGCACATCAGCCCCTGTCTTGTCTGTGTCTCCGGCATCCAGTGGGGCAGCACTGGTGTGCGGGCATGGTAGTGGGGTTGGTGGTGCTGCTGCAGCCATGCTGGTGGCGCCCGGCGATCAGCGGCCAGAAGGGCAGCGGCAGCAGCTGGACTGTGTTGATGTGGGGATGGGGCGGGGGCGGCATTGCACCACGTGATGGCGTACCCCAAGATGGCACCACCATGTGGCACCCACTGTCGCGGGCGCTGTGCCATGGACCAGGAACAACATGGGGCCAGCATGCTGGCCATGTGGGCGACCCCTTGGATGACCACAGCCGTCTACTGCAGGCCTCTGTGGATCAGCAGGTGTGGCTCATGGATGTGGTGGATACACTCTGTGCAGAGCTGCACCAGGCAGAGGTGCAGCGCAGCAGGGACCATGCCCTGCTCCTGGCAGAGTTGGCCTAACAGCAGGAGGATCGACTGCAGTCATCTACAAGCAAACTACTGTGTTGGCGACTGCCATGGGTACACTGGCCGACCAGCTGTGTGCCCGTGTGCTGCACACCACAGAGTGCATTATCCACCCCGTTCTTGGTGTCAGGTGACCCGCCATGTCGATACTGGGTTCAGCTGTGGGCATACCAAGCATGCCTGGTGCGGGCATGTTTGGTGGCCTGCAGAAACCTGTGCAGAAGCAGTTGCAATCACGCAGCATCACCCCTAGGGGACCATCGGTGCCACCCCACGAGGCCACTGGTCAGCCTGTTATAGCTGGCAGGTCTCCAGGCGGGGCCACATGCATCCATGGTGGCTGTGCTACTGTGCAGCATGACTGCCCTTCCCCTCCACGACTGTTGTCTGCTGTAGCCCAGTGTGCACTGTGATGTTTTGTGTGTGTGCACCTGGGTGTTGTGCCCTGTCCAGCACTCACATGACGGTCCCTGCACACCCTTCCAGCTGCTGGTCACTGTGGCGTATGCATGATGATGCCAGTGTAGCACTGACCACCACTGTGCTAGCGGTGCTCAGCATCTGAGGCATGCACAGTTCCAGCCACTGGATGTGGTTGTGTTGGGTCCTGTGTGGGTGTGGGGGCCTGTGGTGTGGGTGTGCGTGTGGCCCTGTGGGCATGGATTGGGGTGTGTGTGCCTGTATGCGTGCTGTGCAGCACTGCTGTTCCTGCCTTTGTGTGCAGGCCTCTGCCCATTCCCACGCCCTGCCACTGACTGTCCCTGGTGTCTACCCCTGCCTGGCTGTCAGCTACACCCTTGCCCCTGGTGCCTGCCTGTATCACTGTTGACCTACCTGTGCAGTCCAAAGTGCTCCTCTGCAATGGTGTCCTGGTGCTGCCCAGGGGTGGCTGCCCAACACCAGCTGGCCCGGCGTCCTCATCGTCCACACGCTGCCCCCTCCTCGACCTCAATGGCTATCCCACAGTCGGAGGCCATGTTGTGCAGGATACAGCAGGCCAGGAATAGCCCACAGTCCTTTGAGGGGCTGTACTGTAGGGCACCGCCCTGACATGTGCAGGCAGGAACCGTGCCTTCAGCAGCCCGAACACCACGCTCAATGATATTCCATGTTGTGGTGTGTGCCTCATTGTACTGTTGCTGCGCTGGGGTCGTGGGCGCTGGTATGGTGTGAGCAGCCAGGGCCACAGCGGGTACCCACTGTCACCTGTGTGGAGAGAGATATCATTAGCATGGTGGTCTGTGACACTGTGCCACTGGCCTTCTAGGCCGTTCCCATGCACCCTGCCCATGCCCCACCCCCATCTGCACCTTCATCTGGCGTGCACTGCATACTCACCTACCAGCTGGCCAGTGAGGATGTCCTCACTCTCAAACCTATGGCACAGTGCAGACCGGTGCTAGATGAAGGCATCGTGTGCTCCCCAGGGTGCGTGGCACAAACATTGATTATGCGCCCCTGGCATTGCACACCGCCTGGCAGTTGACACTTGGGCATCCCTTGTGGTTGATGTATGCCACCTCCTCCAGGTCAGGTGGCATGCAGATGTCAACATGGGTGCAGTCTATGGCTCCAAGCACTCTAGGCAACCGTGCTACCCTGTGAAACTCCTGCATGCTTGCTGTGCACTCCACCTGTGTGCTGGGAAATGGATTTACTCCGCAGATTGTGGCAGTAGTGCGCTGAGGAATTGTGCAGTGGCGTGACATGGCCAACTGGGTTATGCCTGTCATGTCCCCTGTTGGCCTCTGGAAGGTGCCCGTGGCGAGCAGGCACATGACAGCTGTGATCTTTGTCTCCACAGACAGCACATGGCTCCGTCGTGTGGGTGCCTGCATCTCCTTACTGCACAGCTCACAGAGCTGCCTCAGAATAGTTCAGATGGTACCAGTCCACGATCTAGATGTCACTGTACAGCTCGAAGCTGATGCAGGCACGGTACAGCCTGTTCTGGGCATACTGCCGATGGGCCCCGCAGTCGCGCCTCCCTGTTGCCTGCCTCCTCCACCCTCATTACCACGTCCATCTGGAAGTGGCACTGGCCATGTCTAGTTGGTGTCCCCCGGGCAGTTGTCTACCTGGTCCTCACCGTGTGTGCTGCTGGTTCTGCACCCTGGCGCGTCACCACTCTGCCCACTGCTCTCCTTCCTCTGTGGCATGCTCCAGGCCCTGATGCACATGTGCCCACTCACACTCACACTCACTCACTCCACACACACACTCCACTCGCACATGCCTCCAGTGGCCCCCTTGGCCCACGCCTGTGCCACTTCTTTGTGTAGCTCCTGCCGATCTGTCTCCACACTTCCCGCTATAGCTCCTCTGTAGCACATTCTTACTCCCTCACTTGCTCCATTTTCTATTCGCTCATATCCACCTCGCACAACTTCCGCTTGCTCCACTATTGTGCACATCACCTGCTGTTGAATATCGCACTGTGCACATTATTCCTGGTGTCACCCCTGCACTTGTGCATGCATTCATTACTGTTGCACTGCGGCATATTGGGTTTGTACTGCGCATCCGTTGCCGCTGAATATTGCGCTTTGGCGCATGTCCGCTCTTAGTGGGCACATCCCTATTGCGCATGGTGCAACTGCTCTGAATATCCCAACCTGTGAGTACAAAGAATGTATGCATAATAATGGGCCTCAGAGCAGAAAATGAGCACTTGGAATACTAAATTGCTTATCTCTCAGGAACTGTACGAGTAGAAAAAATTAAAATTTCATATGATTTATGACTTTCCTGGCTAGTTTTTTACTTAGCCCCTGGTGAGAATACGCATTTTCAGACGAAAAGTCCGTATCCGAGCGCTTCCAGATGCGGGCCCGAAAGGTGTGGCGGATGCTGCAATGTTAGTCTCTGGAAAAATCGCAACTTTGGAGTACCATAACTTTGCATCCCTGCAATATTTGTCACCAAAAGGCACATCTGTGGGATGTTGGCTTTCTTCCCTCAAACTGCAGCCCAAAAGACCAAACCGTTCTTTTGCAGCAAAGGTGGCAAAATTCCTGTTATTTTGGCTATAGTGTCGCAAAGTGAAAATGGATTTGCAAACACTTTCACAAAAAATCATGAAAGTGTTGTAAGTTTGACACTACTTTGTGAAACTACAGTTTACAAAAATTGAAAATATATTTCTGGGGTGTTTAACTTCCAAAAAAGACATGGACAGCATCCTCAGAGCTCAACTAGGTGAACACAAAAGAATTGTGTCCCTAGAGGGTCCAAATTTAAATGATAAGCATTTCTGCAACCAGTAACTGAAAAAAATGGCTGACTCACAACACTACAGGGTAATTTGCGACACTAAAAACTGCATTTGCGACACTGTCGAACTTTTGTTAACTTTTCAATTGACTATAATGGGAAACTTGTTTTTTGAATAACGTTTGAACCTTTTAATATTTTTCACGCAATCTTCAAAAGCACATCTGGGACCCTGGCTGCATGTTCCCTGAAGGTTTTGGACTGGTCACATAAAAAATGCGATCTGTGACGCGGCCGAAGAATGTCAAAAGCATAAATGTGACATGGAACGGTGCTTTATAACTCCACAACCGTATATCTGACCAGTACAATCCTTGGCAGATCCGGAGATCGATGGTACCACTCCATTCCTGCCAAATTTCAGGAAAATCCGTCATATGGTGGCAAAATTATTAACCTGACAAATTTCACACTTTAACCTTAAATGGGGTACTCAGCCTAACTATAGTGGCACTACTGTGCCACTATAGTCTGTATATATATATATATATATATAAATATATATATAAATATAACTCCTCTGTTGGGGGCTTATCTGCTAGCCCCGAGGGTTGCTCCCCTTTGCTGTGGTTTCCCTATTTCGAGTCCTGGTCCTGCAAGAGCGGCCTGGTAGTCCTGAGTCCTCCCTCCAGCACCCGTATAGTTTTCTGTAAGAGCGGGGCCGGAGGCTAGATTGCAGAGATGCTGCCCGTATTAGCACTTTGGTGCTGGGCCAGCATTCGTGCATGCTCAGAAGCACATTTTCGTTTAGTCGTTTTGGTGTTTTTGGCATTGTCTTTCGGTAGTCCTAGTCCCAAGGTAAAGCAAGGCGTGACCGGAGACCATAGTAGGACAGAGAGGCAACCGAGAACAGGGGAGTCGTTTTGTGGCGTAATCATGCTCGAGGTGGGTGCTGCCTCATTAATATTCATGAAGTGGCATCCATATTAATAGGTTCTAGGTCAAAGCGGTGACTGTGGAATAGCGATTACCATTTGGGAGAGTGTGCATCGCTGAAGTGTATTATGGCGATGAATACTCATGGCAAACTGCTAGCGGCGACCAGAGTTACATGTATGCAGGGGAGCACCCCGCACCCTCCTACTTAAGGATTCTCAACTCCAGGGGGTTGCATGTCGAGTGGGGGTGAAATTCTTTAAAAAAAACAAGACAGCCTGCCGGCACAAAAAAACCACGCTGCCCAGACCCAAACCCTGCACACCCAACTGACCACCCTCCCACCACACTAGCCGACCAGCTCAGCAGCTGCCTGTCACCTCCCTCCCACATACCTCCCTCCTTCCTCTCCCCCAGCATGTGTTTGCATGCGTACATGTGTGTCTGATTCCCATCGCCCTACCTTACCCACCCAGGTATCCAGTCGCTACCCTGCCAGGTAGCCCTGAACACAGGCATCGTGAACTGAGTCGCCATTTTGTAAGTGCTCAATTGTGGTAGCCGTGTTCACTGGATACCATCTTAATGAGGAAAGCCTGTCTAGCACTGAGGTACAGTGTTTACGCTAGCGACAGGCAGAAAAAGAATCAAAAATATTAAATGGTGTTGTGTGGACAACAAAGGGGATAGAGCTACGCTCTGAAATAAATAAATAAAGTGTTCAAGTGGGCTGCAAAGGCAGATGGAAGGGGGCTTGTATGAAATGTAATAGGACTGTGTACAGGCTGCCCAGGAGATTTCTGAAACAGCAGCAATGGAAGAGGGCAAAATGAATGTATTAAGACATTTTATTTGTCTCCATGCCCCCTTCCCAGGGCGCATCTGGAATCGGCGGTAGTCTGTTCAGTATGCCTTCCTGTTAAAACTTTTAAATAAATAAATAAATAAAATGTACAGTCGCTAAAGAGGTGCAGGGACTACCACCTATCTGTGGGTCTATTGTTAAATAAATATGTTTATTGTGACTGCATAAGGACATGAAAGTCGGGACACTGAGTGGACTCTATGGACACTGTTTATACTGCAGCCATGTCAGCAGTCATGTGATCTCTGCTCAGCCAACCAAAGGGCCAGGAATTCTGGGAGGATTATGGGGCTTCTGAAAAGAATCTTTGGGGGAGGATACCAGGGAATGTTTAGGCTCCATTTTGAGCAGCCAATGAGGTGCAGAGGAGCCTCTTACATATTCATTTTCAGAAAGGACAGAGGCTCCAGCCAATAAGGAGCTGCCAAAAGCTCTCAAAGTCAGGACTTTTAATTCTTGAGTCAGTTCGGTGGGAGCCCTCCACAGGAGGGGCTTCAGCCCTAGTGAAGGAATGGGGCTGCAAGGCTGGGAGGGCCTACCTGGGAGCTGCAAGCAATCTACCCCCAGGGCTGGTTATGCCTTTCTCCATCTGGAGAGAAAGAGAAAAAAATGTGCAGTCAGCTCTTCAGAGACAGAGAGCTGCAGGATATGGATGCAGTGGTGGGAGCTACACCACAGCAGTAAGAAGACTGAGAAATGGATGTTTGAGAAAGAAAAAAGGATTAGAAATGGACTGATCCTGGGAGAGGAGATAGCCTCCTTGGAATTTGTCTGCACCTCAATGGTGAGACATGGGTGATCTGAGATGTGTGATGAGAGAGTTGTGAAATAGGATTGTGAAAAGGGAAAAGGTCCTGTCTACCCTGCAAAGACAAAGCGTCTAATGAGATGAGGGAAGACAGGTGGTCTTTGGACTGCTTGTAGCTCTAGGAATTGGCTACTGAAAATTGGATGGTAATCTGGATTCTGAGAAGTTGAAGACATAGCCTCTTCTGTGTTTGTCTGCACCTGCAGGTGAGGAAAGAGACTTTCTTTAAAAGTATGGTTAAGAGAAAAGTTTCTTGAATTGTGTGTGAGCCAGAGCAAGAGTGCAGCTGTGTTAAAGTTGAGAGACTGTGAAAGCAGAAGGATGGGCAGGTGCGTTCGGGCTGTGTACTCTTTCTGCTCCGATACAGCTAAGAAAACAAACTGTTGCGATGAACCTGCAGTTTCAGATTCTGTGTTGTCCCCACAGAACCTGAATGTCGAAAAAACAGAGACTGCTTGACCACCTACTGCAGCAGGTTACTGCAAAAAGGAGAATGATCTGAAGGCTCCATCCTAAACCCAGGGCCAGGTGGAGAACCAGCTAACCCCATCAAGTGGGGTCTGCTGGCTGCAGGGGATCATTGGTTTATTCCCAAGTGCTAGGGCACTCTGACCTGTAAGAGAGTCGGGCCATGGGGCCTCTCCTAGGTCTGGGTCCTCTGTAATGGTGCGTCTTGCACATGTGCTCTGCAACAGGCCTCAGTAGGCCGAAGGGGACAAGCTGTGAGATCTCTAGTCGAGCTGAAGATCCAAGCTGCAGCATCCTGTTTCCCTTTAATGTGTGTTCAAGCATCAAGTCCGGTTCTGCATCTGCTGCTTTCATCAAACTCTAGGACTTCAGTCATGTGTGCCACCTGAAGACTGAAGTCGCCAAACACGTGGTAAAGCAGCAATTGCCCTGCCCTGGGGAATGTATATAGTTCAACCATGCCCACTGGGGCTGGAGGTAGAATCAAGGCTTAAAGTAATCAAAGAAAGATGTAAAGTTAATTTAATTCAACAAAGCGCTGCGCCAAGCCGACCAGTTGCACCTCAGGCCTGCAACTAACATCTGTACCAGGGACAGATCTCTGGGCATCGTCCTGGAACTGGTACCAGTGGGACTGGGCATGGTAATACCTGCAGCAGTTAGCTAGGTAGAAATATAGTGGCTGCATTGATTAATGTGTGGGTTTGAGAATAAAAGGTGAATGCATGTTTGGGAAATGCCGGATCTTTAAATGCAAATTAAAATGTTCTGCTTGGCCTCTAATCCACTTACCCCAACCTGACCCTCCCTATGTAAATAAATTATGATGTTACTTTTCAGAAAAGTATGACTCAAGAAGCCCGATTATGGTGAGCATATTATTACCTGAAGTTAATGATGCCAGCTGTTTGAATGTGGGATTTTGGTTATGGTAAGTCCATGGCTGGGGTAACTGTAGGGGAGGTGGGTTTGTGCAACATCCCAGGGGTTGTACTGGAAGGATCATGCCCACTTAAAATGTACTCTGGGTGGAGGCACCGCCATATTATTTATAATCTTGGAAAGTACCCTCGGTAATATCAGCTGTATGGGAACCCAGGCCCCTTAACCTGGTTAGTGGGCACCCAGGCAGGGGTAGTGGCCCTCTTCAGTAAAATAATGCCAGAGATGGGCTACATATACTGTATATATGTGTTTCTATTTATTGACATTTATCTGTTCATTTACAGTATTTTATTAACCAGGTGGGTGCAGTGATCCCAGTGACTGTTTTCAGGCATGACCGGGCCATGAAGATGGCACAAACCAGCTAAAAAGAAAACAGGAACAAATGATACAGGGACTAGCGGTAGTTACAGCACATAAGTGAAACAATTAAGTAATACAAAACACATGGTACAGAGTTGAGCAAATTGGGTCTAAAGTGACCACAGTGCAAGCATTTATCGTGCACAGAGTTTAAGCGGTGCAGTGTCCAACACATTTCATCACAGTAACAACAGTTTTCAGAGTCAAAATATCAAAAAGCAAGAATTTACAGAGCGATTGTGGCACTCTGATTTTCACAGCAAGACAAAGGATTCGCCTTTGGACTTGGTCTATTAATCATCTAAGGTAAATACACAGATGATAGTAGCAGTGAGAGAAGTCTTGTAGTGCGATTTAAATAGAGGCGTGAACCCAGGGTTCATAAAGGAGCAGATAGGCTAGGCTGTTCCAAAGATTTGGGGCAGCTGAAGAGAAGCCGTCTGGCCTGTACACGTGGTGACTTGTGGGCACTCTAATATTAAGCTGGAGGAGGTCTGGAGGCCGTGATGGCAGGCCTTTGGCCTGTGGGGGGTGGGGGAGACATCTCCTTTATTTTTCTTATCGTTTATCCTCCCTGGGTCATGCGGGAAGCTCTACTCCCTTCACCATCCACAGTCTACCCTGGGCTTGCCTAGCAGTTCAGACCCTCATGGATTGCCTCCTGTGGTGGAGTCAGGGCCATTCTCCCCTCCGATACCTGAAATCTAGTCATCTTGCTGCAGGTTGTCCGGTGGCGGGGGCAGGTGGGAGTGCTGTGGGCAGGCGTTATTACAGCCCCACCATGCCTTCCATTTTTCTCCTGGATTTCTGCCCTCCCTCACCCAAGCTGCAGTACACTCGAGGAACATATGCGTGGAAGCACTCATGTGTTCTGAGACTGTGACTCCTTCCTCCATCTGACTACTGTCTGCCTCCTGGTGCACTTATGGGGTACCACCAGGCCTCCCACTTGGTGGCAGGCAAGAGCTAGTACAGGCAACCTCCCTGGTCCAGGAGAGGAGAGCTGCCTGGCGGCGCTCAGGCCTTCTCCCAGCCCCTCCCCACTGACTCCTTGCAACCTGTGCTCATGGTATCACGTGATAATAGCGAACTAAATTGTGGAGCTCACAACTGGGCAGCTTCAGTTTGGTCACTTTCTAGATCAGCGATGGGGAAGGGATAGCGTGGGGAGGAGAATAGTGAGGGGAGAGGAACAACGGCAAGGGCAGGAATAGCGATGGAAGGGAGGGAGTAGTGGGATGGGCTAAATGAGTCTGTGAAGCATCACTGTACCAAGCTACCCACCTAGCATAGCAGGTAGAGACACGGACTGCAGTGCTGGTAGCCCTGGATTCAGGACTGTACTGAGGCATGGTTTCTTTTACATTTTATTTTGCAGGCATCCTTGTGTATTTTAAGTCCTTAGTCCCTTTTCCTCCAGTGTCCGCCCCCCGGAGGTGGTTATTTTAGTATGGGGGTGAAGGATTGCCCCACAAGGGGGGTCTGTGAGGTGTAACCCCTGTGTAAAACAAATATTTAAATGTTAGCTGATTTGGTGTTCGGCATTTATTGAGTGTGCCGAATTGGTTTTTAGTTGGTTGCACTTGCTGTTTTGTGAGTCGCTGTGTTATTTTCACTATCGTGGCATGGGACATGTGCTCGTTTCCCAAACATGGGTTGTCAGCTTGGCAGGAGGTAAGGTGTACAGCGTGTTAGCCCTCCACACCACTGGGCTGGCTACACCTCCTTTTCTCTGATGGATTGGTCAGCTAGGCAGCCTAGGAGATAGTCCCAGTGGGGCGGAAGGGGATCCATCCTAGGGCCTGGTAAAGGGAAAAGTAATGCGTGAGTCAGGTGCCATCAAGGCAAACCTCACCGATGCTGTTGTAGGTTGTAGTTAGTTTAGACAGGTAGGAGGATGAGGTCTGTGTGTAGATGAGAGAGCAGTAGTCCATCAGGGAGAGTAAGGTGCCCTGGGAAATGGCAAATCTGACTGTGGGATCATAAAATCTTTGAGCTTGTATCAAACTCTTAGTCTCTGTTTCATGTGCCGGATGGTGAGTCTGATGTGAACAGAGAAGTTGGGGAGGGGATGTCTATGGTGACTTCCAGGTATTTGAAGGAAGTCACTAACTCAAGGGATGAGCCATCAGGAGATTGGATGCGAAGAGAGATAGTGTCCTAGCCCACCTAGCTAGTCTGGGTTTCAATCCAAACAGCATGGCCTTAGTCTTCTGAGCATTTACCAAAATCTGTTGGCAAGGAATCATTGCTGGGCAGTGCCAAATTTGCCCATGAAAGTGGATGAAAGTTCAGCCTGGGTCTTTGCACTGTGGAGGAGGACAAGGTCATCGGCATACAGTAGTGAGTTGACGTGATGCTGTCCTTGGGAAGGGAGTTGGCCTTGGGGAAAACAAGATGGATTTGAGTATGGATCCTTAGGGGACTCTGCTATGCACCTCCCAGGCACTGGATGCACCCTGTGCAGACCACCTGGGTTCACCTAGAGGTAGTCACAAAAGTAAACTGTGGATGCGACTAAACACCCAGTGCTGCTCAGCTTACTTAGCAAGATATTATGGTCCATTAACCCCGAATAAACTATATGCAAGTACTACCAATTGCTTACATGTCATGATGATAACCATGCCTGTACCCATGCCTGCATCCACTGCTTTTCTTTTACCGTGCCTGTAAGCCATGCCTGTATCCACTGTTTTTCTTTTACCATGCCTGTAACCATGCCTGTATCCACTATTTTCTTTACTGTAACCACCTCATGATGTAACTCACAATGCCTCAAATGTTCCTTATGTCCTTGTTCTTTCTTATAACTTGTATTGTTATCCGGGGTCGTCCCTGAAAAGGGACCTTCAGGGCTCAGTGGGCCTACCTGGCCACCAAAATTTAATAAATAAATAAATAAATAATTAGGTCGAAGGTCTTGGTGAGAACCACAAAGATGGCAACAGTGAGTTTGCCCTCATCCATGCTTCTGAAAGCGTGGTTGGTGTAGCAAGCCAGGGCAGTGGTGGTACTGTGGACCTTCCTAAAGCTGTGTTGTTGGGGACAGAGGAGGTTATACTTAGACACATGGTCTAGAATCTGCTGGTACACAACCTTTTGAGGAATTTATTTAGGTGGGAGAGGACGGAGATGGTGTGATAATTGTCAACTAGTGTAGGATCGAGCCAGGCTGGTGGTGTTGAAGGTTGAGGAGCTGGATGCCACACTGGCAATGCTGGTGACCCGAGTTGAACTGAGCTCGAGTCACGGGGTTAGTGTGGGGAGGGCTGGGAGATGATCGTAGCAGCCACTGGGCTGCTCTCCTCTCCAGATTGGAAAGATGAGTTTCCTTGCTCTGGCTGACACCGGTGGAGGCTGGATGCCAGAGCAGAGTTACAGGGGACAGATGTTATGTCAGGAGGTTGGAAGGGCTGTGAGTCTGGGAGCACATGCACGCCTCCAGCGCATGTACCCGCCGTGCCGCCATAGTTCCGTGTCAGGATGGGAGAAGAGCAGAAAATGCCTATGGCTCCCTGTTGCCAAAATGTGATGGCTCCTGACACTCTTGGACCCTACTCCTTGTGGATCCCCAGTGGTAAAGATGATGTGGGGAGAGGCTGACAGGGTTGAGAGTGAAAGGGCCCAATGGCAGGAGTAGGTGGCAGCAGGGAGCAAACAGTTATATAGAACCCCCTCAAATAAACAGTGTAGGACTGGTGGACTTAAAGATGGGGAACATTCTGACTTGCTTCCGATGAGGGTATGGAGGAGGAGGTAAGGGATGTGTTTGATATCATAGTCAGAGGTGTGGCAATAATGTGGACTATGTGTGATATGTGCTTATGGTACTCTGTATGTTGACTTTAATACATTTTTTGTACATGTTTGTGCTACTAGTACTTTTTACACTGTGAACTACATTGGGTATGGTCACTTTAATTTTGGCTGCATAAATAGAGTCGCACCAACAGTGACCAGCACTCTTTTTTTTATTATCATTTTATCCATTTTGTTCCCCGTTTTCATCCCCCATCCTCCGTCCTTGGTGCGGCCTTGCGTGTGGAGGCATGCACGCCATGCACTGCAGGATGCCCCACCCTACCAGTCACTCATCACCCACCTACACTGCCACGGACCTGACCTCCACCCAGTGATGGCGGAACTGCGAGGCAACCCCCTCCTGGGAGGAGAGTCGCCACTAGGCAGCTCAATCCTGCTCAACCCTCTCCCCATGCTGGCTCCTGATAACGAGGTCATTCCCACCCCTGGGTCACTGGCGTGGTCGAGGTAAGGCAGAGATGACTCAGCACTCTATGCCACCAGGCCAGCGACCAGCACTCTTGAGAAAGCTCAGAGTTGCTGAGCAAATGTTGGCACCAGTGGGTGAGGGGCTCTGGACTTGTGGTAACTATATAGTGTTACAAAAGGGTAGGGTGAACTCTTCATTCTGATTGGCTAAGGCCACCAACCAACCAGTCTGGTATCAGGCAACAGAGACTGGGAAATAATGAGTCCTAGTCTCTGTCATCTGATTATGTTCTGAAATCCTTGTACTCATAGAATTTGAAGTTTGTAATTGCCACCACGTTGTCGTCTCACTTAGTGAAACATACAACACCCACCCCTACAGATTTTACATTATCCCCACTCACCTGTTGGTATTCAAGTACTTAATGTCTTTGATGTTTAAAGTTTCCTAATCACGGCTGGTCTATGGACCGGATTGTGGGCCTTGCTGAGTGTTAGCCTGTCACACTCGCTCTAACCTCTGCCTGCTAACACTGCATCAGTAAGGTTCTCTTTTTTTTTAAGGTCACCTTTTGAAGCACCATTAAAGTGATTACTCAGCTGATCACCCACTCTCACCACAGTAGCTATTTTCATGCTCCCATCATCTGCCCCCTTGTAAACTGTAACTCAAACTGCAACACCATCATGCTTGCTCCCAATGGCAGTCACTGCCATCCCAGACCCGTGATCACTGCCATCACTCCAGCTGAAATCCTGATCGCACTCACTGGTGGTACAAACACTACAACAAAGCATCAGTGAGCATGGGGATGACGGTTGACTAAAACACATAATCAAGTTCAACAGCTGAGTAAAGGAAAAACACAAAAAGAAAATCACCTGGTGAGAAGAGGCTACCATGTGCACATCTGTGGCCATGAAGTGTCCGTGAGCCACCATGCCAGATTGCACTGCAGCCTGATTCCATTCCAGCTGCATATATAAATATAACAATACAATGGAGTGCCAGTAAGCATGTATATGTGTATGTGTTTTGGGGAGGGTTGACGGATGAAGAAGAGAGGGAGGGAGGAGGAGGTTAAACACAGGAGTAAAACAAACACAAATGAAATGGCTGTGAAACACAGTAGTAGTAAAAACATTTATTTTTATACAGGATACAAAATGACATCTCATTTTGAAGCACCATTAGGATAAATCTTATTTACAAGCGTTCCTGTCTTAGATGTTAACAACAGAAAAATCATCAGTTTCATACATATAAATACAATCAAAATGCAGTACATACAATCATACACTTTCATAAAACTTTCTATGTCTAATCTATGCAAATACATCTAACTGCTAATTCACATTTCAGGGCAGTACTACGTTCATGCATACCTATATTTATATATTTTTCTTGAATCTTTAGCTCATTCCCAAACATCATTGCCGCATAGGCAAGGACATTTCACCTATCTTATTTCTTGGTGTTACTATTTTAAACTCCTCACTTTTGTTTTATGTCTTAAACCATAAGTGTGCTCTACTCTTGTAATTTCTCATTTAAATAAAATGGTCTCCTGTGTCCAAAAGTTGCTTTGTCATGCCAACCCCATGATTTTTGTTTGCTTTGAAAGGTGAGCCAATTTCGCTTCTCATGCAGTATACAATGATGGATCCTCCTTTCTACCCTCAGTGCAAATCTAACCAACCTGTGGTACATAATTTCAACCTTTTTAGTGTAGAAGTTTTAGCAAGCGAATAAATATTTATTCCATATTCTAATATTGGTACCAACATTTGATTTACTATGGACTTCATCAGGGGTTCATTTATACAGTGACCTGTTATTCACAGGACCCGAGTCTACCATTTAGTTGTTTACCTTCTCATTAATAAGGTATTCAAAGTTAGACTCTGGTTGATCCAGAAGCCCAAGTATTTGTATTCACTCACTTGTTCTAACTCTACCGTCTTTGGATGTAATTTTTAAGGTCACCATCTCCTTTATTTTCTGAGTGAAAACATTGTTTTGATTTACTACTGTTTAGCACTAAATTAGATCCCCAAACTAATCCTAGATTTCATTGAAGTCTGCTTCTTATTCTGATTGTATTTTGTAAAAATCTTTACCTTTAGCTTATTAAGAGTATCGTCTGCATATAGGCAGATATTCTGAAACTTTTACAGCTTGAACTGGATTTATATAAACCAAAAGCGGAAAGCGGAGAGGGCCCAGGATTGATACCTGGGGCACCCCACTTTCACCCTTGCCTTAGTTGATAAATTTTCACCCACCACAGTCTGTTGTGTTTGTTCCATCAAGTATGACAGAAACCATCTCCTAACCTCTTCTGACATTCTTACATTTTGAAGTCTTCTTATCAGTACTTGATGATGCACTGTATCAAGGGCTTTGACAAATCCACGAACATTCACCCACCGACATCCCTTATCTAGAGGAAGCCAAGATGACAATTATGTTGGTTAGCACAGTGCCCGTGGAATGCCCTTTTCTAAACCCAGACTGGTACCCGGACAGTTGCCCATACCTCTCTAGGTAATTATAGAGCTGTCCGTGTACCAGTTGTTCCAGCACCTTAGAGACCACAGATAGTAAAGCTATAGGCCTATAATTTGTAGGGTTAGATGTTTCTCCTTTTTCAAAGATGGGGACAATTTTGTATTTTTCCATATTAATGGAATACCCCTCACACAAGCTCCAGTTAAAAGTTTTGTCAAAACTGGAGCTACGATATCATTGCATCTTTTAGAAACCTTGTTTCCAACTGGTCGATACCTCGAGATTTATTTTATTCATCTTCTTTATCACTTTTTAACTTCCCTGCATGCTACTGTAATGCTCTATATCTATAGTTTGCCAGGGTGGATCTCCATTGCCTGCAGCTGGTGCAGAAACGCTGCAGTCAGGTTGTTGACTGGGCTACCAAGAACTTCATATCACACCTGTGCTCGTGAACTGCACTGGCTGCCAGTGCGATGGAGAATCACCTTCAAGGTCGCGTTGCTGACCTATAAGACCCGACATGGTCAGGGACTGGGCTACTTGCAAGATCTCCTTGACCCTACCGCCCTCTCCACCACTCCGCTCTGCCGATGAGGGATTGCTAGAGATTCCCAGGTTCGTCTTCAGTTATCTGGGGCCGAGCTTTTCTCTCATGGCCCCAACCCTGTGAAATTCTCTGCCTCGTTGGATTAGAGAGTGCCTGTCCACAGAGTCATTCAAGGCATCTCTGAAGAGTTATTTATTTGAATTAGCCTTTGAATAAGTCTTCTGCTGCATTTAAATTGTTTTTATGTTTGTATTTATTATGTTGGATGTTATTTTGTTATGTATCGCGCTTTGATATTTTGAAAAGCGCATTACAAATAAATTTTGATTTGATTTGATTTGATAGTCTCTTGAACCTAAACTTAGATATGTTCTGGTCATTTGGTTCATTTACTTGATCTTCGTTTATATTTTCTCATTTTCCTCCAACACAATTACGTCTGGTAAATTGGTGAAATAGTCATTTAGAATATTTGCTGATCTTAACTCATTTACCAGTACCCATTCTCTTCCATTTGTATTTCAGCCCATTTCATTACTGGTTTTTCAAGGTTTTATTAATGACCAGTATTTTCCTGTCCCTCTTGTCTCCTCACTTTTTAGTATAAAACTGTTTTTAGCAGTTTTATTCTGGTTTTAAGACAGTTTCTGCTGTCTTTATATTTTCCCAATCTGAGGGGTCTAAGATTTGATTTGCTTTCTTCCACAATCACTCTAATTTCTTTTTAAATTGTTCAGTGACCCATGGTACATGGTTATTTTTTGCTTAATTTTTACAAATGGAGCTATTTCATTACAAACCTCCAAAAACAAATTTTGAAATTTTGTCTAGCCAGATTTCTGGACGGAAAAGAAATAGCCTAGACCAGTTTACCTGCCTTAGATTGTAGTGAAACCCTTCAATAGTATATATTTTTAAAACTTCTAACCCATTTAAAATTGCTTTCCTTATCCACTCTACTGTTACCATCCAGATTTACTTGCAACTGAGGGAACTGTGGTCTGCCAGAACTGCCTGATTTACCTGAACACTGTGTACTTGGATATTTTGGGATCCAATATATTACCAGTACTCTTTTGAGTAGTCTTCCTTGTTGTACTGGTAATAATTTGGGTCAAACAAATGTTTAAAATGGTCTTGTAGGGCTCTCCCTCTAGGACAACCCCAGGCAGCGTTAAAATCCCTATTAGTGTTAACGTTTTCCCCATAGTATGGTCCATTATTGTTTGGGCTAGTTGTTTGAACACTTCTGTTCTCATTTTTGGTGGTGAGTATTACCCTATTACCCAATTTAATTCAGGCGCTCCACCAGTAAACAATCTATCTTGTCTCTTGTCCCATTATATACTACTTTAGTTAAACCCAAACCCACTTGTTATACAACAGGACCCCTTCACCCCTTTTATTGCTCCTATCCAATCTGTGAGCAGCTGAATCCATCCATATCAATCTCCTCATCTTTAATTGCTGTATTAAGCCATGTTTCTGTCAGGGCTACAACTTCAGGAGTCTCTGCTGTAACCCAAGTCTGAAAAGATCTATTTTATTTTTCAAACTTGAGCATTATCATACAATAGTTTCATCTTGCCTATATACGGGGTCCAGGATTTTGTTCCACATCTTCATTTAATATTAGAGCTAGCCATATTTGGTTTCATACTATTTGGTCTTTATTTTAATTTCTGAATTTTGTTACTCAATAGTACTTGCTTTACCATAACAAAGGATTTCTCCTTTTGTGTAAAATACCCAATCCTCCCTCTAGGTTATTTACTTGTATAAATGTACAAGCCTTCAAAAGATTGCCTTGTTTTTCGTTGAAACCGTATATTGGGCTAGAGTTGCCGTAACTAATATACCCACCACTACCCTAACTATCATTTTATTTGAGATCTGCCTACTAGATGTTACTGTGGATTCAGATTTTTTCAAAGTAACACATGAGAAACTGCCTCGTAAATAAGATATCCCAAGTTTAATCCTAACAATCTATTTCTTATTCAAAATACTATCTCCCTTTCCTTGGCTTTAAGCATCTATAAAATAGTTTTACACACTATTCAAATCTTTGTATAATATTTAAAAACAGAAACCTTCCTGGCACCTCAATAAAACATATATTTACTCACTGTTCAACTTCTTAATGATTTTACTATAATAAAACTTCTGTAACTTCGTTCAGCCCTCTTACCCCACTATAATTTTATGTCAGAATACGGTTCCATTCACTACACCCCATTCCATACATTACACACCAGTCCTAATACAGGGTAAGCTAGTCCTTCCTTGCACTTCATTTAACCTGCTTAACTCACTCAGTTTTTATTTACATAAATGGATGCAAGCACCCCCACAGCTCCCCAGCCCAAACAACACAAATCCCCAGTAATCTACCTGTTATTCCCTGTGACTGGTGAGCTGCAATGGGAGCAGCTGCAGGGAGCCAACACCAAGTGTGGTTTCTCGACTGAGTGGTGCAGCAGTGCCCTCTACTGGCACATATACCAGTAGAGGACTACTTCTAAAAAAAAAAATCAACTTTAAATGGATTTTTATTTATTTTCGATTTTATTTTCTTATTTTTAACTCTTACATAAAATGTCACGTGTAAACCATTTTCTAAGTGCAATAATACCCTCCAGGGTGAGTGGTATTGGGCTATAAGGCCCTCTGCCTCCAGTGTCAGGATCTCATTACACTCCTGGATGGTCTGGTATAGCCTAATACCGCCCACTCTGTCGGGTATTATTGTTTATATAACATTCAGTTAGCAAGAGTATACAATGGAATGACTGGCTTATGTCGGTGATTAAATGCTGAGGCGAGGCATTTAATCAAGCACAAAGCTGGTAATTCTGAGTATACTCTGGTTAAGTGAATGTTATTACTATTATATGACTAGAAATTTTTGAACCCAGGATTTTGAAAGTTCTGTGGTAGTTAAGTGGAACTTGCCTTTTTCCTCTTTTTCTGTGGACTAAATGGATAAACTACTGTGGGCATGTCTGAAATGTGGATAACCTACTGTGAGTGTGTCTGAAATGTGGATAACCTACCGTGGGTGTGTCTAAAATGTGGATAACCTACTGTGAGTGTGTATGACATGTGGATAACCTACTGTGAGTGTGTCTGAAATGTGGATAATCTACTGTGGGTGTATGAAATGTGGATAACCTACTGTGGGTGTGTATGAAATGTGGATAACCCACTGTGGGTGTGTCTGAAATGTGGATAACCTACTGTGGGTATGTATGAAATGTGGATAACCTTCTGTGGGTGTGTCTGAAATGTGGATAACCTACTGTGGGTGTATGAAATGTGGATAACCTACTGTGGGTGTGAATGAAATGTGGATAGCCCACTGTGGGTGTGTATGAAATGTGGATAACCTTCTGTGAATGTGTCTGAAATGTGGATAACCTACTGAGGGTGTGTATGAAATGTGGATAACCTACTGTGAGTGTGTCTGAAATGTGGATAATCTACTGTGGGTGTATGAAATGTGGATAACCTAATGTGGTGTGTATGAAATGTGGATAACCCACTGTGGGTGTGTCTGAAATGTGGATAACCTACTGTGGGTATGTATGAAATGTGGATAACCTTCTGTGGGTGTGTCTGAAATGTGGATAACCTACTGTGGGTGTATGAAATGTGGATAACCTACTGTGGGTGTGTATGAAATGTGGATAGCCCACTGTGGGGGTGTTTGAAATGTGGATAACCTACTGTAGGTGTGTATGAGATGTGGATAACCTACTGTGGGTGTGTATGAAAAGTGGATAACCTTCTGTGGGTGTGTCTGAAATGTGGATAACCTACTATGGGTGGGTATGAAATATGGATAACCTACTGTGGGTGCGTTTGAAATGTAGATACCCTACTGTAGGCGTGTGTAAAATGTAGATAATCTACTGTGGGCATGTCTAAAATGTGATAGTAACAGTGTGTGGGATATTAAATGACAGTTTTTCTGTGTTCCAAGTGACTTACAAGAGTTAGTTTGTAGGGTATTAAATGACAGTTTTCCTGTGTTCTGATTGGCTTACAAGAGATACCTGTAATAAAATATGCATAAAGCACTTTTGAGACACATCAGCTTTAGATATGGTTTGTGGCAGGCATTGTACCTGGTTTCCTTGTTTTGCTCAGTTATTTTTCTAACCATGAGCTGTGTCGTCCCCGTCACACCCCTTCAACAGTCACTTAACCTACCAGTGGGCCAGTCCACACAGCTGTAGAAATGAGCAGAAGTAGGAACCCACTGAAAAGAGATGCCAACTAAGCTTGGCTATCCTGGGTAAACAACTTGTAATAACTTTGTTATAACAGCTGAACTTTGCACAAATAGGACACCACTGCAAATGAGTCTTGCTTAATAGCTGACAGTATAGCCTAGATATTAGAGCAACAAGCTATTTATGAGCTTAGTACAAGCAACATGGGTTTGATTCTCACAACCTCCACTTGCATATTGTGTGACCCGAGCAAGTCACTTAACCAAACTGTTCCCCAGGAAAGCACTGGAAACAAGCTTGCCTTAGTGTGACTTTCTCAACCAAACATTGTAACAAAATAAATTGCAACACACACACCAAAAAGAAAAGTACTCATTTTCTAACCTGAATAAGCAATGAGACACAACGGGCATTGGTTGTGCTGGTATTCCCAGGCATAGTAGCTTTCAGTCCCTAGAGTGTGGTAAAACCAGTGCAACCAACACCCCAAAGTGCCTTATTGCACTTATAAAATGGGTCAGGCAACTTAAAACACAAACAAAAAAAACTAACACTCAAAGTTTAAAAGACACAAAGAATATTGCTAACAAATTTAAAATAAATGCGTCCACAGGTGGTTTCACCAGTCACTCATCTGTCTTTCTACATATTCAATCCATGGTGTGTTTGTTCAACATGGAATGCAAGAAATTACAATTCTGCAGTATTCCACTTGTAGAATGCACCATAACACACACAAAGAATGGTAACATGGAATACATGAATTCAAAATTCTGCAGAATTCCACTGGCATACACACAAGACACACACAGGCCTCAAGGGGCCTGAGTCTCAATTTCATCTGTTGTCATTACATCTGGTTGTCAATGGACTACAGGACCCAAGGCAACATGGTTTCACCAGGGAGGTCATGTCAGACCAACCTCATTGAATTTTTGACTGGGTGACTAGGGAGGTGGATCAGGGAGGGCAGTGGACATGGCCTATCTGGACTTCAGCAAGGCCTTTGACACTGTGCCACATAGAAGACTATTGCACAAACTGGGGAATATGGGTGTGGGCAGGACAGTAGTGTGGTGGGTAGGTAACTGGCTGGGCAGCAGGACACAGAGGGTGGTGGTAAATGGCTGTCACTCCACAGAGGAAGAGTGACCAGTGGGGTACCACAGGGATCAGTGCTGGGACCGGTGACTATTCAATAACTTCATCAGTGACATTGCGCAGGACCTAGAAGGCAGAATTTCACTGTTCGCTGATGACACAAAGTTCTGTAACAGAGTAGACACACCAGAGGGTGTAGACAGAATGAGAAGGGACCTGCAGAAACTTGAAGAATGGTCAGGGGTTTGGCAGTTGAAATTAAATGCAAGGAGGTGCAAGATAATGCATATGGGGCACAAAACCTGGCACAATATATCAGTTTGGGGGTGAGGATATAGCATGCACCAAGCAGGAAAGGATCTTGGGGTAATCATCTCTGATGACCTCAAGGCAGAAACAGTGTGACAAGGCAGCAGGTAAAGCAAATAGGATGCTGGGATGCATAGGCAGGGGCATCACCAGCAGGAAAAGGAGGTCATAATTCCACTATACAAGACACTAGTGAGGCCGCACCTGGGTACACTGTGCAGTTCTGGAGACCTTACCTCGTAGGACATAGACAGGGTAGAGAAGGTTCGGAGGAGGCAACAAAGATGGTGCATGGATTGCATCACAAGTCCTATGAGGACAGGTTGAAGCACTGAACATGTACTCCCTGGAGGAGAGGAGGAGAGAGGATATGATAGAGACATACAAGTATCTTACAGGGAGGAACAGGGTGCAGGAATGCACTATTTTTAAGTGAAAAGATGTTCCAGAACTAGAGGCATGGGATGAAGTTGGAGGAGGGCGATTCAGAGGAAGCGTGAGAAGATTTCTTCACAGAACGGGTGGTGGACAAGTGGAACACCCTGCCAGAGGAAGTGGTGGGGCTGAAACAATCACAGGATTTAAGAATGCATGGGATAGACATAAAGGAATTCTGGAGGTCAGGGGTAAGGGCAACAGACTTCTTGGAAAACATAAACTGAACTTAGAAACTTAAATGGGCAGACTTGGTGGGCCATAGGCCCTTATCTGCCGACACTGTCTATGTATCTATGTATCTATGTTGCAGGGTAAGCAACAGAGGTTCTCTAACAACCTGGTAAAGATAATGAGAATTCTTCATGGTTATGAAAGAAACACCAGAAATGGAAACTCTAAATAGTACTTGATTTTTTTAATTTGTTTAACTGTATAGGGGTTCATGAGTGGAAAGAACAGTCAATTACTTACTTATTTTGTTTAATTTAAGGGAGTTTCTTTTACAGCCTAGTTGAAGGTTTTATATATGAGTAAAGGTGGCAGCCGTCGTGATGGCAACCAGGAATGAGTGAACTGTCTCATGAGTTCCGTATGAGAGTGCCAAATTCCAAGTCACATTTCTAAACTTGTTCCAACCTGTACAGTTGTGGAGACTTAATATATGGGTCTCAGAACTTGTTAAGCCAATCATGAAGAAAGAAATCTCTAATCTACTTTATAAACATTTTGACTAATTAATTGATTGATATAATAAATGCAGTGCAAGTCCTTCCACAGACAGCCTCGGCCCTGTAAGGAGAGACTATCCCTAGTGAATGATAGGATAATTCAACCTCCTTGCCCATTTAATCCTCAGTCTCTTATGTGAGACTGCCAACTAGGAGTGCCAGTTGGAGCCAGTTGTGATGTTTGGTTTCGTGATGTGAACACCTGTCTGCTGGGAACTGGACTGAGAACCTCACAACTCATTTCACAATGGCCGCAAATGGCCATCAGATGATAAGGATTTTCAGGCAGTACCAGCCAAGATGGGAATCAAACCTGCAAGGGTGGAAAGCTCCGTTAACCCAACAGCTAAATGCCAATCCACAGAGCCACCTAGTCTTACTGCCCAGGTTCCTGACTACAAAGATTTGATGCAGCGAGTTCTGAAGCTGCATGTTATGAAAAGGAGCTTCACAGGTATCAGTTGATGTTTCAGAAGTCTCTACTCCTGGAGGCCTGTGGGCTTCATGCATACTAACTAATGTTATGCAAATTCATGAAAACAAAGTCCTTTAGTCCTGGCAGTGACTCCTATTAATGATGTAATGCACTGAATACATTTATTCCATAACAGGGCACTTATTCCTTGGATTTCCTGAGTCGTCCCCTATTTTCCAGAGTGCTTCCCTATCTCTAGCTCCGCTATATTTATATATCAACTCACTTGATCTATTGGGCATCATTATCAGTATTTTTAACAATCAGTATTTCATCTCCTTCTTCCGTAACCTGCACCCATCAGACCACTCTTCACAGCCCTATCACTCAGTTTGTCTGGGGCTTACCTTCACTGCATTGTCTTCTTCCACAGAACCATGGACGTGCCCAGTCACAGGTAAGGGGCCTCGGGGGACCAGTCCGTCATGCATCCACGGTTGGGTTTTTTTCAGTTTTTCGCCCTGGGCCTACAACCCATACAATGTTGTGATGTGTGAGTCTGTCTCTGCATAGATGCCCCCTCCGCATCTGCATGTGGAGTCCCTTTCCCATGTGGTCCTGCTACACTACCATCCAGATTCCTCCAGGTGGCAGCTAGACAAGGAACACAGACAACCCATCCCCAGTGGAGGAGAGCTGTTTTAGGTATGCTCAATCCTCCCTTCCTGGCCAGCCCTGAACTGACCAAGTCAGTTTCTGAACCTGGGTCGCCAGCATAGCAGGTGGTAACTCTACTGCCACACTACTGGGTTGGCCATTATGTTTTCTATCTGTCTGACTCTTTCTAAACCTTTGTCTAGTCATCTGTCTGTGTCTGTCTAGTCATTAGGCAGCATACATTACACTCCTTGGATGTGTGCGGGGCACAGGAGAGCACAGCTCAGTTATAGTACTTGTTAGATTAACCACATGACATAACATCTATCCATGTATTTACAGTAGCTGTTTATTTCACAGTTTATTTAACCTGAAAGCCCAGCTGAGATGCAACACAGTATCTCAGTATCAGTGGGACCCACTTTTATCCATTTTTCCAGCTGGGAGAACTGAAGTGCTGAGAGGTTAAATGACTTGCTCCTGGTCACCAGCGAGTAACTGGCCCTGGTGGGATTTGAATCTACATCTTCTGGTTCCAAACCAGTGCTCTACTCACCATTGGACCATCTACCTCAAAAATAATCAGTCATGCTGTTTGTCTGTCTGTCAGTCCATCCATCCATCTACCCACCCACCCACCCATCCATCCACTTGTGCATCTGTCTGTTTATCTGAAAGACACTGACCAGGAGTCTACCATGAGGCTGACTCTGAAATGAGGGGCTTCCTGTGAACTTGCTCGTTTTTACTTGGCTTTGCTGGTGCAGCGAATGCTTCATGTACCATTACATATATAATTCTGGCTGCCTGGGCATCTCTACAATCGTCAACAGTGTCGACTCACACATTGGGTGAGAGAACCACAAACCTAAGGTAAGCAGTTCTGGCACTTTAAGAATGCAAGTGGTAACACTCTTGGAGAGCACAGAGATGCCTCGGCAACCATATTAATATTTTAGAAATCACCCAATTAATAACAATACATGTAAAAATATTTTTTTCAATTGAAGAACAAACAAAACATTATCTCTTTAAGGTGCAATAGGCACCTCTTGTGGTTTAAAGAGGTTCTCACATGGCAGTAAATTAAAGTGCTGATTGGTTGATTTATAACACCTAAATGAAGGGGAGGATGGAGGTTATGTTTAGCTGTCAGGGATCAAAGTGGCAAGCAGCTACTTCGAACCTTTCCTTTTAAGTGACACCACAGCAGCAATCAGGATGATCCAAACTGGTCATTGCAAAGAATGACCCCTAAAACCTGCTGAACAGGGTTTGAGTCCCACCAGAGCCACTTAGTCACCATGAGCTATTTACCTGATCACCAGTATCACACTTCAGTGTGGGAATAAGTAGGGTGTTGCACTGTTGTAAGTGTTAGTATTTAGGTCAGATACTAAAACATGGTTGACTCGACACTTACAAGGGCTACCACCAAGGTTCATGGTGTTCACTGCAAACATTGAATCCTCAGAGTAGCATAGCAAGATATTATTTATTTATTTATTAACTTTACTGACCAGGTGAGCACACTAGACACGTTCAAAGTGAGTACACAGACACAGGTACTACCCCCCAAAAAAGAGACAGGATCCATTTCCATAGGTAGAATAACATTTTAATTGACACACCCAAGGTAGGCAAAATACATACAACACAAACAGCTGTGCTTAAAAATTGATATAGTGGTACACCCACAGGCTGCTAATAAGGGTATTGCTTGTATAAATGGGGAGGGCTTTAAGCCCAGGTTCAATGGGCAGGCAACAACGTCACTCCCATTGAGCTTAAACGCACTTTTCCTGGACGCCTCAGGATTCTTACTGCTGCCCACTATCCACCCCTCCTCCTCCAGCGGCTAGCCTCTCTTACCCGTGGACTTCTTCCTAACCTACCTTTAGCTGACTCATTCATTTCTGGCACCTGTGGGGGCCCTCACTAGGGTTCCTTACGTCGTACCCTACAGGAGGTACATCCCATGGATAGAGGCGGAAAGCCACATAAAATTCAAGTTACTCAAGTTACACAGCATTATCATATCACATCCAGTTGCTAAGTATCGCTGAATGAGAGGGTTTAAGTTCGAGGTTCAATGGGCGGAGCAACAACGCTACTCCCATTGAGCTTAAATATGTCACTTTTCCTGGACACCCTCAGGATTCGTTTTCGTTGTCCACCATCCACCTCCTCCTCCAGCGGCTAGCCTATCTTACCGTGGGCTTCTTCCTAACCTATCTTTAGTCGATTCATTCATTTCCGGCACCTGTAGGGGGAACCTCACTAGGGTTCCTTGCGTCATAACCCTACAGGAGGTACTCCCCAAGGATAGAGAGGCGGAAAACCACATAAAATTCAAGTTACACAAGCATTAACATATCACGTCCAGTTACGTAGCACATTGAACTTTTGTTATCACGGCTGTTTGTATGTATTTTTGCCACCATGGCTGTATTAAATAAAGCCTTTTTCTACCTGTGAAATTGAATCCTGTCCTTGTTCGGAAAAAGTGCACTGCTGTACTACCCTACAGATTAAGACAGTGTTCCTTCTACCTGCCTATGGTGGTCCCAGTGGAAGTTCAAGATCCCATAGCAGGGTTGCTTGTAAGCCCCAGAGCTGGTTTGTTGGTTGGGCCTGTGGGAGGAGGTGCAATCCACTCACCTTTCAAGCACCCTATTAACCAATCAGGGTGGCACTGCCATCCATTGTGAAGGTAGCCACTTTCCCATCCTTAAGGACAGTAGAACAGTGCAGTCTCTTCAGCTATTAAAGTGAGAGTGAGGTATGGGGTGGGGATTCAGTGGGAAATTAGAGATAAATAAATAAATAAAATATTAAAAGTGCTTTGAAATTAGTAGAGGATTTAATTCCCCCCACCTCCCGTTGCTCTGACCAATATTCCCTCACTCTCAAAAATGAAAAAGCTCTGCAGTTGTCTATGGCTGAATATGGGTTGTTACAGCATGCTTAGCGACTGCTAGGTTTCTCTGGAGCTGGTCCTGGGCTGCCAGTATCAAGTTACTGCTTCATAAAGCACTTTGGGATACAGTGTGTGTAAAGCACCACATAAAACAAATTCTATTCTACAATCCCTGCGCTTACCAGTATCTAACTCATTGATATGTAAAGCACTTTGGCATACAGTGTGAATGAAAAGCACCAATAAATCCAAATTCTATTCTACAATCCCTAGCTACCAGTATCTAACTCACTGCTGTGTAGAGCACTTTGGCATACAGTGTGAATGAAAGCACCACATAAATCCAAATTCTACTCTACAATCCCTGCGCTACCAGTATCTAGCACACTGCTGTGTAGAGCACTTTGGCATACAGTGTATGAAAAGCACCACATAAATCCAAATTTACTCTACAATCCCTGCGCTACCAGTATCTAACTCATTGATATGTAAAGCACTTTGGCATACAGTGTGTATGAAAAGCACCACATTAATCCAAATTCTATTCTACAATCCCCATGCCACCAGTATCTAACTCATTGATATGTAGAGCACTTTGGCATACAGTGTGAATGAAAAGGACCACATAATCCAAATTCTATTCTACAATCCCTGTGCTACCAGTATCTAACTCACTGTTATGTAGAGCACTTTGGCATACAGCGTGTATGAAAAGCACCACATAAATCCAAATTCTATTCTACAATCCCTCGCTACCAGTATCTACCTCACTGCTATGTAGAGCACTTTGGCATACAGTGTGTATGAAAAGCACCACATAAATCCAAATTCTATTCTACAATCCCTGCGCTACCAGTATCTAACGCACTGCTATGTAAAGCACTTTGGCATACAGTGTGAATGAAAAGCACCACATAAATCCAATTCTACTCTACAATCCCTGCGCTACCGGTATCAACGCACTGCTATGTAGAGCACTTTGGCATACAGTGTGAATGAAAAGCACCATAAATCCAAATTCTGCTCTACAATCCCTGCTTTACACCGTATCTAACGCACTGCTATGTAGAGCACTTTGGCATACAGTGTGAATGAAAAGCACCACATAAATCCAAATTCTACTCTACAATCCCTGTGCTACCAGTATCTAACGCACTGCTATGTAGAGCACTTTGGCACAGTGTGAATGAAAAGCACCACATAATCCAAATTCTACTCTACAATCCCCGCGCTACCAGTATCTAACTCACACTGCCATGTAGAGCACTTTGGCATACAGTGTGAATGAAAAGCACCACATAAATCCAAATTCTACTCTACAGTCCCTGCTTACCAGTATCTAACACACTGCTATGTAGAGCACTTTGGCATACAGTGTGAATGAAAAGCACCACATAAATCCAAATTCTACTCTACAGTCCCTGCGCTACCAGTATCTAACGCACTGCTATGTAGAGCACTTTGGCATACAGCATGTATGAAAGCACCACATAAATCCAAATTCTATTCTACAATCCCTGCGCTACCAGTATCTAACGCACTGCTATGTAGAGCACTTTGGCATACAGCTGTATGAAAAGCACCACATAAATCCAAATTCTATTCTACAATCCCTGTGCTCCAGTATCTAACTCACTGCTATGTAGAGCACTTTGGCATACGCGTGTATGAAAAGCACCACATAAATCCAAATTCTATTCTACAATCCCTGCGTCATCAGTATCTAACTCACTGCTATGTAGAGCACTTTGGCATACAGCGGTATGAAAAGCACCACATAAATCCAAATTCTATTCTACAACCCCTGCGCTACCAGTATCTAACTCATTGCTTTGTAAAAGCACTTTGGCACACAGTGTGATGAAAAGCACCACATAAATCAAATTCTATTCTACAACCCCTGCACTACCAGTATCTAACTCATTGCTATGTAAAGCACTTTGGGATACAGTGTGTATGAAAAGCACCACATTAATCCAAATTCTATTCTACAACCCCTGCACTACCAGTATCTAACTCATTGCTATGTAAAGCACTTTGGGATACAGTGTGTATGAAAAGCACCACATTAATCCAAATTCTATTCTACAACCCCTGCACTACCAGTATCTAACTCATTGCTATGTAAAGCACTTTGGGATACAGTGTGTATGAAAACACCACATAAATCCAAATTCTATTCTACAACCCCTGCACTACCAGTATCTAACTCATTACTATGTAAAGCACTTTGGGATACAGTGAGGTCAATTCTGAAATATATTGACAATGCCACAAGCCCTGGGTGCACTGAACATACAGTGCATGGGGCTTGCGTCATTCCTCAGCCGGCAATCAGGATTCTTGATCTCATGCACCTACTGCTGCAACTTAGACGATTTTTTTCTGGTCTTGCTTGCAGCAATCTTGAACACTTTTTTTAACTCAGCTTTATTGAAAGTTATTGCTGTTTACAACCATCCATTAACACATTCAAAACAAGCATTTGTCACTGCCGAACATTCGCTTTCAGGTATTTGCAGTGGTGTTTGGCATGTATGGTTCTTTACCCTAATGCCCTGTGTGATTGCTGGTATTTGCACAATAAATTGTCAGCATGACCTTTTGTTACCCCTATTGTGCGCTACATAGGCAGAAACACGTTTTGGGCAGGATGTGAAAATGACAGCTGTACTGCTCATAAGGAAGTGTGGTAAAATGGCAATGTTGAAAATCTGGAGTGGAAATATTGAAATTCGCAAACCTAGGAGCATGCGTGGGAAGTATGCAATGCGCTTGTAAAACAGTCATTGTTGGAATTTTTCACCAAATTGTCAACATTGGCATTTTAAAACCCCTGCTAATGAACAGTGTCACTGTGATTTTCTTACTGTGTCCCATACATTGATTTCACACCGACTGCGCCATTGTGCACTACATGGACGGAAAGACGTTTTGGGCAGGATGTGAAAATGACAGCTGTACTGCTCATAAGTAGGTGTGGTAAAATGGCAATGTTGAAAATCTGGAGTGAAAATATTGAAATTGAAACTCACGAGCGCATGTAGGAACTGCAAACGCACTGTAAAAACAGTTATTTGTAGTAATTTTTTGCCAAATTTTCAACATAGCCATTTTAAGATCTCTGCTCATGAACAGTGACACTGTGATTTTCTTAATGTGTCCCATACACTGAGTTCGCACACCGACTGTGCCATTGTAGCTACATGGGGCGAAAGTACGTTTTGGGCAAGATGTGAAAAATGGCAGCTGCAGTGCTCATAAGGAGGTGTGGTAAAATGGCAATGTTGAAAATCTGGGTGAAAATATTGAAAATTACTTAAACTTACGCTGCGTGAGGAACTGCAACGCAGACCAGAAAACAGTCATTTTTAGAATTTTCACCAAATTTTCAGCACAGCCATTTTAAGACCTCTGCTCATGATCAGTGTCACTGTGATTTTCTTAATGTGTCCCATACATTGAGTTTGTACACCGACTGTGCCATTGTGCGCTACATGGGCAGAAACACATTTGAGCAGGATGTGAAAATGACAGCTGTACTGCTCATGAGGAGGTGTGGTAAAATGGCAATGTTGAAAATCTGGGTGCAAATATTGAAATCATGAAAAACGCAGTGTCGTGGGAACTGCACAATGCACGCTCGTAAAACAGTCATTTTAGGAATTGTTTCACCAAATTTTCAACATAGCCATTTTAAGACCTCTGCTCATGAACAGTGTCACTGTGATTTTCTTAATGTGTCCCATACATTGATTTCAGACACCAACTGCGCCATTGTGCGCTACATAGGTGGAAACACGTTTTGGGTGAGATGTGAAAAATGAGAGCTATACAGCTCATAAGAAGTGTGATAAAATGGCAATGTTGAAAATCTGGAGTGAAAATATTGAAAATTAGCAAACTTCGTGCGTGGGAACTGCATAGCAGACTCATAAAACAGTCATTTTAGGAATTTTCCACCAAATTTTTCAACATGGGGTTTTGGGACCTTCTCCATGAATGATGTCACTGTCATGGCATTATTCAAGCCCAAAGGTGATTTCACACAGTGACTGCGCAGTGCCTGCAAATTACCCTTCAGGCCGAACAAAGCCATGGCAGTGACATCATTCTTGAGAGGGGTCCCAAACCCCTATGTTGAAAATTTGTGCAAAATGCCAAAAATGACTGAGATATGCAATAAAGTTGAAACCCCCTATCTAGCCCATTATACAGCTTACCGGCTTTTCTCAGTTCACGGTGCCTTGAAGAGTGCAGATGTGTTCCCGGTCCACGAATCGTTGCGCCGGGTCGAGGTAAGTATGGGGTGAGGGGTGTGGGGAAAGCTGGGTGTGCAGTGGGTGTGTCGCGGGTTGTGGGAGGGGCTGGGAGCGCACCGTGGGACGTTTTTATTTTACAGGTTTAAAAACAAAAAGCGACGGCGTGGGACGTTTGCCATGCTGGGGTGGGGTCCCAGCGTGGCAGAAGATGGCTGGGCGAGGAGGCGGCGGGGATTGGGCACCCCCATCGGCAAACTACGTGGGGGCAGAGGAGCCGATGGGATTGGGCACCCCCATCGGCAAACAACGCTTGCCACGCTGGGGTGGGCTCCAGCATGGCACCAAAAGCTTTGGGGAGCGGCGTGATGCGCACGGAGAGGAGCGATGATGCGAGGGGACGGCGTGATGTGGTGCTCAGTATGGCAGCGGTGCTTTCCTTTGAAGCAGAGAACACCGCTGTCATACAGAACTCCTGCACCCGTGGTGCAGGACACGCCACGCCTGCTCAAGGGAGCAGTGCATTGGATGGGAGAGGCACACCTCCAAAGTGTGCTACTCTCCCAACGTTCCTGCGCATGCGGCGCAAGTGAACTAAAAGAACATTCTTCTACAATTCCAGTGCTTATTTATGGATCCATCCTCTTCTCACAATCGTTCATCACGTGTTATTCTCCTCTTATAACTGCAGATTATCAGTTATATAAAGTATTGAGGTTGTTATTATATGTGCTCTTCGTTTGGGTACCCTTTAAGGGGCTTGTGCCAGATATTTGGTGTAAGCTGCAGTAAACTGTCACAAATCGCCTGATCTTTCTGAATCGAGCGCATTCTGCAGCGTAGATTTTGGCGCAGCAAGCCAATCACTTGGTTTGACACAGGGCTCGGCGTAAGCCCTGCGTCACCCTTTGTGGATCAGGGCCAGTGTGTTTAAAAGGTCCATCATAAATCTAAATTATGTCTTATAGCCCCACTACCATTACCTAACCCGTTGCTTTGTGATGTGCTTTAGGGTACAGTGTGCATGAAAGGCACTACATAAAATGAATTCTTTTCTACAGTCCCCACCTGCATTACCATTATATGACTCATTGCTTTGCAAAGTGCTTTGGAATATATATTAATATGTAGACTAAGTGGTGTCTCTTACAGGATAAGAAGGTTATCTCATCCTGGTTTGGGCGAGAGGACCATGAAGCAAAACTGGCGGGTTCTATGTTCAAAACAACACGATAACCTTCTTGTCCTGTGAAACACCACTCAGTCTAACATTACTATATTATGAAGCAGTCAAACTGCCCCCAGCCCAAAAGAGCACAATTTTACTAAGAATGTTTGCTTTATTTTTACCGTTTTGCTGTTCTCCACCGCTCCTTCACGTTATAGTGGTACATTCCAAGAGTGGTAATTGACGCAGCTTAAACAGCATGCAATGGTGGCAGCTTCACCATAGGGGCTGACTTTGCATTAAAGTTTTCTTATTGAAAGCTTTTCCACTATGTTTTATGATAGTGCGCTCGGAAAAGTTGTAACTTTGCCACTGCACTTCCGATTCTGCAGTTTGAAAAAGAGCATTGCTCGCTTGTATGATGGCAGTGGGGAGGAACCACCGTTAAAACATTTTCATTTTTTACCTTTTGCCAAGATGTATGAGGTTTGATATTTCAATTAATGGAGCAGTGCTTTTACTGCAGGTAAAATAAATGAAGCTCCGAGGCAGACTACATAATGTTTTCATCTGGGGTAAATGAACTGCTTGGTATTTCATTACACTTCCGATAATTTGTGTGTCTGAAGGACTGCACATTTAAAATACTGGGCAGCAGTTAGTCGGAACTTCTGTGCTTTAACACACATTTTTTCGAACCAGGATTCCTCTCACAGCTGATCTCGCCTCAGCGATTCTGACCGGGCGCTGTGATAAGTGAGAATCACTGCAGTGGGAATCGGCTCTGTGGAGGAGCGCCGGAAGCAACTGTACACGAATAAGAGGTACAGTAATGCTGTCCCTGATTGGAGGAGGTAGTTCAACTGCTTTATAATACAATGTGTATGAAAGGTGCTACATCAAGCCAGATTCTAGTATACAGATCCTGCACCACCAGTGTCAAACTTGTTGCTTTGTAAAGCAGTTTGACTTGCAGTATATACAAAAAGGTGCTTCGTTTCTTTTCCAGTGACTTTAAAATGGGTCTAACTGGGCCGTTCTCTATAGAGGAGACAGTGGATCTCAGCAGGACCAATCCAGATATTGTGAATTAAAAAATAAAGTCACACTGCCACCTGGGACTGTGGTTTATGTGTGGGACCACGGAATCCCTCACTGAGGCCACCTGGTGGCCGGGTCTTTGTAGAGGCAAGCTGTTTGGCTCCCAGGGAAGGAAGGCACGGACTGCCCCACTTCATCCCCCACACTCCACAGACTAACTACAGAGGGTTATTGACATTGACTGTAGAAGCCATTCCCCGTCCTCACAGCCCGAACTGTGCAGCTTTGAAGAACCCAATTAGTGGGCTGGGGGCAGAGGGAGGGAAAAACTGTGAAAAACATTATTTAAAACTTACTCCCCACAGCTCTGCAAGGAAGTACTAGCCTCAAAACTAGTAATTTCAGCATGGGTGTAGAAACATGTATACAGTGGAAGCTACTGTATGGTGTACACATGTGTTTGAGGGCAACCTGGGCAACATTTTCACCCACCTTCTGCTAAGAAGGTCTGTGTACTCTATGGAAGCTATCCACAATGCAGTGCATGGAGCAGAGTATGCTTTTGTTTTGTCCTAAACCTCACTCGGCCTTGCAGGGCAACAATTAGAGTGTAAATACAGCTTGGTGAGGGTGAAAAAACAGAGCGATGTATACAAGTAGAGCAACAAGCAGAGTTAGCTTATATAACTGAGGGTAAAAGATAGGGTTATGCATATAACTGAAGCCAAAAGATAAGGATATATATATATATATACACACACAGTATATATACGTCTACAGTTGGGAGCAATGAATACGGTTATGTGGGGGCAACAAACTGGGTCACAGTTCGCAAATCCTATTTTCCTACATGCACCCCTGCATTTCAGTGCAGAGCTATTTTCTCCAATGTCTTGTAAAGGTTTAAAAAAAAGGGCAGAAGCTAGCACCAAAATGATAAAAGGTGTTTTCTGCTATTATCTGCCATTACACTCCTTGGATGTATGCGGGGCAGAGCAGAGCTCAATTATAAGCGCTTGTTATTACCACATTCCCTACGGACCCCCAACGAATATGATTTTAATACCTGCGGAGGATTCAGCTAATCTGGGCTTTTCATTCCGTTATTTGATCCGGAGGGCTGTTAAATCCATCCTGGAATGTGAAAAACAAGGGGGCTGGCACGGTGGAAATGCCTGCTTCAAACTGATAGGGATGGGGAGAGATTAACTTCTAGCTGGGATTTTCAGTCTCTGATTCTTAAGGTGCACAGTCCCTCTCCCCAGTCCAGGTTTTAGATAGACAGCATACTTATTTATTTTGATTTAAAGCAGCAGTGCAACAAAAATGTTTTTCCCCAAAACACTAATTGATGCTTCAGGTAATAAAAATATTACCATACCTGTCAGATTTACTTTTCAAGGTATTTCCTATGCAGATCACCATGCTTTTTTCTATTATTTTCTCGATTCTAACCTTTGCCAGTGTCTACAGTGGTATTTCTAAGCCAACTGTGGGTGCTATCTTTTTTGGGGAAAAAACTACATTAAAACAGTTATAAATACTTAAATTTAGGTGAAACTAGAAAATGTTACCACCAAATAAAACTGGGAGATGCCTAGAATATTTTTAATGAAAAAAGATAGGGTCAATGTTTTTGCCAACGTTTGATGCACTGCTGGTTTAAAACTGTTTCCCACAGCAGGCCAGGTAACACAGTGGCAGGTGTCCACCTTACTCTGGTGATCTGAATTCTGGAACAGGCTCAGGTTGCAGGGGGCTGGTCAAGGCAAGAACAATCGCATCCCACTGAACAGCTATCCTCTTTTGAGAGAGGAGATTCCATCCTTGCTATTTGACTGTCACCCAGAGGAACATAGGCAGCAATGCATGCAGAGGCTGCCTGAGAGGTTCGAGACGCGCTGAATGTCATGCGTATCCGCGACAACTGCATGTGCAGATGTCATATCATTGCACAATACCAGTGTCCTGGGAAGAAAAGGTTGGAAAACCACATTAGTGGCAGGACAGTGACCAGCCTTTCACAGACTCACAATGTCAACCAGGCACCCACCTCATGGACTGGATACTGCTCCCATCCTGGGAAAACAGTCTTC
Source organism: Neoceratodus forsteri (assembly GCA_016271365.2). Lineage (NCBI taxonomy): Eukaryota > Metazoa > Chordata > Ceratodontiformes > Ceratodontidae > Neoceratodus > Neoceratodus forsteri. Next base: position 283,879,864 of record CM028138.1, on the reverse strand, counting down.
ACAGAGGGCCCCATTATGGGGCTAAGCCATGGGGAACTTGAGGTTGGGCTATGCTCCTGGGGATGGCAGGTGGCAGGGCTGGAAGGACAGTCAGATAGGGGCTGCCTGGAAGACCAGGAGGAGAAATAATGGATTAAAAACAAAACTGTTTCCCACAACAGAAGCACAGCATTGGGCTACCATGCAGGTGATGAGCTTGGGACACCCAGGTCACTAGCACTCAGGCAGCCAGGCCATAGGAGGTATGCTGATGAGAACATGTCCCAGCCGGGGAGGATGCCATTCCTGCTCTGTCACCACAGTGGTCTCTGTGGCATCCATGGAGCTTGCACCTCCACATGGGTCTGCTGTGTGCTCCCAGGGCTGCTAGAGGGCTGTACACAGTGCTGGTTGGTGGGGGCACAGAGCAGGAGTTATAAAGGGGCAGAAGAGAGCATAACAGTGGCCATCAGAATAAAGGCATCCAGCCATCCTGGTGGTGCTGAGGGTTGAGACTCTGGATGCCACACCTCGCACCACGCCTCGACCCATGTTTGGGAATGGGACCGGTCATTGGGGGTCTGCTGGGGTCAGCTGGGGGACGAGGATTGAGCGTCTCAACAGATGCTCACCTCTGGGGGAGGGACATTCCAGGTGGTGCTAGTGCCTGTTATCCTACCACTGGTGGAAGCACTGGCAGCAGGGCAATCGCAGCTCTCACGAGTCAAGGGAGGGAAGGTGCTGCTGGGTGCTTGGCCACCGACCGCATTAGCATGTCGTCAGTCTGGATGAATGTCCTTTGTGCCAACACCCTCTAGAGGTAGGGCCCACACAAGAAAAAAAAAGGGTGAGAAAAACAAAAAATCTCCCTTGCGTAGGTAACAGTGACACGGTATGCCTGGACCTAGCTGAATGTCAGAAGGTGGAGGTACTCCCAGGGCCAAGGCCAAGGACAAGTAAAAAAAGGTATCCATACACCTGGGCCTTGTGCCTACCTGCAACCAACCAGATCTTGTTCCAGGGAGGTCGGAGCAGGCCATGGAGGAACAGGGCATAAGTGAGATTGTGGGTGTCTGGCCCAGGAGGAAACAATCTTGATTTAAAAATGGTTCACTACTGACTCTTTGCACTATATAGTGGGGAGCTCTCGGCAGAATTTTGACCCACATGTATATGGGGAGAGGAGGCTGGCAGGGAGAATCAAACTTCTTATCAGATGCTCTTCTCCAGTGGGGGTGGGGCTTACTTTGCCATATGGCTGTCTCCCAGCATTATGTGCAGGCAAAATGTGGAGTCCCTGTTGTTTGAGTGGGTAGGACTCAAGAGGACAGCTGATGTTCAGATGAGCATCTTGACATTAGGGCTAACTTTTCTAGGGAATGAAGGACATCTATTGAGAAACATGCCATCCTTGGTGTCAGGAGGCTGTATAAAACTCACCCACACTACTTTGTCTGCGCTCCACATTGCCATCCTCTTTCAAGTGTGAAGCTGTCTTCAGGCCATCACAGTGCTTCCTCTCCCAATTTAAGTATGTACTACCTACAAGTTCCTCATTATATAGGATACTGGGGGTGGGTGGAAAAGTCGGAAAGAACCCAGGTTTCCAGGTGAAAAGTATTTCCGAGCGCATGGGAGGTCGGTCCTTATAACTAAAACACTAAGACATGATGAGATGTGCATTACTGTGGGACTACAGCATGCTATGCCTTGGGAAGAGAGACGGGTGATGCCAGAAGTGCCATTTTCTTATTATTCCGCAATGACATCACCTTGGAGTTCCTTATTGTGATTATAAAATGTCCCACTACTGCCCAATTTGTTATTTAAAAACTGAAGTCATGAGGTTCAGAATGTTAAAACTTCTGACCTGTGCTGCTGTTTGGAATAAGGCATAGTCATGCGGTCATATCTGACCAATCACGTTTCTCAATTTATTGGCTCATTTTATAATTAAGGTTTACTGGCACCATTTTGAAGGCAGGGTTGTGCAGTGGTTAGAACACACATTTGTGAATCAGGAGTTCCCAGGTTCGAATACCAGCACAGGCACTGATTGACTATGTTACCCTATGAGCAAGTCACATGCATCTCACTGTGATATAGTCTGCCCACCTGAAAAACACAAGCTGGATCTCCACTCTGAAAATGAGATGCTGAAAGATGAGGTGCATCGTGGAGAAATGCTCGGTTCCCAGAGAGGTGCGAGCTGCAAAGTATTCTCCCCTGCTGGCTGACAAAGGTGCAACACTGGCATTGGCTGTGAAGGCTGCTGCTTGGCTATCCTTCCACCCAAAGAAAGGGTGCCTCCACGGGAAAGTAGGAAAAGAAATAGGAAAAAAAACAAGGAAAGACAGAAAAATAAAACTGAAAATAAAACATTTCTTAAGACTGTTTGATGTTCAGGCTTTCAAACACCACATTCCAGTCTCCTAGACCATGCCTAAGTCTATCTCTGATGATTCTAATACCATTTATGTATTTTTGGGTAGGAAGGGAGTTAAAACCTTTCATTCTCTCTGTAGTTCTAAGGATAATGACGGGAACATCAAAGGAAAAGTTTTAACCAGCTCAGACCGGATTAGGAAGAAGAATGAAACTTAATGCAAGTGAGCGCTAATCTTACTGTGACACGTAATGAACAGAAAGCAAGAGACCTACAAATCGGATCAAGGAGAAAAGTAATCTTTAGGGTTCCTCATGATCTCGTGTTCCTCATTATTATACCTCCCTCCACCAACCACACATACACATTTCCATAAGCATTTTACACTTTATCTGCTATATGCTCCTTGGTTGATGATCTTACCTTGATGTTTTTTTTGCCACTTGCCTGCAGCCTGCTCAAGGACCCTTACTCACTAATGTGCCCTCCAGTGTAGTTTCACTGCTGCTGCCATGCACAGATCAGATTCTCTCCTCTGCCCTTCCCCAATGCAGGGACCCTTTCTAGCCTGGTGCCAAGGCATACTTGGGAAATTAACAGATCCAAGTTTATGTGAGTAGCAGTGGAGAGTCGAGCATTGTCTAGGCCTGTCGATGGTCAATGGCTAACTGGGGCTATCACCTCGCATCCAGTGGGGCATTTGTCCCAGGCCTTTCTACCACTCACCAACCCTGTGATTGGCCAGCAGTTTTAGTACTCCTGGTGGGTGCTAGACAACACGTGATCACCCATGCTGCCAGCATCACTGCCTTCAAGTCTCACTAGGCGTCACTCTAAGAGCAGTGAACCAAGACCTCCAACCTTCAGGAGATCATCCACCTGTATACTCAGAGTTCTACTTGCTTACCTCTGCTGCTGTTGTCTGGCTCATGAGGGAAGGGGAAGTGACAAACGCCAGTCTTCAGTGTGCCCAGAAACCCCATGCTGACTGTTGCAATGGAGCCAGCAACTGCTAATAGTTGTAGGGTTGCAGTTGTCAGAGCACTGTTCTTAAAACACAGCACAAAATCAAGCTGAGAATTCAACAACCAGCCAAAGCCACAACGCATACATAATTAGGGCACTATGCCTGAGATGCCGACAGCATCAAGAATTGGTAGGAAGAAACACCTTTATCAGGCTTGATTATAGTTGGATGACTCATTATGAAGACATAGTCAAAAGGGCTGAAAATGTAACCACCAGTTACAAGCCAGAATTAATGCATGTAAACATGTCACTATGGCTGAAATGTTGTCAGGCTCAAGAGTGGTACTAAGGAATGTGTATACAAATTTGATCAAAATAAGGAAGCCGTTTTGAGCTATAGCTAAAGTTGTACAGCCAATCACAGCATAGAACCTAGTCATAATTAGCTCATCAATACCAAGTTTCTAACAGCATGGAAAGAAGAATTATAACACAGCTGTACAGAGGAGAATCTGTACAAGTTTGCTCATGGTCATGAGTACCTAATTGGGTCTCAAAAACTGTGAAAACTGTCAGAAGCTACAATTCATGCATAATTGGGTCACCATGGCCGAGATGCTAACAGTTCAGGTAGTTATGGCAAGTGATGTCCATATCAACTTATAATTGGTTCAGTGGTTCTCATGATATACTCAAAATATGCAGCGAAAGAAACAAACAAAAATAAAATTCAGAGAAAAAGCAGCCCATTCTTCCAGGACGACATTATGATGGAGTCACCTTACAGACTAACGTCGGTGCCAGACTGGTCCAAGGGTTGAATCCCATTCATTGGTGGTATCCCTGGTTTATGAGCAATGGGCAAACATAAGAATACCCACGGGGAGTGGGGGCTTCTTCCTTCTGTCACAATGCTCACTGTCTATCATGGCAAAGGCTGAGCACATTATTGTGAACTTCTACCTCTCCAGTTTGATGTGTCCACATTTTGTTTTCTTTTTCACATTTTGAGGGAGAGGTCCTCATTCAACTGATGAAAGGTTATTCGATATGGCAGACGAGGCAAAAACAGGTGTTGAGTACCATAGCTGTAAGATATTCGCAGTTAACCTGTGGCTTTGCCACACATAGATCAGGCTGTTACCACTTCTGCGTGGAGGTCAATATGTTATTAAAGAATAATGCCCTCCAGGGTGGGTGTTATGCTGGATAACATCCCGCTCTTGCGAGTTGGGCCTGAGGCTCCCGGCCGAGGGCCCAACACCTGAGAAAGGATGTTATCCCAGCATAACACCCACCCTGGAGGGCATTATACCTATTATACAATGGCAAATTTTTTTAAAAACAAAATATGCAGAAAAAACATTTTTAAATAGATTTTGAGTTTATTTTTGAATGTGGAGGTATACTGAGGAGAAAAGTAGTTCTGTTTTGGCCAGTAGGTGGTGCTGGTGTGAATGAATCAATGGGTCTTTATATTTATCTGCTGCCCAAAAAAAAACAAACTGTATCTGCCAGCAGTTCTCCCAGTTTAGTTTGCCTAAATGTTGTGCGGGAGATTATCAACATGGATTATATTTTGTTTGGTGTTTGGAGCTCGGCGTGTCACCATTCTGCCAGACTCCCAGTGTTGCCACTCTGAAGTGGAAGTCTGTGAAGTCAGTCTGTGAAGCTAGAAGAAAGGAGGTAGGAAGGAGAGAGAGAAAGAGAATGTGTTTTCCTTGTGTATAGTAAACAAATGGAGGTGAGTTGAAGAATACCGGAGGAGGACAGCCACTCACTGATCGTCCATTCTCAGACACACTTTGCTGTTTACTCAGTCAGTCAGGATTGCAGGTTTATTGAGGTAGCGAGTGCAGCACATTTGAACTTGGCACGCTGCACTGTCTCCTGCAGAACGAGTGGACTCAGGGGTTGAATTTGTTTTAATTTTTATTTAGTTTTTAAATTGTGGCTCAGTTGGAAAGTTAAAGGTTGAGGCAGTGTGGTTACCAGGGTGACTTGGGGCAGAGGCACTGATGTCAAGTGAGGTGGGAGCGCCGATTGTGAGCAAAGCGGGAAGTGCTGTAGCTGCTGCTTGGGATGGCAGTGGAGTGATCTTTTGTTATTTTGAATGCGGTCCTCAGTGTGGAGGGACTAGATCCGGATGTTATGCTGGGATAACATCCCGGTCCAGTCTCACTCTAACCAATCGGGACCAGCATTCTTTCCTGCAATTGTATAATGTACCACAACTCATGATGTGTTCCCTGTTTATACAGTAGAGGTAAGACTCAAACCTTACAGATACATGATTTGTTTTAGCCACTGAGGCATTTTAAATGAAGATAAATCATTTATATATTAATACATTCCTCAGAGCCACTCATTGTGGGATGAGTCATTTCATGCTTGTTCTGGCTCAAACAGAACACAAGTGAAACCACCCTTACCACAACAGTGGTGACAGGGGATGTATTAATATATTTTAGAAAATGGGTACTGCAAAAGCTGCATTCTGATTGGCTGAAACTCGAGGCACCCAGGCTGATATTTCTTTACAGCACCACTTGGAAACAAGTACCAATTAAGGTGCCCATTACTTAGGGTATCCTTGGGCACCCAATTTTCACTAACCAGCCGCCATTTTTTTCTGTCGCTTAGCGAACTGGCAACCGGAAGCCCCTTCCCCAACTCTCTCATTTTAACTGAACTAACAATAACCACATATTAAAAAAACTAAAGAAAGAAAAAGAAGCCATCAGTCTGATCAGCTTCACGTAACCACTGATCGGCAGAGTGGGTTTTTAAAAGGGCAGCGTGAGCCACTAGGAGCTACAGTCATCCTTGCTGTCTCACCCAACCTGAACCAGAAATGCAGCGCTCTTACTCAGGCTGCAAAGGGCACTGACTGCAAAGTGATGGAGCATGGGGAGGGTCAGAAACCACAATTTTTTGTTGGTGTTACAAGTGATGGATCACAGTCTCCAGATCCCCTCCCCGAAAGGAGTTACCTGGTAACATAACTTGCATTCAGAAGAGTTTCCAAAGTGAAGAAAAATCCAACAGCCGCCGCGCTGTCAGCTTTCTACCACACTGTTCCCACATCAGTATATTTAGTTTTAAACAAAACCTACATGTTAGCACCTCAGCAGAGCAAGCAGTCTTTCTCAAAATCGCTACAAGCTCCCAATGTTCCACTCCGTCTTTACTCTCACTGCACTCATGAGTCTTTCCACAACAACTGTAGCATGGGAAGGCAAAAAAAAAAAATTACCAGAAGACACTTTTCCTGTTCACCTGATCTCACATAGACTTTCTATATTATAATCCTACCGCTGGTACCCTGCTCTGTTCCAATTAGGGAGGGGATACCCATGACAACCAGGACCAAAAGCATAAGAGACTCTAGAAGGATAGTACAGGCAGAGGAATTACTTTATTTCAAACGCCTGTGGTGTCAGGCTCATTATACTCCCTGGGCAGTCCGTTATATCCCAATAACGCTCCACTCTATCAGATATTATTACTACATAGATTGAGGAATGCTCAATGTTATTTAAAAAACCTGTCCCAGAACATGCCAGTTTCCAGGGCAGCTGCAAGTGAGCCACTCTTCATAGAATAAGAGTGTTTTTATGTGCAGGGGAAAGGAGCACTCCGATTGGTCTGGGTGCACTCTCGATCTATAATATAGTCATTTTAGCCATTTATCTCCACTTTAGACGGGTCACAAAGAAACCTTAACCAGTGGGAGAGCTGCTTGATGGCTGATGACATCACAAATCTTCTGCTGTATGTCAATCCTGCGGCAGAGACCACTCTTACAGTTGTTGGAGTGTTCTCACGCTGCTGCATATTCTTAGGGTATCAGAATTGGTTCTGATCCCATAAGAGTACAATACAAACATAGAAACAGAAAAAGTGTCTCAGGTCATAGTAAGGTGAGAACTCCTGAAAGTGCTCTTGTTTCCATTATAGATAGGGAGAGATCCCAACTAATCAGAGCACTGCTTTCAGTCGTGCACGAGACACTTTTCTGTTCAAAGTCTCTCATGTGCAGCTGCCCTGAAAAGGGCATGGTCGGAGAACATTTCAAAACTATTAATATATTATTGATCGCTGTTGATTAATAATATATTAATGCCACTACTGAGACCACTCTCATAGTTGTAGAGTGGTCTGACATCCTAGGATGGATATCAGAATGGTTCACTGTTCTCATACCTTGAGAATGCACGTGAGACTATTCTAACAACTGTGAGTGGTCTTAGCAGCAGTAATCACATATGTCCTCTCTCCCAGTCATCCCTTCACCACTTCCAATTTGATAACTCCTTTATATGCATTCCACTTCCTCTAGAAACCCACTATTGTCTTTGCCTCCATGACCCTGCCTGAAGTTTGTTCCCCATCTACCACCTTTCCATGAAGCAGTACTTCCTGTTGTCTTCTGTAACCTTCCTTCAGCTTGCTTTGTGCCCCTGGTTGTTGCATGATTTCTTAATTAGAACATACTTGTGTCACTCTCTTGAACTCTTTCATGAACTTGAAAGTGTCTATCGTGTGTCCCTCCCTTCTGTCCTTCAGTGAATACAGTACATGTTGAGACCTTTCACTATCTCATCAAATGCCTAGAAACATAGAAACATAGAATTTGATGGCAGATAAGGACCGCTTGGCCCACCTAGTCTGCCCATTTCCCTACCTAACAGATAAGCTGCAGATCCTAGTTAACCAACAGCTTACTTCCTCCTACCCCCACTAGGACTGCCTTATGTCTGTCCCATGCATTCATGAATTCCCCACTGTTCTTGACTCCACGACCTCCTCAAGGAGGCTGTTCCATGCATCCACAACCCTCTCCATGAAAAATACTTCCTCACATTTCCTCTGAGCCATCCCCTCTATCTTCAAATTGTGCCCCTTGTTCTTGTGCATCTCTTTTTCTGAAAGATGCTACCCTCTTGGACTTTGTTGATTCCTTGAGGTACTTGAAAGTTTCTATTATGTCCCTCTCTCCCTTCTTTCCTCAAGGGTATACATATTAAGCTCCTTTAGTCTTTCTTCTGTATGTCTTCTGGTGCAGACCCTGCAACATTTTGTTACCCTCCTCTGGACAGCCTCCACTCTGTCTATGTCCTTGTGGAGATGGGGTCTCCAGAACTGCACACAGTACTCCAGATGGGGTCTCAGCAACTGTCTGTACAGAGGGACAACAACTTTTGTTTTCTACTATTGATGCCTCTCCCTATGCATCCCAGTATTCCCCAGCCTTCCTTACTGCCTTCTCATATTGCTTGCCCACCTTTAGGTCATCTGATATAATTACCCCCAGGTCGCTTTCCAATTTTACTGTTGTCAGTATTTCACCCCCATTGTGTACTCTTCCTTGGGTTTTTGTTTCCCAGGTGCATTATCTTGCACTTCTTTGCATTGAATCTGAGCTGCCATACATTTGACCATTCCTCCAACCTTGCCAAGTTGCTTCTCATCCTTTCCACTCCATCTTGTGCATCAACCCTGTTGCAGATCTTTGTGTCGTCTGCAAAGAGACATACCTTTCCTTCCAGTTCCTCTGCAATGTCACTTATAAAGACATTAAAGGACTGGTCCCAGTACTGAACCCTGTGGTACCCACTAGTAACCCTCCTTTCTTCACTGTGTAATCCGTTTACTACTGCCTTTGCGTCCTGTTATCTAGCCAATTTTTATCCAGGCTACCACCTTGGGACCACTCCAAGGCTGGCTAACTTGTGTATTAATTTTTGTGTGGGACTGTATCAAATGCCTTGCTAAAATCTAGGTAGGTCATGTCTACAGCCCTCTCTGTCTACTACTTTGGTCACCCAGTCAAAGAAATTTATTAGATTCGTCTGATATGACCTTCCCATCATGTACTCAACAGTTCTTTCCTTCAGAAGTGATTCCATCATTTCCCTACCACTGAGGTCAAACTAGCTGGTCTGTAGTTTCCTGCCTCTGTCCTGATCCCACTTTTGTGAAGAGGAATCACATCCGCCCTCCTCCAGTCCTCAGGTACCACCCCATCCTCCATGATTTGTTAAAGAGTAGTCAGTGGTGTCACTAGTTCTACCCTTAGTTGTTTTAGAATTCTTGGGTGAATCCCATCAGGCCCCATTGCTTTGTCCACCTTCAATTTTATTAGTTCTTTCAGAACCCTTTCTTCTGTAAATGGACTGGTATCGACCCCCTTCTTCAGAGTGTTTCTCTTGTTTGGTTTAGGTACCTCCCCTCCTCTTCCTTTGTGAATACTGAACAGAAATATTTGTTCAGTATCCTGCCTTTCACTGTCACCCTCTGCCCACATTCCTCCCTTTATTAAGCCTCAGTATCCCTTCTTTGTCTTTCTTTGCTCCTAATGTACCCAAACGGTCTTAGCCCCCTTCTTAACAGAGTTGGCTATCCTTTCCTCGGTTTGGGCCTTTGCTATTCTGACTGCCTTCCTGCCTCTTTCTGCTTTAACTGATAAAGTTCTCTTCCTGCTCCTTCTGTGTTTCCTTATATTTCCTGAATGCTATCCTTTTCTTCTTAACCTTCCTGCACCTCTTTTGAGAACCATAGCGTTTTTCCTTCATTGTGTTTTGTTGATTTGCTTTACACAAAGGCTTGTTGCCTCTGTGATGGCTGTTTGATTATTCCCCATTGTTCCTCCACGCTCCTTCTTGCCTGTTTGCTGGTGCCTTTCTGAGGCACTCTCTCATTCCCAAGTCAACCCTCTAAAGTCCAATACTCTTGCTTTTGTATGGCTTGATTGTATGGCTGTATTTATTGTGAACACACTGTTTGGTGGTTGCTTGTTCCCAGATGGCCACCCACTTCTAAATCTGAGATTCTTTCTCCATCGGCATTTGAGAGTATCAGGTCTAAGATGCTCCCTCCCAAGTGGATTCCAGTACTAGCTGTCTGAGGCATGCCCTTGTGGGGCATCAAAAATGACCCTGCTCTTGGATGTACCTGCAGCAAAGGTGCTCCAGTTAACATCTGGCATATTCAGGTCCCCCATCAACAATATATCCCCTTTTTCTGCCATTCTAAGATGCCTTCTATCATTTCTTATCCATTCCCTCCCCTGAGCTGGGGGTCTGTATACAAGCCTTGCTAACTATAGATCCTCTTCATAGCCCTTTGCTGAACTGCCTGTAATCTATCCCTGTCCTTCTGTTGGTGGGTGTGCCAGAGCAGGATACAGTATTTCAGATTGGGTCTCACCACTGATCTATACAGAGGCAATATCACCTCCCTTCTCCTGCTAATAATCCCTCTACCTATGCACTCCAGCATTCTGCTATCCTTCCCATATATCCTGTTGCACTGCACAGTCTTTCTCATTGCTGAGCACCACTCTCAGGTTCCTCTCTTCCTCCATGCTCTGTACCGGTTTCCCATCAATGCAGTACACTGTTCCCAGATTTTTCCCTTCTATGTGCATCAGCTTGCACTTTTTGGCATTAAATTTTCACTGCCTAATGCTGGAACACTGTCCCAGTCTCCTTGCATCCTGTATCTTCACAGTCAACCCTCCTTGGGACAGTCTGAATGGCGTTCCTTTTACGCACTAATAAATTTGTTATTTTTCTGAGCTTGGTGTCTGCTCTGTCCTTGTTTGTTTCACTAGTTTATTGCTGCACAGCAGCACATTTGGGAGACAGGGTAACTCTTCCTTTCTCCACTACAATCAACCCTCCTGCAGAGCTTGGCATCATCTGTGAACAGCCTCATCTTGCCCTGGATTCCTCTCCCATGTCCCAGATAGATCTGGTAAACAAGATGGTCATTATCATTCGGTACTCAACTAGTACTCAAAAGGAAAAGGGGTGAGGTGTGCCATTTATCTCTGTGACTCACTACTTGGTCAGGTACTCCCCTTCTAAATCTCTAGTAAAGTGGCACAGGCCTAACTATCAAAATTTCAATTGGGAATAAGGGTAAGTCTCTTACAGTTATGGCTGTATATATCCCTCCTGGAACACTAAGCTCGGATTCAACTCCATCCTTGACTGTGTTTCTAATCTGCCCAGCCAGACTGAAGTGATCTTACTGGGTGACTTTAATATCAACTGGTTGGACCAGGCAGCTGCTCCTCACAGGGGCGCTGCTGCTGCATTACACTTATCACAGGTCATACCCTCACCCACCAGGATCAACTACAGGACGGAAGCGGTACCATGATAGATCTCATCCTCATCAGCCTTCCTGGAGACTCTCTTTTGTAAAGGTCCTACCTGATTCCCTAAGTGACCACTCACCAGTTCTTTGCCATTGGTCAAATTGCTCCCCAAAATCCCTACTAAGACATCTTTCCAGCGCACCCTTAAAAAGTATGTTGACACAGTTCCAGTCCTACCTTCTTTATTGCGACTGGTCCCCATGTAACACCGCCACCTGTGTTGACAACGCCCTTGCTTATTTCATCACAACCTTCAACTCTGCCTGTGACATTTTGCCTCTTATTCAAACATATTGTCAAAGGCTCTCGAAACCCTGGATCTCCCCACACTCCTAAATAGTATGACCATGGGGACAATCTCTGGCACAAGGCCCGTGCATCTGGTCTCTCTGATGATTACCAGCGATACTGTGCCACTAGGAATCGTGTACCTGAGACATTCAGCTAGCTAAGGCTGCCCACTTCAAAGCTTTCTTCTCTTCACGTGGGGTAGTGGAAGGAAGTTTTGGGATAATATAAAGGATCTGACTGGAAAACAATTGCCTCCCCCCTCCATGCTAAATATCAATGGTGCCTACCCAGGACCTGCAGCTCATTGCTGATACCTTCAACTCCACATTTACAGATCTCAGAGGTGTTACGCCCCAGATTTCTTTGACAACACCATCAGCCCCCAATAACTCCTACCCCTGCTGATATTCCACCTTTTCGATTTAAGACTGTTACCCACAGAGAAGCTAAATTCTGTCTAACACGTGTTCTGGGGAGATCCAGATTTAGTGGCGACTCCTGGACCTGAAGTTACTACTACTGGCCCTTGATGGAGTTCTTGACCCCTCACTAAAATCTTTAATTTCTCCTCTGTCTAGGCCAATTCCTTCAGAATGGAAGGCCTGTGATTATTCCCATATTTAAAAGCAGTGACAGAACCTCCAGCAGTAATTATTGCCCTATTTCTATCCTCCCCAATCTCCCAAGCCCTTGAGCAGCTTGTATCTGACCAATTGTCTGATTACCTTGCTAAATATAAACTACAGTGCCACCAGCAGCATGGCTTCTGGAAGGTCACAGTACCACCTCTGCTGTCCTGGAGTTCACTGACTTTGTACAAAAGCTCTTGACCGTGGTCATTTAGTAGGGTCTGTGTACATAGACCTTACTAAAACATTTCACAGGTTAATCACTCTCTTCTCATTGCATCCCTCTTCTCCATGGGCCTCTCACAAGATGCCACCACCTGGTTCTCCAACTACCTTAGTGGGAGGACTCAGAGAGTGAAAATCTTGGATACTCTTTCCTCCAGCCAACCAGTTTGCTCTAGTGTTCCCAAAGGGTCACTACTTGGGCCACTCCTCTTCAGTCTCTTCCTCAAGTCCCTCCCTACAGCATGCTCTGGCCATCTGCTACTATCGCAGATGATGCCGTAGTCTCTCCAGTCACCCCAGTCTCTCCCCTGAAAGCAATCTCCAGGTTTCCTTTACTGAAACTGATAAGTAGTTCTTTCATCACAAACTCATTCTAAACTACAAAAGACTAAAAGTGATGTTGTTTGCTAACCCTCAGAACAAAAATAAAGGTCAGCTGCCAACAATACTCAGTAACCCATGCCAGCCACTGGAGCAGGTCAGCAGTTCCAAATACCTTGGTATCACCCTTGACCCTCCCTCTCCTTCCATGAACATGTCAGTTTGGTCTGTAAAACAGTTCATACCAGAATTGGTCTACTTTATCATCACAGGTCATGCATGACAACTGATGCTCTCTGACTGGCGTAGCTAGTTCAGTAATGTCCGTAATTGACTAGGGTATTGTCATCTATGGCTCCGCAACTGAAACCATATTACTCAAAGTCAAGGTTACACTCAACAAAGCTTGTCACCTTGTAGTGGGAGGGCACAGGCTCACCCACACGTGACCTTACAAGCAAGCAAACTGGCTTAACGTCCAGGGCAGGCTTCGCTACCAAACCTGCTTATTAGTGATAAAGATTTCTCTGAGTCTCTCCCACCCTCTGCTCAGCATCTCCTCACTCCTGCCCCCACTCCCCATGCAACCAGAGGCCCCACTAAGCTCTCCTATCAGGTCCCACTCTGCAGGAAAGCCCTGGGGCAGCGTGCCTTCATGTATAGGGCCCCCAACTGGACACCGACCTACCTTCTCAGGTCTTCTCTGAATTAAAGATTGGCTCCTTTAAACTTAAACTAGGCAGCACCTCCTAGTATCTAACAGCTGCAACTGCCCTAGCCACTCACTCTTCCTGCCATCCTACTGTGCCTGCTTACCCCTGACTTCCTGGTCTGACAATGTCATTTTAGACAGTTTCATCCCTCTTTCCCCATCCTCCTTTCCTCCTCTCCTGTCCCTTTCTCCCCTCTTCCCAGTCTCTCCTCCCATACCTCCATGGCTTTACCGCCAGACTTGGAAGCCACTTGTGGTCTCTGCTACTAGGGTCTCACTATTATCTGGTCAGCGTTTACCCAATCGTCGTAGTCTGTCCCATTTCATATTGTAACTGTGGACATTTCATCACTCAGGCACTTTATTTCCAGTCCTGTCCACTTATACTACTGTTATTTTGTGTCCATGCTTATCCCTACTAAGATGTATATATAGCATGTGATGTTGTATCCTTATTATACCTGTTCTCTACCAACCTGCTGTACAATGTTTATCTCACATGTTACGTAATTGCTTAACTGCTGGTCTTCATTTATTTGTATTTTTGTCTCTTTGTACCTTTGATGTAGAGCCTTTGTTTTTTTTGTTTTTTTATATATTTCTTTTCCCCGCCTACTACCCTCCAGAGCTGCACCTTAGAGTCACCCATTCAGCCTGTCCCTACCAGTGCCTTACCCGACAGCCCCAGTCCCTCCATCCAGCCTTGGAAAAAAACCTGGGTGGGGTTGGGGTGAGTACAACCAAATCTTGCAGTCATAGTCAGGGTACAAGACTGCAGGCACTGGTACATCGGGACCTGCTCGGCACTCCATCTACTCGGCTCTGGTGGGGATTTTCCCATGTTCGTGCGGGACGTGCTGCATGCCCCTGTGTCAAGGCACGCATGCCGATGCCTGCAACATCCTCCCTCCTTCCACGAAGGAGCTGCCCTGAGCTGACTGGTCCCAGGCCACACCCCTGACCAATCACGCCCAGTGACTCTGGCTTGCTGTCGCACCCCAGCCTCCACCAGGGTCACTGCTTGCTGGACTAGAAGGCCCTCCCTCTCCCTGGAGAAGGTGAGCTGTTGTCGGATGCTCCAGTCTTTCTCACCCGCCAACCCCAGTGGCCCAGGCTCACTCCTGAACCCGGATCGCCGGCATGGTGGAGGTATGGCGTCCAGCACCTCAACCATCAGTGCCACTGGGCCAGCTCATGAAGTTTTGTAAATGAGTCTCTGACTCAAAGGTTTGTAGTTCGAGTTTCTAATAAATAAATATATAAAAGTATGGCAGCTTAAATTCAATGAAAAGAAGTGCAAAGTAATGCACCTGGAAACAAATAACCAGGGAAGAGTATACAGTGGGGGGTACTAACAACAACAAAAATGGAAAGGATCTGGGGGTAGTCATATCAGATGACCTAAATGTAAGCAAACAATGTGAGAAGGCAGTAAGGAGGCTGGGGGATACTGGGATGTATAGAGAGGCATCACCAGTAGAAAACAGAAAGTTGTTATCTCTTGTACAGACAGTTGGGGAGGCCCCATCTGGAGTACTGCATGCAGTTCTGGAGACCCTATCTCCATAAAGACAGAAACAGGATGGAGGCAGTCCAGAGGAGGGCAGCTAAAATGGTGCAGGGTCTGTACCAGAAGCCATACAAAGAGAGACTAAAAAGCTTAATATGTATAATCTCGAGGTAAGGAGGAGAGGGAGGCATGATAGACACTTTCAAGTACCTCAAGGAAATCAACAAAGTCCAAGAGGCAGCATCTTTCAGAAAAGAGATGTGCAGAACAAGAGGACACAATTTGAAGATAGAGGGGACGGCTCAGGGGCAACATGAGGAAGTATCTTTTTCACAGAGAGGGTGGTGGATGTATTGAACGGCCTTCCTGAGGAGGTCGTGGGGTCAAAAACAGTGGGGAATTCAAGAATGCATGGGACAGACATAAGAGCAATTCTAGTGGAGGTTAGGAAGAAGTAGGCTGTTGGTTAACTAGGATTTGCAGCTTATCCAATAGGTAGGGAAATGAGCAGACTGGGTGGCCAAGCAGTCCTTATCTGCCATCATTGTCTATGTTTCTATGTAGTTACTGCCCTATTCTCAGAGACTGTACCATTTAGACCCATCACTCTAGAGTTATCAGTCAGTTTTGACTCATCTTGTTGTTTCTTTCCAGATCACTCACCTTCTTTAACGGACTCCAATGTAAAACTGAGTCAGAGGCTTTGCTAAACTTCAAGTATATCGTCTGCCATCCACTAGCTGGCCACTGCCATGTGTCACTGCATGCACATAATAAGCGTCAATTAAGTTAGTCCGACATGACTGGACCTTAGTGCTACTTCATTCATTAAGCCCTTTTCTCCAAGAATGTGACTATTGCATTTTTAATAATTATCGCCAGAAGTTTGAACACTATCTTTTATATATCTTTGCATTTTTATTCTTTGTAACTAATTAAGACCCCACCTCGATTACTGTGTACAGTTCTGGGGCCCCATCTCTGAAAGGACATAGGTAGGGTGGAGGCATTGCAAAGGAGGGTAACCAAAATGGTGCAGGGCCGGCATCAGAAGCCCTGAGAAGAAAAGTTTAGGATTTAAATATGTACTGCCTAGAAGACAGGAGGGAGGGAGTAAGGGGATATGATAGAGACATTCAAGTACCTCACAGGAGTAAACAAAGGTACAGGAAGGAGCATTTTCCAAAGGAAACGATGCTCAAGGACAAGGGTCAATATGAAGCTGGGGGGCTGAGAGGAAACGTGAGGAAGTATTTCTTCACTGAGAGGGTGGTGGGCACTTGGAACAGCCTCCCAGAGGAAGTGGTAGGGGCTAGAACGGTCACAGGATTTAAAAATGCATGGGTTAGATGCAAGGAAATCTAAGAAGCAAGAAGTGGGTGTAAGCCAGAGTCCAAGCAGGGTCTCCAGTGGCACTATAGATAGAGAATTTAGGGCAGACTAGGTGGGTCAAGAGGTCCTAATCTCCCAACAACTTCTATGTTTCTATGTAATTAAGGCTCACTGGAGAAAAGGCCCATTTACAGGGGTGACCTGGGAGCACAGGGAGGTTAAGTGACTTGCTCAGAGTCACACAGTATGCAGCATCGGTGGAAATCAAACCCAGGCCTGCTGAATGTACCAAGCTCATGCGCAGCTCATTGGTCAAACTGCTAGGCTTTATTGCCAGACATCTATTCATCGATGACTATCGATGCCAGGCTCACCGAGCCTGTAGTTTCCAGATTTTCCACAATCACCCCTTTGTGTAAGGGAACCACATTTGCAGCCTCAAGCACTACATCTGTTGCTACTGATGTAATTCAGACCACTCTTCCAACCACTGGTCTCAGTCACGGTATTAACACATCATTGATTGAGTTCAGTCAATAATATTGAAAAAAGCCCTCAAACAAGCCTGTTTTCACAACACCTGCATATAAGACACGTTTACAAAAAAAGTGACTTACACACAGGAGAAAAGCACTTTGGTTGAGATCACTCCTTGATCTATAATGCATTCAAAACAGAGCAGTGAAATCAAACAGGAATGGTTAAAGAGCACCGTGGTCAGTGCTCAAAGAAGAAACAGGAGGTTCCGTTAATTGAATGGAAGTTAGTTCTTTGCTGTTTTAAAATTTCCAATTCAGCCCCTAAATGGAAGCGATCATAATTTGCCCACTAGAGGTATCTCCAGCCCTGCCCCTGTATTCAGATATTTTGTGATGTACAGTAAGTATATGGAAGTCGGGGTATGCTCCATACATGTCTAGCGAGTGTCTTTTTAAAGGCTGATTTTAACTCAGCTTTTAGTACAAATCAAAGCAAGGTGGCCACTAAAATGAGAGAATTATCTTTTTAACTAAGCAATGGCTTGGTAAGTAAGGGATTGTGGTACTCATGTGAGCAGCTGTTTTCATTTGATATTTAATGAATGATTTAACCATTCAGAAGATGCAGTCGATTTTAACTCAAAATTCAGATAAGAGCGGTCCCACCTATGAACACACTTTGTTTCACATCAGTCAATATTTATGTGCAGAGCCCCTGTCTGAGTCACTGACTTTGATAAAGGCGCCATTTCACTGAAAACATAGTAGGTGACCTAAGTGGTTGGTCCTTAAATATGTACCCTTGAGTCAGGACTGTTTGCTGATAACTTAAAAGTTTTATTTTGGCTGGTTTGGAAAATGTTACTGAGATAGTAAATGTGATTTAAGCCAGAGACAAAATAGGGTATGCTGTATAGTTACCGCTAACACTGTTTGTATATGGTACTTAAGTGCCAGATGTGCTCTACGTTGTGGGCACCCTGTACATATATATATATATATATATATATATATATATATATACACATATATATATATATATATATATATATATTTATATAGTCGATTCCCATGACTAGGCATCTGGTCCCTGTTTTTGAGCCAGTGCAAGTGTGGCTGTGAGATTGTCCCCTCCCTAAGTACAGTGGTGCAGTGTCAGCAGTGGCACTAGATATGAACCCAATTCACTGGTAAAGGGATTCAAAAGTCACAAACATGTGTCCTAGAAACCAAAGCATAGGGACATCCAGTGACACCCTCAAAATGGCAGCTTGAGGGACACAGCAGAGAGACTACCCTCACATTAAACCCTCCAAAACACCTCTGCATTGCTCAAAACATCATCAAACCGACAGAGGGATTGTACTCACCACTGGGTGATGGCTGAAGAGAAGGATTGGGCTCGAGGTGGCGGATCTGACAGTAAATACTCTCAGGTCCCGCGGCATCATTATGATCTGGCAAACACAAAGGAGCCGCTAAACACAAGTCCAAAACCCCACCAGTAGAACAGTTCACCAACAACTGGATTTCTTGATTGCTGAACTCAGGAGAGAAATCAGACACACCAGGGCTGCCCTTAGAACAGACATTACCAAGCTTGAAACTGGGTGGCAGACCATGAGGCTCAGTTTACTGCCACAGACCACCGGATAGACACCACAGAGGCAACCTCATAAAAGTGAATGCCACAATACAGAAAATAGAGGAAAAGCTTGAAGATGCTGAAAGCTGTAACAGACGAATAATCTACATCTGTAATGGAATACCAGAGGGAGAAGAGGGAACTGCTTTGGTCCCTTTTCTTGCTGTAGTTCCTTAGGCTGGCACGGGATCTTCCCCGGACTACACACTTGAGCAGGAGCACGCACATCGGGCTCTTGCCCAAACCTGCAGCAGATGCCAAACAACATTCAGTCATTGCCTGTTTCTTCTGCTACAATGAAAACAAGAAATCTTGACTAAACAGCAGCCAAACAAATTCACTCGCACTCCAGAGCAAGGAGTTCTACATTCTCATTATAGAAATCACTAAGCACTGCCATGTTAATTTCATCCAGGGTATCTGCTAATTCATAGCCCCTTAATGTTTCAGTGGTCATTGAAAAGTTCAGAGCTGATGCTCCATCTCACTCTACTTGTATGTCCATATCTTGGTCTTGTATCCTCCATTCCGAGATACCCATTATTACAGTTCTTGTTGGGTTTTTAGCAAAGAAATCTTTGAGCTCGATTTTTCTAAAAGTTTTTCTAAATCCACAAAGTGTTGAATTTCTTGGGTTTTGACTAGGCACAAAAGACAGTTCCCTACAAGTAGATTCAGTTGGTGATTTGATAGTTCTTTTAACAAGTTAATGCAGTCATTAGCCTCATAACAAAGCCTTAATTGGTGAAGCACCGGGCACCTGATCTATGGACCACATTTCTGGTTTGCCTTGCTGCCATATTGAAGGATTTTTGCTTAAAGGGGACAGGAATTGATTACTTATGTGAAGCTGTTTGGAAATGTCTCTATTTTCATAAATAATATTCATACCTCTAAAGGATCCCTATTTAGCTGTGCCTGAATAAAAGCTGAAGCTGTCAGTTGTGTTTTGTATTGTTTTTCTTTGTGGACAACATTCTGTGCAGTTCCTTTCATGGAACCACGACTTTGGAGTTTTGACTTTGTCACTTCATGGTTCAGAAATGTGAGCATGACCTTATTAGTACAATGCCTACGGTTCTGAAACCATGAAGGACATAATCAAACTCCAAATTCTGGTTCCATGAAAGGAACTGCACGGAATGTTGTCCATACAAAGAAAACAATACAAAACACAACTGACAGCTTCAGCTTTTATTCAGGCATGGTTAAATAGGGATCCTTTAGAGGTATGACTATAATTTAAGGAAAACAGATACATTACAAGCAGTTGCACATAAGTAATCAGTCCTGTCCCCTTTAAATAAGAGGTGGAACTTCCACCTTCCGAAGACCATAACAGTGTGCGTATTTTCTTGAATACCTGTTATTTTTTCACTGGAGCTAAGCTTAACTCTGTGCTCTGGAGTGTGAGTTTAATTTATTTGGATACTGTTGATTCTGGGTCATGACCCCCACTTGCACCCTGCTGGGACCGTGAGCAGCACCTTCTGTTTGCTGAAATCTTGACTAAAGCCTGGCAAGCGAATATTGTGAAGTTTCAGACCCACAGAGTGTTCTTCAGTAATGATTACCCTTCATCATTACAGGCAAGAAGGCATGCTTATATTCCTATCACAAAGGCACTCCGAGCCCAGGGCATAAAATCTTGTACCCCATATCCTACAAAACTGATAGCACATTTTCCTGATGGACAAATCATATTCACAGTGGCAGAGCAGGCTAAAGATGACATCCTGCAGTGGGGCATTCCATTCACTCAAACAGTACAGCCACCTCCCACCTCCATGGCCTCACGATTATCCAGACACGCCTGGAAAATGGTGGACACCATGAATCAGTTGGCAGCCACTATGCAACAAATTAAACAGCACCTGCAAGGCACTGCAAGTTGCCCTCATTGTTTGCTTGTCCATCAGGCTTGCTTGACACAGGTTAGTCCAGTGACTGGGTACTGGGTTTCCATTCTCTTCCTCTTTAAACCACTGGTTCAGCAGGCTTGTGCCCTCCCCATCCTGGGGGTTTGGGCTGGGGATCCTCACGCTCCTTGGTTTGCTCCGTGGGCCTGACTCTGAGCACCGCACACCTCAGTACAGAGAGCTATGGTACCGCCATAGTGAATCTTTGCACCCTTGGATATGGCAGGCTGAGTCTTCCTCTTATATTGTACTGATTTGGGAATTTTCTACATGGCGGTTTGCTGTAACCCCACATCTTCCTAAGGTGCCACATAGCATTGTCAATCAGTGTTACATGGGTGTGATCTCTCTCTCTCTCTCTCTTGCACACCTGGTTTTATTTGGGGTTCTGGTGTTGCCATTGGGTGCTACTTTGAACCATTGGCAAGTGCCTGAACACTGGCACCAGCTGCTTTGGCATTAAACGTAACTAAACTGACAATCCCCTGCCATGATCTGGGGTGTACATATGCAGCCATTGAGTGGAAGGGTGAGGTGTGTGGGCCATGGGGCCCGGGGGTGTTGGCTAGGGGGAGTAGAACCAGTGGTAAGAAGGGATCACAACATGAGGGGAGGGCTCAAGTCCCGGGGCTGTAGATCACAGTATTTTACCAAATGCATTTTGAAATGGGACTCCACCTGAGGGCCCTATTTTGCCACAACTTGGCAACCAGCCAGGCCCCATGTAGCTGAAGGACTTTTGTTACCAGGGACTACTATTACATTTTAGACTTAGAATGCTGTTAGATATATTTGGGACATTACTGCAGGATCTGATAGCTCTGAGGCCACTGATATTTGTTTCTAAAGCAGTAATCCCAGAGGTTGGGGGGATTACTTGTATCTTGTCTTGGGGAAGGAGGAAGCCAACTTGCTTTCTGGCCTATCAGTGTATCCCATAACCTGTACTGCATATAACATGCATAGGAGCTATAATGAAGGGTGGGGTTGCCCTTCCTACTCCCCACAACTGTTTTTTTAAATTTCTTTTACCTCTTTGAGACAGGCGAGGATATACCCCCTGCTCAACACCTGAATCTTTCACCCAGCATCCCCAGGTCGCCCAGACTGGGAAGCCTGCAACTTGCCCCTGCAGTGGTGCTCCCTGAAGGAAATATTGAGATCACCTGAGGCCCCAGCTGAGGCTAGCAAGTGGGCGTCATTTGGGTGGAGGTCCAGTGGTGTCATCTTGCGACTGGCCCAAGGGATTTTGCTTCTTGTTCCTCCTGGAAGCACAGACATACAATGACATCAGTGTGGATGTGCGATTCTCGCCCAGGTCTTGCAGATGTCTGCCATCACCTCTGCCCCTCAGAATGTGGTCCAGGCCAGTGTACACCTAGTCTCCACTGGGTATTATGTATGCACCAGGAAGCCACAACCCCCAACAGAGGAGGCTGTCCATAGGATGTTCATCCACCTCCCTTGCCAGCCTTCTGATGGTCTGGGCTTGTTTCTGAACCCAGGCCATCAGCACGAGGTGTTAGCACTACAGCTGTGGGCCAGCCTATAACTGTTCTTTTGGGAGTTGACATAGTCTGCAGGCAGAACTTGACTCTGGGAGCCAACCTCAGCAAAGGCTGATTTGCATAAAGGGTGGGTCTCTCTGTACTGTTGTACAGCCCCTTCCAAATAAGCGGGATCACTATTGGGACCTCTCCTTGACAGGAGAGAGATCCCCTGCTCAGGGGTGTCCTGGATACACAGGGTTCAATATAGAGCCCCATTTGGAGGCCACACACTGCCATCATGGTGCTGCAGGGCTGCCTGGTTGGCACTCTGTGGAGGTTTGTTATTGTGAGTTTATAGTTATTCTGGCTGACTGTTCCAAGCTATGCACCTCAGAGAACCAAAACTGTTATGGAGGCTGTGAACCCTGTTAAGCTGGAGGGGGCAATGGGGGCAAATGATTGTCTACTTTTGTAACTATAAGGTCCAAAGTCTTGTGATATTCTCTGAATGTTAATGGAGTAATAACCCTGTGAAGAGGTCCCAGACAGTCTTGCAGATTAAACAGGAGCATCCCAATGTAATATTTCTACAGGAGACCTACTTGGGTCTTCAGTAAAAACAGGTTACTCGCCTGTAACAGTAGTTCTAGGAGTGGTATATGATGTTCATCCACACTCTTGGCAGTGTCATTTCCCATTTAAGGCTTGCCAGAAAGTCTTCAAGATGGCTCCTCCCACCCACCTGGTGGTAACTCCCCTAGCACCACCTCGTGATGTCAGATCTTGCCTGCTGGAAGCAAGACCGTGTGCCACTTGCCAGGGAGGTCAGGTGGGTCAGTGATGACGAACATCATATACCACTCCTAGAACTACTGTTACAGGTGAGTAACTCTGTATTTTAGGAACGTGGATATAATGTTCTATCCACACTCTTGCAGACTCTTAGCAGTTTTCTGGGAGGAGGTGGCAGCTTACACCCATATTTAGGGAACAAAGATTGGAGAACTAAGGCACCAAAACTAGCATCCCGGCATGACTCACGGTCTGACTTCCAGGTAGTAGCCCAACAGATTTCCTGGATAGGGACGTCCCTGGAAGCAGCCACCAAGCAGTGGTATGGCAGGTGGAATGAGCCCTTGGCCCCTCGGGGAGCTCCTATGCACCAACCTATAGCAGAGGTAAATGCAGGAGACAATCCACCTGCCAATCGCCTGCTTAGCTGATGGTCTGCTGGTAAGGCTTCAGCGTAGATGACAAAGAGCTGGTGAATCTCTCCTGAACTCTAGCCGTGCGCCCTTATAAGAGGTTAGCACTCACCGCAGGTCCAATGTATGGAACATGTGCTAGGCCTCCAAGGTGTGGTTGGTGAAGTACACTGGGAGATTAATCACTTGGTTAATGTGAAAATCTGACACAACCTTCAGAAGGAACTTCGAGTTGGGGCAAAGGACAATCTTGTCCCTGTGGATGACCAGGTAAGGAGACTCCACCAGAGTGCCTGGAGCTCACTGAGCCTTCTGACAGATGTGATAGCCACCAGGAAGGCGATCTTCCATGACAGATGTGACATCTCACATCTGTGCATTGGTTCGAATGGTTTGCCCATGAGCCTACCAACACCAGCAAAAGGTCCCAAGGTGGTAGTGGTTCACGACTGAGGGGAAAAGTGGTCAAGGCCTTTAAAAAGCTCCAAACCACCTTTTCTGCACTACCGCTGTGTACCAACCCATGCTTGTAGGCAGAGATGGCTGCCAGGTGCACCTTAAGGGTCATTGACCAAGGCGTGACTGAGAGAGGACCAAAGGTGGTCAAGAATACTAGCCACCAGACAAGATAAGGGTTCAACCTCTTGCCCTGGCACCAAATGGAGAACTTCTTCCATTCGAGCATAGCATTTTCATGTCGACTCTTTTCAAGAAGCCTCGATAATGTTGAGGACATCTTTGAGAGACCCAAAGCCTGGAACTCTAGCCACTTAGGAACCAGACTGTCAGGTGCAGGGATTGAAGGTCAAGGTGGTGAACCTTCCCTGATTGATCAAGAGCAGGACCAGGCATAGAGGAAGATGCCTCAGGAGCCTGCTGCTGAGGTTGAGGAGATCGGGGTACCAGAACTGGCAAGGCCAGTCTGGAGCCACCAGGATCATCCGTGCCTTGTCCCTATTTGCCTTGAGCAACACCTTGTGGTTCAAGTGAAATTGAGGGAAGGTATAGAGAAGGTCTGAGGTCCAGGGCCTAGAAAGGATCCCCTTGTAGCATTCCCTGTTGAGGGGTGGGCACAGAACAGCCTCAGCTTTGTGTTCTTCTTGGAGATAAACAGGTCCACCAGAGGGTGCCCCACTGGGAGAACAGGCTGTGTACTACTTCTGGGTGGAGAGACCATTTGTGAGATGCCTCGCCAACACAGCTGAGAGTGTCTGCCAGCAGGTTGGAGACACCACCCACATGAATGACCAGGAGGTCGGCCTCCTGGCTGTGCATGAGGGTTCAAACACAGAGAGCTTCCTGCACAAAGGAAGGAGTGCATCTCACCTTATCTGTTGATGTAGTACATGGTCGTGGTGTTGTTCATCTGGACCTGAATGACCTGAACCGATATGTGGAGCAAAAGCAGTCGGTGCCACCTGAACTGCTCTGAGGTCCAGCAGGTTGATGTGGCACTGGGACTCTTCAGGGGTCCAGAGCCCATGGACTTTGTGTTCCCCAGGTGGGCACCCCAGGCCCATCAGGGCGGCATTGGTGTCAGGATGATCTTTGGCTCTGGGTGGACAAACAGGATACCTTCTTGCAGATGTTCTGGGACTAACCACCACCGGAGGCATCCACATCCTCTAGGTCACAGTGACTGGCTGGTTGAAGTGGCCCTTGCGCTGAGACCATTAGCGAGCCAGCTCCCATTGCAGAGAGCTCATTCTCCAGCTGGCCCAATAGACCATGCTGGTGAACTGCCATGTATCCCAGGAGGCACAGGAAGTCCCGAGCAGGGTGCAACTGCCCAACCTGAAATGATCAGGCAAGTAGGAGAGAGCCTCTGCCTTGTCTGCTGGGAGCCAAGCCCTGGCTCAGCAAGAGTCAAGCTCTGCCCCGTGAAGTGAATCACCTGCAGGGCACAAGTTCTGATTTGACCTCATTGACCAGGAGGCCAAAAGACACAGGTCTGGAGGTCCAGATCTCTGGACCTCTCACTTCCTGCCTGAGGGATCCATAAAGCCAGTCATCCAGGTAGGGGTATACTTGGACTCCTCAATGCCTCTGGTAAGCTTCCACCACTGCCATGCATTTGGTAAGACCCTGGGTGCCAAGGACAGGCTGAGTGGCATGGCTGGGAACTCGTAGATGATCCTCTTCACCAGGAACTGGAGGAACTGGTGGTGGGATGGATGGATTGGGACATGGAAGAACACTTCCTGAAGATCCAGAGAGCAAAATCACATGTCCTGCTCAAGAGATGGTATGATCTGAGACAGAAGGTGCACGGCCTGAGAAACTTGTTCTGGTCATGCAGATATAAGATGGGGTACCATCCTCCTGTCCCTTATGGCACCAGGAAGTACCTGAGACAAACCTGGGTGTCCTGGATGGTCAGAGACAGGGAGCCATGGCCTCCTTGTGGAGGAACCTGGTGATGTCATCCCAAAGGGCTGACAGGATGTCAACGGACATTATGCCATCCTGCTGGGGACGGGCTCGGCAAGGCGGGTAAGCCTCGAACTCTAGAGGCAGACCCTGACTGATCACCTCGAAGACCCACCTGTCTGTGGTGACAGCAGACCAAGTGGAAAGGAAGTGGTGAAGCTGGCCCCATGGGAGAACCCAGGGAAGACAGGATGGGCATGGGAAGGCATCCCCATCCTATCACTGGGCAGGCTTGGAGGTGGAGGAGGAACTGACTGAAGAACCACTGGCCCAGCCTCCTGGCTTACAGATGACTGTGGCCACAAACTTTGGTCATGGTTACCAGGCTGAGCTGCTGTCCAGCCTGAGGCTGGGCAGCTTGGCTGCAGGGGCAGCAGAGAGGGGCCAAAATGGCTTCTTCTTCTGCTGTTTGGAGCCCTTGGGATCCCTCTGGGCAGAAATCACAGAGTCCAGGGTGGCACTGGACTTTTCAGTGTGGGTGAGTGCCCTTCAACCTCAGCCCAAACAGGTCAGTACCCAGAAAGGGGACATCCATCAGTTTGTGCTGCGGGTGTCCCGTGAAGGTTGAGAGTGTAGCCAAACTCTGCAGTGCATGGCCACCACAGCCACCACAGATCGGGCACAGCAGTCACTGATGTCCATGGCAGTATGGAGCTGTTGTTTAGCCACTGGTCGGCCTTTGATCCCAGACCTGCTTGACTGTGGTCTGTAGATCTGCTGGGAAATGAGGAAGCATCGTCAACATTCCAATAAGGGCATGGGAGAAGTGGGCATTAGAAGGGCCAAACTCACTTGCTGAAGGCTGAGAGAGGAGGCAGCACAGACCTTTTGGCCATGTGGTATAGTTCTTTGACTCCTTGTTAGGAGGCTTGTCAACATCCCTCACATTGCCCCTGCACCAGAACACAGTCAGCCACCAAATTCTCAGCCATGGGTGCTCCAGAATCCTGAAAGGGAACCGGTAGGGGCCCCATACTTGCAGCCCATCCGGGCTGATGGTGCAGGGCAAGAGGCTGGATTCTGTCACAGCTACAAGGCAGGGCTAAGAATGGTCTCCACAACTGGGAAGGCTTCCCAGGGAGTCACCCCAGTCAAGGATCTCGGTGAGCAGTACCGAGCCCACTCCTGAATAGGCTCCATCGGGAGACTCGTGTTTTCCGAGATCAGACGGAGGAGACCTATAAAAGAAGTGGGCCTTGCTCCACTGACAGATCCTTGGCCAAATCCATGTCCACTCAGATGGGAGTACAGGGAGGAACTTTCTGATTCCGAGGAATCATTTAAAAGGTCGACCACCAGAATCTCTGCTGACTCTACGGGTCAGATGGAGTAATGGCGACCAACAGCTGATGGAAGGTTCTGATGCTGGTGGGCCTCCTTAGTCAGAGGGCTGGACTTCTGCTGCTTGGAAGACAGCTCCACCAAAGTTGGCGGAGAGGCCAAGCTGGGACCTGACCGGTTGGTTCCTGCTGAGGTGGACAAAGCTGGAGCTTCTGTGGTGAAAGCCATGTAATGGTCCGGTCAAGGCTGGCACATGCTTCACCCCAATGAACAAAAGCTGTTGCCACACCAAATCTTCGTAGTGCTAATGCAACTTCAGCCAGAGCCTCTCCTTGCCCAAGGAGGATGAAGAGGACTAGAATAGCAGCAACGCTTGCTTGCCCGAGTGGCAGCAGCATGAGCATTGATGTCAATGCAGACTGCTTGACACAGGACAGTAAGAGTGGGACCATGACTTGACCATTGGGCCCACCATTGGTAGATCTCAGAGGAGGGCTGGCGAGAGCCGCCCCTCCGGGTCCAGGAGCTCCTGAGTGGAGAGGCGGCTGCTCAACAGACTGGTCTGTCCCTTCTTGGGAAGTGAGCAGTAGGATCAGAGTCCTGGATAAGGAGGTGTTGGCCTCTTTGGTGACAACAGATTGACTGGCTTGAGAAAATCTCAGCCAGAAGATCGACCTGCATCTCAGCCAACTGGCCTAATGAGGAGACCATGGGGTTGGTGGCCTGGGCTGAGGAATCGACCAAAGCTGGAACCTCCGAGAAGCATGGAATCAGAGGCCCAAGAGTGTTCCTGATCCCATGATCGATAAGACCATTTGTTGATCTCCTTTGGACTTAGAGTTGGATTTAGATTTGGTGCCTGAGGGACCCTGCCCATGGGTGGGAAGGGCCTGGCACAGTTCTTTGAATGCCACCATAAAGGAAGCGCCCAAAGAGAGTGGCAAAAGGCTGAGCCAAGGCAACTTGTGCTGCAGCCTGAGCCACTGCCTTTTAAATTGCTGCAAGTTGTTCGGCAGACCCCACAGCCGAGGAGACCACCTGACGGGTGTCCTTGGACTTAATGGGTGGATCCCAATTGTCTGATGGACAAAAGAAGATGAGCATGCCGATTTTCTAAGGTAGATGGGTGAAACGTGTGGCACAGGCTGAAGCCTGGGGATCGTGCTTGTGGCCCAGGCAGTAGATGCACAAAGTATGCAGATCCATCTGAGACAATTTCTGCCCGCAGGCACATTTTCGAATTTCTGTTGCCAACTTCATGTCATCCATACTGGAGAACAGAAAGAGTCACCTGAAGTCAAAACTTTTGAACAATTCAAAGATTTTAATAGCAAAAGGCCTACTCAGTGCAAGAGCGATAAAGAGGGAATCTTCTTCTTCCAGCAGAAAGAAGATCTGATGTCACAGGGAGGTGCTAGGGGAGTTACCACCCAGGTGGGTGGGAGGAGCCAGCTTGAAGACTTTCCGCAAAGCCTTAAAGGGGAAAGGACGCTGCCAAGAGTGTGGATAGAACATCATATCCACGTCCCTAGAACATGAGAAATTAAGGAAGTCTGGCTTCATTCTTGATTTTAGTTCAGAACTCCCCTGGGGTAAGTGTGGGGAGTGTCATCATTTTAGTGCTACATAGCACCCATTTCAAGTGTGACAGATAATTAGGGACAAGGAGGGGCAGTTGGCTACTTTGTAGGTACACTGTATCAGAGGTAACACTAGATAACCTCTATTTCCCTGGGCTCTAGGACTCAGGAGGCCTGGAGACTTATAGACCTCATACTGCTTAATATGGTAGGTATGTTACTGTAAGCTGTGTACTTTAACATGATTAGATTGCCTGCCTGGGACTCATCCAACACATGTTCCCTAAACAACCAGTGGGCCACAAGGCCTGCTCCAAACTTCCGAGGAGTTAAAATGGGTAGCCATCTGGCAGGACTCCACCCACAGTCCAAGAATTACACCCATTATTCGGACTGTGCATGGATTTACACAATAATTGACTATAGTTATACCCAGCAGGAACACATGCATTGTATGGCAGATTGCCAGCTTGAGACATCCTGTTGTCTGATCACACACTAGTCTTGACTTTTCTAGCTCTAGGAAAAGAAAGGCTCTCCACACAATGGCACCTAATCTCATACTATTTTTGGCTGGAACAATACCAAATCTTTTATTGGAAAAAAAAACCCTGAAATCCTGGAGCTGAATCAGGGGTGGGGCAACCACTTTGAGGCAGTCCTCTGGGATACACTTAAGACCATCCTGCATGGACACATTATTGAGTATTTTGCCCAGAAGCACAAGGAAAGGCAACAATGCCTGTTGCATTTGCAAGACATGTACCACACCTGCAGGATGCTCATACACAAGGAGATAGAACTGCACAGGCACAAATGGATAAGGTGAAGCGGAATTGATAAAGTCTGTCTACAAAAACTGAAATAGCCTTGCCGTATTTGAGACAACAGGTACTATAGGAGGTTTGCCCCAGGACCAACTGGGTCCTTGCCCACCAAGTGCGATGGCAGAAGGCATGTGTCACAGAGACCAGACTTAAATATCCAGATTTGGCCCAAACACTGAACAGTCAAGCAATCAATCAATCAATCAAGTTTATTTTATACTGAAAAGGTATGTGAGCAAAAATGCCCATTTTCACAAACATCCAATTTTAAAATAGTTACTAAGATACAAGATAAACAATAGACATAGTACATAGTATATACAAGTAGTGAATAGTATTATATACAATAACGTTACAAACAATGGAATAGGCAACCAGTCACTTGCAAACCATACAAACCAAATTGCAAATTACATACATGAGTAGGAATTTCCAAAGGAGACATTGGGAACAGAGGAGTAGGGCAGTGTAATTATTGTTGTTCCAAAGCAACATCAGTGATCCGAATCAAGAACTGTAACAAAGTAAGTAAAGCCGCAATGCAAGGCAAAATGTTACAGGTATAGAAGGTGGAAGGAGATCAGACATTAGGTAACTCAGTGGGTGGTGGCACAAGTGCAGGAGAGCTTAGTAAGGAGGTGACTTAAGGGATATAAAATCACATGCCCCCAACAAAAACAATTTAAAGACAAATAACCTCTGTGTGCAAGCACTGAGGCAATGGCTACCAAAGAGCATTTGGAGGGAAGCCAAGTTTTAAAGAAATACAAAATCACACATGCCCCCACAATGCAAAGCATCATGGGCTGCATATGCAAATCACCACAGAATAGTATGCTGGTTCAACTTTAAGCAGTGACGATGGTGCCGAAGGGCCTGTCACATTAGCTTGCAAAGGGTGTCAACAGAAGACGAGACACGTGTTTCATCCTTCCAGGACTCATCAGTATGCCTTGTCTGTTTGACACCCCAGTGGAATGAACCAGCTAACTTAAGATGGTCTATCTGGGTTATGTTGTGGTGAACCCAATTAAAACAAAAACAATTTAAAAGACTTAAGGGATGTTTGAAAGGTGTGGATAGTGTTGCAGGTAAATAGAGAGGGAGCTGGTTATAGTGCTTTGCACTCTTATAGGCTAGAGAATTTTGAGCGAGAGGTGTGTGGAAGAAAGGGATGGAATATGCTGCTGGAGGTTCTTCTAGTAAGACGGATAGGAGCAGACTTGGGGAACCTAGAGGACATGCTGGGCGGAAGTTTGTCCAAGTGAATCTTGTGGAGGAAGGAAAAACTTTTTGAGTAAATAGCCCTCAAGGGGAGCCAGTCAAGTGCCTTGTATAGGATGCAGTGATGTGTTCTCCTGAGGAGACCTGTGATGAAGCAGATTATACTATTGTAACCGGATCTGAGTTTGTAAAAGAGTTGAGAATTTATGGGAGGGTGTAAATGACGGAACCATAGGCAGTAGGGGTAGGAGAAGGAGTTAGCAAGACTGAGTCTACAGTCGGAATAACAAACTTACAGATATGGTAGAGAAGCCCTAACCTCATGCTGATCTTTTGATTACATTAGATACATGGAGGCAGAAGGACAGATGGGGATTGAGCCGGATACCTAGGTAATTCAATTCAGATACCAGTTCTATACTATTCCCAAGATTGTCCAAGAGGTTAAGAAGGTTGCTGCATGATTTTCTGGGGCCAGAGAAAACCATGAATTTAGTTTTCTTTGAGTTAAGGACCATGCCTTTGTTGGAGAACCAGTTGTATAGCTTCAGGAAGTCCATTTGCAGGTGGGAGATCATAGTTTCAAAGTTTTTTGTCACTGCAGTAAAGTGCTGCATCATCTGCGAGAGGACTATTCTGGTGCAGAAACAGACTTTGGTAAGTTTGTTAATGAAGAGTGTGAAGGGAGGGGCCCAAGATGGAGCCCTGGGGTACCTATATTTAATTGAGCATTCTGAGGAGGCATGCCCACCAATGTTAGTAATCTGGCATCTACTGGTGAGATGACTCCTGAACCAATTGATAGACTGGTATGAGAAGTGGAGGTCAGCAAGGAGGTCAGGAGGGTTTGTGGCTGATAAGGTCAAAGGCCTTAGTCAGGTCCATGAAAACCTAGCCCGTGAACAGGTTATTGTCAATAATTCCATGAATGTCGCCAGTAAGCTTGACTAAGGTGGTCTCCATACTGTGGGAACTCTGAAGCCATCCTGGGTATCAGTAAGAATGTCACAGCTGTTGAGGAAGGATGTGACTTGGGAGTGGATCACCTTTCCAGGATCATGGAGAGGGGGCGAGGAGGAGATCGCCATAATTACCAGCCTTGGTTCTGGAGCCAGATTTGAACAGGGTTTGACAATGACAGTTTTCCAGATCTGGGAGAAGGAGCCAGTGCATAGAGAGAGGTTAAGGGTGTTTGTGAACAGAACCGCTAGGGGTTGATGGTGAATTTAAGGTGGGTTGAGGGGGATGAGGATGGATGATTTGGTGGAAGTATGGTGGGGTTGGGGTGGGACAGCTTGAATTTATCCAAGTCCCTGAAGAAATTGTTAAACAAGTTGGCAACAGCAGAGGGGTCACTAGATAGCTGGTCGCCATGGCTGAGGGTGATGGGCTGAGCTTTCCTGACCCTACCAAGCAGGTCGTTCAGGGTGCCCTAGAGTTGCACCAGATTGATAGTGGATCCTCTCTAAGTACTACTTTAAGCTCCACACACACAAGAGACACTTCATGATGAGGGACAGATGAAGGCCATTTTAACATCTCTTACCCTCCTTTCACTTATGCCAGACCTAGCAACATCCTTGATTAGACCCATCCAGTGGGAGGAGTTGGAGGAGCTCTCACATCGAGCAAAAATACAAAAAGCCCTGAGTCCGGACACGATATATTGAGTTTTATAAGCATCAGAAGGAGCAACTACTTGTGTCTTTCTCAGGGTCTATAACGAGATCCTAGGAGTGTGGAGGGGAACTCTAGAACTTGGAATTATGTGATTAACTCGGTAATCCCCAAGTACCCCATGGAATGTACAGCCCGTAGACTGATATCAGTGCTAAATACTGATTACAAGCTTTTATGTCAGTCCTGGCACACAGACTAGACTCCCTTCTCCCTTCTCTAATCCAACTGGACCAGACCAGCTTTGTATTGTACAGACCAGACAAATGGGAGATAATACAAAGCATACCTATCATTTCCTCCATAAGATCCATTTGGAGCATACCCATTCGTAGTCCATAGTTTAGATGCTGAAAAAGCATTTGATGGGGTATCCTGGCTCTATCTCTTCTCAGTAATGGGGAAATTGGGATTCCTGTTGGACTTCATCTCCCTGCTCCAGTGGATATATCAGACACATCGCAGGCCTTATCAAGGTTAAAGTCCATATCTCCACCCCTTCCCTTTGCATAGAGGGACCCAACAATGACGGCCCATGTCACCATTACTGTTTGTGATCTAACTCAAACCATTGGTGCATGCAATCAGGGACACACCCCTGCAGGGTATTCAGATGGAGACAAAGATCATCGGGTGGTGGTGGTGTTCACTGGTGATGTCCTCCTACATTTGCTAGATCTGGAAGGCATACTACCAAAGGTCTTTAACCTCTTGGCATGCTTTAACTTTATCTCAGCATGCAAGCTCAACACCACTAAAACAGAAGTACTTCCTGTACTATGCCCCATCTCATTCCCTGAAAGGAAGTTTCCTTTGTTGGGACATCCCATATAGTAACTATTTGGGCATCTAACTGCACCTTGCTTTAGACTCTACAATGTTAATTATGGATTGCTCTCAGTGCATGTAAGGAGGGTCTCCAATACTGGCACTCCCTACCATTATCCTTTATATGACCGCTCTTTAAAAAGCCCTTACTTTGCTGGCGGGTGGTGCTGAGGGTTGAGGCACTGGACACCACACCTCACACCACGCCAGTGACCCAGTTTCAGGAATGGACTCGGGTCATCGGGGTCAGCCAGGAGGAGAGAAGATGAGCTCCAGAGACTGCTCTCCTTGTCCGGGGAGGTGGGGGACATCCACAAATGTGCTGGCTCCTGGTAGTAGCTAGGGGTTAGGGCAAGTTATGGTGCAATGGAAGGGTTGGTGTGGGCAGATGTCCAATGGGTGCACAGGAGCGTGTACCAGCGTCATTGGCATCCTTGTACACCTGTGCCATAGAAACATAGAAACATAGAAGTTGTCAGCAGATGGGGACCATATGAACCATCAAGTCTGTCCTTGGCTTCCTACCCCCTGCTTAGCTGCCTGCTTGTGTATTTCACAGTGTCTCTTCCATGCTCGCTTGAATTCCCTAACTGTCTTGGCTCCCACCACCCCTCTGGCAGGCTATTCCATGGTTCCTCAACGTGCTCTGTGAAGAAGAAGTTCCTTGTATTGCTTTGAACTTTCCTCCCTTAAGTCAAAGGTTGTGCCCTGTAGTCCTTTACCTGAAAGAGGTTCTGCACGTGCACCCTGTTGTTGCCTTTAAGGTATTTGAATGTTTTTATCATGTACCCATTATTCCCGTGTTGTTCTAGGGAGTATAATTTGAGGTCATCCAGTCTTGCCTCGTCGATTCCTGATGCAAGCCCTGCACTATCTTTGTTGCTCTTCTCTGTACTGTCTCCAGCCTATCTATGTCCTTCCTGAGGTGTGGCCTCCAGAACAGGACACAGTACTCAGGTGAGGCCTGACCAGGGACCGATACAGGGGCATGAGTTACTTCATGCCTTCTGCTTATGATGCCCCTCCCTATCCATCCAAGGATACCACTAGACTTTACTGCTGCCTTTTCATATCAGTCTACTGACCTCGAGGTCATCTGATATGATCACCCCTAGGTCTCGCTCCTGCCTGCTAGCCACCAGCTGGTCCCTCCCATTGAGTACAGTTTCCTCGGTTACACTTTCCCAGGTGCATGACCTTGCATTTTTGGTACTGAATTTCAATTGCCAGGTCTTGGACTACTCCTCCAGTTTTGGAGATCAGCTTCCATGCTTTGCTGTCCCTCTGTTGTGTCTACCCTG
Organism: Neoceratodus forsteri; assembly: GCA_016271365.2. Taxonomy (NCBI): domain Eukaryota; kingdom Metazoa; phylum Chordata; order Ceratodontiformes; family Ceratodontidae; genus Neoceratodus; species Neoceratodus forsteri. The sequence goes on along the minus strand of CM028138.1, from coordinate 283,845,454 downwards.
TTGCCAATTTTGGTGTCATCTGCAAACAGGCGCACCTTTCCTTCCAGTTCATCCGCAATGTTGCTGATGAATATGTTGAAGAGGTTCAGCCCCAGAACTGAGCCCTGCGGGCCCCGCTAGTCACCCTCCCTCCACAGACAGAGTACCATTTACTAATACTCTGAGTTCTCCCATGTAACCAGTATCTGACCCAGTTTGTAACCTCGGCCCAATTCCCATCTTCTCCAGTTTTTGACTAGTCTCCCGTGAACGGAGTCAAAAGCTTTGCTGAAGTCCAGGTAAACCACATCCACTGTCCCACCCTGCTCCGCTGTTTTGGTGACCCAATTGAAAAATCAACCAGGTCTGCCTGGCAGGACCTCCCTACTGTGAAACTATGTGGATTTTTGTCGAGCTGACCAGTTTGCTCCAAAAAGCTATGATTCTTCCTTCAGCAGGGACTCCGTCAGTTTTCCCATGACTGACGTTAAAAGAATCAGATGATAATTATCTAGCTGTTCCTGCTTACACTCATATGGAGTGGTACTACTGTTGCACTCTTCCAATCCTCTGACACCTCCCCGCTCCTTAATGATTTGTTGACGTGTAATGCTATGGGGCTGCCATTTCCTCCCTAGTTCTTTTCAGTATTCTTGGGTGTATCCCATCTGACCCCATAGCTTTATCTACCTTTAACTTGTCCATTTCCTCCAGGACCCTTTCCTCCGTGAAGGGACCCGTGTCTCGTTCCTTCAATCGGACACTTATTTTATGCCTATTGTTGGTTCATTACCGTCTGCTTTCTGTATGAAGACTGAGCAGAAGTACTCATTGAGTGCCTTTGCCTTCTCCCCATCTTGCTCTGTGGTTTGTCCGTCTTTTTGTGATTTTAACAATGCCCCTTTGATCTTCCTCTTTTACGTATGTACCTGTAGAAGGTTTTGTTACCCTTTTTACTTCCTGAGCTATCCTAACCTCTGTTTGAGCCTTTGCATTTCTTATCACTTTCCCTGTCTCTTTTTAGTTTCTGTTTATATTCTGTTTTGTCCGCACTCGTTCCCCAACTCCTTGTACTTTTTGAAGGCTATTTGCTTTTCTCTCACCATGGTTGCCATCTCCTTGGAAAACCATAGTGGTTTTTCCTCCTTTGTTCTTACTAACCTGACGGGCATAATGTGACGTGACTGTGGTTATTGCATCCTTCAACTTTGTCCGGTATTCCTCAACGCTCCCTTCTGTCTAATTACTAAGGTTGTTCTTAGGCAGGCCTCCATGTTTGTGAAGTCTGCCTCCTGAAGTCAAGGACCTTCAGTTTGGAATGTGTGCATCTACAGTCCTTTTACCCTGATCCATACTGCGTTATGATCACTGTTGCCCAGGTGGTTCCCTACTTTGACACCCATAACCCTATTGCTATTTGTGAATATCAGATCTAGAACCACGTTACCCCTTGTGGGTGATGTCACTAGTTGACTTAGGCCTGCTTCGTGTAGTATGACTAGGAATTCCCTGCTCTTCTGTGATGCCACTGTGTGGGCATTCCAATCTATGTCCTGCAGATTGAAACCCCCACCAGCACCATGTCCCCTTGCCTGACATCTGGAGGATGGTTTCCAGAATTTCCTTATCCTTGGCTTCCTCCTGATTTGGGGGTCTGTAGATTATTCCTACCCGAATGGGTTTCCGCTTCTGGCCCCTATTGTGATCCATAGATCCTCTGTTTCCCTAGTGCCTGCTGCATTTCTATAGCACTGATGGTATCCTTAACATAAATAGCTACCCTCCCTTTTCCCAGTCCTATCTCTCCTAAACAAGTTGTACCTGGGATAGTCACCTCCCAACCGTGATTATTTGTGAACCATGTTTCAGTCACAGCCACCCAGTCTAGTCCTGCCTCAGTTATTGTGGCAGTGAGGTCAGTCATTTGTTAGCCAGACTGCATGAATTGAGGCATAGTGCTGACCACTCTTGCTGTGTCGCTTTGTTTGTCACGCCTCCCTTGATCTTATTGTTCGTCCTTTTGAAGTTTTCCCTGTTTATGGTTCTTCCTTTCCATTGTGATGGTCAACACCAGAGTCAGAAAGGGTTTTATGTTCCAGGTTATCTGCTTTTGCTATTCTGGAGTGTGTAGATTTGGTGCTACCTGGAGGGGGCCAGGGGACTCCATATGGGGACTCGGGACAGAACAGCCCAAATCTTTCAGCTGGTGAAGGCCTGCCCATGGCGCTCACAATCGATGCTCGTAGGTGCTCCCTCTGGTCCTTACTCCTTGGTCTTCTGCGATGAGAGGTCCACGACATGGCCTAAGAGAGGGTGAAGGCAAGGAGGTTGAAGCTTGGGCACGGTGTCCGATGCAGGAGCCGCCAGTGACAAGACCTGAATGGGGACCATAGGAACACCCCAGCCGAGAAGGTAAGGCACTTAAAAGAAATAAGCAAAGAAAAACCTTCCTTGACCAACTACAGACCCATCTCTAACCTGCCCTTTGTGGGTAAGGTTATCTATAAGGTGATTGAGCTGCAGCTGGATGATCATTTGTCCATCCACGATGTCTATGATTCTCTACAGTCTGGATTTAGGAAGAAGCATAGTACTGAGACAGCCCTTGTTTGGGTGCTTAATGATCTCCTAATAGTAAGGGACTGGAGAACTCTGTTCCATCTTGGTCCTCCTTGATCTCTGCAGTGTTTAACACTGTGGACCATGGTGTGCTATTGCAGCATTTGCGTGTTCATCTGTGAATTGTCTGGTGACAGTCCTCAGCTGATTTCGACCATTCCTTGAGGGTAGGACTCAGAGAGTGGTTACTGGGATTTATTCCTCAGCCCCTCTCCCCTATCCTGTGGGGTACTGCAGGGTTCCATTTTGTCACCCATGCTGTTCGCAGTGTATGTGCTGCCATTGGGAGACATTAGTAGGTGGTACAGTCTGAGTTTTCACTGCTATGCAGATGATGCTAAGCTGTACATGTTCTTTGTGCCCAAACAAGATGGCGCTCTCGGTCTTTAACATCTGCCACTCACGAGATCCAGGACTGGATGAGTACCAGATGGCTGCGGTTGAATCCGCTAAAACTGAGGTGTTGGTTGTGGACCCAAATCATTGGGAGGTGGGTTTGTTGGCTGGACATCTCTGGGCTCTGGCTCGGGGTGTTCAGCTGACTACCTCAAATCGGGTGCAGAACCTAGGTGTCATTTTTACGATGATCTGACTGTGAAATCTCAGGTGTTGGCTGTTGCCAAGACCTCATTTTACCATCTGAGGGTGAAGCACCTGGTTCCGCCTGATGATCTCCCAACTTTGGTCCACGCCTTCATGACTTCCCGCCTTGATTACTGCAATGCCCTCTACCTAGGGCTGCTGGGGTTGATATCCACCACTTGTAGCTGGTGCAGAATGCGGCAGTCAATTTTGACTGGTTCTTCTAGGGCCAGCCATATTACACCTGCGCAGAACTGACTGCACTGGCTGCCAGTACAGTGGCAGATCACCTTCAAGGTCGGTTTACTGACCTATAAAGCCCTCACACAAACAGGGACCCCGCTACTTGTAAGATCTCCTGCACCCCTACTGCCCACCCCGCTCACTCCACTCCACTCCACCAATGAAGGATTACTAGAGATTCCAAGGGTTTGATTGGAAACATCAGGAGCCCATTCTTTTGCTTTTGCAGCCCCACCCTGTGGAATTCTCTACCTCATCAGGTGAGAGAGTGTCTGACCGTCCAGAGTTTTAAAACAGCATTAAAAATGTATTTATTCAGCCTGGCCTTTCCAGACTGCTTTTAGTTAGAAGATTACTGAAGATTTTACATGAGAAAGATTTTAGAGATCTGTTGATGTGTTATCTGTAGATTTTAATATATTGTTATCTCCCTTGTTTGATTATGTACAATGCCTTGAACTTTTGGAAAGGTGCTTTTTATAAATAAATATGATTTGATTTGATATCCTTGATATGTAGGATGGACATAGTGTGAATGGTGGTGCTGCCCGCTTTCTCTATGTATTTCAAATGTCCACCTCCCAGTACTTAATGCCAATTGGTCTAAGCGGCAGATAGGTATTTCCAGATTTATCTGGAATAGGTAGAAGCTCAGGGTGAAAATGCAAACCCTCATGCTCCTGAAGATGAAGGGCAGTCTTCGCCAGATATTCAAACTTACTATGCTGCAGCGCAGCTACGTATTTTATTCCACCGCTACACGGAGGGACCTGCCTCGTAGTGGTTGGACATGGAAACAGCCCTTCTCCCATTTTGGGAGATGGGATGATTCATCTTGAAACAAGCCCTGGGGATTGCTCAGTGGTGGCAGGTAACTCATGTTTACATAGGGTAGAAGAAATATGGTGCAAGACAGTCTACAAACTAGGCCTAGCTTTGCAGATGGTTTGGGTCTGCCACCTTGCACTTCAGGAGGGGTTTGCTCTGGCTCATCTGGACAAGGTATTCTGGGAGTGGAGGAGGAGAAACCTACTATAACTAGATCAGTTTTGCTAGGAAGGAGTGGTCAAGTCCTTCAAGGAACTTCAGCAAGTTTGGTCTGGACAGGACAGACTTCTTCCAGTACCTTCAGGTCTGGTACTATATCTTATCCTTATCCTGTACCAGTAGGGATCCTATGAAGCTATTCCTTTTCATGGCAGTGTGCAAGACGACACAAATACCATGCACTAGACATCAGATTTATTTAATATATAAGGTGATTCAGGCCTTGCAACCTGCAGCTACAATCTATATTGCCCAGACTATCCCCCATTACACAGAAGGAGTGGGAGATGGGCTATTACGATGCAGGCTAAGTCTCGTTCTCCCAAGTTTGGTATGAATACGCATGGAAGCACTTGATCCACTATTTATGCACTCCAGTGATTTCAGCCTGATTTGGGAGGTGGCACAGCTCTGCCTGCAAGAGAAACTGTGGGAAGCCCGATGCCACACACAGTCATAACATGTGGGATTGCCCTCAGCTGTACCAGCTCTTGGGTGAGGTGTAGAGCAGTATCTAAGAGGTCCTCCACACCCACATCACTATGACAGCAGCACTATATTTATGTTAAGAGTACCCCAGGCAGGTAAAAGACAATTGCAAAGAATAAGTGTACAGCTTAATAGCACTTTATAGGCCATTACCTTAACGTTGCACTAGTCCTTCTAGCACAACATTATAATTTTGAGAATGCCCAGCAAGGAAGGGATCATAAATCAGGCCGTAGTGCTGGTCAGCTGATCCCTTCCACTTCCTGGTCCTCCTGCCCTGACTCCACGCTCAGATGTTTTGTGATGTCTAACTCAAGGAGAGCATGGGGTGCACCCCATTGAATCCTATATGGGAAGGATTTCACAAAGTTTTTACATATGTTTAAGCACACTTTGATGAAAATGAGATGCACTGCTCAACTCATAGGGACCTATTAGTTGAGTGGTGGCTTCTCATTTTTATCAGTTGCTTGAATTTATGTAAATACGAGAAATCCTTCCCCATAGGTTTCAGTGGGGCATGCCCCTGTGCTCTCCTAGATTAGACATGAGAAAACATCTGAGGGTGGGGCAGGGTAGGCGGACCAGGAATTGGAAGAGACTGTCTGGACAGCATTACAGCCTGATTTAAATCCTTCCTCCCTTGCTGGATATTCTTAAAGAAAAACTGTCCAATTTAGGGGCTTCCACCCAGAAAGGTTTGTTCTTGGTTTAGCTTTATACACTAACAGCGGCATTTTTATCACTAACTGAGTTTATTTTATTTGTAAAAATTCACAACCCAGAGTGAGGTTGGATGCTGGGGCTTCATTAACTGTAATAGTGTGGCGCCGCATCGCCTCACTTCAATACATTTTGTATAGAAGTGAGCGTGCAGCACTGCAGCATTACAGTTAATGGAGCCCCCAGCATCTGCTATACTCCAGGTTGCGGTCTTCTTCAAATAAAATAAACTCAGTTGCAGCACGAGAAAACACCGCTTTAGTGTATAAAGCTAAACCGAGGGTAAACCATTTGAGGGTGGAAGCCCCTAATTTGGACAGTTTTTCATCAAGAATATACAGCAAGGGAGGAAGATTGTAAATCAGGCTGTAGTGCTGTCCAGACGATCTCTTCCAATTCCTGGTCCGCCTACCCTGCCCCCACCCTCAGATGTTTTCTCATGTCTAATCTAGGAGAGCACTAGGGCATGCCCCATTGAAGACTATGGGAAGGATTTCACAAAGTTTTCCTTTAAAATTATAATTTTGTGCTAGAAGGGCTAGCATAAGGTTAAGGTATTGTACAACTGCTCAAGACGTCGGTGACCCAGATTCAAAAGGCAAGGCCAGCCGGGGAGGTGGATGTGCATCTAAGGGACTGCTTGCCTCCGGGAGGGGAGGGTTACCGTGCTCAGTGCATGCCTGGCCCACAGTGGTGTGCTAGGGGAAGGTCACTTGAGCCTGCCGAGGTCTGGGTGGAGGGACATGCAGACGCCGATGTCGGCTTGCAGGTGCACAGCCTGACATCTTGGCATCACTGCATGCTGTGTCCCTCTTGGGAAACTACAACTAAGGAAAAATCCCTGCATGCCTAAGGAACTCCTCACTTGGCTACCAGCCCGTGCATTCCCGCTGCAGGGATACGCTGACATTACTGTCCTTCTGGATGGCTCCACCACAAGGGTAAACTCATGGGGTTGAAGTCCTGTATGCTATGTGTTCGTGGAACTAGGGACAGCTAGGGGGCAAACTGGCCGAGGAGCTAAAATATAAATTAGAAAAAAAGGTTATGGTAATGGGCCATGAAGCCCAAAAAGACTGAACTATTAAATTTGAAATTGACTTTAAATATCTATTATTCATGTAAAGCAGATAAACATTGGTTGCTTCTACTCCAATAAAATTCATCCATTCCCTATATATATCCCTATAATAAATGAAAATGTAAGGAATAACATTACACCTGACTATGTAGTAAACATAATTGTAATGTCTGTGAAGATTGTATTAAGATTTGTCTTTCACTATAATACAACATTACTGAAAACAAATCTGTTTGGCATCATGTTGCTCACAGCACAACAATGCATCACTAGATAATGGTTGACACCCCAGTCCGTCAACATAGGGGAACAGAGGGCTACTGTGAATGAAATTTATAAAATGGAAAGGATAACATTCTTCCTGAATGAAAAAGTGAACTGTTCACCCATGGTGGAACACATGGGTATTAGATGTGATGCAGCACGGTGCCAGTTTCATCCCTTAAGGAGCTGGGAGCAGGTGGGAGCGGCACGGGATGTCTGGAGGATGGAGAAGACTACAGTATGTGGAAGGCCCAAGGACCTTGCACCTGTGTTCTGCCTTCTCCATGACACATGGTTAGGCTGGCTCATGAGCAAACCACATGCATGGGTGGTGGCTCAAGGCCCTTCCCAATGTTGTACCGAGAGGTGAGCCGCACTACAGACATGGACATAGTATGACCTTTATTATTATGATCCTTGCTTATTTATTTCAGTGTAATTCCTCTGAATATCTGTATCCTGTGATGAAGTACAACCAAGAAATTCTTTTTAATAAAAATATATTTACAAAACAAACAAAACTAAAGTACTATATGCTGAGCCTCACTGGTGTAGGAATATGAAGCTTGTATACCGTAATCAAAGACAGCATCCCTCCACCCACCCAGAGATGTAGTTTCAGAGTAGGACATTAATGAAATTAAACTGTTCTCCAAACATAACTGGTGGTGGCTTGGTGTGTGTGTGTGTGTGTGGGGGTTACAGAAGTAGCAAGCTTTTAATTTCACAAAGTGGCTTTTGAAAACTGAAGCTGTCTCTGAGATCCGATTAAATTAGCTAGCTTGACAGGCAGATGCTTCAAAGTTCTTGCAATTCTTCCTCTCTCCCAACAGCAGAGAAAAGATTTTTCCGTCTGCTCTTGGATAAGTTAACATGACAGCACAGAATGTGCCCCCACCAGTATATTTTTTAAACCAACTGAACATCGGTTTGGGTTTAAGTAATTAGATCTGCTTTGGTTTGTGCCATGGACAACTTGCATGATAAGTAAGCCAGGCTAAATTACCATTCAAACTTACTAATATAGGCAGAACTTTTTTAATGGTTTTTATTGTTTTAAAATAAATCTTTATAGGCTAGCCTTCCAGTGCGGTGGTAGCGCTGCTGCTCATGGCATGACAACCCGGGTTCAGGAAAAGCCCAAGTTGTCAGAGGAGGAACAGAAGAATGTGAGCTGAGCATCTCACAGGATGCTCTCTACCTCGTGGAGGAGAGCCGAGGCCCCACAGGATGCTCTTCCTACTGGAGGTGAGCCGAGCATCCCACAGGATGCTCTCTACCTGGGAGGAGAGCCGAGCATCCCACAGGATGCTCTCTACCTCGGGAGGAGAGCCAAGCGTCCCACAGGATGCTCTCTACCTCGGGAGGAGAGCCGAGCGTCCCACAGGATGCCCTCTACCTCGGGAGGTGAGCCGAGCGTCCCACAAGATGCTCTCTACCTCGGGAGGTGAGCTGAGCATCCCACACAATGCTTTCTAACTGGGGGTTACCAGCTCCACTTTGCTACTGCCACCTGGGTGACCACAGGGGGCAGTGCAAGTGGAGCCACAACGAAATAAGGGGGTGCTAATGTGCTCTGATGTGCCATGCACAGGAATGCATACATGCATGTCATGAGAGTACTCTTGGCATCCCATAGGGGATCAGGCCATAAAATGGAAAAAATGGCAGGTACAGCAGGAGGATGTCCACCCTGCACCGTCAGGCTCGCCACTGCCGACTGAAGCACTCCTCTCCAACCACACAGACCAAGTCTCTCTCGGGGAATCGACATCTCCCAATGGCTCCACCTTTGCGGGTAATTCAGCATGTTTATTTATTTATTTTATTTATTTATTTATTGAGTCTTGATTACAACACCTTTGAGCAATACAACTCATTTACAAAGGTTCCATGTCAGCAGTACAAAACAAAACAAGGTAAACAATAGATAAGTAAACAGCAGACATCAAGAATATACTTAAAAAAAAAATACATTGAAAGCAATCAAAATAGCACTGAATGTTACTCAATATAACAGTAAGGGGTACAGGAGAGGCACTGGGAAGCCTTTTCAAAATCTAGAAGAGAAAGTAATGGGGCGAAGATGAGGAGAAGGGAGAAACGAGGGGGAAGGAGAAGAGTTGTGCAGGAGGTGGAGGGGGAAGGAGAGGAGTTGCAATGGAGGTGATGGGGGATAGAGAGATGAGGGGATGGGGAGGAGGAGGAAGGAGGGAAATGGGGTGAGTGCAGAGAGAAGGGGGAGCACTGGCGAAGGGAGGGAGGGAGAGACATTAATAGTAGAGGGGAAGAGGTGGTGTTTAGCTAGGGAGGGGAAGCCTAGCAGACCTTGTCAAAACCCAAGAGAGAGAATAATATGGGTGAGAGTGAAGGTAAGAGAGAGAGAAATGTAGGGGGAGGAGGAGAAGAGTGTTGCAAAAGAGGTGGGATGAGATAAGAGAATGGGTGAGGGGTAGAAGGGGAAGGTGAGGAGGAGGAGCAGGGGAACAGCAGATAGATGCGCGAGCAGGAAAAGTAGGCGAAGGGTGGACAGAGAAAAGGCTCACAGGTAAGATTGAAATGAAGTGCCAAGAGTTAACGTGCAAAAATTATAAAACATAGATAAAGTAAGCAGAAGACTGCTAAGGGCAGCAGTCACACATACTGCTTGTAGAAGACGAGGTAAGCCCTGGAGAAGGTGGGTAAAGGGCTGAGTGTGGAGGCAGGACCGAAGGGCTGACTGACCTGGGGAGAAAATACAGTAAATTAAAAAAGATACCTATAATCTTTATTTATATTACATGGCAGACCACTTTTACTCACTGATTTCCATATTAACTACTGATTTTAATATTACTCATTGATTGGAATGATGTGAGAGAAACGCTGTTCAGTGTCACCCATTTGCAGTTCACCCTGTTATTTATGAAGGGATGCCACAACCATGAACAGCATACTGTGAATGGTGAATAACAACATGTGAACTGTGAATGTCAAGACCCACATGTACTCAGAGTATCCCAATACAACTCAAACCATGTAATGTAACTGATAAAACATGAATGCCTGCAAACAGCTCGGTGGTCATTTCATCTCGTGAATTTGGGGCATGTGCCACTCAACTTTTGTCCCCAGCTTCTCTTGATGAAATGACCCAAAATTGTTCACAGGCACCCATACATTATCTTATTATTTATTTATTTATAGTTTTTATTGACCAGGATGCATACTAGACAATTACAATGCCTATTTTCAGGTGTGACCGGGACAGTTACAAAGTGAGGCAATGCAGATACACCATAATACAACAACAGAGAAAGATTTCAGGTTGCAGGAAGACAGGGCACTGCAGCATAACATACAACAAAATACCATCTCAGGTACAAAATTCAGTTTATAAGTGATGAGTAGGAACAGAACATAAAGAGATCAAAGCATTATACAATGCAATCGCTAATTAAGGTGGTGCACAGTTTACAAACTCATATATACTTATTTATAAAATGGGCAACAAAAATACAGTGATCTGATTGGTCAATAGCTATCAGACCTGTAGCGGTAATTGATCAATAACCGCATGGGTCTGAAAAGTGCCTTACAAGTCTTTGAACTACATTGCTTTGGAATTCTTAGTAACTGTGACAGTTGGGAAAACAAAACATGGTTCAACTAACAGCATGACTGATTTACTGCTATCCAATGTGACCTCTTTGATGTGGTAAACCTAGTTGTTTGATGTGGAACCAATTTACCTGTGATGATTTATCCATTCTTAATTTAATAATTTATTTAGTCATATGCGTGTGTGTGTGTGTATGTGTGTGTGTGTGTGTTTATTTTTTATTTGAGTACTTTTGTGCCATTTTATAAATGCAATAACCACTTGGGCTTGTGGTTATTGTAATTACGTGCCCCCACCTCCACCCCATGGATGAAAGGCACCTGGCAAGCCTCATGCCTCCAACTCACAGAGTGAGGGAGATGCAGTAATGATCAAATAACCACACGCACTATCGGATGTTATTGTTCATTTATCTTGTACTATATTTGTGTAGTTTTGGTGTGGTGTGAAAATATGTTTTTAATATGTCATTTTTTTCACAATTTGTTCTTTATTTCAGTTCTGCCATTCAATGACTCACCCCACTTTTGTCTTATATGCGTCCCGCCCAGCTGCCCTCATGCTCTGCCTACTGACTACTGGACCATCTCCTCTTCTAGTTGTTCACTCATCCTTTCGACTCCACTATGCCCCCCACCCACAGCAGGACCCCTGGCCAACTTGCTTGCTGCCAGCCACCAGAGAGCCTTAGTCAGTGAAGGATGAACTCACGGGGTGGCTGTGCATCCTGCAGCATCGAGGTGGGTGGGCAGAGACACTGTCACAAATGCAGGGCGGAGCATTTTTCCCCTTCCTCCCTCTCTCCTTCATCCTCTGAAACTGCCTATGAGCTCTTGCAGCACACCCTCTGGGCGGAGCTGGCTAACATCTCGTGGTCACCCGTGACATCAATGCCACCCCAAAACCCTGCTGTAGGAGCCACTTGCAAACTGAGAAGCTCAGATCCTTCCTCCTGGGGTCAGTTCACGATGCCTAGACCCCAGAGACCCAGGGTAGGGGTATTTGAATCAAGACTGGATCCCTGATCTCACTCGTGGCAGTGCAGTGCACCACCATCTGGCACCGCTGGGGCAGGCTTAACGTGTCATTTAATATAAAACTCTCCAAGTCCCCCAGGAAGGGCACTACATTAACAAAGATTCCTTGACTTGCCTTTTTCACCTTTCTGTATTAGCCAACAGAGCACAGTACAATCTCAGGCCTGGAAATTTAAAACTTGATGGGAAATGTACTGGCCCCACAGGTAAGACATTCCACTGGCCCAAGAGTTACACCTCTTGAAACGTTACCTCCTCCAATAAAAGCCAATAGGGGCCAATTCAAGAAGATGCTATGGGCCTGATACAGATTCCATTAACATTTGGCCAGTAGGCCACTGTCAATCTCAGGCACTGCAATCAATAATGAATATTCTAAATTATAATTCAAATTAATTATTCATGATGCAGGAATGATTTCCACTTGTCTGCTGTATTGTGCATTCATCTTCTAAAATGTTCTGTACGGCTCAAAGCAGCATGACGCCTGATAAAGTAGTCCAGTTTTCTTTTCAAAATGCCATTTTGTTTGTGAACATGCGATTAGATTTTTTAACTTGAGTTTTATTAGAAAATCGAAATTGTTACAGCATACCATAAAAGCATTATACATTTTAACATGCATTCATAGGGACAACTTGAACTGCTTCTGATCCCTTGTGTGGCACTGACATGAGAGAACATATTTCTTGTAAGTAACTAAAATACTTTCATGAATATGGTTAGTAGATGGTGCGGTCCTTTTTCCAGTTCTGTGGCGATGCATTGGTTGCCATTTGTTTCTGATACTGGCCATACACTAGTAGCACCCCAACACAGTTAATAAAATGTATAAGAAATGTGATTAAAACTCAGTGGATGAGACTGCCCCAATGGCCCAGCAGCAGTGCATTGTGCTATTATGCTCGAGACCAAGGTTCAGGACCAGGCTTGGGATGCCGTGTTGAGGTCAGACCTTTTGGGGTCAGCTTGGCACTGCACCATCGGTGCCACAGTGACCCCTGCGGTGAAGCCAAGGGGCTAGCTTCCTCTGCATGGACATTACATGCAGCCGAGGCACATGTGGCTAAGTGCAAGCCAAGGGCAGGAGGGAGGCAGGGAAGAAACCCAAGCACCCCACTACATGATGGCCTAGGTTCCTGGCTCCCCTTGGTCCTAATGCTGCCTTGGGTGGGGGATGGCTTTCCTCCTGGAGCCCATGGTGGGGGGTCCTGGGGTCAAAGAGGCCAGAGACGGAATCGTCCCAGGACCAGAGTACATACCTGGTGGAGCATGGCCAGGAGAAACAATAAATAAAAAATTTAAAAAACTTAATGAATGCATCTGCTCCTTTTATGAACTAGCATTGTTTAATAAAAGACACCAGAAAGTAGTCTTCTCAAGACAAGAGAAAGCAGTGTGATCAATGCTCACATGGCAATCCAACATTAAAAGAATAGGTACCTGACCTATAAAAGGGCCACTTATCCTTGTGGTCAGGCTTAATCACAACTCAGCTGATTTATGAAACCAGAACCACCTTTTAAAATCAGGGAATGAAGAAAGAAAGGGAGATCAAAACTTGAACATCTCCTTTCTCCAATGGTACAGTACCTCCCCCCATGTCCCACCCCTTCTCCTTTGATACAGTCTCCCCAAATGACACATTACAAGCCCTCCTCGCTATCAACCCCACAAAAGCTCCTCCCCAGACAACCTAGACCTCAAACTCCTCTATCTCTCTGCCTCAGCCATTGCCTACCCCTTTCTCTAATTCTAAACCTCTCATTTTCTACTACCTCAGTCCCTACCCCATGGAAACATGCTGTGGTCCTCCCTCTTCCCAAAGGTGGTGACCCATCTTCCCCTGGAAATCATCACCCTATCTCTCTCCTCCCTACCCTAGCTAAATTACAAGAACACATTGTCCTCTCCCAGCTTACCTCATTTCTTTAACTGACGCCCACTTCAACCCTTTCCAATCTGGCTTCAGGAAAAATCACTCCACCACTACCTCCCTACTTCAGTTCACTGACTCTATCCTTACCAGGATGGACAATGGCCAAATTACCTCAGCCATCTTTTCGACCTCGCCAAGGTTTTGACACTGTTCCCACTCCCTCCTCCTTGACTTGTTCTCAACAGCTGGTCTATCTCCATCAGCCGCTAGCTGGTTCAAGGCTTACCTCACTGGTAGAACCAATCAGTCAGGATCTCTGATGTAATTTCTCCCTCCTCGATTAATACAGGGCCCTCAGGGCTCAGTGCTAGAGGCCCTATTATTCTCCATCTCCCTAAACGACCTTCCATCTGTCTGCCTCTGTCACCACCATACACATGTATGCTGATGATATGGTCCTGTATGCATCTGGCTCTTACCCAGCTGAGGTTACATCCAACTTGCAGCAAGACTTTGACAAGGTTCAGCTATGGTTTGCTAACCATCAACTTTTTCTCAACGCCAAGAAGACTGTATCCATGACCTTTGTCACAAGGCAGAGACTCTCTAGGTTTCCCTCCTGCCCACTTTCCTCACCCTTGATGGAACTTCTTGAGGACACATCCTCCTTCAGGTACCCAGGAGTTTGGCTGGATCAACACCTAAACTTCTCCAGACATGTTGACGCCTATCCCAAAACAATTGCGCCCGAAGTTTGGTGCCCTGTTCTGGAACCATAGTTGTATCCCTCTACAGTTAGGCATGAACTTGTTCAGAAGATGATCCTGCCCATCTTCAACTACTGTGATGTATAGTCTATGGTGCTGCTCCCAAGTCCTCCTTGGCCAGATTGGATACCCTCTTCAATTTCTTCTTCCGTTTTGCCCTTAATGCTCCCTCTCCACCCACCGCTGTGATCTCTGTCAAGCCTATCCTTCCCTCTCTTACAAACAGGTGACTCCCCACTGTGCTAAATTCACCTCAAGCAGTGGCTACGTGAACTCCCTTGTTACCGCTCTTCCTCATTTATAACCCCCCACTCCCTCTCACTCCTTTGGATCATCTGACTCCAGTACTCTGGCGGTCCCCGCAGAGCCACCCTCATCGACCAATCCGGTTACTCTCACTGCCTCCCAAAATGTGGAATTCCCTCTCCCTTAAATTTTTCACTCATCGTCTTACTACTCCATCAGTTCAGCTCTTATAAACTTCCTTGCACCTAGCTGTTCCTGCTACAACCCTCCCTAACTCCCTCCTCTAAGCCCAACAAACCCTACCCTTCTCAGTACCCATGCAATGCACCATCCCCAACCACGTAAAACCAGCATTCCTTCCTTCCTCCAATTCCTTCCCTTCAGACCTTCCACTGTTCTCTTACTGTGATTTCTCTATCATCCAAAGTTGTACCACAGGCCAGTCCCTACCTGTCCTTACACCATTAACCCAACTCTTTCCTCCACTTCTCCACATCCTGAAGGCTGTGATCCCAGCATCTCTTCTCTCACCTTCACCCTCTCTTCTGTCTTTCCAAAGCCTATTCCCCCTTGCTGCACAATCTTCTTCCCTCCTATTGTACTCTACCTCACTGCCACAACCTGCTCCCTTCCTGTCAGGCTTGACCCCTGCCTTGTGCAGGCAGGGTCCCTCAGCATACTGGAGGGTCAGGCCACAACAGACCTTTCTCCTCCTACCTCTTCCTTTGCCTCCTTGTTCCATCCCTTCCACCACCACCCCGCTTCTCTGCCTACCAACATACCTACCTCTCTCTCTCACCTTCCCTTCTGCCCTTACTTAGCCCTAGCTATGGCAGGCCCCTAATCTCTAATGCACTTGTAGTTAACTTGCTCTTCTGTCATGGCTGACCCCTAATCTCTACTGCACTTGTAGTTAACTTGCACTTCTGTTATACCTTAGTCAACCTGTTCTGCCTGTGTTTACTCCTAACTTCCTAGATCAAACTACAACAATTGTATTCAGCCATTTTCTAGCTACACAGTTACGTGTCATTTAGTGTATGCCTAAATGTTACTTTGTGTTGTTGTACCTATCTAGTCCAAAAGCATTGGTGTAGTATCTATCTAGTTCAAACTGTTAGCATCTTTCTATTTCGTTACTCCTGTACAGTCTGCTTAAATTATTTGAATGTAATACACTATAAATTTATATTGTGTACCAAATCTCCTGTAAACTATCCTCATGTTCCTCTACCCCTCCCCAGGTCACACCACGAGATGAGTAACGTGTTGCTCAGCGTGCCTTCCTGGTGAAACATTTCAATAAATAAAATAAAAAAAACTTTTAAATGATTTGTAGGAACCTTTGGGCAGTATTGGGGAGGAGCACTGGATACTGTATGGTTCTAATTAGTCCGCCCAGCCTTTTCCTATATAAGGTGGTATTTTAAGAGGGCTCCAGTGAGCAGTAGCAAAAATTAAAAAAAAACAAAACAAAAACAAGGCAGCTGCTATCTGCAGGTGTAAATTACAAAACAATTTAAATATTCATAATTTCAGTGCCATTCTTCTCTTTACTATTGAGGAAATCTACATGGGAAGGCTTGAGAGGTGGTCAAAGGGTGAGCAAAGGTCTGGCAGTTGAGATTCAATGCCAAGAAGTGCAAGGCGATGTACTTAAGGAATATTATAAGTCTAATTAATTATGCATGAGCTAGCAAGGCTCCTGATTAGCCACCTGGTTGGTCATTAACGTCTTAGAAATGACCGATCCAGCTGCTAACTGACACCGTACAAGCACGCATAGCTCGCGCTGTTCTGCTTAGAACCTTAAGTAAATTAAAAAATAAATGGGAAAAAGAAAAAAGTTATTTTGATTAACTTATAACGCACGACAACCTCGAGCCGGTCATTTCCTCAGATTAACGACTGGCTGGAGGAAGGTGGGCCTGAGGCTGTGCATCAGGCAACCCATCCCAGTTGGTCATTAACCCCTAGGAAGTGACTGGCTTCTCAGTCATTATTGCTTAAAAACTCATACACAGAATACTGGATGGGAGGGTTAAGCTGGCCAATTCAGGTTAGGAGCGAGATCTGGGAGTCCTAATCAGTGACTCCCTCAAGCAAACTAGCCAGTGCAATAAGGTCTATGGCAAGGCATCTAGGATGCTGCAGTGTATATGGAGGGGTTTTGACAGCAGGAGGTGGAAATGATATAGCCTGATACAGATCACTAGTGAGGCTCCACCTGGATACTGTCCGCCTTTGGCATCCTCACCTGAGAGTCAATGAAGTGGAGGGTGACAAAAATTATTCAGGGCCAGCATGACAGATCCTATCAGGAACTGCTCAAAGCCCTGAATATGTACTCTGGAGGTCAGATGACAGAATGGGGACATGACAGAGATTTATAAGTTCCTGGGGGAGGGGGATAGGGTAAATTGAGAGGACCTGTTTGTTAGAAATAGAGATGCAGTCACAAGGGAACAATTTATTTATTTAAAATTGGTGACCGGAAAGGCACACAGAGCTGAGGCTTGTTTCCAGGTGCAGCCAGGGGCTAGGGAAGGGAGTACAGACTGAATGAAAATTAGAAAACATCAGTCAGTGGTTAGGTAAACATTTTGCAGGGGCACATGCATGATGATGAACAGGCAGGGTAAACTACACCAAGGCCCCGGGACCAAGGTTCATAGCAATGAAACATAGAAACATAGAAGTTGACGGCAGATAAGGACCACAAGAGCCCATCCAGTCTGCCCATTTCTTTTCTACCTTCTAAATGTGCCATCAGCCTTTGAAATGTAGGCAAGTGTGTAGTTACTGAATGAAATGCACAGTGCCTGTTGGAGAAGATGACAGTGCCTTGAGGTACAAATTAGACTGCAGGCCTAGCCACGTTAAGCCTAACTAAAAGGGAAGGGTATTTCAAGAGTGGAGAACAGAGGAGTCAAGAGGAGTTGCCAGGGACATGTGGGAGAAGGGAGGTACCTTAGCCGATATCTAAGGGCTGGGAGTGAGGGGAGGTAGATGGAAGAGGAAGCAGATTCCAGAGGAAGGGAGGCAGAAGGAGAAAGCAAATTGCCAGCAGAGTAGTGAGGCTGGGAATGGAGAAAGTACAAGGATCCTTGGAGCAGAGAGAGGAGGAGGTGGCGATGGGGAGAGAGTGAGGAGAGGGAGGAGGCAAGGGACCCAAACCAGTATTTAGCAATGAAGGAGGCACAATTTGAGACTGGTGGAGGTAAATTCAGGAGGGATGTTCTTCTTCATTGAAAGGGTGGTGGAGCCTTGGAACAGACTGCCATCAGAAGTCATGGGATGAGGACCCTAAATGGGCTGAAACATGGGTGGGACAAGACTGAGGGACACACAGGAGTCAGTTCTATGTGATATGGGCAAAGAAAAAAAATAGCAAAAGCAAAAACAGTGAATCAACGATAGCTAAGCACAATAACAGTGCATCCAAACAATAGCAAGGCACAAGTTAGCAATGCAACCACTAATATTAACCAACCACAGCGATCCTCAAGTGCAAACAGGGTACATGGATGTACAACATTACAAATGGAATTAAGACATTCAACAGACATTTTAACCATGTAGCAGCACCTCCTCCAGACTCTCCATATGCAATACTACTACAACAATTGCCATCACCACACCCTTTTTAATTATGGCAACCACACACACCTGTTGCAACTAGCGGCAGCAGCTGCATCCCATTACCAGGCACACACACTGATTTTATGTGGGGTAAGCCCCCGCATCCCTGCTACTTTTAAATAATTACCTTCATGATGCTCATTGACCGCTATGATCGCTCATATTGTACAGTCACTATATTTGTACAGTCACTATATTGTACAGTCACTATATTTGTACAGTCACTCTTTTGTCAGCATTCAAACTGAGTCACCCATTTTGATTTGCCCTTATTACAAGATACTCACAGGGTCCCATTTGGGGAACCAAGGAGTGGGAGGAGGGCTGATCTGCGGCACAGTGGTAGCGCTACCACTTGTGATGCTGGCAACCTGGGTTCAGGAATAAGCCCAGAGCATCAGAGGGCTGGCCGGGGAGGGAGGGAGGTTAGATGAGCATCCCATGGAGAGCTCTCCACCTCCATGGGGAGGATCAGTGGTGCCCAGTGTCTGAGTGAGACCCACCAGCAATTGGGTGTACAGCAAGCCAGAACCACACTTCTGGGGGTGAGGCAGCGACAAATGTCTGCAGGGCATGCATGGGACCATGCGTGCCTGTGCACTGTTACCATTACCGTCCTTGTCTCTGGGAGCATCATACAAGGAAAAGCCTTTTCCGCTATGCAAGATGAAGCCGAGCTGGGGGGCCTTGCCAGCCGAATAATTCCTTGCCATGCTCATCAGGGATCAAAGGTTGATCTCAGTCCCTCCCTAGCCGCTCTGGGAACCCGTCATGAAGAGTAATTCACAGGCCTCCCCAAAGAGGCAGGCGGGGATGCCAGGTGTGAGGGGTTCCTTGGGAACTAGGTTAAATACTGGGTATATGCCCAGAGCCAGACCAGAAGTGAATAGACAAAACTGAAGAAAAAAAAAGGAGAGAAACAGACTGTGGAGGGAATGAATACCCCACCATGGCACTACATCAGAAGTGCGGTAGTAATACATATGGGCAGACATAATGGACTATTGATCTCCTTTTGCTATCAGAATCTATATTTCTATGGAAACTGGACCTGTGTCCCTTACAGTTCTCTTACAACAGAGGATACTTCTGACATCACTGTCTGTTGCTGTGGAAATGACTGTAATGTCTCAAGTAAGTGGAATTTAAAGGGGGCAGGACATTTGTGCTAATTAGCGGCAGCTAGTAATGTTTCAATTTGCAGAAATTAAATTTATACTTCAAATGATCTACAGTATATTTAACTGTACCTGAATAACGCTGTTGTGAATAAGTGCATTTTCAATTGTTTTCTTTTTAAGGACAACATTCTGTACAGTTCTCTTCATTGAACTAGTACTTTGAAGTTTTACTATGTCATGGTTTGTGTACAGAATGCTAAGTATGAGCTATTGTCCTATCAAAACCTTGCTCAGAGTTCTGGGCACAAACCGTGACATAGCTAAAATTACAACCTACTGGTTCCATGAAGAGAACTATACAAATTGCAACCTATAAAAGCAAAACAATGCAAAATATAGTTTTTCATATTACTTTTTATTCAGGTACAGTTAAACATGGATCATTTAGGGATATGAATATTGTTTCTGAAAATAGAAACATTATAAACAGCATTAGGAACAGCTGCAATAAGAAATAATTTCCTGTTCTTTCTTTTAGAGACAAAGATCCGGTTTTCATGTAAATACACTCAGTAACAGAGAATGGAAGGACTTGGACTTGAAATATGTCTTTTTATATTAAAAATGGCGCCAGCAACCCCAAATAAGGTTCCTGTCTCTTTCAAACTATCAGCGCCAGATGAAAAAAGAAAAGTGACAGGAAAGCTTACTTACTCCGCTGGAGAAGTGTTGTTTAAAAAAAGTACATCTGACTGATCTGACAGAACAAGGAGAAAAAGATCCCTTCTTTAAAGTCTTATCCCTCGGTCAATATAAAAAGGAATTTAAAAAACAAGAGAAGAGTGTGTGTGTGTGTGTGCGTGTGTGTGTGTGGGGGACTTTATTTTGCAGCATTGCTGCAAGCTCTACAAACCCCAGAAGGAGACAGCACTGAGTTAATGGGTCCCCAGCATGCTGATTACTTATTTATTGAGGCGGGGATAGAGATCTCTGAAAAACATCAAAACAACTAAGGAAGGAGAGAAAAAAAAAAAAAAGCGTACTTCAAGGTTTTGGGAACATCAGTTCTCAAACTTATCTTTTTCCTTTCTCTTTTTATGCTGATGCTTGGAAGAAAAAAAAAACTGTCTCTGTCTCTGATGGAGCGTGTGTGGCTTGTTCACTCAATGAGGATGGATACCTTGCCCCTGCACATGTTAGAAGCACAAGTGTGAGAGAGGGAGAGAGCAGAGGGGACAGGTGTGCGAGTGTATTCATGATTAGGACTTTTCTTGCTTTATTAGATGTGACAGGACTAGCATTTTGCAAATCATAGAAGAAGCAGGCTTAACTCCATCTAACAAACACACACACACACACACACACACACCCCGAGATATGGAAGTGAATGAATTACAAAACTAAGCTTAAAACCTTTGAAATGAAAGGGTGAAAAGAATTTGACTCCAAGAGAAATCAGGTGGCATTTGATTTTGCAAGCATGGAAGTAAAACATGATTGATTTTTCCAGAACTCGGATCTTCTAGTTCTTAGTCCTGTGCTTTAACCATTTGACACCACACCACTGCCTGGGGGCTGGAACCCCCTGTAACCATTAGACATTACACTGTTTGGAAGCTGGAATTAGGACCAGGATCTCCTGACTCACAGCCCTTTCACTAACCAATAGATATCATACTGTTTGGGAGCTGGAGTGGAACCAGGATCTCATGGCCCTGCAACCTTAGCTCTAACCATGAAACACCACCGTGCTTAGGAAAAGAGATTGGAACCTGGATCTCCTGGCTCACAGACAGTTGCTCTAGTGATTCAACACTACATTGTTTGGGAGCTCAGAATGGAAAACAGATTTCCTGGCTCACAGTCCTTTCCAAACCTGACTTATTTATTTATTTCTATTTGTTTTTAATCAGAAAAGAACTCTAGGCTATAATAGATTGTTTCCGTGTGTGTAAGTGTGTGTGGGGGGTGGGGGCTGGTTGCATGGACCTGTTTTATTGACAGGGGAATGTTGGCCATGACACAGGAAACCTCCCTACTCTTCTTCAATTAGTGCCATGGAATAAGTGTATTTTGATGGACAGAACTTGATTTTGTGATTGCATGATTGTTTTGATTTATTTTAATAAAAATTCCCTCCTTCTTCTTTGAGTGCTGTGGGATATTTTACTTCCACCTGGATAGCGACAAGAGATGGACAGAAGGGACCACGGTTTAACATTTTATCTGAAAGATGGACACCATAGTGCCTGGGAGCTTAACTATTAGACACTTGCACAGTGCCTGGGAGCTGGGTTTATAACACAGATCATCGTAGTAGACAGTAGCTTTGGTGATTTAACACCACACTGCTTGGAGCAAGGATTGAAACCAGGATCTTCCTGTTCACAGACAGTGGCTCTAATGATTCAGCACCACATATTTTGAAGCTGGGATTGGAACTAGAATCTTCTGCTTGCAGTCCTTTGTTCTAACCATCAGACACCGTACTAACTGGGAGCTGGGATTGGAACTTCAGTGTCCTGACTCTGACCTCTCCTTCTAGGTGTATGCACACTGCTTGTACAATCAAGATGTACATGTAACTTATAAACTTGTATTTGTCTTTTTCCTCTTACAATTTATTAAAGCTATTTTTTAGAAATGATACAATACAAACCATAAACATACTAAAAAGGAATACACAATTAATCCAAATACAAACTCAGTATTTCTCATAACTTGTATTTGCACAATGACCTGCATTTACTTGAGCCTATGTTCTGTACTATTCTGGGCTTGCCTCAGTCCACTAACCTGGCTAAACAAATAAACAACTATTAGACACCACAGTGCCCAGGAGCTGGTATTTGAACCAGATCTCTGGAGCAACAGACTGTTCCTTCAATGCTCAACATCACGCTGCTTGAGAGCAGGGATTGGAACCTGGATTTTCTGGCTCACAGTCACTTGCCCTAACCATTAGATACCACACTGTCTGGGAACTGTGAGTGGAACCTGAACCACTCACGGACCTTTGCTGTAACCTATAGCCCTCAGTCTCCTCTCCCATCCAGCACTTAGCTCATCATAAAATGGCCTTTAATAACCAATTTAAACAAACAACGTACACTGCGCCTGCACAGCGAGCTGCCGCCCTTCACTGTCGCATAACTAATGAGGCTAGGGGACAAGTTCAATGACAGATTAGCACCCTTACCTCACAGTAATCAGTGTGGGTTGGGAGGAGGGACCCTGGGCAGGAACTCATGAGAGACACTTGCCATCCTATTACACTAATGAGCCCTCAGAATGCATCTCCCAGCAAAATTAATGGCTTCCATTCAACAACAACGAAAAACCATAGGTCTGGAATCCGATGTTTCTTAATCACACACTCCCTGTTATGGCGTTTCTTGCAGACTTATGTATGGAACTGAAGAAGAAAACGAACAACACAGATGTAATGCCAGCATCAGAGTTACTTTGGTCTCTATTGGCATTTTCATGGACTTCTGAGAATCAGAACTGCCAGGATCGAGGCAGTAGGGTATAAGTTAACAGGACTGCCACAGGGTGTCTCTTAGAGACTCCAAGCATAAGGTTTCAGAGAGGACCTCAAAGTGAAGCTGAGTGGTTCTGGCTGCCCAGACCTCATGGGAGAAGTCTCTTCTTTCATAACAGACACCCTTGGAGGCTCTACTGACTCATTATAAATCATTCAAGTTAGAGTAATTATGTTTTAAGCATTATGTTATAATTTCAAAACTTAAATGAAGTTGCTGACTCCTTTTTGTGGTGGCACACTACACTGCTAACATTCCTGCAGGAAAGACCACTGTATGAAGGATAACAGGTAGAGTCACCTCTGTGTGCCTGAGGGCTGAAATCACGTATGGTAAGTGGAGTTATAATAGTCATATGGCATAGTGGTTAGAGCAGTGGAAGGCTTGTTTTACTTGTTCTTTTTGTCTCTCTTGGTTCCTCCTGTCCATCACCCAGTCATTGGGGCTGCCACAGCTGCACATTCCCTTAGCTGGGAGAGCATCAGAGCAGTTCCTTAACATCTCACACCGATTTATTCGTTTGCTGGGCACCACAACAAATGTTTTGCTACACTAAAGGGAATTTGGGGGGTGTCACTGCCGAGCAGCTTGCAGTTCAAAATAGAAGGGGCTCAGCAGTCTAGACCAATGACCACACACTGTGGTCGTGACATCACTGCTGCTTGCTGGGTGGAAGCTTCTTGTGCCAGAAGGACCAAGCTACTCCAATCAGAAGGGGCTTTGGTCCTTTCATTTGCAAGAAGCCAGTCAGCAAGCAGCTGATTGCTTTCAACATCAGGAGCCTGTCTTTGTCTCTGTTAAAGGGACACCGTCAATCCCTAACTATGTGTTCAGCGGGAAAGCAGCGACCTGCATTCACTCATTGAATCAGCCCCTGTGGTGCCACAATCTAATTAGGCACAACGCAGTTCCATAAAAGCGATCAATTTTGCTTATTTTACTAAACCCTGAAACTGCCATGGCCCACTCTGATTGTCTGCGCATGATGCCAAAGTCGTTCTCAGCTGTAAGCGGCACTGAGGCTCATGAGTGGACCACTGTACCTGAGTTCAGCTAAATATATTTCTAGGTACTAGAAAGAAGCTGAACTCAGAAAACTAATTAGGTTTTGAAATGAGGGCTAAAAAGTACTTTAATCATGCTCTGAAAGTGGAGCCATGCTACTGGACATGTGCGTGTAGAAACATAGAATTTGATGGCAGATAAGGACCGCTTGGCCCACCTAGTCTGCCCATTTCCCTACCTAATGGATAAGCTGCAGATCCTAGTTAACCAAAGCCTACTTCCTCCCTACCCCCCACTAGAATTGCCTTATGTCTGTCCCATGCATTCTTGAATTCCCCACTGTTTTGACTCTGTGACTGCCTCAGGAAGGCTGTTCCATGCATCTACAACCCTCTTTGTGAAGAAATCTTCCTCACATTACCTCTGAGCCATCCCCCTCTATCTTCAAGTTGTGCCCCTTGTTCTTGCACATCTCTTTTTGAAAGATGCTACCCTCTTGGACTTTGTTGATTCCCTTGAGGTATTTGAACGTTTCTATCATGCCCCCTCTCCCTCCTTTCCTCAAGGCTATACATCTTAAGCTCCTTTAGTCTTTCTTCATATGTCTTCTGGTGCAGACCCTGCACAATTTTGGTTGCCCTCCTCTGGATAGCCTCCACCCTGTCTATGTCTTTGCGGAGATGGGGTCTCCAGAACTGTACACAGTACTCCAGGTGTGGTCTTAACAACTGTCTGTACAGAAGACCAACAACTTCCTGTTTTCTACTGGTGATGCCTCTTCCCATGCATTCCAGTATCCCCCAGCCCTCCTTACTGCCTTCTCACATTGCTGGCCCACCTTCAGGTCATCTGATATGACTACCTCAGGTCCTTTCCATTTTGTTGCTGTCAGTATCTCACCCCACATTGTGTACTCTTGCCCTGGGTTTTGTTTCCCAGGTGCATTACTTACACTTCTTTGTGTTGAATCTAAGCTGCCATACATTTGACCATTCCTCCAACCTTGCCAAGTCCTTTTCATCCTTTCCACCCACCTTGTATCAACCCTGTTGCAGATCTTTGTGTCATCTGCAGAGGCGTACCTTCCCTCAGTCCCTCTGTAAAGTCACTTATAAAGACATTAAAAGGACTGGCCCCAGTACTGAACCCTGTGGTACCCCACTAGTAACCCTCCTTTCTTCACTGTGGACTCCATTTACTATTACCCGCTGTGTCCTGTTGTCCAGCCAGTGTTTTAGGCTACCACCCTGGGATCCACTCCCAGGCTGGCTAATTTGTTTATTAATTTTTGTGTGGGACTGTGTCAAATGCCTTGCTAAAGTCTAGGTAGGCCATGTCCACAGCCCTCCCTGGTCTGCTACTTTGGTCACCCAGTCAAAGAAATCAATTAGATTTGTTTGACATGACCTTCCTGCTGTAGAATCCATGCTGCATTGGGTCCTGTGCCCCATTGACCTCTAGGTACTCAGCAATTCTTTCCTTCAGAAGTGATTCCATCATTTTCCCTACCACTGAGGTCAAACTGACAGGTCTGTAGTTTCCTGCCTCTGTCTTGCTCCCACTTTTGTAAAGGGACATCACTTTCACCCTTCTCCAGTCCTCAGGTACCACACCATCCTCCCATGATTTATTAAAAGGGTAGTCAGTAGTGTTACTAGTTCTTCCCTTAGTTCGTTTAGAATTCTAGGGTGAATCCCATCAGGCCCCACTGCTTTATCCACCTTCAGTTTTAGAGTTCTTTCAGAACCATTTCTTCTGTGAAAGGACTAATATCAACCCCACTATCCAGAGTGCTTCTATTGACTGGATTAGGTCTCTCCCCTGCTTTTCCATTGTGAATACTGAGCAGAAATATTCATTCAGTATCCCTGCTTTTCACTGTCGCTCTCTGCCCAACCACCTTCCTCTTTATTCAGCCTCAGTATCCCTCCTTTGTCTTTCTTCTCTCCTAATGTACCTATAAAGGTTTTATCTCCCTTCTTAACCGAGTTGGCTATCTTTTCCTCAGTTTGGGCCTTTGCTATTCTGACTGCCTTCCCACTTCCTTCTGCTTTCACTGGTACAGTTCTCTGTCCTGCTCCTTCTGTGTTTCCTTATACTTCCTGAATGCTATTTTTTCTCCCTTACCTTCTTTTGAGAACCATAGTGTTTTTTCCTTTGTTTTGATTTGTTTATTTGCTTCACATAAAGGCTTGTTGCCTCTGTGATGGCAGTTTGAGGTTTCCCATTGTTGCTCCACCCACCTTCTTGCCTGTTTGCTAGTGGTTTTCTGAGGCACTCTCCATTTTGACAAAATCAGCCCTTCTGAAGTCCAGTACCTTCACTTTTGTGTAGCTTGACTCACAGCTAAGTTCATCATGAACCACACTGTTTGGTGGTCACTTGTTCCCAGATGGCTACCCACTTCAAGATCAGAGATCTTCTCTCTGTCCCCATTTGAGAGTACCAGATCTAAGATTGCTCCCTCCCAAGTGGGTTCCAAAACTAGCTGTCTGAGGCATGCCCCTATCTGCATCGAGAATGGCTCTGCTCTTGGATGTGGCTGCAGCAAAGGTGCTCCAGTTAATATCTGGCATATTCAGGTCCCCATTAGCAATATCTCACCTTCTCTGCCATCCCAAGGATGACTTCTATCAAGGTAGAAGACTTGGTTTGCTGGCCAAGGCACCTAGCTTCACCTGAGCTCTTTCCTTCCAAGACTGCTTGAAAGGCAGAGTAGAGAACCTTACCAGAGCAAGGAAAAGGATTAAGACTTCTTTTGGCTAAGCAGATTTACTGTGTGGTGTTGTTTTATTTTTTACTCACAGGGATTGCTACTGTTTGTTGCTAACATTTCATTGCTTTATTTTCTCTGATTCAAATTGTTGTTGCTGGTATACCTTCTTCTGCATTATTACAAGGTGTGCCTACAGGTGTGTGCTAACAGATTACTGCTGTAATCTTCTGATTCAAATTGTCTTTGCAAGGTATATCTTCTGTTACTGCTTTATTTTCTCTGTAGCAAAGTGTTTCTTACAGGGTATATTTTCTCTGAAATTATTACAGGTGGAGCTTACATTTTGTGACTTTTTATCATTGGGCTAAACAAAATTACTGTTTGACACTGTTTTATTTTATTCTTGTTTTTTTTTTTTTTGTTGAAAGGTTTGTTGTCTCAGAGGTGTTTCAGTCTCCTTCTCACATTGAAGGAGCTAATTGCTTTCCTCCCACAGCTCTTCCAAAGGATTAGGTGTGTATGTAGGGTGGAGCTGGCAAACTGTCAGTAATTTCCAACAGAAAGAAGGGTTAAAGGTCAGGTTAGTTGATATCTTGGAGGTAGAAGACTTGGTTTGCTGGCCAAGGCACCTAGCTTCACCTGAGCTCTTTCCTTCCAAGACTGCTTGAAAGGCAGAGTAGAGAACCTTACCAGAGCAAGGAAAGGATTAAGACTTATTTTGGCTAAGCAGATTTACTGTGTGGTGTTGTTTTATTTTTTACTCACGGGATTGCTACTGTTTGTTGCTAACATTTCATTGCTTTATTTTTCTCTGTAGCAAAGTGTTTCTTACAGCGTATATCTTCTCTGAAATTATTACAGGTGGTGCTTTACAGGTTTTACAGTTTTATCTAACATTAGGATAAGCTTTCAGGGTTACTGCATTTGTTGTTGACTGATTGTTTCTGCTCTTACCTCCTTGTTCTTTCATCCGTGGTTTTTCTTTTTCAGCAGGGGAAGGGCCCAGCCACCCACCCCATCCCCAACCACCCACACCACTCCTTTATAGGGTACCACAGTTGTGACATTTCCTGTGGCAGAGCAGGAAGGGAGGATCAGTGGGGCATCCACAAGGTGAGCTCATTTACAGGGCACTAGTAATTTAACTTGTTATAACAAGTTAAACAAAACAAAACACAATCAAACCATTACTTGCATTTTTCCTTCTAATTACTCTGACTAGGTTATAAACCCAGCAACTTATCTGGAATGGATATCATTAACTGCAGGTACTGTGGAACAATTTTCAGAAGGACAGTCTTACAGGATTTAGGACACTGTCCTACATGCTGGGCCATTGGAGATCTTAGGGCTCAGCTCCGGGCAGCATGGGCAGAGATTGCATGCCTCAAATTTCATATTCAAGAGGAAATACATTATAAGAACCACCCGCCATTTCCCCAGCATCCAACAGAAAAACCTTGACGCAGAGGTAGTTGGACCAGGATTTTGGCAGGTGGTTGGAGGAGAACAAATCAGGTGCCCCATCACTCTCTGCTCTCCAACATATTACCTCCAAAACCATATAAACACACTAAACAGGTATCTGCCTCTATCTCTGAAATTGAACAAAGAGGCAGAAGACACTGCAGAGCAGGACACTGTGGCACAGGAGCTAGCACAACAAAACTCACCCAAATCAGGAACCAAAAAAAAAAAAGCAAAAGGAAATCCAAAAACTTCGATCATAGGAGACTCCATGATTGGGAGTTGATACCCATCTCCAGCCAGGGGTAATGGTCAGATGTCTCCCAGGTACATTAGCATGGAGAGACACTGACCGCATTGCTAAATTGTTCACAAAGCAGGAGAAAACATTGATGTCCTAGTACACATAGGAACTAATGATCTTGCCAGCCGGTCAGTTGTGGAGACCAAGGAACACCTGACCAGGCTGGGTGAAAACTATCATCCATTTCGTCTGGCATCTCCTTCTCTGAGATCCTGCCAGTCTGGGAGAGGGGGCAGATGGACGGAAGGTCAGAGAATGGGAGATAGGGAGCTAAACACGTGGCTCAAGGGCTGGTGCCAGGAAAAGGACACAGATTTGAGGGAACTGGCAACAGTTCTGCGAGAAAGTTCTTTAAATTTGATGGACTGCATCTGACTAAGGAGGAGTCAGTGCATTGGGGCAGAAGTTTGGCGTCTTTGCAGAATATTTAAACTAGCAAATGGGAGGGATGCAGCACCCCATACATCGAATGGGAAGAACACCCCTCCCCTCAGCTAGTAGTCAAACAGGGATTCAGCATGTTTACAGTTCATTTGCATCACCAGGTAAGAAAAAGGTTTGTCTCCCCATCACGCACAGGTGTAATACCAAACCTCACCCAACAACTAACACATAGAAATCTGCCCAATGGAAAATCATGTACACAAATGTTCACAGTCTGGGAAATAAGATCCCAGACCTGCAGGAATAATGTCAGAGGCTAAACTGGACATAGTAGCAATTAGTGAGATGTGGTTTACCAGTAACCACACTTGGGAGACTTCAGTACCTGGCTAGGTATTGTTCAGAAGAGACTGAGGTGCAAAAGGGAGGAGTGGCCCTGTATGTCAATGAAAATATCAAAGCTACAGAAATTCAGAATACACATAAGGAGCCAGAAGAACTGTGGGTCACCCTGGAAACAGGAAATGGGACAGCCATAAGAACTGGGGTTGTCTACAGGCCCCCAGACCAGGGGAGGACATAGACACATTACTGTTAGAGGATATACAAAACATGACAGCTAAAGGAGAGGTTCTGATAATGGGAGACTTCAACATGCTGGATGCAGATTGGTCAATACCAGCAGGAGCATCTGCCAGAACTAGACACATAGTGGATTCCTGCAGGGAGGGCCTCAAACAACTGGTACAACAACCCACAAGAGACAGGGCTATCCTAGATCTAGTACTGACTAACAGGGAAGGTATCACAGATCTCAGGTAGAAGGTCACCTGGGGCCAGTGACCATCACATGGTATGGTTCAATTTGGCTACTACATCGAAATCATCCCATTCCAAGGCAAAAATATGGGACTTCAGAGGAGGTGACTTTGATAAGATGGCCAACAGAGTTAAGCTAGCCCTGGCAAAAAGAAACACAGGTGAGGGGTACAGGCAAAGTGGGCAAGCATTAAGGATGCAATACTTGAAGCAACATCCCATTGTGTTAGACAGAAAGGAAGTGCAAAAGAAGAAGGAAACCACTTTGGTTCTCAAATACAGTAGCAGAAAAGGTCAGAGCCAAAAGGCTGGCCTTCAGGAAATATAAGGGAACACAGCGGGATGAAGATAGGGAGGCATACCAAACTGCCCCAAGGGAAGCAGGGAAGGCAGTAAGGCAGGCAAAGTCCCAAACTGAGGAAACACTAGCACGAACAGTAAAAGAAGGTGACAAGACTTTCTATAGATACATTAGTGAAAGGAGAAAGTCCAGAAGGGTATGCTAAGCTTAATGGAGAAAAGGAGCATGTGAGGAGGAGGACCATGTAAGCATTTATCCTAAATAGATACTTTTGCTCAGTATTTACTGAAGAGAAGATAGGGCAGGGCCCACAGCTCAGCACCATGGACACAGGGGGAGGAGGGAGCACTACTCCTTCACAAAACAAAGGTCCTACAAGAGCTTACAAGCTCAGGGTGGATAAGGCAATGGGACCTGATGGCATACATCCCAGGGTACTTAAGGAGCTAAAGGTGGAACTAGCAGAGCCATTAGCAGAACTGTTTAGTGAGTCTCTGAGCACAGGAGGTCCCAGAAGACTGGAGAAGGGCTCATGTGATCCCACTCCACAAGAGTGGTAGCAGGAGGAGGCAGGGAACTACAGACCAGTCAGTCTTACCTCAGTAGTGGGCAAGATTATGGAGGCACTCCTTAAGGAAAGGATAGTGCAACACCTGGAATCCATAGGGCTACAGGATCCAAGACAGCATGGGTTTACAAAAGGAAGGGCCTGTCAAACTAATCTCATAGATTTCTTTGACTGGGTAACCAGAGTGGTGGACCAAGGGGAGCAGTTGTTGTCGCCTACCTTGACTTCAGCAAAGCTTTTGACACTGTTCCACATAGAAGATTGATAAATAAGCTGGGTAGGCTCAGGGTGGGTCAGAAGTTGGTCAACTGGGTGGCAAACTGGTTGACGGGCAGAAAACAGAGAGTGGTGGTAAATGGTATACAGTCAGAAGAGATGCAAGTCACAAGTGGGGTACCTCAGGGTTCAGTCCTGGGGCAGTCCTCTTCAACATCTTCATTAGTGACCTTGCAGATGGACTAGAGGGTAAGGCTTGTCTGTTTGCAGATGACACCAAGATCTGCAACAGAGTAGATGATCCAGATGGGGTGGGCAGAATGAGAAGAGATCTGGATAAATTACGAAAATGGTCAGAAGAGTGGCAACTGGTATTTAATGCAAAGAAGTGCAAGATCATGCACATAGGAAGAAACCTGAAGCCACCTATAGGCTGGGAGGAGTTGCTAGCAGTCACAGTGGAAGAAAGAGACTTGGCATCATCATCACTTGATGACCTGAAATCATCAAGCAGACCTCTAAAGCAGTAGGTAAGGCTAGGGGGTGTTAGGGTGTATTAGTAGGGGTATCACAAGTCGTAAGAGGAGGTAATAATCCCTCTTTACAAGACACTGGTTAGGCCCCATCTGGAGTACTGCGGCAGTATTGGAGGCCACACCTTCACAAGGACATTAACCAAATTGAGGCAGTCAGAGAAGGGCAACCAAAATGGTGCAGGGACTGCATCAGAAGACATATGAGGACAGATTAACAGAGCTCAATATGTATACCCTTGAGCAAGGAGGGAGAGAGGTGATATGATCGAGGCATTCAAACACCTTAAGGGCATTAACAAGGTGAGAGAGTCTAACATGTTTAAATATAAGAAAAATAGCAGGACAAGAGGACACAGCATGAGATTAGAGGGGTCGATTAAGGGGAATGTGAGGAAATTCTTTTCACAGAAAGGTGGTGGATGCATGGAATGGCCTACCTCAGAAGTGGTGGCTATGAATACAGTGCAGGGCTTCAAACAGGCATGGGATAGGCATAAGGGCACAATACAAATGAGTATGAATAGATAGGCCACTGATAGAGCAAAGGCGATGACACATTTATAAGGTAGAAAAGAAATGGGCAGACTGGATGGGCCTTGCGGTCCTTATCTGCCATCAACTTCATGTTTCTATGTTTATTTCCTTGTCCATTTCCTCCCCTGAGACGGGGGTCTGTATACAACCCCTGTGCAGATTGTGGAGCCATTTCCAGTCTCCAGGGTGACCCACAGTGCCTCCTCTCCTCCCTGTTTACCCTTTAGTTCTGTTGCTTTGATCCTTCCCTTACATAGAGAGCTACTCCTCCTCCTCCTCCTCTTCTTCCCTCCCTGTCCCTCCTGTAGATTGTGTACCCTGGTATGTTGACATCCCAGTCATGGTTCTCTGTGTACCATGTTTCTGTGACTGCCATGATATCCAGGCATCCCTCTTCCATCAAGGCCACCATTTAGAGACTTTTACCTAGACTACGGGCACTGGTACTCATTACCCTCCATTATTTTATGGCTTTATTTCTTTTGCCCATCCCTGTCCTTACTGCCTTTGTCTTTTCTCCATTTACCCTGCCCTTATCCCTAGCTACTGCTCTATCTTGGTGTTTACCTCACTAACTACCCTGATTTGGGGGCAAGGATTTCCTTCTCCTTTTCAGTGCCCCCCTTGGCTAGTTTAAATGCTTGCCAATGAAGCATTTAAACCTATCACCTAGGATCCTGGTTCCCTCCAGGATAGATGCAGACCATTGCACCTGTAGGCCTGCATCCCTCCAGGTGGAGCCCAGTCCCCAGTGAAGCCAAATCCCTGAGCTCTGCACCATTTTTCAACCAGTCATTGAATCCCATGGTGCAGAGTATGCATATTCATATTCATATTACTTGGGACTACCCTTGGGATATGAATATGCATATGCACATGCTCAGTATCACGGCTCCACTTTCGGAGGGTGATTACAGTATTCTTTAGCCCTCATTTCAAAAACTAGTTTCTTGAGTTCAGCTTTCTTTTAGTACCTGAAACATATGTAACCACCCCGCTACATTGCACAGTAAGCTACCCCTTGGTACCCTAGACTGGGCACCCAAACTACTTCAGGCACTTTTTGGTACCATCCTAGCTTTGGGAATGTATACCAGGCTCATTACTTCTAGAGGTTAGAAAGGGGTGGGGGGTGTACAAAAGCAAATCTACACACACATGACCATTAAAACCCAGGTCCTGAGGGAGAACTTTGCTTAGGGCTATGCTAGGTCTGTACTTCTGGAAGGGTACCCAGAAATTCCACACAGGAAGCAGTAACAAGAATGTCCAAACCAGGTTGGGGTTCTAGAGTGTGGCTTTATTCCAAGATGGTACACAAAAGCAAGGTGGATCCCAAGGTCCACATCATGACACAAGGCAATGGCAGAACAACAGAATCTGTATCAGACAGAAACTCTATCCCATATGTCATGGACCTTGAATTCTCTTCAGTGGCAATGGCCTCAGCTGAAACAACATTTCTTCCAGTGGCACTGCCCACAACTGAGCACACAATTCCCATATGGCATAGGACTCAACATTTTGGCAATGTGGCAGCTGGCCATGGCAGGGGCACACTGGTGCTCAAAATAGCACAACCCACACCATGGGATAAACTTTCTCTTCAGGCATTGGCCACCATGCCCTGAATAAGCAGGCACCCTTACAGAACCTGTAGTGCTGAATTAGTCACTCTACATAGTAGGCTGCCCACCTTTGCCTCCACGTCCATACCCAACTATTATTTCAGAGTTACACCTCAACATTTCTAGTAAAACAGTTAGCAATATGCATCTTGGAATGTCTTTCACATCTTGTATAAGAACAACACCACTTCTGAGTGTAGAACTAAAGTCCTGAACAATGTGCCAAGCCTCTCTGGGGATGCCACGATTGTCAACCAACTTTAAAGGCATGAGAACAGTCTCAAGTTAGAACAAACTGGTGTATATTTCCCTTTATCAGAGTACACCCAAAGACATAACAGGTACTTTCCTCCTGGGAAGCACAATGTCAGATTACTCATAGTTGGTACACAAACAGGCAGCTTCAAAGTCCTGGATCAAAGTCAGGGGATTGCCCTTGGATCCATTCTGGCAGTCCTTCTCATCTCACTGGGGATAAAAAAATCAGGAACTCCTGCTAGACAACGGTTTCCACCACTCCTCTTGGCAGGCAGATGTTTCTCAGTACTAGGGTGGAAAATAGGCTCTCTTCACAGAGCCCACACTGCAGTTCCTCACTCCTCTAACTGCTAACTACTGCTGCTAACACAGAACTAACTGAAGATTCTAAAACTCCCCACTCACAGCCAGCTACCATGGCTAAAGCTGCTGTGAGGTTCTAAATTACATCACCTCTCATCTCAGCTGAGACCAAGTAAACAGAGAGGGAGCAGGTGAAAACCATTTAACCAGTTATTCACCAGCTGCTTTCCCTACCTAGCACTGACACTGATGGGATTCTAGTAACCCCAGGGGACTGGGTGGTTACATATATTTAGCTGAACTCGGGTACAGTGGTCTGCGCATGAGCCTTAGCACCATTTACAGCTGTGATTGCGCTTTGGCATCTTGCATGGACAATTGGAGCATGTTGTGGTGGTTTCAGGGTTTAATAATATAAGCAATGTCCCTTTAATGTAAGCGGATGAAGTGCCCACCCCGTTACCACTTTTTTCTCTGACCACTCCAGGTCACTCACCTGCTCGCCCGTCCTTCCCATCTTTATAAATATTTTTTTATAATGTAGGCAGAGCGAGTGCCACCCGCTTCTGCTTCTTTCTCCCCATTCCTTCCAGGTAGCTTGCCTGCCCACCCACCCTTCCCATCTTTATATTTTTTTTAAATGTAAGTGAAGTGGGGTGCCCACCCACTACTGCCTTTCCTCCCTATCCTCTCCAGGTGGCTCACCCCCCACCTGCCCTTCCTATCTTTGTAAATAATTTTTCAAAGTAAGCAGTCTGAGGCCCACCCCAGTATCGCTTCTCTTGACCCCCTTCCCTCCAGATTGTCTGCCCCATTTCCCAGCAAGCCCACCACTGGGTTGCCTAATCCAAGTGTTAGAATGTATCCGAAATAAAAAAACTGTCCCTTTCCATTTTCCTTTCAAACCCTGTAAAAGAAAACTGTCCACCGATGTCTGTTGCAACATTAGTCCCCCACCAAACCCTCCCACTTAGTACCCACCACCACCCCAAGCCCTTACTTATCCACCGGGCTCCAACGCCATAATCCTGTCTAGACCGCAGACAATGTCTTCATTTTTCAAAGCTGGACCATGAACTGAGGAAATCAGGTATGAGGTTCAATGTATTTCAATGAGGTTTTGAACTTAGTGGCATGACTTGGTCATTTTTGAATATTTTGACCCAAATTTTCAACATGCCTTTTTGAAACCCACCTCATGAACAATGGCAGTGAAATTAGACAAATCACCCAAAAGGGATTTCACGGTCACTGTGCAAAATCACCATCTGGGCATGAGTTGGAAATTTTCTCTGCTCTTATTCATGAGGTGGGGACATAAGAAGGCTATGTTGAAAATTTGGTGTAAAAATATTAAAAATAATAAGTTAAAGTTACGAGCCTACATTGAAATTTGTGAATGCAGGCTCATAACTTTGGTAATTTTCAACATTTTGACCCCAAATTTTCAACATAGCCATTTCTTCACATCACCTCGTGAATGTGACAACTGTCATTTTGAAATTCTGGCAAAATGTGTTTTGTACCTGTGGCACAGAATGATGTTTCAGTGGCACAGAATGATGTTATGGCGGGATTTCAAAATTTTCACCTACCAGGTTCATTAGGTGGGGTAATAAGAAGGCTATGTTTAAACTGTGGTGTACTAATATGGTAAAATGCCCAGGTTATGACTGAACATTACATTGTTTCAGCGTTCACTCATAACCCGCTAATTTTTAATATTTTGACTCCAAACTTTCAACATAGCCATTTTTTTATGCCAACTCATAAATATGATGTGTCATTTTAAATCCTGGATGAGATGTTTTCACATCTCTAGTGTGAAATAACATTTTGCCAATATACTATAAATGGTACATGTCACGTCTATAAGGTGAATCTTAAAACAAGTATCTTCAAAGTTGGGGTCAAAATTAAAAAAAGTTGTTTAACAATCTTTGTGTTAGTGCCTACCAGTACCAAATACCTACACAGCACATACCTGCAAGCAAACATCTGGCATTGACAAACACTTGTTTGGTGTTCAGACTGCTTTGGGTGAAGTACACATCCACAGTTAACAATTTTATGCATCCACTTCCAGAAAATGACCAACAATACACATGCAAAATATATGAGATATATATATATATATATATATATATATATATATATATATATATATATAGGATACATGATGGGCAGGATTGGAATATGGAAAATATTCTCACTCCTGCAAGTGAGGCATGGATATCCCATGAGTGCCAAAGGCACGAGTGATATCCATGCCTCAAGATGCAGGAGTGAGACTATTTTCCATATTCCACTCCCGCTCATCATGTGTTCAATTATACAGTAGGCAACAACTGTTTCTGTATGGTTTTGCTATTTAAATATTGTATCTGAAGTCTGTTTTGTTGTTGTTACTTTTTAAGTTGGTGTTATTACTCAGTGATTTGCCTGCTGTGTGTTAGTCTGCTCAACTGTGTGATAAGGATTAGTGATGCTTTGGAATCCTCTGTTGTGATTGGTTGATATGGTATGTAGTGGTGTCTTGGTTGTGCTGGTAGTGGATTTGGGTTTATTTTTCATTGGTGCTATTAGGTGTGTGTTGGGGAATGAGTGATTTCATTGGTTTGCTGGTGTTTGTGGGCGGGATGTGTGTGGTATGTTTACTTCCAGAGTGCCTCCATGACCATTGGTGAAATGGGACTGTTTATTGTTTTGGTGCAGTGTGAATGACATTTATTTATGAGATTTTATTTTATATTGTGTTAGTAGTGTTAGTGCAACAATAATTTAGTTATTTAGCCTCTCTGCATTGCAGCTTCTGAGAAGGGATATTAACATTGTGATATCGATGAAGGTGGAGGTGTAGAATATATACCCAAGGCTCACAGAGAAAATACAGGTACATGTGGGACAGAGGAGCTTCACTGGTTATTCAGAGTCTGTGTCACTTGTGAGCTGCTTTGAATGCTTTCTGGGAGGAGACTTGTAGTGTCAGTGTGTGCAAAGAAGGTAGAATATTTATTATTTGTTTCTTTCTGATGGGTCTAGCAGTGGCTCCTTATCCTACTTGAACTGAGAACAGCTCAAGAAAATCTCTTGTTCCAGGTTCATTGTTTTCAGTGGATGATGTAATTTTAGTTTTTTCATCCGTGGTGCTTCTCAATGTTTAGGAATTAATTTTGAAAAGCTCATTGTACAGAAATACTGTTTTTAGTCAAGTTTTTGTAATTTGTTTTCAGTGCTAAGTATTGCTCCAAGTGTACTGCTTTCAGCTTCTGGCTTTTAGAAACTGCAAGTACAAGTTTCACACTATGTAAGTTGTGTTAATTGGAAGATTGCTGATTTCATTTTCAGTTTTAAAAGAAGTTCCAGCTTGTAGTGCTTAACTGGTGCTGCAGTGAGAATATCGGTGATGACATAGCTACTATAGGTGTAAATGGATTTATTTTACTTCAGCTATGTCATCACCCGATATTCACTGGGGTGAGAATACATGCTTTATTCTCAATGAATACATAACACCCTATTGTATAAATATAAATATAAATATATATATATATATATATATATAGGATACATGATGGCCAGGAGTGTGCTATAGAAAATATTCTCACTGCTGCAGTGAGCTCTGGATACTCACAAGTGCTGAAGGCATGAGTGAGAGTGTCAAGAGCTCACCATAGAGACTGAGAATATTTTCCACATCCCACAATCTGCACATCACGTGCAATGGATTTATACAATAGGGTTTCCAGAATTTTTTTTTATTTTCACTTTATCTTGTGGAATAAACAAAGAGAGAGAGGATAAAAGGAGAATTCTGCTAAAACAAGCTGAAACACTGTCTTGCCATTTGGGATGAAGCAGGTTGTCTTGCTTGGTAGCTGAGGTATTAGAGGATGTGAAAGGTTTTGCTCTCTTTTGACTTTTTTTCCAATGTGAAACTCAGGCTGCTGTGTCTTGCTTTGGGGTTTTGATAGAGTGCACAAAAATGAAAGGAAAGAGGATTTGCAGGTGCAGGTGTGACAGGTGAGCTGCATTCTTACAATTAACTTCATGAAAGCAGTTCCAACTCTTAGGCAGAATCTGAATGTGGCTGGGTGACATCACCACAGTTGAAATAAATCAACTGATGATGTGGACACTGTTGGTATAAATGTCAAGAAAAATCACAGAGTCTGCATCATCAGTCATTGTTTGGTGGCAGTGAGAATACATGGTTTTATTCATGAAAATAAATCCTCACCCCTATTGTAAATATATATAT
Source organism: Neoceratodus forsteri (assembly GCA_016271365.2). Taxonomy (NCBI): domain Eukaryota; kingdom Metazoa; phylum Chordata; order Ceratodontiformes; family Ceratodontidae; genus Neoceratodus; species Neoceratodus forsteri. Next base: position 283,807,289 of record CM028138.1, on the reverse strand, counting down.
AAATAATAGCTGCTGCACCCTATAGTTAGGGCTGAGTAGGCACTTGAATGTTAAACCCAATTATTGCACTTTAATAACTTTGCAACTGCTTCAATAGATTTGCACAGAATTTGGAATGAGCGGTCTTGTATGGTAGATCTCTTGATTTACCAAATTGCATTTTGGTCGGATATATGGTTTTTGCGCAAGCACAGAAACATTTTTTTCGCCACTTTGACATGTGTTTTGCCCATGGTGCTGTGACCACACCGTTGATGTTTTGGTCTGAAATGTGGAACACAGAAAGATTTTTGGTCAAAGAACAATACAGTATTGGTTTGGTTAAAAATATTAATCTGTTCCAAAGTTATTTAATTTATCATTTTTGGGTTGGAGCATGCTCAGTTCACTCCAAGATTTATATGTATGTTTTGCGAAAGAGGATTGGGCTCACGATCAAAGATTTTGTCAGCTCACGAAGGGATTTAAAGTCCTAGTCTGTGAGGAAAAATTCCTTTCTGCAAACCACCATTTTGTTTTCATTTTCCTCCAAACAAAATGTGTAGCTTCCTCTACAGGTGACTTCTTGTTGCAATAAGGCATGGTTTTGTTCAAGGTGATGCCCTCTTATTGTCTTATTTTTTTGAAAATATCGAATTAATACCTTTGAGTCAGAGATCCCTTTACTAAGGCTCCACGTCAAGGAATACAATTGCAAAATAAGTTACAGAGTTACATAATACAGGCAGTAAAGGTTATATACAACAGACAGATGCAAACAGTGACAAGAGATAACATTTAGGACTCAGGCAGGACTGGGTTAGGGTCCACTTACATATGGTAGCAACGGTGCATTAGTAGATCAGTGGCAGTCACAGACAGTATCCTGGGTTATATGGGTTATATAACCTATTGGTTTGCTTTGTTTTGGCCAAAAACAGCCATTTCAAATTTTAAAATTCTCTGTCCATGACTCGCTTCCGATCGCTTTGTAATGACAAAATCCCAGTCCAGAGCCAATCTGTTTGTGAGGTAGCAAAATCCTGACTGTCACTTTGTGACCAGATGCCTTTCTCATGGACAAGGACTGAGTGACAGTCAAGGATTTTGCTGCCTCACAAAGAGGATCAGCTGCGGACTGGTATTTTGTCAGCTTGCGAAAGGTGATTGGTTTTGAATCTTCTTTAGTGAGTTGACAAACTTATGAGTCATGAGGCCTAACTCGCCCATTCTCCTTTACTGTAGCATGTCAACCTGTTTACACATGGAAGGGGTGAGAGTTGGGCCTCATGACACCATGGCACACCCCGGCGCCTGTCGGTCTGTGGAGGATGGGGGGTCAGGGGGGTTAGCTCAACCCTAACATCTAATTTCCCACTTTGTTGCTTCAACCCTAACTGATGCATTAAATAAAGTTTTTGCAATATATATATATATAGTTAGGGTTGAGTAGCATTTTAATGTTAAACCTCAAATTTTGCACTTTAATAACTTTGCAACTGATCAATGGATTTGTTTAAAATTTGGTATGTGCTGTCTGATGGGGTGGATCTCTTGATGTGATAAATTTCATTCCAGTTGGATATGTGGCTTCTCAGATCTGGACAGTGCAAAAAGTCATTTAGCCATCTCTTTTGCAGTTTGTCCTCATTGCCCAGTGTCCAGACGGTGTGGAATTTTGGTTGATTTTTGGTAGAACCAGTTTGGGTAACAGATTAGGCTTGCCAAGTTTTGTGAAAAAATATTGATCTGTTGCAAAGTTATAACCCTCACCCCTGCCTTTTTACTAAAATGACAGGTGGCATGCTGTTAGGCGTTGGCAGCAATACCTGGTGGGGACCTGGGTTCGGGGAGAATGAGGTTGCCTGGCACAAGGGACCTAGGTTTGGCTACTCTGCACAGGGCACCCAAGAAATCCAACTACAGGCAGCAATAACTGTAATGTCCAGAACCAGGATTGGGATTTTTCAGTGTGGCTTTATTCAAAACTAGCTGAACATACCAAAGCATAGGTGGTCCCCAAAGGGCTACATTCACTGTATATGCAGATCAGAGACTACAAGGTGCTCCACTTGAAGAATGAACCCATTTCTACTGTTGTCTGGCTCTGGACCCACAGGCACTCAGCCGGACTTGCATGCACTTTGGATACACAGCCCGACTGGCCCGGCTCCCCTGCCGGCCACTTGATTGATGGTCCATTTGAAGAATGACAACTTTACTTGGGTGACTCCCATCAAACAAGGAATATTTCCCAAACTGTGGCTCCCACACCACTTAGAGTCTGCGACTCTTAGAGATTTGATTTCTTACTTCCTTGGGACTCCCATCAAACAAGGAGAATATTTTTCCCATCCTGTGGCTCCCACACACTTGAGTCTGCAACTCTTAGAGAGATTTTCAATTTGTGACCCACATCTGGTACCTACCTCATCACTGGCCAGGCGCATGAGGCAAAGTAGCAATCACAGAAGAAATCCGTGAGGTGGACCTGGTTACTAAAGATGGGGAGTGTTCCCACCTCCAGCTCCCACAGCCCATACCGGCCATTTCTCTGGACAAACAGAAACTTAAACTTTGAAATGTAGATTAAACAGTGGATGACCTGAAGCGCCCCTCTACAACAGTACTTGAAATCCTTTCAGACTTTAAACTTTAAACTACTCCATTTGTTTGTCCTAGTACAATAGGCCTCCCAAATAGTAGTTCATCCCAGCTTTTCTTCATATTTTCCAAACTGAAAAAACATATTGTTTGCCCTCTCAGATAGAGCACAACACTCACCCTTTCGTTGCAGGTGCCCCACAGGCTAAGTACCACTTCTTTCACTGTTATACTAACAGAACAGAAACTGTAAACAGGCAGCTTTCTTCTGTAGTGGAAATTGGGATTGCCCTGGAATCCACAGAGGATTTCTTCCACCCCCGGAGGGAGGGGGCACTGAGACCTGGACAGCGGTCTCCACCACTTTAAACTGGACTCTAACTTTCTCCAAGGTAAACAGAAAACACTTCCTTCTCACTAGGAAGTAAACGCAAATTGACTTTGAAAACTCCCAAAGTTCTAACTCACTCCCTGTGCTGCAGATTCCAATGTGGCTTATGCAGCTGCGACAGGTCTATGGTGATGTCATCTCTCAGTCTCAGCTGTGACTGAGACAGAGGGAGACAGTGTGAAACCCATTTAACTGGAGTTTCACAAGCTGCCTTCCTGCCTACCACTAGGTCTTACTGGGATTCTAGTAACCCCAGGTAACAAGGGGCTACAGTTATAACAATTTTTAATTTCCCTTTGTTTTCAATGGGAAAAACACTTTTCAGGATAGAGGTAGAAAAATCGATCAAGGAATTTGCTCTCATGAGAAAGGATTCACTCTCATGAGATCGTTCCTCTTCACAAAACCTTTTCATGAGAAAAATTCCTTGTTTACGAGCTGCTATCTTGTTTTCCGCTTAAAAAATTGAAAACCCACAAAAATGAAGTTATACAGAGACACCAACTCATGTATCTTGGACATCGGGACTCCGTTAGGTGGATTCTGAAGTCATTTAGTGGAAAAGCAACCTTGGAAGTGTTTTGTCTTAGCATTTTAAATCCTTTTTGCAACTCGCTTAATTCCTTTTTCGTGAGCCGATTCTTTTTCGCCAAACCGATTCCTTTTTCACGAGCTCATGAAAAAGGTTAATTTTATAAGCCAATTCTTTTTCGTGAGCTCATGAAGAAAGAATTTCTTTTTATAGTCAATTCCTTTTGTGAGCTAGAAAAAAATTCCTTTTCACGAGCCGATTCTTTTCGGAAGTTCGGGAAAAGGATTCCTTTTTTCACAAAAAGGATTCCTTTTCATGGAAAAGGAATCCTTTTCACGAAAATGAGTGCAGGGTCAAGTATCCTGTGCTCATCACTAAAATCAGGAGGAGGGCAGGGTTCGAAGGACCCTGTGCTGCCACTCTCAAAAAGTGTGGGAGTGCAGGGTATGAAGGACCATGTGCTTTCACCACAAAATATGAATCTGATCCCACCCCAAAACTCATGGGAAGGGCCCCTGTGCTCCACAGCCAAGAAAAGGACAGGACAGTTATGAAGGGTGGTAGTGCAGGGCCAAAAGGGCCCTACGCTCCCTGAGCAAATAAGGATACAAGTAACCTATTTCAAAAGTCATTAAATACATTGCAAAAACTTCATTAATGCATCAGTAAGTGTTAAAGTGATAAAGCAGGAAATCCTAACACCACCCCACCCTTCACAGACCAAGAGGTGTCAGGGGACAGCATTGGGGTTGTCAGCCCTACTCACCCCATTCTCATATGCTGTACCCACTCAGTTTATTTTCTAATGGAAAGGGTGTGAGCATTAGGCTGACAACCCAATTGCCACCCCGATGCCTCTTGGTCTGTGTGCAGGATGGGGTAACACCACATTTCCCTGCTTTTGTTATTTCAACCCTAACTGATGCATTAGCAATTTTTTGCAATGAATATATATGATATATATATATAATATATACAGTATGTGTGTGTGTGTGTGTGTAGATATATACATATATATATATATATATATATATATATATATATATATATGGAAATGAACAATCTAACCTTTAGAAATGACCAGCTGATGGGTTATGGATGTTAACTTGTTAATCTGAATTTAAAATGGGGTGGGGAATATTAGTGTCAATTTGGTTAACTTGAAATGTTGGGATCAGGCACCTGAGAGAAGATTGGATAATCAGCCTACAGTTTAGTGATAACACTATAGTGGTCTTTATTTGCAAGGAAATAAACACTGAGCACTGTGGATGAAGACTGAGGTTTTCTTAAACCCCTCTTCGTCTGGTTATTACTGAGAAACCAGACCAATATTGGTATTATTGCTTTTATACTGAAAAATGTAAAACAAAACTTTAAACTGCCGAAATCTATTTGTTGTGCTACAAAACATCTGTGAGAAAGCAGAAATTGTTTCTCATGGCTGGCCCACCAGCGCAGTGGCAAAGCATCTGCTTGAGGTGCTGACATCCTGGGTTCAGTGCGGACTCGGAAGTCTGAGGGTCAGCCAGGGGAGAAGGATTGAGTGTCCCAGGAACTACTCTCCTTCTTAGGGGAGGGAGGAAGAGTGTCCAGCACTATGTGGGCCTCTGGCAGAGGCTGGAGTCCCATCACAGCCATCGCCACACATTAGGGGTGGGGCAGATGCTTGTGTCATTGCATGTCCCCGCCTCCCAGGACATAACTCTCATAAAATGATGGCCTCGCCCCTGCCGCCACTCCCGCTGCAGACCAAGGTCCACTGTGGGGTACCGCTCCCATGGCCTTACCCTGGGGGCACAAACCAGGGCTTAGAGACTGAGTTCCTTGGGAGGGACACCCCTAGCAACCCACCCAAGGGGCAAGCCTGGGGATGGAGGGTGGCGAGTGGTGTGAGGGAGACTGGAACCTCAATGAAAAAGCCAGTAAAAAAAGGAACTGTTTCTCACAGCATTGCTAGACATCTCTGATTGGCTGCTGCATGTTGAATTTGGGAGGGTCAAGCTGTGTTTGCTCTTAGATTAGCTAAGTATACAAGCAGCAGCCAATCAGAATGCAGAGCCACCGTCCCATTATTGTTCTGACCCAATCAGAATGCAGAGCACTGTCCATTATTCCGTCTACTGTAAGGTTATCACAGAACAACTGGACAGTAACTCTGCATTCTGATTACTAATTTTTTTTGTTAAGCCAGGTGTTGCTTTGGGTTATACACACATCATAGTGTGGGGCATAGAAAAGCATTCCTGAAGTGTTTCCAGTCATATTCTCGGAGGCGTGTCATCAGCACTGAAACTGGCACTCCTGAATCATGACTTGGAGAGGCAGAGGAAGGCAGTTTTTCAGAGTTCTCGGCAAACAAATCAGTTCTGATAGAAAAACATTTGACAACAGAAATAATCAAAGTGCCAGTGGTGGCCAGCCCAGTGGCGCTGAGGCTGAGTTGCTGGCACCTTACCTCATGCACGGCGGGCCCATGTTCGGGGAGCGAGGCAGGCTGTCGGGGATTGGCAGGGGAGAAGGATTGAGCATCTGATGACTGCTCTCCTTCTCCGGGGAGGGGTTCCTGATGGTCGGCACTTGCTCGCCCTCCAGCGGAGGCTGGAGGACAGGGCACCATACCACAAGCTGGGAGAAGTCGGGACAGACGCCTGGAGGATGCATGTGCAGGCGTCTGTGGTCCCCTCCACTGGCAACATTGCATGGTCCCGACTCCTAGGGAGAAAAACTGAGAAATAGACTGCTGTGCAGGATGGCAGAGGGTGCCTTGCATCCGCCCCGGCCAGCCACGGCGTCAATAACCATATCTGGACCCTGTGGGAGATAGACCCCACGCTGACGGCACTGGGGCAAGCACTGGGGTCAGGGTCAGCCGCCAGCTGGTAGATGATGGGGATGGGGCTGGGGTGCCCTCCTGAGATAGCCAGCAGTGAGGAGAGAAAACTCATAACTAAAAAAAGTGCCAGTGGTACTAAAGGTGCCAAGAAAGTCTGTATGACATAATTACATGGCAAGAAAGATGACTGGCAGGCTCCTCCTCGCAATGAAAAGGAAATGGCTGGGAGATGGGCTCTGAGACACAGCATAAATGAACTGTAGTGAGAAATAAAACAATATTTCACTCTGGGAACAATCCCAGGCCCCTACACTCTACTGCTTGATTGCCAGTAGCACTACCCTTGTACTAAGCTTCCTAGAGAGCAAATGTATGCTGTGGCAAAGGACATCCATCACTGAGTGCAGACTCCACCACAAACACACTGTTGCAGTGAGTTTTCATAATAAATAGTCTGTCCGTTTGAAATAATGTTTCACAAGTTGCATTTAAATTTCAAAGTCTGAGCTAGAACTTTCAAGTTATTAGCAATATAGAATGTCAAACCTTGCTGAAAGTGTATCATTAAAATCAGAAATGATAGCTCACAATTTCTCCATACTACACATGCTGTAGTGAGAAAGGAAAAAACAATCCACTTGGGGGTTGAACCCAGGCCTTCTACTCTACTGCTTGGTAGCCTGTAATGCTACCACTGCAAAAGTTTCCTATAAAGAAGATGTTTGCTGTGGCTAAGGACATCCAGCACTGAGTGCAGCCCCACCCAACACACACACACATAGTTGCAGTGACTTTTCACAACAGTCTGTCCATTTGAAGTGATGTTTCCTAAATTGCATTTAAACCTCAAAGTTTGAGCTTGAACATTTCAAGGTATCAGCAATATAGAATGTCAAACCTTGCTACAAGTCTATGATTAACATTAGGAATAACATCTAACAATTTCTCTCATACTACATAAACTGTAATGAGAAAGAAAACAAATGTTCCAATCTGGGGACCGAACCTAGGCTTACTCTACCTTTTACTGCTTTATAGCCTGTAACTCTACCACTGTAGTGAGCTTCCTATAGAGGAGAGACATACTGTGGCAACGGACATCATGCAGTGAGTGCAGACACCTCCTGACGCTGCTGCAGTGGATGTTCAGAATTACCAGTCTGTCTATTTGAAGTAGTGTTTACCAAGTTACATTTAAACTTCAAAGTCTGAGCTGGAACTTTCACATTATCAGCATTATAAAACTTCAAACCTTACTGAAAGTATATCACTATCACCAGCAATGACACAGAAATTTCTCTCATACTACATAAATTGTAGTAGGAAAGAAACAAATGTTCCACTCTGGGGATCAAATCCAGGCCCTTTTCCTCTACTGTTTGATAGCCTGTTGTTTTACTGCTGTACTAATCTTTGTATACAGGATATGCATCCTGTGGCAAGAACACCAACAGTAAGTACATACTCCCCCTCCTACACAGCTGCAGTGGATGTTTGTAATTAACAGGTTGTCTACTTGAAGTAGTGGTTCCCAAGTTGCATTTAAGCCTCAAAGTCTGAGCTGGATCTTTTCAAGTTATCAGCAATACAGAACTTCAAACATTGCTGAAAGTCTATCCCTATCATCAGCAATTACATCTAACAATTCTCTCGTACTACATAAATTGTAGTGAACTAGAAAATAAATGTTCCACTCTGGGGATTGAACCCAGACCTCCACCAACTACTGTTTTGTAGCCTATATTTCTACTGCTGTAGTAAGCTTTCTGTATAGAAGATGTAAGCTGTGGCAAAGGACATCCAGCAGTGAGTGCAGACCTCCTCTACACAGCTGCAGTGAACATTTGTAATTAACAGTCTGTCTGTTTAAAGTAGTGCTTCCTAAGTTACAATTAAACCTCAAAGTCTGAGCTGGAACTTTTCAATTTATCAGCAGTATAGAACTTGAACCTAACTGAAAGTATACACTAACATCAGCAATAACATCTAGCAATTTATCTCATACTACATAAACTGTAGTGAGAAAGAAAAATGTTCCACACTGGGATTGAACCCAGGCCTGAGTAGTTTTGAAACCCCTATGCCAAGATCTAAATCCCTATCACTAACATCATCAGTGACATCATGCAACCAAATCACTCACACTGACTATACCTTTGAACTTGACTAAATGCAAAAAAGTTCTCATGATCGCAGAGGCACTTACAGATATGCTGTTGCACGTAAAGGACAGTTAGAAGTTAGCTATAATGTAGGTGAGATTTAAACCTTACAAATAATGATTCATTTTAGAAACTGAAGCTGTCTAAATGAAGATGTTCTAATGACTGGAACAATTGCTGTTGCCATTCCTTTACACAAAAACAAGGGTAGGGAATTATCATCAGAACTACAAGCCTATTCAGAGTGACCCCAGTTTTGGGAAAGTTAATGGAAACATTTATTAAGAACACTTAACAGACACAGTCAGCTCTCAGGGTTTAACTGATACTACACAATATGAGTTCAAGAAAACTAGATCTTGTGTAATTAACTTAATAGCATTTTATGAACTGGCGGTGTTGCTGGATGTGAATTCACCATGTGACATGGTATACCTTGACTTCAGCAAAGCATTTGATAACGTACCCTATGCCAAGTTAAATGAAAACCTAAGCTCAATGGACTTCACTATAAGACTAGTTATATGAGTACAAAACTGGCTGAAGGATAGATACCAAAGAGTAATAATGGGGCAACATCTCTCTGGTGAGGCCAAGATATCAGTGGTGTGCCACAGGGATCCAAAGTGGGACCAGTTTTATTCACATTATTCATAGCGATATACATTGGATTGCAAGCATAACTTTAAAGTTTGCTGATGATACCAAACTGGGGACTGGCCTTAGCAGACTCGGATACTATAAAGTTACAGGAAGGTCTGGATAGGATTGCATGGGCAACTAACTGAGGCATGTACCTCAGTGATGACAAATGCATGGTTTTGCACATGGGCAGACAAAATCAAAGACACCGCTACTACCTACGTAGTAAAAACTCAAGAATGAAAAGGAGAAAAGGATCTGGGAGTGACAATACAGCCCACTGTCACCTTTTCAAACACTATTAGAAATATACAGCTAAAGCTCTATGCATCTTGGAAAATATAAAGAAAAACTTTGCAGTATGCACAGAGATGTCATTATGCCACTTTATTGATCTCTGGCTGGGCCCTACATGGGCTACTGATCCAGTTTTGGTCACCATCACTTAGGAGGGACTAAGCATGTTTAGAAAAGTGCAAAGGTGATACACTAAATGTATACATGGTCTAGGAATAATCAAGTATGAATACAGATTGGGAGTGTTGAGGTTACATAATCTGGAAAGGCATAGGTTAAGAGGTGACCTGATAGTGTTATATAATATAATTGATGACAAGTACCTGTGTGCACAAATGGGATTCTTAAGGAGAGCACTCCCAGAATACAAGGGGCATAGTAAGCAGCTACAGGGCAGAACCTATAGAACCAATATTAGTAGTTCATATTATACCCAGAGGGTAGTGACATATTGGAACAGGCTGTCTCGAGGAGTTATACTTGTGCAAGTCTGTTAATAGTTTGAATGTGTGTGTTTTGATACGATGGCCTTCGCCTCTCTGTTCCATTAGAACTACCACCCCATCAGGGCACTGTGAGGCAAAGGAACCCTCTGAGGAGGTTCCACCCATAGAAGGTGCTCAGGGAACAAATTTCTTTAGGCTAAAGGTACCTTAGGCAGAAGCCCCTGACAAAGAGAGGCGTGCCACTTGGAGGAGGAGGCAGGGAGGATGGTTTGGCAAAGAATGGTGCTTGGTGTGACACTGAAAGGAGCTGACTTAAATAACTCAGACAGGGAGCATGGCTGGTTGCTCCCACCTGTTGAACTGTAGGCATAGCCTTTCAGTTCAATGAGGCTTACAATTTAGCAAGGAGTTTTGTTTGTGCAACTTTGTTGATAATTTGAATGCATGTGTTGCTGATACTTTGGCGTTCGCCTCTCTCTTCCATGGGAACTACCACCCTGTCATGGTACTGTGAGGCAAAGGAACCCTCTGAGTAGGGTTCAACCCAGAGATGCGCAGGAACAAATTCCTCCGGCTGCAGTAAAGCACAGTGCTTCTGTGTGAGACTGGAGGAGCTGACTTAAATAGCTCAGGCAGGGGTGTGGCTGGTTGCTCCCACCCATTGAACTGCAGGCATAGCCTTTCAAAAGAATTTCAAAAGGCAACTGGACTTAATCTTAAATAGAGATGTTGCAAAATTTTATTTAGCTGGCAAACTCCTGGCGAAATCATGCATTTCACCCATAAAACATTTAGTGAAATTAAGCACTTATGGAAATTTTGCTAGTAAATTTCACCTTGTGATACTATTAAGCAAAATTAGGGAAAAAGGCTTCTCACATGACTTACTCTCTGCAGCAGACTGTAGGTCACATGGGTGACTGCACTCAAGCAGGAAAGCACTGATTCTGCATCCTTTTCTTTATTTATTTGGAAAATGTTTCACCAGGAAAGACAACATGAGCTATAAACAGTTTGTTTCCAGAACCGTTGGCGGGGACAAGAGTTGGGAGAACAAGCAAGCACATACTGTAGCAATACAAGTACAATTTTCTAAACAAGACAATGTAGTACAATTGCACAATAACCCAGACCAAATGGCCAGGGTAGACAAAACCATATTTGGATGTAGCATACGTTGCAACAACCCAAGAGCAGGTGATCCAACAGGGTGAGGTTAGAGGATGGATAACACATTTGAAGTGCTAGAAGGAGTAGGCTGAGCACAAGATTGAGTGCTATTGTATACCCAAGGAGGGCAGTATAATAGGAGGTAGCATGTGAGGAAGTAATCAGAGGAAGGGTTCAGTTGGAGACAGGAGGTAAGTCAGGGATAGAGGTAGGGGATAGTGCGCAAGGGTGGGGAGGGTTGTGAAGGGGGCTAAGAAGCAATACAGTTAGGAGAACAAGTAAAGTAGGGCTAAAGGATAATGCGCCAGGGTATGGAGTGTTGAAGGGGGCTAAGAACAAGAGCAGTTATGAGAATAGAAATTGTGAAGAGCTAAGGAAATTGAAGATGGGGAAGAGGAAAGTCTGATAGGAGGTGGCAGTGAGTTCCAAAGCTTTGGGAAGTGGTAGGAGAAACTTCCTGTCCTATGGAGGTAGAGCTTGCAGACAGAGGTAGCGGTCTCAGTCAGAGTAGGCAGCAGGAAGAATCTTTATAAGTAGTTTAGTTTGTGATTGTGTGTGTTGTTGCTCCCCAAATTCTTTACTTTAAAACAGTTAATCTTTCTTTGTTAGGGCATTTTCTGTTGGCTTATATTTTCTATCTTTAAGTTTATAGTGTGTGTGTGTGTGTGTGTGTGACTCCCTCATGTCTCTCTTTTTCTTTCTCTTTTTCATTTTTTTTTGTTTATTTTTCTAACATGGATGGGCAAGTTGCTGGTAGGAAAGGGCACTGAACAGAAGAAGGCAACTAAAAGTGTTAGCCTTAATAGGTGAGCATTTCTGTCGAATGACAGCCCCCAGCAGGAGCATCGCCCCTGTCCCCAGCAGCAGCTGGTTCCCCCACTCCCCAGCAGCAGGAGAACCTTGCCCCCCAGCAGCAGCAGCATGTGCCACCCACCCCCAGCAGCAGGAGCTCATTGTCCCCACAGCAGCAGGGCATGTGGCCCCGCCACCCCCAGCAAGGGCAGGATGTTGTGGTCCCCACCGGACATCAGTTGGTGCCCCCACCAGGCAAGAATCTCATCGGTGTGGTCCTTTTACCACAAAGGCTGTAGATGACTGCATTGTAAACTGCAACCTTGTGGCTGGAGTATTTGGCAGGGAAAGCAAGGGTCATACCTTGAGACTGGTGGTAAAGGAGACATCTGCAGCACCACCACCCTGCAGAGTGGCTCCAAAAGCAGCAGCAGGAGGCACCACTAGTGGGGTGATGACCAGATAGAAGGGAAGGGACCAGCAGGAGGAAGACAGTCAGGGGCCAGCCTAGGGCGCCATACCAGATCCAGCAGGACACAGCAGCAGCACCATTCAGTGATTCACCCCACAGCCACCTGCACTGCCACCATGCTGCTGATTCTGCACAGTCTGCAGCAGCCCCAGGTCAGGTCAGCAGCATGACCACTAAAGACCTGGAGCCCGTGCGCCGTCTGGTGGCAGCTTTACATATTGAGGTGCAAGGTGTGAGACAAGACTTTGACCAGTTCCGCCAGGAGAGGCAGGGGACCTCAAACAATAGTGGAGGACCAACGAAAGTGTTGGAACTCCTGGGCGGAACTGCATCATGGGGGTGGTGGCACTGGCAGTGCATAATCGGGTCCTGGCACCAGTGCCATGTAGGTTTTGATGGTCCGAATAATTTGTAAATTCAGCAGGCAGCATAGCAGCTACATTTTCTTTTTGTCTCCATTGTTACTGTCACGCTTCCTCAAACTGCAACCCCAAAAATAAGGAAAAAAAAAAAAAATGAATAAAATAAAAAAAAAAAAAAATGTTTTCTGTCCTCTTCCTCTTCTATATCCTCTTGTTTCGTTTTCTTGTCCAGTGGTTTTGTGTGTTATTAATGTTTATGCTCCCTCCCTTTGCCCTCCCACATGAATACCCTTGCTCTGACCCTGCATGTCCCACCTGTTGTATGTTACTGTTAGCCACTGTAGTACTGTACCCATAAACATTATACCTTTCTTCTTGTTTTATGTTACTCCTTCTTTATATATTTCCTCCTCCTGTCCACAAATATCAAGTATTGCAATTTGTTCCTATGAGCAACATTTTTCCCAAAGCTTTGTGATGTTGTGGCAGTTGTTTTGGCTGTGTGCAGCATCAGTCAGAATCGTACACAACAATCATAGAAACATAAGCACTTTTATTGCGAGTTAAACATAAATATGTTTTCGTGCTTAACAACACATGTCCCCTGGGCTTGCCACAAATGTTAACTTTGTATCCTCCCCAGTCATGATGATGTTTATAGTGCCCCACCACCCGTCCTAAATGTGCACTTGGGTCACAGTTTAACACAGCCTTTGCCGCCATATTGTGCAGAGCAGGCATGCTAAGATGAGAAATAAGACAGGAAAAAGTAGGATGAAATTGAGACATGAATCTGCTCAGTCATGATGTTATATAGCGCCCGCCACCATTCAGACAAAACAATGCTGTTTTGTCCACCATTTGCAAAGGATATCAGGATGAATCTTGTTGCGCTAGTGCAGAACAGGCCTTACAAGTCCAGAAATGTTACCTGGGAAATGTTACGTAAAATTGAAACAGAAATGTGGTCTCACCCAGAAGTTTTATAGGCCCCCCACCTCCCGGACAAAAAAATGTTGTTTTGTCCACCGTTTACAAAGGATTTCAGGATGAATTTTGTTGCCACTAGCTGCTGTGGTGTGCAGAACAGGTCTTATACAGTGAGTCCAGAAAAACACATGGCAAAATAATGAGAGAAGGAGATACAATTATTGCGGGAATTATGAAATAGCCAAAAGGGTGCCATGCTGAGAAAATTAATTCCTCCTGCAAAATGCTGCTGCTTCTTGCACTTGCTTCCTCCTGCTGCTGGTTTCTCAATTGATTGAGAAATGTACAATTATCATTTCCCAATGCTGCTGTCCTGTTTGACTGTGGTGACTCTGTGGTTGTAACTTGTACGGTGTGGAGGGAATGAGATTTTGGGGTGCTGTAGCTTGCTGCCTGCTCTGACTTGTTGCTAACACTCGACGAAGTTAATGTTTTGGCTGGTGTTGATGGATCATCTTCACAGAGTCCATACTGCTGCTGTTGCACTACGTAAGTATCTATCTGTATTTTGTTTTCTGTGCAAGAAAAGGTGTGGGTGGATTGGTATTTGGCGTCTTGAGTTCTAATATGTTTGTACTGCCTATTATTTTTCAGTTGGCTGAGGATTACATCAGCATGCCAGACCGTGATTTGGATCTGAGATGTTGGAATGTGCCACATTTCCCAAGCATGAGCGGTAAGTATTTAAGTTTTCATTACTGGGGTAGGTTACTGCAGTCCGGATGTCTGAGTTTAATAGTAATTGTGTTCTTTTTGCTTTTGTCAACATTCAGAATTCGGTGATGTTACCTCCACTCCTGCTGCTGCTCAAGGCGTGGGCACTTCATTTACTGGTACAATAGTTCCAGTTTCACAGCCAGTCCCTGAGGTAAGTATTTCTTCATTTTTATGGTCTTCAGTGGGGGATGGGGGCCTGGGGTGGGCTTTAATAATCCTCAAAATGTGTTCTTCTTTTATCTTATTTCCAGGTCATGTAGTACTGTTAGGATTTGCTTGCTAACACCAGGTATGCAGATGGACAGTATTCATCATGTTTCCTTTCATTGTTTCTGCATAAGTAATTTTCCTCTGGTGAGTTTTCATCCCATGTCTGTGTAATGACTACATCCAGGCCCTGAAGGAGGAGGAGCTGGTGTGTGGAAGACAGAGCGGGTTGCTTGAACTGTGATGTATGCCACTGGTTTCATTAACAATTAAACAGCACATCCAGGGAGGAAGTATATGTGAAATGGATGGAGGAGATGGTGTTTAGTAACTAGGTGGAGGGGCTAATGTCTTGTCTAATCATTTGAGGTGTCAGAGCTGGAGTAAATTGGAAAATTTAGAAGCAATGCAGGCAGCAAACACCTCCCCTGTAGGGACCATCACAGTTTCTGTACAAGTACTATGGTAGTACTTATAATTATCCTTTTGGGGAATTTGATGTTATTAAGCCCTTTTTATGATTACTTTGTAATAAATGACTCACATAATTAAAGATGGCGCTATTCACCAGTTTGCAAAATCTGTTCAACTGGTGTTAGCGGTTGAATGACATGTTACATTCATACTGTACTTGTACTAGGAGGATTATTCAACATGTCGCGGACAGTAAGCGCAGAAAATATTTATTTTCACATGGAGTGCATGGGCGTGTCAGGTGGCAGGAGGGAGGGCTGGTGTGGCATGTGCCAGCATGGTCACTTTTAAACACATCAAGACAACATATCTTGCTTCAAGATGGGGTTAGTTGAAATGAAAAGTAAAATGTGTGTCTTGATTTTTTGGCAGTGAAACATTATAACTGTAATAATGCAAAATGTTTATGGTTATGGTAATCTAACTGCTGCTTTATATAGGGTGGGTACCAAACAACAGTTTAGGGCAAAGGGTAATCAAATAAAACTGATTAACACTGCAGCAGATAACACAACCATCCCAAATCCAATGTCAGATAGATAAAAATAATATATAACACTATACTGAGCTGAAACAGTTGTGGGGGGTTTCCTTGAGTAACTACAGCCTTGTTCCACTTCCACTGTCACATCCTCCAGAAGTAGCCCTCACAGTGGAGCGGACTGCCCTGGGCTCACAGAAAGGCAAAGATTGCTTCCTCCTCCTCCTCCTCCTCCACAGCTCTCTGGAGAGTGTGTTCCCATCGACAGTTTGTGTTGACTCCCAAACCGCCCCCACCAAGATCGTCCATCAATATATTTGTCACCATATAGTCACGTGACACAGTCAATTATTTACTAACAGCCTGATTCTCCACCTGCAGGTTATTGAAACTGACCACTAAGAGTCAGTCTCGAGCACCTCCTCTGCTGCCCATTCTCTGCTTCATCCTGACCCACCATACCTTTTCCTTTCCAATCTCTCAACATCCTGGCCCTGCATCTCTACGGTTGGCCCATGCATCACACAGATTTGAACCATGTACCCTCCACACACCTGAAGTGGGTACTCTTCCGCTCGCCACCCTTACCTGACCTCTATTACCTTGCCACTAACAAATTTCTATAGTATGTACTCCCTCATCCCTATAATGGGCCATTTCTGGTGTCTCCTATTTATGATTTGCAGTATACTACCCTGCTAACACCACCCCATGATGTACAACCCAGTCTACTAGTGAACATGGCCACAAAACCCTGTACACGTAACTCAGCTACCTCCAGCCTCCTCCCGAGGCGACCCACCCAACTTCTCTGTAAACCCATACTCCACACTACCCACCCACTTCCTTCTGGCCTACTCCTTGTGCTCCTTTCCATTCCCACTGTTGCTGCAAACTCTCCCACTTGTCATGTTGCAGCCACATTCACTAAACTACTTAAAACCGCTCTACTCCGGCATGCCATCTTTTTCTTCCTCCTATTGGGTAACGTCCATCCCAACCCTAGCCCACCTCTATCCCACCCCCTATAGTAAAACAGCATGGCTTGTTGATCGCATCTCTCAACATCAAGCCTACAGAAAAAATCACCCTCTCCAGGCCTGGATTACACAACACTCTCCTGATATCCTGGCCCTGACTGAAGCTGGCTATCAAAAGATACCCCTGACTCTCCGGTAGCAATAAATGGCTATTCGATCTTCTGGGCTGATAGGTACAGAAGGAGGTGGCTGTGCCCTATACATAAAAACTCCATGCAAGCCCTCCCCATCCCTCTCACCCCTACAAATGGAGCCCAAGCCCTCATAGTCAAGTTGCTATTGGGTAACCAAGGAAAGACCCTCAACTTTATGGTCACCTATATCCACCATAAAACCAAAAACCAGTCTTTGATGAAATCCTGGCGACTATCTCACAACTTCCCTCCAAAGGTGAAACCATCGTTGTCAGGACTTTAATATAAATTGGATGTCTCCCTCATCCTCCACTTACAAGGATTCTGCCACAACACTGGACCTCATTACAGTCATCCAGACTAACCGGCTAAATGACAAAACAGGAACCTCTATCCTGCTTGACCTCATTTTCACCAACTGCCCCAACAATCTCTCAGGTCAAGGTCCTCCTAGACACCCTCAGTGACCACTCTCCCGTCTCTTGTCTGTGGTCAAACAAGGCCCCACTTCACCCCACACTACCACTTACCTTAGGTGACTAAAAGGCTCCTAACCAGACTCAAGGCACTTCTCAAGGCCTGACTGGTCTCCTATTACAGTGCCACTAATGTAAATACAGCCCTCTCCTACTTTATCAACGCGTTTAATACAGCCTACGACATCTTTGCCCCATTCACTAAGCAATACACAAAAAATAAGGACACCCCTGGGTCACTCAACCTCTGCTTGACAAGATGCGTCACGGGACAACCTCTGACACAGGGCCCCAGAATCTCACAACCCCTGTAACAGACATCTGTACCATGAGACCAGGAACAGTTGTACCTGGGCTATCCCCAAGTTAAAGCAACCCACTATCACCAGGCCCTCACATCCACATGGGGCTCAGGTCATGACTTCTGGAAAAATATTAAAGAAATTAGCGGAAATCAGTCTCCCTCCCCCAGCTCACTATTGGTGGCACCATTGTCCAAGACCCATTAGCCATCTCAAACACCCTCAACAATACCTTCTCTGACCTCAGTGGTGTTCTTCCACCCAACTTCTTTGGCCTTCCCCAAACCTCACACCTACACCCAGCAGGATACTGCCCCATTCCATCTCTGGACTATTCCCCAGCATGGTAAGAGGATATATCTCCAAAAACATCAGCAAGTTCCGCCACAGTGGCGATACCCTGGACTTAAAACTCCTTTGCGTCACTTTGGATGAAGTTCTCTCAACCCTTACCAAAATCCTGAATATGTCCCTATGCCTTGGACAGTTCCCCACACCCTGGAAGTGCACAGTTGTCAGCCTTATACTTAAGGGTGGTGACTGCACCGCATCCAACAATTATCTCCCTATTTCCATTCTCCACCCCCCAAGGCCTTGGAAAAAGTGGTCCCAGACCAACTAATGAACTATCTTTCCAAATATAATCACCTGTCCCATGTACAGCATGGCTTCCGACGTACCACAGTACCACCACTACTCTTCTTGAATATATGTCCTTCATACATCAAGCCCTTGACAACGGACACTTAGTAGGCTCAGTCCATATAGACCCTGCCAAGGTATTCGATACTGTTAATCACGCACTACTTTTAAGCTGTCTTCCCTCTGTTGGCCTCTCCCAAGAGTCGGTGTCATGGGTTGCTAACTACTTGTCGGACCGATGTCAGCAAGTCAGGATTGGGACCACCGTCTCCTCCAACACCCTGTTCTCTCCGGGGTCCCCAAGGGTCCATACTTGGCCCTCTCCTTTTTAGCCAGTTCCTTAACTCCCTTCCCCAATCCTGCCCTGGTAAAATACTTCTCTATGCAGATGGTGCCATTATCTTCAAGAGCCATCCCACCCTCCACACTCCAACATACCCTCAGGGCGTTTCAAAGAAATTGAATCTTGGTTTGTGGTGCATAAATTAATCCTCAACTATAAAAAAAACAAATCCATGATTTTTACCCACCACCAAAACCAACTTAGCCACTACAAACTGAACATCTGTAACTCGCAGTGCACCAATTGAGCAAGTCTCTACATTCAAGTACCTGGGCTAACCCTAGATACTCCCCTCACCTACTACAATCACATTCAACACCTCTCTTCTGCCCTTAACTCCAGGATTGGCCTCCTGTACGGCACAAACATTACCTGACCCTGAAGCCTCCACCTTGCAGTATCATCCTAGGTCCTCTCCCTCATCGACTACAGTATAGTGATCTATGGCATGACAGATCCAACTGCTGTCTCCTGGTTAAAAACACTCTAAATAAAGCCTGTAGGCTGGTCAATAGCTCGACAAACACACACAACTCGACCTTTGCAAATCTGCAAATTGGCTAAATCTTGAAGCAAGACTAAAATATCATACATACATGCATCCTTGCAAAAACATCTCTCAGACAACCCCACCCCCAGGCCTCGACTCACTTATCACGTTAGCCCCTCCAACTCTAGTGTCAAGAAGTAACTCTAGGTTCTTCCTCACAGTACCCGCTGCAGAACCTCCTTGTGTCAAAGGGCTTTTCTTCACAGGGCACCTAAATGGCTCAATGGCCTCCCAGCCACCATCTCCCAGGAACCTAAACTTTTTTCAAAACGTCCCTCAGGAACTATCTCCTTGAGCAATCTTCCTGCGACTGCCCCTAGCCCAACCACACCCTCGGCTTTCTAGCTTACCCTACCTGAAGCTAAGAGTATAGTGTACTCACTGAGCATCTTATGTTACTTTGGTGCAAGTATGTATATCGCTATTGTTTGTCGCTGGGTAAGGTCTACCCTAGAACTGTGTAATATGTCATACCTACTTTGTAACTAGGTCCTCCAGGCCTTAGATCTACTGTCTCTACTACTTTAATGTTTCCCTCTCTATTATATTCAATGATGTGTTCTGTGATGTTACTGTGTATCACCCACTACTGTATCCACCCACCTATGTATTACTGATGTGGAGCCTTTGCAAAGAGTCTATGACTCAAGGTTGTAATTCGAAAGTATTAAATAAATAAATAAGTAAACAAACAAACAAACAAACAGTTCATGTGGCAACACCATTGACTGTGTTGTTTGGAATGTACCTTCGTTCATTTTGATGAATATTAGTATGGACACATTCTTGGGTGACAAATTGGTCCTACGGTCACGCACAATGGCCCCAGCAGAACTAAACGCTTGTTCCACACTGACACTAGATGGTGGGCAGCTCAGGTATTTCACAGCAACTGATGTTCGTGCTGGCCAGTCAGTCAATTTCCTGCTCCAGTACAGCAGTGGCTCATTAGTAATGGCAAGGTGCTTTGTGTCCCCATGTAGGCCTGCATTATTCGTTCTGCTGCTCTGAGTTTGGCTGCCTAATCTGTCTCTTCCACCTTTCCTCCATAACTTCCTCCCACCAGATAGAGAACATCCCAAATGGGATTGCTAGCCATTTTCTGCTCTACCTTGCCAATTTTGTCAGATTGGGCTGCCTGTGAGCTGCTGGTGATGGTAGCAACACCGTTTTCTGTGCAGTGCGTGGCTTATGTGCCTTTTCATCTGTGCAGCAGATACCCATCTAATGAGGTTCTCTGTCAACTTTTGCACTTGCTGATGACCTCCTTCAGTTATAGAAGGCAGGCCACATTTGTAGCGTGGATCAAGCACGGTAGCGACTGCAAATTCATCCAGCTGTACAAAACCGGATATATGGGTATTCGTGTCCAACACATGGAGCATGTGATCCATTAGATCACAACCGCTATTATCCCCACTTGCCTCCATCTGGTGTTGGACATTAACCAATGTCTGCCTCAGCACATGTATGAGGGGTATGGCTTGACTTATACAAGCAGTGTCCCCACTCACTGCCTGTGTAGCATGCTCAAATGGATGGAGAATGCATATTAGCCCATCCATTTGGCACAACTGCTCTGTTGTTAGAGCGATGGACACTCCAGCATTGTCACGGGTGGTGTGCACCAGCAGGTATTTTGACACAGCCTTATACTGTTCATACAGCCAATCAATCATGTACAGTGTGGAGTTACACCTGGTCACAACATCAAGCTTCATACGGTGCTGAGGCCGATGGTTATTGTGCTGTAGCTCACGCAGATGGTTATGGGCCTTTGCAGAACGGGTGAAGTGCACAGATGCGATGGGCGACGGTCACAATTTCCTTAATGTCCGCATGGTTTAGAAACTGCTGCACAACAAGATTAAGGCAGTGTGCTGTGCAGGGCACCCTGAAAAACACCATTGTCAATGCACTTCACTACATTGGAGCCATTATCACTTGTGATAAACTCCTGTAAGTGACTGTGTGTGTATCCACTCAATCTTGTCCAGCAGAACATTAAGCAATTTCTCACCCATATGAGAACCAGTAACACCCGCATGTTCAGGGTTGCACACTGCCGAATTCAGGGGTGCTTGCCACCACAATTTTGCTGCAAGCAGGTTTGCCAGACCCAAAATCAACTACCACCCCAGGTACCTGTGCCCAGTGTGCCATTATGCATATATATAAGTTTGCTGCTGTTTGTCCACTGGTCCACATATCCACACTAAGATGGATATATTCTGATGCACTATGCTTCATTGCATGTGGAATCAGCAACTCTACTGTACAGCTCTGGCATGGCACGCTAGAAATAGGTTCGCAATGGAACCTGCCATTTGGGACAGGCAAGGGCCATCAACCTGTGAACCCAGCATTCTCCACGAACGTGAAGAGAAAAGATCGATGGCCAGCATTTCAGTGGTGGCAGCATTTAACTCACATGCAGTAGCATGATGGGAGGTAATTTGTGTGCCACCGAAGGATGGTCTTCAGAGTGGGCTGCATCTTTGGGGCTGTTTGACTAGAGCGCTCTACTTGTGGCATCAATGTTGTTCTTTTAGGGGTAACAGTTGACTCTTGGAGCTGTGTAGACTGCATGAAACCAGATATTTTGGTTGATTTTGGGTGTGGTGGTGTACGTTTCTGAGTCAAGGGACTGGCATAGTGCCTCCACTGCTATGCCCACTACTCGGAGGATTGATCATCCTCCTCCTCCTCCGCAAAAATCCACTCTGCCCTCCCTCCCTCCTCCTGCTGTATTGAACTGCTCTCAGTTACATTTAACTTGCTGAGGAGATCCTACCAACAGCTCTGGCATCCTTTTGGGTGTCGCTGCCATCGCAGTGGTGCTTGGTTTTCCAGGTGGGCATGTTGGCCAATCGTGCCCAGGGTGGCTTCCTTTTTCCCCCAACTAACACGCAGCTAACATGCCGACATATCACTATGGTCTCATCAGCAGTATCAAACACATGAAAGTCCCAAACTAGGAATTTTGATCTCTAGACTTAACATGCTGCTGGTGGGACTGGGAGAGCTGAGAAACAGGTGTAAAAGTTTGTGCTTTTGGGCGCTTTCATCACTTCCATAAGACTACTTTTGGTAGGTGGGGTGACTGGACTGCTTGGGGATTGCTGATAGGCTTGGTGACAGTCTGACCCACAGGCTATGCATGTAAATGGCCTACATCACCCTTGACCTTTTTAAACTCAGGCTTCCATGAAGGATCATCCCAGTCGTCGTCATCAGCACCAATGCTGATGATGTCCCTATCTATTCCTCCTCCCCATCACTGTCTTCTTCCGACACCTTTTTCTTTCTCTACAATCATCTCCTCAGGGGTCTGACTACCCATAGCTCTTGGATTATCAGACCCAGCTGAACACTATCACCCCACCAACTCCAGCAGGAACAGGCCCTGGGACAGTCACACCGACAGACTTATCACCCTCCTCCTAGATCATTGTTCCTGTGTTGGTGTCAGTGTCTCCTACTTCTCACTATCACCCCCCACCAGCATGGATGCAACAGTTCTGGCCATAAAAACTGAGACACAGGAATGCCAGTACTTCTTGAACAACTCCTTTGCTGGTACCTGCCGCAGCACCACCAGAGCCCACAGACACTGATTCAGTCACACATGTGCTTTCACTGCTTCGGGAACTGGAACTGAAGTTGTACTCTCCTAAACAGACTTCTTAGCTGCCTCGTTCCCCCGCTATATTTCCCTGTACTGGATCGCCTCTTAGTAGGCAGTTTTATATGCTGCTTCAAAGCTTTGCCTTCTCTGGGAGTATATCAAGAAAGGATGTGTCACTAACTGTGTGACTAACACCTCACACCTGCAGTACTGGTTTCCTTCCAAGCCCAAACACAATCAGGACAGGTAGCAACACTCTGTAGAACTAATACTCGATATGGTAGCCTATTCTAGTAAAAACAAAAGGTAACTTTTTTCTTCCCCAAATAGGAATTAAAGCAACACAGGGGGAAAAGGGCACAGGTAACCTACTTTAAATACAGATCACTTGTGTTCTGACAACGGAAGCACTGTAATGTGTTAATACTACTACTACAATTTTTGTTCTATAAGGGCAGAGACAACCATATAACATTGACAAACAAAGGCACCTGTGACAATATGGATGGGGTCAGTGATCTCTTGACAACTACTATATTAATATGTATTTTTATATTGCACAGGTCAGGTAGTAAACAATGCTGTAACAGGGAAAGAGTAAGCAAAGTCAACTGAAACTGGAACACCACAATGCACAAGCTCCAGCAATGAAATACGGGGGAGCAGTTCACCAAAAGCAGTGAAACTGTATACGGACAAGTTCAAGCAATCAACTAAAAGTACTTAAGTTTCCATACAAAAACAGAACTGCTGCCTTTTCACAGTTAAGTGACACAAATTAACAGCAAACAGAACTGACCACAACAAAACAAAAATAAGGGATCAGCACTGTGTGTTCAAAAATCTAGAATTCACAACTAAAGCAGAAGAACAGGATATAACACAGGCTAACAGGACGGAGAAGGAACACTCAGAAAGGAGTAACTTTTCAGAGAAAGTGAAAAATACTTGTCAAGATATAAGAAAATTAATACAAATAAGTAGAACACCAACAAAAATATAAAAGCTTAAAAGAAATAACAACAAATCACTCACAGTTTGTGCCAAATCTGTTTGTAAAAGGCTAGAAATAGCCGCACTGGTTTCCCACTACCTACCCACCTCAGCTCACACATGACCACAGACAAAACTAAAAACTAATTAAAGTGACCCCAAAGAAGACTGCAGCCCACTCGTTCCACATCCCTTAAAATGCTGTTGCGGAGTCTGGGGCTGCAGTGATTCATTATAATCCAGCTTGTTTTTGCTATAAAGTGCTGAAACTTTTGAAGAACACGGAGCATAACCGGTTCCCATATGGCAGAGCAAAGAGTCATGGGTACTACACCCATTTAGTGGCGTCGCTACACCATTTGCTCTTATTACAGTAGCAGTGGTGGTACTTTATTATGTTAATTTATATGACTAAGGGGTGTTCATCACGTGTAATGTACCTACAGCAGCACCTGACAGGTTGCTGTAAGTATCATTACATGTATGAACCCCATAGCGTAAATTAAACATAATAAATACTACTACTGCTACTATAAAAGAGCAGTAGTGGTAGCGATGTCGATAAATGAGTGCAATAACTTCATGACTCTTCGCGCCTGCTGTGGGAACAGCGCAGCGCGCCTAGTTCGACAAGTTTCGACACTTTATGGCTAAAAACACACTAGATTAAAATTAAGATCACTGCAGCACCAGACCCCACAGCAGCATTTTAAGGGATGTGGAACGGAGCGAAGGCAGTCTTTTTTGCGAATCACCTTTTAAACTAGGTATTATGCAAAATCCACAAAATTAGAAATGTTCCCTAGCAGCACTAGGAGCAAACTCTCAAAACAAGTTTTAAAGAGGTTTTAAAAGGGTTTATTGGCTGTGATGCACCACAACAGACTGTCTCCAACTCAACAGGCAATAGACTGTGCTGTTAACAACCTGCATGTGATATTTGACCTATATACCCACAATGCATTGCAAAGTTCACCTTTGGGACATAATTTCGCCAGCAAAATCAAAGTTACACTGGCAAAATGTTCGCCAGAAGGTGAAATTTAAGCATGGATGGGTGAAATTGCTCAGTCAAAGCATATTCACGTGAAATTTCACAATTATATTAAACGAATTAGGCGTAAATCAGATTTCATTGAGGTGAAACATTTAGCAAAATTACGAAATTATGCGAAATATCTTTTGCCGGGCAAAATTTTCCATTTTGCACAACACTAATCATGAATGGTTGGACAGAGCTAACCACTGTTTAGTGGGGAACAAGCTCAAAGCACCATTATAGGTCTACTCCTGTTCCTATAACTCCTTAGTATCCTTAGTGAGACACATAATGTATCTTCATTTGATCTTTTATCTCCAATTTAGGCAGGTCACAAAGAAATCTTAACAAATGGGAGAACAGCTTTAACAATACCTGATGACATCCCAGTGGCCTCTACGGCACATAAAACAGAGCTATGAAATCAAACAGTTAAATATTCATAAAGGAAGAAACTAATTGAAAAGCTTACATTAAAACATTGTATGAATTGGACACACAGCAGCCTGGCTCAGAGCATGCCACTTATTATCACTTATGTACATACATGCATGCACACAAACATACCAATCTGCCAGCAGAACAGCCAACCAGTCTATCAAAGTCTGCCCGAGTGTGCAGCTAGCACCCTAGATTGCAGCTGCCCCAGCCTCCTCTCCCACTGTCCTCCCACACCTGTCACAGCCCCTACCACCCAGACCCTTCCTCTTGCTTTGTCCCACCTTCTTAAAACTTCTGACTGTCATAAATGTTACCACCCCGCTGGTAGCACATTCCAGTTAAACAACACCCTCTCAGTGAAGTAGTGCCTCCTCATCGCCCTCTTAAATCGTCCCCCTCCAATCTTATCCATGCCCCTCGTCTCCCTACCTTTCCTCAGTTTAAAACCCCCCCTCGGTGCTAGGTTTATTTACCCCCTCAAGTATTTGAATGTTTCAATCATATCCCCATCCCTCCTCTCCTCCAGTGTGTACATATTCAGCTCCTGCAGCCTGACTTCATAGTCCTTTCCTTCCATCCCTTTAACATTTTTGTTGCCCTCCTTTATACCCCTCTAGTAATGTTGTATCCCTCTTCAGGTATGGCCTCCAGTATTGCACACAGTACACCAAATGTGGTCTGACCAAGGCTCTGTACAGAGTCAGGATCACATCCCTATGCCTGGATGAGAAACCCCTTGCGATACAACCCAGCATCCTGTTTGCCTTAGCTGTTGCTTTCTCGTTGGGCCAAGTTGTTCATGCTCCCTGTCATCAACATCCCAAGGTCCTTCTCCTCCTCAGTGATCCCCAGACTCACCCCCCAACCAAGTAGTCCCTCCAATGGTTTTTGCCCCAAAGTGCATCACCTTACACTTTTTGCATTGAATCCTAGCTGCCACTTCTCCTACCATGTCTCTAGTTTGGTTAGGTCCCCTGCAATTGTTTCCATCCATCCATCCTCCACCACCACCCCCATTTTGGTATCATCTGCGAACAGACTAACCTTGCTCCCAACTCCATGTGCTATATCTGAGATAAAGAGCCCAAATAGCACCGGCCCAGCACTGAACCCTGCGGCACCCTGCTTGTCACTGCTGTGGGTGTCCAGAGCTCTCCCCCACACAACCACCCACTGCACCCTCCGCTGTAACCAGTTCTATATCCAGTTTGTCAGTTTTTTCCCACCCCATGGCAGTCAGCTTCTACCCCAGTCTCCCATGAGGCACTGTATCAAAGGCCTTGCTAAAGTCCAAGTACAGGACATCTAACGCATGACCCCATCTAGGTCCCTTGTTACCCAGTCATAATACTCTATTAGGTTTGTTTGACAAGAGCTCCCTGAGATGAACCCATGTTGCCACCCATCCTGGAGGCCATTACTCTCGAGGAATGACACCAGCCTCTCCTTCACTATCGCCTCTATAAGTTTCCCCACTATGGAAATGAGACTGACCAGCCGATAATTTCCTGGCTCTTCCCTAGGCTATTTATGTGTATACGGTATATCTATTTATTGTCCTGCTCCCTCACTCATGAAGATAAATGGCATGTACTGAAGGTTAATGTGTGACTAGTGACTAGATAGATAGATAGATAGATAGATAGATAGATAGATAGATACTGTCTATAGATAGATAGATACTGTCTGTAGAAAGACAGACAGACAGACAGCTAGATAGATGGATATGTTTATGTATATATATTATAAGAGACACGGTCACGCTCCTATAGTTAGGTTGGATCAGCACTTTTATGTTAAATCTGAAATTTGCACCTTAACAACTTTGGCGTGCTCTGATGAAATAGCCCAATATTTGGCACATGTGGTCAGTCTGCCAGTGTCTCAAAATGTGGAAAGTTTTGTGACAGCATCTTGAATGAGTTTGAGATGTGGAGTGGTAAAAAACATTAAAAAATCTCCACTTTTTCCCCTATACTTAACATGGGATTTTTGCCCTCATCTGCAGCCCAGATGGTATGAAACTTTTTCCTGAAATTTTCCAGGATGATGGAGTCTATGCCAAGGGTGTGCCTTTGGATGGTTTGGCAAAATGGATCGTACAAGTGTTGAATTATAATGATTTTGTGATAGCCGCTAGACAGGCAGGTAAACAAAACTTTGAATTGTAAATAGTTAAGATTTACTTTTATTTCTCAGAGAAATACTGTTCGTGATGTCAGCCATCTTGTTTATTTTCCCATTTTAAAACTGGGTTTCTAAAGAAGTACTGCTTGGTAAGGAATGAACAAGATCTGTATTTAGTCACTGTCACATGCTTACTTCGATTTTTGCTTCAAATTTACAAATTCACTGGGCAAATATGTGTTTTTGTGATGAGATTCATTTTGCCCATTGTGACAGGGAGCTCCTGCCACTCTTGAGGACTGACCTTTTCTTAAATCTGTTGCAACAGTTCTTCTATTTTCTTAGCCTAATCTGTCCTTTACAATTTCTAGTCCATAAGGTTGGCCACCTATGGGCACCCCTTCTCCCTTTCTTGACTATGCTATAGTGTCCTCTTTAATTTTCCTTTTCCTCTCAGGTCCCCATACAGGGAGGTTATTGTTGTGACCTCCAAGCGTATGTAAAACAGGTTGTGTTTATCGAGTAGTTGGATTTATTATGTAATAGCACTATGTCATAATATACCTTATGTTTATGAAACCTGTAAATGTTGAAAATACCATGGCACTAGCTATTTTGATAATGGTAAAAAAGTACTAGGTAATTATTATAAAATTAAGTTAGTTGTGCTATTTAAAATGCATGTAAATTGCTGTAAACTGAACAAGTCTGAAAGTTCCTGGTGATTTGCATATATCCCATGTTGCTTTGCATTATGGAAGTATGTATGATGTTGTATTTCTTTGAAACTTGATTTGTTGCCAGTGCCCTTTGGGGTAACCCTTTTTCAGTGTTTCTGTCCTGAGGTTCTTTGTTTTTAGCTTGTTTTTTTTTTTTCTTTTGAACCCCCACTACTCAAGCAAATGGGGCCCACATAGGGATGAAGGGTTTTCACTGAAAAGTGGTTAGATCAGAGATCAGTGTCAGCAAGTGCTGGCTAAGTGCAGAGAAAGGACATTTATAGTCTGTTGCTGCAAACTGATGTACTGAAGAACGAATGTGCTATTACTGAAGCTTATTTCCTATATTTTGAATAAACATCACACAGAGATTGTGTGTTGAACCTGAGGTCCGTGTCTGGTGCATCTGTTATCCCACAACCCCTCCACACCCATCACTTGCTTGGGTAATGTCATTGATCAGTTAAACTGTTTGCAACTTTTAACAGTTTGTGATTTACTGATTGCAGTATGTTAATGTTTAGTTCAAACTTGCCCTCCCGCTAGTTCCTAAATACTAATTTTTATAGGGCAGAACTCCCGATCTCAGTGATTGAGCTCAAAGACTAATGATATTAAGATAACAATCACTCATTTCTGTCATTCAGCAGCCTTTATACCACTAAGGACATGAGCTCTGCAGCACACACCACCTCCTCACTGAAATGGGTGCAGGGACATAAGCGCCCTGCCAGAGTACCACTGCAACAATGCCCCAGCCCCATTGCTGTCCTTTATAGGAGCTCCACCAACTAGAAATGACAGTTCTCTTGGTGCAAGCCAGCAATGTCACCTCATGATGAAAGGCTATCTTCTGAATGACAAGGGGCATGGTGTCATAATGTTGCAGTCAAAACCACGCATCAAGAATGCTGCATGCAAATCAGCATGCAGTTGGGAGCACTGGCCTGGTGGTGCTGAGGATTGAGGCACTAGATGCCACACCTCATGCCACACTGGCGACCGGGTTCGGGAATGGACTTGGGCTGTCGGGGTTGGCAGGGAGGAGGAGAGGATCGAGAGGCCAGAGGACTGCTCTCCTCTCCTGGGAGGGTTGGGGTATGTGCCTGCCACTCTAGTGACCCCAATGGAGACTGGGGAGCAGCAGTTGGGGAATCTCACAACAGGGATCAGGCAGCGGTGGGCATCCTGTGGGTGAGCGTGGTAGTGCGCTCATGGCCTTGCAGCCATTGCATGTCCACTCCTAGGGGTCTTTACATAGAAAACACCTCATGATGTGCAGGATGATGCCTACAGTGGACAACTTCCCTCCAGCCAATCAAAGCCCAGTAGAAGTCAGGGTGCGGGGCCAAGGGTGATGCGGTCTCTCTTCCTGGTCCATCCCCTGCGGGAGGGCCCTCCATTGAGTGGTAAGCCATGGTCCTCCTGACTCTGCATCCATGGTGGAGGCTGGCTGGTGGGGCAGTTGAGCACCTGCACACAAGACTGACCAAGGGAATACAATAAGCCCCCACAGTCCTGAGGGGCAAGTATTAAATAAAAAAAAATCAGCGTATGCAAATAATGTCAGCACAACACGCCAACCAGGAAACAACAGCACACACCAGAGGAATATATTTGTTTTGGTGGGGCTCCTCCCTCTGCACACCCCTGAAATATAAATATCTAACTCCGAGGGTGAACTTAGGGATGGGGTGCAGGTTGGGAGCAGGAAAATTGAGTTTTAAAACTCAAAAATGCATCACTAAGGGACCTGGGGAGGATCAAACCACAGCCCCAGGTCCCCAATGCAGCAGTGCCATTGCTCTAGTCACTCCACCACAGGAGCAGCTCAGCCAGGTACTGCACTGGCAGCGTGCTTCACACTCCTCAATGTGAAACTACAGCAACAGGGCAGCAGTTATTACTGCATGCTTAGAAACCCCTGTCACTGTAGTTCCTTTCAAGGTTTCTCATTTGTGTTTTTTCAAGCGCTGTTCAGGCAGTGCAATATTCACCTGGTACCATGGCAAGGATTCCATGACATCAAAAGCAGGCAAAGTCTCCCAGTCCAGCCATAGCTCCATGGATCGGTCATTCTCATTCTTCCAAGGAGCAATTTGTCAAATACTAGTTTGGGAACTCTCTCAGGAGAAAAGTACATAGGCTGCCAACTTGCAGAAAGCCTGCTATTACAACATATTTAGTAGCGGTTGTCAAGGCATTGATTGGATGTCTTGAGATCACATCATGATACTGAACAGCTCTATCCTCAGCAGTAAAGCATGAACAGAAAAAAGTGAACAGGGAAAAGAGTTGGCAGAGTGATGGGCTGTGCAGGCTTCTCATGTATAAATGGCAGCTATCACCATGTTTACATGCACTCAGTAATCTGATTTGAATTGGAATACTGAAAATCTGATTACCTAATCAGATTATGCAGACCCATGTAAACAGGAGAATTCTCATTCGAATCAGATTTATTGAATTAGTATAAATCTGATTCACATACTCGTTTTCTTATTCAAATCTTGTTCAAATCTGATTACTGGATCATGTAAACAGATCTGGTAGCATTTTCAGATTAACAAATATTACCTTCTGAAGTTTTAATGGGAAAAACCTGCAAGAACAATTAAAGGCTGGTGGTGGTGGTGGTGGGAAGGGGTGATGATAGGTTTGTTAGGTGATTGAGCATACTAGATGAATATGTATGTGCATGAAAATGTTCCAGAATTTTAGTTAAAGAGCCTAAAAGAAAGAAATAAAATTTTTTTTAAAGAAAATATACATTTTATATATTTTTTTTTTGTTTTGAAAGTTGCAGTGCATGTTAGGATAAACATTTTTACCTATACCTTTTTATTCCAGTTTAAATTGACTCTTGCCTCTTGTTTTGTATGATACCCTTCTTTCCAAATTGTGAGTCTTCTTAGCCCTTTGTTTTACATTTGAAATAATAAAAGCAGTTCCTTTGGACCAGGTTTACAGCAGTATTTTCGAAGTGCAGTGCCTGTTCTTTAGTATGCTAGTTCTGCATTTTAATCACAAGAAAACAATGCTTGAGAAAACATGCAAACATCTGAAGAAACCAGCAGAAGAAGGCCATTTGGTATATCGTCTGCTCATATTGCAGGGTCCACAGCTTGAGCTACTGTCCCTGCCCTCCCTCCCCACTACTCCCATCCTCCCTACCCATGATCCTTACCTTCCCCATGCCTATCCCAGCCTCTCTTAAAGCCACCACTGTTTTCAATGAGATGACCTCTTTCGGCAGCGCATTCCAAGAAGTCCACCACTCTCTCTGTGTAGAAGTGCTTCCTGACCTCCCTCCTAAACCTCCCACCCTCCAGCTTAAGACTGTGCCCTCTTGTGTTACGGTTGCTACCTTATCAATCTTATTTATCTCTTTTAAATACCTGAAGGTCCCAATCATGTTCCCTCTCTCTCTCTCTCTCTCTCTCTCTCTCTCTCTGTCTTCCAGGGAGTACATGTTCAGTGCCCTCAACCTCTCCTCATATGTCTTACCCTGCTGACCCACTATCATCTTTGTAGCCCTCATCTGGACCTTCTCCAGCAGGTTAATCTCCTTTTTGAGATGTGGGCACCAGTACTGAACTCCATACTCTAGATGCGGCCTTACCAGTGACCTGCACAAGGGCAGTATAACCTCCTGTCTCCTACTTCTGATCCCCTAGATATGCATCCCAGCATATTGTTTGCCTTTGCTGCTGCTTTCTTGCACCGTGTGGAGTGCTTCAGGTCACTAGTGGTCATCACTCCCAGGTTCTTCTCCTCCTCTGATGCAGATATCGGACTACACCCAGCTAGTACTCTGTCCTGGGATTATTGGCTCCAATATACATAACTTTGCATTTCTTGTCATTGAAGCCAAGCTGCCAGATTCTGGACCATCTCCCAGCTTTACAGATCTTTCTGTAGGTCCTGTATCCTTCAGATGAGTCCACTCTCCTGCAGAGCTTAGTGTCATCTGTGAATAGGCACATTTTGCCATTAATGCCATCCCCAATGTCATTGATGAAGACATTAAACAACACGAGCCCTGCGAGACCACACTAGTTACCTCTTTGGTGTCAGATAACTCTCCCCCACAACCACCCTCTGTGTTCTGTCCCTCAGCCAGTTTTCCACCCACCTGACCATCTTTTCCCAACCCCAAAGATCCCCAAATTTCCTGATCTACCTTTTGTGGGGCACAGAGTCAAAGGCCTTGCTGACATCAAGATAGAGGATGTCTACCACTTGGCCCTGTCTACTGTCTTAGTGACACAGTCAAAGAAGTCAATCAAATTTGTTTGACATGATCCCCCCATAAACCCATGCTGTCTCGCATCCTGGAGACCATGCTCCTCTAGATATTCCACCAATCTTTCCTTTAACACGGTCTCCATGCACTTGCCCACAATGGAGGTCAGACTGACTGGTCTGGAATCCCTTGGGTCATCCTTGGGACAGCTTTTGTGGAGGGCACTACATGTGCTGTTCTCCAGTCCTCACGGTACCACACCTGACACTATTGAACTATTAAACAGGTCTGCCGCCAGCTCAGCCAGCTCCTCAGCCAGTTCCTTTAGCACCCTTGGATGTATTCTGTCCAGGCCTGGTGATTTGTCCACCTTCAATGCCAGCAGCCACCCTCACTCTATCCTCCTCTATAACTACATCTGTGTTCCCCTCCCTCCACTCCTGTTTTCCCTCCTGAAGCCACTGATCCATCCTTTTCCCTGGTGAAGATGGAACAGAAGAATTAATTTAGTATCTCTGCTTTTCCCTATTATCTCCACCCACTCCACCCCTTTCTTAAGCCTAACAATCCCTTCCTTCTTGTCCCTTTTCTCACTTATGTAGCAAAATAAATTCAGATTTTACACACCCTTGGTGTTGGGTGCCTAGGTAAACTCCTCAAGAGCTTCACTCTCTCAGGGTTTATGTGGCACCCAACACTTCAAATAATGTATTAAAATTCTCATTACACACCACCCCATACTTTATTCTACTTTTAATACACGCCTCAGGTGTCAGCACAAACTGAAGGCCAAGTGTCCTTACACCCCTGAAAAGTGCAAATACTTGCAATTTTAGAATGGTTCACTGCTTTTTGTATTATATTTGAGGTGAAACATTTTACATTTTTTACATAATCCATTAATTTATTTTCTACATATAGTTTTTAGGTTTTAGCCCATTTGTCCTCTCCGACCCAGGACCCCAGCAGACACATACATGCATGCACATGAAGGTGCATGCCAGGTACTAGTTCAGCCCTTCTGCCCATCCCTGGCTATCACCATCACCCCACCCCCTACACTTCCACTGGACCTCCATCCTTTGGAGGGAACTATGGGGATGCAGGCAACCACCCAGGGAGGAGAGCTGCCTTGTGACTGCTTGATCCCGCTCTGTCCCTCCCCCATGCTGGCTCCCCGATCACCTGAGGTCGTTCCTGAACCAGGGTCACGGCATAGCTCGAGGTAAGGCATGCAGCGCCTCAGCCCCTCAGCGCCACCAGGCCAGCTTCATAATCCATTTATTTAAATCGACTTCTCTTGGGGAGACAATAGGTAAAACTGCTGCAAACCTCCACTCCTGCAAGTATGACAATATCAGTGTTCACTCACCATCAACATCCACAGAACCTAGCCAGCCCGGTGATGCTGGGGTTGAGGCGCTGGGCGCCACACCTCACGCTACGCTGGTGACCCAGGTTCGAGAATGAGCCAGGTCTGTTGGGGGTTGGCAGGAGAGAGAGGATCGAGCACCTGTGGGACTGCTCTCCTCTTTCGGGGAGGGATCCAGGGGTAGCCCAGTGCGGCAGGCCCCAGTGGAGACTGGCAGCACTGCTTATGCACATGGGGCTTAGCGAAGAGGGGGTAGACATCGTCAGAGCTGTCCTCCTGACATGGTTGGGAGCACCCAAGTCTCGGAGCTGAGGCGGCATTGCACAACCCATGTTGGGGAAGTGTAAAACACCATAGGGAAAAAAAACCTCTGGGCGGATAGGTGGCGGCCTGCCCCTATGCAGCTGCCCATGTCCATACTGGAGCCCTCCACCGCCCCTTCTATCTCCTTGGGCCCTATGTCCTCTGGGGGCTCGGGAGGAACAGTAATGCCCTTGAAGATGGCAGGGCTCACAGTGGACGGTAGAGCAGTACTGGCGGAGGTGAGGCCCAAGAGAGTTCCTGCTCAGAGGTGAGAAAGAGTTGGGAAAAAAAAATCACAGAACCTGCCTTACTATTGAGGTCACTCCTCTGTTGCCAGCAACTGTGGGCTGGATGTTGGGGTCACATGAAGGGGTGTTGAAAGTGATTAAATTTGTGTAACACCAGGTTGAGTATTTGAGAAAGAATGGATGTCTCTGGGAGTCACAGATTTCCAGTTCTTGGGTGACACAGTTGGTTATGCAACAGAATGGTATTCAAGAGGCCTAGGTTCAAATTCCAGATGGTGCACTTCATTGGTTCTCATTTATTTTATTAATTCATATATATATATATATACACACACACACACACACACACACACATATCACACCCTTGCTGAAAAATGCCAAAGTCACCTAAGAAAGCAGGCCTTGTGACCTCCACAGGTCTGATTCTTCTGGCTCCTAGTCTCTGAGTCCTCATTCTATGTCTGGAAGGTTGTGTCCCCACAGAATAAATGGGAACCTTGGGATGATATCTTGATGTTGGGTGATTGATGAGCATATGGCTGTAGGTAGCCCCCACACTCAAGTATCTACTCACCACTACCCATCCCAGTATATGCCAAGAACCACCACAGACCCCAGGTTATACCTCGACCACTATCATACTTAGGTTGTTACTCTGCAAATTGCCTTACCCTTGTTTTCGACTCACAGCTACTACACTCCAGTACACACCATAATCAGCTCACCGCCAGTAGCTGACTCAGTACTACTCTTCATTGAAATGGGGATCAGTTCAAGAATTGATAATGGGTATTTGATAGCTGTGCAGCAACTCTAGGGGTGTAGTGGTGGTGGAGCAGATACTGGTATATGGATGATTTTCAAAGATACTGTGGTGTGTGTAACTGTGTGACAGATTTAAGGACAAACGGTAGTTTCTGATCAGGTACCATGGTGTAGGGTTATTAAGGGGCAGAAACAATTGTGTGTAGGCTGTGGATAATACACTGATGGGTAGTTGCAGGGCAGATATTGGGGTGTGGTGTAGTTGTTAGAATAATATTGAATAGTTTTGAAGCTGATATCCGAGTGTGGGTATTTGTGGGGCAGATACTGTGATTGGGGATGTATGCTATACTAGTCGTGGTCTACTAGTTTAGAGCAGATACTGGAGTAGGGGCAGTTGTTAAATATGGATAAGGGGTAGTTGTTGGGCAGATACCATGGTGTGGGATAGTTAGCGGGAGATACAGTGGTAAGTAATAGTGACAGGGCATATACTAAGGTGTGGGGTAGTTGTATGGGCAGAATGCTTGGTAAGTTTATGAGTGTTATCAGATTAGGGTAGTTTTGGAGCAGATATTAGGTTAAAGGGTTTTGCAGGGCAGACAACTGGGTAGCTGCATGAGTGTTACTAATGGGGTAACTGTGAGGCAGATATTTTGGTGTAGTTACAGGGAAGAATATTGGAGTTCACGGTAAGTGTGTACTTGACTGGGGTAGTTGTGGGATAGATATAGTAATGTGGGGTAGTGCTAGGACAGAATATTGGGAAGTTGTGAGAGTGTTGCTACAATGGGGTAGTTCTGGGATGTATATTGTGGGTGGGGTAGTTGAAGGATAGACTATTGGGTTACTGTGAGTGTATTACTAGTGGTGGGGTAGTTGTGGAACACATATTGGGTAATGGGGGTATTTGCAGGTCAGAATATTGGGTAGCTGCAAGAGTGTCCCTAGAGTGGGGGTAGTTAGTGGGGCAGATATGGAATGTGTGGTAGTTACGACCGCTATTGGGCTCCTCTGAGTGATACTACAGTGGGGCAGTTATTAGGCAAATATTTTGGCTTGGGGTGGTTGCAGGGCAGAATATTGTATAGCTGCAAGTGTGTTAGTAGAGTGGGGTAGTTGTAGAACAGATATTGTGGTGGAGTAGTTGTACAGCACAATGCAGGAGTAGCTGCAATAGTGTTACTAGAGTCGGGGCAGCTGTGAGGCAAATATTGGGGTGTATTGTAATTGTGAGGGCAGAGTATTAGATTGCATAGTGTAGCTGTGGGAAATATTGTAATGTGGGGTAGTTGCAGGGCATGATATTGGGTAGTTCTAAGAGTGTTTCTACAGTGGGGGTAGTTGTGAGACTGATATTTGAGAGTGGGTAGTTGCGGGTAGATATTGGGTAGCTGTGAGAGTGTTACTAGAGTGGGGTAGCTTGGGGCAGATATTGTGGTGTCAGGTAGTCACAGGGCATAATATATTAGGTAGCTGTGACACTGACAATGTTAGTACAGTGGGCAGTTCTCAGGTGAGTATTGTGGTGTGAGAATTGAAGGGCAGAATATCATGTACCTGCATTAGTGTTACTACAATGAGGGTAGTTATCTGGCAGATACTAGGGTAGTGTAGCTGCAGGGCAGAATGTTGGGCAGCTTCAAGAGTTTTACTAGAGTGGGGGTAGTTGAGGGGCAGATATTGGGAGAGGGAGTTACAGAGCACAATATTGGGTAGTTATGAGAGGATACTAGAGTCAGGGCTTGTTGTGAGGTAGATATTGGGGTAGTGGTAGTTTGTAGGGCAGAATACTGGGTAGTCAATAGAGAGAGGATACTGGAGTAAGGTGCTTGTGAGCCCGATACTGAGGTGGGGTAATTGCAGGCCAGAATATTGGTAGCTAGCCATGAGACATTACTAAAGTTAGGGTACCTATAGAGAGTGGAAAGCTTGGGGTTTGAGACTAATTGAGGTCAAATACTCTTACTTTTGTAGATAAGATTTATTTTTCAATTTCAGCCAACAAAAACTAAATAAAAGTAAAATAAATAGAGAATAATGTATGGTTCGTGTGTATTAACGGTCAGTAATGCCATCGAGAGGTTCCTACATGTCCAGAACTGCGAGATGGTATTGCTGATGGAAATACACGGAACCATACTTTATTTTTTTAATACATGGATCCGAGTGTGTTCAGACGGGTGGTTTACCCAGTTCAGTTAAGGAGTGTGGGTCATTGCGAACGCTGCTGTGTCTTCAGCGGTCTGCTCGCCTGTCGGTTGCGGCATCTGCCTCTTTTTTTTTCAAATTAATGAGCTCTTACCTGCTCTTCACCACTGGAATGGCAGGATCAACCAGATATTTTAATTTGCTGATCGGAAAATAAAAGCGAGAACCGAGTTCACCGCTTAAGCTGACAGAATGGCCGCCATGTTTTTTCAACTGTTCAGCCCGCACACAGGAAAACTGCAAATGAGGAGGCAAATGTTGCCTGTGCTACTTTAAATTTAATAAAAATAAAGTTTACAAAATTATTTTTAAGTGCTATAATCTCAGAGTGGCTCAACCTTTTTAATTTTTGGATAGTGCAGCTCCCATGGAGAAGTTTCCAGAATTTGCCCTTTTACTTCTGTACTCTAAGGTTGTAGTGTTCATCTGAAAAAAGGATTCAAATCCCAATTAAACATCAGATTTAAATTACTTCTCTTGTATCACATAAAACGACCTTAATTCTTTGTTGATTCCAGGCAGTTTGTTTTCATGATTACAGGCTGGTATTACCATTGTGCTCCTGTTTAAAAATGAAAGGAGATATAAACTTTCAAGTTCCATTTAAGAATCATATATAGCAAGTCTAATTTATGTTGTTGTTGTTAATTTTTTAATTTTTTTAATTTTATTTTATCAAGTCTAGGATTACAAATACCTTTGAGCCTTGGCTCTTTTACAAGGTTCCACATCAGAGAAATACAAATTATGGGGAACATCAAGACAGACATTACAACAATGTGGACATTGCAAACAGAGTACAGATTAATACAATTCAAGGGTAGCATTGTAACAAGGCAGCCAGCGGCATTTGTCAGAAAACAGACAACAGATAAGAAGTGCCAGAGTCATAGGGAGAGGGAAGAGGAGGGGAAAAGGAATGTAGGAAGGGTGGGGAGAGGGTGAAAAGTGCAGCATTGGGTATACCAAGATGTGAGGGTAGAATCCAGTGAGGAGGGAGGGGGGACCACTAGAGCAGGCAGGGAAGTGGAGAAATAAGGTTAAGTTAGGGCAGTCACAGGAGCTGTTGGTAGTGAGATTATAAATGATCATAAAAGCTGCCAGGCTCCTCTGCATCATGGCGCCTTATCACGGAGGAACATTTCAGAAGAACTAGCATGCTTTGAGCACAGCGGTTGTGACCCTGGGTGATTTCAAAGCCAAATATGCTCAGTTGTGAGGGTATGTGCAGTTTTACTTGATAGTTTAACCACACACACATTATAATTTCAATATAATTAAAATTAATTATTACAAATTGATTTATTCCAGGATTAATGCTTAATTAAATTGATCTATGATTTATCATGTGATTACTATTAAGACAATATATTTCAAGAATGTTTTTGGAACATTACGCTCATTGACTGCATTATTAGCATTTATAAATAATAACTTTTTGTACTAATTTGGATATTTTTTTTAATGGTATTTGTTTATGTGACTGCTACTTGACTCAGCCCCAACCCTTGGGTCATGCTCATACCCAGTCCCACTCCTCTGTTTCTCGCTGTTTTCAATCCTAGCCCTCGCCCCCCCACCATGGGGAGGTATGGCCCTGCCAGATCCAACCTGCCACCCCCTTGAGAATAGACCCTTGTATTCCCTCCTCCCATGTTTCTTGATGTCCCCTTGTACCCCTGATTGTGAACAACTA
Source organism: Neoceratodus forsteri (assembly GCA_016271365.2). Taxonomy (NCBI): domain Eukaryota; kingdom Metazoa; phylum Chordata; order Ceratodontiformes; family Ceratodontidae; genus Neoceratodus; species Neoceratodus forsteri. The sequence goes on along the minus strand of CM028138.1, from coordinate 283,768,460 downwards.
CTACCCCAGGCTTCTGCACATGTATCAGTTAATCATATCTGAGAATATTCTGCTCCTTAGCCTTCCTCTGGCACTGGCTTCGTTAACTCATACCTTAGAAGTCTGGATGGTGATAATCTGCTCCAGTCTGGCATTGTTCCCTATACTATATAGCACTTGTATCTTAATTTGCATTATATTTCATCTTTATTTTGTGTTGCCCTGAATTTTCTGCCTGTAAATTGTGACTGCACACTGTTATTTATGTTTAATGTTATGGTATGTATTTTACTGTACTGTGCTTTTCTACTGCATCTTACATTATGGATTTTTACATGCACATTATGTACTGTGTGTTCTCACTACCATCCTCACAGATGCCCTTGAAGCGAGCTGCTTCATGCTCAGTATACCTTTCCTGGTGAAACTTTTAAAATAAATAACTAAATAGCTAAATAAATGGAGGCAAGAGTTCCCAGGGTACAGCATAAACAGGACAGTAGACAAGGCTGGGGATTGGGCGTGCCTGGAATTATTCTGTATATGCCAGAGATCATCCACTTGTGCCTGGGATCATCCTGCATGTCAGGATCATCCCACTTGTGCCTGGGATCATCCTGCGCGTGTCAGGGGATCATCCCTACTTGTGCAGGGATCATCCAGTGCATGTCAGGGATCATCCCACTTGTGCCGGGATCATCCTGCGCATATCAGGAATCATCCCACTTGTGCCGGGATCATCCAGTGCATGTCAGGGATCATCCCACTTGTGCACAGGATCATCCAGTGCATGTCAGGGATCATCTCACTTGTGCAGTATCATCCTGTGCATGTCAGGTTGCTTTTCCTGTTCATGAGTCCCTGCCTCTGGGATACTGTCATGCTAGGGTTCCATGCTGATGCACACAAAGTATGCCTGAGAAGAGCCCGGTCAATGTCCCCACTGCACTGCTGTTGCACTGCCACCTATGGTCACCCAGGTTACAGCAGCTAGCCTTCCTCTCCAAAAGAAGCCAGCACCCTCTGTGACACTCTATCATCCTCCCTGGCTGGCCTAACATAGAAACATAGACTTTGATGGCAGATAAGGACCACTTGGCCCACCCAGTCTGCCCATTTCCCTACCTACTGGATAAGCTGCAGATTTTAGTTAACCAACAGCCTACTTCCTGCCACCCCACTACAATTGCTTTATGTCTGTCCCATGCATGTCTGAATTCCCCACTGTTTTAGGCCAGCAGCCTCCCCAGGAGGACAGTTCCATGCAACCACCACTCTCTCCGTGAAAAAAATTCCTCACATTACCCCTGAGCTGTCCCCCTCTGTCTTTAAATTGTGTCCCCTTGTTCTTAACATCTCTTTTCTGAAAGATGCTACCCTCCTGGACTTTGTTGATTCCTTGAGGTACTTGAGCGTTTCTATCATGTTCCCCGTCCCTCCTTTCATCAAGAGTATACATATTAAGCTCTCTCAGTCTCTCTTCATATGGTTTCTGATGCAGACCCTGCACCATTTTAGTTGCCCTCCTCTGGACTGCTTCCATCCTGTCTATGTCTTTGTGTAGATGAGGTCTCCAAAACTGCACACAGTACTCCAGATGGGGTCTCACCAACTGTCTGCACAGAGGGATAACCACTTCCTTTTTCTACTTGTGATGCCCTTCCTATGCATCCCAGTATCCCCTGGCTCTCCTTACTGACTTCTCACATTGCTTACCCACCTTTAGATCATCTGATATGACTACCCCCAGGTCCCTTTCCATTTTTGTTGTTGTTAGTACCTCCTCTATTGTGTACTCTTCTCCTGGATTTTTGTTTCCCAGGTGCATTACTTTGCACTTCTTTGCATTGAATCTAAGTTGCCATATGTCTGACCATTCCTCCAACCTTGCCAAGTCCTTCTCATCCTTTCTACCACCCTTGTGTATCAACTCTGTTACAGATCTTTGTCTCTTCTGCAAAGAGGCATACCTTTCCCTCAGACCCTCTGCAGTGTCACCTATAAAGATGTTAAGAGGACTGGACCCAGTACTGAGCCCTGAGGTGCTCCACTAGTGACCCCCTTTCTTCGGAATGTGTTCCATTCACTATTACCTTCTGTGTCCTGTTGTACAGCCAGTTTGCTACCCAGGCTACCACCCTGGGACCCACTCCCAGGCTGGCTAACTTGATTATTAATCTTTTGTGGGACTGTGTCAAATGCCTTGCTAAAGTCTAGGTAGGTCATATCCACAGCCCTTCCTGGTCTATTACTTTGGTCACTCAGTCAAAGAAATCTATTAGATTTGTCTGGCATGACCTCCAGGCTTGTTTCAAAATTCAGGTCATCTACATCACAAGCAGTAGCCCTACTGTGCAGACAGGCCAGCCTGGATCTAAATTTGTTTAACTACATATATATTTTCTTTCCTCCTATTTTCCCTGCTGGATGGCAGACAGGCAGCTTTGGCTCTCCCTTGGGAGGACTCCACTCCACCTGTAGCCCGTTGCTCTCTCGACCCTCTCCCTGGTGAGTCCCCCCCATGGATTCCCCATGGCATGGCCAGGAGGGAGGCCGTCCCGTGCATTCAAATCTGGTTGCGGGGGTTGAGCCAGAAGTTGGAATCATGGTCCAGGCTTCACAGAGCCTGCCAGTGATGTCCTGCAATTTTCTGCCTTTTCCCTGGTTGTCCACTCCCAGTTGCTGGGGCTTGCCGCCAGCATATGCACGTGGAAGTGTGTGCATGGGTGGAGTTCCACAGTACCCTCCCTTCTCTGGCATCCCCAACCCATCTGCCCCCCAGTTTCCACCTAGGGGCAGTTATTCAGCAGGACTGCCAGGCCACCCTTCCCAGGAGAGAAGAGCTGTCCTCCAGATGCTCAGTCCTTCCTCCCTAGCCAACCCCTGTGACCCGCTTGCACTACTAACACAGGTTGACAGTGTGGCAGGAGGTGAGTCCTCCATGCCACTGGGCTACCTTAACTATATATTTAACACCATCCTTCCTTGAAGAAGCCTAACAGGGTGAAAAGCTGGACTTAAGTAGCTCAATGAAAAATTAATAAAACGTTTTGTTACCAGTAACAGCAGGTCTTCCAGATAACCTTCTCCAGTGAGCCACACCTTTGGAGCTGTAAGCTATTGGCATCATGACACCTCGGAAACTTTTGCCTAGCTGGGGCCACACATGTTGGTGTATGTTGGCATCGCCTATATAATGTGGATGGCACCATATTCCAAAGTTCCCTGCCAGAAGCAAACTCAGAGAATATCAAACCATCAGACTGGGAAACCAGAGAGGAAGTGGACTAAAAGAATGAACATCATGGAAGCCCAACAAAAAAAAGAGCCAAAAACCACCTCGACTGCACCATCCACAGAGACCGATGGGGGCTGGAGATCGGTAGCTGTGCTCGCAGGAGAAGATTCTCTTGATCTAATGTTACTGGTAAGTAACAAAACTATAGTGTATGTTAGAACGTCATTCTAACCAGAAATCAGTTTGAATCAAAATGTGGTTCTGCTGTAGTAGTAACTGTGATGCTTGTACAGCTGGTTCTGATTAATCTATGCTTTTCGTAATATAAAATGTGTTATTCAGTGTCTCTCAGGAGACATGCTGTTTCAGCTAAAAGATAAAAGCCAGGAGATAATTACAGGCTAGAAGAGACCTAAATTAGGATCTCCTGTTTATCTAGCTAATTGTAGCTTGCCAGCTCCTAGGATGGAAATCACAAACTTTATAACGTTTAGAGGAAGAGAGCAGGTTATGACACTTTAGTGCGAAGTCATAAAAGATTATTTGATGTGTCCTGGGAAGAAGAGCTACTTGAGATCAAAGAGGGATGTTATTTAAAGAAAGTCATGTGGGGACATGAGTTTTGTTGAGGTCACCTTTATTAATTTACCTCCTGCTGGACAGACATCCTGATTGTATAATTTTAATAAACAGAGGAGGAGCTGGGTGACATCATGGAGAAGGCAGGCTCAAGACAGTGTTTTAATTATGCTGTGAGTAACCTGTAGAGAAGACACACATGTTTGGACTCTGAAAAAGAAACCTCTACAGCACTATAAGAAGATAAGAATACATTAGGTAGACAGGTTCTAAGTGTATTATCAGTAGGAATTTGCACTTTTAAACCTAATTGTTTTAAAAGATTGTATGTTTTGTGATATATGGTTCTGTGTTTTACATTTTATATTTTTGTCTATTTTAAATAAACCTCTGTTTTTAGAGACTACGTGATGTGCCTTTGAAATTCTTTCTTTGACAAGGAAGTATATATGTTAAAGCTGACACTGTACAAAGCTTACTGGTTTTACCAAACTGGGAAGAGGTAAGAGTTTATTCTGAGGTCTTTCACAGAGTTTTAATGATTCATTTTGTACACCTGGTTAGGTGCCGCAGGCAAAAAGATATCTGCCCCCAAAGAGCAGAATTACAGTATCTGAGCCTGTACAGTGGGTACACTAGCACAGTTTGAATCCCTCAAGAACTTGAGACCAAAGTTTGATTCGAACCCACAAAACAGACAGGAGGGTTAACCTGTTCTGTTAACTGTTCACAATACTGCGTTCAGAGGTTAGCACTGTGGGAGCAGAGTGCCTGACCTGCTGAGAGGGGTTGTGACAGTAACATCCGTAGGGCAGCAGAATGACATTTGGTTCTGCTTCAGTACGGACATCACACTATGTTGTCCACTAGACAAGTGCCACAGTGTCCTGTCATCCAGACACGAGTTCTGGCAGATGCAGGATCAACCAGATATAAATAAAACCTATACAAACCACGGATTCTCACCTCAAAACAAAATACTGTACAATGCAGGATCAACCAGATAAAAACTACTCATTAATAAACACGATCACTCTCCTTAACAGACGCTGCTGCCATGTTTTTTTCTTTAAGCCTGCCCTAATCAAACTATCAACCAATAGAACACCACACTACAGATGTACAGACATCTTCTGTCTAGCAACCAAGCCTTTCACTCATATGAAAATGGAATAGCCAAGCAAAATTTATATATGAAAAAAGAGTTTTAAAAATCTTTTTAAAGGGCTAACATACTATAAAAAATAGCAGATGAGCGACACATGCACAACAGCCTATTTTGCTAATTAGGGTTCTGATTACTCAAGACCTCTTGAGTTTCACCGAGGTCTAAGGTAATCAGATCCCTCTGTAACACAATGGGCTTGTTGTGCATGGTTGTCCATCCACTATTCTCTGTATCTTCTTTGAGGATATCATCTCCAGTGAGTCACACCTTTAGAGTGATTTCCAAGCAGTACAAATGACTCAGGGGACAAAGACCAGAGATTCAGCCAATAGGATCAAGATAGCAGGCCCTGTAGCATTGCAAGGTTGAAACCCACAAGTCTGTGAGAAATAATGTCCAGACTGTAGTGCTTAGTGAAGGTATGGACAGTACTCCAGGTGGCTGCAGTGCATATGTCAGCTGCAAAGACACCACAAAAGCAAACCACAGAGGTAGTCCTTGTGGAATGCCCTTGACAGATCCTGGAAGTTCCTTGCCATGCTTTTGATAACAAAATGTAACACAAGATGCCAACCAATTGGAAAGGCATTGCTTAGAAAAAGGATTTCCTTCCCTACCAGGGGCAAAGGAAACAAACAACTGGGAGATTATTCGACAGTCCTTGGTATGGTTCAAGTAGAAATGTAAGGAGCTGTGCAACCAAAGTGTGCAACCAGGCTTCCCCAAGATTAGAAGAGGAAACATAATACACTGGCAAGTGAATACTTGATTTAAGGTGACGCCAGACACCACCTTGGGCAGAAAACTAGGACTGATCCTCAAAGAGACCTATTCTGGTTAAAAATCTGATAAGGAGGCTCTGCCACCAGAGCTTGTAACTGGAAATCCTTTGTGCTAAAGTGATAAATACCAGAATGAGTTTCAGGAAAGGAAAAGCATCTGACAAGTGGCAGGGCTCAAAATTAGCTATCATAGCTCTTCAGCATGAAGTTAAGGTCCCACAGTGGAATCAGTTTATGAATCGGGAATAGAATATGTAACATACCTTTTAGAAACAGACAATATATCTCAATCTCTACCATGGTTTTCCTTCTACAGGGGCATGAAAGGCCAATATGGCTGATAAGTATACCATGATGTCAAAAATTGTCTGCTGCAGTATTGGTCCTAAACTAAGATGCACAAAATAAGCAATTTGATACCTTTTATTGGACCAACAAAAATTTCCAGAAAACACTTTAAGCCTTTGAACCTACACAGCTCTTCATCAGAAAGGTAATGGTAGGCAGTCTCTAAAACAAACTCACTTCATCTACATGAATGCTACTATTTTTGATAAGTAATTAGCCTATTAGATATCTCTAGTTGTGCATCCCAGCTAATTACTTCTCTAAAACGGTGGCATTCTGATGTGAGAATGAAACTGAGTTTTTCTTTGAGACGGCCTGCCATTACCTTTCTGATAAAGAACCATGTAAGTCTCGAAAGCTTAAAGTTTTTCTGGAAATTTTTGTTGGTCCAATAAAGGTATCAAACGCTTATTTTGTGCATCTGTATTCTAAGACAGAGGTCACCAAACAAGTACAAGGACTAAGAAATATAAATTATGTACTTATCATAACTGTTGATCTTCCAGGATATCTTTACTACTGATTACCATGTGTGGATCCATGCCAGAGGTGCTAGGACCCCATGGGAGCCAGAACTTTACTGTTGGGAGCTGGTAACATTAAAGCCCTGTGCCCATGTCACTGCACATGCCCACTGGTTTACAGTGAGGCAGATCCCAACCGCCTCAGTATCCTTTCTACTGAAGAGGTGAGCAGCATGAATCTACCAAGTAACCTATGCACTTCACCTAAGGGCATAAGACAGCCCAGTGGCCCATATAAGAAGGCCCACCAAACCCAGTAACACAATGTCTTCACAGCCCAAATGAAGTACAAAGGTGAAGACCACAACACAACAATACTAGAGTGAGTCTGGGGCATGTTGGACAGGTGCGGTAATCAATGGTGAAGATATACTTAAGCAATAAACCACGACAGGGTTTGGGTGATGCTGAGTTTACCCATGCCTGGCAGCTTGTCTGGTCACGAGGCCTGGGCCAAGGACCAATATAAGCCTGGTGTGGTAAATCCCCTCACTCCACACCCTGAAATGGATTATTGCGATTATGCAATGTCCCCCATTTCAAATATTAAAAATAAAATAAAATGCTTTTTTGTGTGTGTTTTAATTTATTTTTCTTGTATTAGTTACTCTCACAAGAAAAAATAGTCCTTGATTTCTAGGGCTGTTAGTATGGCTGCCTTGTTGCTGTCTGTGCATTCTCATTATTCTAAGTAGCCCGATATAGATAAAGTTATTATGCTGTCATTTTTCCTCTATAGAGAACACTGCAACTGGTAAACAGGAGACAAGTGTCTGTGTGTGGTTTAGCTGTAACAAGAGTTTCCAGGTGGAATTATCTTGTTTCTGACACCATAACGGTGTCAATCAGAGGGATTTCTTTCCCTTTATTTATTTATTTTTTATGAATTTGCATTTTTTTGCTTGAATAAAAAGAGACATGGAATGACAGAGACAGAGTCAGTACAGGTTCTCTCAAAGACACACCGAGAGGGATCGTTGAAAATGCCTTGCTTATGGGGCAGAGGCAGGGAGGGCCACGCAGCAGCAGTCTGGCGCCAGATGGGAGAGATGAGAAAGCCGTGGCATGGGTAACAAAGCTGCGGGTCTTAATTTACCTCAAGTCCATTACAGGGTATGAAAATTCAAGAACTGCTGGAGAGAGGGTGGGTGTTGGAACTTGTGGTATCTGTGGGCATAAACAAATACTACACTTTGCCATCACTTTTAGTTCATTTTGAATTTACCGTGATCTTGGCGACGATCAAGATGGGGTCTGTGGGAGCATTAAAATTTGATCGGACTTATTCAGCCTCTGGTAATGATGCGCCACAGGGTAGCTGGAACCTCTGTCCATTGGTAATGCTAGATTTACCATGGCTAGGAGGTGCCAGCTAGCCAATCAGATTTCTTTAATTTTATAACCATTGTATAATGCAAGATCAACAATTACGGTAAGTACACAATTGACATATCTTCCAATAATCAATCTTCACCATTGATTCCCACTTGTGGGTACAGTACCAAGTTCAGAAAATGTCCCCAAACTAGGGAGGCTGGTGCTCAGGGCACACCAGGATAGTAATCCATGCAGAACTGTCCTGTCAAAAGTGGCATGCTGCCTGGCATGGACATCAAGGACATACTGCTTGTAACCCTAACTTCCCACCCCACCCCCAATATTTTATGGTTAAACTAATTGGTGTTTTTGTCTTATTTCATTGAGGCTACTTTCCAATGAGCATAACTTACTTAGAAAAAGAAAACTTATGTTAAATATACAATACCGCTTATTTTCAGTGGCTAAGCTGCTACATTTTAATTTTAAAATTATTGTAAACTATAAGGTATGGATTAATGTAGTTGCCAATGTTGTGGCTTCATTCTTGTTTACACCATATAAATTTGTATTTTCTTACTTAAAAAAACTCAAGAAAGTAATTCCACATGCGGAATACGTCCTGTTTGCATTTGTAGTCAGTTTGCCTTATCATTTCATTTATATAACAAGAAGTATGATTTTGAATATTAGACACCATCGAACTTCTGCTTGCTTTGATACTGAATGATAGCAAATACATTTCGCTTACTATATAGATCAAAATATTGCTTCTTCCCATGAAATAGTTGATGTCAGTAAAAATAGTGTGATGGCGCTTTCAGTTTTATTATAGTCTCCATTACAAGAATTACATAGTACTGTAGAGTTACAGGCAAGTACACGCTGAAAATATTACACTGACATGTACTTGAGCAACAAAGTACTAAACAAAAGGTTAAACGATGCAAGAAGTATGCAACTTGATGTTTCAAGCTGAGTAGTGTAGATTATTTTTGTGAATTATTTTTGGTTTACTTACACACACACAAACACACTTCAAATATTTAGTTCAGTTATCAGAACAAATCCATTTACAGATCAAGAATAAAAATTGTATTTTATTTCTTAGACATGCAGTTCCTTTTTCATGTTATGACTACCTACACACACACACACACACACACACACACACACACACACACACACATACACAAAACAGAGACAGTGCTAATTCCACAATTTATATCTCTTTCCATCCCTCCCTCTTTCTACACCTGTTTTTGGTTTTACTCTTTATTTAGAGAAGACTGTGTCTGCTGCATTTTTCCATTTTCACTGTTCCTTTTTGATGTAAATGTTATGTGATTTAGGACAACACCTATTTTGTTTGTGTCAAATGGACACCAAAGAGTCTGTTTTATTTGGGCAACTTCCCAAAACACATACCTTTCTAATCCCCATTGCCTTACTACCACTCTGACAAACAGGAATATACAAGTTGCTGTACTTAATGAACTGTGTTCTGTCCTAATACTACTGTTATAGTTCTGTAAATGTGACGTGGAATCTTTGTAAATGAGCTCCACTCAATGGTGTTTCTGAACTAGCAATAAATAAATAAATAGTCCTTTAGGGTCACAGCTAGCTTTGGATCTCTGCTACAAATAAGCCTAATTTTTTCAATTTATTTACCCTGGCTAGCCAGTTTGACATGTCGTATATCGTTTCTAGTAGGGATCTACTTGTACCATTTCAGCAGCCTGCTGAACGGGAGCATTGAAGGTCAAGTGCTTTGCTCAAAGTCACAGAGTAAGTAATCATCTGTAGTGGGATTGGTACCTGTTATCTCATGATTCCTTCCAAGACAGTGATCTTACCAGTAGACCACATTGCCTCCTAACACTTCAAAATATCTAGCTCTGCTACAAGCAGCCAAACAGCCGAGAACATGAAAAATGCCACTGGGCATTCGGGGCTTACAGAGAAAGAGAGAGAGACAGAGACAGAGAGAGAGAGAGAGAGATTAAATATGCTCTGCAGACCTACTCTCTTGTTTGCGTAAATTATTTAAATTAGGTCTCTGGACCTGCTGTTATCACTGAGTCAGTTGACTTGTCACAACTATATCTGACTGAGAGCAGAATGAGTTAGTTCCATTAAGGACAAAATACGATGGTTTCTTTAGTTCTCCATGACACCTGGTTGTATAGCCTTTAGCTATTTTATTTCTTACCTATGATTTCCTTTCATTCTATTTTACTTCCAGGAGCTCATTTGGTTTAAGAGTTACCCATGTATAATTGATGCTACACATGTGTTGCAATCGTGTGCAAGGTATCCAGTGAGTATAGCGAACCAATATAAGCGACCTTCAAAATGGCGACTTATATTGGCGATATACTCATGGGCTACCCTGCACAGGTAACGACCCTATGCAAAGGCGAGGTAGGGAATGGAGATCAGATGAGGAGGATAGCGAGGGAAGGAAGGGGCAGGGAAGGATTTTATGGGACTGGTGTGCCTGCTGCTGCCGAGCTAGCCGTGTGGTGTGGCGGTGAGGGGTGGCTAGCTCTAGCGGAGCAGGTACTGGGCTGGAGAGGCACAAAATTTTGCCGCTGCCTGTGGCTGCCATCTTTACTTTTGCTGCAGCAGCCAGAGTGTCACCCTCCTGACATGCACCCCTGAAGTTAGCAATCTAAAGTCAGGGAGGTTTGGGGGCAAAGCCTCCCTGCAAAAACACTTTTTGGTTGCTGGATGTCTGGTCGTTGTGATGTGTATATCACTGATTTGCTTTTGTGATATACACTGACCATAATAGTGATTATGACATGGAACCAATATCCCCAAGCTTTTAGAAAGTGCTCAAAAATACTCCATATCATTCCTATTTCTTTTAAGAAATATGATTTTTAACAGGCAAATGAGGACACAATTAATTATACTATCTCAAAAGTAAGGAAATTCATTGCAAAAAACTTAATTAATGCATCAGGTAGGGTTGTTATTAAAGCAACAAAGTATGGCAATATAATGTTAGGGTTTCAACCTAACTCTGCTTCACCTCCCAAGCAGCCAAAGAGGGCAAGGCAACATAAGCAACCACAGACATCCACCACCAGGTAAGACAAACAACATACAACTCTTTCCACATGACACAAGAGACATCCATCATCATAGTCTAGTGCTTCTGTAGCCATGGATACATGCCCCAGGTGGTTGAAGGCACTCGGCACCTGCATGCAGACATCCATGTGAGCATGAAAGCACAAGGCCCATTCCATGGCAGCATGTGTCTCTTTGGCACCTACATGAAGACATCCATACTTCCCAGGTGGTTGACAGCATTCGGCTGTGTCTCGTGCCTCACAACCCATCTCACAACCCATCTGGGGCATGCAGCAATTAAGAACTGCCGTACACCCTGCTGTGGTATTACTTCTTACAATTTGACTATGTGATCCTATGCAAAATTTGATATCACATTTCCCAGGTGGCTGAAGGCACCTGGCTGCACTCTCGTGCCTCACAACCCACCTTGGGCATGCAGCAGTTTAGCATTGCTGCAGACCCTGCTGTGTGGTATTGCTTACTTACAATTTACAATGTGCTCCTATGGAATTATATACCACACTTCCCAGGTGTGTGAAGGCACTTAACTGTACCTCATGCCTCACAGCCCACCTGGTGTTTACAGTAATTTAATATTACTGCACACCCTGTCGTATGTCATTCCTCACAACTTACAATGTGATCCTGTGGGAACTTTTACCACACTTCCCAGTTAGAGTGTAAGCGTGCATGTGTATCCACAGCTACAGAAGCACTGGGCCATGATGATGTTTGTCTGTTGTGACATGTGGAAAGCATTGTATGTTGCTTGTCTTATCTGATGATGGGGTTCCACCATGCCGCATCGATATGAAATTTGTCGATCAGCATTACAGCGACAGCACAATGCCGACAGTCAACATTTGCCATGAGGAACAGAAGGTGTTGTGCCCATGCCACCACACCTCTCACATTTAGATTATCAACTCGAGTTGGAGTTGTTTCAGGGAGGGAAAATCACGCAGACAGCAGTGTTGGCAATACCGTGGACTATTACAGCGAACTGCAGATTTTATCACTGTAATGGCCTTCGTGGTATTGTCACTGCTGTGTGAATGGTATACCTGGTGATGGATGTCTGTGGTTGCTTGTGTTGCCTTGCCCCATTTGGCTGCTAGGAAATGAGGAGTTAAGGTTGAAAACCCTAATGCCACATTTCCATACCTTTATCACTTCAATAGTAACCTTAACTGATGAATTAACTAAGTTTTTGCAATTAATATATCTCTGTATATATTTATACAATAGGGTGAGTGATAAATGAGTGAGATAAAACAGTGTATCATCCACTACAGTGTGATATCTTTACCTTCTGCTCTGTTGTGATGATATCAGCCATTTACACACACGTCACACAAAAGGTCATTTATATCATCACTCTAGGCAGCTTTCCTCAGCATGCAAGTAACACCTGTGCTGTTATCAGACACAAATGCAGAACTACATGAGAGGTCTAACTGCTGCCTGCAGCTAACTCGTTAGCATTACAGAACACACCTATTCCCTACTCTAACTTTCAGCTCATTACTGTGATACTCTCAGCTTGACTGCAGACAGTATTCTAAACAGCACAGCTTCACAGAGCAGTCTGTTCCTCACTGCTGCCTGCAGCTAACTCAATTACCACTGAAAACATTCTCACTTGTTCATCAAACTCTGACTCTCAGCCCATTACAATTACTGTGATACTCTCAGCTTTGACTGCAGCCAGAATTCTAAAGAGCACAACTTCACAAAACAGTCTGTTCTCACTCCTACCTGAAACTAACTTATTTATCATTTAAAACACACTCATCTGTCTCCCAGAGTTTGTAACACTGCGAGCCCATTCAGAAAAACTCACACACAAATGAGCAAACACATAAACAGGAACAGAACACAGATAGCATTACAATACTTCTGAAACTCCTGGCCCTATTGTATAAATCAAATACAAGATGTGCAGATCATGTGCTATGGCAAATATTGTCACTCCTGCATTGTGAGCTCTGGATATCTCACTCGTGCGCCTCGGCACTCGTGAGATATCCAAAGCTTCACTCTGCATGAGTGACAATATTCGCCATATCACACTCATGCCTATCATGTGTCTCTTATATATAATATATATATATATATATATATATATATATATAGATAGATAGATAGATAGATATATATATATAGATATGTATGTATTATTTGTAAAAAAAAAACTGCATTAATGCACCAGTTAGGGGTTCAGTTTAAAGTGAGAAAGTAGGGAAATGTGGTGTTATGGTTTCCAATCCTAACTCCCAATCCCACCCCAAGCAAAAAGAAAAAAACAATATGGTTTTCGCTGTCCTGAGTCTTGGCAAATCAGGGGTCTTCTTTGGGGTTCTCAACCCAATGCTCACCCCATTGTGATATAGTCTTCAAAAGTACTGAACTGTGTCTCCCCACATGTTGCAATAACCTGTATGCCTTGCCTGAAGGAAAACAGATCACATCTGACCTTATTTGGTCATGGAACAGGGTGAGCATTAGAGCTGAGAACTCAAGGAAGACCCCACCCTGATTCACACAAGTTTCAGAACAGTGAAAACGCAATGTTTTTTCATTTGCTGCTTGGTGGTGGGGTGGGGAGTTAGGTTGGAACCCCAATGCCTCTTTTCTTACTTTTGTTCTGGTTTAATCCTTAACCCTAACTGGTGCATGAATGCAGTTTTTATAAACAATGTCCTTACTTTTGAGACAGTAGAATCAGATCCTCATTCACACAGGTCTCACAGGACTTGTATGAACACAACCATGTGACTACGGAGGGCCCTGTGCTTCTGTGCCTCCATACATGCACATGTATATTCTGGTGTGGAAGCACAGGGCTCTCCGGCCCAGTGCTTCCCTTCCTTCATAAAAGCAATTAATCTGCTTCATTGTAATTTTTTTTTTTGTGGGACTGCTTCAAAGAAAAAATATTTTAAGTATGGCTCTCAACTCCTGGCAGTCTATTATACATGGACAAAATGTGTTTTGTTTTTTAGCCTAACTCTGCACTTTTTGTCACGTTGGTCTCAAATTTGCTATGTCTGTAGTCCGAGAGAGATACACTCCTGGTGCATTTTGATGATGATCAAAGTTTAATTGTGGATTTGGCACCATGTTAAAAATATGAGATAATTTTCAGGTGCTGTACACCCCATGAATGTTTGGGGCTACTATGTTTTAGTCTTGTACTTGTCATTGAGACCTTTATTTTGATATATAGAGGCTCCCTTAACTATAAAGACTGGCAGAATTACAGCTTCATAAAGTTGCAATGTTATCCTATGGCAATTTTCATTTTTAATTTTTATGTTTTATTTGGTCCCTGAATTTTGGTGGGGTATGTGTGTAACCCCACCATGAGGACTTACCTGGTCTGCCTCTCAGCCATTGTCTCTTACCAGTCCTGGTGCCCTCTTTGTTGCTCCTGCCAGCCCTTGTGTGCTTGCTTTGCTGTGGAAGACTGGAGGAACCAAGTGTAAATGGTAAACCACTTGCTCAGCGGTGCAGTGCAGTGGTGCTGGACAACTGGTAAGGTGCTACACAACTCTGTGTGTGCATGTTTGAGCTGCCTGCTGCTCGAATGTATGAGCTACCACAGTCTTCTGGTAGATCCTAACAGTGTTACGGCGTTAGTGTAAAGCCACCCAGGTGGCTCACCAAGTGTTCCAACGTCTGGGGCCCCAAGACATAAGTGGAGGTTTGGAGACACACTGAACATACAAAATTGTCGGCAAAAAGGTCCACAGGTCTATCACACTGGGGAACAGAAGAATTTGAACTCTGCAGAGGTGCTTTTGGACACTGTAGCATTAAGTGCAGCTGAGGCTACACTGTGAGTGTATGCTCTGCCTGTCACCTAGGGAGACAGTGCTACAGCATTAGCAACAGGCAGGGGAGACTTTGCCATGACCCACTCTGCCACTGGACAATTGGGCAAAGAAGCAGCTATTGAACCATGGCACAGTTATTTATTAAAACTCAATCAATCAAAACTTTATTTTTATAGTGCCTTTCAAAACCAAGGCGCTGCACATAAAACCAAATTCAAATATAACATTAAAACAGGAAGATAAAATACATTAGTAATTAGGGAAGGCTAAATTAAATAAATACATTTTTAGCTCAATCTTAAATCTGTTAGCGGTCAGGCACCGGAGGTAGAGAATTCCACAGGGTTGGAGCCGAAAAAGCAAAGCACGGGCACTGATATTTTTAGTTGTACCCTGGGAATCTCTAGCAATCCCTCGTTGGTGGACCTGAGAGGACAGGAGGGCAGTAGGGTATCAAGAGGTCTTGCAGGTAACTGGGGTTTGACCCCTGAGGGTTTCCTGGTGGCAGCAAATTTGTCTAGAGTGGGTGATGCATGCCGAGAGGTGTTGTGGTCGGAGTTGACACATATAATGAGGTGTTATCCGACACCATAAACTCCCTCGCACCTGTTCGCGTATGACCCAGGACTTTTACCTGAGGTCACTATGGTTTGATGGTGAGCCCAGGGAGATGAAGAAACTGGTCGAGATTGGGCGCTGCTGGAGATCCCATCTGGATGTGGACAAACTGGCCCTGCGTGCCCATTATGTTGGCTACTAGGAGGCAATCAACCGTAGAAGACAGTGTTTCTGTCTGGGGAGATTGCTGCGGAAGGAACCGACCAGCCTCACTCTTCCGGACCATTGATAGACTTTTACATCCTGTCTGTCTATGGCTCGGGAGGTCTTTTCTAACATGGATTGTGAAGATTTTGCTCGGTTCTTTTCGGACAGGGTGTTCGCGATCCGCCGGTGGCTCCTTCAGCCAGTAATGTTATAGCTGGCAGTGATCATCTGATGTGTTCTGAGTGCACTCCATCTGGTTGGGGAGAGTTTAAACCAGTGGAGGATAGTGAGGTTATTGAGGTGGCAACCAATGTGAGGCACCTTTTGTGAACTGGACCGGTGCCATGGCGTACTTAATGAGATCACGTTGGCTCTGTTGGCCGGTGTTTGCCATGATTGTGCGGTGTTCCTTGTCCGAGGGTGTCCTTCCGGATGCCTTGAAGGAGGCTCTGGTAAGACCCTCTTAAAGAAGCCATCTTTGGACCCGAGATCAGGGCAAATTACCGTCCAATCTCTAACCTTCCATTTTAGGAAAGGTTATTGAGAAAGTGGTAGCGCTTCAATTGGAAGAGTACCTCATTCCCACGAGTTGTATGAACCTTTCCAGTCGGCTTTTCGTGCCAGACACAGCACTGAAACTGCACTTGTTCGGGTGCAGAATGACCTACTCAGGGCTAGAGATCGAGGAGACAGGACAATTCTTGTTCTCCTCGATCTCTCATCAGCTTTGACACTGTGGACCATTGTGTGCTGCTTGCTCGCCTTGGGGATCTATGTGGACTCACCAGCAATGTCATCAAATGGTTTGAGTCCTTTCTAACTAACAGGAGGCAGCGGGTTATGATGGGAAATTTCTCATCTACACCTAGTCTGCTTCTCTGTGGAGTTCCTCAGGGATCAGTATTGGCTCCAATGCTGTTCGCAGTGTATATGCTGCCTCTGGGTGGGATCATTAGGAAGTATGGCTTGAGTTTTCATTGCTATGCCGATGATACTCAGCTATATTTTTCCTTTGCCCCAGGAACATCAATGCAGTGGCGACTTAATATCTGTCTGGCGAGATTAATGACTGGATGGCCTCCAGCTGGTTGCGGCTGAACCCGATAAGACGGAGGTATTAGTAGTGGAGTCGAACAGAGTTCGTGATAGGATGGCCTCTGACACAGAAACTGGGCTTGTCCTAGGGTCTGTGCCATTGAAGGTCTCCTCTTGGGTGCGTAATCTCGGCATGATTCTGGACAGAGATTTAACCATGGAGGCTCAGATATCCTCTGTGGTTCGTACCTGTTTTACCACCTCAGAAACATTGCCAGAATTAAACCCTTGTTCCGTCTCTGGACCTCCCTACTTTGATACATGCCTTAGTCACATCTAGGCTTGATTACTGTAATCGCTCTATCTTGGGGTCACAGGGAGGATCTCACGTAGATTGCAGCTGGTGCAAACGCAGCTGCCCGATTGTTGACTGGCAGCAAAAGTTCTGTCACATTACACCAGTTTGCGTGAATTGCACTGGCTGCCAGTCAGGTGGAGAGTCCTCTTTAAGGTGGGTCTTCTCACCTATAAGGCCCTACGGACAGGGCCCTGGCTACCTGTTAGACCTTCTGTCACCTGCCCCTCTCCTCGCGCCCTCTTCGTTCCTCCAGTGAATGCCTCCTGACCATTCCCAGAACTAGGCTGAAAACAGCTGGCAATAGAGCATTCAGTGTCGAGCCCCTGTTCTGTGGAATTCTTACCAACTATGGTCAGAGAGGCTCATCGGTGGATGTTTTTAAGGCCCAGTTAAAGGCTTTTTTCTTTTCTAAGGCATTTAATGCTTAGATATGGATTTATTGTTAGGTTTTAGTTTTTGTATTGATCTGTATTTATATGTAAATTTATATATTTATTATGTTAAATATGTTTGTTTAAATGCCTTATGCGGCAGAACCTCCGGGATTGGGCGTCTTTTAAATAAATTTTCTTGCTTGCCTTGCCTGGGTCCCTGATCATGTAGGGCTTTAAAGGTTAGCAAACCAACCTTAAAGGTGATCCGCCACTGGATAGGCAGCCAGTGCAGTTCGTGGGCAGGGTAATATGACTGGACCTAGAAGTCCCAGTCAAAAGCCTGGCTGCCGATTCTGCACAAAACTGCTCTATTTGCCTGCAAAATACAGTTAAACTTGGGACTGGTGATTTAAACTAGACTGCCAGATCGTATTTCAGCCATCTTTGTTGCCTCTGACCTGCTTTGCAGTCAATGAGAAAGCTAGGAATCCAAAGACTACAAAAGGAAGACTCTTGGGAAAAGGTGAGTACTATGTATTAGTGCTTTTCCTCAGCCAATCGGGCATCAAATGAACATTCTGCAGGAGAGCTACAGGTTGGGGGAGAGCTGACTGTCACCAAGGAGGAGCAGGACCTAGGGGTTATCATCTCTGATGCTCTTAAGCCAAGGTATCAAAGCAGTGCACAAAGGCGGCTGGAGGGCCAGTGGCATGCTGGAGTGCATAGGCAGAGGCATTACCAGCAGGAGGTGGTGATGCCATTGTATAAAAACATTGGTAAGGCCTCATCTGGAGTACCGTGTGCAGATCTGGAGGCCACACCTGCAAGGACATAGATAATGTGGAGACTATCCAGAGAAGGGCAGCAAAGATGGTGCAGGGCTTACACCATAAAACATATGAGGAGACTAAGGGACCTCAATAAGTACTCACTGGAGGAGAGGAGATAGTGGGGGACATGATTAACTTTTGAATGCCTTAATATTTTTCACCAAATGAAAAGTGGCATGCTCGCCACCAAAGCTCTTTCAAATGAGCCATTTTGCAGAGTGGCATGCCACACAATGACGAACAGGGCCATGTCCAAAATCCCAAAAGCTGCCTCCAAAACAGATAATTTTTGCAATTTTCAGCGTTTTCATGTGCAAAGACCATAAGTCTGACCAAAAGCAATTGGGCAAATCAAGAGATCTACCATGCAACGTACATACCAAATTTCAGGCAAATCCATTGAACAGGTCCAAAGTTATTAACATGCAAAATGTTGAGTTTAACATAGAAGTGACAACTGAACCTTAACTTCCTGGTGGGACGTAACACGTGTCTATGTCATCTGTTAGCACCCTTTGCAAACTGTGTAGAGGCCTTTTGGCACCATGCAATTCTGCTAAAGTTGAACCAGCATAACATTCTGTGGTGATTTGCATATGCAGCCCATGGTGCTTTGCATTGTGTGGGCATATGTGATTTTGTATGATATATATATATATATATATATATTTTGGGAAAGAAGGCCCTACTTGGATTTGCACCTCCTCTACACAAGTCTTATTCCGTCCTGCTCCAGCTGAACATGCCACAGAAGTGTTACTGAACATGCATTAGCTGTGCCATTCAGAAAGACTGCCTTGGGAGATGAGCCTTTGCCATAAGGGCTCCTGTTTGGATAAATGAGCTACCAAACACCACCACCACAAGCCTTACCCAACTTGGTCCTTTCAAGTCTGAGGTAAGAAGTCTATCCACCCTCCTGTATGCTGCTGTTGCCACTCTTAACCCATAAGCCCTGCACACCTCTGTACCTCAAGGTCATGCTACTGAAAGCTATCTCCCACCTGTACACTACTACAGCCACTCCTAGCCTAGCAGGTACCAGCACCCTGAACCTAAGCTTGCCAAGGTTCTTCTTTCACTCTACAAATTGATACAAAACTCCCTGCTCTCCACCTGCCCATGCCTGCTTACCTCCATGCACACCTTCTCCTCTTACCTTCTCCTGATGAACCATCACCCAACAACCACCATACTCCACCCACCCTTGAGCCTACCTCCATCTTCTTCCTCTGATTCCTCTTCTCCTACCTAATCCTGATTAGTTTCCCTCTACCTTGATTGACTGCTATGCCTGTGCTGACTCCACTGGCTATAGCCTTGTAACCATTAGGAATCAGTTTTGGTGAACATCTCCATCTTCCATTTCCTCCCAATACAAGAGCCTGTTTACCATCCACCTCTGATTTTCTCAAACTAGCACCTAACTCTGACTTAAGCACTTAATTGTCTGGCATGTTGTGTGAACCTTAACCCAATATACTATGTACCTTTGTCTTGGATAAGTGTTGCTATATGCCTATGTTATCCTACATTATTATGCTATTGCCAATGTTTACTGATTTCTCCTGATTACATTTTCTTACTATTAGATGTTCTTGACACTGCCTATATATATATATATATATATATATACAGTATATTACTGCGTTAGGGTTGGAACCGTTCAATGGATTTACTGAAATTTGGTATGCATAATCTCTAGTGGTAGTCTCTTGACGTGCCAAATATTATGTGAATCGGTTTAGTGTTTTTTGAGATACAGAGCATCAAGTCCTAAATTTATCAGTTTTGACATTTCTTTGTCCACCTGTATCTCGGAAATGGCTTTGTGTTCTCTGAAAATTTCAGGTAGAAAGCCTTTGGGTCAAGATGTGTTTTTTTGAAGGTTTGGTATAAAATATTAATCCATTCAAAAGTTACTTAAATGTTATTTTTCCATTATTTCCTATGGGAAAAGTTAGATGTCTAGTGTGCATGTTTTCTGCGGCAGAAAAGTGAGCGTTATATGCACAATATAGTTGGTTTCTGCTGCATCATATAGTGGGTCCGTAGTTCAATGCCCACAATGGTTGTTTTTTTGTTTTTAAATTATCCCTGGTGGCTAGTGATCCCTCCTCCCTCCACCGCCCCTGTGAAAGTGTGTGTTATACTCCACCCACCCCCATCACCATAAGCGTGTGAGCTCTGCAGTCCCGAGCTCCCTGGTGGTTAGTGGTCCCGCCTCCCACCCACACCACAAGTACATAATGATAGGTGGTGGGTGGTGGACCCTCCACAGCACCACAGCCACCGAAAATCTGTTTCCTTAAGCACCCCATCCCATGTGTGTGTGTGACTCCAGTACTTCGGACTGTATTTTTCTTAAAAGTACCCTGGTGGTCTAGTTGTTTCCACCCCCATCCCCAATACACAGTCCCATTATTTACCTGGTGGTCTAGTGGCCCCACCTCACCAATCCTCTACAGTACCACCAGCCCTCTCCACCCCCCATCCCGAAACTGGCAGCAGGCAGACCAACACAGCGCTCTCTGTCTAACACAACCAGCCTGTCCACTGACCTGTCAATGAATGAACGCACTCATTTACTGAGAGCTCAATGGGCAGGTTAGCTATGGTGGAGAGAGGAGGGCTGTGCTAATCCTACTTCTCAGTTTTGGGTGGGGAGGAGGAGGAGGGAGAGTGCACACCTGCTGGGGTGGGGAGGCCACTAGACCACCACAGATATTTATTGAGACCTCAGTGGGCGGGCCAGCCGTGGTGGAAGAGGAACATCAATTTCCAAACTTTTGTGCTGCACCATCAGCCCTAGCTGATGCATTAACGAGTTTTTTACAAGATAGATAGATAGATAGATATATTGGGGAGGGCCACTAGACCACCATGGATATTCATTGAGACCTCGATGGGTGGGCCAGCCGTGGTGGAGAGAGGAGGGCTGTGCCGGTCCTCCCGCTTCTCAGTTCTGTGTGGTTAGTGTGGGGCGGGGTGCTGACAGTGCACACCTGCTGTGTGTGGGTGGCACTAGACCACCATGGACATTGATTGTGCCAAATTGTAATTTTATTTATTTATTTAGTAATCAGAATTACAACCTTTGAGCTAAAAGCTCATTTACAAAGGATCATCGTCACAAGGGGAGGGGAGGGTACATGTGGTTCCTCGGGGATCTTCCAACATTGGTCCACGCCTTTGTCACTACTCGTCTGGACTACTGCAATTCCCGCTACCTAGGGCTACCAGGGTTGATATCCACCACCTCCAGCTGGTGCATAGCAGCGGCAGACAGGCTTTTGACTGGGACTTCTAGAACCAGTCATATTACGCCCATGCTCGCGAACTGCACTGGCTGCCTGTTTGGTGGCAGATCACCTTTAAGGTTGGTTTACTAACCTTTAAAGCTCTACATGATCAGGGACCGGTTACCTGAAAGATCTCCTGATTCTCTATTGCCCCCTCCGTCCTCTCCATTCCGTAGCGAGGATTGCTGGAATTCCCAGGGTTTGAATAAAGTCATCAGGATCTCGTGCCTTTGCTTTTCAGCACCAACCCTGTGGAATTCTCTACCTCGTTGGTTGAGAGAATGTCCAACCATCGATAGTTTTAAGGTCGCCTTGAAAACATATTTATTTGATCTAGCATACTCTAGCTAGTCGTGGTTGATTTTTAAATGTTTGGATTTTATTATTTCTTAATGTTTCTGTACAGTGCCTTGGATTCGAAAGGCGCTATATAAATAAAGTTGAATTGAATTGAATTAGTTTTGAGTCAGTAGCAGCTTAATAGGCAGTGTCAAGAACATCTAATAGTAAGAAAATGTAATCAGGAGAAATCAGTAAACATTGGCAATAGCATAACAATGAAGGATAACATAGGCATATAGCAACACTTATCCAAGACAAAGGTACATAGTATATGGGGTTAAAGTTCACACAACATGCCAGACAATTAAGTGCTTAAGTCAGAGTTAGGTGCTAGTTTGAGAAAAATCAGAGGTGGAAGGTAAACAGGCTCTTGTATTGGGAGGAAATGGAAGATGGAGCTGTTCACCAAAACTGATTCTAATGGTTACAAGGCTATAGCCAGTGGAGTCAGCACAGGCATAGCAGTCAATCAGGGTAGAGGAAACTAATCAGGATTAGGTAGGAGAAGAGGAATCAGAGGAAGAAGATGGAGGTAGGCTCAAGGGTGGGTGGAGATGGTGGTTGTTGGGTGATGGTTCATCAGGAGAAGGTAAGAGGAGAAGGTGTGCATGGCAGGTAAGCAGGCATGGGCAGGTGGAGAGCAGGGAGTTTTGTATCAATTTGTAGAGTGAAAGAAGAACCTTGTGAGCTTAGGGTTCAGGGTGCTGGTACTGCTAGGCTAGGAGTGGCTGTAGCAGTGTACAGGTGGGGAGATAGCTGCAGTAGCATGACCTTGAGGGTACAGAGGTGTGCAGGGCTTATGGGTTAAGATGGCAACAGCAGCATACAGGAGGGTGGATAGACTTCCTTACCTCAGACTTGAAAGGACCAAGTTGGGTAAGGCTTGTGGTGGTGGTGTTTGGTAGCTCATTTATCCAAACAGGAGCCTTATGGCAAGGCTCATCTCCCAAGGCAGTCTTTCTGAATGGCACAGCTAATGCATGTTCAGTAACACTTCTTGTGGCATGTTCAGCTGGAGCAGGACTGAATAAGACTTGTGTAGAGGAGGTGCAAATCCAAGTAGGGCCTTCTTTCCCAAAATGCAGGCATGGAGCTTAATGCGGGCCATAAGTGGCAGCCATTTAGTCATTAAGTAAAGGTCACATGTATATGTTAGACGATCTACCAATAACACAAACCTACAGGCTTTATTTAGGAGGCGTGCACTTTGAGCAGGTTAGTTTCAGTGGCAGCCCTATAGGCTACATTCCTATAGTCCAGGATTGGTAGGATTGTACCTCTGACTGCCTGTGTCCTGGCCTCAGGATTAAGACAGAACCAATGCCTGTATAGAGCCCCTAGTTTCCTATTGACCGCAGTGGTAATATTGTGTATATGTTAGTCTTACGATAAGGACTTATCTATGGTGAGACCAAGATACCGTAACGAAGATACCTGCTCAAGGTGGTGTGAAAGCTGCAGGTAATTGAAAGAGTGCGGTGGACCTCTTCTTTTGTCTTCCGGCAAGAGCATTGTCTTGGTTTTTACTATTGAGCATCAGCATGCTGTCCTTGAACCATTCCTGTAGCAGGTTAAAGTTGTTCTGCAACTCCTTAGTCAGTGCTTCCTGGCAGGAGTTTCATAAAAATACCACTGTGTCATCTGCATATAGCAGGATCTCAGATGTGGGGTTGGCATCAGGAGGTGATTCACAAAGAGGCTGAAGAGGAGGGGCCCAGTATAGACCCTGGGGTACTCCTACTGACACGTCACAGGTGTTGGAGGTGGCACCATTAATTCAGACTTTTAAGATTGCCCAGATAAATAGCTGGAGAACCATCAGACTGTACCAGGGGACAGCCCTAGGCTGCTTAACCTGTGAAGCAGCAGCTGGTAGTCCACAGGTGAAAGGCTTTGGTTAGGTCTATAAAGATTGCCCCGACCAGCTGACCTTGGTCGAGTGCCTCGTGAACATATCCAGTGAAGTTAATAAGGGCGGTATTAGTACCGTGCAGTCTCGCAACGTACTGTTGATTGGAGAGGAGGTCGTATTTGTGCAGATGGTCCATGAGTTGGTCAGCTATGATTCTTTCCAGAGCTTTAGAGAGTGGCAAGAGAACTGAGATGGGCATATAATTTGAAACTAGTGACCAGTCACCCCTTTGTGCACAGGTGTGACCAGGAGTTTTACAAGTGGAGAAGAATGTAGGCAGGTGAAGTGACAGGTTGAATAGCTTGTTGATGGGTCCAATGATCTCGGGAAGGGCTATAGAGATCAGTTTCATGTCTATATCATCACCACCCATCCTTGTTTTGCCAAGGACTCTGGTAAAGTCTTTTTTGTTTCACTGATGGTTACTTTTCTAAAGTAAAGGCTGGGGAGGTCCTGGTATTGGAGGAAGAGGGTGAGTGGTCAGAGGTTGGTGTTCCATCCGGGTATGTAGCCGGTTTAGGGAAGGACAGCACTGTAATCTGTAAATGCCTTGTTGAAAACATTAGCTATAATATATGCATCCAGTATTACTTCATAGTTGTGGTGAAGCATGGGGGAATCTGTCATGCTTCTGATGAGGTTTTTAATAGCGCTCAGAATTTCTTGCCATCACTCCAGCATTGAGATTGATGGTTCTTGTGGCAAGTAGCCTTAGCCTGTCAGATTGCCCAAGTGCACTGTTTCGGGCCACCTTGTAGCTTTGGATATCCGTAGCATTCCCAGTTGCTCCAGTCCAGTGCCAAAGTAGATCCCGCTGTTGCATCAGGCTTAGGATTTTTGTGTGCATTTTAATTTATTTTGTATTAGTTACTCCAAGAAAAATAGTCCTTGATTTCTAGGGCTGTTAGTATGGCTGCCTTGCTGTCTGTGCAGTCTCATTATTTTAAGTAGCCTGATATAAACAGTTATTATGCTGTCATTTTTCCCCTTTATAGAGAACACTGCAACTAGTAAACAGGGAGAAGCAAGTGTCTGCGTGTGGTTTAAGCTGTAACAAGAGTTTCCAGGTGGAATTATCTGTTTCTGACACCATAACAGTGTCAATCGGAGGGATTTCTTTCCCTTTTATTTATTTATTTATTATTTTTATGAATTTGCATTTTTTTTTGCTGGAAATGAAAGAGACATGGAATAACAGAGACAGAGTTAGTACAGGTTCTCTCAAAAACACACTGAGAGGGATCCATTGAAAATGCCTTGCTTATGGGGCGAAGCAGGGACAACCTAGTAGCAGTCTGGTGCCAGATGGGAGAGATGAAAAGCACGTGGCATGGGTAACAAAGCTGCAGTCTTAATTTGCCCAAGTCCATTACAGAGGTATGTGCAAATTCAAGAACTGCTGGAGAGAGGGTGGGTGTTGGAACTTGTGGTATCTGAGGCTTAAACAAATACTGCACTTTGCCACTTTTAGTTCATTTGAATTTACCGTGATCTTGGCGGCGATCAAGATGGCATCTGGTGTGAGCATTAAAATTCGATCAGACTTATTCAGCCTCTGGTAATGGGCATGCAGGAGTAGCTGGCACCTCTTCCCATTGGTAATGCTAGGATTTACCACGGCTAGGAAGTGCCAGCTAGCCAATCAGATTTCTTTAATTTTATAACCATTGTATAATGCAAGATCAATGATTACGGTAAGTACACAATTGACATATCTTCCAATAATCAATTTTCACCATTGATTCCCACTTGTGGGTACAGTACCAAGTTCAGAAAAAGTCCCTCAAACTAGGGAGGCTGGTGCTCAGGGCGCACTCAGGATAGTAATCCATGCAGAATTGTCCTGTCAAAAGTGGCATGCTGCCTGGCATGGACATCAAGGACATAGTGCTTGGTAACCCTACCTTCCCACCCCACCCCCAATATTTTATGGTTAAACTAATTGGTGTTTTGTCTTATTTTATTGAGGCTACTTTCCAATGAGCATAACTTACTTAGAAAAAGAAAACTTATGTTAAATATACAATACAGTTTATTTTCAGTGGCTAAGCTGCTACATTTTAATTTTAAAATTATTGTAAACTATGAGGTATGGGATTAATGTAGTTGCCAATGTTGTGGCTTCGTTCTTGTTTACACCATATACATTTGTATTTCCTTACTTATGTAACCCCTAGATGGCGCTATCCCAGGGCTACTACCCCTGCCTGATTTGCCACTAACAGGTTGAGGGCCTGGATCCAATGGCGGGTGCCTCCACCCAGAGGTCAGGGTTTGCAATAGTTAAACTAACTTGGTCACAGCCCTCTGGGACACTGCAACCCCCCTTTCTTCCCACTAGTGGCCCACACATATATCAAATTACCTTCACAGTATACACTTACCCCAGGTCTGGTTCCGCACTGGGACCTCCTGTGAAATGAGATACAGTGCAACAATCACAGTACAGTACTTTAACATAGACAAATACCTCAGGCAGTATAACTTTGCTGAAACAAGCAGCTCTGATTTATTTAGGGGATATAACAAGGACAGGGGAAATCAGGTTAATTAGCTTATCACTCTAATAATCTACCTATGGCTCTGTGCACAGCCTATCCCTATCAGTTACTGTCCCTGGGTACCCAAGCCCTAGTGGCTAGTCCAAACCGTGGCAGCTGGTAGGGGCCCTTTCACACAGAGAAAGGAGAATTAAACAGTCACGCACAGTAATTCCATTTGGATTTAATGTGGCAATTCAACAGGGAGCGACCCTGAATTAGTACTCACGACCTCCAAATAAGATAGGGTCCTTCAATGTCAGCAGGGCTCACTTGAGGTACACAAACCTCTTCACACATCCATATAAAAGAAAGCACTATACCAGGCAGGCTGCATCTGTATCCCAATCGCAATTACTGCAAATACCCAGGAGAAAACACAGCAGATTCAGTTCCTGATAGACCGAATGCAATTTTCAGCAATTCCTCCAGTCTTCTACAGGGTGAGCCTGGTTTCTACTCTTCAGAGATCCTTTGATTCTTTTCACAGGACAGATTCAGTCCTAACAAGCTGTTACACAAGCTGCAGACGGAACTCTGGGCCTTACACACGTTTTTGACTAAAACTGCACACTGAAAAAGCACAGGGCTCCTTCCTTCTTCACTGCCAAAGCTCAACTGAAACTCCAACTGACAAAACCAGGCACTTCCTTTGAGTTCCTCCCAGTTCTTGACTGGATTGGCTGTCACTCACAATAGACTGCTGCTGTTGGTCCAAAAGGCACTGAAGTCTAAACTACATCTCCCAAGTCACTGCCCATACAATCCTCTTGTGGCTGGCTCAGATTATGAGTCCAAGTTCTGATTCGTCCAAGGCACCATTTTAGAGCTAGCTTACCCCACACTGATTGGTCCAGTTCAGCAGTTCAAAACTAGAATGGGGAACTAGCAGACACAGTTCTGACTGCAAGAAAGCAGGTTAGACAAACTGTAATTTCATTATTACTCTAAATAATTTCTGGCAAACAGTTACATCTTTCAGATAGGTTCCCTTTGCACTCCTAGTGACTGCAAAATGAAGTGAATTGGCAGCAGCTTGAGTGGTACTCAATCAAAGAAACACACAGTCACCCATACAAACTAATTATGTCTGCAAGCAGACAGCTCTTAAAGAGACAGTACCAGAGGTTCTAAAAACACTCACTGATAAATGGCTTAATACCAAACACCATTCAGGCTTGGAGCATTCAAGCAAGCTCCTGAAGTCTTTTGGGAACCCCATTTGCAGGGGTTACACTTAAAAAACTCAAGAAAGTAATTCCACATGCCAGAATACGTCCTGTTTGCATTTGTAGTCAGTTTGCATTATCATTTCATTTATATAACAAGAAGTATGATTTTGAATATTAAACACCATCGAGCTTCTGCTTGCTTTTATACTGAATGATAGCAAATACATTTTGCTTACTATATAGATCAAAATATTGCTTCTTCCCATGAAATAGTTGATGTCAGTAAAAATAGTTTGATGGTGCTTTCAGTTTTATTATAGTCTCCATTACAAGAATTATATAGTACTGTATAGTTGCAGGCAAGTACAACGCTGAAAATATTACATTGACATGTACTTGAGCAACAAAATACTAAACAAAAGGTTAACGATGCAAGAAGTATGCAACTTGATGCTTCAAGCTGAGTAGTGTAGATTATTTTTGTGAATTATTTTTGGTTTTCTTTCACACACACACACACACTTCAAATCTTTAGTTCAGTTATCAGAACAAATCCATTTACAGATCAAGATTAAAATGTTATTTTATTTCTTAGACACGCGGTTCCTTTTTCATGTTATGCCTACACACATACATCGCACACACACACACACACACAATGCAGACAGTGCTAATTCCACAATTCGTATCTATCTCCATCCCCCCTCTTTCTACACCTGTTTTGGTTTTACTCTTTTATTTAGAAAGACTGGGTCTGCTGTATTTTTCCATTTTCACTGTTCCTTTTTTTATGTAAATGTTATGTGATTTAGGACAACGCCTATTTTGTTTGTGTCAAATGGACACCAAAGAGTCTGTTTTATTTGGGCAACTTCCCAAAACACATACCTTCCAATCCCCATTGCCTTATTGTCACTCTGACAAACAGGAATATCTGAGTTGCCGCTGTACTTAATGAACTGTGTTATGTCCTAATACTACTGTTATAGTTCTGTAAATGTGACGTGGAATCTTTGTAAATGAGCTCCACTCAATGGTGTTTCTGAACTATCAATAAATAAATAAATAAATAGTCCTTTAGGGTCACAGCTAACTTTGGATCTCTGTTACAAAGGAACCTGCATTTTTTCCCAATTTATTTACCTGGCTAGCCAGTTTGACATGTAATATATCGTTTCCAGTAGGGATCTACTTGTACCATTTCAGCAGCTTGGTGAACAGGAGCACTGAAGGTCACGTGCCTTGCTCAAAGTCACAGAGTAAGTAATCCTCTGTAGTGGGACTGGAACCTGTTATCTCATGGTTCCCTTCCCAAGACAGTGATCTTACCAGTAGACCACATTGCCTCCTGACACTTCAAAATATCTAGCTCTGCTACAAGCAGCCAAACAGCCGAGAACATGAATAATGCCACTGGGCATTGGAATTGAGGGGTTACACAGAAAGAGAGAGGGACAGAGGAGAAAGAGAGAGGAGGAGGCAGTATAGCGCAGTGGTTTAAGGCTCTGAGCTACAAATCTGGTGATATCCAGCAGACCAGACCTGGGTTTGAATCCTACAGCTTCCACTTGCATACTGTGTGACCCTGAGGCAAGTCACTTAACTTCCCTGTGCTCCCAGGTTAGCCTGTAAAAGCTTTCAGCATGTGTGCCTCACCTGGTTAAAAAACAAAACAAATAAATATGCTCTTCAGACCTACTCTCTTGTTTGTGCAACTTATTTAAATTAGGTCTCTGGACCTGCTGTTATCACTGAGTCAGTTGACTTGTCACAACTATATCTGACTGAGAGCAGAATGAGTTAGTTCCATTAAGGACAAAATCGATGCTCCTTTAGTTCTCTATGACACCTGGGTGTATAGCCTTTGGCTATTTTATTTTTACCTATGCTTTCCTTTCATCCTATTTTACTTCTGGGAGTTCATTTGGTTTAAGAGTTACCCAGTATAATTGATGCTACACATGTGTTGCAATTGTTGTGTGGCAAGGTATCAGTGAGTATAGTGAACCAATATGGGTGACCCATTAAAATGGCTACTCATATTGGGCGATATACTCATGGGCTACCCTGCACAGGTAGCGACCCTACGCAAAAGCGGGGTAGGGAACGGAGATCAGATTAGGAGGATAGAGAGGGAAGGAGAGGGCAGGGAAGGGATTTGTATGGGACTGGTGTGCCTGCTGCCGCTGAGCTAGCCATGTGGTGTGGCGGTCGGGGTGGCTAGCTCTAGCAGAGCAGGTACTGGGCTGAGAACAGGCACAAAAACTTTGCAGCTGCCTGTGGCTGCCATCTTTACTTTGCTGCAGCGCGGTGTCACCCCTCCTGACATGCACTCCCTTAAGTTAGCAATCTAAAGTCAGGGTTTGGGGCAAAGCCCCTGCAAAAACACTTTTTGGTTGCTGGATGTCTGGTCGTTGTGATGTGTATATCAC
This sequence comes from Neoceratodus forsteri, assembly GCA_016271365.2. Lineage (NCBI taxonomy): Eukaryota > Metazoa > Chordata > Ceratodontiformes > Ceratodontidae > Neoceratodus > Neoceratodus forsteri. The sequence continues at coordinate 283,738,534 of CM028138.1, read as the reverse complement.
TGATTTGCTTTTGTGATATACACTGACCATAATAGTGATTATGACATGTAACCAATATCCCCAAGCTTTTAGAAAGTCGTTCAAAAATACTCCAAATCATTCCTATTTTTTCAAGAAATATGATTTTTAACAGGCAAATGAGGACACAATTAATTATACTATCTCAAAAGTAAGGAAATTCATTGCAAAAAACTTAATTAATGCATCAGTTAGGGTTGCTATTAAAGCAACAAAAGTATGAAAATATAATGTTAGGGTTTCAACCCTAACTCTGCATCACCTCCCAAGGAGCCAAAGAGGGCAAGGCAACACAAGCAACCACAAACATCCACCACCAGGTAAGACAAACAACATACAACTCTTTCCATTGACACAAGAGACATCCATCATCATGGTCTAGTGCTTCTGTAGCCATGGATACATGCCCCAGGTGGTTGAAGGCATTTCGGCACCTGCATGCAGACATCCATGCACGCATGAAAGCACAGGGCCCTTCCATGGCAGCATATGTGTCTTTGGCACCTGCATGAAGACATCCATACTTCCCAGATGGTTGATGGCATTCGGCTCTGCCTCGTGCCTCACAACCCATCTCACAACCCACCTGGAGCATGCAGCAATTAAGAACTGCCCTACACCCCGTGTGATATTGCTTACTTACAATTTACAATGTGATCCTATGCAAATTTGATATCACATTTCCCAGGTGGCTGAAGGCACCTGGCTGCACTCGTGCCTCACAACCCCTTGGGCATGCAGCAGTTTAGCATTGCTGCAGACCCTGCTGTGTGGTATTGCTTACTTACAATTTACAATGTGCTCTATGGCAATTATATACCACACTTCCCAGGTGTGTGAAGGCACTTAACTGTACCTCATGCCTCACAGCCCACCTGGTGTTTACAGTAATTTAATATTACTGCACACCCTGTCGTATGTCATTCCTCACAACTTACAATGTGATCCTGTGGGAACTTTTACCACACTTCCCAGTTAGAGTGTAAGCGTGCATGTGTATCCACAGCTACAGAAGCACTGGGCCATGATGATGTTTGTCTGTTGTGACATGTGAACGAGTTGTATGTTGCTTGTCTTATCTGGTGATGGGGTTCCACCATGCCGCATCGATATGAAATTTGTCGATCAGCATTACAGTGACAGCACAATGCTGACAGCTGGCATTTGCCATCAGGAACAGAAGGGTGTTTTTCGGGGCACCCCCGTGCCACCGCACCCACCACATTTTAGATTATCAACTCCGGCAGGTTGTTTGGGAAGGGGCAAAATCAAGGCAGACAGCAGTGTTGGCAATACCATGGACTGTTACAGTGAACTGCAGATTTTGTCACTGTAATGGCCTGCGTGGTATTGTCACTGCTGTGTGAATGGTATACCTGGTGAAGGATGTCTGTGGTTACTTGTGTTGCCTTGCCCCATTTGGCTGCTAGGAAATGAGGAGTTAGGGTTGAAAACCCTAATGTCACATTCCATACTTTTATCGCTTCAATAGCAACCCTAACCAATGGACTAAGTTTTTGCAATGAATATACCTGTATCTATATATATATATTTATACAATAGGGTGAGTGATAAATGAGTGAGATAAAACAGTGTATCATCCACTGCAGTGTAATATTTTTACCCTCTGCTCTGTTGTGATGATATCAGCCATTTACACACAGGTCACACAAAGGTCATTGATATCATCACTCTAGGCAGCTTTCCCTCAGCATGCAAGTAACACCTGTGCTGTTACCATAGACACAAATGCAGAACTACATGAGAGGTCTCACTGCTGCCTGCAGCTAACTCAGTTAGCATTACAGAACACACCTATTCCCTACTCTAACTTTCAGCTCATTACTGTGATACTCTCAGCTTGACTGCAGACAGAATTCTAAAGAGCACAGCTTCACAGAACAGTCTGTTCCTTACTGCTGCCTGCAGCTAACTCAATTACCACTGAAAAGCACTTTCACTTTTCCTCAACTCTGACTCTCAGGCCATTACAATTACTGTGATACTCTCAGTTTGACTGCAGCCAGAATTCTAAAGAGAACAACTTCACAAAATAGTCTGTTTCTCACTCCTACCTGAAACTAACTCATTTATCATTGCAAAACACACTCATCTCCCTCCCAGAGTTTGTAACAGTCTAGACCCATTCAGAAAAACACACACAAAATGAGCAAATCATAAACAGGAACAGAACACAAGATAGCATAACAATACTTCAGAAACTCCTGGACCTATTGTATAAATCGAGATACATGATGTGCAGATCGTGTGCTATGGCAAATATTGTCACTCCAGCATCGTGAGCTGTGGATATCTCACTGTGCCCTCGGCACTCGTGAGAGATATCCAAAGCTCACTCTGCAAGAGTGACAATATCTGCCATATCACACTCATGCCCATCATGCATCCCCATACATATATAGATATGTAGATATATAGAATATGTATATATTATTTGTAAAAACTGCATTAATGCACCAGTTAGGAGTTCAGATTAAAGTGAGAAAAGTAGGAAATGTGGTGTGTTGGGTTTCCAATCTAACTCCCACCCCCACCCCAAGCAACAAGGAAAAAACAATATGGTTTTCGCTGCCCTGAGTCTTGGCAAATTAGGGTCTTCCTTGGGATTCTCAACCCTAATGCTCACCCCATTGTGATATAGTGTTCAAAAGTACTGAACTGTGTCTCCCCATGTTGCAATAACCTGTATGCCTTGCCTGAAAGGAAAACAGATCACATCTGACCTTATTTGGTTATGGAATAGGGTGAGCATTAGGGCTGAGAACCCCAAGGAAGACCCCACCCTGATTCAACAAGTTTCAGAACAGTGAAAACCGTAATTTTTTTGTTTGCTGCTTGGTGGGTGGGAAGTGGGGAGTTAGGGTTGGAAACCCTAATGCCTCTTTTCCTACTTTTATTGGTTTAATCTCAACTCTAACTGGTGCATTAATGCAGTTTTTTGCACATAATGTCCTTACTTTTGAGACGGTAGATTCTAATCCTCATTCTACAGGACTTGTACAGGTATGAACACATCCATGTGACTACAGAGGGCCCTGTGCTTCTGTGCCTCCATTGATGCAGATGTATATCTGTGTGTGAAGCATCAGGGCCCTCCAGGCCCAGTGCTTCCCTTCCTTCATAAAAGCAATTAATCTGCTTCATTGTAATTTTTGTTTTGTTTTGTGAGGACTGCTTCAAAGAAAAAAATATTAAGTATGGCTCTTAACTCCTGGCAGTCTATTGTACATGGACAAAAATGTGTTTTTGTTTTTAGCCCTAACTCTGCACATTTTGTCACTTTGGTCTCAAATTTGCTATGTCTGTAGTCCAAGAGGAGATACTCTCCTGGTGCATTTTGATGATGATCAAAGTTTAATTGTGGATTTGGCACCATGTTGAAGATGTGATATAATTTTGGGGTGCTGTGCACACCCATGAATGTTTGGAGGGCTATTATGTGCTAGTCTTGTACTTGTCATTGAGACCTTTATTATGATATATAGAGTCTCCTTAACTATAAAGACTGGCAGAATTACAGCTTCATAAAGTTGCAATGTTATCCTATGGAAATTTTCATTTTATGTTTTATTTGGTCCCTGAATTTTGGGGGGGTATTATGTGTGTAACCCCACCATAGGCGAAACTTACCTGGTCTGCATCTCAGCCATTGGCTCCCGCCAGTCCTGGTCCTTGGTGCCCCTTTGTTGCTCCTGCCAGCCCTTGTGTGCCTGCTTTGCTGTGGAAGACTGGAGGAACCAAGTGTAAATGGTAAACCACTAGATCAGCGGTGCTGTGCTGTGGTGCTGGACAGCTGTAGGTGCCGCACAGCTCTGGGTGTGCATGTTTGAGCTGGATGCTGCTCAGATGTATGAGCTTCTGCAGTTTTCTGGTAGATCCTAACAGCGTTATGGCGCTTGGTGTTAAAGCCACCCAGGTGGCTCACCAAGTGTTCCAACGTCTGAGGCTCCAAGACATAAGTGAAGGTTTGGAGACACACTACGAACATACAAAATTGTCGGCAGAAAAAGGTCCACAGGGCTATCACACTGGGGAGCAGAAGAATTTGAACTCTGCAGAGGTGCTTTAGGACACTGTAGCTTCAAGTGCAGCTGAGGCTACACTGTGAGTGTATGCTCTGCCTGTTACCTAGGGGACAGCACTAGCAACAGGCAGGGGAGACTTGCCATGACCCACTCTGCCACTGTACAATAGGGCAAAGAAGCAGCTATTGAACCATGGCACAGTTATTTATTAAAACTGCTCTGTTTGCCTGCAAAATACAGTTAAAGTTGGGACTGGTGATTTAAACTAGACTGCCAGATTGTATTTCAGCCATCTTTGTTGCCTTTGACCTGCTTTGCAGTCAATTAGAAAGCCAGGAATCCAAAAGACTACAAAGGGAGACTCTTGGGAAAAAGTGAGGACTATGTATCAGTGCCTTTTCCCTCAGCCAATCAGGCATCAAATGAACATTCTGCAGGAGAGCTACAGGTTGGGGAAGAGCTGACTGTCATCAAAGAGAAAGGGACCTGGGGTTATCATCTCTGATGCTCTTAAGCCAAGGTATCAAAGCAGTGCACAAAGGTGGCAGGGAGGCCAGTGGCATGCTGGAGTGCATAGGCAGAGGTATCACTAGCAGGAGGCGGGAGGTGGTGAGGCTATTGTATAAAACAGTGGTAAGGCCTCACCTGGAGTACTGCGTGCAGATCTGGAGGCCACACCTGTGCAAGGACATAGATAAAGTGGAGACTATCCAGAGAAAGGCAACAAAGATGGTGCAGGGCTTGACCACAAAACATGTGAGGAGAGACTAAGGGACCTCAATATGTACTCACGGAGGAGAGGAGATAGTTGGGGACATGATTAAACTTTCAAGTACCTCAAGGGCATAAACAAGGTGCAGGGGGGGACCTTTTCCAATGTAGGAAAAGTACTAGAACAAGGGGCACAATATGAAATTGGAAGGGGTAGATTAAGAGATATTGTGAGGAAGATTTTCTACACAGAAAGGATAGTCGATGCTTGGAACAGCCTTCCACAGCTGGTAGTGGGGCAAGCATGGTGGAGGGGTTTAAGCATGCCTGGAACAGGCACAAGTGAAGCTTCAGAGGGAGAGAGTGATGAAAAGCCATTGATCACATGGGGCAGTGGCTACATAAAATGTATAGGGCCTTCGGGCAGACTGGATGGGCCTAGCAGTCCTTATCTGCCGACAATTTCTATGTTTCTATATTGATTAGATGGAGTGACAGCTTGATTGACAAACTGGGACTCTGATCTGATCCCTGAGACTTGGGAGGGCTGATCCAGCTGAGAGCAGTCTGTTTTGAGCTATTCATGAGTAAGTAAGGTTTTATACTGTGACTGGGAAAAAGTCTGGAAGTCAGCCTAAGGCTTCCACAGCCACCTTCTAGGAGACTGGTGAGACATTCTACAGTCTGGAAATCCAGAGTAAAGTGAAGATGCTATTTGCTGAATTTGAGTCTGGACACCTGTAGAATCCTGAGGACTGAATCCTGCCTAAACACAGAAGGGTGATCCAGTTGCAGCCTTAATAAATGCATGGCTGCTAGCCTGCAGAGTGGAGTAAATGGTGTTCTTAATATCCCAGAGAAGATTATCAGCTTGAGGACAGTCCAGGAATCAGCCAGTCAGCACGGCATCAGTTACTATCACCTCTTCCTGGGGCTAGATGCCTGGATGGGTGGGTGGGGTAAGGCGTGTGGCCTTGGTCCTGGTACTAGTCCTTCCAGAGTGCTGCAGAGAAGCAGACTGAGCTGCAGAGACACAGCAAGAGAACTGCAGACAGGCAGACCAAGCGAGCGTTGAAGCAGAAGGTTTCTAGTTGCCCAGAGAACCTGCTGTTCCAACCACGCACTCATGAACTGCATGCTGCATTCTGTTTGAAGCACCCCAGAGCTGCAGATTGAGAGGACTGTTGCTCGCAGACCCTGAATCCTGACTCTCCAGGATCATAAGTAAATTTAGGGCTTGCACTGGCCTGAGGATACAGTGAATGGTTGTGCAAAAGTTCTCTTTTCTTTAAAAAAGTGCTGTAGTGTGCACCCAACTGCACCTTTCAGGCCTGCAACGATTTCATCATCTGGGTACCCAGACAAGACCTTGGGGAACTGGTACTCTGGGGAGGTAGGCCAACCTGTGTATTTGCTGCTGGCAGGGCACTGCCTGTGGTTAATGTGATTGTTGTTATTGATCGTTTACCAGTTACATCAGAGCTTTCTGAAACAGTTAGCTATTTTGCATTCCCCAGTCCCCTACCCTTTTAATAAACTGTTCATTGCTATTGTTAATCTGGCTTGTGAGCATATTATTTACTATAGCCATTAACTGCATGTGCAGTGAAGTACTGCATTTACTCATTGTGTTCCATATGTGGGGTGACTGCAAGGGAGGAGGGAGGTACAGCATCCTAAGGGGTTGTAGCAGGCAGACATCTGGCCCACTATATTACAAATCTGGGTCGAGGCACCATGCAAAATAACTTTTATTGGGAAGGACCCTCTCCTGTCAGATCAAAACAGAGCCCAGGCCCCTCAACCTTGTTGGCACCCACAAGGCAGGAGTAGTGACCATAATATACATAGTGCCCCAGTTACATGTGTTACTTTTGTGGTACTCAATGAGACTATATACATGTGTGTATATATAGATATATATATATATATATATATATATATATATATGTATATATTCCATGCAAAAACTGCATTAATGCATCATTTAGGGGTTAAAACACAAAAAGTGAGGAAGGAGACCTTTAGAGGTTGCCCCTCCCCATGTACCCCCATCCTCCCAAGATTGACGACGCCAGGGTGTGTCATTGGGATTGTGAGGCATAAATGTCACCTGCTGTTGGTGGGAGAGGAAGTCATATTTGTGCAGATGGTCCATGAGTTGGTCAGCTATGATTCTTTCCAGAGCTTTAGAGAGTAGTGAGAGAATTGAGATGGGCGTATAATTTAAAACTAGTGACCAGTCACCCCTTTGTGCACAGGTGTAACCAGGAGGTTTTCAAGTGGAGGAGAAAGTATTCAGGTGGAGTGACAGGTTGAATAGTTTGTTGATGGGTCCAATGATCCCGGAAGGGCTACAGAGATCAGTTTCATATCTATACCATCACCACCCATCCTCGGTTTGCTAAGGACTCTGGTAAGGTATTTTTTGTTTCATCGATGGTTACCCTTCTGAAGTAAAAGGCTGGGGAGGTCCTGGTATTGGAGGAAGAGGGTGAGTGGTGAGAGGTTGGTATTCCATCAGGGTATGTAGCCAGTTTAGGGGAAGGAGAGCACTGTAATCTGTAAATGCCTTGTTTAAAATATTAGCCATAATATCTGCATCCAGTGTTACTTCATAGTTGTGGTGAAGCATGGAAGTGCGGAATCTGTCGCTGCTTCAGATGAGGTTTATTATAGAGGCCCAGAATTTTTGCCATCAGTCCAGCATTGAGATTAATGGTTCTTGTGGTAAGTAGCCTTAGCCTGTCGGATTGCCCAAGTGCACTTGTTTCAAGCCTGCTTGTAGCTTTGGATATCCGTATGCAGTCCCAGTTGCTCTAGCCTCGTGCCAAAGTAGATCCCGCTGTTGCATCAGGCTTAGGATTTGTCACGGTGACCCAGTCCATGCTGCAGCCTTTAATCAGTTTCTTTCAAATGGGGCAAACTTATCTGCTGCTACATTGAAGTGGTTGAGGAAGAGTTGCAGGGCTGTGTCAACAGAGGGGCATGAGTCAAGGAAGATCCAATCTATCCCTTTGAGGTAATTCCTAAAGTCAACCACTGCGGTATTTTTATGACTCTGTTCCTCACCATTCTAGGGAGTCTTAGTCTGTTTAGTCGACCACTGACATTGGATAGGTGAGTGGTCACTGAGGTGTCAGGGAGCACCTTGACATTCTTTAGTTGCTCCAGGTGCGTTGTCAGCACCCAGTCAATCAGTGTGCTAGATCCTGTGCAGTAATTTGTGTGGGTGCAGCTCCTGACCATCTGTGTTAGATATTTTTGTTAAGTAATAGAAAAAAAGTAAAACTACAGACTTGAACCCTGATCCTAGCAGCAAACCCCACCTCTTTCCAGTGTACCACAGAATCATTGCTAGCAGTTGTGGTGCAGTAATACACATCTCATATGGAAATCAGTTGTGCTGCAAAGTAAGCAATTTTCCGCACACTGATGTGTGCAAATACTGTTTATTTTGCACATACCTTATTTCCATAGGAGACATGTGGATTCAATGGCCTACGCAGCCAGTATAGTGTTATGCTTGTGCAACTGTGTTAGTTTGTTTTGGCTGTTTGCACTCTATTCCAGAGGAACTACCAACCCTGTAGGGGTACTTCAAAGGCAAGGAACCCTTGAAGAGGGTTCCACAGGATGATTCCGTGGCTAAAGGTACCTTAGGAAGGATCCCAAGGAGAGAGTGATGCCGCTGGAGGACAGGGGAGGATGGTAGGGCAAAGAAAAGTGCTTCAGAAGGAGGCTGGAGGAACTGCTTATATACTGTAGCTCAGGAAGTGGCTGTGGCTGGCTGCTTGTCCATTGAACTACAGGCCCAGCCTTCCAATTCAATGACCCTCGCAGCCAGTATAGTGTTATGCTTGTGCAACTGTGTTAATTTGGTTTGGTGACGTTCGCACTATTCAGAGGAATTACCACCCTGTAGAGGTACCAAAGGCAAGGAACCCTTGAAGAGATTCCACTCCTAGAGGTGCCACGGGATGATTCCTGTGGCTAAAGGTAATTTAGGAAGAATCCACAAAGAAATGTAGTACAAGCATATAAGCAAGCAGAAGCTGTGATGTAGTAGTAGAATAAACCATCAGGCAGCTTGATAAGGAAATGAGATGCTTAGGGTTTGCAGAGCATGATTCAATGTTTGCACTGAGAATGAGGGACTTTCTAGGGAGAGAGGGCAGCAGGCACATCCACCTCCATCCACAGCGAAACCTAGCTAAAGAAACTAGGGAACACTACTATGCTAACTAACAGTTATGACCTGAGTCACGGAGGAGAGAAAACAAAACCCATGAGGATGAAATCTCTGGGGATCCAAGGCCTAGGTCGCCTTTCCTCCAGGCTTGGGATATTTTATTTCATTATGGCTCTGCTGCCGCAATTTGGAAACCCAATTAAGGAGGTGGAAAACATTCTGATCCCCCGACCAGGGGAGGACATAGACACATTACTGTTAGAAGATATACAAAACATGACAGTTAAAGGGAGGTTCTGATAATGGGAGATTTCAACATGCGGATACAGATTGGTCAATACCAGCAGGAACATCTGCCAGAACTAAACACATGGTGGATTCCTGCAGGGGAGGGCCTCAAACAACTGGTACGACAACCCACAAGAGACAGGGCTATCCTAGATCTAGTACTGACTAACAGGGAAGGGATCACAGATCTCCAGGTAGAAGGTCACCAGGGGCCAGTGACCATCACATTGTATGGTTCAATTTGGCCACTACATCTAAATCATCCCATTCAAGGCAAAAATATGGGACTTCAGAGGAGCTGACTTTGATAAGATGGCCAACAGAGTTAAACTACGCTGGCAAAAAGAAACTTAGGGAGGGGTACAGGCAAGTGGGCAAGCATTAAGGATGCAATACTTGAAGCAACATCCCATTGTGTTAGAAAAGGAAGTGCAAAGAAGAGAAACCACTTTGGTTCTCAAATACAGTAGCAGAAAAGGTCAGAGCCAAAAGACTGGCCTTCAGGAAATATAAGGGAACACAGCGGGATGAAGATAGTGAGGCATACCAAACTGCCCTAAGGGAAGTAGGGAAGACAGTAAGGCAGGCAAAGTCCCAAACTGAGGAAACACTAGCTACGAACAGTAAAAGAGACGACTTTCTATAGCTACATTAATGAAAGGAGAAAGTCCAGAGGGGCTATTGCTAAGCTCAAAGGAGAAAAGGGGCATGTGAGGGAGGAGAACCCTGTAAAAGCATCTATCCTAAATAGATACTTTTGCTCAGTATTTACTGAAGAGAAGGTAGGCAGGGGCCCAGCTTAGCACCATGGACACAGGGAGGGAGGTGAGCACTATACCCTTCACAAAAGAAAGGTCCTACAAGAGCTCACTAATCTCAGGGTGGACAAGGCAATGGGACCTGATGGCATACATCCCAGGGTACATAAGGAGCTAAGGGTGGAACTAGCAGAGCCAGTAGCAGAACTGTTTAGTGAGTCTCTGAGCACAGGAGAGGTCCCAGAAGACTGGAGAAGGGCTCATGTGATCCCGCTCCACAAGAGTGGTCACAGAGAGGAGGCAGGGAACTACAGACCAGTCAGTCTTACCTCAGTAGTGGGCAAGATTATGGAGGCACTCCTTAAGGAAAGGATAATGCAACACCTGGAATCCATAAGGGCACAGGATCCAAGACAGCATGGGCTTACAAAGGAAGTTCCTGTCAAACTAATCTCATAGATTTATTTGACTGGGTAACCAGAGTGGTGGACCAAGGGGAGCAGTTGATGTCACCTACCTTGACTTCAGCAAAGCTTTCGACACTGTTCACATAGAAGATTGATAAATAAGCTGGGTAGGCTTGGAGGTGGGTCAGAAGTTGGTCAACTGGGTGGCAAACTGGTTGTGGGCAGAAAACAGAGTGGTGGTAAATGGTATACAGTCAGAAGAGATGCAAGTCACAAGTGGGTACCTCAGGGATCAGTCCTGGTGCCAGTCTCTTCAATATCTTCATTAGTGACACTGCAGATGGACTAGAGGGTAAGGCTTGTCTGTTTGCAGATGACACCAATATCTGCAACAGAGTAGATGATCCAGATGGGGTGGGCAGAATGAGAAGAGATCTGGATAAACTAAGCAAACTGGTCAGATGAGTGGCAGCTGGGATTTAATGCAAAGGTGCAAGATAATGCACATAGGGAAGAGAAACCCTGAAGCCACCTATAGGCTGGGAGGAGTTGCTGGCAGTCACAAAGGAAGAAAGAGACTTGGGCATCATCATTACCGATGACCTGAAATCATCCAAGACCTCTAAAGCAGTAGGTAAGGCTAGGGGATGTTAAGGTGTATTAGTAGGGTATCACAAGTCGTAAGAGGGAGGAGGTAATAATCCTGCTTTACAAGACACTGGTTAGGCCCCATCTGGAGTACTGCGTGCAGTACTGGAGGCCACACCTTCACAAGGACATTAACAAATTGAGGCAGTCCAGAGAAGGGCAACAAAATGGTGCAGGGACTGCATCAGAAGACATACGAGGACAGATTAACGGAGCTCAATGTATACCCTGAGCAAAAGAGGGAGAGAGGTGATATGATCGAAACATTCAAACACCTTAAGGGCATTAACAAGGTGAAAGAGTCTAACATGTTTAAATATAAGAAAAATAGCAGGACAAGAGGACACAGCATGAGATTAGAGGAGCCGATTAAGGGGAATGTGAGGAAATTCTTTTCACAGAAAGGGTGGTGGATGCATGGAACGGCCTACCTCAGGAAGTGGTGGCTATGAATACAGTGCAGGGCTTCAAACAGGCATGGGATAAGCATAAGGGAGCAATACAAATGAGGATGAATAGATAGACCACTGACAGAGCAAAGGCCGATGGCACATTTACTGTATGAGGTAGAAAGAAATGGGCAGACTGGATGGGCCTTAGCAGTCCTTATCTTCCATCAACTTCTATGTTTCAATGTTTCAGTTTGGAGGAAAGCTCTCACTCAATCCCTCTAGCGGGAATGCCGTGGAAGGTTGCAAGAGTGCTCTGCAACCATAGGTGCTGGAACCGGAGGGTGGGTGAAAGAGCGGTAGCCACTCCACTTTTATTTCTGTATGGCAAAAACTAGTATAGAAAAGTGCCCTTTGTACCCTCATAAGTGCCCTTTTGATTCTCAGCCCCTCAGCTTTTACCATCTTTCCAGCACCCTTGTCTGCAACATCGGGGCAACCTAGGCGGGAAGAGGAGAGCAACGACTGCTGAGGCACTCACCTGGCCTACTCGCCCTAAACACAAGCCAGGTGAACCAGAGGCAGTCATAGGGAGAATGCAGTGAAGGTACCTTGCTAGGAAACCATTAAAGCCAATAGACAACGATTATAGTGGAACCACTAGAGGCAAAGGAGATCAGAGTAACCACCCTGCACAGCTAGTTTTAAATTCTACACAGGAGCTGCTGTCACATCAGTGAACAGCTAAAGCCAAGCCAGGAGTGAGGACATTCCCAGCTATTGGCCAGGTGAGAAGGACCCTCCCATGTCGGGCATGTTCAAGATACAGACTTATAATGCAGGCGAGACCGTCAGCTGCAGGGAACCCTGCACCAGAATGGTATGGCTGGCATGCCCAGAAACTGATAAAGAGCTGAAAACTGGTGAGCAGCTGAATGAACACTGGTGTGCAGCTGAATGATCACTGGTGTGCTGAGACCTTATGAGCGTTAAGTGCTGAGACCTTGCAAAGGTCGGATGCAGTAGTGAGCACAGCAGACATCCCAGAGGCTGAAGTCGGGGATGGCGATAGGTATGAAGCAATGATTGTGTAAGCAGAGTGGACCTGCACGTAGGGTCAGCAAGTAGTAGTAATAATCGGACCTGCAATGAGGGTCTGCAAAACATAGTAGCAAAGGAGCAGCACCGTGAATAGTGGGGCAAGCCAGCCAGGCATTCAAAAGCCAATAAAGGTGACAAATACTCTGAGGATTTTCGTCGAGGAGACAGGATTTAGAACAGAAATAATTAGCCACATGGTGCCACGACTCCCCAAACACCTCTAAGTCCCCTGTAGGAAAAACAAGAAAGTGATGGAAGGCCAAGATCCACATGCAGGTATTGAAACTAATTTACAGCATCAGCAGTAGCTTTAGCTGACCTCAGAGTATAACAGGGTGTACAAACATAGAAGCAGCATCTGTACTGAGTACACTGAGTTGTAAACTTCAAGAAACAAAGAAAAGAGACACCATGCTCTGAAGCAGCTATCGCCTGGCAGTGCAATGAAACTGCAGTAATGAGAAGTAGAATGAGTTGAGAGAGCATGAATAAGCTGCTTAGCTAGGGTTCAGAGTAAGCCTGAATCAGGCGAAAACAATTAAGTGCAACATGGAGAGCAGCTATGGCTGAGCTGAAACACACAGATCATGGTTGCAGTTGCATTGCAAGTAATTTGAGTTGTGAGTAACTGAGAACAAGTAATAGGAGCACTGGAATAGCAATATGCTAGAAGCTTAGAACAAAAGCCCCAAAAGACAAAACCAAAACACACAAACATGGAAAAACAGGGAACAAAGGCCCAAAACAAAGACACATAAAACACAGAAATCAAGGGCAGAAAGAAGCACACAGCCAGAGGCAAAATACAAACCAGAAGCAGGAAAACAACCACCAAAGTCCAGCAGAGACAAACAGTAAGGTGGGGGGCCATGAGGCCCCAGCCAGCTCAGAGGACAGGCTAACAGAGCCTCCAGCTGGCAAGAAAAAAAGGCCAGAAGGAAGCTGAGAGAAACTGTTTTATAGCTCAGGAAGTGGGAGTGGCTGGCTGCTAGTCCATTGAACTACAGGCCCAGCCTTCCACTACTGCATCACAGCTGTTAGCAGTGAGCCTATGGTGCAGTGGAAGGTTTTAAGCTGATAGGGTCAGGGTTTCAAGCCACTACTATGACTTTTTTGTATCACCTGAAAAACAAATTGATAGAATTATTTCTGTCTGCTGTTGCACTGAATTATTTCTGCCTGCTGAGGACCCGCCACAGAATCAAAAGCTAACTCTGTAAGCCCTGGTGGCTAGTGGCCCCTTCCTGCACATAATAACCCATAGGAGCTCAATACAAATTTTATAAAATAGACTGTAATGTCTGCTGGGTACCGCTACTTACCCCCAAACCATCACCCATGAGATCCCTGGTGGCTAGTGGTCCCTCCCCAATCCCCATGTGCATGTGACCCAGTACTCCCGGACTGTATTTTTTCTGAAAATACTCTGGTGGTCTAGTGGTTTACCACCCCTCACCATCCCCGATACCCCCTCCATTATTTACTTGGTAGTCTAGTGGACCCCACCCCACAAACCCTCTACATTCCCACCACCCCTCGTACCCCCAACATCACCAGTCCCACCACCCCACTCTCACCCCCCATCCCGAAGCTGGCAGTGGGTGACTGGCACAGTGCTCCTCTCTCTAACACAACTGGCCCACCACTGACCTGTCAATGAATGAGCACGTTCTTGTAAGAAGAACATACTCATTCATTGAGGACTCAGTGGGTGGGCGGCTGTGGTGGTGAGGAGGGCTGTGCGGTCCACCTGCTTCTCAGTTCTGGCTGGGGGGGAGTGGGTGCTGAAAGCACACCTGCTGGGGTGGAGAGGGCCACTAGACCACCATGGATATTTATTGAGACCTTGGTGGGCGGACCAGCTGTGGTGGAAGAGGAGGGCTGTGCCGTCCACCTGCTACATGCTTCTGGATGGGTGAGAGCGGGTGGTGACAGGCACACCTGCTGGGGTGTGGGGAGGTGGGGCCACTAGACCACCACAGAAATAATGGCAGTGGCAATCAGGGATGTGGAGGGGGGCAGGGAAATAGTTTACCACTAGGGTCGGCATGATGGGGTGGGAGTGAGGCAGTGACAGAGCACACCTGCTGGGGTGGGGACCACCACGGAAATAATGGCAGTGGCAATTGGGGATATGGAGGGGGGCATGGAAACAGTTTAACACCATGTCATAACAAGTTTACAACTGTAAAAAATGTACCATTTACTTGAAAAGTGTTGCACAGTACATAGAAACCAACCTGCCAAAAGTCAATGGCAGTGATCAAACCCAGGACCTTCTGTTGTGTACTTTAACAACTAACCCAATACACCATCTACTACTTTTGATTTTTGAACCACCGTTTTGTATAACAATACAAAAGCAGGTTTAGTATTGATGGTGAAGTGAGTGGGACTTCTGCAGAGGGCCTGCGCCCCACCCATGAAAGCCATCTTGCATTACTGGGAGCACAGGGCACCCTGAGTTATGTCTGTACCCTTATGGGTGGGATCACAGGGCTCAGAGGGCCTGCACTCCCAAATATGCATCCCATTATGCAAAACAGGGAGTACAGGGCCTCCTGCACTATGTCTCTACACTTATGGTGGCTGGGAGCGCAGGGCCGAGGACCTGCACTCCCACCTATGGATACCATATGAGCAGCATTTCACTTTCTCAAAAGAAGGAAATTCATTGCAAAAACTCTGTTAATGCATCAGTTAGGGTTGATTGTACAGCAACAAAAGTTTGGAAATTGATGTTAGGATTCCCACCCCTACCACCACCTCCACACACCAACAAGCGCTGGGTGTGCCATGAGGTCATCAAGCCTCTCACCGCATTCTCCTATACTGTACCATGTCAGCTTGTTTACACATGGAGTAGGGTGAGAGTTGGGCCTGATGATCCCATGGCACATCGACATTGTTAATGTGGAGGATGGGGAGGGATGGTAGGGTGGGAACCCTAACATAACATTTCCAAACTTTTGTCGCTGTACTATCAACCCTAACTGATGCATTAACAGAGCTTTTGCCATGAAGATAGATAGATAGATAGATAGATAGATAGATAGATAGATAGATATATAGATAGATAGATAGATAATAAGGGCGCAGTCAGCCCTTATAGTTAGGTTGAGTAGGCAGTTTAATGTTAAACCCCACATTTTGCACTTTAATAACTTCACAACTGTTTAACGGATTTGCATGAAAATTGGAATACACGATCTCTAGTGGTAGATCTCTTGATTTGCCAAGATACATTTTGATCGAATATGCGAGTTTTGCACAGTAAAGCATCAAAAACGTGTTTTTCACTTTTTTGGCAAATGTCAGGGTCATTTTACGACATCGCACTGTGCACACACCATTTGGAACTTTGGCCTGAAAGTTTCAGAGTAGAAAGGGTTATCTAAGGAACAATCCAGCATTGGTTTGGTGAAAAATATTAATCCGTTCCAAAGTTATTAAATTTTGACATTTTGGGTTCTGACGTGCTCACTTCAGGGATAGGTGCATAGTTTCAATCAAGGATTCCTGGTCATGAAGGCTGGCGAAGAGGGATTGGAAAATGTCAGAAAATTCCTCTTCATGAGAAAATCCCTCTTCATCAGCCGTCATCTTGTTTTCTTCCTCAGCGGGAGAGAAAACAAAACCTCTAACTTGTCCCAAGGTCGTCTTTTCTAAAACCAAATCATGGGTTTTGGTGAGGGGATGTCCTCTCCCTCGCATGCCTTTGTTTTTGTTTTTTCACTTTAATAATGGCACTTTTGTGCCTCAAAGTCCTTTGCAATCCCTTTTCATCAGCCAATCCCTTTTCACCAGATCGGCTGGCGAAGGGACTGTGAGTTCTTAAAGCTTAATCTGCCCTTTTCCCTGATGTCTAGTGAACCTCCTGAGTCCCTTAAAAGATTAATTCCCTGGTGTCTAGTGGTCCCCCACCCTCTGATCACCCTCCCATTTTTTATGACACTGGAATGCCCACCCCCCATGTCAGATAACCCCACCTGCAGCCCATTACTTTGAAATGTGCCAGCATCGGTGGGGGCAAGCCCCGTGTTGGCTTTCACCTCCTCAACCACCCTAGTAGCTTTGAACACTGTGGAGCCCACCCCAGTGTCTAAAAATGTGTTTTCTATGTACCTGAAAAAAGAAACCCCCCTTTTTATGCAGAATCCTGCAGACGAAATTTGTGATGCAGAATCCTGCATCGAACTAGACTGCCCCATGGTTTTCGCGACATCAAGTTGCCCAGTCCCTGCGTCAGCATGTATCCCCTCCACTACTCTGGCACACTGGGAGGCCACCCCAGTGTGCCGAAATCTTGCAGCAAAAAAAACAGTGAAAAAGAAAACTGTCCCCGACATTTTTTACATAGAAAAAGAAAGCAGTCCCTCGTCATCCCCACCACCACCCTCCCTATTCCGACCCTCCCTCTGTGTACCTACCTCCCCTTACCCCTTACCCTATACTTACCTCCGGAGGTTGGGCATTGTCATCTTCTGTGGACGGGACACTTCTGCTCTCTTCAAAGTTGAACCGCAAGCTGAAGAATCAAGGTAAGCTCCATTATAATGGCAGTCAATGGGTTTTCAACTTATGTGGATATCTCAGCCATTTTTAGGAATTTTGACTCAGATTTTCAACATAGGGTTCTAGGGCCCACCTCTGGAACACTGGCACTGTCATTCATTATTCAGTCGAAAGGTGATTTGCAGTGGCTGCTTGGAATCACCTTTCTGGACTGATTAACAAAATGACAGTGGAACCTATTCATGAGAATTGGGGGTCCCAAAAAGCCCATATTGCAAATTTTGTGAAAAAATTCAAAAATGACTACGTTAGAGGCGTGCGTTCTGCAGTTTCTATGCACACTCATAACTTCCCAATTTTAATATTTTCACGCTAGATTTTCAACATTGCCATTTTTGTACCTCCTTATGAACAGTATAGCTGTCAATTTTCTCATCCTGCCTGAAACATGCTTTTGCACCTGCGGCAGAATGGCACGTCTCTGTGCAAAATCAACTTTCAGGATGGATTAACAAAATCACAGTGTCAGTGTTCATAAGGGAGGTCTCAAAAGTCCATGTGTTGAAGATTTGGTGAAAATATAAAAATGACTGCATTATGGCGTGCATTTAGCAGTTTTACATGCAGCTCATAACTTCACCAATATTTCATATTTCCTCCAGATTTTCAACATTACCATTTTTCACACCACCTCATGAATATTACAGCTGTAATTTTCACATTCTGTTTTTCCGTACCTGTGGTGCAAAACAGCATTACAGTTGTGCAGAATTACATTTCAACAGGGATTTGAAAGTTTTCTGTATTGGGTACGTGAGGTGATAAAAGATTATGTTGAACATTTGAGTGAAAATTATTAAGATAGCACAGTTATGACTATTTGTTGCAGTTATGCTATGCCTGCTTCGTAACTTAATGTGTGGAGCGCAAGGGCCAGAGACCCTGTGTTTCCACAGCTAGATTCTATATGTGCATCTGTGGAGGATGGGAGCGCAGGGTCCAGAGGACCCTGCACTCCCCACAGTAAAAAAAGATACTATTATACTATCTCAAAAAGTGAGGAAATAAATTGCAAAAACTTCAAGCATCGGTTAGGGTTGAAGCATGAGTGGTGATTCCTCCGTGCCAACTGTATTAATTGCTGAAAGGCTGTTCCCCATTACAAGGTATGTGGTCACTAGGTGGGCTTTGGGTGGTTATAGCTTCCCAGAGGCTATACCATATTAGGTAGATACCCCCATGTATTACTCTGGGTGGAGGCACCAAAATATTGTGATTACTCAGGGCAGAAACCCTGGTAATTGTTAAGATTGAACCCGCCCCTCAGCCTGTTGTCCAAAGTACAGGCAGGGGTAGTAACCCTAGAAATAGTGCCACCTAGGGGTTACACTAAGTTAAACAGCTTGGCCTCAGGCGCCTCATCAGTGACCTGATGCTGAAGCCACATGCCTCACATAGCGGACACAGTGTGATAAGTGGAGCAAGCTGACGTGCCTAAATTCTCCACCGAGAATCCCTCAAAAGAGGAGGCCAAGGATACCAACTGCTTAATGCTTGTCCCTCCAAATCTGGGGAATGAAACTGCGAGGATCATAACCCACAGGTTTAAGGCTCTGGCAACAATAAAGGAGACATAGGAGGTGCAGAGGTTTGCGCTGTTAGAGGCAAAGGCTCTTCTGCAGAAGCATCCACTTGCTTGTCGTCTTGAAACTACTAGGCCAAAGCCCCTTCAATTGTGATAGTAGTGTGCCTGATGGGATTATGTACAGCTTTAACTGTTGGGAGGGTTTCCCATTTGCTGGTATTTTCTTCCAAAAAGGAAACACTATACCTTGAGTTTTGCAGATATTTTCTCTGGTTCACTTCCTGCCCATTCCTGTTGAATAATCTTGTCACAGTGAATAAAGTTTGGAAAGCACTTTGGAGTGGAGAAGCGATGCGAAAGAATAGGATTTAGATCTAATGTCTCCATGAATTGCACCTCCTTCAGCTGTAATGTCCTACAAGCCACAGTTATCAGATAGGACAAGAATTTGGTATCAGACATGGGAGGGATAAGAATCCTCCTCTTCAGCTCTGTCCACTCCCTTCCTCCTCTTCCTCAGAGGGTTTGTCCTCATCATCATCATCAAGTAACTTCTCGGGTCAGGATTTTCCCTTGAATCCCAATATACTCCTCCTGACCCTCTGCATGGTCAGGGTCAGTGTCTGCCTGCAGAGCTGTTAAGCAGACTTGTCCTCCTCTGGCACACCTGGACATGCCTGCATGGGCCCCTGACCTGAGGCGCCTGATTTGGGGTCAGTTGTATCTAATGAGATGTCCTGCAGAACATCAGGGTCCAAAAGCTCCCCTAAGAGCAAAAACAAAGATTTATGCAATTCTACTTTGCCACTGCCAGCTGGTACACTAGATGCACCACCCCAGCTCGGAGCTCCAACTCGGGGAACTGTAAGAGATATATTAGCTTGAGTAATATAATGAAGGATAAGAACCCAGAGGAGGGCATTACCCTTTTGTAGATCTTACACCATTTGAACACTAGAGGTCTCCAATAAGCCATGGTGATAAGACAGTAGTCCTAGAGATGTCCAAAGGAGAATAAAATTGCCAAAACTGTTTGAAGATATTCAAAATAGTGCTGGAATAGAGGAATCCTGTCATGATGCCCACCTTGACTGTGGATCAAAACAGGTAGAAAAATGTACCTACTAACCACAAAGCTTCATTGGCTGTAGGGAGAATGATCATGCCAGTCAGCTGTGTGGAAAACTGAGGAGAAAACAGAGCCGCTCGTCTTCCACTAGAAAAAGTGCGCATAACCTCCCAAGACATGCATGTGTGTGACGTCATGATGCTGTGTGTGATGTAGCGACGCGTTGAGGTGGAATGCGTCCAAGCACAGGCATGTGAAAGATGCCCGAGGGAGGAAAGCCTCTAAACTAGAACACAGCGTGAGCCCAACAGACAGGGCTGAGAAGAAAAATGTTGGAAAGCCATGCAGCTCAATGGAGTTGTTGAAACCCACCACACAATCTGTGGCAACATATCCCCAACAAAAGTCTGCCTAAACGATTCATCTTATTCAGAGTCAGTGTTTCCTCTCTCTCCCTTTTCTTTTTTAAAACAAAAAGAGCTGCTGAGGAAAAAATTAAAGGAAATATCCCTCAAACTGTAACCACTTAAAAGCACCTGGAAACTAAAATAAAAGGCAAATGAACAGAAAAAAAGTCACCCTATGAGCCTTGGGGCGTGATGCCCAAAGATGGAAGGAGACACAGGGAATGCCCTAAAACAAAACACCAAAACAGGTACTTACCTGAAGCACCATGATTTCCTCAGGAGGAAAATCTGAGACTTGCTAAAAACACAACACCCCTGAATTGATGTGGCAGATGTGGCCCCAATCCAAGCACAGGCAGTGGAAATGGGAAAAAGGGCAGGTTAGCCAATTTGAAAGCTGCAGCTTAACAGGTACGATTTTAAATTTAGGGTGCTCCTGTCACCAGGTAGCCCAACCTGCTATGCAGAATTGCAGCACCAAAAGATAGAGAGCAAAGAAAGCATTTTTCTTCTTCACAGAAATTTCTGAATTGTTTTCCTTCTGTGGTACAGCAAAGAACGGAGAGTTGCTGTTGTCCGGAATGTTCGGGTGCCCAGGATTCTATACTGGTTACAGCCTTGGCTGTGCTGTTTCCTTAGTAGGGGTGCACATCACCCATTAAGTAATGAATCCATTGACAGTGTGGGCGCTATACAAATAAATAGCATACTTAGGTCTGGACATATCGACTACTATAAATAAACGATTGGCACTAAAGATAATGAGTAGGATTTTCAAAGCACGGTGCAAGGCTTGCATCCAGCCCGTGCCTCGCATTTTAGGTTCTGGTGGTGTGCCAAACCCTTGGCCGCAACTGCCTGATTTTACAATCTCGGGCACAGTTGCGACAGTTTCCATGAATTATGCCAGCTTGCCAAATATCTGGCACAAGCTCCATAAATCCAGCCCCCAAAACTGCACAAGTTAGACCGAGAAAGGTTGGTCTAACTTCAGGCAATAGCCGCGCGGATTGAAAATCCTGTTAGATCGCTAGCCCCACGTACCGTATCATCGGCACACCAGGCCTTGCGGTGATCTAAGCGCTAGAAAATCCTGCCCAATGCCTCTCTTAAGGACATTGAAATGGATTTTGAGAAATGGAAAAACTTAATTTTTCCTTATGGGGAAAATTAACACTATTTAAATGGTTGCTGCTCCCAAACTCTCCTATGTATTCCAGAATATTCCAACATTAATGAATATATCAATATCTAAGAGATTAGACAGGTTAGTTAGAAAGCGTCCTATTGGGCACCCATCCTCCATATCTAAGTATTGCTAAACTTAGATTACCATTTTTAACAGTTTTAATTTACGTTCTTGGGATAAATGCCAAGAAGCCTTTATTCTAAAAAATACTCTGAGACACTTACAAAATGATTAAAATAAACTAGACCAACTTCCACTCTGGGTAGCACTAGAATCTTGTTCCTTAACTCCCAATAAATCAACTGGCTTTATGGGCTCGGCTTTCGAAATGGGCCCTTAGAGCGATGCAAGCTGCTGCAAACAGCCTGCACCAGGTTTTGACATGGGGGTCCGGCACCAAACTCCCCACAATCAGAATTGCTCCCCATGTACCAAGGACATGGTGCACGGAGGAGTTTGATGGAGGCTTCTGGCCAGGTCAAGTGTCTAAGCAAATACTGTAACAAGCAAATGCTGCTACTCAGAAAACAAAACATGTACTGTATACAACCTGTCTAAACAATAACACTGACAATTTAATACAGTTCACAATGCCTTTCTGATGTGCATCTCAAGGTGTGTCATGTGGAATGTCAAGAAATACACTATAGTGTATGACTAAGTGCTACAATGAGCATAAAAATCAACTACTAGAGAACATGCTTGTTGTGCTAGTGTAGTGATGTCAAACATCCGTTGTGCTGCACTAGATATGTCAGTACTGAACCACAACAGAACCGAACCTGCCCTCGTGCTGAAATCTCCTCTAGCAATGCCAACCACTGTCAGCTTGTCATTCGCACTGCTCCTGAAAGTCAGTGACAGCGTAGTGGCAACAATGCAAAAAGTAAACAGGCATGGATAACACAGTAAACTCAGCCACATCTATTGAAAGGGCGAAATTCGCCGCCAACCGTTATCGAGGACAGCTCTGATGAGACCTCGGATGTTTACTGAGGTAACCCCTCCCCAAGTTGTGCTCAGATTTCCTTTCCTGTTGCCCGATACTGAAGCGCTGTCTTGTATTTTTTTCCGCAGCCTGTAAACATACGACCTAAAACAAAGCCCAGTCCTTTCTCATACACTAGAAGATAGTGTATGAGCAATATCCTGAACAAGGGTGCTTAAATCTGAGGTTTCCTTGGTAACAGGAGACCTCTTGAGCTGTGCTCTCGAGGTCAACTGTTACCAAGGAAACTCTCGATTCAAGCACACCCTTGCTGTGCATACTTGCTCATACACAATCCTCTATATTCCATAACATCAGCATTGAGGCAGAAAAATTATTGCAAACAGTATACACTATAAATGCATGAGACAGGAAACCGTGAATAAGTAATGTAGTAAGCATTTATCTTGTACTTTAAGCACTGTTTAATATCTTTGCACATTAAGCTGATGTAGTGAACTATGTCCTGCAAATAAGCAGGAATACTGACTGTCAGGTTCTTGTTTGCTGTTCTTGTTTTGAATTCACATACAACAAAGGAATGGCTAATGCTTTAACATAATGGTAAAGTACAAGGGGCGTGACACACAGGCAGTGTGGTACAGCCTTAGAAGCAGGAGAAAATGGATTGCTGCCAAGTAGTACTGTAGAACAACATGGTACAGTGCACTCCTCCACGACTGCCCACACAGTGTCCTTGCCTGTGGCATCTGTTGGCAACAGTGACACACAATGGACAACCCCAAGACACACACACACATGACCAGTCAGCTCCACCGCTGCAGCAGTACACAGTGAAGCGATCCCTGTTGAGGGCTACATATAGTCACATAGTGGCACTGGGTGACAGTACTGACACCGTGAACCCAAGTGGTCCCCATCACTTGGGCCATGCACCGGACTACCAGCAGGATGAAGAATAGATCTGCAGTGGTGTCTACCACCAATGCCAGCCCCCAACCCCAACAAGCCAGGCCTCTGCAGGCGTGGGGTGGATGCATTGCGTGTTACCATGGCATGGAGTGGTGTGGGCATGGATGTAAGAATCGGGGTCAGCACTGGTGTGGAATCCACTGTTGGATAGTGTACCATGGTCATGGGGGACACTGTACATGTGCAGGTGGACCAGACCTGGGCTATGTTGTGCCCTGTCTGTACCGCATTTGGTGTTTACAGCTGTATGGTGTGGCAGCCATACTGGGAAACAACAGGGTGGTGTGGTGGCCCTGACATGCTGGGGAGGACTGGCCAACATCGGGGTCAGTATGCACAGGGCACATACCTGTCAGGACATTTGTCAGTAGGGGCATAGACAGTGGCTGTACATCTACGGTGCTGCGTGTCAGGCTGTGTGATCTCTATGTGCGAATTGGTGCTGATGCTGGACATGGGTGGTAAGCAGTACAAGCTCGCTGTGTGTACTGGCATGACAGCATCCTGAGAACACCCATGGCACATGCTGTGCCAGGACATTGCTACAGACTTGGGGGTGGAGCAACTGTCGCCTCTGGCTGTGTGAGGCTGCATGCTGTGGCTGCTTCCTTACACTGCTATGTCAGTATCCCCACAACTACAGCCTCATTTTCACAGATTTCATAGGTATATTCAAGCAAAATGGAAAACAAGTCCATGGTGCTTGCCAGTGTAATGCAAAACAACATTTCTCGTCATCTCGATAGCTCGGCTAGCTTGATTTGAAAGAATCCATATCAGGGCAATTTACTACAGCAAGTGGAGATTATTCCATATTTGAACAACTCTGTTACTAAACCAATTTTTCTTTTATGCATATTCCATTTAGCCAAGACTTGTTTGTTATGTTTTCTAGTACTTGTTCTGTATCCACCTGGTATAATTCCCAGATCATCCCGGAGAGTTGGATCAGTCATAACTTTGAAAAGGAAGCACATACCCCTCTAAGTCTCTTGTAGCAAAGTGTGTACATGTTTAGTGATGTAAGACTATCTTTATAGGACTTATTATTCATCCCAACTATGCTGTTAGTGGCCCTACGTTGCCCCCAAGCCTTATGATATCTTCTTTTATATAAGGTGTCCATACCCCACTTTCTCTTTGATAGTGCTCTATTGGTCACTCAAGACTGGGCCAAAGCCGGGCCAAGACACCTCAAGGATGTACTGTATTAGATCATTCTTCCAAGGAGCTACTTCTTTGCAGAACTCAAAGATAAATTCAAATGACATATATACTAATTTTATTACTTGCAATTTAGAAACTCATTAATTAATAACATTCTAAATCCAGACTTTTCCCTTTCAAATAATTATGAATGGGACCAAGTCATTTGACTTGAACTATTGAGAAGAGGAGTAAGTTTAATTTATAAGCTCTAATTGACAGCTCTAGTCCACCCTCAGCTTCAACACATGCTAAAGGCCGGGAGATCAGAGGGCTGTGGGTTCAGTTTCCACATCTGGCACTTGGGTTAATATCCCAGTACTGACACTGTAGTGCAGCATGAGAGGGTGCTGCACTTCTGAGTGCCGTCTTTCAGATGACACGTTAAAACCGAGGTCCCATCTGCCTGGATCAGTGGTAGTTCAGGTGGATGTTAAAGATCCCATGGCACTTATCGAAAAGAGTAGAAATTTTATTAAAGAAAAGGACTGCAGTACAAAAGAAACAAAAGCAATAATCAAATACAGAAAATAAACAAATACATAAACAAAGAAAACATTAGACATCATACAACCAATGTACACAATTAACCCACAATTGATTGCTTTTCGTTAGACCAAAATGCCCATAATCCCCATTTTAACATTCTGCAATGTAAGTCTCACATTACCAATGAGTTCATCAAATAATATAACCCTTTGCTGTGTAACCCACATACATCTGGATTGCCAAAGATAATAATGTAAGATAGAAAAACAAGAAATAAAGTATCAGCATGGTAATGTGCCCAGTCACCCCCATGGACACCTTACATCAATGTGCAGTAGGATGAGGTAGCAAACAAGGGTTCCTTCCATCGGGATGCTAAAGAAACCAAAAATTGCTCACATATGGACATTCCAAGAAGAGGTGAGCTTGAGTTTCAAGACAGTAAAACATTGCTCTCTAGTACAATATCTGTCACTGAGCTGTTTATGTTTGTTATTAGCACCAACAGGCAGCCTCCCATAACTACTCAACTAGACACTGTCCCAAACAAAGTCAGACAACTGAATATTAGAGATGAATTTAGTAACCACACTGACCTGGGCTACAGGGCAATCCGGAAACACTAGTTCCTCTTTAAATTCTGAGAAAATAATAAGATTATATAATCTTTTCCTACTCAAAGTTTCCAAATGAGAAATAGACAAACCCCATTTAAACAAACATTTAAATGTTTCCAAGCCATACTGGGGAAAGCAAGGAAGTTTAGATAAACGTAACAGTTTTCCATCCTTCCAAAGGGCAATCCACTAGAGAACCAAGACTGCACAAAAGGATACCACAATTTATCACCAGGCCATAAAAGAGGACATAAATTGTATGATACAAACATGCTAACATAAAAGGCTAGCAGATGAACCATAGCCACACCACCTTCCTGTATACTTCTATAGGTATATCCCGTTTTATTGGATTCAACGGCTTCCCCAAAAGGCCTTAAGAAAATACTAAATAAAGGCATAAAATAAAGAAAAGGGGTGTAAAAACATAACTAATATACAAAAAATAGGAACTAACAAAGTCTTAATCAATAAAACCCTCTTTTCTTTGCAATCTCCTCCTTCCATTGTGCCACTAATCCATTGACCTTGCCAAGGCCTTTATGCCAGTTAACAGAAGACATATCTCCAGAACCAAAAATGATGCCAAAATGGATATAGGTTCCTTACTAAGACTAATACCAGCAATACAACCCTGATCCGCAAAGGGGTGTCACCTAGTGGGATACCCCTACTTTTGGTAAAATTAATCTTAGAACCTGAGGAAGAAGAAAATAGGACAAAACATCAGTAACATACTGCCCTTCTGTAGCCTGAGACATACAAACAACCAAATCATCTGCATAAGCCAGAATTTTAATCGGAGAACAGTGTAACTGAGGCGAGGGCCGAGAACTGAGAATGAGTAACTATTAAGCTAATCAATATATCTATGGAAAAAGCATACAAAAGTGGGCTAGTAGACAGCCTTGCCTTACCCCTCTTTCTAGAAAAATAGGATTACCAATCCATCCATTAATAATAGGAACAATTGTGACATTCGAATACAAAGTGTGAATCCAGCCTATAAACACAGCAGGAATACTTAAGCAGTCAACACAGAAAATAAAAATCATGTGAGACCGGTCAAAAGCTTTTTCCTGATCAAGGCTCAAAGCAAAACCAGTTAAACCACCATGCTGAGCAACATGAAAGATTTCACATAAAATCAATAAATTATCATATTGAGATCGTCCAGGAATAGAACAAGTTTGCTCTGGGCTTATCAGCTTATCGGATATTGTAGATAGTCTATTAAGCAGTATCTTACTCAAAATGTTTAAATCCGTATTCAACAGACTAAGTGTCCTCCAATTCAGTAAATCTGTCTTAGGACCTTTTTATACAACAAAATAACCATAGCCTGGTACATGGACTTAGCTAAAGAAGAATTACAGACACATCATTCAGAACACAAACAAACACAGAAGCAAGGTCTTCCTTAAAAGTTTGATAAAAGCCGCCCCAACCCATCAGACCCAGGAGCACAGTCAGGATTCAAAGAGGAGATAGCAAGTTTAACCTCATCTACAGAAACATCCTGTACTAAGAGTGTACTATCCAGGGCAGAAACCTTAGGCAAATTAAGCTTATCTAAATCAATAGCTGAATCATTGAGCCCTAGATCTTTTGAAAAGAGATCTCAGATACTGCTCTACCACATCCAACAAGTCCTGTGGGGAAGAAACTAGGTTACCTGCTGCCATCTCTAATTGGGTAAGCAGTCAATGACCGGTCCAATCACTACAATCCTGGAAAGGATCTAAAGCCCTTTATGCAATTTTAGGCCAAAGCGATGTTCATGTTCTAAAGATTGAGCTCTATTATACTAAAAATCAAACATTTTCTTTTAACATGTTTAATCTGTTCACTGTAATCCCTATTATCAGTTTCAGTTAAAGAAATCAACTTCTGAAGTTGTCCTCTCAGACCCAAATATTCAAGGTACTGGTTATTAGCAATAGTCCTGGAGCGAGCCTGAAAAAAGACTTCAAGCAGTTTTAGTATCATCCCACCAGGAGCGAGATCATCATAGAAAGCAAAAACAGAAAGCCTAGCCACCCACTCTCAATGCCAATCCCTCCGCTCAGTCTCATCCTCCAAGAGACGATTATTAAAGGCGCCATTGAGGTTTTTTACTTCTGGGCACAGTATCCCAAGCAATTTGAACAGTCACAGATCTATGATCAGAAAATTCCCAATCTTTCAAAATACCATATTAACTTGTAAAATAGCTGAGACAAACACAAAATCAATTCTTGTTGATAAGGAAGATTTAAAAAAAGTATTACCACCCATAGAATATTTGAGTCAATAAGCATCTACTAACCTTGCAGTAGCAGTGATAGCAAGGAGAGCATTTGAATAACAAAATAATTTAGACGTCTTCATCCCTCTGTCAGAAGCACTCAGAGAGCAATTAAAATCCCGCCCAAATTACCATCCTGGAAGTGTGAGGAAAGGATTGTATTTTCTGCATCAATGCAACTCTTTGAGCCTTAGTTTGAGGTGCATATAGGTGATTACTCTAAATCTATCACCTAAATAACCAATATCTAATAAGACCCTACCAGGAGAAACATCAACTAAACGGAAACTTTTAGAGCAGGATTCATAAACAATACACCAACACCAGAGCAAGAATCTTCCCATTAGACCAAAAGGTCACACCCTTAGTCCAAAGGTTGTCTGCAAGTGTAACATCAGAAAGAGATTTAAGTCTGGTATCTTGAATACAAAAGATGTCACATTGTTGCTGGGACAAAGTGACAAGGTAGTAACCATCTTTTATGACTTTTAATGCTATTGACATTAAGTGTTGAAGTAGACAAAAGACATAAAAAGAAAAGAGAGTACCCACAGACAAATTTTCAAGGGGTAGATACCCGCCTAGAACGCCTCAAGGAAGATTCTTCAACCTTCCTTTCCCATCATCTCCATCAGAAGCCATATCAGGAATAGTGGAGGCACGGGAAGAGGCATCAGATTCCTCCCCATCAGAATCATCCCTAGAAGTCAGGACCGTAAATTTGTTACCTTGTGTCCAATTGCCTGTGCAATGTTTATTGTCTTTAGACAAGGTAGATGCCTTAGAGAAAATCGCCTTCCCAGATCTATTACGTTTCTTAGCAGTGACTTTTTAAATGACGACTGAGAAGCAGGAGGGGAGGGAGGCATCTCAGAAGAAAGAGTCATCAGGAGAAATAACAACTGAAGTAGAAGCAACAGGTGAGCCAGAAGGGCATCAGGACCCAGAGTAGTCTCAGTCTGTAACAAATTATCAGGGACCGAGGATCCAACTCCTGTGATTCCATATCCTCTACCACTGCCTGTCCAGTGGCTGCCTCAGGAAGAAGAGGAACCAGAGGCCTAGTTGAAACATCACTCCTCAAGACTATCACTTGTTTAGCCTGTAACTGTTGTGCAACATTAATTAAAACCCTCATGGGAAGGACAATCATCCTGATTATGGGATGCCCAAGGACATTTTCCATAACCATGCCCCGTCTGTTCACACAGATTACATTTAAGAAGGTTAGGTAATCAGTAGCAAGATGACCAAATTCAAAACAATGATTACAGTGAGAAGTATCACAAGCAGTGTTAAGGTGAGTCCTGGACCCACACTTAAAAAAGACTTTGGCTGGCCATATAAAACAAACTCCCTATCTTTCCCAAAAAGAAACTATTAGGAGACGAACAGTACCAGCATTGGTGGAAAAAGTTTCACCGCAATTTCCATCCTCCATTCCAGATATGTTCACTGTCAAGAATAGGTGAGGGCTTATCCAAAACCTCACACCTTTGATGCAACGAAAACAAAATATCCTCAACATTAACACCTTCATTACGAAACATAATCGTAATTAATTTAACTGCAGGTTTAGTCAAAGGAACCACCAAAAAGGCACCCATAAAGGTGTATTTTGACCTTCAGATATTGAGACCAAACCTATCCAAACTTGAAATGGTTTTGAAACTAATATCATAATTCAAGTTACCAATATGTATAAGAGCAAATATTTCAGAGGCAAAAACTTCAGAGAACCCTTCAATAATTATCTAGCAATATACACTCTATCAGGAGGGTCCTCAAGTCCACCTTTATAAAGTAAACAAACTGCATTTTTCCTAGGGCAGGTTCCCTTTGTTCTGAAATAAATCCGATAATTTAAACATTGGTTTCAACCATGCAGCTTGTTTAGGATTTTGCAACACCTGTTCTGAAGGTCCCATCTAAACCCCATCAAGAAAGTCATCACCAGGGACAAGTAAACCACCAACTCGGGACCCACCACCCCAGCATCATGCTCCGATCTGTCCACAGTTTGAGCCATAGAGAAAGAAGAAACATGCTGATCCTTAGGTACAGGACAGGGATGCACTGAAGTAGAAGGCATCGTAGTGGAGGAGCAGAGTCATTAGAAAATCAGGTATCCACTTCCCATCTGGTGGCGGCGCCACCCAGCCTCGAATAACACGCTCAGGAGACCAACCCAAATCATGTAACTCAGGTCACGATTAGGCATAGGAAACAACAACATCCCCAATGGGAAGAAACAGCAGGCAAAGGAGAAGAAGTGCTGACGGACACCTGTTCTTGACCCTTCCTGACAAGAGGAGCAGGCAGGACGCATCGGAAATAAACAACTCGGCAAGGGCTTACAAGGCCCACCCATACCCAAACGTTGTTTAGAGGAAGAGCGCTCACCTTAGGAACAGAACGTTACTGAAAACAGGCTGTAGGCACACATCACCAGGACGATTATCACTACCAGCCTTTACAGAATCTGCTTCTCGGTCTCCCGCTCAGTTCACCAACAAGCGCATCGTCATAGTTAGGAGACAACACAGGTATCGAGTTAGTGGAATGAACTGAAATCAAGCAGACCGAGAGTAGCAATATCGCAAGTAATTTAGCCTTCTTAGATAGACAGATTCTTCAGCCAAGACAATATGCAGGAGACGTTCCTTCTCAAGTAAAGCCATAGATGTACCTTCCATGGGCGTGGACTGCAAATCACCCACAACAGAATCCTTCCAGTAGCAACCATAACAGTATCAAAAATTCTTCAGGCAGGTCAGACAAAAGCATTTCATCCTGCAACACAACAGCCTCTAGATTTCCAGCGACAGAGTAGGAGGCCTGCTCCTCTGCCTCTCCAGCATCCTGCTCTCCCGAGGTTTGCAGAGAAGTGGCCATCTCAGCTAGACAGCCAAAGGGTCCCTCTGCTGCAGAGTAGGGAATTTCCCAGTGTCCTGGCCAAATTTCCCTCATTCACTAAAAATACCACCAACAGTTTCATCTGGTTCAATGTCAGTTGGCATTCATCTGTATCCCCTCCCGGTCGTGCCTGAAAATAGGCAGGATTTGTCTAGTGCACTTACCGGTCAACAAAAATAAAATAAATAGAAAAAAAAGGAAAATGGGAGGTAGAACTTGGTACAACCAACACACAAGAGGATTGGGATAGTACTTGGAAATAGCTTACAGAAGTACTAGAAACTCAAGGTAAGCTTATTCAGTACAGAATTCTACACCACTTGTATTTATCACCAAGAAAACTGCATGCAATGACCCTAAAAGCTGATAGTAAATGTTGGAGGTACACAGAAGATGATGCTGGTCTAGCCCACAAGTTCTGGTCTTGTACCCAAATAACTCCACTGTGGTCTGAAGTCAGACAGATTTGTATAAAGGTCACAGGAGAATCTATTCCTCGTTTCCTGCTGACTTTTATTCTCAGTATCTTAACGACTGACCTAAGTTAAGGGCATCACAGAAACTATAGATAACCTCCATAGCTTTATCTTTGGGAGTCATTTTAAGAAACTGGAAAACCCAAACCCTCCTCTGATTCATGAGTGGTATAATCAAATTGGATTTGTAGCAAATAATGAAAGGATTAGTTATTTCATTTGGAGTAATATTGAAATCTTTGAACAAATTTGCTCTCCTTTCTTCAAGCTGTCTAGTTCAGTCTTATAATTTATATTCATATATTCTGCATATGTATTTCTACCCCAGTATCTAGTAACTTTTATGTCAAGTTTAATTTCTTTCTTTCCCCACAGATGTAATACTGTCTGTTATTTTCCTTTTTATAGAACTGTTTGGCCTGACTGCCACCCATTCCTGCCATCAGGCCCACCTGCCAGTCCTCAGCACCTGTCACCACTCTCCCCATCATCAAGCTGGTGGGGATCCACATAGTGTGGGACCCAAGGACATGAGGGGCCATCATTTGTGGCTGTGCACATAGGTTTTTTCCTTGTGCCCACCCCCTCACGCCTTCCACCCCAGATGTCCAGTGTAGCCTCTGGCAGTCTCCAGATGCAGTAGCACACTGGGCATGCACCACCCCTTGTGAAGGAGCAAGCTTCTCAGCTCACTATGAGGGCCACAGCTGCGAGGGATCAGTGCCATCACCCCGGGTCAAGCCTTCCACCCCAGATGTCCAGTGGAGCCTCTGGCAGTCTCAGGTGCACTAGCACACACTGGGCATCGCCACCCTTGTGAGAGAGCAAGCTTCTCAGCTCACTATGAGGGCCACAACTGGCGATGGATCAGGGCCATCACCCTCCCTGGGTCACGCCTTCCACCCCAGATGTCCAGTGGAGCCTCTGGCAGTCTCAGGTGCACTAGCACACACTGGGCATGCACCACCCCTTGTGAGAGAGCAAGCTTCTCAGCTCACTATGAGGGGCCACAACTGCGAGGGATCTGGGCCATCACCCCGGCCACGCCTTCCACCCCAGATGTCCAGTGTAGCCTCTGGCAGTCTCAGGTGCAGTAGCGCACACTGGGCATGCACCACCCCTTGTGAAGGAGCAAGCTTCTCAGCTCACTATGAGGGGCCACAGCTGCGGGGATCAGGGCCATCACCCCCCGGTCACGCCCTTCCACTCCAGATGTCCAGTGTAGCCTCTGGCAGTCTCAGATGCAGTAGCACACTGGGCATGCACCACCCCTGTGAAGGAACAAGCTTCTCAGCTCACTATGAGGGGCTACAGCTGCGAGGGATCAGGGCCATCACCATTCCCGGCTGGCTCACTCCCATTGGGAGCACTTCCCAGCCTGGCTGCCCGACCGGTGCAGACCTGGGCCTCGTCCTGAACCGGTTGTTGGTGTGGAAGCACGAGCTTCCACTGAACCATTGGGTGGCCCCATCTGCCTTCATTTTATCGATAGTTGGATTTTTTGTATGAAATATGCTGTATGTATTCAGAATCCCTTCTAAATGTTAAAAGTAATTTGTATGCATGTTACTGCTTGATCTTAAAAATAAAAAGTATTATGGATAAAAAGAACATCTCATGGCCTAAATTTTGCTTTTGACCCATAGCCTGAAAAATAGCTTACTTACTTCTAACACGTAGTTCTAGGGTGGTATATAGTTCACATCCACACTCTGGCAGTTCCACTGGAACAGTCTGATTTGCTGGACGTCTTTAAGCTAAGCTCCTGCCACCAACCAGGTGGTATATCTCCTAACATCACCCTTAACATCAGATATTGCACGCTGGGCGGGAATCCATGTGCCACTTGCAAGTGGAGGCCGGTGGGTCGGTGGATGCGAACTATATACTGCTCCTAGAAATACAGTTACAGGTGAGTAATCTATTTTCTAGGGCATGGATATAGTTCACTATCCACACCCTGGCAGGCTCCTAGCAGTTCTTGGGAGGAGGCAGCAAGGCATGCACCACTACTACACAACAGAGATTGGAGAACCAAGGTCCCAAATCTAGCATCCTGGCATGACTAAGGTCAATGCAGTAGTGGGAAATGAAAGTGTGCAGACTTTCAGGTAGCAGCCGTGCTGATCTTCTGTATAGGGACATCCCTGGAAGCAACCACTGAGACAGTAGTATGTCTGGTGGAATGAGCTCTAAGCCCTACAGGAGGCTCCCTACCAGCCAACCTATAGCAGAGGTCAATGCAGGGACGTGATCCACCTACCAATCATCTGCTTAGCTGCCAGTCTACCAGGCGCAGCTTTAGTGTAAGTGACAAACAGCTGGTGAGCCTCTCCCCAAACTCCAGCCGTGCACTTTACATAATGAAGAGCACCTCCACAGGTCCAGAGTATGGGGCCTACAGTCTGCCTCCGAAGATGGGTTAGTGTAGTATACCGCTAACTTAATCCCTAGTTAATGTAAAACTCAATACGACCTTCAGGAGGAACTTCGTGTTGGGGCAAAGGATGACTTTGTCCCTGTGGAAGGCCAGTAGGAGACTTCACTAATAGCACCTGGAGCTCCCCAATCCTTCTGGCTGATGAGATGGCCACCAGGAAGGCCATTTTCCACAACAGGTGTGACATCTCGCACCAGTGCATGATCTCAAATGGTTTGCCCATGAGCATAGTCAACTCCAGCAATAAGTCCTAAGGTGGAGGTGGTTCAATGCACCAGAGGAACAAGGTGTTTGAAAAGAGCCTGACCACCTTGCTCTAGGTCACTGTCAGCTTACCAACCCATTACTTGTATGCAGATATGGCTGCCAGGTGCAACTTAAGGGTGTCGCCACAGTCCCAGCTTAGAGAGGGACCAGATGTAGTCCAAGATACTAGCCACAGGGCAGGCAAGGGATCAAGCTTCTTGCTCTGACACCAAATGGAGAACCTCATGCATTTAAAGGCATAACACTGGCGAGTCAACTGTTTCCAAGAGGCCTCCACAATATGGAGCACTTCATCCAAAGACCCATGCCTGGCACTCTAGCCACTTAGGAACCAGGCTGTATGGTGCGGGATTACAGTTCCAGGTACATGATCTTTCCTTGTCATCTGATCAGAAGATCTTGGCAGAGAGGCAGCTGTCACAGAGGACTGCTGCTGAGGCAGAGGAGATCAGGTACCAGAACTGCCGAGGTCAGTCTAGAGCTATCCATGCCTTCTCCTTATGGGCCTTGACCACTACCTTGTGAATCAAGGGAATGAAGGGATGATGTACACAAGGCCTGGGGTCCAGGGCCTCACAAAGTCCTTCCTCAATAGCATCCCAGAATGTGGGTGGGTGGGCACAAAACAGACAGTTTAGTGTTCTCCCAGGAGGCAAACATATCCACCTGAGGAGTGCCCCAAAGGGAGAACAAGTGGTTCACAGCCTTCTGATTCAGGGACCACTCATGCTACACCTCTTCTATCCAGCTGAGAACATCCACCAGCTGATTGTCCTTTCCTGAAACACGGATCACCAGAAGCGATCTGCACCCGGGCTAAGAGGGTTCAGAAGAGAGAGCCTCCCAAAACAAGGGAAGGGAATTAGTTTTGCCCTGCCTGTTAAGGTAGAACATGGTCTTGGTGTTGTCCGTCTGGAACTGCATGACCTGACCCTGACTAGAAAGTGAATTCCATCAGTGCAAGCTGCACTGCATGGACTCCAGCAAGTTTATGTGGTGATGGGATTCCTGGAGTGACCAAAACCCATGGGCTCTGTGGTCTCCCAGGTGTGCTCCCACCTCACCATGGATGCATCCGTCATGAGCATGGCAATCTTTTCCGGATGGACAAATGGGATTCCTTCCTCCAGATGTTCAAGGATCAGCCACCATGTGATGGCATCCCATATAGGCTTGGTCACCATGAGTGGCTGATCCAAATGGCCTAGGCGCTGGGACCACAGATGACCCAACTCCCACTGGAGGTGGAGCATCCTCCAGCATGCCCAACAGACCACACTGGTGCAGGCACTATATCCCCAGCAGCCTCAGGAATTCCCCAGCAGGGCATGAGGGCCCAAGGTGAAATGATGGGGCAAAGAGACAAGATCCAGTGCCTGGTCCATAGGGAGGTGGGCCTTCACCCACTGGGAGTCTAGTTCTGCCCCAAGGAACTCGATCACTTGCATGGGTACTAGATCAGGATTGTCCAAGTTGGCTAACAGGCTCAAGTCTTGGCAGATCTGAGAGCTAAATCTATGGACCTCCTTATGGCCTCTTTGGATGAACCAGCTAGCAGCCAGTTGCCAGACAGGGATACACCCTGACACCTAGGTACCTCAGGTATACTCACACCACTGCTATGCACTTGGTGAACACCTGAATGCCAAGGAGAGGTCGAATGACATGGCGTGGCACTGGCATAGAACCCTTTCACTCAGAACAAGTAGTGCTGGTGGTGGAATGACAGACTGGGGTGTGAAAAAGCATCCTGGGAGCAAAATTCGTTTTGTTCAAGCGACAGAATGATCTGATTCCGAGGAACCATCTGAAGACGTGTTTCCACATGAACTGGTTCAGATCATACAGGCCCAGTGTAGGGCAGTAGTCCCCTGTCCATTTCACAACCAGGAAATACCTGGACTCATAACCATGACTGGCCAGGGTGTCTGGGACATGGGCTATTGCCCCTTTTGCATGGAACTGAGCAGTGCCTTCCCGGAGGCGGACAGCATATCCTGCAACAATCTGGACTTCTGAGGTGTATGGGGGCAGTAAGATGGGACAGCCTCAAAGTCCAGAGGAAACCCTCAGCCCATTACATCCAGCGTGCACTTGTCTGTTATGATAGTGGACCAATGTGGAAATAAGTGACATAGCTGACTTCTCACGGGGACAGAAGACAGCGACAGGATAGGTAGAGGATAACACTCTGCAACCCATCACTGGGCAGCTTTGCGAGGGCACTGGTGGCTGCAGCTGGAGGGCACCACCACTCTTGCCCCCTTTTTGGGACCTTTGCCCCAGGACTTGGGCTTGGGGTGCCAGGCCTGGTACTATCCCTTGAAATCACTAGTTTAGAGCTCGAACCTCTATGACCAGGGATTTGTAGGCTGAATCCACCAGTAGTCACCCTTGTCTTGGTTGGGAATCAGATCAAAATAGCTAGTCTTCTGCTGCTCCTGAGTGAATTGTGGTAAGAGTGCAAAACTGTGAAGTAGAAGGTCCCAGGGTTAGAATCCCATCACCACGTGCGCTTGTATACTGTGTGACCTTGATCAAGTCACTTGACCTCCCTGTGCTTCGAGCATAACTTAAAGGCCAATTATTGTATAATGGGCAAGAAATGGGCACTCTAGCAACCTGAAAATGGCCTGAAAAGTTCATCGTATGTACCATTCATGCCGCTGGCACTGCCCTATTCTCCCTCAGATGCAGCCGTGAAAGCATACAAACAACCTCCTTTCTAAAATTCCTAGCCAGTGAAATGAAAGCAGGCACCAGCGCTAGTGGTATACCTTAACCCGCTAATGGCAACCAGACCCTTTTCCACATTAGTGCAATACAACCTCTTCCCCTCATGAGACCCATGTCTCTTGACTTTCTGCTTTCATTTCTTCCCTACAAAAACATTAAAAGAAAAAAAATGCAGCTAAATGAACATGCAAAAATTTTAGTTTAATGAATATGAAAAAATGCTTTTCATGCTTGGGTTTTAATTATTAATAACAGGGGAGGGCTCTTCTAGACACTCATGCCTGGAGAGACACAAACCGTCTCTGGCTGCTTACTATGAGAAATTCCATCATTAGTTGCTAACAGGCCTGACTCCCCCGACTGCTGCCCCTGCTATCCTTTCTTTTACTCCCAATTAATTATCTGTAAACCACTTTCTCTTAAGTGAAATCAGTATTGCCAAGACAGATTGCTTGTGCTTAAGGATGCTTAGCTGAACACATTTATTTTCCCCATTCAACCAAAAGGATTTCTTCATTTCAGCTCTTAGATCGGCCCTCGAGATTACTCCAAGTCCTCATCAGCATTGATTCTGACAGGTCGCCCTGTGATGGACAATCTTCCATCCCAAGGAGTCCAGACATATATGGAATACATAATGTCAAAAATGCCTCATATTGGGTTGTTTCTTGCTTTCTGTTTTCCCTGCCTTTTTCGATGGGCCAGACTCTCCTTTAGCCTGCACATAAGCCCTGGATCCATTACTGAAGCAGTTGCCACTGGCTACCAGAGACCCACTACCTGTACCATAGAAACATAAATTCTGTTGGCAGAAAAAAACCCTGGGCCCACTGTGTCTCCGTTCCTACCTCACCAATGCTGAATGAGAAAGACCCGAGACTGCCCATCCCTGCTATCTGTTCCACCTTTATTTGAACCCCCCTCACTGATTTTGCACAGACCACTTCCTTCATCAGCCTCTTTCACCCTTACACCACCCTCTCTGTGACTAAGTACTTCCGGTACCTCTTTTAAACTTGCTCCCCTCCCTCACCAGCTTCTCAGAGTTGTCCCTAGGGATCGATGCGATTTCCCAACACTGGGATGCCCAACGTGAATTGCCCGACTCTGATGTCCTGTCACGGGCACGATCCTGTCTCAAAAACAGCGACATACAAAATCTCAACATGAAACATCCAGCATAGCAATGCACAGCGAAGAGAACCAGGTCAGTGCTCAGATATCACTGATACTCCTGATGCAAATATTTAAATGTCCTGTGATATCAAAACAGCAGCATCCAGTGTCACAGTTTAAAACATTCAACTGTTTTCCACCTAATTTTTTTTTTTTTTTTTATGTGTGTGTGTGTTACGGTGTGTTATGGTACCATAGATGCCACCCAGAAGCGGCTTGAGAGCATAGAAAATATTCAAATAATTAACATCAAAATGTCAGCATCCAGTGTACTTTACCAAACCTGCAACGTTTACCAAACCTGCAAACAGTTAAGTAGGCTATACCTGTGTCAGACAGGAGCAGGACCGGAGCATGGAGCTAGGTAGAGAGAGAGATGCACATTTTTTTAAACAATGGGACCAGATCTGCTAGCAGGGTATAACCCTGTGTGATGGTGGGAGGGTGAAAAAGCATGATGTTTCCTGTGGCTGTTTATCTTTTAGAATAGAGGTGACCACGCTGCTTTTTATGGCATTTTTCTTAATTTGTAAATTATGTACTGGTACCGAAACTGCTGTAACAACAATTGTGCAGGGGTTCTGCGAACTCTGGGCTGCCTTTTGACGCTTTTCTTTTGCGGCTGGCGACAGGTAGCAATTGTGTGTTGCAAGGTTAACTTCAAAATTAAGCGGCAACAAGCAACAACGGTATTTCGAGTGTCGGTAAACAGAACCCGACAGCAAGATTAAAGCTGGGATTTCAGTGTCGGAAAATATGCGTCGGTCATTTACATGTCGGAAAATGTTCCAGACTCATCCCTAGTGATTGTTTTCCCACGCAATCTGAAAATTCCCCGCCATCCACTTTTATTTAACCCAGTGGAGGTATTTACACGCTTCAATCATATACCCTTTCTCCTTAATTCTCTTCTGAGGCTTGTACATGTTCAGATCTGCCAACCTCTCTGATGCCCTTGCCCATCTAGTCCACTTACCTCCTAAAACACCAAACCAATGGAACAATCAAGATAGCATCAATAAACATCCGGAGCCTCACAAACAAGCTGGATCAACTTCAAGTCTGGACCGCTGGCACAACCCCAACATTGTGTCAGTAGTTGAAACCTGGCTTTCACCCAAGATCACTGATAATGAGGTTACTCTCCCAGGTTTCAACATTTTCAGGCTTGACAGGACTACCAAGAGAGGAGGCTGTTGTGTAATCTACATTAAGGACTCCATCAGAGGGCATGCCCTCCCCAGGCGGACCTAGAACCTAATGCCCAGGTGCTAGCAATCAAAGCCTTACGGGGCACACAACAAAGCCCTAACTGTCGTCTCTGCCTATGTTCCCCAATGAACACAAAGGGGCTTCAAGGGTATCGTGGACTTCATCCGTGGCCTGCTCTCTAACTCTGAGACCATCTTACTAGGTGACTTTAATGTCAACTGGCTTTCACCTGATGCAGGCACATACAGGGACGATATCTCTGCAGTCCACCTCACCCAGCTTGTCTCCTCCCCACCA
This sequence comes from Neoceratodus forsteri, assembly GCA_016271365.2. Lineage (NCBI taxonomy): Eukaryota > Metazoa > Chordata > Ceratodontiformes > Ceratodontidae > Neoceratodus > Neoceratodus forsteri. The sequence continues at coordinate 283,699,171 of CM028138.1, read as the reverse complement.
GGGTTAATTACAAAATGGGCACCAGCATCCTCTTAGACTGGATACTTTCAGGCAACCCAGAATGACTCACCAATGTGTCAGTGCATCCGGTTGCGATTAGTGACCACTCTACAGTCTCCTGCAGCTGGACAAACAAATTCTTCAAACCACCTACCTGCTTCACCTTTAGTAAATTGCTAAAGCATGGGCATCTTGAGTCCCTGAAACATGATCTTGCCAACACCAACTGGTCACAAATTGACCACGCTACGATGTCAATACTGCCTTGGAACACTTTATCAAACAGTTCACGAAAATCTGTGACTTGCATGCACCCTCAAAAGGTCAGCACGGGGTCAGTTAACCCATGGTTATCATCTGACCTCATAAGCAAATTGAAGAAGTGTGATCACCTGTGGTACCTAGCCAGACAGTTGGGTAAACACTCAGCCATACTAGCCTACAAGCAAGCCAGAAATGCCTGCACTGGGAAACACGCTAGGCTAAATCAAATCACCACAAGGAGTCGCTTACTGCCTCCTGGGGCAATGAAAACAATTTCTGGTCCAACATGAAGGAAGTCTTAGGGAAGGGATGTAAAGTCGTCAGGAACCTGATCAACATTCAGGGTACCCTACCCAGACCCTCAAATTTTATTAGCTATTCAATGATGGTTCTCGGACCTCTCCGAACACTGTCCCCAGACTTCTTCGAGGACTCACCTCACTCCAACACCTCTACTACTGATGCTCGCCATCAGTCTGCTCCCCTTTTTGTTTTCAAGAAGCTAACCCCCCGCTAGTCAGAAAATACCTTCACAAAGTGCTTGGGAAATCGTGACAAAGTGCAGACACACTGGATTTCAAACTTGTAGTACTCACTGTTGAAGAAGTTCTCCTCCCATAACTAAGATCCTGAACCTGTCACTCTGCCAATCACAATTCCCACAAGTGTGGAAATTGGTCATCATGACTCCTGTGCACAAGAATGGTGACAGGGCATTGCTGTCAAACTACGGCCCATCTCAATTTGCCACGCTCTCCAAAGCACTTGAACACATAGTGGCTGACCAGTTGGTTGAATACCTTGTCAAATAATCAATCCAATGCCCTGAGCAACATGGCTTCCGTAAGGACATAGTACCTCCACAGCACTACTGGAACTCATTGGTTTTATTCACGGGCGTTGGACCAAGGAAACCTAGCAGGAGCAGTATTCATTGACCTCTCAAAGGTCTTTGATACTGTCCACCACTCCCTCCTCCTAAACCAATTAACCTCCATTGGCCTTTCTGCAAAATCAACTCGCTGGTTCAAAAGCTACCTAGGACAACATACACAAAGAGTGAAAATCAACAATGTCCTCTCCAACCATCTGCCTGTAAGATCTGGTGTCCCCCAAGGCTCCGTATTGGGACCATTTACTTTTCAGCATCTTTCTCAACAATCTACCATGCCACTGTCCACAACAGATGCTACTCTATGCAGATGATGCAGTAATCTTCACAAGCTGCCCAGACCCAGAGGAACTAGAGGGCAATCTGCAACATAGCTTGAGGATTGTTGAGGAATGGTTTCAAAACCATAAACTATTACTAAATAGCAAAAATCAAAACCATGATGTTCTGTATCACTTGGAACAAGCACAGGTCCCACGCTCTCAACATCAGTACCCGATCTGGAGCTCTGCTCGAACATACCAACACTTTAAATATCTTGGGGTCACCTTGACAGCTGTCTGGCCTATGACCAGCACCAGTAATGTTTCTAGGACTGTCAACTACAAATTGGTCTCCTCCACAGGCACAAGCACTGTCTCACTTTGGACGCATCTTAGACTAGCCATCAACAGCTCCATCCTTTCTGTCATAGACTATGGCTTGGTTATCTATGGTGCTGCTTGCCACACCGCCCTTCACAGAATATCAGTTGCACTGAACAAGGCCTGCAGACTGCTCACAGGGGCCAAACGTCTCACCCATACCTGGACCTCTGTGCTCAGATGGGCTGGCTCCAACTCAGTGGGAGGCTACACTACCAAACCTGTTTGCTGGCCAAAAGGCTCTACTTGGTATCCTTCCCCATGGCACAGCTAACCTACTTCAACCACACAGCAGCAACTCGCAATGGACTAGAAGTGCCAGCACTCACCTCTTCCATGTTCCTCATCTTGAGCGATGCAGGGTCAACGCTCCTTTACCTACAGAGCACCCCTCTGGTTTAATGCCCTCAGCCAGGACATTGCCAAACAATCTACTCTGGCTCCTTTCAAGACTACTATGCCAACATCTTTCCACATCCAGCACCTGTGACCGCTACCACTAGTCCCCTTTGCCAGTAGGCTCTGCCCCTATCTCTTAGCGGCTCCTGCATTGGCATGGTCCCTTGCCACCTCTACCCCCTTCACACGCTCCCACCCCCAACTGCCCTGCCATCCTAGTAGTTTGCTGCTCTGGCTTGGCCACTCACCGCCTTCTACCCACCCCCCACTTTTCTACACCCTGTCCCTTGACAATGTCTATGACTGCTGCCACTCTCTTTCTCACCTCACCATCCTCCCCACCTACTGCCACCTTAGCACCTCTCTAATTCCTTCTTGCCTACCTCAACTATTCTCTCGCTAACTTACTATGTCGTAAACCGAGGGTATCTTACCTTCTTTTATTATGTCTTGAACTGTACATAGCATTGTAAAACCGCTGTAATTATTGTCCATGTTTTACACTCTCTGTTGTATAATCCTTTGTAATACTGTCTTCCCTCCCACTGATGTGGAGCCTTTGTAAACAAGCTCCCAGCTCAAAGGTGTTTAATCCTAGTTCTCAATAAATAAATAAATAAATAAACTTTCCTGCTGCCCTGGAGCATCTTGGTACCCTCCTCCATACCACCTCCACCCAACTTGACAGACTTACTGCTCTCTGGGTAGTGCGCTGAGAACTTTTCCAGACTAGACAAAGGAGCAGGGGACCCAGAGTTCTGGGCGCCATCATCTGGGTGGGACAGAGCAAAGGTGCCATCCTCTGAGCATCACCCCACTGCTTCCACTGTTTTTCTTTCTTTCTTTTTTTTTTTATAAAATTTTGTTTTTTAACCAAATAACATACACACGAACAAAGCAGCAGCATGGATCTCATTTTACATACTGTACAACTCATAGCATTTTGAATTGCTTAACACAATTTTCATCCCTTCCTCCATGTCCCAACCGTTCATGGCATGGCATGGCCTGAGACAGGAGACCTTTCTGGTCAATCAGCAGTGGGTTGGAACTAGGCTCACCCCTTTGATTGACACTTGCTGACACAGAATGGGATATACTTTAAGTAAGCAGTAAGACACACGGGTGGGCAGTTATTGGCCAATAATTGCACACCTCATCTGTGTTGTTCGCACAAGGTCACAGTCAAGAGCCTTTAAACATAACTGAGAAGTGATGTATATACCAACTGTATCTTTCCCATACTCCTAGCCTTTTTTTTTTTTACATATACAGGTTTTTATCCTCACAGTCCTCCCCAGTTGGAGCAACTACCAGTGGTGACATTCAAACCCTGGCATTGTGGCACATCTCTATTGTGGTGTAGCAGGGCCCAAGAGTACCAGTGGATATCATGCTGACAGCCATGGTGTCCCTCCCTCTGTCCCCAGAAAGAAGTCATAGTTTGCCCAAGTGTCACAGCAATCATATGAATGAGGAGGCAGGGGACAGCTTAGACCACACAACCTACTTGGCCAACCGCAAGTGGCACTGTAGCAGAGGAGATGGGAAGATGGGAGGGGCAGGACAGCCCTAGTGATTAAAGCATAGTTCTGTAAAACCAGAGCCTCAAGTCTGAATCCCACAACCCCATCTACCTACTTTGTGACCCTGAGCAAGTCACTTAACCTGCCTATGTTTAACACTTTTTCATTCTCTCTGTACCTAATCCTCGATCTTTCAGTGATCGTACTATAAATGCCTAATGGCTGCTATCAGCTGTTTATGTATTGTAAAGTGCCTTGGGACACAGTGTGCAGGAAAGTTGCTATATAAATCCAAATTCTGTTTTGTATTCTGGAAGGCCTGCACTACCAGTATCTAACTCATTGCTTTGTAATGTGCTTTGAGATATAGTACGAAATGTGCATAGAAACGTAGACAATGATGGCAGAAAAAGCCAAAGGTCTGTCTAGACTGCCCAGAGTTCCTTATCTGCCCCAGGATGTATTGTCCATATGGGGTCATCCCTCTTGGTCCCTGCTCCCCTCCCTACTGCTACTGACCTGAGCAACCACCAGACCCTTCACTCTGTCCCAGCCAAGCTTGAAACCATTTACAGTCTTGTCACCCATCTCCTCCACTTGCAGACTGTTCCATGGCTGCATCACCCTTTTCATAAAAGAAAGTCCTCTCATCCCTCTTAAACATTCCCCTCCAGTTTCCACTCATGACCTTGTATTCTTTTCTCTGTCCTCCTGCTAAATAGTTCCCAAAGTTCACCTTGTTTCTTTCCTTCAGGAATGTGAATGTGTTATTATATCCCTCCTCTCTCACGTGGTCTCCGTTGAATACATGTTCAGTGCCTTGAGACAACCTTCTTAAGATCCGTCCTGTTGGTCTTGAATCATCTTGGTCACCATGTGTTGCACTGTCTCCAACCTGTTCTTGTCCTTCCTTAGGTGAGGACTCAAGAACTGAACCACGGTATTCAGGTGCAGCCTCCCCAGTGACCTATATAAGTAGCAGTACCTTCTTTTTCCTGCTGTTAGTACCCCTTCGATACACCCTAGCATCCTAATAGCCTTTCTATAGGCCTTGTTACACTGTCCTGATTGGGAGGGAGGGAGTCAGTAATGATGAATCCCAGGTCTCTTCCCTCTGCACTGATGCTCAGCTTAACCCCTCCCATCTAGTACTCTGTCCTGTGTTTTTATGTTTGCTTGCATGTGCAAAAACAGAGTACCATACGGTTTTGTGGGTGTGGTACCCCACCTCCAGTGCCCTGATCGTTTTGCAGGTGCAGCAACAGGGCACCAATGACGTCCGGCTGTCTACTGACAGCGGTTCAGATACAGTGACATACAGTTGAAGAAAGACCTACTACAATCGGCAGTAGCGTGAGATAATTTGCATACCGTCGCGCCGTCAGCAGTATGCAAATTGCCTACACGCCACCACCTTAGCAGTTGTTCTTTTCAGCTGTACGCCACTGCATCTCCTGGTAGGATCGTGACCCCCATTTGTTGTGTGCTGTGAGGTGCCCAATCACTCAGCACATGCACCCCCAAGCACACTGTATGTCCGATGGGGTGCTCAATCCCCATCAGCTCAGTGCCCCCAAAAAGCAAACTTCAAGGTGCTGCACACTGGAGTCTACCCCAGCATGGCAAAAGTCCCGCATCATCATATGCTCCCCCACACACTGTATGGCCAACAGGGTGCCCAATCCCCATTGGCTCCACTGCCCCAAATAAACTTCCAGGTGCCACGCTGGGAGCCCACCCCAGCATGGCAAAAGTCCTGCATTGTCTTTTTTTTAAAACCTGTAACAAAAGAAAACAGTCCCTCGTTTACTCTCTTGCCCCCAACCTGCTCCCACCCTCTGTGCACCCAGCTCCCCTACACCACCCTATCTCCACACCCACCCTCACCCAATACTTACCTCAGAAGCCTGTGTGATGATTCGTGGACTGGGAACATGTCTGCACTTTTCAAAGCCAACTGAAGAAATGCTGGTAAACTGTATAATGGCATAAATAGGGTTTTTTCAACTTTGTTCATATCTTGGTCATTTTTTCTAATTTTCAAATTTTCAACATGGGGTTCTTGGGACCCCATCTCATAATTCAGTCACAGTCATCTGGTTATTCAGTTAGTTCCAGTCAGTTTATTACAGATGTATTGAGAAACATAGGCTAGCCCAGAGCCCCAGCATTTCAGTCTACACAGGGTCTTTGGGGGTCACCTCACAACCATACTCTGTGGCATCATTAACATGAGACCAGACATAAATTAAGAGTGTCCATACCAGAACTGGGATCAAGCACTGTGTTATTTATTCATTCCCTACTCATAAATCTCTTCGCAATGGTATTTGCACACACTGTATTACCACTTCTTTATCCGGGACACGCTCTGCACATACATTACTTTACAGTATTCCTGGGGCTTTCACCCCACCCCGATTCTACTGCTGCTACTGTACACTGGATGGATGGTACCCAGCTGCTTGTGGGGCCTATCTGCCAACCCTATGACTACATTTGTTCCAGGTCTAGCCTTGAGCTAAAGGGCATAATTATACATTACATAATTGTTGGTAGCCTTTCAACCCTGCAAAATCCAAACCTTTCTTGTGGGGTTCCTGGAACCCTGGCACTCCCAAGATTATCGATGGCACACTCCTCAAGCAGGGCAAGTAGTTACCAGAGGGGCAAGTTGTGTCGGCATGTGTCTCAATGTGCCCAGAATGATAACAATTATGGAAAGCATATCAGTATTATATCATCACTGTTAAATGCATAAAGCAGGGTTGATCCGACCATGTGTGCCTTCCTTTGACACTACACTGATAGCCTAGTGGCCCCAAAACTGACTCCCATGTCTGGCCTATCACACGGGATTTACCAATCTCAACCCTTGCCAGGCCAGCTCCTGCCTGAAACCCATTCATTTGGCTACCTGCCAGGGGTTTCAGCTCTAACTGCCTAGGACTTTACACAATGAGCATTCTGTCAAGGAAGGTGAGATTACAGTTTGCTCTGAACACAGTCTCTCCTCCTCCCTCCTCCCCCTCCCTCTATCTTTACTGCTACTGGGATTGAACCCACAAGGGTTCCGGTGACCTCCTTTGAGGAATAGCCCACCACTCTCCCAATTGTGCCTTTCGGGCTGATGTTCTTCACTCCTCACGAGGCAAGTCCCTGTGGCATCCATCTATTCAGCTGCTTCTGATGGTCTTTCTCCAGAGACCAGGCACAAAGGGACCAGTGCTACACAATCTGTTTCCCAGGGACCCTGCCACCATCCCTGGGACTGCAGGCCCCAAAGGCCCAGTTACAGTCAGAGAGGCAGGACTATTCCTTTCTGTTTCTCTGTTTCCAGGAAAACCCAAACTGCCCTGGTACCTGCCCCTTATATAAGGTATTGGGGAAGGGCAAAACTATGCATATTCATGCTGTAGTCCCCTGCCCCCCGGCACTTAGCTAAATCAGGCCACTCACAGCAGCATGAGCATCCAGGCATCCGGGCCTGGATTCTCAAAAGACTTTGAAGGTGAAAAAAATGTGCAAGTCTCCAAAAATGGTGCAGATGTGGAAAAAAGGCCTGTTGTTTTGTGGGATATTCTCAAAACATCCACAGCAGCGGGAAAAATATTTTGCAGAGTGTGGAAAAATGCAGCTCATGGAATTATTTATGGAGAGAAAAAAAGCTATTGAAAAGTATGTACTGTCCCCTTAATAGCTATTCTCAGCCACTACTGCATCTTAGCTGCAGAAAAATGTTGTGCACATGCTGCACCAAAGAGAAGCGAGGCATAACCACGTACAGAACAGAAGGCAGTGCACTGTCAATAGTGAACCAATTATAGTGGGACTGGTGCACCATGCAACAGCAGCCGGGCCTTACAGTACTGTCAGATGTCAGATCACTAATAGCACACAATACTATTGAAATGCAACAGACCACACCCAGATGATCCAGTGCAGCCAATATAGGAGCTGCACAGGCAGTAGAGGCAGAGGCAGTAACAAACAGAAGTGGGGGCAACAGAAACAGGCAAATGAAAACATCAGACAGAGGCACAACCCTCATCTACAAAATGACACTGGGTGCAGGGGCCTACTATGTGTAGAGTGCAGGCGTGCCATCACAGTGTGACTGGAGTACACTGGTGGATGGTGTGGCTGTACCTGCCTGTACTATTGCTGCCACATCTGTGCTGGTCTTGGCTGGTTGTAGTTGCCAACCATAGCAAATTATTATTGCATTTGCTGCTGTTGTGCAAGGTCAGGCAGGGCTCCTTGACATTCTCTGAGGTTCTTCCGGTCCCGTGTGCTAGCACAGTGAAGAATGTAATGTATGGCTATGAGAATGGTGTAGGACAGAGAATCTCGTGCCTAGGAAGATAGGAGAACAGGTAGTTAGATGAGGGGCTCTGTGCAAAGGATAGGCTACATCTAAATGATGAAGAGTCAAAGTCCTAAGGGATAAACTGAGATGAAACGTGGACAGGGAACTGAAGTTAAACTGCTAAGAAGTATGAGGCTAGGAGGGACAAGGGATAGGACAGCAAGGGAAAACCTAGCTAGAACTCCCCATGAAATGGGAACAAGGACAAATAAGGAGCAGTACTACAGGAGGGCTATGGAGGGCCATGTGTGTGAATGTCCATAGCTTGGGTAACAAATCCACAGACTTAGAGACTGCTGTTGAGGAGGGGACTGGATACAGTGGCTGTCACAGAAACCTGGTGCAAAAAGGCATGGTGTACCATTGCTTCATCGAAAATATTACTGCGACCGGTCATTTTACAGTGACAAAATGATGAGTACTTTGTAATCAATCACACAACCACAACAACAGGACCCTGGCACAGCTTCTCTGGGTCTTGTGCCCCTCCCAAAACACCTCCACCATAGAGGTGATTATAATAAAATATTGGGAATGCAGGGACAGACCCCTGCAGGAAACACACTTGTGCTCCCGACAGCACAATGTGGACCGTGATCACGGGTCAACATTTGTGCCATCGCTGTAAAGCCGGTCGGCAGGTTTTCTGTTGAACTGGCTTGGTGGAACCAGGAGCACCAGGACTGGTTTGGTCATTCCAGGATTTAATCTGTTTTGGGTAGGTAAAAAAGGGAGGGTATCTCTTTATGCGAGGATTGCATAAAGGCTTCAAAATACCAGGAAATCGGGGGTGGCATTGTGGGTAGCTTTGGAAAGAAAAGGATCAGTTTATGCCTGGGGATGAGTATATAGACCTCCAGTGCAGGGGGACTGGGACAGGGAGCTGCCACTGGACATTCAAAAGATGGCTGACAAGGGTGAGTTGTTGCTCTTTGGGGACTTCAGTCTTCCAAATGTTGATTGGAGACACCCTATTGCGACAACCTCAAGGAGTAGGGACTTCCTGGACTCAATGCAGGGGCATGCCTCAGGCAGCTTGTGGGAACCTACTAGAGAGGTGCAGTGTTGGACCTAATACTAACCAATAGGGACAGTGTAGATCAAGTAGAGTGTCAGATCCCCTGGGATCCAGCGACCACATAATGGTTAGATTCAGCATTAAAACTGGGCTGGTGTCAAGTTGCACAAGGACAAGGGTCTTTGACTTCTGCAGGGCTGACTTTGTGAAGACAAGGAGATGCCTGAGGGATGCCCTAGCAGAGATGAGGATCTGAGGGGAGTGGAGCAGTAGTGGGTAGCAATAAGACAGGCAATAGATAAGGCTACCAGATTATGTGTTGGATTGGTTAGCAAAAATAGGAGGAGGAGGAGGAGACCAGTCTGGTTCATCAGGGAGGTAGGAGCTCAGGTAAAGACTCGGGACTAGCCTTCTTGTGCTATAAGAGATCTCAGAAGGAAGAGGACAGGGCACTTTACCTGAAGAAGAAAAAAGAGGCAGGAAGGCAGTTAAAGGCAAAGGAGTTAGCAGAAGAAACTTAGCTGAGTCAATAAAGATAGATAAAGCATTCTTTAGCTACATAGGAGAATGAAAAAAACTAATGGAGGGATAATCAGGTTAAAGGGAGGTGAACCTGTGGAGGATGACCTTAGGAAGGCAGTCGTGCTTTACAAGTACTTCTGCTCAGTATTTACTGAGGAGGAGAGGAAGCAGGCCCGGAACTGAAGGACAGGAGAATGGGGAGGGGGAGTAGACACATCCCTTCTCGGTGAATCGGGTCCTAGAGGAGCTGAACACCCTTAGGGTGAACAAGGCAATAGGACTGGATGGGTGCAGCCCAGGGTGTTAAAAGAGCTCAGGAAGGAGCTGGCTGCACCTCTGATGGCGATGTTCCATCTGTCATTGGATACTGGGAGGTACCTAGTGATTGATAAAGAGGCGGTTGTGGTTCCTCCACAAAGTTGGTGATAGGGAGGAGGCTGGTAACTACAGGCCAGTTAGCCTGACACAGTGGTGGGTAAGATAATGGAGTCACTACTGAAGGAGAGAATAATTGGGTACCTGGAAACCTCTGGCCTCTTGCACCCTGGGCAGCATGGTTTCATGAGATGTAGGTCCTGCCAAACCAACCTGGTTGAGTTTTTGACTGAGTGACCAGGGTGGTCAACCAGGATGTGGCAGTGGACATGGCCTATTTGGACTTCAGGAAGGCCTTGATATTGTCCCTCACAGAAGATTGATAAACAAACTAAGCAGCCTAGGGTGAGTTATAAGACAGCAACATGAGTTGAAAACTGGCTAACTGACAGGAGCCAATGGGTGCTGGTAAACAGGGTGCATTCAGGTTTGGGAGTAGTGAAGGCGGAGTGCCACAGGGATCAGTGCTGGGACCAGTCCTCTTCAATGTCTCCATCGGTGACATTATGGAAAGGAAGCATGCTTATTCACAGATGATTCAGGATATACAATAGAGTGAATGAGCTGGAGTGGTGTATAAGATGAAGCGAGACCTTAAAGGCTAGGAATGGTCTAAGGTTTGGCAACTTGGGTTCAGTGTAAAAGTGCAAGGAAGCAGAAACCGGGGTGACATATGAACTGGGAAGAGTACAACTGGCAGTCATGAAGCAAGAGAGGACCTGGGAGTTGTTATTATGGATGACCTAAAAGGTGACTAGGCAATGCGAAGCTGCAGTGGGAAGGCTAACTGAATGCTTGGCTGCATAGAGAAGTATTACCAGTAGAAAGAGGGAGGTTCTGTTGCCCCTTTACAAGACACTGGTAAGGCCTCATCTGAGTATGGCATTCAGTTTTGGTCACCTCATCAAAGAGGACATAAACAGAATGGAGGGTGCAAAGGAGGGCTACAAAAGTGATGAGGATCTGCAGGGACATCCTATGAGGAGAGGCTGAGGAAACTGAGTATGTATTCCATGGAGGCAAGGAGGAGAGGGGTGACATGCTCAGAGACCTTCAAATATCTCAAGGGCATAAACAGGGTACAAGAGTGCAGTGTTTTCAAAGGAAGATTTGCAAATGACAAGGGGTCATGGCTGGAAGCTAGAGGAGGACAATTCAAGGGTAACATAAGGAAGTACTTCTTCCACAGAGAGGGTGGTGGATGCTTGGAATAGTCTACAGAGCAGGTGGTGAGGCAGACACAATTACTAGCTTTAAGAATGCATGGGACAGACACAAGGGATTCTGGTACATAGGGGAGGGTTTCAGTGTAGGGGTTAGACTGGGGATCTCTTGGTTAGGTGGGGCTTGATTGGGCAGACTAGGTGGGCCTTGAGGACCTCTCTGCCAACATCTTGTATGTATGTTTGTATGAATGCTACTGCTGTGGTACACTGGTGGGTCTGATGGTCCTTAAACAGAACTCTAGTATGTTGAGGTCCTCCTCAGTCAGGCACCTGGAATTTGTCCGGACATCTACTGACATGGGCAAGAGCCTTCTCTTGGGCAGCACCTAAATTTTTAGAATGTCCTTCGGATGAAATCCAAAATCTTGAGTCCCTTTGGCATTCAAAAGCACTTAAAGAGCAGCTGACCCCATTAGGACAACTTTCACAAAACATATTATTTAGACACAGTTCAGCTTGTATTTCATATTAGTTCTGTATTTCTCATCCCCATAATTTATTACTGAGGCCATTTGCATGAAAACAAGATCTTTGTTACGGAAGAGTTTATCTATTCCTATTGCTTTTCTAGCTGAGGTCACAGTACCCCTACTTGTGACATCACAATTACTCACAAGGCAACAGACTGTGATGTCACAACAGAGGACTATGACATAAAATAGGGAGTAAGCAAAGGAGGTAGATGAACTCTAAGAGATATAGAGCATGTTTCCATGCAAATTTCTTAGTGATAAGTAATGGGAGGAGAAGTCTATTGAATATGTATGGAATGCAAGCTGAATTGTACTAAATATTATGTTTTTCAAAGTTTTCTTTGAGGCGTCAGCAGCTCTTTAAGGAATACACTGTATCAACATCGACCTGTAACTGCCAGCACAGACATTAGTTTTATTCATAAAACATTATATCGCTGTTCAAACATGTAATTATAAATGTGACATATATGGCCTGTACTCAGTACACTATGAAGTATTTATTGTACTACATGAATGTCCCTGTCTTCAGGTTTTAGAGGGTTTTAGAAGCTACTGTAACCAAATAGCACTGACACCACTGTAGACATTCTGCTTTCTCTCTATTATGATTTGTCTTGGTATTTTGATGCAGTTGTCTGTATGTGCCATCTATATGACCGGGTTGTGCCTGTAAACAGTCCCTGAGACCAGAGTACTTACTCGGTTACCAAATACATACATACTAGGACATCATCATCATCATCACAGATGACCTGAAATCATCAAGCCGACCACTAAAGCAATAGGTAAGGCTAGAGGATGTTGGGGTGTATTAGTAGGTGTATCACAAGTCGTAAGAGGGAGGTAATAATCCCTCTTTACAAGACACTGGTTAGGCCTGTCTGGTAGTACTAGTGCAGTACTGAAGGCCACACCTGCAGAAGGATATTAACAAAATGGAGGCAGTCCAGAGAAGGGCAACCAAAATGGTGTAGGAGCTGCATCAAAAACATATGAGGACAGATTAACAGAGCTCAATATGTATACCCTCGAGCAAAGGAGGGAGAGGTGATATGATCAAAACATTCAAACACCTTAAGGGCATTAACAAGGTGAAAAGTCTAACATGTTTTAATATAAGAACAATAGCAGGACAAGAGGACACAGCATGAGATTAGAGGGAGGCCGATTAAGGGTAATGTGAGGAAGTTCTTTTCACAGAAAGGGTGGTGGATGCATGAAACGGCCTACCTCAGGAAGTGGTGGATAAAATACAGTGCAGGGTTTCAAACAGGCATGGGATAGGCACAAGGGAGCAATACAGACGAATATGAATAGATGGGCCATTGACAGAGTAAAGACCTACGGCACATTCATAAGGTAGAACAAATGGACAGACTGGATGGGCCTTCGGTCCTTATCTGCCATCAGCTTCTATGTTTCTATAAAAAATAAATGAACAAGTTCCTGGTTCTGCTGGGGTCCCAGTTGTGGGACTGGCTGCTGGCCTCCTTAGTGTGCTGGTTCTGCTGCAGGGTTTGCAAACCTTTCACTGTGGCTCCTGCTCCAGTTTATTTGGCTCATCGTTGCCCTTTCTGCTGAGCCCATATATTAATGTACTTCGCGCTGGGGATCCACACTTGCACAGTATCTGTACATGCAGCATTGTGTAACTCACCTTTTTGCGATTTTCCATGCGTGCAGTTTTCAACTGAAAATATATTATGCGTGCGTCTCCACAATCTGCTGGCCTTTTTTCTGCATGTGCCCAATTTTCCTCTCTTTGAGAATCCAGCTCCTTGTCTCCAGGCAATTTTCCCCAGAGAACAGCTCTCAGGGTCTGGCTTAACCCTTCGAGTGCTCTTTGGTAATCAAGCAGGCTGTGGAGAAAAGCTGGTTACATACGTATAAAACGCACTAGCCAGTGGTGGCTAATTAAATGATTTTCTTTTTGTATAATGATTACAAATAAAGGGAATGGCTAGGTGGCTCATACATAGAGTGAACACACACCCTGCACTACCAGTATCTAAGACATTGTTTTGTAAAGCACTTTGGAATACAGTGTGTATGAAATTTTTCTACAGACCGTGAACTACAAGTATTTAAGTTGTTGCTTTGTAAAGCACTTTGGAATACAGTGTGTATGAAATTTGCTATATAAAACCAAATTACTGTCCTTTCCTTCCCTCCACTGGCCAGGAAGCTTGCTTCTAACAGCATGCCTGACCATGGGCTTCCAGGCAATGGGGAGTCTGGGCTCACTCCTGAAGCCAGGTTTTTATTTATTTTTTATTGGAATCTCGGATAACACCTTTGTTTATTGTTTATTGTTTATTTAGATCTAGGATTACAATTACCTTTGAGTCAAGGCTGTTTTACAAAGGTTCCACATCAGGAGAGTACATACATGTTAAACAAGGGCATACAACATTAAAGAGAGCATACAACCATATTCATCAGTTCAGGTGCGGCATCACGGTAAATAGGATACATGAATAACACATACAAGGAATCATTTCAGAAACTCAGAAGAAATCAGGGAGGAAGGGAGAGAGGATGGGGGTGGCAGTCGAAAAAGAGACTAGAGCAGCTCACGGCATTGTCAAAGAACATCAGAGGGGGATGGTTGATCTCAATGGAGAAGGGGAAGTTAGGGATGGCAGTCACATGAGCTGGAGGCCGTGAGATGATGATGGAGCTTGATTTGAATATGCCCAGTGAGGAGGTGGAGGTGATGTGAGTGCTGAGGGCATTCATCCAGCTGGGTGCATGGCGTGCAAGGATCTTTGGCCCAGAGTGGTGCGGCATCGGGGACCTGTAGAAGCTGGCGTTTAGACCCTCTGGTGTTACAAGGATTAGTGTTTGGGCACAGGAGGCTTGGACACTAGGTGGAGTAAGGCCCAGAGTAGTTTGTTTGCCATCAAGCAGGTAAGGTACTTTATACGATTAGTGAGTTGAAGCCATCCCGTTTGGCGTAAAGCTCACATGTATGTGTGAGTCAGTGGGAATCCAGTACAGTCGACAAGCCTTGTTTAGGGAGGCCGTTATACCTGGGAGGGCAGTAGTAGAGGCAGAGCCATAGATTATGAGGCCATAGTCTATGATGCAGACCACAGAGCTCTGGATAGCAATCTTCAGTGCTGCCTGGGTAAGATGCTGTCTATTTCGGTAGAGAATTCCAATGCATGAGTTCACCACTCTGGCAACACTATCAATGTGAGTCCCATAAGATAGGCAAGGGTCAAGTGAGATTCCAAGGTATTTAAAAGATGACACTTGTTCAAGGGTGCTACCAGCGCTTGTATTGATATCAAGGGTATCGCCTGTGTTTGTTTTCGAGCTGCTAAAAAGCATAGATGTAGTCTTTTTGTGGTTTAGAACCAGTTTATGTTTTGCGAACCAGTTTTCAACAGCAGAGAAAGCAAGCTGTAGGTTGTGAAGTAATGGTTGTGGGTCCTTATGGGAGGTGAGAAGCACAGCGTCATCGGCACAGAGGATAATTTGTTCTGGGCAGGATAGTGGAAGGGAGTTCAGGAAAAGGCTGAAAAGTAGTGGGCCCAGTATGGATCCCTGAGGGATGCCTGGCGAACAGGTTTGGAGTCAGAGAGTACTCCTGAGATTTTTACTTTGTGAGCGCTGGTTCAGGTAGCTGTTAAACCATGTAGTGGAGTCCTGGGAGAGCCCGGCATTCAGCAGCTGTTTGGTAAGCAGGCCATGGTGAACAGTGTCAAATGCCTTAGTCGAGTCGATGAATACGGCTCCAGTTAGATGGCCTTTGTCCAACGAGTTGTGAAAGACTCCAGTGAATTCCAGGAGGGCTGTTGATGTGCTGTGCCCTTGCCTGAACCCATGTTGCTGTGCAGTTAGGATGTTATATTTGTCCAGGTAGTCTGTAAGGTGGTCAGCAACAATGCGCTCAAGGGCCTTGGTGGGGTAATATAGATATTGGCTGGTAGTTCCTGTAAGGACTTGTTGCCACTTTTAAAGGCGGAGTGACAATAGCAGATTTCCATTTGCTTGGGAACTGACTGAGGCTAAGGAGAGGTTGAAGATTCTGGTAAGCGGGTGCAATACCTCTTCAAGGGTGAGGAATAGCAGTTTAAGGTCCAGTGAATCACCACTGGCTCTGGACTTGGAGATAGTCTTTGTTATGTTTTGTAGACATCATTCGCTTTGACTTTTTGAAGTGGAACAGTGGATGATTTGAGGTGGTAGGTAGGAATTTGGAGCAGGGAGTCAGTTTTGGAGAAAAAGTCTGGGGAGAACAGCACTAAGGTCGGTGAAGGCTGCATTGAAAGTATTGGCAATTACCTTCCAGTCAAGAGTGGTGGCTCCATCAACCATCAGTAGGGTTGGGAGGATTTGGACTGCATCCCTGCGACTTCCCTAATATTGTCCCAGAAAGCTCTCCCATCTCCCCAGGTGTTGGTGAAGGCTGCCTTGTAGTAGGTACTCTTCATCAGTTGTATTTGTTTTAGCAGTTGTTGCGAGTCTGTTTGTGGTTTTGAATGTCCAGTTGAGCACCTGTGGTCTAGCTATTGCCCAGAGGTGGTCCCTTGATTTTAACTGAGCCAGTAGCTCAGCCGCAAACCAGGGATTGGATAGTCCCTTGACTTTGCACTTTTTACTGGGGCGAGGGTCACAGGCTGTGTTGAATGTGGTGACAAATAATCAAGGGCTGAGTCAATATCCAGTGCATTGTATATAGGAGACCGGTCTTGCCAACTAAGACAGGATTTGAGATGGGTCAGTTGGCCTACAGAGTAGGACTCTGCTGGAAATGGTTTTAGGAGGAGGCTTATGAAACTTATTTGACCAGTTGTGATGACAGGGGAATGGTCGCTGAGAGAATCCGGGAGGCAAGAACCCAGTCCAGGAGAGTGCTTGTACCTGACTTGTAGTTCTTCCTTGTGGGGAATCGACCATCTGCGTTAGGTTAGCTGAAGAGATAGCATCCTTGTGGGTTCCTACATCAGGTGTAAGCCAGTTGATATTAAAATCGCCAAGGAGGAGAATCTCAGATCTGGGAGGCTGGGATCTTACAAAGTCCAGGACCGCACAGAGACCAGTCCCTTGTTCTTTTGGTGGGATATAGACTGAGACTACAGTGAGCACCTTATTTTGGGCCCCAAGGAGTAGTTTGATAGGTAGGAATTGTACAGAAGAGTCAGAGGGCTAGTGGAGATGGGGTGACAGGTGATGTTGTCTTTGATGTAAATTGCACCCCCTCCTTTTGTCCTCCTATCAAGTCTGAAAACGTTTTAGCCTTGTAGTGCAATAGCATGGTCAGGAGTATTAGGCGTCAGCGAGGTTCCAACAACAGTAAGGATATCAGGGTTATGCTGGTCAGCAAAGATTTGAAGGGCAGCAAGTTTTGGGAGGAGGCTGCAAATGTTGAGGTTGGCAATGATGAGACCCCGTCTGATTTCCCAATTCTGGCTGGGCAGGAGGTAACTGAGCCAGGGTTGGGTGAACACTTCCTGACATCAGTAGAAGGAGGAGCAAGAGTTTTAGTGCAATCTGTCGTTGTTCATAGTCGGTGAGGTTTTGTCTCTGTATAGTGCAAGACCGAATATAGTGTATGTGTCGTGATGTCCCAGTGCAGAGCAGTGGATAGCAGAGGAGTTGGTTTGCCCAGGTTCCATTCTTATGTGTATCAGCGTCATGCCAGACCTTAATAGGGGTGCCCCAAGGGAGGGCAAGGTGCATGGGCCAGGGTTCCAGGTTGGTGGTAGAAGATGAGTATGAGGTAGGCGTGGGGTGAAGAGGGGTGGCAGGCACCAGGGAGGTAGCTGAGGGGAGGAAGGAAAGAGAGAATAAGAAGAGGCAGGAGCAGGTGGTTGAGGAGAGGCATGGTCTGGGGAGTACTAAAGGAAAAGAAAAAACTGTTGGATTTAGCAGTGGAGAAGACTGATGGATTGGATTAGGTAAGTGCCTTATAATTGGGCCCTCTAGTGGCCAAAAGATATAATCTGCTAATGGAAAAGTCAGCAGAAGATGAGTTCCTGTGGACTTCAAATCTCCAGGAGCTGAAGCCAGTCAGGGAGAGACAGAGTGCTGAATCTGCCTATAGTAGACCCAATTTCAGGCACCATCCACCAACTGAGTTCATGGCTAGCAAGCTGGACTGGAGCTGCTTTCCCAAAGCATACCTGGAATCTTGCTCTTGAGGGCAGGCTGGGAACACCCTGCAGCCAGCTGCACTCAGCACCAGACCGCTAGTGCAGAAGATGGCATCCCCTCAGGGAATCCTAGAATCTTGCTCTTGAGGGCAGGCTGGGGATCACCCTGCTGACCAGCTGCACTCAGCACCACCTTGAGCCAAAACTGTGGCTCCCTGCATGGTAGTCCAATACACCACCTCTGGGACATTGCCCCATCTTTGATAGGAATAGACATTGCTACATCTTTTTATATTTTTCTTGCAATACTTTCTTTCTGCTCCTATTGGTCATAGCTGATGCCAGGGGTCCAGATCATTTTGGGACTAGAAAGTATTTACTGCTAGTTTCTTCCGCCTGGCAGTGGTTGTTCATCCAAATGGTAGTAATACCATTCACTGACCGTCATGTGCCCCGACCTCTAAAACCAAGTCTCAGTATAGACTTGGTGCCTGCAGCCACCGACTCTCTTTGTCTGATACTGCTGCAGAGTTTCGCTGTCACCTTCTTTTTAACATTTTGACATGCTGCAACATCTCTTCTGACCAGCCAATGAGCAACTCCTGAAACAGTCTCTGCCATGCACACAACTGTTACTGATGCTCTTTCTGTCCCCATCCCTACTGCTTCCATTCTGTTAGTGTATGTTGCCATGGCTACTAACATCATATGGTACTGCCAATTTGTGCATGTGTACCAAATGTTGCAAATGTGCAGGCTGGGAAATAAATTCCTAAAATCAAAAAGTGTGAGACCATCATACAAAATGATAATAAAATACTCCTTTACTCCTAGTATCTGCTCCCCAGCTGCTGCAATAATACTAAAGGAAAAGTTTCCTATGTTCGCTGCATAGGCTAACACAGTTGAAAAGTTTGGGATTTGCTATGCAAGTTCTTTTTTTTTTTTAATTTTTTCCTCCGATCACAGCCTCGTGGAGCATCTCTCAGGCATCCTGCCTGTTCCTGCCTCCTGAGGTCCCTCGATCCTGTACCTCCTCTCCACCCCTCCCACAGTCAACACCCCAGCTAACCCCTCCAGGGTGGGGCCACCCGTCCTCTTTGGCTGCACTTACAGACATAGACTCTGGCTGACTCTGACCGGGCAGAGGAACTGGAAAACCATTTGAGGTGGATCTGGCAGTGGGCATGGGGATCAGGTGCCGTCACCTACCCTGCAGGCTGAGTTTTCCATATTCTGGTGCCCCTCCTCTTGCTTGGCACACTCCTGATGCTTTGCCACATGGCAGCCCTGCCAGCATCAGCCACACTGATTAACGTGCAGCCGGCGCACTGCAGTGCCCCGATCCCCACCAGGAGCCGCTGGTGCGCAGACTATCCCGGCCCTCCCGGAGAGAGAGCAACCAGCAGGTGCTGATCCTGGTCCCATCCTGCCGACCCCGGCACGTGTGAGAATAGTGGAGTAAGTGAATAGTGACTGTGGAACGACAGAACAGTGAGAACAAATGTCTGGGGAGTGTAAGGTATGTTGGCTAAATAG
This sequence comes from Neoceratodus forsteri, assembly GCA_016271365.2. NCBI lineage: Eukaryota > Metazoa > Chordata > Ceratodontiformes > Ceratodontidae > Neoceratodus > Neoceratodus forsteri. The sequence continues at coordinate 283,679,817 of CM028138.1, read as the reverse complement.
GAGAATTTAGCATGCTGCTGCAAGCTGTCCACCTGGCGTGGTAGAATACGGTCACTGCCTGCAAAACTCTTGGACCTGGGTTTGGGACTGCCTCTAGGGATATTGTTTTTCAGTGTAGTAGTTGATAAAATTATTTTTTATGTGTTTTCCGTGTCCTCCGGTTCCCCGACTTTGTTGCCCCGGCCATAGTATCCCTTGCAGACTGTAGCCCCGTGTATTCCCTGTCCTCCACTGTCCCCCAGAGATGATTATTTAAATATGCGGGTTCGGGGCTCGCTTCCTGCAAAGAGGGTTTGAGGCATGGCCCCGTGCATTAAACATAAGTATCCATCCTCTCCTGTCACAGTATTGAAGGGTGCTGTAGTGTTGCTCGACTTTTGCTGTTTTGGCGAAATGTATTCACCATCATATAAGTCACCTTTTATTTTCACTCATGTGACATAGAATGGGTTCTACTTGCATAAGTTTTATTATAATTTAAGGATATCAGCTTTCATTCCTTTTTTTTAAATGTCTGCTTAGAAACATAGGGCCAGATTTTCAAAGGCTGGCGCAGGGCTTCAACTGAGTCTTGCATCAGACCCTTGCATTGGTGTGGCTGCACCAGTCTTGAGTGCATAACTGCCTGATTTTGCAATCTCGGGAACGGATTGCAACAGTTTTTCATGATTTATGACAGCTTGCGCCAAATATCTGGTGCAAGCTGTGTAAAACCCTAGGATTACCACAAGCCAGAACAACAAAGCTTGTCTGACTTGCAACAATTGCAGATTTGATAAAAAATCCCATTAGATTGTACTTAAGCCCGGTGTGCCCCTACTGTGACACAGGGCTTGCAGCAAGCTAAGCTATCTGAAAATGGGGCTGGCAGTATAGCTCAGAGGTTAGAGTAATGAGCTGTTAATGAGCTTGGGTACATTCAGCAGACCTGGGTTTGATTCCCACATTTGCGTACTGTGTGACTCTGAACAAGTCACTTAATTTCTCCAGTGCTCCTGGGTCACCTCTAAAAATAGGCACTTGTACCTAGTGGGCCTTACCTAGTTACCAAAGACTTAAATTAAAGACAAAATCTGGCCCATAGAATTTATCTGCAGAAAAGGACAGCTTGGCCCACCTAGTCTGCCCAGATGGTCCTGCCTAATCTGTCTTTGCAGACCCTAATTGGTCTCCAGCAACCTCCTTCCTCCCTGCCTATTTATAATATTCCCCTGTCTATCCATGCATGCTTGAAGCCTCCTACTGTTTTCACCTCCACCACTTATGCTGGCAGTCTGTTCCCAGTGTCCGCCTCTTTTTTCAGTGAAATACTTTCCTCATCCTCTTTAAGGAACTTACTTGTAGGTCTCTCTTTATGTCCCCTCTCGTTCTCCTCCTTCCAGGGTGTACATGTTGATATCCTCAGTGTCTCCTCATAGGGTTTGGTGCAACTTCACACCAATTTAGTTGCTGTCGGGTTAATAAGTCATAATTTAAAGACTGCATTTGGGAACTTTGGGCTGTGATCAAAGCCCCAGGTATTTTAGGGCCTTCATGTCACACTTGAGTGGAAGGTTCACCTAGTATCGGAACTAAGGTGTAATTTAGCTGGAGGACCGCCATTTTGTCATGTTTAGTTTATACCCTGAGTAGTCTCCAAATTCATGGAGGGTCTGCCAAAGGGCAGGAAGAGAGTTTTTGGGGTTCTGTAGATAAATGAGCAGGTCATCTGCATAGAGAGCTGAATTTTGCCTCTTATTGGCCATCATAGGAGCCTGAATGGTTGGGTGTTGTAATAGCCTGTGCCAGGGGCTCTAAATAGAGGGCGAATAATAACAGAACAGAGGACAAACTTGGCGTGTGTGCCTCTATGAAGGGGAAAAAGTTAGAGAGGCGACCATTCACTTTAACATTAACGCCTGAGGTGAGGTGTACAGGGCCCATAAGATTCTGATGACACACCACTACATTAATCTCTGGCCACAGGTGGACCATTCCACACAGAGATAGGTAACATCAAGGATTCTTTGTTCCTTCCTCTGTGACAACACATTCCCAGATGGGTACTACCTGAGTACAGTACCTTACCTCCCAATTACTGTAGTTAAGAGCTGCCAAGGGTAGGGAATACTGCACCAGACTGACCTGGAGTCCTGCAGGAATGTGAGACACTGGCACTGTAAGCAAGGACACCGACACTTGGATTATTGAGAAAAAAGAAACTTTCACTGAAAATATGAAATAAATCTCTGAAATAACAGCCACGAATGGCACAACACACTTTTGGAATAAATAACAAATAAATACACATAAATTAACAGTATGTTTAACACTTTACTTTTCCAGCAGGGCAACACCACCCACTAACCTTCTTGTACACTTTTTCCCTGGAGACTGCAGGCACCCACCAACCCTCCAGCACATTCATTTTACTCCTGAAGACTGCAGGCACTCACCATCCACCAGCCCTCCAGCACATTCACTTTACTTCTGGAGACTGCAGGCACTCACCATCCACCAGCCCTCCAGCACATTCACTTTACTCCTGGAGACTGCAGGCACTCACCACCCACCAGCCCTCCAGCACATTCACTTTACTCCTGGAGACTGCAGGCACTCACCATCAACAGCCCTCCAGCACATTCACTTTACTCCTGGAGACTGCAGGCACCCACCAACCTCAACCCTCCAGCACCTCACTTTACTCCTGAGACTGCAGGCACTCACCATCCAACAGCCCTCCAGCACATTCACTTTACTCCTGGAGACTCAGGCACCCACCAACCTCAACCCTCCAGCACACTCACTTTACCCTGGAGACTGCAGGCACTCACTATCCAACAGCCCTCCAGCAATTCACTTTACTCCTGGAGACTGCAGGCACTCACCACCCACCAACCCTCCAGCACATTCACTTTACTCCTGGAGACTACAGGCACTCACCACCCACCAGCTCTCCAGCACATTCACTTTACCCTGGAGACTGCAGGCACTCACCACTCACCAACCCTCCAGCATATTCACTTTACTCCTGGAGACTACAGGCACTCACCATCCACCAGCCCTCCAGCACATTCACCTTACTCCTGGAGACTACAGGCACTCACCACCCACCAGCTCTCCAGCACATTCACTTTACCCTGGAGACTGCAGGCACTCACCACACCAACCCTCCAGCATATTTACTTTACTCCTGGAGACTGCAGGCACTCACCATCCACCAGCCCTCCAGCACATTCACCTTACTCCTGGAGACTACAGGCACTCCACCCACCAGCTCCCAGCACATTCACTTTACTCCTGGAGACTACAGGCACTCACCATCCACCAGCCCTCCAGCACATTCACTTTACTCCTGGAGACTGCAGGCACTCACCACCCACCAGCCCTCCAGCACATTCACTTTACTCCTGGAGACTGCAGGCACTCACCACCCACCAGCCCTCCAGCACATTCACTTTACCCTGGAGACTGCAGGCACTCACCACTCACCAACCCTCCAGCATATTCACTTTACTCCTGGAGACTACAGGAACTCACCATCCACCAGCCCTCCAGCACATTCACCTTACTCCTGGAGACTGCAGGCACTCACCACCACCAACCCTCCAGCACATTCACTTTACTCCTGGAGACTGCAGGCACTCACCATCAAACAGCCCTCCAGCACATTCCTTTACTCCTGAGAGACTACAGGCACCACCAACCTCCAACCCTCCAGCACCTCACTTTACCCCTGGAGACTGCAGGCACTCACTATCAACAGCCCTCCAGCACATTCACTTTACTCCTGGAGACTACAGGCACCACCAACCTCAACCCTCCAGCACACTCACTTTACCCCTGGAGACTGCAGGCACTCACTATCCAACAGCCCTCCAGCACATTCACTTCTCCTGGAGACTGCAGGCACTCACCACCACCAACCCTCCAGCACATCACTTTACTCCTGGAGACTACAGGCACTCACCACCACCAGCCTCCAGCACATTCACTTTACCCCTGGAGACTGCAGGCACTCACCACTCACCAACCCTCCAGCATATTCACTTTACTCCTGGAGACTACAGGCACTCACCATCCCAGCCCTCCAGCACATTCACCTTACTCCTGGAGACTACAGGCACTCACCACCCACCAGCTCTCCAGCACATTCACTTTACCCCTGGAGACTGCAGGCACTCACCACTCACCAACCCTCCAGCATATTCACTTTACTCCTGGAGACTGCAGGCACTCACCATCCACCAGCCCTCCAGCACATTCACCTTACTCCTGGAGACTACAGGCACTCACCACCCACCAGCTCTCCAGCATTCACTTTACTCCTGGAGACTACAGGCACTCACCATCCACCAGCCCTCCAGCACATTCACTTTACTCCTGGGACTGCAGGCACTCACCACCCACCAGCCCTCCAGCACATTCACTTTACTCCTGGGACTGCAGGCACTCACCACCCACCAGCCCTCCAGCACATTCACTTTACCCCTGGGACTGCAGGCACTCACCACTCACCAACCCTCCAGCATATTCACTTTACTCCTGGAGACTGCAGGCACTCACCATCCACCAGCCCTCCAGCACATTCCCCTTACTCCTGGAGACTGCAGGCACTCACCACCACCACCCTCCAGCATTCTTTACTCCTGGAGACTGCAGGCACTCACCATCAAACAGCCTCTCCAGCACATTCACTTTACTCCTGGAGACTGCAGGCACCCACCAACCCTCCAACCCTCCAGCACACTCACTTTACCCCTGGAGACTGCAGACACTCACTATCCAACAGCCCTCCAGCACATTCACTTTACCCCAAGACTACAGGCACCCACCAACCCTCCAACCCTCCAGCACACCCACTTTACCCTGGAGACTGCAGGCACTCACTATCCAACAGCCCTCCAGCACATTCACTTTACTCCTGGAGACTGCAGGCACTCACCACCCACCAACCCTCCAGCACATTCACTTTACTCCTGGAGACTACAGGCCTCACCACCACCAGCTCTCAGCACATTCACTTTACCCTGGAGACTGCAGGCACTCACCACTCACCAACCCTCCAGCATATTCACTTTACTCCTGGAGACTGCAGGCACTCACCATCCACCAGCCCTCAGCACATTCACCTTACTCTGGAGACTACAGGCACTCACCACCCACCAGCTCTCCAGCACATTCACTTTACCCTGGAGACGCAGGCACTCACCACTCACCAACCCTCCAGCATATTCACTTTACTCCTGGAGACTGCAGGCACTCACCATCCACCAGCCCTCCAGCACATTCACCTTACTCCTGGAGACTACAGGCACTCACCACCCACCAGCTCTCCAGCACATTCACTTTACTCCTGGAGACTACAGGCACTCACCATCACCACCAGCCCTCCAGCACATTCACTTTACTCCTGGAGACTGCAGGCACTCACCACCACCAGCCCTCCAGCACATTCACTTTACTCCTGGAGACTGCAGGCACTCACCACCCACCAGCCCTCCAGCACATTCACTTTACCCCTGGAGACTGCAGGCACTCACCACTCACCAACCCTCCAGCATATTCACTTTACTCCTGGAGACTACAGGCACTCACCATCCACCAGCCCTCCAGCATATTCACCTTACTCCTGGAGACTACAGGCACTCACCACCCACCAGCTCTCAGCACATTCACTTTACCCTGGAGACTGCAGGCACTCACCATCCACCAGCCTCCAGCACATTCACCTTACTCCTGGAGACTACAGGCACTCACCACCCACCAGCTCTCCAGCACATTCACTTTACTCCTGGAGACTACAGGCACTCACCACCCACCAGCCTCCAGCACATTCACTTTACTCCTGGAGACTGCAGGCACTCACCACCCACCAGCCCTCCAGCACATTCACTTTACTCCTGGAGACTGCAGGCACTCACCACCCACCAGCCCTCCAGCACATTCACTTTACTCCTGGAGACTGCAGGCACTCACCACCCACCAGCCCTCCAGCACATTCACTTTACTCCTGGAGACTACAGGCACTCACCATCCACCAGCCCTCCAGCATTCACTTTGCTCCTGAGACTGCAGGCACTCACCACCCACCAGCCTCAGCACATTCACTTTACTCTAGAGACTGCAGGCACTCACCACCCACCAGCTCTCAGCACATTCACCTTACTCCTGGAGACTGCAGGCACTCACCACCCACCAGCTCTCAGCACATTCACTTTACCCCTGAGACTGCAGGCACTCACCAACCCTCCAGCACATTCACTTTACTCCTGGAGACTGCAGGCACTCACCAACCCTCAACCCTCCAGCACATTCACTTTACTCCTGGAGACTGCAGGCACTCACCATCCACCAGCCCTCCAGCATCACTATTACCCTGGAGACTGCAGGCACTCACCATCCACCAGCCCTCCAGCACATTCACTTTACTCCTGAGACTGCAGGCACTCACCACCCACCAGCCCTCCAGCACATTCACTTTACTCCTGGAGACTACAGGCACTCACCACCACCAGCTCTCCAGCACATTCACTTTACCCTGGAGACTGCAGGCACTCACCCAACCCTCCAGCACATTCACTTTACTCCTGGAGACTGCAGGCACTCACCACCCACCAACCCTCCAGCACATTCACTTTACTCCCTGGAGACTGCAGGCACTCACCATCCACCAGCCCTCCAGCACATTCACTTTACCCTGGAGACTGCAGGTACCCACCAGCCCTCCAGCACATTCACTTTACTCCTGGAGATTGCAGGCACTCACCACCACCAGCCCTCCAGCACATTCACTTTACTCCTGGAGACTGCAGGCACTCACCAACCCTCAACCCTCCAGCACATTCACTTTACCCTGGAGACTGCAGGCACTCACCATCCACCAGCCCTCCAGATAGCACACAGGTCCCAGGATAAGCACCCTCCTTGGCCTTGATCCCTGAACCTAACCACTTTAGATATAAGAATTGCAGTGACTACTGAGCCTATACCTCTGAACAGTCAGCCCCACTGCCCCTTCTGCCAGATACCCTCCCTGGTATCCAATTATACAGTTACTCTACTTATCACTATACTTTGAATCATTTAAAATCACTAGGCATTTCTTATTTATTGATTTATTAATCATCTGGAAATTCACAATATGGGCTGAAAGCTAGTTCGAAGATTCCACATTCCCACATTGTCTTCACATTAATTACTGTAAAACAAAACATTCAGGAATGACAGTGGCATAAAACATATTGGATACTGGTGCATTAAATGCTGTGACATTATCCCCCTCAGTCCTTGCGCTGATCAGTCTTTCAGATGAAAAAAGTCTCTTTAAGATTCAGAAGGACTGAGGTAAATTCTCTGTAAAACCAATGTCACTTGACTTTTAAAATAGTCCCAACTGTATCAGTAGGTTTGTACAATACCACACTTCTTTGGATTTTCTGAAGAAATTCTTTTGTTGAAGTGGCTGAAAAATTGTTGAAGGTTTAATGCTGGAGGGCCCTCTTGAGTCTGCAGTTTCTTGGTACAATCAGGAGAAGCGATGCATTCTTCAGGTTGCAGCTTTTTTCTGTGAAGAAAACTTGGCACAACAGGATCATCAGGCACTTGAAGCAACAGGCTTTCCATTCTCACCCTGCTCTCACTCACTACCGATCTCACCTATGGGATACAGGTGATCCCTAATCCTACACTGCATTTAAATAAAGGCTGCCAATATCAGGCTCTAGCACTGTCTCACGTCTCTTCAGACAGGACACCCACATGGCTTGGGCACCTTCCTTCTCGGTCGTTCTCTCTGCTCAGACTCAATGCACTGCCTGTGCAGCTACTTTCATAACTAAAACTAATTTACATGTGCTAATTTGTAGTTCGTTGAGTGGACACTGACCTGTCCATAAGCTCAGCACCAATCAAAATCCGTGCTGCAGCATCATAAGCCTCAATGGAATACTCAGTTTGAAATTCGACTACCCATCAACGTTCCAAGGCTTCCATTTTTATAACTTTGAGTCGCATTTAAAACCTCATTTCTTTGTCACACAAAATAAGCACTTTCTTTAAGTTTAAGCATGTTTTCACTGTAATGGCTAGAAAGCTGTTATCTTTATCTCTCTGCTGATTTTTTTGTATAACATAACCCACAGAAATACTAAGTCGTTAAGACTAACAATCTTTGTTATTAAACTGAATAATTATTTATAAGCATTTTTCTCCTCACTTTCTATTAAAAACAGTAATTTCCCTTTAATTACACTGACCACAACAGTTTTTTATTTCACTCCAGAAATTGAATATTCATTTTTCTCATGCTTAGCTCCACCTCCAGTGTAACAGACTGCATTTACATTCCTAAGAACCACTCTCCTTTCTGAGATAGACTCCTCTTTTTGCATTTTATCATTTGAAACTATTTTTCTACTGTGTAGCACTACTTAAATCTATCCATCTGCCACGTTTGGTATGAACCTAGTGAAAAATGGCTAACAACATGATCTTGAAAAGTAGGCATGTGAAGCAAGCGTTTTGTGACTATGCAGCTTTCTAGTATAGAGTTCTCATTCAAACTGCTCCATTTTTGCTTGTGCACATTCTCTAGAAATCTGTTTATTTTTACTATACCCAGGACCCCCTCCTTCAGACTCTCCATGGCTTTATTTTGCTTAAAATGTATTTTCATGTATTTAAACAAGTGTGAAGTTGTGGGGTCTTGTGCATCAAATCACACCTTCTGTATCACCAAATGGCTTCTCTGTGAGCTCTATACAATGCTTGCCTCCTTATGTATATATGGGACTTCCACAGAGTCCCTGTCAACCTGTGCTCTTTCTCCTGAGATCTAGGATTACACTTTGAGCCTCCAGATCACAAGTGTAATCCTAGATCTCAACAACCCCCTTGTTACCCGGGGTCACTAGAATCCCAGTAAGACCTAGTGGTAGGCAGGAAGGCAACCCCAGAAACTCCAGTTAAATGGGTTTCACACTGTCTCCACTCTGTCCTCAGTCACAGCTGAGACTTGAGAGATGACATCACCATAGAACTGTCTCAGCTGCATGAGCCACATTGGAATCTACAGCTTAGGAGTGAGTTTAGAACTTTGGGAAATTTCAAAGTCATTCTTCTTCAGTTTGTCCTAAAGCAAACAGGGAAGGAAGTCAGTCAGTCTTCAGTTTGTTTTCAAAGAGGAAGTGTTCCTATGTTTACCTTTTTTTTAAAGTGGCGGAGACGCTCCCAGTCTCAGTGCCCCCCTCCCTCTGGGGAGTTCTGTGGGTTCCAGGGCAATCCCTTCTCCCACCATGGAAGGAAGCTGCCTGGTTTTATTTAGTCTGTTCTTGTATAACAACAAAGGTTATAGTATTCTCCTGGGGCACCTGCAATGAATGGGTGAGTGTTTGGCTCCATTTGAAGGGGCAAACAAATTGTTTTCTTCAGTTGGGAAATGAATGTGGACTGCTATTTGGGAGGACTATGTTACTAGGACAAACAAATGGAGCAGTCAAACAGTCTAAAGTTTTAAATGGATTTCAAGTAATGGGGACTGCTATTTGGGAGGACTATGTTACTAGGACAAACAAATGGAGCAGTCAAACAGTCTAAAGTTTTAAATGGATTTCAAGTTATGGGACTGCTATTTGGGAGGACTATGTTACTAGGACGAACAAATGGAACAGTCTAAAGTTTTATTGGATTTCAAGTAATGCTGTAGAGGGTGCTTCAGGTCATCCACCGTTCAATCTACATTTAAGTTCTAAAGTTTTCTGTGTGTATCCAGAGAAATGGCTGGTATGGGCTGTGGGAGCTGGAGGTGGGAAAACCCCCATCTTTAGTAACCAGGTCCACCTCTACAGATTTCTTCTGTGTTTTGCTACTTGCCTCATGCACTTGGCCAGTGATGGGATGGGTACCCAGATGTGGTGTCGAACTTGAAATCTCTCTAGGACTCGAGACTCTAAGTGGTGGGAGCCACAGGATGGGAAAATTACTTCTTGTTGGATGGGAGTCTCCTTGTTTGATGGGAGTTCGATTGAAGTAAGAAAACAATCTCTCTAGGAGTCACAGACTCTAAGTGGTGTGGGGAGCCACAGTTTGGGAGTCTCCTTGTTTGATGGGATGTATTTCAAGTAAAGTTTGGGTTCATTCTTCAAGTGGACCGTCAGTCAAGTGGCCGGCAGGGAGCTGGGCCAGTCGGGCTATGTATCCAAAGCGCATGCAAAGTCCGGGCTGAGTGCCTGGTGGGTCCAAAGCCAGACAACAGTAGTAATGTGTTCTATTCTTCAAATGGGCTACTTGGTTAACCTCTAATCTGCACATACAGGAACGAGCCCTTTTGGGGACCATGTAATGCTTTTGTTTATGTTCAGTTAGTTAATAAATAAAGCCACACTGAAAAATCCCAATTTTGGTTCTGGACATTACAGTTATTGCTTTCTGTAGTTGGATTTACTTGGGTGCCTCTGTGCAGAGTAGCCAAACCTAGGTCCCTTGTGCCAGGTAACCTCATCCTCCCGACCCAGGTCCCCACCAGGTATTGCTGCCAATGCCAACAGCATGCCACCTGTCATTTTAGTAAAAAGGCAGGGGGGTCCATACATCAATAAATAAAAATAAATAAAAATGTCATTTGTGCCAGTCCTACAACCTTTTCCCCGGCACTTGTCGCCTGTACAACTAAAATAAGGGAAAAATATCTGGTTGATCCTGCCCTCGAGAGAGGTGCCTTCCTGCAGCTCCCTCTCACAGCTTTCAGAAGCAAATGGTTTGATACTTTTATTGGACTAACCTAATCTATAAAAGAACAGACATGCCTGAGCTTTCAGACCAACCTCTGGTCCGGTTTGGTCCGAAAGCTTAGGCATTCTGTTCTTTTGTAACATCTAAGTTGGTCCAATAAAAGGTATCAAACCACTTGCTTCTGGATCTGTTCTTACAAGGACCAATACAGCAACTAAACTAAATCTGTTTGCCTCTCACAGCTTTGCACAGTAGGATTTACTTTGGCCCGAAGCCTGACTTCCGACAGCGTCCGGAGTACAGGAGCAGCCACCTGCAAGCTAACGTAGGATTCCATTCAGGCACATGAAGACCCAGCTGTGGGACCGACTCGGTCACCACACTGCCCTCCTCTTCCATTTGGTGCGCTAAGTGCCTCAGCTGCCACTCTGCATTTTTATATTTATTTACAACAGAGCAGCTTTCTTATTTACAGGAACAATCTTTAAAATACAATAAAAGCATTAAAATCATTAGGCAACCCAGGCAGACCAAATACACTACTGGACCACCAATGTGTGTTACAGTAGCCAGGGTGATCAGTTTACTAGCCCACTGTACCAATAGCTAAGATTACCATTTTAAATATAATATATTTTCTGTACAAACCTTTGCCAATCATATAAAAAATTAGCAAAACTGCATGTATGTAAGGAAAGTCAGGGCCAGGAGTCCTTTCCAACTTCCCCTGTGCTGCATCCTATTATAACAATTAACAATATGCATGCTGACTTCTGATAGCTAATTTATTTTAAACTTGTTGATTATTTATTTTAATTTTAGATTCTGATGCTGTATTTTATATCGCTGCAGGGTCACCCCCATACCTAGCTGGCAGCTCCTACCTACTCCGGACTCGAACCTCAGTCCTTGACAACTTATTTTTAGATAGACTAAAACAAACTATCTATCCCTATTCTGCTAGGTGGAACAGTCTTACAAGGCTGTTGCAAGATGTCTATGGAGGTAAGTGGAAGCCCATATAATCCATGACTGAAAAGAGGAATTGCTATGCCACCTGGTCAAAAGCCTTCTCCGTGTCTAAGCTTAATAAGAGAAATGGAGATTTTGACCGGGCGGCTTGATCTAGTATATGTAATGTTAACTTTATGTTGTCTTGGGTTTGTCTGCTTCGAACAAAGCCGGTCTAGTCTCCATCAATCAGGTTTGATAGCAGCTTGTCCAGCTGCTGTGCCAAGATGGGCATGAGTATCTTATAATCTATATTAAGGATGGAAATGGGACAGTATGGGGCACTGGGTTTTATCCTTGTTGGATCTGGGGATCACGGAAATAATGGCATGGTTACAGGATGAGGGGATGGGGAACCCTTTGGATTTCCCAACAGACCTGCAGGAGTGGGGCAGTATTAGTGATCGGAAATATGTGTAGAATTCAACAGTATAACCATCGGGACCATGGCTTTTACCATTTTTTAGATTTTTAATCACTTCTGAAAGCTCCCGTGGAGAGTGGAGCAAGCAGAGCCTGAGCCAGACCTGGGGTCAGCTTAGAGAGTCATAGTGGATGGAGGTAAATGGCATAGTCTCGGGGTGGAGCTGGACAGTCAGAAGCATAAAGGTCCTGGTAATACTGATGAAAGTCTATAGAATCTGTTCAGGGTCTGAGACCAGGTGACCTGTTTTAGGATTCCTGACCTGAGTGGTGGCATAATCTAAATGTCAACACTTTAGAGGCCCATGCTCCCACCTCATAAAATCGTTAGTATAATATCAAAGTGCCATTTCATTTTAGCAGTCAAAAGGTCGTGAAGGTCCTTTTGCAGTTTGGTGATAAGGGTCCTCTGTGTTGTAGCATCTAATACATGCTTATGCTGGCAGTCTGTTACTTTAGACTGTAAATCCAAAACTATCTCTTCTCTGTTTTTCATGAAGGAGGCATAACTTATAAGCTCTCCTTGCAATACGCTTTTAAAGTGTCCCACAGCACTGCTTTAGAGACATCCACCATGGAATTCTCAGAAAGAATTTGTCTATTTTATCTTTAATAAGGTCCTGGGGCTCTGGAGAGTTCAGGAGAGAATTATTAAGATGCCATAAGCTGATAACCCGGTAGGGCCCCAAACGCAATGTTAGAACTAATGGTGCATGGTCAGAGAAGTAAATTGGCTTAATGTCACAAGTTTGCACTAGACTTATGTGTAGCCACCCCCCATTGTCTAGGGGTGTGAGAGGTGGTAAAGTCAGTGGGAAAGGGACATTCACAGCAGAATCCTTACGAAACTGCTGTGTTTGTTATAGTTCACAGTCCAGGGACTGCACACATCTCTCCTGAGCTAGCACGGCAAACTGGTTAAAACACACTGGCTTTCACATGAAAGGACCCACTCTGCTGCTAGAATCCTTGAGTTGGAGATACTATGTGCTGCTGGTGGGTCGAGATCAGGGATGGCTGATTGTTTCCCCATATAAAATGGAGGTGTGAACTTTAGGTACTTTTCCCGCAGGTGGGAGATGGAGCTCGAGCTAGCCTCCACCTTTATTGCTGACATCACTGGAAGTGATCTATGATATGTAGTGTGTGCCTTGACGTCCCATTGCAAAGCCCATTGGATCTAGGTTCACCAACTGTGCTATAAGGCCCTCCACTCATTTAGTCAAAATTGCTGTCAAGAATTTATAATCAACATTAAAGACTGAGATAGAATGATAGCATGGGCATAGAGTAAGGTCCTTGCCAGCAGGAGCATTGTTAGGGCTGGGCCTCCGGGCTTGGCCCCAAATGTTTTGTCTGGGGCCCTGAACCTTGTCCTGCACAGCCCTGCTTTTAAACATCCATTACTTCCGATCCCAACTGTTCTGCATTCCCTGGCTTGGATCCCCATCATGTACTGTAGTCTCAAGACTGAGAAAGTTCTCCTCCCCAAGGCAAATGAGAATGTTGACTGTCGCCTTGACACAGATGAGTGGGTTTACGGTAAACAGCTCAAAACAGGCAGGCCCGTAGTGCTGGGGGAGGGTTAGGAATATCCCCTGTAAGATAGCTCAAGCTGCACTTTTTTTAAGTTAATGAATTTGGTTGCCCACCAGCACACTCTTTTCCTGAAATCGCAGGGCACTCCGGGCAGTTCCAGGGATAGACTAGCACCAGCTCACATGCTCACGTGCACTGTGGCATGGAGAGCCTTGATGCTGGGCTTAAATACTTACCACCACTCTAAAGATTGCACTGACAACTAATTGAAGTTAAATTTAAAGTGCCAAGCCCAATTCAGATAGTGCCGTGCTCACAGTTGATCCATCTCTGGTCCATCAGAGTGAGTCTCGACCCTACCTGGGTGCTGAAAATTAATGGGTGTCCAAAAGGTAGGTAAATATTCAGGGACGAGGCTTCAGAGGCTTTTCCTGTTACACTGACCTAACCACCAATGACACTTTTTCAGTTATTTGCAGTTAGTCACTTTTCTCTTTTTGGCTGTGACTCTGAGGTGGCTAATTTTTTCACCATGTGGCGTGGCTCAAAAAATAAAAATGAGGACGTTCCTTTCTTTCCAGTTGCTACACTGACCACCAATGACACAGCTTGAGTATATTATTTGCAGTTCTTTTGTTGTGGCTCATCTACTGGCACTGGTAGCGGCTTACTTTTTCACCAATATGGTGCAAGATCGAATTTGTTGTCAGTCAGTCATCAAGTATAGACACCTTTAGCTCTAGGGATTCTGGCTTGCCCTGCACTATAAATACGTATGGGTGTATGCATGTCACGTCAGTCTTGGCACAAATCTGTTCTGTGTTGGTGGTGGGAATACAGCCCTGATCAGATGCAAATGTGGCTGGTATATGCAGCCCCAGTCAGGGTTGGATTGGGGTACAGGGGACCCACCTGAAAAGCTGATGCAGCAGCACACCTGGAAAATCAATAAGGGAGGGCCCATGGTGACACATTCTTATCAGTGTTCCACTTACATTTAATACATTAGCTCTATGTTTGCATCTTAAATTTACTTGCAGTGCCCAAACAACCCCATTTAGTTACAAAATAGATCACAAATGCAAAATTCGGAAAGGTGGTCAGGTACCCAAAGGGGGGTTCTGCCTGAAATTCCCTAGGCAACCCCAGCCTCTTGTTTTGGAGCCTGAGCCTCGAACAATAGGTGCTTTTACACACAGGTTTGTAAAATGAAATAAATGTTACCTGTGTGGCCATTAGTACTCTGTTGCGTTTCGGCTTTCCTTTTACACCCTGCAAGTATTCTGGCCAATCCCGCCTCCATTTGTTTCGGCTCCCCAGAGTTTGCTGCTCTAATGGCAGTTTCTGCAGAGGTACCGGAATGGCTCTTTTACACAGCCAGATCAAATGAAACACATTGGTGCAAACTGCAAGAAGCAGAGATTGCGGTTTGGACGTACATTCTGAGGAACTAAACAAATGCACTTTACACACAAGGGATGTAACAGAATACTGTTTCCGTAACAGTTATTCCGTTACATAGACCTGTGTGTAAAAGCACTTAATATCTCATGCTAGCAACGCCTCTGCTTCCAGGCTTGGGTATTACCAAAATAACCCTGATTCCATGGGGAGGAGTCTCACCCATGGAGGTGGAGTCTCCACCTCTGCTAATGGAGCACATAGGCCTCTCTCAAGGGGATCGTCTGTTTTGTGACTCTCTTATAAAATTCAGCTGGGAGCCCACCAGACCTGGGACATTTGCCGGTCTTACTATTGGCTGTTACCTGTTGGATTTTCTCTGCCCTTATCGGAGAGCATAGTATTTCACTGTGTTCTTTGGAAACTTGGGGTAAATTGTTTCAGATAATCAGCTATCTTATCGGGGGATCTTCCTTGGCTCCATATAGTGTCTCATAGTAAATTTGAAAGCCTCTGTGATATCTTCCTGGGTGTTTTACCTTTAAACCCATTTCTGATGAAACTTTCCTTGCTATGTGAGCCCTACTTCTCCGAGCCAGGATTCGGCTTGCTAAGAGCTTCAAGGTCCTGGGTCCTCCTCATAATAGTGTTGCCACAGGAATCGAAAATTTTGTTCTACCTTATACTCAAACATACTATTCAATTTGTTATTAAGTTTTGAAAGCATTTTCCTCTTTGATGATCTAGTTTAATCTGCCGAAGGCTTTCTAGATTTTTGATCTGTGTTGTTAGTTGCACTTGCTGTTTCCTATGTTCCTTTTCCAGGCTGCAACTATTGCTATTAAAGACTAAGCTGATGGTTTCTGGTAATCGAACTAGGAAGTGCCAAAATTAATTGTGGAACTGAGGCAACTGGAACGAATTACTAAGATTATTTTGCCTCCGTTTCTCTGACAATTTCCTCTGGAATAGACATTTAAAGACATTAGAAACCAAAATGACTGTGGCATTCAATGCAGTTAAAAGATTTTTTGTACACTTTCTTTATCCACGGTGGAAGCCACTGCTCAAATCTGCCACCTTACTTGACTCGGGGGGTCATTCGGGGAACTTCTGGGCACTATACGCATCCTGGCAGAACTTCAGAGCTGGCCCAGAGGTGTCATCCTGGAGGGACCCCGATTTTTCACCTTTTGCCCCGTGAATACCCAGGGCCCCAGAAGCACGACGCATGAGCATGGACATGCACACACGCACCGCAGCTCCAGTAGACAACCCCATCCCTCCTGGCCTAATGCCAGGGCTCCTCAAATGCGATGCTGCCACTCAGCCTCCACCAGGGGCAGCCAAGCTCCAAGGAAGCTCTCCTTAACCCTTCCAAGGAGGAAAGCTGCTGGTCGACAGCTAATCAATGTCCTCACCCTTCCCCACCTGCCGACCTCCGATGACCCTGGCTCATTCCCGAACCCAGGTTGCCAGCATGGCTTGAGGTGTGGCGCAGCACCTCAACCTTCTGCACCACCGGTGGCTACATTTAAAGATTTAATTATAAAGTGGGAAAAGGTACCATCAAAAGACTACTTACTGTCATTTAATACTATTAAATCATATATTTTATATGCAACAGAAATATGGGGTTTCACTAATATATCTATTCTGGGGCTGTCTTGAACAAAATACACCACTATGCATTGTCGATTTCTAACTCAGTCCCTGCAGACATTTTAAGAGTTGAAACAGATCAGTTCTCTATTGCTAGTTTTTGAGGAAAGATCCTTAAATTTCCTGTTGGGCCTCTTTTTACTGTCGGAAGAAAGACTACCCAGACAATGTCTTGAGGAAGAAATTGTTTATACTCAAGAGGGATTTGTCTGTCTGTCTATCAGAATTATCAGAGAACATTTGTTACCTTTGGGTCTGGGTACTCTGTTACATGAAATATATACCAAACCATTTCACAGATCAAAATTCAAATTAAGAACAGGGGGCTGGATTCTCAAAGAGAGCCAAAATTCTTTAGTTGTGAAAAATGGTTTGTAGCACTGCTGAAATTTAATTGCGGCATATTCACAAAGAAAATTTCCACAGTTGTGGAAAGTTGCAAACAGGCAGGCTGCAAAATTCCAAGTACTGAAAAATCCACAACATATTTTCTGCAGCTGTTGAACATTCACAAGTGTGGATCCACAGCTGAGGAAAAGGCTCAGCAGGCACAACAACAACAGGTGACCCATATTAACTGGAGCAGCAGACTTTGGCCCGTCCACTGCACTCTCAGACCCTGTAACGGATGAAACCGTTACAACCGGGAGCGGTGCAGTGTGTGTCATTGGGGCGGTGTCCATTATGGGACCGGTACTGCCAGTCCACACTAGGGGTGCGGGTGACCGTTACGGTGGCACCTGTTCCCAGGATGCAGCTCACGCTGCGCTCACGGAGCCCTGCAAGGACCGTTACCATGCGTCCACACTTGGCCTGGTAGCGTTACTGAGGCGTAACGGTTTCATAACCGTTGTTGAAACCACCCATAGTGTTTTCAACAACGGTTACAAAACGCCTTTCTGTAACGCTACAGGTGTAAACGCAAACCGTTGTGGTAACGGTTTGGGCACTCTGTAACGTTACAGAGGCGTAGTGTGGACAGGGCCTAGACAGTCTTGCCATAGATGCAGCAGAAAGTATTCACAGAGACCAGTAGCCAGTCCCTCAACTGGGAACACTGCAGCACCACTGGTACCAGCAGGACCATGCACCACAGTGGCTGTCTGTAACTGATGGTGGAACTGATGGTTGTGTCTCTCCCTGGGGTGTTGATGTTGCCTGCTTCAGTAGTACTCACTGAAGGCTGTTATCAGCTTTGCCTCTGCTGCCTGTGGGGCTCCTTTATAAGCTGCACTGAGTCTAGTGGTTGTGGTTTGTTGCCTTACAATGAAAATGTGTGCTATTTTTGTTGTAACAACTGACACTACTATACAACAACTGGTTTGCTGTTGCTTGTGCCTAATCGCCACTATAATTGTATCTCAATTGTTGGTAAACTGCATTTGCTCAGGAGAGTTCGCCTCACTCTTTGTGGTGCAGCATGTGTGCAACATTTTTCTACAACTGAAAAAACACTGGCTGAGAATAGCCTCCTGGCGATTCCCAGGATAAGGTTAAGATCTGCTGGTGATAGCTTTTAGTGTCGCCCGCCCCGTCTTTGGAATTCGCTTCCTCCATCAGTAAGGGGTGGCCCTTCAGTGGAGGTGTTCAAGGCCCGCCTCAAGGATTTCTTGTTTAGCTGGGCATTCCCAGACACTGTTCTGTAGATAATGTATGGCTTATTTATTTATTAGCATTGAACTCTACAGACAATTCAGACCTTTTAATAATATGATATGAAGTTTTAATTGATTGTTGCTTATTTATAATGTTGAATTCTGTTGTTTTTATTATGACGCCTAGAGCCTCTGGCTCCTGAAAAATAAAAGTTGCCTTGCCTTTAAAGGGATATGCCATACATTTCGATGGCTTTTTCCCCTCAGGAACTTGGCAGCTGCACTTTTCCACAGTCCACAGTGTATTTTTTCAGCTATGAAGTTTTGTGTATACCACTCAGTGCAATTTATCCTTTTTTCTGCAACTGTGGAACGTTTTGGGGCTTGTGGATAGTTTTACACCTTCAGAGCATTTTGAGAATCCAAACCAGGGTTCGGATGTTGTGGTTCAACACGATTTCACTCATTTCTTCCTGAAATTTTGCAGATGGTACAAGCAATTTAAAGTTTTCATCAACTTGAGTATTTTTGACACTTTGTCTAATCCTTCAACGTAAAATAATCACAAGATTTAGAATGGCACTGTGAGAAGCTAATCACATATTCTTTAAAGAAAATTGACCAGGATAACGATTAGATACTGTAAATGTAGAAATCTAGTCAAAGATGATCTAAAACATGTAACTCTTTTGTGTCCTTTGCATAATGTTAAAAGAACTTACTGGCTGGAATTTATCCTGTCAAACTGCAACACTCCACCTGATCTAATAATGTCTTTCCTATATACTCATGATCCAACAACTCTGAATAGCTTGGTTGGTTATTTAAACTCCTTGAAATTACAAAACAGTGTTACATCTTATGACTGTTACAACACTGTATATTGTACTTGAGATATGAGATGTATTTTTCTCTTTTTGCCACTTATGGCTCTTTTCCAACATTTTGTAGTTTATTTGAGATTATGGAGGACAATACATCTCGGGGTGTAGGTAACTGGACCTGAACCCAGTCAAGTTCTGTTTAATCCTGTTTTCAGGATAGCTAAAGGATAAATCCTTGCAGGTTCTCTTTATTTTATTTATTTATAAAAGAGTCTGAGAAATAGAGCTTTCTGATTGGTTGTAAACATTCTATCAGCCCTATGTTAATCTTTGATTAACATACATGTACAACCTAATCATATGCAGAACAAGGTTTAACACTATTTAAAAACATTTTTATTATAATATCAATAAGGCACTCCAGGAGTTGCTAATGGTCAGTTAATCACCCTCTGGGCGGGCATGTAGCACTTTCGGCTACCTCGTGCCACATTACACCCTAGAAGGTGATTAACAGATCATTAACATAACCTCTGGTCATGCCTTATTGTTTAATTATAGACCTAGGTTTACACCTTGAGCTGAAAGCTCATTTACAAAGGTTCCACCTCAGTAGAAAATAACAATTACAGACAATACAAACAGAAACATACCGTATGGCAGTAACTGAATTTCAAAAATATAAAGCGCAGTGGCAATCTTAAATAGTTAATAATACAGATGAATATAGGGTTGCATACAATGTGAGAACAGAGCTGCAATACTTGAAATAATACATTGATACAACATTTCATTGTCAAGTATAGGAGGGAAGAGAGATGTAGGAATGGAAATAAGTGCATCAAGGACTAAATTCAAAACAGGACAGAATTAGCTGTTTTTTAACTTGTTAATTGTTCCTGTTCTGAAATATTATCTAAAACATGAGCTTAATTTAGACATTATCATACAAGAATTGTAAGAACTTATGGTCAATAATTTT
Organism: Neoceratodus forsteri; assembly: GCA_016271365.2. Lineage (NCBI taxonomy): Eukaryota > Metazoa > Chordata > Ceratodontiformes > Ceratodontidae > Neoceratodus > Neoceratodus forsteri. Next base: position 283,659,670 of record CM028138.1, on the reverse strand, counting down.
GTAGTAACTTGACTGCATATTTAAGCAAGTATGTCATATATCTCATTGATCAACATCTCTGAATTAAATGTAAATAATTTTGTTTTATTGGACCAACATAAGATGTTACTAAAAATGAACAAAAGTGCTTAAGCTTTCGGACTAAAGTCCTTCCTCAGAAGCTTATGACAGTTATTCAGAAACTCACAGACTATTAACACCCAGATAATACAAAAAAAGCCCAGAAAGAATTCTCATTGGTTAAAATACTCATTTAAACCCTCACTGAAGTGAAAACAGTTGAACCAGACCTCACCAGTTTGCTATTAGCTGAGATGCCTTCAAGGTCAAATGTCATCTCAATAAGATAACCTTCCCAGCAGAAAGTTCAGCTATCATAAATTCTAAATGTTTCAGCATGTGCAGTGAATACAGTCTTAATGAACCGTTGGATTCAATTCTCACTTAAATACGTTAAAATGTGATATTGTTGTATGTTAAAACAAACAAAACTATATAACAAAATTTTCTATATATGGCATTCAGAGGATTTAAAATTAAGTTAACCTAGTGTGAGCAACTGTTATACAGTTTAAAACATATCTGGAGACATTTTTCCAACTATACACTCAACCAGTTACTATATTCCATAAATCTAAAACCTTCAGGCCCAGATATTCAAAACTTTGCCCAGGCTAAATTAGCACTGCCCAGCAGGCAAACTTAGCCCAGAGCAAAATACAAGCTATATTCAAAAGGAATAGCCCAGGAAAACAGCTTCTGAATATAGCATGGAAATGAGAGCTAGGCAAACTGGGCTGGGAGTGCAGAGCAAACTTAGCCCTGGAATAAGACAGCTCTGAATATAGCAACCAGGAAGTGCAAACCACAACAGCAACACAGTGTACAGCGATGTGAAGGTAGGTAGAGGTGAACTATGTGGCCAATGTGTGTGCCAGCAAATGCGTGGGCCCAGTACAGCTGAAGGAAGCAGTGCATGTGAAAAGACAGCGTGTAAAACTGTATAATACTCCCTGTACCGTTTCGCCATGCTAACATTACTTGCAGTTTAGCACAGAGCTAAGCCATTTGCCAGTGCAAACATGTTTGCCCAGCACTAAACTTTGCCATATTCAAAGTAACATGCAAATGAGCCTACTTAGGTAGTCCTGGGCAAACATCAACATTAGCATCTCATTATGCCTGATTTGTATACAGTTTGCCAACATTCACCTGGAGAGATCCCTGGCGCCACCTGTAGGTCAGTCTGGCAGTATAGGGGCTGGCCAGGTCCGCCCTCAGTGCCACCTGTAGGTCATTCTGGCAGTGCATGATGATAGCTGCATGCTACATGTATATAGTACAGCATAGCATAGCATATTGCACCCAGGGGACAACACAGCATAGCTACAGGTGGTGGTGGTGCTGCATGCACCTGTCACTCTATAGGTCATGCTACAGTGCACAGCAGACACTACAGTAGCAAGGGGCCCGGCAGTGTGAGGACACAGCAATGCCTATGGTATGTCAGAACAGTGATGACACTGCACTGTACACAGTAATGAGCCCAACATGCAGGTGATTACTGACAGTGGACAGTACTGTTACACTGTTGTGTGAGCCACACATGCTGCACCTTTGGCATGGGATGCTCACAGTAACATATACATGGGCCAGCTGTGTGTGCTGTGGCATTTGTACAGTTGTGCGGTATGTGGCGGGGAGGCACATATGATCCGACAGGCACAGTGGTGTTGAGTATTCCCAATACTGGTCCATGTGCATTGCATGATGTGTCCCAGCCTTGTGGCCACACCTGGTCTGTGGTGAGGCCTGGCCACCTGTACACCCTCCCTCAACAGCCACGATGCCCACAGTGCTGCATGTGTGCAGGCATCTGTTGGTCACCACAGACGTATGGTCTGCAGATGTGTGCTGTATGGCTACACTACCACGGTGTCCCTGGGGCCAGGTCACCCTACTACCTGGCATGGCTGGGACTGGTGGTAACTGTTGGCATCTGTGTGGTGTCATCAGTGGGCAGCATGTGTCCTCCATGTCTGGCTTTTTCTATGTGTCATATTCATATGTTTTGTAAAGCCACATAAAGCCACACAAACACCATGCAAAAGCCACAATGTTGTGCAAGCAGGACTGCCCAGAGTTAAGACCAGCTTTTCCTGGTGGTAATTTGTCTGCGCAAAGAGGTCACGCTAAGTCACACAAAAACAACTTAGTGCGAAGTCGCTGAATATAGCATTGTGCCTGTATTCATAATCAGTTTGTCCCTTGCATATATTATGGTTTTGCCCGGCACTAATGCAGTTTGCATGCGCTTCAAGCCTTTGAATATTGCAGACCCATGCTAATCCCATACTAAACCTGTGCAAATGGTTTGCGCCCAGTGCAAAGTTTTGAATATCTGGGCCTCAGTATTGTAACAGGATTTTATACAAGGTAATATCAATTGTCAGTATAAGTGCAAATTGGGAAAAAACTTTCAAGGACCCCAAGTAAATGAGACCATGCATCCTGATATGTTCAGAGTTCAATAATGTGTCAGTATATAATGAAACTACTATGTGGGCAGAGGTAGTCTAAGGACTCTGAATAAAACCCAATCAAACTAAATCCTACAACCCCATGGGCAGATAACTAGTTAGAAGAAAGTATATATTCACTATGTATGTGAGTTAAGAGTCCTAACACATCATCATTTACACCAGTCACAACAATATTTACCAATGGAATTTAACCAGTCAGGGACCCACAAGTAAATGAGATCATGCATTTTAATATCTTCAGAGTTCAAAAATGTGACGGTATATAATCAAACTACTATATGCACAGTAACAGTCCAAGGAATATGAATAGAACCACCATGCAATAACCTCCCCACAGGGAAGATAATTAGTAAGAAGAAGTACATATTCACTATGTATGTGAGCTAAGAGTCCTAACGTACCATCATTTACACCAATCACTACAATATTTGCCCAATGTAATTTAATCTGTTAAGGACCCCAAGCAAATGAGATCATGCATCCCAATATGTTCAGAGTTCAAAAATGTGACAGCATATAATAAAACTACTGTATGTACAGCAGTAGTCAAGGAATCTGAAAAGAACTGCAATGGAATAACCCCCGGAAGATATCTAGTTAGAAGGAAGCAGCGTATTCACTATGTAAGTGAGCCAAGAATCCTAATATGTTCAGAGTTCAAAATGTGACAGTACAGTATATAATAAAATTACTATATGTATGGTAACAGTCCAAGGAATCTGAATAAAACTCAATGGAATTAACCCCACCTCACCCCAGGGAAGATACTAGTTAAAGAAATTTACATGCATTATGCATGTGAACTAAGAGTCATAACACACAGACCTTTACTTCAGAGGATGGTCATATAATAGGACTTCAGCATGTCTTTGTTATTGTTTTAATATTTGTAGTGTTCTTTTAACTGGTTATCAACATGTTGGTTCCACAGCAAAGAACTATATGTGTGTGTGTGTGTGTGTGTGTGTGTGTGTGTTTTTTTTGTGTGTGGGGGGTTATGTAGTGTGGTGGGTTGTGGGGTTGCTGTTACATTGAGATAGACTTATATTCAGGTATATGACATAATGGTGTTACAGTGTTTGTTTCCAAGGGTGGGGGCTGTATATGGACAGTCCCTTTTCCCGCCTATGATCTGTCACAAGGCACTGGTAGAGCCACAGCTCTTGGGTTGTGTGTCCTTCAGTCCCCTAAATGTATTGGCAGCTACATGGGAGGAGGCAGTATAGTGCAGTGGTTTAAGGCTTTGAGCTGCAAATCTGGTGACATCCAGCAGACCAGGCGTGGGTTTGAATCTACAGCTTTCACTTGCATACTTGTGACCCTGAGCAAGTCACTTTACTTCCCTGTGCTCCCAGGTCGCTCCTGCAAAAAGCTTTCAGCTTAGTGTGCTACTCCTGGTTAAACAACTAAAAAAAAAATAAAATAAAATAAAACATGGTCTACTTCCATATAGGAAGAGCTCAAATGACAAAAAGAAATCCTGAAGAACCAAAGTAGGAATCACCACGACCAGGACATTGTAACCATCCATCAGTACCCCACCCCTCCGCTCTGAGAACAAAAGATAAGGATACATTTGTGGAGATCATTCCAGTCTGTGTCTTGGGCACTGGAGGTATTACCCCATGCTAAAGGAGGATTAAAACTATGCAATCTGGCCTAGGATCTTGGGTTGCAGGGAAGTTATGGCAGGTGTCACCATGTGTACACCCTATGCTATGTACTGTAAGGGACTTAGGAGGGCAGATAACTAGTCTGGGTATGCATGTTAATGATGAGTAAGTGGTGGGGCAGCCCCACAGACAGGCTCTGAACTGGGACCAGCAGTTGGGCACCCCCAACTGAGTACCTCAGGCTCTGCTCCAGCTAACTTGGATGTACCGTCCTGCAGTGGGCCCTTTGGCTCCCACCATGCGAATCACCTCCATCTACCCCAGTCAAGGTAAGATTTAGCAACAGTTTACTGCATTCATATATTTGCATTAATGCTCTGAAACTTAAGGCACATTACTCGATCCGTGCTCAGCCCAAGCCTTCCTCCTCCAAGTAGCCCCCTGGTGCTCGGTGCCTCAGCCTCAACCCACATCATTCCCAGCTTCCCTTTTTCCTTAGGATCAAAAATATGTAAGTTCCTCTGTTCATGGTAACTCTAAGCTTATCGGTGGCAGGAAGCTATGCTGGATGTCCATTTCCTGGAGTTTTGGGAGAGTTTGATTGAATATTTTCCAGCTCCCTAGTCATGTAGTTTAGTGGGAGAAAAGTCACTTTGACAATCCCTAATTCCTTGCTGCTTGCCAGATTGTGAATATCTGCATTAGGCTGGAATGTGTTCATACATTATCCCTGCAATGATTGTCCTGTAGTCATTATAGGGAGGGTCGTCTTGTTTACCGTTCCATTCTAAAACAGTCTGGGTTCTAGGGTTCTTATGCAGATTATAAGCACAGATATTGAAGTTATTTATTTATTTCAAAAGTTTTACTTAGTTAAAGCAGCCTTATTTGTTAGTCTTCAAAAACTCATCATGCAGGGGTTTATTTTAACAAAACTGTATTTCATCCTCAGTGCATTTTTTAGTTTTCTTTCAGCAATATTTTTATATCCAAAATATCCATATACCCATATTTATGTTGCATGCGCATGTGCAAGAGACATAATGCCATCATCTGAGTTTTGCAGGTGTGGCCCTGTCTTCAATCTGGTCAGTGTGTTTGCAGGCTGCCAGTTCCCCAATCCTGCTGCAGCTGTCTATGACAGCAGTTGAAAATGCAGTGGTCGTACAGTTGAAAGGGAGGCTCCGCTTCCAGTGAGCAGAGCTCCCCCACACACCACACACACTCCCACGCATGCACACATGCATGCTCATGAGCCTTCCTCCCCCACGCACACACTGTATGGCCGGCAGTGCCCAATCCCGTCAGCTCCGCCCCCTCCCCTAAGCATCCAGGTGCCACGCTGGGAGCCCACCCAGCGTAGCAAAATGTGTTATGGCTGACGGGGTGCTCAATCCTCATCGGCTCCAGCCCCTCCAAACAGCCTTCCAGCTGACACGCTGAGAGCCCACCCCCAGTGTGGCAAATGTCCTAAATCGTCTTATTAAAAAACAAACCTGTAAATACAAAACTGTCCTCGGCTTCTCCTGCCCCCTCCCACAGCCTGCCCACCCACTCGCACTCTGCCTCCCCACACACCCTTACCCCGCCACTTACCTCCAGACCTCGGCGTGGCGATCTTCGGTGGACGGGAACATGTCTGCACTCTTCAAAGCTGACCGTGAACTGAGGAAATGCGGTAAGCTGTATAGTGGGATAGATAGGGTTTTCAACTTTGCTGCATATCCCAGGCATTTTTGGAATTTTTGCACCAAATTTTCAACATGGGGTTTTGGGACCCCTCCTCATGAATTCTGTCACTGTCATGGTGTTGGTGGGCCCGAAATGTGATCTCACGGTCACTGCGTGAAATCACCTTTCAGGACTGAATAATGAAATGACAGTACCAGTGTTCATAAGGTGAGCTCTCAAAAGCCTATGTTGCAAATTTGGTGAAAAATTCCTACAAATGACTGTTTTACTTGAGCATGCATTATGCAGTTCCTACGTGATGCTCATAAGTTCTGAATTTTTTAATATTTGCACTCTGATTTTCAACATTGACATTTTACCACCTCCTATGAGTGCAGCTGTCATTTTTCACATCTTGCCCAAAATGTTTTCCGCTGCGATGTAGCGCAACAATGGCGCAGTCGGTATGCGAAATCAATGTATAGGCCACATTAAGAAAATCACAGTGACACTGTTCATGAGCAGAGGTCTTAAAATGGCTATGTTGAAAATTTGGTGAAATAATTCAAAAATGACTGTTTCTGAGCATTTGTTGTGCTGATCCTCATGGCTAAAATAGATTCATGATTTTCAATATTTTCCTCCAGATTTTCAACATTGCCATTTACCACACCTTCTTATGAGCAGTACAGCTGTCATTTTCACATCTCACCCAAAACATGTTTTGCCTCAGAGCACACAATGGCGCAGTCAGTGTGCGTAATCAATGTTTAGGACACATTAAAGAAAATCACAGTGACACTGTTCATGAGCAGAGGTCTTAAAATGGCTATGTTGAAAATTTGGTGAAAAATTCCTTCAGATGTTCTACAATGTCACTAATGAAGACATTGAACAGGACTAGCCCCAGGACCGATCCTGCAGCACCCACTGGTCACCCTCCTAGACTGCACACCATTTACCACCACTCTCTGCCTCCTGTCTGTTAGCCAGTTTCTAACCCAGTTTACCACCCTTTCCCCATGCCCAGCCTACCCAGCTAGTTTATCAGCCTCCTATATGGGATGGTGTCAAAGGCTTGCTGAAATCAAGGTAAGCGTTGTTCACTGCCCCACCTTGATTCACTTCCTTTGTCACCCAGTCAAAGAAATCAACCAGATTTGTCTGACACAATGTCCCCACTGTGAATCCATGTTGTCTATGGTCCTGGGCTCCAATGGCTTCTAGATGCCCCACTATCCTTTCTTAAGCAATGTCTTCATGATCTTCCCACTACTGAGGTGAGGCTGAACGGCCTATTGTTCCCTGCCTCCTCCCTGCTGCGGACTTGTGTAGAGGGACCACATGTTCCTTCTCCAATTCACTTATGTTGAATGACTCAGTGAACATGGCTGCCAGAGGTACTGCTATCTCCCTTAGCAGTTCTCTTACTAACTCCTGGGCGTGTGCCATCTGGTTCCATCGCTTTGTCCACCTTTAATTTAGTGAGCTCCTGCAGGACTCTTTTTGCCTTTGAATGGACTGTTGTCCACCTCTTCACCCCCTTAGCAACTGCTGTACTGCTGTGGCCTTGCCTCCTACACCTCTCTGATACTGAGCGGAAATACACAGTGGATGTCTTGGGAGGAAGGCATGGAACTATCACTTCCAAATACCTAAACAGCACATACAAGCAAGCAACATTCGGCATTGACAAATGCTTGTTCTTTTGTTTTCTTTCATTCCTCATGGAAGCTACAGGATTCTGAAGTTTTAAAGTTCCTGCTCCCATGACATGCAGTCCATGAAAAAATTAAATATCTTTGTAATGTGTGGTGCCATTTGCCATCAGAAACATGTGGTAGCACCTTCCAAATACATCCACATTATAAATCTGGTGTTTGCATTCAACAGGTGACCTCAGTGGAAGAAATGTTAAATATTGCGAATGGCAGCCATCTTTATTGACATCGTCATTAATTACAAAATTAGTTATAAAAGTTGTTTTAAATAACCCACCACCACCACCAAATTGGGGGTTTACCTTAAGTGTCCATCTGGGCTCTTCTAGTGCCCACTGCCTGACTGACGTCCAGCAGGGAAAGTAAATCCATGTACAGTATTGTTCTGCTACTGCTCACGTGAGTGTGCAAACCATGCCACCATGCTGTCCCTTTGAAGTCAGCCTGTGTGTATAGTGTAAGTAGCCTGGGCTGGGTCCGAGTAAAACAAAGCTCATGGCCAGCCAGGCAGTTCCCTGAGAGCATCCACTCTGCAGTTGCTTGATAGAGCAGATGAAGCACTGTTGAAATCTCTAAATATTTATACCTAAAACAGTACAGTTGCCTATTAAAATAAACTGTAAATGTGGATTGTTTACTTTTCAGCAAAGGAGCCACCATGTTTGGACTGGGACTGCTATGGACCAATCAGAACTCTAAAAGCGTCCTTAGGGGTCATCATTACAGTGACTTCTGGAGACACTGTGCACCTTTCCTCTTTGTACCTATTTTAACCATTCAGGACTCCAGGAATGTGGTGACAGTTTGAGCAGTCAACTGGAATACAGAAATCCTGGTCTTCAGTCGTGGACTTTTTTGAACAAGACAGATCAGCTCGAGTTCTTGTAGAGGTGGGATCCTGTGTGGTTTAGCGGCAAGTAACGGGGTAAGGCCTGCTTTGTCTCCCACAAGTGACTGGTTAGCCTGTGTGAATCACCAGGTTCTGGAACTGCCTCGAAGCAGAAAGAGAATGTTTCAGCTTCCAGAGCTGATAAGAAGAGCACTTTGCTAAGTGAAGTGACTTTTGCTGAACTGTCTAAGTCTGAGAGATTGCGTGGGAGATTGCTCCAGAGACTCCTGTGTGAAAGTGGAGCCTGCAAATGCTGAGGTGTCTCCTATCAAGTACAAAAAGGGAGACCTGTTCAAAATATTTCCTGCCTTCCATGGGACTTCCAGTACCAAATTGTTAAGCTGTGTGTGCCATTTGAACTGTGCCAGAGACCGAACTGTGTGTGCTGGGCCTGTGTCACAGAAGAAAAATTACTACCACAGTAATCTTGTTTCCTCTAATGGAGTCTTGCTGTATTCTGACTATATGCAGTTAGCCCTTCCAGTTCAACTGCCCCAGAGATGAAAGTGTTAACTCTATGCCACAGCATAAAGCGTTGAGCTTGAGCTCGGTTTTCAAACCCCTGTCCCTGGTACATTATATGCAACCATCAGATTCTTACAAGCACTAAAGTAGTTACTACTAAGTCTATCTATATTAAAGTAAATAAATAACCCACACATGACTAATAACCAGACAAAGGGCAACTAGAAGACTCAAGTCAAGAAATGCCCAAGAAAAACATGGTACCCAGGGAGCAGCACTTAAATTTTCACTGATAAGCAGGACCTGCCCTTTTAGATTCTGTCAGGGGAGGCAGGAGGAGGTCAGAATACAACAAGACTCCATTAGAAGAAACAAGATTACTGTGGTAAGTAATTTTTCTTCAAACAACATGAAGTCTTGCTGTATTCTGACTACATACTAAACTACCAAGCAGTGCCCCATGGAGGAGGGCGCAGAGCCTAACCTACTTAGGAAATAGGCTCTGCAGTACTGCTGTGACAAACCTGGCATCACTCCTGGCCTGGGTGCCCAGGCAGTAGTGCTTAGTAAATGTGTGAACAGTTTTCCAAGTAGCTGCTTTGCAAATTTCGAGCAGGGGAATGTCTGGCAGCTGCAATGGAGGCAGCTGTCCCCTGGTAGAGTGGGCCCTGAGGGCCTGCAGGTGGCACTTTCCCAAGTTTGCCATAGCAGATTGGATGCAAGACACTATCCACCGAGTAATGGTCCTCTTGGTGGCTGGCTTGCCTTTACCCACTTCTCCATAGGTAAGGAATAACTGGGTACGACCATTCCTATGTGGGCATTTGTCTGATCTATGTAGTAGCTAATAGCCCCTTTTTACATTCAGGCTATGCAGTCTTTGTTCCCCTGAGCAGGAGTGTTCAGTAAAGAAGACAGGTAATGTCATAGACTGGTTCAAATGGAAATCAGAGACCACTTTTGGGAGAAATTTCCTGTTAAGTCCTAAGGATGACCTTGTCCCTATGGAATGTTGTAGTCAGGTTTCACTGACAAGGCCTGTAGCTCCTAATCCTCCTTGCAGAGGTTGTGGCTACCAAAAGACAGTTTTCCATGTCAGATACTTCAGTTCAGCTGAAGACATGGGTTCAAAGGGGCTGCATTAACTGAGCTATGCAGATATTCAGGTCCCAAGATGAGAAGGCTCCCTGTGAATGGGATGTGAGTGGAGCAACCCTTTAAAAAACTTCTTGAAAACCGAATGGGATGCCAGGAAGGTCCCTTCCTGCAGAGAGATAAGCAGACACAGCTGCTGGATGCACCATCAGGGTTGAAGGCCGAAGACCAAAGGAGTGAAGATGACCAAATAGTCCAACATGGTTGCCAGTCCTGCTACTTGTGGATCTATTTCCTCTGTTCACACCAGAGGTAAATCTTTTCCATTTGGAAGTATACGTCTTTCTGGTGGTAGGTTTTCTGGAAACCTTCAGAATCTCAGGACCCCTTGAGAGGATGCACGCCTGCATACTCTGGGTCCTCAGAGCCAGGCCTTGAGCCTGAGGGACTTGAGGCTAGGGTATAGGATCCTCCTCTGAGAGGAGGTCAGGAGATTGTGCCTCTGGGGAGGCAAATTGGACTGGTCACTGTCAGAGACAGCAGCGTGGGGTACAGGGCTGTCTGGCCCAGTCCGGAGCAATCAGAATCATAGATGATGGCTGGCTCCTGAGTTTGAACAACACTCTGAAGATCAGAGGAATGGGGGAAAGGCATATAGGAATTTGCCTGTCCAGTCCAATATCAGTGCATCCAGAGGCACAGGGCCTAGAACTGGAGGTCTGCAACAGAACTGGGGCAGCTGGTGATTGTCTGAGGCTGTAAACAAATCTATCTCTGGTGTGTCCCATCTCCTGAACACTGCATGCAGTATTCCCTTGTTCAGAGACCACTTGCGGTGACTCTGATTTATTCTGCTGGGGCATCTGCCAGTACATTTCCTTGTCTGGCATGTGCATAGCTGAGAGGGAGGTCTGAAAAGAGTATGCCAGAGTCAGATCTTCATTGCCTCCATACAGAGGGCAGAGGACCTTGTCCCTCCCTGCTTGTTGATGTAGTACATGGTGGTGGTGGTGTTGTCTGTTCTTACCTGAACCACCTTCCCTGTACCATCTCTGAGAATGACTGAAGAGCTAGGAACACTGCCTTGAGCTCTAACAGGTTGATATGGAGCAGAGACTTCTGATGAGACCATGTCCCATGAGTAGTGTGGTCCCCTAGTTGAGCCTCCCATCCAGGGAGTGAAGCATCCATGATCAGAACTACTGCAGGAGATTGCAGGAGGAAAGGAACACCCCTCCCTGAGATTGTCCTTCCACTACTGCAGTGCCTGTACCAAGGTGGTTGTCACTGGAATCAGCTTGGACAGGGGATCTCTTTCTGGGACCATCTGAGATGAAACTGGATGTTAGTCATCTGAAACCTTGCTCCTGGGACCACTGCTGTGGAAGCTGCCATGTGTCCCAAAAGCTGAAGAAAATGTCTTGCTGGATGAGACACCTGCAAGCAAAAAGAACTTGCCAGATGGATGAGGTTGTCCACCCTTCCCAGTGGCAGGACAGCCTTTGTCTTAACCATGTCCAGCTCTGCTCCTATGAACACTAGGATCTGGACAGGTTCCAGCACTGATTTGTTAGGTTTACCAGAAATCCTAAGGACACAAGGGTATCCTGCACCAGAGCCAAGGCTTCTCTCACCTGCTCAGGGGATTGTCCCACAACCAGCCAGTCATCAGGTAGGAAACACAGACACTCCCTGCTTTTCAGGTAGGCAAAACCACTGCCAGGCACTTTGTGAATGTTCTGGGGCAGAGGTCAGGCCAAAGGGCATTGCCCTGAACTGACAGTGGCCTGAGGGCAACTCGAACCTTAGCTACTTTCTGTGGTAGTGTCTGATGGGTATGTGAAATAAGCATCCTTGAGATCCAAGAAGCTAACTCAATCTCCTTGTCTGAGAGCAGGAAGGATTTTGGTTAAAAGTCATCATCTTGAATTTAGGTTTTGTCAGGTGCTTGTTGAGATACTTCAAATCTAGGATGGGCCACCACTCCCAGTCTTCTTTTGGGTAAGAAGTATCTTGAGTACAACCCTTTTCCTTTGTGAAGGATGGGAAGGTTCCACTGCTTTTGCTGTAAGAGTGTGGAAACCTCTGCCTCCAACAGAGTTGCCCGGTGAACTGCTGGCAGGTTTGAATAGCTTTGCTCTGGTTCTTGGGAAGCGTTTGAAATTTAGAGCAAGTCCCTGGTAATGGATTTCCGGTCTGGAAGTGGTGAGCCAACCTGCCCCTACTGGCAGATGGGAGGCAGCTCTGGATGACACATTAGGGTGTCTGTTTGGCAGGAGTCTTAGGCTGGGAGGTGGATGCAGCTCTGCTCACACCTCTCCTACCTCTGCCCCTGAAAAATACCTCTCTGTTGCTGGTAAGCGGGAATGCCTGTGCCTGGTAGAAAGGCCTTTGATAAGGCCTGCCTCTGCCCAACCTAGGTTGCTGCTTCTGTGGGGTTGCAGCCTTTTCTTTTGCAGCTGCACTTTTGTAAGTGGTCCTATACTCATCCATTTTCTTCATATGCGACTCTGTTTGTTCCCGAAACAGAGAATTTTGGATGACAGAAATCCATGGCCTTTGACTGGGTATCCTGAGAAAGGTTGGTACACCTGACCGGGAAAATCTCCTCATGGAAACCGCAGTAGCCATAACTCTAAGGACACATCATTAGAGTCCACTGAAGCATGAAATTGGACTTTGGATGCCTCAATGCCATCCCTGACTATCTGCTCCAGGTCCCTGGCCAGTTGGGGTGAAACAGTCTTAGCCAAGTCCAGGACAGATTCCCATCTGGACTTTTCTATCTGGCTACATATGCCATGTAGGAAGCTTGCCTAATCCCAGAAAAGAGGCCAAATATTGCTTCTTGGCCATGGTGTCAATCCTCTGAAAGTCGTTCTCAGGAGGATGAGAGGCTAGAGGAATGCCAGCCCAGCCTTGTCACAGGCAGCAGTAACTCCTACATGGCTGCAGTGGTTATAGAGAACTCTGTGCCACTGCCTGAGAGCATATACCTCCTATCCATCCTTTTTGTCAACAGGGGAATAGAAGTAGGCATCTGCAAAATTTTGTTTGTCTGCTTTTCAAGGACTTATGATGGGGTACTGAATGTCTCTTGGAGTCAGGAACATCCATCATCTCAATGAAATTTGGCTCCTCCTCCTCCTCGGATGCCTCCAGAGCAGGGAGCTGTAAGGTCTCAACAACCTTTTGTAGAATGAATAATGGGAGGAGGAGGACTCCCCAGGCTGTCTGGGTGGGGAGACAGAATCTGGTCTATCCGGGAAATATCAGGCTCAATGGGTTCCCCAAGCCTTCCTCTTCTTCCTTTTCTTCCCCTTCTTCCCACTTGAGTTCATAATAAGTCTCGGATCACATGGAACTGGTGGGAAGTGAACACGACAAGCCGACCGAACGAGGGGCATGTGTTTGTACTCATCCTCGGTTCACCTGATTCAGTCTGTAATGATTGTACAATCCTAATCGTTTAGCTATTTCATCTGTGGTTGGAGCGGAAACATAGGCTCCGAACCAGAGTTTTCATTCTTTTTGCAGGTACCAGTTCCCAGTATCTGTCTTCCATTTGCTCGAGGAGGTTTTGCCCTGGTGGAAGGCACCTCCTCCGGTTCCCAGCATCCTCAGGAGTCGAACCGGACCGGCCATCCGGGTCAGCAAATTTTGACCATCCTTTCCTTCAGCCTGGCTAACGCCTATCCAGCGAGGCCCTAGGAAAGTTTTCACAAATTTGGCAGTGTGTTTTCAGGTGGTCAAACCCCAGACAATGAACACACATGAGGTGGGGATCCACCTTGTGGTACCTCCCCACACTCTGTGCAGTACTGAAACCCAGTGGGACAGTTATTTTCTTGGGTTTCTCAAACATAATGCACCGAAAGCCAAAGTTACCCTTTTGCGTGGCAGTCAGGCCTAAGTAACTAAATTAGTTTTCGGTTAATATCCCATTCAATGGTTGATGGATAAAGATAAAGAAACTCATTTTTTTAAATTGAAAACTGACGAATCCCAAATAAAAATTTAAATTCTAAGAATTTACCTCAAAGAAATAATCAAATCGTTCCCTCTCAGTTAACAGACCAAAAAGGACTGGAGACTTACAAATGGAATTCAAACTAATCTAGTCTAACCTGTACTGTAGACAAAGGTTTGAAGAACCAGAAAAACAAACGCTGTTGAAATAATTGTGAAAAACACCACTCTGAACCAAAGGCGAGGAGAAATCAGAAGAGCGACTTCAAAGGCAGGTGAGTAAAGAATCTGATGGTTGCATAGAATGTATCAGGGACAGGGTTTGAAAACTGAGCTCGAGCTCAACGTTCTATGCAATGGCATAGAGTTAACTCTTTCATCTCTGGGACAGTTGAACTGGAAGGGCTAACTGCATATAGTCAGAATACAGCAAGACTTCATGTTGTTTGAAGGCCCTAGAGACTGTTACTGTGAGTTGCCATCCATCCTGGCTAAAGACCAACTCAGGGAATCAGCTCCTGTGGAGAGAGAATCCCAGATTTCAGCCACCTTGAAGGAAAGGCTGTGAAGCGGAGGTGAGTTGTGTTCGGCCCTGGTCCCATGGTTCCCTGCCTGGCAAGCAAGAATCCAGCCTGACTACAGCCATCAGTTCCATTGGTCCTGGTACCATGAGTAAGTTCAGGGTCCTAAATCTGCAACAAAAATTAAAGTATTTGTGGTCATCTGATTTGCTTTCTAAGTTCACCTTGGTGTTTAACTGTGATTGCCAGCCATCGGGCTATGGATTACAATTGTCTTACTTTTTAAAGGGTTCATTCTAACAAAAGCAAGATTTATTTGTTTAAGAGGCCCCAACCTGCTGCAACGCAGCTTACCCACAGCAATGCCTCAGGCCCACACCTAAATTTCAAACTGGGTACCCAGCAGCAAAGACTGTCTCATACAGGGTCAAATGAAAAGTTTTCATACTGTTATAAAATCAGAATATATAAGCTTTCATCTAAATTCGCCCCTCCCTTGTTCAGTCCCTGAATAAATCAGTTTGTGGTTTGAAGTTTAATCCGCCCTGTGAGTATATTATTACCCAGTTTCAAGTTATTGTGTCAGCCAAAGGTATACTTTATTGCTAGCAACTGTTCCTTGCAGGTACCCAGGGTGTGTCCTCAGAAGCCTGAATCCTGGTGGTATGTGTGGCCCATGAGCATATTATTAGCCACCAATAATTATACCCTGAATGCCAGGTACAGTGTCTGCGAAACTTTATGTGTAAGGTCACTATCTGGGGCTGTGGGTAGGTACAACTTCCCAGAGGGTTGCACTAGCTTAAGCTCTAACTCACTTAAATATTACTCTAGGTGGAGGCACCGAGTCAAAGGATTACTGTTGGAGACCAGGCCCTCAACCTGCAGTTAGAGAAGCAGGCAGGGGTAGTAGCCCATTGGGAGGTGACACCCAGGTTACATCTTTGGAGGCATCATGGGATTACTGCCCCTAATGGTCAAAACGCAAAATTACAGTTGGGTTTCAAATGGAATGCTGGCACAAAAGTCTCTAGCTCTGGCCTGGAATTTCCTGCTAATAAAATGGCAGTGCATTGTTTATTGGGGTGTTGTGAAGCTAAGGGTTGCCCCAAAAAGGCTTTGCTGTTGCTAGACATTTCATTGGGCACTGACAAAGGCACTGTTGAGGAGCTTAGGTAAAGTTAAATCCCTGGGTACAGCTACAGTAAAAGGGTGACTTGCTGATTTGATTGCTCAGAATTTAATAGCCCTGGTAGAATGTAGTAACCCTGTGGACAGTGAAAGGGTACCCAGTGTCCTTATCCTGAAGAGTCTCTGGTGGGTTTAAAGGTAGTCACCATGCATAATGTGGTATCTATGCCTGGGGGTCACCCAGATTAGAGGGATTAAAAGAACAACTGGGGAGGTTGTTACTAGCTGAGGGACAGACCTTTGAAGATTAAAAAGAACCTTAGAGACTCCTGGGGGTACCACTCCCTTAAACCCTTCACCAGCTCTCTCAAAAGCACCCTCACCTGCACCTCTGCCAGTACCATTACCAGTACCCGTACCCTCAGTGAACCTTGACTCCTACTGCAGGTTAAGAATGTTTTCTGGCAGTATCCCACACCCCAAGGAAGATGATTTAGAGACTTGAATGGACTATACATTTCCCTGGTCCAAGAGTGGCAATGTACAGAAGCAGAAAAACTGAAACAGCTTATGGAAAGCTTAAGGGTCTTGCACTTGAAGCAGTTAGATTTTTACGTCTACTTACCCTGATGCTTCAGCCCAAGAATATTTGTCTGCTTTAGAAGGTGTCTTTGGCAACACTGAATCTGGGGAAGACTTGATGTGGAAATTCAAATCCACCAAACAGTGGAAGGTAAACGTTTGTCTGCCTATGTCACTTGACTGGAAAGGGCCTTGCAAATAGCTCACAGAAAAGGTGAGGTATTGGCAAGTGATCTGAACCGAGTGAGACTAGACTATGTTCTCAAATGTGCCAGATTTTCTAGTGTGCTAATGCTCAAGTTAAAGTTCCAAGATTGAAGGGATGATCCCTTGCTTATTGTTGGCTCATGAAAGAGATCCGAGAGGCTGAAAATGAGGAAGAGTCTTGGAATCCTATGCAGGTGTGGCTTGAGCAGCCCCAGCCCTGAAAAGCCTACTGAAAAGAGACTGCTACTGACACACAGCAACATAAAGACACATTAAAGAGCTAAGAGAGATGAAGGCCAGTGCACAAAGTGCTGTGGAACTGGTCAAAGATCAGACTATTCGCACCCATACTGCTGAGGTCCCAGTGAAGCTCCACCCACTGTGAAGGGTGCAAGTGCTCAGGTCCCTAATTGGGAAATGAAAAGTGACATGCTGAAAGAGATGAGAGAGTTGAGAGCATTAATAAGTGATCTTGCAGTCCTCTAATCTGCCTTTGCCTTGAGAAGGCCTAATGGAGTTGAAAATGAGCACAGATCCAAAGATGCTTAAAAGCCTGGTCCTTACAGTAGCAATAAATCAGTTGAAGAACCCATGCAAGCTCACAACCCCAGATCCACTCTTTTCTGCTACCACTGTGGTGAGGACGGGCAAACAAAATGAGTATGCAGGGCCCCTGAAGATTTCGAAGGTAACCATAAAGTTGCTCAACTAGGTCAGACAAAGCAATATAAAGCCTTCTTCTAAGTCTCATACAAGCCTTATGTAGCCAAGTCTGCTGTCACGCTGCCTGCTAATAATACCTCTCCAGACTGGTCCAAATTGGTGGGTCCTTCCATGAAAACTACTGTGCATGTGGGTGGAATCCCTGCTCAGCTGTTCTAACAGCGAGTCCCAAGTTACAAAAATCTTCAAAGACTGGTATGAGCAGCACTTATCTGACCACCCACTACAACCTCTCGATGGACTGCATGTATGGGGGTTGAGCGATTAATCATATCCATATCTTGGTTATCTGAGAGTGCGACTTTCCTTCCATCCTCTGCAGCAGGTGTGGGAGACCATGTAGAGGCACTAGCCCTGGTATGTCCTCCTTCTGGATTGTATGATGGTATTCCTGTGTTAATTGGTACCAATGCGCATATATTTGGCCATCTTGCTCAGCTGTGTCAAGAAGGACAGCAAAAGAAGACTGGAGAGCTCTGCATGTTCATGTCATGATCCAGAGAGCCCATGAGCTGCAAATGCACCCGGAGAGAGTGACAGGATGAGCCTGTAAGTTATATTGTGGAGTAAGGATGCTTCTGCTATCTTACTCCCTCCCAATAGCTGAGTGTAGTGTCAGTGGAGAAGTGCAGTTGCTGGAATGATGTGACCAACAGAACACTTTTTGTTTTTACCAGGAGAGACACACTAAGCTGAAGTTTGTTTACAGGTGTGACCTGGGAGCACAAGTTAAGTGACTTGCTTAGGGTCACACAGTATGCAAGTGGAGGTTGTGGGATTGAAACCCAAGTCTCCAGGTTTGCAGCTCAGAGCCTTAAACCACTGCGCTATACTGCCTCCAGACATTGATGCTGACCCCAGAAGAGGGTAAATTGCCTGAAGGACTGCTGGTTAAACCCAGTGTACTTCCTGTCCATGTTCATGCTTAACAAGAGTGGTAGTCCAGATTCAGAATGTCACAGATCAAGATATCAAGGTGTACCAAGGTTGCACTCTGGATAAAGTTTACTGTGCTGACACTGCTGTCCTGCCATCCAAGTGCCAGACTGAGAAGGATGTGAAGTATCACCTGACATGTTTGACTTCAGAGACTCCCCATTCCAAACAGCTGGTGAAATAGAATTAGTAAGAAGCCAGCTCAGTGAGCCAAGGTATTCTCCTGAAGGAGTGGAATGTCAGCTGTGTTACTGGTGCTGAACACCACATATGACTGCATGATGAGCAACCCTTCTGGAAAGATCCAAACACCTAGCTCCCGCCAACATAGATGATGTGAGGCATCATCTGCAAGAGATGCTAGCAGCGGTATCATACAAGAGTCATGGAGTCCATACACTTCCCTAATTGTCGTACTGTGAAAGAAAAACAGCTCTGTCACAATGTGTGCGGATTACAGAACACTCAATAAAAGAACTTTGCCTGATCAATACACTATGCCATGCATACAGGATGTGTTGGATTGCTTAAATGGGAGTAAGTGGTTTTCCGTTCTCATTCTACACAGCGGATATTATCAAATCCCAATGGCTTCAGAAGATAGGGAGAAAACAACATTTATTTGTGCCCTGGGATTCTATGAATTCCTTTGTACACCTGAAGGAATTTCAGTGCACCAGCCACATTTAGAGATTTGTGGAGCGTGCAGTGGGTGACAGGAACCTCCTTGAGTGCTTGGTGCACCTCAATGATGTTATTGTCTTTGGGAAGACCCTTGAAGAATATGAAGCCCGACTGTTTAAAGTGCTTAACAAAGTCAAGGAATTCAGCTTAAAGCTATCAATAGACAAATGTCAATTCTTCAGAGCTCTGTGAAATATGTAGGCCACATCGTGTCTACCCAGGTATACAAACAGACCCCAGCAAGGTGAAGGCATTAATGAACTGACCAAAGCCCAACAACAAAGAGCTTCAGAGGTTCTTTGGATTTTGCGCTATTACCACCGATTTATTAAAGACTACACCAAGGTTGTATGGCGTTGCTGAACTTTACTCAATGGTACCCACCTACTCATAAAAATTCAAGAAAATACTGGCAAAGAGACTATAAGACATATTTCAGACCCCATAAGCAGTTTGGCCAGAGATGGACTCCTGATTGTGACACTGCTTTTGAAGAAATTATTTATCAGTTGATTCATGCTCCTGTACTTGCCTATGCTGATCCTTCAAAACCTTATGTGTTACATACGACGCCAGCCTAAGTGGTCTAGGGGCCATACTTTACCAAGTATACACAGAGGGATTATGCCCCATAGCTTTTGCTAGTAGGAGTCTGACACCTTTAGAGAAAAATTATGCTGTTCATAAATTGGACTTTCTCGCTATCAAGTGGGCAATTGAGTAGCAGTTTCATGAATATCTGTATGGTGCAAAGGTCCTGGTCAAGACCGACAACAACCCGTTGATATGTCCAAACCTCTGCCAAACTGGACGCCACCAGACATGATGGCCGTGCTCTCTCA
Source organism: Neoceratodus forsteri (assembly GCA_016271365.2). NCBI lineage: Eukaryota > Metazoa > Chordata > Ceratodontiformes > Ceratodontidae > Neoceratodus > Neoceratodus forsteri. Next base: position 283,640,078 of record CM028138.1, on the reverse strand, counting down.
ACATTTGATTACGTAGAACAGTATCATCCAGGGTTGAATCATGTCAATGCAGATGCTCTTTCTCACAGATTTGCCTCTAATCAACAATGAGTGCGCATTCCTGAACAATCAGTAAAAGCTCTGTGTCACAAATTTGATGGAGATGAATCTCCATCCCAGAAACTGTTAACTATTTGTAGGATTGCTTGGGACGTCCAGGGACTTGCATACCAGTGGCTTACTGTAATTTCACAGCTCTAGACTTAAGCTCTCTACCCCAGCTAACCTCAGATGACAATCAAAGAGAAAAGAACTGTGATCCAATGATAGAAAGAATTATTAATGCCCTAAAAGGGGTGAGGTGTCTCTAAAATGTGGTCCACTGACCCCAACACTGCTTTGTTGTTACAAGAGGGACCTAAACTCAAATTGCGTGAGCAGTTTATAATAATAATAATAATGCTTTATTTATTAAGCACAATTCTGAAAATCAAAGTGTTGTACATAGTTAAAAACATCATAAAACAACAGTATAACTTGAAATTAATCGTAATATAATTTAAATAAGTCAGTTAAAATTACCAAAGGATACTATAACTATGTGCAAAATGCTTGCTTAAACAAATAAGTTTTAGGCTGCTTTAAAACTCTCCACGGTCCCGCACTCTCTAATCTGATGGGGTAGACAGTTCCACGGGACGGGCACTAAACATAAAGCCCGGGCCCCAGTTATTGTATCGAGAACTGACTGACAGCCAAGAAGAGCTTGTTAAGAAACAGCTAGTGTTGCCAACCAAGTTCAAGGCGGTTGTGCTAAAGGCGTTACATAATGATGTGGAACATTTGGGGAGTGAAAGAACTCTAGATTTGGCCCAATCACATTTTATTGGCCTAAAATGTGCATGGACATTGAACAATATTGTAAATCTTGCAGCAGATGTATTCAAAGAAAGCCCAGCCTCAGAGAGCAGCACCACGGTCAATTTAACTACAAGTGCCCCAATGGAGCTCGTATGCATTGACTTTCTTAGCTTGGAGCCAGATTCAAAAAACATTGCTAAAGTACTGGTATTAACTGATTATTTCACAAGGAATGCAGGCCTACCCAACCAAAGAACATTGCTAATGTACTGGTAGTAACTGATCATTTCACAAGGTATGCGCAGGCCTACCCAACCAAAGAACAAAGGCCTCTACAGTGGCAAAATTTCTCGTAGAAAAGTTTTTGTGCACTATGGCCCCCTCAGCGCATTCATTCTGATCAAGGCAGAGATTTAGAGAGCAGGCTCATTAAAGAACTGTTATCTATCTAGGGTGTCAGAAAATCCAGAACAGCCTCCTATCACCCGCAGGAAATCCCCAACCGGAGAGATTCAACTGTACCTTATTAGATATGCTTGGCACCCTAAACCTGACAGACAAGCCAGATGGAGCCAACAAATCAATGCTTTAGTACATGCCTACAATTGTACAAAAATGATGCTACCAGGTTTTCACTGTACTACCTTGTTTGGTAGAGAAGCTTGTCTCCTGTGCATGTGTGCTTTGGTGTCTCTTCAGATGGTGCCCAATCCAAAACTACCTTCAGGATGTTAAAAGCTAAAAGAACAATTAAACCTTGCATACCAGCTTGCTAATATCATGGCTGCTAAAGAAAGTTGGTCAACAAAACTTGCTACAACAAATGTGTCAAAGCCCAAGAACTCAAGGCAGGAGGCCATGTGCTGATGCGCAACTTAGGATTTCAAGGCAAGAATAAAACAGCTGACCACTAGAGTCATACCCCCATATTGTAATCAGTAAACTAAATGATTTGCCTGTGTCCAAGTGCACCCAGAAAAGGACCTTTGTGCTGTCAAAACCATTCACAGAAATCACCTTTTGCCTATCGGACAAATAGTTTTGGATACAGTGCCACAAGCTGCAGTTCTACAGGCCCTGGAACAAGATCTGCTGCTTGTAACAAACAACTTAATCTGCCTGCTGCTATCCACCAATCAGAGTCTCCATCCAATAATACTACTTGTATTGATGTTGCTAATTCTGAAGATGATGAAAGTGAGTTTGGTGCTGCTTACTACTCATCACTTGAACTTGCTTAATTGTTCCAGGGAACCTTCCCTTCTACTTCTAGCATGCTTCCAATAACCCTGTGGTTTCTGACTATCCTAATCTATCAATTGATCCTGAACCTCCAGGAATGATGCCCACAGTGTGACCTCTGAAAGTGCTGATTCCCTTTGCATGGTGGAGTTAACTGAACTCAGTGTACCTGAACCAGAAGAAATCTGTAGTGAACCTGCAAGTAAATCTGAAAGTGCTACTGAACTAAGTGGGCCAAGTGAACGGTTTCATTCCCAAGAGAGTACTGCTGTCCCTGAAACTGCCAACCGTGTTTTGGATGATGCTAACTTTGTGGAAGTACCCCTTTCTGATGAAGATAAGCCTAACGAATCAGAGAGCAATAGTAACGATACAAAATAAGGGCCTACAAGTTCCGATCCTCAAGAGAGTGCAGTGGTACCCTTTCATCAGAAGCTGTCTTGTTGCTGGACAATGCGCTGGGAGTTGCGAACCCGAATGATAATGTTGAAAATCAAGTACCAATGCCCCTTATGCCCTGAAGATCAGAAAGAACTGTAAAACCTGTGGTTCGGCTCACATATGCGTACCAGGAAAGCCTGTCGACCTGCCCATGAATGTTGTTCATAAAGTGTCATTACAGCTAACACTCTGCCCAAAATAGTGTTCACTGCCTCCTCTAAAATGAAAATCAGAACCTCCACCCAGTATCCTAGGGGTCGCCCTTACAGAGTCAAAGGGTTAGTTGACGTATATGATAGATTATTGTACAAAAGGATTAATACCTAGAAGTGTAAAAGGTTAAATGTAATTTCATGTTTTGAAACATCTGCAACAAGTGTAATGGTTAAATTCAGAATGTTATGACAAGGTGCCCGATGTTTAAACTGTGTAAATGCTTAAAAAGTACCATTTAAAGTTAGAGCATGCTATAATGTACATAGTTATCTAATATCTGCACAGATGTTGTATATAATACTATATGGTCTAGACCTGTACATAACGGAAGGTTTTGTTAATGAGTGCCATTTGTGTTATAGACATGATGTGGACACCAAGTTTCCTGGGCAGGAGACAGTGTAACCCCCTCCCAAAAAAATTGGGGCTTACCTTACTCATCTCCCTGGGCTCCTCTAGTGCCCACTGCCTGGCTGACATCCAGTAGGGGGAAGTAAATCCATGTACAGTATTGTTGTGCTACTGCTCTGTGTGAGTGTGCAAACCATGCCACCACACTGTCCCCTTAAGAAGTCAGCCTGTGTGTACAGTGTACATAGCCTGGGCTGGATCTGAGTGAAACAAAGCTCATGACCAGCCAGGCAGAACCCTGAGAGCATCGACTCTGCAGTCGTGATAGAGCAGAGGAAGCACTGTTGAAATCTGTAAATATTTATTCCTAAAACAGTATTGTTGCCTTTATAATAAACTGTAAGTGTGGATTGTTTACTTTTCGGCAAGGGATCCACCATGTTTGGACCAGAACTCTGCTTTGGACAATCAGAACTCTAAGGTTCCTTAGGGGTCCTCATTACAGTGACTTCTGGGAGAAACTGTGACGTTTCCTCTTGGCGCCTATTTTAACCAGTTGGGACTCCAGGAATGTGAGTGACAGTTTGGGCAGCCAGACGGAATACAGAAATCCTGGTCTTAGTCGTGGACTTTTTGAACAAGACTGATCAGCTCGAGCCTCATAGGGTGGGAGCCTGTGTGGTTTAGCTGAAAGTTGCAGGAAAAGGCCTGCTTTGTCTCCCTATGAGTGACTTATTATCCTGTGTGGATTGCCAGTTCTGGGACTGCCTCAAAGCAGAAAGAGAACATTTTCAGCTTCCAGAGCTGACAAGGAGAGCACTTTGCTAAGTGAGGTGACTTTTGCTGAACTGTCTCAGATGTTTGAGAGATTGCCGTGGGAGATTGCTCAGAGATTCCTGTGTGAAAGTGGAACCTGCAAATGCTGAGGGTGTCTCCCATACCTCTCAACTGTACCACATTACGAGGAACGTTCCTCATTTACTTCACAAAGCTCCCTGTTCCACATTGTGAGGATTTGTTCCACATTCAAAGTCAACATTTTAAAGCAAAATCCATAGTAAATGATGCAAAAATATAATATTCAATTAATAACAGACTTTCTGAACATAAATGCAACACTTTAACAGTGTTTTGAACTTCTTAGGTAAAGATTTCATTAAGTGTTCCATTTTGCCCATTTGTTCCACATTTGACAGGCAATGTTCCACATCTGGGGAAAAAGGTTGAGAGGTATGGTGTCTCCTGTCACGTACAAAAAGGGAGAGAACTGTTCAAATTATTTCCTGCCTTCCACAGAAGGACTTCCAGTGCCAGAATTGTTAAGCTGTGTGCCATTTGAACTGCGCAGAGACTGAACTGTGTGTGCTGGGCCTGTGTCATGGAAGGCCCCAGACACTGTTACTGTGAGTTGCCATCCATCCTGGCTAAAGACCAGCTCAGGGAATCAGCTCCTGTGGATAGAAGAATCCCAGGTTGCGCCACCTTGAAGGGAAAGGCTGTGAGCGGAGGTGAGTTGTGTCGACCCTAGTCCCCATGTTCCTGCCTGGCAAGCAAGAATCCAGCCTGACTATAGCCATCAGTTCCATTGGGCTGGAACCATGAGTAACCTCATGGTCCTAACCCTGCAAAAAAATTAAAGTATTTGTGGTCATCTGATTTGCTTTTAAGTTTACTTTGGTGTTTAACTCTGATTGCCAGCTATCGGGCTTTGGATTATAATTGCTTTACTGTTTAAAAGGGTTAATTCTATCCAAAAGCAAGTTTTATTTGTTTAGGGCCCCAACCAGCTGCAATGCCGACCTACTCGCAGCAGCGCCTCAGGCCTGCATCTAAATTTCAAACTGGGTACCCAGCAGCAAAAGACTGTCTCATACAGGGCCAAATGAAAAGTTTGCATACTGTTATAAAATCAAATAGCTAAGCTTTTATCTAAACTCATCCCCCTCCCTTGTTCAATCCTCTAAATGAATCAGTTTTGTGGCTTGAAGTTTAATCTGCCCTATGAGCATATTATTAATCAGCCTCAAGTTATTGTGTCAGCCAAAGGTATACTATTATTGCTAGCAACTGTTCCTTGCAGGTACCCAGGGTGTGTCCTCAGAAGCCAGAACCCTGGTGGTAAGGGTGGTGTCCATGAGCATATTATTAACGCCACCAATAATTATACCCTGAATGTCAGGCACAGTGTTTTGTGAAATTTTATGTGTAAGGTCACTAGCTGGGGCTGTGGGTAGATACAACTTCCCAGAGGGTTGTTCTAGCTTAAGATCTAACTCACTTAAATATACTCTGGGTAGAGGCACCACATCAAAGCATTACTCTTAGAGCCCAGGCTCCTCAACCACAGTTAGAGAAGCAAGCAGGGGTAGTAGCCCATTGGGAGGTGGCGCCAGGCGACATAAAAATATCTTAGAAAAATAAAAATGCACTGAGGGTGAACCTAAGGATGTCAGAAATAAATTTTGTTTTGAAAAAACTATGATGATTTTTTTTTTCAACTAACAAATACTGGTAACTAAGTTAAACTTTTGAATTAAATAAATAAATAGCTTCCATAGTTGTGCTTATAATATGCATATGGTTTGTTGCAAAGAAAGGGTTTTCAGACAAAAATATACATTGCTGGTCCTTACAAAAAAAAAAAGAAAAAAGAACTCATAGAACCTGGGCTGTTTTAAAATGGAACTGTGAATCCATGAAGACCCTCCCATAGCCAAAACACAACAGAATACTTGGATAAGCAAATTAGTAAAGTTTAATGCAATTAGCATATAAGCAAATTATTTGTTCTGAAAACAAGATGACTTAATAACTTATTTTTGCCTTTTGGAGGCTATCAATCAACCTTGCATCTTGGAGATGAGGCTAGCTCATAGTTGTAGGTCCCCTGACCAGGGCTTTCCACCATATTTACTTGATCTCCAACCAGCTTCCATTCAAACTCCTTTGGTGGGGAGAACATCAAGGTTAGAGTGCAGAGCTGAGCCTGGAGATCCAGTTTCAAATCTGATGACCACCACTTACTCACTGTTTGACCTTAAGCAAGTCACTTTGTTCTTAGTCCTGTTTCTATTAGCTGGCACCCTTGTTGGCAGTCTCACATGAGAGGCTAAGGAGTGAATGGGCATGGAGTCTGAACTAACCTCTCACCTGCTAGAGGTGGTCCTCAATGACAGGATTGTGGTTTGTTGGTGGGGCATTGTGCGGTGAAGCTTGCATTGTGGTTGCCCATGCTATACCTGCCATGTGGACAAAAACAGGGATTCAGTCTCAATGCATTCAGTCTGGTACATTTCACAGGCACCTTTTTTAAAATAACCTCTGGGAAAGCTTGGCTTTTCTGTCCTTTTCCTTTGTTAACTGGCCAACACCTTCCTGTTCTACCAGGTAACTGAAATAAAGCACCAGAGTAGAGACTGCTCTACAGGGACAGCATTGTTGATGGTTCATTACAGGTGAACAATGTGAACTTTGGCTAGCTCTCAGCGTTCTGTTACCTAGTTTCAGAATAACAGCTCTTTTACTAAAAACAACAGTATTGAGAAACTTCATGCAGATAATGAGGTGCTAGGCGAGTTATGTTTGGAAGCACTTTGTGAAGAACGGAGACAGGTTGCCCGCCTTTTCTCTTGAAGCAGCCTCTCTGCAGTTCCCAGGCTCCCAGGATGAGACCATGGCTATCGTTTGCTACAGAATCTTATTCCGTTCTTTTAATTTTTTCTTTGCTCCTTGTAAGACATTTCAGAGTTCTCTTGTGGGTTTCCTCTACTTTCCATCAAAGTCTGCATCTCATTAAACTCTATTATTCCCTTGCTGAAGTCGATGTGATTATTTTAACATCGCTGTGCCCATCATTCATAGTTATCAAACTGCACTGGAAGACTAGTTTAGGACATTCAATTCAGAACCTTCTGGAACCAGTGGCATTGTCTCAAATAAAACCTTGTCAGAACCTTTGACCAAGTTCTGAGAGCTTCTGCTAATTTTGAGGAAAAAATCTGCAATCAGCTGGTAAGCAGGAGTGGTATTGCTACTGCCTGCCAACCAGATAACCCAAGTTTAAGACTCAAGCCGGGAAATCTGTTGCTGACTGGTGAGGCAGGGTTCTGGAATCTATCTTGGGTGCAAAGCGTAACTGTGTGACACCTGCTTGGTACAGAATCGGACAGCATTGGTGCGATGTACCAGCGTTGAACCTAACTGTGTAGGTATGTGAGATTGAGACCAGTTGCATGATACCTCTGCACCTCGTAGCCAGAAATGTCAGCTTACATCAAGGTAACCTACAGGTCACTGGAACCCTAGGGGCACCATCTGTCATAACCCTTCAGGAGTGCCACTAATTTCTCCTTCATGCCCGTAGCCGCACATTTGCAGCAGTAACAGGACCAGAGACTGACAATGCGCTTTGGCTGGATAACATAAATGGCATTTATGTTGCAGTATAATATTGGTCTCTGTGTTGGGATTGGGTTCCACAATGACAGGGACCTTGCTGCCATCTCCAACAGGGCTGGGCAGTTTCTGGGTACAGAAGAAGGATGTCTACTGGCTGCCCACTGCTATCTGAGGTGGCTAGCAGGTGGAGAAGCCCCATTGCTGGGCATCCACTGTGATGATGGACTGGAAGGGACAAAGATCATGAGTTAGACAGCTTTGCTGCATAACTGTCACATTCAGAGAGTGGTGATGCAGATGTGTAGTGGAGAAGTGGACAGGAGTCACACTGGTCAGTGGCAGGTCTAGTTCTGAACTCACAAATATCCTCCTAGGCATAGCCCTTCCCGTGTGGAGCTTTGAACTGTCTGCAGTGCACATGTTAAGCGTCCTGCGGTGACTAAACTGTGTTTTGTGCAGTGTTTAGTCTCACATGTTCTGCATGCCTGGCTACCCTGGATCTGTATCGGATCCCTGTCAGTCATGTGTGTGCCACCCTCAGAAGTGGTGGTAGCACACCTGGAGGAGGAACCAGCCATTTACAGATCAGCTGGACTGTTGCAGCAAGGAGTGGGAGCAGAGGCGTTGGTGGACACATGGGTGAGAGTCACATTAGTTCATCTTGCCATGGCAGACTATCTAGTGTCACTAACTGGAGGGACACTCAGCTTCAGGACTAACCTGCAGGGCTATTTCTTTCTGGGATTGTTGGCATGTGTGCTGGAAGGTGTTGTGGTGATATTCTTTTGGTACATCGGGTCTTGTACAGTACTGTACAGTATAGTAGGTGGGAGTGGGTGCAGTGTGACAGCAGTTTCTGGTTTCAGGCCTTCTGTATGGGTGAACCCAGAGGGCTGCAAAACTGATAGTGTCACTGAGTACTAGAGAATGCAATAAGGAGGACCGTGTTTGGTCAGCTGTGGCAGTTCAGACATGCTACTGAGAAATAGCCCCGGACCAGCCACATTCACCTCCTCATGTGCACACATCTATGCAGTAGGTTTTTGGTTCCGTGTTCTTGTGGTAGTGCAGTACATTGCACTTACAGTTCACCTGCTGGTGTATCATGCCTAGCAATCGCAGTTTTAACTTTCTCAGATTTTGAGCAATGGCATACAGTTACACCCACAAGTGTGACTTGATGTACCATGGGAACCCCCATCACTGCATCTGACAGGTGCACTGCAAGGGACTGTTGTTTGGGGATGTTTTATTAGAACTGAACTGTGTTGTATGGCTGCATCACTTTGCAATACAATTGTGTATCCATGCTGTGCTCACATAATAGTTCACTAATACTGGGCAAGTTCTCGTATCAGGTGACTGTTTTGTATCAACAGTGGCACACTGTACACACACAGGGTTGGTTTTCCACAGGCAGGGGATGTCAGTGACTTCTATCAAACCCCTCACTTTGAAATAGGGGCCACTTGCAGCTATGGGGACTCTGGTGCTGGTAGTGGTGATCTTCCAATCCAGCACAGAGTGCCTGGTGCACCATGCTTTACCACAAATGGCCTTTTGATACACCTCGTCACTCTAAAGGCCCTCTGAAAATGTGGCCCAGTTGTGTCTAGTTTTCCTAATAAGAGGTTCAATAGATAGAATGAAGAGAAAGATGACAATGGACACCCTATCTGGTGCCTCTACTCAAATTAAATGAATGAGAAATATTTCCATTAGTTATGAGTGCTGAGTTCAGCTGGTTGTATATTATCTTAACCCAGGAACATATGTTGGGGCCAAATTATATCTTTCTAAAGTATGGGAAAGAAAGGACCATTCCAATGTGTCAAATGCTTTATTAATATTCAAAGAAACAAGTGCTGTGGGGACCTTATGCTTTGTTATAGCCTATAAAATAGAGAAAGGTCTTCAGTTATTGTCTGAGGAGTTTTGCCTCTCATAAATCAAGTCTGTTCTTTTCCTATCAGATTCTGAATTATTGTTTGAAATCTGGATGCTAAGACTTTCGTTAACATTTTATAATCTGTGTAGAGCAAAGATATAGGTCTGTAATTAAAGTGATCCAGCTGATCTTTGTTCTTTTGAACAGTACAGATATAAAAGCATCATTCATTGTCTGTGGAAGAGGTTTTGTCATACGATTCTAAAGTGAGGAGTGTCAATGTTTAGTAATTATGGGACTGAGATGTTTATAAATTTCGATAGCTATACCACCTGGACCAACAGTCTTACCTGAGGTTAAAGACTTAGTGGCAGTACTGATATCATTTTGAGAAACTGGGGTGTCTAATGTTCTTTTGTCTTCCTTTAAGAGTTTGGGTAATTTAATCCTTGAAAGTGAATTAGAAATCCTTAAGGTGCTGTCCTCTCCCTTAAAGCTGTACAATGTAGAATACATTTTAAGGGTGTTATTTCTCTGTTATCATCAGTAATTGTACAGTTAAGAAGGCAAACACTATTAATTAGTCTAAGTGATATTTGCTTCTTAAGGAAATAACAAAAAGCTTTTCTGCCTTTTCCCAGATTCACAATTTTTGCTTAGTATGGAAAAAGAACATATTGAGCTCTCTTGTGACAGCAGTTAGTGATTTTTTTTTTAAATACAAGTTTATTGAACAACTTGGGTACAGGAAACATCTCATGGAATCATAGCATAGTCAAGCAGTCATATGTATCATGTTACTATACACATCACAGTAGTTGTTTATAAATTGCAGCAATTATGCAGTAATAGTACAGCGGTCAATACATGCAACTCAAGGCAAGACAGACAGTGGAAGCAGTATATTAGACAACACCCTTCTCTGGAGACCTAATTATTAGTTTTTGTGGTAAGTCAAATCGAAGGAGACCCCAGGATCGATTTGGGAGTACTTGCTAGGGCATTTTATCAGGATCCCATCCATCAAACTACAGTATCCAGTGTGCCCATCTACTTGTAAAGCGGAGTACCTGTTGGTTTACTTAGCAGGTTAGTTCTTCCATATGATATATCTCTCCCCAGTGCTGATGTGGGAGGTTGTGCTTGTAGCCACTGTCTGGTTATGGCCTTATGTGCAGACACTAGCAGCACATACCACAAGTAAGTACATTGTTGTTTCTCACCCCATCGAGGAGGCCCAAGATGACTTGTTGGGCAGTGAGTAGGGCATCTGACATGAACAGTTCTATGAGAGGTGTAGTTATCTGTTCCCAGAAGTTTGTCAGCTTTGGACATTACCAGAATATGTGTGTGAGATATGCCTTAGTTTCTGCACAGTCTCCAACAGGCCTGTGAGACGTTCAGCACCCATTTCCTTTGTATTAGCAGGGTATAAAAGAATCGTTTCACCTCCCAGGCAAATTCTTGCCATAATGGGCAGCTGATTGTTCTAAAAGCCAAATGGAAGGCCAGAGACCATTCTTAGTGTGTGAGCTCAGTTTCATTCTCCTGTCCATTTCTGCTTGATGGTAGCTGCATAATCTTTTGTAAACTGCAGAGTGCTTTGTAGAAGGCAGATACTTGTCCAGTAATTTCCTTCCTCATTATGGCCTCTAAGGTTTCCAAAATTGTTTGATTGGGGTACTTCCTGTACTCTGGTACCTCAAGTGGTCCAAATTGGCTAAATCAAAGACCTGTTTAATAGAGTTGAAGTCTAGTAGAGTGCCTCCCTGAAAAGTTGTAAAGGTAAGCACAAGCCCTGGTGGGCCTACCTTCTATAGAGCAAATACATTTGGGCCGGTTGGAATGATGGATCCCAAGTGAGCCATCTAAATAGCCAAAAGTAGGGGTTCATATAAACTTATTCCATGTTCTATATCCCCTCTAGGGTGGATAGTACTGCTATGAGTGTGACGTCCAAGTTTTCTTTTTAAAGATAGGGTTCACTGCTCTAGCTCCTGGGGCAGTCCTCCCTCCTCTCTCTGTTCTATCAGCTTCTATGTGGCCTTGTAGTCAGGTACCATCCACAGAGGCAATAACCATAGATGCACAACTAAATAATGATCCTCTACATCCAGGATGGTACTTCCTGACCAGCTTACTCATTTGTAGCAGTTTATATCTGATCTGGGGTTGACTGCCTGCCCATATGTACTTAAAAAGATTTTTGCCATTGGAGAAATTGCTTTTTGGTATAGGGACAGTGGGGTATCACATCAGTACAATGACAATTCTACAGCGAACACCACCACAGTGACAAATCTCACCAGGTCGCTGTGGTGGTCCACTGTATGCCGACACTGTGACTCCCAGTGTTTCTTCCATCCTGAACCAACTCCAACTTGGAGTTGGTTAATTAGAAGATAGAGGTGTGGGTGCACAGCCCCAACAGAAAAACACTTATTTCTGACAGAAACAGTGCCAACAGTCGACATTGTTCCGCCGATGTCAGGGGTTCGACAAGATCGCTTGTCGATGTGTTGACGTGGAACCGGATAGTGGTCTCTTCCTTCAAGTACCTTGGTGTGTGGCTTGACAGCAAGCTTGACTTCACTGTCCACATTGACACCATCCATGCCAAGCTCAGACCTAAACTTGGTGCCTTGTACCACAATAAAGATTGTCTTTCCCTACAGATTTGCTGAGAGCTCATCATCAAAATGGCACTCCCAGTCTTTGGCTATGTGGATGTGGTCTATGGCTTCACCCCTCCACCTCTCTATCAAGACTGGATACCCTCTGTAACTCCTTCTGTCTCTTTGCAACCAACTCTCCTCTCAAACTCACCACTGCTCCTTAACTCATCACCTTCCATTCTCATTCTACCCTCACATAGCCAGATGCACTGTGCCCCTTTATATCTAAATACTGGTTTGGGTACCTTCCTTTTACCTGTCATCACTCCTCTCCATTTTTCCCTCTGCCTCCTGCTCCTTCTGCTCTAGGAACCTTCGCACCTTTGCCTTACCACATCCTCGCACCTCAGCTGGCCAATTAGCTTTTGTCTATCATCATCCCTCATTTTAGAACCAGCTCACTCTTCCCTCCACTTCACCAGCTCCCTCGCTCCCTCAGATATCAGCTAAGACTTCTTTCATCTCCCTTAATCCTATTCTCCCTTAACAATCTCCCATATACTTGCTGATATGTTCAACTTGCTGCTTATGCCTTACTTGTTCATTGTGCACTTCCTGCAGTCTTTGTGTGCCCTGACTTTGCAGTTTATTGTAACATTGAATTTGTCAATGCTATATATTTTTAGTCTTTGCTCCCTTCCCACGTTGCACCTGGAAGCGAGTCTCAGCTCAGTGTGCCTGCCCAGTCACCAATTTTCAAAATAAAATACAAACCTAGAAAAAGGTCTGGATAAGCAGTAAAACACTCATCATTAATGACTTGATCCTGAAGTATAACAGGATGTTAGCCAGCCTCTCCAAACCTCCAGTATTAAAGTTTCAGGGTGGGCCACATGCAGTAGCATGCCATCTGTGTACAGTGCTATTTGGGGGATTCTTCCCATGTCTATTCCTGTGATGGTGGGATTGTCCCTAATCCATTTAGCCAGGGCTCAATGTATAGGGTGAAAGGAGGCAGATCTGCTGCGTGCCCTGGTAAAGGTTAAATTTGGGTGAAATGCTACCCTTCATACGAACATATGCCTGAAGGAAGAGTATAGTGTTTTTATCCCATTAATAAATTCTTCAGGGAGGTCAAAATGTTCTAAAACCTAGAACAAAAACTCTGTACTACCTTATCCAAGGCTTTTCAGCATCGATACTCATTTCACAGGCTGAGTGCGTGTCTGTGATTAATTACATATATAATAACTGGGTTTCTAGTTTTCCCATAGGGGACCCATGGTGTTATTGCTGTAATACAGGAGTGTTTATTATGGCAAACACATGCACGGTCTCCCTGCATGTAGCTCACATCAGTTTCTGTCTTCCTGACTGCTCTCTGCTTGCCTTCTCACTGAAAGAAACCATTGGCCAGTGTAACTCGGTGGTAAGTTAATTTCTTCAAACTGCTCATTTTCTACATTTACCCAGAGAAAGAAAGGATGTTTTTATATTTAAAAACTCAACGTCAAACCAGCCGTAAAAGAAACTGCAGAGCGCCACACTGGAACAGCACGAGGCCAGTGGAACCCCTATTTTATATAACTGATATGGTGAAAAATAGAAACCCAGCAATTATATAAAATAAAATATGGTGTGTTGTGTTGTGAAACTCAAAGTTTACACACACACCCTCGGGGTTAGATGCTTTCACAAACCCCTCGAGCTTTGCTCTTGGGGTTTATGTAGCATCTAACCCTTGTGTATGTGTAAACTTCTGGTTACACACACTACCTTACACTTCTGGTTACACACACCACCCATACCTTATTCTATATATTATATCAATAGTGTACCAGACATTATCTGGTGCCTGTCTACCCAAAATAAAGCCTGTTTAGTCTAGGTCTATGAGGGTAGATAATAGGGGATTAAAGCGCTTAGCTGTTATGGATGTATATATTTTATAGCAGTCTTGAGAAGTGATATTGGGTAGCTAGGCTGCACAGTGTTGGGTCTTTTCTTCTTTTGGTATACCCGTTATGGTGGCATAGTTCCAAGTGGGTGACAGGGCTCTGCCCACCTCATTGAAGACTTCGTTTGAGTAGGGTGTCACCTCTTCCCTGAGGGCCTTGTAAAACTGGATGCCATATCCATCAGAATCTGGACATTTGCCCATTTTAAGGTCTTTATTGACAGTTATTAACTACAGGTCAGAAAGTGAGGAAGTCGGTGCTGCACCCTGGTCTTCTGTTGTTTTGGGCAGATTTAGGGACCAGAGAAATTCTCTTTTAGCATGTGTCGCTGTTTTGAGTGGGGACAATATAAGGTATTATAATAAGCTATGAAGGCTTCTGAAATCTGTTCCACTTTTTGTACTATGGAGCATGTGTGGTGTGTTTATTTTTGTAATGGCTGCCCTGCAGCGTGTTGCTTGAGCCTGTATGCTAATAACTTAATTGTTTTGGCACCCCTTCATAGTACTTTCGTTTTAATTACTGAAGCACCTTCTCCATCTCTACATGTTGTAAAGTCTGAATTTTGATTTTAGCTGCTTAATGTCTGAGTCTCTTTTCAAATTCCATTTTTTTCTTTATTCAGTCTCCAAGTCCAACAGGGGTTGAGCGAGCTCTGCTAATTTTTTCTGCCATTCCCGTTTCTTGTACATCGCTACTAAAATGAAGTTACCCCATAACACTGTCTTAGCAGTATCCTAGAGCATCTGAGGGTTACCCCAGCGAATCATTTTCCCATACCACTATTTGCAGATATTCTTTAAGCTCCCACAGGAGGTTAGGATCCCTGAGAAGGAAGACATTAAGTCTCCAGTGTGTCTTTTGGTGTGATGTGTAAGTCCACCTCAAGGACCACAGGTTAATGATCTGAGAGGGTTGACAAGCCTACCCACATCAATGCAAATTTTGTTATGTCTTGCCTAAACATTAAGTAGATGTCAAGTCAAGAATATATTTTAAACCATGGCAAGAAACAAGTGTAATCCTTAGCTAAGGGTACTTGTTGCGCCAGATATCCACCATCCCTAATTCTTGTAACAGGGCTCTGACTTTTTAGGAATTGAGTTATTCAAACCTGAAATCTGGGAGGTGGTCTCCAGGGTTCTGTCAAACTGTAAATTCCATTCTCCACCCATTAGTAACATGCCCTTTTCATTTTCTGCAGCCAGCTTCAGAAATGTTGAGTGAAAGGTATAGGGCAGCTTGGGGCGTATATACATTCACCAAGGTGACCGATGTATCTTGGATTTCCCCTATTACTAACAAGTATCTACCCCCTGGGTCAGCAATCACCTCTTTTTCCTCAAAGAGAATGTGTTAGTAATCATTGCCATCACTCTTGGTTTCTTCCCTTACCTAGGCATGCCTGGTTTATATGTGTAAACCCCATTTCTTAAATTTTGGGCTTCTTGTGGGGTCAGGTGTGTCTCCTGTAGAAATATTGATTTCTCCCTGTTGATCACTAAGAGTTTGAGAACCTGCTTTCTCTTAATTAGATTATTTATGCCATTTACACTGAAAGTTAATATCTTCGTTAAGCTCCCCATTCTTGCAGTAAATATATGTTTGTCTACAAACACTCTGATACAACAAAACTCTATGCTGACTGCAAATCCAGGAATTGATACTCTGAACAAAAGAACCATTTAACAAACAGTTGTAACCAGGACAATAAAACTGTAAAACTAACGTTTGTGTGGCACTGTTATTGATTTATAGGCCCACTGTGGCCTAACGTTTATATGTGACTAAATATAAGAGTAAAACTATAATTTTCTATCATCACATGTAGTTTATGAATTTCATATTTCAGCAAAACACTTTGGTACATTAGGTTCTTATCTTTTTGGACTCTGTTTATGCTGATTGCTATGTCTGATCCTGATTGTGCTGGGTCCTAGCAACACCCTATCTGGGTGAGCACCAATAGTTAATTAAGCATCTGTTTTATGCTAAGGTTGATGTTTGCTGCTACACCCTATCTGGGTGACACTACTAATTTAAGTTGGTACTCTGTTTTGTGCTAAAGTCAGTGCGTACTGCTACACCCTATCTGGGTGAGCACTATTAGTTGATTAAGTCATCTGTATTGTGCTGAAGTTGCTGAAGTTACTTTTTTTGCTGTAGGTCAGGCTGACTCTCTTATGTTGTAAACTGTGTAATTGATGGTCACATATCCTAATCAGCTAGGTATAGTCTTATTCACAGGTTCTGTATAGGGACGGGTACAGAGGAGAGCAATTATGGCATCTGTTGGGTGCTCTTCTCTGGGAATATATTCTGGAGGAGGGGCACTGCCCCATCTGCAGAACCTTGGCAGAGCTCCATGCTCAGCTGGTGGCAGCAAATGAAGAAACATCTCAGCTGTATCAACAGCTCAGCTGTAACTCACCCCACCCCACCCCTCCCCAGAGGCCACAGATGCGGGGGGGCAAAGCGTGGTGGGGGAGGGGAGAAGGGAAGGAGGCAGGGTCAGCCACAGGGAGGTTGTCCAGCCCAATTTCATCCAGATGGCGAACCGCTTCACACCCCTAAGGAGGCTCAGGTACCTGACTTGCTGGGGTGGGGACTCTGAGTCAGTCAGAGGAAAAAGGCAGGACAACGTGATGGCACCCAAGGGAAAAACAGTCTGCCAGGAGAGTCTTAGTGGTCATGAACTCAATGATAAGGTTGTGGAGACAGTGGTGGGGGGTGGGCCAGTTGGGGTTGGTCAAGTGCCTCCTGGTGCATCAGAATAATATAAGTTTTCTAGATTTGGAGTTAATTTCTAATGTTGAAGGAACTGTGGCTACAAAGACATATCATAAACCAAGTGTGGGAACAGTGTTTTACATTTTTCTAGTTTTCATCCAAAACACACTAGGGAAGCACTACCATATGGGCAATTAGTTAGGTTAAAGCAAGTTGATCTGACCCAAAGTTTTTGGAAGCAAAAGATGATTTGTTTTGTTGACTAAGGATAATAGGTTATACAGAAGAGATCTTACAAATGGCCCTAGATCAGTAGAAGGGTGGGAAGAAAAGACCTGTTAAAATATACAAAAAAAACAGAATAAGGAGAAAAGTATGGTCTTTGTTACAACATATGGATCGATATCTGTGGAGGTAGCAGGAATAATAAAAAAACATTGGCACCTATTACATACAGACAGGGACCTTGAAGAAATTAAGGAACCTCCTCTAATATCGTACAGGAAGGGCTGGCGTTTGAAAGACCTGCTAGTGAGTAGTGAGTTTCTAGATAACCGAAAGCAAAGGAACTGGATGGCTAAAGACATAAAGGGTTTTTCCATGCAAGCGTTGTAAAATTTGCAAATCTGCTGTACAATGTAAAACTTTTACAACTCAGGACCTTTAGGTATTAGGGAAATAAAAATTATTTCAATACGTGTACAACTAAATATGTAGTATATGCTTTATGGTGTACATGCGGAAAGGTTTATATTGGTCAAACTACTAGTTATTTAAAACAAAGAATTCAAGAACATTATCATGCCATCCAAGAAAGAGATCCATAACATCCGGCCTGTAAACATTTGGCACAAGTACATAATATTGGAATACATAACATTTGTTATGCGGTATAGATCATGTACCGAGCCGAATGAGAGGTGAAATAGGAATTTGTTGTTGGACAAGAAGGAATCCATGTGGATCTTCCAACTGAAAACTTTAAAGCCATCAGGGCTGAATGAACAGATGGAATGGGGACATATATAAAAGTGTAAAGTGGCTGTTAGGCATTTATAATCTCCCTGATTACAGTATGAGGAAGCTGTAGTCCCAGTCTCCTTTCTTTTCCCTTTTCTTCTTTTTCTCCTTCTTTCTTACCTTGTCCCCCTTTTTGTTTTATTTTGATTTTTCTTTCTTGTTTTTCCCTTACCTCCCTCCTTTTTCTTCTCCTTATATATTTTTCTTTCTCTTTTTCCTTTTATGTTTGCTTGCGCATGTGCAAGAAACATAGTGCCATCATCAAGTTTTCGAAGGTGTGGTAGCGTCTTCAATTCAGTCAGTGTGTTTGCAGGCATGGCGCGGTTCTCCAATGCTGCTGGAGCTGTCTATGACAGCAGTCGAAAATGCAGTGGGTACAGTTGAAAGCGGGAGCTACGCTTCAGTGAGAGTGATAAGATATCGCCTGCTCATGCGCGCTCCCCTACACACACACACACACACACGCAGCATACTGCGTGCTCACCCCCTAACGCACATGCTGTGCCCTTAGCCGGCGGGGTGCCCCAATCCCCGTCGGCTGTGCTGCCTCCTCCCCAAACAGGTTCACATGCCAGCTGGGTGCCCGCAAGCGTGGCTACACATCATATAGCCAGCAGGGTGCCCAATCCCGTCAGCTCCACTGTCCCCGAGGTAAAGACTGCCCTCTGGGAGCCCACCCTAGCATGGCAGCAGATGCTATTGCCGGCGGGGTGCCCAATCCCTCCGGCTCCACGCCCCCAAACAGCCCGTCCTTGTGCCACGCTGGGAGCCCATCCCAGTGTGGCAAATGTCTACGTCGTCGCTCCTTTTTGAAAAAAATAAAAACCCTGAAACACAAAACGGTCCTCGCTGTCTCTGCCCCCACCAGCCAACCCACTGCACACCCTGCCTCCCACACCCCCTCACCCCATACTTATCTCCGGACTCCGCTAGCGATCTTCGTGGACCGGGAACACGTCTGCACTCTTCAAAGCCGACCGCAAACTGAGGAAATGCCAGTAAACTGTATAATGGGATAGATAGGGATTTTCAACTTTGCTGCATATCTCAGGCATTTTGGAATGTTTGCACCAAATTTTCAACATGGGTTTTGGGACCCTTCTCATGAATGCTCTCACTGTTATGGCGTTAATCGGGCCTTGAAGGGTGATTTCGCAGTCACTGCACAAAATCACCTTTGGGACCGAGTAACAAACAACACTGCCACTGTTCATAAGGTGGGCTCTCAAAAGCCTATGTTGAAAATTTGATGGAAAAATTCCTAAAATGACTGTTTTAAGAGCGTGCATTGCGCAGTTCCTACATACGCTCGTAAGTTTGGAATTTTCAATATTTTCACTCAGATTTTCAACATTGCCATTTTATTAGACTTCCTTATGAGCAATACAGCTGTCATTTTTCACATCTTGCCCAAAGCGTGTTTCTACCATGTAGCACACACAATGGCGTAGTCGGTGTCGAAATCAATGTATGGGACACATTAAGAAAATCACAGTGACACTGTTCATGAGCAGAGGTCTTAAAATGGCTATATTGAAAATTTGGTGACAAAAGTCCATAAAATGACTGTGTTAACGAGTGAGCATTGCACAGTTTCCATGCACCCTCGTAAGTTCATGACTTTGTAATATTTTCAGTCAGATTTTCACCAGTGGCATTTTCCGCACTTCCTTATGAACAGTACAGCTGTCATTTTTCACAACATGGCCAAAATGTGTTTTCACACTTTCAGCGCGAGAGATGCGTGGTCGCTGTGGGAAATCATTGTTCGAACAGATAAATAAAATCACAGTGACACTGTTCATGATCGAGGTCCCAAAATGCCTTTGTTGACAATCTGCTCTAAAAATCCCCAAACTAATTACATTACGGGTGTGTCTTGCACAGTTTCTATACGCTTGCATTGACTTCACCAGTTTTTAATATTTTTACTGCAGATTGCAACATTGCCATTTTTACACCTCCCCACGAACAGTACAGCTGTCATTTTCACATCCTGTTTGGAATGTGTTTTTGCACCTGTGGTGCTAAATGCCGTAATCGCTGTGCATAAGCAGCTTCGCCAACAAACTGATATTGCCACTGTTCATGAGGTGGGGGTCACAAAAACCATGTTGAAAATTTGGAGTGAAAATGTCAATGAATGCCTGAGGTGTTAGGGTTTCCAACCATAACGCCCACCCTGTAGAGAATGACAGGCATTAGGGGTGTGACTTGGGATACTTGCCTGTAATGCTTATACCATTCCACCCCTGCAGCCAGTGAGAGGCATCGAGGGTATGCTTTGGACACTTCAGCCCCAAAGTTCACCCCATTCTTCTATACGCACCCATCTCACTGTATTTCCTGATAGAATGGGGTGCGCATAAGGACCAAAGACCCCAAGGCACACCGTGACACTTGTCAGTGTCTGCAGGGTAGGGTGTGGTGAAATGGCGTGGCCGTTATGCCTGATGACCCAAAGGCACACCCCAATGCCTGTTACTCTCTGCAGGGTGTGGTGGGTTGGCTTCAGTTCAATACTTCACAGCCATTCTATTATGCAGCTCTGTAACTTCTACATCTACCAATGCCAATGCCAGCAAGTAAACATTCGCATTGACAAATGCTTGTTTTGTTTTGATCTTTGTTTAAGGATATGAATAAATTATATTCTCTAAGTTGAAAAATGCGCCTTGATGTGAAATGATGAAAACATTTTTTCTCTACAGTACCATGGAGCTAATAGTAAAACCAGATTTTTAGAATGTACTAAAATAATTTTTCATTTTCCATTTTTCATTGATGTTAATGTTTGTGTGCAAAGTTTTTAAATAACCTTTTCACGTTAAGCGCATAGCACAAGGAAACGTTTGGAGAAATGCTTACCGCCAGAGGTGTGCCTCCTCACCCCAATACACTGCTCCCTTGAGCAGGCGTGCGTGTCCTGCACCAATGGGTGCAGCAGCTCAATGTGACAGCGGTGTTCTCTGCTTCAAAGAAAAACACGCTGCCATACTGGGCACTGCCCCCTCGTGTCACGCTACCTCCCCAGCGCCGTCCATCCGCCACCCCCAAAGCTTCGTGCCATGCTGGAGCCCACCCCAACGTGGCAAACGTGTTGCCAATTGGGGTGCCCAATCCCGTCGGCTCCGGCCCCCCAAAGCCATCCTGCTGCCACGCTGGGAGCCACCCTAGCGTGGCAAGGTTTGCTTTATTTCACCGACGGGGTGCCCAATCCCCGTCGGCTCCTTGGCCCCCAGCCATCTTCTGCCATGCTGGGAACCCACCCCAATGTGGCAAGCGTCCGGCGTTGTCTTTTTTTTAAACCTGGAAACAAAAAGGTCCATGGCGCGCTCCCAATCCCCCACCACAACCCGCACCCACCCACTGCGCACCCACGCCCACCCCCTCACCCCATACTTACCTCTGGACTCTGGCAGCGATCTTCGGTGGACGGGAACACGTCTGCACTCTTCAAAGGCAACGCGAACTGAGAAATGCCGGTAAGCTTTATAATGGATTAGAGGTGAGGTTCAACTTTATGCATATCTCAGTCATTTTTTGTAATTTTGCACCAAATTATCAACATGGGGTTTTGGGACCCTTCTTCAATGATGTCACTGTCATGGTGTTATTCGGCCCGAAGAGTGATTTCAGGCACCGCGAGTCACCGCGCAAAATCACCCTTGGCCTCAAATAATGCCATGACAGTGACATCATTCATGAAAGTCCCAAAAACCCATGTTGAAAATTATGCAAAAATTTCAAAAATGACTGTTCTGGCGTGCGTTCGCGAGTTCCTCACGCGCTCGTATGTTTGCGAATTTTCAATATTTGCACTCCAGATTTTCAATGTTGCCATTTTACACACCTCCTCATGAGCAGTACAGCTGTCATTTGTCACATCCTGCCCAAAATGTGTTTCTGCCCATGTAGCGCACAATGGCGCAGTCGGTGTGCAAACTCAATGTATGGGACATTAAGAAAATCACAGTGACACTGATCATGATCAGGGGTCTTAAAATGGCTGTGCTGAAAATTTGGTGAAAAATTCCTAAATATGACTGTTTTATGAGTTTGCATTGCTTGGTTCCTATGCACGCGTAAGTTCTTCAATTTTCAATATTTTCACTCAGATTTTCAACATTGCCATTTTACCACACCTCCTTATGACACTGCTAGCTGTCATTTTCACATCTTGCCCAAAATGTGTTTCCGCCATGTATGTGCACAATGGCACAGTCGGTTGTGCGAACTCAGTGTATGGGACACATTGAGAAAATAACAGTGTCACTATTCTTAGTAAAGGTTTTAAACTGCCAATGTTGACAATTTGGTGAAAAAATTCCTAACAATCACTGTTTTACCAGCGTGCATTGCACAGTTCCCATGCGCTCCTAGGTTTGCAAATTTTCAATATTTCCACTCCAGATTTTCAACATTGCCATTTTACCACACTTCCTATGAGCAGTACAGCTGTCATTTTCACATCCTGCCCAAAATGTGTTTCCGCCTATGTAGCGCACAATGGGGGTAACAAAAGGTCATGCTGACAATTTATTGTGCAAATACCAGCAATCGCATAGGGCATTAGGGTAAAGCACCATACATGCCAAACACCACTGCAAACACCTGCAAGTTTAACGTTCGACATTGACAAATGCTTGTTTTTTTTTTGACATGCTAGCTCACTCCTCCTTTCAGCAGTGGTGGGACTTGAATATATAACTAAGTGGCAATATAGCCGAATAAATTGTTTTCAGGTCCTTCCTCTAATTAGAGCTGATTTGAGTATTAAGTTACCATGATACTGCCTAGTTAAACGAATATATTTCACGAGGTTTTGAGTGTTTAGAATTTATTAGTTAATTGAGTATCAATTTGAATGATGGCAAAGGTATATATGATTTAGATGTTTTATTTCAAGCTGTGCCTCCTAAGGAAGGGGTTGCAAAGCCCTGAAGCGCAGAGGTTTTCTTGTTCGTGACGTGGTGAATGTTAGCCTGAAAAGCTTATGCATGTTTTGCACAGAATTCTACTTTTGTAAGTAATTTGTTTATGAAGATAATTCATTATTAATTTATAATAAAATATTCTCGCTGAATTGTCCAGTGCTGGATTCTTTTGTAAATACATAGGATTTAGACAGGATAGAGAGATAGCAGAGAGGGAGTTGGGGAGCTGGGGTTGCTGGTGCACCTGGGTACCAATGATCTGGTGAACCAGTTAGTGGAGATGGTGAAGCGTAACATTTCGTAGACTAGGGACAGATTGCCAGCACACTCAGCCTCCCTGGTCTTTTCTGAGGTCCTCCTTGTGTGGGGCAGGGAGGAAGAAGAACAAAATAAGGAGGGATGAGATAGAGGAGTTCGATTGATGACTTAAGGGATGGCTTCAGGAGATAAGGTACCATTTTGTGGGGATTGGAGGGACTTCTGGGACAGGAGGCTCTACAAGGATGATGGACTCCACCTGACAAGGAAAGGGCCAGTGTATTTGGACAGAAGTTTGACATCTATATGGACAGTTAAATTGACTGTGGGGAGACTGAGACTAGGGGAACCACAGTGACAGGTGAGAGGAAGGTGAAGCAGCACAGCAGGTTAAAATACTAAGAATCATATTAAGGCGGTAAGGAGCCAAAAAGCGATGTGCCCTGCAGTCTTATAGAATTTAGTTGTCATAGTAATTTAGTTTGCCTCTGCTAGAATGTATCTATCCAGTCTGGACTTAAATTCATTTATAGTTTTACTAATAACTACATTAACAGGTAGTTTGTTACAATAGGTTGAGAACTTGTAGCGTATAAAAATATTTCCTTTTATTCATCCTAAATCCTCTGCCCATTAACTGTAATGGGTGACCTCTGGTTTCCTGTCTGTAGATTTAAATTCTATTCCCGTTTCTACCATAAGGTATGGGGCATTTATGATGTTAAACAGTAATAATAATAAGTAGCATCTCATTCTTCTTGTCTCGAATGACATTAAGTTCAGATGGAATAATGTTTCTTCAAATGTATGGTTTTCTAAGTAAGTTATATTTTTGTGAATCGTCTCTGTATGCTTTCTATTTTTCCCTCTCTGATTTCATAAAGGGGCACCAGAGCTTGGACACATATTCCATGTGTTAGGACTTATATAGTGGCATAAGTAACCTTTCATTTTAGAGACAATGATTTTCTTAATTGACCATATCATTTTCTGGATCTATTTATAGTTTGGTTCACTTGCTGGGTGGTTTCAAAGTTATGGGAAATACAAATACCTAAATCATTTTCATTTTCTGATGTTAATAGTTCTTTCCCATTCAGAAAATACATGTGTCTTTGATTTTCTTCCAAATGAACCACTCTACATTTGTCCATATTCAGTGTCATGTCCCATTTGTTAATCCAGGCTGTTATTTTATCAAGTTGCTTTGCATGTCTTCAATATCATTCTGTCTAGCCCAAAATGGGCTAGGGGTAGAAGACAGTAGAGGGGAACACAAAGAGTGAAAGCATCATGAAAACAAGAAGCTAAGATGACCACAGAAGAACAAGGCAGAAAAACAGGCAAATAAAAAGGTTCAGGAATTAGATGGAAGGAGGTCTGCCTTAACACCATGAGCCTGGGTAATAAAATCAGTGAGCTCCATGGATACAATATAGGATCCCGTTATGCAGAATCCCTGACCCTCAAAGCCCAGTACTGAAATCCCGACGCGGAATCCTGAGGATGGCGTAAAGGAAGTGAAATCTGGAAGAAGTGTTAGCAGAGGAGCCTTCAAATCCCACAACTCGTCATATATATAAACATCCCCAAAACCACACAAATCACCACACATCTGGATTTTTCCATCATCTGGATTCCAGCTATTGGGATTTCAGTGTCAGGCTTTCGAGGTTGGGATTCTGCATGTCAGGATCCTGTACTGATAATGAGCTCCATGCAATGATGGCAGACACTGGAATGGACCTTGTGACCATCACAGAAATGTGGGCCTCAGAAAATAATGACTGGGACCTGCTGTCACTGGGTACTCAGTGTTCAGGAGGGATAGAGGACAAAGTAGAGGGGAGGCACAGCCCTTAATGTCAAGGATGGCATTGATATACAAGAAAATATTCTTGTGGGGTGATCAGTAAACCATTAGGGCAAGGGTAAGATAGGAACAGTGAGCTCAGAGAAGAACTGGAAAGTAGAAAGGCAAAGGGAAGTAGTGGTAGTGGGGATCTGAACCTGCTGGACAATAAATGGGATGTTCTAGTGGCCAGGAACACCAAAAGTCAAGCCTTGCTGGATACATTCCAGGACTGTCTCCTGGCACAGCTAGTTAGGGAACCCACCAGGCAGAAGGTCATTCTTCATGTGGTGCCCACCAACTCAGAGGTGGTAGGAGCTGAGAGAGTAGAGGAGCCACTAGGAAACAATCACCACAACTCCATTTGGTTTGAACTGACTCTTGGGACTGGAAACCCCAGTCAACAGCTGAGGTCCTTGATTTTGGAAGAGCAGATTTCAACAGGTTGAAAGATTGCTGTGAATCAAGTTAGTCAGGGTAGACAGCATAGGAGGTGTGGAAGAGAGATGGGGACAATAAAGGAGACCATTCTCGAGGCATCTAAGTTATTCATGAGAACGGTAACCAAAAGTAAAAGTCAAGAGACCATTATGGTTCTTGGCAAGGGTCAGGAAGTGGTGAGGGCCAAGAAAATGGGCCTCTATAGGTACAAAGAGAAGCAAAGGAAGAAGACCCAGAAGAATACTTACTATGAAATAAGAAGGCAAAGAGGGTAGTTAGGAGGCAAAAGCAGACACAGAGCTGTGTACTGCAGAGGGTGTCAAAGGCAGAAAAACATTTCTTCTGGCATCTTAGGTAAAAAGGAAGAAAGGAGGGAACTGTTAGGCTCTCTGAGGGGCAGAGTGACAAGGAGGACAAGAAGGCTGCTGGCCTTGATGATTACTTTGCTCTGTCTTCATTAGGGAGGACGGCAGGCCCTTGACAGAGAATGGTGTCAAAGCAGCCACAAAGGGGTCCTAAGATAAAACAGACAGTATTTGTATGCAGATCTGGAAAGGGCTAGCAATCCTAAAGATAGATAAGGCCCTGGACTGGATAGGATGCATCTGAGGGTGCTCAGAGAACTGGCAGCAGAACTAGCTGAATCCCTGGTAGGACTGTTCAATAGCTAATTACAGACAGGGGTAGTCCCAAAGGACTAGAGGATGGCAGACATAGTTCCATTCCATAAGGAGAGGGGCAAGGATCAAGCAGGAACTATAAACATGTCAATCTTTTTAAATCTTTTCCCTCTGGTCATGGCTTGTGGGAACTCTCTGACAACCATCCCTTGTGCCTGCCCACCTGAGATTAAGCTACGGTATGTGCCCTCTCCCCCACCTGCTGTCAGCACCCCTAGTTCTTCCCGCCCAGGGAGGGTAGCCCGACACGTTTCTTGGGCCTCTTAACAAGGCAGACTCTGGACATGCAGGTGGGGCCCCAGTGGAGGAGATATGAGGACATCCGAGTCAAACCTGGCACTGGGCATGGAGGGTAGGTGCCCTCACCTATCCCAGTGAGCGGATTTTCCTTGTTCTGTGTTCTGTCACCCCCACGCGCACCCCGATGCTTGACACATGGCACCCCTGCCAGCATTGGGCATGCTGTTACATGCCGCCCATAGCTTCCATGGTGCCCTAATCTCCACCAGGGGCCGGAGCACCGGGCATCCCGACACTCCTCCCGTGGGATAGGAGAGCAGCCCTCTGGGTGCTCCATCCTAATCCCTCCCTGTTGACCCTCGCACCCAGCCCTCGCTCCCAAACTCAGGTTGCCGGCATGGTGTGAGGTGTAGCATCCAGTGCCTCAACCCTCAGTAACACCGGGCCAGCAGACATGTCAATCTTACCTCAGTTGTAGGGAAACTGATGGAGTCACTGGTCAAAGAGGACCTCATGGACTACCTAGAGAGCAGTAGTCTCCAGGACAGTAAACAGCACAGGTTCGTGGCAGGGAGGTCTTGCCAGACTAACCTGATTGTCTTCTTTGAGTGGGTGATGAGGGCACTGGATAGGGGCCATGCCATGGTTTTACTCTACTTTGACTCCAGCAAGGCTTTCCTCTTGGTACCTCATAGATGCTTGTCGAATAAAATGGAAGATCTGGGTGTGATTAGGGGCATAGTAAGATGGGTAGGCAATTGACTAAGGGGAGGCAGCAGAGGGTTGTGGTTAACAGGGTTAAGTCAGAAGAGAGGAGGTCACAAGCAGATTACCACAGGGATCTGTTCTGGGCCTGATCCTCTTCAACATATTCATCAGCGATATTGAAGAAGGAATCCATGGCAGGTTGCCTCTTCGCAGATGACACTAAGCTCTGTGGGAGTGTGGATAGTGACAAGGGAATCAGGAAAATGCAGAGTGACCAGCAAAACCTTAAGAGGTAGTCTAAGATTTGGCAGTTGAAATGTAATGCCAAAAAGTGCAATGGAATGCAACTAGGGAGCAAGAATTCCAGAACTGAGTACTGGTTGGTGGGGTAAGACTTAGCACTATAGTGTATGGTGGAATGTAATTGTGTATGGATTTCCACGACTAAAAAGTTGTTCTGGTTTTAGTGATGTAGCTACTAACACATAACAATTTTCTGCCTGTGTTAGTAGCTATGTCACAATGCAACCACCACCAAGCAGCACTGTTCATTGGACAGGTGACAGTTGACGAATCCGTCTTGTGAGGTGGCTGGCCAGCGGAGACTTAGGAGTGCGGTCTCGGAACAAACTGCCACAGATCAAGAATAGTAAGCATTTTTTTTATTTGTTTGGGCACCTTACACTATAAAGAAAAGTACACAACCGCACTATTCAAGATACCTCGTGGTTTCCATGATGTAGGATCCTCAGCTCATTCCTCGAGGTCCCAGCATCATGGAAACCACTCGCATGAGAGCAGTGTGGTTGTGTATGGGCTCCCACACACTATCCTATATGCTACTGAGGCATAAGACCTAGAAGTTATTATCAGTGACACTCTCAAACAATCAAGTCACTGCAACAAGACCTATAATAAGGAAAACAGGATGTGGGGTTGTATTGAGCTGGGTACTGATAACAGAAGGAAGAGGTAATACTACCCCATTATAGATCATTGATAAGGCCACACCTGGAGTACTGTGCCTAGTTCTGGAGTCCTCACCTCAGGAACATAACAACAGGCTGGAGACAGTACAGCAAAGGGTGACAAAGACGATTCAGGGTCAACAGAGCAGGTCTTACTAGGAGCACCTCAAGGCACTGAATATGTACTCACTGGAGACCAGTAGGGAGGGAGATATGATAGAACCTACGTTTCGATTGCTATGCCGAGACCAGGTATGAACTGGTAGTTGACTGCCGGTCTATACCTGGTCTTGGCATAGTACCAAGACATGTAGGTTCCACACCTGAGGTAGCAGAAGTCCTCAGCTATACTGTGATCTTATGGACAGACCTGTGGCAGGTCCCCGATGCCACGCCATTCTCAGGACAGCCGCTGGTGATTGTATGGCGCGTGGGGCAATTTGATTGTGAAATTCGCAGAGAGGGAGACAGGATCAACCAGATAAATTATAAATATAACAACTCAGCAGAGGTAAAAAAATTACGCTTTTCCTGAAAGTGCTAATTGGGCCCTGCTTCACACTGAGGTGGGGCCTGCTTTACGTGGACATTTCCTTTAAGTTCTTGAAAGGAATAAACAAGGTGAACTGTGGGGAATTCTTTGGCATAAGTAACAGTTTGAGGTCACGAGGGCATGAGTGGAAACTGACAAGAGGAAGGTTCAGGAGGGACAACAGGAAGTATTATTTTCAGAAAGGGTGGTGGGATCATGGAACAATTTACTAGCTAAGATGGTGGGCACTAAAACCATTAATGGTTTCAATCATGGCTGGGACAGCATGAAGGCTATAGTGGTTATTCAGGCAGACAGAAACTGGGAGGGAATATTGGGATGGATGGGGAGGGCTAGGACCCTGGATGGACAATAGGTCCTGGGGTTAGATAGAGAAACATGGGAGACTGGATGAACTGCTGGTCTTATTCTGCCATCATTATCTATGTT
Source organism: Neoceratodus forsteri (assembly GCA_016271365.2). Lineage (NCBI taxonomy): Eukaryota > Metazoa > Chordata > Ceratodontiformes > Ceratodontidae > Neoceratodus > Neoceratodus forsteri. Next base: position 283,611,313 of record CM028138.1, on the reverse strand, counting down.
TCTATTTTATTATTTTGATTGAATTGAATTGAACATTTTATTTGGAATGTTTAAAACAGTGTTTAATTAAAAATCTTTACTTTTATTCATTATGCAAGAAACATGCTGAATACAGAAATCAGGTGCCAAGGCATAAGAATCAATACAATGCTGTGCATATCAAGGATAAATTCCAGGCTGCCTGCATTACAGAATAGTGGGGGTGATCACTCTATGTTTAAGTTAATAAAGAAATAATGTTCCAAGCAAGTTCTGCAGCACAACCATGGACTCGATCGAAAACAGTGATAGTGTCTTTGAGTTTAAAGCGCACATTAAACCAATCACTAGCATTTTTTGCTCCATGAAACCTGTAACACAGGGAGTATGGCCAAGTGCAGGAGCAAGATGACAGCATAATCGGAGAGCTGCTGCTGTCACCACATTTCCTCGCCATCCTTACCGCTAATATTGCAGTCTGCATTATTCTGTTGCTATTTCACCAGCTAGATTCCATCGGCAGCTAAATTAGCAAAAAAGCAGGCAAAATTGTCCTTCAGAGCCACTAGATCAGCCGACGAACTCAGAGGCCTACCAAAGCCCTCCTCAGGGGGCGCCCAGCCTTGGCAGCCCAGGAAAGTCACAACCCATGGCAAAACCGCACAAGAGCCAGAGATGGACCAGGCATCTCCCCATGCAGTCTGAGGGGCACCTTGCACCGAACGACTACTAAATGAGCTTAAATATGACCTCAGGACGAGGGATAGAGACCGATTCGATCATGTCACAACCCAGCTCCAGCACCTCCAGCAAGCTGTAAATTCCATGTTGGAGACTGTTGAAGTTCATGAATCATGACTGGGGAATTAGAGGCTAGGGTGAGTGCACAGGAAGATCTCATGCAGAACTCCCAGTCTGACCTACAAAAAGCCCTGAGAGAAAACGATTTCCTAAAACCAAGCATCGATGACCACGAAAATGGGGAGCACCAATGCAATGTTAGAATAGTAGGGATCCTGAGGGAGGGACTGCCCAGCATTCATCCAGAAATGGCTCAGGGACACATTTGAGATACCGCAGGAGGTGTCACTGGAGATACAACGGGGCAAAGGTCCCAGGCACCAAGCCTGCACCTGACCAAAGACCTAGGCATATAATTGTTAAATTTCTGATTTACAGACTGACAAAAAGTATTGGATATGGCGAGGGGAAGGACAAAATTATGGTGCAACACTCATGAGTGAGTATGTTCCCTGATTATTCATGGCAATTGCAGAATCAGCGTAAAGCCTTTGCAGCAGTAAAGAAAAAGCTACATGATTTGGGATGCAGTTCTCCTTGGTTTATCTGGCCCGCCTGATAATTAGGCCACAGGTGGTAGCCCAAATCCTTCAGAGCCCCAAAGTGACCATGGAATGTGCACTGACCTTGAAAAGATCCGCAGGCATTGCAACAATAACTAGCTGGATCTCCAGTCTGATGGGTGAGAACATTTGAAAGGTACTGTAAACGGGCCTTGGACTAGCTGGGTTTGGGGACAGGTTGAGGCACATGTTCAGTTGCCAGACCATAACTCCTTAGTGGGGCCTAAGGCTGGTTTGGCAGGGCCCTCTCGCCTTGCCCACAGTAGATTGGCAGTGAGTCCTCTAATGTTGCTGTCGAGACGTGCTGCTTTCGGAGCCAGAACTTTGTGGCAGAAGCTCGATCCACCAGCCCTGTGAGTGAGAAATGGACTACGTCGATTGACTCCTGAGTTACACAGCCCACAGATTAAGCACATAGGGGCTCAGCCTGCTGTTGTTGTGTGTTGCCACAGGACTTTTAACATGGACTGCAAAGACTGCACTAAATGTTAAAAATGTTGGACGGTTGTTTAACTGTTTTTGGTTGGGGGGTAGTGACTCACGCTTAGGCCTTTGCCTTGGGACTCCCCTCAAGTTATTTACTCAGGCAATTGAGCAATGAAGTGTAATCTGGAGAACGATATCTTGGGGGGTTAGCGCCCTTGCCTTATTCAGTTTGGGGAAGCTGACCTTCGGTGGGGTCGGGGTGCTCGTAAACACCTCATGCAGGTTTGTGACTGGGGGTACAGCCTGCTCCATTTCTTCCCTGAGCTGGTGGGGGGCACAGATGTCACCTGTACCCTCAGTGCCAGGGCAATTGTTATGGGTTGAGATCTGAGAGGGATGGTGAGAGAAATGGGTGCCCATTGCTTCTTCTAGGATTTAATGGTGGATAGCCCATTCGATCCATGCAAAGTAGAGGGTGGTTACTAAATTAGACTTGGGGCTAGGGAGGGGATGTTTGGAGTTTCTTGTTATTGGTTACTGTGTTGGGGGTGGGCAGCAGGGACTTTGGGTAATACTTTGTACATATGTTTGTTGGAGTTACATACTAACATGTTGGGGACAGGGGCGGGAGGAAACTCAAAATCTGAGTATTTCACCATGGGTTCAGTGGCTTGAGAGTGAGGGAAGCTAGTATTGGGGGTTAAATCTGTTTGTTGGGGTTATAAAAAGTCTTTTGGAGTACTGCTGAGAGCACATATATATAAGTATAGGTTAAGTACACGGAATGTGATTAGAGTAATATTTCTTTTAGGTATTATATCATGAGTAAGTTATCTTTGGTTTCCTAGAATGTTAACAGCCTTAGAAATGTTGTCAAAAGGAAAAAGGTCTGGGCTACCATTAAAAAACTGAGAGAGGATATTGTTTTCCTGCAGGAGATCCACTTTACCAGGGAGGAAGCCTTAAAGCTGGTGGGCTCATGGGGAGGTACCCTCCTGACAGCACCCTTCACTTCAAGAGCACGGGGTGGCGATTTGGCTTAGACCAGGGCTCCTCACAAAATCTTGACAGTCCTGGCAGACCCCAGGGGTGCTATATTACAGCGGAAGTTGATGTTGGGGCACCAAATATACCTTGGTCTCGTGTATGGGCTCCCACTTTGACTCATTTGACTTTTTCTACACGCTGGGGTTGCTCTGGCTCCACTCTCAGATAACGTGATAAATTGGGGGATTTTAATACATACTAGGACCTGTTTTGGACCACTCTGGTCATAGAACAAGACCCCCCACAGAGTGTTGCTGCCTTGTCTAGATTGGCTGATGGTAGGGCTTTAATGGAGGCGTGGAGACACCAACATCCCCACACTAGACTACCCTTTTTCAGCGCCCATAATATATATACAAGGCTGGATTTCATCCTACTCCCAAAGGTGTGGGCGGCACATAGATGAGGCCAGATACGGCCAATAACTGCATCAGACCATGCCCCTTGCAGGTTCTGTTGACCTTCCCAGGAGAGGAAACCCCGAGGCCCAGTTGGAGAATGGACCCTGCCCTGCTACTGGATGATAAATTTATAGATCAAGTTAAGTCCAGTGTCAGGGATTTCTTGACCCATAATATCCCAAAAGATACCAGTGTCAATAACACTTGGGATGCCTTAAAGGCCATATAATTAGGGGGAGGCAATCTCCTACTCTGCTTACATTAAAAGAAATTAGGCAGGAGGAGGAGGAGGAGCTGGAGAGACACTTGCAGGAAATGGAAAGGAGATGATGGTGAATGCATGCCTCAGAAAATGCAAAAACTCAAAGTCCTGAAATGCAAATTTATTTATTTTATTTATTTATTTTAGTCTTTGGTAACTGGTAAGGCCCACTAGGCACAAGTGCCTGCTTTCAGGGCAACCTGGGAGCACTGGGCGTTAAGTGACTTGCTCAGAGCCACACAGTATGCAAGTGGAGGCTGTGAGAACCAAACTCAGGTCTGGTCTGCTGAATGTATCAAGCTTGTTCACACCTCATTCCCCTAACCTCTAGGCTATATTGTCAGCCCAAATTAAACCAATATACCAACCAAGGGATAGAGAGAAACCTCTTGCTGAGTAAGCTGGGTCCATTTTGATGGGCACAAGGCAGGCAAGTGGTTGGAGGCCTAGTCAAAAGTAAAGGGGCTGAGAGGACTATACTGGGGTTGAAGGGGAGCGGGGTGATCACCTATGATCAGCTTCAGATAAATGACACCTTCAGAGACATTTATTCCAGATTGTATACTCGAATTCCCAGAGGATGGGGATCCAGAGGCCTTTCTCTGAGAACTGCTCTTCCATCCATTGACAAGAGGGACAAGCAAGTCTTGGACTCTCCCATCTCACTGGAGGAACTCGCGAGGGCAGTATGGAAGGGAAGAAAGGGAAGGCCCGCGCCTAATGGTATCCCCCTGAGTTTTATAAATTGGTCTGAGTTAGGCCTATTTATGCTCCAAATGATGCTGACGGCCCTCCAGATGGGGTCGTTCTTCCTTGATGTGTATGGATACTATAGTTGTTCTCCCAAATCCAGAAAGGATTCATAAAGTGTGGGTCTTATAGACCCACATCACTCCTAAACTCGGACTATAATATTCTCGCTAAACTTCTGGCCTGGAGACTGGAGAGTATCTTTCCTAAGGTGATTAACCCAGACCAGGGCGGGGTTTGGAAAGGAAAGACAAGCTAAACAGAATATAAGGGGGATGGTCAGCATCATACATGGCTGGACTAGGAGGGGAGAATTGGCTGGGGCCTCTTGGCCCTAGATGCGAAAAAGGCAGTTGTTCGGGTGGAATGGCCATTTATGCATTCAGTACTTCAGCAGTATGGGATGGGAGATATAATGAGTAACTGGCTTAAGTTACTATACAAAGGTCCACAAGCCCAGATCCTAACTAACAACACTTTATCAGCCCCTTTCCACCTTTCACGGGTGCAGAGACAGGGCTGCCCGCTCTCCCCAATCTTATATGTGCTCACTACAGAAACTGGCTGAAACGATTAGATCCCATGGGGCAATACAGGGTTTAAGGAAGCAGTAAGAACCACATCATATCCCTTTTGCAGATGACATACTGCTATTTTTGGGAATCACACAGTGGCCCTACCAGTCCTGGCTAACATTTTGAATCACATGGCCCAATATCTGGCCACAAAATAAACTGGGGCTAATGTGAATGGATGCCCTTAGGGGATAGTAGGCAGCCAATTCAGATCTCCTAGTGTGTTATCTATCCCTCCCAAGAAATTAAATATCTGGGGGTCCACTTGCCAGTGAAGCTCACTCTAATGGCAGATATTAATATGCGAGGGTGGTGTCCAAGATTAAAGAGGATTGTCATAACTGGAGAGCCCTTCCCTTGACCTTAATGGGTAGGGTCAATCTTATAAAGATGAGTATCCTCCCACAAGTCTTGTATCCCTTCCAAACAATCCCGGTGTATATTCCTAATAGATATATTAAAGCCTGGAAGGTGCCATCACCCATTACTTTGCCAGGGAAAGAGACCTAAGTTTAAAAAGGTAATATTATGGAGACCGATATCCTGGGGGCCTGGGGCTACTCCTGTCTTAAATATTATTACATGGTATCCCAGCTTGCACATGTCCAGGATCTTCTGGGGATGAGGAGGCACATCCGGCATGGGTGGAGCTGGAGACCCAATCCTTCTCCTCTGTACTATAACTCCCTAGTGAGTTCCCTGATAAGTAACACTCCAGATAAGCCTAAACATCCATGTACGAGGGCAACGTGAGGGTATGGAATATGGCTCATCCTGTTTTACAGCATAGAGGAGGCCTATCCTGGATACCCCTTAAAATATATGGCAGCAGATGTAAGGGAGAGAGCCATAGGGCAATGGAGAAATGGCACCACAAGGGTCAGTATCTACTAGACCGTGAAAGGATGGAAACATTTTAGACTTTCAGGTAATAAAGCGCAGATGTGGACTGAGTAACTCACACTACTTTCAATATTTAGACCTTAGGAGAAAGACTGAGGGCAGGCTGGAGGAGGAGTGTCCTGGGGGTACTTACAATCCCTCTGAAGGAGACATTTAAAGGAAGACACTTGACCCTCCTTCAAACCTCTGAGAGCCTACTAAGCTGTTAGTGGAGCCCGCCGGACCCACTAGAGAGGGTGAAATGTTACTAGGAGGTGGATGTGTTCCCAGACTCCCTCACTGGGAGAGACTCATCCTTGATACTAAAAAATTCACTAATGTGCTCTGTGAATAACAGATTGAGGGCAGTGCAATATAATGTTCTTATGAGAGTTTACTTTACCCCAGTCTTAGCACATAAAATTGACTAGTCTATGCCAGATATTTGCCAGAAATGTAGGGTTCATGTTGGTACTTTTTCACCTGATGTGGGATGTTATAGAGTCCAAGCTTTTTGGAGAAATTTTGTCACTCCTGCCTCTCATTCTGGGACAAACTTTAAGCATGGACCTGGTTGAGGTGTTGTTGGGCCTCCCTCGGGGAGAGAAAGTCCGGGTTAAGCATCACCAACTATAGAGGCTGGGCCTGGTGATGGGTATGCGACAGTTGGCTCTCCATTTGAGACTCCCAAATACCCTCCTATCTCTGCCTGGGACGGATCTAATGGATTGATGAAACTGAGAGAATCCAATATAAAATAAGGAACCAGGAAAGTAAATTCCAGGAGATTTGAGAACCAGTCGAGACGCGCAGTGCAGTCCCTTCAGTTTCCAGTTTTCTAACAGTGCCACCTTAATCAAACTAAAACCTCAGGCCTTTCTGCTGGGACCCTGGTAACAGGACAAATAGTGCTACTCCCAGCTGCTGACCTTATGTTTTACTGAACACCTAAGCAGCAAACCACTGCCTCATCTGCTGCTAAAGACAATAAGGATTAAGTGAACATCACCAAGGTGGGGGATAGTAAGAACCATGTATAACGACCGTTATTACTCTGACCTAACTTGTATCTCCTGTACTGATGGTTGTCTCAGTCTTTCTTTCCACTCTGTGGGGACAGTGTACTTTGCTCTTTGAAGTGCTAAAAAAGAAACCTATAGTGTATGGTGGAATGCGGTTGTGTATGGAAATCCGTACACAGCAAAAAGTTGTTCTGCTGCAGTAGTGACGTCCTCACACACTGCGCCCAGCGACTTTTCATTCTATGTTAAGTGAAGACGTCATAGCCTGAGGGCTACAGCAGACATTGTGATTCGTCCCTTGCTGTGAGAGAGGCGCAAGTGCTGGGCAGTGCAGTTGTGAATCGAGGCCTTGGCAGAACCGAGTAAAAACATGGAAGCGAGTCTTTTGCAGGCACTATACACTATATAGAACAGTGTATAGTTACCCAAACACTACGGGCTATTTTTTCACCTTAGATACAATGCCGATTAGAGACCTCTCAGGCTTCTGCCTCGAGGTAATCAGTCAGCATTGTATCCACCGTGGAAGAATAGCCTGTAGCGATGGGTAACCATACACTATGCTACATGTAACACATGAAAAGCAGTCCAATAATAAAGACATGCCTGAGATATCCAAATTGCCCTCCTCACTAATTACTAGAAAAATGAACTTTATTTATTTGAATTTTGTGAACCAGGTAGGCTCACTGAGACTGAAAGTCCTTTATCGGACTGACCCAGAATTAATTCCATTCAACAGTCATACATTAATACAGGTAACAGTCAATAGTAACAAAATATTGACAGCAACATAAAATAAACAGAGTACAAAACAGTACTAGCCAATAATTTACAACTGATTGCAAAGTCAAGGCATATTGGCAGACTCATACTATACAGACTTTAGCAAGTGAAATAAGAATGTACAGCAGCAAGGTGAACAGCAACAGTCGGTAGCCTGAGCCAGACAATAGGTTAGACTAATAAACTCACAGAGGTCACTGAGGGAGTTTCAGCTGGATAAGTCCACTGTCTGCATACGAGAATTCCCTAAGGGAGGATCTGAAGGACTTGTGATTGGTGCAAGCCAGGACATCAGCCGGGAGGTAATTCCAAAGCCTAGGCACCACAGAGGCAAAGGACCTTGCTGGCAGCTGCAGCAGTTCTTGGGACAGTGAAGTGCAATTGGGAGGAGGACTGAAGGGTCTCCTGAGAGGTTTAAGTTCAAGGATGGAGTCAAGGTTAGGGGAGGAAGTGCACAATCTTATGCTCCAGGCAGAGTGGAGAATAGCAAATTCTACTTTCCAAGGAGGGTAGTTTAACATGGATAGAGCATTGCAGTGCTGTTCCCTTTACTGGCATTCACAGCAAAACAGGACGCAGAAGATTTCGAGCTTAGTCAGTTCAGTATCTTTGAAAGAAGAAAGGATGGGGCACCATACAGGATGGCAGGCAGTAAAATATTGCTAACTATGGTTACTCTGGCTTCAAAGGGAAGGCAGGGGTTTAACCAATAAAGGAGTCCTAATTTTGGTTTAGTAGTTTGTTCCCTGGTCAACATGAGGCTTGAATGAAATTTTCTGGTCAAGTGTAACCCCCTACTAATGGGGGTTCCCAAAGTGTTCCTTGGCTTGCCTAAATGCCCACTACCAGGCTGGTATCCTGTGTCTTAGCGTTTAAAAGAGTTTGTATGAGAGTGCCTTAATGCCTCTGTGCTCTGTCTCTTTAAGAGCTGCCTACTTGTGGTGTAAAATCAATCTGGGTAGGGGCCGAGTAGTTTCAGGCTCGAGTCTCGCCTGGCTGCTAGACAATCACCCGTTCTGCCATCGTTATTTGCACAGAGGGAGCGCTGTTAGAAGCTGTACTTATTTACTGATTATTTATTAGAATAATAATGATATTGTAGTTTGTCTAACCTGCCTTCTTTGCAGCATGGACAGTTCTGTTTATCACCACCATCTTGGTCCTGGACTGCCAGAATGGGCTAATCAAGTACCTTTGGGACCTTAAAATGGAGTCTGTCCCGGAAGTCTTGTGGGAGTGAATTTCTGTAGGAGTTGTAGTTTTGAGACTTGGTGCCTAAATGCACCTAGAGGGGAGCCCTTGCTTGACAGACTGATGGATCGCCAACCAGAACCTTTGGACAAGGGAAATTCCCAAGCTGCCTGCTGCAGTGATTCAGTCTGTGTGAGGAGCTGAAAGAGTAGACAGCTCAAGAGATTGGAGCACTCTGCTATTGGGCGAGGTTCGCAGGAGATTGGTGGAAAGGCTGAGTTCGGCCTGTCTGTCTGCTGTCCATGGAGGGAATTCTGAATAATCCGGACTGTGTCCGAATTGAGTGAGAGAAAAGCCATTGAAGAGTGACCGGCTTAAACCTGAAGAAGACTGAAGATTTGTTGAATTCGATTGGCCTGTCAGGACATCCATTCACCATAGCACTCCAAGTTTTGCTCAGAGACACTGATATTGCTGCTGGACTGCTATCTGCTTTGTGGTATGGTGATTGCTTTACTATAAATGTGCTGTGTGCTGTTAGTGGGCGCGATTTGGTTCCCACTGTTTAATTGTGCGACGCTTGCTGGAAGCTGCATCCAGCCTTCCCGGACTGATTTCTGAACTGTTTTACCGGCCTGGGCCCTGCCACACTGGCCAAGCCAGCTACTTCAGGCACAGAGAACACCATCGACGAGACTTGCCCAGGGATCAGCCCCTGCTCAACATCTCTAACAGGAACGACACCTCGGTGATTCTGGTGGGCCCTGCTTCTCCTGGCATACCAGTTGTCTACCTGCAGTCTCCATTTCATCCCTCCTGTGTCTTGCATTGGGTAGCATGAGTAACAATCAGGGTAGCTCCCTGCAACAACAGCTAAAATCACAAGTGTTGTCATCTGATTGCATTGTTGTCTTCCTTTCACGAATTGAGCCTCCTGGCTCCAGATTACAGAAATTGTGTGGTTGTGCATGCCTTTCTTTTCATCACAGGGCCCCAACCAGCTGCAACACCAGCCTACCCCGGCAACGCTCCAGGCTAGCCCACCTTACTTCCAACTGGGTACCCAGAGCGTGACTGTGTTGAGGGACAAAAAGTGCATGCATAATTGCCTGACTAGATCAGTTATAGAATCAATCAACCTGATTACGCCTCCCTTGTTCAATTCTGAATAAATCAGATCTAACTCTTTTGCATTTAATCTGACTGTGGTTCCAATTTGTACCAAAAGCACTGCACTGTTGTTATTTGCTGTATCTAACCTTGTTTTACAGAAGGACTACAGGGTCAAACTGGTGGAACCAGCCCTAGTGGTAAGTGCAGACAGTGTGGGATTTGTATGCTGAATAGGGGCTACTGTGAAAGAGTTTGTTGCATATTGTCTAGGCCACTAGAGGGGAAAGAGAGGGTTACAGTGTCCCGGAGGGCTGTACCAAGGTTAGCCTTGCTACTAACAACCCTGTCCTCCGGGTGGAGCCACCCATTTCAGTACCCAGACCCTTAACCTGCAACTAGCCAAGCAGGCAGGGTAGTAGCCCTTGGGATAGCGCCACCTAGGGGTTACATCTTGGAGGCACCAACATTGGGATTTGCACCTTCTAATGGTCAGGAGTGGTACTATGACCCCACACTTAAAAATTGTGGTAAAATGGAGGTGCTCACTACGCTCAAGTTTACACTTGCTCCCACAAGCTGCTAGTGCAACATATGATGGGGTGGAGGAGGCAGAGGGCTGGACCCCCGCAAGCTCTCTATTAATGGACATCCCTTGGGGACTGATAATACCACTATTCTGGAAGTGGTCAAACGAATTAAGTGTTTGGGGAAGGTTGAAGTAAGGGAAGGGATTCCGATCTGTTCGATCAAACTATGGTGGCCCTACTCTCCTGCAGCCTGCCCATTGAACCAGAGGAGGTACCCCTGTCATTTTTATTCTGAAGGTCCCAAAGGGGTGGAGGGTCATTCATTTACATAGTGACCTGGTTGCCTGGATGGTCCCCTGCATAGAGGGGTTCAAAGACAAGCTGTTTAAACTGTTAGCCTCTGAGGAGCACTCTGCTACAGAGCTAGTGAAAATGTTAGCGCTTTCTGATGATGTCACTCTCATGCAGTCCCCCATAGCCTCTCCCATCACCCCCTACAGTTGTTTCTCCCATAGTGATACCTACTGTACATTTGGACTCATACCACAGACTTAGACTTTTATGGGCACGGTCCCGTGCCCGTGGGAGGACTAACTGGAAATGTGGATGGACTATGCCACCCCATTGGTCCAGGAGTGGCAGTGTGCTGAGGGAGAAAAGAGGAAGAGGCTCATGGAAGCTTGAGGGGCCCTGCACTGGAAGGCCATTCGCTTTCATGCATCCACCAGCCCAAAGACCACAGCCGCTGAGTACCTTTCTGCCCTGAAGGGGTTATTTGGTGACCCCAGTCAGGAGATGAAATGATGTGGAAGTTTAAATCCACAAAGCAGTGGAAGAATGAAAAATTGTCAGTGTTTATTACTCGAATTTAGTGAGCTTTGCAGCGGCCCACCAGAAAGAATGGTGCCCGCCAGTGTATTGAACAGGTCAGGCTAGATCACATCTTAAAGTCAGCAAGATACTCTAGCGTGATGTTGTTGAAGCTTAAACTGCAAGACAGAAGGGCAATCCCCCAATACTGTGACCAAATGAAGGAGATCCATGAGATTGAGAATGATGAAGAGGATGGAGCCCTATGCTGGGCTGCCCACGCCTGCCAGGCCCCTGAGAGAGGCGAGCAGTCCGAACTGCAGCAGATGAGGGAACTGATCAAGGAGTTAAATGAGTTGAGTCAGTCAGCAAGCTGCCGAGGCAGCCAAAGATGCTAATTCCTTGTAAAGCCCCCGAGACAAAGAGGGAAGTCCTGCCGGAGGGAAGGGGGTACACGTTGTTTCTTCTGAAACCCAGCCTGAAGACAGCCTGGGAAGAGGTATGAGAACTGAGAGCTGCGATGGAAGACCTATTCTGAGCTACCCAAGATGCTGACCCTTGGGAAACTCAGAAAGTCAAGAGAGCAAACCCCAACCAGAGAGAGACCCAGAGAGTCCCCACTATGTTCAAGCAGGAGAACAGCCCTCTTCCCCAGAGACTCTAAAGAACCTGTTTTCTGTTACCACTGTGGAGAGGATGGGCACCATTTACCTGCCGTTCGCCTGAGAATCTATGAAAAGTTACTACTAGGCTGCTGGCATTGATGCGACAAAGCAACATACGCCGGCAAGGTGGAGCTGTGCTCCAGAAAAGCTATTCATCCAAGGCAGCTGTAAAGCCGACGCCCAAGTCACCTGAGTGGTCTGAGGTGGTGGGCCCTTCCATGGAAACTGCAGTGATGGTGAACGGTGTGTCTGCCCAGGCTGTGCTTGACAGTGGATCTCAGGTAACCATAGTATTTCAAGATTGGTACCAGAAGCATCTGTCTGACATGCCCCTACAACCCTTGGAAGGTTTGCACGTGTGGGGTTGAGTGAGAAGTCCTATCCGTACTGGGTGTATCCAGATCTGGCTGTCATTCTCTGCCACCACGGCTGGGTAGATGAACAAGTTGAGACACTTGGCCTAGTGTGTCCCCCACCAGATTGTATGGATGGAATTCCTTTAATTGGAACAAATGCCCACATATTTGGGAGACTAGCACAACTTTGCCATGAGAAATAAGGGCAATGGACTGACGGCCCTAAGAATTCCAGCATTAATCAAAAAGAGCTTATGACTTGCCACAGAAACCCAAGGAAGTGGACCGAGATGAACCAGTGGGAATAGTGTGGAAAAAGAATCCTGTCTCTTTGGTGTTGGCCCTCAATGCCCAGTGTATGATCCATGGAGAAGTCTGCCTAAGGAGAGATGTAATGAACAAAATATTGATGATAGACTCTCTGGTGAAGGGAAGTTGCCAGAGGGGATGATAGTTAGCTTAGTATACTACCTGCACATGCCCATGCCTATGCCCACTGAGTGATGGTGCAAGTGAGAAACATGTCGGACAGGGAAGTTCATGTGAACAGGGGATGCACGCTGGTACAGTACACTGCACAGACACTGCAGTATTATCCAGTAACAAGTACTCTGGTGAAAGGAGAAAGTGACCCCAGACTTATTTTACTTTGGTGATTCCCCTTGTCCACTGAATGGAAGACCCGAATTAGCAGGAAACTTGCGCAGAGAGACCAAGTGTTCTCACTAAGAGTGGGACGTGGGTGTGTCCATGGTGCCGAGCATAACATACACCTGCATGATGATCACCATTCTGAGAGGTCCCAACGCCTGCCCCAGCAGACATAGACAATGTTAGGAGGCATCTACAGGAAATGCTCACTGCTGGCATTATTCAAGAATCAAGGAGCCCATATGCATCCCCCATCATAGTGGTGCGTAAAAAGAACAGATCCATGAGAATGTGTGGACTCATCGGACCCTCAGCCGACGGACTATCCCAGATCAATACACCATGCCACACATACAGGATGCCCTGGATTGCCTGAATAGGGGTCAGTGGTTCTCCATACTGGTCTCCACAGTGATAAGCGCTAACTGCACTGGCTGCCAGTGCAATGGAGGATCACTCTCAAGGTCGCATTGCTTGACCTATAAGACCCTACACAGACAGGGACCGGCTACTTGCAAGACCTCCTTGGCCCTACTGCCCACTCCATTCTGCCAACGAGGGATTGCTAGAGATTCCCAGGGTTTGCTCAGTCATCTGGGGCCAGAGCTTTTCTTTGTGGCCCCAACCCTGTGGAATTCTGTTCCTCGTCGGATTAGAGAATGCCTGTCCACAGAGTCATTTAAAGCCTCATTGAAGAGCTACTTATTCATATTAGCTTTTGAATAAGTTTATCCTGTTGCCTTTTTATTGTTTTTATATTTGTATTTATTGTTGATGTATGTTAATTTTGTTATGTATTTGCGCTTTGGTATTTTGAAAAGCACATTACAAATAAACACTGATTTGATTTTATTTGATCTGATATTAATCAGATTCCAATGGTCCCAGAGGACTGTGAGAAAACAGCCTTAATCTGTCCTTTGGGGTTCTATGAATTCCTGAGGATGCCACAGGGATTTTGGGTGCCCCTGCCACCTTCCAGAGATTGATGGAACGTAATGTGGGAGACAACTTGCTGGAATGTTGTGTACTTGGATGATGTCATTGTTTTCGGATGCACGTTGGAGGAACATGAGACCAGACTGTTCAAAGTCCTTGATCGCTTGGAAGAATTGCCTCGGTTATCCACAGACAAGTGCCAGTTATTTCAAACATCTGTGAAATATGTGGGACACATAGTGTCTGTGGAAGGGATGCAGACAGATCCTAGTAAAGTTGAATCTTGACCACTTGGCCCCAGCCCAATAACTTGAAAAGAGCTACAGCATTTCCTGGGGTTCTACGGCTACCACCGCAGGGTTCATCAAAGACTATTCAAAGATGATTTGACTGTTCCTTATCCTACCCAAGGCTACCCTCCTACCAACCACAAGTACAAAAGGGGCCTATCAAAGACCAAGAGGAAGTGCATTTTCGAACAGGTGAGCCTTTTGAGACTCGTGGACATCTGAATGTGAAGCAGCATTCTTTGAAGTCATATACCAGCTCACCTATGCCCCAGTCCTTGCCTATGCTGATCCTACCAAGCCCTATGTTCTGCATACAGATACTAGTTTGCAGGGCCTTGGGCTGTGCTATATCAAGACTACGAAGATGGCTTGAGACCTGTAGCTTTGCCAGTAGAAGCTTGACCCTGACAGAGCGGAACTATCCAGTCCACAAACTGGAATCTCTCACCCTAAAATGGGCCATAGTTGACCAGTTTCATGAGTACCTCTATGGGTCAAAGATATTAGTGAAGACCGACAATAACCCACTGATTATTGTGCAGACTTCAGCTAAATTGGATGCCACTGGGCACCATTGGTTTTCTGCCTTATCAACTTATGATTATGCTGTTGAATACAGACCAGGACTAAACCACATTGATGCTGACACCTGTCATGCCCTGTCATGAAGGCCAGCTTCCAAGGGCAATTGGGTCAGATTATCTGAACCTGACATCAAAGCATTATGCCAAAGTTTGACAAAGATGAACAAATGTCATACTGGCTGCCTATTGTCATTTCTCTGCTGTAGATATTAGTGCACTACCTCAGTTCAATAATGACAGTATTCAGTGGGCTGAATCCCAAGATCCCATGATTCAACCAGCACCTGATGCCCTGAGTGCGGGAAAGATGGGTCCAAGTTGAGTTCCCTGACTTGTGAACTGCTCTGTTGTTCAAGGAAGGGCCCAGGTTAAAGTTGCATGATCAGTTGTTATACAGAGACAGTGGATCATCTTGGTCAAGTAGACAAGCAACAGTTGGTTGTACCCATGGCCTTTAAACAGCTGGTACTGAGGTCCCTCCACAATCACATGGGGCACCTCGATATTGACAGAACTCTCGACTTGGTATGATCCCGATTCTACTGGCCAAAGATGGGGCAGATGTCGAGCAACATGTAAAGACTTGCAGTCGGTGCCTCCAAAGAAAAGTCCTGCCTCTGAAGGCTGCCCTCTTGTCAATAACACTACCAGCATCCTCTAGAATTGGTCTGCATAGACTTTTGTGCTTAGAACCTGACAAAAGAAAGTTGGCAATGTGTTGGTAGTTACTGATCATTTTACATGGTACACACACGCCTTCCCAACTAAAGATCAAAAGGCTCTCCATGTGGCTAGGTTGGTGGAAAAATTCTTTGTCCACTATGGTGCACCCTGAGGATCCATTCAACCAAGGCAGAGACTTTGAAAGTAGGTTAATCAAACAAATGCTCTCTCTGTGGGGTAAAAGTCAAGAAGCACCCCTTATCACCCGTAGGGGACCTCAACCAGAACGCTTAACCACACTCTTCAAGACATGCTGGGCACACTCCATCCAAAAGACAAGCCTAAGCGGAGCCAGCAGATTAGCACTTTGGTACATGCGACGATTGCACCAAAAGTGACACTACTGGGTTCTCTCCCTACCGCTCATGTTTGGGAGGAAGGCCTGACTGCCAGTTGATGTCTGCTTTGAGTCTCTCAGATGGGGTCCGTTGACTCATGCCTATCAACTAGCTCAAACTATGGCTGCTAAGTGAAATCTCGCCAACAAAGAAAGACATGTTCGATGAGTAAAAGCCCAGGAGTTGTTTCCCAAAGATAGAGTGCTACTATGCAATTTGGGACCACATGGAAAACATTAAATTGCTGACAGATGGCACCATTTTCCCACATAGTAATTGGTAAATTGGATGATCTGTGGTGTACAAGGTGTGCCTAGAAAATAATTCCAAAGCTGTTAAGACCATGCCCATAATCACTTACTGCCCATCGGCCAAGTTATTATTGATGCTGAACCAACACCTGACACTTCTCCTGGGCCAGTGACTCATGCTGCTGCAAAGAGGAAACAGAGCCAACCTGTCCATGTTGTTCCAGAACCAAGGCCCTACCTCAGCAGGCCCAGAGTGATAGTGGTGACTGTTCGTCAGACTCTGATGAGAGTGACTGTGATAATGCCTGTTATCCCTCATATGAACTGAGTCAGTTGTTTCAAGGCAATCCTCTGCAGAACTGTGGGATGAAGCTGGCCTTCAGAATGCCTAACCCCCAGCTTCTTCCCTGGACCCAGTGCCCCTGAAAGTGAGGTAAGTATCACATCTGAGGTGCAGACTCTCTGTGTCTTGTAGAACTGTTTGATTTACTCAAGAAGGGGCTGATGGTCTGAGTCTCCCCGTGACACACCAGAACTTGAAGAACAATATGAAAGTGCTGACAGCACCCTTCAGTGCCGCAAGCCTAATTGTGCCAGAGTCTTCTCAGAATGAGCAACCTGGGCCCTCTTCAGAAGATAATAATGAGCAAAATATTGTGGAAACAGAGTCTGCAGAGCAAGGAACTGATAGTGTTCCCAATCTGGACATTTCAACCAGTGCAGATGCATGCCTCACTACAGGAGAAGAAATCAATGCCAGTGTTGACTGCACAGAGCCTGTGTCTGCTCCCCAGAAAATCTGGGTGACCTGTTAAGCCAGTGCTACGTTTCAGTTATGATTCCACTGGGAGGCCTGTGGACTTGCTTCTCAATGTAGTCCATAAAGGTGTTTACATTTCCAAGAGCTCACTGCCCAAACTGGGTTTGACTTCCACCTCCCAATTAATTGTTCTTCCTTCAAAACAAGGTGTCCCTGTCCCATCTAGCCCCAAGTTAGCTGATAGGAAGGGCCCCTTCTACATTGTTTACTGTGCAGGAAGTTATAACGTGAAGTCATAGGTAACTGTTCATAGTATGTTAATCATAATAGAATGTATGAAACATGCATAAATATTGTCAATGAAGATATGGTATAGTGAAATATAGTGAAATGTATAGTAATGTGATAAGGTTACGTTAACTGATGCATCAGATATTATTTCCATAGTATGCTAATGTCATGTATGTCTTGCATATATTGCTTCTTCAATATTGTGATAGTGTAGACGTGATGGATGCTAAGTTTTTCTAGGCAGAGAAGGGTGTAACTCCCCTACAAATGGGGGTTCTCAAAAGTTTTCCTTGGGCTTACCATAATGCCCACTGCCGGCTGGTATCCTGTGTCTTAGCGCTTTAAAAGTGTTTGTATGAGAGTGCCTTAATGCCACTGTGCTCTGTCTCTTTAAGAGCTGCCTATTTGTGGTGTAAAACTAATCTGGTTAGGGCCGAGTAGTTTGTGTCTCGAGTCCTTCCGGCAGCTAGATAATGGCTCCATTCTGCCATTGCTATTTATCAGAGGAGCCTCTGTTAGAAGCTGTATTTATTTACTGATTATTTATTAGAATAGTAATGATATTGTAGGTTGTCTAACCTGCCTTCTTTGCAGCATAGACAGTTCTGTTTATCACCACCATCTTGGTCCTGGACTGCCAGAATGGGCCAATCAGTCCTTTGGGGACCTTAAATGCAGTCTGTCCCCAGGGGTCTTGTGGGAGTGAATTTCTGTAGGAATTGTAGCTTTGAGACTTTGCGCCTAAATGCACCTGGAGGGGAGCCCTTGCTTTGACAGACTGACGGATGAGCCAACCAGAACCTTTTGGACCGAAGGAAATTCCAAGCTGCTTGCTGCAGTGATTCAGTCTGTGTAAGGAGCTGAAAGAGTAAACAGCTCAAGAGATTCGAGCACTCTGCTATTGGCGTAGTTCGCGTGGGAGATTGGTGGAAAGGCTGAGTTGGACCTGTCTGCCTGCTGTCCCTGGAGAGGAATCTGTGAATAATCTGGACTGTATCCAAACTGAGTGAAAGAAAAGCCACTGAAATGTGACTGGTTTAAACCTGAAGAAGACCAAAGATTTGCTGTATGCAATCGGCCTGTCAGGACATCCATTCACCATAGAACTCCCGGTTTGCTCAGTGATACTGATATTGCTGCTGGACTGCTACCTGCTTTGTGGTATGGTGATTGTTTTACTATAAATGTGCTGTGTGCTGCTAGTGGGTCGCGATTTGGTTCCCCACTGTTTAATTGTGCCACGCTTTGCTGGAAGCTGCATCCAGCCTTCCTGGACTGATTTCTAACTGTTTTACCTGGCCTGAGCCCTGCCACACTAGCCCAGCCAGCTACTTCAGGTACAGAGAACACCATCGACGAGAGACTCACCTGGGATCAGCCCCTGCTCAACATCTCGAACAGGAACGACACTTTGGGGATTCGTGGGCCCTGCTTCTCCTAGCATAACAGTTGTCAACCTGCAGTCTCCAGTTCATCCCTCCTGTGTCTTGCATTGGGTAGAGTGAGTAACAATCAGGGTAGCTCCCTGCAACAACAGTTAAAATCACAAGTGTTGTCATCTGATTGCATTGTTGTCTTCCTTTCGCGAACTGAGTCTCCTGGCTCTGGATTACAAATTTGTGTGGTTGTGCATGCCTTTCTTTTCATCACAGGGCCTGGCCAGCTGTGATGCCGGCTACCCCGGCAACGTTCCAGACTAGCCCACCTTACTTCCAACTGGTACCCAGAGTGTGTGACTGTGTTGAGGGACTTAAAAGTACATGCACAATTGTCTATCAAATCAGTTGCTAATCAGTTATAGAATCAATCAACCTGATTACACCCTCCCTTGTTCAATTCCCTGAATAAATCAGATCTAACTCTTTTTGCATTCAGTGACTGTTGTTCCAGTTTGTACCAAAAGCACTGCACTGTTGTTATTTGCTTGTCTAACCTTGTTTTACAGGGAGTCTCCAGTGTTGAACTGGTGGAACCAGCCCTGGTGGTAAGTGCAAACTGTGTGGGGATTTGTATGCTGAATAGGGGCTACTGTGAAAGAGTTTGTTGCATATTGTCTAGGCCACTAGAGGGAAAGAGGGGCTAAAGTGTCCTGGAGGGCTGTACCCAGCTAAGCCTTGCTACAAAACCCTGTTCTCCGGTGGAGGCACCCATTTCAGTACCCAGGCCCCTTAACCTACAACTAGCCAAGCAGGCAGTGGTAGTAGCCCTTGGATAGCACCACCTAGGGGTTACACAATATAATTCCAAGGTATTTGATAGAACTGACAGTCTTATGGGGTCACCAATCAGTGAGCACATTTTTAGCTATTTGCTTCTGTCAGGGCCAATGTGGCAAGCAAGGGCCAAAGAGGATGGACTCTGTCTTTCTGGCATTTATCAGTAACTTTTGACTTAAACTACATTTCCAGATGATGGAAGTCGGTCTTGAGGCCTGGCTCAATTGAGTTAGTGTCTGAGTGGTTTCTGTATAGCACCACGTCATCTGCATAGAGCTGAGCCTGGGCACTGCCACAATGTTTTGTTTAGTCATTAATAGAAAGAGAGAAACAACAATGGGCCCATGATAGAACCCAGGAACCCCATCTGTATTATCTCTTAGGATGGAGTGGCTACCTCCCATTTAATCAGCTACTTACAGCCAGTTAGGTATTTACTGAAACAGGAGCAGGACAAATTATCAAACATAACCTCTTCAGTTTATGCAGAAACAGTTCATGATTGACTAGGTCAAGCACCTTAGTCAGGTCTATAAAGATTGCACAGTGGATATGCTGGTCTCCTGGGCTTCAAGAAGGTCCATCATGAACCGTATTAGGGTGTGTCTGTGGGTGGTTCTTCTGAAAGCCATGTTGGGCATCGTGACCAGAAAGTGGGTTTAAGTGTAAGATTGAGCTGTCTGTAGACTAGTCTTTTAGGACTTTGGCTTGGGTACAAAGAATGAAGATTAACTGGTACTATTCTACAGGTTCTAGAACCCCCATTATGTTCCTTAGCACCCCCATTATGTATGGGGACTACAAGGTACTATTCAAGTGTCAGGTAGCTCACTCTGTAGGAGAGACATGTTGAATAGCATTGCAGTGGGGGCAGCCAGAATATGGGCTACAAGTTTAAGCAGCCTGGGTTCTAACTTGTCATGGTCCACAGACCCTTCCACTTTAATCTTCAGTAGTTGGACCAGTACCTCCTGTTGAGAGAACAGCTTAAAGTGGAATTCGGGCAGGGATAGTAATGGGGTGACAGGGCCTGACAGAGGAGGATACAAGGAAGGGGCCATTGAGGGGTGCCTTAAACAATATCAGATCAGTAAAGTGTCAGCTACAAGGATAGGGTCATGGGTGGATTTGTTTTTGTACAGTATGACCTGGGGGTGCTCACTTTACCTTTAAAGGTTAATTTGAGACCAGAACTGCTTGGGGTCTTGCAGATTTTGGATTGCAGTATTTTTTTTAATACAGTGCCCTTGCTTTCTTATTTTATTTTTATTTCATTTTAATATATTCAGAAGTGCTTGTTTACAAAGGTTCCACATCAAAGCATAGTTACAAACAGAACAAAAACAATTACAGCAATTCCAGTGGAATGTAGTCAATACAAACACAATATATAATAGGGTGAGCAGGATATGATTAAGCCAATAGTTACGCTACTGT
Organism: Neoceratodus forsteri; assembly: GCA_016271365.2. NCBI lineage: Eukaryota > Metazoa > Chordata > Ceratodontiformes > Ceratodontidae > Neoceratodus > Neoceratodus forsteri. Next base: position 283,590,677 of record CM028138.1, on the reverse strand, counting down.
GTGGGTTTTAGGACCTTCGCATGATTATAGATTACTGGTGACAAGTGCAGAGTGACAGGGTTATGGAGAAACAGTTTAAATGCAAGGATCTGTTCTATTCTCTGCTTTTCTGTCTCTTCTCTGTCTGGTTGTGCAACCAAATTTTCTTGTGAGACCTAGGACTTGATCACCCCGATGGTCATGCAATTCTGCCTCGCTATCTCTCTGCCTTCCTTGCTGTTTCTGTCTTTCCTTCCCTTGCATATCTGCAGGTATAAAATATATGCTAATCTTTTGTATAAATGTAATTGATACTGGGATCCCTTTGTTTAAAACTGTAGATAGTTATACTGTTGAAATGATTGCAAAGCTAAAATTGTATGTGGTTATACTGTTAAAATGATTGCAAAGCTATTTGGAACTGAAGGGGTTAACCTGAAATGCAATTTTAAGCCTTTGCAGAAGATGTAAACAAGAGGTCAGTTCTGGTGACAATGTTCTTTTGCTGCACCCACTGAAACTGACAAGAACATTGGAAACTTATAAGAACACTGTGCGAGAAGCATGCTATTTTCTTAACGAGCTCCTGCACAGACTTATAAAAAGGAGTTGCAATGTTTTGCAAAAGAGAGACAGAGACAGAGAGACTGGGATTGAAACTGAGAAGAACAACTCAGAAGGACTCTTTTCTATGTTTCTACTGCCATTGTAAATAGTTATTCTGAACAATTTATTTTTTATTTTACTATTATTAATAATAAAACTCTTGTTGTGAATTTTACAACTGCTCCTGGTTTTCCTATGCTTCCTGATCTGTGCCTCGGCAACATGCAGTTAGAGTTGGGGAGAGCCGCACTCAAAGCTTTTATAAATAAAATAATGTTTGGTAGACTAAAGATGGATTCATGTAGTTATTCATCCAGATTGCTGCCTGCACAGCAAAGGAATGATTACCTAGATTGGTTCTCTGGTGAGGAAGTTCTAGGGCAGATCCTGACATGCTTATAGTGCCATTGATTGCCAACATGTTAGAAACAGCTTCATAAGGCCAGAGGGGTGAGACCCAGTAGTGCCTTTTAGCAAGCAGGCAGGGCTGGTATTTTATTCTGTCACAGCGGTAGCCAGTTGGTCAATGAGTATAGGGTTCAGGTGTGGGTGAACTTAGCTGCTAGAACGAATTGATGCTTTATGGAAGATCACTTTGATCCTGTTTAAATAGCAGCATACACAGGAGGCCATAGTCAATGAGGGACATGATAGTCCTAGAGACAACTAGGTGTCTGGCTCCAGAGTGAGGTTGTGGTGGTTCCTATCAAGGCACCCAGTCTTCTGTTAGTAGTGGCCATAATGCTGTCCACATGTGGGCAGATGAGAGGGTATCATTCAGAAAGACGCCGAGGTATTTAAAAGTTTGTACTTGTTCCAGACTTTGTCTCTTTTGTTTAGGATGACCAATGGGGGATCTTTTCAGCTGTGAGCCTGATAAGAGCATAGTTTTCACTTTTTTATAGTTTAGCACCAACTTGTTGGCAGTGAACCATTTTTCAGGTACTCAAAATTGGTCTGGATGTCTGCAGTGATTTTACAGCGGCTGGTATTTCTGGAGAAGATGACTGCATCATCTGCATATGGTAGTACCTAATAGACTGGCATGCCTCAGGTAGATTATTAATAAACAGTCCAAATAGGAAGGGGCCAAGTATTGAGCTCTAGGGTACCCCAATTGAAACATTCATTGTTCTGAGAGACAGCCATCCATTTTACTCACTGAGACTGGTTAGAGAGGTAGCTTTGAAACCACATTACTGTGTCCAGTGACAGGCCAAAGGAGGAGAGCTTCAAGCAGCAGCTTGTGATAGACTAAGTCAAAGGCCTTGGCCAGGTCAATATAAACTGCTCCAACCATGTCTCTGATGTCAAGAACTTCATACAGGTAGGTAGTGAGTTCAATAAGGGCAGTGTTGGTACTATGCAGCTTTCTGAACCCATGCTGTTGTGGGCATTGGATGTTGTATTTCTCTAGATAGGATACCAGCTGGTCTGGCATGATTTTCTCAAGACTTACACAGGGAGGACAAGATGGAGATTGGTCCATAGTTTGCCAGGTTAGAGTGGTCACCATTTTTGAAGACAGGTGTAACTAGTGCGGTTTTCCAAACCCTAGGTAACTATGAGTACTGCAGAGAAAAGTTAAAGATCTTAGAGATGGAGAGGGCAAGTACTTCAAGGACCAGTGCTAGCAACTTCATATCAATTGTGTCAACACCAACCCTCCTTTTACCCAACATCTTAAGACTAGCCTTGCAGAGGTTTCACAGTGACCTATAGTTTTGCCACTCTGATTGCAGGCCTGACCCTCTAAAAGTGTCCTAGGCTTTGTCCTTTTTCATGAGCTTGTGAAGATCAGGTATAAGCCATTCTGAGCACAAGCCTTGACTCTTCTTTGAATCATGGGAGCATGTCTGTGACTATGCTAAGGAGGCTATTTACTAAATAGTTATGGGTGATATTGACATTTTGAGTCTCCTGAACACTTCCAAGTTGACAGCAGTGAGGTTCTCCAGGAAGGCACTTTGTTAAGTCAAAATAAGTCCTTGACTATTATGTTTCTTGGAGAGGGTTTAGTGAAACCATTATTCCAAATACAAAAGTTGGAGAACGATCGCTGAGTGAGTCAGCTAGAATTCCAGATATTTCGATTCAGTGTACTCTGCTGACCAGGAGCCAGTCCAGGAGGGAGTAGTTCACTGATTTAGCATTGTGGTGAGTAGGTTCCGTAATGATGTTACTGAGGTGCAAGTCATGCAGGGATACCTTGAAGCTGCATGGGCCATCACTAATCCAACTGAGGTTGAAATCACTGCAGATTATTACCTCACCAAGTGAAAGTGACCCCAAACAAGTAACAAAGTCATCAAAGGCTGACTCTAGCCGTGGAGAGAGGGCTGTACACAGTCAATGTACAAAAGCTTAGCATCCCCTAACGTAAGTTTCACAACCAGACATTCACAGTGAGACTGATTCAGAATGGGCAGGGAATTTCTGTGGTCCTGATGCTGCTGCTAACATAGACACCACCTACTTTTGCTTAGCTGATTGTTCCTGAAGATAGAGTGCCCAGGAGTGGCTATTTCATGGGGAGAATGGAGAGTTTAAGCCACATTTTGCACAGCTTAGGATATCTGAGGTTATAAAAGGTCAGCCATGCTTCCAGGTTAGGTAGCTTGGGCCTGAGGCTGTCAATATTTAGATGTGCCAATTTTAGTCCCCGCTCCAGCCCATAAAGAGTCAGAGTGAGGGAGGGGGACCTGGTTAGCTTTACATCTCCAGCACAGAGTAGGGGAGGATGTAACAGACTTCTGGGAGACCAGTAACTAACGGGGAGGGTTCAACACCATAGGAGTCTGAGGTGGGAGTAGGAGAGCAAGCAAAGGTGCTGTTTAAGATATATCCAGTACCTAGCCAGCAGAAGGGGAGTAAGTTGCTGAGTATTCATTTAGGCTATGGGGAAGTGAGTAATTAGACTGCTGCAGATGGTGGGGAGGGGGACCAGTGCGCAATCAGGGAATTAACTGAGATGAAGGACAGAATACACATCACTGGAATAGATATACCTTTAAACCCCATCTTTGAAGGCTACTAAGTTTGTTAAGAAAGAGGTAACAGACCAACCAGCAGGAGCTTCAAATGTAGGCTAAAATTCTCAAAGTACAGGGATTTGACACTAATAACTCTGGGCAGGGTCTCAGCAAAAGCAGCATTAATAGGGTCACCGACACAGAATTTTCTAACACCAGCAGTGAGTTATCAATATAGGCAACATATGCAATACCAGCAACCCAGTACAGGGAGATGAACTTGAATAACATCCAGCCAGCAACAGAATAAACTGCAATAGAAGGGCTACCCAGATAGGGTGTTTGCTAGTACAAAAAGCTAACAAGGGTTAAGCACTATTGTAACATGGCAAACAACATAAACGGCAAATACGTTAACATGATTGGACAAACTGCAGCACATGATCAAAGTTGGAGTGGGGAATAATCACTGGTAATGCCTGCTCCAACTATTAATCACAAGGTTACCGGGTCAGGCTCTAGCACCACTAGCTGTCACAGCAGCAAACGCAGTATAGCCTACAAAGCAGCAGACCACAGAATATACATTGGTAAAGACGCAGGATCTCACCATGCCAACATTAAAGCTGAACAGTTCCAGTGAACAGAACTGTAAAAGCGGAAGCGACAGCAATGCAAGTATTCCCATGTTACAATGCATTAATGCACTCTGGAGTCGGCTTCTACTGGGAATTAATGCATGGTTGGGTGGTTGTAGACATTCGCCAAGGCCTCGTACACAACCCCCCAACCATGCATTAATTCCCCAGTAGAAACCTCCTTCATCAGGCATTAATGTTACATATATGCAATACCAACAGTACATAGGCAACTACTGAACAACTATCAATGTCAAAGAACAGGCACCCTGTGCTTAGAGCACACTTGAAGGCCACCAGCATGTGAAGAGTAGTGCAGCAATACAGGGCACAACATTACTTACTGATTTAGGGGTTCTTACAAGAAGAAGCAGAATGTTTGACTGACAGCTAACTCCCAGGCAGAGTCTTTGCTGACCTATGCAATCAGCTCTTAGTGCGAAAGTACCACAGCACAGAAGGACCACTGGAGGCTGTCAATTTGTCAGTGGATGAGGAAATACAGAGGAGCTGAAGAGCAGAGCTCAGATTGGCCAGCTGAGCAGCAGGAGGCACAGCTAGACAACCGATTGGAGGGCTGCAGAGCTGGCAGGAAACCCCCAGCTCCAAGATCCAGGAGTATGGAAACAGCAGTGGGACTCTGGCGGTGGCAACAGGGAGCACAGCAGGACATTTAAATCAGTACTGCAAACTTCTAAAAATTTAGCATAATAGTTAAAGCTGAAATACATTTGAGCAAGGTAAAGGTCGCTTTATTAGTTATGGTGACCAGGGCTGGCACAGGGGCAGGGTGCCCGACTGCGATGCCGACAACATGGGTTCAAGAACAGACCTGGGAATATCAGAGGGCCGGCTGGGGGAGAAAGACTGAGCGCCTAAGGAACTGCTCTCTACGAGAGGGAGGGGGTGGAGTGTCCGCTCGATGTGGACCTTTAGCGGAGACTGGGGCATTTCCCAAGGCGCCAGTATTTGTGGGGGGAGAGGGCAGACAGAGATGTCATTGCATGTCCCCCCTCAGGGGTCAAACCATCAAAATTATGTCCACCACTAATGAAGCCCACTCGTCCCACCTCTGCTAGCCCTCCGGCACTCCGGGATCCGACCTATCCTGACATCCGCTAGCGGCCAATACGGGTTCCACGCCCACCTGAAGTGCAACAAGGAGGAAATGCCGTGCGCTTCTCCGCTGCACACTATCCCATCAACATGGAACCCTGCTGAGATGGTGGTGGCCCTGTCCGGGGCAATCCAGGGGTATCAGGGACCCCGGATTAAGGTAAGTCCTGGGGCGGGGTTAGTGAGGTAGCCAAGCGGCGAAAAGTGCCGAAAGACTAGGTGGGTTGTACCAAAAAAGTTATGGTGACCAGCCTATAAGGTTTAAAATTAGTCCTATGGACCATCTAACTGACGATGGAGTCTACGGGCTATATGGTAGAGAAAGCTACGTACAAGAGAGAGAGACCTTTTAAATTTCTTTTCATTAATTTTAAACTTATAAAGACAAGACAACATCAAGTACAGATTCTACAAGACAGACAGATATTTAATAGAACAATTAAATTGACTACATAAGGCACAGCCTTTACAGTAGATATAAACAGTGTCATGATGATTCCATTAGAGAAACTTTCAAGCTCATTCATGGTCCATAGCATATATCTGTAACCCCTAGGTGGTGCTATCCCAAGGGTTACTAACCCTGCCTGCTTGGCTAGTAGCAGGTTAATGGGCCCGGTACTGAAACGGATGCCTCCACCGAGGTCAGGGTTGTTAGTGGTCAAGCTAACCTGGGAACAGCCCTCCAGGACACTGTAACCCTCTCTTCCTTCTAGTGGCCTGAACATATACAACAATCACTTTCACAATGACCCTTATTCACCAGGCAATTACCCACACTGTTTGCACTTACCACCAGGGCTGGTTCCTCTACCTTGACCCTGGGGACCCCTGTAAACAAGGTTATGCACAGCAAATAGCAACAGTACAGTACTCTAGGCACAAACTGGAACCACAGTCAAGTTAAATGCAAAAGAGTTAGATCTAATTTATTCAAAGGACTTGAACAAGGCAGGGCATAATCAGGTTGATTGGCTTAAAGGCTAAATCAATCAGACAGTTATGCTTACACTTCAGAGCCCCTACACAGTCACACACTCTGGGTACCCAGGTAGGAAAAAGGTGGCTAGCCAGGACCGTTGCCCAGGGTAGGCCAGTGTCACAGTTGGTTGGGGCCCTGTGATGGAAAAAGCAACATGCACAACACACACTATTTCTATCTGGAGCCGAGGGCTCGGTTCATGGAGGAAAAGACAGCAAAGCAATCAGATGACAACACTTTAGATTTAGCTGTTTTGCAGGGAGGTACCCTGATGTTTACTCACGATACCCGATACAGGACACAGGTAGGGTGAAATCGAGACTGAAGCTTGTTGAGCTGGAGTGCCAGGAGAAGCAGGGCCCACACAAATCACCGTGGCATCGTTCCTGTTCAAGGCATTGAGCAGGGGCTGATCCTCAGGCAGGTCTCTCGTTGATGGCTTTCTCTGTGTAGCGGGTAGTCTGACTGGGCCAGTGTGGCAAGGCCCAGGCCAAATGGAGATGCAAACAGATTTAGTCCATTGGAGCTGGATGCAGCCTCCAGCAAGCAGAACACAGTTCAGTACAGAGTGGGGAACCAAATCACGACCCACTAACAGCACACAGCACATTTACATGTAAGAAATTCTACTGTACCAGGCAGATTGCTATCCGTCACAATTATGAGTTCTGCACAAACCGGGAGTTCAAAGGTGGCTGGAAATCCTGACAGGCCGATCACATTCAGCAAATCTTCAGTCTTCTTCAGGTTAAAGCCTGGTCACAGTTCCGTGGCTTAAATTGTCCTCACAATTGGATTCAGTCTGAATAAACTTCAATTTCCTCTCAGAGACAGCAGGCAAACAGGCAGGCCAAAACGCAGCTCTTTCACAGTTCTCATGCGTGAATCATGCAGGATTAGTGCTCGACTATCTCGAGCTGTTACTTCTTCACTTCCCAACTCAGATCTGAACTGAAACTGCAAGCAGTCTGGGACTTTCCCCAGGATCCAAAAGGTTTGGTTGGCTGATTCCTCTGTCAGTCACAAGGGCTCCCCTCCAGGTTCATTTAGGTGCCAAAATCCCAAAACTACAATTCCTACAGAATTTTTTACTCCCACAAAGTCCCTGGGGACAGGCTCCATTTAGGGTCCCCAAAGGTACGATTAAGCCATTTCAGCAGTCCAGGACAAAGATGGTGGAGATAAATAGAAATGTCCATGCTGCAAAGAAGGCAGGTTAGACAAACTGTAATATTATTACTATTCTAATAAATGATCAGCAAACAAGTACATCTTCTAACAGAGATCCCTCCCAGATTAATTATGACTGCAATCCAGGCAGCTCTTAAAGAGACAGTACACAGAGACAATACAGGCACTCTCTCGAATACATTTAAACTGCTAAAAGCAGGACATCGCCTGGCAGTGAGCATTTAGGCAAGCTTAAGGAAGACTTTTAGGAACCCCCATTTGTAGGGGGTTACATATCTATTGGTTTTTCCTTTTGCTGTTCTCAGACTATGTCAGTCAGTTGATTACTGAGGAGGAGGGATATGAACAGGGTTCCGCCGAGGAACCCAGTAAAGTATGGTACAAGCCTGAGTCTATTCAGAGGCTATACCTGCAGTTCCTGTAGTTGAATGTGTGGGAGCAACCAGCCCAGACCCCTGCCTGAGCTATATAAGCCAGTTTTCTTCAACCTCACTCAGAAGCATTGTTTCTTTGTTGCAGCCACAGGCTCTGCCCTCTTCCCATGTTTGTCTCCGGCTTTGTTTAGTTTGTGCCTCTAGCAGCTTTCTAGGTCAGTATTTTATTTTTATTTTTTTTTACCTTTTGGCTGCAGTTTGTGCTTCCTTCTTCTCTCAGTCAACTACTTCTGCTGCATTCATGTTCTCTTGTAACTACTTCTTTCTGTTTGGTTCTTCTGTGCTTATTAGTTTTCATAGCATCCTGCCTTTGTTGTTCCTAACTTCACTTGTGCTGTTTCCAGCTTTACATGTTGCTGTTTGTCCCAAGCCATTTGCAGTCTCCTATTTCAACTACACATGGCTCCTAGCAGCCAGACACTCCCTTTTGTGTTCTGGTGGTTTAATTAGTTGCTCAGTTCAGCAGCACACTACTGCCTAGTTTTCGTGGCTCATATGCTCCTGTTTTTTCCCCTAGCAGTTTCATTTGTTGTTCTCACTACCTCAGCCTACCTGGACTGCAGTGCATCAGCAGCTAACACTGACCTCCCTTATGGAACTGGTAGGCATGCGTTCACCATTCAGTCTAAGCACATACAGTATCTTTCAGTCTCATACGTTACCCTAGTTGTCATTTGATGTCTATCAGTCGTTCAGCCTTGCCTACATTTTGTTTCTACCTTGTGCTCATGGTGGTCAGGCTTCACCATCAGCCTCCCAGTACTCCTGCACTTGAATGCATGTCAGCAGCGACTAATGCATGGCTTCCAGGGCTCCTGCACTTTATGCTGATGGTCTCGGTCTGCTCCTTTGAGGTCTGCATCTAAGTTAGAGTGGGTCCCTCAACTTGGGCAGGGTCCTTCTCTTTCTGTGCTTCAGATGAGAATGTCCTACACTTTGGGGGAAGCTTTGGTAGGCAGATCAACTAAGCGGCTCTCTTGATGTAGCATTTAAGGCTTTCAGCTACCAGAGGGTGGGGTCTCCTAAGTCCATGGGAGTCTTTAACTGTGCAGACCATGCTGCAGCATCTTGGAAAGCTATTCCTTACAGCCACATAAGGTTCACCTGGTCTCCACCCTACTCTTCCTCTGCCCCTAAGGGTGAAGATCATACAATTATGCAAGTTCTGGCCTCAAGGGTGCACCCATGCCTTACCCCTCAAGGATTTGGCTTCCTCTGGGCCTACCTTTGGTGGAAACCAGGTGAGTGCCTTTCAGCAGTTGTTGCTCTCCTTCCACCTTGGGAGAGGGCCTCCTTTGGAGGAACCTCCTGTAGTGCAAGATCGGCTCGCTGCACCCCCATGGCATTCCCATTAGAGGGATAGAGTGAGACCTTCCTCTAAAATTGTTCTCTTAAATTGGGTCTCTAAACTGCAGTAGCTGAGCCTTCAATAATTTTATCCCAAACCTGGAGGAAGGCAACCAAGGCATTGGATCCCCAGACATTTCCTCCTCAAAAGGGGTTTTTCTCCTCTATGCCGAAGGTCATAAAGTTAGGTAGCTCCGCAGGAGGTCGCCCATGATGTAATACATTTATATTTGTATAGCGCTTACCCTTGTATGCCAACTGCACAGTGAGATGCCGACATCGAAACCCCACAGCGACACCCCGACAACGATGGACATTGCGGTGATGGGTGTTGCACATCAACAGACTTTGTGGAACGGGGACATGCATCTAATGCCACTGTCTGTGGGACGTGGAGTTAGATATCTAAAGTAGGGGGGTGGCAGGCATAGCCCCGCACGCGGCGCCGTGTGGGTCGGTGTTGCCGTGTTGCCGGTCGCCGCCGGGACGCTGGGTCGGTGATGTCGCTGTGGTTCTGTTGCTGTGGGGACGCCGCTGTCATGGATGTCACTGTGGCATGGTGGAACCATTTACTCTAGTAGGTTTCTGCAGTAGTTGGGATTGGATGGTGGTCCTCTTCCATCTTGCCACTCCTGCTCCTTACGGAAATCATGCCACTGTGCTATCAGTTATCACTTACTGTCAGTCATTGTTCAATTCAGTCTCTGTCTGTTATCAGTTGTCACTAGTTGCTGTCAATCTGTCCTCATTCAGGCCCTGTGTTCACCATCCGCTATGCAGTACTTTGGGCTCCTTCCTAAGGTACCTTTAACCTAAAGGAATTATGCTGCTCTGGCTCCTCAAGAGATCCTTTGCCTTCATGGTACCCTGACAGGGTGGTAGTTCCCATGCAGCAGAGAGTGCGAATAGCCAAAATATCAATGTATGACAGTCAATGACACATTCATTCAACTACCTTCAGACTATCAACAAAATTGCACAGCATGACTCCTCAATACACTGGGCCAGATTCATAAAACGCATTCAGAAACGCAAGGCAACTTGTGTCCAAACAAATGGTGCAAGTAGCACTTGCGCCATGAGTTGCGCCATGTTGGGATTCAGAAAGCAGCCTGTGACATGCTGCAGGCTGCCTGCACCTAAGTGAACAAATGCACCATAAACCCCTTGCAACATGGCATAAGGGGTTTATATGGCAGTTGCACCTTATTCAGGAAGGGTGGCTGCAAAGTCCCCAAACTGGTATTCAGAAGCAACCCCAGTTGACATCCATCAAAGAACACTCACCCCAGCTATGAGGTGGAGTAAGTGTTCTGTGCCATCCACAGGGTTGCCAATGTGCAGCCAGTGCTGCACAACCGTGAAACCACTATGCCCCACACAACAACTCCATTCCCTAGTGTACAGCACCGCCCCCCACCCCCACATGCCCAAAGTCCTCAGTAATGTCCAAAAAGCCCAGTGTGGGCTATCGCCTCCCCATCCCAATCCTGATAGTGCTACATTACAAGCCCTTATGGGCTGTCATTCACTGAATCATTATATTAACTGTATGTGCTCCACAGACAGCTCAGTCGACAACTGGCCACGGTGGTGAGAGGTGGGCTGTGCCAGTCACCGGAGGAGTATTGGGGAGGCAGGGTGGGTTCACACTGTTGGGTGGGGGGCCACTGGATTACCAGGGATACATGGGGCATTCTGAGGAGTGTTGTAACAGTGGTGACAGGATGAGATTTGGGGCAGGGGCGGGCATGGGAATTGGGCATCAGGGCTGGGAGGGTGTTCAGATAGCCCGCAAGGGCTTGTAACATGGCACTATCAGGATCAGGATGGGGGTGATAGCCCACACTGGGCTTTTGATGACTACTATGGGGACTTTGGGCATGGGGGCACCACAGCTCACTTCTAAGGCGCATCTGCCGCCTGTCCATCCCGTGGCTTGCAGTATTCCGGGGGCTGCACCTTCCTTGGACTGATGCCACAAGCTGTGGGGCGTAGGCTTCTGGACCCTGTCCGATACTGAATCGGGTGCAGGGTCCAGAATGCGAGAACCGTTGCAAGCTGCCATTGTCACAGCTTCTGGCAAACTTTTGTGAGTCCGCCCATTGTGTACACCCATTGAATCAAACAAAAAGTGTCCATCTCTGCCAAAGCTGATCAAAGGCTTATTGGTGATTATTTAAACAAGGCTGTTTGTCTTTCCAATCTGTATAAATAGTCTGTCAGTTTGTGCCACATGGGTACATTTGGAATGCACAACTCAGCCATAGTCTAGTTAAGACCGAAGATTTTCTTACTAAGGTAATTCATACCAGCAGTAATTTATATGTCACGCGCCTCAGACGCTCTCCAGGAGGCGGATAGCTGGTAGTACCAGTGAGGAGACAGTAATTGTGGGTCTACAAATTTCTCTGCCACTTCCCTTGTATTGCCTGCCAATAGGGGTTTATCAGCAGGCATGCCCAGAATATGTAAATCTGTGCAGGGTTCTCCACACCCCTCCAACAGACTCCCCAGGGCAGACTAATAAATTTTACTTGAATTGCAGGTGTGCAAAAGAATCTGGATCTGCATTTCCAGGAAAACACCCAGCGATAGGGTGCTGGGGAGGTCTTGATTGCTGGGAAGGCATATTTATTCCAAATGTCAGGGTATGGTCCATACCCAACTCCTGGTTCCAACACTCCAGGCTGGGTCCCAAAGTGACCCCTGCCAGTTCAGTTAGTCCCCTTAATAGATGTCCTATGATATGCTGCCAGAGTTTCTCTTTCTGGGTTCCAGTTTAATGCTAGACAGGTTCCCTGGTTTCACTGGTAATTTTAAGCTATCCCCATAATATCGGTAAGGTATGTGTGGAGCTGTAAATAATGAAAATGGCCACTATTACGGAAGATAATGGGTCTGTTGTAATATCTGAAAGGGCACTACCCTGAGTCATCCCCAAGTTGGTGTAGTATGTAAGTCTGGCCCAGTCTGCTTCACCTCCTAAGTGAGGTATCCAGAAAGTTCAGAGGACAGTCCTGAATGCATGAAAGTGACAGTGTCAAGGATCGAAGAGATGCCATACTGGTTTGTGCACCTCCCTATGCCATACTTTGTGTTGCTGCAGTAAAGGTCAACACTTTAGAAAAGGAGGTGGGGGGGCTGTGTGAAGATAATTTTCCTGGGGACAGAGGTAATTTGATTGGAGTTCTATGGTTTCCAGTGTAGGTTATTATATGTACCACGTTCCAGTAACACACTATGTGAAGATGAGCTGCAGTGGCATAGTGATAGAGATTAAGTAAATTAACCCCACCCTCACGTAACAAGTCACGGCATTCATCTCTGTTCTTTTCATGTTAAGTTCTTTCCTGCTGCTCCCCACTATTGGCTATTGTCATGAACACACTGTTGCACTGCACACTTTAAATAAAAGTCATATGTAGCTAAGAAGAAATACCTTGGCTGAAAAGACTGTTTTTGTTCTGAAAAGAACGGAGGTGAGTGCCGTGACTTGTTATGTGAGCATAGATAATTTTGTCACTGGAGCACCTTTAGTTCCTCGAATGGCTCTTTTTTTTTGGTGCTACATTAACCCCATCCTTTGTAGCTGAAAGTTGCAGAATGTTATTCTTGGTCCCCCGATAAGCAGGAAGTATATGTATCCCAAGAATGGAAATACATTCTGATGGGGAGTATGGGGACAGTTTGCAAATGCAAGGTAACACATTCTGCCAAATTACTTCAAGCCAGTTGAAAAAGCCAGACGGAATCTGTGACCAGAGTAGCAGATCTTTCTATGGTGCTAGAAACTGGCTCCAAATTAAGCAGTTCCAGCAAATTGAGCTGCTTCATAAGGGTCACTCCCAAATAGTTAATGGAACTGCGGGTCCATCAAAAGGGAAAAGTGTTTTCAGAGTCTGGGATGGGGTGTAATTAAATGGAAGTACCTCTGTTTTATGTGCATTCAGATGGAAGCCTCTAAGGTTTCAAAAGTACCTAAGCTTTCCCATACCTGAGGCATGTATGTGTCTGGGGACAGTAGGGTGAGCAAATTATTGTCAGCGAACAGTGCAATTTGTATTCTCTGTCCTAGAAGAATGCCCTCAACTGCTGAATCTTTCCTAATTGCTGTTGCCAATGGCTCTATATAGAGGCGAAAAGTAGATAGAAGGCAGCCCTGCCTGGTACCCCTTTGAGAAAGTAAGCTGTGATAAGGAGGCACTTACTTTAATAAAGGCCTGTGGGACCAGGTAAATGCTCTGCAACAGAGTCACCCATTCCTCTGGGAACCCAAACTTTAATAGAGCTTGCCACAGAAAAGTCTGAGACACTTGATCAAAGGCCTTCTCAGTGTTGAGGCTGTCGAGGACTGGGGACTTGATTGAGATTTCACATGGTCTAGAAGTCACAAAGTGCATCATAAATTGTCATGCACCTGATACCTATGTACAAATCCTGCTTGGGGCCTGTCCAGCAATGATGGCAGAAGGAGATCAAGCCTCACTGCCCACACTGCCATAAAAGCTTTATAATCAGTGTTTAAAATGGAAACTGGCCTATAAGAAGATGGTGGAGTGTGGTCTTGCCCCGGCTTTGGAAGCACAGAGATGGTTGCGTAATTCCAGGATTTTTTTTTAAACTTTATTTTTATTACGCACTTTAAAATGAAAAGCCATCGCACTACAATCAATGGAGCATGTTACAGATAGCTCAGACTTAAGCTATTATACAGATATGTTAGCCAGAATAGTAAATCCATGGATTTTGATACATCAATGTGAAATTCCTAAGAAAAACTTATGAAGAAGCTGCAAGAAAGATCAAGCATTATGTTCACGCAGGATTGCTCAAATAGCCAGCCACAATAGAATCCTGTGGGATGAAGGCGTAGTTAGGTGTTAAAACCAGGGGTATAACATACATGAGCTATAAAGCCACTGTTCCCACGTATTCATCGTCAATGGTTAAGGCATTCTTTTCATGTACCTATACAGAGGCCCTGCTTATATGTACAACATTTTAAAATGAACTATGAACTGGCTAGCTGGATGCACCCAGAGTAGTGGTCTGTGGGGAGCTCTCGAACCCTAGAGAGGTTGGTAGTGGGGTACCACAGGGCTCGGTCCTGGGTCTGATCCTGTTTAATGCATACATATCGGACATCAGGGAGGGTATAGGGTGTGAAATGAGTCTCTTGCGGATGACTCCAAGATGGGAGCAGTAGTTGAGGGAGAAGAGGGAGGTTGACCCTGTAAGGGACCTGGACACCCTGGAAAGCTGGGCTCACACATGGAAATTAAATTTCAATATCACCAAGTGCAAGGTGTTGCATCTTGGTGGGAAACCTAAACACAGGTACACCCTGGGAGGGAGGCGCTGGAGGCCTCAATAGGGAAAAAGACCTAGGGGTCATGGTGGATGCATGTATGAATAACTCTGAGCAGTGCAGGAGAGCAGCTAGGAAGGCAAACAGGATGTTGGGATGCATCGTAGGGGATCACCTCTAGGAGCAAGGAAGTGATTCTGCCGCTGTACAATGAACTGGTTAGACCACACCTTGAGTACTGTGTACAGTACTGGAGACCACACTTGAAGAGGGACATACAGCTCCTGGAGAGGGTACAGAGGAGGGCAACTAAGATGATACGAGGCTAGGGGATTTGACGATGAGGACAGACTTGAGGAGCTCTGCCTGTTTTAATTGGAGGAGAGGAGAGACAGGGGACATGATTGAGGTCTTCAAGTACCTCAAGGGAATAAATAGGGTAAACATGGAGGGATCTTTAGACTAAAGCAGGGAGGTATCACCAGAGGGCATGGTTTGAAGTTGGAAGGTGGAAGGGTGAGGTGGGAAAAGAGGAGGAGGTTTTCACTGAGAGGGTGGTGGACTCTTGTAATGCACTGCCTGGTGAGCTGGTTCAGAGGTCCACAGTGGAGGGCTTCAAGACAGGGTGGGACAGACATAGAAAGTGGATGTATCAGATGATGGCCTGTCCCAGGGGTAGGGATGGATGATAGGGGTTTCTGGAGCACAAGGGATGGGAGGGCCTCGGCACCCAATAAAGGGTCTAAGGTTGAACAGACTCGATGAACCCCGTAAGGCCTAATCTGCTGGCAAATAGTATGTTAGTATGTTAGTAACTATATATAAAAACAGTGACAGTACTTAAACTGATACCTATGAGAGCTGATGCCAACCCTTTATAGAAATACGGCAGTGCCTTAGGCTAGGAATGAATACACAGTGAAACTATAAGATCTGCTATAACACAACCTGCAGCCATCCCCAGAGTCATTACACAGAGACCTTAGAGAGCCAAAATGAACTGTGCCACGAATGGCGTGGTCTACATGTTCAGTGCCATTAGTGAGCGAAGGCATTCTCCACAGTTTCTATTGGCAGTCCTGGAGAGGTGACAAATTTAGTCTGGGAAGCAACTCAGAACCCTCCTGAACTCCAAAGAGGAGGATTATTAAAAATGTTAACAGATTGCTGCAAGTACAGCTTCTCATCCTCAGTGCTTGTTGATCCCCTACTCAGTACCAATATTTTAGAAAGCATACCAGACAAATTTAGGTCTCCTTCTGAGCTGGGTAATGGAGGTGCACAATACCAGGATGGAGTGATACATACACAAGAGGGGCAGGCATCCCAGAAAACTTTATGAAAGTCACGGATAACCATCAGGGCCTCATGATTTCTGTTTTTGAGTTTTGAAGGACCATGTCCTCTTCCTCCTGGGTAATGGGGCAGAGAACCACTGAGATTGTTCCTGAAACATTTTCAGGAGGTTATTTGTCAACTTCAGTCATGGCACTCTCCATTCACCTCCAATTAAAAGACCTCAGGCTGATAGTTCGTGAAAATTTCTAAGCCTTTACTCAAGCAGCAGCAGCAGAATTCAAAAAGCATACAGACACAGCCAAATCTTTTCACGTTTCACCCAATTGTGGGCTTTCTCAAAGACAATACCCCTAGTGTTTGTACCCTTAAATAGCAACCCAATTTAATTTTCTGTGATCATGTTATATTTTTAAAGTGCAAGTGCATAATTAAATTAATACTAAAAGCACCATAGTTTAGTACATACAGAATGTGATAAAGTGCTAATACCAACACCAAAAGACATTGCAAACAGTTCTTCCTGCTAACAGCTAAATACCATGAATTCATTTACTACAAGATCATTCTAGTACTGAAACACAGTAATATTATGAACAACTACAATGATTTTGTCCCAGTCTAACTGGAAGAGCTGTCTGAAATACTAGCAGGAGCTACTTAGAAGAGTCTCAAATACTTTTATACTAGATGCTCCTCCTTGCATAACCTTATGTATAACTAGTACCAAATCATGCACTTATTGAGGGGACACTCTTTTCCTTTTTCCATTTGTCATTATACAGCCTTCTTTTTATATACATATTCATTCAATTAGCAATTTCCATCACCAGAAGCATATGCCAACTAGATTTATGGGAGCCATAAATAAACCCAGGAAAAGGCGTAACGAAGGGCTTGGATCCGAAGTGCCAGGGTGATTAGTGTGTTGTTCAAATTTGATTTATGCACGCTTAATAAAGCATTTGTGCATGAAGCCTTTAGTTTTCTAGTGTACTGATTTTGTGACCGAAAAGGTGTGCACTTGGTTTCCTGGTTTGTGTTATGCAAATGAAGTTGCACACAATCCAAAAGTAATGCTGGTGTAATTTATTGTGCACAACAAAAACAACAGAACACTTGGCTCTCAGCCAATCCCTGGGATTCTTCGTCAAGGAGGGGAGTAGCTAAGCCCCTACAGTATAAGGGCTATAATTTAAAGAAACAGTACAGAGTGAGAATAGTGGATATTATAGATAAACAAAGCACACTGTAAATAGAGAATAATGATGGGTGATCAGGTTGAGAAGTTTTTGTACACCCAAGGTGTGTGATGACCCATAAACTTGAGAGCGGCTTCGAGAGGTTTATTAGGTCATTACACACTGAGGGTGTAAAAACTTCATAGACACACAGTTTATTTATTTTATTTAGTTTTTGCTGACCGGTAAGTGCACTAGACAAATCCTGCCTATTTTCAGGCACGACCGGGAGGGGATACAGATGAATGCCAACTGACCTTGAACCAGGTTAAGCTGTTGGTGGTATTTTTAGTGAATGAGGAAATTTGGCCAGGACACCAGGAAATTCCCTACTCTTTTCGATAAGTGCCATGGGATCTTTAACATCCACCTGAACTAACACCAATCCAGGCAGATAGGACCTCGGTTTAACGTCTCATCCGAAGACGGCACCTGAGAAGTGCAGCACCCCTCTCATGCTGCACTACAGTGTCAGTACTGGGATATTAACCCAAGTGCCAGAGTGGGAACTGAACCCACAGCCTTCTGATCTCCCAGCCTCAGAGGCGAGTGTGCTACCTACTGAGCCACTGACACTGCTGACAGTTGACATATGTTGACTATACATTATTTTTATAATTACTGGTGCAAGGAGTCAATGCTGGAAAGTTAGTGAGGCAGCTATGTTTTGATTCCTGATCCTGCTCAGTCCACTACTTGAGAGCAAGAGAGAGACAGAGACACACACACACACACACGTTCTCCATATCTCGCACTCTAATACATCTAGCTTACATTTTTTTCTTCTGTTAAGTTTCAGTGTGGAGTGGAGCTGCACGTTGTGTGGCACAGTGAGCCACAGCCATTTTCAATTACCTGTCTCCACTATCTCCGCCCAAAGTGAGGCAATATCGGATCAACCAGATTGTTTTTTTAAGTTTATAAGCAGGATTGACTGGATAAATACTGTGAAATAAAGTGGTTGGTTACCTGAGGTGAGAAGCTACATTTGTGTCCTCGGTAACCGAAGAAACCGCTACCATGGTTGTTGCCGTGCTTGTCCCACCCATGCACCGATTGTGAGCCAATAAGGTGATACGCTAAAGATGAGTGACAGCAAGTACCATAACAACCCGTTCTATGGTTACTACAGCATTTGAAACACAACTCTAGTCCAATGGATAAAGGGGTCACCAGTAATTATAAAACAGTAAATACTGAAGCTAAAGCGCTGGTGATATAGAGAGATAATACAAACATTGTACATCATAAGATCTAGCATAAGTGTACATCAAAGTGACCATCACTAGTCATTATAAGCATAATGACTGTAAAATTAATTTCACAGATAAACACAACTGCTGAAAGAAAAGGTATTGTGGAGGAGTTAGCTACACCCTCAGCTGTGACTGATGGACCACTTTTCTATCTCATTTCCTAGCTACCAAAACTTCTGTTGCACAACAGTTAATGCTTTTCTTACTTTTCTTCTCCCAATCCCAGGTTGACTACCCAGCGTAGCTCTTTACAATCCCTACTAAACTTCCTACTAGTTCTCTTTTCATTCTTTTTCTATTTCCATCCATTCAGTCCTGAATGATGCCAAACACCCAGAGAGGTGTTGTATAAAGTGCATAAGTGCATTTTGTGTAAAATAAACATGAAGGCTATTTTAGATAGCAGGAATGAATACAGTTAATAAAGCCTTTTAAAGAAAAATGATTCAGAAGACATATCAAACTAATCATTTCATGATTAGTACAGCTATACAAAATCCTTAAGGTATTTTCATAAATTCACATTATAAACCTGTTACTGTATGAAGCTAAACAAAAAACTGTGGTATGCTTTATAAAAATGCTTAGTCATTATGAATCAGAGCTATAGAGAGCCAACATCTGTGAGATATACACTGTACCTTTTATTGAACCAGGAAGTCCCCTGGAACAAACAAACCCCTTGGTTTTAAACAGCATGTTCAAACATGAAAATAGAAAGGACTTAGTCAGTGACCCCACCAAAAGATATAAAACCTCTCACTGAGCTCACTTCAGTTCAGTCTAGTACAGTTCAGTCTTGAGAGTGAAGGAAAGAGGTGCTACTGCAGACAAGCTGTTTGAATACAGATGAGAAGGGTCTTAGGAGCCTAAGATCCAGGACTGTATTATGTGAGAAACTACTGATGTTAAGTAGTGATTTTCTTTGTAATTTGTTTTGTTTTCATTTATTATTCTTCTAACTTTTTAAATAAATATCACACCACGGTGTGTTTTATACCTGTAAATTTGCCTTATCTGAAGTTTATTCCCACATGCTGTGACAAACTTGGTGTTAGAAGTGGGATAATACTGGTTGTCCAGAGAAACAAGGGGAGACCAGTACCCAGATACCAACCCTGGTATCCAGACATCAGGGCAAAGAGCAGGATAGTGTACCTCAGGATCTTGTGGATGCCAAGGATCTGTTGAAAGAGGAGGGCTTACCAGTGTGCATGCCAGAGCCCAGGCGAAGAGATCTGGAGAGGAGCTAATGCCTGGATTGGAGCTTGATGGAACGTGGAGGCAGACCAGTGCTGGAGAGAGGTAGAGCACTGCTGCCAGGTGCTGATGGAGGGTTCCCAACTGGAGGATTTCATAGCAGAAGCAGAGGACCAGGATCCATGGGTTCTAGAGGAGGAGAACCCCTGATGGAACCTTTGTTACTAGCCACTTCTGAGATCCTGCTGTTGCCCATTTTCCTGGGCTGTTACTTGGTGCAGGGTGGTGACCAGGAAGATGAGACCCCAGGTGAGACTGTTGCTAGGGATACTGTATTGGGACAGAAACCTTCAAGCAAGAAAGAAGAAGCCATTGAAGCTGAAGTGACCTTTTCTTGTTCAGTTACAACTGATACTATTAACAGTATTTACAGTACTGACTGGGGTAGATTGGTCTTGGGGATATGGGTGATATGGGATGAAATGTATGACACATGTAATGTTTAAAAGGAATATAGCTTTAACACTGGTGCTGAGTACAGTCAGTTGATGGTACCAGAATGGTATAAAGGTTGAAAGAAACCCTGGTATGTTACAAATAAGGGTTGAAAGGAAACCCCAAAGGTTGTGGAAGTTAGGAACTGGCTGGTTGATGTTCAGCATGAGAAGGTTCCTTGTCTACCAGAAAATATGTGAAAGGAAATGGATAAATGAAACGTATGAAATGATTACAAGAAATGTATAACATAAAAGAAACGCCTATACTGTATGATTTAAAATGAGGAACCTAGGGTCATGGAGGATCTACTATGATTGGGTCCCTGAGGGAAACAATGTTTAGAATGGGGTTAGAGCTGGGTACAACTTGCCCCAGAGAAAGTTGTGATATATGCCTGTACAGCCACCCTGATAGCTAGATGGAGGAAGCTAGAAGTCAGCATAAAACTGTTGTGTAGTACTTCCTCTTATTTAATGTACTAATGAAGGCATGATAGTGGGTGCACTGGGCTGAAATGATGCTGGTAGACAGTCACTACAGGCTGAAGTCCTCTGAGAGCATAGATGGGTACTGTGCTGAACTGTATGACAGCCCCAGGTTAATGCTGTGAAAGTATTGTCATACTGCAGTAACTTGGTATGGTGGACAGTACTTAAAACAACTGAATTAAGGGACCCTGGGGTGAAGCTTTCATAGTGGGTGAAAGAAAGTTTCAACCAACCCCCATTCTACTATTTTGATAGAATAGTTATGATGGAGAGGGGTTCTTGAAAAACAGTATAGTTTTGAGAACTGTGTTTTTCTTAAGGAGGGAGGTGTGTGGTGGAGTTAGGCTACACCCTGCCTGTGACTGATGGACCACTTTTCTATCTCATTTCCTAGCTACCAAAATGTCTGTTGCACAACAGTTAACTCTTTTCTCTTTGCTTTTCTTCTTCCACCCCAGGTTGGCCAGCTAGCGTTGCTCTTTACTATCCCTAGTAAACTTCCTACTAGTTCTCTCTTTTCATTCTTTTTCCCCATTTCCATCCATTCAGTCCTAGAATGTTGCCAAACACCTGGAGAGGTGTTATGTAAAGTGCATAAGTGCATTTTGCATAGAATAAACATGAAGACTATTTTAGATAGCAGGAATGAATACAGTTAATAAAGCCTGTTTAAAGAAAAATTATTCAGAAGCATATCAAACTACTCATTTCATGATTAGTACAGCTATACAAAATCCTTAAGGTATTTTCATAAATTCACATTATAAACCTGTTACTGTATGAAGCTAAACAAAAACTGTGGTATGCTTAATAAAAATGCTTAGTCATTATGAATCAGAGATATAGAGAGTCAATATCTATGGAGATATACACTTACCTTTAATTGAACCAGGAAGTCCCTGGAACAAACAAAATACCTTGGTTTTAAAACAGCATGTTCAGACATGAAAATAGAAAGGGTTTAGTCAGGTGACCCCACCAAAAGATATAAAACCTCTTCACTGAGTTCACTTCAGTTCAGTCTAGTAGAGTTTAGTCTTGACAGTGAAGGAGAGAGGTGCTATTGTAGACAAGCTGTTTGAATGCAGATGAGAAGGGTCTTAGGAGCTCTAAGATCCAGGATTGTATTATGTGAAACTACTGATGTTAAGTAAGTGATTTTGCAATTTGTTTTGTTTTCATTTATTATTTTTCTAACTTTGAAAATAAATATCACACCACAGTGTGTTTTAAACCTGTAAGTTTGCCTTGTCTGAAGTTTATTCCCACACGCCAGACAGGTATTCTCTAAATCAGACCCACTTGATGACAGCCTGAAAGAGAAAAAAAGACACAAATAGCAAAGAACCCATTAATAATATGATGGAAAATTGTTGTTGATACACTAATTATATATATGTATATAAATTATTTTAACTCCCTTTCTAAATAGAAAGATTTTTTAAAAACAACCTCAAAGAATATCAACATAGAAACATCTAAGTAGTTTATATGAAAGGGGACCTCCAAATTCAAAACTTTGGATCAAGCAAAAACCCCAAAACAAAATTGATAAAATAAAGATATTAATAAAAACATAAAATGAAAAGTCCAAAAAGAAAAGGAACAGGAAGGGGTGCGTGGAGGAGAGAGGGAAGAAAAGGGAAGGGATGGGAAGGACCATTGGGAGTTAAATAGAAAGGAAAGATTAGCAAAAGCTAATAAAAGTACTTCATCTACAGATAGGTGTCATGTCCCAATCTTCATTGAGACTGCCAGGGTAAAGTGCCCCCAGTTGGTTGTAGAAGTAGGGTGTTCTACGGTCACCTCCTCGAGGATTCAACAGGACATGGTCAACAGCCATGTACTTGAAAACCCAGAGTCTGACCATGATGCATAGTTCAATGTGTACCCACTGGTGTATCACAACGTCCATGTAAAATAACTCTAACTTGTTCCTGAATTCATTCTTCAGGGTATGAGTTGTCATCCCTACATATAAACTTAGGCAACCACACCATAATGCATACACCACGTGTGGTGTGGCAGGTGATTAAATGTTTATGTTCTAGCTGTGTACCATTTGTAGGGCTAATAAAATCCTGCCCCTTTGCATATATTGGCACACATTGCAGTTTCGTGATCGGTGTGAGCCGGTGTAAGGGGAGACAACAAACTTTCAGACCCAAAGTTCTCAAAACAAATGACTCCTGATTATTTTGTCCTTACGCTTGCCCTTTCTATATACCACCCTGGGGCATGTGCCAATTTTACCAGCAAGATCTGTATCAGCCTCCAGAACATGCCAATATCTTTTGAGGGTCCCTGCATTTCTAGGTGTAATATTGTTGTATTCTGTGATGAATTTTATACAGTCTGGACCTTCCAAAGTTTTCTTTTTAGTGTCAAAAGGGCTGACCGATCCTGCACTTGGGCAGAGTTCATGGTATCTTGAAGATGGATATTGTCATATCCATGGGATTCAGATCTATCCGTGAGATCCTTAGTATGTTGCATATAAGCTGATACTGTGGAGCAATTCCTCGAAGTCTCAAAATTGACCTTTGGGAATTCCTCATATCAAGTGGGGAGGGTGGTGGAAACTGTCCACCCTTAGCAAGGTGTTATCTGCCATAGATTTTGATAGTTTTCAATATGTATCTTGCCATCTGGGGTGGCACGCAGTCTCAGATCGAGGAAGGTAACAGACACAGGATCTATTGAATAAGTAAACCGCAAATTCCAATAATTGGAATGAAGGACTTTTAAAAAGTCCTCTGCCTCAGACTGCATGCCTCTCCAGATGCACAAGATATCATCAATATAACACCCCAGTACTTAATATGTTGCAAAATTATTTTTGCTCAGGGTCAAAATGGTGACCTCCTCCCACCAGCCCAAAAATGATTGATGTAGGAGGGCACCATCGCTGACCCCATGGCTGTTCCACAGATCTGTAAATAAAACTTTGAGTTAAATGTGAAAAAATTACCTTTCAAAACAAATTCCAGGGCTTCAATCACAAACTCAGGATCAAGCACAGATTCAGTCTGAAATAGATCCATGACGAATTGAAAAGCATGCAGCCCTAATGATGTCTGATGCTGGTATAAGTGACTCAACATCTATAGTTTGCCACAAACAACCAGCATCAAAAGTTCGGTGCTCAAGGGCCTCCAGAATGGGCATGGTATCCCTCAAATGAGAGGGTAGGTGTATAACTAAAGTATAGAAAACCATCCAAAAATTTGGATACGTTTTCAGTGAAAGAGCCCATACCAGAAATGATAGGGTGGCCAGGTGAGTTCTGGGGTCCTTGTGCATCTTAGGTATTAAGTAGAATGTAGGGACCACAGGAAATTGTTGAAACAGGAATTGATATTCCTGAACATCAATAACACCTTTAGACTTGTAAAAGAAAGAAGATTGTGGAGTTTAGTTTGATAATGCAAAATTGGATTATAGTCCAAGGGTCGATAGTTCTCCATATTTTGTAACTGTCTTTGGGCTTCCAAAAGATAGTCCCAAGTAGTAAGGGCCACTACCTGTCCCTCCTTGTCTGCTTGTTTCACTACAACTTCCTTCTTTGATGAAAGTTCCTTCAAGGCTTGTGATTCTTAAGTTATAGCGTTTTTAGGAGAACTAGGAAAGGTGCAATTGCTGATTTCATCTACTTCTTTGTTAACCAAGTTTTCAAACGTATCTATAGTGGCAGAAAATGATTCTCCTGGGCAAAATTTAGAAGATGGGCGATAGATGTCACAATTCCATTTATGATCTTGGCCTACATTTTCAAAGTTATTAAGTGTCCATTCAGGATCCCAACTTGCAGGCAACAAATCAAAGTCAGCAGGGGCACTGGCAGTGTCAGACAGGAGCTGGCAGTCAAACTCTAAATTGGAGTTGGTAAGACTGAGGGGGCAGGGTCAAATGTGAAACAGAGTGTTGAGATTGAGAGTCAGATGTAGCTGACTGCACTCACTCTGTTGATCTGCACATGTTTTGTTTATACAGAAATAACTTTTGAGATGTAATTTACAAAATGTGTTTTGAAGATCCAACTGAATATTAAATTTGTCAAACCTTGGTTCAGGCACAAATGAAAGTCCTTTCGAAAGTATTGAGATCTGTGATGCAGTCAAATTGATGTCAGATAGGTTTAAGACTTGCCCTTGCCCCATAAATTGTGTGTTTCTGTCTCTGCTTGTTGATTTCTTTCTTTGTTTTGTACTTCCTCTACAGCCTCTCCTTGTCTTTTTCCCATTTTGGGTTTGGTCCCAATCCGTTCCGTTTCCTCCTCGGTTTGAACCAAGGTTCGTGGAGGTTAAAAAATGAACTTTATTTGTAGCTGCCTGAGGTTGGTTGGTGGATTTAGGGCCTCAAAGTCACTCGAGTCTTGAAATGGGAGGAGTTCTTCCTCTACCTCATGAGGATTGTAAAGTATCAGTGTGTCTTTCCGACTCTTGATCAACCAAAATATCTATTAAAGTTGAAGAGCAAGTAGACAATGCTTACTCTCGCCTATTCTGGTAACACAGCTTATAAAAGCCACCAGAAGGCCCCTTATCAAATCTTAGGCCATGTGGGATAAGTTTAGTTTCAGTATATTTAGCAAGGCTGGACACAGTATAATAAAAGTTTACTTCAGAAAACTTTAATCTTTCAAGTCTATTAAATAGGTCAGTGCAATTGTCATTTACCTCAGGAGGCAGTCTGAAAGTGGTTGAAAAATATCACCAGCCTGCTCTCTCCTTCTAACTTGTTCTGCTGTAGTGGAAAAGCCCCTCCTGGATGGATTGGCAGTATCTTGGCGTACCTGCTAGTAGTTCTTCTAGGAGCTCCGTTTCAAAGGGGTTTCAAAGTATGCAAAGGGATAGGGTTTTTATTAGCCCTACAAATGGTACACAGCTAGAACTTATACATTTTTTCACCTGCCACACCACACATGTGGTGTATGCATTATGGCATGATTGCCAGAGTTTATAAGTAGGGATGATGACTGTACCCTGAAAGAATGAATTCAGGAACATGTTAGAGCTATTTACATGGGCGTTGTAATACACCAGTAGTACACATTGGACTATGCGTCATGGTCAGACTCTGGGTACTTTCAAGCACACGGCTATTGACCATGTCCCATTGAATCCTCGAGGAGGTGTCCACCAGAACACCCTACTAGAGAGAGAGTAGGTTTATTTACCAACTGGAGGCACTTTACCCTGGCAGCCTCAACAAAGATTGGGGCATGACACCATATTTGTAGATGAAGTATTTTTATTAGCTTTTGCTAAGCTTTCCTTTCTATTTAACTCCTATTGGTCCCTTTCCATCCCTTCCCTCCCCATCCTATTCCTCTCCTTTTGGACTTTTTATTTATTCAATATTTTTATTATTATCTTTATTTTATCACTTTGTTTTGGTTTTGCTTGATCCAAAGTTTTGAATTTGGAGGTCCTCCTTTCATATAAACTACTTAGAAGTTTCTATGTTGATATTCTTTTGAAGTTGTTTTAAAAATAACAAAAATCTTTCTATTTAGAAAGAGAGTAAAACTAATTTATATACATATATAAAATTAGTGGCATACAGACATAACATCACCAACTAAATTGCTCGGACAAATGCAGCCAACAAAAGGAGAAATTACATGTGGTCACGGTAAAGTGGTAGCAGACACAATGTATCTACTGTGACTAAATACCGGTGACATGCTGGCCTGCTGCTCATTGTGACTTTTTTCCCGACCATTAAAACTTCAAAATAGTTTGTGTTTCAGTGGAAACTCACCCCATACTTACTCACATTTGTTGTTGTGCTGCATTTTGCTCGATTTCAATCACTGGCTACATTGTACCCCACACACTCACATTTGTTGCTGTGCCACATGAATTGCCTTCCTCCATTTTGTATGGAATATGTGTGATTTCTATTCTTCCCTTACCAGCCATACGCTGCCATACACAAGGAATCTGAGTGGCATCTGTCAAACTAACTTAAAGACGACTGCTGTAATTGCAAGGATTCAATATCTGGTAGTCTTATCAGGTGGTGCAATTACATGGCTGTACTGAAGGTGAAGCAGGATTTAACTACTCATTCACATTAAGTCAGCCATGGAGTATGTTCCAACACAGAAAGGCAAGCAGAGCTTGTGTTGGAAAACTTTCTGTATACAGAGGAGAAGGATGGTGCAGATGGCAAGACCATCTGGTGCTGCGAACTGTGCACCTGCCATGCACATTTACACACTAAGGTGGATACCATCACCATCCTTGAAATGAGTTCTTAACTCAGTGGAGGTTATCCTGTATTTTGTTCATTTTGTTATGAATAAAAATTTTACAACAACAACAGCAACCATGCCTCTCACTGACCACAATCATGTCCCTGTGCACGTAGAGTGGCAGTCATCACAGTTTGGGCAAACATGAAACACTAAGCCTGTGAGTCAGAGGAGTCCACAAGAAATGTAGTCCATCATGGCTACAAGAGGTGGCATTCAGGCATGCACACCTGCTGCCAACCCAGGAAACATGGAGGCGTGATGTTCGCCGCCATCGACAGCAAAGTGGCACCAATGACACTGATATAATGCTGTATGCAGTACTCTCAAACTGTGAGTGAACAGCCCTTTTGAGAGTTAATGAGAATGATTTGTTAATATTTGCAAGTGACTCAGATTTAAAAGTACTACATGAACATGAGCACTGGTTCTGTGACAGCAATTTTCTGTAGCACCACAAGAGGATGAGCAGTTGTACACAGTGCATGCACTGGTACATGGGGTTAATTGACCATGTGTATGCTCTCCTTTCTGGACGAAGTGAGGCAAAATACAGAACATTCTTTGTGCACTTGCAAAACTTGCTTGAGGGCAAGCTCAATCCCACCAGTGTCATGACAGATTTTGAAATTGCTGCTAATGTGGCGTGAAATGGTCCCCACAGCAGAACTCAGTGGCTGCAATTTTCATCTGGGACAGGCGATGTGGCATCAAGTCCAGTAAGAGGGCTACAGCAGTAGTATGTGCAAGACACAGACTTTACACACAAGGTACACTGCATCCTGGGCTTAGTTTTTGTTCCATGACACAGTGCGGAACAGTTTTTGAAATGCTTCAGGATGATGACCAGTTTTCAGAACTTGAGTGCCTTTTGGGCTACTTTGAGGACAATTATATCGGAAAGTTAACAAGAAATTGTAAGAAGAGACGCCAACCGAGGTTCCACATACAGTTTTGGAACCAATATGACAAAGTCTTCTTGGACTTGCCTCAGAGCAATAATGCACCAGAGGCTTGGCACAGGGCTTTTCAAGAACGTTTCATAAGCCACCCGACCCATGTGCTAGGCTGGCGTGCAAATTGAGGCAGATGCAGCATGCTATAGCCTTACAGAGACAGCAGATGGAACTCAGCCAGCAACCACCTAGAAAACATATCAAGTACATGAGAGTAAATAAAGGGCTGGATATTCACAAGGGTTGCGCAATGCGCAATAGGGTTGCACCAGCGCAAGTCAGAAAATGCGCCATTCTGTGATATTCAGCAGGAGGCAGTTGCGCCACTGAAAACATGCTGAGCAACAGTGCAATGATAATGAAGGCATGCGCAACCAAGGGGTGGAACCATGCATAAAGTGTGCAATGCAATATTCAAAGACTTGCGCAATGCGCAACAGTGGAGCAGGCGGAAGTTGGCGCCATAGCGGAAAGGAGCCAAAATAAAAGGAGCAAGGAAGAGGCGAAGAACACTACAGGGAAGCCACATGTGCAGAGACAGGCACAGAGAAATAGGGAGAAAGAGGGCAGGCCAGGGAACCACAACACAGAAGAGGGCAAGGGAAGGTGTGTGGGCCACAGAGTGCAGAGGCCAGTAGGTATACCTGGTGCAGGGAGGTAGCAGTCAGGACAGGGGGGAACAAAGCAACATCAGCTGGGGACACAAGCCAGGGACATGGACAGTGCCACCTTCCACATGGATGCCGTAATGAGGGGGTGAGAAGGCATGCTACAGAGGATGTGGCCATGGAAGGGCCCATCGGCTGTATGCCCCAACAGGCAGTACTGAGCCCGCACCAGCTTTGGAGCTGTACACAGATGTTGAGATTGTGGGCGGTACTGCCTGAACAGGGCAATGCTGAGGCAGCTCTGTTAGCTGTGCAGTGATGTGATGCAGGCACCCACACGACGGAGTCATGCTCTGTCAGTGGAGACAAAGGTAACAGCCTGCATGTGTTTGCTCGTCACGGGTACCTTCCAGAGACCAACAGGGGATACCACAGGCATAACACAGTTGGCCACATCATGCATCCTCACCCAATTCCTCAGCACACTGCTGCCACATGCTGCAGAGTACATCCATTTCCCCAGCACCACGGCAGAGTGCATAGCAAACATACAGAGTTCCACAGGATAGCATGTATGCCTGGCGTGCAGGGGCGATAGACTGCACCCATGTGGCCATCTACACCACCTGGCCCCTGATGGGGCCACCCACATGAATCAGGAAGGATATGCCAGCCGCCAACTGCCAGGTGGTGTGTGATGCCAGTGGGCACATCATCAATGTCTGTGCCACGCACCCTGGGGAGCACATGATTCCTTCATCTGGCACCAGTCAGCACTGTGCCATCGATTCAAGAGTGGGGACATCCCACAGGTCATCTAGTGGGTGAGTATGTATGTAGAACTGACAAATCGTGGGCAAGGGGGTAAGCCAGAGGTGCCATGAGTGTGGCCAACAGGGTTTGGGGCAGTCTGAGCCTGAACAAGACACTAACCTCCACTATCTCCACACAGGTGACAGTGGATACCCACTCAATCCCTGGCTGCTCACACCCTACCGCAGCCCATGACCCCATCGCAGCAACACTTCAATGAGGCACATGCCACCACACACAACATCACTGAGCGGGTGTTTGGGATGCTGAAGGCACGTTCCATTGCCTGGATACCTCTGGCGGTGCCCTACAGTATAGCCCCTCAAGGCCTGTGAGATATTCCTGGCCTGTTGTATCCTGCACAACATGGCCAAAGACTGTTCGATAGCCATACAGGTCGAAGAGGGGGACAGCGATGAGGACGCCGGTGATGATGGGGATGGGCAGACCCCTGGCCGATGGGACCCCGACTGCTCCGGCTGGCACAGCTGCACAGGACACCTTCACAGAGAAGCACTTCAGCCAACACAAGTAAGTCATGGGGCCATGTGCAACCACCAGTGGCTAGGGCACTACCCACATACACAGGGAAACACACCAGGGCACATGCTGGCAAGGGATGTGGCAGGGCACAGGAGCACACACATACAATCAGGAGGGTGAACAGTAACACGCACATGGACGGACACACACACACACGCACACACAATAGGCACAAAGTGCACAGGGTCAGGTGCAAAACAGAGCCGGAACACATACACTAGCAACACAGATGTCCACAGGCCACCACGTCCACTGACTGTCTATGCATGTCAGATGCTGGGCACCATCGCACTTTGGTGTACAGCGCAATGCAGGCATCATCATGCACATGTACCTGTGGACAGCAGTCAGGAGGGTGGGCAGGTGGACCGTGTGTCTGCGTGCAGGGCCGGCACCCACCAATGCACTGCCCACCAAAACACACAATGCACAGGGCAGCACCAGACAGTGCCCGTGCTGGGAGACAGGTCAGTCTTGCGGCACAGTGCCACATCCACCTCGGATGCATGGGCGGTCCCACTGAGACCCAGCAGCACTGGCAGACTGACCACGGACCTCATGGGGTGGCACCGATGGTCACCAGGGGTTCCACTCCGTGAGCGACCATGCCTGCACAGGGGTCTGCAGCACACCGAACATACCTGCACCAGGAGTGCTCGGGATGACCACAGCTGAACCCGGTGTCAACAGGATGGGTGTCGCCTCACGCCGGAATGGGGAGTGGATAGGGAACTGCGCGGTGTGAGCTACACATGGGCACCCGATCAGTGCCCATTGTGGCCATGACAGTGACCAACACCTGTGTTTGCCTGTCAATGGCAGCGGTCACATCCTCCGCAACTGGACAATCTATGACAGAATCCTATCAGTGTCCCTGCTGTGTCGCTCCTCGACCCACTCCAGAGCCACACACAGTGCCTCCACGGACGTGGCAAGCCACATCTGCTGCTGTACTGATGCCTGCAGTAGGCGGGTGAGCTCATCAAAGAGGTCATCTGCCACCTCGCCATCCCGCCCCTCAGGGTATGGAAGGGCCTGATGATCAGCACCCCTTGAGAGTGGGCGCTGCTCACCAGGGCCAGGTATGGGCAAGTCCACAGGTGGTGCACAGATGCCACCGCTGAACCCTGAACTCCCAGTCCCGGTGGGCGACTGCTGCTGCTGCCCTCTGCCTGCTGTGCCCAAGGGATCGGTTGTTCCACCGCTGTGGCTGCAACAGTGCCACTGTCCTAACCAGCCACTGGTGCTGCACCACTGGTGCTGACAGGCACAGCCTGGGACTGTGCTGACATGCTGGCACACACTTCAGAACCAGCCAGGTCTATGGGCGTGAGCTGGCCTGCTGTGTGTCCATTCCATGACACATACGTCACTGCCCATAACGGTCATGTCATCATCATTGGTGCAGGTCTGTGCCACAGCCACAGCTACAGCTTGCTGGCATCCTTGGATGCCAGAACGCTGAGACACAGGAAGGGCTCCCACACCTGTCTCAACGACATCAGTGTTGACAGCCAGGCGGACCCACTGTTGCAATGCTCGCCGGGTTACCTGTGGAGGTGGATGGTCCCTCCACCAACTCAGATAACTGTCCGCAGTGACAGGCCTCCACCGCTGACCCCTGCAGATGCACAGGATCTGTAACAGAAAGTAAGGTCACGTTAGTGCATGTCATCTACTCTCCCCGCAACAGACCATGACATACCATGCAGTGATGGACTACCACCTGTCTGGAAGCCACCTCCTGAACGCCTCAATGGCACTGCACTGCATGCTTGCAGCTAGCCTGTCCTCTGCCGGTGTCAGCTGCACCACCCACGGCTGGCCCCACCTGTTGCAGCACGTGCCGCCTGATGGCAGCCGCCTTCTCTTCACCTCCTCCTGTCGGTACTCATCTTCTTCTTACACTCCTGCACAGAGCGCTGGTGGCTGCCATGCAGGTTGACAGCACGTGCCACCCTCCCATGCAGCAGCACAGGCCTGAGGGGTGCCCAACCGTCCACTGAGCAGTGGCTCTGATCCAGGTAGGCCTCAAAGAGTCCCTCCATTTCGCCTTGGTGAAACTGGGCCTCCTCTTCCGCCCACCATCGTTGTGTCCTCACCCAGACCTCGCCGGTCATTATTCAGCCTGTATGGATGACAGTGGTTACCTGTGACTGTGCAGTACAAAGCAAGTCCCTGATACCACAGTCCAGAACACCCACAGCATGCAACTCACCAATAAACTGCAGTAACTGAATATGGCCACTGCAGAACAGTGTCGCAGGTTTATAGCGCAATCCATGCAAATTAGGTGAGGAGCAACTTTAATGAGATGCAAACGCTGCTGCTCCATTGCATGGCTGGATCGGATGATTTGCATATGGACGGCTGAATATCGCTTTGCGTAATTGTGTTGAGCGTGCTGAGCCAATGGCGCAGTTCTGTGGCATGCGTGAGTACACCACACTGTGCATGCCCAGGTAGCTTACACAGGCGTCTGCCGCGCATTGATGACGTGCTGTGCACGGTAGGCAATTCAGGGCACGGTCACCATTGTGCCAGTGGTGCTATGGCAAGGGTGACTACATGGCACTGTGGCACAACTGCGCAATAGTTCACTGTGGCGCTGGCACACAGGCAACCAATCGCGCTAGATGCATAGATGTCTGATGGCACTGTGCGTGGCCTTGCGCCAGAGACCCATGACCCTGTGCCAGACCTTGCCCCTTGGCTATACGTCCGGCATGGCTGCAGCACTTCATCGCTTGTTCGGTGACACGCGAGAGGAATGGCAGTGTAGCACTTCCACGTGGGTGCTGCTGCAGAGCGCCATATTGCCTACTATAGCATTAGAGATGGCACGCAGGAGAGCCCCTCAGTGGAGTGCCCTTGAGCTGGCCAACCTTATGGACATTGTGGAGCTACACTATGGCACACTCTTTGGTGAGGAGGCACTGGACAGGGCCAGGACCCAGGTTTGGCAGAGGTGGCCACTAACCTGAGGCGGCCACTGGCCGCAGGAGGAGAAGGAGGAACAGTGCAGGCACCGTATGGGGACCTTAGAAGGAGGGAGCCGGAGCAACTTGCACATCTGTGGTCACTTGCCAGGAGGGGAGTGGTGCCTCATCCAGGTGGGTGATATTTCTACACACTTGTATGGTCTATATGGGTAACACTGTCTTATGTGTCCAGCACATAGGGAGGGATAGTCTAGGGTTGGCTGTGGTGGTGTTTACAGGGTATGGGGTGGGTGGGTCTGGCTGGGTGGGGGGCACACATTGGGGCAGCAGAATTTGCTTTGGGTTTGTACTGATGTGTTTCTCCTTTGTCTCCCACAGGCATGGCTGAGCAGAGGCGGATGGTGGAGTGGCAGCAGAGGGAGGAGGACGCTGCACAGGGGCATGTCGGGGACCAACCCCAACACCATCAACATCCCGATGAGGGTGAGTGCCATGACATCATGACTGCTATTGCATGCTGTGTGACAGGGTGGGAAGCAGGGCATGGCCACCATCCATGGACACCACTGCCATGCACGTGACATGTGACAGTCAGCACTGTCCAGTGGCACTGCATGTCTGGGAGTGCATCAATGGTGGTCCTTCTGCACTGGGCACATGGCTGTGGCACTGCCTGCACACCGCAGTACCACGCTACTGTACAGCCTTGGTTGTGCTGTGCTGGACATGGGCGGAGGTGTGCGCAGTAGTCACATGGCTGTTGCTGCCTGGTTGGGCATGTCTTGTGGACACAGTCACTGTGGGTGGGCACACACCATCACAGGAGTGTGGCACATGGCTGTATGCCATGCATAATGGGTGGGCTGCAGGGGATGGACAGTCACACCTAGTTGGCTCTGATCCCTCGTCCTGGTGTGCGGATACTCCTGCGGATCCAGCAGGCTGTCCAGGAGCTGCTGCACGTGGCGCAAGAGTCCCTCTCCATATTGAGGGACTTACAGCAGCATGGGGTCAGGAGAAGGAGGCGGCCCAGGCAGAGGAGGACCAGGCTGGACACCGACATCTGCACGACCTGCCTGCAACTACCCCTTTGATCAACCTCATATCTCACCTACCCTCTCCCATATGTTCACCCCTGCCCCATACCCACCCCCACCTTGTTCCTGTCCCCCCATGTTTTGTACATAGTTGTATATAGTTATTTTTGATATGGTTTTGAATTCAAATATTTTGATATGAATACTGTGGTGGTCTCTGATTTGCAGATGGTTATAGGTGCTCAGTTGCAGTGGTGTGCATGGCATCTGGGGTGGTTCAGTCATGGGTATGTGTGTGTGTGTGTGCGTGGGAAGTCTCTCTGGTGTGGGAGTGGCTATCAGTCGGTGTCTGTGGTGTGTGTGTTGTTCCCTGTGCATTGCATTACTGTGTGCAGTGGTCCATGGTGCATGCTCTGTGTCCATTGTGCCCCTGTCAACCTGTCCTTGCCTGTGCAGCTGACACCCTTGCATGTCTGTGGCCTCACGAGGTCTGCTGCCTTGTCAGTGGTGGCTGTCCCTGCAGGTCATCCACTGTGGCCGTCACAATGCTGGGTTGCCTCCTGTCACTGGTGTGGTGCATGTTTGCCTCAGGTGACACTGTGGCCTCCGCAGTTGCAGTCCCACCTCCATGCTGTGGCTTGTGTGTGTTACAGGGCTGTGCACCACTGTCTGTGACTTGTGCTCAGGCATATGCTGGTGGCATACAGGACCACAGTTCATGCACAGGGAGGGTGTCACCCTGTGCCATGGAGGACTGGGGCTTGGTTGCCACACTACTGCATCCCTGTGTTAGTGTCCCGTGGGTATGGTGTGTGTTGCCCCTGCACTGTGTTGCATCTGGTGTGCTGCATGCTTCCACGCACCACTGTAGGTGCTGTGCTGGCTGCTGTGGCTCATGGTGGGTCGGGATATGACACTTGTCTACTGTGCAGGGTGCTGTATCAATGGTGGTGGTGTCAGGGCACGCCCTTTCCTGTGTGGGTACCTCTTGTGCCGACATTTTTCGGTCTCAGCTTTGCCTCAGGGGATTGTGCATGTTGACACTGTGTCTGCCGTTGTTGCATTGCCGTGTGCTGCCACCCACTGCTGGGTGCTCATGGTGGGTCTGGCTTGTATGGTTCTGTGGTACACGAGGTTGCAGTGTGACAGTGGGGTGGTGGTATGCATGGGGTTTCCTGCAGTGGTGGTCACTGCTCATGGGGGTGTCTTGGGGTCACGGTGCAGGTACGCTATGCACGGGGGCTGGTGTGGCATGGGGTGGTCCCCTCCTTGTGTGGCAGTCTCAGATTGCCGGTGGTGTGCTGGGGCACCATGGCCCAGCTGTGTTTTGTTTGCTTTTCCCATGGGCGGTGGATATTCCAGCCTCCCCAGTTGTGCTGTGCTTAGAGTGTGGGGGCGCATTGTCAGTTCTGCTGTGTGTTCCTGTGCCCATCTGTGGCATGGGTGGTGGGGCCCCTACCTACCTCCCTGGTTGTGCAGTTACATTGCTCTACTGCTGGGGGCTCCCTGCTTGTGCTGTGGCACCTCTGAGCTGCTCAGCTGGGCAGCCTTGTTGCACCATAGCACATTGTATCTGCTCAGCTTCCCCTTCCTAGTTGCACTAAGGCGCAGGTTGTGCGATATTCAGACGTTGGCTGTTGGAGCAATTTGGTTTGCTCCTTTTGAATATCACATCTATTGCACATGGGCACAATGGACTTGTGCTTGCTCCTGCTATTGCGCACTTTTGGGTGCAGTTTGAATATCCAGCCCAAAGTGTTTAAATCAATATGTTCTGATTTTGCAAACAGGAACCCAAAACAGTACTTGCTTGATATATTGCATTTCTTTTGTTCAATTTTATGTTTCGTTTTCTGCACTTTCCTAAAATCTCCACCGTCTAAATAAATTGGCTTTTCATGGTTTCGGGCTCTAAAACTGTTGTCGGAGTGAGTGTGGAATGGATACAACGGAGGAGTATGCTGACTTTGCACGCTATACTGCAGGGATATCCCGAGTGGTGTATTGCATCCATCTGCCTTTCAGCGGCGTGGTGGGAGAGTGTGCTGAATTTGCAGGCGCTGCAATTGGATTTCCTGGCTTTTGTGTGGTGTGTTTTGGGCTGCTGATTCCTACTTGCTGCTTTTGTCAGCTCAGTCGACTGGAGTTAATATCTACCACGGATCTCTGTCGTTTATTGACTGTGGAGTTTAGTGCTTCATTTTTGGACTGATATCACGATTCAGTTGTGACTTTTGTTATTTGGATAAACATCTGCTGGTCTTCAATGGAAGGAATCGACCAGAGGGCCTGACAGGGTTGTCTGGGACCGAAGGGCCAGGAGACTGATGGTTTGAACCGTTGATACTGCTCAAGTACTGTGAGTGGGGGAACCGATTTATTGATCGGCTGCCCTCCGTTTTGGATTTATTTCTGACTATATACTTTTTGGAGTGTTCAGCATTAAATTAGGGAAGCAGGCCTTGTATGGTGTATTGGTTGACAGAGGCTTCTACCTCCCCATTTGTGCCTGGTAATCGTGGACTGCACTGCCCGGGACCGAGCAGGAGTTGCCTCATTTTTTCCTCTGGGAGCTAAAGGTTTTGGGAGTACTCTAGGGTATTCAGAGGTTGGCCTTTTAGTCTGGCCTCTGGGCATCTGTGGCTGCGGTCCTGTGTGGTGTAGTCTAATTAGGCGGTTTTGGGGTGTGGTGGGGAGTCCTCATTCACTGCTGGTCTGCCAGTGTATATTCCTGGTCCATTTTAGGGATTCTCTGCTTCCTCTGACTAACTTGTACTGATACCAGTCCTTTTAAACAGTCCCACTTAAACTTCAAGACGAAGGAAATAACTTTAATTTTCTTTTTACATCTGAATGGCAATGAGAGTGCCTCTCTGGTCCACCTGGTAGTGAGAGTGCTCGGGGTTGAATGATAAATTAAAGCAAAAGTTCCTTGAGCTCAGGAAGTGAGAGTACCTGTGCTCTACTGGCCTCCTAGGTTATGAGAGGGCCTCTGGCTGCTGAAAAATTGTTTCTTTTTATATTTTCATCATAAATTTTATATTCTTGGACTTAAGTTACAGTTATAAATTTTGTTTGTGTCTGATTATTTATATTTATAATTGTATAGCCTTTTTTGTTATAACTGATTATTGTTTATCTGGGTTTAGATTTAGGTTAAATTTTGATGCTTGGGATTGTTTATTTATTGGGAGTTAACTAGCACAGTAAATATGTGTTGGGAGGGTATTAGGACGGAGGGATTACTCCCCTCCAGGCTCAGAGACCTCTGTCCATTCTTTTGTCCTCCCCTGTCACCAGAGGTGTATAGTCGCTGTAGGGCTCTGGGGACTACTAGGAAAAAGGGAGGATGAGGGCTGGGCCTGGAGAGGGATTGGAAAGGAGTGGGCGGATAGGGATAGTAGGAACAAGGAGACGCCCCAGGGCAAAATGGGTCCAGGAAAGGGGTTCTCCTGGCTGGTTCCCATACCCAAGGGTTCTGCTGGTAGTCAGCAGGTAGCACGATCATCCTTGGATGCCCATCCTACTCGGGTGGTGTTATGCAATGCCAGGTCTATTAAAACAAGACCGCTATTATAGCGAGATCTTGTTGGAACATCAGACCTGGCGTGCATCACTGAGACTTGGCTGGATGAAAATGCTGGCCCAGTTTTGCTTCCGCAAATTCCAGCCGGTACTCAGTGATACACCGCCCCTAGGATGGATCGTAGGGGTGGGGTGTTGCCATTTGTTTTAGATCAGAACTGGGCCTAGTGGAAGTACCAGTGGAGACTACCAATTCCTTTGAATGTATTGTAGGCGGTGTGGGGCGCAGGATTCTTCTTGTCTACCGTCCACCAGGTGATGGGAATATTTTCCTGCTAAGTCGCAGACTTCATTGTCGACCTGACATTGGAACTCCCCAGATGGTTGGTTGGGGGATTTCAATGCCTGGGTCGATGAT
Organism: Neoceratodus forsteri; assembly: GCA_016271365.2. Lineage (NCBI taxonomy): Eukaryota > Metazoa > Chordata > Ceratodontiformes > Ceratodontidae > Neoceratodus > Neoceratodus forsteri. Next base: position 283,553,018 of record CM028138.1, on the reverse strand, counting down.
GAACTCTGCAGTTTGGGCAAGACTTCGCCAGTTAATGATTTCACTGGGCTTCACAAAGGTTATTTCCTCCTGACCCATATTGGAGGTCATTCATTGGACTTGGTGTTCCTACTGGGGATGGAGATATCCGATCTGGTGGTGGAAACAGTTGGATGGTCTGACCATCATTCCATTGTTCAGTTTTGGGGCCACCCCTAGTAGGCCAGCCCTATGGAGATGGTCCAGTACTGCCCTTTGAGGGGTCTCCCCAGATGGCTTGATGGCAGTGCTGGACCTATTGGGTTTTCCAGTGATTGCATGGACCCAGGGACTAGGTACTTGCCTATAATAAGGTGGTAATGAGGGGCCCTGATTCCATTGCTCCTGTTCAGATTCGCCCCTCACTCTTTCGCCCCCTAGGTCTCCTTGATTCGAGGAGACTCTTAAGGGAGTTGAGGAGAGTTGGACGAAGACTGGAGAGATGTTGGTGGAGGTCGGGCTTGGATTGTGACAAACTTAGTTTGATGGACCATTATGTGGTCTATCAGTCAGCAATCTCGTAAGAAGGCAGAATTCCTGTCCAGAGAGATTGCTGCTGCACAGAATAGACCAGCTCAGCTTTTCCGACTCGTGGACAGATTGTGCAATCCAATCTGTCTTCATCCCAGAAGAGCCTTTTCTCAAGAATGGTGTGAGGAGCTTGCTCAATTCCTTTTAGATAAGGTTGCCAAAATCAGGTCCGAGGTCCGCTTGACTCTCTATCTAGTGGGAGTTGTGATGGTCGACAGGAGATGTCGGACACCAGTTTGTGTGGTCCGACTTCAGCCTTCCCACAATCAATGACATTGTGATGGTCATCCGATTATTACGTCCGACCAACTGTGGTTTGGACCCGGCCCTACACGCCTCTTAGTGGGCTGTGTAGATAAGATCGGCCAGTCTTGGCTGAGATAGTCTGAGGTCTTTGGAGAGGGCATTTTCCAAATCCTCTAAAGGAGGCTATGGTTCAGCCCTTCTTAAGAAACCTTCCTTGTACCTGGACTGTCTGGCTAACTACAGACCCGCCTCTAACCTACCTTTGTGGGAAAGGTTATTGAGAAGGTAGTTGCGTCGCAATTGGATGGTCATTTAACCAGCCACGATGTCTATGATTCTCTCCAGTCCAGATTTAGGAAGAGACATAGTACCGAGACGGCTTTGGTTCGGGTACTAAATGATCTCCTGATAACGAAATTGAAGGACCTGTTCTATCTTGGTCCTTCATGATTCTCTCTGACATTTGACACCGTGGACCATGATGTGCTGTTGGAGCACCTACGGTTTATCTGTGAGCTGTCTGGTACAGTCCTCAGTTGGTTTCGATCCTTCCTCGAGGGTAGGATTCAGAGGGTGGTGTCTGGGATTTTTCCTCAACATCATTCCCCTATCCTGTGGGGTGCCGTGAGGGCTCCATCTTGGCACCCATGTTGTTTGCGGTGTACATGCTGCTGTTGGGATCGATCATTAGGCAGTACAGTTTGAGTTTTCACTGCTATGCAGATGATACTGAACTGTACATGTCCTTTGTACTTAGCCAAGATGCCACCTTTTTCGGTTTTTAGCAACTGTCTTGCCGAAATCCAGGACTGGATGAATGTGAGTTGGCTGCAGTTGAACCCAGAAAAACTGAGGTGTTGGTCGGACCCAGGTCGCTGGGAGGCGGGTTTGTTGACGGGATCTCCCTTGGGCTTATGGCTTGGGGTGTACAGCTAACTACTTCAGACTGGTGCAGAATCTGGGCATTATTTTTGATAGCTGTTTAACACTTAAATCACAGGTGTTGGCAGCTGTCAAAGCCTCTTTACCATCTGAGGAACATTGCCCGGGTGAAGCACCTGGTTCCTCCTGATGATCTTCCTACTCTGGTCCACGCCTTCATTACCTCCGTCTTGACTACTGCAATTCCCTTTATCTTGGGCTACTAGGGGTTGATATTCGCCACTTGCAGCTAGTGCAGAATGCGGCAGCCAGACTATTGACTGGTTCCTCTAGGTCCAGTCATACAGCGCCTATGCTCGTGGACTGCATTGGCTGCCAATATGCTGGCATATCACCTTCAAGGTCGGTTTACTGACCTATAAGGCGCTACATGATCAGGGACCTGGCTACCTGAAAGATCTCCTTCATCCCTACTGTCCCCCCATCTCTCCGATCCACTGACGAGGGATTTCTAGAGATTCCCAGGGTTGGATTTAAGAAGACCTCTGGGGCCAGATCTTTGGATTTTATGGCCGACCCTGTGGAATTCTGTACTTCGTCAGGTACGAGACTGCCTGACCGTCCAAACTTTTAAGGGAGCACTTAAAACATATCTTTTAAACATGCGATAATGATTTTAAATGTAATTAAGTTTGGATAATTTTATTGTTTTTAGTAATATTGTTTTATTACGTGATGTACAGGTGCCTTGGTTCTAGAAATCTAGAGGCTTTACAAATAAAGTATTGATTGACTGATTGATTGATATTGCAACTGTCATTGAAATAAATGTTGGTTGAAACGTTTTTCAATTAATAGCATTTGCAGCTTTTACGCTTTTACTGAAGTTCATACATAAACTTGCACCGCAGTACTTGGTATATTATTGCACATATATTTGCACACTATATTCAATGTACAATTTGAACATATTTGCACATTTAGAACAGTTTGCTTTTTAGATTTGTATATGTCATACACTGTTTTGCATGTTACTATCTTTTTTTTAACCTTGGATAATAAAGTTGAATTTTTGTGCATCCTGTTTAAATGTTGTTTTAATATTGTGTGAGTTGTAACAATAAAGCTGAATCTTTGTACCACATGCCTAGCCCTGATTCTTATTGGTTACTGTGAGGGTGGGGGCAGTGAGAAAAAACGGATATGCATTGCTGGGGGAACACTATGCTTGATACACAGAAGAGTGTCGACTGGAGACTGCTGGATGGAGATAGGTAATGCTGCGCTATTTGTCCAGTTATTTTTTTTTTTTATGGCGACTTCTTCACCTATCTATGAGTTATGTCGACAATCAAATGTGCAGCTTCTATTTGTCCCTGCGATGTAATGCTCACGTTATTCTGACCACATTTTGTCCGGGACCAATCGACTGTACCAAAATCAGTGTATCAACAACAATTTTACATCATATTATTAATGGGTTCTTTGCTAATTGAATCTTTTTTCTCTTACAGGTTGTCATCAAGTGGTTCTGATTTAGAGAGAATACGTTTCTTTCAGCAGTTGTGTTTATCTGTGAAATCAATTTTTACAGTCATTATACTTATAATGACTAGTGATGGTCACATTGATGTACACTTATGCTAGATCTTATGATGTACAATGTTTGTATTATTTCTATGTCACCAACGCTTTAGCTTCAGTATTTTACTGTTTTTATAGTGTGCTTTGTTTATCCATAATGTCCACTGTTCTCACTCTGTACTGTTTCTTTAAATTATAGCCCTTATATTCTAGGGCTTATCTACTCTTACCCTCCCTGACGTAAGAATCTGCAGGGATTCAAGCGCTGGGGCCAAGTGTTCATGTTTTTGTTGTGCATAATAAATTACACCAGCATTACTTTTGATTTCTGTGCTTGCTTTATTTTGCACATCCTTCCTTTGTTGTGCTTCATGTGTTATTTTTGATGCTGCAAGTCCTTGCCACAGCTTACCTGAGCACCCGCTGAACTTTGGTTTGTGTTATGCAAGCCTAATTCTTTCTGGTTCTCAATCTATGGGCCAATATTCAGGCTTCCCCTTCATAGTACTTATGCCTAAGGTAGAATAAGGCCTGTTCTACTCTGAGATCTAGGATTCCCTGTGTTTCTTGTTTCACTTTCCAGAGTTGCGCCTGCTACAGTCAGGCCCCTTGCATTTGAAACTGGTGAAAAGTTTGGAGCCCCCTGCAGCTTTTTAAGTTTTGCCTCCCATTGTTCATGTTGATGGGAGGCATAGGCCACAATTTTCCCACAGGACAACTTTCAAGGTGTCCCACAGTATTACTTTATTCACTTGTGTGTGTGTTATTCTCCTGAGGATTTGTAGGCGCCATTCTGTTACTTGTGTGTAAAAGGAGGTGTCACAAAGGTAGGCCTGGTTAAACCTGCACTGCATGTTTTTTTTTTCGTGGTTTACCTAGCCGCATCCCAGCTAGAATGGAGGCATGGTCCAAGAGATGTACAGGACCATAGTGCACACTGTGATCAGTTGCCATGTGCTCTGCAGGCATAAAAACATTATCCAACCTGGCTGAGATATGGTACCTAGGGGAGAAGTGTGCAAATGCAATTTGATGGGGTGCAGATGACATCATATGTCCACCAGGCCTAGCTGCTGTAAAATAGCCTTATGATATTTATGTAACTGGGTTTGTCTGTAGAGTCTGGGATTAGAAGCATCTAGTTCTGGTTCTGGTGATATTAAAGACCCTCCAGATGGAGAGATCCCGTTGGGTGTGTCAGAAAGGCCTGGCTCATCCCTTAATGGCACCTGGAGGCAGATAAAGATTTGCCAATTGAAGGAGGTTACCATACAGTGTAGCATTTACTTATCCATAACAGTTCTCTCGCCCTGGGATACACGGTCCACTTGCATGGGTAAGCCATTTCAGGCTAGATCTATGGCGCCCTCTGGTGACCAGAATGACGCAAAGAGGAGTCAAGTACTGTAAATCCCAGGTTGCCAAATTTAAAGAGAAGGTCTCCTCAACCTTTAATTCTGTTTCCTGCTTAGTCTCTAGGCATGCACTATGATTTCCTCTACTGCACCCTGTTAATTTCATCAGGATTTAAATGTAAATAAAGGTACTGAGCCTGTGTGAAAACCTGCTTAACTCCATTACAAAGGTCATGACCTGACTCATGTAAGGCATCCTAGAATTTTATGATGCTTTGGTGCTGAAGCCTGTTGCAGTTATATGGTATTAGTTAGCGCTGTTGCTGTCCTCTGCAGTCCCTATGTTCTTGCCTTATGCTGGGCATGAAACTTTTCAAGGCATAGTAAGTGCCTTGTTTTCTGTACTTTAAAGTGTATTTGAGTTGCAAAAATGTATTTAGAGAATACAGGGACTTCACAGACATGTAACAGCACTGAATAAGTGTATAACTTCTGCTGGCTTGTGCATGGACACATCAACTCCCATGATGCCTTGCATGATTGGGATCATGACCTTTGGAATGAAAACAGATTTTCACACTAGGGCAAAAGAGAGTGAAGCAGCTCACTTACACTCTAATTAGGATAAAATTAGGGAGCTGCAAGAGAGGGAATCATTGTCTATGCCTACAAGCTGCACAGGTATATAGAAAATAGGTTGAGGGACTTTCCCTTTAAGGCATTCTGGCAGGGGGCTGGGTGTCTTGCAAAAATGCAGTTGTTGGAGTAATCCTGCTTGTCTGACTGGACTACATATACCATTACTATTATAAAAAACAAAAATAGTGATTGGTGCCATTTTTCAGAGTAAAAAGTAATCCAGAATTTTAAACTCTCTTACTTACCATACATTTAACTCGGTACCCTCCATCTTCCTTGTCCATCCCCTTCAGTACACTCACGATCATCACAGTAATTAGTAACTAGAAAGCTGCAAAGTAACTGAAATAAAATACCATGACAAGCACTGAGCAGGGCTGAAAGGGCACCAACCTTACAGCCACTGGGGTAAACAACAAGAAAACCATGAACAAAAAAACAGCCTAACTAGAGCACAAAATAATACCTCTAGAAAAACAGATCCAGTGTGTCTTTCTGAAGTAGGTACTCTTGATTCCTGGGCCCCTTGGCAGAGCTAGGTGGGGAAACTCTGCTTGGGAGCTGGTCAGATACCAATATCTAGCTCCCCGGACACTCAATGTGCAGTTTTCATAAGTCCACTGTCTCATGTAGGGAATGAATTTAGGTTATATAAGTCCAGTATACCAATCATATGTCTGGACCGATACATCATAAGTACCATGTCGAATGAGTTGGAGGAAATATAGATGCAACTTGTTAAACCCCATTGCTGCTGTATTCTGCTGCTGGAGGTAAGTGCACCACTCTTAAATCTCGTCCCATAAATGGGTAAGGGAGGTTCCCAGTAAGGCCAGAGAGAAGGACTGGTTCTCCCCATGCAGGCTGGGGGAGAGTGGGTAGATATTTGAATCCTGTCCCCAATGCCAAGGGCCTGTTGTATAATAGCTATACCAAGTCAAAATGTATCTTGTAATTTTAAGAAGAAATGCATCTCTTGTTAGAAAGAGGCCACCATAAGGATTACAAATCATTTTAAATTTTTAAAATTGAGTTACGGTTGCTAAAATATCAGAGTTTTAATATTGTAAAAGTGCTCATTTTCAGATCAGCAGCCTATTAAAATGCATAGGAAAAGATACCCAGACACATCTAAAACTGAAGTCAATTTTTGTTTTCTTCATAAAGTATGCATAACTACTTATTAAAGATCCGTAATGATTTGAAACTTGGAATATTTATGTATTTTGTACTGTGAATTCATTGGTTGCATTAATTTTACTGTCACAATTAATTTTGATAGATAAAATTAACCTTAAATGGCTAAGTTGGTGTCTAAACCATTTAGATTAACATTTACACATTATTTTTGATGTTTATAGAGAAATTGATGCATCCAAATTAACAGTATATGTTACTAAATGAATATATTTAAAATTATTTTGTTGTATGACTTCAGTTTGTATTTTGAATTTGTATGCCATTTTTAAATTCATTATGGCCACCATATAGTTATAACCAATAATATAACTTAAGAGACATCAAGTTATATCATAAGAAAACTAAATTCAAGTTCGACCACCTAATGTAATCATTGAATACTCACAATAGTAATTTTTGGGACTGATGGTAGCCATTTTGAAATCCATGATGGCTGCTATACCCTGCTGCTAAATTAAGGTTTAGACCTATCAAGTGTATATCATCTGAAATCTCAGGTGAAAATAGTCTGTTAATAACTGGATTGCAGCAACTAATAATTTTGAACTAGTAGCAGCCATTTTTAATTCCAAGATGTCTACCATGCCATACCAGGTGATAAAAATATTGAAATATAAAGTGACATATATCATTTGAAAGCTAAAATTAAGCTCTATTCAGTTCAGTTATGTAAAACACATAACAGATGGTTAAAAAGTAGCCCTCCTCCAAAATATAAAAAAATACTGAGCTAAAACCTCCACTTCCCGAAACAGGTAGTGTGGATAAAAATCGGCATACAGTGAAATTAATTAACTAGTACAGTACGTAAGTCAGCTTATGTCTGAAGTTTTTAGTGTGCACTAGTATTAAAATAATGTATTAGCAAACATTTGGTAACTATCTGTCTATGACTTGAGTAGCCCTCTCCCGGCAGATGATTTGACATGGTATTGTACAGGCAGCCTGGCATCTGATTCTGAATTCTGATCCATATCATTATCATCAGCATCAATTTTATCTCAGGGAGCTGCCAAGTTCTTGCTCAAAAATGGAGTCTTGCTGCCTAGTCAGAAGATCATTTCATCTTGCAAGATGAGACAGAGCTGGTCCAGTCAGATTTAACCGTTTTACGAACGTCATCAGGAACATATTTTGGTAAACAAAAACTTCATAAAACTAAGTGGCTGACTGTTTTTAACTGTAATACCTGTTTTATGCACACTAGCTCTTTCCTTTACCCACTTGATCTGGTGAGTGAAATAATATATTTTAATTATACTGCTATGTATTTTATAATTATTTTAATACATTAGCCTGATGCCAACTTTAACGTAGTCTTTTGTCCTTTCATGTTTTGGTGGCATGTGTTTTATTTTCAAAATGTTCATTTAGTTCTCTGCTGCCAGATGGTAATTTTAAAAATAAGCCTGCCTTATTAAGGAAATATTTTTCCTCAGAGATTAATGATAAATTATGAATTAAATCAAATATTACTTAAGATTTTTTACACTGCTCAATCAGAAAGAAGTACTTTAACTTAAGTTTGTCTGTGCACAGATTATGTCAGTAGTACTAGTAGTACTAGTAGTACATCTCATTCCTGTCTGGGGAAAATATGGGAAACTCAGAAGTACTGTAATAATTTTAAATAATACAATCATGGATGGTGTGTGAGATCATTGAAAATCCTGTGCTCATGGTCAAACATGTCACATGACCGTGTCATGTATGTAAATCCTGTAACCCACCGCTAAGGAATGGTATTTGATTGAATAATAGAAAATATTTTACATTTATTGATTTAATTATGTTATTAATATGGGTCAATTGTCAGTCAGTGTGCAATAAAGAATGCACTCTGAGATGTGACTATTAGGGTGAGTTACCCACTTTCATCACGCGAGCTCGACTGTGCCTTGTGTTGTGACACACCACATAATTTGAGTTGACAGGCTTGGTTAAAATAATTGCAAAAAAAGAAACACACACCCTGTTCGCCATATTTTATTCATGCTTAATTGTATAAAAAATAATTGCAGAATAACAAGGGTGAAAAACAAGTAGTTTCCACGAGCAGATATCACAATATAATTTTATAACCTCCTTAACCAGCTTAATCTGTAATGGAGGTTGCTATTATAGTCGTCTACTCCTCTGTCTTGTCTGTCAACCGACCATCCTCCGCCCAACCTGAGTGATTCTAGATAGATATAATTTTATTTAATTTGTTGGAAATAACTGGATTCTCTGTTCTTTCTTCAATTCGATAAACAACTTTGACGACAGATAAGGACCACTTGGCCTACCACTGTCTTCCCATTTTCTACCTACTGGATAATCTGCAGCATAGAATATATGTTATGGGCACCACCTCTGAGAACCATGTGTAATTTTATTATAAATGTGCCATACTCATATCCCACAATGTTGTGGTGTTTCTTTTGCCTCATCCGACCATAGGGGCTTCATTCTCTTGTGATGAGAGATCTGGTGTGATGAAGCACACATTTTTAGTAGTACAGTTCGTGGCTATTACCTTCCTAGTCGAGCTTCTGCAACATTCTCTCACCAAATCCAACCCAGTCAGAAATGGAGGCAGATGCTTTTCTGGTCGGTGGATGCAGGTAGGTAGATCAGCTTTCTTGATTTGTTGCTGTGTCCAGATACTCCACAGTACACATCCTCTGTGTCTGCTCGATGAACTTCCACTTGTTGGGTCTGAATGATGACTGTTTTAATTAATACGCAGGGTAAACACCGGCCTTCCCTCAGTCTTGATCTTGGCTTTGACCATTCCCTTGCTTCGATTCTTCTTTCTCAATAACACCATCACTGTTTTCTTATTTTGTTTTTATGCAGTCAGTCAGCGTTTGTCATGTTACCTGCAGACATCACACTGACTGCACATACTGTTGTATTGAAGAAACGGTAGTAACTAAGACTGCTTTTCTGGCAGATACAGCCACAGGCTGGTGGAGGTATTGTTGCTGGGTCCTGATGCTAATCACAGTTGTTCTCTACTCATTCTGTAAGATTCCACCGCAAAGTAAATATTTTTGTTTAAAACAAACGGGCTATACAGATCCCACACCGTCGTTTTCGTTAGCATCAACCATGATGGTTTTGTCCATTCACCATACACCGCCAGCATCTTGTCTGTAATATTAGTCTTTGGTGTGTCCTGATTCTTCCTCTCTTGCCATCTTCAAGATTTGGCAGTACATGTTGGTGTCGCTGACCAAACTTAAGGTTTTCTTCTGTAAAAGGCAAATTAATAAATTGGACTAGAGCAAACACTGCATATTTATCCCATTCCCAACCACAGTTGTGGTCACTGATGTGCGATCCAGCTTGCATAAATAATGGTGTTATTATTCTTTCTATTTGTGGTACTGGTAGCCTGCAGCAAATGTTTATAGTTGTTTGTATTAAGAACAACTTACTGATTAACAGAAAAATGAAACATTGTCTATACTCCAATGGCAATGTCATTGCGATATTCTCTATGGACTTGCTAGCTGTCATGAAGACGGTAGGCAAAGTGGGTGACTGCAGGTACTATACCATTTTGACTGTTACCTCCTGTGTCCCCCTGTCCACTCCTAGTTTGACACATGAAACTCTTCTGATTTTTGCTCATGGATCATTTTGGGTGCACTTCCCACTCCTGAATGCAATAGCTGGTTGGATCAAGTGTGATGAACTATTGCTGTCCACTCCTGATAGTTCTGGATGCAGTTTCTCCAGTGAAGGTACCAGACTTGTCACCCGAGCTGGATCTTCAGGCTGGCACTGGCTTGTGGCACCACAATTTGTCATGCTGTAGAGTGTAGTTTTAAAAATTTAAATATGAATAGTATATTGTACGACTGAGTAGACATTTTAGTGGAATTTCTTTTTTTATGATCCTTTTGCAGTATCGGTCCAGTGCCTGTACAGTTCTGCTGCTGTCTTATGTTAGACCTTTTCATGCAGCCCGTCTTTCTAGTTCTTCATTAAAATGCCTCTTCTTTTGTTTCAGCCGTATCAATAATAATGTGGCATTACCATGTCTGCACTACTGAGTCAGAATGGTATTGATCTTTTTATGCCTTGATTTTCTCTGAAATGTCATTGCCTGGCTTGACTCACCCCGTAACAGATCTTCACAGGCAATAAATATTTGTTACGTGTGATAATAAATACCTACTGTCCCTCTTTTGAGTGGTCTGTTGGTTAACAGTGATCCACAGCTTATATCAGTTAGGTCAGAAAATGGGCAGTCTCGTGGGCCAAGTGGTATTTATTAAATGGTCATCATAGCAAAATAGGAGAACTGATTGGCTAGAAAATCTGTTCCATATGTATTACACACTGATTAAAAAAAAAAAGGCAAAAAATCAAGGCAAATGCCCCTAAATACTCAATCAAACCCACAATTGTCCAAGCAATAAGGTGCAAAAGGTGTGGATTATTCAGGGTATAACTATAGGATATATATAAATATATATATATATATATATATATATATATATATATAGGCAGGAAAGAATGCTAGCATCCTGCTCAGTCCGTGACTGGACCTGTGATGTTATCCCAGTACAACTCCATGCGCCGAGTCTCAGCACTGTGAACCTCCTGATTGCATTGCATTTGATTGATTTGTTTAGCTTTCCTGATTTAATTTATATTAAGAAACAAAATATTATTACTAATAGCAATATGCTCTCCATTGTGAGTGTGTGTATGTGTGTGTGTGTTGTGCTGGACTAATGTCAAGCATCTGTTATTTGACGTAGTCTGCCTGCGCATTGATTGTGCTAAACCAACTTATTTGTAACGTTATCCCAGCACAACACACCCTTGAGGGCATGATTACTGCTTAATTACGCCAAACCTAGTACTGATGTGTAAATGAGGTGCTAGGTAAATCAACAGGACAAGAATTGTGTAAATAACCCAGTAACTCGCACTGTGGAGTCAGATAGATTACTATAATGGCAGCTAAATTATAGATTTTAAATGCATTAAATTATGTTTTTTAGAAATGCCATTCCTTAGTGAAGTCATGGGTTACGGAGGATTTAAATCAGTCACGTGACATGGTTCGACACTAGTGACTGTACACTGGATTTTCACACACCCGTCCATAGTAATTAATATAAAATTGTCTATTCCACAGCACTCCAGACCAATCAGTGTGCTCCTTTTTTCTGGTTAAATTTAAAAGTCAGTCTTAGTCAGTGAAATCTAACCATCAAAAATGGTAGACAATTAAATTTTATTCAGTTTTATTGACTAACAAAAGCCCTCAAAAGATTTGCATAAATGAAATAAGCAATGGAGAACTCATGCATAAACGATTTCTCTGAACTTGAGTAGTTCGACCTTGGATTTTTGGCATCTCACTAGTGGCTTGCACTACTCGTGAGGTTACCTAAGGCAAACTGGTCTTGTGCAGATAAATCATTTACACATGCTTGCATTGCATATCCCTTATACATTATATAGATAATATATATATATTTATTACACACACGCAGTAGCAATTCATTTATATACATGCACTCACCCAAACACTATATTTATATCTACTTCCACCCGCTTCATTATTTTTATTTCCCACTGCTCCTTTCCATATTTTCTGTATAATATTTTTAATACATCCACCCTTGTCATATAAATAATATGAATGATATACAGCATTAACCCTTCAGTCTTTTAAGTACCCCTCTCCAGTTTATTGGTAATAATGTCATTTATGTGCTATGCCCAGTTGTATTTCACTCACCAGAACATTTTAGCTCAGTATTATTTTTTTTGTAGCTTTGGTATTTACTTAGGCTGCATTTTTTTATTATTTAACACTTGAGTGCAAAAAGCAGTCACAGCTGGTGCCGTGACTATACTAAGAGCATCTCTTTATTCACAGCATATTTGATTAAGAAACCATGATACTTAACCTAATTTCCTTTCTGTCCATACTGGGTTGTGGCACTCATCAAACCCTTATCTGGCCCAACTGATTACAGACTACAGGATTGCTTTATAATTTGTGTGGACAGTAATGGAACTTGTTGTTTTCCTCATATTGCCTGTACTGAATTTGTAATCTTTTTCTTCTGGGATCGAACTTGTATGAGAACCGTGATCCCAATCTGATGTATTTTTTTTCATCCGGGACCGAGCTGTGAACCAAGATCAAACGTTGTCAGTACTGCTTCTGGATCGGGTGAATTTGGCAGAATGGAAGCCTTGTGCTAATCCGTGCTGGGAATGCAACACCGGCAAAGCTTTATCCAGCACCGCTGATTGCTGACTACAGATTGTTTTCTTTGTGTGCACTGTACAGCACTCGCTTCCCTTGTATTGGCTTAGTTGAAGTGGACACTTTGTCTTCAGGGACCTGACTTGTATGAGAACCGTCATCCCACTCTGCTGTTTCCGCTGTCCCTCGTGCTGTCCTGATTTGAGAATGTGTAATTTTTTCGTCCATGATCCGACCTGTGTGTGATTGTGAACCAAGATCCAACGATGTCAGTATTGATCGTCATTGGCTGAATTGGTGGAATGGAAAGCCTTGTGCTGATCCGTGCTGGGATGCAACACTCAGCTAACCTCTGTCTAGCACCACTGATCGCTGACTACAGGATTGTTTTCTTTGCATGCACTGTATAGCACCTGTTTCCCTCATATTGGCTTAGTTGAAGTTGAGACTTTGTCTTCAGGGACCTGACTTATGAGAACCGTCATCCCACTCTGCTGTTTCCATCGTCCTCATGTTGTCCTGATTTGAGAATGTGTATTTTTTTTCGTCCATGTTCCAACCTGTGTGTGAGTGTGAACCAAGATCCAACGATGTCAGTATTGCTTGTACATCTTCAGGGACCTGACTTGTAAGTTGTATGAGGACTCATTTCCATCATATTGGCTTAAGAAAGCAAGAAACTCTTGAAACAACTAGTACCAAACAACATGGGTACTCCATAATTCTTGTAAATGGTTTCATTTATACCTCCTCGTATTCCCTTATGAAATCCAAATACATTTGTTCAATGCAAGCTGAATCCGCAAATTAAAAGTCTTCCTCCACTAGTTAGTAACGGAGCTCTTAAAGGTCCTGCAAAGATAAATACTCGTTTTATTTCGCTATATCTGGAACTGTTGGACGCTTGTATTGACCATCTAGTGATGTTGGATGGAAGAATTCTATGGTGGCAACAGTAGTAGTTATCGATGTTATGCTTCCAGGGTACCACCCATTTTCGTAGAGCCACTGCAATCCAGTCATTCACAGTAACGTTTTTCCACTTGGTGCTAGGTTGGATGATTCTGCCACTTCCAAATCTGAGAAATCACTGGATTCTTCATTGTCACTTTCATCTGATGTTTTGTTGTTTACGATGTTCTGCTTTCAGTCAGTGCTGTCTTTTCTTTTCTTCTTTGGTTGATCCTCGACATCAACTGAAGTTCCTTCACCACTCTCCATCTGCTTCTGTTTTAATTCCTTTTGGATCTTTCTTTCTTCTTCTCCTCTTCCTTTCTTGTTTGGCTTTTAGGTTATGTTCCAGTGCACTTCTTGTTTTCCTTTCAAATTCCTGTGACTCCTCCTGAGTTGCCTTCCATTCCTCGTGCTCTGATGAAGATGCTTTGCTTGTCAGCAAAGGTTTTACTTTCAATCCAAGTCTGTAGATCCTCACAGTTTGATTTGAGTGGCAGTATGGATGTGTGGAAATGAAGAGTAGCATGCCTCCATTGCTGACTGGCATCTAGTGATCCAAAGTCCTGCTCATAGGTTAGATTTGTAAGTGGCTTTCCAGCCACAGCTTCCAATGCATCTTCTTCCGCATCATTGCTAAACTTTCCAGTAAGGAAGTCTTCTAGTTGCTTTCACAGCATAATTTCATTCCTCTGAGAATGGCTGCTGTACACTTAGTAAAAATTCTATGTCTTCCGGAATGGATGTCGCTGCCTGAATAGTGCTGAACTTATATTCCCAGCATATTCTAGGAACACTGGTGAGTCATCACTTGAGAGAATAGTGAGTGGATCTTCTAGCCAGGTCTCGATCTGTGCATACATTTTTAATGTAATGATGCAGTTACAGGTAGTTGCATGTACCACTTATCATTGCTTCCTAGTACAGCCCAGTTATTTTGAAGTAGATGGCTGCCAGACTGTGCGCCATGCTTACCACTTTGTTGTCTTGTAAGTCCAGAAGTACCGATTTTATCTTCGAATTATCTGTGTCCAAATTATCAATGAACTTGATGATATCCATTCTGTGATGTAGAATCTGTGCTGCTGTTTCAAACAGGCAGTTGAATCTGTTGTCTCTGTAGTTCCGACTGGTCGCTTTATATTGCTGTTCATGGTACAGTAACTCAGCCACTTTTCTCTTACTCCATTTTTTTCATCTGGTACTGGACCAAATTTTGATGCAGTTCTCACAGTCCTTACTGCGCAACTTCCCTGCAATATTTTATTACTTTATCCTGTCAAGTAAAATGATGTCTTCCATTTCTTTTGAAGAACACTTAGGTTTTCCACTGTATATTTATGGAATCCTAGTAAGACATGGACCATGCAGTGGAATGAATGTAGAACTTGGCTTTGATTCATCTCCACATTTCTATAGCATTTTGTGTCCAGATTTGTAGCTGCTGGTTTGATAGTTTCTCATTAGCAGCTCTATCTGTCATGATGTATGTTAATTTTCTTATGATGGTATTGATCATGATCTCTCGCAGTCTGATATCTCTCTTAGTTCTGCTTTCAAAGTTTCTGTGATGGTTTCGTAGTTTCACTAGCGACGATCGGAATCAAGAGGTAAACTCCTTCCGTGTCCAAAGTGATGGTATTGCCTAGTATTTTCTGTTTTTCCTGAAGGTGCCATATTATGAAGTCCACAGCGATCCGCTTTCTCCAGTTTTTCAGCATACATTGACTTCACGAGAAACTGTCCTTCATCTGTCATATTAACTACAGTTTCGATGTGGAAGGTCCCTTTCTGCAAACTCATATTTGAAGATGTGTTTTCCAACTGACGCAATTACCTTATCAACTTTATCCGTAGCCACTTCTAAGCGATACCAGTTCCAAAACACAAATTCTGACATCCACTGTAAATACTCCTTCAACAATAGTGTCTATCCTGGTTGGGGTGTCAGACTGTAAACCGGATCAATCTGTTCTTTTAAATTATCAATTTGTTCACGAAGGTGGCATTTTCTTCTATGATTTCTTCAACCTTATTTTCCTTGAAAGGATTCTTAGTAGTCTTCTTCATTGTAGTTTTCCAGTAGCTCTTCATCTTTCTAGCCTTCATCAGCTTTCATTGTAGAACACATACAGATTCTTGTAACTGTTGTTTATCCTTTCTAGTTCCTTGATCTTTTGTGTCAGTTCAGCTATCTTTTGATTCTTTTCTGCTCTCTCTCTCAACATTTCTTGGGGTACTTTGTTTTCTGTGATGCAACTTCTCTCTGTACTTTCTCATCATTGTTTTCAGCTTCTTCAAGTAAGTAACTTGTTTATTTATTTGATGTTGTCACACATTTTCTTTTTGTGCAGCTGTCAAACATAACGTGTCTGAGTGTTGAGCTGCTACTGCTAGCTTGGTCTTCGTTCCTGTGGTTTTATTATTTTGAACGCCAGTTGTGTGTACTTCCTTTCTCTTTTCTTCTCTTCTGTGTGCAAGTCACAATTGAAATAGAAATCTGCCTCATCCAAAGAATTACTTTCTTTATCCTTCTGAAGTCAACGTAGTTCATCTCTTATTGTGCAGAGCCTCTATGTTTTCAATACATCCTCATCAGCGATGACACTGTTATCTGTAATTTGTTTAATCCACGGAACCCAAATATCTGTGCCAAGTGGCTTGTTGACTCTCTTCTTGTTCAGCACATACCTATATATATCCAGAATCAAACCATTCTTTGGATTCACAATTACAGGTAAGGTGTTATGTATCAAGTCTTCTTCATGTATGCCAGCTGATTCTGCATATACTCCCAATCCTAGTGGTTTTGAGCTGTCTTCTGTTTCTTGGCAGGCATGATGTTATATTGTGATTTGATTGGCTGGTCACAATGAGACTTCCAAAGCAACAGGTGAGGTAGAAATTATTTGGAATGTAGACGGACAATATTTAATGTAGCTTAACTGTACATTGCAGTAAAAAACTCCCATAAATGTACCACTTGCAAGAATAAATTACTGGTATCTGTCATTTGAGTAGTGAAATAGAAACAAAAGAGCATGCACTGCTATGTAAAGGATATATAATATTAATCGTTAAATATTACTAATAATATAAACATATGGTTGGATGAGGCGAAAGACATGATCAAGACAATGTGGCAATGATTACAAACAATCCACACCAGATTACATGTGCATGGACAGATAGAGTGACGATATGCAGTGAAATGAATGGATGCAGATAGAAAACAAGAGAATACCACGTGAGAGACAGAGAATCGTCACCAGAAGGAAGTTAGGAAGACTGTCAAGTCTCTGGATGGCGCAACATTTCACGATCGATCACCGGTATTAACTGTGTGTAGGAGAAAAGATCGGACATGGTTCTGCACACATTGGGCCCTAATTCACGACACAAATAAAAATCATGGCAACAATATTTCTGTATCTTCTTGACGGATCTTCAACCTGTCGGACGGAACAAAATTGAGACAGCTACGCCAAGAGTCTCTGGACTAGGCGGTGTCATTTCATGATCGATCACCGGTATTAACTGTGTGTAGGAGAAAAGATCAGACATGGTCCTACACGCACCAGGCCCTAACTCACGATGCTAATCAAAATCATGGCCACAATATTTCTGTATCTTCTTGAAGGATCTTCAACCTGTCGGATGGAATGAAATCGAGACAACTACACCAAGAGTCTGTGGATGGTGGTGTCATTTCACGATCGATCACCAGTATTAACTGTGTAGGAGAAAAGATCGGACATGGTCCTGCATACACCGGGCCCTAACTCACAACGTGAATAAAAATCATGGCCACAATATTTCTGTATCTTCTTGATGGATCTTCAACCTGTCAGATGGAATGAAATCGAGACAACTATGTCAAGAGTCTCTGGACGGCGTCATTTCACGATTGATCACGGTATCAACTGTGTGTAGGAGAAAAGATCGGACATGGTCCTCACACACACGGGCCCTAACTCACGACACGAATTGAAATCATGGCCACAATATTTCTGTATCTTCTTGATGGATCTTCAACCTGTCGGCGGAACAAAAGAGATATCTACCCATATGACAACTACAATACATAACAGTGCATTTATTAATATTTCATCATATACAAGAAAATTGTTTTACTCACCATAGCCTCCATAATTTCCATTTGCTCCATCGTTGGAAGCAATGAATTACATTCACTGCATGATGAATATACTTAACTTACCAATACTAATCTTCTTCATTCAATGCATACTGTATTAATACTGTACCACGCTCTATGCTGCTCGCCTCATCCACCTTCATTCAATTCCTCTGCAATCCTGTTGGCATACAAAGCCACATCTGTAATTATGAGCTTAAAAATTAAATGAGGGCACAAAGACTATTTGTATAGCTATATTTGGCGACTCATAGGAAAGGAGCTATAGACATCTTCAGGTCCCTGATGAAAATGTCACATCCCGATCAGTCAGGTGGACTCCATCATGCCGATACAGTTCCGGTAGCAAGTTCTGATGTTGTTGTGCTTGACCACGCCCACGGGTAATCTTCTCATAAATGTAGACATCTCCATGTTGATCTTCATCCTCATCTTGTCCATCGCCTTCCAATTATCGACCACGCCACTGCACTTGCTGGATAATGTGTGACCAGATGATAGTTGTCCTCATCATGCAGTGCTTGAGTTCATTGATGTCGGCCTTCATCTTGCGACATAACTGAGACTGATGTATCCCTCCCAAGTCATTGCCTCCTAAGTGGATAATGATGATGTCTGGATCAGCCTCCTTCCGGCACTCCTCACACAACAATGATACCAGCTGACCCCAATGCATGCCTCTGCATCTGATCCAATGCACATGTGCAAGACAATTGTCAAAGGTCATGACTGGTCCACTGGATCGTTCCCTCGCCCCATGCTCAGCCCAATGGACGAAGGAGTGTCCGCATATCCAAATGGTCTTCATAGTGGACTACATTGCTGTGTAATGAAACAAACATATATTATAGCAACCAGAGCAAGACAATGGGGCAACGATGAGAAAAGAGAATCCATGTCACATGGACATGTGACAGTCCAGGTACTGACTGATAAGAACATGCACAGTGATGCAGTGACCTGAATGAAAGCAAACAAACATGCGGCTATGATGAGAGAAAGATGGAACTCACACCGAAGGAAGTGAGAAACACTAGTGGACTGTAACTGGTGACATGCTGCAGCATGAGTGGATGTGGACTAAACAAATAAAATTGTTAAAACCTGAAACATGATTTATCCTTGAAGTACAAGTGCTGTAACCCATGACAGGACATTTATTTATGTATTGTCTAAAGTCAAGCGATAGGAATTAGGATTTTGATAGTCTGTATCAGTGAGCTAAGGTTTATTTCTTCTGGGAAGAATACCATGATCGTGCTCCAACTCTTTAATGAAAATTACCTTGTGATTCAGAGAGAAACTTTACTGTGCTAGTGTGTCTACCTTAGTTTTATGCCAGGTTGCACAGTAAAATGCATAGCGATGCCATTACTGACAACTCACCATAATGTCTGTTATGTAAATAGATGCAGTCCTGTACAGTGGCAGACAAAGTAACAAAGTCCCCTGTAGAGAAAGGCATGCAGTGACTCCTGCGGATGGAGTGCGTATGTGTCCACACGTGCTCTTTCAGGAATGTGCCCCATCTCCAACCTACATCTACAGTGTTGATGCAGTGTAACCATTTCTAGCCTCTGAGGGCTGGCCAAATGCAGACTGGCATCCCCTCCACAGAGAGAAGTCCCTCGGATGACTGATCCTTCCCCATCCTTGTCCACCACCAGCAGACCATGATCATTCCTGAACACAGGTTGTTGGCATGGCACAAGATAATGTGTCCAGCACCTAATCCTCAACACCACCAGGACAGCCCATTTAAAACTACTTTTAATGGACTTTCGTGGTATGTCTGCCACTAGTATACACAACATAATGTATCATTTTTACATTCATTCTGAACAGTATCCACGATAATCCCATGCCTTGCTAGATGAGTCACTTACTGTTAAATCCAGAACAGCTGAGTTAAGTTGCAACAATATACAAATATAAGAAATTACCCTCGGTGGGTAGAAACCAGGTAAATCTTACCTCAATTGAAATGGTAATGGACAGTGTTTGGATTTGTTCACACAGCTCAGTCAATCGATGTCCCAGCAAGAGAAAAAATATTTTTCTGTATGATGACATGATTAAGCAGTACCAAAAATATTACATAAAAAGAAATTACCAATCACAACTGTACATACATACAACTACCACTTTTTTTTCTGTCTCCAGAACAGTCCCTGAGAGGAAAGGTGCCAGGAGGATCAGCTTGGGTTCGGGTAGTGGCACTGGGTTAACATTAGAAGGTGCATGCTACAGGACCATGCAGAGTGCATAGACCAGCATTGGGGAGGAGGGGTGATGGTGTGTGTGTGAGAAATTAAAAAGGACAGTCTGACAGGCTTTAATAGAAACATAGAAATTTGACAGCAGATAAGGACCGCTTGGCCACCCAGTCTGCCCATTTTCCTACCTAATGGATAAGCTGCAGATCCTAGTTAACCAGCAGCCTACTTCTTCCTACCTTCCTAATGAAGCCGTGACTGCACTCCACACTTGCCTTTTGTTCCACAGGCTATCTGGATTTGTTCTACATGGAGGTTGCCCTCCCTCCCTTGTCCCACAAGGGGCTGGTTTTCCAGGGAGTAAATAAATTTGAAATAGAGGGTTACTCATAATTAACTGTAGCTGCAGTCCAGTATGTCCGATGTTCAATCCAATGGATGCTGAATGATAATACAGGAATAGGTAAAGCAGTACTACTACTAGTATGAAGTTATTTCCAATAGAAAATACCTATAAAAGAAAGTGTAAGTTGGTTAGTATTAAATCAATGCAACAACAAATGCATTACTAAAAAATACTAGAGAGGAGCAATCAAATTACGACATGCATGACACTCACCTTATGATTCCCCGTTGTGTTTTCAGACTCCGTCCACTTCTAGTGAACAGCTGGAACTGTTAAATATTTGAAGTGAGACCCCCGGATATCAGCTGCTGAGGCTGATTGAGCCAGGTACCACTAACTATCCATGATACTACTAGACGCATGGAAGGGAATATTTTCAAAGGAAAAGAATGGACAGCAGTGATTCAGTGAACTGGTACAGAAGGAAGTCAGGACAGACTGCCTGGAAGAACACATTCTTCCAGTGGAAGTGGTGGGAGGAAAGCAGGTGGTAGGCTTGAAGTATGCATGGATCGGCTCGAAAGAATCTTTACTTAGATGGGAAGCAGGAGAACAATGAAGTAGAGTCAATATTACATTGCTGTGCCATATATTACTATTTACTAATCTTTTTTTCCACCCCAGGGCTGCTGTACTAATAAAGTTTTGTTTTTCCTATGTGTCGTTATTTTGTTTCCAGTGAAAGTGCAAGCTACTTTGATTGAAAATGCAGACTGTGTTAGGAGTAGGCCCTTTGATGGTCAGATGGATTGAAAACTGGCTAGCTGGATGCACCCAGAGTAGTGGTCTGTGGGGAGCCTCAACCCTAGAGAGGTTGGTAATGGGGTACCGCAGGGTCGGGTCCTGGGTCCAATCCTGTTTAATGCATACATATCGGACATCAGGAGGGTATAGGTGTGAAATGAGTCTCTTTGTTGATGACTCCAAGATGGGAGCAGTAGTTGAGGGAGAAGGGGAGGTTGGCCTGCAAGGACCTGGACACCCTGGAAGCTGGGCTCACACATGGAAATGAAATTTCAATATCACCAAGTGCAAGGTGTTGCATCTTGGGTGAGAGAAACCTAAACACAGGTACACCCTGGGAGGGAGGCGCTGGAGGCCTCAATAGGGAAAAGACCTAGGGGTCATGGTGGATGCATGTATGCATAACTCTGAGCAGTGCAGGAGGCGGCAAGGCAAACAGGATGTTGGGATGCATCGTAGGGGATCACATCTAGGAGCAAGGAAGTGATTCTGCAGCTGTACAATGGACTGGTTAGACCACACCTTGAGTACTATGTACAGTACTGGAGACCACACTTGAAGAGGGACATACAGCTCCTGGAGAGGGTACAGAGGAGGGCAACCTAAGATGATACGAGGGCTAGGGATTTGACGATGAGGACAGACTTGAGGAGCTCTGCCTGTTTTCATTGGAGGAGGAGAGACAGGGGGACATGATTGAGGTCTTCAAGTACCTCAAAGGAATAAATAGGGTAAACATGGAGGGATCTTTAGACTAAAGAGGAGGTATGATCAGAGGGCATGGTTTGAAGTTGGAAGGTGGAAGGGTGAGGGGGAAGAGGAGGAGATTTTTCACTGAGAGGTGGTGGACCCTTGGAATGCACTGCTTGGCGAGCTGGTTCAGAGATCCACAGTGGAGGGCTTCAGAGAGGGTGGGACAGACACAGAAAGTGGATGTATCAGATGATGGCCTGTCCCAGGGGTGGGGAATGGATGATAGGGTTTCTGGAACACAAAGGATGGGAGGGCCTTGGCACCCAACTAGGGTTCTGAGGTTTGAGCAGACTCGATGACCATAAGGCCTAATCTGCTGGCAAAAGTATGTTAGTATGTTAGTAAGTAGTGTATTCAAAGGGTAGGGTGACCGTGGGGGAGGGGTATGTCATATGTGGCAAAATTAAAGGTAACTTCAGTTTTATTGAGACATCTATTAATAACCAGTAACACTGCAGAAGAGTGGGAGGGATAGCAATACCATACACTAAGTCACATGATATCATGAAGGCAATCGATCCCGTTGCTGGGTGGGGTAGGCACACTGCTAATTGGGTGCCCTGACATCACAAATCATGCCAGTCCCTTGATCCTTGCCACGCTGTGTGAGTCTGTCACTGATGGTCGTTGTGGAGCGGGCCTGGTGATGGGTGTGCATGCAGAAAAAATTGTTCTACACTGTGGTGATGGTGTGCAGAAGGGCAGACAGGTAGAGTAGACCAATGTTTCTCTGCCAGTCTGCCCTCTGCACACCATCAGCATGCTGTATAACAATATTTTTCACATCATGCCTGCCCCATCTGCCAGGCCCATTACACCACCGACCATCAGCCACATACCAAAAACAGTAGCTGGAACAGAGCAGGCAGATTGCCAGTGGCATCATGTAGAAGAAAATGTTCTAAGCCAAATGCACACCCACCTCTCTTCCAACCACCGCACAGTAAGGCCAGAACAGTTTTCTTCAGCATGTCAACCAGTCTGCCAGGCCCATCCAACCACCGACCATCAGCAACAAACCCAAGCAACGTGGCACAGACCAGGCTGACCGGCATCCATGATGAGAAAACTGTTCGGTGCTGGCAACATGCACACCTGCCCTCCTCCAACCACTACCTAAGTTCAGAACGATTTTCTCAACACACCTACTAGACTGCCTGGCCCGCTCTACCACTGACAATCAGCAATAACCCAAGCAGCGCGGCACAGACCAGGCGGATTGGCATCCATGTTGAAAAAACTGTATTGCAGTGTGCCAGCATGCACACCTGACCCTCTTCTCCAAGTTACCACTGCCTAAGTAAGCCCATAACAATTTTTTTCTACATGACTACCACTCTGCAACTAAGGCCCAATTACCAACAGACTAAAGCAGCGTGATACAGACCATGTTTGTACCAGTGTGCCATGCCCGCTACACCAGACTGACCATCAGCTACAGACACAACAAGCACTTCATGTCACAGCCCAGGCAGACTGGCATCCATGAACTACAAAAACTGTTCTGAGACAGTATGCACACCAGCCCTTCAATCACTACCAGCTAAGGGCAGAATAGATTTTCTGCATGCCTACCAGTCTTACTGGCCCATCCACCACTGACCATCAGCGACAGACACACAAAGTAGCATGGCACAGACCAGGTGGACTGGCATTCGGTAGAACATTGCCAGGCCTGGTCTGTGCCATGCTACTGGGTCTGTTGCTGATGGCCTGTGGTGGACTGGTATGGCAGACTGGTACACATGCTGTGAACACACTGTACTGGCCTTTAGGTCAGGCGCAGGTTGGAAGAGGGTCGATGTGCATGCAGGCATAGATTAACACTCTTCTTTCTACATGGATGCATGCCAGCTGCCTGGGCTGTGACATGATGATTGGGTCTGGGTCTGTGGCTGATGGTCGGTGGTGTGATGTGCCTGGCAGACTGGTAGGCATGCTGGAAAAATTTGTTCTGGGCTTAGGCGGTGGTTGGAAGAGGGTGGGTGAGCATCTATGCTGGCTCAGAAAATTTTTATCTGCATGGATGCCAGTCTGCCTGGTCCGTGCCACACTGCTTGGGCCTGTCACTGATAGACAATGGTGGAACAGGCCTGAGCCAACAGGTAGGCATGTAGAAAAATTGTCCTAGACCATGTGATGGTGTGCAGAGGTGCAGACAGGCAGAGAAACTATTTTCGCCCATCTTCCCTCTGTGCACCATCACCATGGTCTAAACAGTTTTATTTTACATCATCATGCCCAGTAATAATATATCACTAAGTCTGCCAGTCCCGCACCACCTCTGACTGAGTCTGACCATCAACGACAGACCAAGCACTATGGCACGGACAAGGCAAACTGGCTTCCATGTACAAAAAATGTTCTGATTACCCATGCACACCCACCCATCTTCCATCACTGCCTAAGGCCAGAACATTTTTTTTCAGCAAGCCTACCACTCAGGCAGAGTGGAGGTATATGGCCTATAGGCATGCCGTGAAAACACTGTTCTGGCCTTAGGGCCAGGTGCAGGTTGGAAGAGGATCGTGTGCATGCTGGCATAGATTAACACTCTTCTTCTACATGGATGCATGCCAGTCTGCCTGGGCTGTGACATGATGATGCTTGTGTCTGTCGCTGATGGTCAGTGGTGTGACGGGCATGGCACACTGGTACAAACATGCACTGTAATAAATTGTTCTATGATTAGGCAGTGGTTGGAAGAGGGTGGGTGTGCATGCTGGCTCAGAACATTTTTTTTTTTAATGGATGCCAGTCTGCCTGGTCCGTGCCACACTGCTTGGGTCTGTCGCTGTGAGTAATGGTGGTGGAATGGGCCTACCCATCTGCCAGGCACATTGACATTCCACCACCGACCATCTGCGACAAGACCCAAGCAGCTTGCCACAGACCAGACGGACTGGCATCCATGTACAAAACACCTGTTCTGAGCCAGCCAAGCACACCCAACCTCCTCCCACCACCGCCTAAGGCCAGAACAGTTTTTCAGCATGCCTAGCAGTCTGCTAGGCCGGTCCCACCACTGACCATCAGCAACATACCCAGGCACCATGGCATTGACTGACCAGGCAGAGTGGCATCCATAGGAAAAACTGTTAATGCCAGCATGCTCACCCAGGCCCTCTTTGGACCACCACCTAAAGCCAGAACACACACACTAGTCTCACACACACAAAAACACAATATTGTTTCATAGTTATGATTTATTTATTAAACAGCAAGAACATCAGCATCCTCCCTTCCTCTCCTGCCAGAGCACAACCCCAAGTGTGGCCCGTTATCCTCCCTGCCACCTTGCTGGTGTGACCTGTCCCCTTCCCAAGCCTTAAGTGCAGCGCTCTGCATTCTTCCTCCCAGACCAGACTCTCTCCCCATAAATATTACAAGGTGGGCCCTAGAGTCACAAGAGTCCTGGCACACCAGGTCCGCAAGCAAAAGACTAAGGTTACAATAGTCTAACTGAAACACTCTCATATCATACTGAACTCCTCCTGAGGAAAACCAGTGAGGTGGCTGATGCTTTCCACCTCTAATACATCTCACTATATAGTATATTCCCCAGAATCAAGAATGGCTCATTATGATGAGGCAACAGAGGCCTTCTGGCTCCCCATCAAGATTCCATGGCTCAAGCAAGAACAGGCAGACAGTCTGCTCCAATTCATGTTGGAAGAGCTTGAGCACACCATATGTAAGCCCACATGCAGAAGGCCCTGGGACCAGATGGAATAATCCTGAAATTTCACAAAGCTCAAAGGGAGTTGTTCCTGCCACAGGTCACCACGATATAATGAGGTCCTTGCAGGGGCACACTAAGTATGTGGCAATATGCCACAATTCTAGTCATCCCCAAACCAAGCAGGGAGGAGGAAGAAGAAAATGTATTATTATTTATAGTGCTTTTCAGACACTGTACCCCAAGGCACTTTACAAGCGATGCTGGACTAGTACTACTAGTGAAATGACTGAACATGTAGTGGCAGCTTTTTTCACATCAACACCCACACGCAGTGCCGGCCCGGAGGTGTTGAGGGTTGAGGCACTGGACATCACACTCGTGCCATGTCGGTGACCCGGGTTCGTAGCACGCAGACTCGTCAGTGGGGTCGGCAGGGAGGAGTAGGATTGAGCATCCGGAGGACTGTTCTCTCTGACTGGGTGGGTTCTGCCTCACGCAACATTAGCGACACCTGTTGTCCTGGGGAGCACTACAGTCTGTGTGGGCATGGCAGTAGAGGCTGGATGGCAGCAGGCATCTTTTACACAGGCATGAGCAGGATGCCACTGCACGTCCATGCAACACCAACAAAGAGAGAAAAGCCCCACCCTGTACTATAGGTGACAGCATCCTCTAGTGCCCCACCGCACACACCCAACACCAGGCTCAACCCACTGGCTCTCCCAATCCCGCTGTCCTGACCTTGCCTCCGTGAGAAGGACCAGTCAGTGGACCAGGTAGGTGGGAGTGTCTGTCCCAGATTTCCAGAGGGGTGGGCTTCAAGCAGGTGGTAGCTTGGTTGGCGGTGAGTGAGGGTCACCAGAGAGAGTTCCAGTGGAGTGAGATAAAAGAGTACACACACAAAAACACACAGCCTTGGACAACTGCACAAACTGATTTATGGGAAGGGGAATGTTGGCCAGGACACTGGGGAAAGTCCTGCATTTGCAAAAGTGCCACGACTTACTTCCACCAGGACAGCAACAGAGATGCATAGAACAGGGACCTTGGTTTAATGTCTCATTCAAAGGCTGGTACACCTCAACAGTACAGCACTCAGTGTAAAATGTCGCCATCAGTGTTCCTTGAAAAGCTGCAGAGCAGAGCTAAGCGCAGGCAGGAGTGCAAGGAGCAATGACATCAACAGTCTACAATGAACAACAATCAAGCTTCAGGCCATCACACAAAACAGCAAATGTATTGGTCTCAATATAGTTACCTGTAAACACAGCTACTACTAAATTACACTGACATCAGTAATAAAATAACACAATTACAATTACTCAATGTCATTTTACTAGTAGCTATGGTGACAGGTAAGATATGTTTTACGCTGCAAATATAGTTTGCCTTCCAGTGGTATATTGCATTTACTTTCAGGTGAGAGGAGGTAATGCGGCCACTGAGGTAAAGTGATACTTTTGCCCTTGCAAGAGGTACTGGGAGGATAGTGTCCAGAGAATGCACAAATATAAAAATCACAATATAAACAAAATGTTGTCACCACATGTCTGCTGCAACAAGTATGTCTGGAGCTGGAAAGATATTAGAGGTTACATTGCAGAATGACTGTCACTCACATGTGAGTTTCATTAGAATACAGCTTTAGTTGAGAGGCTGCAGGTGAATTCCAGGCACTGCCAGTGGGGGCTGAGATTAGAATCAACAGCAGAACAATCAACACTAGGAAGAAAAGCCTGTTGGGAACACCTTCACTGACATTTCAGTTCGTACTCATCAGTGGATGTCATGGCTGGTAACAACAATTTATTTAGAAGATAGGACTAGGAACAAAAAGACCAAAAAGAAAAATCTGAGTCACAACAGAGGCCCCACAAAATAAAACATTCATTTGGGAAAAATCTTACATATTTCTTACTGTGAGTGTGAATAAATGTAATTCCACCCAGTAATGTAACAACAAAAACTTGAACCTAGTACTACTTCATTGTGGGCAACATGAAAAGGTTCTCTAGTTCTGTACTATCATCAGGGTGTGTTGATTGCTTGCACAGAATTCAAAACGAGACCAGCATTTTATACCATTCAAAATCTTCAACTGCACTAGTACTGCTGTGTCAGTGTAGTGTGCAGGGACTAGGGAGAGTGGTGGCATCGCTGTGTTGGGGTGGGGGCAATGCAACAGTAGCAAGGCTCGGGACAATTACTAACATTGCAACTGCATTGAAATCATGGTAGGGACAATCAGAAGCAAAACTTGTCACAAAATCTAGTTAAATCTCAAAACATCAAATGACTCCCCCAAGGGCTAAAATAATTCTCAGGGGACGACCCGTCGGTGCAGCTATACAGCTACCACTCATGGCACTGATTACCCAGGTTCAGAAACGAGCCCCGGTTATCGGAGGGTCAGCCATGGGAAGCAGGATTGGGCATCCCACAGAACACTCTCCTCCTCTGGGAGGGAGAGTGTTGTGACCTGCTGCACTACTGCCACCTGGATAACTATGTGTGGCAGTGCAGGGGTTCAGCAACCAACAGGGAGGGAACCTTGGACTGAGAGCATGGCTCAGCTTTGTTGGCTCGCCAGCAACAGGTCATGTTGCATGCTCCTAGAGGGGTGGTGGGACACAGAGAAACAGGAAAAACAGGTGCAGACCTTGGAGGGTGAAGCCTCAGCCTGCCCACCATATCCATCACTGAATCGCCGAGAAATCACCAGTCGTCATCTCTGCCATGTGGCCAGAGGGACTGCAGGGAATAAATGCCAAAGGAGCTGAAGGTGTATCTGACCCTGGGGCCTGGGGAGGGGCAGCACGGCAGTGTATCGCAGATGGGCTGGCAGTCCAGACAGAATAAGTAGGCCAGGTCCTCAGTAGGACAGTATATGGGCATCTTGTTGAGGTGGAAGGATGTCCTTCACTGGCCCCGAGCAATGGATAAAATATGTTAAAAAATAAATAAATAAAACTCTCAGGAATGAGAAGGAACCCAGTCTGAACAAGCCTATCCTGAGGGAAAACAAATGAGAAGATAATGCAGAGGGGAACTGTTCAATAAAAATTTGTAAAATGATGGCATTTATTTAGGCATTAAACAAAATGCAGATCACGACAGTAAGGCATGGAAAGAATTCTCAGTAGGATTCAGGCAGCATGACAAAACACTCAGCCTCCGACAGGAATTTGGGTTTCGAGCAAGATCCAATTAAGCAATGAACAAAAGGCAAGGTTTAACTTTAGAAATTTTGTCTGTAAATCCATGTAAAAACATGTAAAACAAACAGAATTCCCTGCTGAGAGTTGCTACAGTAGGAAAAGGATTTTAAGAAAGTCTTCAGGCAGGACAGCTTTAGCAATCTTGCCACCCCTACAGTCAACACACGTAAAACTAATAAGTAATATTCTAAGCAAATGACAAGACATGGAGGCCCAGATATTCAACCGCGCCAGTTTGTGGCGCAAGCCTGTGCGCTGGCCAATATAGTTGTATGTGGTAGTGGCCAGGCGATATTCAATGGAGTTGCAATATGGCACAACTGCTTGAATATCGCTTCGGCCACCCCACTGTGCATGGTGCAGTGAACTGCGCCAGCGCAAGTGGTCAGAGGGAACATTGAGATGCGGTGGCGCAAGTTCCATTGCGCCATGCACAGCACCTGCGAGATTCAAAGTGTGACATTCAAATGGGGCCATAATTTATGCAAGCCACACGGGGGCATTTGCATCTGATTATGGCCCCACTTGCATGCCATTAGCATACAGGGTGCGCTGATCCCTGACGACTTGCGCCTGGCCCCTGCCAGGTAGCAGCCTCGGGACCGATATGTCCCTGCAGCCCGATCGTGGACATCCTGTAAGGATGTCTCCAATCCCTGGTGGTCCAGTGGACCAGAGTAGCCCGATCGTGGGCATAACAGTGTCTCCCAGTAGCCTGATCACGGGCATGCCTTCCTCCACCCCTTCCCCCGTAGCTCGATCATGGCATACCTCCAACCCTCCCCAAGTAGCCCGATCGCGGGCAAAACTACATCCAACCACCCTCTCCCTGAGTAGCCCAATCGCAGGCATAACTACATCCAACCTCTGAGTAGCCCGATCAAGGGCATAATTAACCTCCCCATTAGCCCGATCAAGGGCATCAGATTCCCCCAAAGCCCAATATCCCTGGTGGTTCAGTGGACCGAACGGAGCCCGATTGTGGGCAGCATTCCTCACCCCAAAGTATGACATCCCTGGTGATCTAGTGACCCTCACTCCACCCGCCCACAGAGCCCCACCACCCCGCCTCTCTATCAGCCAGCAGCACCCCACCCGCCTGCTGCCTGACAGTTCGGTATGGCTGCACGCCCATTGGTTCAAAGCGTGAGCTAATCGCTGGTGGTCCAGTGGACCGAGTAGCCCAATGTGGCATAGTGTCCCCCCAGTAGCCTGATTGCGGCATACCTTCCTCCAACCCCCTCCTCGAATAGCCCGATCGCGGGCATAACCACATCCAACCCCTCCCCGAGTAGCCCAATCACGGCATAACTACATCCAACCCCCGAGTAGCCCGATCATGGGCATAACTACATCCAATCCCCTGAGTAGCCCGATCGTGGGCATAACTTAACCCCCATTAGCCTGATCATGGGCATCAGATTCTCCCCAAAGACCAATATCCTTGGTGGTCCAGTGACAGAACAGAGCCTGATCTGCAGGAGGCATTCCTCACCCCCAAGTATGACATCCCTGGTGATCTAGTGGACCCCCACCCCACCCGCCTACAGGAGCCCCACCAACCCGCTCCCCGTCATCTGGCAGCACCCACCCACCTGCTTACCTGAAAGCCAGAGCTGACGCCTGATTGATACAGAGCATGAGCCATCGGGCATGCAGTCTACAATATACTAGTCGGTCCAGATATGGAATGAATTTCATTTTCACATATCTGACTGACTAGTACAGTATGGTTGCATGCCCATTGGCTCATGCTCTGAACCAATGGGCGTGCAGCCATACCGAGCTGTCAGTCAGTGGGCAGCGGGCGGCATGTGAGTGGTGCTGCCACCCGCCAGCTGACGGGGAAGTAGTGGTGGGGCTCCACCAGATCACCAGGGATGTCATACTTGGGGATGAATGCCTCCCGTGATCAGGCCCGCTCGTCCACTGAAACGCCAGGATATTGGGCTTTGAGAGGGGAATCTGATGCCCGCGATTGGGCTATCGGGGGCACTTTTATACCCACGATCGGCTATCGCGTCCATTGGACCACCAGGGATATTGGACTTTGGGGAGGTCTGATGCCTGCGATCGGGCTACTTGGGGAGTTACCATTATGCCCGTGATGGGGCATGGGTGGTGCCGCCAGGTGCGGCGGGAACAGTTAGCGCCACCCACAGGTGGCAGCTGCTGTGTTGCGCCCTGCAGTGTGGCAGCTCACCTGTGGGTGGCCTCGACTTGTTCCTTTTTGGGAGGGGCTTAATTTGTGCAGGCGCAGGTAGGTTGCTCCTGCATAACTCTGCATGGCCCGGGCTGAATATCGGGCTGTGCAGTTTATGCATGGGCACACCCCTACCTGTGCCTGCAAGCTATTATCACTGATGTGACCAAGCATCGGGATTTATGTGGGTACATTTTCCCTTTAAATATCGACTGGGGCACATCAGGGGTTGTGCATGGCAAACACCATTAGCGCCCAGCCCTTTTGAATATCTGGGCTGGGTGTATCAAAGGGTTACATATGTTGTCATAGCTTTGGAGTGTCTTGGCCCCAAGCAGGTGAGCATGTACTACTAGTACCCAGAAGTAATGGTTAACCCAGTGGCCATGTGGAACAACACAGAAACACTAGGTTTTGTCTGACAAGCTGGGCTGCCCAGGAATGTATGCGAAGATGGTCCAGATACCTGTGGAGCTTCCAAGTGCCCCCACCCTCCACTGCCTGAGTAAGGGAGCTAGCTGAGACTTGAAGTAGACTAGAGCTGAAGAGTGCTGCCCTAGTGCTACATGTGCGATATTACAGCTGAACAGCACTCCAGTAGTGGGTATATGCTGGTTGTCTACTGAGAGGCAGGTGCCCCTGTGAATCTGCTGCAGAGTGCTTCCAAGGGCGCTGCAAAAGCTAACTCCACATTTCACAGAACTTGCAAAAGTAAACTCCTCAAAGCCTGCCCAGCTGAAGAAGACTATAATGATCATCAAAGCACCAGGGCAGTTGCTTCCATGTTTTCACTAGCCAATTTTTATGACTACTCATGGTTTGAATGGAGTGGGATTGGCAAGTCTGCAGTCAGTAATGTATGCTGGATTCTTCATAACGTCATTGTAAAATAATAAGAATCCTGATTGGCTAAAATGATTATTTAGTGTAAAATAATGTGAGGGATTAGAATTTAGACTTTACCTCCATATGAAGACAGAATACACTGTTGATTGCATATTATTTTATTAATATTAGATCTAATATGGCCTGTTTAAAATTAAATAAGTCATTATTCAGACAAATAAATATGAACCTTTTTAATTTTTACTCAAAACAATTCCAGATTATTTTCTTTGCACTCTTCATCATGTTTACAGTGCTGATGTAAACCAGGAGTGTAGGGTCGTTGTTGATTTAGAGTGCATGAGGTATTGCCAACATGAACAATCATCCGACTTGTGTGAAGTCGCAGTGGAGATGGACCACAAAGAAAAGATACTGGAGGGATGAGGGATGGCAGCACAACTCTTCATCAGTCCAGGATGTATTTACTCGGGATGTGAACTATCGACTTGGAGGACAACTGTTTATACCTTCCCATCCGAGAGGCACACAGGCAATATCGCAGATTCAAAGTGGAGGAACATCACTTCCAATTCAAGACTCTTCCATTCGTGCTTTCATCAGCCCCAAGAGTCTTCTTCAGGGTCCTAGTGACAGTCATTGCTTAGCTTCAAAGCCAAGGGATACAGCTTTTCCCTAATCTGGATGCTATTCTCATCAGGGCACTGCAGTTCATTGTGCAGTACAAGCAGTGGTGGAGGTCATCCAGTACCTCTCGGCACACAATTCCAACCCAGATCCTGAATCATCTGGGGTAGATTTGAAAACACAAGTGAACAAGGTGTTTGACAGAAACGAAACTCAAGGACTGACAGAGTCCATCAAGAAATTTCAAAGGGCTCACCAGCTGTCAGCTCACTGCTTCTATAGCTTATAGGCACCTTGGTCTCACTGGCGGAGACAGTCCCTGGGCACTGATTCACATGCGTCCCATGCATGCGAACCTTCCCAAACAACGGTCTCAGTCCAGACACAGCCAAGACTAAAAATTCTAATTCCTCACCAGATAGACCTCTTCACTGGTGGACTCTGGGGACCAATATCACAAAAGGTTGCAAGTTGGGACATTTTCACCAAGTAAGAATCACTTCGGATGCCTGCCTCAGGGGCTGGGGAGCTCACCTGGGCAGATCTCAGCTCAAGGCAAGTGGTCTCTACTGGAATCCTGGTACAGTATCAATATTCTGGAAATGAGAGCAGTACGTCTGGTTCTTCTTCAGTTCATGGAACATGTCAATAACTAGGATGTTCCGATCCTAACAGATAATCAAACAACAATGGCATATATCAATCATCAGGGTGGCACAAGGAGCTCATGGATGCTCAAGGAGTCTTTCCTGCTATTTCAGCAAGTCGAACGTCACCTCAAAAGCCTGTTGGTGCTGTACATTCCAGGACAGGAGAACATTACAGCAGATTGGCTCAATCGCAAGGATGTACTACCAGGGAATGGGAGCTGAAGAACATGGCCTTCCAATTCTTCACCAAGCGCTGGGGTTGTCCTCAAATGGAACTTTCAAAGTTCAAGAATTCTGTTCCTGGCCAAGGTCGAGCTCATGGTGGTGCAGAACACCTTCTCCTCAACTGGGGATAATACATTCTACTGTACACCTTTCCTCCCATACCGTTTCTATCCAGAGTTCTTCACAAAGTGGCTCTAGACCAGGCAGAGCTGATATTAGTGCTCCACTTGCCCCGCACACCAGGGTTTCTGCTTTGATTCATCTGTCAAGGCATCCACCTCTAGTTTTCCGGATCAGCCTCGACCTTCTCCATCAAGGCCCTGTGATACATCCCAGCCTTCACAACCTGTCCCTCTCAACCTGAGACTGAGCAGAAAACTCACAATGAACTAGGATATACAACACCTGTAATTGAGATGATGATACACTCATGTCAGCCCATTTTCCTCCAGGGTACTACTAAACATGGCATAGATTTCTCTCTTGGGCTTCAATCACAACAAATGGCCAACTAGCCAATTTAGTTACCTATTCTACTTCAGATCTTTCAGGAAGGCTTGGAAAAAGGGCTGCAACCAGCGTCCTTGGGAGTTCAGGTTTCTGCCTTGGGGCGCCCTGCTAGTAGATTCAGGGAGTCCCTTCCTCATCCCCATATTATACAGTTCCTAAGTGCAGCAACTCTAAACGCCTGCCAATCAAACCAATCATCCCTCCTTGAGATGGAATTTAGTCCTCAAAGCCCTTACCAAGGCACCCTTGAACCTCTCTAAGAGGCAGCCCTCATACATCTCACGATGAAAGTTGGCTTCTCATAGCCCTTACGTCAGCCAGAATGATCAGTGAGCTGGAGCCCTATCAACAAAAGAACCTTGTATGGTATTTCTTCAGGATTCTGTGGTCCTGTGCACAGATCCAAGTTTTTGCCAAAGGTAATGTCTACTTTTCACTGCAACCAGAAGTTGAGACTTCCTTCCTTCTGTCCTCACCCAAAGAATGACAAGGAGAGAGAATTTCACACTCTGGACCCTAGAAAAGTGGTAAAGTATTACATTAAAAGAACGTAATCCATGCACAAAACTTCCAGTCTGTTTGTTCTCACCACGGGTCAGAACATGGGCAAAAAACCTTGAAAGATTCTGTTGCCAGATGGATTCATTCAACTATCACCACTGCCTACAAACAAGCTGGGGTGCTTACCTGGTCCGTAAAAGTCTACTCAACCAGGACTATGGCCACCCGAGGCAGATTTCAGAGAGGCTTCTCCAGCAGATTTATGCAGGGCAACTAACTGGTCATCTGGTCATGCCTTCACAAGATTTTACAAGCTGAAAGTGACTGCCTTGGCTGTGGCTTTATTTAGTCGAGAGTACTCCAGGCAGTAGTAGACCCTTAAAGGTCAATTACATTCCTCCCACCGGGATGTCACAGGATGTACTGCTTTAGTATATCCCATCAGTATGGAAGCCAGAGACCAGCTGTAGAAGAGCAAACAAAATTTAAATACCTGTAAATTTTCTTTCTCCGACTGCTTGTCTCTGGGCTTCTTCCCCAGAATGTATAAAGGTGGCCATAATGTTTGGATAATATTCTTATTTTCTGTTTCCAAATTTATATAGTAGTACCACAACTGGACTGCTTTACAAAGAACTGGTGTTCCCAGAAAGTGGAGGGAGGATATCCAGGCTGCAGAGTTTTGTTCCTGCCTACACTGTAGCATCAGGAGGTACAGTCCATCAGTATGGAAGCATGGAGACCAGCAGTCGGAGAAAGAAAATTTACAGGTATTTAAATTTCCTTCCAATCTGTCCAGTAACCTGGGAGCCATCCCTCAGTCCCTCCATAGCCCTGGTCAACCCTATCATAACCCTCACTGCCTAACACAGGTGCAGAGTTGATACCATGGTCTCCTGTACACCGCCCAACTATTACACTCTCCCATACCATTGCTTTAGTCAACTCCTGGCTTCCACCCTCCCAACACTGGTAATGGCTGGCCATACTGGGAATGTCCTCCACAAACTCTGTTGCACTATGTTGCGGTACTCACTTGTTGTGGGCAGCAGGTTCAGCACACCAGGACATTAGAGCAGCTCTGGCTGGTCTAAGTACTGATGGGAACTGCGTGTTTGGAATCCCATGAAAGAGGATGCTGCATCTCTTTGAGGCACAGGGTCCCTTGTCCACCATGGCACATCCACAGCTCTACATTGTAAGCCCAGCACAAGCCAGTCTGGCACAGGCAGCCTCGCTTTGGATGCAAGTAGTGTTCCAAAAGAAAAATTACTCACCTTAGTAATGTTGTTTCTTCTAATGGAGTCTTGCTATATTATGACATATGCAGTATAACCCCAGGTTAGAACTGCTCTGGAGGTGAAAGAGTTAACTTTCCATGCAGGGCATAGAATCTTGAGCGAGCTTGGTTGAACACTCTGTCTGTTGTAGCTCAAACTTAAACTGTCAGATCTTTACGAGCAAAAACTCACTAAGGTTCTGTATGGAAGTAGAACCCACACTAGCCACTGGCTACTAACTAAAAACACATTTTTGTTCTTGATCCCAAAACAAAGACTCAAGTCGGGGATTCAAGAAAGAAAAATAAGATAACACCTAAGCACCCTAGAAAGGGTGAAAATAAAGTGGGCATCAATGAAGTGCTAACATTGCACTGCCCACCCACATCCCAAAAATAGAGGTTCTGAGAGGGCATGTTGGAGGATGTCATAAATAGCAAGACTCATTAGAAGAAACAACATTACTAAGGTGAGTAATATTTTCTTCAAACAACATAAGTCTTGCTATATTATGACAATATGCAGATTACACAGCAGTACCTCCATGGAGGAGGGACAGAACCTACTTGGGAAATAGGCTCTGAAGCACAGCTGTGTTAAAATCGAGCATCACTCCTAGCCTGGATATCCAGGAGTAATGCTTAGTAAAAGTGTGAACTGTTTTCCAGGTAGCTGCTTGACATATCTCTAGGATAGGATGTCCCTGGCAGCAGCCAGAGATGCAGCTGTACCTCTGGTAGAGTGAGCCCTCAGGCCCGAGGGAGGAACCTCTACCCAGTTTTTCATAGCAGAATTGGATACAAGAGACAATCCACCTGGCAATGGATCTTTAGTGGCAGGTTTCCTTTACCAACCTCACCATAAGTGAGGAACAATTGGAGGATTCGAACCTGTGACCCTTGGTACGTTCTATATAGTAACTAAGGGCTCTTTGACATCTAAACTGTGCAATCTCCTCTCACCAGAGGAGGAATGGTCAGTGAAGTACACAGGAAGAGACATGGATTGATTAAGGTGAAAGTCTGAAACCACCTTAGGCAAAACTTCCTGTTAGTCCTGAGGACCACCTTATCTCTATGAAAGGAGATAAAATCAGGCTCCACTGACAAAGCTTGTAGCTCACTAATGCGCCTGGCAGAGGGATGGCTACCAGAAACACAGTTTTCCAAGTCAAGTACTTAAGCTCTGCTGAAGACAATGGCTCAAAAGGGGTTGCATAAGCTGAACGATGCAAATATTAAGATCCCAAGCAGGGCAGGGTCCCTGAATGGGAGGTTGGTGAAGCAACCTTTAAAAACTTGGAGAACACAGGGTGAGCTGATAAAGAAGAGGGCTTACCTGCTGATAAGAAGACAGACACAGCTGCTAAGTGCACTTTTAGGGTAGCTGGTCTCAGCCCCAAGGAATTCAAATGCACCAAATAATCCAGGATCGTGGCACACCAGCAGATTCTGGGGAAATATGTTTACCAGCACACCATATGGAAAATCTCTTCCATTTTGAATTATAGGTAGCCCTGGTGGAAGGCTTCCA
Source organism: Neoceratodus forsteri (assembly GCA_016271365.2). NCBI lineage: Eukaryota > Metazoa > Chordata > Ceratodontiformes > Ceratodontidae > Neoceratodus > Neoceratodus forsteri. The sequence goes on along the minus strand of CM028138.1, from coordinate 283,515,833 downwards.
AAGGCCTTCAATATACCCAATACACCTTGAGAAAGGTGTAGGTCAGCAAACTCTAACTCTTCAAGAGCCGTGCCTTGAGATTGAGAGATTTGAGGTTCGGATACCAAACTCTTCCCTGGGCACAGGTTAACAGGTTGTGATTCCTGGGAAGACATAGGGAGGGTGGACTGCTAAGGACATGAGGAGTGGGTACCAGGGCTGCCCTAATCTGGAGCAATCAGGATCATCTTGCAGGATTGAGATCTGATTCTGACTAGCACTTTGAAAAGAAGGGGGAAGGGGAAAAGCATAGAGAAACTTCCTTCCCAACTGAGGAGGAAGGCATCCAGAGGACTGAGCCCAACACTGGGGCCTGCAGCAAAAAGGGAAGTTGGTGATTGTCTGGGGCTGCAAAGAGATCTATTTATGGGTGCCCATCTGGCAAATACTACCTCCAGTACTAGGGGGTCCAGTGCCCATTCGTGATGGCCCTGGAAATCCTGCTGAGAGCATCCGCTAGACATTGTCCTGGCCTGGGAGGTGAACTGCCGTGGCAGAAGGCATTCAGAGAATAAGCCAGAGACCACAACTATTGCTTCGGTGCACAAGGCCATAGACCGAGTGCCCTTGCTTGTTGATGTACCACATGTAGTGGTATTGTCTGTTCTGACCTGAACAACCTTGTTCTGGACAGATGTGGAAAAACCTGGAGTGCTAGAAAACTGCTCTGAGTTCCAGCAAATTGATGTGGAGCAGAGATTCCTGAGGGGACCACAGCCCTGGGTGGAAAGGTCGCCCATGTGAGCTCCCACCCCAAGAGGGATGCAGCATCTGTGTAAGGAATAAGGAATGAGACTGGGGAGTGAGGCAAACCTCTGTCTCAGATTGTTCTGATCCTGCCACCACTGAAGGGCCTGGATCAGGGTTCAGTCACTGGAATCAATTTGGTTATGGGATCTGTCCTTTGAGACCAAAAGGCTCTCAAATGGAACTGAATGTCCCTCATCTGAAATCTCGCTCCCTGCACTACTGCAGTAGAAGCAGCCAGCCCCAGGAGCTGTAGAAAATGCCTTGCTGGTCGAGAGACCTGCAGGGTGAAAGAAGAGGCCAGAGACACCAGGGTCCTTGCTCTTCCAGAGGAAGGAAGGCTCTGGCTTTTTTGTGTTCAGTTCTGCGCCTATGAAGGTGAGAAGCTGGACAGGCTCCAGAACTGACTTTGGAAGATTGAGAAGGAAACCTAGAGATGTAAGCAGTTGCTGGTTACTTGTAAGTGTAGTTTGACTTGTTCTGAGACTGGCCTACAATGAGCCAGTCATCCAGATAAGGAAAGATGGCAATCTTTGCCTTCTTAAATGAGCAACTGCTACTGCCAGGCATTTTATGAACACCCTCGGGCCGAGGTGAGGTCAAGGGCATTGCTCTGAACTGGTAATGGCCTGAGGGCAGTTCGAATCTGAGGTACTTTTGATGGGAGCTTCTGATGAGAACATGGAAGTAGGCATCCTTGAGGTCCAGGGAGGCTAGCCAGTCCCCTGACCTTAGAGAGGGTAAATAATCCCCAGGGTCACCTTTTGAACTTTGGTTTTAAAAGGTGCTTGTTTAGATACCTGAGATCCAGGATGGGCCGCCATTCTCCTGTCTTTTTGGGGTAAGGAAGTACCTGAGTACAACCCTTGCCCTGTGTATGGGTGAAACCCTTTCCACTGCTTCCAGGGCAAGTGCCTTTGATGGGTTTGCAGGTGGAAAAGACCTGGCTCTCATCTTCGGAAATTTTTGAAGCTGAGAACCAGTCCCTGGCTTACTACTTCCAGGACCCACTTGTCTGATGTTAAAGACTTCCAGTCCTGGACAAAGTAAGCCAGCCTGCCCCCTACGGTAGTGCAGAATCAGCCCTGGCCACCCCATCAGGGAGCCTGTTTTGCAGGGGCTTTGGGTTGAGGGGTAGAAGCAGGCTTACTAGAACCCCTTCTGCCCTTTCCTCTAAAGAACCCCTCTGGGCATAAGCAGAAGAGGAGGCCTGGGCTTGGTAAAAAGGTTCATGAAAAGGCCTGCCCCTGCCCCTGACATGTTGCCTTTGAGGAGTGACTTGCCTTTCTTAGGCCTGTGCACCCTATAGGTGGTCCTATACTCATCCATTTTTCATATAATTTCTGTCTGCTCCTCAAACAGAGAATTTCCCACAACAGGAAAAATCCATAGCCTTAGACTGGGTATCCTGTGACAGGGCCGACATCTGAGCCAGGCCATTCTGCGAAGAGACACAGATGTAGCCATGACTCTTGATGAAACATCATTAGAGTCTACTGCAGCATGAAATTGCACCTAGATGCCTCAATACATCCACAGCCACCTGCCCAGCTCCAGCCCCTGGCAAGCTGGTCAGGGCCTGTTTTGCTAGGGCCAGGACAGTATCCCACCTGGATTTCTGGTACCTAGCTGCATAAGCCTATATAATTTGCCTGTCTGAGTCCCAAAGATGCTGCCATGTACTGTTTCTTTGCCATGGCATCCATCCTCCTGGAATCCTTTTCAGGAGGGTGAGAGGCTAGAGGAATATTAGCCTTGTCACAGGCTGCAGCCTGCACTACCCCTACATGGCTGCACTGCTGGATAGGAACTCCGTATCAGAGCATGATAAAGCATACCTCTTGTCCATCCTTTTATCCGCAGGGAGGATAGAATGAGGAGTTTTCAGAATTTTTACTGTCTGTTTCTCAAAGATTTGTGCAAGGGAATAGACAGTCTCCTAGACTCTGGAATATCCATCATTTCCACAAAATCAGGCTCTTCTTGATCATCAACAGCTTCCTCAACAGGGAGTTGCAGAGTCTCAGCAACTTTCTTGTAAAACAAAAATGAGAAGGGGACTCAGATAGCCTGGGAGGGACACTCCTGAGGGTCTGTCTGGAGAGATGTCCGTTCAATGAGCACATCCAGACTTTCAAAATCACACTCACTCTCCTCATACCCTCCTCCCTTCCTCGGTTCATAAAATCCTCAAAGTCATAATCTTGAACGGAGAACCGTCCGAACCGAGTACTTCCCTAATGGTGTCGGTTCAGACGGAACTGGGAAAGAGACTGGACAATTTGAATAGCTTTGGCTATTTCCTCAACAGTTGGAGAAAGATCTTTTGGCCCCAAACTAGCTGACCTTCTAGTCCTTTAGTTGGAACTGCCCTCAGAGCTGGCTTCGTTGCATGAGGAAGTATCCCTGGTCAGAGGGCACTCCCTCAGGTTCTGTTGGAACCGAACCGGCTGGCCATGCGGGTCAGCGGACTTTTGGCCTCCCTTTCCTGAGCCTACCAACTCTCTTTCCACGGTGGCAGCAGGAAAATTCTTACAAATCTGGCAGTCTGCACTGAGGTGGTCAAACCCCAGACAATATACAAAGTGGTGTGTGGGTCAGCCTTAGCAAGGCTTCCCCACAGATGCCACAGTGCTGAAACCCAGTGGGTCAGTTTTTCTTTGGGTTTCTCAGACATAGTGCCAGCCTACCAAAACTTGGCGTTAATGGCAATCCGCCAAGCAGACTCCTTTATTGGTTCCCAACCTGTCACGGGTCGTGGAAAACGTAATAAAATCCGTTTTTTTAGAACCGATAAGAACTGGAACCGTGACTCTAAAGGACTAGAAAGTAATTTTAAACTCAATCTGATCGGGTTCAAACCGAATCGAAAAGACGCTATAAGTTCCACACAGAAGAAAATAAACAAAAGCCTATCTATTATTTACAATACCACAGACAGAGCTTGAACCGACGATTGCGGTTAAATTTCGTAAAATAAACCGAATTACACTTTAAACCCATTAAACGAACCCGAGCAGCAGGAGAAATTCGAGCGACTGTTCAGTGAGGCGGAGTAAAGAATCTGACAGTTTAAGTTTGAGCTACAACAGACAGAGGTTCAACTGAAGTCATATTAAGATTCCATGCCCTGCATGGAAAGTTAACTCTTTCACCTCCGGAGCAGTTCTAACCTGGGGTTATACTGCATATGTCATAATATAGCAAGACTTCATGTTGTTTGAATCAGGAAGAATGCATGGTGTAGCACAGGGTGCCCCTTGTGCCATTTCTTTGATGAAGCACCTATGTGTCATTCCCTGGCCTCAAAATCCCACCCAGGACTTTTAACACTCATAGCAGTAAAATCAGGCGACTTCTTTCAGAGGAAACCATTATCAAAGGCGAGTGTAAACAATGCTAAAATATACTAAAATATTTTCATGTAAAACAGAACTGCATTTGAATGTTACAAGCAAAACTACACCTCATATACTCCTAAAACATAAGTATTAGCTGCTAAACAAGAACATTGCAAAGACTCATAACCTACAGTATTCTCGCACAAGAACCCAGTTACAATGAATTCATGCTCTAACAAAGTCACTCCTATGAAGGAGGATATGACTGTTACAATAAATACCTCAGTATATCAAACCTTTCTGAAATCTTCCATCATGTATAACAAGGAATAACTGTGCTTAATGACCTGTACAACTCCAGGGACTAATTTTCAATGACAAGCAGTGAGGCTGCACAGCATTCCCAGCTATGGCAATTATTAAGAGAGTTTTCAACATTTGCAGTCAGTTACAAGAAGAACAGACCTCATAAGAAGCAGAACATTGTGCAAATGGTAGATGCATTTCATTCAAGTCTACTGGTGCTGTAAGTGTTGGAACTTGATCACTTTTAATACAAAACCTAAAAGGTCAACAAACACTAGTTTGTGGCAACTGCGAGGAGTGGGGAAATGGGGCTTGTATGAATATTTTTTTTATAGCGACGAGTCCACCGATGAAAACAGTCACTCACACTCTGTCAGTCTGTGCCTCCAATTTAGCGGACTCATGAGAGAGGTAGGAACTGGGGGTGCTTGTTGCCGACCGGAGGATTTGTGACTTGTCTCCAATTGACACAGATGTACTGGGGCAATAAACTAAGGATTTTGACTGATTGTCACTGACCCAAAATTCCAGGACAGATGGGACTAGAGCTGCCATCCGTTCCATCTTATAAATGACAAATCCCGGTCAGCACCAAGCACCTCCCCCTCCCTTCCTACCTCTCTCATTGTGACTTCACGAGTCTGATCATTTGTTATATGCAGGATTCTGCATCAACTTTTATTAGCAGGATCCTGCATCGAACAAATGATCAGACCTCGTGCAGTCGCAGGAGAGAGGTAGGAAGGTGGGGAGGTGCTTGTTGCAGACCGGGAATTTGTCATTTACAAGATGGAACGGGATGGCAGCTCGAGTCCCTCCCATCTGTCCTGGAATTTAGGTCGGTGACACAGTCAGTCTGCATCCCAAGTTGTGGGATGATCTGAGGACTGGAGTGGCTGCTACTACCTCGAGCTAATGGATAGCAGAGCGACAAAAATTGAAAAAGGGACAAAGGCAATAAAAAAACACGCAGGACACAGTAACTAGTCCTAAGCAGCACAAACTGAAAACTTTCAATATTGAACTAGGCTATAGACTAGGCTAGCACTGTAGTGACCTGCAGTACAATTCTAATTTTAGAATTGTTGATGTGAGATCTGCGAGTCTCATAAAGCGAGAGCAGATCTCACATCAATAATTTCTACCAATTCAACTGAATATTGTCACTGAATACCAACATTAGTGGAATTGTACTGCAGGTCACTACGGATATCTCTTTAAACCAAGCAACAAGAAGACTGATTCAATTCAGAGACTTGCAGTCAGTAAACGCACAGACAAGCAAACACATCTCCTGGACATGGGGTTATTTTACAATGCGCCAACTTCCCTTCTTGTCTAGTGACCGAATAATGCAGCTTTACATAAAAATTGCTAACTAGGAAGAAAATAAGACAGTCTTTAATCTGCGCCATCGTTTCAGACCTACCTCAGACCGTTTGGTGAGTAAAATGGCAGATAACGTTTTTAGCTTATATAGCCTGGCTCAAAGCGAGAAACTAATGAGGGTGTTGCGCCGTGGAGAGAAATCATAAGCTTCATTTTGATAGGCCGATGCTATGGTACTGTGTTTCACAGCTACTCCAGCAGCCAAAAAACAGTGTGGTAGGCTAAATTTACCACGACAGATTCTGACAGTCACAGACATGACACAAGCGCGATGTGGTGCAACAGCAATATCATGCTGACTACAATCTTGATCGTTTTTTATACCCAGAACTGCCAGAAAACCACACAAAATACACAAGACTGGTTTATATTGGTTTTATTAAAATACACAATAAATAGACCACAACACCAGTGAAAAATAGCCTTTATTGTTTTTAAAGTACATCATCACAGAACATATAAGAACAATGCTGGATGGAACACTCTGTCTAATCTCTATGAGGCACCCAGTGGCATAGCTTTAATAGCTGTGAACTCAAACTGTGTTGGCAGTTTCATGGGCTAAGAGTAGCTTACACTGCATCTGGCTCTATCCTGCTGTAAGCTGCAAGCCGCCCTGCTCCATAGGGCACTGCTAAACGCGGTGCTAAGTATGGTAGTTGAGGCATCCAATGATGCGACCCTAGACCAGGTCTCTTCTGCCAGGGGCCCCTACCAGGATACTGATGCTGAGAACAAGCTCAAAGTGTATAAAGGGACAAAGGATGGCATACGCCAGGGACGGTACAATAACACCTTCCTGCAAGATCATCCTCCCATAACTGGATTATTTTAACAATTAAACAGACTAAATCACTACATCGCCACTGTTCAGATCTCTAGGATTTCAGGCTGGTTAAAGACTCCAGGCCCTCCCTCCCATCTACCCACCCTGGGGTGACAGCCTCCCAAACCCCTACCGTGGTCTCCTTCTCCTGCCATTGATCCAAACAGTGTCACTGGGTTAACAATTTATGTCAGAATATCACCCTAGAGCTGTATGTCCTTTCTGTCTGTAGTTTAGCGTGGGCAGCGCATGACTGCTGCAGTAAGGTTTTATTTGCGTACGCTGCCTGTGAATGTTTGACCCATTACACCAAACTATTGCTGTCAGTGTCATTGATGAGATGTGGAATATAAGGATGTGCTGACATCTCAGTATGTCTCCTGGCCACTCTTGGTGACTGCAGGGAGGACAGGAAGGCAGTTGCACGGCTATGCCCCATGCTCTAGGTCTACAGTTGTCTTTTCAGGGTATGGTAGAGTATTTCACCATCTGTAAACTGCTCTTAATTTTACCAGGAAGGAGGTTGAAATTTGATAGCCACCTGTTTGAGGGCTCTTAGATAAGGGTCATCATGCTGTTTTTCTGCTGTATTGCAGGGACGAGTCATTATCGAACTGTATCTGCTGATCTTGAAACATTGTTTTTTCAGCTCCCATGCTTTTGCTAAGACATTTTTTTGGTGACATAGCAAAGGAACTTCAATATAATTGAGTATGGGTGCTGTTCGCTGCCTGATTAGGGACTAAGGCCTTATGACTCTCTGCAACTCCAAATTCTGGTCGGGAGGAAGCTGCAGGCTAGTTTTCAGTAAGTCAGTCACAAAGTCCATGGTTTTCACATCCTCTGCTCCTCTGGGATTCCATAGATACTTAGGTGTTTTTCTTCTCTGGGCCCAACACTCCATATCTTACATTTTCAGCTCCATCTGCACCTGGCAATGATGCAGATGGAGCAGGAGATCCACCGTGTGGTCAGAGAGATCCGAATATCGGTTTATCTGCAGGTCCTTCTGTTCCATTTTAGAGTATCAATTTCTTACTGGATCCCTGCCATATAGCCATACCTTCACATGGAAAGCCTGAAGTTTGGTGAGGAGTCTCTCATTTGTGATTTTGAGTGAAGATTGGGGTGGCTACAAGCGCGGTAAGAAGGCCATGCTGCTTCTTGCCGAAGACTGGCTGGGGTTTGGGAAGGTCAGTGAAGCCTGTTGTGCTGCCACTTTGGGGGTTTTTGAGCCCCCATCTTAAGCTGCATGTCCGCAATTACTTGGGAGACCTTGTTTGGTGAGATTTAAAGCTGTTTGGCACTTGAAAAGCTGGTGTTGGAGCAGAGCTAACTTCTCACACCATCATTCCCTAGTGTGACATCACCAAAAAGCACTGAGAGAGAGCACTGTACACATGTATCACACTTTCCTCAACACCATAGAATCATGGCTATCTTTAGCTCCCAGTCTCCACCAAGGAAGCCTGAGGAATAATCTGAATTAATATATAATCAACAAATAGAAATGGCTCTTAATCTATAGCTTGAAGTCCCTCATTTCCAAACTGTATAAGAAACATTTCACAACAGCCCAGTAGATCTAGATAAATTGCAAAACTGTAGAGTCAAAACTGACTAAAACATCTCCAGCCATGTTAATGGTTGATGGATCTCAACCCTCGACCCCAAGGTGATCTGAAACATCTTTAACACGGCTTTTTCAGACCTTAGTGCTGTCCTACCCCATGACTTTTTGAAAACAGGGCTTACTCCCCAAATACCTCAGCCCTCAGTCTAATCATCCCTCTTCTACTTCAGGAGGTAAGGCTGAATGATGCTCGCTGCTATATTACTGCAGTTATCTCTAAATCTAGATCTATGGCGACACCCTGGACCTTAAGCTTCTGTTGCTCACCCTCGATGAGGTAATTCATCAATTAACAAAAACCCTAAACCTCTGTCTCAGCTGTGGAAAATTCCTGGACATATGGAAACAGCCACCATGACACCGTCCATAAAAGTGGGGATAAGGCAGAATCACTAAAATTATCGCCCAATCTCCATGCTGCCCCACTCTCTAAGGCACTTTCGAGCGCATCGTGGCTGATCTACGTACCGACCACTTGGATAAATACAATATACCTTGTCCACAACAACACGGTTTCCAGAAAGGGTCACAGCACCACCACAGCCCTTCTTGAATTCACTGGGTTTGCACAAATCCTTGACAATGGCCTTCTACAGGGCGTTTTCATCGACCTATCCAAGGCCTTGATACAGTACACCATGGACTACTAATTGACCAACTACTGAATTCCGGGCTATCACATGACTCTTCTCTCTGGTTTAAAACCTACTTAGAAAACCAGTCGCAGAGAGTAAAAATTGCTGCGCTTTTTCTGACACCCTGCCTGTTTGCTCGGTGTCCCACAGGATCCATACTGGGCCCCTCCTTTAGCCTTTCTTAAACTCCTCCTTACCACTGCCTTGAGCAGATCATACTATATGCCAATGATGCTGTTGTATTCTCCACTCACAAAGATCCTGCAGCTCTTCAACACAACCTTCAACTTGATTTCAGTTCTGTAGAGACATGGTTTCTTAATCATAAACTGGTCCTCAATGACAAGAAAACCAAATCTATGCTCTTCTGCAGCTCTCATAACCCACACAAGCTACACCACTTGGCTATCTCCACCACCCAGGAGAACACTCTAGATCAGGTTGGGCCCTTCAAATACTTAGGATACAGCTTAACCCTAATCTCTCCTATGGACCTCATGTAGATAATGTAGCTAGAGCTGCTAATACATGGCTTGGTCTCCTCTACAAACACAGACAACACCTCACGCCAGAAGCTTTGAAGGTTGCAGTCCTGAGCTCTGTGATCTCTGTAATAGACTATGGTCTCATCATTTATAGCTCAGCCACAACCACAACCCTTAGGCGCCTCTCAACTGCCTTAAATAAGGCATGTCGGCTCATCACTGGTGCTCACCATCTCACCCACACATGTGACCTATACACCCAGACCGGCTGGCTCCAACTACCAAACCGCATAAAGTTTCTCACCTGCTCCATGGTGAAAAAATCTACCTTGGCCTTGCACCTTCTGGGATCTCAACTCAGTTACAACACCGAACCAACAAACAGTGCCTACAGAGATCCATGCTACAGCTACTGAAAGTCCCCACTGTCACACTTCACAGGAACAACGCTCTTTTGCTTATAGCGCCACTCTGGTTCAATGGCCTCAGCCCCACCATCTCCTCTGCCCTGACAATTGGTATGTTTAAACTAGGCTCTGAGACTATCTCACTACCAACAGCTCCTGTAACTGCCCAACTTAACCTTGTTTCTCCACTTCTCTGCCTGCTCTAATGGTCCCCTCCCTCCTACTGGATTCTACCTTCACATCTTGGTATACCCAATGCTGCACTTTTCACCCTCTCCCCACCCTACCACGTTCCTTCTTCTTCCCTCCCCCTTCCCTCTCCCTATGACTCTGGCACTTCTTATCTCTTGTCTGTTTTCTCTAACAAATGCCACTGGCTGCCTTGCTTACAATGTTACCCTTGAATTGTATTAATCTGTAATCTGCTTGCAATGTCCACATTGTTGTAATGTCTGTCTTGATGTTCCCCATAATTTGTATTTCTCTGACATGGAACCTTTGTAAAGGAGCCTTGGCTCAAAGGTATTTGTAATCCTAGACTTGATAAATAAAAAATAAAAATAAATTGAAAGAAAGAGATTCATTTTAGCAAATGTAGTCGAGTAACATCTTTAGTAGAACGGCACCACAGCAAGCTACCATGGGTTTAGAGTTTTAAAAACAAAGACAGTCTGTAATAATGGGAGGAGGTGCTGCGAGGGCAGGATCCTTAGGGTAATCTGCTGGGATTCTACTGTCAATGTCACTCTTGTGTGGGAAGCTTTAACAAGAAAGTGCTGCCTCCAGGGTGTTAGAACTAGAAAGGAAGCTAGCAAGAATTGAACCCAGGAGAGGACAGTAAGTAGGAAAATGATATATACTGAAACATATAGGGCCTACAGGGCAAGTGGGATAAGCCAGCCATTCCACCTGCAATTAAGGAGCAAATTAGAGAGCTACATCCTGCCCTGAGATTTGACATAGACATAAGCGGAATTTGATGGCAAATAAGGACCGCTTGGTCTATCCAGTCTGCCCATTCCTCCCTCCTACACTATTACCACAGACCATGCCCAATCTACAGCTATTTCTCCTCCCCTTTCCTTTCCACTATAATTCCATTGTGCTTATTCTCTACTTTCTTGTATCCTACCACTGTTTCCATCCTCGCCACCTCCGCTGGAAGGCTGTTTCAGGAATCTGTCACTCTTTCTGTGAAAAGTACTTCCTCATATATCTCCTGAATCTACCCCTCCAGCTTCATAGCCTGCCCCTTGTTCTTGAGCATCTTTTCTTTAAAAATACTCCCTCTTGTACCTCATTTACCCTGTGAGGTATACACATTTGTTCCCATAGACACCATATGGTTGGAACCATCCATTGCTAGATCTGACCCAAAATGGCCACTGGGAGCAAATGAGTTAAAGGTTGGTGGCTGGGGATACTTCAGAGGATGTGCTGTGAGGGCAGGATTCTGAATTTAGACATCAACCATTTGACTTGTCTAATAAGGTGCCAAAATGTCCACATGGGTGGTATGCAGGTGAAACAGGACAAACACGCTGTATATACATGAATGGACACAGATCCACTATCTAACACTCCGACAACCAGGCACCAGTGGTCGAGAACCTCTCCCAGAACAATCACTCTGAAGGATCTTAAGTGAGAGTTTTGAGAGGAAACCTCAAAGACATTCATACAAGATTTCTCTGGGAAGCAAAATTCATGTGGCTTCTTGAAACAGATATACATGGGCTGAAGAAAAATGTAGGCTTCCTCACACATTACTAGATCCCAAACTGAGTTTTACAGTTTTCACTGCAGCTCTGGGCCTACCATTTAAAATGTGTGTACTGTATGTATGTACTGTGTGTGTATGTACTGTATGAATGTATGCATGTATTGATTGACGACTGATTTACTTACTTCCTTATTTATTTAATTCCTCTTGTTGGAACATAATAGATGTAAAGAGGCCCCCAATGCAGGTACTGCATAAAGGAAAACTACAGCCTAAGATCCTGTTCATTTTATTTGTTTCCATGTCGACAGAAAACTCTTTTCCTATACATTTTAGGGACATATGTGTTTGCTTTAGTTTGTTTTCACTGTTCATACTGGTAGCCAGTAACTATCTTGGGGATCTCCATTTTATGGTTGTTGAAATCTCATTGTCCATGAAAGCTGCATTAGTATATGGGAACATAATGCCACAGCACCCGTTTATACCATGTATCTATGCTGAAAGTACAAAGATCATGGATAAAGTCTCTGAAACCCACAATTGAATGCAATTTAATGGAAAAACCCTTGCATTAAAACTCTGTCTGCAAAGCTAGAAGGCAAATGTGGTATTTCACACCTTGCTACAGCTTGTTTTGTTGGAACTAGAAGTCAGCAGACAGGCATACTGTGGGGTCTAGAGGGTGCTCACACATCACATTCTCATATGCTAATGCAGCTCCCAGGGATAATGAGATTTCAACAACAAGAAAATGGAGACTCCAGTATATACAGGGACTAGTGTGAACAGTGAAAATAAACCAAAGCAATCACATACATCTTGAACAGCTACATGAAAACAGTTGTCTGTTGACATGGACACACGTTATATTTACAAGATATGATGGTGTTCTTTCCTCTAATTAACTTTCCAACTGGCAGCATTACACAGCCTGCATACATAATGACACTTTTTTTTGGGCCATTGATCTTTTTGTTATGGTATCACTTTGTTGTAGCTCACAATTTGCATATCAGGTCTCTCATCTTTGAAAGACACGAGACCCATCTCCTGGTAGTCACCTGTATTGTATTAACTTGCTTCCTGTACACCCTCCCATTTGTTAAGCAATCTAAAATCCACAAACTCTTGCATGTATTCTGACATGCTGGTTAGTTTTCTCTGTACCTGATGAAGGGACCTGGGAGGCCTCAAAAGCTTGGGTAAAAATTCTTCAGTTCATCTAATAAAAGGTATCATCACAAAAAAGTACTAGATTTCCTGAGACTAACACGCACCTCTAACCTGCAGCATACAATTTAAACCCCAGTCTTGTGTGGGAAGCTGCTCTATGTGAATAAATTCAGATCCTCACCCAGCGTGCCCCTCGTGCTTCATCACATGAGTGGGACAGAACAGGAGTGGACATCTATCCTAGGGGCATCGGCAGAGAATCTGCATGGAGAAAACAGGTCCACAAGGGACTCAGCAGGTGAGAAGCCAGACAGGAAACAGGTGGTCCCTAAACTTTCTACTGTGCATTGTGACATCCAGCAGGCAAGCAGGTACCTGATCTATGCAGCAATAGTAAAAGGTGGAGGTACCACTGATAGTAGGGCAGTGGACTAGAAGTGCCCATGGTGCACATCCAGCCTTAACTACCTAAGTACTTAAGTAGTAAACACCTTAGAAAGAAGGTGAAACAGGTAGAAGAATGAGGTCAGAAAAACAGGATAAACCCATCTAGGGCAGGCCTATAAGTAAGGTCAGCGGTAGAAAGAAACAAGGTACTAAACTACAAAGGAGAAGTAAGATAAACCCTAGCTAGGGTAGGTTGTTGAGCTCAGGAGAAGCACAGCAATGGGGTAGGACTAGGAGTGTGTGTGAAGAGGTAATCTGAACCAGTGTTAGTACTAAGTGAGGGCAAAGAAATGAAGGTGATCATGACAGTGGTGCAGTGTAATGGCTGTTGTGCTACGGTGTTTCCAGAGAACTTCTGGAAACCGAGGTGCTGCCCCATTTGCACTCACCTCTGGGTTGCGACATAGGTTGCTGGACTCCAGGCTGAACTGGCAAGGGTACAGTGGACCTTCTGTCCCATCCAGGGGCCACCTAGTCTGCCACCACTCTGTGAGAGGATGTCTAGACAGAGGGAGTGGTTGGATCATACTGGATCTGGGAGGGTGGGGCGGACAGGTACAAGCTCCTCCACTGTTGCCACTGCGAAACATCTTTACTATACTGGCAGAATGGGAAACCAAGAGGAGGCTCCCATTACAGTGAAAGGGGAGGGGGGTCCTCAGAAGTAGAAGCCACAATGAGGGAGGAGGCCCAGCCCAAGAGAAATCAGCTCTTGGTGGGGATTATAGTGAGTGGGATAGACTTGGAAGCTGGGCTCTGGAGGATGGGAGATGCAGTGCTTCAATGGTGTTTCAGCTTGGAGGGATGCAAAATGTATCCAGAGGATTGCAAAGGCAGTGGGAGCCTGGAGGAAGCTAGACATTATTGTCCATCCTGCAACAAATGACCTAGCAAGGAGAATGTAGAAGTAGTATAGGAAACTTCAGGGAGCTGGGCAGAGGCCTCAAGCAGATAGCAAGCACTATGTTTTTTTCTGAGGTACTAACTGTAAAGGGTCAGGAAAGAAAAGGACATTCCTCACTAGGATCTTTTTTTTTTTTTTTTTTTGAAATTTCTGTTTATTCCTCCTCCCTAGCCTGCCACCTCCGACCCTTCAAGTGGGACAACTGGACATCCACTGCCGGAACCCTACCCAAGCAGACCTCTGGCCCATGGAGCGGATTACCCCCAGGCGGCGAGGTGGGGGCTCAAACCCGTTACTACGTTTCATCGGTCTGAGGTCTGCTGGGTGGGCACAGGCAAATCATGGGCACGGCCATGGTCCTCCCATCTTCCCAGCTTAGGCAGGCTTGTTTCCGCATTTTTCTCCCTCCCGAGCAGCAGGTAACCTCCCCGATGTCATGGCGCGCAGCGCCGGCGTCCATGCTGCTCAATAGCTGCCCATCCACAAGTGGAGCTTGCAGTTCCTCGAGCCTCTTCGAGGTCATGCAAGTGTCGGGCATCGGCTGAATCCCTCCCTGGAGAAGGCGAGTGTCATTGTGGCGCTCAAGCCTATCTCCCCGGCCGACCCACCGGCGACCCGAGTCTGCTTCCGAACCCGGTCGCCCGGCGTGGTGCAGGTGTGGTGTCCAGCGCCTCAACCTCAGCGCCACCATGCCGCCCCACATAGGATCTTTAATGACTGGTTGAAGGCATAGTGTATGGAGGAGGGCTTTGGCTACATTGCGGACTGGGGACCAGTCTGGGAAGACATCCCTTTATAGGAAGTGGCCTGCATTGTTCTAGTAAGGGACTGTAGTCCCTAGTGGGAGGTTTAGATGCTACTTAGATGAGCATTTAAACCAGCCAGGGTAGAAGGCAGAGAAACAAAGGGAGGCAAAATATGCCCCACCCAGATGGTAACATGTCAAGGAGAGGGAAATGTCCCTAGTACAGAGGCACAAGAAGACAGGAATGGGACAATTAGAAAGAAAGGGGAATAACTCAGGTTAGGGGGATAGTAGATTGAAGGTGACAAGGAATTGAGAAAACAAAACAGGAAGCGGTGAGTCAGAGGGCTTCAGGTAACAACATAGGCAAGAAAGGAAGGAGGCGCTGGGCAACAGGTGGAGGGAAAGAAGGTATGGAGGGCCATGAGTGCTAATACTAGGATCCTTGGAAGCATTAGAAAGAAAATTCCAGACTTAGAGGATTATCATGGTGGAGGCCAACCTGGATGCAGCTGCCATAACCAAATCATGATGCACTGAGCACCATGACTAGCACATGGCCATATGGGTCTACTCTCTGTTTAGGAAAGATAGGGTGGGAGGAGGTTTTCATTATATGTGAAGGAGGAATTAATGCCATGGAGATACAGGGGCACCAAAGGAGGAGGAGGGACTGACAATGCTGTGTGTCATCCTGGAGAAAGGCTTTGGGACCACAATCCATAGCAGGCAGTGTCCAGGCCTCCAGCACAAGGCAAGGAGATGGATAGGGCACAAGGGACGCCATCATTAGGATGAAAGTATAGGGGATGTGCTACTAGCTGGAGACTTCAATCTGCCAGATGTAGAATGGAACCTTCCAGCTACATCTTTGACAAGAAGCAGGGCCATCCTTGACTCCCTACAAGAGACTTTCCTCAGGCAGCTAGTCAAAAGAACCTACTAGGGATGAGGTAGTGTTGTACCTGCCGATTACAATCAGGGACAGCATTGCAGACATCACAGTGGACAGTCCTCTAGGCACCAGTGATCACCATACTGTGTGGTTCAACATAAGGACAGGAGCAGAGGTGAGCCACACCAGGACGAGGTCCTGGACTTCAGGAGGTGGATTTTAAGGAAACTGGAGACTGTCTTAGAAATTGTCTCCAGGGATTTGCCAGGGAGGAGTAGAGACACAGCAGTAAAGAATAAAGGAAGACATAATTAGAGCAGCGCCTCTATGCGAAGAAAGTAAGCAAAAGCAGAAGGAAAAGCAGTCCATTATGGTTCCCCAAGGAAGTGGCAAGTGAAGAGAAAAGAAAAAGGTGGCATTCAAGAGGTACAAAGAAAGCATGAGAGGGAGGAGGACAGGGGTTAAGCAGAAGGAAGCAGGCAAGGCGGTTAGGGGTGCAGAGGCACAGACAAAAGAAAGGATTGCCAGAGAGTCAGCTAAAGGGATAAGACTTTTTCAGTTATATAAGAGGAAAGCAAGGCAAGGAATAATGAGGATCAGAAGAGCAGAAAGGGAGACTCATGCAGAAAGGAATAAAGAAAAACTGGCATCTGAAACAAGAACTTCTGTTTAGTCTTCACAGTAGATGAAGGAGGAATGGACCGGCAGAAAGAAGCCAGAATGGAGGTGAGGTGGACACAAGTCCATTTTCAGAGGAAAGAGTCTTGAAAGGACTTCCAGCCATGAAGGTGGTTAAGGCTAAGGGACCAGACAGAATACATCCCATGGTACTATACTAACTCAGGGAAATGCTAACTGCCTCACTGACAGCTTTGTTCAACAGCTCATTGGAAAGAGCCATGATTCTGGAGCACTGGAGAAAAGCTGATGTGGTCTCTCTACATAAGAACAGGGAAGAGGCTAGTAACTGCAGGCCAGTCAGTCTTACTTCAGTGGTGGGAAATTAATAGAAACCCTGCTAAAAGAAAGACTTGTTGTGCATCTAGAATTGAGTGGACTGCAGGACCACAGGTAGCATGCATTTACGGGGTGGGGAGGCCATGCCAAACAATTTTTTTGTACTCAGTCAAATACCCTCTGCATCAGGCATAAGCTGGTTAAGGGCACATTGACATCATAGTACAGGGAAAGCAGTTCTCCTATCTAAAACCTAGTTAAAGTTGTTATTCAATGTTTAAAAGTTCAATTAGGAGCTATGGGTAGATGATGCTTGATTATTTAAAGTTAAAGAAAGAGCCACATTTTCAAAAATTTTTCTAATATATTTTCTTCAATGTAGTATAATCTTTCAAGATTTCCACAATCAGTTAACAAATTAAGCCACTGTTTAAAATTTGGTGGCAGTTGATCCGCCAATGCTGGAGAATGACTTTTTGCTAACACTAGTGTGAGAAGTAACAAGCATTTGTCAATGCCGAATGTTTGCTTGCTGGCATTGGCATTGGTAGTGTAGAAGTTACAGAGCTGCATAATACGAATGGCAGTGAAGTATTGAACTGAAACCAACCTCACCACCACCCTGCAGAGTGACAGACATTGGGGTGTGCCTTTGGGTCATCAGGCATAACGGCCATGCCATTTCACCACACCCTACCCTGCAGACACATGACAAGTGTCACGGGTGCCTTAGGGTCTTTGGCCCATATCTCACCCATTCCATCAGGAAATACTGTGAGATGGGTGCGGCATAGGAGAATAGGAGTGAACTTTGGGGCCGAAGGTCCAAGGCATGCCTCGATACCTCTCATTGGCTGCAGGGTGTGGAATGGTAGAGGCATTACAGGCAAGAATCCCAAGTCACACCCCTGATGTCTGTCATTCTCTACAGGTGGGGCGTTATGGTTGGAAACCCTAACACCTCAGCATTCGTTGGTATTTTCCTCCAGATTTTCAACACTTTTTTTTGTGACCTCCACCTCATGAACAGTAGCAATATCAGTTTGTTAGCTGAAAGCGCTTATGCACAGCGACTACAGCATTTAGCACCACAGGTGCAAAAACACATTCGAACAGGATGTGAAAAATGACAGCTGTACTTGTTCATGGGGAAGTGTAAAAAATGAATATTGCAAATCTGCAGTAAAAATATTAAAAAACTGGTGAAGTCCGGCGTGCATGAGAAACTGTGCAACGCACACCGTAATGTAATTAGTTTGGGGATTTTTACAGCAGATTGTCAACACAGGCATTTTGGGACCTCCGATCATGAACAGTGTCACTGTGATTTTCTTTTCTGTCCTGAACAATGATTTCCACAGTGGCCACAGGCTCTGCGCTGAAAGTGTGAAAACACATTTGGCCATGTTATGAAAAATGACAGCTGTACTGTTCACAAGGAAGTGTGGAAAATGCCACTGGTGAAAATCTGGACTGAAAATATTACAAAGTCATGAACTTACGAGGGTGCGTGGAAACTGCGCAATGCTCACTGTAACACAGTCATTTATGGACTTTTGTTTACAAATTTTCAACATAGCCATTTTAAGACCTCTGCTCATGAACAGTGTAACTGTGATTTTCTTAATCTGTCCCAAACATTGCTTTGCACCGACTGTACCATTGTGTGCTACATGCGGAAACACATTTTGGGCAACATGTGAAAAATGGAAGCTGTACTGTTCATAAGGAAGTGTAATAACATGGCAATGTGGAAAATCTGAGTGAAAATATAGAAAATTCTCAAACTTACGAGTGCGTAGGAACTGCTAACTCACGCTTAGTAAAACAATCACTTTAGAATTTCTTCACCAAATTTTCAAGATAGCCATTTTAAGACCTCTGCTCATGAACAGTGTCACTGTGATTTTCTTAATGTGCCCCATACATTGATTTAGCACACTGACTGCGCCATTGTCGCTTTAGCTACATGTCTTGGAAACACATTTTGAGCAAGATGTGAAAAATGACAGCTGTACTGCTCATAAGGAAGTGTAATAAAATGGCAATGTTGAAAATCTGGAGTGAAATATTGAAAATTCGTGAAAACCTCTGGTGCATAGGAACATAGCGCTCTCGTCAAAACAGTCATTTTAAATTTTTCCACCAAATTTTCAACATAGGCTTTTTGAGAGCCCACCTTATGAACAGTGGCAGTGTCATTTCATTACTTGGTCCCAAAGGTGATTTCATGCAGTGACTGCGAAATCACCCTTCAAACCCGATTAACGCCATGACAGTGAGAGCACTCATGAGAAGGGGTCCCAAAACCCCATGTTGAAATTTAGTGAAAAACTAAAAATTCTGAGATATGCAGCAAAGTGGAAAAAACCCTATCTATCCCATTATACAGCTTACCGGCATATCCTCAGTTCACGGTCGGCTTTGAAGAGTGCAGACATGTTCCCTGTCCACGAAGATCATTGCGCCGGAGTCCGGAGGTAAGTATGGGGTGGGGGTTGTGGGAAGCAGGGTGCACACAGTGGTGGGCGGCGTGGGTGTGGGGGCAAGACAGCGAGGACTGTTTCTGAGTTTCAGGTTGTTGTTTTTTAAAATGGCGTTGGCGGGGCGTTTGCCACGCTGGGTTGGGCTCTGGCGTGGCACAAGATAACTGGTTGGGGGTGTGGAGCGATGGAGATTGGGCACCCCATCAGTGATAGCATCTGTTGTCACCGCTGGGGTGGGCTCCCAGCGGGGCACCCTGTACTGGGGGTGGGCCAGTGGAGCAGATGGGGATTGGGCACCCCGTT
Organism: Neoceratodus forsteri; assembly: GCA_016271365.2. NCBI lineage: Eukaryota > Metazoa > Chordata > Ceratodontiformes > Ceratodontidae > Neoceratodus > Neoceratodus forsteri. The sequence continues at coordinate 283,496,389 of CM028138.1, read as the reverse complement.
GGCTTGCAATGTGCAGCCATGCTGGGGTGGGCACCTAGCGTGGCATATGGAACTCTGTTTTGAGGCGCAGCACAGCCGATGGAGATTGGGCACCCCGTTGGCTATGCAGTGTGTGCGTGGGGCGAGCATGCAGTATGCGGTGTGTGTGTGTGTGTGTAGGGGGAGGCCATGAGGAGGCGACATCTTATCACTGCTCACTGAAGCGTAGCCCCCTTTCAACTTTACTCCACTGCATTTTGGACTGCTGTCATAGACAGCTCCAGCAGGCATTGGAGAACTGTGGCTGCGCCTGCAAACACACTGACTGAATTGGAAGAGGGCTGTCACACCTCCGAAAACTCGGATGATGGCACTATGTTTCTTGCACATGCGTGCAAGCAAACATAAAAATGAAGCTAACTTCTTCAGAAAGCTCTAGACTTGAAATTGAGCCAAATAATAGAATACTGGGGTCGAATGGGACATTTATTTCAAGTATTTTGATATTATGTCTCTGATCTTATTCCAGTATGTTGCTAAGTCTGGGCAAAGAAGAAACATATGTCTCAAAGTCCCTTTTCATTTTTGCATCATGTACATAAATTAGATAGTGAGGCATCAAACTTACTTAGTCTGGCTGGAGTATAATATAGGTTGTGAATGATATTAAATTGGATTTGCTGTAATTTAGAGTTCTTAGAAACTTTTCCTGAGTAGCTAAAACCTCTGGCCAGTCAGTAATATGACACTGTGTATCCAATTCCTAAACCAACTCTGCATCAATTATCCTTATCCCATTTAACAATTTCTAATAATAAAAGATACATTTTAGAGATTAACTTAGTTGAATTTTGAGGGTTGCCTAACATGAATTCAAGAGGGTCCAACTTTCGATTTTATTTTTCCAAAGAAAGTCTCTTAATTGCAGAAAGGTAAGGTAGCTTCTAAACAGTAGGTTAAATTTGTGCTTCAAGGATTCAAACAATATCAGTTGACCATCAGGAGGCATTGCTCCAAATGAGTCAGGCCACAGTTCTTCCAACACAGACTTTTATTGACTTGCGAGAATTTAAAATGGGAATTCATATATAGTGGTGAAAATAAGGAAATAGGGGACTTTAGGTTCAATATTAAATTAGCTTCTTTCCATGAGTGGGATGTAGTCTTCATGGAATTTAGTATTTTATTTTATATAACTGGTTTTCACAATTTACATATAAGACTTGATGTAATTTTGGAATGGTATATGGAAAGATTCCATAGCCTCCAGAAGTCTTTGTAGGACTATCCAGATCTTGCAGCTGGAACCAAGACAAAGCTGGTTCAATCTGAGCAGCTAGATAGTATAATTTCAAATTTGGGAGACCTAAACCCCTTGACCCAAGGAGGGATACAACTTTGTCAGGCTTGTTCTATGGTGCTTATTTTTCCAGATAAATTTCTAAATAGTTTATCTATGTTTAGAAAAAAGTTTTTAGGTAAATACACTGGAAGTGCTTGGAATAAAAAGAAAGCATGGCAAAATATTCATTTTGATAATATTGATCCTTCCTATAACAGTTAAAGGTAAATTGACAAATTTTTCCAGATCTTTTTAATTTTATCCAAAAGGACCATAATTATTTTGAAATAAATGTTTCTATTTTCTTGATCAAGGTGATTCCCAGATATCTTATTTCAGACTTAGTTGAGGAACTAAGACAAATTTCAGAATTGTTGGTATCAAACCATTGCAGATAGTCTCAGATTTTTTCAATTTACCCTATAACCCGACACCTTACTGAATGCTTCTATTTCTGCTTGAAGTGCTCTCTCATTTATTTTTGGATTATCCAAATAAATCAAAATGTCATCTGCATATAGACAAATTTTATAAAACATCATTTATGCAAAGATCTTTAATTTGTTTATTGTTTCTGATTGATATTGCAAAAGACTCAATGAAGATTGCAAATAAAGGGGAGATAAGGGACAGCCTTGACAGACACCTTTTGTAAATAAAGAAAATCAGAAAGGTTAAATTTGTTTTGATCCTTGCTCTAGGATTTTTATACACCATGGCCCAGATATTCAAACTGCTACAAAGTAGCACAATAGTAGGAGCAGGTGCAAGTGCAGTGCGCTATGCACAACAAAGCGCGATATTCAAACACAGTGCAGACCAAGATGCACTTGCACAACACAACTGAATATCGCACTAACTGCACCATGGCACAACCAGGGATGCGCAATGGTGCAGCTCTGATGTGCAGTAGCACAACCAGGGACGCCGCAGTGGAGCAGGGTAGCAGCATCAGCACAACCAGGGATGTGCAGGGACAGGATGCAGGGTACACCACTCATGGAAGACATGGGCATAGGGGCACACAGCAGACCAGACAGTGCCCCCACACCCCATAAACCGCACAACCTGAGATGAGCGGAAGAACCACCAGCCCATGGACACCAGCAACAATCCCACAGCCAGGGCATGGTGCTCCAGCACACTCCCTGGCAAGCTGTGACCAGAACACAAGGAGGTCCAGCCACCCTGTGCTACACCATCCCACCAATGCAGAGCACACCCTGCACAATGATCCCCAGACACCCTGCCCAGGAGCAGCGCCCAACAGTGCATGTCACCCTATGCATGCCACCACCCCCACTGTGACAATACAACCCTGTGCACCATGGAGCCATGCAAGGCAGCCCCACTGTGAGCACCCTGCAGTGGCAGCAGCAGCCACTGACGCAACAACTGCAGACACAGTGCCATCCTGCACAGCCCCCGAGGCACAGCTAAGAGATCGACCCTGCTGGCACATGAGGTACCCCACATGCGACAGGGCCTCGGACCCCACCACCAGCAGTACAGCACACCATACACCCACTCAAGCACACACCTGTCCCAGCACTGGCCCCAACAGCCAGCACAGATGCCCACAGTGGTGCGGAAGCATGTGCCACACAGGATGCAACACAGGGCACAGACAGCACCCACCCATACCCAGGGCACTCCAACACAGGGACACAATAGCAGGGCAACAAACCCACTGGCATGTGGTCACAGCAGCTGTGTACCATAGCCAGCACCTCCATGGCACAGGTGTACCAGCCACCCTGCACATGCACCATGAATCCGTCTGCCACCAGCATTCAGCTGGAGCACAAGTGACAGAAATTGAGTGCATTCCCTGCAACAGACACAAGTGACAACATGGAAGGGGACAACAACAGCGGAGGCCACAGTGCCACCCGAGGCAGACATGCACCATACCGGTGACAGGAGGCAATCCGGCATTGCTCTGGGTACAGGGGATGGTCAGCATGGACAGCCACCACTGACATGCCAGCAGACCATGCATAACACAGACATGCAAGGGTGTCAGCTGCACAGGCCATGGACAGTCTGACAGGGGCACCATGGACACAGTGCATGCACTATGGACCACTGCACACAGGCGTCCAGTGCACAGAGAACAACACACACACACAGACAGTGACCGAGTCCCGCTCACACCATAGGCAGGTACCTGCCAGACACACACCTACGCCCATGCCTGCACCACCCCGACACCATGCAACCACTGCAGCCAAGCACCTGTAGCCGCTGCAAATCAGAGACCACCACAGTTGTCATAACAAAATGTATGTATTAAACATCATAAACAATAAAACATATTTACAAATATTTACAAGGGTAGGAGGAAAGGGCCACAAACCAGGTGGTGGCGGGCATGGGGCAGGGTGAACAAATGGGAGAGGGATGAAGGGGTGTGAGGGTGGGTCCGGGGTAAGTCAATTGGGGCATGGAGGGCCTATTGCCTGCCCTGCTCTCCACTCCTGTGCTGCCTCCAACCACTGCGGCACCAGACCCCATCCCAATCCATCCTTTGTAGTATCTCCAGGGATGCTCATGCTAGCTGCAGCAGCTCCTGCACTCCACACTCTATCGCTGTCCAGCGATGTCCACCTAGGACAAGGAGCAGAGTCAATACATGTGACTGTCCATCCCCTGCAGCCCACCCAATGTGCATGGCATACAGCCATGGGCCATGCCCCTGTGATGGTGTGTGACCACCCACAGTGACCGTGTCCACAAGACCTGCCTACCCAGGCACCCACAGCCATGCAGACCACTGCACACACCCACCGCCCATGTCCCACAGCACCACCATGGCCGTACAGTGACATGGCTATGCGGGTAAAGACAGTGGCACAGCAGTACCCAGTGCATGCACAGACCACGGCAATGCCCAACCACACATGCAGTGCCACAGGATGGTGCTGATTGTACCGTGTGGTGTTCACAGCGGTGGGGCCAAGTGCTGGTGGCCATGCCCGCCGCCAACCCTGCAACACATCATGCACAGATGTGATGGGAAAAAGGCACTCACCTGCATCCATGCCAGCTGGGCACTGCTGTCCCATGGCCCCTCCGCCATGTCCCTGCTGCAGTGCACCAGCCCTCCCACTCAGCTCTGGCCTCCCTAGCTCGGTGTCACTCCTCAGGTCCTACAGTGCAAGCGTGGAGAGGAACATCAGTACAAACCAGTAGCAAAGCCCCCAGTGTGTGTGATCCTGCACAGCCCAGCCATGCTGCAACCCCACCACCACCACCCACACTGGATGGCCCCCACCTCCCTGTGGGTGGACACATGCACACCATGATACCTGGATGGACAGCGCTACCAGTGTATGGATGGAGCACCTACCTGGCCGTGGCACGGTGCCTCACCTGGCGTGTGCCTGTAGTCACCCCAGCCTATCTGGGTCCCTCCAGAGGTCCCCATACCAGTGGTGACACTGCTCAGTGCTACGGGCAATCCCTGTGGCCTCTCCATGGCCTCTGCTACCTCCTCCCACAGCGCTGCATGGCCTATTTAGCGGTCCTGTCCAAACAGGGCCCCAGCATGAGGGCTCAACAATAGCCACAAGGTTGGCCAGCTCAAGCATGCTCCACTGTTGGGCTCTTCTGTGTGCCATTTTCAATGCAGTCCAGATAACAAAATGGCGCTCTGTAGCACGTCCCTCATGTGCGGATGCTGCGCGGTACAGCGCTGCCATTCCCCATCATGCTGTCACTGAACAGCGCGATAGGGGTGCAGCCATGCGGACACATGGCATCTAGGGGCAAGGTCAACCGCAGGCTCAAGGGTCTGTTGCGCATGGACCGCCACAGCGCTATTGGGACTCTCACATGTAGCGCGGTAGGGTGCCTGTGTGTGATGCCCTGCAGTGGCCTACTGCGTTATGGCACCATGGCACCTCGGCACTCCAGAGCATGAGCGCCACACATGAGAACAGCACACTAGCACCGCTGGCACAGTGGTGGCCTGCCCTGCACTGCCTCCCGTGCTCAGCATGTCATCAGCGTGGCAGGCATCGGCGTCAGCACCCGGGCATGCGCCGTCGCGAGGCCTACTGTGCACATCACAGAGCTGCGCCATTGCCTGACACGCCAACAACATTGCACAAGGCGCAACAGCGTGATATTCAGCCAGCATATGCAAATCAGCTCATCAGCAATTCCATGGCGCAGCCACTGCATTAGCATCCACTTAAAGTTGCGTTTCGCCTCATTTGCATGCCTTGCACTATATAAATGAGCCATGGGGCTGCAGAGGACATAGTTTGGTACTGCACTCTATTGTGGTGGGTTGCATGATGTTTGGATGTGTGGACTGTGGTGTGAGTGATGCATGGGACTGCACATTCAAAGGTAACACCTGTCATTCCCACAGGCTCTATAATGACCGAAGAGAGGAAGAGGAGGAACAGGGATGTGGGAGAAGGAGAGGCCCAACTTCACCCGGTGGAATCAGATGCCCTGTTCAAGGCCTATCTCGACAGGGAACCGCTGCTCAGCGGACAGCGTGGAACACCACAGACCCGTGCTGCAGCATGGGGTGAGGTCGCATGTGCCATGAACCAGCATGGCAGCCACCAGTGGTCTATGCAGGACTGTAAAAGAAAGTCAGCATGGACAGGAGGAGGATAAAGGACAAGGTGGCTGCCATCAGGGCAGCATGTGCTGCAACTGGTGGTGGACAGCTGGATGTGCCACGCCTGATGCCACAGGAGGAGGCGGATGGCGGCAGCATGCGGCGTTCTGCCACAGAGGGCATTCCTGGTGGTAGCTTCCAGACAAGTGGCAGCCCATCACTGCATGGTAGGTCCTGTGCTGTCACTGTGTGGGTGGTGGGGGAATGCCACAGGGTAGGGCGGAGACTATAACACTACTGTGTTCCCTACAGCTCCTGAGTGTCTACATGGGTCAGCGGTGGTGGGTGTGTCCACCGAGGTGATGCCCTGGACATGGAGGAGTGGCCATCCACCTCCACAGGTGTCAAGGGACAGGACCACTGCATACCTGCTTGTCTGTCTGGACTGTAGATGGTGGTGCTGGTGTGGATGAGGCCCTGCCTGTGTCCCTGCACCCATGGACTCCAGCATGCTGGGACACAGACTGGTGCCAGATCCGGCACCGATGATGATGGATCACTCGTCCTGGACAGCAATACGTGTGGGACGCAGGATGGTCCATAGCGGAAACAGCACAGGTGTAGCCATGGGTGGTGCCGCCGTAGAGGCCTGCATGACATTACAGTCCTGTTGCAGCAGCACCAGTGAGCCCTGGTGATCAGCGGCCGGAGGGGCAGTGCCAGCAGTCAGCCAATGGCGGGGGGACAGTGTCGGGGGTGGCAGTGCACCATGTGTGGATGTGCCCCAGCATGGCTTTGGTGTGCAGCGCCCATCGTCAAGGGTGCTGCCCAGCAGGCCAGGCACACCACGAGGGACAGCATGCCGAACTGGTGGATGACCTCTTTAATGAGCACAGCTGCCTACTCCAGGCTTCAGTGAATCAGCAGTTGTGGCTTGTGACTGCGGTGGATGCACTCAGTGTGGTTCTGCACCAGGCAGAGGAGCGGCGCAGCAGAGACCACGGTCTGCTCCTGGCAGAGATGGCCCAGCAGCAGGAGGATGTGACCGCTGCCACTGACAGGCAGACACATGCATTCACAGCTGTCATGGTCACATTGGCCATGTGCTGCAGACACTGCACAGTGTCATGTCCACCCGTTCCGGCGTCGTGCAGCACTACATGTCGACACGGGTTTGGCTGTGGGCATATTGAGCATGCCTGGCACAGGCATGTTTGGTGAGCTGCAGACCTCTGCACAAACACGATCGCTTCCCACAGCGTGACCCCTGGGGACCATCGGTGCCACCCCATGGGGCCAATGGTCAGCCTGGTACAGCTGGCAGGGTCTCGGCAGGGCCGCCTGCGTATCCGTGGTGGCTGTGGCACTGTGCTGTGTGGACTTGTCTCCACCATAGCCACTGTCTGCCACTGCCCTGTGTGCAGTGTGTTATGTATCGTGTGATGCACGGGTGGGTACCAGCACTGCAAACACCGGTCCCTGTGCACACCCTCCCAGCTGCTGGCCACTGTGGCCGTGCATGATGATGCCTCCGTTGTGCTGTCTGCCAGTGTGCAATGGTTCCCAGCGTCTGAGCACACACAGTGATGGCCACTGGGTGTGGTGTGTGGACCTGTGTGTGGGTAGGGGTTGCATTGGTTGGCATGCCTTCTACCCTGTGCATGTCTTGTGGTGGTGTGTGTGTGTGTGTGTGTGTGTGTGTGGCGTGTCATGTTTGGCCCTGCCCATCCCTGACAGCATGTGTGATTCACGCTCAGACCCATTCCCTTGATGCCATCCACTCCTGGGGTTCGTCCATGCCTGTCTGTGGGCTGTGCCCTTGCCATTGGTGGTTGCACATGGCCCGTGACCTACCTGTGTTGGCCGAGTGCTCCTCTGTGATGGTGTCCCGGTGCAGCTGTGACATATGGATCAGGCAGGGGTCCTTTGCCCAGGGGCTGGCTGCCCATCACCGTCTGGACCGGCATCCTCATCTTCCCACGCTCTCCCTCTTCAAACTCTACAGCTATCCCACAGTCGTTGGCCATGTTGTGTAGGATGCAGCAGGCCAGGAATAGCCCACAGGCCTTCAAGGGGCTGTACTGTAGGGCACCACCAGATGTGTCCAGGCACAGAAATCTGCCTTCAGCATCCCAAACACATGCTCGATGACATTCTGTGTTGTGGCGTGTGCCTCATTGTACTGTAGCTGTGATGGGGTTGCGGGGCATCGGTATGGTGTGAGCAGCCAGGGACGGAGTGGGTAGCCATTGTCACCTGTGTGTAGAGGGTGGACATTAGTATGGTGGTCTGCATCGCTCTGCCATGGGCCATCAGGCCGGTACCCATGGCACCTCTGACAATGCACCCCCACGTCTGCTCATGCCATCCTGCGTGATGTGCATACTCACCCACTAGGTGCCAGTGGGGATGTCTCCACTCTTGAACCTTGGCACATTGCAGACTGGTGCCAGATGAAGGCATCATGTGCTCCCCAGGGTGTGTGGCACAGACATTGGTTATGCACCCCTGGCATCGCACACCACTTGGCAGTTGATGCTGGCATACCACTTCTGGTTTAAGTAAGACACACCGTCCGGGCCAGCTGGCATGCAGATGGCCACATGGGTGCAGTCAATGGCCCCGAGCATGCCAGGCATCGTGCTACCCTGTGGAACTCTTGTATGTGTGCTGTGCACTCCGCCTGTGTGCTGGGGAAATGGATGTACTCCGCAGCATGTGGCAGCAGTGCACTGAGGAATTGTGTGAGTAGGCATGACACAGCTGACTGGGTTATGCCTGTTGTGTCCCTGTTGGTCTCTGGAAGGTGCCTATGGCAAGCAGGCACATTACAGCTGTTACCTTGTCTCCACTGACAGAGCATGGCTCCATCGTGTGGGTGCCTGCATCTTATCACTGCACAGCTCACAGAGCCACCTCAGGATCACCGGTTCAGGCGGTACCAGCCCACAATCTCTGTGTCAGAGTAGTGTTCGAGAAGGTGGTGGGCTCGGTACTACCTGTTCGGGCGCATCTTCGATGGGCCCTTCCAGGCCGCCCCCTCACTGCCTGCCTTCTCACACCCCTCATTACCGCCTTCATCTGGAAGGTGGCACTGGCCATATCCCTGGCTGGTGTCCCCCGGCAGCTGTTATCCGTTCCCCGCTGTCTGTTTGCGATGCTCCCCTACACTATGTACACCTCCGGCCTTTGGCTGTCCTGGCTACTGCCACTGCCCTCAGTCCACTGTGGCACTTCCTCTTACTTCTGCACAGTGGCACAGGCTCCCCATTCCTTTACTGTTCCTGGTTGATTCCAGGTGTGCTCTGTCCTGCTCCTGCTCAGTCCTGCTCACTTCTCCCTCTGCCTTGTTCCTGTCACCTCACTCCCACCTCTGGCTTCCCTGTAGTGTTCTTGTGCCTCTCTCTTGTTCCTTTTACTCGGATCATTTCCGCTGTCTTGCAACTTCCGCTAGCTCCCCTATTGTGCATGGCACATGATGTTGAATATCGCACTGCGCGTGTTATTCATGGTTCCTCCCCTATGGTTGCGCATGCATTCATTACTATTGCACTCTTGTGCATTGCAACTTCTGTAGCGCAGCTGCTCCCGCTGAATATCGCACAATGGCACATTTCTGTACTTGCACTGATACATCTCTGTTGTGCATGGCACATCCCTTTTGAATATCTGGGCCATGTTTATCCATCACATGATTTTTTGCCAAAATTAAACTTTTTAAACTTGTAATTAAGAAGGGCCAATGCACTCTATCGAGCACGTTTTCAACATCAAGTGAGATTATAGCCATTTCAGATTCAGCTGTTAGCTCTAAAGCATTAAGTGCCTTCCTGGTATTCATTATTAGACGCCTATCCAGGATAAACCCAGTTTGTTCTGGTTGAATAATAGTTTGAACATGGTTTGCCAATCTGTTAGCCCATATTTTCATTCTAATTTTGTAATCACATTCATTAGAACTATTGGCCTATAAGAGACAAATTTTAAGGGTCTTTATCTTTTTTAAAATGAGGGTGATTGTGGAGTCATTTAATGATTCAGAAAATGACTAATTTCTCTCCATGTCCTCATATGCAGATAAGAGTAATGGAGAGAGTATATCATAGAATTCTTTATAATACCCTGGTGTAAAACCATCTGGTCCCAGTGTTTTCTGTTTTGAAATGAATGGATTACCCCATGAATTTCTGCTATGGTAATGGGGCCATCTATTATATTTTGATGTACCAGAGATATTTACAAAGAAGTCCTTTCTTCTTGAGAGGGAGATATCCAGGATATATAAATAGGTATAAAATTCATGAAACCCTTTGTGGATTTCAAAGAGAAAATGTAATTTGACCAGATTCCAGTTGTATCTTAAATATCGCATTCTGATTTTTTCACAATGCAGCTGATAAGCTAGTAATATGTCAGATTTCTCTGAAAAGAAATAATATTGGGGTCTAGTTCTTTGAAAAGATCTTTCCACATTGTGTGCAACAAAATGTTTAGTTCTCCTCTGATTTTTGATACAGATATGAAATCTTCCTCAAGCCTGATTCACTGAACACTGCCTTGGACCTCAAAAGTTGGTGTTCCAGGAGGTCTAATTTTCTCTAAAGGTTTTCTTCTAAAAGATTAATATGATATGATCCTGCCCCTAACATAAGCTTTTAAAGACTCCCAAATTATTATTGGAGGTTTTTTTCAGTTGTTTAACCAGGAGTAGCACACTAAGCTGAAAGCTTTTTACAGGTGCGACCTGGGACCATAGGGAAGTTAGTGACTTGCTCAGGGTCACACAGAATGCAAGTGGAGGCTGTGAGATTCAAACCCAGGTCTGGTCTGCTGGATGTCACCAGATTTGCAGCTCAGAACCTTAAACCACTGCGCTGTACTGCCTCCTATTTCAAGCCCATTGTTAGCTAGAAAGACCTCCACCTCAGTCCCCAAATTCTGTTTAAAAGTGATGTCATGTAATAAAGAATTATCAAGTTTCAACCGGCAACATCATAATCATATATATTATTTAAGAAGTTAGTTACAGGAGCATGGTCGAATATTTTATTGCACCATAGTGAGTTTTGAGATGTTGTTTGTAATTCTTCTGATACAGTATGAGAAAGCAATCAAGCCTAGAAGCAGATGTGTGTACACTGGAAATAAAAGAAAACTTTTTCCATATGGGATAGGTTTCTCTGATGATATCTACAAGCTTAAGATCCAACATGAAATCCTTCATAATTTTCAGAGCTCACTTCTTAGACTCCACAGCCCTCCAGATCTATTTAAATCAGACAGGGTCATACTGAAGTCGTCCCCTAGAATAAAAGGTCCCTAAAGCCTCACAAAGTAATAAAAATGAACAAAGAAGTCCAGATCGTCATCATTCGAGCCATATACCGAGCCGATGATCATCGATCTGTTGAATCGTTGAATTGTAACAATAACATATCTACCATACTTGTCAACTGTGTTCTGTTTTATAGTGATATTTAAATTATTTTAAATAAAACAGCAACTCTTCTTGAATTACTTGTAAACAAGATTGTATCACATGACCTCCAAATTGGTTACATATATATTAGAAATCGTTTGATGCAAAGTGGGTTTTTGTAGAAAGCAAACAGCATGGATTTGATTAGCATATTGAACTATTTTATGGATTTGCAGTCTATCTTTAGCTCCCTTTAAGTTCCAGTCTAAACACTTTAGACTTTCAGTCATTTCGTTTCATGTTTAACATATATATTTTAAAAAAAAATACTGCTTTGTATCCCAGTTTTTGCTTAAAAGCACAAAACATAATATGCCTGAAAAAGTATGATATTGCTAACCTTCCCTTCTCCCTAAAACCCCAATAACCTATCACTATTAACCTGATACCCAGACTTAATGCTGAGTTCTCCACCCCCAAAAGACAGTCTATAAGGGCGGCCATAGCTTATGGTGGGTGACATGTGAGACAGACTCTGATACCAACCGACATATTCTATCTATTTCATTTTTAACTGCTTTCCCTTAAAAAGAAAAAAACAGATTACTTGATATTATTTAAATGACATTTTGATATTTTATAAATTTCAACTATTATTTTTAATTAAGGGATTATCAAATAGTTATATTAAGCAATAAATTATATATGATTACCAAGTAGTTATGATGCCAAGTGCACTTAGATATAGTATATATGCTTTTATTTTCTCTGTCTCTCCCCTGCCTCCTCCTTCAGCCATCACAATGCTCTTAATCAAATAGGGACACCATTCATCAATTGCCTTCCATGTGGAGAAAATAAGTTTTCAAATACTGATTAGCTTCAAGAGTGCATCAAAATGTGTTGTCTCCCATTGAGAAATATTTTCAAATGATCTGAATGAATTAAGTTGTGTGGATACCTTTGTCTCTAAGGACCTTTCTGATCCCATCAAAGGGTTTTCGCTTTATCATAACTGATGGCGGCAGATCGCAAAACTTGAAGTTGATAGCCCTTACTTGCAGACCTCTATTTGTTCTTTCTTTCTGTAATATTTGTTCTTTCACCTGAAATTGGTGAGGCTTCATGTACACAAATCTAGGTACTTCTCTTCTAGTGGAGAAGCTTCTATGGGCTTGGTCCAACACTACCTTTTCTTTAGGCCATTTTTGCCCATAGCTTCTGTTAAGAGTTCTTCCATAAACTGTAGCGTGTCTGTCCCTCCCTCCCTCTGGAAGGCCTTCTTTTTTAAATTCTCTCTTCTTGAGCAAGATTCGAGATCTAATACTTTAAACTGAAGCTCCTGTAGTTCCTTTCGGCATGAGGTTACTTTATTTTGAGGGATTTAACTGATCTTCTGTGGATCCAACTCTGTTCTCTAATTCAGAAACCCCTTGGTAAGAGTTTTCATCTTGTTATCCAAACATGAGATCAAGCTCTTTAAGGAGTCAAACTGAGGATGTAGATTGGAAACCAATTCGCATTTCTTCTTGCATTTGCTGAATCTTTAAAGAGGGACTTGTCTCGTAGCTCTTTTGATTGTTCACTGGTTCCATGTTTGTTGTAAGATAATTGTTTGGGCCAGTCCATCTGCACTTACATCTCCGGTCAGATTCAGTTATGAGACTTACTAAGGCCTTTGGGCTTGACACAAATCGACTATGGCCCAGACCGATGGTAGTCAAACCTTTCAGGGTGTTTTCTTGAACTGCCTGTACCATCTCCTCTTCCTCACTGAAAGGCTCTAAGCTCTGGTTTGGCTGTATTTGTACCTGGGTCAGTGTGGCAGAGTCTGTAGCTGGCCCTGTGACTGATTTATGCTTACCACTGCTGCTTGCTGTGGCGCCCCTGTCATGCTTAGAAATTGATCCATGGGGCCATCATTGGTCACTTTCATTCCAGATGCAGTGATGTTTTTTTTGTATGTGCCAAAGTTTTGAGCCATTTACCCCATTAGCAGAAGAGTTAGGACTACTAGGCATAGATTGAGTGGAAGCAGGATTGTTCAATCCTAAGTCATTCAGATTGCCTTCAGGCCTATTCACCATTCTTGCTAGATTAGCCTGTACGGCTACAAGAGTGTCTCAGATTATATTCTGGCTCAACCTCTTTAAAACGTCTAAACATTTTAGGCATCAGGCCAGAAATGCAAAAAGAAGAAATAGCCAGAAAATCAGATAGTCAGTAGGCCAAACTGTGCAGATTAGACAAATATCTATCACATCATTTCAATAAGAAAGAGAGAGGCAATAGGCAGCAAAAGCTACTTCAAGATCATGAGAGATTCTACATGCTTGATCTCATTAGGCTATCTTCCAACTTCTCTGAGGTCCTAAGCCCTTTCCAAACAACAGTGCTCCCAACACAGCAAACTCGCTGTGAGAGTGTCTTCAACCACGAGGCTCTATTACCCCAAAGTCTGCTCCCAGGGCTGCAACAACCAGAAAAATATACAGGATCTACCACTTAGTTTTGGTTTAATTATTGTAAATGATGCTGGTAAGTGAAATGAAAAGTTTTCCAACCTCTGCCCAACAACCGGGATCTTCCTGTTTCCTTGCAGACAGTTTTCTTTACTTTTACATTATGCAGACACACAAACCCAGCCTAATAAAATTGTGCTCCCAAGATAATGCCTGCAGCTCAATTTTGAGAACGCAACACCCTTACAGCTTCAAGAGGCTAGCACATCAATATAACCTTTAGTTTGTAGACGGGAGTTTTGAGTTACCTGCACAGACAGGGAAGAGCAAGTGTAGGGCAGTATTTTCTTTCCTTTTCCTTTACTCACTGTAGTTGCGACCAAAACCAAAGAGAGCTGGTTGGGTCTATTTCTCAAGCAAAGCACATTACAAGAAGAGGCATGGACAGAAAAATATTCAGAATCAACTCCTCGTAGGCAATACTAGCAAGTGAGATGGTAGCTAATAAGATTTTAAACTACTGCCCAATGCCCAGGAGCTTCCAGTTTCTTTAAAGTTAGATTTCTTTACTTTTTGTATTCTGCATAGAAACAAACCCAGCTTAGTAGGCTTATGCTCCACGGTGATGCATGCAGTTTAGTTTTGAGAGGAAACAAAGCAATATTTTCTTTCTTTTCTTTTCCCCCTTACTCGCTGCGACCAAACCTGGAAAAAAACACTAGATTTTAAATTAATTACACAGACAAAGGAGAGCAAACATGGGTCAGTATTTTCACTTCGTTTCCTCTTTACTCACTGCGACCAAACGGGAGAAAAAAGCTGCTGAATCTGCTCTCCGGTCAAGTGTTTCAATCTTTCTTTGTTTGCCTACTTGGACTTAAATCTTTCAGTGCATCTTGTTGCTATCTGACAGATATTTGGAAAGCAGTTGCAACAAGAGAGTAGATGCGGTCGATTCAAGAGCTGCCCACGCACCTTCCATCAGCGCCATCTTGGATCCTGTTGCATTTCAAAGCAATCCATGCCAAACAAATCTGATAGATTTCTTTGACTGGGTGACCAGGAAATAGATCAGGGGAGGGCAGTGGACATGGCCTATCAAGAATTTAGTAACCCCTTTGGCACTGTGCCACACAGTAGGCTGACTAAGAAGTTGACCAGCCTAGGAATGGGATCCAAAATGGTAAACTGGGATAGGCACAGGTTAACGGATAGGAGACAGAGGGTGGTGGTCAATAACACTCACTCCAAGGATGGGGAGTGATCAGCAGGGCAAGGGCTCAGCATGGGACCAGTCCTCTTCAATGTTTTCATAAGTGACATTACAGAAGAACAGGAAGGGAAGTTGTGCTCAGATATGACACCAGAATTTTTAATATGGTGAACACTCAGGAGGGGTGGAGAAAATGTACAAGAATCTTGGGCAACTTGAGGAGCGGTCAATGGCATGGCAGTTGAGGTTCAATGCTAAAAGGGTAAAATCATTTGCCTAGGGCATAGGAACACTGATGCTGAGTACAGGATAGGGGCGGAGGTAGGTAATGACTGCCACTGCTCAGGAAAAGGACTTTGGGGTTATCATATCAGAGGACCTCAAGATGACAGATCAGTGTTTTTTTTTCTTATTTTGAAATTCAGCAGGAAACAATACATCCATGTTCCAATCTGTACCATACCTTTCGAGCATAAATCAATACAAAGATCAGGTAAATATTTAAATGCAAAGACAGTGGGACTTGACCAGGATACTCAAAATACAATAATCTACTCAATAATAATCATTATATTACAATCTTCATATTTCAAATAGCTACTTGGTAATTATGTTAATAACACCTAGTTTGTCCTCTATACTTGCATACTAAACATACTACAAGAGAAGTTAAATTAGCTCAGATTAAACAAAACCTCAGTGGATTTGATTACCTTACTGAAAGCTTGCCAAACCTTATCAAAACATCTAATCTTTTCATACATACATAATGAACTTTCTCTAATTTAAAAATATCTACCATAAAGTTCATCCAATTAAAAGTCAAGTGAGGAAGAATCTTTCCATTTTATCAGGATACACTTGTGGGCATTTAATATCCCTATTAGAGCTAACTCTACTTGATGAGAATTCATATTTTCATTGGAGTAACCATATATAACAAACATTCTTTAGTTTTTGCAGTCTCAGATTTGTTGCTCTTGACAATACACTAAGGATTTTTTTGAACTTACCAAGTTTATTATTTCATATCTAACATGACATATATTATTTGTACATTTCTAGATATGCTGCTGATAGAGTGACTATACCATACTGTATACTGTAGGTCTAAAAGTGGTAACAGTTTTTAAGTCAAGGAGGTTATTTCACACTCTTGTACCTTTTACATTGTCTAATAAATCTTCCTTGACTTTTTCTCATTTTCTTTACAGGTGTGAAGCCTGAGTCTTATTTTCAACAACCAAGTCACATTTTTAGGCAGCAATTAATTTCATTCCATACAATAAAATAATGATTTATACATAAGACAAAGAAAACCTTTTCCATCATCTGTATTAATATGTAATAAAATTATAACTGGCAAACTAAGGAGACCATGTGTGTTTACTTATTGAGTTCCTACAGTATTTCAATGCACTATGGGGTGAGGAGGGGAGAAAATGAATGTGCTCTGTATACGCAGTTTTATGACATCAGCGGGTTATATTCTCTATGGCAACAGTTTGACCATCAGTGTTATAGTTAATAAGGGCTAGCAAACCCTCCTCTGAGAGCCTTTATTCGTGGATGTCATCCCCATGGAGTCACACAGAGTTTAAGCAAGAACAAATTCTTCTAATACTGGTGCACTCTCTTTAGATTCTATGTAGTCAATGAAGGGGCCATTGGGAATTGAACTTCTCTGTGCACAGCCGTAAGTGAGCAGTTATCACTTCCATACCCTTAATGGAGTATCGCCAGCCACATATGGGGGTTAATAACTGCTACATAAACAAGTTCTGTGTGATCACTTTTAGGGCTGCAGTGATCAAATTGTAGAAAAGTTTTTTGGCTGTTGTTCAGATTCCCTCGGGGAGGCCAAGAACCAGATGCATGTGACGAGTGGTAGTGGTCAATTGAAATATCTCTTGAATGGCCTGAAACACTTCAGTCCAGTATAATTGGATGCATGGACAATCCCAACACATGAAAATATGTACCTTTTCCCCACAGAGCCTCCAACATTTGTCTGACTTAGATGCAGCATAGTGTGAGGTCAACACTGGAGTAAGAAAATATCTTACTGATACTTTCTATCTAAATTTTCTCCAGGAGGGGGAGTTAGTTATTTTGTGTATCCCTCCACACTTTTTCCCATTCCAATTGTGTGAGTAGGGCTCCAGATTATTCCAGCCACCTTTCCTCTATTCTTTGAAGTAACAAAATACCTGTTCCCTCCTGTAATATTTTATAGATGTATGAGATAAGATTACGTGTGTCATTCATGTGGCCTTTTGATATACTCAGAGTAATTGCTGGATCGGGCCTTGCCTCAGGGTCTTACTCCCACCTTCAAAGTGATGTAATGTCTGCACTGTAAAATCTATAAAACTCTGTGTGTGGGATATTGAATTCTTTGCTGTATCATTTCAAATTACTTCAGAACCCTGTTTTGTATAAATTGTGTGAGGTATCTTAATCCCTGTGTTTCCCATTGGGCAAAGCAGGGATCATCCCTAGAAGCCTGGAACTGCAGAATAAATTTTACAAGCATATATGCCCAGACTGGGGTGGGCACTTCCCAGAATTGCCTAACTTGCAGCCACACTGCAATTGCATGTCTCATTCATTCTATTGGTAATGACCTTGACCTCCAGGATTTGTATTACTCAAGGTAAGACATTTAGAAGGATCTTTAGATGGGTCTTCTTTCCATTGGTATCCCCTTGTATTCTACAGAAATCATTTTCAGAATTGGGAGTAGCTGTGCTGCTCTATAATAATTCATAAAATTAGGTAAGCCCATTGCACCCTTCTCCTTACTGTCCGGATAAAAGAGCCCATCTTTTCCTTGGTCTTCTGCCCACCCAGATAAAATTAGTTAACTTCCTCCACAGTTCCTTCCATTTTATTGTTGGAAATGGGATTGGTAAATCAGAGAATAAAAATAAGTATCGAGCAGGACATTCATTTTGACAGTTTCTATTCTGTTAGAAAGGATAAGTGGCAGAGACTGCCACCTATTAGTATCTGTGTATACTTGTTGGGTGAGGACAGTGTAATTAAGCTGGTAAAGTTTTGAGAGATGCTTAGGTATGTTAATTTTCAAATATCGAATTTTATCTTTCACCCACTTTAAGGATTGTTGCTTGTGCTTTTGCAGAGGGAGGACCACCTATCCACGTTGTCTCTGACTTGTCAACATTTATTTTAAAGCCAGACATCTGGCCAAACTGTTCCAAAAGCTGTAACAAAGGTGGGATGGTGACTTCTGGATTTCCATGTAGATTAGGGTATTATCTGCATACAAGGATATTTTGTTGTTTGCTTCCCCACCTTAATACCCTTGGATCTGTGGATGAGCCCTAGTTGATTAAGCCAATGGCTCCATACTGAGGGCAAATATTAATGGAGAAAGGGGCAGCCTTGCCTGGTTCCCCTTTCTATACAAAAGTGATCTGATGTTGTTCCATTAACCTTCACCCATGCCCGTGGGTTCTGATTGCACAATGAGACCCATTTAGGTAGGAACCCCAATCCCCATTAGACCCAGTACTTTTAACATGTAGTCCAGTTAAGGTGATTGAAGGCCTTCTCAGCATCTAAAAAGATGGCTAGCTGGGATGTTCTGTGGGAGGATGCACTTGTTAAAATGTTTAACAACCTCCTGATGTTATCTGACATGTGCCTGTGGGGTATGAATCCTGTCTGGTCCAAATGTATCAGGGTTGCAATATGTTTCTGTAGTCTCAAGGCAAGGATTTTAGTTAGGATTTTAAAAATCCTAATTGAGCAGTGAGATAGGCCAGTATGCCTCACAGTACTCCTCCATCTTCCTGGCTGAAGAACCGCAATGAGGGCCTCCTCCCACGAGGCTGGGAGTTTGCTCTCAGTCAAGGTAGAATTTAGCACTGTCACCAATTTAGGTATAAGTACTTTTTGAAATTCTTTATAGAAATCTCGCCGTAGTCCGTCCGACCCAGGGATTTACTTGTTGGCAGTCCTAATATTACCTGAATGACTTCTTGTTCACTAATGGCTGCTGAGAGTGCCTCCTGAGCCTCGTGTGGCAGTGTTGAAAGGAAAGGTTGTCCAGGAATTCCTTGGTGTCATCCATCACCTTTTGATTATTTTTCTCTGAATATAGGGCTCTATAAACGTTTTTGAATTGTGAAGCTATGCCTCTAGGTCTGGTCCAGCATTTTCCTGGGCTATTTCTTTCCCTCAGTTGAGCAACATGTCTCTCTGCCTGTGTCTTACACAATTGAAAGGACAAGAGTCTAGCTGCCCTGCCCCCTACCTCATGATATTTTTGACTGGAGAAGTGCAGGAGGCCCTCAGCCATCTTGTTCTCTAGATTTTGAAGTTCTGTTCTTGCTTTGGTTAAGGCTTTCAAAATGTCCTTTTGCCCCGGAGTTTGTTTGTGTTTGGTTTCTAATTCTCTTATCTGGTCCCTGAGTTTTTGTATTTGCATAGTTTGTGCATTTCTTTTCATGGAGGCGAAGCTAAATATGTGCCCTCTGACCACTGCTTTCATTGTGTCCCACCAAAGCAGAGGTGAGCTGTCCCCATTGGGGAGTCCAGGGCCAAATTTTCCATAGCTTGTGTGATCTGCTGTATAAAGCTTTTATCATTTAGTAATGATATGTTTAATCTCCAAGTAGTTTGCCTAGTTTCCTTTCCCCAAAATAACTTAAGGGACAATGGGGCATGATCCGACAGCATTATGGGAGAATGAAGCCCCACTGAACTGGTGAAGGGCTGTCCCGTGGGTCAGAAACATGTCTATTCAGGAGTATGATTTCTGGGCAAGAAAATAGAATGTATAGTCCTTCTCACTGCCATTGAGGGCTCTCTATATATCCACTACCCACGACTCCCTGATTAGTGTCTTAATTTTTTAGTCACCATCTTAGAAGTAGCAGTTTGGCCTGATGACTGATCCAATGAAGAGCACACTACTGTGTTGAAATCTCCACCCAGTAGGAGTAGTCCCTGTTGAAGACCCATGACATTGAGAAATATTTCTGATAGAAACCCTCAGTGTTTATATTAGGGTGTAAACATCAACAAAATAAATCAGTTCGCCTTGGCGGCGTCCAGATACCCAAACAATGCAGCCCTGGAGACCCTCCTCCACTTTCCGACGCGAACGATACCCTCTTGATCAGAGTTGCTATTTAATTTTTACTCATGGGTGTGCGGGTGCTGCTGCCTCCACCCTGCCCACTCACTGCCTATGGAGTTTAGCATGTTCCTTATCTGACAAGTGAGTCTCTTTCAGGAATGCAACATCATATGCCAAATGCTTCAATTCGGTTAACAATCTAGTATGTTTTATCGGGAGTTGATGCCCTTAACATTGTATGAAATTATATTTAATGTTTCCATGGTTTCAGGCATCTATATGACATGAAGCAAACCTTGCACAAAGTTACTATGGCCCCCCATATCCACGCTCCCGCTCCATTCAAATCAATGCCCTCTGTGAGGTATTTGACTCTGGCCTGTGAAGAAAAAATAATTTGGTTTCCTTTAACCTCAAGCAAAAAGAACACTTAAATATGAGTTAACATTCAACCAGGATGAAAAATCAAACATTATAAACACTTAATTCTATGATTATTACAACTTCCTAAGAGAAAGATCCAACGGTTTATTACCGTGGGTGGCCCCTAGTGGCTTTTGAATTTCCCTCAGTGTTGTTTCTGCGAGAATAAGTGGCTAGTTCTGTATCTCCTTTTAAAGTACAATTGCCAACTTAAAAATATGTCACTTGGTAGTCGGACTGAAACCAGAATTTCCCCTCCGCCCTCTCCTCCCTTCCTTCCCTGTTTCCCTCTCAAGGGCTTTTATTATCAGGTGTGACCATCAGCCTGTGTTGCTTGCTAGGCCCAGAGAATTGACGCTTTTGTTTCTCTCCTCCCTACTATGAGCCTTCATCAATCAGTCGTATAAACCAGAAGCAATGTTATCCCCAGCTTATAAGTTTTTGTACCCTGTGTTACTAAAGTCATATAACTTCCAAATGTTATGATTTCCAGACAAGGAGGGTCAATCAAGCCAGCAATAATGAATATGTATTCAGCGTTTTAATCTGCTGATGTAGTTCTCTGTTCACTCTCCCACCTCACCTTGGGTTACTTCCCAATATTAGAGTTTTTATTATAGAATGTTATATTGTTTCTCAACAGCCTCCCTTTCCTGCATCTAAGACAAGCCCCCTCACCCCAGTATCAAACTTCACCAAGGCAGGTGGAGGTAAAACAAATTAACATAATATTACGGTCTTGAGCTCAGCTTATAGCTGCAGTCCTTAAGGTCCACAATATGGTGCTAAAGGGGCATGTGGCCATGATTTGCTCCCCACGGAGTTAAGGTGAATCCCTGAGATAACCTGGTCATAGCCTGTTATCTCTTTGGTGATATAGGGGCAGCAGGCGTGGTGCTCTTCCCTGTGGCCTTCTGATCTGTTTTCTTGAGGAGTCTGGAGATATCTGAGGTTGCTTTGGGATGGTTCCTGGGTATCCTCTCTTTTGGTCTGTCCCTCACCATTACAGTCCAGGCCATTGTAGAGATCTTTCTTTCAGGGCTTCCAACTCTAAATCTGGTAGGGGAATGTCTAGTTCCTTCAGAAGGGGAGCAGCTTCCACCAATTACTCGAAAATCTTGATGCCAGAGTCCAGATGGATTTTACTCTGACCAGGTATAGTCGTTGCTGTTTTATATTTTTCTTATTTTTGAGATCTCTTATTGCTGCTCACATCATCTGTCTCTCGGCTTACAGGGCAGAAGAAAAGTCCTGGTCAAAGAACACAGCCATATCCTTATATTTTAGGTCTTTGTGCCTCAGGCTTCCTGCAGGATCAATCTTTGCTCTGAAAATATACTATACAAACTATGAGCGACCTAGGGCATGCTCTGGGATCTGCTGGCCTAGGAATAAGTGAGTGGTGGGCCTGTCGATGTTCAAGTGGAGGTCTGCAGGCAGGAAGAGTATTGAGAGAGCAGCTGCTGAATAAAACCTGCCACTGTAGCGAAACCTTCTTCAGCCCCCTCAGGTACTCCGTGGATTCTAAAATTGTTGCACCTTGACCTATTCTCAAGGTCTTCTAATTTATTTTAAATCTCTCTGTCCTGTTGTACTAAGTAGAGAAGTAGTCTGTCGGTTGAATCCTGCATCTCTGTAAGCTCAGTAACTTTGGAGGCATTGTCGGAGACTTTGTGGTAAAGTGTGCACACATCTTGTTTTAAGTCCGCTACTGATGAGTCAGTCTTGTTCACTGTGGCTAGGATTTTTGTAGTGTTCAAGCAGTGTTCTCCAGTTGTCCCTGTTCATCCATGTCTTGCTCTACCGAGACTTCTGGCATTGATCTGCCGCATGGATGTACAGCCACCATTCCTTCCACGGTCTCCTCAAGGACGAGCTGTTTAAATTTGCCATTCAAGGTGTAGGATTTTGAACTTTTGCTCTCTACTGTTTCCCTGCCATTTCTGCTTTCCAGATAAGTATTAATTTAGTTGCAATTCACTGCAACCAGCAAGGATTAACTTAGATTAGGGAGTAGGAGTCACAGAGCTGTCTGGATCAGCATCCAACTATTTGGTGACGCCACCAGAAGTTCTACACTAAGGATTTTACCCCAAAAGTTATTTAACATGTTACATTCCACCAACACATGTTCTAGCTGCATCCATACATTTTACACCTGGGAAAAATATTAACATGTGCTGGATTCATTAAGTTCAGCCTATGGGAGTATAGTATATTTGATGTACGATATTAAAATAAATCTGTAGCAGTTTAGTAGATAGAATACCAGTCTTGGCTAGATGAATGGAATGTACCTACACCTGTTCAGAAATGTGCACTTTTGTTTTGTTTCCCATTTGGCTTTTAAATTTTGCAGGTTAGTACCAGAATGCATAAACAACAAGGAATAGCTTTAGATATCAGTTTTGACGTAGTTAGATTGGATATATAATTCTTTCCATATGCTTTGTTGAGGTTCTGTTGATATATCCCAGATTTTCCTTATATAATCAAGAATCTGTAAATATCTAAAAGTACACATTTGACAGGTTGTAGGTTTGTTTTTATTGTATCAAATATTAATAAGCCATTTTATTAAAGACACTATTTATTTCACACAGTCCATTGTTATACCACTGTTTAAAGCCTATTATGGACAGGGTAAACAAAACATTTAAGTAAATGGAAGAGTGGATCAAAATCTTTTTGAACATTGAGTAAGTTTTCTTAACTTTATCCCAAATGGCGAATTAACATAATGGTGCTCATACATGCATTTTTTTAGCTTTATGGTAATTACCTGCATATAATATGTGTTTGATATCTACATGTGGTGTGCAACATGATTCACTCTGGCATGGTAACCAGTCAAAGTTGTGATGAAACCATGTATATACAGTAGCCAAATTTGCTGCCAAATAGTACCAATAAAATTAGGTAAAGATAGGCCACTGAGATTTTGAGAAATATAGGGTTTGTCTAATTTAAGTCTGGATTTTTAACCTTCCATAGAAATGTCTTAATAATCTTCTTCATTCTTTGAAGAACAGATCTTTTTATTTTATAGGTTTTGTTTGGAATAGGAATAAGAAGTTAGGCAAAATGTTTATTTCGTAGCATTGGTTCACCCTATTAATGTCAGTGGTAAATTTTCCCAGTGTTCTAGGACTTTTTAATATTTACAAGTAGCTGAGCATGACTTTCATCACATAGCTTTAGAGGTCTTGACTGATGTCAACGCCAAATATTTTAACGTGGTGACTTTTCTAAAGTTAAGCATTTGTGTTTTTGAAAGGGATTTGTAAATTTTGGGGATTCTAGTAGTTCAGACTTGCTCCAATTAATTTTACAGATTGAAGCTTGACTGAATTGTATCAAAATATCATTCAATTCTTCATAAATATAGTTTAAATTAGTGGTGTAAATTAAAGCATTGTCTGCATATAAATTAATTTTATGTTTCAATGTATCCACTTTCAGTTCCTTGATTTTATTGTTAGTTCTTATAGCTATAGCTAATGGTTCAATTACAAGAGAAGATTAGTGGAGACAGCGGAATCCTTGTCTGGTACCATGTTGTAAATAAACCAGTTCAGAGAGCTTATCTGACTTTATCCTAGTGGAGAGTTTTAATATAGAATACTGATCCAGGTTCCAAACCTTGGACCAGATTTCATAGTTTTTAATAATATTTTGACATACAGTGGTTCCTCCACCCTGTCAAAAGCTTTTCTGCATCTAATGAGAGAATAGCATAGTTTGTATCTCTAAAATTATCGATTCGATTGACAGTTCATATTACATTAGATCAAAGTTGTCTTCCTTTAATAAAACCATTTTGATCTGGATGGATTATCTCTGATAGGATGTTTTCAAGTTTATCTGCCAACATTTTAGTCAAAATGTTAGTGTTCTGTATCACTTTTCAAGAGGGCAAAATTTAAGAGAAAAGTTGGTGCACAGCAGACTGACACCACTTACACGTAGCAACACTTGGCTTGCACTAAACCAGAGGGGCATTCAAATGCCAAAGGTGTAGTGTGTGTAGTTACTGTGCACCAAGTAAGGAGCTGCATCATCCTGGCACTGGAAATAAATATGAGGTTAGAGAGTTCATCAGCTGTGATACAACTTTTGTTGTATATACCTTATGGTGTGTGTGTCAAATCATGTACATATGAGCATCACTAGGGCCTTGAAACTGAGAATGCAGAAACACATTAGGAACATTATTAATGTTAGGTTGGACACCCCAATAGGTCTACATTTCTCTCAGATGCATAATTCTGATCCAAGAACACTCAAATTTATGGGGATTGATTGGCAACTACCACTCCAGTATGGGGTGACAGAGTTAATGAGTTGCTAAAAAGAAAGTGAATGGCTATATAGACCAGGAAGTATAAACCCAGATGGATTAAATGATCAATGGGATCTTAACTCTATCTGAAAAAGAAATAAGATGTTGATTAATTTGTGAAAACTGGTTGTAAGATGTATTCAATATATTATATTGCTCTGGTTGTTTATTCATTACTTTATCTTTTCTGTTTTGTGGATCCTCTTGTGAAAGCATTTCTCTTTTAACCCTACTTCCCATATTTCCTTACTGCCTTCTTATGCCCTCCTCACCTCCTCTTTTTCCTTTCTTCACACCCCACCTCAGCCCCTCCCATTCACCTCTCTCTCTTAACTATGGTCTCTCCTGTCATTGCCCCTTTGCTGCCTTTTTCCTTCTGTGGACTTTATACCCTCCTTTCCCCAGTCTTAGCTACTTTGTGATGTGGAATAGGTTCCTTGAATTAAGTTAGTACCATGTCTTTCTTTTACTTGAACCCATTGATATTTATTTGAAATGGAATTGTTCCTATGTACAACATGAAATTCAGACTGTTCTTCATTAGGGTTCAATATATAGATAGACATTGCTGTTTAAATATTTCTGTTATGAATGTGTAAATATATGTGTTTATATCTTTATTGTATGCACACTGCACATCTGTGATGTCATCACTTATTTTTGTATTTAAACTATCACAATGGTTCCCAAGCCACACGCCTTGATAAAGACTTGAATGTCGAAACGCTGGGGTGCTAGTTTCAGCTCCGATCAATAAATGTCTATTAACATTTAGCTGCGATGTTTTGGGTTATTTTTCTTGTGTGAGTACTCACTTGTCTGGACTTTGAGCTTTTGTGCTGGTCGCCCTCTGTGAGCACCCGCCGCATTGTGTTTGTCGCGGCTCATCTTGGATTTCCTGTGGGTTTCACATACTGTATACTGGTCTGGGTATTGATTAATTGATTAGTGGTTCATGAATCAATCCCTCACAGGTTACTGCTCCCCTCTGATGTGCCCAATCAAGTATAATTTGTTCTTTGGGGAATTTTAAACCAAGTGCTTGTGTTAATAATTTTCAAAATAAGGTACAGGGTCCCCTTTTCCTCCTAGCCCTTCCAGAATTTTATCAACTTCAAATTATTTCTTCTGGATATGTCCTCCTGATCCATTGATGTCTTTTTTTTTTTTTTTGCAAGTTTTGTATTAATGTAGCATTTTCTTTAAGTGTTTGTTGGCTAGGGTTTATCGTGTCTTCCAAACAGATACTCTCTGATCCACTTAGGGTTTCTAATAGATAGGCTTTCTAATTTGGTCCCCAAGTCATTTATTGATTTGGTTAATAGTGCAAGTGAGGATAAGAGAGAACTGAACCCTTTTTGAATGTCTGCCTTAATTTCATCTTTAAACCTTGAAAGTACTGCAGTTTGATTTTCATCCATTAATGGGAGGGGTAAGTAACTGGTGTATTTGTTGAAGTTGTAGCTGGTATTACCAAATTGTTTTCAGTTGTACTTTGCAACATGTTACCTTGTAAGGGCTCTGTATCAGCAGAGACTCATTGCATTTTGTGAGAAGTAGAAACCACATTGCTTATTTCTGAATAGCACTTCTGTGCACTAGTGAAAGTATTGCCACTTACCTGCCCAGTGTTACAATGCATTCCTGGAATACTTCCCAATACAGGATTCTGTGTCTGTGGGTTTGATTCCTGCTGTTGATGGATTTGTTTAATGTATTTTATTTTATTTTATTTAAACTCTGATAACCGGAAAGGCATACTGAGCCAAGCTGCTTTCCTGGTGCACCCTGGGGACAGCTGGGTTACATAGGAAAAATATATACAGATAGACAACATTTTAACGATATATACAGATATACAAGTATGACATGAGGGCAGGTACATCCAGCTATACAACAATGCAAGCAGTTTTGAGGATAATGGTGTGAAATTACATCAGACTTGAGTTTGATCATTACAGTAATACAATATATGCAAAATATACAAAAGCAGAGGTGGAGATTTGCATAATCTACAAATTGGCATAAGAGTGAGTGCATCCACAATCCAATCAATTCCCTCTAGTAATGGGACAGAAATGTATGTGTATTAGCAACCTACTTGCAGTAAAAGCTATTTGTATTGGGAGTATTCTAAACAGTAGAGAGACTAAGTGCAGGACTAGGTCATAAGGTAGAGATGTATTAGGAGCAGTGCCAAGGAGCAATTGGAGTTAGCCTGAGAAGGCATTTGAGCATGTGAAGCAAGGAGGCATGCAGAAAGGAGGTAGGGATTTGGTTTCAGAGGGATGGTAGGTGGAAGTAGAAGGTAGACTGGCTGTAGTTCTTGTGGGGTGTGGGAAAGAAAAGGATCGGGACCCTCTGGAGTGGAGTGAGGAGAAGGACTAGCAGGGGATCAGAGGGGGAGATATTGGAGAGGAGAAGTCAGAACTAGTATTTACCTATGAAGATGAGGGAGTGGACTTTACATCAGTGGAGGGGTGGAAAGGGAGGAGTAGAAGAAGCAGTGGTGGTTCTGGAAAGGGAGTTTGTGGTGAAGTGGCAAAGGGCATTTAGGAGGATAACTAGCTTGGCAAGGGAGGAGGTGGAAGCAGTGCAGCAAACAATATCTGCATAGTCGATAATGGGGAAGATTGTTTTGTAACCAACTCACAATGTACAGAGAGAAAGAGAGAGAGAGAGATTCTTTGTTTCTGCACATGATACCGAGTTTTAGATGGAGTTTTGCATGCAGGGTGTCAATATAAAGTGAAAAGGCAACCTTATTGTCGAGCCATGCCCAAGGTTTTTAAAGGCAGAAACTGCCTTTTAGGAGGAGTCATCAGAAGTGGTGAAGACGGGGTGGGGTGGTAGAGAGTGTTGCAAGTTTTATCTTGACCTGAAGGTCATAGAGACTTTTTGTGTTTACACTCAGTTGGTTTGTTTGGAACCATTCTAGGACATTACTAAAGTCATGCTGAAGGGGGTCTCCATGTCAAGGACTGAGGGACCTGTGGTGAAGATGACCATGGATGACTCACCTCCTTGTCTTGGTGTGGGTTTGACAGAGTTGGGGAGGCAAAAAATGTTGTGATTAGCAGGTATGTTAGGAAAATCTTCTGTGGCTCTACTTTGATAAAGAGCGGCGCTGTTGGGTTCATATCCAAAATGGGGAAAGAAAGCTTTTTGTGCTGCAGCCGCATTCTCCCACTAATTCTTATCCTGTCAAAGTCGTCAGTTCACCAAACACAATTACTTGTTTTGACCTTAAGCCTCATGGTTTTTGTGGTTGTGATTGTAACTGCTCTGTCAGCTCTTTTGCATAGCAGATGGACTTCAACATTCTGTGGTGATGCCGCAGTTTTTAATAGAGTTCTCTGAGTTAACACATGCCTGCAACTATTGTAACAAATTTTAGTAGCAGTGTCAGAGCTCAAGACTGAGTGGCTGTCTCTCAGACAGCCATCTTGGGTCATCCTTCCATAGCAGGGCAATGTGACAAGGCAGTGGTCAGGGCTAGTGGGATGTGGGGTGCATAGGAGGGGTATCTCCAGCAGGAGGATGGAGGTGGTGTTTCCACTGCATTGTTCCCTGTTGTGCCCTCACCTGGAATATTGTGTCCAGTTTTGGAGACCACACCTCAGAAAGGACAGAGACAGGGTGGAAGTGGTCCAGAGGAGGGCAACTAAAAGGAGCAGTTTACATCAGAAGCCCTATAAGGAGAGACTGAGGATCTCAACATGTACGCCATCAAAGAAAGGAGAGAGAGAAGGGGACATGATCAGGATCTACAGGTACTTCAAAGGGGTGAACAGAGTGCAGGTGAGGACTCTCTTTCAAATGAGGATGAGCACCAGGACTTGGGGCATGCGATGTTGCTGAGGGGGGGTCAAGAGATGTGTGAAAATATTCTTCACTGAAAGAGTGGTAGACGCCAGGAACAGACTGTCAGCAAAGTGGTGGAGGCTAGAATGTTGAGGGCTTCAAGCACACATGGGACAAACACAGGGTATATTAGAAAAGAGGCAGCAAGTTGGGGGGTCTTCAGAGACCAGATAGGATCTGTGGAGGAATAATGGGATGGGAACAGTTGGGGCAGACTGGGTGGGCCAAGCAGTCTTGTTCTGCTGACAAATTCTATGTTTCTATGAAATACAGTTCATTCAGGTGGCTTGGTCTCAGTCTGGATTGACTTCTGAGGTAGAGAAGTCTGCTTTAATTTTAGAAAGTTTCTTACCAGCCTCAGCAGGATCAGTGCATACAAATGTTTTCCAGTGGAATGATCTTCAGCTGCGCTAGAAATATTAAGCTGTGTGTAACATGAAGGTCTCTGAGGTCCTCCCAGACCACTTCAAAGACCATTCTCCTTTGCTGAGTTGCATAACTTAGACCTAGAAACAAAATATTCTCATGGCATCCTGAAGGGTAAGCAGACTTTTATTCTTAGCCAAATTCAGAATTAAATCCTTAATATAGGACCCTCCTGTGATTAATAGGACTGTTCAGGGTAGGTCTGAAATGAGCTGTCATTTCCACGGGTTTATTACTTAAATGTAAATGTATGGAACTTCCTTCCACTGAATCCAAGAATCTCCTTCTCCACGCAGCTTCAAACAGGAGCTTTGTATGGCTCTTCTAAGAAACATAGACTTTGATGGCAGATAAGGACCACTTGGCCCACCTAGTCTGCCCATTTCCTACCTACTGGATAAGCTGCAGATCCTAGTTAACCAACAGCCTATTTCTTCCTACACCCCACAAGAATTGCCTTATGTCTGTCCTATGCATTCTTGAATTCTCCCACAGTTTTAGACCCCACAACCTCCTCGGAAGGCGGTTCCATGCGCCCACCACCTCTCTATGAAAAATATTTCCTCACATTGCCCCTGAGCCATCCTCCTCTATCTTCAAATTGTGCCCTCTTGTTCTTGCACATCTCTTTTCTGAAGGATGCTACCCTCTTGGACTTTGTTGATTCCACTGAGGTACTTCAAAGTTTCTATCATGTCCCCCTCTCCCTCCTTTCCTGAAGGGTATACATATTAAGCTCCTTTAGTCTCTCCTTGTATGGCTTCTCTTGCAGACCCTGCACCATTTTAGTTGCCCTCCTCTGACTGCCTCCATCCTGTCTATGTCCTTGCAGAGATGGGGTATCCAGAACTGGACACAGTACTCCAGCTGGGGTCTCACCAACTGTCTGTACAGAGGATAACAGCTTCCTGTTTTCTGCTGGTGATGCTTCTCCCATACATCCCAGTACCCCCCAGCCCTCCCTACTGCATTCTCACATTGCTTGCCAACCTTAAGGTCATCTGATACGATTACCCCAGGTCCCTTTCCATTTTTGTTGTTACTAACCCCCATTGTGTACTCTTCCCTGGTTTTTGTTTCCCAGGTGCATTATTTTGCACTTCTTTGCATTGAATCCAAGCTGCCATACTTCTGAACATTCCTCCAGCCTTGCCAAGTCTCTTCTCATCCTTTCCACCCCCTTGTGTATCAACCCTGTTGCAGATCTTTGTGTCATCTGCAAAGAGGCATACTTTTCCTTCCAGTCCGTCTGTAATGTCACTTATAACGACATTAAAAGGACTGGACCCAGTACTGAACCCTGCGTACCTCACTAATAACCCCCTTTCTTCAGAGTGGGCCCGCTTACTATTACCTTCTGTTTCTTGTTGTCCAGCCAATGTTTTCCCCAGGCTACCACCCTGGGACCCACTCCCATGCTATCTAATTTGTTTATTAATCTTTTGTGTGGCACTATGTCAAATGCCTTACTAAAGTCTAAGTAGGCCATGACCACAGCCCCTCTCTGGTGTACTACTTTGGTCACCCAGTCAAAGAAATTGATTAGCTTCATATGACATGACCTCCCCACTGTGAATCCATGCTGCCTTGGGTCCTGTGCCCAACTGGCCTCTCAGGTATTCAACAATTCCTTCCCTTCAGAAGTGATTCCCACTTTTTCCTCACCGAGAGGTCAAACTGACAGGTCTGTAGTTTTCTGCCTCTGTCTTGCTCTCACTTTGTGAAGGGAATCACGACCGCCCTCCTCCAGTTCTCCAGGTACCACATCATCCTCCCATGATTTGTTAAAAAGGTAGTCAGTGGTGTCACTAGTTCTCCCTTAATTTTTTAGAATTCTGGGTGAATCCGTCAGGCCCCATTGCTTTGTCCACCTTCAGTTTTAGGAATTCTTTAGAACCCTTTCTTCTGTAAAAGGACTGGGATTGACCCCTATCCAGAGTGCTTCTGTTAATTGAATTAGCATGCCCCTCCTCTCTTTGTGAATGCTGAGCAGAAGTATTCGCTCAGTATCCCTACTTATTCACTGTCCCTCTCTGCCCACCCACCGTCCATTCTATTCAGCCTCACTATCCTTCCATTTGTCTTTCTATGCTCCTAATGTACCTATAAAAGTTTTATCCCCTTCTTAACCGAGTTGACTATCTGTTCCTCAGTTTGGGCCTTTGCTATTCTGACTGACTTCCCTGCTTTCTTCTGCCTTAACTAGTACAGTTCTCTGTCCTGCTCCTTCTGTGTTTCCGTATACTTCCTAAATTCTATCTTTTTCTCCTAACCTTACCCACCACCTCTTTGAGCACCATAGTGGCTTTTCTTTCATTTTGATTTGTTTATTTGCTTCACACAAAGGCTTGTTGCCTCTTGATGGCAGTTTTGATGTTTCCCCATTGTTGTTTCTCCTCCTTCTTGCCTGTTTGCTAGTGATTTTCTAAGGCACTCTCCCATTTTGATATAGTCAGCCCTCCTGAAGTCACATACCCTCACTTTTGTATGGTTTGACTCTGCAGCTGAGTTTATCGTGAACCACACTGTTTGGTGGTCACTTGTTCTCAGATGGCTACCCACTTCCAGATCTGAGATCCTCTCACTGTTCCCATTTGAGAGTATGAGGTCTAAGATTGCTCCATCCTGCGTGGGTTCCAACACTAGCTGTCTGAGGCATGCCCCTGTAGGGCATCGAGAATGGCCCTGCTGTTGGATGTGGCTGCAGCAAAGGTGCTCTAGTTAACATCTGGCATATTCAGGTCCCCATCAACAATATCTCCCTTTCTCTGCCATCCTCAAGATGCCTTCTATCATATCCGTGTCCATTCCCTCCCCTGAGATGGGGTCTGTATACAACCCTGTGCGGATTGTGATGCCATTTCCAGTCTCTAAGGTGACCCACAGTACCTCCTCTCCTCCGTGTTTACTCTTTTGTTCTGTTACTTTTATCCTTCCCTTACATAGAGAGCTACCCTCCCCTTCTACCCTCCTCTCTCTTCTGTAGGTTGTGTGCCCTGCTATGTTAACATCCCAGTCATGGTTCTCTGTGTACCATGTTTCAGTGATTGCCACAATATCCAGGCATCCCTCTTCCATCAAGGCCACCAGTTCAGGGCTTGTTGCCCAGACTATGGGTACTGGTACTCATTACCCTCCACTTCTTGATGACCTTACCACTTTTTGCCCCATCTCTGTTCTTACTGCCTTTGTCATTTTCTCCATTTACCCCTGCTCTTCTCCCTATCGATGTCTCTATCTTGGTGTTTACCTCACTAGCTACCCTAATTTTTTTGGGGGCTGGGGTTTCCTCTGCTCCTTTTAGTGCCTCCCGCCTTGGCTAGTTTAAATGCTTGGCAATGAAGCATTTCAACCTATCACCTAGCTTCTAAATCCTGCTCCTGGTCTCTATCCACCCACTCCTGTACTGGTACCTCCTAGTTGTCTACTGGCTCCAACCCCTACTACTCTCAAACCTCCTGGAAATCTTTATTCCTTCTTCTAGCACTTACTCACTAGTTTTATGACTTATGACTGTTAGTTATTTGCACTTACATTCCTTTTTTTACTACATATAGATTCCTGAAAATGTATTGTCATTGCTGAAAATTTTGTATAAGTGCACTATGTCTGACTTCTACTTGTTCCCATGATGTTTTCTTGTATCTACTATTGCCTACATACCCTTTGTTGTAATCTCCTGGGTCGTACTCTGAAAATAGGCAGCTATGCTGTCTAGTGTACCTACACGGTTAACAAAACTAAATAAATAAATAAATGTTTAGTATCTGCCTATTTAGATCCCACATCCACTTTAGTCTTCAACAGTTCCACAATAAAGGACACAGGGTCAGGTCTCTCCAAGCTTTTAGAGACATCAAGAAGCTGCACATGGGAAAGTCTTGCCAGTTTTCCAATTGCTCTAGATGAAGCCTGCAATATCTTATTTTCTTACACAGTCCCAGATACAGCTGTGGTGTATGTATTGGCAGCCTCCATTGCATGGTGTGCCTCTGAAGTTACTAGGTCTAACTTAGTTTCATGAGGGTCACGTGGGTCAGAATGATTCCATCTTTTGCCCAAATCCTTTGCAGACTTATCTAAGCCTTTGACCCCTTTTCCAATGTCTCTGACTGCTCACAGCACATCAGACAAAAGAGCCTACACCATCTCCTGAGCCCAGCCCTCCTGCATCTTAAGGCAACAACAGGTGACACTCATGCCACTGAGATCAGGCCGGATGCAATCCAGCGGCAGCTAACCCACACAGGACACAATCAAAACACAAAGGAAGAGCTGCACTCCAATGCCAAAGAAAGTCAAGTCGAGAGTGCTGCTGCAAACTTGAACGTTTATTGTACACAAAGCAAAATAACAAAAATAAACAAACCATGGTGTCAATTCCAGCCAGAAGCCCTGGTGCTTCACAGTTTAGATCTTTGTCAGGGCGGGTACTGGTACTAGCTGAATCACTTAAATATTATACTAGGAAACTGATGATGAAGCTGTTTCTTAATAGTCATAGGGCATTAAATGCAACCATATTGTATCCGTTTTTCAATACAAACAACATCAAACATTTCATTAATAGAGCAATTCAGGGATACAGAGGAGAACAAGCATCATCTCTACTTGTTTTGCTTTTAACAACATTTCCAACATTTCTATTAATTGTATAGCCATTCTTACATTATTCTATCCATACTTGGTTAAAATGCCTTTAGAATTGGCATCACAATATTCTATAATATTCGGTGGCATTCTGTAAATAGCAGGGACCTAGTATGTATTTTTAAATTAATTTCAAGTTCACATTGTCTTTACTGAAATATATATACAACTTTTTGCTTTTCACATAATCACTGACATGTCTTATTATAATCCCTACACCCCTGCCTTTTTGCAAATCGACAGGTGGTATGTGTTGAAGCTGACACAGTACCAGGTGGGGGACTGAGTTCAGAGGACTAGGGTTATTCGGCACAAGGGCTAAGTTTGCATTACTCATATTAGGGCACCCAAGTAAATCCGAACACAGGAAGCAATAACTGTAATGTCCAATACCAGGAATGGGATTCTAAAGTGTGGCTTTATTCACATCCAAACTGAACAAACAAAGCATAGATGGACCCCCACGGGCTACATTCCTGGTAATGCAGATAAGAGAAACAGAACACTTCTTCAACACTTCAGCCCTCAGGCTCTGGACCCACCAGGCACACAGCCTGGACTTGCAACCTGCTTTGGGTACACAGTCTGACTTGTACACTGTTTGGGTTTTCCTGGCCCGGCTCCCTGCTGGCCACTGAACCCCATCCATATGACATGGACACATTTTCCTGGTGGCTCCCTAAACCACCTTAGAGCCTTTGACTCTATAAGGGAAATTTCCTTTCAATCCCACATCTGGGTACTTCCCTCAGCACTGGCCAAGTGCCTGAGGCAAAGTAAAAGGGCCAGAGAGCAAATCCGTGAGGTGAACCTGGTTACTAAAGATGGGGGTCTCCCTCTAGCTTCCACAATCCATACCGCCATTTCTCTGGACATTAAACACCTCTTTTGAAAAGCTTGGCAATGTAGATTAAAGGGTAAATGCATAGCACATTTCCTCTACATGTCTTGAATTTCCCTTGTACTAAACTCGAGACATACTTAAACATCTCTTTCTGAAAAGCTTAGCAGTATAGATTAAAGGGTAAATGCAGAGCTCATTTCCTCTACATGTCTTGGCTTTCCCTTGTGCTGGACTTGAACATACTTTTACTTTGGCTTAGCCTATTCCTCTAGGCCTCCCACTGATTAAGCAGTCCAATCCCACTTTACAACAGTTCAGGTGAAACATAGGGCCCCATGTAAGAGCAGAACTCACCCTTTGGTTGCAGGTGTCCCACAGGCGATTCTTGACAGCTTCTGGTGCCACAGCACAACTTGGAAAATAAGGCAGCTTCTTCCAGCTGGAACCAGGAGGTTGCCCCTGGAATAACAGGCAAACCTTTTCCCCCATCCCCTCAGGGATGAGGTACAGAATCCAGTAGCGGTCTCACCACTTCACGAACAGCTTACTGTGTTCCTCTTTTGCGGAAACACACCTTTCCTAAAAGCAGCTCTATATCAGAGCTTTAGGCTCCAAGCACCTGTGCACAGGCTGCTGTGCTCCTTCTTCAAGACTGCTCACACACAACTGATGCTCACTGTTCAAAAACTCCCAACTTTCTAACTCTAACTCCCAACTGCAGATTCCAATGTGGCTCATGCAGCTGTGATAGTTCCATGGTGATGTCATCCCTCAGTCTCAGCTGAGACTGAGAACAGAGTGAGACAGTGTGAAATCCATTTAACCGAGTTTCACAAGCTGCCTTCCTGCCTACCACTAGGTCTTACTGGGATTCTAGTAACCCTGGGTAACAAGGGGTTACATTATTCTTAAAAATGTTGGAAATGTTGTTAAAAGCAAAACAAGAAGAGTATTTAAGGATTCAGCTACTACCAGTATCTGCCTCTGATGAAGATCTAAACAATCAAAGTGCCGGCACTTCTGGTTGGAGTTGTCACTATGATCTACATGTAACCGCCAGGGGCACTCCTTAGGGCTACTACCCTGCTTGCCCTACCTGTAGCAGGGTGAGGGGCCCAGATCCATTGGCAGGTGCCTCCACCCAGAGGTCGGGTAGAACAGTCAAGATTGACTCGGTCACAGCCCTCTGGGTTACTGCAACCCCTGTCTTCCCACTAGTGACCCATGCAGTTCAATTTCAGTGTCTTTACCATATACACTTACCCCCGGCTGGACCCAGTCAGCTCACTCCGGGGACCCCTGAAAAGTAAGGAACTGTTACACCACATTCACTGTGCAGTATTTCGCCATGGATACACAAACTAGCCAGTGTACTTTGGCAAAACAAGTAATCTGATTTATTTAAGGGAGATAACAAGGACCAGGGGCAATCAGGTTGATCAGCTTACCACATATAATATATAAGAATCTACCTATGGCTCTGTGCACAGGCCTAACCTATAAATTACTGTCTATGGGTACCCAAGCCCTAATAGCTAGTTCCTCAATGCAGCTGGTTGGGGCCCTGGCACAAACAAGCATTTAATGCCTGAGAGGATCCAGTGGAGCCAGAAAACTCAATTAGTACAGTCAGCAACACAACAAGATGATTTTTGTCTTTGCTTTTAACCTTTAACGGGAGCTACCTGATTTAGTATGCACAACTCCAACAGAGAACCACTCTTTCACCACTCACAGGGCTGAGCCTGAGCTTCCAAGGCCTCCTCCACATCTATATGGAAAACAATAGAGGGTACCATACCAGGCAGCTGCTCCTAGGACCCGATTGAACTCACAGCTATCCGGGTTCTCACTGCAGCTTCACTGTCCTGACAGACCGAGCACGATTTAGCAGATTCTCCAGTCCTCTACAGGGTGAGCCTGGTAGGTAGCTGCGCTCCTGCACAGCCTCCTCTGCCCGCTGCCCCGTGTGATTTAGTCCGAAGCTAATGGTGACCGGGCTGCCTGAGATTGGCCTTCACCACACCACACACACTTCCCGTGTGAAGACTTAATGGCACATAAGCCCAGGGCTCCTTCCTCATTCACAGCCACAGTGTCTCTGCCCACTTTGGCAGTTGGGGCAAGTCTCTCTATTCGGGCACCACCCGATCCCATTGGAGGCTGCAGATGCCAGTCACTCACAATTGCCCTCATTGGTGCAAAAGCGGCACCATGGCCCAGAATGCCACTTCCCAGAATCAAGCTGTGTCCCCACTGGTCGGCTGGCTCCATCTAGAGTCCTGGTGTCGGGTTGGCTGCCCTTTACTCCAGTTCAGACACCCTCACTCTTATTGGACCCCGAACTGTCCTGGTCCAAGATGGAGGCACAGCACACAGCGTCCCATCTGCAACAAAGGCAGGTTAGACAAAACTGCATTTTCCCTATCACTCAATGATTTCAGGCAAATGGTTACACCTTTCAAGGGCTCCATCAGTGCTCCTAGTGGCTGCAGAAACGGAGCGATCAGACAGCAGTCACGGTGGGATTCGAGCAGGAAACCCCAGTCCCCTATTTGTGCCCATGAAAGCCTGGAGCAAGCAGCTGTTAAAGAGGCAATACTAGAGGCTTTAAAAGCACTCACAATGCCTATATTTAACAGCCTTACGTCGAACACCAGTCAGGCATGGAGCATTAAGACAAGCTCCGAAAGCTTTCAGAACCCCATTTGTAGGGGAGTTACATGCATATTTTGCAGCAGCATTCTCAACTTGAGTTTCTTTGGCAGTGGAGTGCACTTCTTCCTTTGTGTTTTTGTTGCCTCCTGCATCTTAATTTGCTTGACAGGTCCCACAGTCAGTAGAGGCTACTGGCACGGTTTTCCATTCTGCTAAGTCACTGATTTTACTTATGATCAAAAGCAGACCCTACTTTTCCAAAGACATTGAAATAAAGAAGTTTAAACGCTAAAAAACTTAAAGTTTATCCAAGCTTTAATTGGTAGGTTGGAGCTCATTAAAGACACAACTAGATTAAATGTTTATTTACTGGCTTTTGTGTTTTTTTATTTTATCTGGTTGATCCTGCCATGCCTCCTGCTGATGTTGTCAGTCAAGTGTCTCTATGGCACATACCCATGCTCCTGCAGGTGTTCCACCATTATCCGCAGCTGACATCACCAAGGGATCATGTATTGTACAACCTTATAGACGGAGCTATTAATTGCTGCAGTTTATGATTTACTGGTCCCAGTGCTATAGCAAGACCAAGTATAGACTAACAGTCAACTGATAAAATATAAAAACATAAAAGCCAGTAAGTAGAAAACTTAATCTAGTTGTGAATGGTGCCCCACACCGAGATGTGGGACATTTGAGAGTCTGTGACATGGGCGTTGGTGATTGAGCACTTGCAATAATGGTGACTCAATCCTGGCACATGTCGATGAGGCTACCACTGAGAAAGGTGACGGATGGGAGGTGGGCACATATAGCGACAGGACATCACTATATGTATATGCACATGGGGGTAAGTGAGCGTGATGGAAGGGATGAAGGGTGGCCTGGCATGGTTGGCTTGGGGCTGCTGAGCTGGCCCCATAATGTGGTGGTGGGTGGCAGCCTAATGCTGCAAGGGTTCTGGGTTCAGTCCCGGGCGCACCTACATTTTTGTGCACCCGCCTGAAATTTTTATTTTGTAAGAATTTTCACACACCCAACATGGACCCCCTGAAGTTAAGAACTTTAGTGGAGGTGTGGGGTAGGGCACAGCCCTCATGAATAATTAATATCTAAGTCCCCGGCTCTGTTTTCATGTGCACCGAGGATGTACATCGCTGAAATTGATTTTCGGTGATGTTACGCCGCCTCGTTACTAATCGTGATTGGCTTTCGCCCTCATCACATAAATCCAGACATTTGGGCATGGACATTTCTCTTTAAGAATTAACTCGGATGATACTGTTTGTATGTCATCTTATTCTATATTTAGATTTTAGATTTTATTGTTTGGGAATAACCTTTAGGCAGCAGTGCCTATTTTCAAAGGTAACCCCGACGCTTATAGGTAAATGGAATGTTCTGGGTGTCTCTTGGCTAAGCAACTGTGTCATCTTGAGACATCTTTGTGTTTGAGAACTGCAAAGCATTTCTTTTTTTTCCTTTAAAAATCTGTACCTGTAGTGTATACTAGCTGTCAGGGATTTCAAACAGCAACTGCAAAAATGTCATCAGCAGCCAGCTGCGCATTTCATTCAGTCAGAGGATCTATTTGTTTGTTTGTTTGTTGTTTGTTTTATTTATTTATACTGATAGGACCATGGGCCAAGAAGATCCGTTTTCATGGGCAATCAGTGTACATATAACATTAAAAACAGAAAACATATAATATAGATCAAGACAAATACAATTGACAAAAAGAAATAAGCACATCCAAAACATACACAACGTATCTTACCAGTGTTATTCAAAACAATTACATTTACACTCTATAAAAGATACTCTTTCAACTTATGTCTAAAAGAACAAAGAGAAGTATTGATACAGTCAAAGACAGGCTGCAGTGCATTAAAAAGAAGGCAGCATATAAGATATTGCTTTCTGACCTAAAGAAGTATGCATTCTTGGAATGCAAAGATAAAATTATCTGTTGACTGAGTCTTAACAGTTGCATCTGTTTTTTAAAATTAGAGGAAAACTATCTGGCACACTATTAAGTATAACCTTCTGTAAGTATACCCATTGAAATTTGTATCTTCCGTCAAGTGGAAGCCATCCAACTTGTTCTAAAAGATTACAGTGGTGAACCCTTTGAGGTGTTTTTACTACAAACCTAGTAAATGAATTAAGTAACACTTTTACCTTAGATAACAGCCCTCCCTGCAGTGTAATAGAATAATACCTGTACTCAATTAACGGCAGTAGGAAACTTTGGGCCAGCAAATGACAAGTGGAAATTGTTAATAAGGGTGATAGTCTATATAGCGCCCCAAGCCTCTGATGAATCACCTTTACCGTATTAAGAATCTGAGGCTCATAGGATAGTCCCTCGTCTATCACTAGACCCAGGTATTTAAATTGTTTAACTTGTTCGATTAATGTACCAGAAATAGTGTATAATAATAAGGGATCTGAGTTCAATCTTTTTCTTGAATTTACAAAACCATGGATTTCAATCATAGCAGTCCCTTACATGTAGCAGTCATTTGTTGTACTCTGATGTTGCATTTTGGCCACATACAGTTTTATTTTCCTTCCACATTCACTCATCTAATGTCAGTGGATAATGATTTTTAGATCAATAGCATAGCTCATTTTTTTACCCAACACCTGGCATCGAATTCATTCATTAGGTCATTTGCCAGCTGTTTTATATTATACCATACTGTTGGGACATTTTTGGCCAATTTCTGATTTCATTCATTTGTGTATACCTTCATTCTTTGGCCATCTATGTGAGTGAGACTCACAAAGAAAGACTTTAAAATATCCATGCAAACAACTGAATTTCAAATTGTCTCATTTTTTTTATTAGTCAGCAACGAAATAAAAAAAAGAACCCGTCTGTGTGCACCAACACATTTTCCATTTACAAGCTGCATTCACAACTGCCTCAATAAATCAGGTGGGTTTACTTTTAATGTAGAAAGAGTGAGACGGAGACTAGGCTACATTAAAACAAAATTACAAATGGTACAGTGAATACATGAAAGTCAAATGGGATTTGTTGGGAGAAGCTGGATATTTGTTTCTAAGAGTGATCACTCAAGAGAATTATAGCCATTGTTTAGGGAAAACAAATGAACTTAGAATATGGCTACACATAGGGGCTGCAGTGCATGAAGACCTCTTGGCAATATCAATCAATCAATCAATCAAAGTCTTTATTTAACAGGCAATCACCGTTGAGCAAGCTCATTTTCGAGGTGTACCTGAGTTTGTCAACAAGTAACAAGAAACAATATACATGGGATGCAACACACAAAAATAATAATAATAAATAAAGTAAGATTACAATAATATAATATATACAAAGTATCAGCAGGTAGCATCGACAGTAGTATATGTTTGGAACAGAAGATACAGTAAGTTTTGTGTAGGACACAATTTTCATATAAGTAAAAGAAATATACATAGCAGGGCACGGACATAAATAAAACCTAATATAAAAGGTATATAGTGATACAGTATGGAGAATTTAGAGCTGGAACCAGGGTCAAAGGAATGTGGAAAAAACAGATATGGGGGCAGAAAAAGGGGAGAGGAAGAGTTGATTTATAGATGTGATCAGTCTTTTAACAGTAGTAATTGGAGTGTGCTCATAGGAGTCACGATTTAAGGTAGACAGGCACAGGATTCCTTAATATGTAAGATATAATATAAGAGGTATTCACATGCTGCAGCTGCTTGCATCTGTTTCTATGAGGAAAAATATATGTCTTATAGCAAACAATATACAACATCAAATACAAAACAAGCATACAGTATATCATATAATTATACTTCATCATAGCACAGTATATCATATAATTATACTTCATCATAGCATACAGTAAAATGTCACTCTCTAAATCTTTCTTTAAAACAGTTATACACAGCAAGATCTTGCCTTCATGCCTATATGTATCAATACTATTTGGACCTGCTTTTTCGTGTATTATTGATACATGTTATTAGTTCTGATACAGCCAAAAATGGCAAATATACAGTGTCAATACTATTTTGTTGTAATGACAGATTGTATCAATACTATTTTTGTATTAATCCATAACATTTCACGATAGTTTTAAAATTATAGAACATATTTTCTATTTTTCTGAATTTTGTATTACTCTGCATTATTTAATTAGTAACTGTGTAGTTTTCAACTTGATTTTCATTCATCTTATCACCTTAACTGAATTGTGAACATTTCAGTCTCACCCAGCAGTACCAAATCTCCTCACAAGAGTTGAAAAGTAATAAATAAAACAGGTCTCTGGTACCTCACTTTCTGGCACGTACTAAGAAACAATTTGTAACAACTCATTGTGTGAAACAAGCATTCCTGGTCAAACATTATAATTTAACTAACTAACTAACTAGCTAGCTAACTACACCAAGCAATCACTCTATTAATCAATAAATAGAACAAGTTCCACGAACTACCCCCAGGATGCACCCAGAAAACATACCGCCTTGTGCCTTTCCTGATCAAATATTGTAACTAAGTGGGGTCTGAAGGCACATCTGCTTAAAGAAGCATTTATGAGTTATGAGAACTGACTGACTGCCAAATTATTTATTTTAGTGAGGGTTTTATTGTATAATATTGTTGCTCGTGACTGCTAATATTAAGATATGTATTGTTGTATATTATTTATTGCACCTTTACCTGCCTGTACTCGCCTCAAGTCTCTGGGACTGGGCGCTTAACTAATAAAGCTTTACTTACTAAATAAATAAATCAGTAAAAGAGCTCCCGTATCTTGGGTATCAACTGTTTGCAATGCTTGGGTTTATAGTTTACAAGCTGAATTTTAAAGGTTAGTCTGATATGTGTTAGGCTGATGTATTGTCTCCTGTTGGAGAGTTTGCAGTTTAACTATGTTCTGTTTTTTTTCCATAAAGCTTTTTCTTCCAGTCTTGGCTTGGCCACAGGTGAGCTCTTCAGCTCTGTCTCTGTCTCTTCCTGTCCTGTGCCCACCTCCCTGAACAACAGAGCCTGAGATCCTTCATGGCTTACTAACCCCTCCCCTGGCCATCCTTCCCCCACCTGGTGACTCTCGTCCAGATTGTGACTGGTGGTCAGGCCGGTGGGATGGAGGCAGGTAGACAGGGCATCATATGCCCTGCGCTAGACAATTTTCCATTTTCTCTCATACCCCAGGGTTAAGGCAACAGGGTTTGCGCATGCACATGGAGGCATACGTGCACACTGGACCTGCCAGCTCTGCTCCATCCACCTGGCATGATGCTGAGCCCCTGAGCATTGGTGCTACCACTAGACCTCCTATCCAGTGGCAGCCAAAAGCTGGGTAGGCTTACCTCCCAATCCAGGAGAGGACAGCTGCTGAAAGCTGCTTGCTCCTCCCCACCCCTCCCCAGCCAACACCCAAGAACCCAAGCTCATTTCCAAACTTGGGTGACCAGTGTGGGAGAGATAAGGTGCAATACAGCGCCTCAGCCCTTTGCGCCACCAGGCCAGCTCAGTTTAATTATGTTAAACTCTGCTTACCTCTCCAAACCCTAGTTGTGTTTCCTGCTGCTGAATCCTCCTCCTCACCCTCTTAGTCTGCTGCCTACTACCCCTAACATCTGTACTGACCTTATTGGGTGTTTCTACAATTGTGTCACTTAAAACATTGACACTGCTTTATTGCTGCTATCTGGGTGTATCTGTTATACTTGTACTTTGTCGGACTTTCTTGCACTTAATTATCTCCCCTCCCCATGTATTCTGTAACTATGTTTTGTTTTTGCAATGTTTCTGTCTGTCCTTATACTATTATATGAATACTTTGTCATTACATTATGTGTTACTGACAATGCTTGTTATCTGCTACTGTTTCCACCCAACTCATGTATTTGTTGCCCCCAATTGCTGACGAGATCCTTTGTAAATGAGCTTTTGACTCAAAGGTTTTGTAATTCCGATTTTACAATAAACATAAACAGGTTATTTATCTGATTTTATTTTAAAGTTGAATTCTGAAATTCCTATTTTATGGACAGTACTCAGAGCCATCGGACTGGGCACTTTATAACTTAAGATTGCCTTGCCTTGCCTATGTTTAATGATGTTATGTGCTTGCTGTCTCACTTGTGCCTTACAGGTCCTACTTGTTATCTGTGCCACTTGTCTGGGTGGATCATACTTACAATTGTTTCCCCTGCCACAGCAGTGAGGAACAAATATCTTCTTTCTTTATTATAGTAATTATGGGGGTCTTAAAGAGATATCCTACAATGCTAAGGGTGTTAATAACCCAGTCAAAGGGCCCAGATCTTGCCTCAATTAAACTGCCTACACTGCTCAGTACCTCTCCTCCAAGAGATGCATTTACCCTGGCAGAACACTTGAAGCTAAGGACAGCCTGTATTGGGCAGGTTTATTATGTTTCCTATCCAACCAGTAAGAAGTGTGGCAAGGTTGTTTTGATCCATAAGAACTTGTCTGTCCAAGTTGCCTCACACCTTGCAGACACAGAGGGTAGGTTTGTATTAATCATCTTGGTTGATCAAAACCAATCAATTTGCT
Organism: Neoceratodus forsteri; assembly: GCA_016271365.2. Lineage (NCBI taxonomy): Eukaryota > Metazoa > Chordata > Ceratodontiformes > Ceratodontidae > Neoceratodus > Neoceratodus forsteri. Next base: position 283,452,516 of record CM028138.1, on the reverse strand, counting down.
TTTTGAATATCTACACCACAGAAATGGATTCCCCAGCCTTTATGCAAAAAATGTTTCAGGCTACAGAGGCTGGAGTCAAAGTCAGTTACGTGCCTAGTCAGACGGCACTGAAGACAGTGTGGGACACAGTGTCAGCACTACTGACCCCAAAGGGTCAGGAACTGGCACCAACAGTGGCACCACAGAACTTATCCACTGCACCTACTGCTCCATAAACCTGCCCAATGCCCAAACTGCCCACCGAAGTCTGCTCTATTGGACAGAGAGGGGCTTCAGGAGGAGACCTGACCCCAAAGGAGGCCCAAGTGATCGCCAGTGTCATCGGAAATGATGGTGGGGAACTCAGGTCCACAGGAATCAGATATCTTACAGCAGAATGGATTACAGTACAACCTCAACTGCTGCCTTTTCTTCCCTTATGCTTTTTCAGGAAGAGGCCGAGGCTGAATGATGCAAAGACCCCAACACTGAATTCATGCGGGATCTGGACCATTTCATTTTGCCACTCAGAGAGGACTGTCCATCCTCCCATGCCCTGGACTGCCTGTTGCCAGAGCATCTGCCCAGTGAGAGGTGGTGAATGGACACAGCTGCACTGCTGGAGCAACTTGCCTTTTCAGGCTCCCTACCTTCTCTATGGTTGACCATTGGCATGAGGTAGGCTGAGAGAAAACTGTAAACTTTTGTGTATTAGTAAACTAAACACGCACAAAAATAACAAACTGTAATGTAATTTTTAATCTAAGACCAAAGAACTGAATACTGTTGTTGTACAGATGATAAAGTTATGGTTCCAAAGAGGAAAGTGGTGATGCTTCACACTCAGTGACAGGAAAAAAGGAACTGAGGTGGTTGGGGATGGTGCCATTGTATACCAGTGTGCACATACTGTGACATGTGCATAAGGCCTACCTGTGTCATCAGCCTCCAGAGTTCTGGCTCCCACAGGGTCCTAGTGCCTTTGTCTCAGACCCATTAGTGGGAATTTATGGAGAAGATTGATTCTTGGTAGAAATGAAAGTTACATACTTAGTGGATCTGTTGATCTTCCTGAATATCTTTCCATAGATTACCACCCTCTCCCACCATCCTCAGGACTCACTCCAGTATTGTTATGTTGGTCATCCTCACTGTTCTCTTGGATTGGGCTGTGAAGATACTGTAATTGGTTAGGTGGCCCTTCTTACACGGCCACCATGGGCCATCTTATGCCCTTAAGTTAAGTACATAGGTTACCGTTAGGTTCATGCTGCTCACCTCCTCATTAGAAAAGGTACTGAGGTGGTGAGACACTAGTGCCACTGCATAACAGTAGGTGCACATGGTCTACTCATGTCCCCGACCTACTCAGAAAATTTCTGGCTCCTATGGGGTCCTAATCGTGAATTCATGAATTCATGAAATATGCATCTTTATTGTGCTCCAGTCCAGGGCAGAGCAACGAGGTCTGACACACGGTCCATGTAGCCATTTTGTTCTCACAGGGCACTGGCACATGATTGGTAGCTATTGGACTTTCTTCTTCAACAGGGCCCCTTCAGACTGAGCTTCAACATCGTGTGGAAATAAAACAAAGAAGTGTGGCACAGAGAAAAATGAAAAGTAGCGGTGATTCAGGAGAAATTACTTCAGCTGCAATGATGAGAACTGAGGAGTGCTACAATGGTGTGCTGTTGATCATGCGAAGAACAGTACTAAGGTTGGTGAGAGAGCTGGCAACGTTTGTTAGCTAGCATGTGGCACTAAGTGGGGTGTGCAGGTGCCATGCCCAATAGCTGCTGCCAGACCCCTGGCCAAAGCTTTACTCCTGCAAGGTTCTATGGTTCAACTGGTACATTTTGGTTCAACTGGTGCAATATGATTCAACGGAAAGGTTGACAAGGTGGTGAAGGAAGAGACTCCATAGGAGATATTGATATCCTGGAAGGAAGGAGACTGGGAAACATACATGGAAAAGGCAAAGGAAGCTGTGAAGGTGGTCAGGAAAGCAAAGGCTGAGAAGAGCTGCACACTGCAGGAGTAAAGAAGGGGATACAACTTTCTTCAGATACATTAGGGAATAGAGGGCTACTAAAGGCGATATGGTTAAAGGTGACCTGTAAAGAACCACTGCAGCCTGCTCTATCCCCACATACCTTGTAATGCCGGGAGTCCAGGGCTGCAGTGGTCATATTTTAATCCTCGAAGTTCTTTTGATTTAAATTGCTGAACGCGTTGTGGCGAGCGTGAGCGCCAGCTGGATGCCTCCGACATGGCACATGAGCTCATACACTATTTGCGACACCGCTGCTCTTATATAGCAGCAGTGGTGGTCTCATTATGCTTATTTTATGATTGAGAGGTCTTGATACCTATAATGTTACTTCAGCAACACCTCCAGACAGGCTGTTCCTGTAAATAACATTACAGGTATCAAGACCCCTTGTAGCCATAAAACAAGCATAATAAAGGACTGCCACTGCTGTTATAATAAGAGCAGTGGTGGTAGTGACATCACTAAATGGGTGAAATACCCATGACTCCCTTGCGCCACTCAATCAGGAACCATGTGGCTCCCAAGATTCGGCTGAAAGTTTTGGCAATTTATATCAAAAGAACCTTGAGGATTAAAATTATGACCACTGCATCCCCAGACTTCCTGCAGGAGCATTGTAAGGTATGTGGGGATGGGAGCGGGCTGCAGTGGTCTTTACAGGTCACCTTTAACTTAAAGAAGGGGTGGGGTTGGTGGAGGGCATTAAGGATAAAGCACAGGTTTTGAATGAATACTTCTGCTCTGTCTTTACTAAAGAGAAAGATGGACCATTTCCAAAAAAAAAGATGGAAGAAGGTGGGAATGAGTATGTCAGATGTAAGGATAACGGTGGACCGTGTCCTTAGGGGCTCCAAACCCTTAAGGTGGACATGTCCCCAGCACTGGGAGGCATGCCCTCAGAATTGTGAAGGAACTGGCTACAGAACTGGCAGGACCACTAACTGACCTGTTTAACAGTTCATTTGATGTTGGGGTGGTGCCACTACAGTGTAGAACAGCACGTGTAGTTCCACGGCATAAAGAACAAATCTTGGGATGACCCAGGGAACTACAGGCCTGTCAGTTTGACATCTTTGTGGGAAAGCTAATAGAGACGACCTTGAAAGAGAGGTTAGTTGAATTCCTAGAGGATCAACTATCAGAATGATAGACAACATGGGTTCATGGCTGCAAGATTGTGACACACCAGCTTGATTAATTTAATTGACTGGGTGACTAAGGTGACTGATCGAAACAGTTGACATATTGTATTTAGATTTCAGTAGGGCCTTTGACTCAGCTCCACATAAGAGGTTAATCAAAATGTCTGAGGACTTAGGGTCAGGTTGTAAATTGGCTATGTGGGCAGATAATTGGCTCAGTGAAAGGACCCAAATGGTGGCGGTGTGAGGGAAGCTGTCAAAATAAAGAAAAGTAATCAGTGGGTACTGCAAGCATCAGTGCTATGACCTGTGTTGTTTAATGTTTTCAAAATGACATAGGGAGGGAATAAGTGGTAAGATCTGCCTCTTTACGGAAGACACCAAACCCTGTGGGAGGGTGTGAGGGTGCACACTGTGGACAGAGTAAGAGAACTGAAAGGTTAGAAAGATGGTCTTGTATCTGGCAACTGGGGTTTAATGTGAAGAAGTGCAATGTCATGCACATTGGCTGTAAAAATGTGAGTGTTGAATACATGCTGGGTGGGGTAAAGGGCACAGTAACAGAGGAGGAAAAGATATGGGAAAAGTTATAACCAGCAATCTTAAGACATCTATGTAAATAGATGAGTTCTGTTTATGTAAATGGGCAGTAGCCAAGACAAATAGGATGCTGGGGTGAATAGAATCTAGAAAAGAGCCTGCACTTACAGTGGTGTCAAGGCCCACGTGCTTCTTGTGAGGGCAACCCAGCCCTTGAACACTCAAAGAAACCACAATGTGGCCTGTTTGATCATTTTGTTCACTTTGTAAGCTTTGCACTTTGGATTACATAAAATAAAACAAGCACTATTTTTCAAGTAAACCTTGAGTGCGTTATGTTTTGGATTTTTCTGGGAGTGCTCCTCTTTGTGTGGCTTGCTGGGGTGCATAGCCGGGGTTCATCAGCAGAAGGAAAGAGGTGGTTCTTCCACTGTACAGATCCATGGTGAAGCTGCACCTTGACTACTATGTGCAGTATTGGTGTCCTACATAAAAAGAACATAAATTGTTTCAAGGCGGTGCAGAGGAGGGCCATGGAAATGGTTCAGGGTCAACAGAACAAACCATACCAGGATAGGCTGTGGAGTCTTGGTATATGTTCACTGGGAGACAAAAGAGAGGGGGACATGACTGAAACCTTCAAATATCTAATGAGTATAAACAGGGCAGGTCTTGGGAACCTCTTTAGTTTGTATGAGAACATAAACACAAGGGATACAGTTACAAACTGGCTGGAGAAAAGTTCGAGAAGGAAGTCAGAAAATACTTTTACAGAACGGGTGGTGTCAAGGAGAAACGAACTGCCAGCAGAGGTTGTCAACCATAATATGGTTGGTGGATCCAAGAAGGGTGGGATGGATTGAAGAAGAGGGTTGCAGTTAAGTGGAGAGAGAGAGGACTCAGTGTATACAGTTTACTCAGTGGGCACACATCGGCAGACTCGATAGACCGTATGGCCTCCTTCTCCTGGCAGTTTTGTGTGTTCGAATGTTCATATGTCATGGCAGATAAGACACATAACTTGCATTTGATGCTGGGAGATTTCAATTGCATTTTGAACCCCAAACAGGACAAGTCACCCCTTCTAATGGACAATGCATATGTAGGGTCTAGCGGCTGCTGGATATCTCAGATCACATGAGATTCTGGATGTCTGGAGATTATTCCACCCTAGAGACAAGGGCCACATTTTTGAAGGCTGTACTTTGTCACAAGCCATGGGTCCAAGAAATATATAGTGCACTGAGCTTTTGTGGCAAAAAACAGAATTTTTCATCCCATGCATTACATGGACACCCAGTAGATCAGCTTTTCAATGGTCTATCATGTATTAGTGCTGGGGCCTTCGGCACACAGCTTGCAGTCAAACTTAACTGCAGGCTGCCATAAAGAAGTTCCAAATGTCAAAACTGCCTCTGAGATTATAAAATCAAGCTCAATTTCAGCACTTGTCCATGGCACAGCTGTGGCATTACAAAGGTTAGACACAGGGCTTGATACTGGCCCTACACCAACCTTTGAAAATCCAGCCAGAGGATCTTGTTCTACTGTCCTCCACATCACTCCCATTCAAGGACTGACATGGGTGTCCTCCCAACTAACTGGTTACATGTGGTCTCAGAAAGCAGGATTCACAATATCTCCCATTCTGATCATGCACCATTTTCTAGTGCAGTAGAAATCCAGCCCATGGTTACGCATCAGCTGTGGCGCATGAATGTGAGCTTTTGGCTAAAGAGGCCAATACCATTAGGGTAAAGCAAGGAATACAGAATTATTTGGAACAGACTGATAGTGACGAAAATGTGAATTAAAGATAGAATTTGACATAAACAGTGTGGATTTTGCTAGTACTACACATTCACCACTATATAACTTCACCTGAAATCAAACAAAACATTTTAAACTTCTCAGTCCTCTAGAATCCCATACTGAGTTGCTGTATCTATCTATATATATGTATATGTATATATATATACATATATATATATATATATATATATATAGTAAGGGGCATCTTAAATTGGTGTTGGCCATTTATAAACTGCAGCATGAGCCTGATGTAGGCCTCCCAAGATATTCAGAATATTCAGAAGGCTTGGCAAGAGAGGCTGGAGTGAATTATTTTATTATTTTTTATTTTAGTCTTTGGTAACCGGGTAAGGCCACTAGGCACAAGTGCCTGTTTTCAGGGCGACCTGGGAGCACTGGGCGGTTAAGGACTTGCTCAGAGTCACACAGTATGCAAGTGGAGGTTGTGAGAATCAAACCAAGGTCTGGTCTGCTGGATGTACCAAGCTCGTTCACAGCTTGGTACTCAACCTCTAGGCTATACTGCCATAACAGTAGCATATGGATATGGATATGGTCTATTCAGGCATGTATTAAAGCTACCATCTCCCCTTATGGAAGGAGTTTAAAATAGCAGTGTAACACATTTTATTTCCGCAAAGATAGTTTTAACTGCAATTAGTACAAAATGTAAGCCTACCTGTCACATTTACTTTTCTAGGTGCCTCCTATGCTGAGCACTAAGTTTTTTGTTTTTTCTTGATCCTAACCCTTGCCAGCGTCTACCATGGTATTTCAAAGTCAAATATTTTTTTCCTTGAGAACAAACTACATTAAAACATTTATAAAGTACTCAAATTTAGGTGAACAGGCATGAGAAGCAAGTGCTTTGATACCTTTTATTGGACCAGCGTAGATGTAACAAGAAGAAAAAGTGCTTTAGCTTTCAGGCCAACCAGTCCTTCCTCGGAGAGCTTAATGACATTTTTTAGAAACTCCCATACTTTTAACACCCAGATCATGCAGAAAAAGAAAAAACACAGAAATAATTCCTATTGGTTTAAAATACTCATTTAAAAAGTAACACAAGACACATCAGAGAAGCTGAAAAGTACCAGTTCAGCTTCAGCTACCTTTCAGTTTCGATGGTATGTCTTGTGTTATTTTTAAATGAGTATTTTAAACCAATGGGAATTTTTTCTGGTTTTTTCTGCATGATCTGGGTGTTAAAATATGGGCTTTTCTAAATAACTGTCACTAAGTTTCTGGAGGAAGGACTAGGGTTGGTCCAAAAAGCTAAAGCACTTGCTCTTTTGTGACATCTATGTTGGTCCAATAAAGGTATCAAAGCACTTGCTTGATTTGTTCTTACAAAGACCAATACAGCAAATACTATATCTGTATGTCAAATTTAGGAGGAAATACAAAATATTACCACTGTATAAAACTGAAGATGCCTGGAATCATTTAGAGTAGAAAAAGGTAATGTCAAATTTTTGCCCAATTTTGTTCCACTGTTGCTTTAAATGGAAGTTTCTAATGATATTCTTCCTAATGCCTAACCAAGCACAATGCAAGTAACAGGTCACACCACCTAGTGGAGCCAAGCACTATACAAGTAACAGGTCGACTGCCTACTAGAACCAAGCACTATGTAAGTAACAGGTCAGACCACCTACTAGAACCAAGCACTATGCAAGTAACAGGTCAGACTGCCTACTGGAACCAAGCACTATGCAAGTAACAGGTCAGACTGCCTACTAGAATCAAGCACTATGTAAGTAATAGGTCAGACTACCTACTAGACCCAAACACTATGCAAGTAGCAGGTCAGACCGCCTACTAGAATCAAGCACTATGCAAGTAACAGATCAGACCACCTACTGAATCAAGCATGATGTAAGTAACAGGTCAGACCACCTATTAGAACCAAGCACTATGCAAGAAACAGGTCAGACTGCGTACTAGAACCAATGACTATGTGAGTAACGGGTCAGATTGCCTACTAGAACCAAGCACTATGTTATGTAACAGGTCAAACTGTCTGCTAGAACCAAGCACTATGTGAGTAATAGATCAGACCACCCACTAGAACCAAGCACTGTGTAAGTAACAGGTCAGACCGCCTACTAGAACCAACAATGACTATGTAAGAAACGGGTCACACCGCCTACTAGAATCAAGCACTATGCAAGTAACAGATCAGACTGCCTACTAAAACCCATCACTATGTAAGTATAGATCAGACCACCTACTAGAACCAAGCACTATGTAAGTAACAGGTCAGACCTCCTCTTAGAACCAAGCACTATGCAAGAAACAGGTCAGACTACCTACTAAAACCAAGGACTATGCAAGTAACAGGTCAGACTGCCTACTAGAACCAAGTACTATGTAAGTAACAGGTCAGACCGCCTACTAGAACCAAGCACTATGTATGTAACAGGTCAGACTGTCTGCTAGAACCAAGCACTATGTAAGTAATAGATCAGACCACCTACTAGAACCAAGCACTATGTAAGTAACAGGTCAGACCGCCTCTTAGAACCAAGCACTATGCAAGAAACAGGTCAGACTACCTACTAAAACCAAGGACTATGCAAGTAACAGGTTAGACTGCCTACTAGAACCAAGCACTATGTAAGTAACAGGTCAGACCGCCTACTAGAACCAAGCACTATGTATGTAACAGGTCAGACTGTCTGCTAGAACCAAGCACTATGTAAATAACAGGTCAGACCACCTACTAGAACCAAGCACTATGCAAATAACAGGTCTGACCACCTACTGGAACCAAGCACTATGCAAGTAACAGGCCAGACTGCCTACTAGAACCAAGCACTATGTAAGTAACAGGTCAGACCACCTACTGCAACCAAGCACTATGCAAGTAACAGGTCAGACTGCCTACTAGAACCAAGCACCATGCAAGTAACAGGTCAAACATCCTACTACAACCAAGCACTATGTAACTAACGGGTCAGACTGCCTACTGGAACAAAGCACTATGCAAGTTACAGGTCAGACTGCACTATTCTGATATGGGACATCTTGTATGCCCCCAGTTACTGTTACCATCTCAATAAGATTAAGCTAGGACTGCATAACCCTGTACTGTCACTTTAATACTGTATGTGTATGCTTTTCATTACTGTAAATGTATTTCTTTCTTACTTTGCAACTGACGTGGAGCCTTTGCAAAGAGTCTATGACTCATAGGATTGTAATTCTGATTCTTTCAATAAACAATAAACAAACAGACTGCCTACTACAACCAAGCACTATGCAAGAAATGGGCCAGACTGCCTAGTAGAACCAAGCACTATGCAAGTAACAGGTCAGACTGCCTACTAGAAGCAAGCACTATGTAAGTAACAGGTCAGCCGCCTACTAGAACCAAGCACTATGCAAGAAACAGGTCAGACTGCCTACTAAAAACCAAGCACTATGTAAGTAACAAGTCAGACCACCTATTAGAACCAAGCACTATGTAAGTAATAGGTCAGACTGCTTACTAGAAGCAAGCACTATGTAAGTAACAGGTCAGACCACCTATTAGAACCAAGCACTATGCAAGAAACAGGTCAGACTGCCTACTAGAACCAATGACTATGTAAGTAACGGGTCAGAGCACCTACTAGAATCAAGCACTATGCAAGTAACAGGACAGACCAATTCTGGAAGTGATGTGGTATGAAAGCACACAATTTTAATCTTTAGGATTGCCCCCTACTGCAAACTTTTGATCAGGTATACATGACTTCCTGCCTGGTCTGAATTCTCTAAGTTCAATTACCACACTCTTTCTTAATGCAGTTTATGGGATCATTTCAACATTAAAACTACACAAAAGTGATTAGTATACACTGGCTAGTCACTGCTGTAGCAGTCAAAGCTATAAGCACTAAATGTACCTGGGGACAGTGATCACCGTACAATGTGGTTCAATATAAGGATGGCTGCGAATCAGACACACAAGGCGCGAGGGTTCTGGAATTCAGGAAGGCAGATTTTATAAAGATGGGTGATTGCCACAGGGATGACCTAGTGGGGGGTGACCTGGGTGAGGTGGGGAACAGTGGCAAACCTAAAATGGGGCATATTGAAGGTACAAACCTCTGCATCAAGCAAGTGAGCAAAAGCAAGAGAAAAGGAGATCACTATGATTCTCAAAAGAGGTGGCTGAAAAGGTAAAGGCTTAAATGGTAACATTCAGAAGGGAGGAGTGTCAGGGGAAAACAGAGAGAATCAAGGAATGCAGCAAGGAGCATGAAGGTGCAAACTGAAGAGAGAACAGCCCAAGCGGCAATGAAAAGAGACAATACATTTTAGGTATGTAAGTGTAACCCCTGAAATGGGGGTTCCCAAAAGACTTCAGGAGCTTGCTTGAATGCTCCAAGCCTGAATGGTGTTTGGCTGCTTAAGCCATTTATCAGTGAGTGTTTTAGAACCTCTGGTACTGTCTCTTTAAGAGCTGTCTGCTTGCAGGCATAATTAGTTTGTATGGGGACTGTGTGTTTCTTTGATTGAGTACCACTCGAGCTGCTGCCAATTCACTCCATTTTGCAGTCGCTAGGAGTGCAAGGGGAACCTATCTGAAGGATGTGGCTGTTTGCCAGAAACCATTTGGAGTGGTGATGAGGTTGCAGTTTGTCTGGCCTGCTTTCTTTGCAGTCAGAACTGTGTCTGCCTGGTTCCCCATTCTGGTTTTGAACTGCTGAACTGGACCAATCAGTGTGGGGTAAGCTAGCTCTAAAATGGTGCCTTGGACCGAATCAGAACTTGGACTCATAATCTGAGCCAGCCACAAGAGGATTGTATGGGCAGTGACTCTGGGAGATGTAGTTTAGACTTGGCCTTTTGGACCAACAGGAGCAGTCTATTGTGAGTGACAGCCAATCCAGTCAAGAACTGGGAGGAACTCAAAGGAAGTGCCTGGTTTTGTCTGTTGGAGTTTCAGTTGAGCTCTAGTAGTGAAGAAGGAAGGAGCCCTGTGCTTTTCAGTGTGCAGTTTTAGTCGGAAAGCGTGTGTAAGGCCCAGAGTTCGGTCTGCAGCTTGTGTAACTGTTTGTTAGGACTGAATCCGTCCTGTAGAAGAGAATCAAAGGATATCTGAAGAGTAGAAACCAGGCTCACCCTGTAGAAGACTGGAGAAATTGCTGAATTGCACTCGGTCTGTCAGGAACTGAATCTGCTTGTGTTCTCCCGGGTATTGTGCAGTAATTGCGATCGGGATAGAGAATCAACCTGCCTGGTATAGTACTCTGTTTACCATATAAATGTGTGAAGAGGCTTGTGTACCTCAAGTGAATCCTGCTGCCATTAAAGGACTTTTGCCTGTTACTGTTCACCATATAAATGTGTGGAGGCTTGGTTAGCTCAAGTGAATCCTGCTGCCATTAAAGGACTTTTGCCTGTTGCAGTTTGCCATATAAATGTGTGAGGAGTCTCGTGGAGCTCAAGAGTAGCCCTGCTGACATCGAAGGACCCTATCTTGTTTGGAGGTCGTGAGTACTAATTCAGGGTCGCTCCCTGTTGAATTGCCACATTGAATCCAAATGGAATCACTGTACTGCTGACTGTTTAAACTAATTTTCTTTTCTCTGTGGGAAAGGGCCCTACCAGCTGCCACGGTTTGGACTAGCCACTAGGGCTTGGGTACCCAGGGACAGTAACTGGTAGGGATAGGCCTGTGCACAGAGCCATAGGTAGATGAGTAAAGTGATAAGCTAATTAACCTGATTTCCCATGTCCTTGTTATATTCCCTAAATAAATCAGAGCTGCTTGTTTCAGCAAAGTTATACTGCCTGAGGTATTTGTCTATGTTAAAGTATTGTACTGTGATTGTTGCACTGTATCTTATTTTACAGGAGGTCCCAGTGCCTGAACCAGCCCTGGGGTAAGTGTATACTGTGAAGGTAATTCTGATATATTATGTGGGCCACTAGTGGAAGAAAGGGGTTGCAGTGTCCCAGAGGGCTGTGACCAAGTAAGTTTAACTATTGCAAACCCTGACCTCTGGGTGGAGGCACCGCCACTGGATCCAGGCCCCTCAACCTGTTAGTGGCAAATCAGGCAGGGGTAGTAGCCCCTGGGATAGCCCATCTAGGGGTTACATAAGTGAAAAGAGGAAGACCAGGGAGAGACTGTACAGTTAAAAAGGAAAGGGGGGCTGTGTTGAGAGAACCAGGAAAAAGGCAGACATCCTAAACACATACTTTTGTTCAGTGTTCACAGAGGAAAGAGAATGTGAGGGCCACACAAAAGTAACAGAAGCTCTGGAGGGAGGGAGAGGAGGTGGGCAGTAGTCCTGTATCAGAGGAAAGAGTCCTGAAGGGACTCACTAATCTGAAAGTAGACAAAGCAATGGGACCAGACAGGGTGCATCCAAGGGTACTGAAGGAGCTCAGGGTGGTACTGGCGGCCCTTCTGACAGTCCTATTAAACAGCTCACTGGAAACAGGGGTGGTTCTGGAGAAGTGGAGGAGGGCAGATGTAGTCCCACTTCATAAAAATAGTAGCATGGAGGAGGCTGGTAATTATAGGCCAGTCAGCCTGACATCAGTGGTGGGAAAGTTAATGGAGTCACCACCGAAGGAAAGGATAGTGGAATATCTTGAATCCAATGAGTTACAAGCAAATTCAAGCAAATCAATATTAATACAAGAGGACATCCTCTACAATTAACATGTAACAAATTCACAACAAATAAACAAGCCTATTTCCTCTCACAGAGAATTATCAGCCTTGGAATAAACTCCCACTGAGATAGTTATAAGCAACGCCAAACAGATTTACAAAAATAGACTAGACAACTTTCTGCTACAGAATAGGCTAGATTATTACAGGTGAATGACAGAGGCATCTTATGGGCTCTTGCTTTCATGTGTCTTTCCATATCCTAGTGAAAAGTTCAAGATCCAAGGCAGCATGGATTCACGGGGGATGTCAAACAAATCTGATAGATTTTTTAACTGAGTGACAAAGGAATTACATCTGGGTGGAGTGGTGGACATGGTCTACCTAGAGTTCAGTAAAGCTTTTGACACCATTCCACATAGGAGACTAGTAAGAAAGCTGGGTAGCTTAGGAATGGGACCAAAGGTGGTAAACTGGGTAAGAAATTGGTTAGTGGATAGGCGGCAGAGGGCAGTGCTAAATGGAGTTCACTCAGAGGAAGGGAGGGTGACCAGTGGGTGCTGCAGGGATCAGTGCTAGGAATGGTCCATTTTAATGTCTATAAGTGACATTGCAGAGGAGCTGGAGGGAAGATCTGCCTCTTTGTGGATGACACCAAAATCAGCAATAGGGTGGACACTCCGGGGAGGTGGAAAAATGGTAGAGACCTGAGAAAACTCTCGAGTGGTCAAAGGTATAGCAGCTAGATTTTAATGTGAAAGAGTTCAAAATAAAGCACTCAGCACAGAAACACAGGGCAGAATACAAAATGGGTGGAGTGTTATTGACAACTACCAAGCAGAAGAGAGATCTAGGGTAATCATATCTAATGACCTAAAGGTGACAAGACAGTGCGACAAGGCAGATAGGAGGGTTAGTGGATGCTTGGGTGCCTAATGAGGTATCACCAGCAGAAAGAGACAGGTGGGGTTGCCTCTGTATAGATTGCTGGTAAGACCCCACCTAGAATACTGGGTCCAGTTCTGGAGACCAAGGGCCCAATTCTCAAACAGCCCTTACATCACTGCAAGTTGCAGTGATCTAGGGCTAGAACACAGGTGCACCAGGGACCATGTGCCCAATTCTCAACTGGGTAGGGTCGGCGGCAAAGTCCCGTGGCAACTGTGGCAGTGCACCAAACAGAGGTGCACCTGGGCGGGTGCTGCAAGCCATCAGGCCATCTCGGCAATGGCCCAGGACATTTTTCTGGTGGTTGCAGCCTCCCAATTCCTGATTACCCCATATCACTAATTATTAAAATAAACTCCTCCCTGGTGGTCTAGTGGTCTAGAGGGGGTCACTAGATCACCAGGGAATTTTAACACATTAACACATCTTGGGGACTCAGGGATCAGGAGGGAATACACTAGACCACCAGGGACCTATAATAAATGTATTTATTTATTGAATTTTGTTGACCTAGTAGGCCCACTGAGACTAGAAGTCTCCTTTTCAGGGGTGACGGGGAGGGAGATACAGATGGTAACCAACTGAAACCGAACCAGATTAAGCTGTTGGTGGTATTTTAGTGAATACTCAATTCAGGGGACATCAGGAGTGGGGTCTGCTTGTCCACCAGATAGGGGGTTTATTTTAATTATTAGTGATATGGGGTAATCAGGAGTCCCAGGTATTGTTTTAAATTATAGCAGAAGATCGGGGCTGGGATGGGGGACTGCAGCACATTGCCACAATCAGGGTGCCTCTACCGGTGGGAAATTTCTAAGGAATCTGCCCTTTGGGAGAGTTTTGTGAATCCGATTCAGTGGATTTGGCAGCCTGCATCTGCCACAAGCCCCTGGCACCATGCTGCAGCCCAGTGTCTGGCACAAGGGCAGGGCAAGCCCTGTTTGGTGCTGGTTGCTTGCAGTAGACACAAGCTGCCTTTGTGAATCACTCCTCCTGGCATCATTTGGTGCAAGGGGCACTTTGTGACAATCATTGGGACTCAAGCCCCTTGCACTTCCCCGGGAGCTTTGAGAACTGGGCCCCACATCTCTGGAAGGACATAGACAGAGTGGAAGTGGTCCAGAGGAAGGCAACTAAAATAGTGCAGGGTCTGCATCAAAAGCTTTACAAGGAGAGACTAAAGGAACTCAATATAAACACCCTGGAAGAGAGGAGGAGGTGGGATACAATAGAGACCTTAAATATCTCACGGGGTGAATAAGGTACAGGACAGAAGTATTTTTCAGAAAAAGATACTCAACAACAAGGGGCATGCTATGAAGCTGAAGGGGTAGATTCAGCAGAGATATGAGGAAATACTTCTTCACAGAATGAGTGATAGATTCCTGGAAGAGCCTTACAGCGTAGTGGTGGAGGTGAAAACAGTGATGATGTTCAAGAATGCATGGGACAGGCATGAAGGAATCTTAGTGGAAAGGAAAGGGGGGAGGAGAAAGCCAGAGATCAAGTAGGTTCTGTGGTGATACTGTAGGTAGGAAAATGGGCAGACTGGGTGGGCCAAGCGGTCCTTATCTGCTGTCAAATTCTAGGGCCCGATTTCCAGAATGGACAGGCATGGAGCAAAGTGTCTTGTGCCAAAACAAATGGCACAAGTAGCTTTGCGCCATGAGTTACAACAATGTGTATTCCAAAAAGGCAGCCTCGACATGTCTTGAGCTGCCTCGCTGTGGCCCTATGCCCCAAGTACACCATAAACACACTGTGACATGGCACAAGGGGTTTACAGCAGCAGTTCGCCCTTTTTCTGGGAGGATGGCTGCTGGAACAGCACAGTTACTATTCAGGAGACTCCTCAGAGGACATTGGTCCAAGTACAGTTAGACCAGCTATTAGCTGGTCTAACTGTTCTACCTCCACCAG